>OX276402.1:2617122-5260030 GCA_946251805.1 Cybosia mesomella | reverse complement strand
CTGCCATCTTTTTTTTTTAGCGTGTGGAAACCCCCGGGGGCTTCACTCCATCGGTGGGGTGAGCATATCGGAATCGGACCGACTAAAACCACACGGTGTCCTCCCCAAGCGTCCATTGCCGGGCACCCCGGGTAAGCCTTCGAAAGGATAACCCCAGGGTTACCGGCGAACTTTGGCCGCCATCGCGGCCTCGCTTGGTGGGGTTGGGTTTTATCCCGCGTCGGTGAGTTGGCAGGCGTGTGTAGGACACACGCGACACGCCTCCGCCACGGCCTGCTTCTGTAAGGACAGCGAGTCGGTCAACTGCCGTCCTCAGGCCCCGATCATGGAGGTCGGTAGTCCCGGGCGTAGACGTCTCCAATGAGAGAACGTCCACGCCCAGGACCGCAACGAGATCCCGGCGTTGACTCGCCCACGCATGGTACTCCACCAACGTGTGGAGTGTGACGGCTGAGCCCTGGTTTCTCGGCGCTCTGGTCTATGGCCCCGCTCCAGCGCCTCCTTGCGCCATTGGTACAGCGGCGCAAGGGCTCTCGCTTCCAGGTCCCATGGAGGGGTCCCGGCTAGAAGACATGCCACCTCGACAGAGATCATGCGATATCGACGATCGACGGCCTGTGTGGCGTAGCGGTAGTGCATGCGACTGCTACGACATGGGGCGCGGGTTCGATTCCCGCTCAGTGCAAATATTTGTATGCATGAATATGTCTATTTGCATTGGTCTGGGTGTTTCTATATATGAAATGTATGTATTTACAAACAAAAAAAAGTATATTAGTATGTTTATCCGCATTCTGGCACCCATAACACAAGCTAGTTAAACTATGCTTACTTTGGGTCTAGAAAGCGCTGTGTACAATGTCGTAGAATATTTATTATTTATTTGTTTATCCCCTGATGATTCTGACGGTCATCGCTTTGAACAGGCTGTTTAGAATAGCCACGTTACGGGCCGCCAGACGACCATACGGGTGCACCTTTGAGTGCAATCCTATACTCCTAAATGAGTTTCCTACTCAATACTGTACTAAAGGAGCAAGTATTCATGTGAAATTGGTTCATGGTACATCGCGAGCCCCGAATAAAATCAGAAATATGTTATCCTTCTATTTATAAACTAGCTGACCTGACATACTTCGTTCCACCTTAAAATCAAATAAAGTTGGCTACCTTATCAGCTGATATTCGTGAATGTCTCATATTTTTAATAATCAGGGTAAGCCGGTGGGCGAACAAATTGCCTTATTTGGCCACCTTACACTCTTACAGAGATCCGAGATGGCTTGCGGTTTTGGTCGATTCGAGTCCGACATACTCTGGTTGGCAGTGGAGTAACCATGGGGATTAAAAGCGGCCAAGTGCAAGTCGAACTCGCTCATTAAGGGTTACGTAGTAGCAACTAACATGATAATGTTTTTTTTTTATTTTTATATTTGAGTTGATTGACTGAAAGGTAAATTGCGGTTTACGATTTATGACGTATAAAAAAAAACTACTTACTAGATCTCGCTCAAACCAATTTTCGTTGGCAGTTTACATGGTTAATGTACATCATATATTTTTTTTAGCTTTATCATTCTCTTATTTTTGAAGTTACAGGGGGGGGGACACACATTTTACCACTTTGGAGTTTAGAAAAAAATGATATTAAAAACCTCAATATCATTTTTGAAGATCTATCCATAGATACTACATACGTATGGGTTAGATGAAAAAAAAAATGTTGAGTTCATAGTTCATACTAAGTATGGACCCCCAAAATTTATTGTTTTTTTTTCTATTTTTAGTGTGAAAATCGTGATGCGGTACACAGAATACATCTACTTACTAAGTTTCAACAGCATAGTTCTTATAGTTTCGGAATAAAGTGGCTGTGACATACGGACGGACAGACAGACAGATATGACGAATCTATAAGGGTTCCGTTTTTTGCCATTTGGCAACGGAACCCTAATAAAAAAAAAACACAAAAAGGGACAGTATATTACATACAGTAGACAGTATATATTAGTTACATACAACTTGAATCTCTTTTGAAAGCTCAAAAACTCTGAACATAAAACGAATGTACTTAGAACTGAATCTAATTTTGTAACTCAATAACTCAGTACTTCAAGACTAATAGGCTACTTTACAGTTGTCTCGATTTGAACCCTTTTAGACTTAGATAAATTGATGCCCTTAAAGGATTTTGGTGTAAAAAGATTTGAAGTTAAGGTCTTAAAAATTAATTTAGTTTGTAGAATTATAAATAAAATCAATTGGGTATACCAAAAAGTGAAAAAAAAAATAGTCAAATTATTTTATCATATGAATCAGAATGATACCCGCATATTGTACTGGTAGGTGGTAGAGTCAAGGAACAGTCATTTTGGCCGTTGCATGAATGGGCCGACTCGACCGGGGAAGCACCACCCTCTCACAGAATATCGACGCCAAGTAACAGTATTTGACCTGTTGCGTTCCGTTTGGTGAGTGAGAGTGCAGGAGCCCAAACTCCTTTCCCATCCCCTCCCAAACTCCTTTCCCATCCCCTCCCAAACTCCTTTCCCATCCCCTCCCAAACTCCTTTTCCATCCCCTCCCAAACTCCTTTCCCATCCCCTCCCAAACTCCTTTCCCATCCCCTCCAAAACTCCTTTCCCATCCCCTTTCCTTTACAGGGTTGGCAGCGCGAGTGTAACACCACTGATGTTGCACACGTCCATAGGCCGCGGTAACCGCTTCCCATCAGGTGGGCCGTGTGCTTGTCTGCCACCTTAGTAGTATATAAAAAAAAAAATTACACTATTTAAATTATTACATTAAATGATTCGTAACGCTTACAGGTCGGATTGTGAGAACACCAGGCAAAAAAAAATCACGCCGCTCCTTTTCAATGACCAAATAACAATGTATAGTACTATCCTCTCACTAAATATTGACTTTAGGCCGAGAAGGATGAGTTAAGGTGGTTTTACAAGTGGTTTTACAAACACATCTACGTTCAGAACACCGCAATAGGTGAAGCTTAAAAGCGACTATGCTGTTTAATCATAAGTTCCATGCTATGTCGTTTTTAAAATTATTTTGTTGAAAAAACTTTTATACGGTTGATTACGACAGACTTGATGCAATCTTTTAAATTATTGGGGTATAAAATTCTAATGGAAAATGATATTATTCAATCTTTCCTTTCTACAGCATTAATTAAGTTATTTCTATAAAATAAATATGCTAACTCAAAGCGGCGTCGTCCTAAATCGTGGAAGTTCGATTTCAGCTCAAAACTCTTCACGAAGTGAAAGAGTGAAAATTAATTGTAAATAAAGAAAGTTTTGATCCAAGCGCTCTGAAGTTGTTACTGTTTACACAAGTGAAAACAATCAGATGCCAAATTGTGGAAACTTACGATTTTAAAATAGGTGCGGGAATGCTACTACATTTATCCTTTTTTATCTTCTCTCTTACTTGTCGAAGTGTCGATCAATTAAATTGAAACAAATTATTGAGGTGTGTTATAGAAGTGTGAATACAAGCTGTTATTTAACTTGCTCTGCTAGTTTGCTGGTTAGTATGATTCGATTTACACAATAATAATAGATATAAAACTTTGCACTAGGTACTTAACCCTAGTGCAAAGTTTTATATCTATTATTATTAAAAAAAAAAAAAAAAAAAAAAAAAAAAAAAAAAAGGTACTTAACCCTGGGGTGCTTGGTTGGGGACCTCCACGCCGTGCACCCTGGGCAACGGAGACGGCAGCGCCTCTCTCCTAGGGTGGGAGAGACGCTGCCGCCTACTTAGCAGATGGCACAGTGGAGAGCAAGTAAGGGGGTCATCTCGAAACTGGAGATGGCCCAGGGTCAGTCGGGGTGCGAGGGATATGCTCAATGGGTAACCTTACGCCCCGGCGTCTTAAGACCCGAGACGGCGTGCGGTTTTAGTCGGTGCAAGCCTGACATAACCGCCCCCGCTGGCCGGCGGGGGGGGTATCCGAAGGGATTTCCGCACGAAAAAAAAAAAAAAAAGGTACTCAACCCTAAGTAATTAAATACACGGTACCTATATACCTTAAGGTATGTAGGTATACAGTATAATGCATTTAGTTATAGCTATATTACGAATAAAAAATAATATTAATCATCTACTGAACATCCAATATAATGATAAATCGAATCCACATCAGCAAAATCAGTCAACCTTCTTAGTACTGACTGACATAAAAAAAAACAGTTTCCAGGCACTTCCATCGCCCAACATAGGTACCATGTTGGACGATACTACTTTCCGCCTTGCCACTTGCCTCCGTCTGGTAGCGCCGTGTGTTTCGCCGCATCATTGTCACTGTGGTGAAGCTGTCGACAGGCTTGGGCACCATGGCCTTTCATGCAGCAGAAGCGCAGGCCGTATTTCGCGACACGCTAGCATCAACGACAGAATCCGCCGTGCTCTTGTCACCGCTGGCGTGCCAGCCGTTCGTGAACCTAATGGCCTGGTACGCGACGATGGCAAGAGACCGGATGGTATGTCGTTATTGCCTTGGAAGATGGGTAGGCCTTTGGTATGGGACGCAATGTACGTCGACACCCTTGCGCCTTCACACCTTCCAAGCACAGCGGGTTTTGCCGGTTCTGCTGCTGCATCTGCCGAAAGCCTCAAACGGCGTAAATACTCTAATCTAGTAGGGGATTATGTTGTAGTAGGGGTTGAGACGTTGGGGTCATGGGGTCCAAGTGCCCGTTTTGTCTACAAAAATTTGGCAAAGCGGCTGATCGACGCTACATGTGACCAGAAGGCTGGACTTCATCTTGCACAATGAATTAGCATTGCCATTCAACGTGGCAATACAGCCAGTTTTCTGGAAACGTTACCAGTCGGTGATGATGCGGAGGAATTCTATGACGAATGTATGTAAATATTTTTCTATCTTTTAGGTTTAGTTCTCTTTACATTTATTTATAATTAGCTTTAAATTTTATTTTTAAAGGACTTGACAACTGCCAAATGCTTTTTCTTCTACATTTTGTTTTTCGACTCCTGTCGTATTTCCCGATGCATTTTCAGTTTTCAGTGCTAACCTAATTCTTTCTCATTTTCCTACCAAAACTTCATTCCTTGTTTTTACTAAAACTCAGCTCTCAGATTGCCAAAATTTACGAAACATTCAGTAAGGAACTGACGTGTCCTAAATATAAAAAAAAAAAAAAAAAAAAATCTAAAAGTACGCGCCATAACGGATCCCGTGACATGTGACGTCACACCAAAGTAAACAGTAAGCGACTTAAAGCACGTTTATATAATTATTGAAATTAGTTGCAAAAATAATGGTTTATTTTGAGATATATAAGATAAAAGTGAAACATTATTAGTAATTAATAATTGAAGTCGATTAACACTAGGAAATGCAGACAGTCTGTATTGAAAAACTCTGTTTACTTATGTGTGACGTCACAGAGCGTTTATAAGCACGTGATCAAATCTCAAAAAAAGTGAAATTTTAATCTTGATTTTTTAACAAAAAAGAAACTTATTTTATATTGAAAATTAATAAAATATGTTTTTTACGGTACATTTTATTAGGATGACAACAATTCGTACAATATTTTAAATATAGTCAAAAGTTTTATGATTTAGATATAATAAGCAGAGAATATCGCAGTATAGGATTAAGGATAATAATCAGTTAAACAATGTGTTGAGCAGAAAACCGGAAGCTAAGTCATGTAAATCTCCCCACTGACTGATGTCTGAGCGAGGCTATAAAAGCCACTGCAGCCTCATTTTCAGCCTTTTCTATTGACATCAGCTTCCTACTTCTAAGGCTTGGGTGAGAGTTACTGATTTTAATACGCAGTGTGTGCTAATCTTCTTTTTATTCCAGATGACACAGAGCGGGCCACGCGAAGGGTTAGGCGTCAGCACGCCACGTGTTTGTCCAGCTCCAGGCGACAGTGAAGCTAAGTGCCTCCACCACCTTCACCACCGCGGGCTGTTCCACCAAGATAATTCCAATTACACTAGGATAAATTCCATGTTCTATCGGCTAGAGTTCACGTACTCCACGCCCTGATATTTCATCTAATATAAATTATAATGGTTACCAATTGTATACCAATATTTTATTTATCTCTGCTCTAACCTAGCCGTTACAGACACTACTTATAAATAGTTTTGTACAACTCATTAAACCATTTAACCTTTTCTTAACCTCAATTGAACGTAACTAGAAAAACTTAATCTCCTACGTTTCAAAGCGATGTGCTGATTTCAAAATCTTGTATCGCACAAGTTCTTCCTCTATTTTTATATGCTCTAATTTTTACTATTAATTATTAATATTTTTTAACCATAAAAGTAATCGAATATTAATGAGCGTTAATCAAAATAATTTTATGAAGAAACCAACAAAGATAAACAAGATTAATCGTATATTAGGCCTCAGCCTTTTTGTAATTAATATTAAGTAGATCCTATATTTACTTTTGATAAAAAATCAAGACTGATGTGATCAGCAGTCATGTTTCACATTAGTATTAGCAGCAGGTTGTATCAAATATTTATTTCTGTACTTGTACTTAGAGGACAACATTATATGTCCTCTGAAGAGCAATTCTTCTTTTATACGGACAGTTCCATATAAAAAAAAAGCCTACTCCTCAGACTCTTTTTCAACTTTACGGCTTCTTGCAGGGCGCGCTGTAAAACGTAATGAGCCGTTTTCGCTTGACATCTCCTTGAATACATTCTGTGCCACAAGTTTATGCTTCTTGTATAATAGTGCCATCTAGTGAAAGTAACAGGTTCCTGTTCGAATGAGATAATGTTCACTTGGAATACTGATGGGTTTTATTGTTTTAGAAGTGTTATTTTATGATACTTAGTTTTTAGGGGCGTGTTTAAAAAGGAGATTAGGATGCGTTCACACAACAATAAATAAAAGCGGCCAAATGCGAGTCAGACTCGCCCATTAAGGGTTCCGTAGCAGCAAGTAACATAAAAATGTTTTTTTTTTTTAATATTTTAGGTGCATGAATGAAAGGTAAATTGCGGTTTACGATTTATGACGTATAAAAAAATAACTACTTACTCGATCTCGTTCAAACCAATTTTCGGTGGAAGTTTACATGCTAGTACATCATATTTTTTTTTAGTTTTATCATTCTCTTATTTTAGAAGTTACAGGGGGGGGGGGGGGAGACACGCATTTATACCACTTTGGAAGTGTCTCTCGCGCAAACTATTCAGGTTAGAAAAAAATGATATTAGAGACCTAAATATCATTTTTCAAGACCTATCCATAGACTACTATGGGTATGATGAAAAAAAAAATTGGGTTTCTGTTCTAAGTAGGAACCCCCAAAATTTATTGTTTTTTTTTCTATTTTTAGTGTGAAAATCGTGATGCGGTACACAGAATACATCTACTTACTAAGTTTCAACAGCATAGTTCTTATAGTTTCGGAATAAAGTGGCTGTGACATACGGACGGACAGACAGAGAGACATGACTAATCTATAAGGGTTCCGTTTTTTGCCATTTGGCTACGTAACCCTAAAAACGAATTTCAATTTACGTCAGTTAGGTTTCTGTACCCTTAATTAATTTAAGTGTCAATCAAAATTCTAATATCACTTTTTTGCAAGCGAATATTATTTTTACAACATATAGCAGTTAAAAATTGCTACTCAAGCAGTAGCAGCAACTTCAATATTAGTCAGAAGTAAATGACCTGATGTAGTTATGGTAAGCCTATGAATATAAGGATGACCATATTACTTCGGGCCACCAACCAGGTGGACACCGAAGTCTTAAAATCACGCAAAAAAAATCAAAATCTTACACCTACTTTTTATCACTTTTCTCGACGTTTCACATGATTTTAAGTCTAATTAAGCAAAAAAAAATTTGCCATCCAGACATCCAGACATCCAGACCAACAGGTCTGGATGTCTGGATGTCTGGATGTCTGTTTACGCAATAACTCAAGAACCACTTATCCGATTTAAAAAATTCTTTCGCCAATCATCTTGTTTGGTTAATCGGAAGAACTGATTAGATTTTGGGGTTTGTACGTTCAAGGTTTCGGATACCTACCATACAAATTATCCCTGAAAAACTTTTACAAGTGAGTTTCTTTCGAGTTATCAGAGTAATGCGTATTTGACTTTGACATTTGAGTGACAATGACAATACGTATATTGTATATTTACTTATAACAAGCAGACTCTGAAAGAAACTGAAATATAAACGCGTCGAATAATATGCATAAAGCCTAAGGTCTGTAATTTTGAATAAAAATACTGAAAAAAAAATATCTAAGTCCCACTAGATTTTTGAATTGAATTTATATCATCACCACCTGCATGCCAGCTGCCGATCCTATGAAGAACCTCATACTGTAGACCTCATCATAACAACTAAAACAGATAGAGTTTCACCAATATGAGTTACGTGGAAGGTAAGGTAAGACAGGCAGGGGAAGGTAAGACATTAAGACAAAGGTACCTTTTTTTTTCGTGCGGAAATCCCCTCGGATACCCCCCGCCGGCCAGCGGGGGCGGTTATGTCGGGCTTGAACCGACTAAAACCGCACGCCGTCTCGGGTCTGCAGACGCCGGGGTGTAAGGTTGCCCATAGAGCATATCCCTCGCACCCCGACTGACCCTGGGCCATCTCCGGTTTCGAGCTGGCCCCCTTGGGTTTGGGAACCACGGTGTCCCCGTCTTGCCCCGGTTTCTGGGAGGGGCGCTGGTCGCCTCACCGTCCCGGCTTGCTTCTGCTGGGGTGACAGGCGGCCTCACTTGCCACCCCCAGGCCTGCGCTCATGGAGGACGGAGGTCGTTAAGCGACCTCCGGCGCCTGAGTCGCCTGCGACGCGCGGCGAGCATGTTGCGGGCTCAGCGGGCTGGGAGAGTTTTGAGCCTCTCCCGGGCGCGCTCCGCCATCTCCTTCGCGAGCATCACATGCTCGCAGAAGGAGGTGGCGGCGGCCCACGCGCTCGCGCTCCGCACCATTGCCGCAATCATGCTGCCGAGTGAGAGGACTCCCACCTCGATGGCTGCCACGAGGTCACGCCTCGGCACCTCCCACGCCGGGCAGTCCGCCAGCGTGTGCAGCCCTGAGTCCTCGCTCGCGTCACAGTGATGACACTCAGGCGTTGGCTCCTTCCTGATCCGATGCAGGTGGTCCCCGAAGCACCCCTTCCCGGAGATCACCTGCGTCAGTCGGTACGAGAGGCTTACGTGTCGCCTCTCTAGCCAATCCTCCATGACAAAGGTACCTATTATATTTAACCTTTGTCTTAATGTATTTAACTTCTACGTAACTCATATTGGTGAAACTTTATACGTTTATAATTGCATCCCAGCATAATTTATTCTAAATTCTAAATTCTAAATATTCTACACAGCGCTTTCTAGACCCAAAGTAAGCATAGTTTAACTAGCTTGTGTTATGGGTTTCAGAATGCGGATAAACATACCTATATACTTTTTTTTGTAAATACATACATATTATACATAGAAACACCCAGATTATTATGACTAAGATTACTATTTATTGACATATTTACTACGTATATTTCCTTTCCTAGTTTTCGTTAATTCGACACTATTGCAAGCACTGTAATCACGAAAGTCGAATTTTATTACCATGTAAAATTCTCTAAAATGGAAGATTTTGTACATAGCATGTACTCTTAATGTGCCAGGTAGATGGCAATAGGCTCGCCCCCTATTACATTGGGACCTCAACATAACTGGCAAATCGTGGGAGTGTAATACACCTCTGCCTACCCCTTCGGGGATACAGGCGTGAAGTTATGTTATGTACTCTTACTATCCTTCAGTGCATTTCATTTGATTAATGATTCTGCTCATATTGCGACATATAAGGTAAATTACTGGCGTCGAAACGTTACTACCAGCGTGCGCGCTTCTTTCCTCTGCCGATGCCAACAGGTTGATGAATATAAATAACCTCTACTAAAAGTAAATATTAGCGACTCAACCTTCTGCGTTTGTTGTTAACTTTTAAATCAAAACCTTTTGGTGGACAATTTTATTGTTTCGTAAAAACTTACCTGATTTAAATATCTTAGTTACACAGAAAATGTCAATTGAATAAAAGAGAAAAGAATATTATTTATATAGATCGAAAAAAGAGAACCAAAATCTACTAGAAAAGTAAGCATAATAATTGCTTAAAATTTTCATTGAATTAATGTGGCGGAGTAATCAAAAAACAATGTTTAAAAATTATTGTAACATCATTCATTGTTTACGTAGTTCGCAAGAATTACGGTAGATGGCTCCAGCGTTGCCCTGAGACGTATATATCGTCGTAATATATCTGTGAATAATAATTGTATTGTTTAAAAAGTGAATTGTTGATAAGTCCCTGTGCAAGTTATATGCAGTGCTAAGGAAGTAAAATTTTCGACCTAGACTGCATTCAACTCGCGCGCTTACTGTTTCAAAGCTGACTTCTACGTACTGACTTCTTTGCTTTATTTTTTTACTCCTCACGACAGAAATATATTAAAAATATAGATACAATAAATTAAAAAAAAAAAAAAGAGAAAGGCATATCGACACTGGATAACTTCCATACCATCCATCAGTGGTCACGCTCAGTTCTGCATGTGTGACGTTCTTCAGCAAACTGCCACCACCCTGATTTGTTTGCGATGCATTGGATCAACAAAACGCAATTGCACTATTTGTTCGGCATTGAAAAACATAACTGGCGAAGCAAGGGTGTGAATTTTTGTAATCTCTCGAACCAGGCATCTCCAATTCAAGCAAAGGTTTTTCAGCTTTATTACATACTACAATTTTAACTATTCCTGTCAAGAAGTCTAATAATTTCTGAAAGGTTTCATAATTAATAAAACCTTGCTAAATATTTGATACCTTGAGTTTAATTACAATATTGTTTTTACCTTCGTAAATTCTCAAGAAGTATACGTTCTGTATATTTCAGAGACGCCTTTGTCAACGCTACAAGAAACATTTTGATTAAAATCTTAAAAGAACAAAAACTGGTGAGAGTTGCCAACATGGGTGTTATCTGACAGTTGCTTCAAGTGTTTTGAATTCTATTTTATAGGAATAAGATACATCGAATAATTTAATTTGTATATTGTAGTAGGGTGAAGGTTTCTTTGTTAGATAATACGCTATAGATAAGTGATTGACGATTACTTTTGTAATTGTCTTGAATCGTATGAAAAGAGGAAGAGGACTTGCTCTCCTTCAAAATGGTGTTGCCAGTAATGATGGCCAAACCCTGCTGTGGACTGGTGAGCACTTCGCTCCACGGGCAAACTCCAAGGGAACGAAGCTATCATGGTATAAAAAGACCAGATTGCACTGGCCGTGTACTTATATATACCTACCATGATCGCGTTTTTGCTATCGGTGTAACGCTATACTTAGCCTCATAGATTAGCTGAGTTTTTATTAACTGTTCAACAGCTTACACTATAGGTATACGTATTTCCTAATTATCACAAGGTCATTGGCCTTCCAAATAAAATATTGAGGTTAGTGCTCCTAATATAAGCAATTAAGCTTAGCTTACCGTTAATAAGTCACTAGCTGATTCCCGCGGCTCCAATCATGCGGAGGTTAATGTTTTATAATTCTTATTATAGGTAATGATTACGGTTAGTAATAAGCAAAAGGAACGCATGCGCCTCTTATCTGGAGGTGGCCGTTAGTGACTGCGCCACAGTGTTTCACTAATGCAGTCACTATCGAACACATTGTTAACTTGTTATTACTGTCAGTTCCAATAAAGAGTTTTTTTTTTAGGTTGGTTATCGATTTTTGGTCATATCTCCGGTTATTTATCCAATTCCAATCAAACATACAGCAGATTTTAGATCTGACCATGACCTTTATGTTTTTGCGTCCATCGTGAACAAACAGATAAAAAAACAAGAATTGAAAAAAAAAATGGTTCAGAATCGTTCACTTAACATTATCATTTTTTTTAATATCTTCAATGTGCAGACACAACTAATTTACATTTTCGGGTTCGATTCCTTCTCAGTGCAAATATTTGTATGCATGAATATGTCTATTTGTATTGGTCTGGGTGTTTGTATGTATAATATGTATGTATTTACAAAAATACAGTGCGACCACTCATTAGACGAACGCGTCACCAAGGTTGTTAAGTACAGTATGAAATTAGCGCTTCTATATTTGTTGTCTTACGATCAGGTCATGTGTTTACTGACGCGAGTTTAACATTTTTTACCCATTACAAGGAGGATGTATGGATTGCTTTATCAGTATTGTTCTTTTGCCGGGTCAAACCCTTACCAATCGTATCCAATAATACCATTAACTGTTGTGAATTGGCAAATAAATTACTAGTAACTGACGTAAGGGTAGCATAAATAAAAAGTAAAGTCAATTATCATACATATTTTATTAAATGGCCGTATCCAATGACAATCTATTTAGAAGTAACGCGATATGAATCACACTGGTTTTTATTCTGAAATTCTTTTAACAATTTTTCATCTAGTAGCTTGTTCACTATGTTTGATACTCGACAATCGTAGGGGGCTGACGAATGATCAGATCCAATATGAAATACTCTTACTGGTTGTTTAGTGTATTTAGATAAGTTGTAGTCTTTAGACAGACCATCTGATCTTCGATGAGGGTTTCCTCTTATGAGAACTAACTCCGATTCCAGTTTGAAACTAGGCTTATATTCTTTTGCTAATAAAATTCTGTTATATGCTGACTCTATGATAGACCTTTTATACTGGTTTGAAAAACTTGCTAATCCGATCATTTTCGTCATACAAACATCAACTTTATCTGACCATGATGTGCTCTCCTCTAGCTCTTTCCTTAGTATATCAGTTTTATGTTCAGTTATAAGCCCATATACATGTTCTAAAATAGCATTTTGTAATTGCGAATCACTTAAGTTGCCAAGGTAGGCATTTAGTTGCGTTCTTAATACATCTGGGCTGCTATCCAAACAATATACGACTCCAATGTGTCCTGTAATTCGAAGGTTTAGTGTAAATATTATTGAGATTTTAATAAAAATGTATTTAGTTAATCACCGACTTGTATATAATCTAGAATATAAATTTTGCAGTTACTTCGGAGACCATTTGTAAAATGGTTACCAGTTTTTTATTTTTTATTTGCTGTCGGTATTTATGAGTACAATCTTATTGGGATATTTGTTACATGCAATTTTCCACTGATCTCGGAACATTTCCAATAAAACACAGTTACCGTTTTCCGAATCAATATAGCAAAAAAAATTAGTGATTTATATAAAATACTAAATGCATTGATTAGTCAAAAACAGCATAATTCTAGGCGATTTCGGCTAAAATTTTCAGTTAAGAATACTCAGAAGTTGGTTCAATATATTTTTTCAAATATTTTTAGTATTCAAAAATATTTTGAGTAATCGTTCGAGCCGGCGTCCTTCGATGCCTATTTTTATTTATTTCATACGCACATTCCGGTCTGGACATTTTTTAAATTTACTACAAAATAATTTTATTAATCTCTTTCTCAATCTAAACGCACATCACGCAAAATTGTTACTTTTTTCCTAATTTCACAAAACTGAACAAACTTTTAATAACTTTCAGAATTCATTTTTAACTTTTAGACTTAAGGATACCAAAGGTGACATTGTTAGATGATCCCTTTTTACTTCACGACATCTAATTAGCTGATGTTATCCTGCTCACAAAT
Organism: Cybosia mesomella; assembly: GCA_946251805.1. Lineage (NCBI taxonomy): Eukaryota > Metazoa > Arthropoda > Insecta > Lepidoptera > Erebidae > Cybosia > Cybosia mesomella. Next base: position 5,246,301 of record OX276402.1, on the reverse strand, counting down.
AATGCAGTTTTAAATTTAAATACTGAATTATCAAATTTAAAGAAGTTTTTCGATAAAAAATATTAGACATCAATAAATGATGATCATAATTATTATTAATTTTTACAACAATATGCATTCATTTTTACGCATGTAAAAATGACTAACATGTTGTATCATATAATTTTCGATTTTAAATAACAAATAGACATCAATTTTAATTAGATTACATTGCGTTATCTAGTAAAATTTTAATATAAATATCAAATTAAATGTCATTGAGTAATTTGCACAAGAAACTCACTACCTAATGAAACGTTATATTTAAAATGTCCATAAATATGATTTGTTATCTATTTCTATTCTTTTTCACATTTAGTACAGTAGAAATATTTTAGTTTCGTAGACTTTTAAATGGTCGGCTCATTTGTAACTAACTTTGCGACTTAATCAGTATTTACTAACCCTCTTTTTCCAACAAGGCTGCCAGTTCCAACGCAATATTGACACCAAACGAATACCCAAGAAGGTAAAACTTTGATTTAGTCTCGAACTTCGTCTTCATAAACTGAAAATCAAGGATTTTAAGTGAAATGTTTTAAGATATATTTACTTCTAGACATATTTTAATCAGCTGAAATGCCTTATTTGACATTGGTTGGCAATCGACGTATAGACATTCAAGGACAAACGAAGGTCAATGAGCCAAGCAGAAGTAGGCCATGTGATGCCACGAGATAAAGTGGTAAGGACAGCGGTAATCGTTAATACTAATAAGTGTATGTATGGCCCGAACTTAGCCACCACTTGCCGCTAAAGCTGTAGGGCCCGTTAGGTTGGTAGGGATTCCCTCTTTATTTGGTTCCCTGGTAACACCGGCACACATTTAAAAAAACAAAAGGGTTTGTGATTGAACTGGACTACTATGCCCTTTTTCTATTCTCCTGTTTACCCACTCCCCCCATCCTCATCACAGGTGGTATCGCATAAGCGAAACCTTAGCGATACAAGCGTTCATAATCTATAATTTCCACTTTAAAAGGAAATTTCGTTTGCTTGCTTAATTTACAAAAATCACACAAAAGACAATTATAAAAATCAAACATAAATACCGCGTAGATATAAAGCTCACATAGCTTCAATAAACAGATGATTAAAGATTCAGAGAGATTTAAAAAGAAAAAGAAATGTAGAGAAAATATTCATAGTTTCTGTAATTACCTTACGGACAGTTGCAGCAATTTCTGGAATATTATTTCCTTCGATGTCGCAAGCAAGTTGTACAGCTACTGCTTGTACTTTTAATCTTTCAGCTGCTATATTGAAAATCTGGTGGCGGCCTTCGAAACCCGGTATTAATACTAAGTATGTTTCAGTAGGATCTAGGTCATTCTATAGTAGAAAAATATTTACAGTTAATAAAGTAACATGTCCCGGAATATTATATATATAGTATTAAGTTATATAATAAAAGTAGAAGAGTGGTTCACAAGATTCTAAAGTGATAACTATGGAAGCAACTGTGATTAATATTGGGTTGGCCCGTCTCGGGTCTTCAAACGCCAGGGTGTAAGGTGGCCCATAAGGCATGATGGCACTCAGACGTTGGATCCTTCCTGATCCGATGCAGGTGGTCCCCGAAGCTCCTCTTACCGGAGATCACCTGCGTCAGTCGGTACGAGAGGCTTCCGTGTCGCCTCTCTAGCCAATCCTCCATGATGGGCCTTACCGCCGCTTTTGCGGCGTGCCCTCGTCTGATTGTCCCTATGCGTGCTTAGATCTTTAAAACTACGCAACGGATTTAGATGTGTTTTTTTAATAGCTAGAGTGATTCAAGAGGAATCTTTATATATAATACATGCATATTATCACGCGGGCGAAGCCACTTGCGTCCGCTAGAATATTATAAAGTGAAAAAAATACCTCTATCCCATTGTTGAGCAACGTTATCATGGGAACAATTGGATGTGACGTCGCCATATGTTGTTCTTCGTCATCAATATTGGCATAAAATGCATGCAAACCTTCTCGAGGTGCTGTTTCAGCTGTTTGGCAACCAATCGTTTTGAGACTAGAAAAAATAATTTGCCTATATAAATTCAAGTTCACAGCTAGACGTAATTTAGTACAAATTTTTTGAGCGTACATCAATAGTAAAGAAAATTCAATGGAACTACATAGTTGCTCGCTCTTTGTAGGAGCTGTAAAAAGATTTACTTCGCTATGCAATGGTCTATGAAAAGTGATAATAGCGGTAATTGACAATGATTGGTGGAACTACATCCTGGTATGAGGATTACATGTTTGTTCGCCTATGACTGATCGATATTCTTTAGGAGAGCAACCATTAAAATATATATAGTTTGTATTTCAGTGTATAGCGGTTAATGGACTACAGATTTAGTTTGACGTAAAATGTCTTGATAATAGTGCAAATAGCGAGTGCATATTTTTAATGTTAATAAATAAATATTATTATTATCGTAGTTGGAAATTCAAATTCCACGAAGTTTAGAATGGAGTTGAACGTGATGTTAGCATAAGCAAAATTAAGTTATGTTAAGTTGAAGAGGTCAACAAGAGCACTATTGTGCTAACAAAGCGAGGGAATTAATCATTTATTCAGACATTTCGTTAATCTTTAGCTGAGTGTGGTAGAACTCGTATTTCAGACGCAAGAGTGAGGAATACGTATTCAACTATTCGAGTCACGCGTCATAATAGACTTTTCATATTTCAGTGGTGAAATTGATGCCCGATTTACCCTGTTATCGAATATTTTACCGTATTCTGATAGACTATTTATCTATCACGTATAAATTGAGTTAACATGAATAACTTTTTCTATTATTTTGAAGGAAATTATTATAAGCGAGCGAAGATGTGTCACTTCACCTTGATTTATTAAAAAGTTTGAAATAAGATACGAAAGCTAAATGTTAAATATATAACCATAATGCGTATTAAATTGTTACTAGATATCTCACAAGAATATTTTTGAAATTTAAGGACCTGAAGACCTAGTATAAGAACCGATTTCACTAACGATAGTATCAAGGTGATATAAACTTCGTCACTACATTTTAATCAAACAATTTTAAGTGGAACGGTTTTTTACATAATTACCCAGATATAGTTCATCTTGTAAAGCGGTACTCATTCAAATCATCTTCTCAAATAGTACAGTAGTAGTCAGATAGGCATTATCCATTTAAGTAAGTAAATATAACATGTGCTTTATTAATTATTTAACTATGTGTTTTATATTTTAAAACTGTATTCCTAGAAATAATTACGTTTCATAAAAGGTTGAATGTAATGTTGTTATTATTTAAATACAAACAGAAATTCTGTCACGTAAATACTAATAAGTTGCTTATTTTTTACAATTAAAATAGATAATTTTTCACAGTCACTGTTTACTAACTCTATTGTCACTCATAATTTATTCTTATTACTTACTGAATCTATCTAACTAATCTATTAGTAACTGAATATTTGTAGAAACCTTGATTCATGCGTTTATACTAGCCATATTATAATAATGATAAACGTAACACTGTGAAAATTTTAGTTATTACAATATGACTAAGCCAAGCCTACTGTCCACGGAGGCATAGCTTTATAAACGCATGTTTATCATTATACACTTGTTGTACGCTTGATTGCAGCTTATATACAAAACGATCGTGTCGCTGCATACAGCCTTCATGACGCCTGTCGAACAGCATGTAATACGCCGAGGCGTACATCGAGTACGAACCTGTTTTACGTAAAAATGGTGACAATGACTGTGGAGTTCAGGAAAACTGTAGAAAAACATACTGTTCGTAGTAAATTCAGATGAGGAGTTTTACTAATTCTCTGAAATTAGTGAAATTCTAATAATTCTCTTGCTGCTACAAACAATCTACAGTCGATATTGACTTCTATATATGGATGTAGTGATATACCAGAATAACGTCTTCATTCTCCGACGGCATTGCCATAAATTACTGAAAATATGGGCGTGCAATACGCCTCGTAGACAGTTCTCAGTACGCTGGGTTGCACAAGCAAAACAGCATATTTTAAAGCGTGTATGAAGCTACGCTTCCGTGAACAGTAGGCCTTAGTGTGAGTGCTTTAATTGCTCAAAGGTTCACTTTGAGAATGTAACTGCATGCCATTTAGATAATAGAAACAAGGTGCGCAAATTATTCAACAGAGAGTACAACGTGCAAACCTGCAAACGTAATTGTTGAACTCAGTTTAAATCATAACTATGGCCAATGGAGCAAACGAGTCCTAGAGTGGAGACCACGTAACGGTAAACGGAAGGTAGGACGTCCCCCAGCAAGATGGACGGACGACCTGAAAAAGGTAGCTGGGATAGACTGGATGCACAAGGCGGAGGATCGGGTGCTATGGCGTACAATGGGAGAGGCCAATGTCCAGCAGTGGACTGCAATAGGCTAATTGATGATTGATTGATAATATTTCTCCCTCTAATACTAACTCTAGAGCCAGTTAAAGTTTAAAATTAATGTTGCTTCAGAGAGGGAACATAATAATATTTTAATGTCAAATTATTTATCTGAAAAAAAAAATGAAAACTTCGTTACAAATATAATATCAAAAAGGAATCGCTGAATGTGTTGCTAAGCGCAAATCTCGAGAGCAACTGAACTGATTTCGCTAATTCTTTTTTTATAATATTCCCAGAAGTACGAGGATGGTTCTTAAGGAGAGAAAAATTTAAAAAATTGCCTGAAACAAAATTGTTAACAGGCATGTTTTGCAAAACGGCAAACCGCGGGGGACAGCTAGTGTTAAATAAAATTAAGTTAAAAGTATACGTACATACAAAAATAGTACGAAATAATTTCTGTACTAATAAGTACGTTGAAATTAAAACTAAGTGTCTTCAACACGAATAAAATTGATCTGTTTGCTTAGCTACAAAAATACCGGTCAAGTTCTAAGGGTTCCTTACAAAACTGGATTAAATGGGAAATTTATCGTTTACTTCCTATGATTCGGGGAATATTTTACCCGTGCATCATTTGCTCATGCACCAGCACCACTCCTGATACAACGCAACATTAATTCCGAGGACCTTTCACCCGAACCGGACGATCGCTTTGCTCGGTTCCTGCGATATAAAACGACTCTTCGATAGGTTGAGGGACAGATAAACTAGCAGTGCCTGTCTTCTGTGCTTAACTACATAACCACTACATATTCAAAGCCAGAACCGCCCTATTTTTTATGGATGATCGGCTCACGTTTGACCTCTATCTCACCTGGTCGTAAGTGACGAAGTGGTCTACTATGGATCACGTTTGCCTAAAAGGAACCTATTCACTCGAGACTTGAAGATTCCGAGGTTATAGCTATCTAGAAACACAGACACAGGCAGGCAATTCCACTCCTTAGCTGTACGCATAATAAAGTGTCGCCGAAACGTTTCGTGCGTATTTGTGGAATATCCACCATGTAGCGGTGGCGCGTCGCTGTGCGTCTGGTCGTTCGTTGGTGGAAAGGGCTTGGAGGTATCAAGTTGTGTAATTCCAGCGCACACTCTCCAAAATGCATCCGATAAAAGACCGCCCTTTTTCAGCTGGGCACTGACAAAGGGCTTGGACACCTATTCCTGTAATAATCTTATGTAATAACCAGACCATCAGGTCCAGCTGAAGAACCTAAACTCTAACAAGGGTTCTAGTAGATAGGGAATAAAATAATACAGTTGAATAGTTTATGTATATATGTAGTGTATGTATTTGACACTGAAAAATAACAAATAATGGTTATAAAGCATTTTTGACTGCGCATTTAAATGAGCAATAAATTAAATGTATTTACTAATTGCGTCGACTTTTTAGAGGTTCCCCATTGAACGATAACTTAGGCCTAGACCGCTAACATGCTCTTTCTTTCTATGAAAGTCCAACTGTACTGTGTCGATAAACAAAAACTACCATCGTAATCATTATGTAGGCCACAACAAAGTATCCTGCTCATCACTACTCGATTCACGATGTGTAAGATCATAAAATGTTTGCTCTCTCAAACCAATTTTCTCTGAAATTTTATGACTTGGGTATCGTAGTAGCTGATCCGTTATTTTCAGATCACCAGTCAGTGAGAAAATAATGGCTGTTATTCTGCTGTGTAATGTTAGTATTATTATGATAGTTTGTTACACAGAATGGGTGATTTAAAATGAAAGCAATGTTCGGAATGAATTATTAACAATCAGAACATAAAAATGTAACGCTTGTGATTACTTTAATAATACTTGTAAATTAATGACATAGTTAAGTATCACCCTTAGTGGTAAGCGGTTACCAAGACATAACCAACTAACGCTTGTAATATCTGGGGGTTAATCCCTGAGGTGAATAGGTCTCCCCATTCTTGTGATTTCATTACGAAGAAAAATTAGTTAAACAGACTTTACGCCATAGTGTTACACGAAGGTTTGGTTACGTGGCTGCTTTTCGAGCTTAACTAAATGGGCAGTCTGTGTTCAGAAAAAGTTCAGTTCAGTTTCACCAGAAGGTGAAACTGTTTTTTTTATTATTTTTTATTAGGTATTCTCATTTTGCAATCAGAAGATTGCAAAATGAGAATACCTAATAAATAAGAAATAGTCACGTAGTAATTAAATAAGCAAACGTAGTATATTATGTTTAGCTTTTTAAATTAAAGTATGTTATGTATGATTGCAAAATGAGAATACCTTTTAAATAAGAAGTAGTCACGTAGTAATTTATTTAGCAAACGTATTATATGTTTAGATTTGTAAGGTATGTTATGTATTGCAAAATGAGAGTCCTGTTTAAATAAGAAATAGTCACGTAGAAATTTATTTAGCAAACGTAGTATATGTTTAGCTTTGTAATGTTTGTGGTGTATAATATTCGTGTGGATTTTTTTAACTTGATTAGCTAGATCGATTTATCGCCCCCGAAACTGTATACTAAATTTCATGAGATTCGTTGTAGCCGTATCGAGATAACTTGGGTTATGTTGAATGAACGATCCTGAACACATAAATATTTTTTTTGGGATTCTGGTTCTTGGATTTGTTAGTTCGTGATTGACGCAAAAACTGCAGAACGGATTTAGATGCGGTTTTTTTTAGAAAGGTCTTGGCCAGACTTAAAATCTACCTATGTTTGATTGCAATTGGTTAAGTTTATCCGGAGATATGACCAAAAAACGATAACCAAACTCCACGCGGGGGGAGCCGCGGGCAACAGCTAGTTATAAGATATATTAGATTATGCAAGTGACAGAGCAAAGTTACCGATACGGTAACTATAGACATTGTAAGCCTCTATAGGTAATGCTTATAGTCTCATTACCAGGCTGGATGACAAAGACCGTGCGAAGTGCAGGAATAAAAGTCGGAAAGCGGACCCCGGGTTTCAAGGTGAGAGTCTCCGATACAACAGCGACTAAAGGTGAGATGATAATTATTATGATGATTTATTTATTTATTTATTTATTGGGCATATCAACAGTGTAAACACCAACATTGATAAGTGACAGTGGTAAGATATTGTTAGGCATGTGCTACACAAATTACAGATATGCACAGCATTGGCTGATTGTCTTACAAAAATTATAATAAAATGGCGTTAAATGTCAAATTATACTTACAAAATATTTATGTATTATAGATGATGATGATGAAAGTCCTGGGAGGTCAATAACTCGGGCTGATAGTTATGTGCAACGCATATGACCACGTTAATATCGAAATTGGTCGTATTCAAATTTTCAAATAGGTTTAATTTTAACAATATTATGTGAATATGGATGTTATGTAACATATATGTATATAATCGAATCATGTATGAACAGAACATTGAGATTGAACTCTTACTACTAGGTCTGCAATTCATTCTGCTGTTGCAAAAATTGAGCGAAGCAATTTCACCAGGACTTTTTCTAACAGTGATAATTCCTCAATGGCTAGTCCGATTTACGTTTTTCTTTCTTTTTTCTGTCTTTTTTTGTTTATGAACAAATTACTTAATTTAATACCAGTCGGGTGAATAACGCTTTTTGTTCATTGAGAAATCAGATTTTAATATTTTTTTCCGCTGGTTTATCCTCCGTGGTACTTTTGATTTTTGATTTTCCTAGCCTATGTCCTTCCCATCAGTAACATGTTTGCTTGTGAGAAATTTCATTAGAATCGGTTCAGCCGTTTGTGAGGAGAAGATGGTCTAACGAAATACATGCGTCGTCTAAAAGAGAGCAAAGCTCTGACGAGCTTCGCTCAATGATGGTCGTAAGTACTTACCTCTCAATAGTCAAACGCTGAAGTTTCCTAATATGATAGCTATTTTGATATGTATTTCTGATAAGCATTTTTAGCTCTTCTAAGTTATTTTCATTAAGATTCAAATTAGCGACTGTTGTTTCACTCTTAATATTTTCCAGTTTTGGGACACCTAAAAAAGATATGAAACGAATAAAAAAGGTATCCTTTTTTAAATCTAGCAAATATAATTATGGATTTATATTAAAACGTAGCACATATAAAATTAACTTTCCGTCCCTTTTTTGCAATGCAGTAGTATCTACGAGAAAAAAAATGCGGACGCGCTTAAAACAATTCAATTCAATTTTTAACAATTCAATAAAACAACTAAATTTTTAAGCGCGTAGTGGTTAACCCGCTGGAAAATAAAACACAGCCTGAAGTTTTCAATAGGGAAAAAGTGCAAGGTAGGTACCGGGAGCAGTACCTACCTTGCACTTTTTCCCTATTGCAAACTTCAGGCTGTGTTTTATTTTCCAGCGGGTTAAGGGATTTCCGCACGAAAAAAAAAAAAAGGTACTGCTCCCGGGTCTGTAGACCCGAGACGACGTGCGGTTTTAGTCGGTTCAAGCCCGACATAACCACCCCCGCTGGCACGCGGGGGGGTATCCGAAGGGATTTCCGCACGAAAAAAAAAAGAAAAAAAAAATGGGGTATCCGAGGGGACTTCCGCAAGAAAAAAAAAAAAAAAAAAAAAAAAAGGTACTGCTCCCAATATGTCATATTTATGTCAAGCATTTTTGCATGAAGTACGCATACTTACTTCTCTTTGATTGCTATATGTTCCTAAATAAAACTCTATCGAATTACCAAAAAATAATTGCGATTGGTTAATCTTGGTATATTGGCAGAGACGTATCAACTGATTGCCCATCAGTAAAGTGCACACGACACTTTAATACTAAAATCTCTAAATAACTCAATTTTGAAACTAAATTTCAAATTTTATAATCCTATTTAAAACTAATTAATGTTGTCAATGCGCTTGATGGAAAGCTAGTGGTTAATTATTGAATTTAAACAGTATGCAATTGGACCGCAATTAAAAGTGCTTTCATGGCAAGATTATGCTTGAACTGAATTTTTAGGTTTTCATTCTTATATATAATTATTTCGAAACGTTGATAGACATAATATTATTATATTACTAAAGTAATGTATAAAAAGACACTTACCCAATATATTCGCAAGTTTATTCGAATATTCAGAATTGTGAGCTCTGCTCACATTATATGATAAAATACTGTTATATTTTAGTTTTAATCCGGTTTCCATTGCGTTGAAAAACTCTGATAATGATTGTGGCGAGTAAACGTTGGTTTTTTGGAACTGCAATATATTTTCATTTCTATATTAGGTACTTCAATCAATCTTACACATCCTAAACAATTAATCTAAATTAAACAATCCTTTAAAATTTTCACAAATTCAATCAATCAACAGAAAAGCAAGAAGCAGATATGAATTGTAAACTATAAACTTCATATCTATATTGTATTGTGTTTAATAACTCAGAAGAATGTGCTACCTTAGTTAAATTACCCAAGATAATAATGTATTCCAATTATACAAACCCCAATTAATCCTTCTGCTCTAACAACCAAAGCTGGTGCACCTAACTCACACCTCGCCTGACAAACATTTTCTGATACTGATATCGCAAACTCTTCACTGGCATGCGGCGACGAAGTCGTTAGTAGAACAAAGTGGCTGAAACAAGAGTTATAATTAAAAAGTTTATCAGACGATTCCAATCAAGAAAATAGTCTTTAAATTAAATACTGAACCAAAAATTAACTACTGTAAATGTTCCATGTGTATCTCTTTAATAATTTTGATGCACAATAAAGAACTATCTATCTATATACTTGATCGTGAAATCATCATTATCCACCACCAAACTTGACCTTGACTTGACCTTGACTTGACCTTGACTTGACCTTGACTTGACCTTGACTTGACCTTGACTTGACCTTGACTTGACCTTGACTTGACCTTGAAGTGGTTCAATTTTTGATGGTTTCTTGCCCTTCTAGCATTTCTAGTGCCCAAGTTAGTCATCATCGTCATAACGGTTTCCAAGTTGCTTTCAAAATTTGCACTTTAAGCCCGGGGTCCACTTATTGTTTTTGATTAGCATGTCAGCTTTTCTGGGAGCGTCAGCCTTCTGACTTCCCAACCCATTTTTTTTTGTTGCGGAATTCCCCCTGGGTACCCACCGGCCAGTGGAGGTGGTTATATCGGATTTGAATCGACTAAAACCGAACGCCGTCTGGGGTCTTCAGGCGCTGGGGTGTGAGGTGGCCCTTGAGTCATTTCGCTCGCACCCCAGCTGACCCAAAACTGTTTAAACTGAAGATGACGTCGAAACCGGAGATGGTCCCCTCTGGGACCTCCTAACTCCGAAAGGAAAGCCTGCGTCAGAGCATTGTTTAACATGTGTACCAACTAGCACGTGAGGTTGGCTTGGACCCCAGAGGAGGCTATACTTGAACGTGATCCTTTTCAATAAAATTATTGAAAAAATATAAAAATAATGTAAATTAGAGCACACGTCATTAATCTTTAAACGTTCTTATTTTCCAAAAGACAGCTTATGTTTTTTTCACAAAGCTATCGCCTAAAATATTAAGAATATTAGAAACTGAATTTACTAGTATTCCCCCTAACCCCTCCAGCTAAGCTAAATTGCTTGTGTTAGGAGATGGTTCACGTCGGTAGTGTAATGGCCAGGATTCGGACCAGGGATCTCTCGATGGTAATTAACAATCGTATATAAGTACAATATAATAAATTCCATACAAATTAAATTTAAGCTGATGTACACTTTATTATACTCGTAGGTAAAGGAAGAACATTTATAACTGGAATTTTTGATTAATGAATATGCATCTGAATAACTTTACCTTAACTCGTTACAATAGTTTCTAGAAGTCAGGTCCAAATTTATAACAACGACCGCTTTACTGAGCTTCTGAACGAAGTCTTGGCAATTGTTATCGTTCTCTGAAAACTGAAGTATAAAAATCCCTTTAACGGAACCAATTCTTGCGGCTTCTTTCAAAAGTTTAGTGCATCCATCTTGAGTTTGGATTTTATCTGATGATATTATTATTGACACGCCGTATTTTTGCCACGATCTATAAAAGCATAAAATTAATTAAACCTTTTTTTTATGTTGGGCAGAATAGTTGATAAATTATGTTATAATAAATTGATGACTGAGAAAACTGAAAAAATATCAAACAGTCTTTTTTTAGAGTTCGAAACTGAGATCCGAAATTACTAATATTTCTAAGTTAATTGTTTGTGTTAGGAGATGGTTGTCGTCGGTAGTGTCATGACTAGGATTCGAACCCGAGACCTCTCGATCGTTATACCGTCTCCGTAATCACTAAGCTACCGGTGCTTTTATTATTTTTATTTATTTATTAGCTTTTAAGTTTTATTACTTACACGAATTTTGAATGTAAATATCCACTGACTTTAGACCGTAAATGCATGACGATTTTCCGGACACCTCTTTTTATTAACCTGTCTGCTAGTTCTATTCCCAATCCAGTTTCGTCACATATAACTATGTAAACACCGTTTGAACAGTAATTCATCCTTAAATATAAATTAAAGTGGTATCAACAAAATAATGTATTCAGGATAATGAAATGTAAATGGAAATAAAAACGCTCATGATCAATGTTAAATGACAATAATGTTAAAGTATCAAACAGATATAGAGTTAACATTTGTAAACATTATTAAGTAGAAATGTTTTTCAAATTGTGATTGAATGAGTCATGAACATTATTATAAGTCTGTTATAGAAATCACATAGTACCATTTCAGTATCGAATTGACAATACATTTTTTAAAGGCTAGACCACACATCATCTAAGCTCGCTGCACAGTGACATGCATTTTGACATAAAGCGTATCAAAGCCCAAGTATATTTCAATGGTAATATGAGAAAAGAAAGGTAATTGTACTGAACTAAAAACGAAGTCTGATGAAAATTTTGTAAGAACAAAACATCCTTCTACTGTATAACAATGAAAAGCACTAACAATGATAGAATTAAAACAATATTCATCTGAAATCTACAAATATATATATATTGTGAATGCCAAGAGGACAAAAAATGTCAATGCAATAACTTGATAACGTTGTTTTAAATTAATTTCGAGCCGCAGGCGATTTTAAAAGACAATAAATGTCTTGATTAACACAATACTAAGGAAAAAAAGCGGAATGAAGAATGTCTGTCTCCACATATTTTGTAATAAAAGAAATCGTTCAGTGGAGTGCACTGTCCTATAAATTTACCACAGTAAAAGACAACGCAGCTGCTCTAAAATGCGCAGCTAAAATTTACAATTTGGCTTATCTTTGTTCTAGATTTAGCCAACCTAAGACTCTTGTAAGACCATGATTTAGCTTGATCTTAAACAAAAAATATGCTTATATACTCTGCCTAAGATCAAATATTATAGCAAGTTAACAATTATAATATTATTGGATAAGGGATTTATTAAATAAGAAGAATACAGAAGGCTTGTGTGTACCTTTTTTTTTTTTTTTTTTTATCGTGCGGAAATCCCTTCGGATACCCCCCCGCCGGCCAGCGGGGGCGGTTATGTCGGGCTTGCACCGACTAAAACCGCACGCCGTATCGGGTCTTCAGACGCCGGGGTGTAAGGTTACCCATAGAGCATATCCCTCACACCCCAGCTGACCCTGGGCCATCTCACCACTAACAGCATCGCTCATCCTGTCTCCTCTGAAAGCAGAGGAGTACGGAGAGCGATGTGTTCCCGCCACGTTGGGTATTGGCCGACGATCAATGCCAACCCTATGAAGGGGTGAACGGGAAGCCATTGACCGCCGCCCAGGGTGTACCGGCCGCTCCGATTCCGTTCCCCCCGGACTGCAGCGGGATCGGAATCGGAGCGACACTCGAGGAGGTTACCCAACACACACCCCAGCCTTGTGTGTACCTAGAATTCAATAAACGGCTAGTAAAGAAATTTTAGTGTGAACATTTTATGATAACGAGCATAATGTAATCTATAATATTGAAGTTTGAAGATGACGTAACTGATTTTCTAACTTGGTTGCGAAGCAATGTCTGTACTGTAACATATATTACGGCACATGCTTGGTCCTAAACCTTAAAATTTGTACACTGACGTACGTTGTAGCTTAATGTAATTCATTGCTACAGTATCCACACCTGGTGACGCTAGTAGCTTTTACGGATGTGGAATGAAGTGGAATAAAGATACTTAATAAATGTAAAATAATATATACCGTATACTACTTCCATTTGCAATTTTAATTTACTTATTTTAAATACATTGCGTACATAAGTACATTTATAAATTTAACTATTGTCCGGTTTCTGAATTCAGAAATTAAAGTTGAGTCTCGTCAACGCCTGCTTACGCACAGTGTGCAGTACGAATATGTACGTAAGCAGACGTTGACGAGATTCAACTTCAATTTTTGAATTCAGAAACCAGTCATATAACTAGCAATTCGTTTTTATTGAGTTAAGATTAAGGCATACCTTGGCACAACCTCTAATCCTTGACTCATTATCTCAGGGCTCCTCATCTTTATTAGAACTTTGCCCACATGTTTGCTGGACGATAGCAGTCTGAAAGCTCTCGAGACTTCAGTTGGTAAATATTCAATACGACTTATTGGTTTTACAATACCTTTGGCTATTCCTTCACTTATCCTGTATTGTAGGACCTAAAATTAAAACATCCATATACATAAAATTTATACATAATATATCTACTGTTTGTGAGACATATATATATAGCTGCTCGTGCTGATTCACTGACTCATTGATCACCTCTCCTGAACAATTTTGTATGAAAATTTTTTTTTTCACTGATGGTTTCGTATAGAGGATAAAAATTCATTCAGAAGAAAAATATGGAGAGAGCTGATGATTGAGGATTTCGGAGACGGGTGAAGAGCACGCTTACGGTATTGAAGATAGGTTGGGGTTGCTTGAGCAAATGTCACTCGAAACGTCATTCAATTGTCAGTGACCTGAAAAAAAATTCAAAATGACGAAAAAAAAATGGCCGCCATACAAATTTCGTCCGTGTCCACCTCGGAGAGTATAAAAGATGGAAGAGTAGTTTCTTCGCAAAAGACGATCAGGATCCAAAGGTCTACTCGATGAATAGAAAAAAAATTCAAGATGGCGGAATTTATTTTTCTATAGAAAATGTACATATGGCGAATATTGAATAGACTACAAGTTTTGAACTATGCAAGACTTTGATTTATGGTTTCTTTTTAAAATGTTTTTGGGGACGAACTCTTAGTCAAAAATATGTAGATAGATGATGATCGAGGGTTTGGAAGATGGGTGAAGAGCACGGCCAGGGTATGAAACATAGGTTAGGGCTGCTCAAACAAAAAATACTTGGAACCTCATCTAATTGGCAGTGAGCTGAAAAAAAATTCTAAATGGAGAAAAAAAGATGGCCGCCATACAAATTTCGTCGGTGTCTATTTCGGAGAGTATAAAAGATAGAAGAGTGGTTTCTTAGCAAAAGATGATCAGGACCTGAAGGTCTACTCAATGAACAGAAACAAAATTCAAGATGGCGGAATTTATTTTTCCATACAAAATATATGGAGAATATTGAAGAGACTGCAAGTTGGGAACTATGCAAGACTTTGATATGGTTCCTTTTCAGAATGTTTTTATGGAAGAACTTTCAGTCAGAAATATGGAGATAGATGATGATCGAGGGTTTGGGAGATGGGTGAGGAGCATGGCCAGGGTATTAAAGATAGGTGAGGGCTGCTCAAACAAAAAAATACTCGGATCCGCATCCAATTGGCAGGGAGATGAAAATATATCCAAACTGGCGGATTCAAGATGGTGTCAACACAAATGTCATGGTTGTATCTCTCAAAAAGTATTAAAGATGGATGAATTGTGTTTCGGTTGACCTCTGCTGTAATTTTTTTTCCCTGATGCTTTCGTATAAAGGACGAAAATTCATTCGGAGGAAACATATGGAGGGAGCTGATGATTGAGGATTTTGGAGACGGGTGAAGAGCACGGCCAAGGTATTGAAGAGAGGTAGGGGGTGCTCAAATAAAAACCACTCGGAATCTGATCCATTGCCAGTGAGCTAAAAATATAACCAAAATGGCAGATTCAAGATGGCGCCCATACAAATTTCGACAGCGTCTATCTCACAAAGTATAATAGAAGATAGAAGAGAGGTTTTTGGCAAAAGATGATCAGGACCTAGAGGTCTACTCGATGAATAGAAAAAATATTCAAAATGGCGAAATTTATTTTTCCATACAAAATATATATTATATATAGCTCGATTACCACTCACTCACTCACTGACACGATTGTCCTCCTAGAAGGAGTAATGGGGGATATGGATGATGTATGGGAAAAATGTAGAGAGAGCTGAGGTGACTATGGGAAAAATCCGAAATGTCAAAAAATTCAAGATGGCGGCCAACATGGTGGTCGTTTTTCCGCGATCTTTGATGACATGGCAACATGAGTGTCATTTTTGAGTAAATCGAGGCTTCTGATTTTGAATTTTTGAAAAAAAAACGTTGATAAATCCAAGATGGCGGATCGATTTTTTTATTTAACACTCGCGAGCTGCTTGCAGTTCGCGCACCGCGCAAAATACTAGTATATATATATATCAAATGTTTGGTGTTATTATGTGGTCCTTGCCTAATATAAATTATAAATGTGGAAGTTTATGAAGATGTTTAGATACCACACTCAAACGGCTGAACGGATCTGGCTGAAATTTTGTACAGGTATGATTATTATCTGAAATCACACATAAGTTACTTTTTATCCCTGGAATAGGTCCCCATGGGTTACAGGAACGGGAACAGAATTTCACAGGAGCAAAGCTGTGGGCAACTTTAATATGAATAACTTATAAAACTGTTAAAAGCCTAGTGGTATGGGTAAAGGACTGCTGAGACGAGGTCTCGGGTTCGATCCCAGGTATTAACATGGCACACACCAATGACTTTTCGATGCTTTTCGAAGTTATGTGTGTATTTATCGCAGGTTTATAAGTGCCCGGTTAATGGCAATAGGCTCGCCACCTATTACATTGGGACCTAAAACATAAACTGGCGAAACGTGGGTGCTAGCACCTCTGCCTACCCCTTCGGGGATATAGGCGTGAGTTTATGTTATGTTATGTTATATAAATATATTGCTATGTAAATTACAAAAAGAGTAACTTCCGCTGGTGCAGCCACATTTGGCGGCAACCACCAGGTAAGACGTTTTACCACATAGGTAATTAGGTAAGAACTATCTGGACATGCCATTGTAGCGGGCTGTGTAGCGCTAGACTCAACGTCAGCACATTCCATAACGCCAGTTCATACGTAAGGCTTGACCAGATCGGCCACGTGCGACCTCGCTCACATACTTAGTACCAAGTAGTGTTCTATTTAGTCAGTTATAATATACCGTATAATATTGTGATCAGTAATAAATATTCAATTTGTAGAGAATCTTTTATTGAATACTCCCACGCAACTAAGTAGACTCAACCTCTAAAGCCATCTTCACCGGGCACCGGTAAGGAGGCAGACCCAAAAAGTGCTGGCTTAACGTCATAGAAGATGACATTCGTGCCAATGATTTCCATACCAGAGATGCCCAAGATCGTGTGAAGTGGGGGAATAAAAGCAGGAGAGTGGACCTCGGACAACGAGGTGAGACCCTTGGATGCGAATGGGTCTAATACTAAGACGATATTGATGATTTAAAATCCTTTTTTAATACAGGCTGAAACTGGGTTAATTGACGGTAGAATGTAGAATAAAATAAAAAAACCGGCTAAGTGCGAGTTGGACTCGCCCATGAAGGGTTCCGCAGCAGCAAGTAAAATTTTTATATTTGAGTTGACTGAATGAAAGGTAAATAGCGGTTTACGATTTATGAGGTATTAAAAAAACTACATACTAGATCTTGTTCAAACCAATTTTCGGTGGAAGTTCATATGGTAGTGTACATCATATATTTTTTTTAGTTTTATCATTCTCTTATTTTAGAAGTTACACACATTTTACCACTTTGGAAGTGGCTCTCGCGCAAACTATTCAGGTTAAAAAAATATATATTAGAAACCTCCTCAATATCATTTTTAAAGACATATCCATACCCCATACGTATGGATTTGACGAAAAAAAATTTTTGAGTGTCAGTTCTAAGTAAGGGGAACCCCCAAAATTTATTGTTTTTTTCTATTCTTGTGTGAATCTCTAAATGCGGTTCACAGAATACATCTACTTACCAAGTTTCAACAGCATAGTTCTTATAGTTTCGGAAAAAAAGAATCTATAAGGGTTCCGTTTTTGCCATCTGGCAACGGAAGCCTAAAAATGGTTGAATGTGAATATTTAGGCAAAAAAGGGCCCATATTATCAGCATAATGCTTTAAAAATTTATTCATAAATAATGAGGCCTTATCCTAAATATTTTACCTTTTTGTCATTTCGATTTTCACGTCTAAATATGTTAGAGAAATTCACAGCTTTGTAAGACTTATCTCCATTTAAGAAAAACATGCCGATATTTAGGTTCTCACTCATATCATAGGAACTCAAGTCCAGGAAGCTTCCTGATAATCCCACACTTTTCATGGCAGTCTGAAAACGGAAAAAATAATAAATATAAGAATATATTTATTATATTATTATTATTATATTGTTGTTCATATTTTTTGTGTTCCTAGGTTTCCTACACCTAATTTGCCTATAATACAGTAACGTCTGACTTGCATATGACATAACTTCCGTGAAGGTTATTCTGCTTTATTTCGAGTTTTTCTACACAATAGACGAACCTTTGTGACTTTTACATCTGTAAGCCTTTAATACGATATTACAACTCGGTTGTATATTTTATAATCTTTGAACTTACATTTTTTAGATATTATTGTAGTAAGTTAACATTAATGCTCGTGACTTCATAATTTAGATTATTTTAATCTTGGGTTATTGGGACAACACAATAGTGAAAATTGTATTTTCATGAAAAAAGAAACAAAAGATTGTAAAGACTTGAAAAGGGAAAATAAAGTCATTTTCTTGGAACAAAACGTGAACGATCTAATGTTAAAGAAGCCCTTACAAACGTCAAACGTTAAGAAATGAGTAGAAATCACATTAAAAACGGATCATTTATAATTTTCTGTAACTACTCCTTTATATAAGGTGTCACAAAATTAGGTCTCTGAATTTAGTGAGATGAGTATTTTTTAATTTTTTTTTACTTTACCCGTAATTTTTTTTTGTTTCAAATGCATATTTTGTCGATATCAAGTCATCTCACCAAATTCAGAGACCTCATTTTGTGACACCTTATATAGGAGTAGTTACAGAAAATTACGTTACGAGAAACTTACTCCAGAATACGGATTTCTGATGATTTCTACGGAAAATTAAGTTTGTCCTATATAAATAACCGTATTATTATGAATTTTTAAAGTATTATTTTAAAAATAATATGTGTTCGTACCTCTCGCGAAGACCCACTGGCGCAGTTTATAACATAATCACAGCCTTCAGTTTCAGTCATAACTATATTCAAATATGAGTCGTTATGAGAGTATCCGATTCTGTTTTCTGAAATAAATTTCCATAGGTTTGTACTAAAAACATTGGAGTACTTCAAGGGTAAACTAAAAATAAGGTAAAATACATTTAAAGAAAATGGTACAACTGTCTTTTTTGTTATCAAAATATGCGTTATACAGATGATCGATGAGAGTATACTCAACGTAGACATATTATAACAATACACGTTGCAAAACAGATCTTTAAGTTGGTATTATTATATTAAAGTCAATCAATCATTTTGTTCAAAGTAATGCAGTTGTCTGATGGTAGAGTACAACACAGCTACTTACATTCCACAGCAATCATTATAAGCAAATTTAACTAATACAAAAAAAATCCGTTCCCGTAGGGGGAACGCACAGGTAGATTTCGTGAAGCAATTAATATTATTTTTTAACATGTTAATTTTTTTTTTCTCGAAAACGGTAACCTTTTAGCGAAAAACTTTTCAGAAATTTATTTTAGACTTTAAAATGGCCTATCGATTAAAAATGTTTCCGACGGCAAGAATGTTCACCGGTTAGAAGTTATGATTTTTTTCCCGAAAAATTTTGGTTTTTCCCCCCTCCACTTTTAGTTAAATTTTTAATCTTATAGGTTTATAATTAAAAGTTGTTGGTATTCATGTATACTATGGGATAAAATTAGAACGGTTCGAATATCTTTCATGGAACGTGAAATTTTGAGGAAAAACTGATTTCACAAAAAGTGAGGCCCTACCGTCCCCTTAGGCCGGATTCCACCCGTTCACGAACTTAAACTAAGTTTACACCCAAGCAATTTTTGACCGCAGTTTGAAAGCGATCGGGGCATAAATGCGACCGTGAGAGTGCCGCAAATTTTGGGAAGTGGAACCATACATATATATATATATATATATATAAACTTTTTGACCAGTGGTCATTTCGGACCCAGGGGGTCATAACTAGACCTCCTATGAAGAATTTTTTTTAAATTCGACAGTAGTCAAGAAACCAATAGGTAGATCGATTTCATCGAAATCTACCTAATACAATGTTCGTCTTCTATGTATTCTTCCTATAATAAGTTATTGTATACATGACCTGCATACAATAACTTATTATACACATGGTATAACATATATAACATGGCATGCCGTTTCTATATATATCATAATGATATTAGCTTTAATCAGATTTTAGTTTAAATTTTTAATAACTTTAACTATTCTAAAACTACATGATATTGTCGGAAGTTAACGCGAATGTCACACATTGAAATAAAACTATTTTCAACGGATTCTGTCGCGATTTATTTGATGTTAATATTTTACATTGGTCCCAACGTTTCGATTGTTGTCTCCTCGTGACCATGGCTGCTGAAAAGCAATCTTATCCATTCTTATCTCACCACACATCAATCTGAGCATCCATATATTGACTTCATTCAGCCTTCTTTCATAACACTATTTTTATATCTATCTTTCAATGAAATCATTTTTTTAGTTACATTAGAAAATGTTTTGAGCAAACGTCTGCAAAGTACGGCCTTATAAGTGAACATTTGTTAACCGATTTTCTTTTTTTTGGTAGTATCAATTAACGAGCTTAATAATGAAAATTGGAAACAGTTTGTTTTTTACCATTTTCTTGACTCTTACCATTTTCCTAAAATGTTTAGTAATGATTATGATTGAATTTTGACCAATGGACAACCAATAGTGACATTAATTACTTACCATCAAGTTGAGGGTACAATCTGAGGAGCATTTGCTTCTTATGTTGGTTACTCACAGTGACATATATAGTACACTCTAGTGAAATACATAACGCTATAATAGCTTGACCAAGGGCTCCTGCTCCTCCAGTTACCAGAACACGTTGTCCTTTAAACAATTTACCTTTTATTGACTGTAAAGAAGAAAAATGTTAAATTAGTATAGTAATAGTAGTAGTCTATACATTGAAGATATTTAAAAAAAAAACTTGGGTAATATTATATGAACGTTTCAAAATATTTTTTTAAGTGAAAACTTCTTTAGCGGCGTTGTGCACTTTTTTGTAATGGGTAAAAAAGGTTAAACTCGTGTCAGTAAACACGTGACCTGAACGAAGACAACAAATATAGAAGCGCTAATTTCACACTGTACTTAACAACCTTGGTGGCGCGTTCGTCTAATGAGTGGTCGTTGACTTCGTCAAGACTGAGGTCGATTCCGACCGACGCCCAAGAAACACTTTTTGTTATCATATAACTTTTTGTAATATTTATTCTAATTTGTGGCATAAATCTATTGATATAAAATGGAAATTAAACAAAGTTCATCTATTAATGAAAAAAGTGACGAAGAAATTGCGAAAGAAAATGAGTGAGTACTTTATAAATATATTGGCGATGATGGTTCTGGTAATAATGATGGTGATAAACTTTTTAATGTAAAATAATTGTTATAGTTCTGAAGTGTTAAATTTGTAATGTTATATAAATTGTCATGTTTGTGTACGATAACGTAATAAATGAATATTGTATGTTACCACATAAATGATAGTACTTTCACATTGATAAATAAAGCAATTCGTGCAAAATTATTCCCTAACCATTCCAAACTTTCAAAAATGCACAACGTTAATTTTCAAGTTTTCACTTCTACTGGCACTCACGAAGTGAAACCCGTCGGTTTTTTTTGGAATTGTCTGTTTGTCTATTTGTTTTGATGGACGCAAAAACTACTGAACGGATTTTGATGTGGTTGCTCTTATTAAAAAGGTCTTGGTCAAACTTAAAATCTGCCGTATATTTAGTATAACCGATTCCGCGTGACCGGAGTCGCGGGCATCAGCTAGTTAGAAATATTATTAAAAATTACGGAACTGGGATGGTCTCGTACTTCAGGACAGTATCCCAGAACGGGATCAGATCCAGGGATAAGAAGTATGCATGCATTCCGGACTATTTCATCTTTACGTAAAATTTCATCCAGAGCCGTTCAGCCGTTTGGCCATGATTGGCCATTGGGTTTGTCCATACATTCATAAAACCATCCCATCTTTCGCATTTATGAAAGGAGTAACATGAATAAAACACATGAACAGAGAACTACTAAGGTTCTGGTAGCAAACAAATTATTGATGGCAAAGTGTTCATATTGATCGCATTTCTAATAAATAAATGATATTCAGAAGCAGTCAGCACCTAAGAGGAGAAATATTCAAGCTCCAAATTCTGATTTCAGTTATAAGTCTACAGGTTTAACTAAAACAAGCGTAGTAGTCAAACCTCCTATAGTCAAACCTCTTATAGTCAAACGTCTCCAATTCCAGTCCATGATAGATCAGTTTAAGTAGCTTCCATCAAAAGGACATCAACATTCGTACATAACTAAATATACCTAAGTAATGATAATTTATGCAAAATACAGTTGCATTAATACTACACCTGTTCTACTAACAGTATTATACATTTAGTTACACTCTACTCATATATATATAGCCTTTACTCGTGCGTTCGTAGACATGATATCTCGAGAGCGAAGTGAACCTATTTGAGTGAATATTTTATCAAACAGAATATGTACTATAGATATTAGGAGCTGCCAGCTAAATTTCTTCAATGGTTTGCTTTTCAAAGTGAGTAATTTTTAGGTTTTGCGTCATTTATTTTATAATTTAGGTTCATTCGTTTAAGATAACTTTGTAGTGAGTAAAAATTGTTAGCATAATCTTAGGATAGATAAAAAAAGAAATATTACGTATATAGGAAGTAATTTTTCTCTTCCGCTCACTAAACTTCGAATTTACTTAATCAAATCTTCAAACTTTCGTACTGAAGTTGTACCTTTTTTTTTTTTCGTGCGGAAATCCCTTGTACCTAATAACAAATAGTTTTAATGGTCTAACTATCATGGATGCCCAAGACAGCATCAGCATACGTCGTATGGTCTTGGGCGTCGTCGAGGAGTAAATGCTTAAAGGCGGACCCCGGACTCCAACTTCGGATGAGACCGGGACTAACGTGAAGATAATAAAGATGATAAAGATGAACCAATAGTAGTAAAAAGCTCCAAAACTCAAAAAGCTCAAAAGTAAGACCCGAGGGGGCCAACTCGAAACTGGAGATGGCCTAGGGTCAGTCGAGGTGCGAGGGAAATGCTTTATGGGCAACCTTACACCCCGGCGTCTGTAGACCCGAGACGGCGTGCGGTTTAAAAAAAGGTATAGTAAGAATACTAAGGAAGAAAAGAAGTAGGTAAGTATTCTTACTTAATTCTTTATTTATATATTTTAAAATAACAAATTTTAAATATAATTCATTCATCATCACCATCATCAAAACGTGATAGATTGTGCTAATGATTACGGATAACGGCAAAAACTATTTAAAAAAAGTAAGACTTTTTTTATTGATTGATTGCAATTTACGCAATTAATTAACTTTTATTATGCGAGTCTACATACAAGTAGTTACAGTTAACTCACCATACAATAATACGCCATGGCATATGGAAGAGGAACTGTAGCTGCATCCTGCAGGGTCCAATGTTCTGGAACTGGCCATTTTAAATCTGGGTCAGCTTCAATTGTGCTACTTAGAGCGCCGCCCGGTATTAGCCCCATAACTCGTTCACCACTAAGAAGAAAAAACACGAAACAAAAACGTTTACAAAGAATATAATTAAATGTTTCCTTCTTGAAAGAAAGTTGTAACAATAGATCAGGAACTAGGATACTTCAACCTTGAGTACCTACTGAAAAATTTAAATTTCAAGATAAGCTTTTAGCTTATAAAAGAAGCCTAACGTAGTGGAAATTAAAAAGAACAGAAATACCGGCAACACAAAAATGAAAAGAAAGAAAATTGTGATTTAGTTCGTCAATTTCTCGCATTTTAGAAGTTGCTTTTGTTGAGTTCTTTTTATTGGCCGTTACAAGGAACCAATATTGAGTTTAAAAAGTTTATCTATTGGGAGTTTTCATAACAATCGCCTGTTATGAAAACTCCCAATACATAATTTTGTATAGAAGAGTTTGGTATAGAAAGGGGCAAAAACCTTGACAATGTACTTGAGATGCGCAGTAACGAGTTTTTAGGTTTCTTTGGTCGTAAGCGTGGGGTGTTATGGTGGCGGAGGCGCGCCATTCAACCAATCATAGATATATTAAACTAATCACGGAATCAAAGGGCTCGCATCATTATTTGACCAATCCTTTAGACCAGTTAGTGCACATGCGCGAAATATTGACTTTGTTGTTGCTCCAGATTTTTGGCACGAGGTTTTTGCCAAACGTCAGCCTTTTTTTTTTGGCGTGTGTAAACCCCCACGGGCTTCACCCCATCGGTGCCGATGATGGGGTGGGCGTGTCGGAATCGGACCGACTAAAACCACACTGTGTCCTCTCTAAGTGTCCATTGCCGGGCACCCCGGGTAAGCCCTCGAAAGGATAAACTCAGGGTTACCGGCAGACTTTGGCCGCAACCGCGGCCTCGCCTGGTGGGGTTTTGCAATAAATTTTGATGTGAAATATTAAACAAATAGGACATATTTTATTTAGAGATATTGTATTTTCAATACACGCAATAAAAGAGTAACCTATACAAGCCAAGGTGCTATTTACTACCTTTGAACGGATCAGAGACTACAAATCTACCATTGGAAATTCAATAATCTCCACTGTGGTTTCTGTTATTCATAGGAATAGGTACAAAAACAAAATGATCTAATACCATTTATACAGATAGTCAACCAATTAAAAGATACGCTATAGGCTATAGAAGTGAAGCAGCGACCGAATGTTTTTGTCTATGTTGTCATTAAACCAAACATTTTCTGTTATTTAAAAATCATTGGTAGTTTAAAGCTTGAATCATTACAAATTATTTTTCGAAAACTTACTCTCTATCGATGCCACTGTAATCCATTCCAAAATATTCTTTTTCTTCACCATGACCACGTATAACATTCTCTACATCCTTCAGTGATATTCCAGCATAGGAAACCTAGGAAATGTAAAATAGAACTATTTTAAGTGTGTATCTGAAATTGGTCTTCTTTATCACTCCTGTTTCGCATTTGGCAGCAACTCACGCTTCAGTGCCCTGATATTACAAGTTTACTATGTACATTATTCCACGCATATTAATTAAACTAACTCTATCTTTTGTATAAAACATAATGAAAAATAAAAATAAAAGCAAATTAAAACTTCATTTTCTAAACATCCTGTAGACGCACTTATGATACGGTTTCATTACCAACGCTATATGATTATGATCATTAATTATCGACTATATGAATATTTATTTAAATGAAGTCGAAGCCGCTTCTAGTTTAGGTGTTGTTAGTAGTGTAAGTTGCTTTATTCTATAATATATTATTCTATAGTATCAGCAAAATGCATGGCATTCCGCACAAACTCTTCGTCGGTCCTGGTGTGCTAATTTATATTTAACTCGTTATTGCTTAGCCTATATCATTTTTTAAAATATCAACCATAATTATATACCTGGACTAAGTAAGTGCTTGCAGGAATGGCAGGAGCTTCAGTCCAGGTTAGGCTACTTAAATCACCTAGTACAGGGCTTGTTAGAGTAGCGTTTCGAATTTTCATCCTCGTTGTTGCTGGCAAGTGGTAATAGCCTCCCCATTCACCCTATAAGATAGAAGATCACATATATTGAAACTATAATTCTATATAATCCCTTGGTGTTTAATTGCAGGAATTCAGGTGACGTAATAAAGCCATATTTAGTCCAGAAACTTATGGATGTCTGAACCAGGAAAGTACTACTCTCAATATCGAAGATAAATAGTAATATGATCTTCGTTAAGACTTGTGGTTTCTTACAGACCACGAGGTAATCATTTATATTGATATGAAAATCAAGAAGTTATAACCTATATTATTTGGTGGAGCTACAACCAAATTATGCCATGAAGCGATGACCAATGACCAACCAAAATCAATTCGACCAATCACATTTTTATCATCACTATGCAAAATTTTAGAGTATAAAACCCTGAATTCTATCAAGTTTACCGCTTGTACTATTGATCATTGGTAAATATGTGTTTTTAGAATGTTTGTCTGTTGGTCTACAGGTCATTATCGAAGTTCAAGCTTCACTTCAAAACCGCTGAACAGATTCAGCTGAAAGTTTACCAAACATTCTTCTAGGGTATGGTCATAAACTTCGGTGTATATCATCACGCCATTATAAGTCTAATAGGAGCAGTAGATTATAAGTACCTTTTTCAAAACATTTACGATGAGGTTCTTTTCAAGCTGTTCCTTGTATACAGTATGATTAGGATGGAAAGTAGGCGCAGAAAAATCATCAGTTTTCATAACAGCTATTTTAGTTTCACCATCCTTTCTTAATTTGTTGACAAATCCTGTAAATTTTACATTTATTATAAATTATTGTTTAAAATGACTATCAAAAAATATAACTTTATGTACTTTAATTTAAATTAAATATGGGAAAGGAGAATGGGCAAATGTGTATGGAGTCTGGGCCATGCGTGGCCAAACTAAAGCTTGTTGTTTTTTCATGTAGTATAATCCTGCAAAATACTGTGTAGAAGTTTCTTTGCTGCTGTATACTCATATAACAAATGAAACACAGTATACTTTTTGAGTACTTTTAGTATCTAGTTATACTAGATATTCTGGTTTATACCCGGCCCAAAAATGTAAAAAAAGTAAAGCAAGAAATCGGACTGATATCATTTATTAATTGTGGAGCATTTTATCACATAACATTATTGATAAATATCGACAATTATTGTACAACTGTCTTATTTTTGAGGTCAAACTCTATGATGGTACTTAATGCCGCTGCTTGTAATCCAATGTCTTAATGTTGATTTCTTACCCATCCTAGGCACCATACTACGTACATTACATGTGCACCACATCATATGCTTTCCACTCACTCGTGAACAAGAATAATGAGCACTAGCTTCTCTTTCTTCTTTGTCAGTTACCTACAAT
Source organism: Cybosia mesomella (assembly GCA_946251805.1). NCBI lineage: Eukaryota > Metazoa > Arthropoda > Insecta > Lepidoptera > Erebidae > Cybosia > Cybosia mesomella. Next base: position 5,219,387 of record OX276402.1, on the reverse strand, counting down.
ATAGGAATGGAAAATCCTGGACCTTATTGTCTGTCTGGACTGTATTCAAACACGGAGCAAGATAACATCTTGCTTTTCTATATTAATAAAGACCACGTATCTGTTGCGAAAGTCAAGTTATCATGTTCAGAGTAACACAGTCCGGAATGTAAAGGTCAAAAGGTTTTAAGGAATCAATACAATCGCACAGCACCTACACAACGATACCAGAGTAACTGTGCAGACGCAAAACAGGAAGCAAGCGCCACGCGCATGCTAATTTTTAGTCGTAGTAGCTGATTCGTCCGTCCTGAACGTAAGTAAACTAATCTTGCGAACCTGTTTTAGGTCAATAATTGTAATCGTTATCAAAAGATGTTGTAGAGTTTTAGAAAAACGGATTACATGCACGAAGTATTTGCAATGATTTTCTATGCGTCTACATGCCCATAGTTTTTTACCTAAACATTGTACAGTGAAATGTTCATGGTAAAAGTTCTTACCAGTTATTACTACTTCCATTTGAAACTACTTTCATTAATGGCCACTGAGAGCCCAGAAGTGCCCATTCTCCTTTGAACTAATTGAATAAAATATGGAAAAAATCTTCAAATACCTAAAGCACCGCAATACGGCTGCTTCTCAGAGAGTAGCACGACACGTTTTGTTTTATGAAGCACATCATAAACGTGCGAAACCCAATCCAATTTATTATCACAATTGACACGAACGTACGTAACGTCCTTCAAATTTTGCCTTCTCAATAATATTAATATTTGTTTCCCATCTGACATAGCACTCACAACACTAAAATAATATTTTGTAAGTCCCTGAAGTTTAGGAACTCCAGATTCTAACGCTAAAACAAAAGTGTCATTTGAGATGTTTCGCAGGTTCTTCAATTTCTGCAAAAGGGAAAGTTTCCAATTGAAATTATTAAAATTTAGAATTTACTAACCCAGTAACATTATATGTTAACCGAGAGTTGAACCCGAGATCTAATGCACTGCTTTCTTCGTTCAATTCGCGACCAGTAAGCGTCTAATAATGTACTTATACATGAATCAATAAAAGACAGGCTGTTGCATTAGTTTGAGAATTCTATTGGATATTTTACGCAAAGTAAAATAATATAACTGCTGTTAAGCGTATAGGTAAAAGTCAAATTGATGTTACTGATCAAAATATTTAATACTTACTTTTTCATCATCCAACAAATTTTCAATAATAAACACGTTAGCTTTCTGTATATCGATATTTGTTGCTAACAGAGCTTCGTAATCATCATTGACATTTAGTACAGAAGCCACTTCAACGTTAGTGTTTGGAATATTGTCTGATATTTCTTTGATAATACAGTTGATGTTTGTATTAGATGTAACTATTTGTGTTACTTTAATTTCATTCATTGTGGTATTTTCGGCCACTATTTGGAGGTTTATGTGTAAAGCAGTTTTTAGCTGAAATAAAGTATTGTAATTAGTGTATAAATAATAACAAAAAATATTATTAAACAATTTATCATAACAAAGTATGTTAAATTATTGTTGGATATTTGAGAAATTTCGATTATAATAAGACATCACTATTGAAAAGCGGACAGTGAAGTGTTTAACCCAATCAGGTCATTATTTACATAGTCAGTTTAAATCAAGAGTACAACATTATAATACTATCTATCAATACAATATACCTTTCATTTATAGTAAATCACTGTTCGTTATTAAAATATCCGTTCACAAGCTCAGCTGCTTTGTGAATATTAGTTACTATGCATGGAATTCAATATTATTTTAAAGTATTGAATCTCCTAGAAAAAATGTTCATGAAAGGTCCATGTTGCTAGACACGTGTAGTACATGAAAAGGTATCCTAATCAAGCACACCAAAAGTGTATTCTCTTGTTTTATTTTTTTATAATCATTATCTGCATTCAAATAAAATTAATCTTAACGAATGATATAGGTATTATCGTGATTTATTATGTATTATTTTTACTTTACTTTAAATATTCTCTGATCTTTAAGTTTTAGTATACTATAAATCCAATTTTCAGAATGAAATAAAGTTGATTACATAGTGTTGTTTTGTAATGGTAACACCATTACGCCACTTACATCAATTTTGTCCATAGAGTAGTGCGGGTAAAAGGATTTAGACAATAATACGTCTGGTTGTTTTTGTACCACTGGCTTATCGCTGAAAGTGACATTGTCAAGTTCCACGGCAGCACATCTAAAATAAAGTCTAAATTGATTAGGTACATACATCGAAACACGTCTTAATATCACTTCTAACGCCAATGTAAAATTTTTTTTCCAATATTATTAGTATGTTAATAATTTTTTCTACTTAAACGAAAAAATATTTCTTAAAGCCTCTTGAATAAGCTATTTTTGGAAACAATCCAATTAGAAAAGAAAAATTGATCGTATGGTTTTCTTTTCGTTTATTTCTCTTATCAAGTATCTTCTTTTATGTTAAGAAAGTTCTTCAACGATTTTTATGTAGGGATATTAATCTTATAGAGTTATATAAAAATGTATTACTGTACTGTATGTACTCTATTCTCTAAAAGGATTTGTATCTAAGGTGATCCGTAACTATGGATATGTTAAGCTACTTTTGAGGGTGGATGGATAGTAACTGCTGTACCAACAGATCGAACCAAGTTAATGGTATAGTTAAAGGGGGAACATTGGGGCTTATTGCACATGGGTTATAAGGCTCTCAACTAAACTCAAAATTTTTCAAGGTTTTAAAATATTAGTTGTATAACGATTTCAAAACTAGTAAGTTCCTTGTTAGAAGACACAAACGATAAATGCTGCTGAGTTTATTTTTTTGTTCTACCTACGTTTTTACTATAATAACTATTGCCCGTGGCCCTGCCAGCGTGAAATACTGATCCCGTTCACCTAGGGGTATAAAAAAGCCTATAACATACTCTCAGATCAACCAACTATATACAAAAAAATATCATAAGCATCGGTCAAACCGTTTCTGAGGAATTCGACAGCAACCACTGTGACACGAGACTTTAGGACACCATATACAAGTTAATCTAAAAAAATTAAGTTGGCAATAAACTGTCGGCAACCTTTACAGTCGATATGGCAATATGAATATCAAAATCGAATAAAAAAGTCAATAATTTTCTAATGTTTGAGATTTTGTCGTTTTTATATATCGCATATTCTATTCTACTTCACAAAATCATTACCATATTGAACAATGAACGATGTTGTACATTTCTGTACATGCTAGCCACGTTTGTTTATAAATTGTAAAATTAATACAAAAATGTATATATCGGAAACTTACCTTATAATTCCAGTAGTTTTATTATATTTTGCCCAAACACACCCCACTCCATTCACTGTCTCTAGTTTAGAAATCTCTTGATCTAGTACGTTTATTCTAAGTTTTCTTATAAATTTTGGAACCGAAATTCCCTCGTAATCGTGTACGATGGTATTAAATTGAATCAAAGAGTCTAGGAAAGTGACCCAATTTGTATTCCATTCAATTAAAGCTTCTTTACGATCTAGATATGATTCGTGGATGCTTTTGAATTTACCCCTGTAATACAAATATTTAAATATAACACTGAGAATATTTTATTAACAGAAGTCGAAGTCGATTAATTTTTGATAACAATAATAATATTAAGAAGAAGGTTGTAAAAATATAAGCCTACTATAATAACATCTCCAAAATTAAGGTAAAGAGAATAAAATTACGTGTGTTCCAATCTATTTGATTTGTTTTGATGCAGTTTTCACTATCATTTAGGCAATTCGATGGGAAAAGTAAAACATATTTCGTCGGTGGAATAGCTGATGAATATCGACTTAGTCTTGATTTATGTACATAGGAATATTATTTCAAATCAACTTTGCCTCATTTATTTTATTTTGCTAATAGAATATTTAACTGATATTCAAAAATTCAAGGTATCAAAGCATAAAACCAAGGAAATCTACAACGTACACTTTCTATTCCTTTTATTTTACTTCAGAACGCTTTTTGACTTAAGGAAGGAATCAAAAGTCTTTATATATTTCGAATTTTAAAAGTAAATTTCTCTTCATTGTAAATATATACCTATGTAGGACATAATATTCGAAACCATCAAGTTATCACATCGCATCATATAAAGTTCCAAATATTTAAATTGTTTGGCAAAATAAGTTTAGAATGAGAAATACTAAACTAATCAAAATTATTTTAATTGGATAGTTTAAACAAATTTTATAGATTATGATATAAGAGAAAATAAAGGGAACAAATAAAAGTAGGCGGAATAATGACTTACCTATAAGAAAATCCTCGTGATTCCAAAATTTTGTATACATCATCAGATTCTAATGTAATAATCTCATCGTCAAAATTCACATTTTTATGTTTTTCTATCTCCTGGTGGAATTTTAATACATTTACACCATTTATAATACCACTTGTAACACAGGTATCATTTTGGCTAACCTAAAATTACATAGAATCGTACATTAAAGAATAGTAATAGTAGAATAGTCTTATAGTCTAGTCAAAATAGATTTCACCCTTGCATTAATTCCAAAGAAGCTGAAAATCTACATAAACGTTGGGGATACCATTAGAATGAAATTATGAAAAAACCGTCGGTGCAGTTGTTCAAGGTCAAAGGTCACAAATTTTTGCTTTTTACGTATATTTCGGAAAAGGTGAGAGCTACTGAAAAAAATATTTTTTGATGGTTTTTTAGATTGTAAAATTCTCTACAAAAAAGCAAATATTATTTACTTTTTAACTACGAAGCTCCAGACCGTAGAAAAGTCATGTTCAACGAAAAATGCGCAAATTTCCGCACTACCTTTTTTGATGCATTTCTTTAACGTAGTTTCATATGGTCCTGAGAAAAGTATCTTTACAAAGGTAAAGATACTTATCTCAAGAACACGTCGAAGTATCAATCGAAGTGTCGAATATGCAATATATATCAAACACTCAGGTCTACAATCTCTTAAGGCTGTGAAAAAATCAAACTTCTAAGTCAATGCCATCAAAATTTAAAGCCTTTTATACAATATATCGAAACACTTGTTACAGTATCTAACTAAGCCTATAGGGTACTGTTGACCTAGAATCACGAAATTTGGCCAGAAGCAAGGTTTCATAGCACAAGTAAAAAGAAAGCTTCAAAAATACAAAATACTATTAATCCACTAACTCTATTGCAGTCTCACGAATGGTGAATTGTAGGCAAAACAATTTTGAACAATTTTTATAGATAATTGCATAATCTTAAACTTTGTCTTACAATTTTTTGAGAATAAACTTACAGTTTATGAGAAAAAAGCAAAAACTGATATTTGTGACCTTGAATAAAAAAATTGCACATATGGTATCGATGGGGATATTTCACAATTTCATTATAATTGTATCCCTTACATTCATGCAAATTTTCAGTTTCTTGGGTATTAATGTATATAGTACCCATACATTGTATTATCAATTGTGTTTGCCAATGATATTAATTGAGTAGATATGTTGTTAAATTATTATCGTATTTGTAATTTACCGTATGTACCAACTTAGTCAAATATCTATATTATCCTAACATTGGTACAAGATGCCTCGCGTATTCACCTTTGTTTAAATTGTTTGTACAAAATTGAAAGTTTAATCCCTAAAAAGAAAGACACTTTTAACAATAAATTAGTTTATTAATTCCTGATTTTGACATTTTAATTGCAATTGAAATACTCAAATAAAATAGTTTATATATAAACTTACATAACATAAATAAATAATTTCATAAGGATCCAAATATTTTCCCATCTATGGAAAAAAAATGTCTTGAATTTACATTTTTGATAGAATTAGTTATAAAGAAAATAGCACTCACCTCAAATGTATTGCTCGCTGTACTGATGGCAATAGACAACCTGAGTGGAGTATCTCGGTTGATTACCACTTCACTATGAAACTGAATATCGCAGAAGACTACCGACTGGTCCCGATAATTCACCCCAGCATGCATAGACAGAGTCTCCCAAACAAGCACCAGTATTGCTGACTCAGGAAGTACATTGATACCTACAGCCAAAAGGTAACTACAGGCACATAATAATGGTTCATTCTTTAGCAAAAACACTCACTTCGATTTATTAAAAAAAAAAACAAGTTAAACACAGTTTAGTGGATTTGGCTTATATTGATAACACAGATCTCGTTTGCTTTAAAATTCTACTATTCTGATAATTGTTTGATTTCTATTTAATTATATTATCAAAACTAAATAAATATTACAGACACTAGCGAAGTCAAATAATTACACATTTCTATCCGTTAATAAAAATACCGTTAGTAAAAATAGTGAAATAATTTTAGTTCGTTATATTCCAAACCTTAGATATAAATGTTAGTTAAGAAGATATCGTACCATCTCTGACGTGTCCTTCCAAGAATTTATAATCATCGTCATAAATGGACATCACAAAGTTGCGAGCGGAAGCTGTTTTTATTTCATCCTTTTCTAAGAACGAGTGCTCTGGCCTGAAAGAAAGTAGGAACTTTTTAATATTTATGTATTTTTAATAGCAGCAATAATGAGAGTATTCGTTTGTTATTAGTAGCAAAACTACTGCAGTTATTAAATACATTTTGTTGCGATAATTTCAGAATTAAAACCACATAAAGAATTGGTTCGAGCAACTCATTCTGGTTTGAAAATTTTAAATCGTGTAGCCAACAATTCCTCAGGTTACAGACTATAAGACAAATGGCAGATAGCTTGAAATCTGTTCCAATATTATCGAATTTAAAACCATTTGTGACTTCTTTCATCTTCAATCTTCAAGTTAAGTGAACCACTTCCACGTACATTCAGGAGTATTCTAAGCAGCGTGGAATTTAAATGCGACTAGTATAAACTGCTTTTAAAAAGCAGCACTACCTAGAACTGTTGTGCCTTCTCTTCGTCTTACTGTTGATCCCGGTTGCATCCGAGTCTTACACCTCAGAGTGAGTATATCGTGATATTTCCATTGACAGGTATCGCTTGTTTTTGGATTTTTAGTTTTTATATTTTAACACAGTGTTATTTTTTATTTTAATAAGAAACCCCGTCACAAGTATTTTTTAACTTACTGGGGTTCGTCTCAATATATGGATGTTATAACAATGTATGAGTTGGAAAATAAAACATTTTGATTTGATTTGATTCACTTTAATAGTAGTATCAAAATAACTCACCAATCCTCACTGTGCTCCCAATCAACATAGTGAGATAAAAGCGATGTTTCTGTTGAAACAGGGAATTCTATTGTAGGATACAAAACGTCTATCTTAGGATTTACGCCAGCTTTATACATTCTGTGAAATAATAGAAAATATTTTATTCATTAAGCATATTAAATATTCAATTGAATTTAAGGAAGGATAATTCAACACAAGAGTTTTAACTCAATATGATTTACTATATTATATTCGACACTTCAGTGTCTAAAGTATGCTAAGATGCTGAGATTCCTCAGTACAACACAGAAATAAATGTAGCAAACGCTGGAGAAACCATTAATGTAAGGACGGAATTGAAATAAGAATCTTATAAATCTTCAATATTTTTTAGGAAGGAAGGAGGTTTCGATTATAGCTGGTGAGAGTTAAATAAAAGAAAGCATTATTGTGCCAAATTGATGGCAATAGATACTCAAGCATAAGCCAAAATCAGCATCAATATGAAATTCATAAATACCAATATCTTTTTGCTTACTTGCCAATAGCCTCGAGGAAGAATTGCACTCCATTTGGGTTACCACGTCTCGCAAGAGGTATATGTGTACAATCTTTGTGTGATCTCTTCAGAATTGCTTGGAGTAAGCCATGAGGTGCAATTTCTACAACTATAGCATTATCTGGGATAAACTTTGACATTTCCTCAAATAGGACTGGTTTCTGTGAATTAGTGTTTGTTCAGATGATTTAATTGATGTGATTACACTTTGTTTCAATTATGTTTAACAAAAGTCTAAACGCAACTGTCAAAATAATTTTTCCAGGTCCGACTTAGATTTCTATATTCTAGATAACCAAACTTTTATATTTTCCTATTCTGTATTAATCTTATCTATTCTGTAATAAGTCTATGGGCGCGTGTAGACTATCCATATATATATATATAATATTGATGTGCAAACAAATGCGATTGATCCCTATATATATTGACTGTCTACACGCTATCACTCAAACGCTTATGTAAATTATTGTAACTAACACAAGAAAGATATTGAATTATTGAGGTTTGAATTGATTTGAATTATTATGCATTTTTATAAAGTTTCGTGGAAGACTAATCTATCTTACCATCATATTATTTACGAGGTATTCAGCTGACAAATATATTGCTGCCTCCTCGTCCCATCGATCTTGAGGCACTGACGTTGATAACCACTTACTACTGCGTTTCTTTGGATTTTTGATTACATTGCTTAATTTTCTCAGCAATTCAGGACCTAATGAAAACAATTAAACGTCATGTTAGTTGGATATCTAATGCTAATAATAAAGTGGAAGGAAGTTTGTTTGAACGCTATTTGAATCTATGAAACTACCTGTGTGATTTGAAACATTCTTTTTGCTTTATTTAACCTAGATATTAGGGAAGGTTATAGGCTATAGTATCATGCTTAAAAGTTTTAAAATTGAATGAGTGCCTAATGCTTCAATTAACATTTATTTCTTACCACAGTGAGCAATGTACCGAGAATGATATGCAGTACCACCACATTGGACCTCTTTGGCAAATATGCCACGTTTGGTCAGCTCTGCTACAAACTCTTTCACTTTATTAACTGGCCCCGATATCGTTGAAGACTCTGAGCTATTATGACAGGCTATATCGATTTCTGAAGGGCACTGATTTACAATCTGCAAAATAAATAATACGGATAATCACACAGGGAGTATTTGCACTGTTTACAAAAAAATAAATAGTAAAAGTTTTGTTGAAAAATAACAAATTAGATCGATTAAGTCGTAGAGTGGTGGCAGCGAATCGGCAAACGAAAGGTGGGGGGGGGGGGGGTCTAGCCAAATATAGGGACATGAAAAATGTAGCTCGAATGGACTGGACGGGGCAGCAGTGAATTGTAATTTGTTTTCTTTCATATATAAATAATAATGTTTTATTTCTACGTTTCTCACCGCTTGATATCCCAGACCAACCGCAGCCATCAATCCTTCTTCTTTTGGACTATCAAAGACGGTTTTTGCGCGGTAGTAATTACACAACACCATCTGTTCAGCAGTATACGTATTATCATGATATGCACATGCTAGCTCACCTAAGCTGTGACCTAAAAGAAATTTAGAATCAGAAGATATTTAAAAATATATAGACTATACTACTATTATTCTTGTGACTAAAATTCGTTTATTTTTATATAACGTTTGATTTATGACTGAGTACATATAAAATGATTATAGTTTGATTAATAGTCCTATTACTGCTATTCTGCAAAAATACTAAATAATTTTCACAGTTCATTTTTAATCAACAATAAACAAAATTAAACGCATCTATGAATTACTACAAGTAAAATAAACTTAATGATTTACTCCAAACAAAAGAAATTCACATATACAATGGAAGCAATTACGGTAGAAATGTATCGACTTTGTTTGTATTCTCATGTAATTGAGTGCCATGCTTTCGTCGTCAATCGAGCACTTTATCCTTAAAATAATTGATTTCTTCATTTTCACAATTCACTTACCTATAATAGCATCAGGAACAATACCCATTTCTTTAATCACATCAGTTAGTCCGATTTGCACAGCGCCGATGCCAACGAAAGCATATACAGAATTATCATGTATGTTACTATCTGGATCTGTTATAATTTTTATAAGATCAATGCCCATCGGCTCCAACACTTTATGGCATCTGTAAAAATCTTACTTCTATTATAAACGCGAAAGTTTTAATAGATGGATGGATACTTGTTACTCGATTACGCCAGAACGGCTAAGTATATCTGGATGAAATTTGGCACTGAGATATATTATAATCTGAAGTGTATTTTATCCCAGGAATCGGTCTGAGAATGAGATTAAATAATTCACGTGGGCGTGTTGCGGTCGTAAGCTATTTATTTAAAAAAAATATTGTAGCTAAAAAAATATTTGGTAAAACAATAATTTTACATAACGTATATCTATTGTAGTTTTAATGTTAGCTTATCGTGATGTTACACTATATACCCCTGGTTCTTAGAGTCATACAGATAAAGCAAAAAAATTGTTTTAGGTCACGTGGATGTGCTAAATTAATGCCAGTTAACCGTACTTTGAGATATGCAAGCACGAAAAGAAATAGTTTCTGTATCACGCAGCAGACAAATTTGTAACAGGAATATTTATACGACCTATGGTCGTACCCTACATTGGCATAAAGCGTGAAATAAGTGGCTCAACCCGTAGTGAAATTAAAAGGGAGAATCTACGAGTACTACAATATACTACAAATATACAAGTTCATTTTAAGAGGATAAAGGTATACTATCATAAACACTTTTTAACGCTTGACTTTCTTAAAAGTAATTAAAATTATCTTTTGAAATCTTTTGGCGGAACATCCAAGTATTTGACCCTAATCGCTTCTCCAAGGTTAGAAACTATTAACAAAGGCAATCTATCATAATAACTTGAAAGCTTCGGCCTTTAACTCATGAAAATATATTGAAATTTAAGATTAAAGTATTTGTATCGTTCATCTTTTCATCCCTAATGAGGCATCTAGCAAACCAAGGGTTGAATTTGAAGCACGCATTTTATGGCTGAACGTCTGTCTAACTAATTAATACTTATTTGAACTCATTGAATTAATTAATACATTGATATCTTAAGTTATTCTGATTCAAATTAAGAAATTCAATATTTTACAAATACTAAGTAATTTATTACTACAGCAACTCAGATAATAATTATTCTGACATTCTACAAAGCGCTATCTTGACCCAAAGTAAGGATAGATTGACTAGCTTTTGTTATGGTTTCTAGAACGCGGATAAACATACTGAGATACATTTTATGTTGTAAATACTTATATAATCTACATAGAAACCCCCTGAATAAAAAATTATTCATGCAAAAGATATTTGCACTGAGCGGGCATCGAACCCGCGACAACTGATTTAGCAGTCAAACGTCTACTGCTACGCCATTGAGGTATTTTCTTTTAATATTCACAAGTTATTAATTGTATTTCTCTAAGTTTAAGGACTGTTGAAATACAATAAACTAAACTAAACTATTACTAAACTATTTGACTAAAAAAACGTAAAATAAAAATCAAAAAGGCACTGAAAAGTGGAATATTATTAAATGTAATTATTAATTGTAATTAAGTGTGTATTAATTGTAATTATTAAGTGTAAATTTATTAGAAAAATAACACATACACAACATAAACAACAAACCAAATCTATTCGTATCGGGGTACGCTATTTGTCACTACACTTTCTAACTCTCCCTCCACTTCATTCCACTTTCTACTCCGCCCCATTCTATTTTCCACTCAACTGTTCACCCCACTCTCCACTTCATTCTCGACTCCATTCTTCACTCCACTCTGCACTCCAATCTCCACTCCTCTCTCCGTTCTCCTCTGTACTCCCTTCTCTACTTCCCTCTTCACTTCCTTCTCCAATTCATTCTCCACTCCACTCTCCACTCAGATTCACTCCGATCCACTGCACTCAACTACACTTCGCACTCCATTCTCCACTCACCACTGCCTCACTGATGTGTCTGATGTCAATTTTTTTTCTTTTGTCAAGAATTTTGTAACAGCAGAATCGGCACCAATATACACGGCTATTCAAAATGTATACTACTAAATTGCAAGTAAAAAAAAAATCGTCTTTTGATGTCATATTCGATCATACTTCACATTTTCTGTTTGATTTTGCGGAATTTAATTTTTTGCTGATTCTCCAGAGTTCTAGGTCCAATATTAATGACATTTATATGGGACTAACTTTGACTTAAACCAAAGCCAAATGCGCAAAGAATATTTAAAATCCAGTGATAAAAGACGGAAATATCGATGGACATAGTGGATCTACATAAAAAAAGAAAATTTGATACAGACGAACGTAGAACCTTCCTCCTTTTTGATTTGGTTAAAAATGTCGTAATTTTAACAAAAATTACTTTTTTATACGTGGTGTAACAAAAAAAAAAAAAAAAATACTTACGGTATATAAGTGGATCCATTACATTATTTTTCGTTTGAATATTTAGACATTAGTAGACTTTAGATCATAAAATAACGTGCCATAAAATATAGTTTGTTGTATCACTTACATTTAAATTAAATTAAAATGCTGAATATATAAAAACAGAAAACTTATTTGGTAATTGAACTAACTAATGTGTATATATAAAATGTAATATAAAATGCAATAAAAAATGTAATATATAAACCTTAACCTCTATCTTTGAATAGGAACCACTTCAGATTATAATTGATATTAGGTTGTAAACACGAAACGTATAAAACGTAATCTTGTATGGCAATTTTTTACGTATTGAAATATTGTTTACCTTTGTGAAATAAATTTAAAATAGTTTTAATTTCGAAAATGAAAAAAGTATTATAAAGAAAAAGAAAAAGAATCAGTTTATTTGCCTTTAAGTCTTTTATATAAGATTGTTATTTCAGTAACAAGAAAGTATAGTTGGATGAGTTCTAAGACGATATCTCTGTAACGTAGCAAATAGTATTAGTAATTTTTATGGCCAAGATATTATCTCGATCATTAACCAGATTTTTGGAGTCCATTAAAAATAAAACTGCTTAACCTGCTTATAATTGTAATTATAAGTAGATGACATATTGAATAAATCACTTGTACTTTTCCACAATTATTTATTTATTTGAACCTTACCGGTTTCACCTTACGGCATTATCAGATTATATTGATTATTGATTATATTATGTAGACCTTTGATAATGCCGTAAGGTGAAACCGGTAAGGTTCAAATAAATAAATAATTGTGGAAAAGTACAAGTGATTTATTCAATATGTGTAGCAAGTTCCACCAAGTGCCATCAATCTCCAGTATAAACAGTATAAGTAGATGATAAGAAACATACTTGTGGATAGCAGCAGCAAATATTGGAATTCTCATCAGATCAGCTCCCATTGTTGCCCATTGGGATCCCATACCACTGTATACAAACCACAATGGTTTTTTTCCTCCTGGGTAGTACTCAGAACTTTCAGACAGGCTTACTGTTTCCTTCTTTTCATTTGTATCTAGGACAAGATTTTTATTTTGAATTAACTAATGTGAGTAGAAATTTAAGTAAAATCTCACTGGACAGAAATAAAAGTATCGAAAAAAAAACCTTTTCCCAAATTGGTTTAAAATAAATAATTGCATAATATATTTTCAATTTATTATTATGATTACGTATACAGTTTTAGTACTATTCAAACAACTTCTTATAAAATGCATGTGTTTACATAATTTTAGTTTACTCCAGTCGATTTTCTATTATATATATATTTCTGTTGCATTTTGGAGTCTACTGTTAGACTCCTGCAAGATGCGGAAAATAGTCTAATTCGTTGATTATCAGGTAGAAATATTTTTGATGTATGTATGTATACAAATTTAAATCTAAACATTTAGTGATTCTAGCCTGGGCCTATTTTATAAAAACGAATTCCCCTAAACGTAAGCTAACATCATAAATATACTTGTTCGGCGTTATTTTGTTCTATGTCTGAAATGAAAGATCGGTAGCTAACTTGTTGATCACAATATTAATAAATATTTCTACATCTCACAAGTAAATCATTGTTGGTACAGAACGAGAATATTAAATAATAAAATAGAATTAATGAAGGTACTTCATTTCCAAGCCGACTGTTAAAAACTAATGGACGCAATTTGTACTCATTAAGATCCATAAAATTTCGGCCCTTCTTCAAAATTATATTTGAAATTAATTATTAGAACATTACTTATATACTAAACTTAGTCGTATGAATATGAAAACTGAAAAGCTTTAACGGTACAATTTTGAATTGAAAAATGGTTCCTTGCAACAAGCTATTCCATTTATTTTCTAGGTATTGCTTTTGAATTTTATGTACTTTTCAAAACAGTTCCAAATTTGACGTCTTTTAATTTCAAAGTACTCAGTTGCCTCGCTTCAACCTGCCTTCTTTCAACCAGTTTCCTCCAGTGTCATAAAACACTTCATACTAACCCGCCAGGTTTGAGAGCTCCTGTCCTGATCTTCTTTAATCACGTTTTGTGATATGCAATTGTGTGAACAGGAAATGCGTTTATGATACAGATAAGTACATACCTTCAAACTGCCTGATGTTGAACTGATGAGTCAGACTTTGACTATGACCAATTCAATCTAGTATGTACTTAACTATCTAGATAATATGTGGTATGTTAATTTCTGTTGTAATGTTTTGCTTACTCTTTGAGGTTGATAAAGACTGAACTGCATAACATATATTTATATCTAACCTTCAAAATGTCAGAGTTGACTAATTGAAATACCTGCCGTCTCTGTCATCGAATAAGTAGAGGCTATTTTATGCCGGTGTACAACAGGTGTTAAAGTCTTAAATTATCTACTCAGAGTTCTACAGCTAAACTATATGCTAATAGCTGTATTAACTTACCCAATAACAAATAACCTCTTCCGGTATGACCAGGAATATCGTGTTCATATACTTTGTGCAGTAGCGCGATTTCTTCAGGGTCTATAGAATGATCCTTCGCGATATTTATTATTTTATCTACACCAGATTCTTGCCTTCCAGAAACAAGGATGAGATAAGGTATGTTACTTTTATATTTCTCGATATTCTGCCACAGAAAAGTTAAAAATATCCTAATATCTTGTAAGAAAAAAAAAAAATTCTTCAGAATGATATTAAAATTAACTTTTTCTGGCTAAAAATGAAGGAGGTACAAATACACTGGGGTGTGTGTTGGATAACCTCCTCGAGTGTCGCTCCGATTCCGATCCCGCTGCAGTCCGGGGGGAGCGGAATCGGAGCGGCCGGTACACCCTGGGGGCGGTCAATGGCTTCCCCTTCACCCCTTCATAGGGTTGGCATTGATCGTCGGCCAATACCCAACGTGGCGGGAACACATCGCTCTCCGTACTCCTCTGCTTTCAGAGGAGACAGGATGAGCGATGCTGTTAGTGGTGAGATGGCCCAGGGTCAGCCGGGGTGCGAGGGATATGCTCTATGGGTAACCTTACACCCCGGCGTCTGAAGACCCAAGACGGCGTGCGGTTTTAGTCGGTGCAAGCCCGACATAACCGCCCCCGCTGGCCGGCGGGGGGGTATCCGAAGGGATTTCCGCACGATAAAAAAAAAAAAAAAAAGGTACAAATACACTAAGTCCACATATACAAACTATCGCAGCTGTAATATTGGTGTGATTATCAAAGTCTACAGTATTGCCATTGCAGTTAACCCACTAGCCATTGCTATGACTACTGGATTCGTATTCATAATTGACATCGTTGAAACTAAGTATAATGAAAGCCTGTATAATAATAAAATTACCTTTTGTTTATAATGACCCTTTAAGACAACATGAATATTGGCACCAGTACTAGAGAAGTTATTCAGCGCTGTGAATCCTCTATTAAAATCGGTTTGCTCTGACAACACCTGAATTCTTCCATCACGTATTGCAGGAATGTGATCCTGAGGCTCATTGTAGTGCAAATTTGCAGGTAGTTTCCCTTTGTGGTACGCTAGACAGAGCTAGGACAAATTTCGTTCAAGGGTTAATTTTCTAGACATTTAAAGATAAAGATAAAAGATAAAATATTCTTTATTGTACACCATAAAAGTAGTAATAAATAAATAATATTCGACTTAAGTTAATAAATGTACAATGGGCGGCCTTATCGCTAACAGCGATCTCTTCCAGGCAACCTTTGGATGGATAGAAATAAAAAAAAGATGGATAAGGGCAGTGTACAATTAACAATGAAAAAGAAGAAAAATAAATTATACATATATTAGATAAATAAACAAAAATTACATATAAATCAGTCGTATTTTAAGCATATACACAATATATTACATTATAAGTGTATACCAATATATATAATACAAAAAATATTTACATATACCTATACCAACTATATAGTCACCTAACGGGAGATGGACAAATAGTGATCTTTTAACATATTTTTAAAAGACACCAATGACTGTGCTTTCTTTATATGTAGTTGCAGTTCATTCCACAGGCGAACTGCCTGAATAGTAAAAGATTGATCAAAGAATCTTGAAGAATGCACTGGCATTTCCAGTCTCAAATTTTCCGATGACCACAGAAATCTTGAATGTGTGTCACGAAGGAACTTGAACCGTTCTTTGAGATAAAGGGGTGTACAAGGATTAAACAATATGCTGTATAATAAAGAAAGTATATGAGTATTCCGACGAAGGCGAATTGGGAGCCACTTGAGTTTGTTACGAAATTCGGATACATGATCATATTTGCGTAAACCAAATATAAATCTAATACAGAAATTCGGAAGACGCTCAAGCTTGTCAAGTTGCTCTTCGGTGAGATCTAGATAGCTGACGTCGGCATAATCAAGAAGTGGGAGTAAGAGGGTTTGTGCAAGCGCAGTTTTGGTAGCAGTTGGAAGCAAGTTTCGCAATCTATGCAAGGACCCTGCAGCTGCAAACAACTTTTTTTTTTTTTTTTTATTTATTTATTTACACAATAATACAAAAACAATATAAATTAGCACACCAAAAACCACGAAGGGTTTGTGCGGAGTACCATGCATTCTGTTGATACAAAATCAAAATTATTTATCGTATAAAGCAACTTAGACTCCCAACAGCACTTAAACAAATAGGTAAGTAGTTCAAGTGACGCCGCAAGCCCAAGTCGCTTCATTTTACATTTATCACAACATAGTCGAAAATTACCTACATTATAAAAATAACAAAGAGTATAATAAATTACGTTCACAATCATATTGCGTCGGGCGACCACCGTCTGTGCCCGAGCGTTGGTAATGAAACCGGTTCTGAGACGCGTCTACAGGGTGTTCAGAAAATGATGTTTTAATTTGCATTTAATATTATTTTTCGTGATGTTTTGTACGAAAGATGGGACTTAATTTATTTAACATGCGCGGAATAAGGTACATGGTCGTCCTCTCACCGTAGACATTCACTGCCCTGACTGTGATTAGTTTTTTATTTATTTTCTGACGCGTTTGTATATTGTGCGATATTTCATTATGGCAGCTTTTATTAAAGAACTGTTCTTTAAGGAGACTATAGGTGGACATAGTGTGTATGGGGAGAACTTTACAAAATTTGTAAAGTTCGTATTCATTATTTCTATACCTTTCTTTGATGTTAAAGGGCACGATTTTCTTTAATATTCTCATTTGAATTTCAAAGATTCGGTCAAGGTAGGACTTAAACGTTCTCCCATAGCTCGTTATGCCATACCCGATTACTGAGTCCACTAGTGCATTATATAGCATGAGTTTCACCTTAAAGGGTATTCTATCTTTAATTATGTATAAATTGGCAAGAAAGGCTCTTAGTTTTCCACATACGTAATTAATGTGTGGTAGCCAATTAAATTTCTTGTCAATTATTAGACCTAAGTACATATGTTCCTCAACGAACTCAATTTTTGGGCAGTTACAGCAAGCATTGTTAGTTTTATGCAAACAGGTGTGATCATGAGCCACTAGACTTTCTCGAATATCAGGCGGAGTTCTTCTATAAGGAGAAAAGATATGAAGAAGTTTCGTCTTGGCAGCGTTTAGCACTAGACCATTATCGTGACACCATTTGTTTAACTTGTCAAAGTCTTGTTGCATTTTTAAGAGCGCTGTTGAGACATCATGATCAGCGATGATTAAACAGGTATCGTCAGCATATTGGTATGAATTGCAATTGCTGATGACATTATTCATATCATTGACATATGCAATAAAATGGAGAGGACCGAGTACAGATCCTTGAGCTGTACCAACATTGACCTTAACGGTTTTACTTAAGGTATCATTTACATTGACATAGTATGACCTATCCTGGAGATAATTTTCACAGCATTTAAGCAAAGGTCCACGGACGCCAGAGTTGTCAAGCTTTTTTACTAGCTTCGTGTGATTCAGTGTGTCGAATGCGCGTGAAAAATCAATGAAAAGAGCTAAAACATGTTTTCGCGAATTTAAGGACGTATTTATTTCATCTGTAAATTTAGTCAACAAGGTGGTAGTGCTCTTATTAAGTTGAAAGCCAAATTGATTACTACAGATAATACTGTTGTCTTTGTAGAAGGTATGTATTTGTTCAGTGAAGAATTTCTCCACAATCTTATTAATAGTTGACAGTAATGTAATAGGGCGGTAACGGCTGTAACGGCGGTAACGGCTGACTTCCTGTAATTGATGACCCCAGGACAAAGTGTTATCAATATAAATACCCAAGTTCTTTACATTATCACTAATTTCTATAGGAGAACCATTGAAAATAACTTGGGGCAGCTGTGTATAGTCAATGCGTGACACCATCCAGGGGCTTCCAACGACAATGACTTGCGTCTTTGCGGGGTTCACCTGAAGCCCATAGTTTTTGCTCCATTCACATATGCGTTCTAAGTCCATATTTATTATAGCAAATGCTTCTGACAGCTGACTCAAAGGCGACTGCGTATATATTTGAAGGTCATCTGCATAAAGGTGGTAGGATGAAAGTAATTGTTTTGTAATGGAATTTATAAAAACGGCGAAAAGTAATGGAGATAGAACGCCACCCTGCGGCACACCGACTGTTATATCACACCATGAAAAAAAAGGAATCATCTATGCGCGTACGATGCCGGCGGCCAGACAGGTAACTGTGAAACCAATCAATCACCGTTGGAGATATGTTAATCGAGCGCAGTATGCCTAGTAGGATTTGAAAGTCCACTGTGTTAAAAGCATTACTGAAATCCAATAGAGTAAGTACTGTTAGATTTCCTTTCTCCATGCCTAATCTTATGTCATCCGTAACATTCACCAAGGCTGTAATGGTAGTATGTCCAGGGCCGAAACCAGATTGAAAGATATTTAGAAGTGAATTTTTAAAGAGAAAAGCATTAAGCTGAGTGTGTACTAGAGGCTCAAGAATTTTGGAGAGGAAAGATAATATAGATATCGGACGGTACTGGGAAAAGGAAGACGGATTACGTTTCTTAGGCAAGGGGACAATCTGTGCTTCTTTCCATGCAGACGGGAAGAAGCCACTAGAAATAGAAAAGTTTAAAATGTGAGTTATAATAGGAAGGATCTGGTCTAGAATGGGTAGAATCATTTTACGGCTAACACAGTCATTGCCAACAGCATTTGATGTAATTGACATTACGCTCTTCTTAACATCACAATCGGTGAATTGATCAAAGACGAAGGGAGAATAGTTAGGAGCTGGAAGTGACGAAAGTTGGTTAAGCATATTTACTTTAGCAGTCAATCCAAAATTGGACGAAGATGAGAAATGCTGGTTAAGTGGTTCGAGGTCAACGTTTTGAGGAGTATCTTCTCTTGATTTTCCAACTCCTATGGTTCTCAAAACTTCCATACTTTAGATGGATCACCGTTTTCGACGGAGACATGGATATATTGGCTTTGTGCGTCCCTACACACCTTATTGCAGTGATTTCGTATTGCGACATATTTTTCCAAATTATTGGAGGTTGGTCGGCACCTATATTTGTATTTGGCTGCAGCTTTTTTCGCCATAATGGTCTTAATGGCATCGGTAAGCCAAGGAGCTGGTAGATGCTTCATTTTGATTGCACGCACCGGTGCATGCGTGTCAAAAAGTTCAATCAAATTCGATGAAAACATATTAACTTTGTCATCAATAGATTCCGAAGCAAGTAATGGGCTCCAGTCGATAGTGACAGCGTCATCACGAAGTTTATCACAGTTCATACTACCAAAATTGCGCTGCCTAAGAATTTTTGCCCTTGCCTTAGGAGGATGCAGTTTATAAGAAAGAAATATAAGGTCGTGATAGGAAAACATATCGGCATTGCATTGACCATGGCTAGTGACATGTTGTAAAGATGAGACTAGAATGAGATCAATAAGGGAAGGAATACAGTTAGGAAAGTGATGGGTAGCATTTAGAGGAAGAATGGAAAGATTGCAAGATAGTGATGTGCGCTGAAAAGAAGAAAAGTACGAGAATCATTTTTTAGCTGGCAGGTGTTAAAATCTCCCATGACGATTGTATGACTGTAAGAAATAGTTAAGTTTTCCAAAATGCGTTCAAAAGATGAGAAAAAGTTAATATCTGATGAAGGACAGTAGTACACACCAAGTAGTACTTTGGTGTGATAAAGGTCCACTTCTAAAAAGATATGCTCACCCGGATTCGGAGGTGGTGGCTGTACTGATTGATCAATGATGCGAAAAGGAATTTGCGTACGCGTGCGCGATTATTCCGGATTAAATGGAATCCATTTATGTGGTGGTAACGAATGTTGAAATATTATCAACTGAGATAGCGTCTTCCAAGATCATGAAAACAACGTTCATTGAGGGCTCCTTACAGAAAGTATGTATCCATTCAGAACAAAACCTTTTGCTTAATCAACCTTAGTAAAATAATTCGAAAAAGGACTTCTATGGGTGTTATTTAATTTATTAAATTACATAATGTGACTACACTCAAGTTTCAATGGACTGGAAAATTCTTACTATACTATACTTTATGCATTATTTTCCCACTCAATACTCATAGTAAAAATAGTATAGTCAGTAGTCATAGGAAAGTCATAAAATTGCCCGATTGTCGAACTGTTTGGAAGATTTTTTTTTTCAAATTGTTTGACCGGTGGATCGAACATTTTGGAAACGCGGATTTTATTCCAAGAAAAGTAATTTAAAATGACACCAATACAATACCTACTTATAATGAATATTTATCTGTCACTTATTTATTATATACTCGTGTATCTAAATATATATTGTCCTTGCCTTTGTACAATATATATGTTTGACATTGGCAGTTTGAACGTACACACAATGAATATTTTATTCAATTGAATTGAATGTGTATTTGTAACATTTATTATTATATATTTTTAGGCCTTCATTATTTTTTAACTTTAACTAAGTACACCAAATCTGCAAGCAGTAATCTCAAAAGGGTTTTCAAAGTTTTCTATACACGTACTTATTAATCAATATTTAGATAACAAAATTCAAGTTTCTCCAAACTGAGCGCCTTAGATTAGATGAGCTATTCATCTTATTATCACTATATGTAAATCATTTTATCTTATACTTAATCAATCATTTATATATAAAATCTTATCCATAGTTGTACTTTTAATAAAAATATTTCACTTTCCATATTTACTAATTTTTTTTTTGTGAATAGAGTATTTAGTAATTTATGTAATTCACCTTAGTAACTGCGCATATTCCAGATGCCGATTCACTATTGCCCATATTAGATTTAACACTTCCAACTTTAATGGAGGTATTTTTAGCAAAAATATTTGATATTGCGTTGAGTTCATTTTCATCCGCTTTAGCTATTGCTGTAAAGGAATAAGGTTTTTATATCTTATTTTATTTTCATGAATTTAAAGATTTGTCAGACGGCACGGGGAGATTCCGTTAATATAAACTATTTTTAGCGAATTTTATCGAGATTTATATGGTGTTAGTACCATATAAATTTGGATAAAATTCGCTAGAAATAGTTTTATTTCCATACTCGCACAAACATCAAGCAGTATCATAATTTTGGTGTTTGTACATCGGTTCATCGGTCAAAAAAGGTTTTGTTAGAAATTGTTGAAATTAAACTCATCATTGTATAATATATGCTTAATGTTTTCTCTTGCCTTCTACAAAAATATTTTTTTACTGATCTAATTTGAATGGTATAGGATTACTATTGAAAGTAGTCTAAGAGCTAAGTAATGTCTGGCTTCTTTTTTGAAAATTATTTTATATTCACAGGTAAATAGATAGTAATTTACATATTTTTATTTTATTATTCTAATATTTACCTGCGCCTTGAGCTTCGATGTATTCAACTGTATTTGGATCTACGTCAATTCTTGAATAAATGTCTCTTAAAAAGTCCTCAATATCTTCAGATTCCCGCAATGGTAGAAACTGTGCATCTGGCCTCATTTTGTAATTACCGTGAGCGTAATATATTTCGGCATATACCCTGAAGAAGGAAACTTCTTAATATTAAGATATAAAGAGAATTATAAAAGTGTAATAAGTTATAATTTCAGTGATTAGAGAAAAAAGATGATGGATATAATATATTTTTCATCTTTTTGCTCTGATCACTTACGAGCATTTATATAATATTGTGTATTGTTTTCTAAAATTAAATTAAAATTGTTTTTCGGAGGTGGTAGAGTCAAGCAACAGTAATTTTGGCCGTTGCATGAATGGACCGACTCGACCGGGGAAGCACCACCCTCTCACAGAATATCGACGCCAAGTAACAGTATTTGAACTGTTGCATTCCGTTTGGTGAGTGAGAGTGCCGGAGCCCAAACTCCTTTCCCATCCCCTTTCCTTTACAGGGTCGGCAGCGCGAGTGTGACGCCACTGGTGTTGCACACGTCCATAGGCCGCGGTAACCACTTCCCATCAGGTGGGCCGTGTGCTTGTCTGCCACCTTAGTGGTATAAAAAAAAAAACTTCAACAACACTACATTCACTACAAAGAAGGTGCACCACACCATGCTCACTAAAACACATTTCCTTTGTGTACCTTAGGCAATGGAATTGTTTTTTCTTAAGGACAAGTGTTTCTGCTGTCAGATAATGGCCTATATTATAGATTACTATAAATAAATAAAATATTCTAGGACATTATACACAACACTATGTACACCCTAAGTAAGCATAGCTTAACTAGGTTATATTATTATGTGTTCTAGAATATGGATAAACATACAAAGAGATTTTTTTGTTGTAAATACATATACCTATCATATTTTTAATAAAATATGATAGTTATATAAATAAAGGAATAGGTCGTTGGGACCACTGTTAAGAATAAATATCTGTTTAGCATAATACGTAACCCCCTCTGATAGTGGATAGAAATGATGGCTCTTGGAGCTGTGTAAAATAATATAAATTCCGGTAAAAACACCCTGAGTGTACTCGCAATCGCCATAGTTAAAACACCGAGATGATACTCGAGATGCTCTGTTAATTGAGATATCTGAGATGATTCTAAAGGTACTTATGGAAATTCATTGTTTTATTATTCTTAATAATTCTAACTGGTGCACGATGAGTACTCGTGTGGAAATCCCCTCGACTAAAACCGCACGCCGTCTCGGGTCTACAGACGCCGGGGTGTAAGGTTGCCCATAGAGCATATCCCTCGCACCTCGACTGACTCTGGGCCATCTCCGGTTTCGAGATGGCGCCCTCGGGTTTGGGAACCACGGCGTCCCCGTCTTGCCCCGGTTTGATGGACGGGAACAAGTCACCCTGCCGCCCCGGCCTGCTTCTGCTGGGGTGACAGGCGGCCTCACCTGCCACCCCCAGGCCTGCGCTCATAGGGGACGGAGGTCGTTAAGCGACCACCGGCGCCTGAGTCGCCTGCGACGCGCGGCGAGCATATTTCGGGCTCGGCGGGCCGGGAGAGTTCTAAATCTCTCCCGGGCGCACTCCGCCATCTCTTTCGCGAGCATTACATGCTCGCAGTCGGTGGTGACCCACGCGCTCGCGAGGTACTTGTTATACCTATGCTATAACGTGTGTTTAAATACATGACATAGTTCGAAGTCACTTTAATGAATATCTATGAAGTTATCAAAAATGCTTGTAGCGAAGTTCGCATTGAACGCCAATCAAATGTAGAGATTTTAAAAATTCTTGAATAAATTGATTGCGAACAACAAATATCGTTGAATATATAAATATTCCCTCATAAATATTTAACAAAACAGTCAATATTTTTTTGGATTTTAGTATGGTAGAAGCATAATTTGGACTGATTAAATTCATACATTTTGGAATTTAATTGTTTGAAGTTAAGTATAAATAAGGCTAATAGGCCAAACATGTTGGTGAAATCTGCCTCACCCTTCTGGGATACCAGATAAGGTATAACTATAAGTATGTATGCAAGTTAAAGATTCAATGGTACTTACCTATGTGCATCTTTGGCTTTTTGTAAAAATATGACGTTGACAGCATCAGCCCTTGCATATCCATCTGCGTTTTTATCAAAACATTTTGTCTTTCCATCCAAACATAATAGACCAGCTCTAGAAAGAATAAAATTGACTTGGAATATATGTCCATTTACTACCACTAGGATGATTAACATTATTTTATTGGTTACTCGCTGCGCCACTAGCTTAGCCACCAGTCCAGCCCCTCCCCCCCCCCGCCGTCCAGTGGGGGTGGTTATGTCGAATCCGAACCGGATAAAACCACACGCTGTCTCGGCTCTTCAGACGCCGGGGTGTAAGGGCCCATAAGGCATTTCCCTCGCACCCCAGCTGACCCAGGGTCTAGTCCGGTTCCGAGGTGGCCCCCTCGGGTTCATACAAAACCATCAATAACGAAAACAAAAAAAAGAATTATCCAATTTCGGCGTTTCATTTTTATTTATATAGATAGATGTTTACTTTATAAGGTTTATTATATCATTGGTATCCAGTGTTCATATTTATTTTATATTAGGTGAGTCATAATTACCTATTACAATACGTATAACCATAATTACTGAGATCGGTGTTCGAAATTCGATTACAAAATTTATACGCCGATACATTGTCACCAATTCACTCAAACGACTATCACCTGCGTTCCACTGGACGTATAGCGTCGAAATATTCATTCTACAAATCTGTATTGCAATAGGAACACCACAATATTATGGTTCATCACGGTACGTGCAGTATGTGTATGTGCCGGATGACAACCCAGATATTTATTAAGTAAATAATAAATAAATAGTATTGTAGATATAATATTATAGATAGACCAAAAAAAGAAAAACTCCAAATATAGCTTTCATTGACCTACAAAACTACCCTACGAGTGTACAAAATGTTTATCTTAAACAAAACAAATACCATTCTAGTCAAAATTTATTGGTATAGATCGTTGGCACCAATGGGGTGAAGCCCGTGGGGGTATCCACACGTTTAAAAAAAAGAAAAAGAAATAGGGCTTGTCTGCAATACTTTTAGTGTTTTCAGCCAAGGGTTTTAATCTGGGGTTTACACTACGGTGAATAATAAATTTTGTGATATTTACAAAATAATACCTGCATAAAAAGAAATTAAATGCAAATACCTTCTTAAATTTAAGGACAAATTTGGGTGTATTCCATAATTGCATCCACCAACTATAGCTGCATCGCACAGCCCCGATTTGATACTGTTATAAGCTACTTCTAAGCAAGCTGTTGAACTGGCATCAGCATAATCCAGAGCGTATGAGGGACCTTTGCCGTCAATCCAGTATGAAATGCGGTTAGCGTACATAGATTTACTGCCCCTAAAAATAAGAAATGGTGGTTGTTATCAATTGGTTAAAATAGTTTATAAGTCAGCCTCGAGGAATATATAAAATATACAAAAATACACTTCTAAATCGCCCAAATCTACTTGATCACTTAACTTCAAAATTGTACAAACATATGATATTGTTGGATTCTATCGCGATTTATTTGATGTTATTTTACATTTTACATTGATCCCGACGTTTCGGTTGCTTTTCAGCAGCCATGGTCACGGGGAGACTAAAGATGGTTTTTGTCTTTTAGTTTGCAGTGTAAGTTATTTCAAAGTACCCGAACTATGTTGAATTGTTGGTGTTACTATTTACGTAGAATGAGTTCACAGTGTCATTAAAAGTCTTGTTGTATTTAGATTTTTCTTGGAATTAATTAAGTGAATAATAATAGTTAGTAACATATGCATGTGCATGTGTTTTTAGAAAAACAGAGGTTATGACCTCGGTATTTGTATATCATATTTTAAGGTGATGGTATATATAGTTACAGTAAAAAAAACGATTGGTATTCAAGTTTGGGCAAATGCCCAATTCTAAATGTTTTATAACTTTATCAGCTACTATTATAATGAATTTTCACAGATAGAAAGTATTATGAAAATCAGTTTGATTGTAATCATTTTTAGATATAGGCAGGCTATTCTATACTATAGGTATATAACTATATACCAACATAAGTCAGTTTCTGTTCACCATATATTGAGCGGAATATTACACCGCAGTTATGTATTGTGAGTTTCGATATCAATTGTTGATGTTTTCTTGATAACTTACCCATTAATGACAAAATCGCTCCGCTTACTGAGGTCAAAGGTCACTAGTGAACTGTTGTCAGCATAAGAAGAACCGACAAAAACACCAATATGTTTGCCTTTAAGACATTGAGGGCTTGTACCTAAAAGTAAAATGTTTTAAATGTTGCAGGCAAAGTAATGATTAAAAAAGAATGATTAAAATTTGATCGTAAGTAATGAAAAATGTTTCAGGAATACCTAAATAAATGTTTTTATTGATGAAATAGTTTTTCTTCATAAATTTAATATCTATAAATAATTGCCTACAAGTAGTACCTTACCCGAAACGGAAGATGCAAAGTATATAATTGAAAAGAGATTAAATATAATAGATCGTGTGAACAGTAATAGTTCCTGTATAAATTAGTGCCCAAACTAGGTACGCCTAGTGGTTCGTTATGACGAGTTAGTCACCACAGTAATGGTAGTAATAGTATGGTAAAGAAATTATGAAAGTTGAGACCACGGCGCAGTATGTGTCAATTAAGATTCATTTATAAAAAAAAACTAATATCAGTCATAAAGTGACACATTAGAATGTTGGAAACAATATTTCTACATATACCTAAATTTACAACCAGATTCATAGACACAGCTATATTTATTAACATTTTATTTTATTTTCACAGCTAATATTTATTAGCGGTAGCCTAGTGGTATGGGTAATGGACTGCTGAGACGAGGTCTCGGGTTCGATCCCAGGTTTTACCATGGCACACACCAATGACTTTTCGATGCATTTCGAAGTTATGTGTGTATTTATCGCAGGTTTATAAGTGCCCGGTTAATGGCAATAGGCTCGCCACCTATTACATTGGGACCTAAACCTAAACTGGCGAAATGTGGGTGCTAGCACCTCTGCCTACCCCTTCGGGGATATAGGCGTGAGTTTATGTTATGTTTATGTTATGTTATATTTTTTAAAATATTATATCAACTAATATGTAACATAACATAACACAACATAAACTCACGCCCATATCCCCGAAGGGGTAGGCAGAGGTGCTAGCACCCACGTTTCGCCAGTTTATGTTTAGGTCCCAATGTAATACCGGATATAGACGTGAGTTTATGTTATGTTATGTTATGTTTAATACCTAGGTGGCGAGCCTATTGCCATTAACCGGGCACTTATAAACCTGCGATAAATACACACATAACTTCGAAAAGCATCGAAAAGTCATTGGTGTGTGCCATGGTAAAACCTGGGATCGAACCCGAGACCTCGTCTCAGCAGTCCATTACCCATACCACTAGGCTAACTAATATGTACACCAAATCATAAAAGAGAGGCAATAACTACTAGTATAACAGACAATCAATTCTGTAGAATCATATTTTAAATATAATATATATTTTGTAAAACTTGCAAGGTATGTGTTTTTGTATATGATATGACAATCAAAAAGTTCAAAAGTTAACACATTTAATGTTCTACTCGAGTGGGTCAATGAAGGGGAACTTTCATTCAATTACAATAATAAAATTGTACCATAGTGTAGTACTTTCATAATGCAACTTGCCAATAATATAAATGGTAATAGTGCATGAAGTAAATTGTTAATTGTCACAATATTAAGTATTTAATAAGTTACAAATAAATGCGAGTGATTGTAGAACAATGTGTTTTTCATGAATTGTAAATTGTATTTGTCATTGAAAATGTGTTACTTTTGTAGTTGAAAAATAAATTAATTAACATTCACATAAATTACTTTTTTGGTCTTGCATGTAACAAAATAAATGATAGGGAAGAATAACAAATATTGACGACCTCTGTGGCGTAGCGGTAGTGCGTTCGACTGCTAAGCTAAAGGCCGCGGGTTCGATTCCCGCTCAGTGCAAATATGTATATTTGCATTGGTCTGGGTGTTTCTATGTACTTATAATATGTATTTATTTACAAAAAAAGTATTTAAGTATGTGTATCCGCATTCTAGAACCCATATGACTAGCTCTGCTTAGTTTGGGTCTAGATAGCATTGTTTACTTTGTATACAATATATTATTGAAACGGTGCGGCGCTTAAATCGGACCACATCTGTGTTTGTCAGGAGTGGTCCAATTTAAATACCATTTCAATCTTGATTACTATCCACTTTAATTTTTTTTATTCAATATATAATTAATATCAACAGAAAGTACCCGAATCAATAATAGCTCCATATGTGTGTTCCATTAGTTTCCTTCCCATTGGCTCCATAACACATGCTAAATGAAATGTCACTCCAAAGAACTGGGCATCAAACTTATCAGTTCCTTTAATTTTGCCCATGTATTTGGGTACATCTGGGTCATTGAGTTTCCATTTAAAATCTTCAGTTGTGACCATGTCAATCTGTATCACAATTAAAATATTAACTGTAAACTTGTCTCTTCCACGAATAGGTTTTGTGTTATGCAGAAATACATTTAATATCTGAATAGATTCACCGTACACAGCTTAAAAAGGATTTTAATTATGGAAAAGAACACAAATTAAACGGTGGTGGCGAAGGCGTTGGATTTAGAATTACGGAGTTGCGGATTCAAACTACCCTCTGAATACCACCGATATGAACATCTGCAACTTAACTGCTTTTGTCAAATTTTATCTGGATCGATTTGTATCTCCATAGAAAACAGTATTGCGTAACCACATCACTAGTAGTATTAATTTAAAAAAAAATAGTAAAGTAAGTTGTTAACCTTATTATATAGATTGTCCATGAACTCGACAATACTGTCAGAGTTTGGGAAAATTCCTGAAATTCCACTGACAACCACTTCATCTCCATTTAGAGAATTTGTAACACCTTTTAAATTTGGACCCTTAGTTGTAGAAGAATCCATTTTACAAATAATATGTGTAACACTTCTACGAACTCTACTAAATGATTAATATAATTCTACGAAAATACTATTTATACCAAGGCCTTCCTTTGTGTCAACTTATTAGAGATCCCTTTGATATGGATATATTAAACTAGCTTAACTTTGTAGAATATACTGTATATAATATATCTAAGAATTTCGAATATCTGGGACGTGTCTAGGTTGCTCAGCCGGGCAGAGCGTTCTCCCTGTAAGGGTTTGGAACACAAGTTTCATATGGACCACGGCCGAAAAGCCCGGAAGCATTATTTTCTACATGCAACGCAAGCCGTGAGATCCTAAAGATTTATAAACTTAACTTTGTATATATTTTAGCATTAGACTATTATACTTTAAACCAGTTATACTGTGATTATAGTATTAACTTAATATCACATTTTTTTGTGGTTTTCAATTGGATTCAAGTATCAGCTGTAGCACGTAGTTCTAGAAGCGTAATACGAGTAAATGGAACCATACTTCAAAGTTATAAAAGATCTGATATAAGTTTATGCTTGGTATTTTTGCTAGAGCAATCAATTCCCAGAGTGATATTACCGGTGTAAGAATAAGCTATATCTAGTTCTTGAAGTCAAATTTACAAATGCATTTCAGAGGCTGGTAAGGCTTCTTTTATTATCTTCTTTCCTTAGAATTATTGGCTTCAAGAAAATAGTATCATGGCTTTAAAAATGATAATAGAATATTGAATTTACTGACTGTCTTTTTAGGCACAATGAATACTTGATTGGTGTAGTAAAAATATTTTTAACTAGCTGTTCGCCCCGGTGTTACTAGAGTGCCAACTATGCAAGTGGATTTTCCAAGATTTTCGTTCTAAAGAACCCTCTCAGGACAATAATAAACACAACATAAAAAGAATAAGTGAAATTGGTCCAGCATTTCACACGTGATACTGTTAGTAGTAAAAGTATTTTAATTATCAGCAGATAGAAAGACATACATGTTATTAAGAGTCAAAGATAGATACTGAAAATTACAGATGTCAAAACTTATAAAAATATGAAATGGAATGGTATAAAAGGTCGCCTATTACGTAAAAAATTAACCATGAAGGATTAACACCTCCCTGTAATAGGAACATCCTGTATATACATATTATTTACAAGAGTAGCAGTCCATTACCCATACCACTACAATACACACACAACTTCGAAAAGCATCGAAAAGTCATTGGTGTGTGCCATGGTAAAACCTGAGATCGAACCCGAGACCTCGCCTCAGCAGTCCATTACCGTATGGGTAATGGACTGCACTAGCATACAAAATGCTTAAAAATTGCGGTAGATGGCTCCAACGTCGCCTTAAGACGTAATAATGTATCGGAGAATTTCGAATATCTGGGACGTGTCTAGGTGGCTCAGTTGGTCAGAGCATTCCCCCTGTAAGGGACTGGTCGCGGGTTCAAGTTCCGTCCTAGATGTTCTCTTTTTCCGATCTAAATCTTTAGAAAAAAGTAAGCATACAAAATGCTTAAAAATTTAATTGAAATACAAAAGATTTTCAAAAATATATTGGGAAACTACAGTTAGAATGTTTATTTCTTTGAACTTTTCTCGGAGGGAGACTCTTGGGTCCAACTTATAAATTGCCCGCACCGCCCGCTTTTGCAGTACAAAGATTGTATTTAAATCTGCGGCATTACCCCAAAGGAGAATGCCGTAGCTCATTATACTATGGAAATAACTGAAATAAACTATTCTAGCGGTATCTATGTCTGTTAAAGTCCTAATATTTTTTACAGCGTAGGAAGCAGAACTACTAGCAATTTTTTCAATATGTGATCCGCACTGTAATTTAGCATCGATACTTAAACCTAAGAACACGGTTGATTCCACAAGGCTCAACAACTGTCCATTAAGTTGTACATTGGTTTCCACCTGTGTAACATTAGGTAAGGTGAATTTAATACATTTGGTTTTTTTTTCATTAAGGCAAAGATTATTTATATTAAACCAATGAACCACTCGTGAGATAACGCAATCTCACGAGTGGTTCATTGGTTTAATATAAATAATCTTTGCCTTCACTTCGTCATAATTATCTAATTGCCTTTTAATTTTAAATATCAAGGAACTATCATCAGCAAACAAAACAATACTATTTTTATCCCTTACGTAGTAAGGGAGGTCATTTATATAAATTAAAAATAAAAATGGTCCAAGTATCGAACCCTGTGGAACGCCCATCGAAACCAAAGATCCCACCGAACGTGTACCGTTCACATTGACCCTCTGAATTCTATTGTTTAAATAAGAAGTCAAAAGGTCGAGAGCCTTGTTCCTTATTCCGTAATAATCTAATTTCCTGACCAATGTATCATGGTGGACGCAATCGAAGGCTCTGGATAGATCGCAGAAAACACCTAATGGATCCTGCTTATCCTCCCAGGCCTCGTAAATACATTTCAATAACTCTATACCAGCATCCGTCGTTGATCGTCCTTTAGTAAACCCAAACTGTTTATCATGAAATAATTTATATTTATTAAAATGGGTTAGCATTTGGTCTAGATTTAATTTCTCAAATACTTTACTCAAGGTTGGCAACACAGAGATGAGTCTGAAATTCGAGGGATCTGAGGCGCTGCCTGCCTTGAACAAAGGTATGACTTTACTATATTTCATTAAATCAGGAAATATACCGCTACTGACGCAGTCATTAAACACAGTTGCTAGATGGGGAGCAATGACATCAATGATGCTTGAAACAGTTTTGACTGATAATCCCCATAGGTCCGCGGTCTTTTTAATATCAATGGATTTAAACGCTTTTGTGATGTCCTTGCTATCAACAACTGAGAATCTGAAAGCGTCCTCACATGAGGACCCCAGCGGTTGTCGGTTCTTCGCGAGATATAGCCGTCCCACTGCCACTTCAGCTTGCTAATTCTTTGAGTTATGTCGATAACTTTGGTTCTCTGTCGGATGTATTCGTTACGAATCCTATCCTTCAGAGAAACTCCGAGCATAGCTCTTTCCGTAGCTCGCTGAGCGACTTTGAACTGGTGGGGACCAGCCCTACCGTGAGTGTCCAGGTCTCAGCTCCGTAGGTCATTACGGGTAGGACGCACTGATTGAAAACTTTCGTTTTCAAACACTGCGGTATGAATGACGAGAAGACCCGACGTAGTTTCCTAAACGCTGCCCAGCCTAGCTGGCTCCTCCTCTAGACCTCCTTCTCAAATTTGTTTTTACCTAACTGCACAATCTGCCCGAGGTAAGTGTACTCAGAAACAATTTCAAGAAGGTGGCCATCCACGACGACCGGTCCCGGATCAATGTGGCCATTGATCATGACTTTGGTTTTATCCAAATTCATGCCAAGACCGATGCGTCGCGAGGCTGAAGTTAGGCCGTCCAGCATCTAGGTTAGCTCCTCTAGCGACTCCGCCATTAAGATATAATGAAGATATAATGTTTATTTCAACATATTTATTAATGTTTATACTAGCTGATTCCCACGACTTCATCCGCTTGATGATATAATACAAATAAATAAAATTGAAGTCTGTTTGTAATATTAAATTAACAGATTTTTAATGATTGCCTAATGAATATACACAATACTTATAACAAAATAACAATAAAAATATATATCCGTTTGTCTGTCTTTCTTTCTATGTGTTTGAAATAAGTAGTGAGTTATTGGGCATTCTGTCCCACCTCTGTTCCCTCGGGCTGTGCCCTCGGTCACTACGGTGAGACAGAATGCCCAATAACTCACTACAGAATGTTTAATAACTTGCGTCTGTTATATGGTTACGCACCAACCATACTCTAAGTGATCGGCTGGAAGCCCCATTAATTACTTACATGACATTGTTTTTATTTTGGGTCTTCCTTTTAATCCTCTGAAGGACGGAGTGCACTACATGACTGGTAGCTCGATGCAAATGGCAGATATTGTGAGAACAGAATATGAGACATTCTTAGCGTGTGGGAACGATGTAACGATGTGTGTGTGTAACAGGTGTGCAAACTGCTGACTTAACGCTAGTCATAGCTTTGTATAAAGGTACGCTATAAACTAGATAATTTCCTGGGTACGTCGGCCAGTTAAAAATAATGAAATACTTACCATGTACTAATGGTTAGCTTATATTGGTTATGTAAAGCTTGATCTGTCGTCGTTTATACCTACATAAACGATTACAAAGGATTTTAATAGAATACCGTTAACCATACCTTGTATCAAATTTAAGAAACTGAGCATCATATTATATCATTCTCTCGGTGCACCTTTCTCTCATGGAACACAAAATGTTAATACTTATAAACATTTCAATTATTAAAAGAATAGACACATTGTTAGATCTCATTCAAACCAAGTGCAAATATTTACACCATGTGGGAATCGAAACCGCTACCTCCAAATCAGTAGTCGATCCACATTACCGCTTGACCACAGAATTTTTTATCGCTGAGTAAGTAAACTAACAGATACCTTGTTTCCACACACACACATACAAACCGTGCAAAGCAATTTGAAACTTCTATAATTGTGACGCAAATTACATTACAATGTGATAAAATTATATACCGCTATAAACTAGATAATTTCCTGGGTACGTCTACCAGTTAAAAATAATTAAATACTTACCATGTACTAATGGTTAGCTTATATTGGTTATGTAAAGCTTGATCTGTCGTTTATACCTACATGTTTTTTTACATATAATCACGCCTTTATCCTCGAAGGGTTAGGCAAGGTACCTACATAAAACTGTCAAATTTTACTTGTGCATAATGTATGAGTTTATTATTATTTCATAAATACTTTTCATGTACTTATACATAATTATATCCTTACCATATACATCAACATATACTTATCAACAACCATCAACGAATGTCCACGAATCAACGAACATACATAAATTATAATTACATTTTATAGGTATCATACATAAATCATAACATTCGTCGGAATTAATCGGAATTAGCTTTGACGGTGTTGGTAAAGACATGGTTTTGTATTTCAATTGTAATAACAAAAGTGTAATTAAACGAAATGAGTTTTCAATCACTTTGATTTAAATAGTCATAAGTAACATAAATTAATTATACACCTCTATAGATAAGAAGTTAAGTTACATTTTGTTGGGAGGCGGTAATTGCTGAA
The DNA here is from genome assembly GCA_946251805.1 of Cybosia mesomella. Classification (NCBI taxonomy): domain Eukaryota; kingdom Metazoa; phylum Arthropoda; class Insecta; order Lepidoptera; family Erebidae; genus Cybosia; species Cybosia mesomella. The sequence continues at coordinate 5,185,004 of OX276402.1, read as the reverse complement.
TTGATACTTTTTATGTATAAAACCCATCAATTTTTCTAACAAATTACATTCGATCCAGTACCTTCCAGTGATCTTCCCCAGCAGTAAAATGTGAGTAAGTGCTATTAAATTAATTATTAGTTAGTTAATAATTAACCAGCTGAGATGCTTGGATTAAAATCCTGCCGGCTGATAATTATTAATTATTATTTAGTTAATAATTATGCAGCTGAGATGCTTGGAATAAAATCCTGCCGGCTGATAATTATTAATTATTATTTAGTTAATTATTATCCAGCTGAGTTGCTTGGAAATTTTCCTGCCGGTTGATAATTATTAACGCCTATTCAGAAAACCTTGGGAATATATTTGTTTATAATTTGATTGTATTTTAACAGGTTTGACTCAGAGTACGAGAACGCATCCATAGTGTCTGCAGCTGCAGCAGCACCGAAAAGGAAGTCGAAGGGGTCGTCGAATCCGAGCACAAGTGGTAAACGTAAGCTCACCAAAAGCTTACGGGACTCATCGCCTCCAGACTCATTACCAACCATCATCGGTCAAAAACGGAGTTCGTCTGAGAGGTATGTGTTTGTAATTAATCGTAGTTAATAATATTTTAACATTTTTATTAGTCCTTATTCCATTTAAATATATTATCAATAATGTAAAATTGTTAAACTAACTTTAAGATCTTCACTAATATTTTTTATACGTAGCAATTTTGACGATTATTCAAATCAAGAGTACTTATTTAGAATTTTAAATTGTTTATTAATTTTAAAACTACTTTCAGAATAAGTATAATTAATTATTTAGTTTACCTGAGATGTTGTATTCAATCAATCAATCAAGAACTTATGTTAGTCACAATAACAGGTTTTATTTAGTGTAATACAATATTGAAGTTTATAAATTCATAATTATTTTACTTTTTTATAGGAAGAAGAGACCAGATATCTTCAACATACTGAAGTCTGAGGAAGCCAACTGCGTGGATAATCGACGCAGCCCTGTAACGTCGAGCTTCACGAGCCGTGTCTCCACGGGGACATCTCGTCGCACTGCCAAAACTAGCGGCGAGTATTTTGTAGATCTGAAACTCTACAAAACAGTCGACTACGCGTCTCATGAGCCCCAGCTTCGATACAAGACAGCGCTTGTAACGGTGAAGTTGCAGTGTGACGAGGCGTCATCGTCTTGGGAGGCTCTACAGGGCTTGCTAGCTTTCTCTGACTTTAAGGAGTCGGAGCCTGTTCATTACAGTGAGAACATTTTTATAAAATAGTTTTCTAGTGTAAATATAATTTGCTTTTAATTTATTAAATATATATATATATATATATATATATATATATTTATATATATTTTTAGTAATAATATGTAGTGTGTTTTGATATTATAATTTTTATAACTCTAAACATAAGACAGTGTGTTGTGCAGATTTTTCATTTTATTTTTCCATTAGTAACTACCTAAGTGGTGTAGGTATTATAAATAAGTAATAATGCCTTTTTGTGCAGCGTGTAACACATCTGTACCTAGTAAATTATGGGTAGGTCACATGCGAAGTAATTCACATAAAAAAAGTAGTCATACAACAAAACATAGCGAAGGTGTAGAAATAGTGAGTTCTGCATTTCGTAATCGCATAATAACATTTAAATTATTACCAATTCATGACCTTCAGCTAGCATCAGTGGATATATTTTTTTATGATATTCGTAATAGGTTAAAATCCCTTTTAAATGAATATGTTAAAAAACATACATGTCTTAAAATTAATTTCGAGCTATTTGGTATGTTCCTAAAGTTTAAAGACAATTCTCAAGAAGTGAAATCATTTGGAACCAAAAATAAAATATTGTACAGTAATTTTGATTTTGAAAAATTATATTCTGAAACGGTTAGCTATTTAAAAGCAAGTATTGAAGAATTTGAGGGTCGCGACAGTGGATGGACTTTTTTAAACAACTTGTACGTTGAGGTCAACCTCAATAAATACCAACCACTTAGTGGTTCTAGTTATATTCGTTTACCCAAATCTATTCAGGCAAAGAAAGCGTGTATAAATATATTAAACAAAGATGAGTATTGTTTTTTATGGTGCGTAACTGCAGCATTATATCCAGCTAAGAAACACCCTGAAAGAACTTCATCTTATCCTAACTTTAGAGAATTATTTGATATAAGGGGAATGACTTTTCCTGTATCGTTTCGCGATATTAAAATTTTCGAGAACAATAACCCGAATATAAAGTTTATAATATATGGTCTAAAAAAATATAAAACTTTTGTAGGTCCTTTATATAAGTCGGACATTAACGAAAAATATAGCGGTAAAACTATACACTTACTATTTCTCGAAAATAACTACACTTCTCACTATTGTTTGATTAAAGATCCTTCTAGGCTCTTCAGAAGTCAAGTCACATCTCATCATAGCAGACTGTGTTTGTGTGAGTTATGTTTGATATTTTTCAATACTTCTGAAGAACTTAATAACCATTCATGTGGAGGTGTTGTTACTATTCTTCCTGATAAGGGTTCGATAATTAAATTTAAGAACTTTGATCGTAAACAAAACGTGCCTTTTTGTATTTATGCAGATTTTGAGTCAATGTTAGAAACTAATCCTGAGGCCAACTGTTCCAGTGGGAACACAAATATTTTGCACCGTCATGTACCGGTTGCTTTCGGTTATTATGTAGTTTGTTCCGATAACCCTAATTATAATCGGTACGTATCATATCGGGGACCTGATTGCGATAAGCAGTTTGTCAACTCAATATTTAAAGATGTGCAAAAAATATTTGAAATCATGAGTACTACAGTCCCAATGAAATTTTCAACCGAAGATAGATTTGATTTTGACAATGCAACTCATTGTCACATTTGTCAAAATTTAGTTTTTTCCGACAAAGTGCGTGACCATTGTCACCTAACTAGTCGTTATCGCGGCGCTGCACATTCATTTTGTAATTTGCAGTATAAGCGCCCTTCGTTTGTGCCCATATTCTTTCATAACTTAGCTGGATATGACTGTCATTTATTTATAAAAGCTTTAGGTGAGGTTCCAGGTGATATAAAGATAATACCTAAAACTAAAGAAAATTATATCTCATTTACAAAGTTTGTACTAGTTGCAAATAACCAGTTTTTTCAACTTCGCTTTGTTGACTCTTTTAAGTTTTTGGGAACAAGCTTAGACAAATTAGCAGATACCTTAAAACCAGAAATGTTTAAATATTTACGAAATCACTTCCCATCTCAGAATGAATTTCAGTTACTTACTCGCAAAGGTATTTATCCATATGAATATATGAACTCATGGGAACGGTACAGTGAAAAATCACTACCTCCAAAGAAATGCTTCTATAGTTTCCTAAACGATCAACATATTTCACAAGATGATTATCAACATGCATGTGCAATTTGGTCAACATTTAAAATCAAAGATTTGGGAAGTTATACAGATTTATATTTGAAAACTGACGTGCTTTTGTTGGCAGATATATTTGAAAATTTTAGACAAACTTGTAAGCTTCACTATCAGTTAGACCCAGCTTTTTATTTAACTGCACCGGGCTTATCTTTTGATGCAATGTTATTAAAAACAGGCATTCAGTTGGAACTTATTGATGACTTGTCCATGGTACGCATGTTACAGAATGGTATTAGGGGAGGTGTATGCCTCTGCTCTCATAGATATGCTAAAGCAAATAACGCATACTTATCTGATTATGTACCTTCTGAGCCTGATTCCTACATCGCTTATATTGATTGTAATAACTTGTATGGATACAGTATGTGTCAATATTTACCACTGTCTAATTTCAAGTTTCTTGATCAACAAGAGATTAATAAATTAGATATAACTACAATAGCACCTAATGCAGAATATGGTTACATACTAGAAGTGGATTTAGAATATCCTAAGCATTTGCATAACTTACACAATGATTTACCATTTTGTTCCGAGAAGTGTATTCCACCAGGTGGAAAAACTTCCAAATTAGTTCCTAATTTATATGATAAATTTAAGTATGTTATACATTACGTTCACTTACAAACTTGCTTAAAACATGGATTGATTTTAAAGAAAATTCATCGTGTGATTAGTTTTCGACAAAGCCCATATTTAAAACAATATATTGATTTAAACACTACACTAAGACAAAAAAGTTCATCTGTATTTGAACAGGATTTTTTTAAACTTTTGAACAACAGTGTCTTTGGTAAAACCTTAGAAAATAATGAGAAGAGAGTTAATGTTCATTTAGTTACTCAGTGGCAGGACAGTAAAAATGTTACTAAAAAGAGGAAATGTGCACAAAAACTTATTGCTCGTCCAAATTTCAATAGTGCAACGGTTTTCACAAAAAATTTGGTTGCTGTGCAATTAAATCCTGATGAAATAGTTTTAGATAAACCAATATATATTGGTTTTACAGTACTAGAACTATCGAAAAGCCACATGTATGACTTTCATTACTCTGTTATACAACCTTTTTACAAAAATCGCGTACAGATGTGTTACACGGACACTGATAGCTTTGTATATCATATACGAACACATGATTTTTATGCGGACATAAAAAACATTTTTTGTCTTACTTTGACACCAGTAACTTTAGTACAAATAATCAATACAAGTTGTCTATACAGAATAAAAAAGTTCCTGGGTTATTTAAGGACGAAATGGGGGGTAAAATCATAAGTGAATTTGTGGGACTTCGCTCAAAGTTATATTGTATTAAAACGGAGGATAGCACCATTAAAAAAGCAAAGGGTATTAAAAAAAATATTGTTCGCGACTTTAATGTTGTTGATTACAAAACCATACTTCACGAAGGTAATGTTGTTCATAAAACGAATGTCTTATTTAAATCAATAAAACATGAGTTGTTTACATGTGCTGTAAAAAAAATAGCACTGTCTGGTAATGATGACAAAAGAGTAATTTCTAAAGATAAAATTGCCACTCGTGCGTGGGGGCACAAAAGTATTTTTAATTTTTAACATAGTTAATAGACTTAAGCTAATTAGGTATATTTAAATTTCTTTGTTAGAAATGTGAAATAAACTAATTAAGAATAATTTCGTTTTGTTTTAATTTTATCATAAAATATCTAATGACTATTTTTAAAGCAGACCTAATTCATCATTCACATTACAACATGTTTGAAATTCATAAGAATTTCACAACTATTAAGTAGGTACATAACATTATGCACGTGCAAATTATTGAATGGTTGAATTTCAAGTTCTAACTTGATCATCATACCAATACGTCATCATTCACGTTACAACATGTTTGAAATTCATAAGAATTTCACAACTATTAAGTAGGTACATAACAATAACATTATGCACGTGCAAATTATTGAATGGTTGAATTTCAAGTTCTAACTTGATCATCATACCAATACGTCATCATTCACGTTACAACATGTTTGAAATTCATAAGAATTTCACAACTATTAAGTAGGTACATAACAATAACATTATGCACGTGCAAATTATTGAATGGTTGAATTTCAAGTTCTAACTTGTTCATCATACCAATAAATACTTTATGTCAGCATAATTTGATAATCAATACGTGCACTCAATTATAATAAGTGACCGCAAGTGAAGTGTAAATGCTAACAAAAAGTAAATTACATAATAAATAAGGTGATTTATAAGTGTTTATCAATATAGGAATGTGTGAAAAAATTCCATACGCATGAATCACTTTTAACTGATCCTGCATTCAAAAATTTTTACTTACAAGATAGATCACTAATTTTGACTAAGTTAGTAAGTTACGCCGTGGCGTAGTGGTAGAAAGTGGCGGCTTTGAACGCAATAATTCAATGTTGCGCTGGTTCAAACCCTAGTCACCAAGATTGTCTTTTTGGGATGTTTATTTAATTTCCTAAAAATTGCAGTATAGCGATATCAAGTGAGAAGTGCTTATTTATAACAGCGTAAACTATAAAGTGAAAGATGCCTTTGAAAACTAATATTCTAATAAACAAAAATAGCAAGATGTCGCCACTAGTTAGTTGCAAAAAATGTAAAAAGCAAGTTGACCGGAAAGCCACTATTGCATGTACAGTGTGTAAAAAACACTATGAGTATAGCTGCATAGGCGATGGGGCTAAACTTAGAAAAGACTTTAAAACAAGTGTCTGGAATTGTGATAATTGCAAACAAAAAAATAAGGAGCAAAATACACCTATTTTAATTTCTGAACAGTCATTTGTAACCACGAGGAAAAAGCAAACTTCAATGGGTAACAAAGAACGCTCTCCGATACCCACAACTAGCTCCCCGGCTGAGAAAGGGAGTTGTTATGCAAATGTTGCAAGCGATCAACAGGAGTCGAGTCCTACATTGAGAGATACTATTGGCATCATTGAACAGCCTTTATCAAGAAGTATGGATTACAATACGTTGGATCTATTCTCACTACAGGATTTCCAGGATATGCAGGAATCAATGAAAGCACTACAGTTAGAACTGAGTGGCGCACAGAATGAGCTGGAATTAGTTATTCTTGAAAACAATGACCTCCGCGAACAAAATACGAAACTGTGTAAGGACAATACCACATTAAAAAAGCTTTTAACTAAATCAACGAGTGGAACTCCATTGAAGAGAGGTAGATTTTCCTTACAACAAAGAGAAGTGAGTGCCATTTGCACACCATCACGACGCTGCACCTCGCAACCGAGTGAGATTGACACCAGTGGTACAGTCGCATTGATGCAGGATACAATTGCAGATTTGGAGCAACAACTGATTGAAGCCAGAGAAGAAATAGGTATCCTATGTGGAAAAATCCACACTCTCGAACAGTCAATCCAAAAAGCTTTTAATAGTAAAAATGTTCTGTCAACTCAGTGTATAGGAAATATTAACAATAATACTTCAAAAAATATAGTAAAAAATAAATTATGTATTTTGACCAATGTTAGTTCTTATGGTACACAACGGATAGTTGATGATACTTTCGGATATCATTTTGATTATTGTCGGTATATACATACGAATTGTACGGTAAAACAACTTCTGAATAATATTGATAGTAAGTTGCAGGGCTTTAATATGAACGACTACTGTATTATTATGTTAAGTGGTAATGAAATCAAACACTCAGACTACATTGCAATAATAAACACTATAAGAGAATCTTTAAAGCATGTGGACTACACAAATATTGTAATATGTACTCCAACATATATCTGTGGCTCCCCTATATATAATTATAAAATTGAATTATTTAATAGTCAGCTATATCGGGAGCTCAGTCACTCTACTTATGCCTATTATTTTGATACGAACAGACACCTCTCCTTTGATATGTTCTCACATAAAACAGGTCGAATAAATAGAAATGGCATACAAACTACACATAGAGAAATCATGGACAACATTAAAAGTGACTTATGTAAGTATTCCCCCATTCATGTACCGCTTGGAGATAAACAAACTCCCTCCCAGTTTTTTCTTGAGTAACAGTGTCTGTAAGCAAAAACCTGTTAAACAAATTTATAATATAGAGAAGCAAAAGCCTAGAAATAGAATACATGTTATTAAAAGCATAATTTATTATCAAAATGTAAGAGGTTTGCGTACTAGAACCAATGTCTTCTACAATAATATTCTATGTAATTCATATGATATTGTAACTCTCACGGAAACATTCCTTAATGGTTCTGTAAATGATGCCGAATTATTTCCGCCACATTATATAGTACTGCGGAAGGACAGACATGGTGATACTGGATATGGGGGATTGTTATTGGCTGTCAAAGACTGCTACACAGTGAAAAGGGTAACAGATGTAGACGGATTAACTGACGATAAAGAACTACTATTTGCGATAATATCTAAGAAAAATATTAACTTGTTTATCTGTATTGTATACCTGCCTCCTAGTTATAAGGTTAGTCAGTACCTGGATGTTTTGTCTTGTATTGAAAACGCTATCAGTGCGTATAGCGATTATAAGTCTGTGGTTGTGGGAGATTTTAATCTTAATTCCTGCACTAACGCTGTAGTAACACAATTTGAAATGTTTTTAGAATTTTGTAAGTTACGGCCTTGTAATAAAATCTATGATAATACCACGGGAAAGTACAACTTGGACCTGGTTCTAACCAATGAAGATCCCAAAAATTTCAACATAGTATCCGATATTGAGCCTCTTGTACGATTAGATACCGGGGCTAATCACCCCGCTTTAGAGATAGACTTAACCTTGTTTAAAAATAATGTAATAATTTATCCACCGTCTTTAACAAAGAGCAATAATTTGAATAACCCCAGCCCCGAGTGGAACTTTCGCAAGGCGGATTTCTATGGGCTATATGCTGAAATTGCAGATATAGATTGGAACGACCTACTTCTACAGACTGATGTTAATGTAGCAGTGGATGCACTATACAAAAAGTTAAATAGCGCCATTAGCAACCACGTCCCTCAAAAAAGTATACCACGTAATCAACAATATATATATCCAACATGGTTTACTGGGGAGATCATACATTACATTAAACTAAAGCATTATAATTTGAAAAAGTTTAAGGAAAAGAGATTAGAATTTAATAAAGAGCTTTTTAAATATTATAGGTCCAAAGTCAAGGGACTTATAGATAGTGCTTCTCAAAATTATCTGAAGACAGTGGGAAACAAAATTACCCGTGATCCCTCTAAGTTTTGGGAATATGTGAGGGAAAAGAAAAAGAACAGACATCAAAACAAGGAATACACGTACGAAAATAGAGCAGTTCAGGGACAAGAAGCTACTGATTCTTTTGCTCGTTATTTTAGTTCTGTCTTTCATAAAAACATTCCGCAGCTGGACCCACAGTTGGCGGAACGTACAACACATGTACATGGGTTTCAAATTCGCATCCCTTACATCAATAGTACAGATCTGAAAATTGCAGCCCGGCGTCTTAAATCGACATCAGCTTACGGGCCAGACAATGTACCTCCTTTTATGGTTAAGGATTGTCTACCAGCACTCGAAGAACCTCTTCTTTACCTATACAATCTCGCCATGCAAAGTAGTTCCTATCCTTATGCTTGGAAAGTTTCACGGGTTACGCCGGTACCCAAAAATGGGTCGTCGACAGATATTACCAATTTTAGACCCATTGCAATATTGTCGGTATTTAGTAAACTATTTGAGGCTATCATTAACAGGCATATAACATTTCAAGTCCGTACTCTATTGAATGATTCACAACACGGTTTCCGCCCTGCGCGATCTACCATAACGAATCATATTAACTTTGTAGACTACCTAAAAACTAATATAACATCAGGCTGTCAGGTTGATGCGGCATATTTTGATTTTGAGAAGGCGTTTGATCGCGTGGATAATGATATCCTCTTGGCTAAGCTGTCTTCTATAGGATTTGATAAGCAACTCATGAGATTTATGGCTGATTATCTTGGAGACAGAAGACAGTATGTCAAGCTGGGAAACCATAGATCACACGACTATTACACGAGGTCTGGGGTGAGTCAGGGTAGTACCCTAGGACCGACCTTGTTTCTCATCATGATAAATGACTTGCCCGCTGTCCTGTCCCGATCAGAGTGCCTGATGTTTGCAGACGACCTTAAGTTGTTTGCATCGGTTAGGGAAATTGATGACTGCGAGGCTTTGCAACGGGATATTGACGCGGTTGCAGAATGGAGTGTAACAAATAAACTGGCATTGAATATCTCGAAATGCAAATTGATTACCTTCACTCGATCACGTTCTCCAAAAACAATGTCCTATATGTTGGGTGGGACGCAGCTTGAGCGTGTTGCATCCATACGAGATCTTGGCCTGATATTTGACGCAAAATTGGACTTTCATGAACACATGAGAAATATATGTAAGGCAGCAAGCAGATCTCTGGGATTCATAATAAGGACAGCATCCCAATTAAATAACGTCCTCGCAGTAAAGCTCCTATACAACTCATATGTGAGAAGCAAGTTGGAGTACAACGTTATTGTCTGGAGCCCCTACGAAACTACTTATGCCTTAATGATCGAGAGAATACAACGCAAGTTCGCCCGGTATCTCTACAAGCGCTCATACGGATATTATCCTTTCATGTATCCCTCCCTGTTTGTCACAGGGATGATAGGTCTAGAAACCCTAGAGCTGAGACGTAATTGTTTACATGTAATACATTATTACCTATTACTACATAATAAGGTAGATAACCCATCCGTCTTGGCATCCATTAATTTCTTTGTCCCAAATAGGTATGTGCGTGCCACCGGGCGTAGACAGCATCGCCTTTTCGTAACGCCACCGACATGGCGCGTGCCTCAGGCCGCCACTTGCCCCACCGCAAGGGCGGTGGAATTAATAAATGGTCTACTGCGATCTAACCCTGATGTCGATGTGTTCTCCGACAGTATGCATCAAATGATGAGAAACGTCATAACGTACCTGAATGCACCCTCATGAGAAGTGCATCAGAATTGGCTTAGCAAATTAGTAGTGGCTAAAACACATTAGAAATATTATTAATAATACTTTATTAGGTACTTGCATGTACCTAGTAGATTAAGTTAGCTGTTAGTTAGTAAGTAGTATAACATTATAAGCGCTTTGGTGTTACACTGTTAGCTTGTATTGTTTGTAAATAAATAAATAAATAAATAAATAAATAAATAAATAAATAATTGTTTATTTAGAGAAAATTCAAAAAAAAAAAAAAAAAAAAAAAAAAAAAAAAAATTTGTTATATCAACTGCGTTAGCAAAAATATTACTACCTAGTTCATTCTTTATTAAACAGTCAAGACGAGCGTATCTAACAACATGGTAGGTATTTTATAACTTTCAATCTATTGAAATTTCAATCTATTTAAAAAATATTAGTTATGATTTATTACTAATGTTTTAAATAATTTTCAGAATACCAACAACAAATTTTCAACAGAAGAGAGCTCTTCTGAATATCTTCCAGACCTGCAAGATCAGTTCGACTTGGACAACGCAATGAATAGACCTTGGATAACACCCAATGAAGAAATAACAAGAAACAAAAAGAAAACTAATCGAAAAAGATCAACTACAAGCAAACGCAGTGCATCGAATTCCTATATTATTAACAGTGAAAGAAGAAAAGGACGACGTTTAATAAAAATTAAGATCAAGGAACTCAGTGAGTCAAGAGACGACGAAGATGAAGTTAAGGAGATTATCACTGCACAGTATATTGTTCACGATACGGTAGATGATATATCGGATCAAGCTGAGAAATTAATACACAATATTTCTAAAAAAATATGTGGCTACTCATATCATATTTTTTAATTAGGTAATAATTCATTAGTGTAACTAGTAGATAAAGTGATGACATATTTAGATTTTATAAAAATTTTATTTACTGTGAAAATATGTGTTGAAAAAATTATTAATATTAAAAATGTGTGTTAAAAAATAAAAAACCATAGGTAATAATTGTGTGGCTACTCATATCATGTTTTTTAATTAGGTAAACATTCATTAATGTAACTAGTAGATAAAGTGATGACATAATTAGATTTTATTAAAATTTTATTTACTGTGAGAATATGTGTTTAAAATTATAAATATTAAAAAAGTGTATTAATAAATATAAAGCCATAGGTAATAATTGTGGGGCTACTCATATCATGTTTTTTAATTAGGTAATAATTCATTAATGTAACTAGTAGATAAAGTGATGACATATTTAAATTTTATTTACTGTGAAAATGTGTTAAAATATTATAAATATTAAAAATGTGTGTTAAAAAATAAAAAACCATTTACTTTAAAAAATTGTTTTATTTATTAAAACTGCGTATAGGTTGACTTTCTTGCTCTATTACATAATTCTTTATACATAAAACATTTTTAAGTGCACATTGTTTAATATGATTAATACAATTAAAACTGGTTTCATTATTTGAATATTTGTTATGCAACAGTGATAAATTTGGACATTTGTCTTCACCAAGATCTATACAAATACAATTCATACATAGATCTTGAATCCACTTAACTTTTTCTAAGCCCTTCACAAGAATTTCTTTATTTTCTAGATAAGGAACAATTATACGTCGAAATTCTCTATAGTCGATATAACCTTCATTCCAGTAAATCCCTCTGTTTCTCTCCAACCACGTAACTTGTTTTTTTTCATTCGTAGTTAAGTATTTAAATAAGTATGGGGGCTTTATTAAGAACGTTTGGGTATAAACACGGGTGGCCAGAGCTAATTCCTTGACTATAAAGTTATTACAAGTGTCTTTAAACCCCTGGACATCCACTATAATTGTATTCGGGTTCATGATAATTTTCTCACAGTGCTGCTTAATGGTTTATACTCAATTATACAGTCGTTCAATATAAGACAATATGCCGAAGTTTGATCTGGGATATCAATATCACTTTCAATTTCCACTCTTACGTCCACAACAGGACCTGACTTAAGATTATCTGGCTGTCTAGAACAGTCTATGACGAATAACGGAGCAACGTTTTTAAATTGTTCCTCACTTAATAAAGGCTCAGCGCGACGCCCATAATAAGACTGTTGAAATTTAGCATATTGTTCATATATTAAAGCAATTCGATTATTCGAGAAACTTGTATTTATATTTTCATATGGGAAGTAGGTGGAGTTAAGGTATACCTTAACATCACGAATCTCACAATGATCAAACTGAGACATATCAAGTCTAGCATTATTTTTTCTATTTGTCTGTAAACCAATAACGACAAATCTTGGTTTCTCTATTTGTGAAGATGTTTTTATTGACCAAGTATGTTTGGTGGTTTTAGGCAACATTGGATATTCATACAAATCCCAATTCCTGAATATCATCTGAAGTGGTCGATCTTTTTCTAACAATTTTAGAATGTTTATTTTTTCTTTATCAGATACTTTAACATGCGGTACACGCCATATTATTTTGTTTATGATAATATCTTCTACAATTTCACCAGAGTTGAGTTTTAATGCGTTCAGATTGGTATTACTTCGTAATAAGATTAGTTCATGTTTACTGTTTATTACTACTTTCTTAAAATCTTCTGCGAAACCAAGAATGTTGCGAAGTGGTATAGAAGCAGAAAAGCTACCTCCATTAGTACTTTTTATTCCGCTGATATTCCAACCCCAAGCATTAGATGTTTTAACTTCGCTCTCATTCATTGATATAAATGATTTCATCGTGCTAGTTATACCAGCATTTTTTATTTTATCTATCTCCACTCCATTTATCTCATACCTTATATCTTGAAACAAGTAAAGTAAACTATTGTTTGTGAAATGAACGCTACTGACTCTCTCTTTCGAATTGTCAGCCTTGTTTACAATAACAGTTCCTTCCAAAAATAAAGAGCTTTCTGATGGTAATATATACAAGTCTTGCTGATTAATAGGTATCCTGATTTCATCGCTTCTATTAAAACTTGTTACGTAAGGCTTGTAAGAGTGAATTTCAATTCCTTCCACAGAGTTATCGTAGGCTGGAGCGGATAAAACATCTAGGATATTCATTTTAACAAACCAATCGCCTTAAGAAATGCTTTATTGTTTTTATTCAACTTTATTCTCCTTTTACGTCGAGCTCTTACTTGATTGAGAGTTTGAGCAGAACTGCTATTTTGAATTGGAAGAAACATATTATATTTATTATAGTCAATCATTTTTTCTTTTGAGGTGTAGATACAACTGTACTTCTTCACCTCGCAAATTTATTAAGTTATTATTTATATCCAAAAGCCTGATCTGTATGCAGCTGATGTTGGTTTGGTTGATTGGAAAGTAAATTGCGTTTTTTGGTATTTCTATAATTCTGTATCCAGGTGGGACATTAAGTGCGAATTCATGTAGAATGTGACTGGATTGTCCGTTTATATAGGAACCGCTAACTATATCACATTCAACTCTTATCACGGTTGTAGGCAAAATGTTGACTGGAAAGTCTGATACATGATATTTATTGGCTTCCAAAACTTGTTTTTTAAACCCCAACAAACCTCCGAACGAACAATCTTTAGTAAAATCTATAGTTGATGTACAAAATAACATAGTTTTTAAGGTGTTGTTATTGCAGTGGAGTTTTATGGATGCATCCTTTACTTCAGATTTTAAATAATCACTGATATCTTGCAACTCATAAGTACCTGCAGGTATTTCAATAACATTATTTGAACCATAGTATAACTTATTATTTGTTTTATCAATATTTGGAATAGAATTATATGTGGATAAATGTAATAATGCACATTCATACTCTCCGATTAATTGTAACGTATTTGGATAGAAGGTAGTTAATACCGATGAGTTTCCAGTTATAGATAAGGTGAGTGTCATCTTGCAAATGACTAAAATTAAAGAACAGAATAAAATTTATAGTATTTATTCCAAAAAGATTGTAGATATTCTAAACACAAATGTCCACAAATTAGTGTGTCAAATTTTTGATATCTTGTATAGTTATAATTAATATTGCAGTTCTTAAAATATCGCATCAATTCGATTGGTGGTCTTAAATCACCAAAACTATCAAAATATTCACAATAATTATTTACCTTAACATAAGCTACCAAATGTGTTCCATCGTTTTCTGAATTATCTAGGTTAACTATACCACATTCAATTCGTTTGGGGATTTTTGGTAACTGATCCTTCATGTAAACTCCTCGAAAATAAGGAATACCATATGCGTAATTTTGAATATCAATATTAGTTAAGGCACGATTAGGTAGCTTATTATTTAGTTTTTTGACGATTTTATAAACAATCCTTTGCCTTTTTTGTGTGGTTTAATGTATAAACCGTTACCTAATGCTATAGCTTCCATAGTCTTATTATGACGTTCAGATTCTTGTAATTTTTTTTGACCTTCTCTATAATCATTCACTGTTTTTGCAATACCCGCTGCACCACCAGCCAAAGCTCCTAAAGCTGATAAACCAGCAAAAATCGGGGTTAAAGGTAGAATGCCTCCTGTTTTGGGTAAAGGTATGACTCGTGGTACTCGAAGTTTTGGAGCGCACGAAACAATTTTTTTAGCAGCCATATAAGCTGCATGTATTAAAGATTTACCATCTTTGGGTAAGCGTTTCTTGATTTTTCTTTTAATTTTTGTAACGAAATTATGAAATGTCTTAACACCAGCACCAGATTTGAGTTTAGTTTTCATAACTTTACTCACTACCCACGAACTAAGCTTTTCTCCTTTACTAGCATCTTTTGCTTTCATTCTTTGTTTGGCCATATTTAAAAGTTGTAAATCGGCTTTGTGACGATTAGACAAGTCTGTATAGTTTTCGTATGCAATGTCGTGATACATACAAGCTTCGTCTAGCTTATTTACACCTTTGTCACCACGCAGTAAACGTTTTGAAAGTTTTGTTCCAGGTCCGCAATAATTATAGCCAGGTAAGTGCAGTTCAAATGGTAAATGATTAATAACACTATTGAGTAGTCCACCACCTTGCATAGCTCAAAATATAATGAACAAAATGTTGTAATTAATAACTATTATGTATATTTATTCTACTATTGCAGTCTTATCAATCCAACTATTCTCTTTATTACTTAAGCCCAACCATTTTACGAACAGTTTATTTCCTTTCCTTCGTAAAACTTTTTCTATCAAATAGACACCTGGACAAGATGACTTTTGAAGTTCGTGTTTGTAAAAGGTTCCTAATATAACTTGTTTGTGTTGATCTTCGATGTGATATGTTTCTGGTACAGTGTTATTGATATTTTTTATAGTAAATAGTTCCGTTGACCAATTAGGTGTATAACCTTTCTCAAATAGTTGTTTGTATTTACTAATTCTAACTCTATCACCAATCATAAACTTGGGCTTATGTTTATAGGATACCGTTTTCATTGAGTTCTTAATATTATTTTTAACATCTGCTTCATTCAATTTATTGACATCAACGGGTGCTAATTTAATAGTGCTATGTTTTGTGTTGTTATATGTCTTTACAACACTCTGCAAACCAAAATCCATCCATTTATAGTGCCCGCTGAGACTAA
The DNA here is from genome assembly GCA_946251805.1 of Cybosia mesomella. Taxonomy (NCBI): domain Eukaryota; kingdom Metazoa; phylum Arthropoda; class Insecta; order Lepidoptera; family Erebidae; genus Cybosia; species Cybosia mesomella. Next base: position 5,168,974 of record OX276402.1, on the reverse strand, counting down.
AGTACTTATACAATTTATTTTTAATAGTTTTGATAACGCGTTCTACAATTGAAGCCTTTTTCGTTGAAAACGTTGAGTAGTGATTAATGTTATAGTTCTTTATAAGTTTTTGAAATGATGAATTATAGAACTCGGTACCCAAATCAGTTTGGAGATGAGCTGGTATCCGATGGTTAGTCGACATCAATTTCTCGAATGCGTTAGAAACATCATGCTTATTTTTAGTTTTTAGTGGTTCTATCCACACGTACTTTGAGAAGCAATCAATAACTATTAAAATATAGTTATAACCTTTATTAAATCTTTTCAAGTTTTGCATGTCGATTAAATCAGCTTGCCACAAATCATCAATGCCTTTTAAAATTACAGATCGACGAGGATAATTTTTTCGTGCATCTTTATGTATTTCATTAACAACTTGTTGTTTTGTCATTTTGAGGAACTTTCAAGCTTATACTTTTGATCTAATACAAATTTAACTGCGTTTTCAACTATCTCATCAACTGCTTTTCGACTATAAAATTTTCTTTCCAAGTGAACCACTGCCTCAGATACTATTGTTTTTAAAGCTTTCTCCAGCTCGTTCTGAACATCGTACACCAAAGTATTTTGCAATTTTTGTAAGTCGGTTATTAGTTTAGTTCTCAATTCATCTACATATGCTTTGTTTACTGCATCATCTGCATCTTGAGGAGGTTTGACCCCTGTTAGCTTCGATGTCTTCAAATCGTAATCACCATTTTCAGATTTTAGCAATGCATTATCATAAAATTCAAGCAATTCTGATATACGTAATCGCTTATGAATATAATGACCAAATTTGTCCACATTCATATTTAAGATGTATTGTGTTGAACGGTGTACAATAAAATGATACACATTTCTTATTAGTAGATCTATTTAATGATTTTGCTTTCACGTAGTTCTTCAACGATAGATATTATTTCATTATCTAGTCCTGTGTTGCCAGCATCTCGAGAAGCAATTAATAACTTTAATCTATCAACCAATTCATTTGGATCATCCCAATATACAAAATCTGTGTTCTTTTTCCACATTTTTGTTAAAGGTAATCCTTTTCCTACTTTCGGTTCACAGCTTGGACTTTTACTTTGTTGATCGAAAAGAGGTTTAATAACTTGCATATATTTTTGTCCTTTATTACTTTTAATTGGTTTTCTTGAATCAAAATCTCGACGATGTGCATTTGTTACAAGTAACATCGACTTATAATTTTGCATGTCATAGTCTGTAACAAAGCTCAGATCAACGTCTTTTTTTAAGAGCAACTGTCGCAAGCCAGGTGTGCATTTGTATTTGTGTCCGGCTACAGTAATAACGTCATCACCAATCGTTATACTAGAGGAACCTAACATTAACTTTCCACGTTCATTTCTTACACCAAATGGCACATCCGCTAATATTTCTGAAGATAATGACCAAGATGATACATCATGAACTGGATTAGTATCGACTAATGACTGAAATGAAGAGTCGGCTTCTGATTCATCACTGGTATCATTTGTTTCTTCTATATCTTGATCTTTCTGTAAGTCGTAGTTGGAAATTTGATCATGAAATTCTCCTTTTTCTTTATTTTTTGTTAGAGCTAGTTGGTTATTGGTGTTGGCTATTAAATTAAGAGATTCTGTAACAGGCTTAAAAACTGTATCAAGCACTTGTCTGTTATTATCTTCAAAATCCTTCATGTTACGTATTTTTTTCTTTACAGCTTGTGTTGCATCTACAATTTGTTTTTTCAATGATTTTTCCATTATGTAAAATAGATGGTAATCCAATAAGAGCTGATTAAAGAATAACAAGAAACTGAAAGCAGTCTATTTAAATATTCAAATTTTATCTAATTCTACAAAAGTGTCAAACTTTTTTCTATAGCACCCGTTGTTTTTAGGACAGTCTTTATTAATCACAACATAGTCATAAGGCTCTTTCCATATTTGAGAACACATGTTACGAAATTCCAACCACGTCATGTCAGTGTTAACATGTTCTTCATAAACATGTTTCAAATTAATTTCGTCTTGCTTAAAAATCACAATTAAGTTAGCGTTATCTCTTATTAGTTGTTTAGGTATTTTGCTATATGTTTGATTTAAATAAAAACTGTCAATCAATTTATGTCTTCCCATGGCAAAATAATCACGCATATTAGTTTGATTTTCACATGCTACATCGTCAAAAATAATCACTGAATTAGGTTTTGCATCTGAAACTTTCATAACGTCATCATTTGCCTGATATTTCTGAAAACTGATTCCTGGTACTCCTCGTAAAACCTTTTCTAAAAATATGTACTTTGGTTGATATAGAGTTTTAGAATATACATAAACATTTTGAAATGTCAATCCATTTTCGTGCAAAAGGAGACCAATTAACAAATTGGTTTTTCCACAATTTGATGGTCCGCAAATGATGCAACGTACTGTATTCGGCAATAATTTTCCATGGCGTAACTTGATTTTTGGTAAATCATTACAGATTATACTAATCTGTAACGATTGTGCTTGTTTAATGAATTTCATGTTTGATGCAATGCTGACGGACTGGTTATGAACAGATGTAATTATGACATTATGTATTTATAACCGTAAATAGTTATACCAAACTGCTTACAGACAACGTAAGACTGTACTGTTTATGAAATAACTATATCGCTAACTAACAGAGCATCTTACTTCACAATTAATTTCAGGAAACTTGTTATTGAGCATTCTGTCTCACCGTAGTGACCGAGGGCACAGCCCGAGGGAACAGAGTTGGTGGTTGGTGCGTAACCATATAACAGACGCAAGTTATTAAACATTCTGTAGTGAGTTATTGGGCATTCTGTCTCACCGTAGTGACCGAGGGCACAGCCCGAGGTGGGACAGAATGCCCAATAACTCACTACTGAAATAGTTAAACTCTGGACGGGACTTTCACTGATAGATAGTTAATATTACAAGGCGTAACATACTCGTAGGCTACTTTAAATTTAGAAAAATAATCAGAGTTCCGCACAAAAATTTAAAGCCACAAAATCTATACAAATAAACCAAATTGAAATGTCTGTTTGTGTTACTAAAGTAACAGATTTTTAATGATTGCATAGGAATGTACAAATGCTACTAGAACAAAAATACAATATTTTTTTCTGTCTGTTTGAATTAATTAAACTTTTTTTTTTATTAGTTAAACTCTGCTGGGCCGATTTTGACCGGATTTTCACTGGCAAATATGTAATATTATAAGGCACAACAGAAGCTACTTTTATTAAGAAGAAAATCGCCCAAGTGCGAGTCCGACTCGCCCATAAAGGGTTCCGTAGCAGCAAGTAACATAATAATGTTTTTTTTTTATAATTTTTCTATTTGAGTTGATTGAATGAAAGGTAAATTGCGGTTTACGATTTATGACGTATTAAAAAAAACTACTTACTAGATCTCGTTCAAACCAATTTTCGGTGGAAGTTTACATGGTAATGTACATCATATATTTTTTTTAGGTTTATCATTCTCTTATTTTAGAAGTTACAGGGACACACACACACACATTTTACCACTTTGGAAGAGGCTCTCGCGGAAACTATTCAGTTTAGAAAAAAAATGATATTAGAAACCTTAATATCATTTCTGAAGACCTATCCATAGATACCACACACGTATGGGTTTGACGAAAAAAAATTTTTTGAGTTTCAGTTCTAAGTATTTCGAATTTTTTGTTTTTTTTTTCTAATTTTGTGTGAAAATCTTAATGCGGCTCACAGAATACATCTACTTGCCAAGTTTCAATAGCATAGTTCTTATAGTTTTAGGAAAAAAGTGGCTATGACATACGGACGGACAGACATGACTAATCTAAAAGGGTTTTGTTTTTTGCCATTTGGCAACGTAACCCTAACAATAGGGTACCGCACAAAAGAGCTACATTCCTGAAAATACTAATACAGTAATAATAATATATGTATTTTAGTAGCGATTCTTTGTAATTCGTTCGTTCGATAGTTAATTTCCGTTTTTCTTCACGCAAAAAATGCCATGATGATAATTCTAAATCTAGAAAATAATGGATGGATATGAATAGATGTAATAAAATACTCAGGTAGCTTACTTTATTAGGATACTTCATGTTATAGTTATGAGGTTTCTTTGTAACATATTAATATGTATGCCTATCTGCGTTTATCCGTATTGTAGAACCCATATAATGCTAAGCTTAGTCTGGGTCCAGAGGGCGCCGTGATATTATTACATTATTAACATATTATCATATTTGTTATATATACTTATATGTATATTATGTGTTTATTTAGCTGTCGATCAAGAAACTTTTCGAAGGGATTTCCGCACGATAAAAAAAAAAAAAAAAAAAAAGGTAGATTTCGATGAAATCGATCTACCTATTGGTTTCTTGACTACTGTCGAATTTAAAAAAAAATTCTTCATAGGAGGTCTAGTTATGACCCCCTGAGTCCGAAATGACCACTGGTCAAAAAGTTTATATTTATATATATATATATATATATATGTATGTATGGTTCCACTTCCCAAAATTTGCGGCACTCTCACGGTCGCATTTTTGCTCCGATCGCTTTCAAACTGCGGTCAATAATTGCTTGGGTGTAAACTTATTTTAAGTTCGTGAACGGGTGGAATCCGGCCTAAGGGGACGGTAGGGCCTCACTTTTTGTGAAATCAGTTTTTCCTCAAAATTTCACGTTCCATGAAAGATATTCGAACCGTTCTAATTTTATCCCATAGTATTATACATGAATACCAACAACTTTTAATTATGAACCTATAAGATTAAAACTTTAACTAAAAGTGGAGGGGGGAAAAACCAAAATTTTTCGGGAAAAAAATCATAACTTCTAACCGGTGAACATTCTTACCGTCGGAAACATTTTTAATCGATAGGCCATTTTTAAGTCTAAAATAAATGTCTGAAAAGTTTTTCGCTAAAAGTTACCGTTTTCGAGAAAAAAAAATTTAACTGTTTAAAGTCCGTAGTTCCCTATATAAAATGATATTAATTGCTTCACGAAATCTACCTATGCGTTCCCCCTGCGTGAACGGATTTTCTTTAAATTGTTTTTTTTTTTTTACATGCGGAAATCCCTTCGTATATCCCCCAGCCGGCGAGTGGTTATGTCGTGTATCGACTAAAACCACACGGTGTCCTCCCCAAGTGTCCCTTGCCGGGCACCCCCGGTAAGCCCTCGAAAGGATAACCCCAGGGTTGCCGACGGACTTTGGCCGCCACCGCGGCCTCGCCTGGTGGGGTCGGGTTTTATCCCGCTTCGGTGAGTTGGCAGGCGTAATACAAGATAATTTCAAGATTCAAGATTCTCGTTGCTTTTCTTGTTCCTTTCAGTTTTTTATAGAACCGATATTTTAATTGCTAATAACTTTTTTGCATGTTTGTATTACAAACAGACAGTTCAATTTTATTTCTTACTGTGTATGTTTGTATAGATAAATACGAATAACTTGATCAAAATTACTGACAAGTGCTTCATTTCCTTGTAGCGAATACTTTATTTTGGCATATCCAAAATAAATTTATTTAAAACGAGGTGTTTGACTTGACTTTATTGGGAACCTGTTTACTCCTAAAGTATTAAAATTAGTCGCTTCAAGCCCTACATAACCGCCCCCGCTGGCCGGCGGGGGGGTATCCGAAGGGATTTCCGCACGAAAAAAAAAAGGTATTTAGTTATTTTCCGCCGAGCCCGCAACATGCTCGCCGCGCGTCGCAGGCGACTCAGGCACCGGAGGTCGCTTAACGACCTCCGTCCTCCATGAGCGCAGGCCTGGGGGTGGCAGGTGAGGTCGCCTGTCACCCCAGCAGAAGCAGGCCGAGACGGTGGGGCGACTAACGTCCCTCCCCCAAACTGGGGCAAGACGGGGCACCGTGGTTCCCAAACCCGAGGGGGCCATCCTGAAACCGGAGATGGCCCAGGTCAGTCAGGGTGCGAGGGATATGCTCTATGGGCAACCTTACACCCCGGCATCTGTAGACCCGAGACGGCATGCGGTTTTAGTCGGTTCAAGCCCGACATAACCACCCCCACTGGCCGGCGGAGGGGTATCCGAAGGGATTTCCGCACGAAAAAAAAAAGGTATTTAGTTATTCTAATATGCATGTATACAGTTTCTGTTTATCAATTAGACATACGTTTTGAACGTAACGCAACTTTTCTAAATCGCTCTATACATTGATGCATAGCAGTCTAATGTCAATGACCTCATAATTTGTGAAATCATTATTTGCGACTTTTGTTTTATAATGTGGGCGACGATGCAGCAACATGTCGGCGGCTTGCACGATTGATGATATTATAGGTGGTTCAAGCCCGACATAACCGCCCCCGCTGGCCGGCGGGGGGGTATCCGAAGGGATTTCCGCACGAAAAAAAAAAGGTACAATATGGTAGTCCCTTTCTTCTCCTAAACTTATTTGTCCGAAAAACATTATCCCATAACACGTTTGCTATAAACTTCAGTAACCATAATGTTCAAAAATTCGGAATTTTATTTTACATAATATTCTTTGCTTTCTAAAACTATTCATAATATAGAGTAATATAATAATTGACATAACATAATAAGTTCTGCCACCTTAGTGGTATAAAAAAATGACTAATAATGGAATCTCATAAAATCTTTAAAACTCATATAAACCTGGCGAAGCCAGGCCAGGTTGCTAAACTTTATGTTACTTTCATTAAGTAATGCGATAATGATGACTGTAGCTTTTTTTTTAAACAGTCTGTGACTTTAGTGGTATTTGGAAACTAAATTTTTATATATTCATCATGGCCAGTGACTCGTGACTATGCTATGCAAGGTTAATGGCTAATGCTAATACGAATACATTGTCATTCATCAGAACAATAGAAGTAGCAGCTAGTCTAATAAGTATTCAGAATGGAAAATAAAGTATTCACACATCACCGGTTTTATACAGTGAAACTTCATGGTAAAGACTGGAACTTCTTGCCAGAGTTTGTGTTTATGAAAAACCTGGGGAATGTTTAACTCACGAGTGAATAGTTTGCTTCTAGGTAAGCTTGTTCCATCGTCAACCATATCATCACGAACCAACAAGTGTGATGGTGAATAAGCGGTAGCCTATAAGTGATGAAAAAGCCCCCCCCCCAGCCCCAGCCCCCTAACCCCTCCAGACAAGCTTAATTGCTTGTGATAGGAGTGGGTTAACGTCCGTATTGTAATGGCCAGGATTCAAATCCGGGACCTTTCGATCGTAGGGTCGACTCCTTAACCACTAAGCTAACATTAGTATATACTAGCACTAGCTGTTGCCCGCGTTTTCACCCTCTTGGAATTCTGATCCCGTTACCGCAACCTATCTTAACCTATTCAACGGATAAAAACCTATGTGTTATTCTAGACTATAATCTATTCCTGTATCAAATTTCAGCCCGATCCGTTCAGCTGTTAGATCCACACACACCTCTGACTTTTCGTAGTTATGTGTCCACAAATAAATGTTAATTATCGCTCGCTTAGTAATGTGCCCAGTAGATGGCAATAGGCTCGCCCCCATTACATAACTGGCGAATCGTGGGTGTGTAATACACCTCTGCCTACCCCTTCGGGGATACAGGCGTGAAGTTATGTTATGTTAATATAATATTACATAAAACATAACATAATTCAAGCCTGTATCCCCGAAGGGTTAGGCAGAGGTGTATTACACACCCACGATTCGCCAGTTATGTTAAGGTCCCAATGTAATGGGGGCGAGCCTATTGCCATCTACCGGGCACATTATTAAGCAAGCGATAATTACCATTTATTAATGAACACATAACTACGAAAAGTAAGAGGTGTGAGACTGGGGATCGAACTCGAGACCTCGTCTCAGCAGTCCGTTACGTACGCCACTGGGCTATCGCCGCTTTAATAATTAATATTAACATGATTATAATATTAGTAGGAATATTAAGAGAATAGGAGTAGAATATTATAGTCTTATTTTCATTCATAAACTCATAAACTCACGCCTATATCCCCGAAGGGGTAGGCAGAGGCGCTAGCACCCACATTTCGCCAGTTTATGTTTAGGTCCCAATGTAATGTATTAACCGGGCACTTATAAACCTGCGATAAATACACACATAACTTCGAAAAGCATCGAAAAGTCATTGGTGTGTGCCATGGTAAAACCTGGGATCGAACCTGAGACATCGTCTTAGCAGTCCATTACCCATACCACTAGGCTACCGCGGTTATATCGTTAATCGTCTTATTTTCAAGCGTAACGTTAACAAAATATAGTATGACTATAAATTACAAAAAAAAAACTCTAAATTATGAATCAGGTTAATCATAATTAACCGGACAGAATGCGAGGTGGATAAATAATACGTAAAATTAACGTTGGCTAATGACCTGGCGTCAGGCAGTATTACACAGAAGTGTAATGTTTTAGAAACCGTCCCAAGAATAATATCATAACTAGAAGGGAAATGCCGGGAACGTCAATAATACGTATTACGTCATATTTGATGCTACCCATTCTAGTCAATTTATGTAAGAACTAGCAGAACCAGCATACTTCGTTCCGTCTTAGAATTTGGTCCCCCCGGCAGTTAGTCAGTTCGAGTCCGACATAACCATCCCCTCTGGCCGGCGCGGCAGCGGTGGAAAACCGTTGCGATTTCCGTCAAAAAAAACACAAAAAGGCACAGTATAGGCGAGGATAAATTAAAAAAACCGGCCAAGTGCGAGTCGGACTCGCCCATTAAGGGTTCCGTAGCAGCAAGTAAATTTTTTATATTTGAGTTGATTGAATGAAAGGTAAATAGCGGTTTACGATTTCTGACGTATTAAAAAAATAACTACTTACTAGATCTCGTTCAAAGCAATTTTCGGTGGAAGTTTACATGGTAATGTACATCATATATTTTTTTTAGTTTTTTCATTCTCTTATTTTAGAAGTTACAGGGGGAGGGGGGACACACATTTTACCACTTTGGAAGTGTCTCTCGAGCAAACTATTCAGTTTACAAAAAATTATATTAGAAACCTCACCATATCATTTTTGAAGACCTATCCAGGGTTCGATGAAAAAAAAAGTTTTGAGTTTCAGTTCTAAGTATTTTTGTGTGAAAATCTTAATTTAGTTCACAGAATACATCTACTTACCAAGTTTCAACAGCATAGTTCTTATAGTTTCGGAAAAAAGTGGCTGTGACATACGGACGGACAGACATGACGAATCTATAAGGGTTCCGTTTTTTGCCATTCGGCAACGGAACCCTAAAAATCGAAGGTCAGGTAGAATCAAAAAATCGAAGGTAGGTTGTTTTTCCCGGTCATCACTAACATGACTTTGAGAGCCAGAGAATCGTCGGTTGTCTGGCTTCCGGGTGAGGTTCACTTAGGCCTCAAGGATGTTGCTAGGGCTCTATACACTAACCCTGGGGTTATCCTTTCGAGGGCTTACCCGGGGTGCCCAGCAACGGACACTTGGGGAGGACACCGTGCGGTTTTAGTCGATACACGACATAACCACCCCCGCTAGCCAGCGTATCCGCAGGGATTTCCGCACGTAAGAAAAAGGGCTCTATACCCACTGGTCACTGGTAACACTTACAACATCCGAGACATGATACTCATACAGTACTGATCATACCTAAATCAATCAAGTGACCGTGAATCGTACATTCAAGCAGGAACATAATATTACGTGAACAGTATTTTAGCTCAACCAGTAACTTTTTGAGCTGAGTGAGACGAAGTCGAGCGAAAGCTCCTCATACCAGACTTCAGGATTTTCTTTATCACAGGTCTCCTCCTAAACTACTAATCCAATCAGAACCAAATTTGGCATGATTAAAGAGGTTAATCAGAGGAAGGTTTATGGATATATTTAGAAAAAATTAATGCTACCACAGTGGAATGATCACCGTTAAAAAAAATCCAGATGGAATTACATAATAACCGCTCGAGACACTGTGACCAAACTTTACACGCTCAGAAAGCATGTCCACTGTTGTGACTTTCAAAAAGAATTTTCAAAATCGGACTTGCCACGGAGGAATGATCACTGTTTAAATTTTTTTGTCTCACTCAGCTCAACATTGCAAGCAGCGATTCGCCTTGCAGACCTAGTAAATCTATACTATTATAAAGAAAGAGGCCGAATTTTGAGAGTTCATTTATATATTTGGGGTAAGCTTCAGAACCACTGCAGTTATTGAAAATATACTTTCATCATTTCAAAGGTTCATTATTATATTATTCACTTTAAAAGCTTCTTATAGGTTTTTTATATTTACCATTGGACTTAGAAGTTTTTTTTTGGTGCTACAGTCGAGTTATAGGTCATTTCTAACGAATTTATTCCCGGGCGAAGCCAGGTCTCGAGACGCTAGTGAATACATTTATACAGTAGTTGTATTATAGAACTCTGATTCGCTTAGTGAATCATTGTGACGCATTCAAACCTACAGGGCTGTTCCCATTGGTTAGATTGGTGGTCAAACTAGTCTTACTAACCAATGGATTTTTTTCACATGGTTCACATTGATTTGATTAAATAGTTGAATAACGAAGTTAAAGGTACTCAATCATTAATGGTCCAACCATCACCCATCACCCAACGGTTTAAACCGAATAAATCCTGATTACGTAGCAATATCGGGACCGATAGTAGTCTTTGTTACTTAGTGATAATGTAGGTAACATTAGTAAAATATATTTTTTGAATTGATCCAGTGTTGTTTGTGACTATTCGATAGAAACAAACATAAATTTTACCTTTTTATAATATCAGTGCAGACTATAGATACTTTATACTATTTAGAATTATAAATGTTGAGGTCAAGTATACTACAGGTCACAGAGTTACTTTAGTTCATTTATACTGCTATCAAAATATGTTTAGCCGTTTTATAAATGCAAGAAATGTGCCCACAAGTTGACTTGCTGTTCAAATGTTTGTTTGTGTTGAGGAGCTAATTATAAGATATTAATTACTGCTTCATCAATGATTTATTTAAAATGCTAATTTGCTAATCTCCATAGGTCAAATGACAGGTCTGGAATGAAATGACAATGTTGATTTGCAAGTTAGTTTCAAATAACTAAAGTTTGAATACGTTTAAAGACATAGTTTGAAGTGACTAAAATTCATATGGATATTAAAATTTTGGGCTCGTGGCTAAATTAAGTTAAACCAGGAACCATTCTTAGGATGTATGACCATTCTTTTGACACATTAAGACCCCTTCGTGCCTTGAAGACCACATTAAGCCGTCGGTCCCGATGGTCATACAAATATCTATGGCAGTCGTTACGGGTAGTTGGAGCGCTCAAAAGTTCGACAACTGGTCTATGTACCGAATTTCGATATCGCCAATAGGTTGTGGTTTTTTCTTTTGTTTTGTTTTTTTTTTTGGTTTTGTTTGGTTTGGTTTTTTTTGGTTGTGGAGGTCAGGTGGCAGTCGCTTCACGAAAAATATAGAAGTTCGGCCGCTTCGTAGCTAGACTGAAAAGCCGACCCCAAATGAGTTGGGAAAAGACTCGGAGGATGATGGTAATATATTTTTTTTTTATCTACACTCAAAGCAAAAAATTCGAATTACGAATTCAAAGACGATTCTATACATACGCACTTTATAATTAAAAATAAAACTTTTTATAGAATAAGTTTTATTTTTAATTATAAAGTGCGTATGTATAAAACTCATTATAGTACCGTTATCTTTTTTTATTCATTAAACTAGCCTATGGTAATAGGCTGAATATGAAAAAAAGGCACACGCATGCGCAGTTCGAACTGTGAAAAAATGGCGCACGCATGCGTAGTATAAATTACTTCCTTGTAACCTACCTACTTTGTTTAATTTCAATTTTTCCTATGAGTGAAGATAAAGTAGTGTATGAAACTGCATATAACTTAGGTATTAAAACAGACTCTTGTGTTTTAATACCCCTTCTTATATGACAGTTGCATAAACTACTATTATGAATGACTCGCGGTTTTGTCAGCCATTTTGAAATTACCATTATTTAATTTATTTCAGACTGACTCTTAGTGCAATTTCTACGTTTGTCTAACCTTCTTAATTCGTTATTGTACACAACCTTTGTGTATATACTCTTGTTTTTGTTTTTTCTATGTATTAAATAATAATAAATAAATATTATACGACATTCTACACAGCGCTTTCTAGACCCAAAGTAAGCATACTTTAACTAGCTTGTGTTATGGGTTCCAGAATGCGGATAAACATACTTGTGTACTTCTTTTTTGTAAATACATACATATTATACATAGAAACACACCCAGACCAATGCAAATATACATATTCATGCACCCGCACCCCCTTTTTTTTTTTTTTTTTACTTGCGGAAATCCCTTCGGATACCCCCCCGCCGGCCAGCGGGGGTGGTTATTTATGTCGTGTCTCGACTAAAACCGCACGGTGTCCTCCCCAAGTGTCCGTTGCCGGGCACCGCGGGTAAGCCCTCGAAAGGATAACCCCAGGGTAGCCGGCGGACTTTGACTGCCACCGCGGCCTCGCCTGGTGGGGTCGGGTTTTATCCCGCTTCGGTGAGTTGGCAGGCGTGTGTAGGGCCACACGACACGCCTCCGCCACGGCCTGCTTCTGTAAGGACGGCGAGTCGGCCAACTGCCGCGATCATGGAGGTCGGTAGTCCCGGGCGTAGATGAGTCTGCGGCGTCCTCGCTGCAGACTGCGAAACTCGGGGGGCAGGGTTCTCTCCCGCTCCCTCTCCGCCGTCTCTTTCGCGTGCATTACCTGCTCGCAGAAAGAGGCGGCGGCGTGCCACTTGCTCCCGTCGGAGACCACGGCCCTCACCATGGTCTCCAACGAGAGAACGTCCACGCCCAGGACCGCAACGAGATCCCGGCGTTGACTCGCCCACGCGGGGCACTCCACCAACGTGTGGAGCGCCGTGTCTCCCCGCGCCCCCTGTCGTAGCAGTCGAATGTACTACCACTACGCCAATTGTAATGTATCGTATACTACCTTATACTACCCTTAAACTATTATGGAAATCTAAGTCTATAAGTATATATATTTTCCTTTTGATGTAAAAACTGTAAATAACTGTCTGTTTCCTAAATAAAATGAACTAGAAATAAAAAAATTAAAAAAAGATAAAAATGTATTGCAATTAAAATAAATTGTGTACAAATGCGAGCTTAACTCTAGAAGAGTTCATCAACATAAACGAATGATGGTATAAAGAAATCAACATACAAACATACACACATACATAAATTATACGTTCAAAAAGTAAATATAACATACTATATGTAAAATAAAATAATATACATCCATACATGCATACTATGTACTCTTAAGACCCGAGACGGCGTGCGGTTTTAGTCGGTTCAAGCCCGACATAACCGCCACCGCTGAACGGTGGGGGGGTATCCGAAGGGATTTCCGCACGAAAAAAAAAGCGTACTCACCCCGGCGTCTTAAGACCCGAGACGGCGTGCGGTTTTGGTCGGGTCAAGCCCGACATAACCACCCCCGCTGGCGGGCGGGGGGGTATCTGAAGGGATTTCCGCACGGAAAAAAAAGAAGAATAATAAATTGATACTTCATAAGTTGGCACTACTTATGAACTACTGGCTCAAGAAGTCAATTTACACATAATTTTTCCTTACTAAATAGATTCATCATAATATATTATAAATGAAAATAATTATATTATTTATTAACAACTAGCTGACCCGGCAGATTTCGTACTGCCTCAATCGATAACAACTTCCATATTAATTCATCTTTTAAACCTTCTCTGGACCTCCACAAATAATTCAAGACCAAAATTAGCCAAAGCGGTCCAGCCGTTCCCGAGTTTTAGCGAGACTAACGAACAGCAATTCATTTTTATATATAAAGATGTAACATAATTCATTGTTTCCGTGGTTCAAAAGAATAAGGTAGATGTCTTAAGCGCCGCCCCAAGATGTACATATATTAATATCGGAGAATTTCGAAATTCAAATTGAATATGATTTGAGAATTTCGCATATCTAGAATGTGTCCAGGTAGCTCAGATGGTCATAGTCATCGACATAATAAACTTTAATTACTCTGTGGTCAGTGTATTCCCCCTGTAAGAGACTGGGCGCGGGTACAAATCCCGTTCTATAAATTCTAACTATGTTTATTAATTTTGTGTATTTATTACTTAGATACGTATACTGTACAGGCGGTACGGCTCTGAAATATACTGCTTTTATCCCGCACGCGCCTAATCTCTGGCCAGCTTTAAAAAGAGACTTTATCTATATAAATGAAAATGAATCACCGAAATGTATGTACCCGCATATCTTCCGAACCAATACACCAAATTGGATAATTCTTTTTTTTGTGTTCGGTTTTGTCAGGATAAGGTTTGTATGAAATATTTATTTTGGAAAATCCACAGGTAATGGGGCGAAGCTAGTAAGGGTGTAATACAAGTATAAATATTATATTCATACAGTATGTATGTATGTAGTGTATGTTTATCCGCATTATCCATAATAGACGGTATGATAAGTTTAGGTCTATAATATATCCTAGAATATCATTATTACTAAAAGTCTCTTTGTCCTCTTTTTTGCCATTTCTGTTGGGAAGATACCTGTTACTTTGGAAGGCTTACATGCAAACATGGGTCCAAAGCACAGGGCTTCTGCGTGGATAACATTACTTAAACAATTGCAATCAAACATATGGCAGATTTTAAGTTTGACTAAAAACTGACGAATAGAGAAATCTGCATTAAATTTCATTATGTAGTTTTTGCATCAATCGCGAAGAACAAACAGACAAACAGACAAGAATTCCATAACTTAAGTAACCGACTAAAACCATAGGGTGTCCTTGCCAAGTGTCCAGTGTCGGGCACCCCGGGTAAGCCCTCAAAAGGATAATCCCAGGGTTACCGGCAGACTTTGGCGGCCATCGCGGCCTCGCCTATGGCTTCGGGTTTGATCCCGCGACGGTGAGTTGGCAGGCGTGTGTAGGACACACACCACAAGCCTCCATCTTGGTTTGCTTCTGTAAAGACAGTAAGTCGGCCAACTGCCGTCCTCAGGCCCCGATCATGGAGGTCGGTAGTCCCTGGCGTAGACAAATCTGCGGCATCCTCGCCGCAGACTGCGGAGCTTAGGGGGCAGGGTTCTTTGCCACTCCCTCTCCGCCCTTTCGAGCTCATTACCTTCTCGTAGAAAGAGGCGGCGTCTTGCCACTTGTTCCAGACCACGGTTCTCACCAAGGTTTCCAGCGAGAGAACGTCCACGTCCAGGACCGCAACGAAATCCCGGCGTTGACTCTCCACGCTGAGCACTCCACCAATGTGTTGAGTGCAGTGTTTTCGCCGGGATCATTGTAGTGCTGGCACTGCGGTGTTGTCTCCCGGTGGATGCGCCACAGATACTTACCGAAGCACCCGTGTCCGGCAATTATCTGGGACATCTGGTAGGAGAGGTCCGGTAGGAGGCATCTCCAACCACTCCTGCAGGACCAGCCTCACCACCGCGATGGTGGATTCCCCCCACCTTGGTTGCTCAAATCGCGCCCTCCATGTCTCCATGAGTTCCTGGCGGGGCTGGGAATGCTGAGCCCGGATTTCTCGGGGCTTCGGCCTATGGCCCCGCTCTAGCACCTCCTTGCCCCATTGGTACAACGAAGCAAGAGCCCTCCCTTTCTTGTCCCGGCTAGAAGAAATACGGCCTCGACTGAGATCGTGCGATATCCCCTTATAACTCTTACGACCATCATTTTCAACGGGCTGCGCAGAACAGCCACGTTGCGGGCCGTCAGACGTCACGCCCATACGGGGACCCCGTACAGGGCCATGCTTCGCATGATCCTCAGGCACAGTCTCCTAGTGGGAGCGTAGGGTCCCTTCATGTTGGGCATCAGCCCGGAGAGCGCGGCCGCAGCCCCCTAAAATATTGGGATTTTTATATATTATCACACTAATATTATAAATATAATAATAATAATAACATGACAATACATGACATCTAATGTCTGTCATATGTAAAAAGCAACAAAATAAAATAATGTAAAAGGACAAAAATGATCACAAGATCCCAGAAAAGGACAGCACACCTACCATCTCCGGACTCGTCACTAAGCTCCGCCCCACAGCCAACCTCAAGTGGAATCCCTGGGGCGTCGAGCAGCAGCTCTAGTGACGAGTATTTCTCCCCACCGACGTCACCAACACCTGCGCGCCGTCGAGGGAGAGGCCGGCCCCCGGCCTGCTTGGGGTCCCGAGGCCCACCGGCCTCGAATAGGGCCCCCGCTGCCGGTGGTGTAGTGCGTCGCATGCGATGGACTCATATTATGAATGAGAATTGCATGCGCGCCTACTATGGGGCTACAGAGGGAGAAACCATTCGAACGGCGTATCGTGACAGGATGCTTGCTCTGTTTCAGGTCCTCGATCCAACCATCACAGTGTCCGCCCAACGATTGTCGGATCAAGTGCGAGCTATCCAGCGGTGTAACCTGTTGGATCAATCTGTGCTTGATCGGCTCCGCCTGGAGGCACAACCTACTCGCGCGACTCCTGCCTTGATACGGGACTCACCCACCGCGTCGTCAGCTCCGCTGTCAGGAGTGACACCAGCGACATCGGTGGAGCCCGTGGGCGATGATGGAGATTGTGTGAGTACGACTGTTAGCACCCAGGTAAGTGAGCAATTGGGGAGGGCTTTGGAGGACGCTATTCACCAGTATAGGTCCGCGCCTGAATCTAGGCTGCGTCTGCCACGTCTGCCCACTCATAGGCGAAATCTGGCACTGATGGGAGCCCTGAATGATTTACTATTCCCGTACATGCGGGCTAGTAAAGATTTGTCTGATACCCACTCGATCATGTACTGTGGAGCAATCGCGGTGTGCCGCGTCGCTCGTGTCAAGTTTCCAGATACTGACCGGGCGCCGCGGCTCGCCGAGGTTGTACCCGCTTGGCAGGTACGGATCGAGCGGCGTATCAGCACATTCAGGACTCTCATTGCGAAGCTGGTCTGCTTCAGTCGGGGGAATAACCGCCCCCGTGTCATGCGTTTCGTGACTCAAGCATTCGCTGGGACCGGTATTCGGCGCCCGGATTTTGAGGCTAACGTCACGGAGCGCATTGACTACCTGAAGCAGAAAGTCTATGCATGGGCAGCCCGTATTCGCCGGTACAGAGAGCGCGTGGATCGGTACTGGCAGAATCGCCTTTTCCAGAGTGACCAAAGGAAGGTGTACCGGAAGTGGGATGGAACCACCCAATGTGTGGTCGATGAGGGGCTGCCAGGAGCCAGTGCCATGATTAATTTCTGGCGTGGTATCTGGTCAGCGCCCGTCGAACACACAGAGGGCGACTGGATGTGCGTTGTTGAGCGTGAATGTGGGAGCATCGAACCCATGGCGTCTATAACTATAGACCCCGAAGACGTGAGTTGTGCGATCCGTACGGCCCCGAACTGGAAAAGTCCTGGACCGGACGGGTTGCACAACTTCTGGATAAAGTGGATCCGGTGCTCCCATGGCCGCTTAGCGACGCAGTTCCAACAAGCCCTCGAAGTTGGCTCCCTTCCGCGGTTTATGATCACCGGGATCACCTTCTTGCTCCATAAGACTGGTAGTACCGTTGAACCTAAAAACTATAGACCCATCACGTGCTTGCCCACTATGTACAAGCTCCTTACATCCATTCTGACCATCAAAATTAACACACACATTGTTGTGAACAACATTTTAGCCCCCGCTCAGAATGGGTGTAGGGTTAGGTCCCGCGGTACTAAGTAGCTCCTCCTCATAGACATGACTATTAGCCAGCAAGTCCGGCGGAGCCGGGGGGCTCTGTCCGCGGCCTGGATTGACTACAAGAAGGCCTATGATTCGGTGCCTCACTCGTGGCTGAGGAGGATCTTAGAGTTGTATAAAATCGATGCAACTCTGAGATCCTTCCTCAGTGCGTGTATGGGGCAGTGGACCACAGTCCTTCGTCAACCGGGCAGTGGGGAGATCTCCTCTGACCCCCAGGACTTCATAAGGATTGAGCGGGGCATCTTCCAGGGCGACTGTCTGAGCCCGCTTTGGTTTTGCCTAGCACTGAATCCTCTCAGCACTTTGTTGAGAGATTCAGGTCTAGGCTACCGGCTTCAGAGAGAGGGTGAGGTTATTAGTCATCTGCTGTACATGGATGACCTCAAACTTTTCACACCGAAACTTCCTGACCTGGTGAAGCTGCTGAAAATCACGCAGGTTTTCAGCAACGCCATTGGGATGGAATTCGGTGTAGATAAGTGTGCGGTCTTACATATGCAGCGGGGGAAAGTTGTGAATTCTACGAATTTGCAACTTTCTGAGACTATGACTCTCAGATCTCTCTCTGAAACCGAAACCTATAAGTATCTCGGTATGGCAGAGTCTTTGGGTATCTCAGTAGTGGATATCAAGAAATCGGTGAAGGAACGCTTCTTCTGCCGCTTCACAAAAGTACTCAACAGTCATTTGTCGGGCGGCAACAAGGTGCGAGCCTTCAACGGTTGGGTGATGCCTCTACTGACCTACTCCTTTGGCATACTAAGATGGACTCAGACTGAGCTGGACGCCCTGGATAGAAAGGTCCGTCAACTGCTCACCACTCATCGCATGCTACACCCGCGCTCGTCTGTTATGAGACTGTACATCCCACGGAGGTGGGGGGGGCCGAGGCTTTTTAAATGCCAAGAACCTCCACAACCGTGAGGTGTGCAGACTTAGGGATTATTTCCAGAGCAACGAATGCGGAATGCATCGTGATGTGGTGGCAGTAGACAAGGGTCTCACTCCGCTCTCCTTGGCGAACGAGAACTGGCGCAGACCGACGGTATTGAGCGTCACGGACCGCAAGACCGTATGGGAGGGCAAGGAGCTGCACGGGAGGTTCTATCGAGCCTTAACAGGGCCCGATGTGGACCTTCTGGCCTCGGTGAACTGGCTACGCTTCGGGGACCTCTTTGGGGAAACTGAAGGGTTTGCCTGTGCAATTGCTGACGAGGTCATGATGACGAACAACTATCGGAAATATATCCTGAAGGACGGTACGGTCGACATCTGTCGGGTATGCCGTCGTCCCGGAGAGTCACTCAGGCATATTATTTCGGGTTGTTCTCATCTGGCCAACGGCGAGTACTTGCACAGTCATAACCTAGTGGCCAGGATCATCCACCAGCAACTTGCTCTTCGATATGGCCATGTTGAGTCTGAGGTGCCGTACTATCGGTACACACCGGTGTCGGTTCTTGAAAATAGTCATGCATTGCTCTACTGGGACCGCTCTATTATCACGGACAGGACTATTGCTTGCAATAAGCCTGATATCGTGGTAGTCGACCGGCCCCAGCGCCGGGCAATGATCGTTGACATCACCATCCCGCATGACGAAAACCTCGTGAAGGCTGAGAAGGACAAAATCAGCAAGTACCTTGACTTGGCTCACGAGGTTACCGCCATGTGGGATGTCGATTCAACGATCACTGTCCCGATAGTCATTTCGGCGAACGGGCTGATAGCGAAGAGCCTCGACCAACACCTCAAGAGACTCTCGCTAGATGGTTGGGTCAAGGGTCAGATGCAGAAGGCGGTCATCCTCGACACGGCACGCATTGTCCGGAGGTTTCTCTCTCTGTGACCCCGACCGCCGGTAGCTTGGGCCCTGCCACGCTGCCGGTGGAGCACTATTTTTTATATTTTTAAATAGATGTTTTTTTTTTATTTTTTTTTAATATGTATTTAAAAATGTAATTTATAAGTAATTTTAAAGTAAATAAAGAGATAATAATAATAGCCTTTAATTCGTCAACATAGGGTTACAAGAGGTCCCTAAGTTCGGTGTGCCTATTAGCATAGGCCTCCTCCAATTCCTTCCAATGGATCCTGTCCCTTGCTACTCTCAACCAGAGTGGTCCCGCTGTCTGTTTCAAGTCATCTTTCCATCTCCTGACTTGACGGCCCCTACCTCTTTTGCTGTCTCTTGGTTGCCAGAGGGTGACTTGCTTGCTCCATTTGTTAATGGGGTGGCGTAGCAAATGTCCAGCCCATCTCCATTTTTGGATGTCTATCCGGGTAAGAATGTCTGTGAGTTTTGTTCTTGATCTTATGTCTACGTTCCTAACTCTGTCTTTGATTTTTAACCCTAGCATGCTTCTTTCCATGGCACGTTGGCATTTTGTTAGCCTTTCCCTGTGGTGGAGAGTTGTTGACCAAGTTTCACAGCCATACGTAAGACCTGGTAGAATACAGGTCTCGAATGTTTTCTTTTTTATGTGATTGCCTAGATTCTTGCTTTTCACTATTTCCTTCAATCACCAGTATTTTCTCCATCCTTGGGCTATTCGCCTGTTTATTTCCTGTGTCATTTCATCTGAAGGGGATATATGGGGATTATAAATATATTAATATAAATATTTTCTTGCGAAATATCTTCGCGATTGTTTGCATGGGGTGTGTGGATTTATGGACTCTTTCACGAAAAAACGGCTGATTGGATCTGGATGAAATTTGGCACAGATATATATTAGTACGGTCTGGAATAGGACATAGGCTACTTTTTAATAATAGGTTCCTATGGGCTGCGGAAATGGGATCAGAATTCCACGCGGATAGAGCCGCAGGCAATGATGAGTATCAATATTGTATTCAAGGTTGCCTTTTACCAAGCAAAACTAAAAAAATTGACACATGAACTGAATAACAATGGAATGTATTAATAGATAAGTCGAATGTCAGGCGTTACACTTGCGCAACAAGTGATTATAAAATTGTAAATCAGTTCTGCCAGTACACACAACTTTCACTTTTTTTTTAAATTCTTTTCTGTTTATTCGCGATGAACGCAAACACATATAATATATATTATGTATGCAAACTACTATACGCCTGTAGGGCTCCATTCTCCTATGGGGTCCTATAAGCCCATGGTTTCCATATACCTTAGCACCATTAAGATCCGTATAGTATCTGGGCCCAAGCAAAATGTGAGACGGCAGTTGCTCCCGTAAAAGTCACAATTAACCAGTTGATGGAAGAGCTTACCCTGAGCTCCAAACTGTAAGCTTTGAATGTAACCAGAATTGGAGCTCGGATTCATGAGGTTAGGCCCCAAAGCAAAAGCTTCATCAGTAATGAAACCAATATGGTAGTGTTGAAGGTTTATGTAAATTTATATCGTTGAGGTACCGTTCCCAGGGGTGCTTGGTTGGGGACCTCCGCGCGGTGCACCCTGGGCAACGGAGACAGCAGCGCCTCTCTCCTAGGGCGGGAGAGACGCTGCCGCCTACGGCCAACTCCGACCGAGGCGAGGACGGCCCTGTTGAGGGCTGTTCGGAAACTTTCCACGCTTCCCTCTGATTAGCAGATGGCACAGTGGAGAGTAAGTAAGGGGGCCATCTCAAAACCGGAGATGGCCCGGGGTCAGTCGGGGTGCGAGGGATATGCTCTATGAGTAACCTTGCACCCCGGCGTCTTAAGACCCGAGACGGCGTGCGGTTTTAGTCGGTTCAAGCCCGACATAACCACCCCCGCTGGGCGACGGGAGGGTATCCGAAGCGATTTCCGCACGAAAAAAAAAAATGGTACCGTTCCCAATATTTACCACCATTTGATATACGTCTATTAGTACCAATGTCAACCATTACAAATTCTTGTATTGAATCGACTGATGTCATAAGACATTTAATGCTATTATAATACCGATACATGACTTAGTTTTAATATTTGTGCAATGAGTAAATAAGTAAGTAGTTAACTTACTTATTTACTCAACTTATACTTTACAGAAAACAGTGTAATAATACTAGCATTGTATTCGCAACAGTTCGAGTCTCAAGTTTTATCATTAGATTTGTACATCTGGCACATCTACGATGTGGCATTTACGCTAAGTAGTAACATTTAAAAATCATACGATTTTGCTGTGTTTCTGCCGCAAACTGACATACGTCCTGCCTCTAATACGTTTCACTCGGGACTGATTGACTCTCCGAACACGTCATATAGATAAAAAACGAAGGTTTTTTGAATTTTCATGTTATAATTCAGAATTTATGTAAATTTTGATAACCGTTTTTCATGCTCCTATCGATGACCTTCATTTTGGTATCATTTTTATTTTTCTAACCTGAACACAACTCAAATAATACTGGAATCCCTTTTGGGTTAGACCAATCTTTGAGAGCAAATTCTACAGAGGAAAGTAAAAGTCAACGTGTATCGTATACCTGAAAATACAACTAGTATTTTTGGTTATTGATACACGATGACTATATGAATAGCCTAGAATAACATATATAATTTTCAGAATACAGTGTCTTCTCATTTTTGAAAAATCCTCATCAAAAAACACCCTTCCTCAGGGACCCTCTTGCTTGCTCTTGAACTTGACCTCGATGAGGTATATACGACAATTGCATGACGAATACATTGAGTGCTGCATTAGCATTAGTGGAAAAAGTAATACAGAGACTCATTGTTCCACATCATTTTATGTTAATTTGTTTGAAAATATTATAAAGAAACATACTGATTCTTTATAATATTTTCTTTTTCTTTATAATATTGCTATTGGTGTACATGCAACTTCAGCAGTCCTTTATCTCATCAGTCTCTTACACTACGTGACGATAAAAGCGTATTAGTATAGCTATTGATTCTTTGTGTATGTTCACGCATGAACATGACTTCTAGCAAATTCATATATTCCGACGTCAACAGACACTACGTGATATCCGTTATTTGGATATCACGTAGTGTGTGTTGACGTCGGAATTGAACATACACAAAGAATCAATAGCTATACTAATACGCTTTTATCGTCACGTAGTGTAAGAGACTGATGAGATAAAGGACTGCTGAAGTTGCATGTACACCAATAGCACACTAAGACGTAGATATAGTTGTGTATATATAGGATAAAATTAGTATTTAAGATCATAGTTAAGTAAGAATAAACCAGACATCAAGTTGAGACCGACTTTGACTCAATTTCTTTCAAAACCTCTCACTGTGGCCAAGACACCCTTAGCCGTCAGTACCTGATCGGTCTTGTGAGTCTGCTTGACCGGCAGTGAGAAAACCTTACCACGTGCACCCAACTTTCTGTCTCTGTCCGTCTGGTGTCTTAGGTCGCCTGGCATCAGATATCCTGTACCTATTATATATACGTATTTTTAAATACTTATAGTAGGGCTTAGGTAGTAGGGACGTGTAGGGGTACCAACGAAGCACCGTAGTTACGTACACGAGCGGAGGTCTGTGTCACCGAACACCACCGAGTACCACGCGTGACGAACTGTAGGTTAGGGTTGCGAACACGACTTGGTCTGCCAGGGATCCCCCGAGAGAGGGTAGCAGTTAGGATTACGTTAGGATTACAGTAGTATAGGGTAACGGGATTAGGATTAGTTAGGATAATTTGCCTTAGGAGTACCATAAGTACTCATTCATTAGGGCAGGCTAGGATAGAATATAAGGTTAATCACATTTCCTGAACAGTTGAGGTAAGTGCTGATAGCTTCCTGTTCAGTGTATGAGGATTTCACTTTACGCCTGGTGTGTGAATTCCGAATGGAGTCTTTAACGAGCTAAATTTTATCATATCGATTTATAATAAAAGTGAATTTGTTTCTAAATTGTTAAGTTAACAGTACTTATAGTATAAAGAAATATTCCTTACCAGTGTCAGAATTTTATATACAATACAATCATTAGGAAAATTACTAGTACAATGCCATTAAATTACGACACTAAATTTCTTGGGAATAAATCGCGAAATTTTATGTACCTACCAAAATATATTCTTAAAATATCATGATTGGAGTAAAATGGGAACGCATGAACTGGTGTGCTAGAATGTTTACGCTGAAACTACTTCAAGGCAACCGGTCTGCGTGACTTAGCTAAAAATGGTTAGAAAACTATCATTATGTTGACTGAATTTGCGTATATATATAAAACTTGCGTATCATCATGAGTGTCCAGATTTATTTCTCAATAGGGTTCCGTAGCAAAATGGCAAAAAATGGAACCCTTATAGATTCGACATGTCTGTCTGTCCGTCCGTATGTCACAGCCATTTTTTTCCGAAACTATAAGTACTATGCTATTAAAACTTGATAAGTAAATGTATTGTGAACCACATTAAGATTTTCACACAAAAATAGAAAATAAAACAATATATTTTGGGTGCAATACTTGGAACTGAAACTCAAAATTTTTTTTTCGTCAATCCCATACGTGTATATATACGGGTATCTATCTATGGATAGGTACCTATTAGAAAATGCCCGAGGGGGCCATCTCGAAACCGGAGATGGCCCAGGGTCAGTCGGGGTGCTAGGGATATGCTCTATGGGCAACCTTACGCCCCGGCGTCTGTAGACCCGAGACGGCGTGCGGTTTTAGTCGGTTCAAGCCCGACATAACCGCCCCCGCTGGCCGGCGGGGGGGGATATCCGAAGGGATTTCCGCAGGAAAAAAAAAAAGGTATTCAAAAATGATATTAAGGTTTCTAATATCATTCTTTTCTAAACTAAATAGTTTGCGCGAGAGACACTTCCAAAGTGTTAAAATGTGTGTCCCCCCTCCCTGTAATTTCCAAAATAAGAGAATGATAAAACTAAAAACAAAATATGATGTAAATTACCATGTAAACTCCCACTGAAAATTGGTTTGAAAGAGATCTAATAAGTAGTTTTTATTAATACGTCATAAATCGTAAACCGCAATTTACCTTTCATTCAATAAACTCAAATATAAAAATTAAAAAAACACATTATTATGTTACTTATTGCTAAGGAACCCTTAATGGGCGAGTCCGACTCGCACTTAGTCGCTTTTTTCGTTAGTATTTGAATCTGGACACATGCCCGATAGATGGCAATAAGCTCGCTCCCTATTTGACACGTAGGGCTAAAAATATATAGGCGGTATAACACTATCCCTTTAAAAAATATTCAGCTTCTACCTTTGGCTGTACCAATAAGAAAATTATAACAAATTACAACAATTTGTTTCATCTATAAGCCTACCATAAAGTGTACATCCGCAATTGCGGGCCAGCACGAAACACGAAAGAAAGAAGTGTCATTTTAGGTATCATGAAGTTAATTCGGATTTCGTTCTTTCGGTCGGGACCATAAAGTAGTTTCGGGAGTGAATCAAACATATCAAGGAGGTTTTCGTTCACAATATATTTCTATAAAAAATTAAGGTATTTGAACTATCATGGTCACTAACATAAGTATTAGAGTTAACGGGTTATTTACCATTTGTTTTTTTTAAACACATGGTAAATAGCCCGTTAACTCTAATACTTATATAAAAACCGGCCAAGTGCGAGTTGAACTCGCCCATGAAGGGTTCCGTAGCAGCAAGTGAAATGATTGAATGAAAGGTAAATTGAGGTTTACGATTTATGACGTATTAAAAAAAAACTACCTACTAGATCTCGTTCAAACTAATTTTGGGTGGAAGTTTACATGGTAATGTACATCATATATTTTGTTTAGTTTTATCATTCTCTTATATAGAAGTTACAGAGGGGGGGGGACACTAATTTTACCACTTTGGAAGTGTCTCTCGCGCAAACTATTCAGTTTATAAAAAAATTATACTAGAAACCTCAATATCATTTTTGAAGACCTATCTATAGATACACGTATGGATTGGATGATTTTTTTTTTTTAGTTTCAGTTCTAAGTATCCCTTAAATTTATTGTTTTTTTTTTCTATTTTTGTGTGAAAATCTTAATGCGGTTCACAGAATACAATCTACTTACCAAGTTTCAACAGCATAGTTATTATAGTTTCTGAAACAAGTTGAATTCCTGAGACGAGCTCAGCCGAATACAAGGGATTTTCGATTTTGCGTTTTTTTTTTTTTTGCGATTATTTGCGATTTTTTCTTTATCTTGCAATGGTTCACCCCAGCACGAATCTATTACCGAAAACAGCAACTCGATAGCTTATCTCCTTCATACCCAAAACCGTGACAGAAAATTGACAACGACGACGTCGACGACAACTCGATAGCAATATGGCTTTTCTAAAGAAAATCCCTAAAAAGTGGCTGTGACATACGGACGGACAGACAGACAGACATGACGAATCTATAAGGGTTCCGTTTTTTGCCATTTGGCAACGGAACCCTAAAAAATGATTATAAACCAATAAATAAAAAATACATTTCTTTGTATTGGATTATGATAACCTTTCTACCTTTTGCAATAAGTCGTATTTAATTATTTTTATGACGGGCTGTCAAAATTCCGAATTTGTGTTTTTCAGGCCGTTCAACGGTAGGCCGAATGAACTGCCATGTGCTGTTTTCGCACCCAAATTTGGAATAAGTGTGTTTAATGGTACCGATTGCCCGACATTTCAATCCGCAATTGCGGATGTACGTTTCATGGTAGGCCTGCTGATCTAAGTAATATTCCGGCTATTCCGAGAGGTATTAGTGAATAATTTACGTGAGAAGTAGAATGTACGCAACATAATAAATTGTTATTACATAGTCTCATCGTCGCTTTCACAGGGGAGTTCAGTACGATAACTACATTAGTTCATGTCAAATATCATAGATGGCGTTATATGTCAACTCGTAGAATTTACGATACCATCCAGGTATCGTAAATTCTACGACACAGAGTAATTAATACTTTTCTCTATGTCTGGAACTAACCCATATTTTAATGTGAACGCTGTTAAAATATGTCAAAAAAATAATATTAAGTATATGAAGCTGCTACATAACATAACATAACATAACTTCACGCCTGTATCCCCGATGGGGTAGGCAGAGGTGTAATACACGCCCATACATACTAACTTCCTTTTCCAATAATGTTTTAAATAACGAATCGTTTTACATCAATGGTTTAAAAGTTATCCCTCAATGGTGTAAAAGGTTATGAAAATCATTAATAAAACGTTTTTACAGCAACAGAACTTATAACTAATGTGCAGGGTGTGTATCTTTATCTTTACCACCTTTACCTTTGAGGCCGAAACCAACTTCACCTGTAAGTCGGTGCACGTTCTAAACAGCAGACGAGACTCTACCGCAGGCTTTCCTTTCGAGATTGGAAGGTTAGACGGTAGTTGCTCATGCAAAAGTCGATATGCCAATCAAAAACATTAAGCGGACCCCAGGCTTCAAAGTGGAAAGTTTACACGCTTCTGGGAAATCGCCGTAAGGATGATAAATAATAATAATAAATATTCTACAATATTTTACACAGCGCTTTCTAGACGCAAAGTAAACATATTTTAACTAGCTTGTGTTATGGATTCTAGAATGCGGATACTTACACTTTTTTTTTGTAAATACATACGTATTATACATACCCAGACCAATGTTAATAGACATATTCATAGATACAAATTAATATTTGCACTGTGAGGGAATCAAACCCGTGCCCCCTGTCATAGCAGTCGAATGCACTGCCGGTATGCCACAGAGGCCGTCATGATGAGGAAAATTAGGCAGATAGATATGTCGGCAGGAGGGACAACA
This sequence comes from Cybosia mesomella, assembly GCA_946251805.1. Taxonomy (NCBI): domain Eukaryota; kingdom Metazoa; phylum Arthropoda; class Insecta; order Lepidoptera; family Erebidae; genus Cybosia; species Cybosia mesomella. The sequence goes on along the minus strand of OX276402.1, from coordinate 5,141,408 downwards.
ACAGAAAGAAATAGCGGCCAAGTGCGAGTCGGACTCGCCCATGAAGGGTTCCGTAGTAGAAAGTAACATAATAATGCTTTTTAAAAATTTTAGATTGGAGTTGATTGAATGAAAGGTAAATTGCGTTTTACGATTTATGACGTATTATAAAAAAAACTACTTACTAGATCTCGTTCAAACCATTTTTCGGTGGCAGTTTACATGGTAATGTACATCATATATTTTTTTAGTTTTATCATTCTCTTATTTTAGAAGCTATAGGGGGAACACACATTTTACCACTTTGGAAGTGTTTCTCTTGCAAACTATTCAGTTTAGAAAAAAATGATAGAAACCTCAATATCATTTTTAAAGACCTATCTATAGATACCACACAAGTATAGGTTAGATGAAAAAAAAAATTTTGAGTTTCAGTTCTAAGCCTTAAATGTTTTTTTTTCTATTTTTGTGTGAAAATCTAAATGCGGTTCCCGAAATACATCTACTTACCAAGTTCCGATCCGTTGCCAAATGTCAAAAAACACACTTATAGATTCATGATGTCTGTCTGTCTGTCAGTCTGTCCGTATGTCACAGCCACTTTTTTCCGAAACCATAAGAACTATGCTGTTAAAACTTGGTAGGTAGATGTATTCTGTGAACCGCTTAAAGATCTTTTAAACAAAAATAGAAAAAAGAACAAAAAATTTGGGGGTATACATACATACTTAGAACTAAAACTCAAAAAAATTTTTCACCAACCCATACGTGTATGCATAGGTCTTCAAATAATATTGAGGTTTCTCATATAATTTTTTTCTAAACTGAATAGTTTGCGCTAGAGACACTTCCAAAGTGGTAAAAAATTTGCATGATAAAACTAAGAAAAATATATGATGTACATTACTATGTAAACTTCCACTGAAAATTGGTTTGAACGAGATCTAGTAAGTAGTTTTTTTAATACGTCATGAATCGTAAACCGCAATTTACCTTTCATTCAATCAACTCAAATATAAACATTTTACTTGCTGCTACGGAACCCTTCATGGGCGAGTCCGACTCGCACTTGGCCGGTTTTTTTTATGATAGCACGTCAATATGACTTCTCCTCGCTTTATAATCGCCTGATAAGCTAAAGGTAAAGTCTTAGGAATGAGGGTCACCATTACAGACACAGATAATGCCACAATTGTAGCCAAAAAAAACCTTTCACCATCAATGTAATAAACTAGTTTCATGTATGGGCACAATATCCTTACTCATCCGGATTTAATGATTGCTGTGAACCTTTACGGGATACAACAATAGGAATACAATAGATTTTTTCCGCTATTTTCTCGAATAAGAATTTACTACGTCTGCACGGCGAATCGCTGCTTGCAATGTTGCAGAGCTGAGTGAGAAACCAGATTTTGAAAATTTTGAACAGTGATCATTCCTCCGTGTCAAGTCCGATTTTGAAAATTCTTTTTGAAAGTTTCAACTCTGGACATGCTTTCTGAGCGTGTAAAGTTTGGTCACAGTGTCTCGAGCGGTTATTATGTAATTCCATCTGGAATTTTTTTAACGGTGATCATTCCTCTGTGGTAGCATTAATTTTTTCAAAATATATCCATAAACCTTCCTCTGATTGACCTCTTTAATCATATAATCATCGTAGTTTAGGAGGAGACCTGTGACAAACAAAATCCTGAAGTCTGGTATGAGGAGCTTTCGCTCGACTTCGTCTCACTCAGCTCAATAACACACGATGTATTCATGCATTTTTGAATTCTTTGGTATTCTGAATAAAGGATAGGAGCGTTTTGGACCATTACACCCATAATACGTAACTCAGGGAGTGTAATAGAATATTTTGGTTGTCCTCAAAATAGCCTCAAGGATTTAAATTAAACTATTTTTAACCGACTTCTTGTGACCAGGCTGCTGAAAAGCAAATGAAACGTCGGGTTTAGTGTTAATAATAAAATTACATGAAATAAATTGCGACTGAGAATCTGTTAAAATTATTATAATTCACCTTGTGATATTCAAGGAATTATAGTTTTTTTCATTAAGAACAATATAATTCAATAATATCTAAAATTGTTAATTAGCTATGTCAACATTGGAGATACTTAAAAAAACTTGGGGTATGTTAAATGAACGATTGTGAACACGATAATTATTTTTTTGGAATTCTTGTCTCTTTGTCTGTTCGTTTGCGATGGACGCGAAAAGGACGTTTGTTCTACGATTTTTTTGGTGTGGAAATCCCCTCGAATACCCCCCCGCCGGCCAGTGAGGGAACGACGACTGAAAAATATAATAATTAAGGCGAGGTTATTCGACGTCTTTAGGTATTTTTGGCATAGTGGATGCCATCATGCGCGTGGGGGCTCTGGCGGAGGACGCAGTAGCCCGGGGTGAGGTGATGTTGGCGGTGTCCCTGGACATCGCCAACGTGTTCAACACCTTGCCCTGGAGTTGCATTAGGGAGGCGCTCGTATATCACGAAGTGCCTCTCTACCTCCACCGCATAGTCGGGGCGTATTTGACGGAGAGAGCCGTCTTCTACCCAACCGTGACCGGTCTCGGCCGGCGTGAGATGTCGTGCGGTGTTCCGCAGGGATCGGTCCTGGGGCCGCTCCTGTGGAACATCGGATACGACTGGGTGCTTCGCGGTGAGCTCGCAGACGGTGCCACCGTCACGTGCTACGCGGACGACACGTCCGTGCGGAGCGACGTACCGCGAAGCGACCCTGAAGGCCACGACCGCGGTTGCCCAAGTCGTGGAGCGGATCCGGCGGCTGGGTCTCGAGGTGGCTCTGCATAAAACCGAGGCCCTGTTCTTTCATGGGCCTCGGAGCAAGCCACCTGAGGGATCCAGTCTCATCGTGGGAAGTAATCGCATCGGCATCAAGCTCGTGCTCGACAGCCGATGGGACTTCGGAGAGCACATCCGAAGTCTGGCCCCCAAACTGAAGGGCACAGCTCTCGCTCTGGCGCGGCAGCCAGTGATGGCCATCAGGGTCATCCGCGGGTACCGCACGATCTCCTTCGAGGCGGCGAATCTCCTTGCCGGAACTCCGCCATGGCGTCGTGGTGGAGTGGAAGGAACGACTTGGGCGACCAAGCGCAGGGCACGCCGCAAAAGCGGCGGTAAGGCCCATCATGGAGGATTGGCTAGAGAGGCGACACGGAAGCCTCTCGTACCGACTGACGCAGGTGATCTCCGGGAAGGGGTGCTGCGGGGACCAACTGCATCGGATCAGGAAGGAGCCAACGCCTGAGTGTCATCACTGTGACGCGAGCGAGGACTCAGGGCTGCACACGCTGGCGAACTGCCCGGCGTGGGAGGCGCCGAGGCGTAACCTCGTGGCAGCCATCGGGGTGGGAGTCCTCTCGCTCGGCAGCATGATTGCGGCAATGGTGCGGAGCGCGAGCGCGTGGGCCGCCGCCACCTCCTTCTGCGAGCATGTGATGCTCGCGAAGGGGATGGCGGAGCGCGCCCGGGAGAGGTTCAGAACTCTCCCGGCCCACCGAGCCCGCAACATGCTCGCCGCGCGTCGCAGGCTACTCAGGCGCCGGAGGTCGCTCAACGACCTCCGTCCTCCATGAGCGCTGGCCTGGGGGTGGCAGGTGAGGCCGCCTGTCACCCCAGCAGAAGCAGGCCGGGATGGTGGGGCGACTAGCGCCCCTCCCCCAAACCGGGGCAAAACGGGGACACCGTGGTTCCCAAACCCGAGGGGGCCATCTCGAAACCGGATATGGCCCAGGGTCAGTCGGGGTGCGAGGGATATGCTCTATGGGCAACCTTTACCCCGGCGTCTGCAGACCCGAGACGTTTGCGGTTTTAGTCGGTTCAAGTCCGACATAACCGCCCCCGCTAGCCGGCGGGGGGGTATCCGAAGGGATTTCCGCACGAAAAATAAAATAAAATAATAAAGGTATTTTTGGCATAGTAAAGTTACCACTTTACGCCACAGCGAGGTGCTTGCGGTCCGCGTCCAGTGTTTTGCGTCAAAATACAGACAAATAACGAAGGTTAACTTAAGGTGGTGTTGTAGTATCAACACTGTTATTTACATAGAAGATCTTCTAGTTGCACTTTAAATAAGGGAATAAAGCTTAAAATAATTATATTATTGTAATATGGGCACATAACATAACTGGCGAATCGTGGGTGTGTAGTACACCTCTGCCTACCCCTTCGGGGATACAGGCGTGAAGTTATGTTTATGTAATATGGCTAACAGAAAGTCGCTCCCCTAAAAACTTATATCAACCAAACTATGAAAAAGAGCAATAGGAAAGTGGAACCCGAGCGCCAAGCTGCAAGATCTTGATGGGGCCTCATATATCCATATGGCCTCCTAAAACTATGGGGGGCCATACAATAATGGGCCTCAACACAGGTATACACCCATGGGGCCCACTCACGCGTGGGGTCCCATTCACCTATGGGGTGACATAGACCCATGACACCCCATACTCCTATGGGGCCCCATACCTATTCGTTACCCATGGGGCCCATATACCCATGGCTCCCATACACTTATGGGGTTCCATACACCCATGGGTTCCATATACCCATGGACACCATTAAGATCCGTAAAGCATCTGGGCCCAAGCAAGAACTTGAGATGGCAGTCGCTTCCGTAAATGTCACAATGAACCAGATTATGGACAGGAGAAGTAGAAGAGCGTACCCTGGGCTCCAAACTGTAAGCTTTAGATGCAACCGGGATTGGAACTCGCATTCATGAGGTTAGGCCCCAAAGCAAAAGCTTCATCAGCAATAAGCATATTTTATAGATATTTAGAGGCAGGTAGTGGTGGTATTTGGTAGTGTTGAAGGTTCATGTCAGTTTCAATTATGTCGCTGGTAGGTACTATTCCTCATATTTAGTTACACCGTTCAATATTACATCTATTAATACAAATATCAATCATTACAAACTCTTCTCATGAATCGACTAATGTCATAAGACTTTTAATGCTATTATAATGCTTATACATTACTTAGTTTTAATATTTGGGCAATAAGTAACTAATTACTTATTTACACAACTTATACTTTAAAGAAAACAGTGTACTAATACTAGCAGTATTAGTAAAAGTTCGAGTCTCCACTTTTTATCATTGGATTTGTACATCTGGCACATTCTCTACGATGTGGTATTTACGCTAAGTACCTACATTAAAAAATCATACGATTTCACTGTGCATCTGCTGCAAACTGACACACGTCCTGCCTCTAACATGTTCCGCTCGGGACTGATTGACTCGCCGAACGCGTCGTATAGGTAGAAAACGTAGGTATTTTGAATTTTCAGGGTATAATTCAGAATTTATGTAAATTTTTATAACCGTTTTTCATTATCCTATCAATGATCTTCATTTTGGTATCATTTTTATTTTTGTACCCTGAACATAAATCAAGTAAAACTGGAATGCGTTTTGGGTTAGACCAATCTTTGAGAGCAAATTCTATCGAGAAAAGTAAAAGTCATCATGTATCGTATAACGGAAAATACTAGTTTGAATAGCCGAGAATAACATATATGATTTTCAGAATACAGGGACTTCTCATTTTCAAAAAATCTTAATCTAAAAACACCCTTCCTCAGGGACCCTCACCTAAGGTTTATTTTCAAAGAAAACTTGTCAAATTGTTTGTTACATACATAACTCGCAATTTATATATACTAGTATACTGATGAACCTATAAACTTTGTGAATTCCAACCAAATGGAGTTAGTTATGAATAAATGTGCAGTCATGAGAGCAAAGCGAGGGCCTCACCCTCGCTTTGCTTTAGTCAAGTGGAATCGGAGAGTACTTCTCTCTGATTCCATTCGCTTGAAAACACTTCTTGTAATAGACACCTGTGTGAACTTGCGTAAGTGACAGGTTTTGGGTTTATATAAAGTGGACGTGAAAACAATCATTATGATACCATTTTTGAGCCCATTTGAGAGATAGCGACTAACACACATATGAAAGCTATACTTCTGTACTAATCAGTTGCCCGCGACTTTGTACGCGTTAAGGTAGGAATAGATCAAGGTATGTTTATTTCTATAGTCTCAATACTAACACGTAAGTGTTAAGTAATTTTATCGGATGAGGTGATGTAGTACACTCATATTACATGGACAATTCGTTCGAAACAAAGAGAGAAATATGTAACGTTGAAATCAATTCTGCCCGATTTCTTAGTATGTAATAACGTGATGATATTCATAATAAAATGTTTAGGCGTCTCTAATCAATTATCTTTTATACGTGTGTAACTCTGTGTAGTTTCGAGATTTTATATTTTACTGGTCATTTACACATTTACACCTTAAGGGTATAGCGTGATGAGTTATAGTCCAGATTTTGACCATGCCTGATTTCTAATGAACTACAAAATTTCGAAAAGATTACCGTATAAAAATAAAGTTATCATCAATAATAGTTTAGACCGATTTTGCTCTACTGCTCCTATCATACTTATTATAGCGTGATGAATTATAGCGCAGTTTATGACAATGCCGTAGACGAATGTTCTGTGCAGCGGTTTTCCAAGTGATGCTCGGACATCGATAATTAAAAGCAGAGAAACAGACAAACAGGACAAAAATTCTAAAAACGCAGTTTCGGCCTCGGTATCGCTCCTAGAACACACATCAATTATTTTTTTGGAAAAATTTTCAATGTACAGTTTTCACCGCGTTATGATTTTATTATATTATGTACAGATATTATTAATTAATAATATAAAGAAAAGTCGAATTTCGTGAGTTTGTTTGTATGTTTGGGGCAAGTTTAGAGTAATCTTCGAAACCACTGCACTTATTCGAAAAAAATATTTTACCAATTGAAAGGTACATTATCCCCGTTGAATCGTTATTATACTCAAAACCCAAATAAACCGAAGCGAAACGACGGGCGCTAGTCTAAAATATTTTAAATATTACATGACATTTAAGCCCAAAAAAATCGTATGTGCCAGTCCTATTTCATTGTAGCATTATGCGATTATAATAAGTATTTAATGTGATTGTACACGTAAACATACATTAAGTCTGCCTTTGCACAATTTTATTATTGCGCAAAAAGTTTAAATAAAACTAGGGGCTCAGTGCATTCTGCTATTGCAATGTTGAGCTGAGAGTGCACTACATGATTACCTATAATTAACGCGCAATTTTTTTTCAATTGAATACCATTGAATTGTTTTTTCAGTGAATACTCCTCCGTTGCTAGAACGATTTTCAATTTTATTTTTCTCTCTTAAGCAAATAGTTAAGTTGCACATTTTAGCGCCAAAATCGTGGTCTCAACATTGATCATTTTGGAGAAATTAGATTTTGAAATGTTTTGAAGGGTGATTATACCTCCATGGTATGTTCGATTTTCAATTTAATTTTTTCTAAACCTTCCGGGGGGTAACAAGTTGTATTTTGGTCTAAATCAGTCGATTACTTTAGGAGGAGTAGAAATACACCGAGTGGAGTATAGAGAGCTTTTCGCTCGACTTCATGTCACTCTCAGCTCAAAAAAAAACAAACTCAGTTTTGAAGAATATACTGCTTCCGGGCTGTTTGACCGTGGTCCATCGGAAACTTGTATTCCAGACGTTTCGTCGATCACTGCGGACGACATCTTCAGGTACACGTCGGGACGCCGTCGAGTGCGGAGAACCCGGTGTGACTGATGTAAAGGCCCGAGTCACTGGCGTATTTATAGGCACAGTTGGAGGGGGCAAACGACGTGATCGCTCCTGATTGGTTGAGAGCTGCGCAACCGATGCGCTTGATCCTGATTGGTCGAGGCTCAGCAAGGGGGATACCGGGGATGGTGGCGGCTTCGTCATGTTTGAATTATGATGACGCGCGGCTCTCAGTGCTGGATACCAATCTTTTGGGAGATGAAAACCTTAGTTTTTTCTATTAAAATTATAGGGATGCTTGAATATTTCGATGGCTTCTCGACATAGCCGTGCGAAGAATTGTGAAGTGATGGCTAGAACCTTCGTGTTCTGAAATTTGATGGTATGATTACCATCCTCCTAGGATAAAACTCAGTTTTATTACTTTTTTGAAATAAATTCAAACTCAACTCATGTTGTGTGTAGGTTAGCATGACAGGAGTCAATTATATGAATAAGGAATGACAGTGGTAATTAATTACCTATACTATTATAAAATTGTAAATTAGTCGTGTCTGTAAATGTATAGTTTTTTTAGAACAAAACTTGGGTTTTGTTAAATTAACGACTCTGGAACCTAAAACGTCTTTTTTGAAATTCTTATCGGTTTGTCTCTTTGCCTGTTTGTTCGCAATGGATGCTAAAACTACTGAACGGATTTTGATACGGTTTTTTTTATTTGAAAGGTCTAAAATACGTTTATAATACGTTTCTGAAAACCAGCGCTGTCATGTTATTCGTATGACAGCATCAAACTGACAGGCAGCCCAATTCTGCGCGGATATGGCGTGCATCGGCACACAATCTGTTTATATCTACACTTAGTATTTTTGTTTGTTTGTGTTATTATTTGTGTTATCCGTATCACTTTTTTCTGGAATGAATTCTGTTTTTTTATATTTAGTTTTTTTTTTCTTTTTCTGTTTTTGTTTACTATGTGATTTATGCTATGTATCCGAATGGAATTCAATAATTTATTTCTTTCTTATTTGATTACGATTGGTTAACTAGAACCGGAAATATAACCAAAGTTGCGATAACCGACATTCACTCGGGCGGAGCCGCGGGGATCAGCTAGTAATATTATAAACAGTGGAATATTTAAACTTGTGCATATATATGCTAGTTTGCAAAATTTACATTTACGTACACATTTTACAACATTGTTACATGACTGCTTTCATAAACAATGATAAACTGAATATGAATTCCGTTTCAGAATTTGTGCACCTTTTGACTATTCAAAGTCAAAGTCAAAGTCTTTATTTTCAAAATAGTGCAACGTAATTACATCTTTTTGACGTCAAAATCTGCTTAAAACATAGGTTACCACCGCTTCCTAGGCCCTAGTGAAGAAGAAACGGCGCAACAAACTCCACTGCGGCATTTTCGAGACGTCATATTATAAATAGTGATTTCTTAAGACTAAAAAATATGGACGAATGTACATTTTTGTCTCGTGTCAAGATAAATAAATGTGTATTGTATATTGTGTAAACGCTATTCCAACCTTTGCCCCCCCAGCATGACATCAACGTGGGTTTGCCTCACATTAGGCAGTGTAAACCTAATGCATTTGGTCTTTTCTGCATTCAACAATAGGTTGTTTGCAGAAAACCAATTTGAAATGGCGTTCAAAATATTATTAAAATTATTTGCATTTGTATTACGCCGATCCACTTTGAATATTAGCGACGTATCATCCGTATACAATACTATGCCAGCTTGTGCTTCAATTATATAAGGCAGGTCATTTATGTAAACCAAGAAGAGAAAAGGTCCTAGGATTGATCCCTGGGGTACACCTATTTTTACGTTTGATCCATTTGACTTAACGTTATTCACATCAACAGTCTGGTATATTCATATACAAACCCATCATATATATATACTAGGAATTCAGTGCAGGGTGCGACTGAAATAAATTGAGCTGAGCGAGCAGGACTCTTACTTGAAAAATAAGGCATCCGGTAGCGCGCATAGCTAAGGCCGCGCGTTTGTGAAACTGTTTTTCGATGATTATTCCTCAATGGTACATTGTATTTGAACAGTTGACCCCTCTAAATACTCAGCGGTGTCTACACTATCACCATGGCAAATTTGGTCAAGATCGGTATTGTGGTTCCGGAGGAGTACAGTCTCGACCAAACGGCTTAGTCACGTATAAGAGCTTCGCTTCGCTCAGCTCAATAAAGGATGTCCATTTAAAGGTTGTTTGTTTCTAATTTTCTGTAATTTTTTCAGGTATCCGGGTTGGATTACGGCCATTATACTACCGACGTGAACCCACTCCTAAGACAAGCAATTAAGCTTAGGTGGAGGGGTTAGGGGGAATATTAGTAATTTCGGCTACTAATATTCTTTAAAAAAAAAACTGCAATTTCTCCTAAAATGCTGGTGGAACTATACCACCAAACTAATAACAGCACAATAAATAATTTAACTATGACTTGCTTTAGTTGGCTGGTAAGAGCGAAGTTGTCAGCGCTATATTATTTTCGAGACTGGAAGTGTATTTTTCAAGGGTATAACCACGGAAAAATCTACTCAGTTTATCTGAAACTGGTGTTGCACAGCTCAACACCCCTAATGGCTCGTGTGTTGTGCTCATGGTGTTGGGCTCTATCATCTAATGGCATATAATATACCAGTAGTGACCCTATAGTAAGTTACTGAGTCATTGTATGCTGAAATATCAAAGTCGAATGTCAAAGGGTCAGGTACTTTGTCACACTCTTGCGTGCAGAACATTGCGTAATGTAGGTAGTTTTATAATCTATTTATAACTTTGTTGAAATTTAGCTTATATTATCATGGAATAGAAAGACATTTTGAAATTCCAGTATATTTTAAAACATTACTGTCATAACATTTATTGGCAGTGAGAGGTGATGTCTTGGCCCGCAGGTTTTCTCGATGTACGAAACCAGTGAAAATAATCTTGTTTAAAGCTTTTTGCCAGGTCTTCTTCACGAGCGGCCTGGGGGTCAGCTATACTCAGAAATCTTATAATGCTCTCTGAGTTCAGTACAACAATGCCTTTGGGGCATTGTTGGGGCTGCCCCGATACTGTAGCGCGTCAATGATGTTTGCATAAGAGCGCACAGATGACTTTTACGCTATACGGCGTAAAAGAATATCTTCATTGTTGTACAGGACACGGGCTAGCTCTAACAGTGTCCTTAAGGTAATTGCTGCAAAAATAGGATGTCCCATATTGAGATATTAGGTCGTTGCATATGAAATTGCCGTTTTTCTTGAAGAAATTGGAGGAAACCCATATTTCAGTACTAACATTTTTGCATTTTTTTTAGGAATAACAAATCCAAATTTTATGATTTTTTTTGTGTATGAATGAGACAACATTAAGCTAACAAACAGCAATTTTTATTATATTCTTGAAAAGTGACAGCTGTTAAGTAATACGAAATTTATCATCAAAATGGATAGCATTTAGGAAGTACTGTTTTTGAAGATCGAATAAATTTATCAAGCGGCCAATAAAAACAAAATTTAATACAGAGTTGTAAAATCTTGAAATCAACTTTCAAACAAAATATAAATAATGGAAATAGCTATTAAATTACAGGAATAACGAACTCATGAATTTGTAAGAAAATTTCGGCAATTTCATAGGCACCTATTATTTGGTGGGACAGATAATTAAATAATTCAATGCAATGTAATTCTTATAATTTAATTCTACTAACATAGGTCAAGAATTAAATTGTTACTAACAAAATGGATTAATGTTGTCTGATAAATAAATATAGCATTATCATTATGACGAGTTTGATTCAAAACAACTATTCGTTTAAATTTAGTATTATAATATGCAGTAGTCCTTTAGGGATTACGAGTTTCTGTATAAATCTGCACTGGTATAATTAATTACTACTAGACTAAACAAAAAATATGGTACCACGAGAGATTAAGTTAGTTTTGTATCTGCCATACTGACAGGTGTCAAAATTCATTAATCTGCCATACTGACAGGTGTCAAAGTCATTAATTATTCATATAGTTTCTGTACCTCGTTCTAATTTCGAAATTTACAATTGATTTCCACCTCACCATACCTCACCCGGAAACTGTGACACAATGTTTGTTCTAAACAGTAGACCTACTATGCAACGTACAGTATATCGAAGAAAACTGTTTTGAACAGTCAAGGTCGTGAGCTTGTGATTCGCTTGCGTGAATATTTTGAGCGAGAAAACCAAAATGGTGGACCGCTATTACCCATGGCAAAAGTTTGTGACAGAGTTGCAGATGCTCTTGGCATTGGACGTGCGACAGTAATTCGCATCAAATAAAAATATGGCGAATCTTTAACCGCAGTATTGACTGAAGACGAGGAAAAAAGCTTTCAACGTCAAATAAAAAAAGAAGAAAGGCTGCTCCTGTCACAAAAATTGACGGCTTTGACGCCGCTGCGATTCGCACCATGTATATGGTTATTATACACGGGCCGACCTACATTAAAAAACTGGCGGCATCCCTAAAAGACGCAGACTTGTTTAAAGGAAGCTTACCGTCAATATCGAAGATTTTGAAAAATATTGGATTTTCCTACAAAAAAAAGGGACAAAAGTAAAATTATTATGGAACGAACCGACATTGCTCTTGCTCGAGTGAATTCAAAATTTAGCTTCAAGAAAAAGGAATAGAGGCCAATGAAACAGTGCTTAAAAACTAATTATTGAGACTCGTTGGTCTGCACAAACCCAGCACACCAACGTATGTCTTAGATGACATAGCCCAAGAAAAAGGGTCATAACGTCATAAGACTGACTCCATATCACTGCCAGTATAACCCGAGCTTATCTGGGCCCAAGTAAAAGGTTTGTTTGTTCGAATTTCAGTTGGACAGGTTCTTTATGTATTAACTCCTGTATAATTTATAATATTAAAATATGTTTTTCTTTCAACGTTACGCTGCCTAAATATAACACAACACCGCCTTTCACGGCAAATAAAATGTTGCAGTTACTAAACACTGCGGTTGAAAATGTATCTGCAGAAGATTGGAAAAAGGTAGTTACCAAATGCAGAAAATTAATGGAAGAAGATTGGGAGCGGGACGTTCGATTTGATAATATTTGCGAACAAGAGTTCATTATAAATTTACAAGATTGCTCTAGCGATTCTGAAAGTGATTCGGATATTGATTTGGGGTGTACTCCTTTGGAATAAATAAATGTATGTATTAAAATATTCGTTTCATTTTATTACCCATTATAATTATGGCATCGATAAGTAAGAAACGCCGAAAATTACTATCGATATTTTTTTCTGTATCATAACAACCCTAGGAATGTCAATTTAACAAATGTCGCAGAGATCAAGCTATGTTTTTTCAAGTATGACTTATTTCAAAAGTTCAAAGGTAATCATAATCCAATACAAAGAAATGTATTTTTAATATGTTGGTTTATAGTAGTTCATTTTAATAGAAATATATTGTAAACGAAACCTCCTTGATATGTTTGATTCACTCTTGAACATACTTTATAGTCCCAACTAAAAGAGCGATCTGAAGTTACTTCATGGTACCTAAATGACACTTCTTTCATTCGTATTTTGTGGGGCCCGTAATTGCGGATGTACGTTACATGGCAGGCCCACAGATTGTCAGTGGTAGGTATACAATACATAAAAGTCATTGTCCTCATTTGATATTTTAATTTTTTAAATTCCAACTGTTGTGTGTTTAATCTTGAATAGAATATTTCTTTTGGAAATTGAATTTTAACACATTTGCTTACTGTAATTGTTAGTTATATGATATGTCTGTGTCTGGTTTACTATTAATCTCACGATATAAATACATTTACAGAGCTTAGTATCTGGTATAAATTTCAACTTGCTGGGTCCATCCGTTCCTGAGAAAATCGGTGGTGATACACGGACTGCAAGGCAGACAAGAGAGTGATCTTATAGGGTTCCTCTTTTACCTTTTGAGGAACGGAACCCTAAAAAGGAACTACATTAAGATATTTTAGAAATAAATGTGCATACAGTGGCTGCCTTGAGTGTATTAGTGCACCTGCTAAACAACAAACGAGACTCGTGCGCAGGCTTGCCTTTGGGGGTTGGGAGGTCAGATGGCAGTCGTTACCATAAAAGCCGAAATACCAATCAATGGAACTGAGAAGTCACTATGAGGATGATGATAACACTGCCTGCTTTTAGTGTTTCAATAATTAAATCATAATATGATATACAGCATAAAACCATAGCAGTCATAAACTAAATAAATAAACAATAATGTTAGCGGGAATTCACGCGATCATGTATAGGCATATACATACCTTTGGACTGCCTGACTGATTGGTCAGCCTGTGATCACGGCCAATGTAACCTGGTCGAAACGTCAGGCAATCCAAAAGTATGTTTATACCTTTTTTTTCGTGCCTAAATCCTTTCGGATACCCCCCACCGGTCAGCGGGGGCGGCTTGAACCGACTAAAACCGCACGCCGTCTCGGATCTAATACCTATACATGATCGCGTTAATTCCCTTTAACATTATTGTATATCATGGAACGCGAAAGTTTAAAAATTAGTAAATAAGTAAACATTAAAATACAAGATACACATAGCGCAACTTTATTAAGCATTGTAATTAATTTATCATTGTAATTACCATTGGGTAAACAGTCAAAGGGGTGAACGATAAATTTTGTCATGTCATTTATTTGAAAAAATTCAATGTTTTCGCCTTCAAAGTCTACATTGATATATTCAGGACTTTAAAGATTTTGATTTTGACTTACAATTGCACAGATGTATAATTTTCTTTTTGTTGATGTTAGATGTGTTCATATGCCACGTTGGCAGCGCGACTTATTTCTGTTTTGATTGCCAATAATACGTCAGAATCGCCTATGTACGTGTTCAAAACCGGTCGGGGTCTCGGTGATAAGTATCTTATCTATCTGGAGGCGAGTCCCGAGGAGATTTCAGCACAAAAAAGAAGTACTTTGACATGAGAGGGGTACTTTTCGCATCCGAGATTGGCACCTCGGGAGTCCGGAACTTTTACTCTCCTCTTCGCACGGTTTTGGGCATCCATGGTAGTGAGACCATTGGCACGCATGTCAGTTTCTACGACGTTAAGCCAACACTTCTTGGATCTACCCTTCCTACCTTGGCCCAACGGAGGTGGCATGGCCAGACATTTCTTTCTCATCTTAGATTAGCGTGTTCAACCAACCAAACAAACGCTTCATAACATAACATAAGATAACTTCACGCTTGTATCCCTGAAGGGGTAGGCAGAGGTGTATCACACACCCACGATTTGCCAGTTATGTTAAGGTCCCAATATAATATGGGGCGAGCCTATTGCCATCTACCGGGCACATTATTAAGCGAGCGTCAATTAACATTTATTATTAATGCACACATAACTACGAAAAGTCAGAGGTGTGTGCCCGGGGCGACTGGGGTTCGAACTCGAGACCTCGTCTCAGCAGTCCGTTACGTACGCCACTGGGCTATCGCCGCTATTCAGCGTTATAATATTAGTATAGATTAGCTTTTGAAGCCTTAGACGTCTCTTACGTTTCTGTTTTTCAGACTATTTCTCTTTCGCCTGCATGTAAATGAAATATTGTTGTTTTGCGACATACATTTCTATGCAGTTAATAGTACTCTGCATGGGCGTTGTTATGAATTATTCTGCGATCAATCAATTCCTCATTCAGGAAACAAGATTGGTGTTGACTGATCTTGACCAGTTCCATACTGTATTTCTCAATGACGCTGCAAAATCTTGTTCGACGCTTACGAGTACTGAATGAATCTTTAGGATAACAAACAAGCACACAAACACTTGATGATAAGCAGGTACCGCGTACTATCATCTGTAAACAGAAAGGTAAGAGAACAGATAAGAATGTGGAAATAATTAAGGCAAGATCTCATTGGGAACTCTCACACACCGCATGGAATACAGCACATTGCTACTCAACGTCACTAAGTAAGATTTTAACACTCCCATCCAGCAAGACCATTGTACACCTCCTGGGAAAACATAAGTTTACCAAAAGTGTTGTGTAAAGTTTTCCCAATGTTGACACAGAATTCTGAAGTGATGCCAACACCCGCTCAGTGACAAACACATGAAAGGTTAACCCTACACTGTGTCACACAGTGGAGTAGAATGCTTTTAACAGAGCGTATAATATTTTTCTTTACAGAGATTTAGTGTTAGAGCTTGTTTTCCGTTTAGTACTTAGTGCATGTACATTGCAGGAGTACGGGTTGATTGTAAGTGCTTAGCTATTTTTATCGGTGTACCGAAATAGTGTGATGTTTTCTATGTTCACGATGTTACTCTGCGTGCCACCTTTTTTGAAGCATTTTAGTATCGAATATTAAAAATACATAAACAATGGAATTTATCGACATAATAATTATATACCTAAAATACCCAATCATGTAAAGATGTTTATTTCACGAGAGCATGAGGCAACGGTCAACGAATTCATTTCAAATTTTAATATTTCAATCATACATTTTTGTAATTGATTTAAAAGAAATGTATGTTATTAAGTAGGTACGTTATGAAAACCATAATTATCATTATTAGGTATGTATTACATGATAGAAAAATATTACTTTCAAAGATATAATTGAGAAGATCTATTAATCAAAACAAAAATAATACTATAATTTTGGAAGTGAAAACTTCTTTAGGAGCATGGAGCGCTTTGTGGGTGATCGTCACCGAACGCACCGACACCTCTGTGAATATTTGATAACAGCGCTATCTAGCCCATAACCAAGTAGCCAGGATTGTTCATCAACAGCTTGCTCTAAAGTACAACCTTGTGGAATCAGAGATACCGTACTATAGGTATGTGCCCGACGCAGTTCTCGAAAATGGGCATATCACGTTGTACTGGGATCGATCTATCATCACTGGCAGGACTATTGTAGCTAATAAACCTGATATAGTGTTGTTAGTGTTATATCGATCAGAGCGCTGCGCAATAATTATCGATATCACCATCCCACATGACGAGAATCTTGTGAAAGCCGAAAAAGAAAAACAAATATGTAAAATATTTAGATTTGGCTCACGAGGTTGTCGACATGTGGAGTGTGGATTCGGCGATTATTGTTCCGATAGTTGTATCGGTTGACGGACTGATTGCCAAGAGCCTCGAACATCTCCAGAGGCTCGCGTTAGGCAGTTGGGTCAAGGGCTTGATGCAGAAGGCAGTGCTCCTCGACACGGCACGTATTGTGAGGAGATTTCTCTGTCTGGAACCCTAACTACCGGTAGCTTGGGCCCTGGTACAGGGCCCAAGCTACCGGTGCCTAACTAACCGATGCCGGTGGGCCACTATGTTTTATATTTTTAAATATATTTGTTTTTTTATATATATATGGAATGTATTTAAAAATATAATTTATATGTGTTTAAAATTTAATAAAGAAAAAAATACAAAAATAAAGGGAATAACGTTTATTGCATCAGAATATAAATACAAACGTGAATTCAGTATTAAAAGACAACATGTTGGTAGATATTTCAGTATTCAGATTGAAGCCCTGACTCCTGTGCTAAGTTAAAAACCTGTATTACAGGAGTAAGTAGGTGTAACATATAGCTATTAGATAAAAATTTAATTATATATTAAACTGCATGCAAAACAAAACAAAAGTATAATAATATGCAAAATGTTGAACTTGTTGTTTGTATCGTATCTGTTTTATGTATGATGTTTATGTGTATGGGTAAGTGTCTGTGTGTGTGTGTGTGTGAGAGAGAAGTGTGTGAGAGGGTGTTTGCGTGTGTGTACTTATTGTGCATTTAAAGTTGTCGCTTTATAAACTGTAAAATAGGTGGGAGCAGCAGCGTATTAACTTAGCGTTTTAAAAGGAAATGCACTTTGCAGCTTTAATGCACTTTTCGAATTTATACTTATTGCTGAAAGGGGCGATTTCTATGAATCTCCATCATGATATTTTCTATCAGATAATATATTCTAACGCTTGTGTGTATATATATTAAGAAAATACATAGGTATGTTTAAATTTTCACTTATGTTGGCACTCCCAGCGTGCCACCTTTTTGTTTGCTACCAATTAACAGTTGCAGTTTTTTTTCTAGTAAACAGTAGTATATCTTTATTATATGGAATTACCAAGAAACAAAAATAAATGTACAAAAAATATAGATATATATGAAAATACCTAGTCCAGCCATAAGTTTTGTTACAAATGAAAATGCAATTTTTCTTAAATAAATTAATGTAATATTATTAAAATTTATACCTACATATTTATTTAAGTCTTAGCAAAAAATAAAAATATAACTTATTCGAAATGGCCACCTTTGGCTTTTATACAGGCCTTTAATCTATTTGGCCACGAATCTATGGATTTACGCACTGTTTCCAAGGGAAATTTTGCCAATACTTACTCCAAAGATTTTTTTAAGAGATTCAATGTCGTCGTGTCGTTTAGAACAGGCCATGTCCTCTAAAACTGAACATAATTTTTAGTCTAAAGGGTTGAGGTCTGGGCTCATCATCAACCTATTCTAGTTCACTGCTGGACATAGGTCTCCCCTAATGAGCGCCATAGCGCCCTGTCTTCAGCTTGCCGCATCCAGCATCTGCCCACAGTATTTTGCAGATCGTCATCCCACCTGGCCGGAGGGCGTCCTACAATACGTTTGCCGAGTCGCGGTCTCCACTCAAGCACACGTTTACCCCAGCGGTTGTCGGTTCTTCGCGAGACATGGCTGGCCCACTGCCACTTCAGCTTGCTTATTCTTTGAGCTATGTCGATAACCTTGGTTCTCTGTCGGACGTATTCGTTACGAATCCTATCCTTCAGAGAAACTCCGAGCATAGCTCTTTCCATAGCTCGCTGAGTGACTTTTAACTGGTGGACCAGACTTACCGTGAGTGGCCACATCTCAGCTCCGTAGGTCATTACGGGTAGGACGCACTGATTGAAAACTTTCGTTTTCAAACACTGCGGTATGGATGACGAGAAGACCCGACGTAGTTTCCCAAACGCTGAACAGCTTAGCTGGATCCTCCTCTTGGTCTCCTTCTCAAAATTGTTTTTACCCAACTGCACAATCTGCCCGAGGTAAGTGTACTCAGAAACAATTTCAAGAAGGTGGCCATCCACGACGACCGGTCCTGGATCAATGTGGCCATTGATCAAGACTTTGGTTTTATCCAAAAGTGTATTGCTGAGAGGTTTCACAACATGATCCAAGACAGTATCTTGATACACTTTGGCTGAAGTTTTCACTCCTTTTTCACAAAAATGTACATGACATACAATGACAATTACTTAATAATTAATTAATTAAAATACAATGACACGCCCCACCAAACCATCACTGACGTAGGATGATGACCACGTTGTGCCTTTCCGATCACTTGAGCAGCTTCCTTAGAACTGTAAGCGACTTTATCATTTTGCTTATTGTAGTGTTCTTCAATCGTGAAATTTTTTTCATCGGTTAAGAGGATATAAAGATTGATTTAGGGCATGACCTGTATATCGACAATAAACACTGAGCTTCAGGTCTTGTTTTATAATACGTGACAGAGTCCTAGCGGGAATCTTCATTTCTCGCGATAATATTTTTTGCTTCCTTATGGGGTTTCGACGAATTCTGGCTTTAACAGCATTAATAGCCTTTGTAGTTCTAACAGCACGCGGTCGCCCCGATCTTTTCTGGTCTTCGATAGACGAAGTGTTGTTGTATCTATTGATAGTACGATATACGAACATACGGCTGATATCAAGTTTTTGAAGTGTCTGGAATATGACCGACGGCTCCAGACCCACTTTGTGCAAGGCGATCACTGCGATCCTATTTTCTTTAACACCCCATTCCATATTGTAATTCGATAATGAACACGAAAAAATATGTGAAATGGCACGAAATCGAAAGAAGTTTTTAAAATAATATACGTGTTCCAAATAAAAAATAATTAAAAAGTTGAAAAAGAAAGGCCAGACTAGTTATATAACAGCCTTCCTTGCATTATCATCCACATAGAAATTCATAATATCACTGAAACTTCTACGAGCAGAGGCGTTAAACAAAGTTGTGCTGAGTAGAACGAAATTCACGAATACATTATGAGTATACAACTTGTACAAAAGTAGTACAAACTTGCAACATGTGGCTCATCAGTTCACACGTCTTACAACAAGGGCTGACAGAAATATATTATAATATTATGTAAAGGGCTTTTCATAAAGATTAAATTTTAGTCATGGGATCTGACTGCGTAGTCCCCGTCGACCAATTATTTTGGTTTGACTAGTTGTGCTGTGGACACATCATTAAAAATAAGTCCCCATGGGATGACTATGTAGTTGTACCTGACGCCTACTGGGATACCCTTTCATTTAAGATTGACATGGTGATATTAAAGGTCGTAGAGCCATGTATTTCCCCCCATATGAATGGGCTAGCTCAAGTGGGAAAGTACCACCAACTGTATATATCACGTCTCAGTGGCTGCATTGTCCTGTATTATATATGGTTTGTGAGGGTACCTACCTTTTATCCATTTGCTAGAGTGTGACACGGAATCACAAAATATGTAACCCAAATAACTATTTTGCAGGCGACAGACATATAGACAAATGGTGGATATTCCAGTCATACGCACGAAACGTTTTGGCAATGCATTAATAGGCATTTTGACTATATTTAAAATATTGTACGAATTGTTGTCATCCTAATAAAATGTACCGTAAAAAACATATTGTTACGTGCGCGGGGTACAAATTAAATGCCGTTTACACAACAAAGAGGTTTATTCGCTCACCACAAACTAGACAACTAAATAACTAGCACACACAGTACTCTTCAACAGTTCAAGTCGCTCAGCAGTTCACAGTAGTCCACAATCGTTGCTTAAGTCGCAGGTATAACTTTCTTGGTTCACTTCGGTAAGATGTGTTCACTTTCGCTTTCGAAAATTAACTGACTCGTGTCGATCGCCGGGCGCCCTTTTATAGCTCTTATAAAGAGTTTAGTAAAGAGGGTAGAATGTTCGGGAATCATCTAGAGATAAGGCACTGGAGCGTTCGAGAATAGTAGGTATTTACACAGTCGTGCCGACGATAGAGGTGAATGCCCTTGTTATCGCGATTTGTAGGTAAAGAAGTTATAGGGAGACAAAGGGCTTGTGATTTTGTATTGACTTTTCTAGATTTTTCTACACGGATCGATAGAGTACTTCGACATTAACAATGCGTTTTAATTTCTAGAAGATTCGATCAGTAGTTTTCGAGATATCGACGACCGTTGTAACATTACCCACCTCTTAGTCATGCTCGTTCCGAGCATCATTTGTTCCATGATATCGCGTCAACCTATCCACATAGACTACCTTTGGTTTTCCCCTAAGCCCCTTCTTAATGCGGTAGGTGATGTCATTGATTTTTGTAACAACCGTATAGGGTCCTTCCCAGCGAGCTTGAAGTTTCGGAGATTTTCCTTTTCTGCGTAGTGGATTGTGAAACCATACCAGTGTTCCTTCATCAAAACCGTTGGTGTTTGCATTTCTATCGTACCGGGTTTTCATCCTTATACCTGTCTTCAAATTGTTTTCCCGTACCATTCTGTGCAGCTCGTCCAGCCGGTTTTGAAGTTCACTCACGTATTCCGCCACGGGCTTAGGACTATCGGGTGGCGTGCCGGTTATTGCATCCACTGGTAGCCTTATCTCTCGACCAAAATTTACTTTAGCTGGAGTGTGTCCTGTACTGTCATGCACCGCTGATCGATAGGACATCAGGAACAGTGGGATGTACTGGTCCCAATCTTTTTGGTGTTCGTCGACAACGTTAGCCAAATGATTTTCCAAAGTCTGGTTAAACCTCTCGACCATTCCGTCTGACTGTGGGTGCGCTGGAGTCGTACGGGTCTTGTTTATACCGAGGAGTTTGCACATTTCTTGAAACAGAGCAGACTCGAAGTTCCGTCCTTGGTCGGAGTGGATCTCCATAGGTGCGCCATATCGACTGACCACTTCCTGAACTAGCTTCTTGGCTACAGTGACTGCTTCCTGGTTGGGTGTCGCAAATACTTCCGGCCACTTAGTGAAGTAGTCTTGCACTAATATGATGTATTTGTTACCCTCATCAGTCGTTGGAAAAGGTCCAGCAACATCAATGGCGATACGTTCCCACGGTGCTCCAACGTTGTACAGCTTCAATTTTCCTTTGCTTCTTGTCTGCGGTCCTTTAACCGAAGCACATGCAGTGCATTTACGGCACCAATCCTCGACATCTTCCCGACAACGAAGCCAGTAAAACCGCTGTCGCACTTTAACCAGGGTTTTCTTGACTCCGAGATGCCCGCCAGAAACACCATCTTGGATGTGCCGTAAGAGTTGGGCCACCTTGCTTCTTGGTACCACTACTTGCATGGTTACTTCCTTACCATCGTTAGACTCCCATTTCCTATACAGGACATCGTCTACCAGTGCTAAGCTGTCCCACTGGGCCCAATAGCTTTTGGTCGTCGAACTGTAAGCAGATACGTCACTCCATTGGGGTTTGCTACCAAACTGTTTCCAGTGCAGTATAGGTTTCAGATCATCATCATCCTCTTGCGCCTTCTTCATACTGCTTCCAGTCCATTCGTCGTCAAGTCCATTCACCCTTATGACTTTAATCTCTTCTCGGGCTTCGCGTCTTTGACAATGCTTGCAATCTTCGACACACGGCCTTTCGTGACAAAGCATCAGCATTGCCGTGCCCTTTTCCACTTCGGTGTTCTATCACAAAGGGAAATTCCTGTAGTTGCTCGATCCATCTTGCTACTTGGCCTTCCGGGTTCTTGAATTGCAGCAACCACTGTAGCGACTCTCGTCCTATAAGATACTTGTTAAAATGCTGTAAAGACTTCACCACAGCGAGAAGTTCACGACGAGTAACACAGTAATTCTTTTCCGGTTTAGATAGCGATTTACTGAAGTATGCTATTTCCAATTCCTGTACTAAAGGCTGTCTTCTCTTTATCGTCTGGACTGATCTCCACCTGCCAGTAGCCACTTTTTAAATCGATGGTTGAAAACCATTTCATACCACTAACCATGTCCAGGGTATCGTCGATCCTAGGCAAAGGATAACTGTCTTTCTTCGTGACATTATTCAACATTCGTTAATCCACACAAAACCTTGTACTGCCATCCTTCTTTTTCACTAGTACCACAGGTGATGACCATGGACTCGTTGAAGGTTCAATCACCTTGTTATCGGCCATGTCTTTAATCATAACTGCTACCTCCTCTTCTCTTGCCCATGGTAAACGTCGAGGTCTTTGTTTTATAGGCCTGGAGTCACCTATGTCAATCCGGTGTTTCACGAGCCCAGTCCTTCCACAGTCATTTCCGGTTGCAAAGATGTCTCTAAATCGTAGCAAGAGGTCTCTGGCTTGATGCAATTCTGATGCCGATAAGTTTTCCTTTGAATTCTCGAGAAGTTGCTGGATGTGATCTTCGGAGATTTGTGTACCGCCTTGTTTAGTCGTAGTGCTCTTCAACCGTCTCAGGTACTTTACTTCTTCACATTTTCCAACCACACTATTCTTCTTCAGGAGAACTATTTCGTCACTGAGGTTGAGGATTCTCACCCTAGCGATTCCGTTCGGCATCAGTAAAGTTCTCGCTGTTATTAAGTTTTCATGACTGCCGGTATCTTCCACAATAAGACATCTTCTTTGTTCAGTCTTCGCAGGAAACCTCACTCTGACTAATGTTTCCGATTTAGGAGCTAACATCGTATCCGTTAAACAGTAAAGAGTGCACGGGTGCGATCCTTGTAAACAAACTTCCTGATCAGGAAATCTCAGCACTCCTCTAGGTATATCCAAGACACATCGGTGATTCCTCAAGAAATCCAGTCCCAAAATGCAATCATCAGTAATATTAGCAATTAATACTGACTGGTGGTATATTTGGTCGCCAATTCTTACCTCCACATCTGTTTCACCGAGGACGGTCACTGGCTGGCCAGTAGCTGTCTGAAGCTGGCACCTCGGAGATCGTTTTTCCCACCTTATGGTGCGTTTCAGCAATTCCGGCGTAACAACTGTACGTGAAGCTCCAGTATCCACTGTTAAATTGCAAGGTTGGTTGTCCAAGGTGGCCTCGATGATCAGACTATTTCCATTGCCAACTTGAGTTATTGTGATGGTTGGGGCTTCATATCGACCAGCCAGCGCCCGCCCCGCGGCCCTGGCGACGTTTAGTTTAACGGAACATCTTGATCCACTTGGGTCCCGGAGTTCGTGACCCTCCTCCGTTTCCTCGAAGGACACTCTGACTGGATATGGCCCCTTCCTCTACAAGAATAACACGTTGGGACATACCGCGGCTTCCTCTCCTCTGCAACTACCTCCTTGACCTCCCTGATCTTCCCTATCCCGGCATTCTGCCGTACGGTTTCCACCTCAAGGGCATAAGCCAGTGCTTCTTTTAAGGTCTGGTGTTGACGCAACTGTACATTAATTTTCACTTCTGCGTCCCGTATACCGTTTAGGAAGGCCTCCAGTAGAGTGGTCTCGATCATCACGGGTGTCGATGAGTAGGCCCGACGAACGAGCCTTTCAACCTCTACAGCCCATTCCTGGAGGCTTTCACCAGCTTTTTGTTTCCTCTCGCGTAGCTGCGCTCGGTAGACATTCTCCAGGTGCTTGTCACCGTAGCGTGTGTCTAATGCTTCCATCAGGGACTCCAGTGTCCTTCCTTCAGGTGGCAGGTTTTCCAGTATTACTAAGGCATCTCCTCGTAATGCAAGTGTCAAGGCCATAAAAGACTCCTCGTTGCTCCAGGCTTTAGTTTTTACCAATATCTCAAATTGGTATTTGAAGGCTGTCCACGAGGAAGTTCCATCGAAGTGCGGTAGGTCGAACTTCGCTGATGAGGGTGAGGTCGCGGCAACAGGTCCGCAGGTTTTTAGCCTGACAATCTCTTTTTCCAGTTCTTGCAAGCGGTCGTCAATGGTCACGGCAACAGGTCCGCAGGTTTTTAGCCTGACGATCTCTTTTTCAAGCTCTTGAAAGCGGTCGTCGATGGTTCCTGTCTTCAAAGCCACTTCCTTACTCAACATTTGCAAGTCGTCTTCGAGGTTCTTCACTTTATCTCCCAGTGCATGGATGCCTGCATCGATTTTACCCATGACAGCTTCCTGGTTGGCCTGTATCATCTCTTGCATGGAGGCCTGCATCGTCTGTCGACTAGCCTCTTGATTGGCCTGCATTTCTTGCAAGGAGGCCTGCATCATCTGCTGCATAGAAGCCAGCAGCGTCATCATATTGGTATCTGACGAGGTTCCATTTGGTGGTGCCGTAGTTCCCGCTGAGACAGCAGCATCGGCCTGACGCCCTTCATCTTCGAGGCTCCGTTGACGTGCAGCATCCATTTCCACTTGACGTCTGGTCCGTGGAGTACGCCCGTCGTCTTCACGTGGTAATAACGGCATCGCACTTCTGACACCAGTCGTTACGTGCGCGGGGTACAAATTAAATGCCGTTTACACAACAAAGAGGTTTATTCGCTCACCACAAACTAGACAACTAAATAACTAGCACACACAGTACTCTTCAACAGTTCAAGTCGCTCAGCAGTTCACAGTAGTCCACAATCGTTGCTTAAGTCGCAGGTATAACTTTCTTGGTTCACTTCGGTAAGATGTGTTCACTTTCGCTTTCGAAAATTAACTGACTCGTGTCGATCGCCGGGCGCCCTTTTATAGCTCTTATAAAGAGCTTAGTAAAGAGGGTAGAATGTTCGGGAATCATCTAGAGATAAGGCACTGGAGCGTTCGAGAATAGTAGGTATTTACACAGTCGTGCCGACGATAGAGGTGAATGCCCTTGTTATCGCGATTTGTAGGTAAAGAAGTTATAGGGAGACAAAGGGCTTGTGATTTTGTATTGACTTTTCTGGATTTTTCTACACGGATCGATAGAGTACTTCGTCATTAACAATGCATTTTAATTTCTAGAAGATTCGATCAGTAGTTTTCGAGATATCGACAACCTTTGTAACAATATTTTATTAATTTTCAATATAAAATAAATTTCTTTTTCAAATCATGAATAAAATTTCACTTTTTTGAGATTTGATCACGTGCTTATCAACGCTCTGTGGTTGGTTGCAACTCTGATGACGTCACACATAAGTAAACAGAGTTTTTAGGGATTTTTTGGGATTTTCTTTAGAAAAGCCATATTGCTATGGAGTTGTCGTCGACGTCGTCGTCGTTGCCAATTTTCTATCACAGTTTTGGGTATGAAGGAAATGAGTTATCGAGTTGCTGTTTTCGGTAATAGATTCGTGCTGGGGTGAACCATTGCAAGATAAAGAAAAAATCGCAAAAAAAGAAAATCGCAAAATCGAAAATCCCTTGTATTCGGCTGAGCTCGTCTCAGGAATTCAACTAGTCTTTAGAAAAGCAGTATTGCTATAGAGTTGTCGTCGACGTCGTCGTTGTTGCCAATTTTCCGTCACGGTTTTGGGTATGAAGGAGATGAGCTATCGAGTTGCTGTTTTCGGTAATAGATTCGTGCTGGGGTGAACCATTGCAAGATAAAGAAAAAATCGCAAATATTCGCAAAAAAAAACGCTAAATCGAAAATCCCTTGTATTCGGCTGAGCTCGTCTCAGGAATTCAACTTGTTTAATACAGGCTGTCTGCATTAAGTCGCTTACTGTTTACTTTGGTGTGACGTCACTTGTCACGGGATCCGCGCCATATTGAAAAATTGCGTTATGGCACGTACTTTTTTTAAATCAAACTTTAATGTCGATTTTTATCGTAAATAAAACAGTTCTCCAAAATATTTATGTAATCTGCATTTTATGTTGTAATACATAATACAGAACTATTTTTTGGCAGTAGTCAAACTTTATTATGCGTACAGCTGAGAAATGAAACTCTGCCTGAGTCTGTGTTTCCGGAACGCTATAACCTGGAAATATTCAAGTCTAAGTGAACAGGTTCCTTCTAGGCAAACGTGTTTCATCGTAGACCATATCATTACTTACCTGTAGATGAGATATTGGTCAGATGGAACTTGATGCCTCTACGCTTTCCTGAGAAGAAGGTTTTGCGAGACAGACGGACAGACAGACAGATGGACAACGAAGTGTTTCTGTAAGGGATCTGCTTTTTTCCTTTTGAGGTACGGAACCCTAAAGACACTCCACAAAATTTTAGTGGTAGTTCATGTCGTCTGTATTACATAAAATCACAATAACATGAAACTAAACCAACTGAATTGCTACTACTTTTCTAAATCGCTTGTTCAAAAAGCTTCCCAGTAAACCAATGCAGTAACTCATAAAGGAGGTTCAGAACAGATCAGTTGTATCCTGTAAAGTCCATTCGTATTGCGATTTACGATACTGAGAATAACAGTTTAATATCCCGGCTATATTTGAACTTGTCTTGTTTAGACTTAGATCAGTGCTATAAAATATTTTGCTTTCTAGGAAACAGCGTCGTCGAGATTCAAATTAATGTTTAACTCATCATATGGGTTCTAGAATACGTATAAACAAAATAGATAGACCCATTTTTTTTTGTACTTACATACATAATTATGTAATAAAGAATGCATACTGATTTAAAACATGCTTCCAGTTGTATAGTTTCAATGCAATATTTCTGGCAGCTTAAAAGGACTTTTTCGTCACATAGCTCACGTGGAACTCACTCATTCTAGTGAGTTGGCACCTTCCAATTCATGTTTTGTAGTGAATACTTCTTTGGGCTAGTGGTGCACTTTCCATATGAGTACTTTTTGGGTGAAGAACCACGCCATCTTTGTTTTAGCTGGATGGATGGATGGAGGGAGAGAGAGACGGAGGGAGGGAGGGATGAAAGGTACTAGATAGGGAGGCAGGGAGAGAGGGCGTACAACACGTAATTAATCAAGTATTCATTTCTATCGACAGTCCCGGAGTGCCACTGCCTTTTTATTGTCTAAGCGGATTGTCTACGGAGAAGCCCGGCTCATAGCCGTAGTTCGTCGTGAGAGCCACACATTATATAGGTCTCACCACGCTCATAGAGCCTACCGTGTGTCATATACTGCCTGCATGAGTGAACTACTGGAGCTGCAGCGTACGTTTTTACCTGGGTGGACCCCAGCGCTAGACTGCAAGGTGGCGTGCGGGCACCGTCTGCTAACTGGAGGATGATATCCAGACACACCAGAACTACATTCAGTAGCGGGAGGCTCTACTGTCGATGGAGAGCAAACCCAGTCCCATCCACCCTGTGAAGTGGACCCTAAAAGCAATAATTTAGCTTTAACTAATTTATCCATTTTTCTACAGCAATTTGGACTATATCTTCAGACAAATGTATATTTGAACAAAAACGTATTCCGATCAATAAATTTCCCTTAAATTATATAACAGGCGTCATCTGCAATGCAATGTTTATTTATGTTATGTATAAATCTATATTCCTTCATTTCACATAAAAATTTACAGGGTGTAAAAGAAAATTGTTATGTTAGTCTTATATTTCACTGGATAAACATTCCTATAAGAAATAAGGCTTTGAACTCACCGTGGCTTTATTTATTCATGAATTTCCATATTTTTCAGATCTTATGGTAAAGAAAATAAATTAGTATTATAGATGTGCTTACGAATAGTTTATGTTTTATACAAAAATACCTTCTCGTTCAACATTATTGGCCTCGGTTATACGAATTTCCATCTTTTTTCATTCCATTTTCCATCCAGTATTAGGTATTAAATCTCTCTCAAACATTCCTTGCAATCATGACATTAGATATTACGAGTTTTATAAATTATAAACAGAATAAGAACAGATATTCTAATTCAGGTATAACCTTCGTAGAAAACATTTTGGATGACTGAGCAAGCACGGCATGTTGTTCCTTTTTAGGTATTCGTGTAAATCATGGAGGATTAGCTAGAGATACGATACGGAAGCCTCTCGTACCGACTGACGCAAGTGATCTCCGGAGCTTCGGGGACCACCTGTATCGGATCAGGAAGGAGCCAACGCCTGAATACCATCACTGCAAAGCAAGCGAGGACTCGGGGCTGCACACGCTGGCGGACTGCCCGGCGTGGGTGGTGCCGAGGCGTGACCTCGTGGCACCCATCGGGGTGGGAGTCCTCTCGCTCGGTAGCATGATTGTGCCAATGGTGCGGAGAGCGAGCGTGTGGGTCACCACCGCCTCCTTCTGCGAGCATGTAATGCTCTAGAAGGAGATGACGGAGCGCCCGGGAGAGATTTAGAACTCTTCCGGTCCGCCGAGCCCGCAACATGCACGCAGGCGACTCAGGCACCGGAGGTTGCTTAACGACCTCCGTCCTCCATGAGCGCAGGCCTAGGGGTTACAGGTGAGGCTGCCTGTCATCCCAGCAGAAGCAGGCCAGCACGGCGGGGCGACTAGCGCCCCTCCCCCAAATCGGGGCAAGACGGGGACACCGTGGTTCCCAAACCCGAGGGGGACATCCTGCAAGTATCGCCCACGATATGGCGCAGAGCCCTGGAGCAAGGAACGCTGCATGTTGACATTCAACCGGTCAGAGTGGCAGACCAATCGCCGCTCATGCAGTGCTCCATGTGCCTAGGCTTCGGGCACAGTCGTCGCTTCTGCAAAGAAGCAGAGCCCAGGTGTAGCCATTGCGGGGATCAGCACCTGAGGGTGGACTGTCCTAAGTATAGGGCAGGAGCCGAGGCCAGGTGCTGTAACTGCTGGCGCGCAAAAGGCGACGATACAGCGCACGATGCTTTTGACCGGGATTGCCCGGTCCGCATCAAATGGGACAACATAGCGCGGTCCGCCACGCAGTACTGCTAAGGGCACTCCCGTGAACGACCACCACTATAAGGTACTGCAGGCAAACCTCCAAAGAAAGAGGCTCGCGACTGACGAATTTATTCTGGAAGCAGTCAGGAGGAAAGCGTCAGTCGCGCTCATCCAAGAGCCGTACAGGGACCCCGTCAGGGGCGGGATGAAGAGATACCGGGGAGTACGTATCTTCCAGAACACTGGACCTGGGGCGGGCACTGTAAAGGCGGCCATTGCCGTCTTTGATCCGGACTTAGACGTGATACAGTGCCCGCAACTCACCCTGGACCAGCTCAAAAGAGTGACATCCAGGTTGGGCCATAGGCGGCTTCTAATTGGGGGCGATGCCAACGCGAAAAGTGCTTGGTGGGGAAGTATCGTTGAGGATGAGAGGGGGGAAGATCTGTTAGGCACTCTCGTAGAGATGGGACTACACATCCTCAACGATGGGAAGGTGCCCACCTTCGACACTGTCAGGGGGGGCAAAAGATACTGTAGTTACATCGACGTGACTGGCTGTTCGGGCGACCTATTAGGACTGGTCGACGGCTGGAGGACCGACGAGGCCGTGGCAGCTAGCTCCGACCACATAGGCATAGTGTTTCACCTAAGGTTAGCAAAATCGAAAGGGTCGAACATCAGTAGAACAACCAGGCTGTTCAACACCAAAAAAGCAAACTGGGCCAATTTTCATGAGAAAATGTCCAGTTTTTTGGTGGAGAACAGCTTGGTTGTTGATGCAATTAAAAACATAACGACCACCGGGGAGATTGAGGAGAAATTGGAGATATTTAATAAGGGAGTAAAAACAGCTTGCGAACTATCAATCCCGAAAGCAAGCAATAAGGATACACTCACTATGCCATGGTGGTCGGAGAGGCTCAGCCAGATGAAGAAGGAGGTTGTTACCTTCAGGCGTCGTATCAGGAACGCGGCGCCCGTCCGCAGGCAGTGGGTCGTGACGCAGTATCTGGAGCGGAAAGACAGGTATGAGTCGGAGGTAAGGTTAGCACAGACTGCGAGCTGGAAGGACTTTTGCTCGAAGCAAGACAGGGAAGGGGTATGGGAGGGGATTTATAGAGTCATCGGGAGGTCCATAACAAGGGAGGAGGATCCTCCTTTGATGCAAAACGGGGTTGAATTGGACGCCAGCGGATCCGCGGGGCTGCTCGCCTCGGTCTTCTATCCGGAGGACCGGGTCGAGGAGGACAACGCGGATCATGAAAGAACCCGCGCGTTAGCCGAAACGGTTAATGGCGGGAGTGAACATGATGTTTATGACCCGCCATTCACCATCGACGAATTACGTGACGCGCTGGGCTCTTTCAACCCCAAAAAAGCACCGGGTGCCGATGGCATTACCGCCGATATCTGCACTCATGCGGTGAACTGCGCACCGGAACTGTTCCTTGAACTGCTTAACAAGTGCCTGGACCTAGAGTATTTTCCAGCACCGTGGAAGGAGGCGACGGTAGTTGCTCTTAGGAAACCAGGTAAGGAAGTGTACAACTCTCCCAAGTCGTACAGGCCGATTGGGC
The DNA here is from genome assembly GCA_946251805.1 of Cybosia mesomella. Taxonomy (NCBI): domain Eukaryota; kingdom Metazoa; phylum Arthropoda; class Insecta; order Lepidoptera; family Erebidae; genus Cybosia; species Cybosia mesomella. The sequence continues at coordinate 5,110,346 of OX276402.1, read as the reverse complement.
TTTTGCCTGTCCTTGGGAAGTTATACGAGAAAATGTTGGCGGCTAGTCTCAAGTTCCACCTATTACCACGGATCAGTACTCGCCAGTACGGCTTCATGCCCCGGAGGAGCACCGAGGACGCCCTCTATAACCTGCTTCAGCACATACGCGGCAGACTCTTTGAAAAGAGGATTGTCGTGTTAGTGTCGCTGGATATAGAGGGCGCCTTCGACAGCGCATGGTGGCCAGCTATAGTAGCACGACTGGCAGAGGAAAAGTGCCCCGTTAACTTGAGGCGGGCAATCAGCAGCTACCTGAGTGAAAGGACAGTCCGGGTAAGGTACGCGGGCGCTGAGTGCAGAAAAGGCACCCAAAAGGGCTGCGTCCAGGGGTCAATAACGGGCCCCTTGTTGTGGAACCTGCTGTTGGACCCCCTTTTAAGCATGTTGGAAGAGGATGGGGACTACGTTCAGGCCTTTGCGGATGACGTAGTCCTCATCTTCGACGGGGATTCCGCACAAGAAATCGAGAGACAGGCCAATGCCTCCCTCGAACGTGTTCGGGCGTGGGGCGTCAAAAACAAACTTAAATTCGCACCGCACAAGACCAACGCGATGGTCATAACCAAGAGAAGAAAATACGACAATCCACGCCTGAACATGGGTGGGGTGGACATTGGCCTGTCTGACGAGGTGAAAATCCTGGGACCAACGATAGATAGGAATATTAACTTCAACAGCCACATTAGAAAAACTTGCGCTAAGGCGGTTAATATTTACAAGAAGCTGGCACGGACGGCCCGGATCAGCTGGGGGCTTAACCCCGAGGTGATCCGGGTCATCTACACTGCGGTAGTAGAGCCTGTCATCATATATGCAGCCAGTGTGTGGTATGAGGCCACTAAAAAACAATGCGTTCGGAAGCAGCTGAACGCGTTCAGCGTGTGTTCGCTCAAAAATTGACGAAGGCCTACCGCACGGTCTCCCTGAACTCGGCATTGCTGCTGGCTGGGATACTCCCTCTGGACCTCCGAGTTCGGGAGGTGGCCTCATTATATGAGGTCAAGAGAGGAGTGTCCCAGTCATGGCTAGGGGACAGGGAGATCGAGCGACTGGCTCCCATTTTGGCGGCCCCGCACCCCGCGGAGCGCACGCGTCTGGAGTTCGACTGCGTGGTAGACGAGGAACAACTAAATAATATTAGACCGCACGACATCCGCATTTACACTGACGGGAGCGGGATTGGGGGCCGGGTCGGGGCTGCTGTTTCTGTGTGGAACAAGCAGTCCGAGACCAAGGCCCGCAAGCTCGCTCTCGCAAGTCACTGTACCGTCTACCAGGCGGAGCTCCTGGCGCTGCGTGAAGCGGCGTGTGAGGCAGAGCGGCACGGCGTTGCCGCGTTCGGCATCTTCTCGGACAGCAGAGCAGCGCTCCTCAGTGTAGTCAATCCGCACTCTCATCACCCCCTATCCGTAGAGACCAGAGGCGCTCTTGGTCGCTGTAAACAGCGGGGCAAGAGCGTCTCTCTCTACTGGATTAAGGCCCACGTCGGCCTCGAGGGTAATGAGAGGGCGGATTGCCTCGCTAAGGAGGCTGCCCAAAAATTAAAGAAAAAACCTGACTACGACCTATGTCCTGTTTCATTCGTCAAGAGAACCATTCGACAGGGCTCTCTCGACGAATGGAACAGGCGTTACCAGGAAGGTGAAACGGCCTCAACCACAAAAATATTTTTCCCCTGCGCGATAGAGGCGTACAGGATCATCATCATCACAATGGACAATCCACGCCAAGGACAGGCTGGATTTAGAAATCGCCACTGGCGTCAAACTGGATACGCACGGCATCACACAAATCACGTCACAACACACGGAGTCATTAATCAAGTATGCTACCAAAATCGTCAGAATTGCCAATGATCGAAACAGAGTATAAAAACTTATGTTAGCACCTTATGCTGGGCATAATGTCACCTAGCCTAGGAATTTACAAGCTAAAAAACTTATAGCTCCAAATTAATTGTTATATATAAGAAATATAGAATAAGAAAAATAAAAGAAAGATGTAATAGCCGATTAAGAGGAAAACATATGTAAAAGAAGTTAAGTAATAATTTAAGAAGATTATGTAAAATATTTTTTGTCAATAAAAACAATAAAGAAAGAAAATTAGCATAGTGTAGAATAGGTACACAAAGTCCCAGATGCCCCCATATCCCTGCAGAGTATGAAAGGACGAATGAAAGTGCGAGAACAATACAAGCGAGAACTAGTATGCCTAAGAGACTCGGAATAAAAGAGGAAAGCATAGGATTAAATTAGGAAGCCTTTAATTAAAAAGTGAAAATAGCCCCGCTCCACAGCGGGGGTAGGTATATTCAAAAAAAAAAAAAAAACCCGAGGGGGACATCTCGAAACTGGAAATGGCCCAGGGTCAGTCGGGGTGCGAGGGATATGCTCTATGGGCAACCTTACACCCCGGCGTCGGAAGACCCGAGACGGTGTGCGGTTTTAGTCGGTTCAAGTCCGACATAACCGCCCCCGCTGGCCGGCGGGGGGATATCCGAAGGGATTTCCGCACGAAAAAAATATAAAAAGGTACATCGATAACAATATAATGACGCATACCCAACAATTTGATATATATTTAGAGCTCTGGTACAACCACTGATTTTGGAATTAAGAAACTGAGTGTATGTGGTGGGTTTCCGTCCTAAATAATTATATTATGAAATCGTAAAAAAAGTATTGCTTGTGTTAGGAGTGGGTTCACGTCGGTAGTGTAATGATTCGAACCCGGGACCTCTCGATCGTAAGGTCGACTCCTTAACCACTAAGCTACCGACGCTGTAACAAGCGTTTGACTTCACAAGAGTAGGAGTTTTATGTATATTGTGTGATGCTCTAGTAAAATATCTTATTATGGGAAGCTACGAACTTTTAAAGAGTGTCACCATTTATTTTTTACGCCCTATAAAGACACTGTGGTATGTGACAGTAACAGTAATATCTGTATATGTAATATATTCTTGTATTCTAGTAAGAAGCAAATGTTTAGTCTATCTTGGATATACGTTTATCATCGGCTATACTTGATACTGTCGGAAGTATTCGGAAGTATTGTCGTTACTGGTGGTAGAAATTTGATGACACAAATTTGTCACAAAATTCGGCCGGGTGGGTACCACCGTGCATGATTGCGAAAAATCCTCCATAGTAATCCAATTTCGGTTTGGTCAGGGGTCAGCAAGTGCATAGCCACGCCGGGGGATTGTGGTCGCAGCACTAAGTGGCACCGGTGGGTGTCACGCGGTGCTGCGACGACAATCCTCTTTTGATGAGGCTGTCAAGCTGAATGCCACCATTGTTAACATGGTACGTGTATGTAATGGTGACCCTCTTTCCTGAGACTTTACCTTCAGCTTACCATCAGGCGAGGTGAAGTCATATTGACGTGTCCTAAATATAATAAAAAAAAGTTTACGTGAATGTCACACATTGAAATAACACTATTTTTAACAGATTCTATCCCGATTTATTTGATGTTATTTGAGAGAGTCTCCCCGTGATCATGGCTGCTGAAAAGCAACCGAACCCAACATTTCGGTTCGTTACATTGATACGTAATAAATAACATCAAAAGAATCTGTTAAAAATAGTTTTATTTCAATCGGCCATACTACTGTACAAGAGCTGCCACTTGCACGTTGCTGCTTGAAGGCAAGATGAAAAGGAGGGGAGGCTTCTCGTACGCACATTAGCTAGAAAAGAATTCCATGTCTTTTTAGTGCGGTAAACAAAAGAGCTACTGAACCGTTAAGTTCCAGATCGCATTGTTTGTACCGTATAAGGTTGATATTAAGTATCAACCTTATACGGTACAAACAATGCGATACCTTAAATTCACCTTCACGTTTTTTTCTCGGTACTAATGGGTGGGATGAGAATGATTGAAATATCTCACTCTCTATCTACATAGCGGCGAGTCTCAAGTTCGATCCCCATTCGCCCCGGGCACACCTCTGACTTTTCGTAGTTATGTGTGTAGGTATTAAAAATGAGGATTATTGCTCGCTTAATAAAGTGCCCGGTAGATGACAATAGGCGCGCCCCCTATTACAATGGGACCTAAACATAACTGGCGTATCGTAGGTGTGTAATACACCTCTGCCTACCGCTTCGGGGATACGTGAAGTTATGTTCCGAAGTTATGTTATCTAAATCTATCTACACTCGCTGTGGTAAAATACTACCGAATAGACAATATCTATTATCTCTATAATCAAATTATAAAACTTACATTCAAGTGAACTCGGTACATCTCGAATGATTTCAAGATACTCCTAATATCAATGACTATTAAGTCTAATGACTATTATTAAGTCGGAGGTCGCGGGTTCAAGTCCCGGTCAGTGCAAATATTTGTGTGCATGTATTTCCAGATTTGCCTAAATTTATTGCAGTTACTTTCTGTGTACCTTTACGCACCTCTTGAAAATCTGTGTACCTACACCCGTATTTATATAATATAATTATATATATATATATATATAAATATATACAATTTTTATTTTTCGCAGCAACCTTACAGTATTCCGTTCATTTAATACTTGTATCTGCAGGTACATAAGAGGTACCAAATTTACTTATACAGCACGCTTGGCTACATATATTGGTTGGCAGTACACCCGCGGTTCTGACATTAGGATGGCGGGTGTTCCTAATTTTTAAAACATCATTGTACTGGTGTAGGTATACAGATTTTCAAGAGAGGTACCTAAAGGTACACAGAAAGTACCAAATAACTGCAATAAATATAGGCAAATCTGGAAGTTACACCCGCCATTCTGATGCACACCTTACTTTGGGTTTGAATAACGCTGTATAGAATGTCATGGAATATTTATTTTAATCTCATATTGTTAGGGTGATCTTTTTTATTCTAATTATTTCAAATAATAGTCTTTTGAGCACGTTACCACAAGAGGCATGCGATTCGGAGGCATTTTATGCATGAATACATATTTCTATATATTGTAAACTAGCGAACGCCAGCGGTTTCGTCCGCGTTATATTATGCACGTATTTTACATATAAATCGTCCTCTTGAGTCACTCTATCTATTAAAAAGACATCATCAAAGTCCATTGGGTAATTTTAAAGATCTAAGCATAATAGAGACAGACAGACGGGAAAAGCTATTTTGTTTTATACTAACACTAATACATTGAAATACACACTATAAATTTCAAGCACATATAAAAATAATTGATGTATTACTATCGCCCCAAGACGTATAATATATCGGAGAATTTCGAATATCTTGGACGTGTCTAGTTCTAGTGTCTCTGTTCCCCCTGTAAGGGACTGGTCGCGGGTTCAAATCCCGAATAGATGTTCTCTTTTTCGTATCTAAATCTGTATTACTATTTTTCTAACTCTGAGCGGACAAAGCAACATAATTTTAAAATTGTTTAATGAAAGCTTCTATAAGTACTTTAAGGCTTACGCTACACTTGGACGAAAACACCATCGCGGATCTTCCGCGTCGGAACGCCAATATATGTTATTGTCAGTATACATAATTATAATTCGACTTATAATGGGCACACTACGCAAGCAACCTATCTTCCACGTAACATCTTGCCATTTCCATCAAGTGTAGCGTAGACTTCATAATAGGAAAATAGTCTTCAGGTTATCTTCGTCCCACGTTTGGCTGTAATCGTCGTATCTAAACTAACATTAAATTAAAACGTGAAATTAATTTTCTAACTACCACAAATATAAAACCGCTGATCTGTGATAGCTGAAGTAAAAAACAGCAAAACAAGTTGGATGGTTTTGAATTTTCATTATGCATAGTCAAACAGCCTTCATATCTATCATCAATAGGCTATCTTCGTCACACGTTTGGCTGTAATCGTCTAATATAATCTAACATTTAGACATTTTAAACCGTGAAATTAATTTACTAACCAATCTTAACTAATGTATTTTCAATTAACTTTTTAAGCATTTTGTATGCTTACTTTTAGGTAGATTTCGATGAAATCGATCTACCTATTGGTTTCTTGACTACTGTCGAATTTTAAAAAAAATTCTTCATAGGAGGTCTAGTTATGACCCCCTGAGTCCGAAATGACCACTGGTCAAAAAGTTTATATAGGTATATATATATATATGTATGTATGGTTCCACTTCCCAAAATTTGCGGCACTCTCACGGTCGCATTTTTGCCCCGATCGCTTTCAAACTGCGGTCAAAAATTGCTTGGGTGTAAACTTAGTTTAAGTTCGTGAACGGGTGGAATCCGGCTTAAGGGGACGCTAGGGCCTCACTTTTTGTGAAATCAGTTTTACCTCAAAATTTCACGTTCCATTCGAACCATTCTAATTTTATCCCATAGTATACATGAATACCAACAACTTTTAATTATAAACCTATAAGATTAAAACTTTAACTAAAAGTGGAGGGGGGAAAAACCAAAATTTTTCGGGAAAAAAATCATAACTTCTAACCGGTGAACATTCTTGATGTCGGAAACATTTTTAATCGATAGGCCATTTTTAAGTCTAAAATAAATGTCTGAAAAGTTTTTCGCTAAAAGTTACCGTTTTCGAGAAAAAATAATTAAACATGTTAAAAATGCGCTCGACGTGGGTCATAGAAGAAGCATAGGTCATAGAGGGGCAAGAAAATAAATATTAATTGCTTCACGAAATTTACCTGTGCGTTCCCCTACGGGAACGGATTTTTTTCTAAAAATTTAAATCGGAAAAAGAGAACATCTAGGACGGGACTTGAACCCGCGACCAGTCCCTTACAGGGGGAATGCTCTGACCAACTGAGCCACCTAGAAACGTGTCTAACGGCCGTGCGCTTAGATCAGGCTATCTTCGTCACACGTTCGGCTGTAATCGTTTTATCTAATCTAACAATCAAGTTGGCAGGGGGATATCCGAAGGGATTTACGTATAAAAAAATAAATTAACTTAGTGACGTAAAAAAATTACATTATTCTAAAGATTTAGATCGGAAAAAGAGAACATCTAGGACGGGACTTGAACCCGCGACCAGTCCCTTAGAGGAGGAGTGCTCTAGTGTCTAGGTGGCTGAGCTGATCAGAGCACGCCCCCTGTAAGGGACTGGTCGCGGGTTCAAGTCCCGTCCTAGATGTTCTCTTTTTCCGATAAAATCTATAAGAAAACGTAAGCATACAAAATGCTTAAAAAATTTAATTGAAAAAAAAGAAAATGAAATTGTTACAGTAAAAATCCACAAACCATTGTACTCTGAATGTGTTGGGATACAAAGAGTGTGTCGACAATTATCTACGTGACGCTGTAACGCTTTCAACTTGCGATGCTGACGTGACCTGCATGCCGTGTCCTACTTCACAATTGTGCTGTGATTTGTTCAGTCTTTTATCATTATCACGCTATTTTTAGGGTTCCATTGCCAAATGGCAAAAAACGGAACCCTTATAGATTCGTCATGTCTGTCTGTCTGTCCGTCCGTATGTCACAGCCACTTTTTTCCAAAACTATAAGAACTATACTTGGTAAGTAGATGTATTCTGTGAACCGCATTAAGATTTTCACACAAAAATAGAAAAAAAAAACAAAAAAAAATTCCCCATACTTAGAACTGAAAGTCAAAATATTTTTCATCAAACCCATACGTGTCTATGGATAGGTCCTCAAAAATGATATTGAGGTTTCTAGTATAATTTTTCTCTAAACTGAATAGTTTGCGCCAGAGACACTTCCAAAGTGGTAAAATGTGTCCCCCCCCCCCTGTAACTTCTAAAATAAGAGGATAATTAAATTTAAAAAAAAATGATTACCATCTAAACTTCTTCCGCAGTTTCTGTTGCCTATTTGTAATTCCTAACAATAATCTTTCCTGTATCAATTTTCAACCCTTTAGCCATTAGAACGTGATTGAGTAATAAGCATCCAAGCTTACGATTCCATTCCCGCAACCCATGGGAACCTATTCCCAGGATACAAAGTAACCTATGTGTTACTCCGGACTATAATGTGGGATATATTATAGTCCGGAATAACACACATGCTACTTTTTTATACGTTATACTTTTTTGTACTTCACCAGGCGGTAGAAGTTTGATGACACAAATTTGTCACAAAATTCGGCCGGGTGGGTACCACCGTGTACGATTGCGAAAAACCCTCCATCCAATTTTGGTTTGATTGCGTTCAGGGGTCAGCAAGTGCATAGCCGGGCAGGGGGATTGTGGTCGCAACACTAGTATGACCGGTGGGTGTCACGCGGTGCTGCGACGACAATCCTCTTCTGATGAGGCCGTCAAGCTGAGTGCCACCATTGTTAACATGGTACGTGTATGTAATGGTGACCCTCTTACCTAAGACTTTACCTTCAGCTTGCCATCAGGCGAGGTGAAGTCAAATTGACGTGTCCTAAAAAAAAAAAACTTTACAGACTTCAAATAATTTATCCTATTCGTAAGAAGTAAGAAATAGGATGTACTGGTGAACCGTTGCTTACTATAGGATCAGTCTTAGCAGTGTCAGTATGCCATATTTTCATAGATACTAATTAACAGAATGCTGGAAGGCACTACACTTCTTTAATTATTTCAATGCTTGCTCTGGCCGCTGCCCATCCGAAGGTACCTGTGGGTGATGCCCCTAGCAAGCTGTGCCAAATGTGCCATATTTGGTACAGCTTGCAAGAGCATAATGACATTTACGTTGATATTGAGTGAGGGGCTTTGGTGAATTAATGTGGATCTGAGCTACCTTACCTTATGTTCGGGTGGGGTCATGAGATCGAGTCCGACCTACAAGAGCTTTCAGTTTTTGACCCTGGGGTATACTTTCGAGGGCTTACCCGGGGTGCCCGGCAATGGACACTTGAGGAGGCCGGCTTGAACCGACTAAAACCGCACGCCGTCTCGGGTCTTCAGACGCCGGGGAGTAAGGTTGCCCATAGAGCATATTCCTCGCACCCCGACTGACCCTGGGCCATCTCCGGTTTCGAGATGGCCCCCTCGGATTTGGGAACCACGGTGTCCTCGTCTTACCCCGGTTTGGGGGAGGGGCGCAACTTCATGGTACCTTTTTTCTTTTTTTTTTCGTACGGAAATCCCTTCAACACTTCCTTCGTTCGAGTTTCATCCTGGCCCGCAATTACTGATGTACGTTTCATGGTAGGCCTTTAATTTAATATCATTTGATATTAATATCAAACTTAGTAATCTACACGTTAGTGATAAAAAGGTCTTGAGGTACAGACGGAAGGGGGTGTGTGTTGGGTAACCTCCTCGAGTGTCGCTCCGATTCCGATCCCGCTGCAGTCCGGGGGGAACGGAATCGGAGCGGCCGGTACACCCTGGGCGGCGGTCAATGGCTTCCCCTTCATAGGGTTGGCATTGATCGTCGGCCAATACCCAACGTGGCGGGAACACATCGCTCTCCGTACTCCTCTGCTTTCAGAGGAGACAGGATGAGCGATGCTGTTAGTGGTGAGATGGCCCAGGGTCAGCCGGGGTGCGAGGGATATGCTCTATGGGTAACCTTACACCCCGGCGTAGTCGGTTCGATTCCGACACGCCCATCCCATCGTCGGCACCGATGGGAAAGTTTTATTTCGCGTCACGCAAGGATTGCACGTCAACAATTACTACGTGACGGTGGTAACGCTTTCAACTTTGCACTACACGCGTTACGTGATCCGCATACTCGTAGTAGACTCTAGTATTCACACTTCTACAAAATATTAAAAATATAACTGGGTTACACTAACACAATACAAATACACATACAAATAACTTTGAAGAATATTTTAGTTTTAACACTTGTAACAATGGAATACTATTGAAGGTGTAATTGTGGTTAGCGCCATCTGTTCCATCCGCGAGCTGGCGTGAGATACTGTATCGATGTTTCTCGTCGTGTTTTCATCTGGCCGAACATTCGAGGAAACTCCAGAATTAATTTGATATATAAGGAGGTTCGCAGTGACCCTGTGATTCATTTTTTGTTTGAGAGGTCATTAGTCGTGTCCATACAAGTCATTATTGTGAATTGTTATTATTGAGAAAAATATATTACCCGATTTGGAGGTTATAGTTCGTGTTTGTTCCCAGATTTGATCTGGTAAGTTATTTTATTATATTGCTGTCAGTATATTCGCATAATGGGGATGTGTTATTGATAAAAGTTGTATATCTTCATCACAGGGTCGTTAGTTCTTGCAAAGAACCCATAAAAATAAGTCAGACAGCAGTGACTCTGAGGTGGTCAATCGTGGTAGCTTGGATACCTTGCCATTGGGACGCAGATCGCAGGGAAAGCTCCGGGATCTGTTCTGCCGGTGCCCAGCCACTGTGGGCCCCGCGAATACACAAGATCCATAAGGTCAAGCTATTTACTTATTATATTTGTTCATTGCATTACTGCTGACCGGCGCGAGGCTGGTGTATAATATTACTGAGCTGTGCCACTCCTGGCTGGCATCTCATGAGAATCACCCCTGGGTACTGAAGTGATTGCATGTCTATATATGAGTACCTGTACCTGTGTTCTGTTGTGTCTTGCTGTGTAACTTATTCTGTGTATCTGTCTGTGTGCTGTGACCTATCACTACTCTCAAGCTTATCTCTTTGTACCTTAACTTATATATATATTCTGTATCTGTGTGTCTCAGTTTCCTATGAATATATATTTGTATTCTTTTTATATAGTATCTTCTAAATATATGTTTGCCAACTGATTCTTGAGTTTCATTGGAGATCAGCTGACCTGTGCACTACCTAAGAACCTCTGTGGAAAGGCGCCCTGGGATTAAGAACTCATTCTTTTGCTCACCTGGTCTAGCCGGTGAGTAACCTATTAAGAAAAAAGGTTACACATTGTTAGCTATAAACTCTGTGGAACTGATCTAAGTGACTGCAAACCGTTGGATGCAATAGCTTCATGATTAAGTGTTTTGCCTTGTTTTACACTTTTCAGCAGTCAACGTCTATTGGCAGTAATAGTGACACCAAGAAATTATTATCATAATGATTGGTATCCTCGGATTCACTAGCGTGGAATACTGATCCCATTTCCGTAACCCATGGGAACCTATTCCAGTGGCTTATGTGTTATTCAAGATTATAATCTGCCCCTGTACACATATAACGGCTGAACGGATCTGGGTAAAATTTTGGAACAGCGATAGATTATAAATCTGGAATAACACACAGGCATTTTAATCCCTGGAATAGGTTCCCTAGGCGGGAATAGGATCAGAATTCCACGCGGGTGAAGTCACGGGCAATAGCTGGTACATAATGCAAAAATACCTATTCTGACATATGAATAGTTACACTGAGCGGGAATCGAACCCGCGACCTCTGACTTAGTTGTCAACCGCTTTACCGCTACGCCACAGCAGATATGTACCTAAATACTTTAATACGATCAATTACGTGTTTTATTCGATTAATGAAAATTGCCTTACCAAATTTATTTAATATTGTGTAGCCTCCTGGCAGGCCACAGAGAGGTAGGCAGTGGGTTCTAAAATTAAACGCTATATAGATAGTATGCAATAATATATTGTCCACTTCCGCCCACTCCGACTACAATAAAAAGCACAATTAAGTGAAGGCACTGGCCTGTCGAGGGTGCGGAGTCTCCTCTGTGTCTGGTCCCGATCCGGTGAGACCGTAGGTGGCGAGGCCGTATAAGTAATGTACCAGCAGCGACCAGCTCCAGACTGGCAGCCAAGTTAGCGGGCAGGTAGCCGACGAGGTAGGAGGTGGATCCTGGAACGCAGACCGAGCACATTAGGGAGGCTCCTGTGCGTTGAGAGACCCTAGCCAGCGCAGAACCCTTCCCGTGCTAATCTGCGCTAAGCAGCCCCCAAAAGTACTAGGAAGAGAACAGCTGATGGGTAATATAATTATTAGGGAAGCAACTCACCCCCAGCGGGAACACACAACACTTATCAATATTGTTAATATTTATATATTTATTATTATATTATTATTTATATTATATTATATTATATTATATTATATTATATATATATATTATATATTATAAAAAAAAAAAAAAAAAAAAAAAAAAAAAAAAATATTTATTAAATCATATTATATTATTATCTTATACTAGGTAGGTACTATATTTAAATTTAATAGTGTATTAGGCACTAGTGCGACCTAGCCGGTAGCGACCGATAGAATCGCGGTAGAAACCCCTCTTTTCTCATTGCTAATTAGACCGGTTAAACCCCTGCCTCCGTTTACTTATCTAATCTACCAGCATAGAGGTTGCCTTGTCTTTTTTAGTAGGCGCCACCCTTGCGACGTGACAGTACCCCGCCGCAAAGGGAAGGATTTTACGTACCTAATGCCAAAAGCAAAATCCGTCTAAGACCTCCATACACTATTACCCCCAAACTATAGCTACTCTTTATAATTGATGAGTTTCAAATCCTTAATATGCCAGTATCCCAATGAATTGCCCTTTTGATCTGCCAATTCGTAAACTAGTGGTGATTTTTTAGCTATGACTTTGCATTTCACAAATTTCGGGGCCAGTTTTTTATTAAAGTACCTATCCTTGTCACTTTGCAAGAACGTTCTCTTCCAGACCGTGTCACCGACTTCGAATTCCGTCACGCGACGACGCAAATTATATGTATGACAGTTTTTTGAATGTGCCTGCAGTAGGTGCGATTGCACTTTGTCAAAAATATCACTCAGGTGGCCCAAATTTTCAGCATAGTGGTCACGAGGTTGAAAGATGACATCCTCGGACTGCGCATCAACATAATGCGAACCACACGCGACCAACTCACGCCCGTACACGAGGAAATTGGGGGTATAGCCCGTTACTTCATTAACCGCACTGTTTATTGCAAATTGTATCTGTGGTAGTAATTTATCCCACACCCGTTGGTCGTTCTCAATAAAAGTTGATACCGCCGTCATTACTGTTTTGTTGTATCGTTCGACGGTGTTGACGTGCGGTGAGTATTTCGGTGTGTGATGTATATTAGGCACCTTGTATTTAGTGAGCAGATTCTTTAGGGTAGCGCTTATAAATTGCTTGCCGTTATCCAAAATAACTGTAGATGGGATACCGTGAATCATAAACACCTTTTCCTCCATAATATTAGTAATCGCTTCAGCGGTAGCACGCTTTATAGGAAATAAAAGGCAATATTTACTAAAACAACATGTGACAACAAATATGTGGCAGTTCTGATTTCTCGTTGGCGGAAGAGGTCCAACAAGATCTATACTAATCGTTTGGAATGGTCTGGAACATATTTTAGGACGACCCATTTCCCCCAACGGCGCGTGATTCGAATGCTTATGAGCTATGCAATTATCACATGCGGACACGAATGCGACCACGTCCCTATGCATACCGGGCCAGTAATAACGCAGCGCTAACCGTTTGTAAGTTTTGAATACACCAAAGTGTCCCGCAGTAGGTTCGGCATGGTTCTCCTCAATCACGCTCCTCCGGATTTCAACAGGTATTACTTCCTTCCACTCAAATTCTTTACGCAAGGAGCATTTAGCTTTCATAAGTCTGTAAAGTTTTCCATTTTTAATGAAATAATTGGGAAAAGAAGAGGCAGAAGTTTGGCACCCTTTGTAAATATTTAAGTACCATTGATCAGTAGTTTGTGTAGCATTTAGACTACTGTCAATAGCAGAAACCGGACATGCTCGAGAGAGTGCGTCTGGGATGACATTGTCAGCACCGCGACGGTGTTTCACATCAAAATTAAATGCTGATAAGCGCACTCCCCATCGAGCTAGTCGGCCGGTAGGGTTACTAAGATTAAGGAACCACTTCAAAGAGGAATGATCCGTGTATATTGTAAACTTTAGCCCATTATCAAGGTAGCAGCGCCAATGTTCTACTGCCACTAGAACAGCTAAAGCCTCCCGCTCAGTGATACTGTAATTCCGTTCTTGCGCCGATAATGACTTACTCATATAAGCGATAGGAAGTTCGACACCGTCAATAGTTTGAGTGAGCAGGGCCCCGATACCGTAATCACTCGCATCAGTGTGAACTTCGAAGGGTTTATCATAATCCGGGCAAGACAGAATAGGAGCCGAAACCAGACATTCCTTTAATTTATTAAAAGCGTCATCTGCCTCCTTTGACCAGTGGAATGACGCAGCTTTTTTCCCAGATGATGTTAGTTTATTAAGAGGACCCGCGACGGAGCTGAAATTCGGAACAAACCTACGGTACCAAGACGCAGTACCAAGGAACCTTTTGACTTCCTTTTTATTACTTGGAGTGGGAAAATTTAAAATGGCTTCCACTTTACTGGAATCCACCTGTAAGCCCCTGGAGTTCACAACATAACCCAAATATTTAAGTTCATTACGAAAAAACATAGATTTTTTTGGAATTAATAGTTAGATTCGCGGATTTTAATTTTCCATAAACTTTGTTGAGTAGGGAAATATGGCGGTCAAAGTTTGAGGATATCAGAATTATGTCATCAAGAAAAACAAAAACTGAATTTTCAAACTCGGGGCCACTAAACATTTGATCCACCAACCTTTGTTGGGTAGCTGGCGCATTGGTCAGTCCCATGGACATAGTAACAAATCTGTAGGTTCCGCGAGTTGGCACATAGTGTGACGAACGGGCCTCACGTGACGTTCTATCTGGTCATAAACGCAGATTCAAACACCAGCGATCAGCTTACGTCCGCCTTAGGTACATTTAAAGGGACTGGCCGTCAGTATGCACACTCTTTCCCTGCCATGCAGCGGAGGTGTGGACTGTATCTTTCGAACGAGGTCAGGGAAAGTATAAATACTCGTCCCTGTGCGTCTCTCTAAGCGAAAGGATAAACCGACCGCGAGCGGTACGGTTCCGAATTAGATTGAACAGGAACACCAGTAAATAAGACACAGAATTCGGTTGAATAATATGGCTTTAATAATGGCCCATCTGATCAGTGCAAAGTCTGAGTGTTATCTCGAAGACTATTGCTGGCGACTCGGCTAAGATGTCGCAATCGTTCAAAATGTTGTGCCAGCTTAAGTACTCTCGAACTTTACCATGACGAGGGCCGTCAAAATACGAACAAATTATACGGAAATTTACATTCATTTTTCACTATCTATTTTACAGTTTTTTACTTATATTTAACGAACTATGTACAAGAATTATAATGTGTAAATGCAACAAGATGGGTAGGGCGGTCACCCATCCCATGGTAAGGGTTTTTAATAGGTATTTACTATTGTTTACTAATTACAGCAGTTTACAATCGAAATTATGAGTGGCTGGGCTCTATCATGCGACGTTATTGGTCGATTACACAAATATTATACATCGTACGGTATTACATGGGTTGTTATGTGGTAGCCACTCACTGACTCTATATAATGCATAAACTTTACTTCACACAACAGCGCTTTTATGGCTGATTTTACTAATTTACTATACAGTGATTTTACATATTAAATTTCTTATATCTATTAACAAAAAAGGGGTGCTGCGACCGTCTCGTGCGTACGGTGGCTGTGTTGATTGAATGTCTAAGATCATTTTACTGTTTGTCACAAATCACTGGTTTTACGATTCACTAATTTTCAATTTCATTTATACGGATCACGAATCACTTTCACTAAGTGTCTGTCGCGAACATTTCTCCCGCCGTGCAGCAGAGTGAGGCGCGGCCGCTTGTGATGCTGCATTCCTCGGTGAGCGACATCACTTAGGCAGTGGCACGATCTTCTTAGTTGGGCGCTTGAGCACGCCCCCGGCTGTGCGCACCTCAACGGTCCAGACTTGACCGTCGGCGCCTGGGTAGACGGCGGTGACTCGGCCCCTTGGCCAAGTGTTGCGGGGCAGCTGACCGTCGGCGATCAAGACAGGATCGCCGACCTCGATGCGAGGGCCCGACCCATGGGGCTCCCGCCGGTGTTGCAGCTCGGGTAGGTACTCGCGCACCCATCTGCGCCAGAACATGTCGGCGAGCGCCTGAGCGCGTCGCCACTGCTTCTTGTGGTCGATGTCGGTAGAGTCGAACTCACCGAGCGATGAAAGTCGGGAGGAACCACCGAGTAGGATGTGGTTCGGGGTTATAGCCTCGTCGTCTTCGGGGCTCACGGAGACGTGTGTGAGGGGGCGGCTATTCACTGTGTATTCCACCTCACACAGCAAAGTGGAGAGCACCTCTTCATGGGGATGGCGCTCGTGTAGGACCGTAGTGAGTGCGGTCTTTACGCAGCGTACTAGACGCTCCCAGACACCCCCCATAAAGGGAGCAGCGGGGGTGATGAAGCGCCACACGATGCCTCGATGAGCGGCTTCGCGAGACAGAGCCTCGCGCATCTCGCGGTCGGCACCATGCATGTTGGTGCCATTGTCTGAGTATATCTCAGCAGGGCAGCCTCGGCGCGCGGCGAACCTCCGCAAAGCTAGGATTGCGGAGTCCGCGCTCAGGCTGGCGGCGACTTCCAGGTGGACTGCCCGGGAGGTCAGGCAGGTGAACAGCGCCACATAGCGCTTTTGGTGTTGCCTGCCGATAGTGACACTGAGCGGCCCGAAGTAATCGAGCCCAGTGTAGGTGAAAGGCCTGCGGTGGTGCGCAAGGCGTGTCTTCGGATGGTCACCAGTAGCTGGCTCAGGTGGCTGCGCCTTCCTGATGCGGCACTGCAAGCATAGATGAAGGACCGACCTGGTCGTCGGCCGTAGGCGTAGTACCCAATAATGTTGGCGTACCTCATTGATAACGGTTTCGGTACCACTGTGATGCAGTTTTCGATGCGTCCAGTCTATGTACAACTGTGTGATTGTGTGTCCTCCATCTAATATTGGCGGCCTTTTTACTGCTTCGGACACGTCTTGTGTTGCTGATATTCTGCTCGTTAATACGATTACTCCGTCTGCGAGCTCAACACGGAGTTTTCGGAGTCGGCTGTCTAGAGGCACTTCCTGCTGATTTTTTAATCTTTCGATGTCCCTTTTAAATGCGGTGTTCTGTACGCATTTGACAAGCTGTAATTCGGCTTTGTGAAGGTATTCAGCGGTTAAAATTTTAAAATTCTGATTGGGTACAGTGTTCTGGGGTAACACTGGCCCTTTAGATACCTTTACTCGCCGAGCGGTGTGACGCCAATCGGGATCCTTTTCTCTGTTTTTGATCGTCCTTTTGTAGGCCACCTGTTGAGTCCGAGGTTTTCGGAGTGCGTCTATAAACTGTAGCACCCGGGCGGTGGTGCGTAGAAGCTTCTCCCAGCTGGAGAACCTGGTGACGTCAATTATTGAGGCACTTACGTCTGTTGCGGTGGTGACTCTCTCTTCGCCGGTGGCTTCGGTTAGTAGCGGCTTCTCGGTTGGCCAGTCTGTCGCATCCTTATATAGGAAGGCCGGCCCGTTGTACCACTCGTGATCGGATGTGAAATTAGCAGGTACATCGCGAGTGGCTGAGTCTGCTATGTTTGACTTTGACGGGAGCCATCTCCAGTCCTCGACCTTACTGCTATCTTCTATGGCGGCGATCCTGTGAGCTACAAAGGGTTTATAAATACGAGAGCCTTTCCTTAACCAAGTTAAACTGTTTTGCTGTCAGACCAGTAGGTAATAGAGTCTGGCTGAATCCTGTGGCTCTCGGTGACGGCTGTAGCTAATCGAGTTCCCATCACCGCAGCTTGCAGCTCCAATCTAGGGATCGACGTGAGTTTTAATGGGGTCACCCTCGCCTTTGCCGTGACGAGACTGACTTTCACCTGTCCGTCATGGGTGACGGTCCGCCAGTAGATGGCTGCAGCGTAGGCTGCTTCGCTGGCATCCGAAAAAACATGCATCTGAATTGTATGACGATCGGTGTATCCCGGGTAGCACCTAGGTATCCTCACGAATTTGAGAGCTTGTAGATGGTCTGTCCATACGCTCCATTGGGCTGAAAGTTTCTCGTCTAGCGGTTCGTCCCAGTCTGTGCCTAGGCGCCATGCCTCCTGGAGAATCTGTTTGGCTCTCACGGTGACCGGTGATGCCAACCCGAGAGGGTCATACAACGACATAATTATTTTTAAAGCTTCCCTCTTGGTAGGCGACGTCTTGTTTACTAAGTTGTCAGGCAGTCTGGCTAGTTTTAAATTAAAACTTAGAGTGTCTGTCTGTGGGTCCCAGATCAGGCCGAGGATCTTCTCTTCCTGGGCCTTAGATGTGATATTTACACATTCAGTGTGGTTCGGACTGTTCTCTAATCGATCTTTCAGCTGTACGGAGTTAGAGACCCATTTTCGTAACTCGAACTTGGCCTTTCTGTGAATGTCACGTACCTGTGTGGTGATGCGTATCGCCTCTTCTATGTTTGGGAAGCTGTCAAGGTAGTCGTCCATATAATGATGGTTGACGATGGCGTTCACTGCTTCGGGATAGTCGTCTGAGTGCTGCTTCGCGTTCCAATTCTTCGCGAAGATCGCGGTGCAAGGTGAGCTGGCTGCGCCGAAGATGATAGATTTCATACGGTACTCATCTGGCGCTCCCTCCCGCCGGTTACCTCTCCATAGGTATCTTAGTGCGTCCCGATCTTCTGGACGCACCTGAACCTGCATAAACATCTCGGTGATGTCAGCTGACACGGCGATTTGGTGGCGACGGAAGCGCATCATGACACCTGGGAGTGACTGTAATAAGTCCGGGCCTGTTAGTAGGAAGTCGTTGAGAGACTTTCCTCCCGATTTGGCGGCAGCGTCGTGGACTATCCTTAGCTTGTCTGGCTTGCTAGGGTTGTGTACGTCGAAATGCGGTAAGTACCAGGTCTTACCTGGTCTGGCTGGCTTCGGAGCTTCCTCCGCATACCCTTTCTGTATGAGTAATTCAATCTGTTCGGTGTATTTCGATTTTAAATCTGAATTACGATCTAATTTTCGTTCTATGGAAGTTAGTCTGTTAACAGCGTTATTATAGCTGTCTGGCATAACGTCGTCGTCCTTCTTCCATAGAAGAGCGGTCTGTATGCGGCCATCGGTTAGTTGAACGGTATTGTTTTCTAAAATGTTCGCAGCTAACTGTTCCGGATCGGATTTCGGGCGACGCGGGTTGATTAGAAGTGATTCTATTGCGAAATATTCTTTTAATTGACGGTCAATGCTGTCGTCAACGGTTGAGAGTCGATTGATAAAATGTATACTGTGACCTAAGGCTCGGCTGTGGCTTCCATGCAGCACCCATCCTAGTGCTGTGAGCGAGGCAACTGGCTGTTGGCGAGGTCCCCTCTTGGTGTGGCTAGATATTAAAAGGTGCCAGTTGTCTTGGCCTATTAGTACCTTTGGGGTTCCTCCGGTGTAGACGAGCTGATCTTTGATATCTGCCAGATGTTCGCAGTCCTCAATGTCCGTCTCGCTGATGGTCTGTGACGAGAGTTGCAGCTTGGGCACGGTTCTCACCGTCAACGGGATGCTGGTACCATCGGGGTTGCCTATATAAACTTCGACTCTTCGTGAGTCCGGTAGATCGATCGCTGTATCCCCAATGGCCTTGATGGTAAACGGTTCAGTCTTACCTCGGGCTCCCAGTTCGGCAGCTATATCTCTATCTATGAGGGATATGGTAGATCCATCGTCAAGGAGAGCGTACGTCAATATCTCTCCCGCCGGTCCGGAGAGTTTGACTGGTGCTATCTTTAAAAAGGCTTGCTTACTTGATCGGATAAATGAACTAGCAACTGTCTCTTCTTGAGGTTTCTGTTTACTGTAATGAAGTAATCTGTGGTGAGAGGCCGGACAGTTGTCTACACCACACTTCCTGATCTGACATCTATGATCGCTATGGCGGAATTTAAGACAACGAAAACATAGTTTGTGTTTCTTCGCCAAGTCCCACCTCTTATCGGAGTTTCCTTTGATGAAGGTTTCACAGTTCGATGCGTAGTGCCCCTCAGAGTCGCATATCCTACACTTACGTGTGATCTTATCTTCGGTCTGTCGCTCAGTGGCCGTAAAGGCTCTCTGAGGGACACGACGATTCGGCTGGTTATCTCGGTTATCTCTGTTATCTCTGATAGTCTCGGCTGGTGCGAAGGCACTACAATAGCGGGCATATTCGGTTACGTACTCGCTGAACGAAGCTAAATCAGGAGTAGAGTTATACTTTTCGGTATACGTGCGATACCATTGCACACGGAGTGAATTAGGCAGCTTATCTGTGAGTATTCGTAGTAATTCGGCATTCATCAGATAATGGTTTTTCTTTAAAGCCTGAAGAGTGACGACGCTACTCCTTATACGACTGGCAAACGTACAGATGTCCTTAGGGGCTTCGGTACATCGCGGCAATGCTCTTAGTTTATCGGTTTCTGATTGAGCGATGGAGTCAGGTCGTCCGAATTGGAGCTCAAGTTCTCGGATAATATGCTCCGGCTGTGCATTTGCTATAAGTTCGGAACTAACAATTTCTAGAGCTCTGCCTTTAAGGCTTCGTCTGAGTCTAGCTGTATTCTCGATGTCATTAAAATACATCTTAGTGGTGTCATATATTGCTTTGAATGACAGCCATTCGGTATGCGACCCGCCAAACACTGGTAAAGTCATTATGACCTTCGATGCCGATGGATACGAGGACGTAAATGAAGCCTCCATCGGTTTTCTATCAGCGAGCGCAGCTATAGCAGATGTAAGTTCGGTAATAAACGGTTTCAAATAATTCTCATTTGACTGTACGGTAAGTTCGGCTGTGCCCCCAACCCGGGGCACGTTAAAAGGCTCTTTCTGAGTCTCAATATAAGCGGTTGTACCCCCAACCCGGGGTACCAAAGGTGTCTCCTTTTGGAGCTCGTTAAATTCGGCTGTGCCCCCAACCCGGGGCACGATAGGAGTCTCTTTCTGAGGCTCAATATAAGCGGATGTACCCCCAACCCGGGGTACCATTGGTGCCTCCTTTTGGAGTTCATTTAATTCGGCTGTGCCCCCATCCCGGGGCACGATGGGAACCTCTTTCTGAGGCTCATCTTCGTGGGTCTCCTTCTGGAGGTGTCCACTTACGAAACGTGGTTCTAAGCCGAGTCGTGTCGAGGGCGCATCTTCTTGTAACCACGAACGAACATATTCGGACCTTGAATGGGCATCATCATCGTAATCAGTGTCTTCGGCTGACTCTTCAGCCCTGCGTAGTGCCACCTCAGCTAGTTGCAGTTTAATTTTTAGCATCTCCTCCTGAGCTTTCAATGCACGCTTGCGCGCCCTCGATTTACTATGTATAGTAGATCTGGATCTAATCGTCACGCATGGCTCACGGCTGAATGACTCAGAGGTACGTACTCCTTCTATGGGTTTCTGTTCAACTGGACGTAACGTACTGTCTGATCTATTCTCTTCCAGACACCACGGTTTCTTACTGATATCTGTTTGCGTCTTGGCGCTAGGGGGCCGTGGTGTACTGGTTGACGGTTGAGTCATGCACGATGGTGCGCTTACCTCGGATCCGACTGGTATTGAGGGTGAGCGTGGCGGCTGCTCATGGCGGAGGATCTCTTCTCGAGCCAGAGTCTTCTCAGGCTGGCTTGGTTCTGAAGCTTTAGATCTGGTGGTCGGCATGTTGGCTGGCACTAATTCACACGACACTTAACACAGGTTCACTGATTCTGTAGTTTTTACTGTTTAACGCAGATTCACTTGATTCTATAGTTTACTGGTTAAAACTGGCTTATTTACTGGTGATAATACGGATATAAATCGCGCACACGTTACTGTATACTGTTTGACTATTTTGTCTTATAAGAACGGATATAGATACGCGGAACTGACTCTAATTACTGTTTTAAAAACACTGACTCTAATTAGACGAGAATTTAGACGCACGGGAAAAGCAGGCTGTCATGCGATACGTCCGGCTGGAAGCTATCCACAAGTGGACAGCAACGCTTTAATCCGGCTCGCAATGAACCACATAAATGTGGCCAGCAGGCTCTTAATCCGGCAACGAAGGACCAATAAATGTGACGAACGGGCCTCACGTGACGTTCTATCTGGTCATAAACGCAGATTCAAACACCAGCGATCAGCTTACGTCCGCCTTAGGTACATTTAAAGGGACTGGCCGTCAGTATGCACACTCTTTCCCTGCCATGCAGCGGAGGTGTGGACTGTATCTTTCGAACGAGGTCAGGGAAAGTATAAATACTCGTCCCTGTGCGTCTCTCTAAGCGAAAGGATAAACCGACCGCGAGCGGTACGGTTCCGAATTAGATTGAACAGGAACACCAGTAAATAAGACACAGAATTCGGTTGAATAATATGGCTTTAATAATGGCCCATCTGATCAGTGCAAAGTCTGAGTGTTATCTCGAAGACTATTGCTGGCGACTCGGCTAAGATGTCGCAATCGTTCAAAATGTTGTGCCAGCTTAAGTACTCTCGAACTTTACCATGACGAGGGCCGTCAAAATACGAACAAATTATACGGAAATTTACATTCATTTTTCACTATCTATTTTACAGTTTTTTACTTATATTTAACGAACTATGTACAAGAATTATAATGTGTAAATGCAACAAGATGGGTAGGGCGGTCACCCATCCCATGGTAAGGGTTTTTAATAGGTATTTACTATTGTTTACTAATTACAGCAGTTTACAATCGAAATTATGAGTGGCTGGGCTCTATCATGCGACGTTATTGGTCGATTACACAAATATTATACATCGTACGGTATTACATGGGTTGTTATGTGGTAGCCACTCACTGACTCTATATAATGCATAAACTTTACTTCACACAACAGCGCTTTTATGGCTGATTTTACTAATTTACTATACAGTGATTTTACATATTAAATTTCTTATATCTATTAACAAAAAAGGGGTGCTGCGACCGTCTCGTGCGTACGGTGGCTGTGTTGATTGAATGTCTAAGATCATTTTACTGTTTGTCACAAATCACTGGTTTTACGATTCACTAATTTTCAATTTCATTTATACGGATCACGAATCACTTTCACTAAGTGTCTGTCGCGAACACATAGAAAGCGGTCTTGTCCCGATCCTTTTCAGTAATAGGTATCTGCCAGAATGACTTAGACAAATCTATGCTACTCAAATACTTGGCGTCCTTCAGATTGTCTAATATTTCTGAAACATATGGCAACTTATACGCGTCCTTCCGGGTAACCGAATTCAGCTTCCGGCTGTCCAGACAAAATCTCAGTTTACCATCTTTTTTAGGCGTTAGCAGTATAGGGGACGACCATGGACTCTCACAAGACTCTACCACGCCCAGCCTTAACATGTCATCCAGCTCCTCGATAACAATACGCAGTTTTTCGGGCGATAATCTATAATAGCGTTGTCGAATCGGCGGCGAGTCCTCAGTGTCAATTCGGTGCTCCACAAGATGAGTACGACCCAGTCCAACTTTTTCACACGATATAAGTTCAAATCTATTCATTATATTATTGGCTGCCATTCTTTGCACTTCATCCAGCTCACTATAGGAGTGCAAAGCAATGGAAGATTCGCCCACAGAGGATATCTGTTGTTCCTTAATACCACTACCACACCAGGAAATAGAACCGCAAAATTTTGGTAGGAGTTGAAACTTTTTCCAGAAATCTATACCTAATATCAACGAAGATGTAATCGCAGGTACGATATAAGCCTTTAAGATATGAAATTGACTTTCAAAACTTACAGGTAGGTTTATATATCCTACGGCCGATAGCCTATGACCGCCTGCCGAAATAAAGGATTGTACTGAATGACATTCATTTACTTTTAAGCCCGAGGAAGAGAGCAAACTTAAGTGTGAGTTATTCCCCAATATGGTCACTGCCGACCCCGAATCCAACAATCCCCAGAGTGAGACATCTCCCACGTTGATAGCAACATAAGGCCTAACATCCGCATCGGGTTTCTTGTCGTAGATTGTCGCAATAGAATACGTAGAAGAATAAATTTTAATTGTAGTTAACCAATTCTGCCAATCCTCTTTATCGAATTTACTAGCATTGTTATTTGAATATGGTGTGCAACAATCTACGGCAATTAGTTTTTTTGACCCGTGTTGGGGTGACATTTTGGGCAATCAGGGTAAATAACCTCTTTAAGACCACATTTAAAACAGACCGGGTAACGGTCTTGTTTGCATTGTCGCAGCGAATGTTCATTAGTGCGGCAGCGCGGACAAAAAACTTGAGTTTTCGCCGAAGTACTACGCTGCGATTCCAGAGCCGCCACTGGTACACCAGAGCCGTATTTGTGAGGTCGACTGTAGTTATAATATTTACTATTTGACGAATTATTAGCTTTATTATAATTATAATAATTACTTTTATTAAACGTGGGTTTAGATTCAACCCTAACATAAGCCAAATCAGGGGCCAAGGTACCACTAAATGGCTTAGGAGGTTCGTGAAAATGAGAAGAAAGGCATTGCACGTTTTCATAGTTTATACACAAGTTACGAAGGGTCTCCACAGTATTAATGCCCGTTACACAAGCTGCCAGTACAGTCATATAGCAGGGACGTATGTTATGCTTAAGAATATTTAATTTTTCTTCCTCGGTAATGCTCACGGATAGCCGTGAAAATAACTCCGACATTATGGACAAATAAATAATAATGTTTTCGGATTCACCCTGCGTCCTATTACGTATCTCCGACATAAGTTTATAATCGTAATCGTAAGGGCTGAAATCTTCCTTTAACTTCGCAACCAGTCCATCCCAAGTAGTAACTGTGTCCCTAACGCTACGGAACCAATGAAGTGCGTTTCCAGTAAATATTTCGTAACCGCACATTAATAATCTATCTGAGGGTAGATTTCTTACCGCCCGATATTCATCAATTCGCTGTATGAACGCCCGTACACAAGTTGTACCGTCATATTTTACTGTAAATGACTCCCTAGTACGTGTGTGGTCGCACTGTATCGACACGAATGGAGTGCCCTCGAGTGTCGAAGATGACTGTGCACAGTCTGTACGCATGGATGTGGCATTTTGAACAGAGTCTGATTTTTTATTGAGGTTCAATTTACCTGATAGCACCTCAAACTCTTTAGCTAGTTTATCAATTTTACTAATGAACACTTCATTAGACCTATCAATTCGCCTCAAGCGATGATAAATGTGATTATGCAATGCAGTAGCTCGCCGGAATAGATCATAATCATATTTCTCAATTAACGAATTAATCCGTGTGGTGAGTTCAGTTAAAGAATTCAAAATGCCCTCACAATCAACAGAAGGCTCGAGGCCTGATTCAAAAAGATCATCATCCGATATCAGAGAAATTATCTTAGGAATTTGCTTCCGCAATTCTATCGTAGTGGAAGCCGGCTCGCCGCCTCTAATAAGTACCTCATAAGTTAATTCATTCTTGTTAAGAAGATAATATTTAATTGGGTGAGTTGCCATCCTAAGAAAAGAACGAGAATCTAACAACAATAAGCTAAATAAGCACTACAATTACTGCACTAAGTACAATTATACTACACAAGAAGCAGCGGTACAATACAATATACCGCATCCAAAGCTAGTACCAATATATAAACAACACAAACATACAAATTTGATTAACAATTTGATTGATAATATTAAGATTGAAGGTGGGTATTTAAATTGAATTGAATGATACAAATTATGACAATAAAGGTATAATCAAATGTCCAATAATAATAATAATTAGGTAAATACACAAATTTAATTTAACTGTATAAAATGTATAGATAATGTATTAATTATATAAGTATCTATGATACTTAATTAATGGAATAATAGCTTATAGTATATCTATTGTATAGAACTGAATATGATTTATAAATTGCAGTTGCAGTTATTTACTATTCTGTATGTCTCAGTAAACTAACTTCTCCACCCTCAGTCTGATCTTTACAAAATAATTCTTACTACTTTTTACGATTCGGTGTAATTAAAAAACATACACTATCCTACGGTACGTTAACACAATAAGCATAATTAGGTAGGCAGTGCTATTTTTTCTCAAGTAGGTAGGTATTATGCGAACTGTTACGTCTTAACTTACAATAAAATTTATTTAGTTTATTAATTTGGAATTACAATCATTAGACAGGTAGGTATATGACTGTAAAATACGGACTCACAACGCAACAATGCCCACTTGCTTTGCTTTAGATGAGCATCTAAGTACACATATAAACCAGTCGGTATTAAAACAAAAACGCACCAGTTCGCTGCTATTAAGTGGCACCTCCTCGTTCACAATTAAGTTGTTACGGCTGTGAGCTGCAAAGCGAGAAATGCAATCGAAGCGGTTGGAAGTAGGACTATAACCGTTGAGCGCCACTGTAGCCTCCTGGCAGGCCACAGAGAGGTAGGCAGTGGGTTCTAAAATTAAACGCTATATAGATAGTATGCAATAATATATTGTCCACTTCCGCCCACTCCGACTACAATAAAAAGCACAATTAAGTGAAGGCACTGGCCTGTTGAGGGTGCGGAGTCTCCTCTGTGTCTGGTCCCGATCCGGTGAGACCGTAGGTGGCGAGGCCGTATAAGTAATGGACCAGCAGCGACCAGCTCCAGACTGGCAGCCAAGTTAGCGGGCAGGTAGCCGACGAGGTAGGAGGTGGATCCTGGAACGCAGACCGAGCACATTAGGGAGGCTCCTGTGCGTTGAGAGACCCTAGCCAGCGCAGAACCCTTCCCGTGCTAATCTGCGCTAAGCAGCCCCCAAAAGTACTAGGAAGAGAACAGCTGATGGGTAATATAATTATTAGGGAAGCAACTCACCCCCAGCGGGAACACACAACACTTATCAATATTGTTAATATTTATATATTTATTATTATATTATTATTCATATTATATTATATTATATTTATTAAATCATATTATATTATTATCTTATACTAGGTAGGTACTATATTTAAATTTAATAGTGTATTAGGCACTAGTGCGACCTAGCCGGTAGCGACCGATAGAATCGCGGTAGAAACCCCTCTTTTCTCATTGCTAATTAGACCGGTTAAACCCCTGCCTCCGTTTACTTATCTAATCTACCAGCATAGAGGTTGCCTTGTCTTTTTTAGTAGGCGCCACCCTTGCGACGTGACAATTGGTTAAAATTATAATAAACAAAGGAATAAGATGAGTGATAATATTCGTAAGATTTAGAAATTCTAATAAAAAATCGTGACTTAGACTGCTAGAAGCTTACAACATCAAGCCTATCTTCAAGCCCACGATGCAGTTACGTAATCTTCACCGTTCGGTCAAGAACCCTCGTAACCCACTATCTTCAGCTGGAGTTTACCGAATCCCCTGCTCATCTGGCTCTGTATACGTGGTTGGTACTCCGTGTCCCAACTGCACCTATAAATACGCCAGTGACTCGGGCCTCTACATCAGCCGCAGTGAAGTAGTCGCCGAGGACAGTTCTCCGCAGTCGTCGGCGCCCCGATGTCGACTGAAGATGTCGACCGCAGTGATCGACGAAACGTTTGGGACACAAGTTTAATATGGACCACGGCCAAACAGCCCGGAAGCAGTATATTCTACAAGATTGTAAAGTCATTCATTGTTTCCGTAGCTCGCAAGAATTACGGTAAATGGCTTCAGCGTCGCCCCGAGACGTATATAATATATCGGAATGTATCTAATATATCGGAGAATTTCGAATATCTGGGAAGTGTCTAAGTAGCTCAGTTGGTCAGAGCTTTCCCCCTGTAAGCTGCTGATCGCGGTTTCAAGTCCTGTCCTAGATTTTCTATTATTAAAGGTTCTCTCCGAGGTATGGAGGGGTATTAATGTGTTAAAAATGGTCATCCAACCTAAGACTGACTTGGCTTAAGAATGAAAAAAAGAAAATACATTTATTAAACAGACATACTTAACAATTGCTAAACATAAGCAACTAAACACATTACAGATTAACGACATGGAAAGTAAGACAGGAAAAGAAAGTACCTTTTTATGAGTCTAACAAAATTATAGCTTCCCTTGCTTGCATCTATACTGTTAAACTCATAATAGGTTAGTGTGGAGTGTGTGTTTAAAAGGCCGCAGTTCAGCTAATGCTACAGATTGGTACAATCTGCAAGTGCGAGGGATATGCTGTGCGAGGGATATGCTCTATGGGCAACCTTACACCCCGGCGTCTGTAGACCCGAGACGGCGTGCGGTTTTAGTCAGTTCAAGCCCGACATAACCGCCCCCGCTGACGAAAAAAAAAAAAAAAAAAGGTACCATCTGCTGGTTTTTTCAAACAAGTTTTGACTAGTATTGCTTAACTTTGCAATATAAAACTAAGGGGTTCTCACTTAGCCACGAGCCACTCTAATAAATTACTTATTGTATTTTGAACAAAACGTTACTCAAAGATGCGTCTACAAAGCATAACATAAAAAACCGTGTAATACAAACCTAAATTATGAACTTCTATCAGCAAGATGGCAGTCGACGTTATTATCAATCTCAACGGAGTAGTCTCAAATATTGCCTATTATTGCCATTGGTGAACTGACAGTTCCAGATTTCTGTGACAAATGGAGTAAAGAGTTACGAAAATTTCATTTAATAAATAAATAATAGAATAAATATTCTACGACATGTGCCCGGTAGATGGCAATAGGCTCGCCCCCTATTACATTGGGACCTCAACATAACTGGCAAATCGTGGGTGTGTAATACACCTCTGCCTACCCCTTCAGGGATACAGGCGTGAAGTTATATTATGTTATGTTATGTTCTACACAGCGCTCTCCAGACCGAAAGTAAGCGCAGTTTAACTAGCTTAATTGTGTTATGGGTTCAAGAATGTGTATGAACATACGTAGATTTTTAGGGATTTTCTTTAGAAAAGCCCTATTGCTATCGAGTTGTCGTCGACGTCGTCGTTGCCAATTTTCTGTCACGGTTTTGGGTATGAAGGAGATGAGCTATCGAGTTGCTGTTTTCGGTAATAGATTCGTGCTGGGGTGAACCATTGCAAGATAAAGAAAAAAAAAATAACCCTTGTATTCGGCTGAGCTCGTCTTAGCAATTCAACTTGTTTTTATAAACACGTACTTATTGTACACTACCTGATGCCCGCAGCTCCGCCCGCGCAGAGGTCGGTTATTGTTATACTCCGCACGCCGAATGATGATCCCTATGACGTTTCAACTGACAGTTGTATTAGTTATGCGAAACAATTTCGATAAAATACTGTTTTTTCAGGCAAATGTCATGTCATTCAGCCAGGTCATTCAACATAATAAGCAATATTTATTTATTTTGAAAAAAAGACTACGCGCATTGATGGACATAAAACACTAGATAAAAAAGTAACAGCCTTATTATATTTTATTTTACTATACTTTAATTTTTATTCAAATTGCATAATTTAAAGAATTTAAAATTCTTTTTGAATTGAATTTTAAAGAATTCATAATTAGCTGGCAATTATGGGTTACATGGAAAAGTATTTAAAAGGAGGCCATAGACCTACCGTATTTTTTTAATTCAGTCATGTCATGTCTTGTCAGTCTGTTTTGTCTTCTTGTCACACCGCATCACATCGCGTCATACGAGTGCTCTAACGCCTTGTATGCGCCACGTCTTTCTTTGTTAGCTGAGTTTTGTTTCTGTTTTCGCTGTTTTGTGTTATTTGTTGATTTTCTGTTACCTGTTTGTTGATTTTCGGTTTTGCAAAATG
This sequence comes from Cybosia mesomella, assembly GCA_946251805.1. Classification (NCBI taxonomy): domain Eukaryota; kingdom Metazoa; phylum Arthropoda; class Insecta; order Lepidoptera; family Erebidae; genus Cybosia; species Cybosia mesomella. The sequence continues at coordinate 5,080,718 of OX276402.1, read as the reverse complement.
CCGAAAAGACAGCGGAAAACTGTTCTCAACAGTGAAGTTCGCGAGTTTGTAGTTCGTTTGCGAGACTATTTTGCGCGTGAACAACAAAATGGCGGACCCTTGTTACCGCTTGACAATGTTCGCGATCGTGTAGCCGATGCTCTAGGAATCGGAAAGGCTACTGTTTCTCGAATAACAAAGGAAACATTTGGGGAGTCGTCCATGGAGGACAATAAACTATTAACACCAAAGAAGAAAAAGAAAAGGTTATGTCATATAACAGAACCTGATGATTTTGATTTAGATGCTATACGCAATCATATTTATGGTTACTACCTACGAGGTGAACTACCGACCTGCCAGAAGTTGTTATCTTCATTAAAAGCTGCAGAACTCTTCAAAGGCGGTGCTACTTCTCTTAGAATTGTTTTGAAAAAATGTGGATTCCGCTATAAAAAATGTGACAAGAGAAAAATATTAATGGAGCGTACTGACATCGCTTTACTACGATGCGATTTTCTTCGCAAAATCAAACAAATTGATAACTGGGAGAAGGTAGTATACCTTGATGAGACATGGCTGAACGCCAATCATACTGTAGGTAAGGCATAGACGGATGACACAGCCAAATCCAGCACAAAAACTCCTGAAGGAAAGGGCCAGCGCTTAATCATTTGCCACGCTGGCACAGCTACAGGTTTTGTGCCGAATTGCCTGTGGGCTTTTAAGTCAGTGAAAACAACGGAGTACCACGAGGAAATGAATTTCGAAAACTTTAAGACATGGTTTATAAAACTATTAAAAAATTTGAATGAGCCTCACTATATTTTAATGGACAATGCTTCATATCACTCAGTTCAAATTAACAAACCCCCCAGCAGCAATAACAAAAAAGCTGAAATTATAGAGTGGTTACAACGCAATGGTGTGGAAACTGACAGTCAGATGTTAAAAAAAGAGTTGGTTAGACTGTTGAACTTTCACAAACAACAGACGCACCCATCATATTTTTTGGATGAATTGGCCAAATCAAATGGACACACGGTAATTCGGTGCCAATATAATGCAATCGAGTTGATATGGGCGCAGATCAAAGGTATCTATATTTTTTATTTATATAATATTATGTGTATGCATATATTTCTAAAAATAATTACTAAATGTACAAATATTTTCAGGTCATGCAGCTAGGCATAACACAACTCCACCATTCACGGCAAATAAAATGATGGTTTTATTGGAAGAAGCTTGCGCTCAAGTGACAGCTGACGATTGGCGAAAAGTGGTCGAAAGAACTAAGAAAATTTGCTTACAAGACTGGGATCGAGATGTACAATACGACAATATCATTGACCAACCGTTAATAATAAACGTCACGGATAGCTGCAGTTCAGACTCAGATTTTGAAGATCCGATTGACCCTGTATCAGATTCAGATTGATATAAATAAAATACAAACTCAAAGCATTTGTTTTATTTTTCCAACAAATTATCGATATTTTGTTTATCGATGTGTCCCTTCTTAGTCGATAACAGCTTGACGACGTAACTTTTGCAGCACGTACCATGTACATTTGCATTGAGTTTTTTTCTATTATTTCCGAACATTACGTAATAATTTCTTAATATTCATTTTTATAATTGACAATTGTACACAATTATGATTTTTTCGACTTTTTAATGGACCTCTAAAGGATTTGATGTGATAGGACGTCAGTACAATGTTAAGCGCTAACGAACTGTCATAGGGATCATCATTCAGCGTGCGGATTATAATTGGACATATCTTTAGTTCTACTCACCAATTGCAATTAACCATACGTCGCATATTAAGTCTGACTAGGACCTTTCTAATCAAAAAACCGATTCAAAATCTGTTCTGTAGTTTTTGCGTCCATTGCGAACAAACACAACACAAATTCATTCAAAACACGAATTCTTGTATTCCAAAAAAAAATGTTGTCTTCAGAATCGTTCGTTTAACATAACCGAACATGTATAAACATGACTAATTTACAATTTTTTAAATAAATAATATAAACACCCAGACCAATGCAGAGAAGTAAAGCCGGAAAGCGGACCCCGGACTCCAAGGTGAAAACCTCGAATGAGACCGGGACTAATGAAGAATGATGAGATGACCCGGACAAATGCAAACTAATCTTCGTACATAGGTACATATTCATGCATGCAAATATTTGCACTGAGCGGGAATCGAACCCGCGATCTTTGACTTAGCAGTCGAACGCTCTACCACTGTTACTTTTAACTATTCCTACTTCCTACTAATTTTATAAACGCAAAAGTTTGTAAGGATGTATGGATGTTTGTTACTCTTTCACTCAAAAACGCCTGAACGGATCTGGCTGAAATTTGGTACAGGGATATATTATAATCTAGAATAACACATAAGCTTTTATCCCTGGAATAGATTCCCTTGGGAAATTGAATGGAATCAAAATTCCACACGGGCAGAGCCGCAGGCAACAGCTAGTAAAATATAAATATAAGATGAATTCCGGAAAATTTATTTATATGGCTAGTTGCCTGTTGAACGCGCCTAAATGCGCGTGAGTATACGGAGAATGGAACGCGCCCAAACTGTGCGCGAGCAGCGACGCGGTTCCCGCCCCGTCCCGCATTCGGCAAGACGAAGCGGTTGCGCGTGCATCAATTGTATCGTTATTTCGTTATATTCCGCCATTGTTAATAGTCTTGCTGTTTCAATATAATTATTACAAAGTTGAAAAATCTTCATTTATAACCCTCAAAACCTGTATACATTTATATTTTCAAATTTTTACATACAAACACAAATAAAATGAAGTACTTGTTAGTTCTTAAAAATATAAACAACTTTAGCCATAATTATGTCTTTTTAAAAATGACAAATAACCAAATAAATTCAACAAGACTGAAGTTAAAGTAATGGTTTTAAACCTAGTTGCAATTAAATATATTCAAATCTGTCATTTAATACCATAGATTTATATGAAATGACAATTTCAAATGTCCATTATTTTAATAATCGAATTCATAGCTCTATGTACCGTGAAACTACCAACAAAATGTACTATTCCCAGGACAAATTGACAGTGGCAATCTGTAGTCCGGACAGCCTTCCTCGGCGACTGATTATTGCATTTCAATATTCAATATTTCAGATGGACTTGAAGTTTCCAATCAGAATTAGTTTCCAATTGCACTTCAGTTAGTTTGAACAAAGATATGGGAAGTCGATTTTCATGGAATAGCTATAACTATCTGCCCCTTATTAGAACTAATCAACCGTCAGTCGTTATTATTAAAACTGGTTTATTTTTCTCTTTATGTTTCTGTTTTATTTACTTTTTTTAAACCTTAGTAAGCGATATAGTCATAAATTACGAAAATACTTTAGACGGATTTGGTTGCAGGCCGTGGCGGAGGCGTGTCGTGTGTGCCTTACACACGCCTGCCAACTCACCGAAGCGGGATAAAACCCGACCCCACCAGGCGAGGCCGCGGTGGCGGCCAAAGTCCGCAGGCAACCCTGGGGTTATCCTTTCGAGGGCTTACCCGGGGTGCCCGGCAACGGACACTTGGGGAGGACACCGTGCGGTTTTAAAACGGATTTGGTTGCCAAATTGTTTTCCCTGCTAGACTAGTGCTAGACTCTGCCTTAAGAAGTAAAACATCTATGTTTAGGAAAAATTGTTTTATTTCTAAACGTTGTTGTTAGAAGTTTTAGAAACAATAATGACAACTAGATTGGTAGGTAGGGTACTTAGAATTATTAAAGAAAATAACATATTAATTTTTTTAAAGAATTTTTAAACTAAAATATAATATTTTATATTAATATTCAAACAATAAAGAAAGTCAAAGGAGTAAAAAAAACTTTAATAAAACAAAAAAGTAAATACCAAAATAAAAAAGTAAACTATTCGATAAAAGTAACTCAGTTGCAAAATATAATGAATTAGAGAGAAAACTTACATCGTCACCTCAAAAAGTAACCTGTTATCTGATAACTTGAAATTTGGCTTAAAGTACCCACATACTCTTTGTCACCAATCGAAAGTAAACCTCAAAATCAAAGCTGTAGAGACCCATCTCATCAATGGGAATTCCAAAACAAATTCAGGTGTTATTCAGTAGGGAAACCTTTTGTCCGTTTCATCACACATACATAGAGCCTTTCAGTAGTCCGTACCCACAATCAAAGGAATTGGAAACATCACGATTATTCAACTGAATAAATACGCCGCAGACAAAGTGGTGAAGCTTAAAATTTCAACGGGAACGCTGCGTCAGCCCGTAAAAGGTTCCGGGTTGTAGTCCCGATCTAGATTTAAAGAGCTGACCGGTTGGGGGCTGCAAGCAAATGTTTATCAGACCGCATGTGAGAAGTTACAGATGCGGTAGTTTAATTCGACTTTTTGAATATTTTGTACGCATCTGATTTTTATTCATTCGGCCATCTCACTGAATGTTTTTCAGCCATTTGATTGATTCCGGCGTTTAATAACTGATTGATTTAACTAGACGGCGATAACTATTATACTACAGTATAACATTTATTATTTAAACGAATACCATTACATAATAAAATATTTATATCTTGTCCTTGCAAATTTCTATAGGTAGATAGATTTTAAAGAGATAGATATATTCAGTGGAAGCGTATTCGTACTATATGTAGAGACATGTGTTGAGTTATGTGTGTGTGTGTGTGATGTAAGTCATATTAGTCGTACTAGATGTAGAGACATGTGTTGAGTTATATGTGTGTGTGTCTGATGTAAATCATATTAGTCGTACTAGATGTAGAGACATGTGTTGAGTTATATGTATGTGTGTCTGATGTAAATCATATTAGTCGTACTAGATGTAGAGACATGTGTGTGTGTCTGATGTAAGTCATGTGTAGCACATTTATATATTCTGTCTCATGTTATTTTTAATACTATTATAAAATTGTAAATTAGTTGTGTCTGTACATTGGTTATTAAAAAAAGTACCTGGGTTATGTTAAATGAATGATTTTGAATACAAACATTCTTTTGTCTGGTTTTTTGTTTATCTGTTCAGTCGCGATGGATGCAAAAGTTAGATGCGGTTTTTTCTATCAGATAGGTTTTGGTTAGACTTAAAATCTGCCGTATGTTTGAGTGCAATGGTTAAGTAGAACCAGAGAAACGATGAAACGAAAGCCGGTCTCCGCGCGGACAGAGCCGCGGGCTTCAGCTAGTTTTAAAATATAAAACAATGAAATATGAAAGTCGTATGATACCATAATATTACCACATCCAAAACTCTTTGTTTCTCTAATCCTGGCTTTCGTGGATAAACGTTTCACCGTCTACATGCTCCTGTATCGAGGATCGATGTCGTGCTCACATACGACCTATTTACAGAGTTACGACTATGTGACTTACTCTCAACTATGTGTATGTAAATTTAGTAGTGGACACTTGGTTTATATCTTAGATAGCATCGTGACAGGTAAGAGGATCTACCATGCAACGTTGATGACTACACATCTATATTGAATCGCCGCAATGTAAGTACGCGCATAACTTCCGAACGACTGAACCAAATTGGATAATTATTTTTTTGTGTTTGTTATTTGACAAGGTTTGCATGAAAGAAAAATTTTGGAAAGCTCTCGTGTACGGTGATATTATTGCTGTGGCGCGAATATGAAATACTTTTGTATAAGATGCCTCGTTGGTTTCGTGGCATAAGTTTGCGTGCCATTGTAAGGTCTGAAATCGATTCCCTGGTGGTATAAAATGAAACTGAAAATTCGATACGGTTAGAAAATTCATAGTAGTTTGCATTCATATTAGTTTGCTCATTTGTCTCTATTTGCTCCTATTTTCTAAGCAGGGAAGTAAATTTATTATATTTCTAATTCCTCCAATTTACTTCCGATCAATTTTGATGTAGGTTAGTTTAGGTAGTTAGTTACAGTAGTGAAAATGTGGATGGAATGAGTACTGTAAAAAAGTAAATAGTTTGGAAATGTGGGCATTAAATGATAATATACTCACCCTATTATACTCTATGACACGGTCTGAAATCTATACATAATTTTATAAAGCTAAAGAGTTTGTTTCTGATATGTATTCGGCTAGTCTGGAGGTATATAGGCAATGAGACAACGGCTTATCATCAAGACGTATATTCACAGACTGGCTCAACGTATTACATTGTCTTAACATAAATTATAGGTACCCACTTATTTCTATACATCACACCTCCACCACTGTTCTATAAACATATTTTATTTGTAATCTTAACAACTAAATATCCATGAAAGTACTAATTATTCTATCTTAAATCTATCAACAGGTTTCCGTATACGCCGGGGACATCGATGCACAGGTGATGCAGGTGTAGTAGTAACCGTAGGTGAATGTTCTGAAGGAACAACACCTACACTATCTTGTACTTCGATTTCTTTATTGGTGTCTACTATCACGTTTTCGCGCAGTACCCCTTCTACCCCCTTACTTAGCGGCTCGACAACACTCTCCTCAATACTCTGTTGATTATCATTTCCCTCTGGACAGGTAACATCCGAAAAGCGAGGTCGATGACGCATTTGGTCAATGTGCCTTTTATAAAATTGACCGCTATCCGCCTTTACCGAATACCTACGCATACTGTCTACCCCCTGAACAGTACCCTTCACCCATTTGTCTCGCGCACCGTACTCACGTGCCCAAACTAAATCTCCCTCTCGAAAGTTACGCGGAGTACCGCCTCTATATTCGACCTGACGCCGCTGGGCGTCGTGAACTCGGTTTGCTACGATCCGATCAGTACGTAACAAATCTAGTCTCGACCTTAGCGAACGTTTTTGCAGTAACATGGCCGGAGTTTCACCGGTTGTACTATGAACAGTATTCCGGTATGCTAGTAGAAATGTTTGTAACGCCGTGTCAACATCTACCTTATCCCTATGTGCTTTCTTAATCGCACGTTTGCACAATTTAACGGCGTTCTCAGCAGCCCCGTTTGAGCATGGACGATAGGCTGGTGAAAAAAACTGTTGTATACCATTATTTTTCAAGAAATGTTTGAATTCTGAACTGGTGAACGGTGGCCCTTGATCAGAAACTACTTGTTCTGGCAAACCGTACCTAGCAAAAGTCGATCTTAACTTTTTTATAACATTTGACGCGTTAGTGCCTGTCATTTCAAAAACCTCTATCCACTTCGAAGTGGAATCAACTATTACGAAAAATGTCAAGCCTTTGTATGGACCTAGAAAGTCAATGTGAAGCCGGCTCCAAGGGCGAGTGTGATAAGGCCAAGGGTGTATGGGAACCCGCCGGGGCGCGTCGGCCTCTGCCGCACACGTCTCGCACTGCTTGCATATAGCTTCTACCGACGCGTCAATATTAGGCCACCACACATAGCTACGCGCTAAACTTTTGGTCTTCACTATTCCCATATGACTACTGTGAAGTTGCTTTAGAACTTTATTTTGCAAGGAAGAAGGTATAACCATGCGATATCCCCACATTACACACCCGTATTCCGTATATAATTCATTGCGTCTAATGAAGAAGGGTTGAATGTAATCGTCAGTACAAGTTACAGGCCAACCGGATTGTATATATTTCAAAATTCTACTTAGAACCTTGTCACTGACTGTTGCTTCCTTAATGTCGTTACTGGTAACGGGCAAAAAATTCTCGACGAAGTTAACGTACGTACTTTCCTTCTGTATTTCTCCACTATTCCTGTCTTTGCATGGTAGCCGCGACAAAGCATCAGCACAGTTCTTACTTGATGAAACATACTCTATATCATAGGTATAGCCTGCTAACAGTACCGCCCAACGTTGTAGCCTAGATGCGGCCATTACCGGAATGCCTACTTTATTACCTAAGATGTAAGTCAAAGGCTTATGATCCGTTTTAAGAATAAATTTACGCCCATAAAGGTACTGATGGAATTTACGAACTCCGAAAACGATAGCCAGTGCCTCCCGATCTATTTGCGAGTAAGCGCGCTCTGCCTGTGTCAACGAGCGTGACGCATATGCGACCGGCCGTTCGCCATTCGCGGTCGTATGCGATATCACTGCGCCTATACCTACACTACTCGCATCCGTTGTCAAAATAATAGGCAACTCTGGGTTATAGTGTATTAGAACTTCGCTACTAGTCAGTAAATGTTTAACGTCACTGAAAGAGTCTTGACATTTTTTGTTCCAAGTGTACCGAACACCTGCCTTAAGTAAGTAATATAAGGGAGCTAACACTGTACTAATATTCTTTATAAACTTGCCATAATACATGACCATTCCAATGAATGCTCGCAGCTCAGAAACATTTCTAGGGGCTGGTGTTTTAATTATGGATTTAACCTTGTCGGGACACGTGTGAACGCCGTCTTTACTAATAGTGTAACCCAAATAATTAACTGATTTTGCAAAGAATACACATTTATCCTTTTTTAACCTAAGACCGTATTTTTTTAAGCGATCAAATACTTCGCATAGGTTACGCCTATGGCTTTCCCTGTTGGACCCTGTAATAATTATATCGTCTAAAAATACTCCAACTTGAGGTAAATCAACAAATAATTGCTCCAGACGTTTTTGGAAAATACCTGGGCTTGATGAAAGTCCATATACTAGCCTATTATACATAAACAACCCTTTATGGGTATTTATCACCGTGTACTTCTTGGTGTCATCTAGTTCAAATTGCGCGTAGGCCTGAGACAAATCGATTTTACTAAAATGTTCGCCACCCCTCAACCGGAGCAACAGTTCTTCCACCCTCGGCAACGGATAGCGGTCAACTTCTATAACTTTATTGAGAGTTAACTTGTAATCTGCACATATTCTGATATTACCGTCCTTCTTGACGACCGGCACGATCGGTGTCGCCCAGTCCGACCGCTCAACAGGAGTGAGAATGCCGTCGAGCTGCAGCTGAGCCAGCGCACGCTCCACGGGCTCGCGCAGCGCGTAGGCGAGCGGCCGCGCGCGCATAAACACGGGCTGCGCCCCGTCCCGTACGTGTACGCTCACCTTGCCGCCCGTGAATCGACCCAGGCCGTCAGCAAATACCTCAGAGTATTTGGTGCTGAAAGAAGACATATCGAATAGAGAATCTTTGGACATAATCATATTATTACATTCATACTTTACTATAGGTAACTGTATTTTTAATTCGGCCATCCATTGCCGACCTAAAAGAATAGTTTTACCGTTTTCTATAACAAACAACTCCAGTGTTTTACATCGGTTTTTGTATTTTACTACAGGCAGTATCACTCCTAAGGGTTTAACAGACTCCCCAGTATAATATCTGAGCGTTAATTTACAAGGATTGAGACTTAAATCTTTAAACATTCTAACATAACATTCTCTGCTTATACACGAAATAGCACTGCCTGTGTCACATTCCATTTGAATATCTTTTCCGTTAACGTTCAAATTTACATACACAGGTTTACATTCTACGGCCGCTAATCTACCGACATCAACATAAATTACCTCGTCACTCTCCGTACCATCGCTGTCGTTATTTATTTGCTCGACGTTGACGTTGAAATGCCCTGCCAAGTTCGGACACATGCGTCGCAGGTGCCCCAGCTGGTTACAGACTCGGCAAACATAGCGCACAAACTTGCAAGTGGCTGCGTCATGCCGCGCGCCGCACCCCTGACACTGCTGCTGCGCACGCTCACCCAGCTTAGAGGGCGCGGGCGCTGCCGATGCGCGCGGGCCGCGCCCCCGCGTCGCGTGCGGAGTGGCCTCCCGCGCCGCTCCACCGACGTCACGCGCAGCGCCGTGCACCGCCGCACTATATTTTCCATAGTGTGCCGCCCCCTTCCCCCGTGGCAACCTGGTCGCTGCCATGGCTTGATACGACACTTGCACGGGCGTCGTCGAAGGTTCGCCTACCGATCCCCTGTGCCCAACCACCTCTGCCGCGTCTTTTTCCGCCGCCTCCATGCTCACTGCCAACCTATATGCCTTGCCAAAGTCTAACTTACTTTCGGCGAATAACCGTTGTCGTATAATCTCATTACTTATCCCACAAACTAACTGGTCTCTCAGACTTTCTTCCAACCACGCCCCAAAGCCACAGGTCTTCGACATTTTTTTTAATATGGCGGTGTATTCCGATATAGTTTCTCCCTCCTTTTGTTTGCGGTGCCGAAACTTGTACCGCTCGGCTAATTCACTGGGCTTCGGTTGTAAGTGTTTCTCCATAATTACCGTGATCTGCTCGAAGCTTTTGTCTTTAGGCTTATCCGGCGTACACAAGTTGACTAAAAGTTCGTAACATTCTGCTCCCATTACCGTTATCAACGTAGGCACTTGTAACTCACTCGTTATTTTATTCACTACGAAATATTGTTCTAAACGTTCCACATACAATCTCCAATCGTCAGTATTCACTTTAAATTCCGCAATTTTGCCGACCGACATCTTTTACAAATTGCAATCTTATTACTTTATTTATTTCTTACGTAGGTAAGTTCGTATCCTCGTCGCCACTGATATGTATTCGGCTAGTCTGGAGGTATATAGGCAATGAGACAACGGCTTATCATCAAGACGTATATTCACAGACTGGCTCAACGTATTACATTGTCTTAACATAAATTATAGGTACCCACTTATTTCTATACATCACAGTTTCTTTGTTTGGTTGAACGTGTTAATCTCAGGAAATACTAGTTCGAATTGAAAATTATTTTTGTGTTAGATAACTCTTTAATTGAGGACGGTTATAAGCTATATATGATTACGCTACTACCCAGGAGAGCGGAGCAGTAATCATAAATGTCAGCAAATCGGGCAAATTTCAGTACATTATTGTAGAACTGATAATGACTAATAAATACTTCTTTAAAGCGTCGGTAGCTTAGTGGTTAAGGAGTTGACCCTACGATCGAGAGGTCACGGGTTCGAATCCTGGCCATTACATTACCGACGTGAACCCACTCCTAACACAAGCAATTTAGCTTAGCTGGAGGGGTTAGGGGGAATATTAGTAATTTCGGTTACTAATATTCTTTCAAAAAAAAAAGAAAGAAAGAAAAGACTTGGGATAATTGTGTACCACGGGGGCAAAGTATGCCACGGGCGAAGCCGCGGGGCACAGCTAGTGTAGGTATATAGGTAAACATCACTTCGTATTGTTTCGGTGATAATATGCGTAGGTATATACGCCATCACATTAGTAACCTTCCAAAGAATGGATCGAAGACCTGTTCAATGTTAGACATAATAGATATAATTATGGAAATCCTGTGGTGAGTTGAGGTGCATACTCACTAGTAGCCATACAACCCCATTTCAGGAATGGGAAAGGAGGGGAAAGCCTTGAATGCAACCGGGAACAACGCTAAGGTGATGATGATGATGAACGATAATTGGTTTAACTCATAAAACTATAGAAGATTTATTTTATTTATTTATTTATTTATTTATTTATTGAACTTCATGCACAAAGTACATTGGTGAACTTAATGCCATAGGCATTCTCTACCAGTCAACCTTAAATTTAAGATTAACGTGTACAAGATTTAGAACGGCTGTTTCGCACCTCTAGTCATGAGATTATGGATTTATAGTTTACCCAATATTTTTATTTCTTCTAAACGAGACACGGGGGCAGGCCTAGGGCGGCGGCGCGACGTGTTTCCGCGCGCGCTTCTCTTAGGGGGAGGGGGGATTAGATCCCCAATAACGCGTCGGGGTCGCCAGCGCTGGCGACCGGAGCCGGTCGGAGTCTCTGGGATATCCTTCCTAGGGCACACCAGATTCCTCGTACCACATAGCTGACGCAAGAGAGACACCGTGCGATTTTAGTCGGTTCAAGTCCGACATACCCATCTTACCGTTGGCTCCGGTGGGGTGAAGCACGTGGAGGTTTCCGCAAGTAAAAGAAAAAAAATGGGGGCCTAGACAAAGTAATAGTAAATCTTGTTATGACATTACCCATACATTTCGGACTTTTGAATGTTGGCTTCAAAGCGATTCCACTGGTAGAATGTCACTTTGTCTACAGGCTAAAGACAAGTAGACGATAATGATAATTTGTATTTCCTTTCTTTTTAATAATATCCATTAATCTAATTAAGAAAATTCCCGCTCCGGTTCGTATCTGGTGCAAAGGTTAGCCATCGCTATTCAACGGGGCAATACAACCAGCGTAATAGGCATCTTTGCACCAAGGATGGTGAAGGGCAGGTTAATTTAATTATTTAATTTTAATGAGAATCAGATTAATCGAAATATTAAGTCTAAAAATTGAAACATATACCTATTGCTGAAATAAGCGAGTAGAAAAATTATAAAAATAGATTACTAATACTCTCACCTAATTAATTAAACAGTGAAGCAAAATACCATTTAGCTAGAAGCATCGGAAAATGAAATTATCTTATCAAGATGTAATATAATATCTTGTTATCCATACTTATCCGTACAGTTTGTAGAATTTATAAAAGCAACAATGTTTTCTCCGCGACTCAGAACAAAAATTTCTCGTTTTATCAAAGTTGTTGCAAACATCGCCTGACTGTCAGACACTGCACCTGCAATTTCAAGCTTCTAGTATTTAGATCAAAATGCTCTAGAAACAACGCTAGTTGTTCTTACTGTACTCTTTTACTTTAATCGTACCTTTTTTTTTTCATGAGGAAATCCCTTCGGATACCCCCCGCTGGGCGGTTATGTCGGGCTTGAACCGACTAAAACCGCACGCCGTCTCGTGTCTACAGACGCTGGGGTGAAAGGTTACCCATAGGGGATATTACTTTATTTGTACCTTTTTTTTTTCGTGCGGATATCCCTTCGGATACCCCCCGCCGGCCAGCAGGGGCGGTTATGTCAGGCTTGAACCGACTAAAACCGCACGCTGTCTCGGGTCTGCAGACGCCGGGGTATAAGGTTGCCCATAGAGCATATCCCTCGCACCCAGACTGATCCTGGGCCATCTCCGGTTTCGAGATGGCCCCCTCGGGTTTGGGAATCACGGTGTCCCCGTCTTGCCCCGGTTTGGGGGAGGGGCGCTAGTCGCCCCACCATCCCGGCCTGCTTCTGCTGGGGTGACAGGCGGCCTCACCTGCCACCCCCAGGCCTGCGCTACCTGATTTTATACTTTCGCGTAGTTGGATTTAAATGAAAGTTAGGTTTTCAATATCTTTTTAAATATAATATGTCAGGATCTGTGCAAATTATAAAATAGCACAAAATAAATTGTTAATTCAAGAGTTTATTTCAAGAGAAAACGAACGTTACGTTAATGTTAGGAATGGTCACCCATCCTAAAACTGACCTGGTAAGTATTGCTTCTTAATATGTGAATGTCCTTTTAAAAGCCTCCAATCTACTTGGTTGGCAATTAGCCAAGAACCCCTCAAGTATTAGCCTCAATTTTTTTTACAGACTGTACCTAATTCTATAACAAGTTGAATTCCTGAGACGAGCTCAGCCGAATACAAGGGATTTTCGATTTTGCGATTTTTTTTTTTTGCGTTTTTTTCTTTATCTTGCAATGGTTCACCCCAGCACGAATCTATTACCGTAAACAGCAACTCGATAGCTCATCTCCTTCATACCCAAAACCGTGACAGAAAATTGGCAACGACGACGTCGACGACGACGTCGACGACAACTCGATAGCAATAGGGCTTTTCTAAAGAAAATCCCTAAAAAACTTGTTTGGGTATTCCTTTTAAAAGTGGTATCCGTTTGGAACACCAAATAAATTGGATTAAAAAGAAATACCAGTGGTATTAGAAATTTGATATTTGATTGGAATAGATCTTTATTTTTGGCATCATTTACTAAACCAATTTTTAACACTAATATTTTCAGTTTCTTTTTCAGTAAGCGTTGTTGGTTATGAAAAGAGATGTTTGACTAGTAGTTTCAATCAAAAATTATTAATTAAAAAATCAAATAACCCGAGTGCCCTAAAAAGACCGAAACAAGTTTGATAGCAGGCGGGACCCAGGTGCAAATCATAAACCGAAAGAAAATTAATGGGTCCCGCCTGCTATCAAACTTGTTTCGGTCTTTTTAGGGCAGTCGGGTTATTTGATTTTTTAATTAATAAGTTTATTGTACACTTTTTAGAATGCCCTTTTAAAGTTCTTCATTTTGATACCCTACTCGATAAGTTTGAGTGAAAATATTTTTTGATGAACATACATTTTAGCGCCAAAAATCCACCATTTCATTTTTTTATTATTTTGATATACCCAATGTCACTCTCACAGTAAATACGAAGCTAACGACACCTCGCAAGCTAGAATCCATCGAGCCGTTCAGGCTGCAGAGCGTGCCAAACAATTATACATACATACATATATACTTTCGAAAAACATAACCCTCCTTCTGGCGCAGTCGAGTAAAAATGTATATCTTTAATTTTAATAGAATTATTTCAACTACTTCACAACTATACATTTACCGACAGCAAAGGGGCCATCCGCCAAGTAAGTATAACTCAAAAGAATCTCATAACACAATGGCCTCTGTGGTGTAGAGCTCTGTGTGGGTAGAGCGTTCGACTGCTAAGTCAGAGGTCGCGGGTTCAATACCCGCTAAATGCAAATATTTGTACCTATACATGAATATGTATAATTGTATTAGTCTGGTTGTTTCTATGTAAAATATGTATGTAATTACAAAAAAGAAGTATCTAGTGTGATTGTGAATTATGTGTGAAGTAAGGTACGCTGATAGGAAGAGGAATACAGATATACGAGAATGGTGTGGCCCGAAAGAGAATGTTGTGACGACAATTAAAAAGGGTATGCTAAGGTGGTTTGGGCACTTAAATTGAATGAGTACTGAGCGAATGACACATCAAGTATGCAAGGCACATGTAAGTGGGCAGGCATGCCGGGGTCGACCTCGCAGAACATACACTGATCAAATATTAATGAGGTATTGAAAAACGGTCAGGTCAAAAGCACTCGAAACCAGCGGGCTTGCCTGAAGGGTTTTAATGACAATAGAGGACGCTCGTGAAGGATAAAAGGACAGAAGCAGATGGCGTTCTGCTGTCTCTGCCTACCCCGGGGGGCAAAAGGCGTAAGTACATGTATGTACTAGCTGATACTCGGGTCTCCGCCCGTGCAGAGGTCGGAGACACGAGATCACAGACACAGAGACAGATCTCCGATTGTACTTAACCAATTGCAATCAAACATACGGCATATTTTAAGTCTGACCAAGACCTTCGTAACAGATAAAAATACATCAAAATCCATTCAGTAGTTTTTGCGTCCATCGCGAACATACAGATAAAAATTTTAAAAAAAATTGTGTTCAGAATCGAACACAAGTATTTTTTTTTAAATCTTCAATGTACAGACTCACAACTTTACAATTTTATAATAGTATAGATGTATGTAGGAACGGGTACTTACAAACTAAAAGGTGTTTCCTATCCTGTCTCTAGCTTCGGTTTTCAAAGCTATTTTTCAGAGTCCGTCTGTCCATCCCACTCCCTCATTTATCTGCGTCGGTCATCCGGTGACGAACAACCAGATTGATAGATGTACCGATGCATAAACCCACTAGAAAGTACGAACTAAAATATTTATAACCAATTTTTAATATAAAGTTAACTTAAATAAATTATAGTAGGTGTAAAAAACTAAAACATGCTTTAAATTTGTAATTTTGTAACTTATCAAGAACCAATGACAATACAATAATTAAGAAAAAAATTACTATAAAATAAAAAAATCAAAAATAACTGCTAAAAAGCGTGGTGTGCTCGATGATGATTGTTGTAAGCACCCCATGCTTTTTAATAGTTATTTTTACTTTTTTATATTATAGTTTTTTTTTCTTAAATTATTGTATTGTCATCGGTTCTTGATAAGTTACAAATATACAAATCAATCGGACGTTGGGAAGTGCTCCAAAATCGAGTTCAAAGAGTCCATTACATACAAACATACATGTCAAGTTAATAAATGAGACCTAACATCAAGTGATCAAGAAATTTCGTAAGTGACTTTGCCTTAGCATCAAGGTGATGCCTAATATTTTTATTTATAATTATATGCAGTATAAACTAGAAAAAAACTAAAACAAATAAATATCCCGTATTTTAGGATACAAATATTTTAGTTTAAATAATGTTGACCTATTGTTGGATAGGCAAATCTCGCTACGCTTAAGTTTGGGTTGATTGCGAAGCTGGTAACCGTCCTAGTTGTTACCAACTGCGTGTTTAATACGCCTTAAATAATTATTTTTTCCCTTTGTAAGGAATTAAAAGGCATATGTTGGTAAAATTTCATATTGGAATGCCAATGTTGAAACAAAAGAACATGAAATTGAGATAAAAAAGTATTTTAAAAAGAACACAAAAAGGTTGAACTTGTATACCAGGTATATAAAAACATTTTTAATGAAAAGAGGTTTGTTGGGAACATTCTCCCCCTTTTTAAAGCAATACTGTCTTTTTTAGGGGACGCCGTAACGTTCCCCCTGGGGTCCGAACATCCACCACACGTACTACTAAGTCACGACCCGGGTACAAAGCCTTGATCACGCCTCGTGGCCAGGTCCCCCTCGGTAAGTCCCCGTCACCGATAAGTTTGTTCCCGATATGCGTCGAGGGGCTAGTGTAGGCAGATATTCGGATACCCAACACCGCCAAAAATGATCCGCTAACCGTAAGGCCTTTCGCCAACTGCTCCGGCCCACCAAAGCCGCGTCCGACAGATCTTCATTTGGAAATGGACGCCCTGACGAATCGCCAATCAAAAAGTGGTTTGGAGTCAATGCTTCGGGGTAGTCAGAGTCTGGTGAGATGTGTGTCAGTGGTCGTGCATTAACGATTGCCTCTGCTTCGGCTAGTAGTGTTGCGAGAACTTCTTCTCGGGGATTTCTCTCCCTCAGCGTCACTTTCAAGGCGGTTTTCACGCACCGAATTAGTCTCTCCCAAGCTCCGCCCATGAATGGTGCAGACGGTGGAATGAAGTGCCATTTAATCTTTTCGTTGGCAGCAAATTCTTGAATGGCTGAAGCGTAAAGGATGCGTAGCTGGCGGTTGGCTCCAACAAATGCTGTTCCGTTGTCGGAGTAGATGGCGCTAGGTGTACCACGACGAGCGAAGAACCGACGTAGACACATAATGGCAGAATCTGCTGACAAGCTGGCGACTATTTCAAGGTGAACAGCTCTTGTTACCATACAGGTGAAGAGGGCCACCCATCGCTTCACCCGTCTGCGGCCCACAGCAACTGTCACGGGCCCAAAATAGTCCACGCCGGAGAATGTGAAAGGACGCTGATTGTGCGCAAGTCTTGCGGCTGGTAAATCTGCCATTGGCGGCTGTAACGGTGATGCTTTTGAATGCACGGCGTTTCGTAAATGCGTGATCCAATAATTTTGTCTCAATTCATTGATGACGGTTTCGGTGTTAGCATGAGCGTATTTCTCGTGATATCGACGAATCAAAAGGCGTACTTCTGATCTTTTGCCGTCCAATATTATTGGTTGATTAGAGATTTGAGAAGTTCTTCCGGCAACGCAAATGAGTCCATCTTTCAGTATCGGTGTCAATGGGACTAAGCAACTCTTCTTTGGTATTGCTTGACTATTGGAAAGACACTTCAATTCCTCCCGAAAAGCGTTGAGCTGACTCCATCCAAAAATGTGACGTTCTGCACGGATGATGTCTGAGGCGATTAATGGTGCAGGAGCAGCGGTAGAAGGAGCAACAGGCTGTGAACCGTGCTCAGAGGAATTTAACTCAAAACATATATCCCTCACCCAAAAATTTTGAAAAACTGAACCCCGATTTCTAAAAATAAACGCAATGAATTGATAAGCTCTCGCAGTAGCCCTTACCAATCTAATCCATGAGCTCAAATGGGCAACGTTCGCTACTATTGGTGAGGGTAAATGATGTGAGTCGATAACATTGATATAATCTGATAGCATAGCTGAACGATATGACGGTTTGAGCTCCTCCTGCCCCAAAATTGTACGTATGACATGTGGCTCCGTCGGCCAGTCAGAGGCAGGAGCCAAAAGAAAATTTGGACCTGATATCCAGCGTGACTCAAGACCGCACTTCCCACGAGTTGCATCGTCTGCCACATTATGTTCACTGGGCACCCAACGCCATTCATTTAATCCACTATTTTCCATTATTTCACCGACGCGATGCGCAACAAAAGGCTTAAAATTTCTGGCATCACTACGCAACCAACCCAATACGGTCATTGAGTCACACCAAAAATATCGTAGGTTAGGTTTAAATCGATGAACTTTACAGATTGTGTCTGCAAGGCGAGTTGCTATCAGAGCACCTTGCAACTCCAGACGCGGGATTGAAGCAGGCTTCAGCGGAGAGACACGTGCCTTGCTGGCTATAAGTGATAGTTTCACCTCACCGTTTGGGGATGTGAACCTCCAATAAGCTACGGCGGCGTGAGCCATTTCACTGGCGTCACAAAACACGTGAAGCTCAATATCAATGAAGCCGCCTAATATGTAACATCGTGGTATTTGTAACCCTGTGATCGCCTTAAGGCTTTCAAACCACTCCAACCATAGTGCCTGGTCTGCTTCTGATAGCTGCTCGTCCCAATCAAAGTTTTTACGCCACAGGTTTTGGAATAAAATCCGACCTCTCACTACTACTGGGGCTAAAATACCTAATGGGTCATAAATACGCATGACTTGGGCTAATACTTCGCGTTTGGTGAAATGATTAGGTATATGATTTCTAAGGCCTAAATTGAAACTAATTGTGTCTCTACTAGGCTGCCAAATCAGACCTAATGTACTAGTGAAAGTAGGTGACTGCAAACTACCTAATTCTATGCTACGATCTGCAGATGAGGGGTCAGATAATGATTCCTTCCAGCAGATTCAAAGCGCTAAGTTCGTTGGAGATCCACCGGCGCATGTGAAAACCCCCACGTTTGTGAACTTCAAAAATATCGGCAGCCAGCTGTGCTGCGTTCTCTACAGTATCATAACACTTCCGATGTAGTCGTCCATGTACGTATCAGTTTTAATTGCATATACGGCCTCTTGAAACTCTCTTTGGAACTCCGATGCGTTGCGGTTCAAGACAAAAATAGCCGTGGACGGAATAGAACAGGCGCCGAAAATCATTGATGACATACGGTAAATTTTAATTGGACCTGCTTGATCGTCCCGCCAAAGAAAACGTTGTGCAACCCGATCACTCTCCTGAATTTTAATTTGCGGAAACATTTCTTTTATGTCGGCAGTGAACGCTATCTTTCCTTCCCTAAAACGCATGAGTATTCCAAGAAGATGTTGCAGGAAATCAGGACCTGATAATAACATTGAATTAAGAGAAACGCCCTTAACTTTGGCCGCTGCATCGTGTACCACTCTAAGTTTGTTGGGTTTGTTGGAATTCACCACTCCAAAATGCGGTAAATACCCACAAACCGATTTAGGTGTTAACTCGGAGCATTCCTCAGCGTAAGCTTTATCAATTATGTCCTTAATATTGAGTCGGTAACGTTCAGCATATTCAGGATCCTTTAACATTTTACACTCTAAGGTTTTAAACCTTGAAAATGCTAAAGGATAACTGTTGGGCACTTTAAGGACATCAGTCTTCCATAACAAACCGATTTGAAAGCGTCCGTCTGGTAAACGTTGTATGGTTTTTTCTAAAATGCCAAGAGCACGCTGATTGTCAGCGCTTAAGAGCTCGTGCTTAGTAATCCCAATTGAATCTAATTTATATTGTTCTTTAATAAGAGCTTCTAGTTCGTATTTGGGATCGTTACGCTCACGTAAAGAGATATGATACATTGACTCTGATTTTTTAGTTCTACTGCTCGAAAATCCAAACACTACCCACCCCAAAGGCGTTTTAATTGCTACAGGCTGTGACTTGGTGCCTTTTCTAATGTC
The DNA here is from genome assembly GCA_946251805.1 of Cybosia mesomella. Taxonomy (NCBI): domain Eukaryota; kingdom Metazoa; phylum Arthropoda; class Insecta; order Lepidoptera; family Erebidae; genus Cybosia; species Cybosia mesomella. Next base: position 5,060,824 of record OX276402.1, on the reverse strand, counting down.
AGACGCCACAGTAAGATGCCAATTATCGATACCTATTACAAGTGTTGGTTTGGCTGTAACGTAACATAAGTCAACTTCCAAACCAGCCAAATATGAGTAGCTACTCAAAACGTCGCGGGCAATCGTCTGACTAAGCAAACCTAAATTTTTAATAGAACGCGCTCCCTGAATGTGAAAGCTTTGGGAAGAAGTTCGCCCCTTGATTTCGAAATCTACGTACTGAACATTGCTATCTTTTGCTAAGCCTCCTATGCAGTCTACATGTACCCGCCCTTCTGGGCCTTTAGCTCCTATTTGTGATGCAATGTTAAAATCAATAAAGGTCGCTGTGGACCCGTCGTCCAGTAAAGCAAATGTGTCAACGCTCCCCGCGGGCCCAGAAACCGTGACAGACTCATATAGGTCGGCCAATGTGGCGGTCGTATTACTAGATACCTGTTCAGTAGAAAGGGATGTAGACGCGCTTATAATCTTATTATTGTGTGCAGAAGGAACAAAATTTGCATTATGCAACAGTGTGTGATGTCGAAGATTACAATCTGTAACTGTACAATTGGACTTATTTTTCGTACAAAATTTAAAATTATGCGGAACTTTTTGTAGGCTACGATGACAAATTTTGTTCTCCTTAATAAAAAGCCATTTGTCATCGACTGTAAGAGAAATAAATTTTTGACAGGCTGTCAATAGATGCTTTTGCTCTTTGCAAAATAAACACATTTTATGAATTGCAGGCAATTTAGAGGGCTGTGGTCTATAAGTTTTTGTAATTGATACCCGTTCCGATTCCGAAACAGTATGTGCTCGGTGCTGATGTACAGGAACCGGGTTTATAGCATCGATCACTGCACCAAACTTCATCATCAGATCCACCTCGCGATTTAGGAAATTGGACAGCATCTCGACTCTGGCCAGACCAAAAACTTCATGGCTAGCTGCAAAATCTAGCCCCCGTGTGCGTAATAGTGGAGACAATTTGTTAAGCAGGGCCGTAAATAGTTCTGGTGAACGTAAATAATCGCTGTGCTCTAGCAATTTGGCAACCTCAACACAATTGCGCACGCGAATGGCAAAAATATTCAAATCTCTCACCTCAGAACTGAGCTTAGGCAAAGCTCTTACTGCGTTCACCTCTTGTAATTCTATTTGCTCCGGCCTACCGAAGCGGCGATCCAAAGCTTCAATGACGTCGCCAGCCCGGGGTGCCATAACTAAAAGCATGCTTACTGCTTCGCGTGCTGCGCCTTTTAAAGATTGACTCAATCGTGCTAGGTTTTCTGACTCTGAAAATGACCCTAAAGTGTCCTGAAAGGCACGTTTAAACAAGAGCCAATCTAGCGGCTGCTTGCCGTCAAAAAGTGGTAATTTAATTATGTTTTTATTGTTGTTACACGCATTTTTATTCGTTAACATGTTGAGGGCTCCAATAAGTTGCGTGACGCCAACTGAGCCGTCCTCCTTCTTCGGAATATCTGCGACAGTAGCCCCGTCACCTCCGCTAAAATTGTGCTGAGGCAACCGCGTGGGGCTCGGTCCTGTCATATTCAGGATGACGGCGTCGTCACGTTGAGACACCTGTTGACATAAACGGTTATTTCCGCTCCCTACCTGATTCAACCATTGTTCCACATGGGAACTGCGAGAGTCGCGCTCACTCGCCTCTGCCTCTATTGCGGCAAGCTCAGCCTGGTACTCGGCCTCAGCAGCTTTGCGCTCTATGTCAGCCTGAGCAGCTTGTAAATGTGCGAGGTGGCGCGCATATTGGGCCTCCGCTGCGAGCTTCTTCGCAACGACTGTCGCAGAGGAGTGGCTGGTGTGTGCGCCGAGTGAACGCGTGCGCGTACTTGTGTCAAATTGAGTCGATTGCACCTCGAGCGGTAACCCGGTCGTGACCAGTGCAGGAGGTGCATGAGCACTGGACTGGTCGGGCATACTCTGTGTGCTCTAGGTGAGTTTGGTTTGCTATCTTGTAATAACCATTATAGTATGATGAATGAATTAATAATTATGTGGACTAACCTGTTCACTAACTCGAAGGACCACTTTGTTACCAACTGCGTGTTTAATACGCCTTAAATAATTATTTTTTCCTTTTGTAAGGAATTAAAGGGCATATGTTGGTAAAATTTTACATTGTAATCAACGTAAAAAAGCAACCGTAGTGCTTATATTCTCTTTGTTGGAATGCCAATGTTGAAACAAAAGAACATGAAATTGAGATAAAAAAGTATTTTAAAAAGAACACAATAAGGTTGAACTTGTATACCAAGTATATAAAAACATTTTTAATGAAAAGAGGTTTGTTGGGAACACTAGTAAATATAATATTTATTTTTAAAAAACTACATCTTTAGTCTCGAATATACAGTTAGATAAAAAAGAAATAACCTATAATCTAAGAAACAAAAACAAACTACAACTTAAGACTCCTCGGACCAATTATGGCAAAAAAACACTATTGTTTGAAGGTGCACAGCTATACAATAAATTACCTAATGATATTAAAACCTGCGAAAATATAAATGTATTCAAAAGTAAACTTAAAAAATATATACATACAGTGTGAGATGGCTCGAATCTAAATTCGTAAACGAAAAAGAAATATTTGTTAAAGATATCCCAACTCGCCACGGATAAATGTTTTTTACCATTTTATAATAATACTTTACTATGTATCTCATTTTAAGTGAACTGATTTTGTTCTTATGAGAAATAAAGTTCTTTAAACCTAGTCTCCCCGTGACCCTGCTGCTGAAAAGCAACCGGAACGTCGGGCTCAATGGAAATAATAAAATAACAGCAAATAAATCGCGATAGAATCTGTTAAGAATAGTTCTATTTCAATGTGTAACATTCGCATAAACTTTCGACAATATCATATTTATTCTAGTTTAGCAAGGAAAATAATATTTTTCAACTTATTTAAATATATAAACAACAGTTTATGTGATAAGGTTACGTGTACATAGGGCGTGTATAAGCTTTTAACGATTTCTGAAAATCCAAACTGTCTAGGATTAAAAACTGGGAGTTGCCTCAAAATTACAACACTAACAAAGCAAAGTATTAAAATATTCGAACAATCTATATTTTAAACGAGAATCAAATATTATTATAACATTAGAACAAAAGAATATTCAATTTTATTGTTACTTTCAACTTTAATTTTATTTATTTTAATGTTAAAATTACTCAATCAAATTTTCATTTTTTTCTCATTATATTTACGAATTCATTTTTATTTTAGTTGTTTTTTCAATAATGATTACAGTTTTTATTTCCTTCAATTAAATTGTATACCTATTACTAACATAACTGCAAGTAAACATAGTTACTAACACTAATATGAATCAGAGTTATTTTAAATAGCAATTAAGTTTAAAGGTATGGGCTCAGTGAGGAAAACTCGTGACAAATTGATTATGTTAACACTAAACACGCCCAACTAGAAAACATTAGAGTTTTCCGTGAAAAATTCCGGCCCTTGACAACAACCCCTGACACGAGTAAGCACTTAAGGCTATGATGCAGTCGTAGGGCGTTGTGTATTCTCCTACCCTTTGTTAGAAACCATTTATTTTACTGTCTTATTCGTTTTAAAAGTATTTTCTTTACAAGAGGAAAGAGTGTTAAAGTTGTTTGTTTTGATGTGAAAGTTCTATTATATACCTGAGTAATATTGATTTAAAATTTATTTCTAGAGGTCTGTAATATCAAACTTGATAACTATTCAAGAATATTTAATACTAAAATCAATTAAAAATCAATTAAAATCATTGTTAACTATAACTTTAAGTTTGGCGAGTAGTCCTTACACACAAGGATAGGGTACTTGTGTGTAAGGACTAAGGACATAAGCAGATGGCCTTTTGTTGTTTTTGCCACCCCGAAGGAAGTACCTTGTGAGCGTATATGTATATATTTTGTGTAGCTTCTTAGGTGGGTTGTTCTGTGACATAAGGACTTTAGTTCACTATAAATACCCATAGTAATATATTACTGCTATGTTATAACATATCAAAAAGATTTATATTTACCTATAATATAAATCTTTATTGTTCAAAAATGAACACATTATAAACAATAATTTGCATCTATAAAATATATGTGCTGATGACGAAATGAACGAGTACATGTGTGTGTGAATGTGTAATGGTAAATAATATATATTTAAGTGTATGTGGTTTGACTAACCTGAGCGTCCATATAGGAGATCCTCTGTATTTTGAAAATTTTAATTATTATAGATCAGTCCAAAGTAACTGAAAGAGCAGCCAGATGTGTATCTGGCTGCTCTTTCAATTTCTTTCGTTTCCGTACTATGTTTGTCAATCAAAGATTGGCTTTAACGGAACGTCGTTTTTGTATTTTTTTTTTTTATATTTAGGACACGTCAATTTAACTTCACTTAACTTGGTAAGCTGAAGGTAAAGTCTCAGGAAAGAGGGTCACCATTACATACACGTACCATGTTAACAATGGTGGCACTCAGCTTGACGGCCTCATCAGAAGAGGATTATTATTATTGAGGATCTTAAAAATCTCAAATTAATTACTTAGTATACAATTAAGTAGTAGTATGTTATGATAAGTTATGTTAGTTAGTTAGTTGATAGTAACTAAAATATATTTCGAAGCTATATCGGCTATTAGATTATTAGGACTGTTTTTTTTTTCTTTAAAAGACACTTTCTATAATCTTAGTTTATATACAACTAGCGGCCCGGGTTATGGTTTCGCGTGGGAATAAATTGAAAAAATAAAATCCTATGACCTGATTGCATGCAGTGTGACCCCGTCGCGTACCTTTCAATTTTTCGCAAGATATTGAATGAAATTATCTGGTGTAAAAGGCAATTCATTATGTATGTGAAATGCTTAAGGTGACTAACGTATTTAATGTGATAAAAATTATCAATGTAAGCTTCTAAATACTACATAGTAGTAATTTTACATCTATTAATTTACTGAAATCATAGTTTAATGTATTATTATAACCAAACGCTTTGGCTATTCGTGAAGCTTACTTTACCAGGGGCGGGTACGATTCCTACTCAGTGCAAATATTGATATGCATGAATATGTCTATTTGCATCGGTCTGGGTGTTCTATGTATTATATGTATGTATTTACAAAAGAAAATCTATCAAAGAATTTTTATCCGCATTCTATAACACAAGCTAGTTAAGATATGCTTAAAGCGCTGTGTAGAATGTCGTAGAATATTTATTTATTTACAATAGGTTATGTTACCGACTTCAAAAAAGGAGGTAGTTCTTAATTCGAATCAATGGTTTTTTATCCCATAAATTTACTGCCACCTAGGGAAGATGGACTAAACTACTTCGAGCAAATTGATCTTGTAAAACGGCATTGAAGCTTACATGAGTTATACAACCTCCAAACACGAACGGTTGCGTCACGGCTCGCATGATCTACTCTTTCTGTTTTAAGGCCAAAATATTCCTTCTTATTTCCAAGCGTCTTGAGTAAACGGCACGATAAAAAACCTGTTGTGTGTCATACTTTGCGCGGTAATAAGGGAAAAACAGGGAAGCGTGGCTGAAGGATCTTTCTCCAATTTCTTCTATGCCTAAGCACGTCTTACTTTCACCCTGTTCAACTTATCATGGGAAATTTTAAGAGGCAGAGTTTTTAATGTATCGAGCTTACTATGATTCAATGTTCTAAACGGCGGATAAAATACATGCAATGTTGTGTATGAATTGTATAACTATGTAATCTTTTTGAAAATAAACATTAGTATTTCCTTTATTAAATTTAAAATACATATAAATTATATTTTTAAATATATGCTATATAAAAAAACAAATATATTTAACAATATAAAAAATAGAAACCCACCGGCACCACCGATAGCTTGGTCCCTGTACCCGATACAGGGACCAAGCTATCGGTGGTTAGGGCTCCAGAGATAGGAGTCTCTTCACAATACGTGCTGTGTCGAGGAGCACTGCCTTTTGCAATGAGCCCTTGACCCAACTGCCTAACGCGAGCTTCTTGAGATGTTGTTCGTGGCTCTTGGCAATCAGTCCGTGAACCGATACAACTATCGGAACAATAATTGCCGAATCCACACTCCACATGTCGACAAGCTCGTGAGCCAAATCCAAATATTTTATTTCTTTTTCTTTTTCGGCTTTCACAAGATTCTCGTCATGTGGAATGGTGATATCGATAATTATTGCGCAGCGCTCTAATCGATCTATCAACACTATATCAGGTTTATTAGCTACAATAGTCCTGTCAGTAATGATAGATCGATCCCAGTACAACGTGATATGCCCATTTTCGAGAACTGTGTCGGGCACATACCTCTGATTCCACAAGGTTGTACTTTAGATCAAACTGTTGATGAACAATCCTGGTTATGTGTATGCGAATACTCGCCGTTGGCAAGACGAGGACAACCAGAAATTATATGTCTAAGAACCAGGACGGTGGCACGCCCGACATATGGTAACCGTACATTATGATTTATTATAATCAAGCTGTGTTATTTAGAATAAAAATGCATGAAGGAACAGCACAAACTTGGCACAAACCACTGTTAATTTTTTGCATACATAGCAACGAACTGGCTATCAGGGTCAGTAATGCCTTATGTTTTCATACATTAAACATTACCCGTTATATTTGAAATATAGCACCATTATTGTGCAAAACGTGTAAATTTTCTACATTATATGTGGTTATCGTGCTGAAAACAGGGTCGAACTCTGTGCAGTTTATAGAGCCTCAGTTCGTTAGCGCAAAAATTTCTCGCTGATTCAAATATTTTGTTTGTATTACATAATGATATGTAAAAAAAGGGTTATTAATTGGACAATGGAAGTCATTGATCCATATTTTTTACCCGGATACCTTTCAGTCCCAATTATTAATTTGAACATCAATATTATTTAACTTCTATATCTTTGAAATACTCTACACTTTAGTAAGTTAGTAAGTAAGTATTCAAGATGTAACAGTAGATTACTGAAAGAGGTGTAATTGTAGTTAGCGCCATCTGTGGACACAGTAGCAACTACTGTGAATGCCTCAATGTGGGTGACTTTAGTCTTGTTTTGGCTAATTCCCGTCAGATGGCGTGAGTTATGCGTTATGCTCATTACTTTTTCATCAATTCATTCTCATAGAATTTTCGAGTTAGGTATCAGCATGGGAACGATTCTAGCAAGATCCAGAATTAATTGCATATATAAGGATGTTCGCAGTGGCCCTAAGATTCATTTTTATTTTGTTGTTTGAGAAGTCACTAAGAGTGTCCATACTCCATATTTATTGTGATATTTGTTGTAAGTGAGAAAGCTATAATACCTGATTTGGAGGTTAGATTGTGTTGGTGCCCAGATTTGAACTAGTATTTTTATTCCATTGCTGTCAGTGTATTCTCATAATGGGGATTTGTTAGTAATAAAAGTTGTATATCTTGATCGCAGGGTCGTTAGGTCTCGGAACGAACCTTTAAAACCAATTCAGACGGCAGTGACTCTGAGGTTGTCAATAGCTGAGGCCTGGATACCTTGATATTGGGAACGCAGACCTCAGGGACGCTCCGGGATCTGTTCTGCCGGAGCACAACCACTGGGGGCCCCACGGTGACTCGGGATCAATAAGGTCAAGCTATCTTTTATTGTAATTTTGATTTTATTGCATTACTGCTGACCGGCACTAGGCTTATGTACTATTACTGAGCAGTGCCACTCCTGACTGGCAACTGGTGAGAATCACCTCTGTGTACTGATTTGATTACATATCTACATATGAGTGTACCTGTACCTGTGATATGTGTGTATCTGAACCTGTGTAACTTATTCTATGTATCTGTCTGTGTGCTGTAATCTAAAACTACTCTCAAGCCTATCTTTTTGTGTGAACTTGTATGTATTCTGTATTTCTCGTTCTCTGTTTCTAAATATATGTATGTACATCTGATTCATGAGTTTCATTGGAGATCAGCTGACCTGTGCACCACCTTAGAACCTCTGTAGAAAGGTGCAGTTTCATCGTTATTCACTTCTTTTAAACATAATAAATATAATATCTGCAATCCATCCCTGTACAGTACGTGCTACCAGTCGAAAATATGCTCTGTGACACAGAAAATATTTTATTTTAACCGCTTAATCGCGTCTCATGTGAATTTTAAATGTACCGAGCAAAAAGCATGTTCTTTGTGGTGTCTCGAATATGATGTAAATTTAACGTTTCGAGCCATACGTCACACCGTAATATAGTATTTTATGAGATTTTGTTAGGAAAAGTCGCGTGTTGTGTTAGAATATTAGGAAAGAAAACCTTTTCAGGTCAATTTACAGTTACACTAACAAAGGGATTATTGTAGTTATCAAAATTTGCTTCATACTAACTGCTTCAAAATTTCATGAATTTATTTTGCAATTTCTTAAATGTTACAAGATTATAAGAAGCATTGCAACGTTTTAATATCAATAATGATTCCAATTCCAAAAATGTTTGACAGTGAAATACAATTGCTAATAGAGTTTATGTAAACTTCTCGGTCAAGCAGAAGACAACAATTATAAGGTGTGAAGTGATACTAATTCCCCGCTAGACAGTTATTGCTTAAGAGTAACTTATTCGGTGTGGTAATAATACCTGTTCATGCTACATAATAGGTAATATAATCAACGCTTCTCATGACCAGAAGGCTGGCAACTTTTTAGCACAGATAATAAGCATTGCCATACAACGTGTCAATGCTGCCAGTCTTCTAGGCACGTTACCACAAAGGCATGCGATATCGAGGAATAACATGATGCATTTTGAATGATTTGAATTTGAATTTTCCGGAATGTTTGCTGAAATGCGTACTGACGGATTTAAGGCGATAATCCGCAAAAAAGCTGCTTCCTTGCTACAAAGCCTGCGCAATACCAACAACAGCATTCTGAAATTTGCCTATAAGTTCGACTGCCCTATCCAAAAAGATTGGGTAAGGGTAGTCAATGGCAACTTATGATGACTTTAATGTAATTGATGTACTAACAATAATAACATAATTCTAAGCAGATTGTCAGTAATGATTATGAACTACTTAAAATGGTCTGCAATAAATGATATTATTATTATTATTGTTTAGGTTTAGGTTTCTTTTAGTAAGTTATTTATCTTAGGTTTAGTTTATCGCTCGCTTAATAATGTGCCCGGTAGATCGCAATAGGCTCACCCCCTATTACATTGGGACCTTAACATAACTGGCGAATCGTGGGTGCGTAATACACCTCTGCCTACCCCTTCAGGATACAGTCGTGAAGTTATGTTGTTATTTATGTTTAGTTTTATTATTTATAATTAGTTATATGTTTTATATATTTATTTTAAGTTGTGTTTAACACATTTGTATCATTATCGTTGAAATATATAATTTAGACATTTCAAACTTAAATAAATAATAATAATATATATATGAAAATGAATCGCAAAATGTGTTGGTAAGTGCATAACTCAACAACGCCTGGACCAATTTGACCAATTCTTTTTTTTTAAATATTCGTTGAAGTCCAAGGATGGTTTTTACGGAGAGAAAAGTTTAAAAAATTACATAAAAAATTACAGGCATGATTGGGGTAAATAGGTGCCACGGGGCGAAGTAAGCCACGGGTGAAGCTGCGGGGGACAGCTAGTAAATAATAATAATAAATATTCTACGACATTCTACACAGCGCTTACTAGACCCAAAGTAGCTTGTGTTATGGGTTCCAGAATGCGGATAAATATACTTATTTACTTTTTTTTGTAAAAACATTCATATTATACATAGAAACACCTAGACTAATGCAAATAGACATATTCATTCATACAAATATTCGCACTGTGCGGGAATCGAACCCGCGCCCCCTGTCGTAGCAGTCGAATGCACTACCGCTACGCCACAAAGGCCGTCATCAAAACTTAATTCCTTAGGTAATACTCCTTTTAAATCATGCATGGGGTCGCACTAATATCATCATTGCCCAAGCCATACTCAGCTGCAAACCGGTACAACTGCTGAATGACGGACGAAGCTCTGGCGCACTATATCGTACGCCCCTGGGAGCCAAATATTCCCCATCCCTCCCATATAATAAACTCCTACTTCCTACTGACATATTAAATGTGAAAATTTGCGAGGATGAATGATTGTATAGATGGATATCACGTTTTTATAACGGATTTTATGCGGATAAATGTATGTTTATCCGCAGTCTAGAACCCATAACTCAATCTAGTTAAGCTATACTTGCTTGGGGCTAGCTAGCGCTGAGTAGAATGTCTTAGAATATTCATTGAAGTGAAAAGTTCTTTAGGTGTGTTCGGCATGTTTGAGATGGGAAAAGCCAATTGAATTCGCGACACCGTTACCGTCACCGACAGCGTGCTCCACGCTCTCATTGTAGGTACGCTAAAACTGTAGGCACTAAGTGAGGCCACACTTAGTGCCTACAGTTTATACTTAGTACAGATATACATAGTTCGATGCCTGGGAGCCTGTCATACCCGTGCACATGACGAAAATACACACTTTTTTATTTATTTATTAATACTGACTGAACGGATCTGTCTGAAATTCAGACATCAACCGGTCATACACTTACATAAATTGTAAAGACGTTTTGGTCGTGCAACAATGTGTTAAAAATGATAGATTTCAGTATATTTAGGTCTAATATATTGCGAAATATATTAAGTCTTTAAACAAAACATGGTTTAATATTGACTTTTATTTGACAAGTTACAATATAAGTCACTTTTGAAGTAAAACATGTTAATGGTTTGACTGACACAATATTACTTATTCAAAGGCAATATCTTTGGAGTAATATTTTCAGATACTAGCATATAGGTTGACATTTTTTACATATAACACAAGCAAACAAACATTAATTTCTTAATTATATTCTCGTTCTACTCAGGCGGCCGCACGTCTACCTCATTCAGACTGGTTTTTATGGCTCTTAATGGTTGATAAATAACCTATAACCTTGCTCGAGAATTGAACTATCAAATGCAAAATAAAGTTCCAAATCGCAAAGGTAGTTCCAGATAATAGTACGTTCAAACAAACAAACTCCTCAGCTTTATTATTAGTAGTAGTACTAGCTGTTCCCCGCGGCTCCATCCGTGTGGTATTTTGATCCCTTTACCGCCACCCAAGGGAACCTATTCCAGGGATAGAAAGTAGCCTGTGTTATTCCGGACTATAATCTATCACTATACCAAATTTCAAGCAGATCCGTTTAGCCGTTTGAGCGTTTCTGCGTAATAAACATCTAAACATCTTCACAAACTTTCACATTCATAATATAGCAGGATAGTTGAATAGAAGCTATAACCCTTTCCAACAACTGGAATTTCAAATCCAAAAAGAATTATACAATTCGCAAACGCGCGTTTTAACAAATTCTTTAGTTAAGCGTAGCGAGCCGAAGGCGAGCGAAGCGTCTTTGGTTTCAAAGTTGCATTTCAAACAAATGATACTCCTCCGAGACCGTTTGACCGATCTCGACCAAATTTGCCACGGTGATCAAGTAGACATTACTGAGTGTCGTAAGGGGTCGAATGTCCAGATCGGTCTTACCATCGAGGAATAATCATCACCAAAAAACCAAATCAATGGAAAAAGTCGACCGGTCACGTTGACCTATTGTTGGATAGGCAAATCTCGCTACGCTTAAGTTTGGGTTGATTGCGAAGCTGGTAACCGTCCTAGGTTTATTATTAGTATAGATATACTTAGATTTCATATAAACTTTTCCACGGTATTTTTACTCAGATACTGCAGCACTTAAACTATCTTTTGAAAATAAACGTTTAAAGCGAACGAAGTTCCGGACCCAGCGAACGTTGGAGACAAAATTCAACAATAACATTCCAAAACCTTATTCTCTCGTCCCAAACCCCGCTGATGAATAAAACTTTTATCAGAGCAGGAACGGTGTGATATACATCTCCTCTCGGCACTCGAACGTTATTACATCAAAGAAAACTTTCATACTAGCTATGCCATTCCCTGGCAACGTGTTTTACCTAATACTCCACTGAAATTATCAACGTAAAACGATTAAACTTCCTACATTTGCCATAGAACATCGTGTATTAGTTCAAGGGATAGAAGTCAAAATGTGATTTGGCGTGCTTGTACGCGACGTTTCGGTTGCTTTTAAGCAGCATGGTCACGGGATGATGATGGCTGCTGAAAAGCAACCAAGACGTCGGGTTCAATGTAAATTATAAAATAACATCAAATATATCGCTATAGAATCCGTTAAAAAATAGTTTTATTTCAATGTGTGACATTCGCGTAAACTTCCGACAATATCATGCAGTGAATTGAATTCATAAAATAACTGAAGTACGCTTGTTGTTGTACTCGTAAGTATAAATTATAAGTGCATTACATAATTATTATGACATGCATATAGCCTACCATGAAATGTGCCCTTAAACCTCGTAAGTACGGAAACGGATGTTGCCAAACTATCATATTTTATGACCAACCACGACTCACTACACAGTAGTAACGAGTTCGAGAAATTTAGGAATCTGCGGGGCCAGTTAGACTGCAATAAAGGCTTAAATGTATTAATTGAAATACATTTCTAATAGCAATTTTTTTGATGTAGTATTTAGGGTTTTGCGAACATTTCCCTTTATTTGTGGATCTTGTAACAGGGGTAGTTAAATTTAAGGGTAGATTATAAGTTACAAGTTATTAGAAGTTAGTAGTTGGTTTATAAGGTTATAGCAAATCAAACATGAGGCTAATTTTACCTTTCATATATTAAATCTCAAGGGTGAGTACACATAGTTCAATTAAAATTTGAATTTGGAGAATTAAAGAAAGATGTGAGGATGTGAAGACGTTAAGACGTGAAAGACGGAAGGACGGTCCGCGGTAGCTAGGAGTCTGCACTTAGCTCTGCCTGGCGTGTCGCGCTGGCATCTACCGCTGCGTGACTCGCTCGGCGGACCTGAAAAGAGAAGGCAAAGCTTTCAGTATGTGAATACATACTGCTAGTGCAGGCCGAGCATACCGAAGGCGTAAGAAAGGTGACAAGCTTCCCCAGGCACGTGATGCTTATGGTCATTATTGCAAAGCAGGCAGTTCACAGCCTTTGCAAGCAGCAGGAACAGATGCACAGAAACATAGATGACACTGAAGGATTGTTCACCATGCGGTCACTGACCGCGTGGCCCGCACAAGTTATTGTCCTTTTGACAAGCGTGAAAAGGGAAAGCATGCCTTGCGTATAAGCTACACAATTAAAACAAATAGATACTGCTCACGTAAAAAGCAGCATCCCAATTAGAAAACTTTGCCACGACTACAGAGGTGTAGTGTGGCATGATAACATTCTATATAATTCCACTACATGGATAAATGTTGGCAAGCCTCGCTCACGTAAAAACGAGGCGATGCCTGGAGTAGCTTAGCATAGCAGTGGGAACCTGACGTGGCACCATTGGTGAAGATGAAGCGGCCACGGGGAATATCCCTGGTGGGCCATTGGTACCACGTCACCCTCCAACACTAATGAGCACTCTGTAATAAAAATGATTAGCACACGTAATGTATAAATTGTAAAATTCTCACCAACGGCTCAGTACCAGAGCTATGCACTGGTGGTAGCGATGCAGAAAATTAGGGGCTCGCAAAACCGCTGCACCGTAATTTATAACGTCGGCTGAAAGAAGCGACTTGGTGGGAGTTCATAGATAATGAGCCACAGCCGATAGGGTTGACCACAGCTAACATAGACAGAGTCGATGAAAGAATACAGATAATATTAGTAGACTATGAATCGATATCAACTAAGGAATCGACTACATATTCCCTAACATTCTTAAAAGTACAATGTGCATTGTTACAATCTTATTACCTTGTTTCCTGCTAAATTTCATGATTCTAGTTCAACAGAAATTACGCAAAATACGAAATATAGGTTTTGATTCCCTTGGCATTATCTAAACATGCTGCATAAACATCTGTAGCTTTTGATTGCGTTGACTTAGAAGATACAGACCTGATTATTTGCTAAAATTTTTAACTTAACACGACCCTGAGATATTTCTCAGGGTCGTGTCTTACTTAGTCTTGACAGACAGACAGATAAACAGACAGATGGATAACCAAATTATCCTGCAAGGGTATTTTCCTTTCGAGGTATTGACCAAATAAAAAAAATATATACAAGGTTTAAAACAAACACAGAACCAAAAGCACACAGCAGCATTATTAGAAGGTAAATAGGTAATAACATAACAGGTGCAGTAAAATTACCCAGAACACTATAAATATGGTGGCGTAGGTTATTTTCCTATCCTCGACGATGGATTTAATAAAACCAGCATCAGATATTCCGACAATATGCATAATGTCCCGCGCACGTTGCGCTCATATTTTGAATTATTGCTCTATTACGCTCACCTAGTTGCCGTGTCTAGCCATGTTCACTGTCGCTTAAATCATGTTGCATTTAACGTGAATTACCTTTTATACTGCGCACTATAATGCGTGTTGTTGAAAAATACGACGGGGTATATAAATAATGCGTGTAGAACTTTATATTTTGTAGGTAGTACATTTTACTGATTAAATGAAAAAATGTTGCAATTACCTATGATGTTGTATCATATATAATATCTATATAATAGCATAAAATAGAAACTTTCACGCAACGTGGCAAATAAGCATTCCACCTGATGATAAGCGGTATTTTTAGGGTTACGTTGCCAATGCTGTCTGTCTGTCCGTCCTTATGTCACAGCCACTTTTTTCCGAAGCTATAAGAACTATACTGTTGAAACTTGGTAAGTAGATGTATTCTGTGATCCACATTAAAATTTTCACACAAAAATAGAAAAAAAAATCAAATTTTGGGGGTTCTCCATAGTATGGAATCTATGGATAAAATGATATTGAGGCTTCTAATTTCACTTTTTTGTAAACTGAATAGATTGCGCGAGAGACACTTCCAAAGTGGTAAAATGTGTGTAAGCCTGTAACTTCTAAAATAAGTGAATGATAAAACTAAGAAAAATATATGATGTACATTACCATGTAAACTTCCACCGCAAATTGGTTATAACGAGATCTAGTAAGTAGTTTTTTTTAATACGTCATAAATCGTAAACCGCAATTTACCTATCATTCAATCCACTCAAATATAATAATTTAAAAAAAACATTAATGTATAACTTGCTGCTACGAAACCCGGTTTTTTATAATAGTCACCTCAATATGACATTACCTCGCTTGATGGTAAGCTAATGGTAAAATCTCAGGAATAGTATTTACCATTAGGTACAGACACCGATAGTGCTACAATGGTAGTATGGTAGTAGTAACCCTTAGTTTGACGGCCTCATCAGATGCTTTTTCACGCCCCGCTTAAAGAACCCGGGTTCTTTAATCAATCAATCAATTCAATTTAATGGCTTCTGCAGTAGAATCACCGCAATTTCGCCAATGTCAAGTAAAATATAATAAATATTTATAAAATTATTAATGGCGAAGACGCCTAATCTTCCCGGGTTCTTTAGTTAGTTTTCTCTCTTCTGGCGATTACGCAGTTTCCGCCAACGACTTAGCACATGGATTTGAACTCGAGTTTCGACTTGGGGGTAAGTATGCGACTGTGCTAGATTACTTGGTGTACCCACGGATTAAAACTTTGTGAATGTACAAGAGAAGGTGTATATAAAATACAATAAAGGCCGAAAGTGTTGTAGCACGCTGGAGTACCTGAGTCAAAGCAAAAAACACTTTGGTTAGTGGTTATAGCAGAAAAACACAATTCTACAGGTTAATATTATTAGAGTTAATATAGTTACATATCAGATATATAAGGGGAGAATTAGTGTAGGTGAGAAGAGAGTTAAAATTTATGGGTCGGGGAATACGGTTGGTGGGTAGGATATCATATAGAGAACTTCTTCTTGGGCACTCATAGAAGATGTGATCAGTAGTGTGTTCATCCAAGCCACACTCACAGAGAGAGCTGTCCCTAACCCTGATCTTAGCGAGAAATACATTAGAGCAGACATGTCCTAAACGCAGATGACAGATTACCGATGTCGCTCTTTTAGTAGCTTCGCGAAATTGGTAAAACCAGGGTTTAGTTGGTATGCCAGGCTGAACGGAGGCATAGAGTCTTCCCTTCACCTTGCTGGATTTCTCCCAAAGGGCGGTCCATCTTGAAATTAGACAGGGTCTGGCGAGTAACAGGAGGTCATGGCATCTATGCCATGACCTCCTGTTACTCGCCAGACCCATATAATACATATAATATAGAGTCTACTCTATATTGGTCGAGAGTACCATTGTGTGTTACTTCCTTGGCAAGGGGATCCACAAAAGTGTTACCCGCTATGCCAGCATGACCCGGGATCCACACCAATGAAACCTCGAGTCCCTTAGTCTGACACCTGAACAAAGATTGTTTTATTAAAAGGATCAAAGGGAATTTTGTTTTACTGGTGAATTGATTAGCTAGGATGGCCATTAAGCAACTCCTGGAATCAGTAAAAATTACTGCCTTGCTTATATTATGCGATTCGATATATAGTAATGCTTCCAGTATAGCTATCGACTCACCAGTAAAAATGGAACTAATATTTGGGGATTTGTATGTTAATATGACTTGGTATTTTGGAATCCAAACCGCGGATCCCACGCAGGTAGAATCTGATGATTTGGATGAATCTGTGTAAACAGACAGCCAGTCCCGCCAATGTTGGCTGATTAGACAATTTAACTCCTTATTAGCATCCACAGAATCTTTACTTATACCAGAATACGAGACGACATTAGGGCTATAGATAATCGCGGCAAATGGGGATTCACATAAGGGGCTAGTTTTACACCGAAAACAAGGGAAAGGGAGGCGAACATAATTTACGAAGCTGTTAAATAAACATGGATGACTTTTGTGTGTCCAATATCCACCAGAAGATATAAATTCCGATAGTTTATGAAGTTTGGGTATCAGAGGATGAAGGGATAGTTGGGAGGATTTATAAAGATACCTATCAGAGAGGTACTGCCTTCTTAGAAATAGAGGGGGGTCTACACACTCCAATTGTAACGCGTTAATTGGCGAAGACCTCGTAGCACCCACGATAAGGCGCATGCTTTTGGCCTGGATCTTATCCAACAAGCTTAAGGCTGCCTTATTGCACGGCTCCAAGAGAAAGCACCCATAGTCTAAATGGCTACGGATAAGCGCATTGTACAATATTTTTTGGCAATAAGGGTGGGCACCCCACCAGACTCCAGACACAGCCCTTAAAATATTGATATTTTTCTCACATTTATGGCTGATTTAATTAATGTGCTCTACCCCAGATAGTTTTGAATCCAAAACCATTCCCAAAAACTTATCTGTGTCTCTTACAGGGAAATTTTGATCATCAAGAGAGATTATACAATCAGGGATGGATCTACGGCGGCTGAAAATTACCACAGAGCTTTTGGGGACTGAAAGTGATAAACCATGGTCAGTAAGCCAGATAGAGAGATAAGAGATTGCTGAGTTCAATCTGGACACAGCATTCGTCATATGGTCCGCTGCCACATAGAGGGCAAGATCATCCTCATATTGAAGAATGTTGCAGAAGGAAGTAACTGAGAGATCTAAATCGGCGGTATAGATGCTATAGAGGAGGGGGCTTAAAACAGAGCCCTGCGGAAGGCCTCTCCAAATTATTCTGGGAGGCAGGATTGAATTTTGAACTCTAATACTAATGGTTCTCCCAGAGAGGGAATTGGAAATGAAATTTACTATCTTCTCTGGAACACTCAGATTAAGCAGTTTTTGCCTGAGCACAGGAAGTAGTACATTGTCATATGCAGATGCTATATCCAAGAATACACCCACGCAATACTGATTTTTTGATAGAGCTATTCTAACGTCAGTGGTAAATATACTGAGATTATCCATTGTCCCCAATCCCTTGCGGAACCCGAACTGAGTTTTGAGAGCAAACCCTGGCTTTCCACTAGCCACTCTAAACGATTTTTTATTAAGTGCTCGATGATTTTGGACATGGTACAAGAGAGTGCAATAGGGCGGTAGCTGGAAGGATCATCACTACATTTACCTGGTTTCAGGATTGGAATTATAATCTAAGACTTCCACTCTTCTGGGGGGAAACCAGAGTAAAAAATGAAGATGAGCAAATTTAAAAAAAAAAATTGGGTGGTTGAGCTGCTCTTGATAATAAATGAGTAAGGGATGCCATCCACACCAGGTGAAGAATCCTTAATTGACCCTAAGACATTCGAAAGCTCTTCGAAGGAAAAAGAGGAATCCAAAGGGTGTGAAGTCTGAGAGCTAGAGGGAAAGAAGTTTGAGGATTCGGCAGCAGTAGGAGCTGTTGGGGGAGCAAGTTTTTGTTCAAATTTCTGTAGCCATCGAGAGGGGTTGTTTGAGGTAATGTTGTTGTTGGTTGTAGAATACCTGAACCTTCTAACATCTCTCCATACACACGATGCAGGGGTACGAGGGGCTAATGCTTCACAAAACTTGCGCCATCCATCCTTTTTCTTTTGCGACAAATGTCTAACTGTTTGAGCAGCTACTTTTTGGTAGTTTAGATAATTTGCAGTTGTCATGTTATGTTTATATGTTCTTTCAGCATCCCTTCTCATTCGACAGGCATTTGAGCAGGTCTGATCCCACCAAGGAGGAGAGGGGATGTTGTTCCTGGGAGCTCTTTTAACAGGAATTGCCTTACCGGCAGAGTTCAGAAGAGCCTGTTTAAAGAGGGTATAAACAGTATCAATGTTACCAGAGTTAGGGACAGGTAAGAAAGAAACCTCCTGGTCAAGGGCATTAGAGTACAGTTCCCACTCGGCTTTTGACAGATTAAATTTAAGAAGAGAATGGTGGTGACTCCCTGTGGCTGGCTAGAGAGGAGACAGTTATGGGGTAGTGATCACTCTGATGTGAGTCGCTTGCAATCTGCCAAGTCAGGCATGAGGCAAGGGAAGCGGAACAGATGGTTAAATCCACAGCACTAGGGCCTCTTTGGGTTAAAGTGGATCTGCGTGTGGCCGAACCATCATTTAAGATGCAAAGATTGAATGAATCCAGGATATCAATGAATGAGGGCGCTAAATTGTCACAATCTAGTGATCCCCATGAAGTATGATGGATATTGAAGTCACCCAGAATAACAAGAGGAGAAGTTATAGAAGCTAAAATGTTGCTTAACTCAGCTAGTATAGAGGAATTGGGATAGGGGATATAAATGGAACGAAAAGTAATGTTTGATACACACAGCCATCACTGTGAGGAGGTAGAGACACAGAGTTAAAAATAATTGATCTGGAGACCAAAATGGCAACTCCAGCATATCACCCCTGTCATTCCGAAGACAGGCATACCCAGGCATCCTGAAATGGGTGCCAGGTTTAAGCCAAGTCTCCTGAATGGCAAGGATGAGAGGTTTGTGTTGATTAGTTAAATAAATTAAGTGTCTCTTTTTACTTCTAATGCTCCTACAATTCCATTGAAGGAGAGGTGGGGGTGAAATTTAGCAGCTGAGTGAGTTTTGTTTTATATTTTTCAGGTAGCTCAGTATCATCAAAACGGGTGAGCATAATAATAAGGGTGGAGAGCAACAGATCCAAAAAGTTGTCATTGGAATCAGCATTAACTTGTGCACCAGGCAGAGCAGCACCATTTGGAAGAGAAGGCGGCGGAGATTGGGTACTAAGACAATGGGCCTGCCTGTCATAGCCAGGGCCGGAAGCAGGGGAGCTCTGCCTTCGGGGCATGAATGTAGTTTTCCTATATGATACCTGAGGTCCTTGAGACCCCCGGATAGAAGGCGAGGGAGAATGATGAGAATCAGTGTGAGAATTTAGTGGTTGAGAAGATCTAGCTGTGTCGGCAAAAGACTTTCTCACTTGGGGGAATCTAGCCGATGCCTCCATGTAAGAAACGCTCTCCTGAGACATGGTAATCTTTATAGACTTCTGCCTGGAGTGCTCTGGGCAGGAAGGGTCTTTGGCTGTGTGGGGACCTAAACAAAACATACATGTGGGAGTTTTTGAGGCACATGAAATACCCTCATGAGCCTGGGAACAAATGAAACATCGTGGGGCAGATCGACATTGTGTGGAAGTGGGACCATAACGGCAACATTTCCAACACTGTATGAGGGGAAGAACATAATTTTCTACAGGGAGGTAATTATAAAAACAGTAGACGTGTGGAGGCAATTTTTGTCCAGAGAAGGTGATCACGATGGTTTGAGTGGGAACATATGTGGCAGTGTTGTTTTCACCCGTGACTCTCCTATTGAGCCTTCTAGCTTTCATTATAGACCCGTATCCTGATGGAACCTCAATGGATAGGACCACTTCTTCTAATGTCCACTCCACTGGTATTTGTCGAACTATACCCATTCGTGAGGTAGTAAACGAGGGAATTGAGCAATTATATTTGGCCCTTGTCAAAAAAGGATGACTAATAAAGTTGTTGGCATCACTAGCATTTCTAAATTCAACTGAAAGTCTGTTACGACCAACCCGCTTAACACTGCCTTCAATAATGTTTGTAATTTTATTCATGAACAAGAAATGACCAAATTTAATGGATCGGAACACTGTTCCCGCAGAGGTATCGCCGACATCCCTAGTCACGTGGACCGTGGCCAAAGTCCGACTCTGAGTATTTTGAAACCTTGTCCTGAAAATCGGGATGAATATATGTACTTTGAATGGATGGAGTCGCTTGGGAGGGGACAGTTATTGTTTTTTTAGCGGGACAGCGTCTTCCTGCGAGGTATGGATAACACGCTTCTTGGCTGTGGCTGTACTGATTGTAGAAATATCCTCTAGAACAACTCGTGAAGTACCGGGGAGTGGAGTGCCTGGCCGTTCACCGGGGACGCTTCCCCCGCCAGGGTCTGGTGGATGGTTATCCATGGGACTGTCTACGTGTTAAACAAGAAACTTACCCTGAATACGAACACAAAGCACACTTAGACAACACAGAAGCACTTAAATACTCCAGCAACTCAATATCTTCAAGTAAAAAGTTTTTGGAAGGGACGAACACTTGTAGCAAGCACGCGTTCGATGATCAACCTCATTACTTAGGTACTCTTCCCGGGTTCTTTAAGCGGGGCGTGAATAAGCATCTGTCAACTGTCAACTGTAGGAAGCAGAAAACACGTGTGCTGTTTTAAAGTATTCCAAGTATTTATCTTTGGTTAAGTTATGGACGCATGATTATTTTTTATTAACAAGGGATGACAATTGCACCCAGAAGACCCAACAAAATTTTAAAATATTATTTTGTATGTTTGTGTTTGACGTTACTTTACATTAAAATGGTTTTTGTTGGGATATTAATTAATACAATGTAAAGAGTAGCTTTAAATTTTAAATACTGTGGAACTTTATGTATTTTGAATTTTTCACTTGACATGCTTTCATTTTGTTTCATAAAGTTTTAATGTATTATTTTAATCTGTTAATTGCTACAATCTTTTGTTTTATTAATTTGTTTCATTTAGTTTGCCCTTATTGTTTGGAAGTGATACGAGTATAACAAAGTTACCTGTAAGTGAAGAACAGATTCGCACATGAACAACAAACAAAAATTATTTAATACAATGTGAATTTCGATTAACTTGGTCGGTATTAGTATTTAATGAAACAGTTTTTATTTCATCTGTAGGACTCCATGAAAGAAGTGAGATTAAAAACAATTGGGGAAATATGGAAAATGAGTACACGAAAAAACAGCTTTATTTTTAACCGACTTCAAAAGGAGGTTCCCTGTTTGACCTGTATGTTTGTATGTATGTTTGTCCGTGATTTAATGCGGTTTTCTTTAAAAACGTATTTGTTACATGCTGGAGAAAGTTTTGGTATACTTAACCGACTTAAAAAAGGGGGCATGTCCATGATTTTTAACACTCTATCGTCTTATGGTCTTCTAGTTTTCAGTGTTGAGCACTGAAAACAACATTATAATTCAGTTGCGTTCACTAAAAAGGGAGAATTTTTTTTTTATGAAAAAATAGAACGACTAAAGATTTAGATCGAAAAAAGAGAACATCTAGAACGGGACTTGAACCCGCGACCAGTCCCTTACAGGGGGTTGCTCTGAACAGCTGAGCTATCTAGACACGTCCCAGATATTCGAAGGTCTCCGATATATTATGTACGTCTTAAAGCGACGCTGGAGCCATCTACCGTAACTCTTGCGAACTACGGAACAAATGAATAACTTTACAGTTATTTTTAAACATTGTTTTTTTATGACTCCGTCTAATTAATTCAATTAAATTTTATAAGCATTTTGTATGCTTACTTTTTCTAAAGATTTAGATCGGAAAATTTGGCACCTACTTAAACAGAAAAGTCTTATGAGCCTTTTTATCCTTTGAATTAAATATTTTATTCAGTTATTTTCACTTTTTATTACCTTCTTGGTTTTTGAAGTCGGTTCTATTTTTTATTATGTATTCAAATTTGCAAATTTAGCTTATATTTACAACGCTGTGGTATATTTTTCGAAATGAAGTTATTAGCCCTGAACCTATAAAATGTGATGCGTCTGTATCCACCAAAAAATGTCATACAGAGAAAATTAAGTTAGATTTATTTTCGTATTACCTATATAAACTTCACTGGAAACTTTTCTAATATTACTTTACTAATTACAAAGTTACTCGAGAAAGGTATAACTTTTCGTTAGGCGAAGAAACATCAAAATGCTTTTAATTGTGTGCCTAATTCAAAATTTAATTAATATCCCAATCTTTATTTTTAAACTCCATCCAATAATATATCATCACACGGATGATGCAAAGATAGAAAGAGAGCAGGTTGGTATTTCCTTATGAGGAACAGTTCATCACTAAAAGGGGTACACACCTGTACTAATGTATCACGTGCTTGATGTAGTACGCGATGTACAAGACCATCTTCCGAGCCTTTTCTCAATTTAATTGAGGTCGGCTAAGTCTAACTACGAAACGGCATAACTGCGATATTCTTCTATGAAGCGACTACCACCTGCCTTCCACAACCCACTGACGATTTCGAAGTTCTGTAGTTAGACCAGATTGTCGGACTTTTTAGGGTTCCAACTACCCGTAACGATTATCGTATAGTAACCGGGACCGACGGCTTAAAGTGCTCTCCGAGGCATGAAGGGTTTCTCAATTTGTTAAGAATGGTCACCCATGCTAAGACTGACCTTTCTCATATTGCAATGTGTTAACTTATTCGGTTACCATCTCGCCACGAGTTCCTAGTTTTTTGGCTTAACCTTAGCCTACTATAAAAATATATGATATAAGGATTATTCTGGAAATTACTTACCTCTATTTTTTTTTTACTTTTGGAAGCCCCACAGGCTTCCAGAATAGTGGACAAGGAGGAGGGACTGTGAAGGCGGCCATTGCCGTCTTCGCAATACAGTGTAATCTTCACAGCGACCCCGCAGGGGGCGCGTGGAGTTGGTTTCTGGGATTTTCCCTTTTCCGAGGCATCATTCGCGACGCCTAAACAGGCGCCGGGCATGTGGGCGGGGGTGTACCCCTATAGCTGGTGACGCCGGCAGGCCGCTAGACTTCACGCCGCCCGGCGGTCGACCCGAACCGGGTGAGATCACTGGTTCCCCAGTGAAGGCCCAGCTCCGAGTGACCAGCGACGAGGCGGCGGCTTTCCTGCGACCTCCGGCGTCCGTGCGTCTTCTTTTCTCAGCGGCGGTCGCCCGAAAAGCGCCTCGCCACTATGTCGATGGACGCAATGATTGCGTCCACCAGTATTTGGTGATCTTCCGTTGCTAGGGCGCGTTTTGCTTCAGCGAGGAGGACCTTCGCCTTCGCCAACATGACGGAGGGGCTGGTCGCTGAGGCACTCGCTGCCGCAGCCGTCTGGGTCTTCGTCTCCTTTGTTGGAGTGGGCTCCGTTTGGCACGCCGCCTCCACCAGCTCCAAGACTGGCTCCGGTGGGGCGGGCGGCGTGTTTCGCGATGGGAGTGCCGGCGCGGCGGCCTCCTTCTCAGTCGTGGGCTGCAACTTTCGGGACCTACGGCCCCCTCTTCTGCGGCGTCTTCGCGAAGAGGCTGCGGGTTTTTCCCCCCGGGTAGAGGGCGCGTTCGCCTCAGCCATGAGCGACGCGCCTTGCCTCTCCCCGAGAGGCTGTGGGTTCACCGGCGCTGGCCGGCTGTGCGGCCCGCTGGTGACGGCGGCTGTGCCCGCCTTCCTATTCCGGGCCTCTCGTCGGAAGACGGGGCACCGGAAGTGGTTTGCGGGGTGGTCGCCACTGCAGTTTATGCAGGTGGCGGGTTGTTCCCGCGGCCGGGGGCAGTCCCGCGCAGCATGCTCACCGCCACATCGCACGCAGGCCTGCGTGCGGTGGCAGTGATGGCTGCTGTGGCGGAACTGCTGGCAGCGATGACACTGCGCGGGTTTGCGTTTCCCGCGCCAGGCTTCTATTTTGATCCCGGGCATGCCGAGAAGCTCCCTCACTTCATAAATGTCTGGGATGACATTTTGCGTCTTCCTCAGGATCACCAGGAAGATGCATCTAGGCCGGCCACCTCGACCCCGAATAGGACGTGTATATTCGGGGTCGAAACCCAGCTCCCGTAGCTCGTCCGCAATCTCGTCTGGTGTGGCGTTCGTGGGCAGCCCTCTTATGGCCACCTTGACTCCTCTCTCCGAGGGGGGCGAGTAGGAGTGCCAGGCGATTCCCTCCTGGCTCTCCAGCGTTGCGAAATAGGCTTGCAATAGCCTATATTCATCTTCATCTCTGGGGATGAATCGGAGCCCGTTCCCATACGGGCGCACGTCGGCCGATCTCCCTAGTTGGGTTTTCAATTCCCGCAAGTGCTGGGCGAAGTGCGGCAGCTCCTCCACGACAATCGGGGGGTACCGCTTCTTCCCCTTGCTGGCTGCGGGCTCTGCGGATGCAGTACCGGTGGTGGCGTCCTCTTGGGGCGCGGTGGCATCAGAGTAGCGCGTGTTTGGGCGCTTGGAATCCTTTTCGGCGGAGTCGGGGCTGCGCGGACGACGCGCAGGTCCGGGGGCCGATGGGACAGTCTCCATCGGCGTCGGCTCCGGTTTAGAGCGACGCCTGACAAGAAGTCGCAGGTCCAGGGTGTCCGGGGCTGCGGCTGCGGGAGTTCTGGGGGAGTCCTGGAAGGACTCAATGGAGGCATACGAACTCTCCATGTCTTCGAATGAGGGCGCGTGAGGCCACGCGCGCGAGGCTGGGGACTCGCGGGCATCTTGGCGCGGGGAAGCCGCGACCTGGTACCTCGCTACCGGCGTCCGGATTGCCTTCGACGTCGACGCCGTCACGGACGGCGGAGTCGAGGCGGGCGAAGCGCGCGGCGGCGGTTGCGGAGCGGAGCTCGGGCTCGCACGCGGCGCGGGCGCCTTCGCTGGCGCAGCGCGAGATGCGCTCAACCCGCCCGGCGGCGCGCGGGGGGGAGCGGACGTCCTCGATGGGCCAGCGGTCGGCGCGGTGGCGAGCGCGCGCGGCGGCGTCGACGTCTCCTTGGGACTGGTTACGAGTCCCAGAGAGGCGGTGGAGCCCTGATAAGGGCTTTTTGGGGGGGGTCTGGGGTCCCGGGGGGGACTCCGAACCCGAGGAGGCAGCTTGGCTGAGGCTTTCTTCATTTTTCTAGATGTAGGTAGGAGCGCAACCGCGACCCGACAACGAAGCGTTGGGCTGGGCGTGGGCGCGCGCGACACGTCCGGTGACTACAGCTGCGTCGAATACAGACGCGACCGTATGCACCGGCAGTCAGCGCGTGAGTGCGGGTCCGAGCGGCGAAGTCCGAGGAGGCTTGCAGGCGTTCTTCCTCGGAGGCTCCGTGCGACGATCCTGCCGTCTTCGATCCAAATCTGGACGTTATATAGTATCCGCAACTCATCACCATCACCATGATGGTGGTGGGGATACGGACCAGTGCCTGGGAGATCACGCTGGTATTCTTCTACTTTGAACCGAAGCCAACACCACTTGGGCCCTATTTAGAGCGGCTCAAAGAGGTGAGGAGAATTCTAGGTTCCCCTTCTTATTCTTCTTGGGGGGATGCAAACTCAAAAAGTACTTAGTGGGGTCATCGTTTCGAGGATGGCAGAGGCGAGATACTGATAGGGGTACTCGCTGAGATGGACCTCCATGTCCTGAGTAGCGAGGGAATTCCAACTTTTGACACTGTGAGAGGTGCCAGGAGATACTGTAGCTCAGTGGACATAACGGTCTGCACGAGCAATGTGCTCGCCTGGGTTGACGCTTGATAGGTTGACACAAAACTTGCGCCGAGTTCAGACCACAATGGCATAGTGTTCAACCTCAACCTAGAGAAGGCAAAAGGTACGAATATACAGCGTACAACTATAATAAAAGAAAGGCCAACTGGGATGCTTTCAAAGTCAACATAACTCGGCTGCTCTCGGATATAGCGATGGGCGAAACATGGGCGGAGACTAGCCCCACCCCAAACCAGGGCAAGACAGGGAAACCGTGGTTCCCAAACCCGAGGGGGCATTTCGAAACCGGAGATGGCCCAGGCTCAGTCGAGGTGCGAGGGAAGTGCTTTATGGGCTACCTTACAACCCGGCACCTGAAGACCTGAGATGGCGTGCGGTTTGGCGTGCGGTTTTAGCCGGTTCAAGCCCGACATAACCACCCCCGCAGGCCGGCGGCGGGGGGGGGGGAATGCATCCGAGGGGATTTCCGCACGAAAAAAAAAACGGTACCGTATCCTAGGCCCTATACTACACATCATTCACTTTTCGTCTCTAAACAGGTTCTATCTATGTTTTAATAGTATGAGTATTTTCATATCAATAAACAAGAATAACATTTTTTTACCTTTAACCTCAATATGAATTTTTTTTTCATCCCGAAGATATTGATTCAGTGACGAGATTAGCCGACACAAACAGACCACACTTTCAAATATATTTTTTCATATATATATATATATTTTTATACCACTAAGGTGGCAGACAAGCACACGGCCCACCTGATGGGAAGCGGTTACCACGGCCTATGGACGT
Source organism: Cybosia mesomella (assembly GCA_946251805.1). NCBI lineage: Eukaryota > Metazoa > Arthropoda > Insecta > Lepidoptera > Erebidae > Cybosia > Cybosia mesomella. Next base: position 5,033,746 of record OX276402.1, on the reverse strand, counting down.
GTGCAACACCAGTGGCGTCACACTCGCGCTGCCGACCCTGTAAAGGAAAGGGATGGGAAAGGAGTTTGGGAGGGGATGGGAGAGGAATTTGGGAGGGGATGGGAGAGGAATTTGGGCTCCGGCACTCTCACTCACCAAACGGAACGCAATAGTTCAAATACTGTTACTTGGCGTCGATATTCTGTGAGAGGGTGGTGCTTCCCCGGTCGAGTCGGCCCATTCATGCAACGGCCAAAATGACTGTTGCTTAACTCTACCACTGCAAAATATATATACATATATATATATAGATATAATTTATTACTTAAATTACATCAAATTATACGCGTAACGCCTTAGTATTGATATACCGTGATGTTTGTTTATTTTACCTTACATCTCTTTGTCTTTTGTAATCAAAACAAACCGAAACCATTAAAGATATTTAAATTGTATCACTATGAAAAGAATTGAACTTTACGAGCCCATTTTAACTGCAATACACTCAGAACACATGCTATTTGTTTGAGATAAAGTCCGCTTCGCTAACAATTTACTTTAATAGCAATTACAACGTCGATGTTATAATATAAATCAATGAAATGGCCAAACAACGTAGTGACCAAAAAGGAAAACTATATTTCCCCGCAACATTTAAAATAAAATAAAAAATATATTCTATTATATTCTACGACATTCTACACAGCACTTTCTAGACCCAAAGTAAGCATAGTTTAACTAGCTTGTGTATGGTTTCCAGAATATTGATAAACATACTTAAAAATATTTTTTTGTAAATACATACATATAATACATAGTATACATAGAAACATACGTTACATACACACACACAGCATACATAGTATACATAGAAAAATACTGGTGGTAGAAATTTGATGACACAAATTTGTCACAAAATTCGGCCGGGTAGGTACCACCGTGCACGATTGCGAAAAACCCTCCATAGTAATCCAATTTCGGTTTGATTGCATTCAGGTGTCAGCAAGTGCATAACCGGGCAGGGGGATTGTGGTCGCAGCACTAGTGGGACCGGTGGGTGTCATGCGGTGCCGCGACGATAATCCTCTTCTGAAGAGGCCGTCAAGCTGAGTGCCACATTGTTAACATGGTACGTGTATGTAATGGTGACCCTCTTTCCTGAGACTTTACCGTCAGCTTACCATCAGGCTAGGTGAATTCAAATTGACGTGTCCTAAATATAAAAAAAAACAAAGTTCAATATTTGACACTATAAATAGCACTTACTAAAGGCTGTTTAAAAGTGCATACTTATCGGTGGTACACGGCGTAATTTACTGGTGCGTACTGACTATGGTTAAGCAGCGTAATGTAACATTCGCAGCGAGCAGCAAACGTTATACCATGTACCGAAAATAGTACTGACCGGTCAGTGCTACGAAGCGTAATGGAACATTCACAGCGAGCATGTCGTTCGTACGTGTCGCCATGTACGAAAGATTGACATTATTTACATGAGGTACTTGAAATATTGCGGGTGACAGGCGACGTCGCATGTCACCCCAGCAGAAGCAGGCTAGGGCGGCGGGCTGAGAAGTGCCCCATCTTTCCGGAGCAAGATGGGGACACCGTGGTTCCCGAGGAGGCCATCTTGAAACCGGAGGTGGCCCTGAGTCAGTCAGGGTGTGAGGGAAATGCGGTTTTAGTCGGTGCGAATCCGACACAACCACCCTGCTGGCCGGTGGTGGGGGGATGCTATCCGCGTTCCGCACGAAAAAAAAAGAAAAAAAACGTACTTGAAATGTAATGAACTTTATTAGTAATTAATTGTACATATTTATTTTAATGTCATATAAATTATTGTAATTTGGAAGTTCTCAAAAATGCATTAAATCTTGAAATTTGAAATACCCAACCAAGTGAACCTATGTTGGGAATAAAAAGTCTGTGTTATTTCAGACTACAATCTATCCCTGTATAAAATTTCAGATCTGTTCAGCCGTTTGGAGTAACAAATATCCAAACATCATTACAAACTTTCACATTTATAATATTATTACGATAGCAGGATACATTAAAGATCTGTGTGAGATTTGCCTAAATTTATTACAGTTAGTACTTTCGGTGTACCTTAACGTACCTCTCTTGAAAATCTGTGTACCTACACCCGTACAGTGATGTTTTAAAAATTAGGTACACCCGCCATCCTGATGTTCTGCTAACCAATATATGTAAAGGTACCAAATAAATGTAATAAATTTAGGCAAATCTGGAAATTACATCTGCCATTCCGATGCACACAAAGATCTTACAAAATATAAAAAAAAAACGCTGCCGGCCTGCTGTTACTTTTCAAAAAAGAAACCAAACAGAGTCAGTGCATGTTACAAATTCGTTCTTTTACATGTATATCCCGCTTAAATCAGATTGTATAGGTACTCTGTACCAGAGCGTAGGTGCTTATGCATCTCTCGAACCATTTACCTAATCTCGTGAAGAACGGCTGCACTTTCCATTTTATTTGCTGAACGCTGGGTTTAAATAACAGGTTGAATTTTAATAAAGTTTCGTATACTGGAGTATTTTAAAATGTTTGAAAATGAAACTAGTGATATCTATGACATGTATTCACGATAGATATTGTATGAGTGTTGGGGGGGGCAAGTATTGAACTTAACACTGATCTGGAGCCTTGCAGCAAGAACTAGACTGGTTTCAGATACAGGTAGGTATATCATACAACGTTAGTATAAATTCAACAGTGACAGAGGACGTCTAACTACTATTTTTCTTCAACTTTAACTTCATCAGGCTGAATGAGATGTTTTCGTTTCGATTTCGTTCTTTTATGCCCGTATTAATAAATCGTTCTCAATATCAATCATTCGTGCAACCTCAGATGAAACGCTCTCAAATTCGCATCACCAGTGTTTTTTGCTACTACAGGTAAACATTATGGTCGCAACACTAGGTTCGTGGGGCCCAAGTGCACGGTCGCTTTGCAAAGAAATCGCTAAGCAACTGGTCGACGCTTCGCGTGACCAAAAGGCTGGCTTGTTTTTTGCGCAAAGAATTGGCATTGCCATCCAACGTGGCAATGCTGCCAGTCTTTTGGGTACATTGCCAGTCGACATCGATGGAGAGGAATTCATTGATAATTAAAAATAATTAAAGTTTATGCCCAAGTTCCCTAGCAATATCAGTAATACTCGGGCCCTGTTACAAAAATATTTGATGATGACGAGATTTAAAGCGTATCTAATGTTATGTAACCGCACCAAAGCATCTAAAACTAGATAAGAATAAACACAATATAATTTAATAATATTTTACATGTAATCAATATTATTATAACAATACCTGATAGTGAGAAATGGGGATATCAAACATATAACAATCCAAACGCGTAGCATTACCTTGTATAAACTTATTTACATTCAACCATTAATATTCTTTCGGTCGTTATTTATGTCCTCGCGTAGTAATTATTAACTGATAAATGTTTCAATAATGATAATTTATGCTTTCGCAGTTTTTATTACTATTAAACTCATTAATTTAATTATTATTTACTTGGTTTTCTTACTATTCTTTTGTAATTTTATGCTGAGCTATTTTATTTGCATTTCATCTTTAAAGTAGACAATAATTAGGTACATCTTGCCAATATAATCTACGAAAATTTTAAAACCCAAATGATATTCTGCTTGCAGTGAAAGGGACAAAGAACCCAGATGCTACAAACCGTAACTTTCACGGTATTCTGGAGATACGGTTTTATCACTAAATACAAAACTCAACGTTATAGAGCTATGATCTTTTATAGATGGCATATTCAAGCAGGCTCTTTGTTTCAACATCAATTCTGCTGGAACTTATCATCATAAATGTAATAATGAATTTCAATCACCTCGACTGCCAAAAGAATTGTAATTATGTGGTCTTCATACTTTCATGAAATAACTCTATGAAATAAATCAACCAATGATATATATTAATTAAAAATTATCAAAAAGAAATATGTAGTAATTTCGTCTATATATTTTTGCCAGGAGTCTAAAATATTTTTGCCGAACTTAAGATCATCTCGTAGAAAGTTCATCAGCACATCTTGCGCCGTCTGTAAACATAACGTAAGTTCTAAGTACGGATTCATTTCTGTAGTTTAAGTTTCATTTTGGTTTGGTTATTAGTGTTTTTATAAATCACTGGTGGTAGAAATTTGATGACACAAATTTGTCACAAAATTCGGCCGGGTAGGTACCACCGTGCACGATTGCGAAAAACCCTCCATAGTAATCCAATTTCGGTTTGATTGCGTTCAGGGGTCAGCAACTGCATAGCCGGGCAGGGGGATTGTGGTCGCAGCACTAGTGGGACAGGTGGGTGTCACGCGGTGCTGCGACGACAATCTTCTTCTGATGAGGCCGTCAAGCTGAGTGCCACCATTGTTTACATGGTACGTGTTTGTAGTGGTGACCCTCTTTCCTGAGACACTTTACCTTCAGCTTACCATCAGGCGAGGTGAAGTCAAATTGACGTGTCCTAAATATTTAAAAAAAATCCGTTAAAAAAAAAAACCGTATAATTTTTTTTAATTTCTATCACCTTTTGTCTCTAAGACGCTGCATAACGTGTCAGCAATGGTCTTCTGACTGTTTATCACATTTTATATTCTGATATTATCTTACCTTGATAGTGCGTTGCGTCCCTCCCTATTTTTTTGGGGCCAAGACGGGGACACCGTGGTTCCCGAACCCGAGAGGGCGTTCTCAAAACCCTAGGTCAGCCGGGTGCGAGGGAAATGCCTTATGGCCGGGCCTTACACCCTGAAGACCCGAGATGGTAATTAATTTCTACTTCCACGAGGGTTCATCAGTAGTGTATCATTTAGTGTATATTTATAGTGAAAATGTAGGATGTTGTAGGATGTCAGCTTACCAATAAATGTTGCCGTTGAACTCCTAAACTATTGTAATATTCACCAGTGTTTATAATCAATGGCATTAGAATATCTGGGTTTCTTATATTTTGTATAGCGTCATGAGCAACATGCATCATTTCGATTATGTGACGTTTGAATTCTGAGCTATTTGCCATTTCTTCATCCGTAGCGTCGGTGGTTATGTATTCTTCAAAGAATGATTTTATATAAGGGTCTTTTTTAAATAATCTGCGGAATTAAATTACATTTATTTTTTGGAGGCTCTGGGCAAAATTCCCAGGGGCACTGCCCTATGCCACCCACCGCGTCGCAGGTTGCGGATAGCGAAACGGCCTCCAGATATGGAGGTTAGCTGCTTTGGCGGTCGCGGACAACAGGGCGATCCATCTCGAGGGGTGCTGGGAAATACTCACGGCGGGGATTTCTCTACAAAAAGGCACGACACCCAATGACAGGGGATGACAGTGGCGAGTTGGAGCCACCACTCAAATCAAAGCTCGGACCCGGAGAGACCCACTTCGTTAGCCTTGGGTGGCTATGGGTCTAGGAGAGACAAACTCCGATAATAAAGTAACCGCTACCTTGTGGTAAGATGTTGGTTCATCAAAGGCTAGGGCGTCACTCCGATATCCTGACGTGTAGTGCCCTGGGAAAGCACTGCACTATTCTTCTAACTATCGTCATGATGAGAATACCCCCTAGACAGAGAACAGAGAAGTCTCTGGCAAATAGCAGTAAATACCTGCAAGAGCAAAATGGAATTAAGACCTATCCTGACTCAATCATCAACTTTGGCTACCCGAGCTGGTTAGTTAACAGATACTACCAGCAGCGGCGTTTCCCTTTGGTATCCCTAGCTAGACAACGTACGGGCTTCTAGCATCCGAACAAATGGCGGTATAACCATAACCCCAACCAGGTTGGAGGAGGCTTAAGCGAGCCTTGGGGTTAAAATAACCCCTAAAATGTCTTGAGTTATGGGAGAATAAGCAAAGCAAATGGAAGCAAGATTAAAAAAGAAACTACCCCAGGAAGGTACCGGCGATGTCGGAGAATCCTTCCCTGAGCAAATCTCAGGCAGTCCCACGTATTCTGGGGGGGACATAGTTTTGCGACCCGAAAGTGAAAATTTAGTTGTACCTGAAGATTCTACAGAAGTAGTTCCGACTGCATTAATATCTACTGGCAGCAATAAAAAATTTGTTCAACAGGCTCTCCATCCTGGCCTGTTCTTAAGACCCAGATCAAATTTACCGAGTAATAATGTAACACCGGAAGTGGAAACCAATAATACAGATATATTTGTTAATGGAGATAAAACAAATAAACCACCTTGTCCCCCACCATGGCAAAGAGTGCCAGCAACCAGATGTTCAAAGAAAAGAAAAGCATCTAGTAGTCCACCATCACATTCTGTCAAGATTACAAATAGTTTTGAAGACTTGCCTGTAGATTTGACTGAAGATGAGCCTGATACCACCCCACCTAAAAGGCCAAGCAGGCCACCTCCGATTATCTTATATGGCATAGAGTGTGTGAGTAAACTAACGGAACTTCTATCAACTAGAGTCGATAAAAAACAATTTACATATAAGATCATAAATAACTAGCTCGGACACAGATATTTACAAAAAAATAATAGGTATTGTACGTGAAAATGGCCTCATCGGACACACATTTAATATAAAAGACAACAGAAATTATAGAATTGTAATAAGAAACCTCCACCCTTCAACACCTATAGAGGATATTAAAGAGGAAATAGAGGCCACGGGTAACAAAGTTACTGGAAAATAATTAATGCTAAGTATGGGCCCGAAAAAATACCAACCTCGACTTTCTTTGTGAATTTGGTGTTGAGCCCTAATAATATTGTTGCAAAAAAGCTGAAATACCTTTGTAACCAGTCAATTACTATTGAAGATCCAAAGAAAAGGAATTCCATTGTTCAATGCCAAAGGTGCCAACAATATGGACACACCAAAAATTACTGTTTACGACCATTCCGGTGTGTAAAATGTGGACAATCTCACAAAACCTCAGACTGTAGCAAACATGATCGCAATACTCCAGCAATGTGTGCACTTTGTGGTGGCCCCCACCCTGCCAACTACAAAGGCTGTGAGGTATATAGAGAAATTCTCGCAAGACGCGGCCAAAAACCAAGATTGACAGAAAAAAATATAACAAAACCGGCTCCCCCAGTGGTAGAGACACTAAACAACAGTTCTACAATTAGATCTAGACAACATAAATCTCCCAGGAAGCTATACGCCGAAGTACTCTCAACACATCATAGCATTAAAAACGATGGTGAAACTACTCCCACTAAGTCGCCTCTAACTTCAAATCTTCCCTTATCTATAGAACAAATACTTCTAAAACAATCTGAGAAGTTTGATATGTTACTTCAACAAATGAGCTCTCTTATGAGTCTCATGGTTAAACTCGTTGATAAAATTTCAACATAGGTATGTCTCTACACATGGCAACTTAGAACATTAATGGGTTAGCACCAAACAAACACGAAGTGGAAGTATTTCTTTATGAGCACAAAGTTGACATCCTTCTTTTATCTGAAGCACACTGCACTCTAGCCAGTTCTATAAAGATTAGAAACTATCAGTGTTACTACACAGTTCACCCGGATGGAACAGGACATGCTGGAACTGCAGTCCTAATAAAGAAATGACTACCTGCAAGCAACAACCGTAGCTGTTGAAGACCGAACGGGCTACCTGTATGTCTCGGCAATATATTCTCCTCCAAAGCATAAAATTAGTGAACATATGTACACAAATTTCTTTAAAACACTTGGAAACCGAGTGGTGATAGGTGGTGATTGGAACGCCAAGCATATTACATGGGGTTCAAGGCTCACTAATACCAAAGGCCGGCAATTAAAACTAAGTATCGACGCCAATATCATGTCTACGATCACAACCGCGGAGCCCACATACTGGCCAACTGATCCTGCGAGAGTACCGGACCTGGTGGATTTTTTTGTCACAAAAGGACTATCTAAACATTATTTTAAAGCGGAATCATGTTACGATGGCTCTTCTGATCACACTCCCGTCCTGCTAACTATGAGTGTAAAGATAATACAAATATCGAGACCAGAAAGATTGTATAATAATCGTACAGACTGGGTATCCTTTCGTGACTACATTGAGGACAATATACAACCTAAAGTAGCTCTAAAGACGGCCAAGGAGGTAGAGGATGCCACAAGACACATAACCTCACTTATACAAAATGCATGATGGAAAAGTACACCCACACCCACTGACCGCAAAGAGCAGACTAACTATCCTATTTCCATCAAGAAAGCTGTACTGGAAAAGCTGTACTGTCTCAAACATCTACCAAAAAAGGCAGTGACATTCCTTACTACGCTATATAATGGTATCTTACGAGTTCAGCACTACCCTCAGGAGTGGAAAATATCGAATATCATTATGATACACAAACCAGGGAAACCACCGGGTGAAGTTACCTCCTACAGACCAATCAGCCTTCTGCCAATCCTATCGAAGGTCTTTGAAAGGTTGCTCCTACAAAGAATACTGCCCATCTTACATAGGGATAAGATTATTCCGGAACATCAATTCGGGTTCAGACAGCATCACTCCACAATCGAGCAAATCCATAGGGTGCGTGAAAAAATAAGAAAAAGTCTGGAAGAAAAAGAGTATTGTTCCGCAGCATTCCTCGACATCCAGCAAGCTTTTGACCGAGTCTGACACAAGGGGCTTCATTACAAAATTAAAACTCTGCTGCCGCATTGCTACTATCAGCTGCTACAGTCATACCTAATGGAACGGCTATTCCAAGTCAAAGAGGGCAACAAGACTTCTGTATGCCATGAAATCAGGGCTGGAGTTCCCCAGGGGTCGGTGCTGGGTCCTGTTCTATATACTCTGTATACATCAGACTTACCTCAAGCAGAGGGGACTATTACTGCCACATTTGCTGATGATACCGCAATCTTAGCCAGTGATAAAGATCCTGCCACTGCCTCTGAAATGCTTCAAAAAGGCCTGAATAATGTGTCCAGCTGGCTGCAGCGGTGGAGAATTAGAGCTAGTGAGGCAAAGTCAACTCACATCACATTCACACTTTGGAAAGGGAACTGCCCTTCTGTACGGCTGGGAGCCATTACACTGCCTCACCAGGACTCTGTACGATACCTAGTAGGCCTACACCTCGACCGACGATTAACATGGGCGCAACACATAAAAATGAAGCGAGATGAGCTCAAGATACGCTATACCAACTTGCTTTGGCTCCTCGGTAGAAATAGTAAACTATCCCTCAACAATAAGCTCTTAATTTATAAGTCAGTACTGAAACCTGTCTGGCTGTATGGTATCCAGCTATGGGGAAGTGCATGCAACTCAAATATAACAATGCTCCAACGCATGCAAAATATAATACTTCGCACGATTTCCAACGTTCCTTGGTTCACCACCAATAAGGAAATTCACGAGCAACTCGAGATTACGAGTGTAAAGGAGGAAATTTCAAGGACAAGAGAGCAATACGAACAAAGACTCAAAAGCCATCCTAATCCACTGGCAACAAAGCTACTAACACCTAGTTACAACAAGCGCCTCAAGAGAAAAGATGTTGTCTCCTGTTCCAAATAGGGAGTTGATGTCCTCGCTGGAGGACATGCTCTGAAAAGTGAAACCTTCCACCACATCCGCTAAAAGCCAGAGGCTGATCGCAGATATAAATTGAAACACAAAAAAAAAAAATATAAAAAAAATCTTACCTCTTAATAATCAGGAAGCCATTATCAGGAGCTTTCTTATAAATATTGGTCCAAGTGCTATTAACATTAGCAATGTCAACTTCGAACAATTCTTCATTTCTTGGCACTGTATAGTGTAATTGTGTTAATAATATTATTACGAATATGAGGGCTAGCTTAAACATTTTCGCAGCCAAATAAACACAACACTGACTAATTATTATCCTTTTCTATCTATTAAGTTGTCAAATGCAAACAACTTGCCAACGTGCAAACAGCGTTAGCATTAAGTTATCATGAAAATGCATAAAAAACATTTAATAGTATATTTTACGGTCTCGATTATGTATAGAGTTTCAATGCGTTAAAACAGAGTGTAAAACCGTATTTTTAGGTATGTTAGAAAATATTTCCCTAAACTGCATACAGGTTTATATGGGGAATCAGTGGTGGATATAAAAGTTCTTACACTTTACGGCCATGCACCTAAGATCGGTGCACCGTCGCTGCGTCGATACTGTGTTAAGAAAGTATCTAGAGTAATGACAACAAATCCTGCTTCATGATTGAGACACCCTACGTCCTAGTCAACGCGCGGACTCTCACACAAAGTTATCGCCCCCCTTACAGGAGACTGCTGCAGGTATACCTCATCTATCCATGGCCACACGCATAGTAATATGGGGCTTTTAGCTGTGCACCTCCTACCCAAAGTGGAGATTTATCTACTTTAATGTGGCTTACCCTAAAATATCTACAGAGAAACAAACTAGGTAATTCTTGAACAATAGTCGTCTTTCACCGACGAGGCAGTCACAAATAATGATATGTTTGAAATTCTGTTTCATCAGGTGCACAATAATAAGCTCTTCTGATTAAACAGTCCAGTCAAGATAACCCTTAACCTAAATCGTAACTACGGCCATCGCAAAGCCAGTAACCAAGAAATTTTGCCACAAATGTTTACTTTATTGTTTTCATTTTTCTGTAAGAAAAACTTACACATAAAATAAACAAATAAAAAAGTAAATAAAAGAAAATACGATCAAAGTTTCCACACCAAAGCTTTTCAGTATAAATCTGCTGGGTGCCCTTAAATCGTACAGATAAGTCCGCAAAGTTACTCAAGTTCTCCGGTTTTATGATATTATATCTACGCTGTGATCGGAGCTCGCGAATTTTAGAACTGACAACTTTTGTAAAATATTAATTTTCTTCACCATCATTCGTCCTAGATTAATTTAAGAATCAGGCATGTGGCAATCTTGAAATATAGATTATAAGAGACTTCTACAGTATTTTACGTTAAACCAACGCAATAATATTCTGTAATGGTGGGCAGTCAAATCCTTAATAGAGACATAAAGCATTTAACTTTTGTCAACATAAATAAGCAAGCGTGAATAAATAGAATAAGCACTAGATAAATTTAGTGAACCCTAAGTGGGTTTTACGTATTTTAAAAAGAATAAAAGAAAGTATGGTAGGTATGGTAGGTACTTATGTAGGCCGGGACGGTGGGGCAACTAGCGCTCCTCCCCTAAACCGGGGCAAGACGGGGACACCGTGGTTCCCAAATCCGAGGGGGCCATCTCGCAACTGGAGATGGCCCAGGGTCAGTCGGGGTGCGAGGGATATGCTCTATGGGCAACCTTACACCCCGGCGTCTGTAGACCCGAGACGGCGTGCGGTTTTTGTCGGTTCAAGCCCGACATAACCGCCCCCGTTGACCGGTGGGGGGGTATCGGAAGTGATTTCCGCACGAAAAAAAAAAAGGTATCAGAATTAAAAAAAAAACCTGGAACAATGCTAAGATGATGAATATGATGATTAAAAATGGGTTATAATTATTATAGGTATTAAAAATCGGCTACCTATTTCGTGTTTATGTATAGCCCTGACATTGGGAAACTGTCAAATGCACGACTATTTTTGGACTTCAACAAGACGGGGCCACAAGCCACACAACACTAGCAAATCGGGCTTTCTTGCAAGAAAAAATTCCAGGATGAGTAATTTCGAAGATTGGGAGACGTCAATTGGCCACCGAGATAATGGGATTTGACACCGTTGGACTTTTTTTATGGCGCTATGCAAAGGATTATGCAAACAATTCTCAAACTATTGACGCATTAAAAGACAACATTCGTCAAGTCATGGCCGAGTTATTGCTCGAGATGTGCGCAAAAGTCATCGAAAATTACCTTAAAAGGATCGAGTTCTGTTAAAAGTCCCGTGGTTGTATTCCATGTATAATGTCAAAATCCAAACATTATATTGAAATTAAAATTTCATCGAAATCTGATTTTGTAGTCTTTTTTTTTAATTTAATTTCCCAAGGTGAAATACAGATAATACAGGGTTATCCAAACCCTGTATTATTTAACTCTTGGTTATACAGTTTTGTTTCTATTACAACTAGGTCCAAAGTATTAAGCGCAACGCTAATTGGTGCTTGGTTCAACATTATTTCCAACTTTACCTACCCTAGATATTAAAAATGGAGTTCTTAAAGAAAATTTAATGCAACACGAAGGCCTTGGGATGAAAAACTTCAATTGAAGCTCAAACCTTACAAAGTAGAAAAGTTAAAATATTAATTTACTCGTTGAAGTGTAAAAGATGGTTCCACTAGTTGATTTAAGTGTCTTAGATACCAAGTTGTACATAACCGCCCCCGCTGGCCGGCGGGGGGGGGGGGGTATACGAAGGGATTTCTGCACGAGTAAAAAAAAGGTACCAAGTTGTAATTCTGACTGAAGTGCATCCGAAATGAAAAAGAATCAATACATTTTAAATGCAATAATGGTATTACAGAGCGCGACTCGTTATCGATGTTCACTACAAACTGAACAACAAAAATTACATTGAGATCATCATCGAAATTGCGTAAACTCGGTACATGGTGAGATGGTTTTTCACGCCGAAGCAGCGGTATCTTCTGTACAAGACATAAATTCGTTCTGGCGTGGAATACTGCTCATCTCTCGGATGGCTCTGCTCAGTATTTACTAAATACTCTCGACAGGTTCTGACTCGTATTATTGGGAGTCCTGAGGGGTAACCTCAGGACTCCCAATAATACACACAAACACCCTCGAGCCCTTGCAGTTACGTCGAGACTTACGTATTTTAGCGCCTCTACCAAGGCGAGCGTTCCGATGAGCTCTTCCAGTTACTCTCACCATCTCCTTTCCTATACAGAACAACACGAGCAAGGCTGAGATATCACCCTCACACGGTATAAACAATTCCATCAAGAACCAAGCGGTTCGGCGCCTCTTCTTTGCCACACAATAGAGACTTGGAATTCTTTACCAGCACAAGCGTTTCCTTCTTACTAAAGTCCCAGATCCTTTAAGCGGGGCGTGAAAAAGCACCTGATGAGGCCGTCAAGCTGCGCGCTACCATTGTAGTATCAGCGGTGTCTGTAATAGTGACCCCCATTCCTGAGACTTAACTCCGATCACAGCGTAAAAATCGTAAAGAGAAAAAATTGAATCAGGCGAGGCAAAGTTATATTGACGTGTCCAAGATAAAAAAAAATGTTGTAGACATAACACTTTATTATTATAACATAAAGTAGAATATACCTGTTCTCTGTGAGCTATTTTCCATCCGATAGTAAACATACAGCCTATTAAAAAGTGCCCGGTTGACAGTGATAGATTCGATCCTCTGGAGACAAACATTTACCCGAACAGTATAATTGGGGAAATATGTTGGTATATGCATACCCCAGATTTCACTAGCTATATTGTATGTTCCCACTGTATGCTGAAACAGTTGACTAATTTTTTTAAGCAAAATTGCCCGACACAGTGATACAATTTTACTTCATTTGCAGTAGCAACACTTGCTTTTGCCGCGCCGCAAAAGCGGTAACTTAGTACTGTAGATTATTAAACTGAAATTTGGAAAGTTTCAAGCGAACCAAAGTTTCTTCGTGTTTATTGTGTATCAACCCAACAATACAGCTATTTATTTTTCCTAAATGAGAAATGAATCGTTTTCCTTTTGTGAACGAATGAACAAATCGTTGAACTTTGAGTATTTTGCTGTTAATTTAAGTTCGACTGAACCGTTTAGGCTTCAATATTTACATTGTAGAAAGTTAAGATTAAGATCATAAGAAGAAGAATATTAGTAACCGAAATTACTAGTATTCACCCTAACCACTCCAGCTAAGCTAAATTGCTTGTGTCAGGAGTGGGTTCAAGTTGGTAGTATAATGGCCGGGATTCGAACCTGGGACCTCTCTATCGTATGGCCGACTCCTTAAAACAAAGGGAGGATCCTCGGACCAAGTAAAATGATCATACCTAGTGGGCCGCGGCCCAAAAATTGTCGTTAGGATGAACTATTTTGTGGTGACCTTGATGAAATTTTGAAATGATTCATAATGAACAACATAGATGTCTGTAACCATTTTTTCGTGTTTTCACTTAAGTCGGCTGTTTTTATTTTGTTGTCAACTCGCGCGCACTTCAAAGTACGGTCATATAAAGATATTATCCGCGTCTTTACCTGCATTGGCTGATTACGTTAAGTTAAATACCGACTATTTACTGAGATTTTGAAATGAAGCTGCATAATCTATTCATGAACTACTTGGCTTGATTAAGGTTATAATCGCCTAATAATTTCGCTTTTGTACGACGATAGTTCATGGCTAAATTAGATTACATTACGAACCATAGAAGTAGGATTTTTTGCGTGGATTTAACAAACAAAAATAACTATCGTGTCACAATGTTCAATGTTTGCCACTTCGGTCGCGTATAAAACCAAAGTTTCGGAACTGTTTCCGATCCAAACTTTTAAACATAAATAATGAATATACCGAAAAACAGCTTCTACAACCCTTTTTCTAGAAAGTTCTTCTCATTTCTCTAAATCAGAAGAATTTTCTATAAAAAATATGGATAAAAAAAACTTATTTGAATGGGACGTAAGTTATAAAGAAACACGTTTTTAGTGATCATCAAAAATTCATTCGAAATTTTTGAAGTATAAAAGGTTAGAGGGAACTTTGTAGGCATGGAAAGAAAATTTGTGACATCAAATCAATCAATGACAAACTTGATTGAGTATTAACGTTGAATAAAGGTTCTTGGCCAATACTACACTAAGATGAGATTAGAAAATCTTTACTTATCTAATATTATATTATTCACTTGATTGAAACATAAAAAAAATAATTAAAAATTAAATAAAACTAAATAAATAGACATTGAAATAAAACTATTTTTAACGGATTCTATCGCGATTTATTTGATGTTATTTTATATTTTACATTGATCCCGATGTTTCGGTTGCTTTTCAGCAGCTATGGTCAAGGCCGAACGTCGTTCGCGTAAACTTCCGACAATATCATAAATAAATAGACTTCAAAAAGTAATAACTCAAATTATAAAATAGGTAAATATGTGGACCTACAAGTAAACAATTATTACATGCATAAGAAACTCAGTAGTATTTCTAACAGCGCAGTACTATTACCAACGCTCGTTACACACTGTGTTAGATATACAATCTAGATCTAGTTGATGTAACTATGTATACTTTTGGGTATCTTTGTCAATCTGGGTAACTTTGGTTCGTTCGGGTAACATTGACAGTGGGACCATGAACTAGTTTATTTTTTTTTTTCGTATGATATCAACATAATTTACAAATACATCATACAGTTTTGCATTTATAAACTAGCTCCGTAAACGCACCTTTAAAAAAAATTAAGATGTCAAACAGAGTTTATGGTCAAAACTTTTTTCAGAATTTACGCGCGAGTTTTCTGCTCTCCAAACAGTGAATTTTTTTTTTGATATTTTGTCATTTTGGTTACTAACGAGGTAAGTGAGATGTGATATAGAACCATTTGTAATCGAATTATCGTATTTGCAATAAATACGTCTCATTATCTAAATAAATGTAAATACGCGTTTTTGAATGTTATCTGGGTAACTTTGACACTGGCAAAGTTACCCTAAGCGATTGTAATCTATTAATTTTGATGCAGGCTAACTTTGACAGTGTTTTAAAGTATTTTTTTAAAATAGTTTGGCCGCGACTGACGTGTTTATACAGTAAAGGCGAGCTTATAAATATAGAGTTTTATTTATAAATTATTTTTTAGTTACGAGCCGCGATGCCCAGAAAAAAGCTCACAACATATTATTTTCGTGAAATCACGAAAATAATATGTTGTGAGATCAAACTACCCACCAGAAAAGTTAGAAGAGTGTCTTGAAAAAGTCAAAACTGGAGAACTAAGTGCGTACGGTGGTAGTAAATACTTTAAAATTCCCATGAATACAACAAAAAACAAAATTAAAAATAAACACATGGAGAAGGTAGACCGGCCCACAGCTTTAACTAAGGAAGAAGAAATTATCGTAAAAGAGCATGTCAAAGCATTAGCAAATAGTGGCATCCCAGTAGGTCTTGACGATACGAAATACCGTTGAATGACAAGACTAACGTCTTGTCATTCAACGGTATTTGAACTCCACCAACAGAAAAGTCAAGGTTTTTACTAACAATCGACCTGGATAGGCTGTTCTTTGGTAGACACCCAGATCTTAAGCTTGCGTTTGGCCACAACATGAGGAAAAGATTAAACAATATTTTTCGATAATCTAGAAGTCGAGTTACAGGATGTTTCACCTGAAAATCTATACAACTTCGATAAAACTGGCTTTCATGACGACCCGAAAATGAAAAAGATGATTTTTAAACGCAAATTCCGTAATCCGGAAGTTATCCGTAACTCAACGAGATCGTGCTGTATTTTGTGGGAATGCTGCTGGCGAAATGATCCCTCCATATTTTATATTTAAAGCTAAAAACATTTGGTCTGATTGGCTTATTGGAGCACCACCTGGATCACGAATGAGTGTCACAAAGAGCGGTTGGATAGATCTTGAAAGCTTCGAAGATTGGTTCAGCACACATTTTCTCCCCATAGCATTAAAGAAAGAAGGCAATAAAATTCTCCTCTGCGATAACTTAAGTTCTCACATTTCTGTTAACACATTGAAGTTATGCAAAGACAACAATATTAAATTTATTTGTTTAGTACCGAACTCTACGCATATTCTCCAACCGCTTGATGTGGGTTATTTTAGTGCTTTAAAATCTTCGTGGAGATCTGTGCTTTTGAATTGGCAACAGACGACGAGGGGTAAAAAAGCGGTTGCACTTCCCAAAAATTAATTTGCGGCGCTCTTGAAAAGAACCCTGGAACTGAGTGCTGAACATTCTTCCAGTAATATCGTCGCAGGATTTAAAGCGGCTGGTATTTATCCCTTAAATCGTCGAGAGGCGTTGAATCGACTTGCTGAATATGCAAAAACCCCAACAAATATAACTAATGCCACAGAAGCTTTAGGAGAAAGTTTTAAAAGCTACCTGAATGAAATACGTACAACTGATTTAGGCATCCAGAACCAGAGAAAATTCCAAATGTCGATCAGCGCTGGGAAGAGTGTTTCATTAGAAGAAGTCGAAGCATATTATAAAGATAAAAATGACGCTAATGTGACGAAACCAAAGGTTTCAGTTAAAAGAGGCCGACCACAGGGTTCGAAGAACAAGAAAAAACTTAAGATCCAGCTCAAAGAAAATGAGAATAAAGAAGAAGAAAATGTTAAGCCGCCATCGCCACCATCGACATGTTTGTTAGATGAAAAATGTTATGTTATGTTAGAAGAAAGCGAAGAAATAGAAACAGAAATCGCAGAAGTCGTAATTCAAGAATTTGTCGTTATAGACGGTATTTTGCAATAACAACAACAACAAGAAACTGTCTTCGCATCTGAACCTTCCACTTCAAAATATGCTGAGTTCTCACCTGGAACTACAATAATATTTAAATCAGAAGGCTCGTTGTTTCCAGGTAAAGTCGTAAGTTCAACAAACCCATATTATATGGTTGTTGTCATGAGTAAGTCGATGGATGGAGGGTGGAGATGGCCAGATAAAAGAGAATTAATTAAAATTAAATATGATGATGTATGTATCCGCAGTGAATAATTATAAAATCAGGATAAAACATCTTGGAACCTACATAATTGATGACGATTTGCTCTCCCCACTCCATATGAGTGGGGTGAGCAGGAATTTCATGGTCAAGTGTTCACAATTTTTTCTCTTATTCTAATTATTTTACCTTTTTTTCTGTTTAGCTAAACAAAAAACGTTGCCTGAAACGTGATTTTAAAGACTTTTGATACTAAATAAAAATATGTATAATAAAACCAAATGTCGTAGACTGATTTTATTGATTGTTTTATAAAATAAATGACAAAATTGGAAATAAATGGTTTTATTAAGTCAGCAACACCCATTTCGAAGAAAAATATAAACCAATGTTACCCAGATTAATACAAAACACAATTATTACTACTTTTCTATGAATGGTTCTATGTGTGTCAAAGTTACCCATTTAATGACGGTAACTTTGACAGACTACAAAATCGGGTTTTCTTATGGACTGATGAGTTTTCAGATAATTTAATTAATCTTTACGAGTGAAAAGTGTAATGAGAGCACTAACAAAGTTAAATACAGTCGAGTTTTACAGTCAAAATTTTAAACTATTGTGTAAAATATCCCGCTTATCCGTCAAAGTTACCCAGATAAAATTTAATAAAGTTTATTATTATTAAACTGATCATTATATCAGAAGCTTTTCCATTGGCACTACACCCGTAATTAGTATCAATGAGCCAGGCCGCTTATACACACTTATTGGTACAGTTAGCGTCAAAAGTAGATGATGAGCAGATATTTCAATCTTATAAATCTGACTGAATATTAATAGGTATATTGTAAACAATATTAAATATTATTTTAATAAAAGTGAGTGTGTAGCTCAGAAATATAAATTACTTTGCTCAAAAATTAATTTTTAAATATGAAGATGATTATCTATTTTTGACACTGACTATACATGTTTTATTTGCTGCTGTAGCTATTTAAACTTGCACTGTTTCATAATTCTAAGTGTACGCGTATAAAAGAAGAATGATTACCAGGTGACTAATAGTCGTAATTACAAACACACGTGTCAAATTTATTATCTCCTTCTTTTGAAACCAATTAAAAACAAATCCAACGAAACTGCCCATTCGTCCATACCATCATGATCGCGAGCAATTTTGGCACCTCACGTGAATGTGCCTTTCTAGTACTCACTGCACCTGACAGACTATTACGAAGCCTTTCGCATGGACTGCAAAGAAAATGAAACAATACCCAGCTAACTCTGTAAATTTTTTATCTATATATGTATTGTATTTGCCAAATTCTACAGCAATTTATGTAGTTCTTTTATTATATACACTGTTCCCGACATTTCGGTTGCATTTTAGCACTTACGCTTGGTGGGTTACGGACTACGCTAAGACTAAAATTGGACTACGTTAATTGGTTATTTCATATTTTCAAAATGTGAAGTTATCTCAAAGCACTGCAACTTTGGTTAATTGTTGGTGTATTAATGAGGTCATAGCCTCTTGGCTTCAGCCTTGCTGTGCTTTTCTTTTATTGAGTTTGTGTAAATGAATAACTCGATATCGAGCCGGGGGTTTCAGGTTTCAATTATGTTCTCTATTAAAATTAGTCCTTATAATCGTCCTGGGTAGGTACCGATGATCTTCGGGAGGTGCCGAGGTGTGACCTCGTGGCAGCCATCGGATAGGGAGTCCTCTCGCTCGGCACCATGATTGCGGCCATGGTGCGGAGTGCGAGCGCGTGGGAAGCCACCGCCTCCTTCTGCGAGCAAGTAAAGCTCAAGAAGGAGGCGGCAGAGCGGGCTTGGGAGAGATTTAGAACCCTCCCGGCCCTCCGAGCCCGCAATATGAGCGCCGCGCAGCGCAGTCGACTCAGACGCCGGAGGTTGCTCAACGACCTCCGTCCTCCATGAGCGCAGGCTCCACCTGTAACCCTAGCAGAAAAAGGCCGGGGCGGCGGCGCAGAGCGCCCCTCCCCCAAACTGGGGCAAGACGGAAACACCGTGGTTCCCAAACCCGATGCTCTATGGGCAACCTTACACCCCGGCGTCTTAAGACCCGAGACGGCGTGCGGTTTTAGTCGGTTCCAGCCCGACATAACCGCCCCCACTGGCCGGCGGGGGGATATCCGAGGGGATTTCCGCATGAAAAAAAAGGTACCGATGATCCTTAACAAATACCTCTGGCTTATCAAATTTCAAGCAATGATAATGACGATAGAATCCGTTACAATAATTTTATTTCAATGTGTATATTTACGTCAATTTTCGACCGTATAATTATTACTTTACTAAATTCCACATAATACTTAATTAAAAAAATATATATATTTACCGACGCTATAATCAATTTCCTTCTATCCCTCATCATTTATGATGAAATGGGTAAATAATAAACATCCTAATATTTTTGTAAGCCTGTTATGGAAATATGTTTGGGCCAGCGAAGGATTAATTGTAATTTATCAGGACGCGCTTTATTTACAGCTTCAAAGCGGAAATCCGGACCCGTTCATGGTTTAATGCTGTAATATTTATGAAACTCTTTAAAAAGTAGGAAATAGTATGGTAGTACAAAATAATAAGAGATTAGTGGGAAAGTTATAACATAGTCAAGGCAGGGGGATTGTGGTCGCAGCACTAGTGGGACCGGTGGGTGTCACGCGGTGCTGCGACGACAATCCTCTTCTGATGAGGCCGTCAAGCTGAGTGCCACCATCGTTAACATGGTAAATGTATGTAATGGTGACCCTCTTTCCTGAGACTTTACCTTCAGCTTACCATCAGGCGAGGTGAAGTCAAATTGACGTGTACTAAATATATAAAAAAAAAGTCATTATTACTGTCAGGTAGTTGGAATTATCTCTTTGTCTCTCGAAGTTTATGAACTGTGGTCTTATCTTTGGAGTAATCACCTCTTGATACGATTCGACTCGTACCTTTATCAGTTCCATATAACGTTATGCTTAGCGTACCTCTTCTTTTCTCTCCTTCAATGTTCCTTTCTTTAATATTTTTTATAAACAAATCATGTCGTATCAGTTAGCCAATCATTTTATTCTCTCTGGTTATAACTATGATCACGTATTATAGGTACCTTAGGTACCCCTTGAGAGGGCTGTGTGTTGGGTAACCTCCTCGAGTGTCGCTCCGATTCCGATCCCGCTGCAGTCCGGGGGGAACGGAATCGGAGCGGCCGGTACACCCTGGGCGGCGGTCAATGGCTTCCCCTTCACCCCTTCATAGGGTTGGCATTGATCGTCGGCCAATACCCAACGTGGCGGGAACACATCGCTCTCCGTACTCCTCTGCTTTCAGAGGAGACAGGATGAGCGATGCTGTTAGTGGTGAGATGGCCCAGGGTCAGCCGGGGTGCGAGGGATATGCTCTATGGGTAACCTTACACCCCGGCGTCTGAAGACCCGAGACGGCGTGCGGTTTTAGTCGGTGCAAGCCCGACATAACCGACCCCGCTGGCCGGCGGGGGGGTATCCGAAGGGATTTCCGCACGATAAAAAAAAAAAATGTACCCCTTGAGAAGCTATATCACTAGATTGAAAAATACTTCTTGAGATGTATTAACATCTGAGGTTCACATCGAGAGCCATGAGCGTGAGCTTATTGCCTTAAAGCTGATACAAAAATATGATAAAAAAGCGGTCAAGTGCGAGTCGGACTCGTCCATGAAGGGTTCCGTAGCAGCAAGTAACATAATATTTTTTTTAATTTTCATATTTGAGTTGATTGAATGAAAGGTAAATTGGGACCTTTCACACGCGTTTTTAAAGTCTCGATAGATGGCACTATTCACACTGTGGAAAGGCCGTGCGCACATATCAATGTTTTAAAATCAGTGGTTCGAGTGTACGAATCTTAGCTGCTTGCTAAGTGGGTCACTTCTTCTAATTCTAATCTGTCAAAAGAAGCCAAATACGCAATGTGCGTTACGCACGTTTAAATAACGAAAGCACTATATTTATGATGACAGACACAGAACAAGATGTCAAGATTAATCCTAGGCGGAATCAAATCAAGCTTGATTAAAGAATTTAAAGAAGAATTAAATAATTTTTATTGGACGATAAAAATCGTGATTTACTGCACGAAGTGTTTTTTATGATGGGAAAGTACCACAGATCATAAATACGGTCTCCTTAGCTTGTGTCATTGTCATGAAGCGTTGCGTTAGCGTTTTGCTAGCCAGATGTAAAAAAAAACATACTTAGAGCAGCGCCATCTATCGATTCATAAAAATGCTCAACTGCCAGCTGTCATTGAAAGGTCCCAATTGCGGTTTACGATTTATATCGTATTAAAAAAATAAGTACTTACTAGATCTCGTTCAAACCAATTTTCGGTGGAAGTTTACATGTTCATGTTGTTAAATACCACACACGTATAGGTTTGATGAAAAAAAAAATTTAATCAAAATAGAAAAACACATTAAATTTTGAGGGTACTTAGAAATGAAACTCAAAAATCTTCTTTTCATCAAACCCATACGTGTGTGGTATTTATGGATAGATCTTTAAAAATGATATGGAGGTTCTAATATCATTTTTTTCTAAACTGAATAGTTTGCGCGAGAGACACTTCCAAAGTGGTAAAATGTGTAACTTCTAAAATAAGAGAATGATAAAACTAAAAAAATATAATATATGATATATACATTACGATGTCAACTTCCACCGAAAATTAGTTTGAACGAGATCTAGTAAGTAGTTTTTTTTAATACGTCATAAATTGTAAACCGCAATTTACCTTTCATTCAATCAAACCAAATATAAAACTTAAAAAAAAGCATTATTATGTTACTTGCCGTTATGCGACTTGCACTTGGCCGCTTTTTTGTATCTTTTAAGAAGTATGGTATCTGAATAATATTATATACGGTCAACAGCATTTCATTGAATCAAACCGACTGTAGTGTTACCGACTGTATATCTTTGATTAAAATTTACTTCATTTAAAATGTCATGGAATAGTTATATTATAAGTTAAACTGTTTTGTGTGCTGCAGTAAGCCGCATATAAACGCATTTTTCTTTCTTTCTTTCTTTTTCTTTCTTTTCTGTTATAAGCATATTACTAGAGTTTCCTGACGTAACCGACGAATGAAATACTTTGCGTCTTCTGCAGGACGCAAGACACCTACTTCGCTACCGATTTATTTTCCCCGTGTCTCTTTTTCGCACAACACCTGCGGACATCGACTTCACCTTCCTACCGGCCTATTACATGTATTTCCACGTCTGGTAAGCATTTGCATGAGCTTTAGAAGAGGCCGCTATACGGTCAAGCCAATGCTGTTCTATTGTGGTCGCAATAATTAAGTTTTTCATTGACTATTCTACCGAGGTGAATAAAATTTTGTGAATTAACATTTTAACTAAAAGATGATTTTTATTATAAAAAAAAGTAAACGAGTTTGTTCGTCCCTGTCCACTGCAGTTAAAGACTAACAAATTAATACTGCGATCGTCTAAAAAATCAAGCGCACCATTTAAATAACACTATTTCAGTATTTAACCCGAACCTAATTGAAACAAATAAATCGACATCATGTCTGCCTCCAAAAATACAAAAAGTGAAGCGAAACGGAAAACCGAATTCAACATTTGAAATAACATTTCAATGAAGCGTATAAACTGTGCCGCGTATTTACTAAAGGCCATTGTGATTAATGTCTGAAGCGATAAAGGTTTCAAATTTAACGCTACCTTACCATATTCCTCGTTCATTAGAAATGAGGATATCCACCGGGATTCAGGAGTGGAGGTTGTCGCTAAGGTTAAAAAAAAATATGCTGAAGCACATGAACCGAGACACTAGGTGTTATTGCAGGTTTGCAATCCAACATCTGAAAACGTTCTAGCACCTTCTTGATATAGCTCCTTTTGTCTAGAGTTATATCATTGTGTTTTGCTGGCCCTAAATCTTTAATTTCGAAAATCTTTTTCAGCTCCTCTTTGATTCCTGCCGTATCTTGGCAATTAACTGAAGAAAACAGCATGATATCATCAACATAGACTGCAATTATAATCAAAGATTTCACGGTCGACTTGACATAAATACAAGGTTCGGTAGATAATCGTTTGAATTTCATTTTTATTGTCAAAACGCCATTTATCTTTTAATTCCAAGACTTCGAAGCTTGCTTCAGTCCGTATATGGCCAAATTTAACTTGTAAACTTTATTTTCTTGACCTTTAATCTTATAACCTTCTGGCTGTTCCATAAAAACAGTCTCTTTTAAATCTCCTTTCAAAAACGCCGTTTTTACATCCAGATGCTCGATATTCATGTTATGTTCCGCCCCTAAAGTTAACAACGTGCGTATTGTTATCTTACTACAGAAGAGAACGTTTCTTCATAAACTATACCGTGGGTATAACCTTTTGCAACAAGGCGCGCTTTGAACCTCAGTATTTCCCCGTTTTTTGAAGATCCACTTACATTTGACAGGGCGTTGCTTCGTGTCGCGGTCAATTAGAGTCCAAAATTTATTATCGATGAAGGATTTATACTCTTCCACCTTTCCGGCTTTCCACTTACTTGATTCCAGACCATTCAGCGCCTCGTGAACTGTCTGAGGGTCCCCATTGTCACTGCATGCAGCGTGTGCTACACCAGCAGACTCAAACTCGCTAGAATCCGCCATAGAGTTCTCGCAGTCTTCCATTGTCGAACCTCCTGGGACATAAGTCTCGTCCACAGGTTCATCTGGGGTCTCGCAATAAATTACTCTCAGAATCATCTATCGTAATAACACTGTTATCTTGACAGTTTTTTTACGATAGATGTGAGTAAGTTGGGTTGTACTTGAGAATTATTAGTGACAGTTACATTTTCGTTAGAAAGATCAACGTGATGTAACGTGAGTTGTCGTTCTCATCGTATGACGTGCAATTCCAAAAAAACATGTTCGAGAAAAGTGACATTTCTCGCTTTTATAACATTCTTTGGGCTCATCAGATCTATTAATCTGTAACCTTTTGTCTCGTCAGAGTATCCAACAAAAATATGTTTTTTACTTTTGGGATCCAGTTTGTTCCGTTTGTGCGGTGACTTAGATTCTGCTTTTTACCTGTCCATTTTTCTTCTGGTGTACTGCTCATGATAGCCTTAGTCGGAGAGCGATTCTTTATGTAGACGGCAGTATTTACCGCTTCTGCCCAGCATTCCTTTCTCAAACCTGCCTCCTGGAGCATGTACCTGGCTTTCTCCAAAATGCTTCTGTTCGCCCGTTCCGCCCCACCGTTCAGTGCAGACAACCTTGGAACCGTGGTCTGATGTTGAATCCCATGCTTCTTCAGGAACTTCAGAAAGTTGGAATTGACATATTCACCACCGTTGTCACTGGGAAACACTTTTATTTTCTTATTGGTTTGATATTCTACGAGAGCTTTAAATTCCTTAAACATCTCGAAAACCTCATCCTTCGTCCTAAGAAAATAAATGAAAGTTTTTCGTGACATATCGTCGATGAACGTCAGAAAGTATCTTTTCCCACCTAGTGACAGACATGGTAGTGGTCCCATGACGTCACTGTGTAGGTACTACACATACTGGTACTACCCATGGATTTCTTTAGCCCTGGTCTCAGATTTCTTCGGAAATGGCAACTTAGTCTGTTTACCTAAAATACAGGAAACACACGACTGAAAATAATTGTTGTCATAAGAAATACCAGTGACCATACCTTTTCGCAATAACTCCATGCTTTGCGCATTCAGATGCGCTAGACGTTGGTGCCAAATTTGTTGCGTTGACTGGCTTCCAGTTTTAAGGGACTGCTTTTGCTTGACTGACTCAACAGGACGACTGTCATCCTTCAGTTGATGCGCCGACGCCACCTCGCTGTCATTTGAATCCACAGATAAAGACTAACACATGGCCTTTGAGGATGGCACGCTACACAAAACAGAAACAGTTTCAATAGCATCAAATTGATAATCACCATCATCATCGTCAAAGACACGCCAGACCGAAACACAATTTCGTAGCCCTTTTTATCCATGGCACTAACGGATAACAAGTTAGTAGACAATTTCGGGACTCAGCTAACATTACTTATCGATCTCTTACTATTGTCCTTTAACACTACTTGCACTGTACCACTTCCAGCTGTCATCAATGCATCACCATTTGCAATGTAGATTTTCTTTGGTTTTTCGGTTGTGAAATCCGAAAGAGTGCTGCGTTTGTTGCATAGATGCTGCGACGCACCGCTGTCTACGTACCAACAGTCGCGCTTTACTCTGACGGTTAACGCTGTCAGAATCACTTGGGCATTGTATCCTTTATGCAATGCCCGCATTTCTTGCATATGAAGCACTTAGCTGGTTTGCGTCCTTTTCGAGCCACTAAAGCCGTAATATCTTCATTTTTTTCATCACGTCGTGGGGATTCTAAAAACAATTTCGCTTTAACAGTCTTGCTTGACAGTGACGTGTTCGAATTTACAATAACTATTATTAGCGGGTCATAATCGCTAGTTAAACCACTGAGTAAAATTACGGCCACGAAGTCATCTTCCAAGGCCGCTCCAATGTCGTTTAGTTGTTGCGATGTTTCCATGACTTTATTCATATAAATGAATAAAGTCATGGAAACATCGCCTCCATACTCGTACATTCGCTTAGTTTAGTAGCGAACAATGTACGAAGTAATCCAAGCCGTCTCGACAAACCTCGATCTTCTTATGCCTTCTGCAGGTTGTCCCATGCTTCGCGAGCCGTCTTTGCATTTCTAATTTGCTGAAAAATGCAAGGTTGTACGTTTAAGGCAATTTTCGCATGTGCCTTCGATTGTTTCTTTGCGGCTTCAATTGTATTTTCCACACAATTCCAAAGATCGTCATGGATGAGAACCATCCTTATGACAAATTTCCATGAAATGTAATTTTCAATAACAGATAATTTTTCGATGGAAGTATTCTGAATTGAAGCTGCCACCTTTTCTTTTTCTAGTGGAAAAAAAATCGGAAAAATCTTGCAAAGAAAACACACGCGCACACCTGGTGATTAACCATGGACCTCTGGGTTATGAACCACGGACCTCTGGGTTATTAACCACGCTCTGCTACCATGTTGGAGATTCCACGTATTTAACCAAAAGAAACACCATATTTGGTTCTCGAATATTGAATGTGTATTCACAGAAGCTCATTGTATAAACCATATCGATGACGTACATTTTTAAATATAGAAACATCTGTCTGAGATAAAAAACTTAATCTAAAATAACAGACAGAGTTTATAGTGGTGCATACCTTTACGAACTATATGTTAGTTAAGCTAGTTTCAACAAAATACCAGATTTTGTAAATAAGCGGCTTTGACATGTATAAATATTCACCAGTGCATCGGAATGTTTCGTTAATGCATGTATACGTAAATATTTTATTTCGTTTTGTTCAGCTGTGAGTCAATCACGTTCATCATGAATATAAATATGTTTTAAACAACTATGTGGAATCGTATTTTCTTTTATTTCCGATACCTTTGTTATGTTACCAAATTGCATCTTGTCAGATAGATTGTGAATTTTCTTCAAAAATCTTACTTATATATAAGGTGTCACAAAATTAGGTCTCTGAATTTGGTGAGATGACTTGGTATCAACAAAATATGTATTTGAAACAAAAAAAAGTATCGGGTAAAATAAAAATAAAAATATATAAAAAATAAAAAAATTAAAAAAATAAAATTAAAAAAGCACCACCAGCGACCAGCGTCACGTGACGTGACGAGCACACGTGACGCTGGTCGCGATTTAGGTATTTCCCATACATCCGCTTGGAGAATACTGCGAGGAGAAGGACTGCACGCCTACCACTTTTTGCGAGTGCAAGAGCTCCTTAAATCTGTGGATTTTGATTCGCGGTTAAGATTTTGTAGGTGGTCAGTGGAAGATCCTACCAGAAAAATTTTTTGGACAGATGAGTTCACTTTTACAAGAGTGTGTTTGTTTAAAATTCACAATGCATACTGGTGGTGTTTTTTTCTTATTTTTTTTTTTTATTTTACCCGATATTTTTAATGTTTCAAATACATATTTTGTCGATACCAAGTCATCTCACCAAATTCAGAGACCTAATTTTGTGACACCTCATATATATAATATTATAAAATAATGTGAAAGTTTGTGAAAATTTTTGTATGTTTGTTACTCAATCACGCTCTAACAACTGAACGGAAATGAAATGAAATGAAATTTATTTGCTTGAAGTATGGTACATACATAGAAATGTGATGGTAGAATATTATAATTTGGTTCCACATACTGCGCCGGATTGACGAGCAATATACCCGACATGCAAATTTGTACATTGCTGTCTGACAATAATTGACAGCATTAACAATCCGCTTTATCTGATACATTTAAGAGTTGACACTTTTTATAACAATGTTTACAATACATATCACTATCACATCGGGGACCCCAACGAAGTATATGTATCATTCATGGTTTAATAATATGGAATAACACATAGGTTACCCCTGGAAATTCCCACGGGAACGGTATCAAAATTCCACGTGGGTTAAGCCATGCAGTTATCAGCAACAGCTAGTTAACTCATAAAATCAAATAAAATTATAAAACTCAAGTTAACACGTCGGTTTTGAGCCCACTAAGTACTTCAGGGTTACTGTTACTTTACTGACTGTAACTTGTACTTTTTTTTCCGAAACTTTATGTTTGGCTATGTGACAGATGTTTTATTCAATTGATAATTATTTCAATTTCAAGGAATAGCAACCTTATGACTTGATACCTTTTATAATATAATTGAATTTATCCTTTTGCCTTTTCCCATGAATCAACCGTGTTCTTCATTTACTTTTTGCATTTTTAGGGTTCCGTGGCCAAATGGTAAAAAACGGAACCCTTATAGATTCGTCATGTCTGTCTGTCTGTCCGGACGGACTGTCACAGCCACTTTTTTCCGAAACTATAAGAACTATGCTGTTGAAACTTGGTAAGTAGATGTATTCTGTGAAACGCATTAAGATTTTCACACAAAAATAGAAAAAAAAGAATAAATTTTGAGGGTCCCGATACCTAGAACTGAAACTCAAAAATATTTTTTTCATCCAACCATCCATAGATACCACACACGTATGTGTGTGGTATCTATGGATGGTCTTCAAAAATAATATTGAGGTTTCTAATATCATTTTTTTCTAAACTGAATAGTTTGCTAAAATAAGAGAATGATAAAACTAAAAAAATATATGATGTACACAACCATGTAAACTCCACCGAAACGTGGTTAGTTTAGTGAGTAGTTTTTTTAAATGTAGAATGTACTGCTTCCGGGCTGTTTTTTTTAATACGTCATAGATCGTAAAACGTAATTTACATTTCATTCAATCAACTCAAATATAAAAATTTAATAAAAACATTATTATGTTACTTGCTACTACGGAACCCTTCATGGGCGAGTCCGACCGCACTTGGCCGCTTTTTATTTTTATTTTTACTCTTAATATTGTCAAGAAGAGTCATAATTCCAATGAAATAACAAGCACATAATTAATAGTAATAACATTTAAAAATTTATTGATACTTACATTTTATTATTGACATAGTATTATTGACATTGCATGAAAGTATTTACACTCAAATCAAAAAATTCGAACTACGAATTCAAAGACGATTCTATACATACGCACTTTATAAACGCACATACATAAAATTAAAAATAAAACTTATTAAAGTATCGCCAACTGTACCATAAAACTCATTACAGTACCGCTATCTTTTTTTATTCATTAAACTAGCCTATGGTTTTAGGCCGAATATGAAAAAAAAGGCACACGCATGCGCAGTTCGAACTGTGAAAAAAATGGCGCACGCTAATTTACTTCCTTGTAGCCTACCTACTTTGTTTAATTTCAATTTTTCCTATGAGTGAAGATAAAGTAGTGTATGAAACTGCATATAACTTAGGTATTAAAACACTCGAGTCAACCTATTATCGAAATCTAAACAGAATCTCGTCTTTTAATACCCCTTCTTATATGACAGTTGCATAAACTACTATTACTGTTCGAATGCCACTTGTTTTGCATGAGAATTAATTATGTAAAACTTGGAATGGTGAATATAAGGACGCAATTTACTGTAACCTACTAATGTATAACCATATTATTGTGACTCAATAAATGATAAATGATTTGATATGATATAATCTGAAATCTAAATAGATAATAGTATTGTTACAGGATATTTCAGAGTAACACAATTTATTAATAAATTACGCTGGATTTCACAGATGAAAATCTGTTCAAATAAGTAGAGTTCTTACGTTTCACTAAATTAAATTCATTAAGTAATAATTATAAGTAAGTATATTGAAAATGTATGGAACAAACAATAATGAAACTAGCCTATAACATAGTGATATTAAAAGAAAATCCACAAACTAAACTAAGAAAATAAAAATGGATCACTTCACGTCTCACAAGAGTGATTGAGTCGTTCAACTGATTCTAACGCACGTCCATCCCTTCATTATACTTAGTATAGTATCCTTAACCTCTGGAGTGGTCGTAACTTTGACGTATACCATCATTTGTCCGAACTGCGTCCCGGAGGCGACTTAGCGTGGTAACTTTTTATTTTTGATGTTGTACAATAAATCTCCGATATGATCCGCCTTCGAGATATTTTCGCTTTGCGATACCCTCTCTGTCTTTTTTTTCTGTATTTTATTTTTATACTAGCAACCTGCCCTCGCTTCGATTGGTTTTTTTTTATCGTGTGAAAGCCTCCACGGTGCCAACGATACGGTAGGCGTGTCGGAATCGGACCGACTGTCCTCCCCAAGTGCCCATTGCCAGGCACCCCGGGTAAGCCCTCGAAAGGATAACCCCAGCTTCCTACACTGTGATTAAACCTTTTCTTGCTTGCTTGGTTTATATAAGTTCATTATACATCACACACATTATATAGGTATATCGATGTCCATAGGGGAATATGTACCTTTTTTTTTCTTTTTTTTTTCGTGCGGAAATCCCCTCGGATACCCCGCCGCCGGCCAGCGGGGGTGGTTATGTCGGGCTTGAATCGACTAAAACCGCACGCCGTCTCGGGTCTGCAGACACCGGGGTGTAAGGTTGCCCATAGAGCATATCCTTCGCACCCCGACTGACCCTGGGTCATCTCCGGTTTCGAGATGGCCCCCTCGGATTTGGGAACCACGGTGTCCCCGTCTTGCCCCGGTTTGGGGGAGGGGCGCTAGTCGCCCCACCGTCCCGGCCTGCTTCTGCTGGGGTGACAGGCGGCCTCACCTGCCACCCCCAGGCCTGCGCTCATGGAGGACGGAGGTCGTTAAGCGACCTCCGGCGCCTGAGTCGCCTGCGACGCGCGGCGAGCATGTTGCGGGCTCGGCGGGCCGGGAGGGTTTTGAACCTCTCCCGGGCGCGCTCCGCCATCTCCTTCGCGAGCATCACATGCTCGCAGAAGGAGGTGGCGGCGGCCCACGCGCTCGCGCTCCGCACCAT
Organism: Cybosia mesomella; assembly: GCA_946251805.1. Lineage (NCBI taxonomy): Eukaryota > Metazoa > Arthropoda > Insecta > Lepidoptera > Erebidae > Cybosia > Cybosia mesomella. Next base: position 5,002,556 of record OX276402.1, on the reverse strand, counting down.
TGCCGCAATCATGCTGCCGAGCTGGAATATGTACCTTTCAACTGTTGGTGAAAGTGAAAGTTTTTTCTATTCAGCTGCACTTAGGTTATGAAGATTACCCTCGAACCTGTAAAGAAACTCAAAATTCGGCCTCTCTGCTTATATTATTATTGATAGCTTCATGTAGATATTTGGATAAGGAATAAGTATCGAGAAATCGCAGTCTGGCATTTTGTCAATGTTTCCATTGATGGTTTCAGTTCTAGATTTTGCTTACGCCTATTATTCGTTACATATAGTTTTGAACTTGGAACTTTATGAGAAATTTTGCTGTGATCTTTATTAGTTTGACGGCCTCGGTAGACGCTATTTCACGCCATGCTGGAATAAAGAAATCTCCGGGATCATAGAAAGGTAGGAATACGTGTATGTTCAATTTTTTATCGAGAAATGAAGAAAATATATTATAATTTTCATACCCGCTATCTTTTTTTTTTTTTTTCGTGCGGAAATCCCTTCAGATACACCCCCGCCGCCCAGCGGGGGCGGTTATGTCGGGCTTGCACCGACTAAAACCGCACGCCGTCTCGGGTCTTAAGCCGCCGGGGTGTAAGGTTACCCATAGAGCATATCCCTCGCACCCCGACTGACCCGGGCCATCTCCGGTTTCGAGATGGCCCCCTTACTTGCTCTCCACTGTGCCATCTGCTAATCAGAGGGACACGTGGAAAGCTTCCGAACAGCCCGCAACAGGGCTGTCCTCGCCTCGGTCGGAGTTGGCCGTAGGCGGCAGCGTCTCTCCCACCCTAGGAGAGAGGCGCTGCCGTCTCCGTTACCCAGGGTGCACCGCGTGGAGGTCCCCAACCAAGCACCCCGGTCCCCAACCAAGCACCCCTCTTACCCGCTATCTCTTCTTAATAATGTTCGCAAAAGATTTGGAATTCCCCATCCAAGGCCAAAAAGGTGAGCCATTAGCCTGAATTCATTTGTAACTAGAGGTCAATACCCAGGAGATGATCTCTTTTCACAGGGAGGACTATATATTTTATTCCACCATCACAACCTATATAAGATGCACAATTCCACCAGACAACATTTTGTTATATCTTAAAGGGTTTAGGCAGCGTTTTTTTTGTTGAAAGCTCCCAGTCGGTTTATTTTTTCCACTACCTCCACAAAGTATCATTATATTTTACCCAATGTATACAAAAACTTAATAAATTATATACTTAAACCTTCCTCGAGAACCACTCTATTCATTGGTGAAGTTAGCATGAAAATCGGTGCAGTAGTTTTTGAGTTTATCGCGAATATACCGAATTTAAAGGCAGGTTCACTGTTTGACCTATATGTCTGTATGTATATTTGTCCGCGATTTTATCTTGTTTGGTTCAACCGATTTTGATGCGGTTTTCAGAAAAGAATTTTTTACATTCCGGAGAAGGTTGTAGTATACTTAGCTGACTTAAAAAGGAGGTATGTTCGCGATTATCTCACGTTCGGTTGAACCAATTTTGATGCGATACTCAGAAAAGTATTTTTCCATTCTGAACAAGGTTTTAGTATACTTAACCTACTTAAAAAAGGAGGTATGTTTGTCAGTAATGAGGTATCGAACGGTTGAATTGATTCATCAAAAACGTGTTTGGTACATTCTTGAGAAGGTTTTGGTATAGGTAATTAACCGACTTAAAAAGGATGTATGTTATCGGTTTTTGACAATATGTCGTCGTATAGTCTTCTCAAGTCTCTCTTTAAGGTCTCTCTGAGTCTTTTAGTACTGAATAAATCAAGTAAGTTCACTAAAAAGGGAAACAAATAAAAAAATATAAAAAAGTAGAACCGACTCTAAAAACCAAGAAGGGACTGAAAATAAAAATAACGCTCATAAGACTTTCCTGTTGAAGTCGGTGCCCTCACGGGCTTCATCCCACCAGTGCCAACGGTATCGACTCTCCGGGTGTGCCCTCGAAAGGATAACCCCAGAGTAGACTGTGCTATAGCACAGTCTACTCTGGGGTTAACGAACTATATTCGTTATAATTAGTGGTCGCTTATCGACTTCCGTCCTCTATGAGCGCAGGCCTGGGGGTGGCTGGTGAGGCCGCCTGTCACCCCTGCAGAAGCAGGCTGGGACGGTGGGGCAACTAGCGCCCCTCCCCCAAACCAGGGACACCGTGGTTCCCAAACCCGAGGGGGCCATCTCGAAACCGGAGATGGCCCAGGGTCAGTCGGGGTGCGAGCGACATGCTCTATGGGCAACCCTACACCCCGGCGTCTGTAGACCCGAGACGGCGTGCGGTTTTAGTCGGTTCAAGCCCGACATAACCACCCCCGCTGTCCGAAGGGATTTTCGCAACTGGTGGTAGAAATTTGATGACACAAATTTGTCACAAAATTCGGCCGGGTAGGTACCACCGTGCACGATTGCGTAAGACCCTCCATAGTAATCCAATTTCGGTTTGATTGCGTTCAGGGGTCAGCAAGTGCATAGCCGGGCAGGGGGATTATGGTCGCAGCACTGGTGGGACCGGTGGGTATCACGCGGTGCTGTGACGACAATCCTCTTCTGATGAGGCCGTCAAGCTGAATGCCACCAATGTTAACATGGTACGTGTATGTAATGGTGACCCTCTTTCCAGAGACTTTACCTTCAGCTTACCATCAGGCGAGGTGAAGTCAAATTGACGTGTCCTAAATATCGAAAAAAAAAAATGTATGAGTTTTACTTCATTTAAAATTAAACGTAAATACTTTCAGCTGTATATATTCAGTTAGGTCAGAAGCTGGATTATAAACTGATTGAAATTTTAAACCAGGCATTAATATTTTCAAAACCATCAGGTATATACCACGTTAAAATAAAAGGGAACGGACTTCAGAAAATGCAGGATTAAGGTTACTATTGCTTGTTGCGTTAGTCTTAAATCTCAAAATTATTTCACAACATTTATCTTTAGTCTTATTCTTATAGAAGATTGAATTTAGGCCAAAACTAATGATACATATATTATAATGTAGAGTTAGGGATTCGGCCTAGCATCGCATGTACTAAACTTTTGATTCCTATATACTAGGTACACCACACCACCAATGCCCGGGAGAGATTTAGAACTCTCCCGGCCCGCCGAGCCTGCAACATGCTCGCTGCGCGGCTAGGCGACTCAGGCGCCGGATGCCTAGAACAATGCAAATAGATATATTCATGTATGCATATAACAAAAATAAAACGGTATACTGCGGATTGTAGGGGCAATAGTGCGGGGCGACTAGCACCCGGTAACCTTGAAAAGGCCTTAACCAGAGGGGCCCATCTCAAAACCGGAGATGGCCCAGGGTTAGTCGGGGTGTGACGGAAATGCTTTATGGGCAAACTTACATCCCGGCCAGCGGGGGCGGTTATGTCTGGCTTGAACCGATTAAACCCGCACGCCGTCTCGGGTCTTAAAATGCCGGGGTGTAAGGTTGCCCATAGAGCATATCCCTCGACCCCGACTGACCCTGGACCATCTCCGGTTTCGAGATGGCCCCCTCGAGTTTGGATACCACGGTGTCCCCGTCTTGCCCCGGTTTGGGGGAGGGGCGCTAGTCACCCCACCGTCCCGGCCTGCTTCTGCTGGGGTCACAGGCGGCCTCACCTGCCACCCCCAGGCCTGCGCTTATGAAGGACGGAGGTCGTTAAGCGACCTCCAGTGCCTGAGTCGCCTGCGACGCGCGGCGAGCATATTGCGGGCTCGCAGAAGGAGGTGGCTGCGGCCCACGCGCTCGCGCTCTGCGCCATTGCCGTAATCATGCTGCCGAGCGAGAGGACTCCCACCCCGATGGCTGCCACGAGGTCACGCCTCGGCGCCTCCCACGCCAGGCAATCCACCAGCGTGTGCAGCCCTGAGTCCCCGCTCGCGTCGCAGTGATGACACTCAGGCGTTGGCTCCTTCCTGATCCAATGCAGGTGGTCCCCGAAGCTCCCCTTACCGGAGATCACCTGCGTCAGTCAGTACGAGAGGCTTCTGTATCGCCTCTCTAGCCAATCCTCCATGATGGGCCTTACCGCCGCTATTGCGGCGTGCCCTTGCAGGGTGTATCTACGAGGTAGGTAATCATTAGATGTGGTTCTAGAGACTTCTCTCTAATTCTTTATTGTAAACATAAGAAATACAGATGCACATACATGATACTAATGATGTACAAACGCGAGTTAAACTCGCTATAAGTTTTCTCCCAGTACACCTTTGAGTAATAGAGGAAGAATATGTTAATGAAGGGGTTAAATAAATATTTTGCTTGGACCGTACCATTATTATCACTCATAGCACTAAATCGTACTATAATCTTAACAAGCCCTTAACCTTCAAACTTAAACACCTATATTCAAACTCACATTATAAACTTGAAGTCAGCTCATTACCATTTTAATAAACGACCAAAATTGCGAAGTGGTCCGACCTTTATTCATAATTATTTTCTTATTAGTCGACTCGAGTACGCCACCTGCGCCCGACAGTTAGGTGGAGATCAGTATTAGGGTTCTGTAGACAAAAATGATGGCTATTTACAAGTAAGAATATAACTTCGCCTATAAAATAGGCATAATATATCGTATCATATCGTACCTTTTTTTTTGTGCGGAAATCCCTTCGGATACCCCCCCGCCGGCCAGCGGGGGCGGTTATGTCGGGCTTGAACCGACTAAAACCGCACGCCGTATCGGGTCCACAGACGCCGGGGTGTAAGGTTACCCATAGAGCATTTCCCTCGCACTCCGACTGACCCTGGGCCATTCGCAGTGTCCCCTCTGATACCTGACCTGGAGCGCCCAAACCTCCCCCACCCCCGCGGGCCTTGCAGGCCCGCCATACCCAGACCCCCTCGTGTCATGGGGTCGGCTGGCCCTGATAAGAGCCGGTTGGTCAGACTCTTGGCCGTTGACGTTGACGCCAGCTACTCCAGAGGAGCAATCAATGATGCGTCATCGCCCACGTTGCCCAGGGTGCATCAAACTTGGAGGTGATCTAACCAGTCGCACCCCCGTATCATACCGTACCTTTTTTCTTTTTCTTTTTTTTTTCTTTTTTTTTTTTTTTTTCTTGCGGAAATCCCCCATAATAAATCGTTTTGAGGCATTAGTGTTCAATTACAAGCCGATTCTTTAATCGGTTTGTCTGACAGTCAAATCAAATAGTCTTAAGTAGGTCACAAAGGAGCACTCTTTAACGTCACGTTTGTATTTTCAGTACGCAGTATTTTATTATACAATATTTTGAATTGCATTTGCGCATTATTCACGGTGGAGATTGAGCTTCTTATAGTCGTCAAAATTTACATCTGAAAAAGGATTTAAAAACGTTATATTATGGCACATGAAAATGAAGACATTAAAAGTATGTATTGTTATATTAATAATAACTTCCTTTCTCTCGAATTTCACTCGCACCCCGAACTACTAAAATACCTAGTAATCGTTTTACAAAATACGTGGGACACTCAGAAAGTTTTGCGAAAATAAAAAAAAGTGTTCTATAGGTAAATATTTTTTTATTAAATCTTTTCAAAGTACTCTCCACCAGCCTCTTTACAAAGTTTCATGCGTTTGAACCAGTTTTCAAAACACTTTTTCCAATCCGCCGCAGATACCTCGTTTACAGCCTGCTCAAACGCTGACAGCGCATCTTCCGGCGACGAAAATTGTATCCCTTTGAGCTGATTTTTTATTTTCGGGAATAAAAAGAAGTCGCACGGTGCAAGGTCAGGGCTGTAAGGAGGGTGACCTAGGAGTTTAACCGGAGTGCTGTCCAGGAAGTCCCTCGTTTTAAGCGCGGTGTGTGCGGGCGCGTTGTCATGGTGGAGTAGTATCCCGCGGAGGCCTGTGTTTGGTCGCTTGTAGCTCACTACAGAGAAAACTTCTGCCAAGCATTTGGTAGTGTACCATTCAGCGTTGATGCTTCTTTGATTGCGTAAAGGGATTGATAACAAGTAGCCAGACAAATTGAAAAAACTCGCGACCAAAATCTTCCCTCCGCTTCTAGATCGCTTCACTTTGGTAGGTGTTGATTCGTTTTGAAACACCCAAACCGTCGACTGGCGTTTTGTTTCTGGATCATACTGATAAATCCACGACTCATCACCTGTAATGATGTCATAAACACGCCGAAACGCGCCTGCTTCAAACTTGTTTATCATATCACGACACCATTCCACCCGGGCCTGCTTCTGAGCATCGGTGAGATTGTGCGGCACCCAGCGTGAAACTATCCTTCTCACACGAAGATGCACGTGTAGAATCTCGTGAAGGCTTCCCGATCCAATCTGAAGAATGTGCTGAATCTCTTGATATGTGACTCGTCTATTATCTTGCATTAAATTTTTCACTGCACATTTTCTTTTCAATTTTGCACATTTTCTTCCGTAACAGCCGTCAAAGGGCGACCACTTCTTTCTTCATCCTCCAAAGTCAGTCGACCGCGCTTGAATTCGTTATACCATCGATACACGGTCGCCTTGGAAGGGCCTTCAACCATGAATGCCATTTGAAGTCTATCATACGATTCGTCTGGTTTCAGGCGACACTTGAAATCGTAGAAAATCATAGCGCGAAAATGTTCCTGACGCAGATCCATTTTTCAATGAGACACAATAATTGAAATTATCTTGCAAAAAATGCAGAGAGAAATTTTGAAATTGGAACGTACTTATTTTTACTCATAAATAATCATATTTTAGAAATAGATTATAACTGACCAGTCTCTCATATATAAAAACTTTTTTTCACAATACTTTCTGAGTGGCCTGGTAGGTCGCTTACGCACCTACAAGGTCACAATGTACTGAGAAAAAGATAGAGATGTGACAATCACTAAACATAAATTGATAACCAATCCTTATCAAATTGTTTATCAAAGAAATAAAACCAATGCAGTACCCATATAAAAATTTTTTTACTACTATTTTTTTTTTTCAATTCTAACATACAGTTAGTCTATGAAATACATAAATTAATGTAATTTAGTGTTAAAAACCACTTATACTACTCAGAGTAAATACTAATATTATAGACTCATTATTGGTAATAAAATAAAAATATTTCTTCATAAAACAGTTAATAATAATCTAAAATCACTATTTCGTAAATAAAGAGTAATACGGACTACGTCGTAAGCGTCACAGCACTAGTGAGAACTGTCATAGGGATCAATCTATATTGAAAGGAGTACATATAGGTATTGATTAAATTCAATAGAGTATGCTCTGTCGAATTTAACGACTATAGGTAGCTCAACCATAGATAAACTACATTACATGTAGATCAATAGGAAGTGATATTTTCATGCATACAGATATATGCACGATCATAACCACAACATCTGAAGAAGCAATTGAACACTCTACCGCTACGCCACTACCGCACTATTTTACTAGTGACTTTATATTTACACGTACTACTTCAGTTATCATTCAATAGACCGGTCCGTTTTTTATTTTATGTTTGCCTAAAAATAATTCTTGGGAAGAACCCGATATTTTAAACCCCGATTCTTTTCGACTTTACATTTTTATGTAGTAACGCAAACATACACACTTCGAAAGGTGGTGTAATGCATGACCTAATAAAGAAATTTTGGGAGAACAAAATTGTAAGTAAAGTATTTTTTTCTGACTTAGAACTGAGTCTAGATTAGGAATATAGTATCAAGCGGGAGTTTTCTTTAATCAAGTTAGTGTGTACGGCAATGGACACTTGGGCAGGACACCGTACGGTTTTAGTCGATTCATGCACGACATAACCGCCCCCACTGGCCGGTAGTAAACTAAACCGGTAAAACTAGTATTTCCAAACTCTCCTAAAGTGTGGCCAATTTTGTCACACAAAACGGGGTTTTTCCTCAAAAATCCCCAAAAATCTTGACGTGGCCTGCCTTATCAAGATTTTTGGGGCCCAAGCTAACCTTACCTGCAAGCTGGTACACCTCCTAATTAACGGACGAGGCTCTGGCGCAGGCTTTCCTTTTAGGGTTGGAAGTCAGACGGCTTTTATAAAAGCCGTATAAGACAAACCAACATAGAAAAGAAAAAAAAGAAAGCAACGAAAGAAAAGAAAGAAAAGCAAAAAAAGAAAGAAAAGCAAGAAAAGAAAGAACATAAAGAAAGAAAGAAAGAGAGAAAAGAAAGAAAAGCAAGAAAAGATAGAAAAGCAATATAATAAAGAAAAGAAAATAAATAAAAGAAAGAAAGGAAGAAAAGGAAAGGAAAGGAAAGAAAAGAAAGACCAATATATTGCTGCAAATTCCGCAAGACCCAGCAACAAGCAAACAGAGGGAATTGTTACTGCGTATCGTAACCTATGAACTCAGATTACATCAAATTCTTCACTCATGCATTTCCAATCTCCTTAAAGCCTAGAAAGACGTATAATAAATTTGTACTCTTTTCTGTTTTGGTTAATGAGTATTCCTAGTCATCAAAGAAAGTTAGCAATTCCTGCAAGGGGTTACACCCTGTTACTTTGAAACCAAAACGGTCGCAGACTGAGCGGTTTGAAAGGAATTTCTTCCCGAGGAATCTCAAGTTATGCAATAATCACGGAAAAGGTCACGTTTCTTGTAACCTTTCCCGAGTATAGCCAATACGAGTTTAATGATGACGATAGTGAGCAAACTGTGTCCTTTATCTGATTATATATCTTTACACATGGTATAAAACTTTTGGTGCGTGTGTATGTCATCGGACTTTTCAAATGCTGGACCAATTTCGTAAAAAAAACGTGTTTTATATAGGTCTCTGCATAGTTGCGGGTTAAAATTGAGTCCGGTACAATTTTTAGGGGTCCGTAGCCAATTAGCAAAAAAACGGAACCCTTATAGATTAGTCATGTCTGTCTGTCGTCCGTATGTCATAGCCACTTTTTTCCGAAACTATAAGAACTATACTGTTGCAACTTGGTAAGTAGATGTTTTCTATGAACCGCATTAAGATTTCCACACAAAAATAGGAAATAAACAATAAATTTTGGGGGTTCTCCCCATACTTAGAACTGAAACTCAAAAAATTTTTTTTTTCATCAAACCTAAACATACATGTGTGGTATCTATGGATAGGTTTTCAAAAATGATATTGAGATTTCTAATATAATTTTTTTCAAAACTGAATAGTTTGCACGAGAGACACTTCCAAAGTGGTAAAATGTGTCCCCCCCCTTCCCCTGTAACTTCTAAAATAAGATATAGATAAATCTAAAAAAGAAATATGATTTACATTACCATGTAAACTTTCACCGAAAATTAGTTTGATCGAGATCAGTCAGTAGTTTTTTTCTAATACGTCATAAATCGTAAACCGCAATTTACCTTTCATTCAATCAACTCAAATATAAAATTTAGAAAAAAACATTATTATGTTACTTGGTGCTACGGAACCCTTCATGGGCGAGTCCGAGTCGTACTTGGCCGCTTTTTTTAAATACTTTTCTAACAATTTTTTGAATGTATACGAATGGGTTTCTGTATGATTTATAAACATAATTTGACCCGGTCAGTAGGACTGCAGAAGGTTAAATCAAACTGAAAGGTTACATTCGGAAAGGACTAGTTCGACTAGTTTTTTATGAAACTCATCTATAGAGAATATTTTCACGTTCTATTAATTTTTTTTTTCCAGAAATATATTTAAACCAAGATTGGAGGGCAAAGTTACCCTTCTATGAAAGCAATGCAATGTAGAAATCTATTCAGAAATGAATTTAGATCTAAAATTAATTTAAACATAGCAAACAAGATTTAGAGTTCATCAAAATACGCTCGAGGCGCCCACTGGTTTATCAAGGGCTCAAAATATTAGTTAAGGATTGAAGGATTTGTAAATTTCATATTTAATATTTTAAATCCATGTTTTTTACGCGTAGGTAGTTCACTAATTTTTAAACTTTCGCGTTCCATGATATACAATAATTTAACGGGCATTAACGCGATCATGTAGGTATATACATACCTTTGGATTGCACAGTCAGCCTGTGTAACCTGGTCGAAATGTCAGGCAATCCAAACGTATGTAGGTATATACCTATACATGATTGCGTTAATTCCCGTTAACATTATTGCGTAGGTAGTTTGTTGATTTTGCAGGCTCCATCTAGTGGTGCCATATCATGTTATAGCACTCACGAATTGAACTCAAATCAAATATAATATACTAGCTGATGCCATGGGAACCTATTCCAGGGATAAAAAACCTATGTGTTATTTCAGACTATAACACTATGCTTGTACGAAATTTAAGCCAGATACGTTCTGCCGTTAGAGCGTGATAGAGTAACAAACATCCAAACATCTTCACAAAATGTATAATATTAGTAGGAAGTAGAATATACAAAGCCTGAATCAACCCTAGGCCAGGTGCTGTCACATTAACGAGACCGATATTAAAAAAAATCTCAATTATTTATACTAATATTATAAAGAGAGAGTATTGTGAGTATGCTTATATACTTGGGTTATCTTCAGAACCACTGTACTTATTGGAAACAGGTGCAATTTAAAAAATCCGTTCCCGCAGGGGGAACGCACAGGTAGATTTCGTGAAGCAATTAATATTATTTTATTAACATGTTTATTTTTTTTTTCTCGAAAACGGTAACTTTTAGCGAAAAGCTTTTCAGACATTTATATTAGACTTAAAAATGCCCTATCGATTAAAAATGTTTCCGACCACAAGAATGTTCACCGGCTAGAAGTTATGATTTTTTTCCCGAAAAATTTTGGTTCCCCCCCCCCCCCCCCTCCACTTTTAGTTAAAGTTTTAATCTTATAGGTTATAATTAAAAGTTGTTGTTATTCATGTATACTATGGGATAAAATTAGAACGGTTCGAATATCTTTCATGGAACGTGAAATTTTGAGGAAAAACTGATTTCACAAAAAGTGAGGCCCTACCGTCCCCTTAGGCCGGATTCCACCCGTTCACGAACTTAAACTAAGTTTACACCCAAGCAATTTTTGACCGCAGTTTGAAAGCGATCGGGGCAAAAATGCGACCGTGAGAGTGCCGCAAATTTTGGGAAGTGGAACCATACATACATATATATGCTTAAATGGTGCCAAGTCCATCAGAACCAAATTAAAATGGATATTATAGCTAAACATCACCTAAATAAAGATTTCTATAAATTCTGGAAAAAGACTGGTAAGTTGTGTCACCGGCCAAGCCTTCCCGTGAGTGTTGAGGGTGTATGCAATCCGCTCGAGATAGCGGACCTGTTTCGTCAACATTTTGAGATTCAATCACCCTTATATTCTCAGCAGTCGTTGCACGTGCCTGATTCTGTGACCATCTGTAGTGAGCGCAGCGTAACATTTACCGCTAAACAAGTGAGGACCATAATAAAAGACATGGTGAGAGGTAAATCACCCGGACATGATGGTCTCAGCATTGAGCACCTGCAGCATGCGGGGGTGCACCTGCCTCGCGTGTTATGTATTTTTTTCAACCTATGTTTGGGTCACTCATACATACCTAATGAATTAATGCGTACTATTGTGGTACCGATTATCAAAAATAAAACGGGTGACTCGTCAAGACTAGCTAATTATAGGCCTATCTCTTTGGCAACTGTAATTGCTAAGGTGCTGGACAGTCTGCTTGAAGGCCAGCTTGGCAAGCATCTATCATTTAATGATGCTCAATTCGGGTTTCGGCCTGGATTGTCTACAGAAAGCGCGATCCTCTGTCTCAAGCAGACTGTGCAGTACTATACAGCAAGAAAAACACCTGTTTACGCGTGTTACCTAGACCTATCAAGGGCATTTGACTTAGTGTCATATAAAGTGCTATGGGGTAAATTGGAACGCGACACAAATGTTCCGTCGGAAGTTATTAGTTTGTTTAAATATTGGTACGATAACCAACAAAATCGTGTAAGGTGGGCTGAATTCCTTTCAGCAGAGTACAAGTTGGAGTGTGGCGTTAGGCAGGGGGGATTGACCTCGCCAACGCTTTTTAATATTTACATGAACGGTCTGATCGATGAGCTCAGCAGCACCGGAATCGGATGTCATATCGATGGTATTTGCATAAATAACTTAAGTTATGCCGATGATATGGTGCTATTGAGCCCATCGATCAGAGCTATGAGAAGACTTGTTAAAATTTGTGAATCTTACGCCGAGGCCCATGGACTCAAATATAATGCACTCAAGAGCGAGTTCATGCTTTTCAAAGCAGGTAATAAAAAATATGAAAGAATACCACCAGTTATGCTGTGCGGTACACCGCTAAGCAGAGTTGCAAAATTTAAATATTTGGGTCACTGGGTTTCGGAGGATTTAAAAGATAACGCTGATATTGAGCGGGAGCGCAGATCGCTGGCTGTCCGATGTGGCATGTTGGCCCGCAGGTTTGCACACAGTAATAAGCATGTAAAGCTGACGCTTTTCAAAGCTTTTTGCCAATGCTTCTACACGTGCAGCTTGTGGGTGAGCTTTACGCAGAAGGCATATAGCGATCTGCGCATACAATACAATAACACGTTCCGGGTGTTAATGGGACTGCCGCGTTTTTGTAGCGCGTCCGGCATGTTAGCTGAGGCGAACGTGGACAGTTTTTCGGCGATCATGCGCAAAAGAAGCGCCTCTCTTTTATGCCGTACTCGCGGCAGTCCCAATAACATGATAGGTGATAGGTGGGACTCTCCGATCCTGAGGCGATGGATACAGTTGCATGCAGTCAAGTAGACATCGTCCTGGTTTCGGAGTGGCCCACCAAATCAGATGAATGTGGACCTATTCTTTATTATTTTGATATTACTAACACTAGTCGTAAGTTATTTTGGATACTTACAAATTTATGGAAGTAATTCTGAAAATAAATGTTTATTATTATATTGTGGCGAAATGTGGGTGCTAGCACCTCTGCCTACCCCTTCGGGGATATAGGCGTGAGTTTATGTTATGTTATGTTATGTTATATATATCTAAACTTTTTGACCAGTGGTCATTTCGGACTCAGGGGGTCATAACTAGACCTCCTATGAAGATTTTTTTAGATTTTTTTAGATCGATTTCATCGAAATCTACCTAATAATCCGTTCTCGCAGGGGGAACGCACAGGTAGATTTCGTGAAGCAATTAATATTATTTTATTAACATGTTTATTTTTTTTTCTCGAAAACGGTAACTTTTAGCGAAAAGCTTTTCAGACATTTATTTTAGACTTAAAAATGGCCTATCGATTAAAAATGTTTCAGACCACAAGAATGTTCACCGGTTAGAAGTTATGATTTTTTTCCCGAAAAATTTTGGTTTTTCCCCCTCCACTTTTAGTTAAAGTTTTAATCTTATAGGTTGATAATTAAAAGTTGTTGGTATTCATGTATACTATGTGATTAAATTAGAACGGTTCGAATATCTTTCATGGAACGTGAAATTTTGAGAAAAACTGATTTCACAAAAAGTGAGGCCCTACCGTCCCCTTAGGCCGATTCCACCCGTTCACGAATTTAAACTAAGTTTATACCCAAGCAATTTTTGACCGCAGTTTGAAAGCGATCGAGGCAAAAATGCGACCGTGAGAGTGCCGCAAATTTTGGGAAGTGAAACCATACATACATATATATATATATAAACTTTTTGACCAGTGGTCATTTCGTACTCAGGGGGTCATACCTTGGGCTCGTACTCGATAGCCGATGGGACTTCGGACCTCATCTCCGAAGTCTGGTCCCGAAACTGAGGGGGGCTGCGGCCGCGCTATCGCGTCTGATGCCCAACGTCAAGGGACCCAACGCCCCCACTAGGAGACTGTACCTGGGGATCGTGCGAAGCATGGCCCTGTACGGGGCCCAGTATGGGTGAAGACTCTGGCGGCCCGCAACGTGGCTGTATTAAACAGCCCGTTAAAAGCGATGGCCGTCAGAGTCATCAGGGGGTATCGCACGATCTCCGTCGAGGTGGCATGTCTCCTAGCCGGGACCCCTCCATGGGACCTGGAAGCGAGAGCCCTTGCGCTGCTGTACCAGTGGCGCAAGGAGGCGCTGGAGCGGGGCCATAGGCCGGAGCCCCGAGAAATCAGGGCTCAGCGGTCCCTGCTCCGCCAGGAACTCATGGAGACATGGAGGGTGCGACTTGAGCACCCAAGGTGGGGGGAATCCACCATTGCGGCGGTGAGACCGATCATGAAGGAGTGGTTGGAGAGGGACCATGGGGACCTCTCCTACCGGATGTGCCAGATGGTTACCGGACACGGGTGTTTCGGTAAGTATCTGTGGCGTATCCACCGGGAGACAACGCCGCAGTGCCAGCACTGCGAGGATCCTGGCGAAGATACGGCGCTCCACACGTTGGTGGAGTGCCCTGCGTGGGCGAGTCAACGCCGGGATCTCGTTGCGGTCCTGGGCGTGGACGTTCTCTCGTTGGAGACCATGGTGAGGGCCGTGGTCTCCGACGGGAGCAAGTGGCACGCCGCCGCCTCTTTCTGCGAACAGGTAATGCGCGCGAAAGAGACGGCGGAGAGGGAGCGGGCGAGAACCCTGCCCCCCGAGTTTCGCAGTCTGCGGCGAGGACGTCGCAGACTCATCTACGCCCGGGACTACCGACCTCCATGATCGGGGCCTGAGGACGGCAGTTGGCCGACTCGCCGTCCTTACAGAAGCAGGCCGTGGCGGAGGCGTGTCGTGTGTGCCCTACACACGCCTGCCAACTCACCGAAGCGGGATAAAACCCGACCCCACCAGGCGAGGCCTCTGTGGCGGCCAAAGTCCGCCGGCAACCCTGGGCTTATCCTTTCGAGGGCTTACCCGGGGTGCCCGGCAACGGACATTTGGGGAGGACACCGTGTGGATTTTAGTCGAGACACGACATAACCACCCCCGCTAGCCAGCGGGGGGGTATCCGAAGGGATTTCCGCACGTAAAAAAAAAAAAAAAAGGGGGTGATAACTAGACCTCCTATGAAGAATTTTTTTTTAAATTCGACAGTAGTCAAGAAACCAATAGGTAGATCGATTTCATCGAAATCTACTTAATGGCAGATCGATTTCATCGAAATCTACCTAATGGTAGATCGATTTCATCGAAATCTACCTAATGGTAGATCGATTTCATCGAAATCTACCTAATGGTAGATCGATTTCATCGAAATCTACCTAATGGTAGATCGATTTCATCGAAATCTACCTAAAATAAAACTTTAATAAATAAGCTTTTATTATGTTCTTGTTAATAAAAAGAACTAAAAATTTAAAATTCAACGAGCCGGAACTCAATAGAGTTGTGTCGTTTAATTACAGAGTTCCTATGACCACCTTCCAGCTTCATCACCAGACTCTGGTTACCATTGCAAGGCAAACTACTCGTCAAGACGATTCAAACGAGCCCGAAATCGATGAGGTTGTGTCATTTCATTGCGAAGTTCCTATAGCCACCGTTCAGCTCCATCGTCAGATCAGCACCATGTCATCATAATATTGCATTGTCACAAGATTAACACGTGTATGCAAAATTTCACCTCAATCAGTAATCGGGAAGTGGATCAAATTTAATTTGCAAGATTTGCTGATAAACATAAATAGCCGCGGTAGCCTAGTGGTATGGGTAATGGACTGCTGAGACGAGGTCTCGGGTTCGATCCCAGGTTTTACCATGGCAACCAATGACTTTTCGATGCTTTTCGAAGTTATGTGTGTATTTATCGCAGGTTTATAAGTGCCCGGTTAATGGCAATAGGCTCGCCACCTATTACATTGGGACCTAAACATAAACTGGCGAAATGTGGGTGCTAGCACCTCTGCCTACCCCTTCGGGGATATAGTCGTCAGTTTATGTTATGTTATGTTATGATAAACATCGCGACAGGTAAGGCTAAATAAAAACTTATAAATGAAAAATTCTTTCACCATTTTAAAATTACATTATCCCCGATGGACAAAGGTTATATATATTATGTGTGAATTCCAATGGCTTGAGTTAAAAAAAAGCAGCCAAGTGCGAGTCGGACTCGCCCATTAAGGGTTCCGTAGCAGCAAGTAACATAATAATGGTTTTTTTTGATTTTTATATTTGAGTTGATTGAATGAAAGGTAAATTGCAGTTTACGATTTATGACGTATTAAAAAAAACTACTCACTAGATCTCGTTCAAACCAATTATCGTTGGAAGTTTACATGGTAATGTACATCATATATTTTTTTTTAGTTTTATCATTCTCTTATTTTAGAAGTTACATGGACACACATTTTACCACTTTGGAAGTGTCTGTCGCGCAAACTATTCAGTTTAGAAAAAAATGATATTAGAAACCTCAATATCATTTTTGAAGACCTATCCATAGATCACATGTATGGGTTTGATGAAAATATTTTTTTTGAGTTTCAGTTCTAAGTATGGGGACCCCCCAAATTTATTATTTTTTTCCTATTTTTGTATGAAAATCTTAATGCGGTTCACAGAATACATCTACTTACATAGTTTCAACAGCATAGATCTTATAGTTTAGGAAAAAAGTCGCTGTGACATACGGACGTACAGACAGACAGACATGACGAATCTATAAGGGTTCCGTTTTTTTGCCATTTGGCAACGGAACCCTAAAAAGCCATAATATTTCCGAAGCGAGGCCAGGTTTCTAGTAACAGCTAAAGGAAAACATCAATACCTACATAACTATCGAGCCAAATTTACTATTATGTAGATAGGATTAGCAATGGGTTTAATTATATTATTGAATATACACGCGATTTTACTATTCTTTACTCCACTCTCAGTTCAAGAGTTCAATTTAAATATTAAACCAAAAAAAACAGAATCTCTTTATTCGTTTTACTCGTTCTATTCCACTATTGATTTTGCTCCAACGAACTTGCATCGTTTCGTGCAGTGAGTGCAGTAAAAAATGATGTCATCGATATAAAGTAGGAGCATGTCCATTCATACTGGCAAAAGCAAGTCTCTGCTACACGTGTGTCAATAGATCAAATAGTACTTAATAACGATACCTACAGAACCGAAGTGTTACCTTTATACGTTGCAAGCAATCAGTACCCGAACCTATCAGTCCAGTGCTTGTTTCTTTGTCCCACGATATATTAAATAAGTAAATATTCTAAGACAATCTGCACAACACTATCTGGATCCAAAGAAAGTATAGCTTAACTATACCTCTAGACTACGGATAAACATACTTAAATACATTTTTTTTTGTAGATACATACATCATTATACATAGAAACACTTAGAATATTTTACCCACACACGCGTTTTCGTCTTTGTATAATTAATTCACTAAATATAATAACATTCTACCACAATCGAACGAACTCAGTCTTTCCACTGTGGTGTTACTATTATAAAATTTTGATATTTTGTACGTAGTTTGATAAAAATTTAAACCAGCCAGCATGTATTAGGTAAAATATTATAATTCTGCCATCCTCAAAGTAAAAAGCGGCTAAGTTTAAAAGCAAATTTCCAGCTAGAGCTGAAAAATGACGGCATATTTTAAAACCTATGCTAGTATTTCCTATTAATCTGGAATTACGTTGTCATTAAACAGTACATGGATATATTTCTGAGCATTTACGCCAATACAGTTGCAATTTAAATATATAAATATTTGTTCAAAGTTAAGTTGGGAAAATTGAACAGAAGTCACTTAGCAGCCTTTTAGCTTGAGGACCGCGGTATTGCTGGCAATACAGAAGGTACTGAAAAAGAATGTACGCAGGTGAAGCCGTAAATCTTTCCACCTACAGCAACGTATAAATCGTGGGTCCCTGTGACCTCCGACTTTAGCATACCGGACACAATTGAGGCCTTAATTAAGAAATATGCAGCCTCTTTTATTAAGTCTTGGTGAATATTAGAGAAACGGTTTCTGTTGACGGCAAGGAGGTGGTCCTAAAGCCTTATTTACACCATCGTTGGATGTATAATGAAACAATAGAATATTGTAACAATAACAATAAAATATATATCAATTGTAGCTATAATCTGTATAGATTAGAGTTATACATTTCTTTATTATAAGATGATACTTCATTTTATTTCCATCACGCAATAAACAACTACATTTACCAGAACTAACTGAACGAAATATTAGTTTCATACATTCGGAGATATGAGGAGAGATACATATAAGTTTCTATTATAAACAATACCGAATAAGTATTTAATCAATTTAAAGCCATCGTTAAAATATAAAATCCATATCGTGCATAGCAAACTTTCCCTTACCCGTTCTAACACAGTTAGCGAGTGCTAAACGAGTTCAAAATTCGTTTACGAAATAATTTACTAGATTCAATTTAACTTGTAATAAAATTATAGCGTATTACCTCGACCATGCTTCGTTTAGTCTAATTTACGGTTGAAAATAAATTGGCAGACACTAAATTGAAGTGAGGTTTCCTCATAATGGAAAAAGATAGCCTAAATGTAAAGATTTTAATTCATTTCACGTAAAGTTTGAAATCTTAGAAATTAATTAGACAATTTGAATAATTCAGTGAAATTATTGGTGTTCCTATGTTCCAAAAACTCCAAGTTAAGCGTCTCATTGTCTTGACGGCGATTGCTGTATAATGAAAAAGACCCGGTTTTAATAAATACAAATTGTACCTGTTTGAGATACTGGCATTTCAAAAGTTTATATTGCAGTGTAGAATTTAATAAGAGAATACATAAGAAACTGATTCCATTCTCGTTGGTACTAGTAGCGTCCCACCTAGTATCTCTATAATAACATGTTTTCCTCAGTAGGCATTAGTAGTTCAATCAAATTTGGATAGATGTCGCAGTTCTCAATTCTTCAATATTTCATTGTGTTTTGGAGTTTTGACTTGTAAGGATGATTATTTTATTTGTATTGACATTTAATATTTGAAAAAAGAAATAAATAGAAAATATTTATGTTGCATTAGTTATTACGTCTTACTAATATCAGGAAACGGTAATTGTTGCCTATTGATAACTTCTAAGAATAAACGTATTCTTAGACGTTCACAAACGCTAAAAATTATTAAACGTTTCATGAAAAAATACTTCACATAAATTTGAATTTGAAACATTGTAACTGTAAATCTTTAGTTAACAGAAATAGTAAAGAACCTTTATTTTATTTTTAGAGCATTTGTTTGCATGAAAGCATTGTATTTATCAGAGTTACAACAATATAAACCAAGGTTTGCAGATGTATCAGAAATATACCAGTTAGGTATACCGACATAACCGCCCCGCTAGCCGGCGGGGGGGTATCCGAAGGGATTTCCGCACGATAAAAAAAAAAAAAAAAAAAAAAAGGTATATGAATCAGAATGATTTTTTAATATGCACGATGTTGGAATATTATTAATTATAGATATCCCATTCTTTTTTGTAATAACAACCGCATCACTTTTACAATTGAATATACTTTTTAAGAAATATCATACTAATCAGATATTTGTATTTTTAGATATAATCTATTTGAGTACAGGTAATGGAATATTAATCCTTGCTCGTTCAAAGATATTAAATCTACGGATTTGTGTCTTGATAAGAATTAAGAATACACACACACACATATATATATATAGATATATATATACATATATATTATATATAGCAACGCACAGGTAGATTTCGTGAAGCAATTAATATTATTTTATATAGAGAACTACGGACTTTAAACAGTTTAATTTTTTTTTCTCGAAAACGGTAACTTTTAGCGAAAACCTTAGCGAAGACATTTATTTTAGACTTAAAAATGGCCTATCGATTAAAAATGTTTCCGACCTCAAGAATGTTCACCGGTTAGAAGTTATGATTTTTTTCCCGAAAAATTTTGGTTTTTCCATTAGTTAAAGTTTTAATCTTATAGGTTTATTATTAAAAGTTGTTGGTATTCATGTATACTATGGGATAAAATTAGAACAGTTCGATTATCTTTCATGGAACGTGAAATTTTGAGGAAAAACTGATTTCACAGAAAGTGAACGGGTGAAATCCGGCCTAAGGGGACGGTAGGTCCCCTTAGGTCGGATTCCACCCGTTCACGAATTTAAACTAAGTTTACACCCAAGCAATTTTTGACCGCAGTTTGAAAGCGATCGGGGCAAAAATGCGACCGTGAGAGTGCCGCAAATTTTGGGAAGTGGAACCATACATACATATATACATATATATATAAACTTTTTGACCAGTGGTCATTTCGGACTCAGGGGGTCATAACTAGACCAAGAAACCAATAGGTAGATCGATTTCATCGAAATCTACCTTTTTTTTTTTTTTTTTTTTTTTTTCCGTGCGGAAATCCCTTCGGATACCCCCCCGCGTGCCAGCGGGGGCGGTTATGTCGGGCTTGAACCGACTAAAACCGCACGCCGTCTCGGGTCTACAGACGCCGGGGTGTAAGGTTGCCCATAGAGCATATCCCTCGCACCCCGACTGACCCTGGGCCATCTCCGGTTTCGAGATGGCCCCCTCGGGTTTGGGAACCACGGTGTCCCCGTCTTGCCCCGGTTTGGGGGAGGGGCGCTAGTCGCCCCACCGTCCCGGCCTGCTTCTGCTGGGGTGACAGGTGGCCTCACCCGCCACCCCCAGGCCTGCGCTCATGGAGGACGGAGGTCGTTAAGCGACCTCCGGCGCCTGAGTTGCCTGCGACGCGCGGCGAGCAAGTTGCGGGCTCGGCGGACCGGGAGAGTTCTAAGTCTCTCCCGGGCGCGCTCCGCCCCCTCCTTCGCGAGCATTACATGCTCGCAGAAGGAGGCGGCGGCGGCCCACGCGCTCGCGCTCCGCACCATTGCCGCAATCATGCTGCCGAGCGAGAGGACTCCCACCCCGATGGCTGCCACGAGGTCACGCCTCGGCGCCTCCCACGCCGGGCAGTCCGCCAGCGTGTGCAGCCCTGAGTCCTCGCTCGCGTCGCAGTGATGACACTCAGGCGTTGGCTCCCTCCTGATCCGATGCAGGTGGTCCCCGAAGCACCCCTTCCCTGAGATCACCTGCGTCAGTCGGTAGGAGAGGCTTCCGTGTCGCCTCTCCAGCCAATCCTCCATGATGGGCCTTACCGCCGCTATTGCGGCGTGCCCTTCATCGAAATCTACCTAAAACTTATTTGTTTTTGGAAATTACTTGACAATAGTCGGACCGGGAAGGGCTTTCTCTTATGGTTTTGATAATTTCAAGCATAGGTACTGGATTGACCTGGCGCCGCAGGTCGCTTAACGACCTCCGTCCTCCATGAGCGTAGGCCTGGGGGAGGCAGGTGAGGCCGCCTGTCACCCCAGCAGAAGCAGGCCGGGACGGCGGGGCGACTAGCGTACCTCCCCCAAACCCGGGCGGACGGCGTGCGGTTTTAGTCGGTTCAAGCCCAACATAACCACCCCCGCTGGCCGGCGGGGGGTGGGGGGGCATCCGAGGGAAATTCTGCACGAAAAAAGAAACGAGTTATTGGATTGACCCCGAGGGGGCCATCTCAGGGTGCGAGGGATATGCTTTATGGGGCAAACTTACACCCTGAACCCTTTTTGAACCCGAGACGGCGTGTGATTTTAGGTTCAAGCCTGATTAACCGCCCCCGCTAGCCGGCGGGGGGGTATCCGAGGGGATTTCCGCACGAAAAAAAAAAAAAAAAAAAAAAGGTATTGAATTGAGATAAATGAAGGCCTTAAAAAACAACTTTTGGAAATGATAATCATAATTACAAATATTATTCGAGCACCTGCATCCGGCATGTCGGGATGACGGCTTATTGGAATGACGGTGCATATCAAGGCGTATCATCATCATGAAAATATCTCCTGTATATCCTGTTGGAACCAAAATAAATCGCCTTGCCCGAATTGCTGCCCGAGTGAGTACTGACGTATATGTTTAGTATTTATTGATTAAGATTTACTTCCAACGTCATCACATGCTTTGTTAAATTTAATAAGAAATACAGTGTTTTGACGTTGCTTTCAGATTCGGTACCGGTTGCCTAGAGAAATACCTGCTCAACAGTCCAAATAATCTATGAAGGCATCTTTTGACACTAGTCGTCACCTTGGCAGAAGCCGGCCCAGGGTGACGGCGCGTTGTGTTTCCACGCGCTTCTCTATAGGAGAGGGGGGACATCGGGGTCGCCACTACTGGCGGCCGGGGCCGGTCGGGGTCTCTGGGATATCCTTTCTAGGGCACACCAGGTTCCCTAGCCACACAGGCCGATGTGACAAAACACCGTGCGGTTTAAGTCGGCTCGACTCCGACACGCCCACCTCACCGTTAGCTCCAGTGAGGTGAAGCCCGACGGGGTTTCCGCACGAAAAAAAAACATAGGCCCCTTTCGACAGCGGATAGCTGTCAAATGCTACATTTACGTTATTTAGACTGTAGTAAAACTGCAGCCAAATGTCACTACTTGCATTTTTTCATTTATTTCTTGCCATATGATGGTTAGCTACCCCGTAGGCCTAATATAAACATAACATAACATAACATAAACTCACGCCTATATCCCCGAAGGGGTAGGCAGAGGTGCTAGCACCCATATTTCGCCAGTTTATGTTTAGGTCCCAATGTAATAGGTGGCGAGCCTATTGCCGCTAACCGGGCACTTATAAACCTGCGATAAATACACACATAACTTCGAAAAGTATCGAAAAGTCATTGGTGTGTGCCATGGTAAAACCTGGGATCGAACCCGAGAGCTCGTCTCAGCAGTCCATTACCCATACCACTAGGCTACCGCTACCCTAATATAAAGATACGTACTTTAATATAAATCAAACACCTCTGCCTGGTCTTTATTATTAGTCTTTATTATGTTATTAGTAGTGGTAGAGTCAAGCAACAGTCATTTTGGCCGTTGCATGAATGGGCCGACTCGACCGGGGAAGCACCACCCTCTCACAGAATATCGACGCCAAGTAACAGTATTTGAACTGTTGCGTTCCGTTTGGTGAGTGAGAGTGCCGGAGCCCAAACTCCTTTCCCATCCCCTTTCCTTTACAGGGTCGGCAGCGCGAGTGTGACGCCACTGATGTTGCACACGTCCATAGGCCGCGGTAACCGCTTCCCATCAGGTGGGTCGTGTGCTTGTCTGCCACCTTAGTGGTATAAAAAAAAAAGTCTTTTAGAAATGTACAAGTATTAAAATATGAATTTAATAATTATTAATAATCGGATATAGCCAGTTAAAATCATTTCTACTAAACTATTAAACGCATTTATATTTATAGATGGAGTTCAGCCTAAATCATTGACGGGTGATATTCATACTATCCTATCATTTAAAAAAAAAATTGCGTTGCTTCCCTTTTCAAAAATCACTATTGAGAACTTAATAAAACTAGGATCGAAGTGTCATCTTAATTCGAGGCATGGGTACAGGTGCAATGCCGGGGTGCGACTGGTTGGATCACCTCCAAGTTTGGTGCACCCTGGGCAACGTGGGCGATGGTCAACGGCCAAGAGTCTGACCAACCGGCTCTTTTCAGGGCCAGCTGACCCCATTGCACGAGGGAGTCGGGGCATGGCGGGCCTGCAAGGCCCGCGGGGGTGGGGGCCGCTCCAGGTACCCCTCTGCTGTTATCAGAGGGGACACTGCGAATGGCCCAGGGTCAGTCGGAGTGCGAGGGATATGCTCTATGGGTAACCTTACACTCCGGCGTCTGTAGACCCGAGACGGCGTGCGGTTTTAGTCGGTTCAAGCCCTACATAACCGCCCCCGCTGGCCGGCGGGGGGGTATCCGAAGGGATTCCCGCAAAAAAAAAATAAAAAATAAAAAGGGTACAGGTGCAATGCCAATGAGACCATTGGCATTCATATGCATATTCATATTCACCTTTTTAAGTGTTATGCTAAATATGAATTAATACTCGTATTAAGCAAAGTGATATTTTTAGGGAAATCAATGATTCATTTCAATAGAGGGATTAGAATTCTGTATACTATACACAACTTCCTGCATCGATCTGATAAGCCGATATGGGATAAGCCAACAAAACATTACATTGTCCAATGTCTGAGCGAGCACTATAACAGTAACTATTTATTAATCTTGCCTTGCGATTTACGGTAAGCGGCCTGACGGTATGACTCTGGTACCATGGAGGATGGGCCGGGCTTTGGTATGAGATGTCACATGCGCCGATACACTGGCGGCGTCCTACCGCTCGGTTACCAGTAACGAGCTAGTGCAGCGGTGGATACCCGCGTGTCAGTATTCCGCGTTCCAAAAGCAGTTGTCTCGGTGCCCAATACTAATTTGTCGTGTTTGGCCTCGAGAATCTTGGTCCTTGGGGTCATGGCTCGCAGGAGCTTTTCGTATAGTTCAGCCAGCGTCTGAGGGAGGAAACTGGTGATCCCCGTGCAGGCAGTTTTCTCTCGCAAAGGTTTTCCATTCCAATTCAGCGCGGGAATGCTGCCTGTATCCTAGACACCCTACCGAGGGGACCCAGTTTTTTTTAAATCTTTTTTAATATTTAATTTATATTAGTTTAAGTTACTAAGTTTAATTTCTGTCTGACTGTATATCAATAGAATTACAACTATTATCCTTTACGTAGTTAAAGAAAAAAGGATGTGATCTGGTCTATGAGCTCATCATAAAAATTACATAGCTATTCGGAACTCATAAATATAGGAAGGTAAGCCTGTATTTGGGAATCTAATCTTTAGTAATATAAAATTATTGTAATATTATACCTAAATATTACCTCTATGAACGATACAATACATTCAAAGTAATACAGTTAGTGCTTTTATTTCTTTGAGGATGCCATATAAACTAGATAATAGTATAAACTACTTGTCGTTATTGATTCAAATAAACAAGTACTCGAGAGATATTCTATATCAGAAATAGCTCGTGCGATAGAGCATTCCAACAGTATTGGGTCTACTACACCTATTAACTTTCTTAAAAGTTGAAATTTCAATGTACAAGTAAAAGGTGCGTAGTTGAAACGGGTGGAATGAAAAACAGGTGGAATTACATTTCGACAACATCGATTAAGACTACGCTACGAGCGTTTTACAGGTAACAATGTGATAACTTCTGAATAAATAAAGATCATATATTGAATTTTAATGGAGTTAGATATTTTAAGGCTGCATAGAATGTCATAAATTTTTATATTTTGTTTTTTTTGTGATTTAGAAGAAATTCGGGATTAACTACCAACTAATAGTTAGCGTACCATTTATTATGGAATGTTTAAAAACCTTCAAACTCACAACTTACAATATTAAACCAATTTGAATACTTAAGTATATTCCTTAAGCTACAAGGTTACTTAACATAGCGCAATCTATTCTTTCTGAAGGCCTTTAAGCGGCTAAGTCAAAACAAACGTGGTAATTATGCACTAAAACTATGCCACGCTAACTTAACAATTGCGTACCCTTGTAAAGCTACGTGTATCGCGTATCACGTGTAAAGCTACGTATTCCATCTTACACACCTCTAACCACAGTTAGCTCATACAATAATGTTAATGGGAATTAACGCGATCATGTATAGGTACATACCTATGGATTGCCTGACGTTTCGACCATACACACGACCATACGTTACATTGGTCGTGGTCAAAGGCCGAAAAAAAAAATTGCACAGTTAGCTCAATTTATATCGGGGTTCGCGAAATGTAGGGTGTTGTGTCATTAAACAATTCTTCATTTTGTGGATTTCTTAAACGAAATTTTCAGTACACATGTAAAACGCCATGACTAAATATTAGGTACTAAAAACGCAAAATGGAAAAAAAACAAGTTAGCTTAGTGTTAGTTGCTAGTGTCGATTTATATACCTTTTCATAAACGACAGGAATGACAGTCGCATGACATTAGCATGATGATCGCATTAATAAGGGCTAGCTTTGACTTACGTAGATAAAAACGCAAAATGGGCAAATTTCAAGTTAGCTCAGTGTTAGTTGCTAGTGTCGATTTATATACCTTTTCATAAACGACAAGAATGACAGTCGCATGATATTAGCATGATAATCGCATTAATAAGGGCTAGCTTTGACTTACGTAGATAAAAACGCTAAATGGTCAAAATTCAAGTTAGCTTAGTGTTAGTTGCTAGTGTCGATTTATATACCTTTTCATAAACGACAGGAATGACAGTCGCATGACATTAGCATGATGATCGCATTAATAAGGGCTAGCTTTGACTTATGTAGATACATACCTCCTATTTGGCTGGTAAGGAGACTCTAATTTATATGGCTTTGGCTTCAGCGGGTTGGTACTTTGGTTGACTTCTAGTCCATTACATAGCATTGCTATGCTTATTAACTAATTTGATACTAATCGTTTAATTCAGTAAAAGCCATTATTTCTTAAGTATATTCTCAAACTAATAGGCCCACGTTTTGCCAAATACTGGTTTTGGTTTTACTATTAACTATTAACTTAGTACTTTTTTTTTATCGTGCGGAAATCCCTTCGGTTACCCCCCCGCTGGCCAGCGGGGGCGGTTATGTTGGGCTTGAACCGACTAAAACTGCACTGCCGTCTCGGGTCTACAGACGCCGGGGTGTAAGGTTGCCCATAGAGCATATTCCTCGCACCCCGCCTGACCCTGGGCCATCTCCGGTTTCGAGATGGCCGCCTCGGGTTTGGGAACCACGGTGTCCCCGTCTTGCCCCGGTTAAGGGGAGGGGAGCTAGTCGCCCCACCGTCCCGGCCTGCTTCTGCTGGGATGACAGGTGGCCTCACCTGCCACCCCCAGGCCTGCGCTCATGGAGGACGGAGGTCGTTGAGCGACCTCCGGCCTCTGAGTCACCTGCGACGCGCGGCGAGCATGTTGCGGGCTCGGCGGGCCGGCAGAGTTCTGAACCTCTCCCGGGCGCGCTCCGCCATCTCCTTCGCGAGCATAACATGCTCGCAGAAGGAGGTGGCGGCGGCCCACGCGCTCGCGCTCCGCACCTTTGCCGCAATCATGCTGCCGAGCGAGAGGACTCCCACCCCGATGGCTGCCACGAGGTCACGCCTCGGCGCCTCCCACGCCGGGCAGTCCGCCAGCGTGTGCAGCCCTGAGTCCTCGCTCACGTCACAGTGATGACACTCAGGCGTTGGCTCCTTCCTGATCCTATACACCTGTATAGGATCTTGGTCCTTGGGGTCGTGGCTCGCAGGAGCTTTTCGTGTAGTTCAGCCAGCGTCTGAGGGAGGAAACTGGTGATCCCCGTGCAGGCAGTTTCCCCGTGAAGGGGTGCTTCGGGGACCACCTGGTCCCCGAAGCACCCCTTCCCGGAGATCACCTGCGTCAGTCGGTATGAGAGGCTTCCGTGTCGCCTCTCTAGCCAATCCTCCATGATGTCGCTAGACTAAGATATTCGGAGCCCTAGCCAATCTCACCTGCAAGCGTGTACATCGGTTGATTGGCCGACAGAGCTCTGTCGTAAGCCCTGCTCTCGGGATAAGGGAGTCGGTCGGCAGTCGCACCCATAAAATTCAAAATTAGCCCAATAAAAAAGACAGACAGGCCGACAGAAAACTGCAGGCTCCGAGATTAAAGCAACCTGCAACCGGAATCGGGACTCAGATTAAAGTGACTATGAAAAATGTCACCAAATCAGAATCACCAAATTATGATGCTAAAAGCAAATGTTAACATAAAACTTTGCATTACTGTTACATGTTATTAGTGTCGCAAATTCAGTTACAATGTATTTACGTGTTAGTAGTATTAATAATTTTTGTAGGCACCTCAGCCTTATAAAATTTATAAAAGTGCCCTGGAAATAAAGACTTTTTAAAAACAAAACCAAATCAGGACAGATCAGTATTACTAACCCTCATAGACATCGGTAAGCTTAACTTGAAACTTAGTTTCTAAAAATATATATAATCCGCAATCATGGAAACTTATTATTCCTGCACCAAATTTCGACCAGAGGGCGTCCAAAATTCAGTCTCAATCTAGTCTCGATCTCATGTTGATCTCCCAAAAAAGGGCTTCTCGTAACGAATTTTTTAAATATTTTCAGCAAAATTTTGTTATAAGAACACCTTTTTAGGGTTCCGTTGCCAAATGGCAAAAAACGGAACTCTTATTGATTCGTCATGTCTGTCTGTCTGTCCGTCCGTATGTCACAGCCACTTTTTTCCGAAACTATAAGAACTATGCTGTTGAACTACTTGGCAAGTAGATGTATTCTATGAACCGCATTAAGATTTTCACATAAAAATAGAAAAAATACAATAAATTTTGGGGGCTCCCATACTTAGAACTGAAACTCAAAATTTTTCCGATACGTGTGGAGGAGGTATCTATGGATAGGTCTTCAAAAATGATATTAAGGTTTCTAATATATTTTTTCTCTAAACTGAATAGATTGCGCGAGAGATACTTCCAAAGTGGTTAAATGCCCCCCCCCCCCCTGTAACTTCTAAAATAAGAGACTGATAAAACTAAAACAAATATATGATAAACATTACCATGTAAACTTCCACCGAAAATTGGTTTGAACAAGATCTAGTTAGTATACGTCACAAATCGTAAAACGCAATTTACCTTTCATTCAATCAACTCAAATATAAAATTTGAAAAAATGTGTTATTATGTTACTTACTGCTACGGAACCCTTCATGGGCGAGTCCGACTCGCACTTGGCCGCTTTTTTGACATATGGGAGATCGACATGAGATCGAGACTGAATTTTAAACATCTTTTTATTACGAAAATAGGCCCTCAGATTCGTTCAAAGGGTTGGGCGTGATTAAGTCACGAATACATCCAAAGATCTTCAAAAACTTCTACATTTATAATATTAGTAGTATAGTACGATAGTAAGTAGGATATAGAATTTCAAATTGTTTTCTCTAGTGAAGTGGCACAAATACAAATAGCTCTATACTGCATTAGGAAGTGATCACTTCTCTACCATAGAGACTCGTATCCAATGCTCTTTTACTGTCGTTTTATAGCCAGCGCTACACGTGAGTTCAAGATACGTTATTAAATGCAGCTCTATTTATTCAGATGACTATTGCATCTCAAAGAGGGCATATAGAGAGGCTTTTTATTTAAAAATTAATGGGGTTTTAACGTTGTACTTTTAGATACTACTTTCCTATGCAATAAAAAACCTTATGATTTTTTACGAAGAGTGCAAACTACTGCTATGTCAAACGTCAATTTAAATTTATTTTTGAAAAACATACTGACCATGAGTTTCTCATACATCTCTCAAATTGTATCAAGCCAATACACCAAATCGTTGCATATAAATATAAATAAATATTGTACGACAAAGTACACAACGCCATCTAGACCCAAACTAAGCAGAGCTTGTCATATGGGTTCTAGAATGCGGATAAACATACTTAAATACTTTTTTTTTTTGTAAATAAATACATAATATACATAGAAACACCCAGACCAATGCAAATATACATATTTGCACTGAGCGGGAATCAAACCCGCGACCTTTGGCTTAGCAGTCGAATGCACTACCGCTACGCCACAGAGGTCGTCGTTTTAACAAATTCAAAATTTGGCCGAAAACAATATTACATTATTCGATATCCATTATGATCCAAAGACACATTTTTCTATCAATTAAATACAATTATTCGAACTAATATGTTTAAAAATAATACCACCCTATAATATGTCAGGTGCCGTGTAGACAGTCACAGAAACACCGCGTTACTCGATTTACTACTACTTTTTTATACCGTTTATGGCAGACAAGCACCACCTGATAGTAAGTGCTTACCGTGACCTATGGACGTATGCATCACCAGCGGTATCACACACCTTCCTGAAGTTCCTGTAAATTATGACTACCCTCTTTCATCTTTTATTATTAATAAATTGAAATAAAAATATTTTTTTTTAACATGTCCAATGTCGTCGTCACGACTCATTTACAATTTTATAATTATATTACTGGACTATCATTAGTTTTCTGTTGATTATCTTCAAGCAACGAACGTATAATATTTGTGATTCAAATGACAAGTCGTTATATGCAGAAAATCTATTTTCAAATAAATCATTCCAGAGAATGAGCTAATTATTTGCCCTAGCGCATAGGATATCTCACCTAGAGTAATTTAAGATACAATAAACTTTACTGCTTCTACAGTTTCTCATTCAAGATGAATCCATATATCTGGTGACAAATTTGTTGCTGAAGACCTAGTGGTGCTATAAATCTAAGGGACATTAACTGCAGGCGCTTAATTAGGTAGATCCGGACGCTGCAAGTGGTCACATAATATTGTCATAGACTATATTACTTAAGGAGAGGTGACAAAGTATACATGATTAGACTGTGTAACATAACCGTAAGACATTCTATCAAATGTTGTAGAGACAAATAACATTAACTTTGCACGGTTTATGTACCGTTAAATGACGGTCAAAAAGTATGAAAAAAAAAACATGCTATATATTTGTTGCCTTGGTAAAGACAACAATGTTAATCGAATATTTTTTTGGCTAATTATTGAAGATATACTGTTGTTCTCATGCGTATATTTTATGGGCCGTTTTTCAAAGAATAAGACTTCTTCATAACTACCTACCCTATTCTTTCTTTTAATTATTTCAATCTTATAATATTTCTTCGGACCCCCCGGCGGCCTACAAGGGCGCACCGCACGCGGTACGGTGGCCCATTAGGCATTGCCCTCACACCGTGACTGACTCAGGGCCATCTCCGGTTTTGAAATGGCCCCTCGCATTTTAGAACCACGGTGTCCCCGTCTTGCCCCCGGAATAAGATCTGTGCCGGCCTAATTCTATGCTTACAATAATAAATTGTCATGAATCTAATTCAACGGAACGTACTTATAGGTTTTGATTCCCTAGCGATTGTTTGAATATGCTGCATAAACAGCAATACATTTTGATTGCGTTGATAAAGAGTTTTCAAAGTTTCATACGCGTGAATGTCAACCATCGCAGACGGGTATTGTGGGTTAAAAGTAAATTTTTTGACTATCTTAGTCCCATTTTTAATTTCCATTAATGACATAGTTTTGTAGTTAAGCCTCCAACAATTTATAGAAATTCATTTAATTTTACTGGAATAATGTTATACCTCAATTAATAACTTTACTTTTGGTGAATAAAATCAACATGTATTGAATGTTGTGAAAAATTTATTGCGAGAAAAAATATCTTTAATGAATTTTATCGCGATTAATTCTTAACCGACTTCCAAAAAGAAGGAAAGTTGAACCTTCCTTTCGTCAATTCGTCAGAATATTTGTTTTTCCTTTTATTATTGTTTCCAAACACTCGAAAACGCTTGAACCAATTTGGGAAATTCTTCTTGGTTTTAACGGGTATACTTTCCAAATGGTTCCATTCAAATTTCATGAAGATTTTATGATAAGTTTCGGAGACAGACAACGGAACTTTTCAATAAATGCCAGCAAATCAACCGTAATTGCTGAATTTTTACTAAAATAATGAAACCGACTTCAAAAACCACTAGAAACAGGCAATGAAAAAAGAAAAATAAGTGAATTACAGATTGAATTCAAAAGACAAAAATTCGCGTGAAACTTTTCTATTGAAGTTGGTGCCAAGACAAATACCTACCTACCTAAAAACCTACATACTACTAGTTTTATTTTTTTAATTAAAATTTTACTTATATATTATTTTTTCCCGAACTGTAAAGTTATCTCAAATTGCTCAAACTCGCACAAGTACTCGCGTAAACATTCGAGAATAAGAAATAAATATTGGATGTAAATAATATAAAGTGTGATGTATAAATTGATGTTCCCGACTGTATTATTTTTAATGGATGTTAATGGTATCGAATGCCGTATTTATAATCTCTCGCAGCAGTTCAAATATTACCTTACATTTGTAACAATTTATCGCTGAAAATACAGGTGCTTATAGGTACAAAATGGATTACCCTAAATCATTATTTCAATCTTTGACCAAGTTTGAAATCCCAAGGGGCTGGCTGAGAGCAGTAATTTTGCACTAAGTAGGTGTCTACAGCCCGAGATTATTCAACGTTATTGTTATGTTAATATATTATTTATAGTTTTACGAACAAAGGATGTGGTGTAATTAAGAGTATTCACCTGGTATTTGCATGTTAATGAAATGTACAGGATTGGTGGTTAAGTTACGCATAATAAGTGGATTTGTCTCCCCTCAACGACTGATGCTTTCCTGCTATCGAACTTGGGCCTTTAATGTTTTCAAAATTATAAATTAATATTGTTTTTCTTTAAGTTTTAGTACCTTTTTTTCGTGCATAATTCGCTGCGGATAACCCCCAGCGGTGTTACTACATAACCACCCCCGTCCAGTGGGGGTGGTTATGTCAGACTCGAACCGACTACAACCACACGCCGTATTGGTTCTCTAATGTGTCCCATAGTAAGGTGTAAGCTTGTAAGGTGTGTAAGGGCTTTAAGGTGTCCCATAAAACAATTCCCTACGTCTTTTATTATATTGAGTGAAACCAAATATTGTTTGTTAAAATATTACTACTCATATAACCGACAAGCATGCAAATTCGTATTTGAGTTAAACTTTAGTTGGGGTTAGTAAATTAATTATTACGTGAGGACTTAGGTTCCTGGATTTCATTCCAGACAATCGTCTGAGTGTACTACTATTTGTTCAAGGTATACTTAGTTTTGATGCTGTTTAATTGCTCTACTATAGTGGTAGATGGAGATCTAAATAATCTTAAATGTAATACGCTGAGGTGTTGCATGATGTGTTTTGAGTAACAATCCTGCTAAAATTATTAAATAAATGTTAAAGTTGAGATGATAATGATGATCACCTTGTGCGAGAGGACTAATATAACTATATTCAATTTTTTTTTACGATTTTTTTTTTTACTTCTATTTGATTCTCGGGTCAGCCAACAAGTCATTGAGACATAAGTATCACATTGTAAACTAGGTGTGATACTTACGTATCCAAGGCCTACACCTCGGAGTCCAGGGTCCACTTGTCCGCTCTTCTCTCTCCATTTCCCATCATCTTGGGCATCCATGGTAGTGAGACCATTGGAACGCATGTCATCCCTTACGCCGGGATCAAACCAGCACTTCTTGGGTCTCCCCCTCCTACGAGAGCCCGGCAGAAGTGCCATGGCCAGACATTTGTTACCCACACGTAATCAGGCGGCTGCTGTAAAACGTGGTCGCAACAGCGAAGACGCCACTTCTACATCTTATTTGAAATTTCAAGGACAAGGCGGCTGCCGCGGATACACTTTCTCTACATTCCTCACTCGATCTTAAAGCGTGACTCCGCACATCCATCGCACCATATTCATTTCCGTGGCACGCAGCAGGCCTAGTTATGATTTATAGACCTGCTCCTTCAACCTATTTGGGTTCAGAGATGACACCAGTCACTTCACCCGACTTGGCCTATGCAGCGGCATGTACTTTGACATTGCAATCGATGACACCAGTCGCGTGAAGTACGGATACCAAGTACTTAACTTGGTACCTGCACTCGGTCCATGGACCATGGTCTCGCACAAGATTATGTTTAACTGTTAATTTAAACTAGTATAGAAACAGGTTTGGATGTTAACATTTATTTATTGAAGAATTGAACACCGATTCTCGTGTATTAGTAGTATTACGATTTGTAAACCATGGCTCCACTTACTAATGTGTGCTTGTAGAAAAATTATTGATTTCTTATAAGCAAAATAATGGCTTCGTAAATTGTTCTCTTAAGAAAACTAGTGCATATAACTTATAAATTGCACGTAGAGTGCGCTTTAGAATTATAAAAATAGTTTGTAAGAAAGCAACTGTGTCATATAACAGTATGTTGTTTGAATAAAAATGTTTTTAATGAAGTAAAATCTATGTATGCCTTAGAAACGAAATCACTAGTAACTCCGGTGGGTATTGGCTAACTATCATGCTGCAGCAGGTGGCCTAGCCATAGAGTTTCGCCGTCTTGAGCCAGCTTCTGCTATCCCTTAATCTTCAGACCCACGCTCATGGAGGCTGGAGGTAATGTAATGTTAAACGTTAACCACGATATCATTTTTTATGTCTCTCCTGCCACTTTTTTATTTACAAGTTATAGTAAAAATAGTAGCTGGACTGTTGTTTTAGATATTTACAAGAAAAGATAACTATAACAAATGAAGTCGCTGTTTCGGAAAACATTTTCACTGCCTCATACGCTCGAATATAGTCACGTTATTGAAATTCAACTTTCCGGACTAGTGGTTCCGGCGGGCGCTGTTTTGTGTTGTTTTCACAGTTCTAACCTAACCTAACCCAGAAACGCCGGAACCACTAGTCACTCTAATAGGCACTCTAATCGCAACAATGTTTTTCGAAACAGCGTCTTTCGCGACTATTTCATTCGAGTCCATGATCTTTCGAACCTGTGAGGCAGTGGAAAAATAATTCGCAACAGCGTGTGTTGCCACAGCGGTGTTCGAAACTACATACGACTATGGCCTTGATGACGTACTAGTAGCAAGTGCGGACCAGTAGACAGTAAAAACAATTCCTCTCCTCAACTCCGTGGAGAACAAAGTATGTCTAACATAACTCATATACTTACACTTGAATATCCATAAACAGATGTTCAAGTGTAATTTAATTAAACCAAATTTTTTACAGTTTTATAGCTGTCTCAGTTAAAACAACTATTGAACCTACTTCTATATTTTTATATTTACCTTTTCTAATACTTTTTATATTTAACAATATTCAATTAATAAAATTTCTTCTTACAGCGATAATTTAATATAAAAACAATACTTTTGATGTATACTTCCACGCAAATTAAAATCATACAGTCGTATGAGCACGCCATTGAATTTTGCATAATGGGTGAACAGGCAGTAATAATTGCAGTCGTCATTATCTCGAAACTCTTTGCTCGTATAATTTAATCGTGTGCAGATAAATGAATGACAGAGACATCCATTATTTCTTCATTGTTCGCATATAATGAGCTGCTGATTCCTTAGCGATAGTATATTATGTAAAATTGTCTGTATTACGCATTGATAAGATTCATTTCTATATATCATGCCTGTAGTCAAAACAGAGGTTGCATAGATTAAAATTCCAGGCATTTAACGACCTCTGTGGCGTAGCGTAGCGCTGCTATGACAAGGGGCGCTGGTTCGATTCCCGTTCAGTGCAAATATTTGAACGCATAAATATGTCTATTTGCATTGGTCTGGGTGTTTCTATGTATAATATCTATGTGTTTATAAAAAAATACGTATATAAGTATGTTTATCCGCATTCTGGAACCCATAACACAAGCTAGTTAATCTATGCTTACTTTGGGTCTAGAAAGCGCTGTGTAGAATGTCTTAGAATATTTATTATTATTTATTTATTTTTAGACACTCGTAAACGCAGATCATCATTATTATCGTAGTGGTGATCCCGGTTTCATCCGAGGGTTCCACCTCAGTTGCAATCGATTTTACTCCATTGCAACTTCATCACAAATAAAGTCGATTTTTGTGTAAAATCAAATAGGTTAAGCAATAGGACTTTACTATTTGATGGAAAATGGAGCCGTCACAAGTTAAATAAATGGTTGGACAAAGTATTCACACGTCAACAATTCATACATCATCATGGCAAATTGATACGTATCACAGGGCTCGCATCATTGGTTGATCGGTCCTTTTATTGACTTTTTAGTTGGCAATTTAGTGCACATGTGCGAACAATTTTGTCAAGATTTTTGACATGATATTGTCGGAAGTTTACGCGAATGTCACACATTGAAATAAAACTATTTTTAACGGAAGCTATCGCGATTTATTTGATGTTATTTTATAATTTACATTGTTATTATATCCACCCTACCCTTTTTAGGGTTCCGTTGCCAAATGGCAAAAAACGGAACCCTTATAGATTCATCATGTCTGTCTGTCTGTCCGTCCGTATGTCACAGCCACTTTTCTCCGAACGTATAAGTACTATGCTGTTGAAACTTGGTAAGTAGATGTATTCTGTGAACCGCCTTAAGATTTTCACACAAAAATAGAAAAAAACATGAAATTTTGGGGGTTCCCCATACTTAGAACTGAAACGCAAAAAATTGTTTTTCATCAAACCTTTACGTGTGTGGTATCTATGGATAGGTCTTCAAAAATGATATTGAGGTTTCTAATATCATTTTTTTCTAAACTGAATGGTTTGGAAGAGAGACACTTCCAAAGTGGTAAAATGTGTGCGTGTGGTTAGAAGTTACAGGGGGGGCCTGTAACTTCTAAAATAAGAGAATGATAAAACTAAAAAAAATATATGATGTACATTACTATGTAAACTTCCACCGAAAATTGGTTTGAACGAGATCTAATAAGTAGTTTTTTTATAATACGTCATAAATCGTAAAACACAATTTACCTTTCATTCAACAACTCAATTATAAAATTAAAAAAAAAGCATTATTATGTTACTTACTGCTACGTAACCCTTCATGGGCGAGTCTGACTCGCATTTGGCCGCTTTTTTACGTGCAGCTACCTCCACGTGCTTCACCCCACCGGAGCTAAAGGTGAGATGAGTATGTCTGATAAGCATAGATCAATTTAGGGTTAGTTGATCAACATTTCGGTAAATTTTCCCTTTTAGTAGTAAATTTTGCCATAAAATTATTGTTTTTAGGGTTCCATACCTCAAAAGAAAAAAACGGAACCCTTATAGGATCAGTTCGTTGTCCGTCCGTCCATCCGTCCGTCTGTCAAGACCGTTTTTCTCAGGAACGCGTAGAGGTGTGAAATTGAAATTTATATCTAATACTCAGGTCAGCCAAAGCAATCGAAAGATACAGCCGTTTATACCGCTAATTTCTCTCGCACGGGAATCAAAACCTACAGGGTACTTCCCGTGAACTTAGAATCTTGAAATTTGGTACGAAATAACGTCTTATAGTGCAGATAAAGGAAAAATTGCGAAAACCGTAAATTTTTAGTTACATCATATAATAAAAAATATTATTGAAAATTTTAAAGTTACTACTTCTTATCTCATGAACGCGTAGAAGTATTAAATTGAAATTCAGAAATAACTTTTACTTATATACGTTTGTACGGAACCCTCGGTGTGCAAGTCCGACTCGCACTTGACCGGTTTTTTATATTATTAAACTAGATAAAAGACCCGAAATGGCATTAGATTTTGGTTGGTTCGAGTTCGACATAACCACGTAACTGGGTTCGAGTTCGACATAACCACTGTAATTACTGTATTTCTGCAAAAAAAAAAATCTAAAAGGCACAGCGTACGCGGAGTTAAATCTTAAAAATCAAAAATCATCAAAATCTGTCCTCTCGTTCTCGAGTTCATCGCGATCATAACTAACATGACTTTGTTTTATATAAATAGATTATAGTGTGTTTCAAAATGTTGACACATAGAATACTCCTTGTTATACCATAACCAACCATATCAAACAGTAGAATAATTTCAAATCCCGATCGATCGATATCAACTCAAAACATCGTTTAGATAACATACCTATATTGTAACACATGTAACACAGCACGAAATATCTTACCCAAAATTTAGGAGACTGGAATGATAAGCATGCATCGAATGTGATCAATTAAGATGTACAAATCATGAACCAACTGTACTGGAAACTGGGATAGTGAAATTCTATAGAAGGGGAATTAATGGACACAAGAAATACAGTCAGACTGTTGTTAAATCCAGACATTAGAGGCCCCACTTAAAAATGACCTTGATGTAGGGCTGTTTAATTGGAACGTTTTCTTAGATACTCAGTATCTTTGATAAATTATTTGCGCTGGTAATGTTCACGTACTTATACCGATTCCTACCTACCCCTCAAAGTATTCGTTTAAAAATATAAAAAAAAACATCTGAGTATTACGTAAATAGGTCATAGCCTTAAATTAAGCACAAATATACCATTTTTCTTTTTTTCGGGTGGAAATTCTTCGGATACCCCCCCACCAGCCAGCGGGGGCGGTTATGTCGGGCTTGACCGACTAAAACCGCACGCCGTCTCGGGTCTTCAGACGCCGGGGTGTAAGGTTGCCCATAGAGCATATCCCTCGCCCCCGAAGCACTAATATACCTATTTTGTTTTATAAATGTGTGGTACGTGATGAATATGAGACTAATAAAGGTGTTGATATATATTCAATACATAACTGAATCTATCTATGGACCTTTTTATGTCACTCGTAGACGACTAATAATCTACCGTTCCATAGAATACACATCAAATTCTGGATTATGCAAAACGATGACGGGCCTTCAAGAGCATTGGTGAGAAAAGATGAAGCTTGTTATGCTAGTAAAAGCAGGCTTGTGTCCATTTCTGTATAAAAACACTATTCGGTTTGGAAGATATTAAGGCGACACTTAACTTAATAAACCTTTTATATGTTTAAAAAGAACAATAAAGAAAACAAAAAGTAAGAATCATATATTTGTATTCG
Source organism: Cybosia mesomella (assembly GCA_946251805.1). Classification (NCBI taxonomy): domain Eukaryota; kingdom Metazoa; phylum Arthropoda; class Insecta; order Lepidoptera; family Erebidae; genus Cybosia; species Cybosia mesomella. The sequence continues at coordinate 4,964,203 of OX276402.1, read as the reverse complement.
TACGAACCGTTCCGAACAATGAAAACACAGTAGGATGTCCAGTAAGCAAGGAAGAAATCACTGTATCGTTAAAGAACTGTCTAACAACTAGATAATTATGTGGTACTGGTTTGTTCACGAAAAATAATAGGTAAGTACTTACTAGGAAATTATAAAAATTGGTTTGTAATATACATTGTACTGCATTGGAGACGTTGAACTTTTAACCCTGATCTTATCTTATTAATATCTGATAGATATTGCGGGTAATTTTACTATTAAAAAATATTGACTATACATCTGTATACATTCACTATAATTACTTGCAGACTAAAAGTTCTATCGCCATATTAATAGTTCAGAACTGTTTAACATTTTAGATCTGTGAAAACAGAGACTTGCAGAATATTTCCATTAGTGGCAACCTTTTCAAGGATTTAAATAAAATCCTTGAAAAGGTTGTCACAAATGGAAAATTTAGATAACGCTTTATTTAAACTTGTCAGTTAACCTCGAAAAATAAAAGTACAGAAAAGCAAAGCTTTGAAATTAAAATATTCCGCTTATGGTGGCAACGAAATTAATATACGTCAATCAAAAATATCCTTTATAATAGCTTTAGAACTAGCGATAACTGAAAACGCTAAACGAATTAAACAGGTTTTTTAACCCCCGACGCAAAAACGATGAAGTGTAATATATATTAGTTTGACGTGTCTGAGTGTGTGTGTCTGTTTGTGGATGAACGGATGAAACGATTTTGATGCGGATTTTTGTGTTAGCTATAAATAAATTTATGTCGGGCGTTTTTTTAATTTTAATTTTTAATGTGATTGAGCTGAGTGAGACAAAGTCGAGCGAAAGCTCCTCATACTAGACTTCAGGATTTTCTTTGTCACAGGTCTCCTCCGAAACTACTAATCCAATCAGAACCAAATTTGGCATGATTAAAGAGGTCAATCAGAGGAAGTATTATGGATATATTTTGAAAAAATTAATGCTACCACAGAGGAATGATCACCGTTAAAAAAATTCCAGATGGAATTACACAATAACCGCTCGAGACACTGTGACCAAACTTTACACGCTCAGAAAGCATGTCCAGAGTTGTGACTTTCAAAAAGAATTTTCAAAATCGGACTTGCCACGGAGGAATGATCACTGTTCAAAATTTTCAAAATCTGATTCACGATGTCTCACGCAGCTCAACATTGCAAGCAGCGATTCACCTTGCAGACACAGTTTTTATTGTGCCACACACCGGTCGAAATGGAAGTCGATGGGGGAGGCCTATGTTCAGCAGTGGCTTCCTACGGCTGATATGATGATGATGTTAGCTATATGTTTTTAATATTGAGTTTACAAATTTGTGTAATCACTCATCGTTACCTGTGATCGCTCATTTGTTGTACAAAATAACATGTATTAAAATTATTAATAACATATAAATTACTTAAGTGATGTTAATTAATAATAAAAATATTTATGGACTCAAAACTATTACGATTTTAAATCGTAAACTTCAAGATCTGTACCTACTAGTACTGGTGGTAGAAATTTGATGACACAAATTTGTCACAAAATTCGGCCGGGTGGGTACCATAGTAATCCATAGTAATCCAATTTTTGTTTGATTGCGTTCAGGGGTCAGCAAGTGCATAGCCGGGCAGGGGGATTGTGGTCGCAGCACTAGTGGGACCGGTGGGTGTCACGCGGTGCTGCGACGACAATCCTCTTTTGATGAGGCCGTCAAGCTGAGTGCCACCATTGTTAATATGGTCGTGTATGTAATGGTAACCCTCTTTCCTTAGACTTTACCTTCAGCTTACCATCAGGCGAGGTGAAGTCAAATTGACGTGTCCTAAATATGTAAAAAGAAAAAAAAAGATCACAAATGCATATTTTAAGACATATTTATGACAGGCTTGGTCCTGAATTAGGAATAATATTCTACGACATTCCACACAGCGCTTTCTAGGCCAAAGTAAATGCTGCAATAATAATACACAGAATTTACCTCTAATATTACCCTGGTGTTCAAATAGTAAGTAATTAACATTGTTAGAGAGAGCCCGTAGAAGTTTTCTAACTTATTTGTTAGATTAATGCGCCAACTTCTGTTAGTAATTCGGTTGCGCTCCCCGCAAAGTCACGTATTGATTGAAGATTATGTGATTTTAGGGATTTTATAGGTTTTAGTAATGGTTGACAAGTTTCTGTAGGGTCTGCGTATTCGATAAACTTATGTATTACTTTGTATTATATAGGTATACAAGAGATTATGTCAATTTCCCCTCTAGTTTACAATTTGAAAACTGAGATGTTTTTATTTTTGGTTGGACAAGATTAACGGGTCAAGTTAAGATTTTGACTGAAACATCCATTTTAACTAATGTCACATCTCACAAGAAAGTCATACAATTTTGCTCCGACAAATATACGCTGAAGCAGTGATAGGTGAATTGAAAAAAATACCCCTATTGTATCCCAACATGATTCCAGTTCAGTGCTGAATCCAGTTGCATCTGGAGCTTTCAACTCGAAGTCTGGGGTTTGATTTCCAAGTTCCTACTTAGACTTCTTGTTAATATCAAGAGCTAGAAATTCCGGTACTCATGTTTGGCCTAAACCTAAAGACCAAAAAAATAGCTATTTATGAAATAATTGAAAAATATTTTGTAATGTTTTATTTGCTTCCAAATTTAATAAACACGATTGGACTTAAGAGCTCTAATTTATCGAAACTGCTGGAGACCTTATTGTTTATTTATCTCTTTCCTGGCCACTATGGCGTAGCGGTAGTGCATTCCCGGTCAGTGTAAAATTGTATATTCGCATTGGTCTGGGTGTTTCTATGTATAATATGTATTTATTTACAAAAAAAAGTATTTAAGTATGTTTATCCACATTCTAGAACCCATATGACAAGCTCTACTTAGTTTGGGCGCATTCTAGAACCCATATGACAAGCTCTGCTTAGTTTGGGTCTACATGGCGTTGTGTACTTTGTCCTACAATATTTATTTACTCATCCCACTGTTTTCCCTCGCTTTTTCTTTTGCAGGAATATGTTTTGGTTTGCACATGTTTATAAGCATTTTTAGAAGTAGTAGTACTTCTTTGACAAAATATAAAATTTCATGAAGTAATGACTGCAGCCAGTTTAATAATGCATCGAGTGATGTCGCTCACTGGATTGAACATTTCAAAAACGCTTCAATAATGCATACTCGAATCAGTTTTACCTCGAAAGCTTGTTCGTTTATTAACAGAGAATATTTTTTTGGGGATAAAGGGTGGGTAGTACTTTTTTTTACGTGTGGAAACCCCATCGAGCTTCGTTGGCACCGATGGGGTAGGCGTGTCGGAATAGGACTGACTAAAACTACACGGTGTCCTCCCCAAGTGTCCATTGCCGGGCACCCCGGGTAAGCCCTTGAAAGGATAACCCCAGGTAGGGCGGGTAGTCCTAGTCAAGACTTCATTAGGGCATAAATATTTAGAACAATATTCAAATGTTCTTACTGGAGCTATTTTACTTCGGGCCACCAACCAGGTGGACACACAAAGTCTTAAAATCACGCAAAAATAATCAAAATCTTACACCCACTTTTTATCACTTTTCTCGACGTTTCACATGATTCTAAGTCTAATTAAGCAAAAATAATTTTTGTGTCGGTCTGTCTGTTGGTCTGGATTTCTGGATGTCTGGATGTCTGGATGTCTGGATGTCTGGATGTCTGTTTACGCAATAACTCAAGAACGACTTATCCGATTTAAAAAATTCTTTCGCCAATCATATTGTTTGGTTAATGGGAAGAACTGATTAGATTTTGGGGTTTGTACGTTCAAGGTTTCGGGTACCTACCATACAAATTGTCCCTAAAAACTTTTACAAGTGAGTTTCTTTCGAGTTATCAGAGTAACGCGTATTTGACTTTGACATTTGAGTGACAATGACAATATGTATATTGTATATTTACATAAAACAACCAGACTCTGAAAGAAACTGAAATATAAACGCGTCGAATAATATGCATAAAGCCTAAGGTCTGTAATTTTGAATAAAAATACTGCAACAAAAATATCTAAGATTGGCCCGAAGTTTGACAATCACTGTGTGATTTCCGTCCCACTAGATTTTTTCTTTACATTCATTTATTATTATTTTCTTCAGCTTTTTCGTGAGAAAATATGAATGTTTGGCAAAAATATATTTCCTGATATGTTTTCCGCGTTCGTTTATTAACACGCGTTTATTAGGTATGTACGACTAGCGCCCCTCCCCCAAACGCGGCCACTGTGTTTCCCAAACCCGAGGGGGCCATCTCGAAACCGGAGATGGCCCAGGGTCAGTCGGGGTGAGAGGGATTTGCTCTGTGGGCAACCTTACACCCCGGCGTCTTAAGACCCGAGACGGCGTGCGGTTTTAGTCGGTTCTGTTATTTTATGTTTATATTATATCGACAATATCACTAATTATAAACTAGTAGCGTCATCTATTGTGAAATATGCGAGACTGTTTTTTTAGATAAGGAACTTGTTCTATGTAAGTCTGGAAATAAAAAAAGTTAGTTCATCTCTGTCACTCAAGAGTTTAATTTCTCACAGGTTCGAGCCCGACATAACCACGCCCACTGGCCGGCGGGGGGTATACGAGGGGATTTCCGTACGAAAATAAAATGGTGTTTTATGTGACGCAATCTTAGATTACGCATTACGCATAGATTTATATAATGTCCTAGGGAGAATTCAGTAGAAATGCAATGCAGCTGTGTGGTCACCACATGTGGCGAAACATAGCCTAGTGTTGGAACGGATACATAAGAATTTTATTTGATATCTATATCTATGGTTATACGGTGTGTACTCGTTTTATCCCTTAAATTATCCCACCTTATTCGTATTGAGACTAGCGTTAGTATCATATATTTTCGGGATAATGAGGAGTAAGTCACATAACCCAGCAATATACTGGGTGTGCTGTTACTGCATGCGCCGGACCGGTACGTGTGGCGCCGGTCGGGCCGAGGCACCGTTCAAACGCGCTCTTCGCGCCCTCACCATGATAGCAGAAATCATGGATCTGTTTCCGGGTTCTCTGAGTTTTTTTTTTATACCACTAAGGTGGCAGACAAGACGGCCCACCTGATGGGAAGCGGTTACCGTGGCCTATGGACGTGTGCAACACCAGTGGCGTCACACTCGCGCTGCCGACCCTGTAAAGGAAAGGGGATGGGACCTTTCCCATCCCCTTTCCTTTACAGGGTCGGCTCCTCCTTTCCCATCCCCTCCCAAACTCCTTAGTTTGGGAGGGGATGGGAAAGGAGTTTGGGAGGGGATGGGAAAGGAGTTTGGGCTCCGGCACTCTCACTCACCAAACGGAACGCAACAGTTCAAACACTGTTACTTGGCGTCGATATTCTGTCGTTATGTCGAGTCGGCCCATTCATGCAACGGCCAAAATGACTGTTGCTTGACTCTACCACCTACCAAAGTTCATAAAGTCATCGTTATATGTAATAAGTTAATTAGTAATTACTAGCCATTGCTTTGGGGTAACCTATAATGGTAGTTGTAAGTATGCTGAATAAATAAATAAAAAATCCGTTCCCGCAGGGGGAACGCACAGGTAGATTTCGTGAAGCAATTAATATTATTTTATATAGAGAACTACGGACTTACACACACAAGTAAACACAGTAACATTTTTAACATGTTTAATTTTTTTTTCTCGAAAACGGTAACTTTTAGCGAAAAACTTTTCAGACCTTTATTTTAGACTTAAAAATGGCCTATCGATTAAAAATGTTTCCGACGGCAAGAATGTTCACCGGTTTGAAGTTATGATTTTTTTCCCGAAAAATTTTGGTTTTTCCCCCCTCCACTTTTAGTTAAAGTTTTAATCTTATAGGTTTATAATTACAAGTTGTTGGTATTCATGTATACTATGGGATAAAATTAGAACGGTTCGAATATCTTTCATGGAACGTGAAATTTTGAGGAAAAACTGATTTCACAAAAAGTGAGGCCCTACCGTCCCCTTAGGCCGGATTCCACCCGTTCACGAACTTAAACTAAGTTTACACCCAAGCAATTTTTGACCGCAGTTTGAAAGCGATCGGGGCAAAAATGCGACCGTGAGAGTGCCGCAAATTTTGGGAAGTGGGACCATACATACATATATATATATATAAACTTTTTGACCAGTGGTCATTTCGGGCTCAGGGGGTCATAACTAGACCTCCTATGAAGAATTTTTTTTTAAATTCGACAGTAGTCAAGAAACCAATAGGTAGATCGATTTCATCGAAATCTACCTAAAATAAAAGGATTGCTGAAGGTATTAGATGTAACCTATACTGTTGTATTTATAAATAGTAACCTTTGTTTGATGTACTTTTTCTTTTCTCTTTTTGATCTCTCAATAAAACCAGTACGTTGAATATTTCTCTTGCTTTTATTAAAAATTCCACAAATCCAGTTATCATATACTTTATTTCTTGGCGTTTTCATTTTAAATGATTAACACTACATTACTTTCCTGTAACACAACTCTGAAATACCAACAAGTAACAGTAAGCATAATGTTGACGACCTCTGTCGCATAGCGTTAGTGCGTTCGACTGCTAAGTCGGACGTCTCGGGTTCGATTCCCGCTATGTCTGTTTGCATTGGTCTGGGTGGTTCTATGTATAATGTGTATGTATTTACAATAAAAAAACAATTTAAGTATGTTTATCCGCAGTCTAGAACCCATAACACAAGCTAGTTAACCTATGCTTACTTCGGGTCTAGACAGCCCTATGTAGAATATCGCAGAATATTTTAAATGTTACGCTTCGATATTAATATAATGCTTCATCTTATTACTATATTTCTACTACGAATATCAAATATTTTTAGCAGTATTAGCAAGCATAGGCCTTTATTAGTTTTGAGACCGAAATGTAGGATTATCCTGCGTATAATTTTGGTCTGAATAATTCTTCTTCTTATATCAATATTCTTATACCTAAATGTAGAAAACAATTCAAATTTTGGAACGTAAAAGTAACAAATAAAGAACTTTGGAAAGACGAGATACGGTAGTTGACGCCGAAATTGAATTGTACAAACATAGATAGTACAGTCGCAACAATAAATCCCGGTTCACCCTTGTCAGCCAAGATAAGTGACCGAACTTCTTTGGCCACTTCCAAACAGTTATCACGGTAGCGATCACGTAAATTTTTCTAATCTCTCAACGATACTACTTTACTTTTGTCTTCTATCTGACTATACGTTGCTTTCTTAGTCAAATGTAGGGTAAACTACCCAATTATTGGCACTTTAAGCAATACTGTACCTTAACCTGACTCAAATTTTTAATATCTGGGTAGAGAGGTTTATACTATCCGTTGTAATAATTCACTATAATATGGCGATCATATTTGACTACCTTTTTTCAATATTTAAATGGGAAATAAAGCATTACACATGTTTTCTTCAAATACACCCTAATACCATTTATTGGCATCTTTTGACATATTATTGGCATGTGTTGGACCTACTATTGGCACTCCAGTGCCAATAATATGCACTAATTATTCTATTATTGGCATTTAGTACTTAAAAATCTTCTAAGACGTCTAGGTGTTGTGAAACCCTGGATATTATCTACATAAAGTGTAAGCGAAATAAAACTAGTACTCTCTAAAGTATATTTTATTTAGGTACCTACCTACATAAAAATTGCAATTTGGTACATTTCTTAGGTACAAGGGGTAATCTAGCAACATTTTGGTAACATAATATTATTTCAGTCTTAAGTTAATCAACGTTAAGCATCTATCAGCTATACACTGTACATGCTCCCCGTCCTCGACGAGACGACCATGACTCCAGAGCCACCCTGACACGCCACTATACCGACGAACTGCCTGATATCAGTCAAGACGAGATCCTGTTAGCTCTTAGGCAGCTTAAAAATGGAAAAGCCCCCGGTGAGGACGGAATTACTTTAGAGCTTCTGAAGGCAGGAGGAGCTCCTGTCATACAGGAGCTACAGAAACTCTTCAATGCCGTCCTCCACAGTGGGAGAACTCCTAAGGCGTGGAGCGGGCGTTTGGTTGTTCTCTTTTTTAAGAATGGTGATAAGACCCTTCTGAAAAGCTACAGACCCATAGCACTCCTGAGCCACGTCTATAAGCTGGTTTCACGAGTGGTCACGAATCGTCTCGCCAGGAGACTCGACGAGTTCCAGCCACCGGAACAGGCTGGGTTCTGCGGAGGATATGGCACCACATTTACACAGTGAGGCAGATTATACAGAAGTCCGAAGAGTATAATCAGCCTCTGTGTCTCGCTTTTGTGGACTATGAAAAGGCCTTTGACTTCGTCGAAACTTGGGCTGTTCTGGAATCATTACAGCGATGCCAAGTAGACTATCGTTATGTCGAGGTTCTGAGATGCCTTCATAGGGTTGGCATTGATCGTCGGCCAATACCCAACGTGGGGGGAACACATCGCTCTCCGTACTCCTCTGCTTTCAGAGGAGACAGGATGAGCGATGCTGTTAGTGGTGAGATGGCCCAGGGTCAGTCGGGGTGCGAGGGATATGCTCTATGGGTAACCTTACACCCCGGCGTCTGAAGACCCGAGACGGCGTGCGGTTTTAGTCGGTGCGAGCCCGACATAACCGCCCCCGCTGGCCGACGGGGGGGTATCCGTAGGGATTTCCGCACGAAAAAAAAAAAAAAAAAAGGTTCTGAGATGTCTTTACGAAGCCGCCACTATGAGTGTCCAACTACAGGGTCAGCAGTCTAAACCCATCTAATTGCGCAGAGGAGTGATACAGGGGAATGTCATATCCCCGAAACTGTTCACGAGCGCATTGGAAGATATGTTTAAGACGCTGGACTGAAAAGGTAAGGGCATAAATATAAACGGCGATTACATCTCACAGCTGCGATTCTTTGATGACATAGTCTTAATGGCGGAGTCACTAGAGGAGCTAACCCGGATGCTGGACAGCCTAGCTTCAGCCTCGCGACGCATCGGTCTTGGCATGAATTTATATAAAACCAAAGTCATGATCAATGGCCACACTGATCCGGGCCCGGTCGTCGTGGATGGCCACCTTCTTGAAATTGATTCTGAGTACACTTACCTCGGGTAGATTGTGCAGTTAGGTAAAAACAATTTTGAGAAGGAGGCCAAGAGGAGGATCCAGCCTGGTTGGGTAGCATTTGGGAAACTACGTCGAGTCTTCTCGTCATAAATACCGCAGTGTTTGAAAACGAAAGTTTTCAAATTTCATTTCGAATAGCTTGAAGAGCTTTTTGCACACTTTCTTCAGTATATTTTTTCCGTTTTTGTACTCCTACTTCACTTTTTTTTTTATCCGGTTTCTTATTAGGTTTTTTACCTTCATCTTGGACACCTAAAACCAATTATTGACATGCTTTTACCAATTATTGGCATTACTGCCAGTAATTAAATTTCAACTATTGGCATGGGGCCAACATTTGGAAATCTTGTAGAAAATACGATGATTTCTTTGTATTGCTGTTAAAAACTTATAAAAGCTAATTAAAATAAAGTTCCAATTGCAAAAAAAAATTTGTCATACAACCCCATTTATTGTCAGAGTGCCAATAAATTAGAATTATGTTTGAATCGCATACCGGTTATTGTCAGGGCGGTAATTCAAAACATTTTTTAATCATTGCGAATACTAGGACAAAAATACGTGTGTAAACTATTCAAAACCCAAAAAAACATTAATAATCATGTGTAGCCTTCATAAATTAACACGAAGACAGCTAAAACAGGGTGGGCACTCACCTTAATAAAATCTTAAGTAACTGGTAACGAAACACAAAACCTCTTACGACGTGAAAGAAATTTGAAAGTTTGGCAGCTGAGTAATTTTACTGACAGTTGAGTGTTGCCAATTTATAAAATTAGTTAACCACCGATTCGTTTTATTTTTGTAGAAACACCGTTTGTTGAACTAGATCCTTATTTTTTACTGATAACATTGGAGTGCCAATAAGTTGGAGGGGTGCCAACATTGGGTCATGTTACCCTAAATTGAAAACGTTAAAGATTTCCATGTGGTATATTTATTATGGATGACTTTCATTTAAATAAATATTCCACGAGATTATACACAGCGCTTTCTAGACCCAAAGTAAGCACAGTTTAACTAGCTTGTGTTATAAGTTCCAAAATGCGGATAAACTTACTTAAATACTAGTTTTGTAAATAAAAATATATTCCACATAGAAACACCCAGACCAATGCAAATAGACATATTCATGCATACAAATATTTTGCACTGAGCTGGAATCGAACCCCATGTCGTAGCAGTCGAATGCACTACCGCTACGCCACAGAGGCTGTCATTGAACAAAGTTCGTCAGAGCTTTGCTCTCTTTTAGACGACTCATGTATTTCGTTAGACCATCTTCTCCTCCCAAACGGCTGAACCGATTCTAATGAAATTTCACACACGCAAAGATGTTACTGATGGGAAGGACATAGGCTATGTAATTAAAAATTCATGTGTACCACGGAGGAATAATCACCGAACAAAATTTTCAAAATCTGATTCCGCAATGATGGTCAAGGTTAGATACACAGTTTTGGCGCCAAAATGCGTCACTTTTAAAGTGGAGTCGATCAAAAAAGAAATTTTGAAATCCAACGTACCACGGAGGAAATAATCACCGAACAAAATTTTCAAAATCTGATTCCGCAATATTGACAGTTCAGGTAAAATTACACTGATGATGGTTATTAGTCGGGGAGCTTCGATTTTTGCAACAGCAGGATGTATTGCAGACCTAGTTTATGTGTGTATTCTTAAAAGTCTCACTAGTTTAGTGGTAAAACAAAACAAACAAAGCTCATACCCTAGGTAACTTTTAACGAGGAATCCAACGGTGACCTCTGATTTGACCTTGAACCACAATTTCAAGGTTATTTCAAGGTCAACCTAGTTTTTTTTAAATAGGAACCCTTATTTTTTATACCGGAATCAAAAAGAGCGAGAAATTTTACGAGTACTTTGACCTTTATTTGACCTTTAGTGGTTACGTTAACCTCATATCTAAATACGTATCCGGACGTGAAATTTTACGCTCTTTTTGATACCTGTATAAAAAATAGGGATTCCTATTTAAAAAAATAACGTTGACCTTGAAATGACCTTGAAAAAAGGGTTCAAGGTCAAATCAGAGGTCACCGTTGGATTCCTCGTTGAAAGTTACCTAGGGCATGATATTTTTTCACGACTAACCTCGTGCGGTTTTCCGATTTTTCCAGGGTTTCCATACTTTTTCCTCACCCGGTATACACAAAACAGAAGACGGATCAGCTGCATCTGGTGAGTGGCCGTATTCTCTTCCTATTTTCTTTAGCTCCGCGTCACCACGGACAGTCGCGGACGACTTCAAAACATAAACTTATTTTCTGTATTTTGTTGAAAAAAAAAAAAAAAATTAAATGTTGTGGTGCTCCGCAATTAGAATTATTATAATATGTAAATAGTTTAATCTCATCTAAAATTAATTTGAATAATAATGTATTTTATTTAAATTTAGTAAGTATTCATCATCATCATCATCACATCAGCCGTACGAAGTCCACTGCTGAACATAGACCTCCTCCATCGACTTCCATTTCGACCGGTCTGTAGCGGCCTGCATCCACCGAGTCCCTGCGCTCTTTGCTAGGTCGTCTGTCCACCTTGCGGGAGGCTTTCCGTGAGAGGTCACGTGGTTGTCACTCATAGGACCTTTCTAGTAGCAAGTATTACGTAGAATCAAATATATGTATTGTTTTAATAACTTCTTTTTTAATGGCAAGTGTTGTGTATATCTGTAATAGGTATGCATATAAGGGGGTGTGTGTTGGGTAACCTCCTCGAGTGTCGCTCCGATTCCGATCCCGCTGCAGTCCGGGGGGAACGGAATCGGAGCGGCCGGTACACCCTGGGCGGCGGTCAATGGCTTCCCCTTCACCTCTTCATAGGGTTGGCATTGATCGTCGGCCAATACCCAACGTGGCGGGAACACATCGCTCTCCGTACTCCTCTGCTTTCAGAGGAGACAGGATGAGCGATGCTGTTAGTGGTGAGATGGCCCAGGGTCAGCCGGGGTGCGAGGGATATGCTCTATGGGTAACCTTACACCCCGGCGTCTGAAGACCCGAGACGGCGTGCGGTTTTAGTCGGTGCAAGCCCGACATAACCACCCCCGCTGGCCGGCGGGGGGGTATCCGAAGGGATTTCCGCACGATAAAAAAAAAAAAAAAAAGGTATGCATATAAGAATTGTAAAACGGATGCATGTTAGAAGATGTAGGTGTATATGTATACTGTTGATGTACCAAAATAAATAAATAAGACTGTCTATATTTCAACGATAAGATCAATTCAGTCAGATCCAGCCATTCACAGGCCGTCTTTACTTCGCACGCGAAAATCTTTTATCCCAATAACAGCGCCACTTACTAGGTCCAAACTATAACTTTAAACAAGCGCGAGCTATAACTTCACAAAGTTTTATCGCAATCGAATGACTTACTACTGTTCATTCGATTCTACTGTTCACCTGTTCTCCTACTGTTCACCTTATAGAAACCTAACAGACTATTTGATTGAACATTGTAACCCGTTTAAATGATTTCAAATTCCAGTTACCTACTCATAAGCGACCACCTCTGTGGCGTAGCGGTAGTGCATTCAACTGCTACGACAGGGGGCGAAAAAAAAAGGGGCGCGGGCAGGCCTCCTTCACTCCATATACTTGCGCGCTATAATTACCTACCGCTCGGCTGAGCGGCCTCGGGCCGTTTGCGGACCAAATTCAGTGCGGTTTTCGCTAGCGAAGCGCACGCACGCTGTTTAATTTTAATCGCTCCGTTCGTACGCGTATCTACGATGCCTTATGTGCTGTAGATGGGTGCAAATCAAGTAAAAGAAGGGATAAACACCTAACATTTTTCCATTTACCTGTCAATAAAGAAAGGTAAGTGATAAACTATTACTGTTTTTTGTCGTATCAAAATTATTTTTAATAGGTCTAGTCTAGATGATACATGATTAGCTTGCCTTTCAGACACAAATTTACATATTTTTGTTACATAGAAACGTCATACTTACCTTAAACACTTTTAAAACAACGTTTAAAACGCTATTATTATTAAAATAAAATTGTGATAATATTTGACGGACAGTCGCGCAAACCTACCTTTTTTTTTTTTTTTTTTTTTTCGTGCGGAAATCCCTTCGGATACCCCCCCGCGTGCCAGCGGGGGCGGTTATGTCGCGCAAACCTACCTACGAAACTTCCAACACAAGTCGCGCGGCGCGCGGCGCGGCAACCTGTCTCAACTTGTCGCGCTGTTAGCGTAAACAAACAAACAAGGAGGATTCGGTTTTATGCAATGTGTAAAAAATATTTAAGTAAATGTTTATGTAAAGAAAAATTAATTTAATTTTAATATAATATAATTTAATTATTTTAATTATTAACATCTATGTTTGAAGTTATAAAAAATAATTATATTGCAAAGGGTTCATTTTCCATGATATCGTCTAATAATTCTTGAGCTCGCCCCGTGTTATAGTTATTAATAAATTGATAAATGTTAATAATCATTCAATGTACATATTTATTAGTATTATTTATTCATAATATTAAATTTTAGGATTACCTAGTTTGGGATCTATTATAAATTCGTCATGCCTGTGTGTCTGTCAGTCTGTCTTATCTAGGTACGCATCTCCTTCCTTAGACCTGTCCAATTTTTTTATTTTTTTTTATTTTTTTAGGCGTGAAACATGGGCTGAATTGATTGGCAGGCCCGATTTAGCAAGGCCAGACACCAAGCCAAGAAGTCATTATGTGTGTTGGCTTCATTTTGAAAAGTCGGTCATTATTCATAAACCACAATTACGATTTGACGCTTTGCCTACAAAACTGCTGCCATCTCTACCAGTACCAACTACTTCAAGTGCCAGTACTGAACCAGAATCTAAGGAAATATCGACACAAACCAAATATTCGAATATTAATATACTAACAGCCATTACCATCAAAGGCGCAGATACAAAATTTATTAGATTCAGGATTTTTTCTACATTAAAATTTCATAACCGAGAATTTAGAAAGGGTAAGAAATATATAAAAAATTATATAAAATAAAACACATGAAACTTTTAAAGATTTTTTATTTATTTTATCTACACACTGACCTCTATATTTATGTTTTATCTAGATGTATTGCACAGTCAGCACCAATTTATAAAAAAATATTTTACAAACGATACAATTTTAAACTAGGTACCACCTATAGTCAGAAGTAGTCAGAATATATTCACAGTTATCAATAACATAGACACAAAAAGTTGTGTTAATTTAATTTTATCAAAGAGGCAGCCCTGCGATTGCTGTGGGATCGCGCGGTTCGAAGCAATCTCAACTGTACGCTTGAGCATTTAGGCACATTTTAGCATGCAGTGGTTGCTGACGCGACGGAGTAGTCTATTATAGCAGTAGGTTTTGGAATTTTTCTACTGAGTAAAGTATCTGTTACGTAGTAACTATTTAGTAATCTGTGGCGCGGGTCCGATTCCCGCTTAGTGCAAATATATATGAATGCAAATACATGCATGAATAAGTCTATTTGCATTGGTCTGGGTGTTTCTATGTATGATATGTATATATTTACAAATAAAAGTATATAAGTATGTTTATCCGCATTCTGGAACCCATAACACAAGGTAGTTAAACTATGCTTGCTTTGGGTCTAGACAGCGCTGTGTGGAATGTCGTAGAATATTTATTATTATGTGATGGAAACCTAGGTGCGCTAAAAGAGTTTAAGAATATGATCACATAGTGATAGTGTCTTGCTCCATAATTCTGTTAATAGAGATAATTTACGACATTTTGTGTATCGACATCGAGTTTTAACTCATGATTTATTATTAGATTTATTACTCATCATATATTTAGTAACAGTTGTCATTAAGGAAATCCATAACAGAATAATAACATGATTGTTTTTAAAAGAAAATTCTAGGACGGGACTTGAATTCTTTTTCCGATCTAAATCTAATCGCTTAAAAATGTTATTGTATTAACGTGACGAAGTAATAAATAAAATGTTTAAAAACGATTGTAAAGTCATTCATTGTTTCCGTAGTTCGCAAGAATTACGGTAGATGGCTCCAGCGTCACCCAGAGACGTATATGATATATCGGAGAATTATGAATATCTGGGACGTGTCTGGGTAGCTCAGTTGGTCAGAGCTTTCCCCCTGTACGGGATTGGTCACGGGTTCAACTCTGTCCTAAATCTCTTTTTCCGGTCGAAATCTTTAGAATAATAACATATTTGTACTAAAAACTTATTCATGTATTTCTTAAACCACTTCCTTTTTACTCTCTTTTCTATTTTACAACCACTTCATCCATATACATACAGGGTAATGTAATCAAATTTAAGTCTACAAATCCTAGATGTTCTCTTTTTCCGATCTAAATCTTTCGAAAAAAGTAAGCATACAAAATGCTTAAAAATTTAATTGAATCTACAAAGTATGGCCAACAGCTATTCGGATATTAGGCGGAGTTTATAAAAAAGCTCACAAGCAGCTTTTCTGTGTTAAGAAAACATAATCTCGGTCTGTACATCCTAAGCTTAGTCAATTTCGTTCCTAGTACTGTTAAATTTAAGGAGCCACATGTTATAAGAACAGTTTTACCTCTGAGTATTATAATGGCTTCTATTCCCGACGAAGCCACAGCAATAGCTATTTCTCCTTAGGCTCGAATTTGTGCTAACACGATTCTAGTGAGGAATGTTTTCCCAGTCCAACCATTACTGTCGAAAAAGTGCAGACAAACGCGTTTAAATACTGCATGTTGTTCTTTTACTGGGTTTGACGTTTTGCGAGGTTTTCGCATGTTAATTTAATTTCCTCTGCATACTCTTTGTTTACTGTGTGGTGTAGCGCTAGAGAGCTCGACTGCTAAGTCAAAGGTCAAAGTCAAAGGTCGCGAGTTCGATTCCCACTGATTGCAAATATCTGTGTGCCTAACTATGTCTCTTTGCATTGATCTGGGTGGTCTATGTAGAATTTGTATGTATTTAAAAAATAAAGTATTTAGGTATGTTTACCCGCAGTCTAGAACCTAAAACACAAGCTAAGTAATGCTCTATAGGCAACCTTACAACCCGGCGTCTTAAGATCCGAGACGGCATGCGGTTTTAGTCGGTTCAAGCCTGACATAACCACCCCTGCTGGCCGGCGGGGGGTATCCGAAGGGATTTCCGCACGAAAAAAAAAAGAAAAAAAAGGTATGTTTACCCGCAGTCTAGAACTTACAACACAAGCTAGTAAAGCTTTGCTTACTTTAGGTCTAGATAGTTCTGTGTAGAATGCTGTAATTTTTTTTTATGTGTACACAATTCTACAAATTCTGGCGCGCATCCAGTAAATAATGGATTTGATAATATCCGGTATAGTGGTATAATGAGCGGTCTTGTCACAGTTTTCTCAGAGGTAAAAATCACCGAGGGCTTACCTGGGGTGCCCGGCAACGGACACTTGGGGAGGACACCGTGCGGTTTCAGGCGATACACGACATAACCACCCCCGCTGGCCGGCGAGGGGGTATCCGAAGGGAATTTCGCACGTAAAAAGAAAAAAAATCCGTTCCCGCAGGGGGAACGCACAGGTAGATTTCGTGAAGCAATTAATATTATTTTTTAACATGTTTAATTTCTTTTTCTCGAAAACGGTTACTTTAAGCGAAAAACTTTTCAGACATTTATTTAAGACTTAACAATGGCCTATCAATTAAAAATATTTCCGACGACAAGAATGTTCACCGGTTAGAAGTTATGATTTTTTTCCCGCAAAATTTTGGTTTTTCCCACCTCCACTTTTAGTTAAAGTTTTAATCTTATAGGTTTATAATTAAAAGTTGTTGGTATTCATGTATACTATGGGATAAAATTAGAACGGTTCGAATATCTTTCATGGCACGTGAAATTTTGAGGAAAAACTGATTTCACAAAAAGTGAGGCCCTACCGTCCCCTTAGGCCGGATTCCACCCGTTCACGAACTCAAACTAAGTTTACACCCAAGCAATTTTTGACCGCAGTTTGAAAGCGATCGGGGCAAAAATACGACCGTGAGAGTGCCGCAAATTTTGAGAAGTGGAACCATACATACATATATATATAAATATAAACTTTTTGACCAGTGGTCATTTCGGACTCAGGGGGTCATAACTAGACCTCCTATGAAGAATTTTTTTTTAAATTCGACAGTAGTCAAGAAACCAATAGGTAGATCGATTTCATCGAAATCTACCTAAAAGAGGTAAATATCACGCTATCGATTTTGATTGATTCTTTATACCAATTAATCGATCTTATTAGTGCCAAAAAATTACTCCTTGTAAAAGTAAACGCAAGAGTTATACAAATATTTGGCACACTGTGCAATAACGCATTCTTCAAATATGGCAGTCTTAGAGCTCTGCCACGCCTATTCTATTTTAAGATACCTTTTTGTCGTAGGATTTATTACAGTGAATACACGTTAATCACAATTCTTGCCTGCGATGATGTTTTTCATGAATTTCAACTGGTCTGTAACATAATAATAATAAATCAGTTTATTATCATTTTCTAACATGCTATGATTCTATATAAAATAATGGTTTGAAGTGTGTGAGTGTGAGTGTGTATGATTGCAGGTGTGGGTGTGTGTGTGTGTGAATGTAGATGAGGGTGTGTTTCTATTCGTATGTGCGTATATGTGAGTATGTATGTGCGTAGAAGCGTATAAATATGTTTCATATTTACACGCTTCTACATATTTTCAAAATCGCTGTTATAATTTATATATTTTTAAAGCTATGTGTAAGATAATCTGTACCCACATTGGAATGCGTTAAGCTACTTTGTCATTGCATGCACTTATGTATCTGTAATTTCAAACTAGTTATTGCTCACAGCTCCACCCGCGTCGAATACTGATGCCAATCTCGTTACACGAACCCATGTTAGTGGTCTAAGACTATCATCGCATTATTACCTTTCTGATTAATGAAATCGGTTTGGGGTACATCTTCGTCTGGACGGCTTCAAATCTCTTGATCTGTGACTCGTCTATTATCTTGGATTAAATTTTTCACTGCTAGCACGTTTTCTTCCGTAACAGCCGTCAAAGGGCGACCACTTCTTTCTTCATCCTCCAAAGTCAGTCGACCGCGCTTGAATTCGTTATACCAACGATACACGGTCGCCTTGGAAGGGCCTTCATCCATGAATGCCATTTGAAGTCTATCGTACGATTCGTTTGGTTTCAGGCGACACTTGAAATCGTAGAAAATCATAGCGCGAAAATGTTCCCGACGCAGATCCATTTTTCAATGAGACACAATAATTGAAATTATCTTGCAAAAAATGCAGAGAGAAATTTTGTAATTGGAACGTACTTATTTTTACTCATCATCACTTTTATCATATTTTAGAAATAGATTATAACTGACCAGTCTCTCATATATAAAAACTTTTTTTCGCAATACTTTCTGAGTGGCCTGGTAATAGATACGTACGTAAGATTTGTACGTTTCGCACGCTACACCATATCTGCTAACATACTAAAACTGTACTGTACTGTTGCGTTCCGTTTGGTGAGTGAGAGTGCCGGAGCCCAAACTCCTTTTCCATCCCCTCCCAAACTCCTTTTCCATCCCCTCCCAAACTCCTTTCCCATCCCCTCCCAAACTCCTTTCCCATCCCCTCCCATACTCCTTTCCCATCCCCTCCCAAATTCCTTTCCCATCCCCTTTCCTTTACAGGGTCGGCAGCGCGAGTGTGACGCCACTAGTGTTGCACACGTCTATAGGCCGCGGTAACCGCTTCCCATCAAGTGGGCCGTGTGCTTGTCTGCCACCTTAGTGGTATAAAAAAAAATAAAAAAATACTATAACATACTATAGCTGCGACCGTGACTTCAACCGCATAGCCTTACGTTTTTACATATTCTAAAATAAAAGTAGCCTAAGTTCTGCTAGTGACAATCCTGTCAAAATCGGTCCAGCCTTTTAAGAGATTAGCAAAGTCAAACGGACGGAAAGATAGATAGACAGACCAAATTAAAAAAATACATTTTCGTTGTAAGTATATAAATAAATATTGTAAGACATATTAGGAAATATTCTACACAGCGCTATGTAGAGCCAAAGTAAGCATATGTTAACTAGCTTTTGTTATGGGTTCTAAACTGCGCGTAATCATACTTAAATACTTTTTTTGTAAATACATACATATTATACAAAGAAACACCCAGACCATTGCAAAGAGACATATTCATGCATACAAATATTTGCACTGAGCGGGAATTAAACCCGCCACCTCCGACGTGACAGTCGAACGCTCTACCGCCACGGTTATCTAAGTACCGTATATACACCGTCTATATACCGTATCTACATTCATAAAAAGATATGTTATTTTTACATACCAAACAGACACTTCCATTTTATTTATTTGTGTAGATATCTTTGTACTTTAGCTGATCAAATCGTAAATTACAAAATGAAAATATATCTCTTGAACGCTACTGAAAATCCAATCTTTATTTAATAACGCATCTGAGAAGTAGTTCACAATATATTTTCGTAGCTCATTGTCTTTACAAGCACTTTCTTTATAAAATTGCCAACTTCTTTATGGGATAGAAAGTTATGTGTACTTCAAGAAAAAAACTATGTCAGGTTTCAGAGTAAGAATAAAGCTTAGTCTACAAGGTCAGGAGACATAATTTTACTTGAAAATTATTATACTTTATAACATTCTCTCGGATAACTTTTTTTGGGTAACTGCAATTCTATTCCTGCTATCTTGCTTTCTACTAATATTATAAATTTGAAAGTTTCTGAAGATGTTTGGATGTTTGTTATTCAATCACATATGCATTTAAAAGATTTTTTTATTTACTTTTTTTCCTTTATTGAGGTAAATAAACAGTGACACAATAGATATTACATACATACATATACTCACGCCTTTTTCCCTCCAGGGTAGGCAGAGACGACAGCCCACCATCTGCTTCTGTCCTTACATACTTCACGAGCTTCCTTCACTGTCATTAAACCTTTCATGCAAGCCCGCCGGTTTCGAGTGCTTTTGACCTACCCTTTCAATATCTCATTAATTTGATCAGTGTATGTCCTGCGAGGTCGAACCCAGCTTGCCTGCCCACTTACATCTACCTTATATACTTGGTGTGTCATTCGCTCAGTACTCATTCGTTCCAAGTGCCCAAACCACCTTAGCATACCCTTTTCAATTCTTGTAACAACATTCTCTTTCAGGCCACACCATTCTCGTATATCTGTATTCCTCTTCCTATCAGCCAACTTACTCCGCACATACTACGCAACTGCATTCACTCTACTTTCATGATTTTTCCGCCATACCCAACTTTCACTTCCAAACATTAATGTGGGGACTAGCACGCCGTTACGAAACACCAGTCGTGCTTTCTTCGGAACTGACTGACCACTCATGAAGGAGTGTAGCGCACCATTCACGCGATTTCCTGCAGCCACTCTCCTTTCAATATCTCCATCGTATCTTCCACCATACGCAAGTCCTCTCCACCGAACGTCACTTCTATTCGAGAGTTGTACGTGAAGCCATTGAAATAAAGAAACATAAAAATTTCAATCGGGAAGATGGGTTTAAATTATCTGCAACATGGAATCCAGTGATAAAAAACTTGCTACCTCGCTTTTCTGCGCAGTCGGATAGACACCGGTCCGTTTGTTTAGAGAATAGGGACACTGTAAGTGTAGTATGTGACGGTACATGGCGAAATGTCAATATAAAAAATATCGAGAATTTGTGGGTGGAAGAAGAACTTTGTACCTCACGGACTCGACGGCGGAGGACGTGCACTACTGCACCAGTCTACCTGTGACCACGGCCAGTGTAACCTGGTCGAAACGTCAGGCAATCCAAAGGTATGTATATACCTATAAATGATCGCGTTAATTCCCGTTAAATTAAATTGTTGTATATTATGAGATTTAACAATTATAAGCATAACAATAGTGATACTAGCGACATTTACCATATATTTGGTATACATAGAAATGCTCGACTAATAAATTTATGTAGCCTGAATTATTTTTAATAAATAATAATATAATAAATATTCTAGGACATATTACACAGCGCCATCTAGAACCACACTCAGCAGAGCTTCTCATATGGGTTCTAAAATGCGGATAAACATACATTGATACTTTTTTTTTGTAAATAAATACATAATATATATAGAAACACCCAGACCAATGCAAATATACATATTTGCAATGAGCGGGAATCGAACCCGCGAACTCTGAATTAGCAGTCGAATGCTCTACCGCTCTATTATCATTGACTCAGTAATAAAACGAAATAAAACCGACAAAGCCTGCGATAATATGTCTTTTTCTACCAGCTTTCATTAAAAATACAATAAACGATTTTTTTTCTTTTATATTTAGGACACGTCAATTTGACTTCACCTCGCAAGCTGAAGGTAAAGTCTCAGGAAAGAGGGTCACTATTACATACACGTACCATGTTAACAATGGTGGCACTCAGCTTGACGGCCTCATCAGAAGAGGATTGTCGTCGCAGCACCGCGTGACACCCACCAGTCCCACTAGTGCTGCGACCCCAATCCCCTTGCCCGGCTATGCACTTGCTGCCCCTGAACGCAATCAAACAAAATTTGGAGCACTATGGAGGGCTTTTCGCAATCGTGCACGGTGGTACCCACCCGGCCGAATTTTGTGACAAATTTGTGTCATCAAATTTCTACCACCAGTTAAATGGCAGTTTAGGACTGAAAACTGACACCAGGCAATAAAACCCTGCTACTTGAATGATGAGTGGCTTCAGTGTTCGTCTCACCAGCTGCTACTAGTTCGTGTTTTATAGATTTGATAAGTTTACAGGGGGAAATTATTTTTGAATATTAATGAAACACACATAACTTCACACATGTATCCCCGAAATGGTAGGCAGAGGTGTATTACACACCCACGATTCGCCAGTTATGTTTAGGTCGAAAAGTAGGGGGCGAGCCTATTGCCATCTACCGGGCACATTACTAAGCAAGTGATAATTAACATTTTTAATACACACTTAACTACGAAACGTCAGATGTGTGTGCCCTGGTGACTGGGTATCGAACTCGAGTTCTCGTCTCTGCAGTCCGTTACTGGGGTATATATATATAATATTCTATACAGCACTATATACAAAGACTGACTGAATTGGATGTTATTATACAGCGGTATCTAGATCTAAATTAAGCTTCTTTCAAAACTATTATAAAATTTTAAGTTAGTTATTTATTTGGAGATATTTAAAAATAACGATTCTGATAACAAATATTTTAATTGGATTTCTTGTGATTGTATGTTTATCTGTTGGGCTGTTTGTTTGCCAAAACGACTGAACGGATTTTGATGTGATTTTTTCTATTAGAAAGGTTCTTGGTCAACCTTAAATCTGTCGGTAGCAATCGGTTAAGTAGAACCGTAGTCTTGACCAAGAAACGATAAACGACCTACGCGTGGGCGGAGCCGCGGGTATCAGCTAGTAACTTATAATTATAATACAGATTCTAGAAAGCGACCCATTCTAATCGAATACCACATTTTCTAATACCATTAGCACTTTTTAGGGTTCCGTTGCCAAATGGCAAAAACGGAACCCTTATAGATTCGTCGTGTCTGTCTGTCTGTCCGTCCGTATGTCACAGCCACTTTTTTCCGAAACTATAAGAACTATGCTGTTGGAACTTGTTAAGTAGATGTATTCTGTGAACCGCATTAAGATTTTCACACAAAAATGGCATTTTTTTCTAAACTGAACAGTTTGCGCAAGAGACACTTCCAAAGCGGTAAAACGTGTGTCTGTCCCCCCTTGCTAGATCTCGTTCAAACCAATTTTCGGTGGAAGTTAACATGGTAATGTACATCATATATTAAACGCTTTTGGCTCAGTACAACCCGAGCTTATATTGTTTGCATTAAAATGGTATCACTTTCCGTCCATCATTTGGGAAATAATATCTTCTTATTATGGTAAATTAAAGTTTGTGATTAATACCAAAGATGGATACACGCAACCTTTAAATTATAATGTGGGTTTGTTCCAAGGTTGCTGTTTATCACCTATAGTTTTCAATATAGTAATAAGTATTTTAATATACAACATTTCCACACACGACAAGAAGTGGGGCTATCGGTTTAAGCTAAACGGTAAATATACGGAGTCTATCCTCGCATTCGCGGATGATTTGGCAATACTGACTCGTAACCCAAAGCAGTGCCAGGACCTACTGCGTAGAGAAGACGATTTCTGTACATGGACAGATGGAATGAGAGCAAAACCTAGCAAATGCTACTGTCTATGTCTGGGTAGGCGGGGTACCAGGTATACTTCATATGACCCAGGGCTTAGTATAGGCGGGGAAAACGTTTCAACTGTATCTGAAACTGTGCCTTTTAAATTCCTCGGAAGAAAGATTGATAACAGAGGTTGCACTCCAGCTTTGGACGAATTAATTGATAGTTTCATTATCGATTTAAAAAAGGTAGACCAACAACCACTAAGCAATGTTAAAAAAGCTTGGATCTATGACAATTATTTAACCTCGCGTCTTAACTGGCCGCTTCTTATATATGATATAAACCAGAGCCTCCTCAAAAAACTAGATGCGAGTGTCACAAAGACACTGAAGTCGTGGCTAGGGCTAGCTCAGCCGGCCGACCCGTCGGCACTATATAGATCCGCGAATAATTTTGGAATGACGCTTAAGAAGCCATCAGAACTCTATCAACACCTAAGAGTAACTAAAATGCACGTCTTATCGGAATCTAAAGACGAAATAGTAAAAGTCCTTCCAAAAGATAAAAATGCATCGGAGCTCGAATCACGCCTCCAGTTCCATAAAAAATTCATGATAGGCTCGCAGACTGGTAGAGTAGGTCTAGGTAATATTCAGAGACAAACAGATAAAGAAAAAACAAAATCTTTTCTTCAAGCAGACGAAAACAACACCTATAAGGTGCACGCAATGAACCTAGAAATGCAAAACGAATGGTTGACCCTAGGTGAATTTTGTATTCCCATAACCTTAAAATGGTGTACCATAATATACGACTGGTCACCGGCCTTACTTAAATTTTACCTAAATGCATTCCAGTTGACCCTCCCCGACCAAAGCAATCTGGTCAGATGGGGAAAAGCACAGATAAAACATGTAATTCATGTGGTGAAGCAACTGGTACGGCTAGGCACCTACTAGTGGGTTGTAAAACACTATTAGAGCGGGGTCATTACTCGCGCCGTCATGATAAGGTATTAGAAATCATACGTGAGGCTGTAAGTTTTGGCGGTAGCTAGAGCGAAAAAAGGATTAACCACAAACCAAAGAAATGACATTGCGTTTGTGAAGGAAGGCTGCTCAAAGAAATCACCTCAAAAGTCATATTCAATTTTGACAGCTGCCGTTGACTGGATAATACTCGTAGACACGTATGAGAAGCACTATAGGATACCGGAGGATGTCTGTGCCTCATCATCCAGACCCGACATATTCCTTTTTTCACGATCGCATAAGCGTGCAGTGCTTGTAGAACTGTTGTAGAATACCGTGGGAAAGTAATATACCTAAAGACCACGAACGGACGAACAACCAAAAACGGCTACGTGGTTAAACTCTACGCCGTAGAAGTAGGAGCATGGGGAATTCCAGCTAAATCCCTGTACAACTTACTTAAAGACCTCGGATTGCCAAGAGCATCAGTAAGCTCTTTACTAAAACGTATATCAAAAGCGGCATTGTTAGGATCTTACCAAATTTGGATAGGTAGGGGGGGGGGGGGGGAACACTACTGACGGTGGAGGTGAGCGCTGATGCATCACAAGGTGGCCACCCTAAACCTACATCTGGGTCACAAGTCCCAGTACCACGCTATGGACCCGGCGACCGCACGGTGAATCCATGGAGTGCTGAGGATCGGTGGGCCTACCGCCCAAGTGTCGTCGATATCACAGCCGTCGAAATGTTGCGCTGGTCAAGGTCGACGGCTATTTTGTACCACCCCATTGATAATCGATGCCGGTGCGGCGTAAGAATGAATGAAACGCTGTTTTTGACAGTTAAATAGCTGCCGCCTAAAAAAATTCAAATCGACCGCGTCTCATGAGCTGTCGTTTTGAATATTATTTTCTTTTCCGACGGTTGATTACGATGCCCATTGCACCTAACACTGGGCTACTATGGCTTTTATGGGTGCGACTGCCGACGAGTGGGTTCTGCCGTCCTATTGCACCTAACACTGGGCTACTATGGCTTTTATGGGGGCGACTGCCGACGAGTGGGTTCTGCCGTCCTATTGCACCTAACACTGGGTTACTATGGCTTTTATGGGGGCGACTGCCGACGAGTGGGTTCTGCCCTCCTATTGCACCTAACACTGGGCTACTATGGCTTTTATGGGGGCGGCTGGGTTCTGCCCTCCTATTGTACCTAACACTGGGCTACTATGACTTTTATGGGGGCGACTGCCGACGAGTGGAGTCTGCCCTAACACTGGGCTACTATGGCTTTTATGGGGGCGACTGGGTTCTGCCCTTCTATTGCACCTAACACTGGGCAACTATGGCTTTTATGGGGGCGACTGCCGACGATGGAATTTCGTCCTCCAACTCCTTCGCTTATTTCTTCCTTCTGAAACATATGAAAACAACAAACAACACAGCATAAACGTTTAAGTAGGTAAGGTAAAGATTAAAGAGTGTTTTAATTAGTCGCAGGTACAATAGGAGGGCAGAACCCAGTCGCCCCCATAAAAGCCATAGTAGCCCAGTGTTAGGTGCAATAGGAGGGCAGAACCCAGTCGCCCCCATAAAAGCCATAGTAGCCCAGTGTTAGGTGCAATAGGAGAGCGGAACCCAGTCGCACCCATAAATGCCATAGTAGCCCAGTGTTAGGTGCAATAGGAGAGCAGAACCCAGTCACCCCCATAAAAGCCATAGTAGCCCAGTGTTAGGTGCAATAGGAGGGCAGAACCCAGTCGCCCCCATAAAAGCCAAAGTAGCCCAGTGTTAGGTACAATAGGAGGGCAGAACCCAGTCGCCCCCATAAAAGCCATAGTAGCCCAGTGTTAGATACAATAGGAGGGCAGAACCCAGTCGCCCCCATAAAAGCCATAGTAGCCCAGTGTTAGGTGCAATAGGAGGGCAGAACCCAGTCGCCCCCATAAAGCCATAGTAGCCCAGTGTTAGGTACAATAGGAGGGCAGAACCCACTCGTCGGCAGTCGCCCCCATAAAAGCCATAGTAGCCCAGTGTTAGGTACAATAGGAGGGCAGAACCCAGTCGCTCCCATAAAAGCCATAGTAGCCCATTGTTAGGTGCAATAGGAGGGCAGAACCCACTCGTCGGCAGTCGCCCCCATACAAGCCATAGTAGCCCAGTGTTAGGTGCAATAGGACGGCAGAATCCACTCGTCAGCAGTCGCACCCATAAAAGCCATAGTAGCCCAGTGTTAGGTGCAATCGGCATCGTAATCAACCGTCGGAAAAGAAAATAATATTCAAAACGACAGCTCATTGTGTGAAGTGTCATTTCATTACGGCACCTCATGAGGTGCCGTAATGAAATGACACTTCAAAGCGACGCCATAGATTTGAATTTTTTTAGGCGGCAGCTATTTAACTGTCAAAAACAGCGTTTCATTCATTCTTACGCCGCGCCGGCATCGATTATCAATGGGGCGGTACAAAATGGCCGTCGACCTTGACCAGCGCAACATTTCGACGGCTGTGATATTGACGACACTTGGGCGGTAGGCCCACGGATCTCTTTTTAGTTTTATCATTCAGTTATTTTAGAAGTTACAGGGGGGGGGGGGCACACATTTTACCACTTTGGAAGTGTCTCTCTTGCAAATTATTCAGTTTAGAAAAAAATGATATTAGAAACCTCAATATCATTTTTGAAGACCTATCCATAGATACCACAGACGTATAGGTTTGATGAAAAAAAAAATTTTGAGTTACAGTTCTAAGTATGGAGACCCCCAAAATTTAGTGTTTTTTTTCTATTTTTGCGGTTCACAGAATACATGTACTTATCAAGTTTCAACAGCATAGTTCTTATAGTTTCGGAGAAAAGTGGCTGTGACATACGGACGGACAGACAGACAGACATGACGAATCTATTAGGGTTCCGTTTTTTGCCATTTGGCTACGGAACCCTAAAAAGGCTAACAAACAAAGAAACATTTATTATTATATACTCTTGTAGTTCTCCTGTGTTCTAAATTTTACTGGAATTATTTATTTTTTAATTAATTTTATGACTTGGCACAACTTTTCCACAAAAAAAATATGGTTAAATCATTTTCTCATTCACGCGCACAATACACCTGCCTTTTTTTTTAACGTGTGGAAACCTCCACGGGCTTCACCCCATCGATGCCAGCGAGGGGGTGGGCGTGTCGGAATCGAACCGACTAAAACTACACGATTTCCTCCCCAAGTGTCCATTGCCGGGCACCCCGACTAAGCCCCGAAAGGATAATCACAGGGTTACCGGCGGACGTTGCCCGCCATCGCGGCCTCGCCTGGTGGGGTCGGGTTTTATCCCGCGACGGTGAGAAGTGAAAAGTTGTGTATAAATGGTTATTGGACGAGAGCTTTTATAAGGTAGCAATATTTCCCCGGTAACCCTGGGGTTATCCTTTCGGGGGCGTACCCCCCTTTTTTTTTTCGTGCGGAAATCCCTTCGGATACCCCCCCGCCGGTCAGCGGGGGCGATTATGTCGGGCTTGAACCGACTAAAACCGCATGCCGTCTCGGGTCTACAGACGCCGAGGTGTAAGGTTGCCCATAGAGCATATACATCGCACCCCGACTGACCCTGGGCCATCTCCGGTTTCGAGATGCCCCCCTCGGGTTTGGGAACCACGGTGTCCCCATCTTGCCCCGGTTTGGGGGAGGGGCGCTAGTCGCCCCACCGTCCCGGCCTGCTTCTACTGGGGTGACAGGCGGCCTCACCTGCCACCCACAGGCCTGCGCTCATGGAGGACGGATATCGTTAAGCGACCTCCGACGCCTGAGTGCGCATCACCCGCTGCGGAGCACGCAGCATCCGCTCACTACTGGCCTTCAGGGCCTCCGCCCATATTGGGCACCCATACAGGGGGATGGACCGCACGATTCCCGCGTAGAGTCTCCTGCAGGAGTCATCGGGCCCATTCATGTTGGGCAGCAGCCGCGCTAAAGCAAGAGCTGTGCCCTTCAAATTTGCTCCAACTTCGGATGTGCTCTCCAAAGTCCCATCGGCCGTCGAGCACGAGCCCCAAATATTTCATTTGGAGCTTGATGCCGATGCGATTACCTTACACTTGGGCAGGACACCGTGCGATTTTAGTCGATGCACGACATAACCGCCCCCGCTGGCCGGCGGGGGGGATTCCGAAGAGATTTCCACACGTAAAAAAAAAAGGTAGAAATATTTTCATAGAAATATGCATGTTGTTCTAACCTCTGCATAAATGCATCGTGGTAGACGCTTTTTTGTGACTGTTTTATTTTAAAGTTGTTATTATTGCTTTGTACAATATACATGTAGGGTTTTTTGCAATGAGTATATCGAAATATTGATTTAAACTATCTATTGGCAATAAATACAATAATCTAGTTACACGGAACAGTCGTGTCGCCATTGTCCTTTCTCTCTAGCTCACTCTTGCATACATCTCGCTCCTATATCATCTGTCTCATTCTCACGCTGTCTTGCTCTCTTTCACTCACAATCCTACATACATTGTTTGCATGTCAACTATATGGCGAAATTCATTTGAACTATTTATACTCTAATTTTAATGTCCTTTTTAACACATTACACAAAAAGTGATAAATGAATTAATTTGAATCATGAAAGTACAAAAACCGGTCAAAAAAAAAAAAAAGTGCGAGTCGGACTCACAGATGAAGGGTTCAGTACCATTATCTATAAAAACATCTAAAAATTAGGTTTATTGTATGGGAGCCCATTAAATATTTATTTTATTCTGTTTTTTAGTATTTGCTATTATACGGAAACAGAAATACATCATCTGTGAAAATTTCAACTGTTTTACTATCACGGTTCAAGATATACAGCCTGGTGACAGACGGACGGATGGACAGCGGAGTCTTAGTAATAGGATCCCGTTTTAAAACCTAAGAAGCGAAAGATGTATAGGATCGTAGCAAATGTAAATTGATAGGAAAAGAAGTGTGAATTTATGTATGTATGAATGTGCAGACAAAATAAAAATTTCTGGATAATGGAATAATGGAATGGAATAATGAAATAATGGAATTGGCCATTGCATGCATGGGCCGACTCGACCGGGGAAGCACCACCCTCTCACAGAATATCGACGCCAAGTAACAGTATTTGAACTGATGCGTTCCGTTTGGTGAGTGAGACTGCCGGAGCCCAAACTCCTTTCCCATCCCCTCCCAGACTCCTTTCCCATCCCCTCCCAAACTCGTTTCCCATCCCCTTTCCTAAACAGGGTTGGCAGTGCGAGTGTGACGCTACTGGTGTTGCACACGTCCATAGGCCGCGGTAACCGCTTCCCATCAGGCGGGCAGTGTGCTTGCCTGCCACCTTAGTGGTATAAAAAAAAAATTGTTCATAAGATATTTCATGTTGTACTTATTGCTACTATAAATTAAAAAAGATCTCAAATTATAAAACCAATATTCAATAGGTACTTCACGAATACCTTGTCGGGGTGCGAGGGATATGCTTTAAGGACAACCTTACACCCCGACGTCTGAAGACCCGAGACGGCGTGCGCTTTTAGTCGGTTCAAACCCTATATAACCCCGCTGGCCGGTGGGGGGTTATCAGAGGGGATTCCGCACGAAAAAAAAAAACTAAAAAAATAGGTACTTCACGAATACCAGTACACTCTGCAACAGATTAAAAAGTCCAGATATGAGTCTGAAGTCACAAAGCTTGACCCGGCTAAGTTTGCCGTGCAACCTGATTCAATTTCCATGTTAATCCGAAACACGACACAAAGTCTCCTTTGTGCTGCAAGTTTTATTGTGTAACTAGTTTTTTTTGGTGACTGTGTTCTCTGCAATCTTTTAGTGTTGGAGGTAATATTTGTAATACCAGTGAAACAGTGAAGGAGTACTGTATTCCATTTTCATTATTACGAGCACGGTGATTAGTTAATTACACAGTGTTGCAACGGTTTTTTTTTTTAAATAAAACTGGTCAAGTACGTACCAAACCCTGTACAGTGGATCCCGTAGGAAAATTTTCATTTAAGATTAAATCGATGACATGAGATTCGAAGTTCAATTAAATCAATTAAATTTTTATGATTCCCGTCAGTTCTGATTGGTGACGAGTTACGAATTACGGGTGAGATACGAAAAAGTCAGTTATCTTTTTTATTATTATGAGTTTAGTACACCATCCCCCTTTTTTTTGTTTTTCTTCCTGCGGCAAGCCCTTCAAATACTTCCTCGCTGGCCAGCGGGGGTGGTTATGTCGAGTTTGAACCAACTTAAAGCGTACGCCATCTCGGGTCTTCAGATGTAAGGTGTGTCTTCGGGTGTAAGGTGGCCCAATAAGGCAATTCCCTCGCATCCCGGCTGACCTTGGGCAATCTACGGCTTTGAGCTGGCCCCCTCGGGCGTGCCCAAATTGCCCCGGAGAGGGGGGGCACGTGTCGTGCCGCCGCCCCGGCCTGCTTCTGCTGGATAGACAGACGGCTTCATCTGTCACCCCCAGGCCTCCGCTCATGGAGGACGGAGGTCGTTGAGCGTCCTCTGGCTTCTGAGTCACCTGCGCCGCGCGGCGAGCAAGTTGCGGGCCGGCGGGCAAGGAGAGTTATCAATCTCTACCGGGCTCGCTTCGCCGCCTTCTTCTCGAGCATTACTTGCTCGTAGAACCATCCCCTAAATAACAAATAACCAGTATTCATAAATACAATGCTTCAAACAAATTACATAATGAAACCAGTCACCTATAAAAAAGTAAGTTAACATGCTTTAGTCCAATTATCGTATAGGCAGAGTTGGTATGCGTATGTGGATAACGCTACTGTCATACTAATTCCACTAATATCGAAATGTGATAGTTTGGATGAATGGATGGATGTATGGATGGGGGTTTGTTACTCAATCACGCTCTAACGGCTGAACGAATCTGGCTGAAATTGGATACATGAATGGATTATAATCTCAAATAACACATAGGCTTTTACCCGGGAGGGGTGCGACTGGTTGGATCACCTTCAAGTTTGGTGCACCCTGGGCAACGTGGGCGATGACGCATCATTGATTGCTCCTCTGGAGTAGCTGGCGTCAACGTCAACGGCCAAGAGCCTAACCAACCGGCCTTTTTCAGGGCCAGCTGACCCCATTGCACGAGGGGGTCGGGATATGGCAGGCCTGCAAGGCCCGCGGGAGGGGTGGTCGCTCCAGGTACCCCTCTGCTCTTATCAGAGGGGACACTACGAATGGCCCAGGGTCAGTCGAAATGCGAGGGATGTGCTCTATGGGTAACCTTACACCCCGGCGTCTGTAGACCCGAGACGGCGTGTGGTTTTAGTCGGTTCAAGCCCGACATAACCACCCCCGCTGTCCGGCGGGGGGGTATCCGAAGGGATTTCCGCACAAAAAAAAAGGCTTTTTTCCGGGAATAAGTTTCCATGGGTAGCGGGAACAGGATCAGGATTCCAGGGTGGCAAAGCCGCGGGCAACAGCTAGTAAGTTATAAATAATAAAAAAAGAAGGGGGAGGCGGGAGTAGCCTTTGGTCTTCCCGGAAGACTAAAGGCTATTCCTGCTTTGCAATTTCTTTTTTTTAGGGTCGGCAGCGCGAGTGTGACGCCCCATGGTGTTGCACACGTCCATAGGCCACGGTGACCGCTTCCCATCAGGTGGGCCGTGAGCTTGTCTGCCACCTGAGTGGTATAAAAAAAAAAAAAAAAGATATGTAACATTTTTCATGATGTGACATTTCATCGAATATCCGCAACTAATTTATTACAAACATAAATCGGTATCACTTACCGATCCCTGTTACTCGAGTAATGTCAAGTGAGGCAACGAATTCAATGAGCGTGTCTAGCGTTATTTTTGGTGGTAATTTTTGTACAGGAGTTTGTGGATTGCATGCCGAAAAAAAAAACTGCTCCGCTCCATTAAACAGAGTAAGTGAAAACAATGGAAAAATATTGCTTTTTTATGAATTTATGGCAGTTTTATGGATTAACTATTCTTTCTGGTTCATTCAATGGAACTGTGTGCGTGACATTTAATTAGTTCGGATGCTTGAAGAAAGGTTTCAATAAAATCATTTTTTTTTACTTCTTGTAGCAATTGAGTAAATAATCCAAGAAAATTTGCTGACCTCTACCGACTTCACACTGAAAACAATCGTAAATAAGTAATTTTTAACAAAAAACTTGCAACGACTCATACAAAAAGGTACTGTAAAATGGAAAATAAATGAGTTACAGATTTAATTTATAAGATCAATGCGTATATTCTGTTGAAGTCGGTGCCAAGTCAAAGCCAAATCCCCGACTTCATAGACGCTTGTGACGTCACTACGGCCACCTACTCGCGCGCAGGCCACACACTCCTGGTGGCACGAGCCCGCGGAGATTGAAGAGAGGAGAGGATATGGTTATCCTCTCCTCTTTTCAATCTCCGCGGGCTCGTATATAAGCGCGCGTGGTGACCCCTCAGCCCTCTCTCGCCGCAATAGCAGCGCACAAGGTATGTGTACAATTCTACTCCTCGAGACCAGCCTCCCACCTTCTTAAGCCTCGTGCCTTCGATCTCTCGACCTTGATCTCAATGTGATAACACAATCGTGTGACTGTAATAAGCTCACATCTGCTTTTTACTGAACTTATACGTGTTTCAATTATCTCTGTTACCTAAATATCACACTAATTACCCTTACGGTACTGGGAGTAAACCCACTACATACACGCAGCACGCTATAAGTTGATAAAGTTTCATCGTAATATGATGAATGAATATAACAAAAACAAACATTGATTGTTATAATGTTAGATAATTTTAAGGCAGGTACACTAATAATCCGGTAAGGGCCATCATGGAGGATTGACTAGAGAGGCGACACGGAAGCCTCTCGTACCGACTGACGCAGGTGATCTCCGGGAAGGGGTGCTTCGGGGACCACCTGCATCGGATCAGGAAGGAGCCAACGCCTGAGTGTCATCACTGCGACGCGAGCGAGAACTCAGGGCTGCACACGCCGGTGGACGGCCCGGCGTGGGAGGCGCCGAGGCGTGACCTCAGCCATCGGGGTGGGAGTCCTCTCGCTCGGCAGCATGATTGCGGCAATGGTGCGGAGTGCGAGTGCGTGGGCCGCCGCCACCTCCTTCTGCGAGCATGTAATGCTCGCGAAGGAGATGGAGATTTAGAACTCTCCCGGCCCGCCGAGCCCGCAACTTGCTCGACGCGCGTCGCAGGCGACTCAGGCGCCGGAGGTCGCTTAACGACCTCCGTCCTAAATGAGCGCAGGCCTGGGGGTGGCAGATGAGGCCGCCTGTCACTCCAGCAGACGCAGGCCGGGACGGTGGGGCGACTAGCGCCCCTACCTCAAACCGGGGCAAGTCGGGGACACCTCGAAACCGGAGATGGCCCAGGGTCAGTCGGGGTGCGAGGAATATGCTTTATGGGCAATCTTACACCCCGGCGTCTGTAGACCCGAGACGGCGTGTGGTTTTAGTCGGTTCTAGCCCGACATAACCGCCCCCGCTGGCCGGCGGGGGGGTATCCGAAGGGATTTCCGCAAGAAAAAAAAAAGGTACACTAATATCAGAGTCAAGTGGTATTTTTTATAATCTCTCTACGCTACGCTACGCTCTAATTTACTAGTGATCAATATCTATTTAGTAAGTACTCATCATTTTCAGCCATCCACAAAGAATGATTATGAAAAAATTAATCACTTGTAATTAATTATTTCAATATGTGTAGCAAGTTCCACCAAGCGAAATCAATTCGCAGTTAAAAATAGGCAAAAATATGTTTGTCGTAAGTAATACCATTGGGGGCGAGCCAAACGTTTAATAACGAGTTATTATTTCCATTAAATTTTAAGCATTTTGTATGCTTACATTTTTCTTTTCCGCAAAATTCGCCCTGTAAGGGACTGGTCGCAGGTTCGAGTCCCGTCCTAGATGTTCTCTTTTTCCGATCTAAATCTATAACGAGTTATTATATGTTTAATATATAATTTGATTACTTTTAAGGTCTCTAAGTGACTCAATATTTTTTTTATTTTCTTAAAATTTAAAAAAAAATCAGAATTAAAATCAGTTTACAATTAATTTTACAACTTAAATTACCAACAGAAACCTAAATCTAGGTAATATCGCGGCTCAGAGGATCTCGATTCAAAAGTACTTAAGGCCTTCGGGGAAATTTATTTTGCCCCCAGTACGGAGCAGCGAACTAAGTCTTATCATCCACCTAATAGGTTTCCACAAAGACGCCGCTGGAGCCAATACGGGCACGTAAAATTTATTGTTAAGATAGGAAATTCTCAGTGCTTTCGTTGTCTAATAAGTGATCGTAATCGGAAGTCGATCAGATTTTGATTTCTAGTTCAAGTTTATTATTTTTTTAACGGCATAGTTAGGACATTTTCATTGGTTTTTATTCTCCAGAGAGGGGGGGACCCCTAAAAGGATGAATTAGGGATTAAATGCTTATAGAGGAAATTTCTCACTTTTGAAGGAAGTAGCATGAATTTAATATTGAAACTGATTAAGTGTGTGTATTTGTCTATTATAGGTTAACAATAACTGGAAACAATTGTGGTGCTGTAAATGGGTTCTAGGAAATGCTATATTATTTTTTGTAATTTTTCGCCCGGCAGAGAAAAAGCCTATGTGTTATTCCAGCCCATAGTCCATCCCTGTGCCAAATTTCAGCCAGATCCGTTCAGCCGTTTGAGCGTGATTGAGTAACAAACATCCAAACATATTCACAAACTTTCACATTTATAATACTAGCTGTTCCCGCTTCCTATGGGAACTTACTCCCGGGATAAAATGTAGCCTACGTGGTATTCTTTATTATAATCTATCCATGTACCAAATTTCAGCTAGATCCATTCACCCGTTTTTGTGTGACAAAGTAACAAACATCCAAACATCATCACAAACTTTCGCGATTAAAATATTAGTCTTGGTAAAAGAATATGTGTATAATTGATATTCACAATTAGATCCAGTAGCGCTGCAATAGGGTATTTGACTACTGCTAAAAAATAGTTCTGTATTATGTATTACAACATAAAAATGCAGATGGCATCAATATTTTTTTGAGAACTGTTTTATTTACGACTAGCTGACCCGGCAGACTTCGTATTGCCTCAATGGATAACAACTTCCATATTTATTCACCTTTTAAACCTTCTCTGGACCTCCACAAATAATTCAAGACCAAAATTAGCCAAATCGGTCCAGCCGTTCTCGAGTTTTAGCGAGAGTCACGAGCAGCAATTCATTTTTATATATAAGAGAAGAAGAAGATAAAAATCGATATTAAAGTTTGATTTAAAAAAAGTACGCGCCATAACGGATCCCGTGACATGTGACGTCACACCTAAGTAAACAGTGAGCGACTTTTTTTTTTTTTACGTGCTGAAATCCCTTCGGATTCCCCCCGCCGGCCAGCGGGGGTGGTCATGTCGTGTCTCGACTAAAACCGCACGGTGTCCTCCCCAAGTGTCCGTTGTCGGACACCCCGGGTAAGCCCTCGAAAGGATAACCCCAAATGAACAGTGAGCGACTTAAAGCACGTTTATATAATTATTGAAATTAGTTGCAAAAATAATGGTTTATTTTGAAATATATAAGATAAAAGTGAAACATTATTAGTAATTAATAATTGAACCAGTCGATTAACACTAAGAAATGCAGACAGCCTGTATTGAAAAACTGTTTACTTATGTGTGACGTCACAGAGTGTTTATAAGCACGTGATCAAATCTCAAAAAGAGTGAGATTTTAATCTTGATTTTTTAACAAAAAAGAAACTTATTTTATATTGAAAATTAATAAAATATGTTTCTTACGGTACATTTTATCAGGATGACAACAATTCGTACAATATTTTAAATATAGTCAAAATGCCTATTGGGTCATATGATTTTTCTCATAAATTTTTTTCTTACGATAACGTGGCAGGCCACTAGTTAAACATATATCGCACACAGAAATACTGATACAAATGTCGAACATGATAGTATCTTCAAATAGCAAGAAATATCCTCTCATTTGCTATCTTTCATCTCCACTGTTATATCGTACACGTACAGTCGTACACCCTTTTGTTAAAGTCCTATCTCCTATGAAAAGGGTTAAAGATTTATTACCATTTGTAACTTGGCAGCTATACATACCATTATATCAAGTGATACGTGCTATTATATATGTTAAATTGCGTGGCATTTTTATCATTTACCTCCTGATATGTAAATTTATGGTAATTCGATTCTATAATAGATTATACAGGATTATTGTTGAATTTTTATGGATTCACAGGGCCTTTTATCTGCGTAAATGAATGTCATTTTATTCTCATTTCTTTCCTTAAAATATCTACATTAGAACATAATATATTTTACTGTACACCCACAAATAATACTACAAGTTTTTTAAATGTATAGTATGTACAATGAGCGGCCTAATCGCTGAAAGCAATCTCTTCCTGACAACCTTGGTTGTGTGGTAGTTGCATTGTACCTGCTGGGAATATTTGTATTAAATAAATAAATAATTATAAGTACACTATAATTTTATTAATATGGAGTACCAATAAAGTATAGATACGTATTTATCTACAATAATATAACTAGGACGGTTACCAGCTTCGCAATCAACCCAAACTTAAGCGTAGCGAGATTTGCCTATTCAACAATAGACGACTTTTCCATTGATTTGGTTTTTCCGTGATTATTCCTCGATGGTACGTCGGACATCAACTTTCGACCCATAGAGACACTCAGCACACTGTGCTTGATAACCGTGCCAAGTTTGGTCAAGATCGGTCGAGCCGTCTAGGAGGAGTATGGTTTCACGCGAAAACCCGATTTGTGGAGAAAGACGCTTCGCTCGCCTTCGGCTCGCTACGCTTAATAAAATAATACGATACTCATATCAAATTTACAACACGAGCTTCATTCTCTACGTTGTAAAAAGAGAGGCATAAAAGATGAAAATTTCTCTATAAAAACTGCCATTAACTCTGAGTTAGTATTAAAGTAAACTACTCATATGATATGTACTTCAAGGTGCTACAAAATAACTTCCACCCACACCAATCAATGTCATTTACAGTATCGTAACAGACGCTAACTAGCACGAGGGTGTTAATCGCACAAAGCGCTCGTTAGGTGCGGTCGCGTTCAGCGCAATGAAACTTCAACCCTTGATTACTGGCGCATCAACGATCCAGATTTTGGAATCGATTATTTTAATTTGAATGATTACAGTGTTAGGTATACTACATCTGCAAGTGCAAAGTTTAGGTGATCATGATGAAGTTTTATACTGTAGCTGACAACAATTCTGTTTCGTGAACATATTTTTTTTTGACGATTCTGGTAACACCCTTTCGTATTCTTAGTCTGCTCGTCTGTTCCGAAACTGCTGGACTAAAAATAAATTCAATTTTAGTACATATGCAAAGATAACTCAATCAAAAGAGTATATATTGTTAGGATTCATATGAAAAATAAATACCTTTTCAAAATGTATGTAGGTGACGTTTAAAATGAACGAGTTTGAACGATAAAGATTAACTTGATTATAATACCTATTTGTAAAAACACAAATACTATCCTGCTAGAAGAGCAGTAGTAATTTGTAACAAGAATGTATTTGTTCCAACTGAGAGTGTTTAGCGGTAAAGCGTGTCTTATAAATCTGTATGCACTGATTTGCATTATTCTTACAGCATCTGTCTGACACTCACTAAGATAATAGATTGATAGGTAGATCATATACTCCCTTTCTTGTAATAAATATTGAAAATGATACAATATTTTAAAATGTTAGGTATTGAACTTAAGACTTAAAACTTGAGGTAGGACATGACGCTACTCCCGTCCAACTGAGCAGTCCGACTGGGGAAGTACCTCCGCCCTACAGAATACCGCGGCCATAATAACCTCGTATTGTGTTCCCGGCGGTGAGTAGGGTAGCCAGAGCTCACTGAGAGTTTTTGTGCTGTCAGAGGGAAGAGTCTTCCTTCTGACAGCACAAAAACTAAAAAAGGAGGGAGAGGCGGGAGTAGCCTTTGGTCTTTCCGTAAGACTAAAGGCTATTCCTGCTTTGCAATTTCTTTTTTTTTACGGTCGGCAGCGCGAGTGTGACGCCCCTGGTGTTGCACACGTCCATAGGCCACGGTGACCGCTTCCCATCAGGTGGGCCGTGAGCTTGTCTGCCACCTGAGTAGTATTAAAAAAAAAAAAAACTAGAAATGAGCATAGTGAATGTTAAACAATTAGCTCTTTAGAATCACGAAATGGCTTCTGTTGTAATATTGCACTCCCTGCTTAGTGGAAAACAAAAAGTTTTAGTTAGTTCACAAATTAAAACAATTAGTGTTTGCAGCGGCTGCCATGAATTGTTGCTATTTAAGTTTGGAGCGCTAATTATAACTATGCGAATATATTTGACTCCTATGTGCATTATAAATTTTAGACGAGTGTGTAAATATTTGTAATCCTACTGAGAATACTATATGCTTTTTAGGTAGATTTCGATGAACCGGCTCCACCCGAGCCACGTTGGGCGCTTAAGCGACTTGATCGGGAGCTCCTCCTGGAAGCCGCCATCGTACAGGCCTGGGCCCCTGCGCCGGACAGGCCTGTCAGCATAGACGATGAGGCGGAGTGGTTCCGGGAGGCCATGACCCGTGTCTGTGACGCGGCGATGCCTAGGGCTCCGCCCTATAATCCGAGGGGTCAGGTCTACTGGTGGTCGTCGGAGATCGCGCAGCTCAGACGGGGCTGCGTGATCACGCACCGCCGGTGGGCCCGATTCCGTAGGAGGCGTCGCCGCCCCGCACATGCGGAGGCCCGAGAGGCGGAGTTGTACGAGGGATACAGGGAGGCCAGACGAGCCCTCCGAGCGGAGATAAGGCGTTCCAAACGGGACGCCTTCCGTGAGCTGCTGGAGACGCTGGAGCGGGACCCTTGGGGGCGGCCCTACCGGATGGTGAGGGGCAAGCTGCGCCCCAAGGCCCCGCCGTTAACCCGGTGTCTCCAGCCGGATCTGCTCGGAGGAGTTGTTGGCTCCCTGTTCCCAGCGCGGGCGGTGGAACATGTTCCACCGCGGATGACTCCGCCTCGGTTGCGCATGGCGCCCGACGTGGAAGACGACGACGTGCCCGAGGTCACTTGGGTAGAACTAGAGCTGGCGGTGAGAAGGCTAAGAGCCAAACACACCGCCCCGGGACCCGACGGCATTCCAGGCCGAGCGTGGGTCCTAGCTCTAGTCGACGACGCTCTCGAGCCCCGACTGAGAGGGCTTCTCAGCGCATGTTTGGAGCGGGGCCAGTTTCCGAAATTGTGGAAGACGGGGAAACTGGTTCTCATCCGAAAGGAGGGGCGCCCGGCGGACTCGCCGTCCGCCTACCGGCCCATAGTGTTGCTCGACGAGGTGTGCAAGCTCTTTGAAAGAGTAATTGCGAAGCGCCTCGTCGAGCACCTCTCAAGAGTGGGGCCGGACCTGGCGGATGGCCAATATGGCTTCCGCCAGAGGCGCTCCACTGTGGATGCCATCATGCGCGTGAGGGCTCTGGCGGAGGATGCAGTAGCCCGGGGTGAGGTGATGTTGGCGGTGTCCCTGGACATCGCCAACGCGTTCAACACCTTGCCCTGGAGTTGCATTAGGGAGGCGCTCGTGTATCACGAAGTGCCTCTCTACCTCCGCCGCATAGTCGGGGCGTATTTGACGGAGAGAGCCGTCATCTACCCAACAGTGACCGGTCTCGGTCGGCGTGAAATGTCGTGCGGTGTTCCACAGGGATCGGTCCTGGGGCCGCTCCTGTGGAACATCGGATACGACTGGGTGCTTCGCGGTGAGCTCGTAGGCGGTGCCGCCGTCACGTGCTACGCGGACGACACGCTCGTGACGGCGTGCGGGGCGACGTACCGCGAAGCGACCCGAAAGGCCACGACCGCGGTTGCCCAAGTCGTTAGGCGGATCCGGCGGCTGGGTCTCGAGGTGGCCCTGCATAAAACCGAGGCCCTGTTCTTCCATGGGCCTCGGAGCAAGCCACCCGAGGGATCCAGTCTCATCGTGGGAGGAAATCGCATCGGCATCAAGCCCCAAATGAAATATTTGGGGCTCGTGCTCGACGGCCGATGGGACTTCGGAGAGCACATCCGAAGTCTGGCCCCCAAATTGAAGGGCACAGCTCTTGCTCTGGCTCGGCTGTTGCCCAACATGAGGGGGCCCGATGACTCCTGCAGGAGACTCTACGCGGGGATCGTGCGGTCCATGGCCCTGTATGGGTGCCCAATATGGGCGGAGGCCCTGAGGACCAGAACTGTGCAGATGCTGCGCGCTCCGCAGCGAGTTCTGGCCATCAGGGTCATCCGAGGGTACCGCACGATCTCCTTCGAGGCGGCGAGTCTCCTTGCCGGAACTCCGCCATGGGACCTGGAAGCGAGAGCCCTTTCGCAACTGTACCAGTGGCGAAAGGAGGCGCGGGAGCAGGGATGGAACCCCGAGCCTCGAGAAATCGAGGCCGTGCAGTCCCAGCTCCGCCAGGCCATCGTGGTGGAGTGGAAGGAACGACTTGGGCAACCAAGCGCAGGGCACGCCGCAATAGCGGCGGTAAGGCCCATCATGGAGGATTGGCTGGAGAGGCGACACGGAAGCCTCTCCTACCGACTGACGCAGGTGATCTCAGGGAAGGGGTGCTTCGGGGACCACCTGCATCGGATCAGGAGGGAGCCAACGCCTGAGTGTCATCACTGCGACGCGAGCGAGGACTCAGGGCTGCACACGCTGGCGGACTGCCCGGCGTGGGAGGCGCCGAGGCGTGACCTCGTGGCAGCCATCGGGGTGGGAGTCCTC
Source organism: Cybosia mesomella (assembly GCA_946251805.1). Taxonomy (NCBI): domain Eukaryota; kingdom Metazoa; phylum Arthropoda; class Insecta; order Lepidoptera; family Erebidae; genus Cybosia; species Cybosia mesomella. The sequence goes on along the minus strand of OX276402.1, from coordinate 4,922,965 downwards.
TCGCTCGGCAGCATGATTGCGGCAATGGTGCGGAGCGCGAGCGCGTGGGCCGCCGCCGCCTCCTTCTGCGAGCATGTAATGCTCGCGAAGGAGGGGGCGGAGCGCGCCCGGGAGAGACTTAGAACTCTCCCGGTCCGCCGAGCCCGCAACTTGCTCGCCGCGCGTCGCAGGCAACTCAGGCGCCGGAGGTCGCTTAACGACCTCCGTCCTCCATGAGCGCAGGCCTGGGGGTGGCGGGGGAGGCCACCTGTCACCCCAGCAGAAGCAGGCCGGGACGGTGGGGCGACTAGCGCCCCTCCCCCAAACCGGGGCAAGACGGGGACACCGTGGTTCCCAAACCCGAGGGGGCCATCTCGAAACCGGAGATGGCCCAGGGTCAGTCGGGGTGCGAGGGATATGCTCTATGGGCAACCTTACACCCCGGCGTCTGTAGACCCGAGACGGCGTGCGGTTTTAGTCGGTTCAAGCCCGACATAACCGCCCCCGCTGGCACGCGGGGGGGTATCCGAAGGGATTTCCGCACGATAAAAAAAAAAAAAAAAAAAAAAAAGGTAGATTTCGATGAAATCGATCTACCTATTGGTTTCTTGACTACTGTCGAATTTTAAAAAAAAAATCTTCATAGGAGGTCTAGTTATGACCCCCTGAGCCCGAAATGACCACTGGTCAAAAAGTTTATATATATATATATGTATGTATGGTCCCACTTCCCAAAATTTGCGGCACTTTCACGGTCGCATTTTTGCCCCGATCGCTTTCAAACTGCGGTCAAAAATTGCTTGGGTGTAAACTTAGTTTAAGTTCGTGAACGGGTGGAATCCGGCCTAAGGGGACGGTAGGGCCTCACTTTTTGTGAAATCAGTTTTTCCTCAAAATTTCTTGTTCCATGTAAGATATTCGAACCGTTCTAATTTTATCCCATAGTATACATGAATACCAACAACTTTTGAGTATAAACCTATAAGATTAAAACTTTAACTAAAAGTGGAGGGGGGAAAACCAAAATTTTTCGGGAAAAAAATCATAACTTCTAACCGGTGAACATTCTTGGTCGTAAACATTTTTAATCGATAGGCCATTTTTAAGTCTAAAATAAATGTCTGAAAAGTTTTTCGCTAAAAGTTACCGTTTTAAAAAAAAATTAAACTGTTTAAAGTCCGTAATTCTCTATATAAAATAATATTAATTGCTTCACGAAATCTACCTGTGCGTTCCCCCGGCGGAAACGGATTTTTCTATTATGGTCAACGTCAATATGACTAGGAGCGGCGGTAGCCCAGTGGTGTACGTAACGGACTGCCGAGACGAGATCTCGAGTTCGGTCCCCAGTCGCCCCGGGCACACACCTCTGACTTTTCGTAGTTATGTGTGTATTAAAAATGTTGATTATCGCTCGCTTAGTAATGCGCCTGATAGATGGCTACAGGCTCGCCCCCTATTACATTGGGAACTAAACATAACTGGCGAATCGTGGGTGTGTAATACACCTCTGCCTACCCCTTCTGGGATACAGGCGTGAAGTTATGTTTATGCAATATGACTTTACTTGGCCTAATGGTAAGCTAAAGGAAAAGTCTCAGGAATGAAGGTCACCATTATAGACACCAATTATGCTACAGTGGTGGCGCTTAGCTTGACAATCTCATCAGATGCTTTTCCACGCCCTGCTTAAAGAACCCAGGACTGTAGGAAGGTGGATCTACGTGTGCTTGTAGAGAATTACAAGTTTTGATTGTGCGGCAAATAAATTTGACTTGATAGTGCCGAACCGCTTGGTCCTTGATGGAATCCTTTGCACAGTGTGAAGGTGATATCTTAGCGTGGGAAAGGAGAGGGTGGGAATAATTGAAAGAGCTCATTGGAATACTCGCCATGGTAAACACGGTAAAATAATGCCTTAGAGACAGACCGCACGTCGCTGCAACCTGTCGACAGCATCAAGTAAGTACTATTAATGCAAAATTAACATGCTTCTTCATTTGTATACCGTTTAAATTATCCCACTATTATTGTTCTCATGTTCAGTTTTCATTACTCTGTGCTTTCGTAAATCTAATGTTCATTCATCATCAACCTATGCTAGTCCACTGCTGGACATAGGTCTCCCCTAATGAGTGACATAGCACCCTGACTTCAGCTTGCCGCATCCAGCATCTGCCCGCAGTCTTTCGCAGATCGTCATCCCATCTGGCCGGAGGGTGTCCTACACTACGATTGCCGAGTCGCAGTCTTCACTCAAGAACACGTTTAACCCAGTGGTTGGTGGTTCTTCGCGAGATTTGGCCGACCCACTGCCACTTCAGCTTGCTAATTCTTTGAGCTATGTCGATAATGTAATCGATTCTAATTGTTAATCAAAATTGTTAATTCGTTCAATATCTTCAAACCGCTTGTGTTGGTCTACCCTGTTCCGCCCCTTCAGATAAATTTCATTGTAAATCAAGTAACAATAAGATTTCCGTTTGTTACATTTAAATATATATATCGATCCAGTCAGTGTAATATTTAAATTATTCAACCAGCGTCAACCAGTCAACCCAGTCACCACATCAAAGAGACATCCTAGGGATGAGAGGAGTATTTCACTACAGAACGAATTTTTGGATAACTATTATGAAATGGTCTTACTCCATAGAAGTTCTACAATTTTTTTGAAATTTGCTTAGCTTACGAGTGATATTGGCCTGTACTCTGAAGATCTAGGTGGGTACAATACATTTGTTAGATTACCACAAATTCTAGTCTACACACGGGACCACAGACCTCCATGATCGGGGTTGTATTCGGCCGACTTGCCGTTCTTACAGAAGCAGGCCAAGACGGCGGCGTGTCGTGTGTATCTTACACACGCCTGCCAACTCACCGTCGCGAGATAAAACCCGACCCCATAGGCGAGGCCGCGATGGCAGCCAAAGTAATCGGTAATCCTGGGGTTATCCTTTGAGGACTTACCCGGGGTGCCAGCAATGGACACTTGGGGAGGACACCGTGGGATTTTAGTCGGTCCGATTCCAACACGCCCATCCAATCGATGGCACCGATGGGGTGAAGACTGTGGGAGTTTTCACCCGTAAAAAAAGAAGATTACCACAAACATGTATCAAGTAAATATTCATAGAAATAATGTAACGTGATAAAACCTTTTTACAGTTATAAATCTAGTTCGTTAAACGCGGCTGTGCTATGCAACAGTAGGTATAAGTTATCAAAAGTATCCCAACTACCAATTTGCTGAAAGCAAAAATTCGTTGTTAGTTGAAAACAATTAAGCGGTCTAACTGGTGCTGGATGGCGGTCTAGCTGCGAACTTTGTTGAAACTCATTGTAGGTAACTGTGATGTCTGTATCATTTGGATATGGTAATCTTAAACTATAAAATTTTGCACTATCGTCTGGAAAACCTTAAGCTCTTATAAAGTAATGTAAACTACATTGTTGGACACATAATATTAACTTTTTATTTTCTTGGAATTATGTAATAATGACGTTGATAGATTGCACCGTATTATTTGTGAACCCGAATCAGCTTGCGAAACATGGATGCTAAACACATCCATATTTTGCCTTTTACTTATTTATTACGGAATTTTTATAATTATTCCAGAGTATTTATGAATTCATAGGTCATCCAACACATATTCACAAGAAAGGAAGGTCAACGCGAACATGAGCTTATGTGATTAAGTTTTTCCACCTCTAATTAGTTGAGGCTAAAATTGTTGAAGAAAAGTCAGTTTTACTCGTAGATTCTTTAAGACAACCCCTCTTATAGATTCTAATACCTCTTCTTTCTTTAACTCTGAGTGGAAATTAATTGTGTTTGCCATTTATTTTATGCATATTTTTTGATTGATGTACAATAAAATTTATTTCTATTCTATTCTAGGACCCCGACAAGTGTCTAGACTTAATTATTATTAAGACGTTTTAATACTCACCCATAAAATTCCTAATTACCGTTATTTTCATCCGCCCGCTCCACTATAACATCAGATATTGTAGTAGTATGCCTTCATTCCTTCTGATCAAGGCTGATACAGGGGGTCGTTTAGCCTCTGAATTTTTTTTTTATATACCATCGTTCATTAAGTGAATTAAAATATACGACACAATTTTTTGATTTTATAATAAAAGAAATACATAATCGCCTTTTTCCTTCCGGGGTAGGCAGTAACAACTGTTCACTATCTACTTATAAATAAATATTCTAGAACATTCTACACAGCGCTATCTAGACCCAAAGTAAGCATAGTTTAACTAGCTTGTGTATGTAATATACTTACTTAAGTCTTTTTTTTTGTAAATACAAACATATTATACATAGAAACATTATGTCCGTACACACTTCAATTCCTACGCTAAGTTCCAAATTTAATTCAAATAATTTACATATAAGTATTCTTGCGGAACGCTTTATCTAAGGAAACTATGTCAAAATAAGTTTTGTTGCAGTTGCAGTTTCTAGTAATATTTTTTTGTCTCAAAAGTCAATATTATCGAACAAAACAAAGAATCACACAACATTTTGTTGAGTGAGTGATGTATAATAGCATAATACAATGTTTATAAACTTTACACAGTGAACACATTTTGTTGATGTGATTTTAAAGTGACACGTCCTTTACAAACAAGGTGGGTGCGGAGCGTGAGAACAGGATCTGCTGACGACGTCAAGTGCTTTTGACGATAACAACAGTACGTGGTTCTTACAAATGTTAAAAAAGTAAACTGTGAATTTTTTGATTATGAATATTTTAATGGTTGAATTTTTCAATTGGGCGTGGATGGCTCTCTAAAAATGCTCAAAGTACTCTCGGGCCCTATTTTAATGAAAATTAAAACTGCATAGTTTAATTTTCATAACATAACATAACTTCACGCCTGTATCCCCGAAGGGGTAGGCAGAGGTGTATTACACACGCACGATTCGCCAGTTATGTTAAGGGCCCAATGTAATAGGGGGCGAGCCTATTGCCATATACCGGGCACATTATGAAGCGTGCGATAATTAACATATTATATTAATGCACACATAACTACGAAAAGTCAGAAGTGTGTGTCCAGGGCGACTTGGGATCGAACTCGAGACCTCGTCTCAGCAATCTGTTATGTATGCCACTAAACTATCGTAGTTAAATTTAAAGAATATTAATACTCCTAGCCAGGAATCGAACCCATTGATTTCGAAATTATTACACCATTCGATACTGCTGCTAATAATGAATTCTGGGAAGTAATATAAACATACGGCATTTTACTTGAATTATATTTTCATAGGCGGCATGTCATCATAATCACGGTTGGTTACAGTTTATAAGTTTTATGTGCATTGGCTCTAGTTATTTGTATCCTTTGGTAGGTGTACAATAAAAAGTATCTATCTATCTATCTATCTATCCGTCTATCTTGTAACGGTAAATTTTTTTATGAAAGTTTTTTGATGAAGTTTACATAAAGTTGAAGTTTAAAGGTGTGACTTATGCACTGTGAAATTTAATAAAGTAATGTATTGCTAACTTCCGGCTAGGGCGAGCAGAGATAAATAAAAGTTTGATTACAATATATTAGGATTATAATCGGTAAGAGAAAGTTACATAAATTTATATAAGGTAATTGAGTAAATGAACCTCAGGGGATGGATTCATAATAAATATTCTGCCGTGGCGTTGTTCGGTCCGTTGTGCAAAGATGGTAGTATGCACTTAGCTAGTGAACACGTGGCTAGTGGTGTTGCCGGCGTGCCAGGGTCTCCGCTGGTGTGCCTCGCTACCGCTAAGATGGTGCGAAGCCCTGTGCGAAGACCCTGGAAATAGGAAAGGTGCGGGTCAGTTTGTCACTAGGCAATTACGTCCAAGTGACCCGCTAAAATAGCAGGTGAAGAGAATCTCCCAGCGGCAATGCAGCGTAGCTAGAAGCTATAAAAAAAAGAATATAAGTAGGCAGCACAAGCTGGTGCCGCGACCTCTGACCGTAGGGGCCATCGGCCTCGTGGCACTAATTAGGTTGGCTGAAATAGCACACAGTAAAATAAAATATATATAGCCATGCATTTTAGCAGGCAATAAGCTGCACCGCTGGAAAGTCTTCACCTGTAGAAGAAGTAGGAAATGTTGATCTCAAAACTTACCCGGAGCCGACAGCAGTTGGCCACGGGGTCAAAGTGACCTTCCTCGGCGAAGGTTGCCAAGGAAAGGAACGATATAAGAGCCGTCAGTTGATGACTGGGCTAGTGCTGTCCAATCTCGCTCGCACAACCATAGATATTTAGTAATAACTATCGAAACATACTAAAATATCGATTAATTTACGGATATTGTTTTAATTAGATTTATAAAGAATCCACAACGTTACAATCTATCTATCTATCTATCTATCTATCTATCTATCTCTATCTGATAATTAAATAACTAATGTGATTCTTATACTACATTACATGCTTTTATTGATATTCAGGATACAAATAAAAAAAAAACATATGATTCTGTAATTATTAACAAAAAGTAATACAAAACAAGTAGGTACAATGCAAAATAAACGCCTCTAGCTTAACTTGTAGAATACCGTAAATTTATATAATTATGTTATCCTCATTCACGTCAGAATATCATATCAAATATCTCAGTTAACTTCCAACATGAAAGTAAACAGAAACCACTGGAGTGCAGACTCGTGGTACAGTGAAGAGCAATTTATTACTTTTAAGTTACTCCTGCACTATGGAATTTGATGAAAAGCTTGTTGCAAAATGTACCTTAATAACAAATGCTAAACTGTACTATTGACTTACTAAATAATCATGAACTCAGATTCTATTTTCAGTTTTACAGATGAATGTTAATAGTGTCTTAGCGGTACGAGGAATGTTTTTTAATTTTACCTATCAAGTAATATGCAAGATATTGTCATAGCCAACTTATAATTTGGTCTTACATACATCATAGGCGAGTTCTTTTAATCTCAAACCATTACTGAACGTAAAGTTATTAAATACAAAATGAAATTATAAATTGATTGAAACAAGGTATTCTACTCAATAAAAAATACCATCGCCTATTGGTACACGTTGAGTGAAAAGAATTTTCGAAATCGGTTCATACACGACGAAAATATCGATGAACATACAAAACAAATTCATACAGACGAACATATCACGTCCTCCTATGACATATAAAGATAGTGACGTTTAACTATTATTTTTAGATACAAATTATTTTGAAGTGAAATCTTCTTTAGTGGCGTCTTGTGCACTTTTTATGTAATGGGTAAAAAAGGTTAAACTCGCGTCAGGACACGTGTCCTGTACGAGAATTCGTAAGATTAGTTTTTATAACAACGCCATTTTTCGTGTTTTCATTTCTATCGGCACTACCAAAGTGCCACTTTTTTTTTTTTTATACTGGTGACTTATTCTATAAGGAAGTAGACTGTGAGGCGGGACCCTTTTTTTTTTCTTTTTTTTTTTTTTTTTTCTTTTATCGTGCGGAAATCCCTTCGGATACCCCCCCGCCGGCCAGCGGGGGCGGTTATGTCGGGCTTGCACCGACTAAAACCGCACGCCGTCTCGGGTCTTCAGACGCCGGGGTGTAAGGTTACCCATAGAGCATATCCCTCGCACCCCGGCTGACCCTGGGCCATCTCACCACTAACAGCATCGCTCATCCTGTCTCCTCTGAAAGCAGAGGAGTACGGAGAGCGATGTGTTCCCGCCACGTTGGGTATTGGCCGACGATCAATGCCAACCCTATGAAGGGGTGAAGGGGAAGCCATTGACCGCCGCCCAGGGTGTACCGGCCGCTCCGATTCCGTTCCCCCCGGACTGCAGCGGGATCGGAATCGGAGCGACACTCGAGGAGGTTACCCAACACACACCCCTGTGAGGCGGGACCTAGCTCATTTCAACACGTCTTGAATATTCCACGTTATCTGCATGATCAAACATGTTTATATCACGATTAGTATTAGCGAAGAAGAATTTTATGTATATAAAGGTTAACCTACCCTTTTTTTTAATTTGTTACAAATTTTACATACATACATAAAATCACGCATGTATCCTAGAAGGGGTAGACTGAGGTGTATTACACACCCACTATTCGCTAGTTAGGTCCCAATGTAATAGGGAGCCTATTACCATCTACCCGGCACCTTATTAATTGAGCGATAATTAACATTCTTAATATACTGGGGTTCGAACTCGAGACCTCGTCTCGGCAGTCCGTTACGTACGCCACTGGGCTATCGCCGCTTCTTTTTACAAATTTGACTACTGTAACTAAAGTTGCAGTAGGCAGTGCGTGCAGCCCTGATCTGTGCATTTTCACGCCAATAGTCGCACAATTAGTTACAATTGCAACAAACGATGCTAACCGGTATTTACTACCGTACAATCGATTAATACCTCTGCGTAGATGTAAAAGGAGGTGTAGACGGTTCAATAATTTAATGTTTCATCATTTTTCGAATAATAATAATTTCAATTCCTAAGACAAAAAATGAACTAACAAATAAAGCAAATCAAGTGCCAAATTAACAAAATAACATTGATGTACGACTACGGTTACTACAATATAAAATGTAAAGCGCACACAATTTAATGCACATGTAGACTAACAGTATTCATACTGTTAGTCTACACAAATAATTTCACAAATAATACCCGAAGGATTATAATAATAATAATAATAATTTATTTTGAAATCAGATAATAAAATCCATAATTTGTTAGTAGTATTAGTTACAAAATAAAGATACTATTTACCTTTTTTTTTCTTTTTTTTTTTCGTGCGGAAATCCCTTCGGATACCCCCCGCCGGCCAGCGGGGGCGGTTATGTCGGGCTTGCACCGACTAAAACCGCACGCCGTCTCGGGTCTTAAGACGCCGGGGTGTAAGGTTACCCATAGAGCATATCCCTAGCACCCCGACTGACCCTGGGCCATCTCCGGTTTCGAGATGGCCCCCTTACTTGCTCTCCACTGTGCCATCTGCTAATCAGAGGGACACGTGGAAAGCTTTCGAACAGCCCTCAACAGGGCCGTCCTCGCCTCGGTCGGAGTTGGCCGTAGGCGGCAGCGTCTCTCCCACCCTAGGAGAGAGGCGCTGCCGTCTCCGTTGCCCAGGGTGCACCGCGTGGAGGTCCCCAACCAAGCACCCCAAGATACTATTTACCTTATTGTAATGTTAGTTGTGTTAGTAATTTGATTTTTCTAGTAGGTATACATTCAGCCCCAACAAAACAATTAACGATTAAACGATAAAACGATTTACTATAAAATTAAAAATAATTGAAAATTAAATAAAATTGAAAAATTCTACACCTTTATCACACTAATAAATTTAATAATAATGTGATAAAAGTGTACAATTGTCACATATCATTGACACAAGTGTCACATAATCTTATTATGTGACCGCTCCGCTCGTTCGCCCAACAAGGTGGCGATACACGGATGAGTCGTAGCTGCCATCTATTGTCTTCAGAATGCTGTTGCGACTGCCACGTAGGTTGTTCAGTACGGACACCGTCTTTTTGCGCAGTACGGCAAAGAAATCCGCAGTATGGAAGTTTGCGAACATACCCGACGCCCTGCAGTACCGGGGCAATCCCACCAACACTCTGAATCCGTTATTATACTGCACGCGTAGAGCATTCAGTGATTTCTGTGTGTAACTGGTCCACAAACCTCCAGAGTATAGGTTTTGACAGTAGGCCTTGAAAAGTGTAAGTTTGACTTGTACTCTACATCTGGAAAACCTGCGGGCCAGTACATTACATCTAACAGCCAGTGCTCTACGCTCCCTGTCTATGTCTATATCATCTTTAAAGTCTTCGGTAACCCAATGACCTAAGTATTTAAACTGCTTCACCCTGTTGAGTATCTCTCCATCTACAGTGATTGGAGGTATGTGTTCGGGTATTTTAGCGGCAGCTTTAAAGACCATATACACACTTTTCTGCGTGTTATAGGCCAGCCCATGTTCCCTAGCGTACTCACTACACACACGCAGCAGGTCTCTGAGGACTCCTACCGTCGGGCTCAGCAATACCATATCGTCAGCGTAACTAATGTTGTTTACACATACATCTCGTACGTAACAGCCGACTCGCATACTACTGAGCCCAGCGATAAGTTCATTAACATACAAGTTGAAGAGCCTAGGTGAGCTTAACCCCCCCTGCCTCACTCCACACTCCAACCTGTATGTCTCTGAGAGGGCCTGGCCCCACTTCACACAGTTAGACTGGTTACTATACCAAAACTGCAGTATAGGCAACACCTCTGTAGGCACGCCTCTCTCCTCAAGCTTTCTCCAGAGCGTGTCATATGACACTAGATCGAAAGCTCTCGAGAGGTCCAAAAAGCATGCATACACAGGCGTTCACCGCGAGGTGTAGTATTGGACGGTATGCTTGAGACTCAATATTGCGCTCTCTGTTGAAAGTTCAGGCCTGAACCCGAACTGCGCGTCATGTATCTCAATATATTTATCTAACTGGGTATCAAGCAGACCGTCCAGTACCTTCGCTATTATAGTAGCTAACGATATAGGCCTGTAGTTACTACCATCCGCCATGTCACCCATTTTGTTTTTTGGTATGGGAACAACAATAGTTTTTAGGCAAGCCGCTGGAAGATAGGAATGACTCAGGCACAGCGAGTAAAACATTGATAAAACTCGGGGTAGATGGCAGCCCGCATTTTTAAGGTGATTCATGCTTAGACCGTCATGACCCGGTGATTTACCTCTAGCCATCTTATTTATTCTTGTGGCCACTTCCCTCGCTGAAAATCGAAACAGCTCCGTGCCATGACCGTCCGTGCCCATGAGCTTCCCATGTGACGTCCCCAGAGGAGACTCATTTCTGAAGCGTTGTGCAAACGCTTCAGCTATGCGTCCCACATGAGTTTCCCCGTCAACACTCTCGGGTCGCTTAGGTTTCGGATTGAGCTTATTTGTGGCTTTCCAAAACTGTTTAAACCCCTTTGAAGAGTGATGAGATGCAATAAGATCCATCTTAAACTGATCCTGCTGCTTCATACACCAGCTCAATGTACTCTTAAAAATTTTACGGCTCTCTGTCATCTCTTCAAAGAGGTGGCCAGTCCCGGGTCTATCGCCACAATACAACTATATATATTTATTTTTTAAGTTATTTATTATACAATTCAATAAATATTGATTGTACCGCCAACTTATATCCCACCTTTGAAATTTTTTTTGTGCATAAGGTTTAAAATTAAAATAATCAACCATCGTACCCGTTAAACTTGTTTCTTTAGATTCCATTTGATTACGTGATTGAAGCTTGCAACAATGTCATTGCGAGCCAAAACCGTAAGCATTATAAGCATTGTGTGATTGACCGATCGACCATTAGGGTGGCGCGGTGTCGCTAACGAGCCGCGATAGTTCGATCGGCCAATTAGAAAAATCTAATTAATTGAATTGAGACTATAAAAAGCCGCTATATTTTGATTCGACACCTCAGTCGGCAACTAGAAATCAAGCGAGAAGTGCTATCTCCTCTTCACAAAGAATAAATGAAGATACATGAAAAAATCTCTCTTTCATTCTGGAAAATTCAAGTACTCTTCGAGGCTACCTATAATAGGTGTTCCACTGAAGACCAGCGCTACACGGCGACGTCTACATTCCAGCAAACCCCCAAGGTACACACAAATTGCGCCGTGTTTCTGAGCAGATAAACTCTCATCGACGGAATAGGCTTTGTGTACACTATGTATTGGTGTCTCATATCATGTTGGCTTAAAAAAATTGCAATAAAATATATTTATACTGAAAGAACCACTTGCAATCCATTTCCACACCGTGTGCTCGGCACTAGCAACTGGTTTGCAAGCAAAATTGGAAGTTATAGAACGACTGGCTACGGCTTAACAAGAGTTAAACTAACGCATCTTAATGGTCAACTTTACAGTGTAGGTACAATTTTATTACGTAAATGGCGTGGCGGCAGAGCGTTCGACTGCTACGTCGGAGGTCGTGGGTATGATTCCCGTTCAATGCAAAGATTTGTCTGATTCATCTATACCATAGTGAATGTTCTGATGAGCTATTCCAATTGGCTCCTCCTTCTTCCTTCTTGTCCCGAAAAACACGTGCAGGACTTAGGCGTCATCCTCATACAGTGCAATCGATACCATTTCTTTTTTTTTTTTTTTTTTTTTTTATTTATTAGGTACAGAGACAGACAACAGATTACAATATCCAGATTATAACATTTTAGAGTACACTTTTAGAATCTGACATCCAATTATATCTGTACACAGCATTTAAATGTTAAATAGCTTCATCAAGATAGGTAGATTGACACAGAAAAATAAACATGGTAGGTACATTAACTTAATGAACAAATACTTGACAAAAAAAGAATAAATTTCACATAAGTTGTTTTTTAAAAGAAGTGAAACTATCGAAAAATATGTCCAGTTGAGTACAAACTGTATTATACTGACCACACATTCTGTGAAGTGGATTGTTTTGAGAAACATTGTTTTTGCTTAACGGTATAACAAATAGTTGTGGAATGCGCACGGACCGAGTAGGTATCTTAAAGTTTATATAGTTGACAAGGTTACAATCAAGCAAGCCGTTTACAATCTTGTATAGAATACACAGGTCGCCCATTCCTCTCCTCTTCTCCAAACTCATGATCTCAAAGGTCTTAAGTCTATCTTCATATTCAGGTATCTTACGTCTAAGTCCATATTTGACACATAAAGCTCTAAGGAAGCGTTTCTGAATTGCCTCTATTCTTTCGACATGTACTGCATATATTGGAGCCCAGACGCAAGCGCAGTATTCAGTGATACTCCTCACTAAAGCACAATACAAGATGATTAGGGAATTAGCCTGCTTGAAGGGTTTTGCATTACGCAGCACAAATGAAAGCATGCGATTTGCTTTACTGCAGATGTGCTCATAATGTGACCTGAAGGACATAGCAGTATCAAATATTACACCTAGGTCACGAACCAACTTAACTCGGTCAATAATAATTCCCTTAATTTTGTAATTGTATGTCAGCAAATTTCTGTTTTTTGTGAAAGTGATAATTTGGCATTTATTTATGTTTAATGACATAAAATTCTCATCACACCAATGCACAATAGTGTCCATATCGGCCTGTAGTATTTCACAGTCTTGGTGGTTAGAGATTCTTCTATAGATCTTGATATCATCAGCGTAGGCCAAACATTCACTATTAATTTTACCAAGTAAGTCATTCACAAATAATAGGAATAGTAATGGACCTAGATTCGAGCCTTGCGGCACTCCTGACATCGCCAAGAATGGAACAGACTCATATCCACTAAGCGTAACAATCTGACTGCGGTTAGATAAATACGATGTGAGCCACCTGTACAGATCACCATGTATGCCGAGATGCTGGGCCTTTGAGAGCAATATGTAGTGATCCACACGGTCAAACGCTTTTGAGAAGTCAGTATATATAGAATCTACTTGTTGTTTATCGTTAAAAGATTCACATATGTAATTTGTATAGCAGAGAAGGTTAGAGTTTGTTGATCTACCGGTCATAAATCCGTGCTGACGAGGACTCAGAACATGTTTGAGATGATTGTATATATGACCATAAATAAAGCCCTCAAATACCTTAGCAAACCAGTTCAGTATACATATAGGTCTATAGTTGGTAATGTCTCCTTTGTCACCAGATTTATGTATTGGTGTCACTTTGGCAATTTTCCACAAACTAGGAAATGTGCCCTCAATAATAGATTTATTAAATATGATCTGTAGTGGAGTCACAAGACTAGCTGCACAAAGCCGAATGAATATTGGTGGGATATTGTCAAAACCGCCATTTTTGGAGAGATCAATATTCTGTAGTTTTTTTAAAAGAGTAGTTTTTGGTATATATAAATTTCCAATATTATAATTAGAGGCTTGAAAATTGGGACAGTACGTATTAGCTGGAACAGTACAATACACCGATGAAAAGTAACTTGCAAACAGGTTTACAATTTCATCTCCTGTTTCTCCGACCGTGTCTTGATAGTATACACTACTGGGAATATTATTGGTAATACGCTTGTTTTTTGTGTAGCGCCAAAATGCTTTTATATTAAGCTTAAGATCGTCTTCAATTCGATTAATGTAGTCTCTAAAACACTGACAAGTAACAATCTTGGCCCTAGCTCTCAGCATAGAAAACATATCATAATCTCTGGGGTTCTTATAGCGTCTGTATTTAGTGTGAGCCTTATTCTTATCTTTAAGCAATCTTATCAGACCTTTAGAAAACCATACTGGATAGCTATTATTGGTCATTTTTGATTTTGGGGTGTTTTTCTCCATTATAGTGTAGATGTTATTGTAAAAAAATTGTACAAATTCGTCACACTTCAAATTATGTGCGCGAGTCGTCCAATCAACTTGATCTAGGTCTCTTTTACAGCTATCATAGTCAGTTCTACGGTAGCATAGTTTTTGTAGTGAACTGTTATGAGTTAACGTTTTAGTAGCGGTTTGAAGTAGGAGTTCAAATGGTGGGTGATGCTCGTCCCGCCGACTGATAGGCAATGCAGGTGTTAAAACGAAGGAATCCGGACGGTCAGTGATAGCTAAGTCTAATATTCGTCCATTCTGATTGACTGTATGATTAAGCTGACGTATAGTGGTAAACTGAAAAAGATCATACAAGGCCCTTGATTTCTCAGAGTAATGGTTTTTAGGAGTACCTGTTTCAGCAGACCAGGTCATAAGAGGCAGGTTGAAGTCACCCAAGACGCAGGTCAAGTGATTCGAAAAATTATTGAATATGTTATTACATTTGTTGATCCATCGCGAACCAAGCGGTTTGGTGACTCCTTTTTTGTCGGACCATAAAGTACTGGAACGCTTTACACACACACACACGTGTACCCTTCATCCTACAATCCTGGGTTCGTTAAGCGGGGCGTGAAAAAACATCTGTTGAGGGCGTCTAGGTAGGGGCCACCATTCTAGGGACAATCTCTGGAAATGTTGGCCACTACTTTTTGGACTTCCCCTCAGCTTACCATTAGGCGGGGTGCAGTCAATTTGATGAACTAAATATAAAAAAACTATTGGTGGCATTTGTTTGGGTGTTTTTATGTGTAATAAGTATGTATTTACAAAAAAGTTAGTTTATCTGCATTCTAGAACCCATATTACAAGTTAGTTATGATTAATATGATTATATCAGTATTCTTTCCAAGCTGGATTTGGTATTTACGTGGGACACTCAGAAAGTTTTGCGAAAATAAAAAAAAAGTGTTCTATAGGTAAATATTTTTTTATTAAATCTTTTCAAAGTACTCTCCACCAGCCTCTATACAAAGTTTCATGCGTTTGAACCAGTTTTCAAAACACTTTTTCCGCAGATACCTCGTTTACAGCCTGCTCAAACGTTGACAGCGCATCTTCCGGCGACGAAAATTGTACCCTTTGAGCTGATTTTTTATTTTCGGGAATAAAAAGAAGTCGCACGGTGCAAGGTCAGGGCTGTAAGGAGGGTGACCTAGGAGTTTAACCGGAGTGCTGTCCAGGAAGTCCCTCGTTTTAAGCGCGGTGTGTGCGGGCGCGTTGTAATGGTGGAGTAGTATCCCGCGGAGCCCTGTGTTTGGTCGCTTGTAGCTCACTACAGAGAAAACTTCTGCCAAGCATTTGGTAGTGTACCATTCAGCGTTGATGCTTCTTTGATTTCGTAAAGGGATTGATAACAAGTAGCCAGACAAATTGAAAAAACTCGCGATCGAAATCTTCCCTCCGCTTCTAGATCGCTTCACTTTGGTAGGTGTTGATGCGTTTTGAAACACCCAAACCGTCGACTGGCGTTTTGTTTCTGGATCATACTGATAAATCCACGACTCATCACCTGTAATGATGTCATAAACACGCCGAGACGCGCCTGCTTCAAACTTGTTTATCATATCACGACACCATTCCACCCGGGGCTGCTTCTGAGCATCGGTGAGATTGTGCGGCACCCAGCGTGAAACTATCCTTCTCACACGAAGATGCACGTGTAGAATCTCGTGAAGGCTTCCCGATCCAATCTGAAAAATGTGCTGAATCTCTTGATATGTGACTCGTCTATTATCTTGGATTAAATTTTTCACTGCTAGCACGTTTTCTTCCGTAACAGCCGTCAAAGGGCGACCACTTCTTTCTTCATCCTCCAAAGTCAGTCGACCGCGCTTGAATTCGTTATACCAACGATACACGGTCGCCTTGGAAGGGCCTTCATCCATGAATGCCATTTGAAGTCTATCGTACGATTCGTCTGGTGTCAGGCGACACTTGAAATCGTAGAAAATCATAGCGCGAAAATGTTCCCGACGCAGATCCATTTTTCAATGAGACACAATAATTGAAATTATCTTGCAAAAAATGCAAAGAGAAATTTTGAAATTGGAAGGTACTTATTTTTACTCATAAATAATCATATTTTAGAAATAGATTATAACTGACCAGTCTCTCATATATAAAAACTTTTTTTCGCAATACTTTCTGAATGGCCTGGTATATATATTTTTTGTATTATATTATTTTTCTGGGCAGGACACCGTGCGGTTTTAGTCGATGCACGACAAAACCGCCCCCGCTGGTCGGCGGGAGGGTATCCGAAGGGATTTCCGCACGTAAAAAAAAGGATTGTAGTTTGTAATGTAATTGAAACATACCTTGAAAAGATATTACTGTGACGACGTTTTACTTCTTGTATTTGCGGATTTAAACCCATCACCTTGTTAAGACCGATTAGGACTTCCTTTCTATCACAAATAGTTGAGGCCTATCGCTTTGAAGGTAAAAAACTACTTTGTTACTATTTTCAGACATTGATTTTATTCGCAGAGCTCTGATTCTAAGAGCCACCCTAGACCTGTTTTAAACAAAAGAAAACATAGCTACGAGCTACGGTATAAAAACTGTTTCCATCACAGTCCCGAATAAGAGGACTGCTGCAAGTTTACATTAGGTCATTTTCGTCGGTAGCTTAGTGGTTACGGAGTCGACCCTACGATCGAGAGGTCCCGGGTTCGAATCCGGGCCATTACACTACCGAGGTGAACCCACTCCTAACACAAGCAATTAAGCTTAGCTGGAGGGGTTAGGGGAATGTTAGTAATTTCGGTTACTAATATTCTTTAAAAAAAATAAGATGACGTTCTTAATATGGTTTTATTGTTCTGTGTGCAGTGAACGCTCCCACAGTGGGAGACCACTTCTTCCTTGTACTCTACGGAATACAGAATATTTAGGAGAGTAGGAAAAGGAAAAAAGAAAGTTTTCTTGGCTATAAACGTAACATAACTTCAAAACTTTCCGCTTTTATCTCCGAAGAGGTAGGCAGATGTGTATTACACAACCACGATTCGTCAGTTATGTTTAGGTCCCAATGTAATAGGGGGCGAGCCTATTGTCACCTACCGGGCACAGTACTTAGTGAGCGATAATGAACATTTTTTTACGACATTTAACCATAAATGTGCATACTAACTCATAACTGCCTATATTTTATTATTATTATACCATCAGACCATTTTATAAACTTTATCACTTCCACCCACTTCCCGCTACTGTAACTTCTATACACTAGGACTAAAAGTAGTGAGTAATGATACTAAGGAAGACCCAGAGAAAGATTAACTGTCTTGGAAACCGCTTTGAAATTAATCAGAAGTAAATTAGAGGAATTAGCAAAATAATAAACCCACTTCCTTCCTTTTTTTTTTTTACGTGCGGAAGTCCCTTCGGATACTCCCCCGCCGGCCAGCGGGGGTGGTTAGGTCGTGTATCGACTAAAACCGCACGGTGTCCTCCCCAAGTGTCAGTTGCCGGGTACCCCGGGTAAGCCCTCGAAAGGACAACCCCAGGGTTGCCGGCGGACTTTGGCCGCCACAGCGGCCTCGCCTGGTGGGGACCCACTTCCTCCCTAAGTGAACAGGATACAATAGAGATAAATAGGCAAATTACCTATGAAAGAGATAAGCACCACGGATACGAATATTATGGGGCCTAAGTGAGGTAGGGCAGAAACGCTTAAACGTACGGATACCCTCAGACTGGCCATATATTTATCACTCCAAACATAAGGTTTATTTGATTCAGTCCAATACCCGAATAACACCCAAATAACACAATGGTGGTAGAGTCAAGCAACAGTCATTTTGGCCGTTGCATGAATGGGCCGACTCGACCGGGGAAGCACCACCCTCTCACAGAATATCGACACCAAGTAACAGTATTTCAACTGTTGCGTTCCGTTTGGTGAGTGAGAGTGCCGGAGCCCATACTCCTTTCCCATCCCCTCCTAAACTCCTTTCCTATCCCCTTGTAACAGGGATAGTTGATTTGAAGTTATAGGAAGTTGATTTATAGGTAGATAGTGAGTTACAAGTTAATTAAAGTTATTTAAAGGTTTGATATAAGGTTATATAGTAAATTATACATGATAATAGTTTTACCTTTCATATATGTATTATAAAAGTATTATGAATTATAAGTGGTCTCAGGGATGAGTACGCACAGCAAAATTTTATATAGTTAAGGTCTGAAGAAGAAGGTGATAGAAGGAGGTGGAGGGACGACCCGCGGCAGCCAGGAGTTGCACTTAGATCGTCAGTGTGTATCCGCCGATGTGTCGCGCTGGCACCAACCGCTGCGTGACTCGATCAGCGGATCTGAAAAGAGAAGGCAAAGCTTTCAGTATGTGAAGACATACTGCTAGTGCAGGCGGGGCATACCGAAGGCGCAAGAAAGGTGACAAGCTTCCCCAGGCATGTGATGCTTATGCTCATTATTGCAAAAGCAGGCAGGTCACAGCCTTTGCAAGCAGCAGGAACAGATGCACAGAAACATAGATAACAAGGAAGGATTGTTCACCATGTGGTCACTGACCGCGTGGCCCGCACAGGTTATTGTCCTTTTGACAAGCGTGAAGAGGGAAAGCATGCCTTGCGTATAAGCTACACAATTAAAACATCTAGATACTGCTCGCGTAAAAAGCAGCATCCCAATTAGAAAGCTTTGCTACAACTACAGAGGTGTAGTGTGGCATGATAACAATCCATATAATTCCAATACATGGATGAATGGTGGCAAGCCTCGTTCACTTAAAAAACGAGGCTATGCCTGGACTACTCCAGCATAGCAGTGGGAACCTGACGTGGCACCATTGGTGAAGATGAAGAGGCCACGGGGAATATCCCTGGTGGGCCATTGGTACCACGTCACCTTCCAACACTAATGAGCACTCTGTAATAAAAATGATTAGCACACATAATGTATAAATTGTTAAATTCTCACCAACGGCTCAGTACTAGAGCTAGAATGTGCTTGTAGAAGCGATGCAGAAAATTAGGGGCTCGCAAAACCGCTGCACTCTCATTTATAACGTTGACTGACAGCAGCTACTTGGTGGGAGTTCATAGATAATATGCCACAGCCGATAGAGTTGACCACACCTAACCATAAACATAGTCGATGAAAGAATACAGATAATATTAGTAGACTATGAATCGATATCAACCTAAGGAATCGACTACATATTCCACCAATATCCTTAAAAGAACAATGTGCATTGTTACACCCTCCCAAAATCCTTTCCCATCCCCTTTCCTTTACAGGGTTGGCATCGCGAGTGTGACGCCACTGGTGTTGCACACGTCTATAGGCCGCGGTAACCGCTTCCCATCAGGTGGGCCGTGTGCTTGTCTGCCACCTTAGTGGTATATAAAAAAAAACATATCCGCCGGTAACCCTGGGGTTATCCTTTCGAGGGCTTACCGGGGGTGACGTGCAATGGACACTTGGGCAGGACAACGTGTGGTTTTAGTCGGTCCGATTACGTCACGCCCATCCCATCGTTGGCATCGATGGGGTGAAGCCCGTGGGGGTTTCCACAAGTAAAAAAAATAAGAAATAAAATAGCCAAATGACACTGTTTCTCTGTAGATTTGTATCCAAATTGTTGTGTACGCCTTTGTTTCTAAATATGTAAATGCGGAGTACGCAACATCATATATATATCACGTTAAACACACATTGTCTTGAATAAAATATCAGTTACGTGTCAGATTTGGGGATTTTGGCAGAAACGTATACGCTGTTGGAATACGTGTGATTATTTCGACTAACAACGACATTGTTATGCCATTGTACTGATAGCTGTAAATATTTATTGGTTTTTGTAATATATTAATACTGGACATTACCAACAGACCTGATATGTGGGTGATTAATAGGTAGGTAGATTATTTATTGTACTGCAACCAAATATATGAAAAGTTTTTTTTTTTTTCATTTTATTTAGGGAACAGGCAGCCATAAATATACAGTTTTAACATCAAGAAGAAAAAAATATATACTTATAGATTTAGAGTTCCATAATAGTTTAAAGTAGTATACGGTACATTACAATAAATACTTAAACATATAAAAAAGAAAAACAAAAGTAGGTACATACTAAACAGGGGGTGTGTGTTGGGTAACCTCCTCGAGTGTCGCTCCGATTCCGATCCCGCTGCAGTCCGGGGGGAACGGAATCGGAGCGGCCGGTACACCCTGGGCGGCGGTCAATGGCTTCCCCTTCACCCCTTCATAGGGTTGGCATTGATCGTCGGCCAATACCCAACGTGGCGGGAACACATCGCTCTCCGTACTCCTCTGCTTTCAGAGGAGACAGGATGAGCGATGCTGTTAGTGATGAGATGGCCCAGGGTCAGTCGAGGTACGAGGGATATGCTCTATGGGTAACCTTACACCCCGGCGTCTGAAGACCCGAGACGGCGTGCGGTTTTAGTCGGTGCAAGCCCGACATAACAGCCCCCGCTGGCCGGCGGGGGGTATCCGAAGGGATTTCCGCACGATAAAAAAAAAAAAAAGGTACATACTAAACATACAGTCATACACCGGATGAAAAGAACCGTCACAATTATGTACTAAGTAACAAATATAACAATTCATTTGGTTAGGAGTTGTTTGCGGGGAGCGGGAATGAACCCTGCCCCCCGAGTTCCGCAGGCGTCTACGCCTGGGACTACCGACCTCCATGATCGGGGCCTGAAGACGGCAGTTGGCCGAGTCGCCATCCTTACAGAAGCAGGCTGTGGCGGAGGCGTCTCGTGTGTCCTACACACGCCTGCCTACTCACCGACGCGGGATAAAACCCAACCCCACCAGGTGAGGCCGCGCTGGCGGCCAAGGTCCGCCGGTAACCCTGGGGTTATCCTTTCGAGGGCTTACCTGGGGTGCCCGGCAATGGACACTTGGGCAGGACACCGTGCGGTTTTAGTCGATGCACGACATAACCGCCCCCGCTGACCGGCGGGGGGGGGGTATCCGAAGGGATTTCCGCACGTAAAAAAAATGGACTAGTTTACGTCAGACTCGACCCCATAGACGAGGCCGCGATGGCGACCAAAGTCCGCAGTCATCCTGAGGTTATCCTTTCGAGGGCTTATCCGGGGTGCCTGGCAATGGACACTTGAGGATGACACCGTGTGACCTTAGACACATTTTTTTTACGTGGTGTTTCCACACGTAAAAAACAAGTAGTTGTTTGCGTAATTTTATTTTGTAAGTAGCCAAACTATAACTGAACAAATCCAATTCTTTCAAATCATCATTATATGTGTCAACACTACGTCTCAAAATGTTATTACTGATTTACCATAATAATTATGTTGGGTTCTTGCTTGTGAGAAGAATCTATTGACCTTGATCTTCAAGTACCAATGGAGCTCTCTATAGTTTCTTGAAGATAATAATCAAGCGTAGCCTCTTCTAGATCCAAAAGAAAAACAATACGTATTATATCTCTGGTGTTGTGAGTATTGACCGCATATTGCTTATTAAAAAAACGAAGTAAAAGTAACTCAAAGTACTAGAATTCGCCGTAACCCCTCTAGCTTAGCTGAATTGCTTGTGTTAGTAGTGGTTTCACGTTTGCGGTGTATTGGCCAGGATTCGAACCCGGGAGCTCCCGATCGTTAGGTTGACTCCCTAACTTACCACTAAACTAGTTTTTGTGTGCGTATATCCTACGTCCGAACGGCCATGGATGAAATTTAGTACAACGATAGATAATAATAATATACTTTTATACCGGGAATACGTTCTAGCGCTGCCGTGGGCAACCGTTAGTACATCTATAAAATTGGATTCTTAATTGTACAATTTTATTGTAAGATTGCAGATACAAATTAAAATTGTAAGAATGAATATTATAAGAAAGCCCATACGTAATTCTATTATCTTCTGTTCTACTGTAGCAATAAACATGAACATGATCCGTTGAATGATAAATTATTACAGAAACCTATAAACGCTGCAACAAATCACTGGCAACCCTCGCCAGAAGTGTCATTACTTACCCTTGGTTTCCTGGGCTTCTCCAGTCAGTCGGTTCAAAATTCGAACGAGAAAATTCGTTACGTCCTCTCATTTTTTACTTAGTCTGTACATCACTTCTCATTCAAATAGGGGAACTTCGAAAATACGGATATAATAAAGCCACTTTCCTCCTAAGCAATGCTGAAGATTAAATAGCATAAAACAGGCATACGACCTATAAAAGAGAATGACTCAATTCGCAGGATGTTTTCTTTTTTATATTCGCCTAAAGTAAATAAATAAAGAGGGCCCATTATCATAAGCGATTACCAAAAAAGAGGTTGGAACGTCAACTCAATGCGTCTGTGATGGTATTTGTGACAATAAACTAACATACACACAATCAGCGTGTGTAGCAGAGGGGTTATGAGAAAAGGTTGATTTATGAAGATAATCTAAATTGAGGTAGGGATGTTATGTCTGTTAAGACGATATAGGAATAGAAATGTATACAGACTGTACTTTTCTTCTCTCACCATAGTTGTAAGTTTTATAAACTAAAACATAACATAACGTACATAGCATAACTTCACGCCTGTATCCCCGAAGGGGTAGGAGAGGTGTATTACACACCCACGATTCGCCAGTTATGTTAAGGTCCCAATGTAATAGGGGGCGAGCCTATTGCCATCTACCGGGCACATTATTAAGCGAGCGATAATTAACATTTATTAATACACACATAACTACGAAAAGTCAGAGGTGTGTGCCCGGGGCAACTGTGGATCGAACTCGAGACCTCGTCTCAGCAGTCCGTTACGTACGCCACTGGGCTATCGCCGCTTATCCACTGGGCTATCGCCGCTTATTATACGAGTATATATTAAACTAAAACAGTTTATGGTTATAGGTTTTATTCAACAAGCAGCTATTTTTTATTCTGACTTGCTTGTTTTTTTTTTTTTCGTTCAATTACAACACTGAATAAAACCTTAACCAACAATATAATAGTTAATCTCATCATTTTTTATGACTTACATACAAATTGCACTTTAAAAAAAATTAAGGGCTTGATGCAGAAAGCGGTACTCCTCGACACGGCACGTATTGTGAGGAGGTTCCTCTCTCTGGAGCCCTAACCACTGGTATCTTGCTCCCTGTACCCGATGCCGGTGGGCCACTATTTTTTATATTTTTAAATATATTTGTGTTTTTTTCATATAGAATGTATTTAAAAATATAATTCATATGTATATTAAATGTAATAAAGGAAATAATATTTTTTTATTTCTCACCACAAACCATTATGCTATTAATATAACACAAAAAATATGGCTATAGGTACAAGATTTGGGTTGTGGATCGCAGGCGCTTGTGGAAGGTAATAGAAACCTGAATTACAGGTCACCAGGTTCCCACGAACTAAGACAATTTCAAATTAAAATTAATGACATATTATATATAGGTATATTATTTTTACTGGAATCAACCCGTAGGAAAAAATAAAGAAACAATTCAGTCACGAACCCGTACTTTATCTACGAAGCCTGACCTTGAATAAAGTGTAATACTATTTATCTTACAACAACCAAAGTAAAATTGCGCTATTTATCGATAATCCCAAACAATGCAACTGTCACACCCCAATTTCCGATGCATTCGCTGAACTATAATAGAATAGAAAAATAAATCGAGGAACAAAGGTGAATGTGTGGTGGCATTATATCATACCACTGCAGGCTTCACAAAAGACCGTATTAATATACGGTCTTAGGGAAAGCCGGACGATACCATTCATTGTTTAGACTTTATTAATGAATTTCCCCACAGACTAATCCACGCTATTTTTTCGTAAATACAACAATGGGATTTCGGTTTTGCGAAAATTTTGTGGATTGTAAATTGTCTTTAAGAAAAAAATATTTTTGTGTTTGTTTTGCTGAAATGCATAATGTGGAATATTTAACAGGGGTGTTTGTGAAATTTTATATATGTTAAGAAAAGTACATTTTTTTTAACATTTCTTTTCCGTTCTGAAAACAGTCTAACTTCAAAACCATTTAAAAGTTTGAAAGGTTTCTCAACTAATTTATCTTTTCTGCTGAAATGTACTTTCTGAAGTATATAAAACATTTCCACTACTCAAAAATAGGTAGGAAGTACTGTCCGTACTACCGGTCGCTTTCCACTGCTAGCTTCGCTATTATAATATTTTTTCCGTACACCAACTGAAGATTTATAAAACAAGCATTAATATCATTTTAAGGCCAAAAATCCTACTAGCGATTTATAATCGTTAGATGACATTTATTGTTTGAAGTTTACGCGAATGTCACACATTGAAATAAAACTATTTTTAACGGATTGACATTTAATTTAAAATTAATACGAGTAATTCAGTCGTTTTGGCGTGTTTGCATACATCCTTACAAACTTTTGCGTTCATAATAATAGTTGTATTAGTAGTATATTCCTCATCTGTTGAGGTTTTCTAACCTTTTTGAGTTCCGTACCTCAAAAGATAAAAAAATGAATCCTTATAAGATCACTCTCTTGTCCGTCTGTATGTCTGTTTGTCCGTGCGTCACCACTGATTTTCTCAGGAACGGGTGGATCTAGCAAGTTGAAATTTATACCAGATACTGGGCTCTATATAGTCCCTATAAGGTTTATAAAAATAAAGGTCCTGAGTCAACACCATAAAAAGATACGGGCAAATTTAGATTTTCGCGAAAACAAAATTTACCTTATTTTCAACTTTTTTTATTTTTCGGATTTTTACCATTACTTGTAATCAAAAAATTAGGTTAAAAGCAAGACCTTTGCTTTTAACCTAATTTTTTAATTCTAATCAACCGATCAACCGAAAGAACCCTATAGGGTATTGAGTCGAAAACCTTTATGTTAGTTACCGTTGACTTAAAATCGAAATTTGGCAAAAAGCAAGGTCTTCCAGTACAAATAAAGGAAAAATTCAAAAAACAAAATGGAAATTAAGGTAAATTTTGGTATACTTAAAAGTTTTTATAGATAATGGTACGGAACCCTTCAGGGGCGAGTTCGACTCGCAATTGGCCGGTATTTTATTTCTTTATCCTGTTTCATACAATGATCTCTTTCACTGGTCTCTCGTCCTTAACTTACGCCGGTGCAAAAGTTTTTTCATTTATTTTCTCATCGCCAGTGACATTTTCCTAATGATCAGAAAATGTGAGGATCGTCGGTAGAGACTCCTATGTCACGTCCACACCACTTAATAACTACTGCCTTGCAATTACTTGGAGGTCGTTGGGGTCATTAAAGATTTTAGGGTGTTTACTAGCACTACTGGCAGATGGGTCAGACGGGATGCGAGGGAAATGCCTCATGGGTTTTACTACCTTATACCCCGGCGTCTGAAGACCCGAGACGGCGTGCAGTTTTAGTCGGTTCGAATCCGAGATAACCACTAGTCGGCGCGGGGTACAGGGAGGGATTTTCGTTCGAAAAACAAGGGTGTGTCAACATGATAGATGCTAGTAATAGCAGCCGACTGCAATAAGTGATGATTAGTGACAAATTATATAGTGCTGATTATTATATTATCTATATGTAATAGTAAGAAAATATTTCAATGAATTTGAAGTCATATTAGATACTAGCTTTGCTTACGTCTTCGCCCGCGTGTACTTAGATCTTGGTTGAATCCAGTCTTATGTATATACCTATACTATAATCGCGTAATTCTCATTATCAATTTATATATCATGGAACGTGAAAAAGTTAGTATAATATTCTTAATAAGCTTTTAATTAAGACTTGAAACAATGTAAATACAGCTATTGGGGACACATGTTCGTGTTTATGAATGAATGCTTCAACAAGTTAATCAAAATTAGCTAAGCTAAATGTTCAACAATAAAATGTGAATGTTGATAAAATATTTTTGCAGACACCTGATGTTATTAAAAATGTATGTGATCTATATAAATGTATAATAAATGTGTATTCTACGAATTCTACACAGCGCTTTCTAGACCCAAAGTAAGCATAGTTTAACTAGTTTGTGTTATGGGTTCCATAATGCGGATATACATACTTATATACTGTTTTTTTGTAAATACATACATATTATACATAGAAACGCCCAGACCAATGCAAATAGACATATTCATGCATACAAATATTTGCAATGAGCGGGATTCGAAACCCTGACGTAGCAATCGAATTCACTACCGTTTTTTCCGAGGCCGTCATGTAATGGACAAGTACCAAAGTTATACGTACGGTACTAGAACCGGAACACTGAGTGATTTTAATCACTACTAACTTTACAATCATCATCATATCAAAGTTGTTTCCGGTTACATCCATTTACATTGCTTCTCCTCCTTATTATTTGGCTTATACGACTTTTATGGAAGCGAATGCAGTCTGCTCTCTCAGCCCTGAAAGGAATGCCTTTGCTAGAGCCTCGTCCGTGAATCAGCAGAAATACCGACTTGCAGGTGAGGTTTGCTTGGCTCCAAAGATCTTGGTACACCCATTGCTAGTTACGTTACTATGATATAAAATGTGTAATATCATAGGTTCCTTTAAATTATGTTTCGAATTAATTTAATTAAGTTTTTAAGCAATTAGTATGTCTACTTTTCCTTATAGATTTAGAGCGGAAAAAGAGAACATCTAGGACGGGTAGATATGAACCCAAGTTCAAGTCCCGTTGTTTTTAAAACAACGTTTAAATATGATTGTAAAGTCATACATTGTTTCAGTAGTTCGCAAGAATTACGATAGATGGCTCCAGCATCACCTTAAGACGTATATAATATATCAGAGAGTTTCGAATATCTGTGACGTGTCTAGGTTGCTCAATTGGTCAGAGCATTCCTCCTGTAAGGAACTGGTTGCGGGTTCAAGTCCCGTCCTAGATGTTCTGTTTTTCTGATCTAAATCTATGTTTAGAATTATAGAATTAGAATTAGATTACAAATTTAGAATTAGGGAATACCCTCAACTTTCAATAGTTGCTGAAAAAAGAATACATAAAAACCTCAATCATATTAACCAGGGCTACCGATCTCTGATAGGTAAAGTATATGTACCATCAGTAAGTAGATATGAAGCTCGTATTTCACAAAGGTCCTTGTTTACTTCACAAAGTACGTCAACAGAAAGTTAAATGGATTTCGTTGTGAATCAAACGGAACATTCATTTATTAGCAGAAGTGAAACTTGTGACCAGGTTTTGAAATACGAATGTTTAGTTTCAACGACAATAATATTGTTTAGAAATCTGAAATCGTATTGCTCGGCAATAAACTCTATGGGGCGGTTAGCCAGTATATATCGCGGACCTGTCAATATTATATTGACTCAATATTGATGTTTAAACGCGAGTCGTGCCTATACTATTGGATCACGATACTGGACCACGATATTGGATCGCAATGTTATATTGACTGTCTATACGCTACGCTATATTGCGAACAGTTAATCATACATCAAGTTAGGTCCAAATCAAAGTGAGACTTGTAATAATAAGTAGTAGTAAAGTAAAAATAAACATAACCGCGGTGACCAAGCTCCAACCATTGTTTTTATCTGTATCTGATTTCCAGGCCATTAAGATTTACATACGAACCTTGGGATCAAACGAAATCGTTCTCGAGTGTGAGGCCGCAGCCAGGCAAGATGGTTGTGTCTCTGTAAGGAGAAGAAAGTCACCTGCACAGCCTCCAAGTTTTGATATACATCTTTGAAATAAGGGTAATAATGATGGAAAATGTAAGGATAAAATTTACTTTAGCAATATATGAGTATCTCAGAAAATAAAATGGATATAATATTGTAATGTAAGATAGGAGGAAAGATCGAAAGATAATTTAACAGCATGAGCAAAAATGTACTGCAAATAAATAAAAGGAGTGTCAAATTATTATTTTACTGCATAAAGTAAAAAAGCGACCAAGTGCGAGTCGGACTCGCCCATGAAGGGTTCCGTAACAGCAAGTAATATAATAATGCTTTTTTTTAACTTATATTAGAGTTGATTGAATGAAAGGTAAATTGCGGTTTACGATTTATGACGTAAAAAAAACTACTTACTAGATCTCGTTCAAACCATTTTTCGGTGGAAGTTTACATGGTAATGTACATCATATATTTTTTTAAGTTTTATCATTCTCTTATTTTAGAACTTACAGGAGGGGGGACACATATTTTACCACTTTGGAAGTGTCACTCGCGCAAAATATTCAGTTCAGAAAAAAATGAAATTAGAAACCTCAATAAATTTTTTGAAGACCTATCCATAGAACCCCACACGTATGGGTTTGACGATAGGTCTTATAGTTTCGGAAAAAAGTGGCTGTGACATACGGACGGACAGACAGACAGACATGACGAATCTATAAGGGTTCCGTATTTTGCCTTTTGGCAACGGAACCCTAAAAACGACTTCAATTCTCACTATTGTAATGGTGCCAAAATGTTTTAACTTTAGTTCTGATTTACAGCAAAATTTACAAAAAGTACTTCTGGACATATTACAATAAAACCATCTGCACCTTGGTATATAGCACACTCGCAACCATAAATCATTGAAGTCGTACCCATATCGTACCCTCTAAAAGCCTCGAACAGTGAAGCCAAAAGTGCGGGAAATGGAAAGAGCGTCGATAAATAAAACTACTACCACAAGCTAATTGGAAAGCCAACATATAAATCAGAGAAAACTCTAAGCCTTGGTGCCAAAGAACAAAAACAAATGAGAGTCGACGGACCTGTCAGTTGGCAAACGTTCGGTTTTTAAATTCTTAGGTTTGAATTTAGAATTCTAGTATATATATAATAATCTATGTTTAGAATAATGTCAGTGAAAATGCATGCATGTGATATGTATGTTCTAAAGTATATGCAGAAAAAGTAATATTTTAATGTTTTTTTAAGTGTTATAATAAAGGTTATACATACATACATACATACATACATATCGTCACGCCTTTTTCCCGTAGGGGTAGGCAGAGACAACATCTTTCCACTTGCTACGATCTTGGCATACGCCTTTCGCTTCTTCCACTTTCATAATTGTTTTCATACATGCACGCCGGTTACGGGTACTTCTGACCTGGCCCTTCTACCATAGGGTAATTTTTCATGGAATTGGAGACGGATGCCTAAACTAATCTTCCATTCCATGACTCGTAGCTGCAAATAATTCGCTATGTTTGCAACCTCATCTCACAGATGGAAAAGTTAAAATGAAGCAGAGGGAGTATAGACACTGATAGGAGGCGACATCGGCAAAAAAACAAGTAAAATCGCAGGAGGATGTAATGGGTACCCTCCAGCTGTAATAGAGCAATGATATCCATGTGAGTCCAAAACTCGCTAAACCTTTTAAGCTGGAGCCCACATATCACCTGTCAGGTAAGCTCTGAGGGCCCTCAATGTTATATTAAAGCTACATCGATGAAGGCAGATTCATTGCCAAGTGGGTTATTTGGATGTAGTGTGGGTTTTACAGCCGTTGCGGCTTTTCGGTCCCACGTGATGTTTGAATATTTTAAACTGTTCTAAAAGGCACTAGTCTACCGTGAATTTTTTTCCCCAGGTATATCTCAAACCTGCATAAACTTAGATAATTCAGTTTTGTTTTATAAGTTATTTATGGCAATGAAAC
The DNA here is from genome assembly GCA_946251805.1 of Cybosia mesomella. Taxonomy (NCBI): domain Eukaryota; kingdom Metazoa; phylum Arthropoda; class Insecta; order Lepidoptera; family Erebidae; genus Cybosia; species Cybosia mesomella. The sequence goes on along the minus strand of OX276402.1, from coordinate 4,892,953 downwards.
TATTTTTAAAGGATCTATCGCGATTTATATGGTGTAAGGGACGGGAGCTCCCCTTGACCATGGCTGCTGAAAAGCAACCGAAATGTCGAGCTCAGTGGAAATCTATTTATCTATACTATTACTAGCTGACCCGGCAAACGTTGTTTTGCCATGTCTATTATTTCTAGGAAACATTTTATTAATAAATTGTGAATAAATAATTATTACACTGGAAATTAATAATAAATTTACGATGAGAGTAAAATTAAAATGAGAGATGCACAGAAAAAATAAAATAATACGTATAACACTGCTACGATCGATACACAAATAAAACCAAAAGAAAATGGCCGAAAACTGGATAGTGAGTAAGACAGGAGACCGGCTTCGTTCTCATCCCTACTCCGTGATGTTTCCTGGATGAGAGGTGACAATGGTAGACATCAGCTAGCGGGGATAACTGATCGATTGATAGTTGATCGGTCATCGACTGGCGAAGGCTGAAGATCAAATCGAATTGAGAAAAAAATCATAATTGAAGAAAATTTATAAAAATTAAAAAAAAACGCGATGGGAAAATAGGGGTTGATCGTAGAGGGTTGAAAATTCAGATTTGTATGTATTTTCTAATGCTGTATCATAAAAAAATAAAAGAATAAAAATAAATCTAAAAAAAAATAAAAAAATTAGGTGGGACTACCTTTATTAACATTTAGGGGGATGAAAAACACACAAAATTTCATGAGAATCGGTCAAGCCGTTTCGGAGGAGTTTAACTACAAACACCGCGACATGAGAATTTTATATATTAGATAAAATTGTAAATTAGTTGTGTGTATAATAATGTACAGATATTTCAAAAAACGATTCAGAACGATTCAGAACACAACCTTTTTTTTTTAATTGTTATCTGTTTATCTGTTTGTTCGCAATAGAACGAACGTATTTTGATGCCGTTTTTCTCTTAGAAAATTCGTGGTCAGACTTAAAACGGGAGATATGACCAAAAAACGATAACCGACCTTCGCGCTGGCATCAGTTAGTCTATACATGTACTGACATCGTAACGAGTAGTGTAGCGGATGCAGGTGCGTGGAGTGTTGCAGAGTAAGTACTCGTTCAAATAAAACAATTGAGTTTTAAAGAATAAGGTGTCACCGCGGCGCAAACTACGTATTCGTACGAACTCACCCAAGTGGTGTGGGCGACTGACGCGACATCTACGGTGCCTTGTATTACTTGTATATAATAGTAAGTAATGCCGAGTGACGTAGTTTGCGAGCAGGTGTTCTTTATTTATGAAACAGGGATTTCCGCACGAAAAAAAAAAAAAAAAGGTTAGATAGAGAAATTATAAATTGAAAGGTAAGTATGTTTTCTTACAGATAACATGATGTAGGTACAATTTTAATTTATTACTTAGATTAGCCAAACAAATAGACACTAGATTTTTAATTAATTTGAATTTAGAATTTAATTTATTACATTTTTTAGTTTTTATTTTCAGATACATCGCGCGGCGCGTCGTCTACAAGTGGAAAACTGTACATTTACATAAAAAAAAATTGATATGTATTCTAAGAGTGACACCGATGTCGAAAATATGACTTACTGAATTTTTGTCTGTTTACATAACATAACATAATATAACATAAACTCACGCCTATATCCCCGCAGGGGTAGGCAGAGGTGCTAGCACCCACATTTCGCCAGTTTATGTTTAGGTCCCAATGTAATAGGTGGCGAGCCTATTGCCATTAACCGGGCACTTATAAACCTGCGATAAATACACACATAACTTCGAAAAGCATCGAAAAGTCATTGGTGTGTGCCATGGTAAAACCTGGGATCGAACCCGAGACCTCGTCTCAGCAGTCCATTACCCATACCACTAGGCTACCGCGGCTGTCTGTTTACCTCCTGCTTTTTATCAATATTTTATCAATGTTAGAGCATCACTTGAAAACCGCTGAACAGATTTGGAACAAATTTTGCATGAACATTCATCTAGGGTATGATCATAAACTTCGCTATATGTCACCACGCTGATACAAGTGTGAAACGAGCTGAAGAGCAAAATAAATCTATTGTATATAGCTTTATTATTACAAGATAGATCACCACGAAATTTCGCAATTCGGTAGAGCATGGACATGATCAACATCGGGACTATTAATTGATTTTTTTGTTTTTTTTTTTTTGGTACATCAACAGTATACATATATAGCTTCATCTTCTGACATGCATCCGTTTTACAATTCTTATATGCATACCTATTACAGATATACACAACACTTGCCATTAAAAAAGAAGCTATTAAAATAACATAAATATTTGATTCTTCTTAATAAATTTAAATTTAAATAAATTACATTATCTAAAATCTATCTAATCTAAATTCTATTAATCATCACGATATAACTAAAAGGGGATGGACAGTACATACAATATAAGTCCACGGAGTTACCTTCATATAAAAATAGTTGACCAGAGACTCATAAACGCTATATATATATATTAAATAACCGAACAATTTTTATTTCGATATTACTTACATCTAAGCATCTCAACTATCAAAGATAAATACTTATTTGTAAATATAAATTTGAAATAACTTACATATGTTCGATACCTACTGCTGAAGTAAACATACCGTGATCTATTCCGAACTTAACGCGGACGAAGTCGTGAGCAAAAGCTAGTAATTTTTTTTTATATATATTTAGGACACGTCAATTTGACTTCACCTCGCCTGATGGTAAACTAAAGGTAAAGTCTCAGGAAAGAGGGTCACCATTACATACACGTACCATGTTAACAATGGTGGCACTCAGCTTGACAGCACCGCGTGATACCCACCGGTCCCACTAGTGCTGCGACCACAATCCCCCTGCCCGACTATGCACTTGCTGACCCCTGAATGCAATCAAACCGAAATTGGATTACTATGGAGGGTTTTTCGCAATCGTGCACGGTGACGCACCCGAATTTTGTGACAAATTTCTACCACCAGTAAAATAAAACACCAAATAAATTGCCCTAGAATCCGTTAAAAATACTTTATTGCAGTATACATTAGCGTAAACTTCTGACAATATCGTGTTATTTGTGGAATAAAGATAAACAAAATTGATTTAATGATAGGATAGAAGGAAGGATAGGATAGGTGAGTGAGAGTGCCGGAGCCCAAACTCCTTTCCCATCCCCTCCCAAATTCCTTTCCCATCCCCTTTCCTTTACAGGGTCGGCAGCGCGAGTGCAACGCCACTGGTGTTGCACACGTCCATAGGCCGTGGTAAGCGCTTCCCATCAGGTGGGCCGTGTGATTGTCTGCCACCTTAGAGGTAGCAGACAAAAAAACAAAAAATACCAATTGAAATCATTGCATGAATTTTAATCATTCAAAGGGGAAGATTCTCAGAATATGATCAATTTGTTTTGCTAGTGATTTACCGACTGCTGTATCTTGAGCAATTTCGAACTTGAACAGATGTTGTAGCCTGTGATTGTGACTCAACTATACAAATCTAAATCAGTTCTGAGACTGGTGAGGAACTTCGCAAGCAATCAAAATAAAGTTATGATGGCGTCTGTGGCGTAGCGGTAGTGCATTCGACAGCTACGACACGGGGCGCGCGTTCGTTTCCCACTCAGTGTAAATATTTGTTTGCATGAATATGTCTATTTGCATTGGTATGGATGTTACTATGTAGTTATAATATGTATTTACAAAAAATATAGTATTTAAGTATGTTAATCCGCATTCTGGAACCCATAACACAAGCTAGTTAAAAGTAAGCATAATTTGGATCTAGAAAGCGCTGTGTAGAATGTCACAGAATATTTATTTATTTAGTTTTCAGTTCTAATGATATTTAAACTAATTGCATCTTGACGGTATTGTCCGAGAGGTGGGACCTTCCAGGGGTGAGACTGGTTGGATCACCTCCAAGTTTGGTGCACCCTGGGCAACGTGGGCGATAACGCATCATTGATTGCTCCTCTGGAGTAGCTGGCGTCAACATCAACGGCCAAGAGTCTGACCAACCGGCCCTTTTCAGGGGCAGCTGACCCCATTGCACGAGGGGGTCGGGGTATGGCGGGCCTGCAAGGCCCGCGGGGGGGGGGGTGATCGCTCCAGGTACACCTCTGCTCTTATCAGAGGGGACACTGTGAATGGCCCAGGGTCAGTCGGAGTGCGAGGGATATGCTCTATGGGTAACCTTACACCCCGGCGTCTGTAGACCCGAGACGGCGTGCGGTTTTAGTTGATCCAAGCCCGACATAACCGCCCCCGCTGGCCGGCGGGGGGGTATCCGAAGGGATTTCCGCACAAAAAAAAAAAGGTGGGACCTTCCAGTCCTATAAAGCAGGATGCGAGTGCATGTTAGCGCATCCCCGCGATTTATTCTGTGATTTATATTTATTTATTTTTATTTTTGTATGTAATGTAGAACTAACATAGTTGTAAGATCATTGTTACTAACACATATGGACCTATGTATGAAATAAAGAAATTATTATTATATTATATATTACCAATATACCGCGGTAGCCTAGTGGTATGGGTAATGGACTGCTGAGACGATGTCTCAGGTTCGATCCCAGGTTTTACCATGGCACACACTGAAATGGTATTATTTATATCGCCACGATGGCGAAACAACGCTGAGAATTTTTACCTCACATCTGTTAACAATACAAATACCATTCATACAACATAAAAAATTATTCGTCTTCACGACGTATTTGAAATAAAGGAATATTGACACGTGTTAATTATTGCAAAATGAACTCTATGGACGTCTAAATTATCTCATTGGTTAATGCGTATTAAAATAATTTATAAAGGGTTTTAAGAACCAAATAAGATGTAATTTGATTTCTTTGTCAAGCTTTGATACGAGACTGTTGGTTAGTAATCGGACGCGTTTACCAAATTTTGCACGATTGAATGTCGCTATGCTTTGGATGACAATGAGTGTATATTACCTAGATTGGGAGTTAAATATTAAACGTAGCATGTTGCATGGAATGCTAGTAATTTAAGGTTAATGGTGTGTATATAATTAAAATATGCTTAATTTGAACTAGTTAAGATGTTTGTTTTAAAATAATATTGGCATGCTATTTTAAGTACAAGAAAGGTCTAATGCGTAGGTAATTTCTCAAAAAAAAATACTACCTGATACCCAAGCAACGAGGAGGCGTGTGACGTCACTAGGACGCAGCAAGCGGGGAGTCAGTGGAATATAAACACTAATTTCGAACGGGGACAGGGGATAGTTTTCGTTGTAGCTGTTTGAAGTGCACAAGCTCTGTTACATTTGTTGGTAATTTTGTTGGCTGTGTTATGCTAATATAATTGGTGATTCTTTTGACGAGTTGTGCATACTAGACAGTGACAAATGATAACGCTCTTTGGATTGAATATCTAAAGATTCCTATATTTTATAAATACCCTTCTCTATATAAACCCAATCTCCTGAAACGTGGCAAGAAAGAACTGGTAGGTAACAAGCCTTAAATTCTGGAATTGAGTCTGATTTCGGAAGCGTTTCAAACACCTATTTCCTATAATCTAGGATCCGTGGAATAGTTTTAGGGGTTTTCGCAAGCTATTCTATTCCTTATCCTTAGTTTAGTTCGCATTGTTATTCCCTTTCACACAATTTGCATAAATTCACACATGTCAAATCAAACACACCTATTGTCTTTGGTACGGGACAGTAGACCGAGGAAAACATTAGGGCCATTTGAGTCTAGAATTATTTAGGTTAATCTGTCGAGGCGGATTAATAGGACTCGTAGGTAACATCATACTAAGTACGTTTATTTAAGTGATAACTAACCGAAGTGAAGTGTTACGTAAATTATTATCGCGTTAAGTCTTTATTTACAAGATAATTATCATAAATAACTTAATCAATCTAACGGCAAATCCATTGTGTTTTAATTAAAGTAACCGTAAATTTTATAATAAAGTTGTGGATAAATACGTTATTCAATAATTAAAAATAGATATATCGAAGATAGTTCCAGAACATTGTCTGAATAAATCGTGATAGTTTGTTTTATAACTTTAAATATATTACTAAATAATATAACTGAAGGTTTCTGGTACATTTCTACTATTTTATAGTATATTGATTTGAACAGCAAGATAAAGAACTGTTGTCTGAATTTATATAAAATTACCTTTGGAAGTGATTTAAATGATTACGTGAAATATCATTATCATTATAACTTTTATCTAGGCACTGTAATCAAATAATTAAGTGCATTATAACACGGCTGAATACATCATTCGAGAATTAGAGCAAGTATAAATAATTATTCCGTTATCAGTTATAGAACATTGATTTGAGTGGGCAGAAGTTGACGAGTAATATATTAGAGTAAATTATCTAAGTGGCTGATTATTCATCTAACATTTGCAATATATCGAGTAACACATGAAAATAGTATCAGTAATACAAAGAGATGGTCGTTGGTGAACTTAATTAATATTCGACTTGTAAAGTGCAAAGAACCCATAAGAGACGGCGTGTGGTTTTAGTAGGTTCATTCAGAGACATCTGAAATATCATTATTTGCACACAGTTTTCTAACGAGAGGGAGTATTTTAGTCGAATACAGCAATAAATAAATATATGTGTTACAATCAGCTCACTTAATAGGTAATTTAAATACAATTTTAGCTCCTGGAACCATTTGGGTTTTCAGTTTGAGCAAGTTATCAGTGTGTAGTATTTCTGGGGTCTGCCTGAAATCCATAAATTATATTTACAAGCTAAAACAGATGAACTCATGTTAAATCAGTATTTATACCAGTCTCGAACGAAACCTACATTGGAATGCAGGCAAACCTAGATATGTGAGGCGATTTACGACGGGTCGGTTAAACTTGTAATGGTATTAATTAGTGAATACTAATATAAAAAAAAGAGAAGAATACTATTATACGTTTAGCGTTAGTGGAGGTACTGATAACAGAATTAAATTACTCTTGAGAGAGAGGAGGAGAAAATATGTTGATTTAATATCAACCAAAAAAAATATATGAGCTCACGACAAAACATATGAAATATAAAAAAATACAGGCCATTATCATATAATCTGGATCCAGAAAACCTCAGTTACCTGGTAGATACAATCTACGACCGTAGATGATAACTTGACATTTAAATCAATATCGTATATAGAAACTAGATTCTATGCAGATAGAGTTTTTTTTTTTTTTTTTTTTTTTTTTTTTTCTAACATCTCTGGCATGGCCAAAGTCTACGCTCAAAATCATTTATAATGCCTAGTCTTTTCTACTTTTATTTCGAAAACCCACTCAGGGTTAATATCTTTTTATCTATCCTTATTATATTTTTCACGTAGCATGGGTACGGTGACATTTGACTAATTCCATTTCATGCATGATTCATTTCGAAACAATTTACCTAACGCGGAATACAGGAAACAACACTTAATACGAAGATAAAAAGAAAACTGTTTTATTTTGCATTTTTAACTTAAAACTATTTTTATTTCTCCGTAATTATTTAAACTTTAAATATAAACATTCCAAATACATAATTCTTGATGCGTGAATCGGAACAGGTTGCGTTAGAGATTGACATAGTAAAATCGTTATAATCGATAAATTGTCGAATAAAGTATCATAAATCGTTAGTTGTATTTTTAACTAAAATACGATTATAAAATATAATTATGTAATAATAAACTTTAAACAAAGCATTTTTGTCTTTGTGGAGCTTTATTATAATATAGCAACACTGCTTAAGCATGAGCTGGCAGCCATCTTGTTATATCAACTCAGTACGAGTGCGTCTGCCTTGTATGCGGTCTGTTTTCTTTGTTTTGAGCTTGCGTGGTGTTTTTGTTACTTGTTTTTGTTATTGACTATCGTTGTGCTTTGTTGTTTTCGTTACCGTTTTTTGTTATTGACTTTTGTTTTGTTGTTTTTTTTTGGCAAAATGCCAAAAAGAACGAAAAAGACTGTGCTTGGTAGTCAAGCCCGTGAATTTGTAGTTCGATTGCGGGATTACTTTGAGCGGGAACGTGAGAATGGCGGAACGCTATTGCCTGTGTCCAACGTTTTGGATCGAGTGGCAGATGCGTTAGACATTGGGCAGAACACGGTTTCTCGAATCACTCGAGAAAAATATGGTGCTCACGATACAGAAGAAAATAAGTTGTCCACCCCTAATAAAAAGCGAACCAAAAAGGCATCTGTAACAGATGTAGACAGTTTTGCGGCCGATGCTATACGGAGCCACATTTATAACTATTACCAGAATAAAGAATTACCGACGCTTCTAAAGCTGGTCAAGTCTTTAAAAGATGCTGATTTGTTTACTGGAAGTCCTACATCCTTGTGGCGCGTATTGATGGACATTGGTTTCCAATTCAAAAAAGTAAACAAAAGAAAAATTGTCATGGAGAGGGGCGATATAGCACTTGCGCGGGTTACCTTTTTGAAAAAGGCTAAAGCGATTACCGATTGGAGCAATGTCGTCTTCCTGGGTGAAACTTGGCTGAATGCCAATCATACGGTTGGTAAAATGTGGACTGACGATACACCTCATGCCTCGACCAAAGTGCCAGAAGGAAAAGGGGAGAGATTGATTATTTGTCACGCAGGCACATCGAAAGGATTTGTAGAAAATGGGCTACTTGCTTTTAAATCGAAAAAGACGGGAGAATATCACGAAGATATGAATTTGGGCCCAAATCAAAGGTAACTTGTTTAACCATAGTCTATTTATTACTTGAATTCTATGACTCAATTTGTTTTTTATCTTGTTTCAGGATACGCTGCACGAAAAAATACAGCTCCGCCTTTTACAGCCACAAAAATGATGGGGTTATTGAAAGAGGGATGCAAAAATGTCACTGGCGATGACTGGAAGAAAGTAGTGGAGAAAACCAAAAATCTAATCTTACATGACTGGGAGCGAGACATTAGAATAGACTGCATAATTGATTCCCAAATAATTATTCACGTCGACGAGTCAGATGATGATGATGATGATGAAGATGATGAACATGTTTGATTTTTAATAAATAATTAAACAGGTTATCAATTTTGTTTTACTTTTTTTCTTCAAAATTATTAGTTAATAGAATCGATTTCTTCTTCATTAATAAATGATCTCGATAAGATATATAATCGATTTTATTTCATGCGATTTTATCTTGACTACATCTCTAGTAACTTCAAATCCCAAACGTCACCGTACCCATGCTACGTGAAAAATATTGTAATTCTATATATATCACGCTTTCATTTTTGTCCTCTAGTACCATACAAGTTCTCGCTTTTATTCTTCTCGCACTTTCATTCCGTTCCTTTCATTAATATCTTTTTATCTACCCTTAATTCTATATATATCACGCTTTCATTCTTGTCCTCTAGTACCATACAAGTTCTCGCTTTTATTCTTCTCGCACTTTCATTCCGTTCCTTTCATACTATAGGGATTTTGGGGTTGGGTAGGGGATTATATTTTTATTGCTTTCTTTATTTTTCATTACTTTTCTTATTACTAATCTGTTTCTTTATTGCTATTTATGACTAGTATCTTATTTGCTATACAATTTTACTACTAGTATCTTTTACATTTATTGTTGTTACCTCTAATGTACATTGGTTATACTTATAGCTAATTACAAATTGCTGCTTAGGCTAATAATATTTACACAGTTGAAATTCCCTTATTATGGACAAAAATGTTTTACCTTCTTGCCAGGTACACAATTATACCTGCGGGAGGTAGTTATTAACTATTTTTACTATTGACCTTCTTTATGATGTTTTCCGCAAATTTAAGAAATTCTTCTCTGTGCTTTACCATCAGCATAGGAAGATTAGGTTTATCAAGCTTTAAATTCAATTTGTTTTCAATGTTGTATCTTTCCCTAGAGTAGATTGGGCAGTCCACTATTAAATGTGCGACTGTCTCCTCGACGCCAGGCTCGCAGGCGCATGATGGGTCTTCCTTACACTTGAACCGGGTCAAGTATTCGGAAAACCCACCATGCCCCGTCAACAACTGGGTTGTAGTGCCGGCGACCTCCATCTTGCGGACGGTTCTGTATGCTGCCACCGCGCATCGGAAGAAGAGCTTGGTGCCAGAAGCTGTGTCACCCATCCTGTACCTTTCGTTCCATTCGTCAAGCGTGATCTGCCGCAGGCCACGCTTGACAAATGAAACTGGGCACAGGCTGTAGTGTGGAGCTCTCTTCGACAGCAGAGCCGCCTCCTTAGCCAGCTGATCGGCTCGTTCATTGCCCTCCAACCCTGCATGGGCCTTGGCCCAGAATAAGGAAATTTCCTTGCCCTGGGTCAAGCCCCGTTTGATATTACACCTGGCTTCAACGGCCAGGGGGTGGAGGGCATGACGGTTTATGACCGTCAGGAGAGCGGCTCTGCTGTCGCTGAGGATGCCAAACGTGGCCGCACCTCGCCTGAGGACCTCACTGGTCGCTTTGCATATGGCCAGGAGTTCGGCCTGGTAGACGGTACAGTGCGGCGAGAGAGCAAGTTTGAGGGTCCCGGTTTCGGCCCCGTTATTCCAAATGGATAACGCGGCGCCGACGCGACCCTCAATCCTGCTCCCGTCCGTAAATATACGTATTTCGATATTGTTTGTACGTTGGTATTGATCCTCGTCTACCAGGCTTAAGAACTCCAGGTTCATATGCTCCAGGTTCATATGCAGATAGAGTTCATTTTATTTCAACAAAACTCAAAAGATTAGAACATTAGATAATAAATAATATAAACCGTAAGTTAAATTAATTTAGTGAGGAGAATAATTACGGCGTACATTATTTAAAATAAATCGGTTAGGAATTTAATCTCTCAGTTTAGTTTTACGTTTAGTTAGGTTTAGACGATTACAGCCAAGCTAGTGACGAAGATAGCCATAAGGGCCATTTCCCGTTACAACACCAATGACTTTTCGATGCTTTTTGAAGTTATGTGTGTATTTATCGCAGGTTTATAAGTGCCCGGTTAATGGCAATAGGCTCGCCACCTATTACATTGGGACCTGAACATAAACTGGCGAAATGAGGGTGCTAGCACCTCTGCCTACCCCTTCGGGGATATAGGCGTGAGTTTGTTTATGTATATTACCAATCATCCCTAATAAACAGCATATACATTTAAGAAATTGCACGCATTAGCGCTGTCATTAAACCCGACATAATCTTCCTTGAACAAAGAGGCCGGTTATCGTGCTGTAAATAAATAAATTAGCCGGGCCATTTGCGATCCGCGCTCGGTTGACCACAAAGTTACTCTTAGAGCACGCTCGGGGTGAATATACGAAAGTTAAGGGTCGCAATTTTGTATAATATCAACTGGACATGGTACCAGGATTTAAGAAGTAGAAGGATATCCTAAGAATGCTTGCCAGAATCTATATCTATACAAATAAATAAAATTTAAGTGTCTGTTTGTAATATTAAAATAACAGATTTTTATTTATTGCACATGAATGTATACACGATACTTAGTACAACAAAAATACAATTTAAAAAATTTGTGTCTGTCTGTTTGAAAGAGGTAATCTGTTGAGAACCTGGACCGATTTTGACGGGACTTTCACTAGCAGATAGGTAATGTTACAAGGCGTAACATTGGCTACTTTAATTTCAGATAAATAATTAGGGATCCTCACAAAACAATTAAAACCCACAAGATTGTGAATAAAACGTGATTTACTCTGGAACGGCTGGGCTGATTTTAACGGGACTTTCACTGTTAGATAGGTAATGTTACAAGGCGAAACATATTTTACTTTTACTTTAGAAAAAAAATAGGATTCCGCTCAGAAGAACCAAAAACCTAGAAATCGAAACAAAATTTAATACAGAGTTGTAAAATCTTGAAATCAACTTTCAAACAAAATATAAATAATGGAAATAGCTATTAAATTACAGGAATAGCGAACTCATGAATTTGTAAGAAAATTTCGGCAATTTCATAGGTAAAGACCTATTATTACGTCAAGTAGATATCCCTTCGGATACCCCCCCGCGTGCCAGTGGGGGCGGTGATATTGTTTCATACCTAAACTAACCAATATTTCTATGATCTATAGATTAAGATATTTATAATTATATATAAGTATGTGTGTGCTATGGCGCTCATTAGGGGATACCTATATCCAGCAGTGGACTAGAATATAGGTTGATAATGATGATGATGTGTAAAATTCTTAGCAAGCATAGTTATCTTTTTAAGAAAAAATAATAGTTGAGGTTTGAATAAGTAATGTGATGTTTTAGGCGTTTAGAATATAAACAGACAGCAACAACAAACGTGTCGCACACACCGATTTTCAAACATTCACTGAATAATAGTTTCATTTAAAGTTTCCTGATGTAATTAGATTATTATAAATGAAAACTAACCACATTATTATTTAGTGTTGCCAGACAAAGTTCTCCTGCTTTAAGATTGAAAAGTGGTTCCTGATGAATTGCCTCTGGAAGTTGCACGTTAAACTTATCTTTAATCTTCTTGTTTTTCTTCAACTGATTGATTCGTTTACTATGGATGTCGTCTTTAAGGATATTTTAATTATACAAGTATAGGTAATTAAATTTTACGCTACATTTTGCCAGATCAAAATTTATCCTTTCGAGGGCTTACCCGGAGTGCCCGGCAATGGACACTCGGGGAGGACACCGTGTGGTTTTAGTTGGTCCGATTCCGACACGCTCACCCCATCGTTGGCACCGATGGGGTGAAGCCTGTGGGGGCTTCCACACGGTAAAAAATGCTATCAATAATGTACTAGCAACTTAGCAGCAGCCAAACGATAGATTTTATTTTTAATTAATTAAGATATAAATGTTGGGTTTAAGGCAAACGTGTAGCTTAAATTATAACAAAATAATACAATAGTATTGCAGTACAAACTAGACAAAAAGAAAAAGTCGCACTTGCTATTTTTTATACCATTTATGTGGCAGACAATCACACGGCCCAACTGATGGGAAGCGGTTACTGTGTGCAACACCATAGGCCCTTCTTCTAATGCCCTTCCTAGAGAATAAGGTTTCAAATATTCATAATTGATGTCATTTATGTAGTGATTTCTATTTGTGTGGTGTACGGAATATGCCCCTAGAACTGAGATATTTTACAGGCAGTATAATAGCGCCGATTAATATACCTATATATTTTATTCGGTGGCAGCCTTTCGAGAGCAAAGAAACTATTCTGTCAAGGAACGACTATACTTTGGCCTGTAAGCACTATTATGAAATACCCTGTGGATTGAGATGGTTCATTTCGAAATTCCACCTTATTGTGTGTCCTGGAACAAAAAATCATAAACCGCATCTACAAATGTTTCAGATTTCTTTGTCATACAATAAAATGCTATATTGTCTAATCTAACTTTATCATATCATATTTTATTACTTCCTACATCTTCCACGTTATTAAATTTATATTAGTTATAGATTTAGATCGGAAAAAGAGAACATCTAGGACGGGACTTGAACCCGCGACCAGTCCCTTACAGGGGGAACGCTCTGACCAGCTGAGTCACCTAGACATGTCCCAGATATTCGAAATTCTCCGATATAATATATACGTTTTAAGGCGAAAAAATGACTGTAAAGTCGTTCATTGTTTCCGTAGTTCGCAAGAATTACGGTAGATGGCTCCAGTGTTGCCTTAAGACGTATATAGTATATCGGAGAATTTCGAATACATAGTACATAGTATAAAACAAAGTCGCTTACTCTGTCCCTATATCCTTATGTATGCTTAAATCTTTATAACTACGCAACGGATTTTGATGTGGTTTTTTTTAATACATAGAGTGATTGAAGGGAAAGGTTTATATGTATAATAACATCCATTGCACCCGTGCGAAGCCGGGGCGAGTCGCTAGTATTTTAATAAATTATAAATAAAAGAGCTTTCTAAAATAAAACTAAAATAAAACTATCAACCATGGTCCTAATTTTTTAACTGAATAAAGTACAATAAAACGAGCTACTAAACAACACGAATGAAATAAAATAATTTCCTATCTTGTTTGAAATAGTAAACAAACTTAAACCGTAAAAGGCGTTTTATATCACAATTATTATGTACACCTGCGCCTTATGGCAGCTAACATTATAAGGCTAGAAAATTTTACACCGAGGTGTAATAAAGTCTAGAACTTTAAGCTGTAAAACTGATGATAGTTGGTTCTTATGACTGTTGGTAGACCGAGGGGATTTGGGGACAGCAGTCAACTAAGTTAGTAAAGTATTTTAATTAAATGGTGTGAAATAAAGCGCTCATAAAATAAATAAATATTCTACACAGCGCTTTCAGATTGCGGATAAACATACCTAATGGACCGCAGTCCCAAAAATCGCAGTTGGAATAGGTATTAATAAAACACACACATTCCCAGCGAGGACAAATTAAATTTATTAAGTCGAACCTTATAAAATACTTCCGAAGACTCTTAACACCGCAATCTACAAAAGCGATAAATTGAACAACGCCATCTAGTGAGCGACTTAGAACTAAACACCTACTTATATTATTTTTTTTTGGAAATACATACTTAATATACATAAAAACACCCAGACCAATGCAAATAGAGATATTCATGCATGCAAATATTTGCACTGAGCAGGAATCGAACCCGCGGCCGCTGTCGTAGCAGTCGAATGTACTACCGCTACGCCACAGAGACCGTCAATACAAGTTGATTTGAATGACAATGCATTAATATAGTACCACAGAGCTGGTCTGACGATGAAGAAGGAAGGAAGCCATAGGAACTCCTAAACTAAACAAGATACGAGTAAACCTATCGAGTTTGGGCTCATATGTTTTATCTTAGTAAACACATTGGTGCTACATTATATTTTCAAGGTCTGAAAATGAAGACGTTAGGTGTTCATAAGAATTTCTGATTGCTCTGATGTCAAAAGTTTGTAGCGTCGGTAGCTTAGTGGTTAAGGAGTCAACCTTACGATCGAGAGGTCCCGGGTTCGAATCCTGGCCATTACACTACAGACGTGAACCCACTCCTAACACAAGCAATTTAGCTTAGCTGGAGGGGTTAGGGGGGATATTAGTAATTTCGGTTACTAATATTCTTTAAAAAAAATGTTTTCTTTGTGTGCGTCAAGCATTTTAAATCAGCACAACCCTTTTGAATACATAGCTGTTTTTGTAAGTAAGTTTTTAGTTGTTTTTTTTTAGTCTACAAGAGTTACCTCGTTTTTTTTTACTAGCAAGAGCAAAATAATTTGGCTAAAAACATTATGTAGAACAGATTTCCCAATAACAATGCCAATAACAAACGCAGTGTACTTTAACTTATACAATATACCAGCTCAAAACTGTCTAGGGATATTTTATTTTAATGGATGTACTTAAAAATATCAATTCTAGAATTGCCACGTTTTTTTTAGGGTTCCGTTGCCAAATGGCAAAAAACGGAAGTAGATGTATTCTGTGAACCACATTAAGATTTTCAAACAAAAATAGAAAAAAAAACAATAAATGTTGGGGGTCCCCATACTTAGAACTGAAACTCAAATTTTTTTTTTTTCATCAAAACCATACGAGTGTGGTATCTATGGATAGGTCTTCAAAAATGATATTGAGGTTTCTAATATCATTTTTTTAAACTGAATAGTTTGCGCGAGAGACACTTCCAAAGTGGTAAAATGTATGTGCCCCCCCCCCCTGTAACTTCTAAAATAAGAGAATGGTAAAATTAAAAAAAATATATGATGTACATTACCATGTAAACTTCCAACGAAAATTGGTGTGAACGAGATCTAGTAAGTAGTTTTTTTATACGTCATAAATCGTAAACCGCAATTTACCTTTCATTCAATCAACTCAAATATAAAAATTAAAAAAAAAAGTATTATTATGTTACTTGCTGCTACGGAACCCTTAATGGGCAAGTTCGACTCGCACCTGGACTGTTTTTAAATTTAAATTTTCTATCAAGAATTAAAAATGTACAATTTGGTACGTATTAAATTCATTTTTCTAGAATTCATATTTGTTCTAATTATGTACATCCATAAATGTAAAATATCCCGAGACAGTGTTGATATGTGTACGTATGCTTTCACTGATGAAATCCAACTTTAGAGTGAAAGAAGGCTGAAGTTAATAATCCTAGGGGTGCTTGGTTGGGGACCTCCACGCGGTGCACCCTGGGCAACAGAGACAGCAGCGCCTCTCTCCTAGGGCGGGAGAGACGCTGCCGCCTACGGCCAACTCCGACCGAGGCGAGGACGGCCCTGTTGAGGGCTGTTCGGAAGCTTTCCACGTGTCCCTCTGATTAGCAGATGGCACAGTGGAGAGCAAGTAAGGGGGCCATCACAAAACCGGAGATGGCCCGGGGTCAGTCGGGGTGCGAGGGATATGCTCTATGGGTAACCTTATACCCCGGCCTCTTAAGACCCGAGACGGCGTGCGGTTTTAGTCAGTTCAAGCCCGACATAACCACCCCCGCTGGCCGGCGGGGGGGGTATCCGAAGGGATTTCCGCACGAAAAAAAAAAAAGGTACATGTTAATTATCTTTTATAATCCCAAGTACGTGTTCTAGTAGGTATAAGTACACAAAATCACGCAGCCTACATTTACAAAATTAATAACTGTGTCTGTGAACAACATGAATTCTGTTTTTTACTACTCTACTTTTCACTGTGCCTTTATGAATATTCTAGTAAACATATTACCAAATCTTGGGGTAAAAGTGGATTAACTTTGGCACGAATTGTGATCAAAATTCGAGTCTGGCTATTCAATACCCAATTGGCAATCAAATCAGAATCCTTTTAACTGCAAATTCGATACCGACGTCGTTTATACCCGTATTGCCACCACTGTAGTCTTTCCAGGAGTAACATATAATGATTTATGTAAGTAATCTAATACTAAGATAAAAAGGCTCAGTATTGTAAAGTTTTATGTATAAAACTAAGAAATCAGAATCAAAAATAAAATCAAGTCATAAGAGACCCAATCGCACATTTTTAGGGTTCCGTACCTTTTTTTTTTTTTTTTTCATGCGGAAATCCCTGCGGATACCCCTCCGCCGGCCAGCGGGGGCTCGGGTCTTAAGACGCCGGGGTGTAAGGTTACCCAAAGAGCATATCCCTCGCACCCCGGCTGACCCTGGGCCATCTCACCACTAACAGCATCGCTCATCCTGTCTCCTCTGAAAGCAGAGGAGTACGGAGAGCGATGTGTTCCCGCCACGTTGGGTATTGGCCGACGATCAATGCCAACCCTATGAAGGGGTGAAGGGGAAGCCATTGACCGCCGCCCAGGCTGTACCGGCCGCTCCGATTCCGTTCCCCCCGGACTGCAGCGGGATCGGAATCGGAACGACACTCGAGGAGGTTACCCAACACACACCCCAGGGTTCCGTACCTCAAAAGGAAAAAACGGAACTCTTATAGGATTACTTCGTTGTCCGTTCGTGCGCCCATCCGTCCGTCTGTCAAGACCGTTTTTCTCAGGAACGCGTCTAGGTATCAAACTGAAATTTATATCTAATACTCAGGTCTACTGTGCCTTGAAGCTGTGAAAAAATCAAACTTTTAAGCCAAAGCAATCAAAAGATACAGCCGTTTATGCCGCAAATTTTCGAAACTCGCACGGGAATTAAAACCTACAGGGTACCTCCCGTGAACTTAGAATCTTGAAAACGTCTAAACGATATGTCGGAGAATTTCGAATATCTAGGACGTGTCTAGGTGGCTCAGTTGGTCAGAGCATTCCCCCTGTAAGGGACTGGTCGCGGGTTCAAGTCCCGTCCTAGATGTTCTCTTTTTCCGATCTAAATCTTTAGAAATAACGTCTTATAGTACAGATAAAGGAAAAATTGCGAAAACCGTAAATTTTTTCGTTATATCATAATAAAATTTTTTTTTGAAAATATTAAAGATACTACTACCATAACTATGACTCGATTGTCGTGATGGGTGAACTATTACTTATATACCTACAGGTTTGTACGGAACCCTCAGTGTGCGAGTCCGACTCACACTTTTTTTTATTAAATTGTTCGCTTTCGTCGTCTCTCAGTAAGTAAAAGTTGACGGACTTTAGTTTATATTTACTCATAACCGAACATAAATTTACAAAAGTAAATTTTACTAAATAAAATTTCTAAGTTAAGTCCTTGTAAAATAGTTATTCTAAATGTATTTCTTATAGAATATAATGAACAGGTTGTATACACGAAATCACAATTTCCTTTGACGAAAGTGATCTCCTAAAAATTTTAAAGGTAAATTATGTTTACGACAAGTTTGTTACCAAGATTGTTGGTCTAGTTAAGTTTCCTTTTATTAATATTTAAATACTTTTTCCGTTTTCATTCCACAAAGTCAAGAAGTTGAGGGCAGTTTTAGATAATCATTATTAATTCAATGGAGAAATCTGTCAAGAAGGAATTAAGCGTCATTAGCCGGTAGCAGAGACAGGTTGAAATCCGCTTCGCTTAAGTTAAAGAACAGTGGCTGGATTTACGTATTTCCGGTTGGCCGTTCTTGCAAGGTCTTATCTCGATCCTTTAAAAGAGTGACATACGATTCACCCGCTTGAAGAGCCTAAAGTTTGAAAAGTTGTTTTTTAGTTGTGACCAAAATTAATGGTTGCAAATATAATTTAAATTATTTGATGAGAATAATAACTATCAAAACATCAAAGTTATATGGCAAACCCCACCAGGCGAGGCCACGGTGGCGGCCAAAGTCCGCCGGCAACCCTGGGGTTATCCTTTCGAGGGCTTACCTGGGGTGCCCGGCAACGGACACTTGGGGAGGACACCGTGCGGTTTTAGTCGAGACACGACATAACCACCCCCGCTGGCCAGCGGGGGGGTATCCGAAGGGATTGCCGCACGTAAATCAAAAAAAAAATGCATACATACATACATACATATACTCTCATCTTTTTCCCTTCGGAGTAGACAGCCCGCCAGTTGTTTTTGTCCTTACAGACTTCACGAGACCTTCCTCTAACTGTCATTAAACCCTTGTAACAAAAATACCTTTAAAATATTTCGCTCTTTTCATGTGATATCTCCTTTGATATATTTTCAATTTTTATTTGTATAAAAAGACCCAAAATCTGCATATAGCCGCCAGTTGATCATTGTGAGTTACGAGGGGAATAATACCCAAGCAAGTCTATAGGTTCTTTTTATTAGTTTAAAAAATAAGGCACGACACACCCACCCCATCGTCGGCACTGATGGGGTGAAGCCCGAGGGGGTTTCCACACGTAAAAAAAAAGGCACATATTATGTATACTTAGTGCAGTGTTAGTGCTACACTGTGCTTTTTGTATACTTGATTACATCCAGCAATCATATATGTTCGTTTGCGATTGTTGGACACATTCTCCAACTGTATTTCAGAAATCTTACAGCTGTTTTTTTTTTTGTATTTTCACCGCTTTGCGCACATCCGGGTTTGTAAAATCTTCTTAACTTGTGTACCCAGGTCTGCGTTGTAAAATCTTTTTTAATCACTTGCATTATGATTAAAATGTTCATTCAGTTTTAGTATTAAAAAGGCTTTTAAAGAGGTACGAGCTTGTGAATGTTTAATGAAAAATCTTGGAAGAAAATTTAAAAGAAGTATTGTATGAATTCTTTATTCTGAAATCACTGCAAATTAACGAACTAATGAATCTCTGACGTAGTAGTAATAATAACTACAGTACTCGGCGTTTGGATTGGCACGTCAGAATAAAGAGTGAGTGTCGGATTGACAGTTATATACCTTTATAATGAAACTGTCAGGCTGATGTGCGACAGAGAGAACGCTCTACAAACCAGAAGCAAGTCGATCTTAGCCGGTTTCTCGAAAAAAGTGGCTGTGACATAGTCCGAAACTATAAAAATAATAAAATAAACTATAATAAAAATAAAGACAGTCTTTTTTTTTAAGTGCGTGGATATAACAACCCCTGCCGGCCAGCGGGGGTTGTTATGTCGGGCATGAACCGACTAAAAGCTTCTGACAACCTTTGTAGCGTAGCGGTAAAGCTTTCGACTGCTAAGTCAGAGGTCTCAAGTGCGATACCCGATCATTGCTAATATGTATATTTGCATTGGTCTGGGTGTTTCTATGTATAATTTTCTTTTTTTACAAAAAACCGGAAAAGAGCGAGTCGACCATGAAGGGTTCCGTAGCAGCAAGTAAGGTTTTTTAACTTTTATATTTGAGTTGATTGAATGAAAGGTATGACGCATTAATTTATTATAATAAATTATGCCATTTGGCTACGGAACCCGAAAAAAGAAGTATCTAAGTATGATTATCCGCATTCTAGAACCCATATGACAAGCTCTGCTTAGTTTGGGTCTAGATGGCGTTGTGTAATATGTCCTAGAATTTTTATTTATTTATTTATTCTTCATTCACTTTTAAATCTATTACACAGTTGTAAAACCTCTACATACAGGGAGCATATTTTTATAACCTTTTTCTTTGTTTTCGTACGGAAATCCCCATGGATATCCCTCCACTCGCTGGCCAGTGGGGGTGGTTATTAGGGTTGGACATTTTACTAAGTTAAATTTAATTATGATTGTGTATACTGTATATACGGCTTGCAGGATTGGTTCGATGCATCCCGGTTTTCAGGTGTGGTTGTAAGATATTAGGGGGGCCCCATCCACCACAAAAATATTCGTGAGTCAAGTCCAGAAAGTCCTTGAAACTTATGAAACCTTGAGGAAAATAGCAGATTGATACCTAATAAATAATAATAGTTAAAAAAAACGCTTTTTTAAAACATAATACATTTTATTCATTTACACTATTATTAATTTATATTTATTGAAATTTTTAAAACTATTGTTAATTTAAATTTATTAAAACTTATTTTCATTTTTTTTAGTTCAGTTCTCTACAATAAGCGTGTTTTTTAGTTTTAGTTAACTATTATTACTTATTTCCTACTTTTTAGTTTTGTTTATTCATAAATAAATTAACACGCTGCTATTTCAGAGTTTATAATGTGAATTATTCGCTACTACGTGATACAAAGTTGACGGGATAGATGGCGCTGTTATCAAATATTTACAGAGCTGTCAGTAAATATTTCGCGAATTCAATAGTTTAAATTATTTCGCAAATTGAAAAATGTAATAATTTTATCTAATTAGTGTATTGTCATCGGTCTTCGATAAATCTACAATGTTTGAACGAAATCTGGCCGTTTAAAGTGGGTCAAAATCGCGCCTATACATATCGGTTACAAACAAACATACAAACAAACATACAGGTGAAGCTAATAAAAAGCGTATAAAAATTCAAAGTGGCCAAAACGTGTTGTGGCATGCAAGAAACGTCGTGTAGGGTATTATTCGTATCAGTTACTTTTAATACGAATAACACATACATAATACAATAAAAAGTCAATTATTTTGGTTATATTTAGTTCAGGAAACCAAGAGTCAAAAATTACAATGAAAATGTAAATATATCAAAACTTTGAGGACAGGTAGAGCCCTAAAGATACAATTTTATTTTATTTTTTGAGCTGACTTCAGGATTTTCTTTGTCACAGGTCTCCTCCTAAACTACTAATCCAATCAGAACCAAATTTGGCATGATTAAAGAGGTCAATCAGAGGAAACTTTATGGATATATTTTGAAAAAATTAATGCTACCACAGAGGAATGATCACCGTTAAAAAAATTCCAGATGGAATTACATAATAACCGCTCGAGACACTGTGACCAAACTTTACACGCTCAGAAAACATGTCCAGAGTTGTGACTTTCAAAAAGAATTTTCAAAATCGGACTTGCCACGGAGGAATGATCACTGTTCAAAATTTTCAAAATCTGATTCATGATGTCTCACTCAGCTCAACATTGCAAGCAGCGATTTGCAGACCTAGTATAATTATTTTGCTATTCTACGATCAATTCCACAACTTTTAAGAGGTCCTACGTTTGACGGGACACCCTAGTAGTTATATCGGACTTAAACCGACCAAAAAAGCACGCCGTCTCAGGTCTATAATGCTGTGATAAAGTGAATGTAAAGTGGCCTAATAAGGCACTTCTGACGCACCCCTTTTTTTTCGTGCGGAACCAAACTACTGAGCATATTATTATATCTACGTTATAGAATGTTCCCGCACTCCACATGAACTGTTAACAAAACACTCGTAGACAATCTCGCGTGATTCGGCTGCGTCATAGATGCTTGAGTGTGCAGTTATAAGTTTCGTGCTGCAAACCGTATGATATTCAAACATACGATGTTTGTGTTGTGAGTATTTTGAGTAAAAAAAATGTCGAACTTAGTATTTATAACGCACTAGCTGTTGCCCGCGGCTACGGCCGCGTGGAAATTTTTTCCCGTCCCCATTGCCCATGGAAACCTCTAGTAGGGATATAAGCTGATAGAGCGTGACTGAGCAACAGAAATACAAACCACGTCACAAACTTACACATTTATAATATTAGTAAGAAGGATTCAGTGCAAGCATTGGGGAATAACGACGTGTAAGAAAAACGAGATTAAAACATTCTGAGTGATGTAATCCTTGATATTAGCCAAGGATACCATGCCGCTAAATCCTACTCCCTACTATCCTACTTCCTACTATCCTGCTTCCAACTGTTCTACTTTCTACTATTCTACTTCCCACTATTCTACTTCCAATACTTTAAAAAAACTAAAATATCAAAACCATCGGTTTATTTTAAATCTGTAGTAATCGATTCTTACATAAAATTACATACTTTGAGTAATTATGTCTCTGTGTATCTCGGATCACTTATACCCTTCTGTTCCTTCGTTGTTTTCTTAATACATAATGAATGACTTAAACACTTTAAGCAATGCGGTTGATCAGCTCTCTGTTTCTGACAGCTACATTTGCTCACCAGAACAAAGTGTTATGTATCTGAGCACTAATCTACACGATCTTAAAATCCTACATACAAACATTCAAAGCTTAAATGCTAATTTTGATAGTTTGATGGTACTTATGAACAGATTTTCTTATTTACCTGATATTATTGTATTATCGGAATGTTGGCTAAGCAAGTGCCCAAGGATCCCCTTCCTGAATGGGTTTAACTCTCATAACACAACATTTAGAAATCAAAATGATGGTGTGGTGGTCTATGTGAGGGATTGTCTTGATGTCACCATAGAGGTACCAAATTTCAATGATGCAAACTGTATTGTAGTAAAATTTCCTCTAAAAGCAGCTATAGTCTGTCTATACCGTTCTCCATCATACTCAGATTTGACTCGGTTCTTTGGCAGTCTTGATTGTCTGCTAGGGACTTTATCACAATTTAAAAGTCTTGTTGTTATAGGTGACATAAATATAAACATTGCACCGGACAGCTCTGATTCTGATATGGATGAATATCTAAACCTCACGGCATCGCATGCTGTCCTCCCTGCTTATACAATTCCAACCAGACTCTTAAGATGTCTCGATCATGCGCTACTTCGCTAGCAAAGTACTGCTACTTCACTTGTACTTGATTCCCCTATTACAGATCACTTTCCAGTTATAGTTTTTTGTAAAATAAATCATAATATGAACAAAGTTCGTCATGTGCATAAGATCAAGACTGATATCCAGGCAGTTGTCGATTGTGTTAGCAATACTGACTTCTCTGCTGTTCGCAATTCCCGAAACCCAAATGAAGCTACAGAATCTCTCATAGCGATTATGTCTTCAGCCATCAAGGCTAACTCCTATGCTTCACATAGTAGTAGTCAGAAACGCATTATTAAACCCTGGATTACTCCTGGACTCCTGAGATGTATACGTCACCGTGATAAATTATACAGAGCGTTTAAAAAACATCCAGACAATGAATCATACAAGTTGGTGTTCCGCCGCTATCGTAACTTTTTCAAAGATATCTTAAAAAAAGTTAGATGTGAATATGAACGTTCTAGATTTCGGAGTGCCAGAAATGATCCCAAAGCTACATGGCGGCTCATTAATGAGGCCGCAAATCTAGGCCAAAATACATCACCATCGTCCGAGTTATTGGGGTGCTGTAAAGACCCTTCAGAGTCCGTAGATAAAGTGAACAACTACTTTGCTGATGTGGGTAAACACTTAGCATGTCAAATTAAGGATTCTACACTGTATAAAGATTTATCACGCTCTCCAAACAATTCATTTGTGCCAAAATCTATTAACCAGATACCGCTTAACTCAATGGCACTTTACAATGTAGACGATGTAGAGCTCGATAATATAATTCTTGGTCTTAAGGAGCAGTGCGCTGCTGGACTAGACGGTATAACTGCTGCAGTGGTGAAAGCAACCAGACATGTTATAATCCCACTTCTGGTTTACATTTTTAACTTGTGTTTCACTGAAGGAATTTTCCCTGCCATCCTAAAAACAGCAGTTCTCCATCCTATCTATAAGTCAGGTGCTAAAGACAGTGTTTCAAATTTTCGACCTATCTCGTTGCTTTCGACAATTTCTAAAATATTTGAAAAGGTTATAAATACTAGACTGACTGAGTATCTCTCTAAATCTAAAATCGTAGCCTCAAACCAATTTGGTTTCAGGAGAGGTTTATCCACAGAGGACGCGGTGTTGGAACTTACTGATACAATTATTGAGCATTTTGAAAAAAGACGTAAGTCATTGGGTATCTTCTTGGACCTCTCGAAGGCATTTGACACTGTCTCCGTACCCATACTTCTTTCGAAGTTGGAGGCCATTGGCATACGTGGTGCGGCACATGATCTGTTCAAAAGTTATCTGACTGATCGTAAGCAGTATACCAGGGTCGAAACCTACATCAGCAAAGAAAGGTCTCTTACTTTTGGTGTTCCGCAGGGGAGTGTTCTGGGACCGACACTCTTCCTCATTTATGTCAATGAGGTGTGCCAATTGTCTTTGCCTAACTGCAAAATTATAGCGTATGCTGATGACACTGCCCTAATTATACACGGACGTAATTGGAGCGAAGCCCGTCAAAATGCCGAACATTGCTTGAGCGTTGTGATGAAATTATTGACCCTGAACCTTTTAACGTTGAACGTCAGTAAAACAAAATACATTGTATTTGCTGCCAATAAGTTAGGCCTTCCCAAAGTACCTATTGAAATTCGTGCTCACACTTGCTCCAACATAGACTTTAACTTGGGCTGTGACTGTCCGAATGTAGATAGTACCAATATTATCAGGTACTTGGGTGTGCTTGTCGATGAACATCTAAAATGGAAACACCAAATCGACGCCACGGCGGTACGTCTGAGGAAATTGACCTACATCTTCAAAAAGCTTAGAGGTGTGGTGGACTTTGAAACCTTGAAAATGATCTACTTCGCTCTTGCTCAATCGGTTTTAGGGTATTGCTTGTTGGTCTGGGGTGGAGCTCTTAAAACGGCAATGTTAAGAGCGGAACGTGGTCAGCGTGCTGTCCTGAAGGTGCTTGCCAGAAAACCTAAACGATTCCCGACGTCTACCGTTTACTCCTTGTGTCAAGTACTGACGGTCAGACAGTTGTTCATCTCACAGGTCGTCCGCCGCAAACACTCACATTTGATCTACAATTCTGACATATATATCACCAAGCGCCGCTCGGATAGGGTATGTGAGATGAAATTCCGAAGGACTGTAGCAGCTAGCCGACATTTTAGACATATAAGCTCTAAACTTTATAATAAAATAAATAAAATAATAAATATTTATCCCATGAGAAGAAATGAATTGAAGGTTAATCTTGACATGTGGTTAAAATCTCTCTCCTATGACGCAACAGAAGAACTTGTGGAAATTTGACTTGATGAAAACTCACGTAAACACATTTACACATATGCACTCAAGTAACACACGACACAAGACAACACACACTCATACATCTACACGCGCACACGTAACGTGTGTACATCCACACACTCATATGCATGCATCATAAATTATATTTTATAAATAAAAATTAATATTAAGTAAAAGTTTAATTTTATAAGTTATGCTAAAAACAGCTATAATATTTAACACTTTCATGATTATTATTATTTTTTGTTTTAATTTTTTTTTCTATTCAATTGTTATTTTAATTTTGTATGAGTCTAATATAGAACAATGAAACTTACCTTCCTATCAGGGGAGCGGCGTTGATGGCTGCGCCACAGTGTACACTTTAGCAGCTATCAACAACCCAATTTTTGTATTTTGCTCATATTGTTTTTGTACAATAAAGATTATTATTATTATTATTATTATTTATGTCTGGAATATTTTCCCATGGGTAGCGGAAACTAGAACAGAATTTGACGCGGACGGAGCCGCATGCAACCGCTATTATTTTTATATTTGAACTTTTTGGGTACTTTTTTCTTTTTTCGTGCGGAAATCCCTTCGGATACCACCCCGCCGGTCAGCGGGGCGGTTATGTCGGGCTTGAACCGACTAAAACCGCACGCCGTCTCGGGTCTTCAGACGCCTAATACTGAATAGGTACCCAAAAAGTCCAATGCTACCCTAGACAGGTCTCTTGCGTTTAAGAACTGCAAATACTTCAAGCGCTCACTCACATGCGATCGTATATGCGTGGGAACTTGCAACTGGCGAGTTGATTGAAGTAGGTAAGTTGAGGTCCTCGTTAGTAGATATAAGTCAAAGAACACATGTGTGTGTTTTGCTATATGCGAACCGAGAAGGCTGAACGCTCTTACGATATAAGTTTAACTTAATTTAAGGGACAAAGGGCTAACTATGACCGCTTAATAGCACTTCAATTGCAGATCTAAACTGAATAGTTTCGTACTCATACCATGACGTTATTTTAGGTCGTTCAGTTACGTTCTAAATGTCAACAAACGAACTAAACGCGAACGCGTTTCAGTTTAAGCATTTCATAATACGAATCATAGCGATTCAGTTAATAAACTTGTATTGAATTGCTCCGAAACTGAACTGTTTGTGGTGGTTCAAGCCCAGTTATGTGATCGTCTATATAGTTGAATCTATGTACGAGTATAAGAACTTAGTTGCTTCATTACAGGATAACTTCGATGCTTATGAGTGTGAGGATAGTCTTTGTGGCAAATGAAATGAATTCAATCGCGTCGGATTATGCAAGTGTGCAGTGTAATAATGGTATTCCCAAAATAACAAGTCATATATTCACTCCAGCTTACTTTTAATGGACCCTTAGGTAATTAACAGAAAGAAGTCGTTAAGACCTTCATGAGTAGATTGTCTAGAGTTAGTAATATTTTATGACAAATTAGGTCTAGTAAGTGTTCCTGAAGAGTGTATATGTCTGTTAATTGAGTCAATGACAATGTCATCTCGTTGCTCAAATCACTCTGGCATTTACGAGATCACCCTACGGCCTGGCTCAAGGTTCCTACGCATAGGATTATGGGGCCTCGAATTCAACTCCTTTTCATCGCTGAGAAGCGGTCAATAAACACGTCCTAAGACGTGGAATATTTTTTATGGCGTATAAAGCAGCCTAGCCCCGTGACCATAGTATAATTTTTATATTATATATATATATATCAGTTAGGGTTCTATTCGGCCGAATAGAGGTCGGAGTTGATTCGGTAAAAAGGAATGTGTTTGCTTATGCCCAGATTTGATGCTAACTCCGACTACTTCTGCACAGTTCAGTTCTGACCCAGAACTGCTATTAATTTCAGGCCAATCTGAGATTCCGCTATGGCTAGGGGTTCACAATGAAAATCCTTTTATTGTATAGATATCCACCAGAATCCCCGCTAGGGAACGTCATCCCGTCAGCGCCTTAGTGGTATTAAAGTCCCACACTAGTTGCAAGTTTTAATTCATATAAAATGTGCTATCCTTGACTTTAAGCATTGAAATAACCACTGTCTTGCAGTTTAATAAATAGACTAAATGAATTTAGTCTCCAGACTCTGTGATAGGCTATCATCTCCAATTCTTGTTATTAAATAGATTAATTACTTACGAACAGCTCGATCTTTCTGACTCTGGCGTGCCCTTTTGAGTTCACTTGAGACCATCAGCTCAAAGGTCAGATATATATTATGCATTTACATATTTGAAATTAATTCCAAGACTGTGGATTACTAGAAGTCATACAGTGTCTGAGTATAGCTTGAGTTATTACTTGACTTATCAATCTTTCAAACTCATTCATAGTTTCGTGTATAATTCATAAAATAAGCCTAGACATGTATGTTGGTGTTTTGCGGATAAGACTCGTACTTTATACATATTATTTACAATGTAAGTCTCGTTCAGCGTGACCTTATTAACTGAATAATTATCATCCTTTAAAACTCCATTTTACTATTGCCAAAATGGGAAGGGAATTAAATCTAAATCATTGAAATAGCAGATATAAGAAATTAAGTATATTTATTTCATAAATGAAATTAATAGAATCTGGGTGGATTATTTAGATCAGATGTGACCGATTAGAGTCACATCTAGACCGAGCTTTTTATGGCCAAAAATTACAGGGAAAAACGAAAACTAAAAAAAAAACCCTTGTATGCCATTAATACTTAATTATAACACAAATATTTACACAAGACAAATCTATTAATGATAAAATTACATGCACAATAATTTTCACGGTTGTGTGCTCGATGAAATGTTATTTACTTGTTAGTTATCCTTTAATCTAATGCCGGATAATTTGTCTGGGTTTATGTCTGATCCAATTCACAAGGGTATATGTATATATATGTATATATATATATATATATGTGTTGATTTCATTGAAATCATTTCAGTAGTGACTTACAAACACAAGAATGGTTTTGTTTAGAACATAATAACATGATTGTGTGATAGTTTGTTATTTTAAGCACATTATAAAAAGCAATTTATTTTCAGGATTTATAACTTGATCCTGAATACCTTTACAATTTCATCTTACACAGACACAATTTAAAACAGTTTATACACATTTATAAACACATCAGTTCAAAACTTTATTCATAATATATATATATATGTTCTTAATATAATGCAATTTTCATGAATTGTATGGGCTGATCAATTCATTATATTTAATATATGGTTGTATGGGATTTAATGGAATCGCCATCACTCTCGTCTGTGCTGTCCTGAGACATTTCCACATTATCAGTATAATAATGATTAAAATGATTATTATAATACATATATGAAATTGTTGGATCCCAATACGATCTGTATTTAGACAATAGCTCGTATTCCTTATAGGTCATTAGGTCCATTATTAATAACTCGTTTGATTATGTTTAGCTAATAAAGTCAGTAAATTATAAAATTTTATGTACAAAGTTTTGAACACTAAAATTATGCAATTTAGTATACTTTACCAAGATCAGCTTTCTGCTCCCACTAGTTCATTATTATTTCCCGACTAATTCTTATAAAATTATTATTTAAATTTATTTATTACAAGTAAATAAAACAAGTTTACACAATACAAGGAAACTTATCTAAACCAGACTAGCATTAACTAGTCAAATCTTTCTATTAATCCTCTAGGGAGCTCACTACGAGATATGTCTCTCGACTTAGGGTTGAAACCGTTCTGCCTTCCTCGAGCGTCGCCAGCGCAAAACCAGATTCTCCTGGCTCCGCCCTGCATTCTGCATTCTGCCAATGGAAATAATCAAAGCCAGTCAATTGTCCCTAATTGGTTCATACTTCAGCGTCGTTATGGTGTGTCTTACCCGCCACAGAATTTGGTGGCAAAGTCTCCATGATAATAATTTTTTGTGCGTGTTGCTTTATGCATTTTAAAACTCTTACGAAATGTCTCCCTTTTACAAATTTATGACGGTTTTTAAGTGTTGAACCCATCAAATTTCGTAGGATTTGAGGTCATTATTTATTCCTCTCAAGTTTAACACTGACATTTAAAATAGTTCTGGAATGTCCGGTCCAACTTTATTTGAAGCAGATGTTGTTAAGCGATAAGAGAAAAAAAATAAGGTTTGTTTTGGCAATGAAACGTAATCTATTTTTGTATTATAAATGATGACTAAGTATCTACGATAGTTGGCCATCTCATGTTTATAAGTTACCATGGTAAGGCCCCAGGGCCTAGGGACTTATAAATGTGTACACAATGACTCAATTTCTAACCCTAATCGTCTTACCATCGAAACTGTAAATTTCTTGAAACTTTTTGTTTTTTATACCACTCAGTTGGCAGACAAGCTCACGGCCCACCTGATGGGAAGCGGTTACCGTGGCCTATGGACGTGTGCAACACCAGGGGCGTCGCACTCGCGCTGTCGACCCTGTAAAAACCTTCTAATGCCCTTCTTGAAGAACCCCATATTGTAGTCGCTTTGGAAAACCACAGCAGGGAGATCATTCCACAGCCTGAGGGCGCGGAATAAAGTACCTTTCATTCCTAACTGTACGCACCGTTTTCGGTCGCAACGTGTGAGGATGAATTCCCTGTCTGTGGCGAGCGATGCGATGATAGAATGTGGCTGTGGGCATCATATCAAACAGTTCTTCTGAACACACTCCATTATAAAGGCGGTAGAAAATGCACAGGGAGGCGAAATCTCTCCTAACTTTAAGAGGTTCTACACTGCCTGTAAGTATGGCATTGTCGACGATCCTCAGCGCCCGTCTCTACACCGAGTCGAACGGGTCAAGTTGGTATGTAAGTGCTCCAGCAAAAAGGTGACAGCAGTACTCCATCTGGGGCCGGACTTGCGACTTATAAAGAAGAAGTCTTTGCTCCGCAGTGAAGTACTGCTTCGCCCTGTTGAGCACTCCAAGTTTCTCAGATGCCAACTTGACCCTTTCTTCCAGGTGACTGCGGTACTGGACCTCGCTGGAGATGTCGACACCGAGGATCCCGATACTTTTGGAGATTTTAAGTGGTGTGTCTAGTAAAATAAATTATTAATATTCGTGAACTCTACAGCACGCTTCGCCCAAAATTAGGAAGACGCAGCGAAATATCCCCGGTCAGGTGGGCAACAGATCTATTTATTGCGGGATGTGAAGTTATACTTTATAGCAAATTCATCTTAGTCCTGCATTAAATTTATGAAAAAGAAGTTATACCTCTAAGATGAACAACTTGCCAACGATCGTACTTGAAATCGTATTCGAGTAGAACTTTTAACAATCTCGCCAGTAGCATACAGCATTATACTTCCGAAACATATATGACTTTATAGTTCGTATGTTCATAACATCGTCAATTTCATGTTGACTCACAAGAACTTTTAAAAGGCAAATAATGAATAATAAAATATCGTACATTCGTAGTTACATACTTTATTCAGCGGGCGTGTACTATGGTTGGTAATATTTAAGTTAACATCGTGTATTTGTATGCGAGTTTTGTTGGTTTCGTGAAATAATTCATCTCCGATATCTTTCCTCGCGTGTTTAGATCAACAATTTTCTGAATACGTCCTTATTCATTTTTAACTAGAAGTAAATTTACCAACAAAAATATATAATTTTTTTTTTTTTTTTAATTTGATATTTTCTAATATTTTGATTCTACGCGGTAGCCTAGTGGTATGGGTAAAGGACTGCTGAGACGAGGTCTCGGGTTCGATCCCAGGTATTACCATGGCACACACCAATGACTTTTCGATGCTTTTCGAAGTTATGTGTGTATTTATCGCAGGTTTATAAGTGCCCGGTTAATGGCAATAGGCTCGCCACCTATTACATTGGGACCTAAAACATAAACTAGCGAAACGTGCTAGCACCTCTGCCTACCCCTTCAGGGATATAGGCGTGAGTTTATGTTATGTTATGTTATGTTGATTCTAACTAAACTTCCATACAACCATTCATCATTTATTTTAGCACCTTAACAGCGTAATATCCAAAAATCGATCCTTAGTGGGTACTTACAAGAGAAAATATAAATAAAATAGATAAAATATTTATTGGACAATTTTAATATTTAAATATAAACATGGCTCTTACCACGTATATATTTAAATTATTGCGTGGTGGGACATCGAATCCAGGTGTCTTAAAGGAGATCAACCTGTGTGTGCCAAACAATTATGTATGGCATAGGCGGCGTCCCCGTTTACTAGCAGTGCCCAGTGGCCGAACTAATTTGTTGGCTAGAGCGCCGCTAACGCGCACGTTACATATACTCAATGAAGTGGCGGACAGCATAGATCTTTTTACTTGTTCTCTGAATGAGTTTACGAAAATAGCAATGTATATAATATGTTATAATATTTAAGGACTACACTATTGTATTAGGGTAAACCTGTAAAAACAGTGCTGGTGAGAAAAAAAAAATTAAAGTACCCACACTTACAAAATGAAATACGTTAAATGCCAAAATTTTAAGTTTAGAGCTCTAGGAGTTAATGAATCACTCAGACAGTCGGGACAAGTAAGTATATATAAAGTATAGATATAAACTCTAGGCAATCCTGTAAAGGTCTAGATTTTTTTAATGCTATTTTTTTTTTCAATATTCCAATGGGAATAATAATAATCTATACTTCCTTGCAAAAAAGTACCTTTTTTTTTCGTGCGGAAATCCCTTCGGATACCCTCCCGCCGGCCAGCGGGGGCGGTTATGTCGGGCTAGAACCGACTAAAACCGCACGCCGTCTCGGGTCTATAGACGCCGGGGTGTAAGGTGGCCCATAGAGCATATCCCTCGCACCCCGACTGGCAAAAAAAGTACCTAAAGTAAACGGTTCTTTGAGCCTAAATTACTTTGTTTCCGCTTTAAAGTTAGCTTTTTAAAGCTATTGTGTACCAAGCCACTATGGTTAACACTTACCTTTTGAGAATTATTATCTTTGGCTATAATAATGTATTGTTAAAAAAGAATAAATGTATTTCGCAATTAAGTCCCTATCTAAAATAGAGTAAAAACTAGACTTTACGGGGGCTATTAACAGTTTTGAAAAAACAACCGCAGCCAACACCCGCTTAGTGGCTAGTGCAGGCACAAGAAAAAAATCGTTTACCCATCCTATAACAGAGTTAATGGCCGTTCTCACCCACCGGTGCCGTATGGCACAAGCTATAAGAAATTGAAAATATCTAGGTGCTCACATTCCTCACCTCAATGTTTAAAACCATTTTTACCAGACTACGTTGCGCGCGTCCGTAGTAAGATTATGTGTTCCATTGTAGATTGCAATATAGCAATAGGCTACATTTTATACGAATCACATTAACAATGATTGTTAGATTAAATACTACTAGCGCCATCTATCGGTGGAGCTGGGACTATATTCTACTATTCTGAAAAAAAACTCCTCCACGACTATATTTATAACTTTACCGTAATCTGGTTACAGTTTTTTAAACTTTATACTTGTTTGCAATAGAAACTGCAAACTTAACAGTACAAGTCACTCTTAATTAATATCAACCTCGACATGGTGAAGAGTGTTTTTCACGATTTTTAGGCAAGTAACAGATTTATCTCTGAGAATGACCTCTGTGGCGTAGCAGTTGTGCGTTCGACTGCTAAGCCAGAGGTCGCGGGTTCGATTACCGCTCAGTGCAAATATGTATGTTTGCATTGGTCTGGGTGTTTTTTTTTATATTTAGGACACGTCAATTTGACTTCACCTCGCCTGATGGTAAGCTGAAGGTAAAGTCTCAGGAAAGAGGGTCACCATTACATACACGTACCATGTTAACAATGGTGGCACTCAGCTTGACGGCCTCATCAGAAGAGGATTGTCATCGCAGCACCGCGTGACTTCCACTGGTCCCACTAGTGCTGCGACCACAATCCCCCTGCCCGGCTATGCCATATGTTTATATATATATCGGCTATATGTTTCTATGTATATGTATTTATTTACAAAAAAAAAGTATTTAAGTATATTTATCCGCATTCTAAAACCCATTTGACAAGCTCTGCTTAGTTTGGGTCTAGATGGCGTTGTGTACTTTGTCCTACAATATTTATTTATTTATTTATTATTTATCTGCTATTTAATTGGTTGAACAGTTACCTACAGCTGGTAGATAAACAAATTATAGCTTTGCGTTTAGAA
The DNA here is from genome assembly GCA_946251805.1 of Cybosia mesomella. Lineage (NCBI taxonomy): Eukaryota > Metazoa > Arthropoda > Insecta > Lepidoptera > Erebidae > Cybosia > Cybosia mesomella. The sequence continues at coordinate 4,858,947 of OX276402.1, read as the reverse complement.
TGACTTGCACCGATTGTGGATTAAGGTAAGCTTTTTAGTATGACATGGATTAATACGGCATCGTCCACTATTTTAATAGAAATAAATAGATTTCAATTGTAAGTAGTTTTCTAAGTCTATAACAGTGTGACCCGCAGTTGGTTGCCCAAGTCGTTACATTCACTGCACTAGGATGGCCTGGCAGAGCTGGGATTTCTGTAACTCGGTTTCTCGAGGCTCATGATTCCGTCCCAACCTGACCCTGTGGGCCATCAACCGTTAAAAATTAGTTAGAGCTTATTATACCTATTTTTTTTTCGTGCGGAAATCCCTTCGGATACCCCCCCCCCCCGCCGTTCAGCGGGGGCGGTTACGTCGGGCTTGAACCGACTAAAACTGCACGTCGTCTCGGGTCTTAAGACGCCGGTAACCTTACAGTTACCCAAAGACCATATCCCTCGCGCCCCGCCTGACCCTGGGCCATCTCCGGTTTCGAGATGGCCCCCTTACTTGCTCTCCACTGTGCCATCTGCTAATCAGAGGGACACGTGGAAAGCTTCCGAACAGCCCTCAACAGGGCCGTCCTCACCTCGGTCGGAGTTGGCCGTAGGCGGCAGCGTCTCCCCCGCCCTAGGAGAGAGGCGCTGCCGTCTCCGTTGCCCAGGGTGCACCGCGTGGAGGTCCCCAACCAAGCACCCCTCCCGAACCAAGCACCCCCCCAACCAAGCACCCCTGAGCTTATTATACCTATCTATTTTCTTTTCGTTCAAATAATTTATTGTCTAATTTTTCTTTTTAATAAATATTCTCGGACATTTTTACACAACACAAACTAGAGTTAAACTAAGCATAGCTTGTAATTCTAGAAAGCGGATAAACTTGTTTGCGTCCTTTGTTAATACATACATATTATACATAGAAACACACAGACCAACGCAAATAGACATGTACATACATACGAATATTTGCACTGAGCGGTTATTGAACCCCGCACCCTCTTTTTTTTTTTTTCGTGCGAAAATCCCTTCGAATAACCCCCCGCCGGCCAGCGGGGGCGGTTATGTCGGGCTTGAACCGACTAAAACCGTACGCCGTCTCGGGTCTACAGACGCCCGGGTGTAAGGTTATAGAGCATATCCCTCGCACCCCGACTGACCCTTTCGAATGCTACCGGCTACCGCCAAGCCACAGAGGTTGTCGTTTATTTATGAATTGACATATTTCATTATCTATATTCTCTGCCGTTTAAAACTTGTACCACAATATAAAAATAACTCCCAGTTAACTCGGCTATACAGTTTAACTACTAACATCCCTTTGGGTTTCCAATTAACACGAGGAAACTTAATAAATGTTGATTAAATCTGCTGGGTATGTGTCTTATGACCTAATAAGAACTATTTAAAACAGTTAGTCGGCTTGTTTCGTTCATTAAATCCTTAAAATTTATCTATACTTACTATAAAAAAATATAAAGAGTAAAGACTTGTTTGTTGCTTGCATTGAATAGGCTCCGAAACTACAAGACCGATTTCAAAAATCTCCACCATTAAAATGCTACATTATCCATGAGTAACACAGGCTACTTTTTATATCAATATTCCCATGGGATCAGGACTTACGCTGATGAAGCCACGCTGCGATGCTCGTCTGATAATAAAATTAAACCTGCTGTTGTTATTCAGACTAAATCAAAGGTTTTAATATGTTCAGACAATCAATAAGTCTATTATAGTCCGCGGCTGGACATAGGTCTTATCCAATGTGCGCTATAGCACCCAATCTCCCTCCTTCCACATGCAGTTTATCCCAGGTACCATTTTCAGGTCGCTAGTCCATCTGGCTGAGAGGGGGCGTCCCACCTTCCAATTGACGATTCCCTTTCTTTACTCGAGGACTCTCTTGCTCCATCGGCTAACGCAGCCAATTTAAGTGAAGGGAAAGAGAGTACTGCATAGGTTTACAGATCCTATAAATAAATAAATATTCTACGACATTCTACGTAGCGCTCTCTAGACCCAAAGTAAGCATGGTTTAACTAGCTTGTGATGGATTTTAGAATGCGAATAAACATATTTTTATACTTTTTTTTTGTAAATACATAAATATTATACATAGAAACACCCAGACCAATGCAAATAGACATATACATTCATTAAAAAATTTGCAATGAGCGGGAATCGAACCCGCGCCCCCTATAGTAGCAGTCGAATGCACACCGCTATCATATTTCAGAATTGGGATAATAGTAGGAAGAAATTAACTAGATTCTAACTTTTTGACAAAATTAAGTGAAATATATGAAAAAATATGACGATTTAATTTAAATTGAAGCAGCGGTTAACTGTATTATGTAATGTGCTGCCCAAATTACTAGTTATCTGTCAAAAATAATTGCCGTACAGAAGACGGAAACCTTATAGATTCGTCATGTCTGTCTGTCTGTCCGTCCGTATGTCACAGCCACTTTTTTCCGAAACTATAAGAACGATGCTGTTGAAACTTGGTAAGTAGATGTATTCTGTGAACCGCATTGAGATTTTCATACAAAAATAGACTAAAAAACAATAAATTTTGGGGTTTTTTGAGAACATTTTTGGGGTTTCAGTTCTAAGTATGGGGACTCCCATACTTAGAACTGAAACTCAAAAAATGTTATTTCAACAAACCCATACGTATGGCATGGATAGGTCTTCAAAAATAATATTGAGGTTCCTCATATAATTTTTTTCTAAACTGAATAATTTGCGCGAGAGACATACTTCCAAAGTGGTAAAATGTGTCCCCCTGTAACTTCTAAAATAAGAAAATTATAAAACTAAAAAAAATATATGATGTAGGTACATTACACGTCATAAGTCGTAAACCGCAATTTACCTTTCATTCAATCAACTCAAATAAAAATTTTACTTGCTGCTACGAAACCCTTAATGGACGAGTCCGACTCGCACTTGGCCGGTTTTTATTCCTGGAATAGGTTCAGAAGGAAGTTGGAACAGGAACAGAATTCCACGCGGGCGAAGCTAGTAGGTACTTAATATACTTTATCTACACCCATGCTTTAAATCCTCTATAAAAGATTCTGAAACAGTTAGCTTATTGCCAACATTAATACATCCAATGTCCTAATAACCATAATATCATCCGAACGGGTGTTATAATGTTGTATGAAATTTCATAATAACATTCCTTTCGCTTTTTCAATCTCTTCCGCGCAAAGGGTTACTCATCAGACAGCCAAATTCTTACCGCCCGATGCGTGGAATCTGTATGAGTTTCAAAAAAAGAACTGTCATTCACGCGCGTTGCATTGCACTACCACAGCAGCGGCGGCGCGCCGTAAAAAAAAAGCTTATTCGTTCGAATTCGAATTATGGTTTCAGAATATTTTATAGAGTACACATCATGGGTGTAGATAAAGTCTTGTATGCAACTGTATAATTAGGTATTAAAACACTCATGTGATACTATTATCACACTCAGCTTCGCTTCGTGTGATAAACCCACATTCATGTTTTAATACCCCTCATTATACCACAGTTGCATAAATAACTATAATATTACTATAGATTAGAATAATATTATGTAATCTGTGCTATAGATATCACATCTTTATCACAAATTATGATGAATAAACCGGTGAAGTCCCCGGGAAAAATCTGGGTACTAGATAAATTCAGTAAGTTAAAAATCAAATCAAATGTCATATGTATTCAGGCTTCTGTCCGTTTTAAAATTCGTTGCTCTCCCGAACGCTTCATATTAATGGATCTGTCGACCAAAGCGAAAATGGTTTCCGAACCAATTCAATTACTTTTACTTTTAACTCAATTACTTATAGAAACCATCTTTGAAGCGAGTTGTAAATCGTGTCAAAATTTGATTTCAACCAATGCAGATTTTTATATACCTTATATTTACTATTCTAATAATACGACCTTTAGTAATATAGACATCAATGAATACAACAACAGCCACAATCTATATTACTTTTCAATTGCTAAACTAACAAACAGTTTTTACTGTGATACCCATATTTATTGAGCTGAGTGAGACGAAGTCGAGCGAAAGCTCCTCATACCAGACTTCAGGATTTTCTTTGTCACAGGTCTCCTCCTAAACTACTAATCCAATCAGAACCAAATTTGGCATGATTAAAGAGGTCAATCAGAGGAAGGTTTATGGATATATTTTGAAAAAATTAATGCTACCACAGAGGAATGATCACCGTTAAAAAAAAAAAAAACCAGATGGAATTACATAATAACCACTCGAGACACTGTGACCAAACTTTACACGCTCAGAAAGCATGTCCAGAGTTGTGACTTTCAAAAATAATTTTCAAAATCGGACTTGCCAGGGAGGAATGATCACTGTTCAAAATTTTCAAAATCTGATTCACGATGTCTCACTCAGCTCAACATTGCACGCAGCGATTCGCCTTGCAGACCTAGTTGGATACATTTATCTTTTTCCAGTTATTTACTTCCGTGATACAATAAAGCAACAGTTGATGAATTGTCTTCGAAGATACGCAAAAGTAGTTTATATTACTAGTGTCTCCCAAAATAACTTACAAGTTACTTAAGAAACTGTTTCCATCTAAACTATAGCAAAACTAATATATTCCAAAATGCTCACGTTTTCCATTTATTTCCTAATTAACTCTGTATCCGGTACGATGTACGATTTTACGCGAAACAGCTTTCGTTGAACGTGTTTGATTTGAGATCTGAGTATCAAGAAATATTAGATGTGGTATTTTGCATCTTTTTATATTTATTTTGCAACGCGCGCACACACACACACACACACACACACCCACACACGACCACATTCACCTTCACATGCAAAGGTGTATATTTCTACCTTCTTATATACGAGAATGTAAAACTGTATCAGGTATAAAGTGTAAGGGGTGCGACTGGTTGGAACACCTCCGCGTTTGGTGCACCCTGGGCAACGTGGGCGATGACGCATCATTGATTGCTCCTCTGGAGTAGCTGGCGTCAACGTCAACGGCCAAGAGTCCGACCGACCGGCCCTTCTCAGGGCCAGCTGACCCCATTGCACGAGGGGGTCGGGGTATGGCGGGGGTATGGTCGCTCCAGGTACCCCTCTGCTGTTATCAGAGGAGACACTGCGAGCGACGTGTTGATCCGAGGGGATCAGGGGACGGGTTGGCCCACTGCTAACGCAGGGGCCGACGGGCACTTGTGCCGCCGCCGGTGAGAGAGGACTAGCCATCCTCTCGCGTTCCGTAATCGGTGGGTGATCAGCAACGACCTAACTGGTGGCTCCAGAAGGGTACGCTGTGATCTTGCTGACCGGAGGGCTTGCCTTTATTGGCCGGCCCACGACAAGGAAAAGTCTATAACACCCGACAGCAAAGTCGTAAAAACCTATGGATACCAGCCGACCTCCATAGTATATAGGCTTATCCAGGTGCAGGGGGCACCGCCTGGATGGACCACCTTTCCCCCATACTCGTGGGATAAGCTATGGACACAAACATACATATCACAAAAAAATACAACGATCGACTCAACAAAAACAAAAACGGCACGAAAACGGACATCGAGAATGACGGAGTCTGCGCGGAAGTCGCGCAGCACTCAGGCGTGGAGGGGACGCCAAACACCTCGGCGGTGTCGGAGAAATTCGACACCGCCAACGAGCGTAGCCGGGCGAGCAGCCCGGCGGGTCTTGCTGTAAAGCGGACCCGTAAGCGCAGACGGCGCGCAAAGGCCCGGTTGGGGGAGGACGTGTCGGATGAGGAATGCACCCTCACCGGGACGACCTCCTCCAGCAGTGACGAGGCGTCAAAGCCTGCGTCAAAGGTGGCAGCAGGCCGCCGAGGGGCGCGAGGTGGAACGAGGGCTGGGCAATCCACCCGAGTCCCCTCGGCCCCTGAGAGGGCCGCGGGCAAGTCACCGCCGAGGCCTTCCACCTCGGCGGTGTCGGAACCAGGTGGGAAGACGCGGTCTCTGATGGAGAAACTCCAGCAAGTGACCGCGTCTTTCCGGGGGTCTCCGAACCCCGATCAGGAGGCGATGCTGCACATTGTGCTCGGCATCGCCTCCGAAAATGAGGCCCTCGCGGCGCAGCTGGCCGAGTCCCGTCGGGAGACGGCTCGACTAGCTGCAGCCGTCGAGGAGCTGAGGAGCGGGATGGTGCGCCCGACTCAACCGGCGCAGCCAGTGCAGCGAGCGCAACCGGCAGAGCCAGCGCGCATGACTCGCTCGTCTGCGAGACAGTCGGCGCAGCAGCCGGTGCAACCGGTGCAGCAGCCGGCACAGCCGGCTCGGCCACCAGCACCGCAGAAAATACCACCGGCGGAGCCTTGGTTCGCGTACGTGGAGGCGCTAGAGGAGCGTATGATGAGTCGGATGGAGGCCCTAATGGACTCCATCCGCCGTCCGCCTCTGGCGCCACCAGTGGCCGGCTACGCGACTGCAGCCCGGAAGGGTAATACCCGCCCGGCTGCAGTAGAGGCTCTGCCGGAGCCGGCTCGTCGCCCCGCTCCCACTCAGGGCCCCGCTCAGGGCCCCGCTCCCACTCAGGGGAAGGGTAAGGGGAAGGGCAAGGGCAAGGGGAAGACGTCCCCAGCCCTGGCCCCAGCCCCAGCCCCAGCCGTGGTTCCGGCTACCTCCACCCCATTGGAAGGGGGCTGGGAGGTGGCTGGAGCCAGTAAGAAGAGGCGGAAGGCCGCCAAGAAGGCCGCCAAAAAGGCCAGGAGGGCCGCGGCCGCCGCGAAGGCAGCACCGGGGAAGCTCCGTGCCCCTCGAACAACGGCCGTCGTCGTCACCTTGACGGCGGAGGCAGCGTCGAGAGGCATGGGGTATGCCGAGGTGTTGGCCAGGGTAAAGGCCAACGTGGACCTCAAGGCCCTTGAGATCCCGGGCGTCCGGTGCAAGAGCACACGGACGGGAGCCCGGCTTCTTGAGGTCCCCGGCGCCGCCAGTGGCCCCAAAGCCGACGCCCTAGCGGCTCGGCTTAGGGAGTCATTGGATGCAGCCGACGTCCGGGTGTCCAGGCCCATTAAATGCGCAGAAGTGCGCATCACGGGCCTGGACGACTCCGTCACGGCTGAGGAGCTTAGGCTCGCCGTGGCGGAGGCCGGGGACTGCTCCCCGGACACAGTGAAGGCCGGAGCTATACGCTTCGGCCGCGGTGGACAGGGGGCAGCAGTTGTCGGCTGCCCTATCGCGGCGGCCCAAAAGGTCGCAGACGGGCGGAGCCTCCTGGTGGGAGGCTTCCTGAGGGCGCAGGCACGGCTCCTGCAGGCCCGACCGGCCAGGTGCTTCAGGTGCCTGTCGGTGGGCCATGTGGGGGTGCACTGCACGGCGGAGGTAACGGCGGGTGACCGCTGCTTCCGCTGTGGCCAGCCCGGTCATAAGGCCGGCTCGTGTAGCGCCCCGTTGCACTGTTTTAGATGTGCAGCGGGGGGCAAGCCGGCTGACCATAGGGTTGGCAGCAAGGCCTGCGCCGGAGGGGAGCCGAAGCCGGGAGGCCGGCCTTCCGCCTCCAGTTCACAGCGGGATGCGGAGATGGGGGTTCCATAATGGATCCTCAACTCCGCATCCTGCAGGTGAACGTTGGCCACGGTGCCCATGCTCAGGATCTTCTGCGCCAGAGCATGGCACAGTGGGCCATAAATGTCGCCGCTGTCGCCGACCCATACACCCACCGGTTCCTCGGGCCTACCTGGGAAACCGCGCTGGATGGGTCGGCGGCACTGGTGCACAACCCTGCCGCCGGCAGCCCCCCTCTTGCCGTCGTTGCAAGGGGACCCGGCTGCGTGGCGGCAGCGGTTGGCGACATAGCGGTCGTGGCCGCTTATATCACGCCGAACCGAGACCAAGCTGCATATGAGCAGTGGCTCCGTCAGCTGGCCGTCGTCGTAAATGCCTGCCAGCCCCGTCCGGTCCTTGTGCTCGGGGACTTCAACGCCTGGTCGTATGCCTGGGGTTCCCGACACGAAAGGGGCGCGACGGGGCATAGAGGCAGGGCACTGGTGGACTGGGCCGCACGACTCGGCCTAGTCCTCCTAAATCGGGGAGCCGTGGACACATTCGTGACCTCGAGGGGTAGCTCCATCGTGGACCTATCGTTCGCGAGCCCCTCGTTGGCGCGACGTGTTCAGGGCTGGCGCGTCGTTTTGGGGGAGGACACAAGTTCGGATCACCGATACATTCGGTTTGACGTGTCCCCCCCTGCGAGCGACGCGCCGGCTGCACCGGCTCCACCCGAGCCACGTTGGGCGCTTAAGCGACTTGATCGGGAGCTCCTCCTGGAAGCCGCCATCGTACAGGCCTGGGCCCCTGCGCCGGACAGGCCTGTCAGCATAGACGATGAGGCGGAGTGGTTCCGGGAGGCCATGACCCGTGTCTGTGACGCGGCGATGCCTAGGGCTCCGCCCTATAATCCGAGGGGTCAGGTCTACTGGTGGTCGTCGGAGATCGCGCAGCTCAGACGGGGCTGTGTGATCACGCACCGCCGGTGGGCCCGATTCCGTAGGAGGCGTCGCCGCCCCGCAGATGCGGAGGCCCGAGAGGCGGAGTTGTACGAGGGATACAGGGAGGCCAGACGAGCCCTCCGAGCGGAGATAAGGCGTTCCAAACGGGACGCCTTCCGCGAGCTGCTGGCGACACTGGAGCGGGACCCTTGGGGGCGGCCCTACCGGATGGTGAGGGGCAAGCTGCGCCCCAAGGCCCCGCCGTTAACCCGGTGTCTCCAGCCGGATCTGCTCGGAGGAATTGTTGGCTCCCTGTTCCCAGCGCGGGCGGTGGAACATGTTCCACCGCGGATGACTCCGCCTCGGTTGCGCATGGCGCCCGACGTGGAAGACGACGACGTGCCCGAGGTCACTTGGGTAGAACTAGAGCTGGCGGTGAGAAGGCTAAGATCCAAACACACCGCCCCGGGACCCGACGGCATTCCAGGCCGAGCGTGGGTCCTAGCTCTAGTCGACGACGCTCTCGAGCCCCGACTGAGAGGGCTTCTCAGCGCATGTTTGGAGCGGGGCCAGTTTCCGAAATTGTGGAAGACGGGGAAACTGGTCCTCATCCGAAAGGAGGGGCGCCCGGCGGACTCGCCGTCCGCCTACCGGCCCATAGTGTTGCTCGACGAGGTGTGCAAGCTCTTTGAAAGAGTAATTGCGAAGCGCCTCGTCGAGCACCTCTCAAGAGTGGGGCCGGACCTGGCGGATGGCCAATATGGCTTCCGCCAGAGGCGCTCCACCGTGGATGCCATCATGCGCGTGAGGGCTCTGGCGGAGGATGCAGTAGCCCGGGGTGAGGTGATGTTGGCGGTGTCCCTGGACATCGCCAACGCGTTCAACACCTTGCCCTGGAGTTGCATTAGGGAGGCGCTCGTGTATCACGAAGTGCCTCTCTACCTCCGCCGCATAGTCGGGGCGTATTTGACGGAGAGAGCCGTCATCTACCCAACAGTGACCGGTCTCGGTCGGCGTGAAATGTCGTGCGGTGTTCCACAGGGATCGGTCCTGGGGCCGCTCCTGTGGAACATCGGATACGACTGGGTGCTTCGCGGTGAGCTCGTAGGCGGTGCCGCCGTCACGTGCTACGCGGACGACACGCTCGTGACGGCGTGCGGGGCGACGTACCGCGAAGCGACCCGAAAGGCCACGACCGCGGTTGCCCAAGTCGTTAGGCGGATCCGGCGGCTGGGTCTCGAGGTGGCCCTGCATAAAACCGAGGCCCTGTTCTTCCATGGGCCTCGGAGCAAGCCACCCGAGGGATCCAGTCTCATCGTGGGAGGAAATCGCATCGGCATCAAGCCCCAAATGAAATATTTGGGGCTCGTGCTCGACGGCCGATGGGACTTCGGAGAGCACATCCGAAGTCTGGCCCCCAAATTGAAGGGCACAGCTCTTGCTCTGGCTCGGCTGTTGCCCAACATGAGGGGGCCCGATGACTCCTGCAGGAGACTCTACGCGGGGATCGTGCGGTCCATGGCCCTGTATGGGTGCCCAATATGGGCGGAGGCCCTGAGGACCAGAACTGTGCAGATGCTGCGCGCTCCGCAGCGAGTTCTGGCCATCAGGGTCATCCGAGGGTACCGCACGATCTCCTTCGAGGCGGCGAGTCTCCTTGCCGGAACTCCGCCATGGGACCTGGAAGCGAGAGCCCTTTCGCAACTGTACCAGTGGCGAAAGGAGGCGCGGGAGCAGGGATGGAACCCCGAGCCTCGAGAAATCGAGGCCGTGCAGTCCCAGCTCCGCCAGGCCATCGTGGTGGAGTGGAAGGAACGACTTGGGCAACCAAGCGCAGGGCACGCCGCAATAGCGGCGGTAAGGCCCATCATGGAGGATTGGCTGGAGAGGCGACACGGAAGCCTCTCCTACCGACTGACGCAGGTGATCTCAGGGAAGGGGTGCTTCGGGGACCACCTGCATCGGATCAGGAAGGAGCCAACGCCTGAGTGTCATCACTGCGACGCGAGCGAGGACTCAGGGCTGCACACGCTGGCGGACTGCCCGGCGTGGGAGGCGCCGAGGCGTGACCTCGTGGCAGCCATCGGGGTGGGAGTCCTCTCGCTCGGCAGCATGATTGCGGCAATGGTGCGAAGCGCGAGCGCGTGGGCCGCCGCCGCCTCCTTCTGCGAGCATGTAATGCTCGCGAAGGAGGTGGCGGAGCGCGCCCGGGAGAGACTTAGAACTCTCCCGGTCCGCCGAGCCCGCAACTTGCTCGCCGCGCGTCGCAGGCAACTCAGGCGCCGGAGGTCGCTTAACGACCTCCGTCCTCCATGAGCGCAGGCCTGGGGGTGGCGGGTGAGGCCACCTGTCACCCCAGCAGAAGCAGGCCGGGACGGTGGGGCGACTAGCGCCCCTCCCCCAAACCGGGGCAAGACGGGGACACCGTGGTTCCCAAACCCGAGGGGGCCATCTCGAAACCGGAGATGGCCCAGGGTCAGTCGGGGTGCGAGGGATATGCTCTATGGGCAACCTTACACCCCGGCGTCTGTAGACCCGAGACGGCGTGCGGTTTTAGTCGGTTCAAGCCCGACATAACCGCCCCCGCTGGCACGCGGGGGGGTATCCGAAGGGATTTCCGTACGAAAAAAAAAAAAAAAAAAAAAAAAAAAAAAGGTATAAAGTGTAAACTCAAACCTTATTTTTTAAATTCACTGTATTAGGTGGCTGGAGATTTGTTTTTTTTTGTTTTGTAAACACTTTCTTTTAAATTGTTATATCTACTTGTAGCGTGTGTTATAATTTGTGTAGTTCTATGTTAAGTTTTGATAACTCATAATAGCACAGGTTGTTTTTTGTAGCTATCGTTATTTGATTATGATGTAATGTTTGCTTTTAATAATAATAATATAAAAGGTACTAAAATATTTTTTAAACTACTACTTGTATTTCGATATTATATTTACTGCTGGAACTTATCAATCTTAGCAGTTGTTTCATATTCTGTTATGCTTATTTGATCGTTTTATAATGTAAAGTTTCGCAATATGCCTGTGAGAACTTTGCATTCTAAAGTTATGCATATTGTTTCAATATAGTTTGACGACATCTGTAGCGTAGTGGCAGAGCATTCGACTGCTAAGTCAGAGGTCGCTGGCTCGAATCCCGCTCATTGCAAATATGTATATTTGCATTGGTCTGGGTGTTTATATGTATAATATGTATTTATTTACAAAAAAAAAGTATCTAAGTATGTTTATCTGCATTTTATAACCAATATGACAAGTTCTACTTAGTTTGTATCTAGAAGGCGATGTGTAATATGTCCTAGAATATTTATTTATTTATTATATATATTTATTAAATTATTTATATTAGAGCTTTTTGTACGTCTTTTTATACGTGCAGCCTGTGGGGTAGATATACTCAAAAGGCTTACAACGCCCTTCGCGTGCAAACTAATAACGCGTGCAGGGTGCTGCTGGGATGCCGCGCTTCTGTAGTGCATCAGGGATGTTCGCAGAGGCCCGCGTGGATTCCTTTTACGCAACCATGCATAAGAGATGCGCGTCCGTGGTGCGCGGGGTGCGCGGGGGCGGCAACAGCATCCTGAACATGATCGCGAGAAGACTAGACAGTCGCCACGTAAACCATTGCTGTGCCATAGCGGGGAGGGATGGTGCAGGAATGCGGCCTTGGTAATTTTTTTAAATTTTTATACGTTTATTTTACTAACATAGACATAAGTAATACTAACAAATATTGAGCCTTGGTTGCTTGTAAATAAAGATTCATTCATTCATTTATGGTCTGGCTCCACCGAAATCTTCGCGGTCCAAGTCAACTTTACTTAAGCTCATACACCAGCTGATTATCGGATGAGGCTCTGCCGCAGACTTTCCTCACTGAGTTGGGAGGTCAGATCGTAGGCGCTCTGCTTAACCCAAGATAAGCCATAACAAGAAAGATTAGGAGAGCGGTCCACGCTCCAAAGTGCCAGCTTTGAATGCTCATGAATATTTATGTGTTTTTATTCTGTAGTTAAACACATATAGCGACATTCAATTATTCCGTCGAAGTAGAGAGCCTTCGAAGCATATCGAAGAAGGGATCTGTCGAAGTATTCTTATTCGAAGGTGTGTGTTATCGAAGTCTGTTCTATCGGACTAATGTCTGTCGAATATTGGTTCTGTCGAAGCAATGAGTAGTCGAACTATTGAAATAAAATTATTTTTAACGGAATCTATCGTGATTTATTTGATATTATTTTGTTTTGTGTTGTATATTATTTACATTGTACCCGACGTCGGGTACAACTCGAGGTCACCGTGAATCCGTTAAAAATATTTTTAATTCTATGGGTGACATTCGCGTAAACTTCCGACTATTTTCAAACTATTGTTATTCGAAATTGAGACCGTGTCGAAATATTTAACTGTCGATATTCAAAATGTTACTCATGAGTTTCTTAAAAAGCGGTGATATCCCAGTGGCGTACATAACGGACTGCCGAGACGACGTCTCGAGCTCGATCTCCAGTCGCCCCGAGCACACACCTCTGACTTTTCGAAGTTATGTGTGTATTAAAACTGAAAATTATCACTCGCTTAGTAATGAGCCCCGTAGATGGCAATAGGCTCGCCCCCTATTTCATTGGGACCTACACATAACTGGGGAATCGTGCATGTGTAATACAACTCTGCCTACCCCTTCGGGGATACAGGCGTGAAGTTATGTATATGTTATGAGTTTCTAAAAAAAAATGGTCTCCTCCAGTTTTCTTACATCGTTGCCAAACTTTAGAGATTAGTGTATATCAAACATCACATCGTAAGAAAGTTATCTCGTTAGTCAGTAATCTACAAACTTATGGTCAACTGTACTCCCCAAGGATGTTTTAATAAATAGATATTATTGGCCTCTTCTATTTTATGAGGGCAACACCGAAGTTTTTCGCTTACTATGTATTCGTAATATGTTTTATAGAGAACCTGATATTAATAAAAGTAATGTACGGGTTTCTTGCTTCGTACGCCATTCTGCTTCTTGAGTTTGAGTGTCTGCTCTAGAATATTTTAGATAGTTTTCCTTTTGAATATGTATAGTCAGCGTCAAGAACAGACGATTGCCCAGATTTCTTTTTGTTTTCTTTTTTTTATAACGGTGAATATGACTTTACCTCGCCTGATGATAAGCTTCTTAAGGCGACACTGGAGCCATCTACCATAATTCATGTGTACTACGGAAACAATGAATGATTTTACAATAAAAAATCATTGTTTTTGATTACTCCGCCACAATTAACATTTACGTCGCCTTGAGACGTATATAATATATCGGAGGATTTCGAATATCTGGGCCGTGTCTAGGTGGCTCAGTTGGTCATAGTATTCCCCCTGCAAGAGATTGGTCGTGGGTTCAAGTCCCGTCCTAGATGTTCTCTTTTTTCCGATCTAAATCTATAATATATTGGATATCAGAAAAAAATACTTAGCTCGATCCGGAAATCGAATCCAAAACCTCGTGCACAGCACTAAACACACAACACTCGCTACCATTATACAACCAGATTACTATAAAACTATTATTATAGTAAGAATAAATAGAAGATTATAATAATATGAACTCACGATCCAGATATAAAAGTAAACAAGCAAATTGTGTAAACATTCAAGTATTTTGTGGGATATAATAAAGTCCTTTGTATTCAATAGCATTACATCGATACCGGCTGAACGACTACATAAAGTATCTACATTTTTCTATCCATTCTTTGTTGAATCCTGACTACACATTTAGCTCCTACTTAAATACTGGCGATTTAAAAAAGAGTGAATTTAAAAATGGAACTATAAAATCTATGAATTCAAGGAATAGTAACATTCTAGAACTCTCCCGGCCCGCTGAGCCCGCAACATGCTCGCCGCGCGTCGCAGGTGACTCAGGCGCCAGAATTCGCTTAACGACCTTCGTCCTCCATGAGCGCAGGCCTGCGGATGACTGGTGAGGCCGCCTGTCACCCCAGCAGAAGCAGGCTGGGACAGCAGTTCGACTAGCGCCCCTTCCCCAAACCGGGGCAAGACGGGAACACCGTGGTTCCCAAACCCGAGGGGGCCATCTCGAAACCGGAGATGGCCCAGGCTCATGCTCATAATACGTAGCAGCATTTCCGGGATAAAAAGCCTATGTGCTATTAAAGACTATAATCTCTATGCTAAATTTCATTTAGATCATATTAAGCTTTTTGAGTAACAAACATCAATACATACATCCATTCACCCTCACAAATTTTCACATATGTAATTTTTTTATTTATGTCTATGTTTTTTATATTGTTTTTATTCACTTCATTGTCACCAGTTAACCAAATATTCTTAATTAAAATCTTAGAGGCTACGGAAGCAGTACAAAAGTACCTTATCGTTTGAAGCGATTGGTACCAGGTAACCTTTAGATGGTAATATTTGGTAGGATTGAGTAGTAGTTGTGTGGCGTACTTATTGTAATTTAATAATATAAATAATTGTTCTTTTACAGCAAATAAAAAACTTTCAGCATTCATTTCATGTTCAAAACTCTTATTGGATCTTAGCAACATGTACTTGTCGGGCCTATCCATCATTCTCTAACAGCTGGGACAAATAGAAGTGAGTAGATTACAGTTAATATTCCTACCATATGTTACAATATTGACTATTCGGTAACATTTGATTGATCGCCGACCTATCAGCGAAGTTCAGCTATTATAAACCCGCGATATAGTTATTTGATTTAATCCTTCTTGGACTCAACATTTGTTATATTTGGATTTCACAATCGTACCGTGAACATGCTTGACCATGCTCATTCGTAGTAACCATTTTAACGATTTGGAAACCATGAGGTTTGGCACAACCTAAAGCTCCGTTTACGTTAGACAAGCCGTTCTGGGGCTTCGGCATTTGCGGCGTCAAGTGCGGACGTAGTACGAACCTACAACAAACACAGTTTGAGTGCGATGCAAATCCCTCTATGTTCGTCAAAAAACCGGCAATTGGTCGAGCACAATCGAGCACAAGCCGAACGTTGGAGGCGTGCTCGTTTGAGGCCCGTTAGTCGGTTCACACTACACGAATTCGTGCTCGGCTTGTGCTCCACTCATCTAGCGTATACGGAGCTTTTGGTTCCGCCAAACATCATCATGGTTTTTATATCAGTAGTGATAACTAAGTTGTTCTTAGCTAAGTGGTGACCAAGTAGGTATGGTGCATGGTCAAGCAATACCAGCCAGGTCAATTTTATTTGTACTCATCGGTAAAATGCTCAATACACAAAGAGTAAATTTAAATATTAAACAGACACATAAAAAATATAATACTAATAATAAAGCCTTTTATTCCGAAACCAGACAATTACACTTACAGCAATGATTTAAATAAAATTTCAAAATGTCTCGAATTTCGGTGTGCCTCGTGGCATATAGGCCTCATCTAATAATTTCTATTGTCGTCTGTAGCGAGGTATACATAATAATACTATTAGTTATATTATTAATATCTTAGTATTATTTTCATAGGCGCAACTGAAAATATGTGAGTACAAACGAAGCTGAACACATACACAAGTATACAAAGCAATAAGTATCAATTCCCCTCGGAACCTTGGAGGCTTATCAAAATAAAGGCAAGCAATAAAAGGGCAAGGAAGGGCATCTTACACAAATTGATGCCATTACCAAAATTCACTGGACGTTATATTTTTTTGGCAGTGAATTAGTGTCTTTGGACTCTTTTTATTGTTATGTTGAATAGATGTTGCCCGCGGCTCCACTCGCGTGGAATTCGGATCTCGTTTCTGCAACCCATGGGAACTTATTCCAAAGATAAACAGTAGCCTATATGTTATTACAGATTGTAATCTATCCCTGTACCAAATATCAGCCAGATCCGTTCAGCCATTTGAGCGTGATTGAGCAACAAACAGCCAAACATCTTCAAATACATACTCACGCCTTTTTCCTTCCGGGGTAGGCAGAGACAACAGGGCGCCACCTGCTTCTGTCCTTACATACTTCATGAGCTTCTTCTACTATCATTAAACCTTACTTGCAAGTCCGCCGGTTTGAGTGCTTTTGACCTGCCCTTTTTTCAATACCTCACTAATTTGATCAGTGTAATATGTCAACCCCTGCTTGCCTGCCAACTTACATCTGCCCTATAAACATCTTCACAAACATTCATATTTATTATAAACGTAACATATAATATAACTTCACGCCTGTATCCCCGAAGAGGTAGGAAGAGGTGTATCACACACCCACGATTCGCCAGTTATGTTTCGGTCCCAATGTAATAGAGGGCGAGCCTATTACCATCTACCGGGCACATTATTAGCACGGCACATTATTAATTATTCACATTTATTATATTAGTAGAATAGTAGTTTATGTTATGTATAGAATATAATATAATATAGCAGGAAGTCGGATAGTCGGTAGTAGTGTTAAGCATATTTTATTTACAATTTATTGGAATTTAACGCCAGTTCAAATTTATTCAAGAGTACCTAAGTGATTTTCTAAATGATGTATCTCAAATAAGAAGGCTGTTAAAAATCATTTGCGTACATAATATTGAGACCCAGAAATGGATTCATGGACAAACGTATACAAATAGCATAAGAAAGTGGTATATTATAAATCTTTAGGCTTTCACGGCCGGCGTTGCATGTAGAATATGCTGCTTTCGGGCTGTTTGGCCATGGTCCATAGGAAACTTGTGTTCCAAATGTTTCGTAAATCACTGGGCCGGTCACCGGACTTGTACCACTGAAAATGTCGACCGCAGTGATCGACGAAACGTTTGGAACACAAGTTTCCTATGGACCATGGTCAAATAGCCCGGCAGCAGTTTATTCTACAAGTGGTATGTTGGTTCCAATTTATAGCTACAATGATTTACTCAGTATACCATTATTAAAAGAGATACTGTTATCGTATTTTAGTACTTAAAGAGACAACCTTACGATCGAAAGTTCCCGGATTCGAGTCCTGGCCATTACACTACCAACGTGAACCCACTCCTGAGGCAAGCAATTCAGCTTAGCTGGAGGGATTAGGGGGAATACTAGTAAATTCGGTTGCTAATGTTTTTTAAGAAACTGCTCATTATTATTTATTTTTTAGAGGAATAATTTCAACAGGAATTACTAACTTCTTCAAATAACTTCTCTTTAACCCCATCAGCTAAGCCAGATTACTGAGTAAGGACGAGGTTCACATGAGTTATCTAACGGCCGGTGTCCGAACCCGTCATCTTTTGATGTTAAGTTCTTAAGCCTAACCTCTGGGCTCCTGCACAATAACAAATTCGTAACTTAATAAATAACAAAATTTATCTTAGTCTTTTCTCAGAAAGCAGAAAGTTACGGTACAGTATAAGCAGTAGGTTATCTTCATAGAAATGGGCCGCTGCCGATTTAGATGTGTAAGCGGGCGCCGTGTAGGCACGCGCTGCCACGCACAAATTAGCATAATATAAGGTAAAATACGTCGGTCGCAGTTTGGGCCATACCGTGAGTGAGATCGCGCACGTTCTCGTAGCGTAGGTAGGCACTGCACGGCTACTCGCATTCACCTTCTACCACTGGATTTAATTTGATTAGCGCAAATTATTTTTATTTAGCGGTTTATAATATATAGACGATAATGAAATATTTATTTTATTATCTATAAATTATATGAATAAAATAATGAGGTATGTACATAAAAGGCCTTTTAAATATTTAGTATTTACATTAGGAAATTGCATGATTTATTCTTACGTTATACTTACGTAGTAGGGTCATAATTTTATAATTGACTTTTTTTTTGTTCTATTTTTTTTATTATATTTCTATATTTTATTAGTCAAGCCCTTTCATTCAATATCCATACTGAGGGAGTTTTAAAAAAATTTGAAATCCGCCGTTTTGTAGCGGCAGCCATTTTTGATTTGAAATCTGTTATACTGTACATTATCCTACTGTTCAAGCCCTTTCATTTGTCACCCATATTGAGGAAGCTGTGAAAAAAAATTGAAGATAATTTGCCATTTTGTAGTAGCGGCCATCTTGGATTTGAAATTTGTCATAGTACCTATATAGTATTCTACTAGTCAAGCCTTTTTATTTGATACCCATATTGAGAGAGTTGTTTAAAAAAAAGAAGGTATTGCGCCGTGGTGGCGGCCATCTTGGATTTGAAATTTGTTTTAGTGTATAGTATCCTACTAGTCAAGCCCTTTCTTTTAATACCCACATTGAGGGAGTTGTGAAAAAATAAATGTAATCCGCCATGCACTTAATTCACCTTTCAAATACAAAAAAAAAACAATATCAACATACGTTCATACGATCATCGATTACGACGCCATAGACAACACACACACAGACAGACATGTCAAACTTATAACACCCCGTCGTTTTGGCGTCAGGGCTTAAAAAATCTAGTGCTGCTCATAATATGTATTTGTGTATATATATATTTAAAGAAAAATAAACGTGACAACCCTAAGTGCCAACGTAGATTAGGTAATTAACTCGCTGAGGGGCTTTAGATAACCTACTGCACTCTTATTATAACTATGCTTACGGTGATTCTAGAACTATATCAGTCTTGTAGGTTGACAATATATAATAATACCTGTATATAGATTGGAAGTCACCAACGTTCGCTAACCCAAATCTACTTCACTTGTAACCTCTCTACGACTAGTTCAACAATGATATCAAATATTAACTTTATTTAAAAATCACTCCTAATGCTTGCTAGTAAAGTTCACATTGAACGTAGAAATAAATTTGTAGGATCCCACAGAGGCGTTCAGAATAGATGCTCTGATTAGTGTTGCACCAGTCAATTGTCGATTATCACATCAAGCACATGGTCGATTTCTTAAGCTGTATGCACTGAAGCGATATTCAAGATTAGGTGACGTAGACTGTGTCAATCGGTTGAGGGATTTGATCTATCGGATTGTGGTTTGATGATAAACGATGACGGCTATAAGTCGTATATCATTATACCATGCCAATCATTTGAACCGTATATAACCATATATTATATGAACTAAAACTGCGTTCGACTGCTAAGTCAGAGGTCGCGGGTTCGATTTCCACTCAGTGCAAATATTTGTATGCGTGAATTCGTATGTCTTAGGTCTGGATATTCCTATGTATGTATTTATAAAGAATGGAAGTATGTTTAACCACATTCTAGAACCCAGAACACAGGATAATTAAGCTATGCTTACTTTGAGTTTAGACAGCGCTGTACAGAATATCCTAGAATATTAAATAAGTTAAAAATAAGTAATTTTAGTGTAGTTCGTCAAATATTAGAACAGACTTACTTAACTGAAACTTTCACAAAAATCTAAAAAGAGAAAAATACAATAATAAATTCAGCATTAAATTACAGGAAACTTAATTGCTAGCTTAACTTTATTTTTTGAAACCAAGCCAGCATAATTTTAGCATCAGTTATAATAAGCTGACAAATAAGTTGAACATGCCTTTTTCTTAAACAAAATATATTTATTTTACTACCTTACAAATCCGTAATTTCAAAAACATTTCTCTACGAGTCTAAAATATCGATAGTGTTTACCTATCGATGTTGTTATTGTTATATGTAACAACACTAAAAGTTCAACTATATTTGCATCCAGTTTCCCGCATATCTTGATTGTGAGCTCTAACACTTCGCTTTACATTAAATTTGTGTACCTCTAATTTTGATTCAATCCAAACTGTATATTTTTAAGAAAACAATTCGAATGCAATTGCTTTGAGTGAGATGTTTATTTAATTCAATTAGAATATTTTGTCACAATTAGTTAGTAAATCAACTTGAGATTTTTTACGTAAGCAAAAGTATCTTTTATTTATTAATATTATATAATGATACTTATGTATGTATGCCAAATTAATAATACCAACACATAATAAAAATTAAAAACTAGAAATTAAAAAATTACAACATTACTCATGGTTTGAATCATCATTTATAATTCAAAATAGTAAATCACAGGTGTATTAAAATAATATATTCATCTACAATTCACAATCATAGTGCTAAAATATATTTTTTTATTCACACTTCATACACTAAGAATCTACCTTATAAGGAATATTAGAATATTTTAACTCAACAACTGCACCATTAATTGAAAAGACTCCAACAGGTAAGTTATGCATTTCAAGTGTTAATTATCAAAATACAATTAATATTTTTATCTATCTCAACTTCATCGTCATTCATCATTCTATCAAAACGTTTATACTTCGGTTAGACAGCTAGCGCCATCTATTCGAAATACATAGAACTAGCAACGTACAGAGTTTGTGAATTGTTCTCAAATTGTAAAAATTGTTTTCTGTCGTCGCGCTAGTATAGACGATTTCTTTTTTAGGCTTTGGGGAATAGGTAGAATTCCATGTCAACTTCGTACAAATTGAGTAAGTATATCTTATAAATCTATTTCGAGACTCGTGTTAAACTCTAAGCCACTTCCTAACTATTGTAATGTACCTACTTACTTAGTGATGAAATATTTGATTGTTATCAAATAGTATGCTTAATAAAGGTAAAATATACTTTTTTTGCGTATAGTGTTTGTCAGGTCATTTCACCGTTGTTCTACTTTTAGCGGTCATTCAATTTAGGTCTTCTTGGTTTTCTATACTGTTATAAAATTATAAATTAGGTGTGTCTGTGCATTGGAGGTATGAAAAATAATACTTAAGTTATGTTAAATGAACGATTCTGAATACAAAAATAATATATTTTGGAATCATTTGTTTTGATTTAGTAACATATAAAAATGGTATCAGAAGTGTCCAGCTCAATATTCAGACACAGGTAAATCATCCATTTTACGTGAAAATGGTTTTTAGATAACGATATATTCTTCTACATAACTTGACGCCTGTATCCCCGAAGGAGTAGGCAGAGGTGTATTACACACCCACGATTCGCCATTATATATTATTATTGATATTTAAGTTTTATAATATTTTCGTAAATTTATTATTTTGTGTTGCCCCTAATGTCGAGGTTTGGTTTCATTCGACATTAAATTCCGCCGGGACTAGCAGCTCTGGGTCTTTGTACCAAGGTGATGTGAGTACGGATATAGTCATATTTCACGCAGTCCTACCTTTGTAGTAATTTTATTATCCAAAACTAGCTGATGTTTTTTGTCATTTTTTTTGGTTACATCTCCGACTCTACATACCACAGATTACATAATATTATTCTAACAGTTCTACTTAGCCAAATACAATCAAATATATAACAAATTTTAAGTCTGACCTTTCTAATACAAGGAAGTATCAAAATCCGTTAAGTAGTTTTTGCATCCATCACGAAGAAACAGACAGACCAGAATCCCAAAAAACTTTTTTTTTTTTTTTGTAATATTATTTTTCTGTTTGGCCCCTAATATTGAGGTTTGGCTTCATACGACATTAAATTCTCCCGGGCACAGCAGCTCTGGATCTTTGTATTGAGGTGAGTACGAGATATCGTCACATTTCACGCAGTCCAACCTTTGTAGTAAATTGATTATTAGTATTCGGCTGTTCAGTACTTTGTGGGTTACTGTTGTTGATTTTGGCCTCCAGAAATCACAGTAGTGTGAGTGAGTGGGATTACTTTAATTATCCAGTCTTCTATTATATTGGTACTTGAAAGTGTTATCAATAGTATTGTTCAATATATTTTATTATAAAAATATATAGGAGAAAGTCTAAGAAATGTTTTTATATTTACGGTTATTCAATTACACATAAAAAAATGTCTTTGTTTTTTCTGCTTAATCCTCTAAGTAAAAACCGGTTGGTCATGCATGAAAGTTATAATAATAGTATTCTGGAGCATATCACACAGCCGTATCGAGACTGAAACTTATCTAGTTTGTAATTTCGTTTCTGGAACATGGATAAACATATTTGGTGTATTTTTTTTTTACAGTACAGGTTTACATGATTATTTTAGTGGCATACAACATAAAACACATAAAACATCCAAAAACATCCAAAAACACTCTCATTATACAATTTATGTATAAGAAAATTACCGATGCTGTCTCAAACGGGTCACCAAAGTTAAACAAGTTGAATTCCTGAGACGAGCTCAGCCGAATACAAGGGATTTTCGATTTTGCGTTTTTTTTTGTGATTTTTGCGATTTTTTCTTTATCTTGCAATGGTTCACCCCAGCACGAATCTATTACCGAAAACAGCAACTCGATAGCTCATCTCCTTCATACCCAAAACCGTGACAGAAAATTGGCAACGACGACGTCGACGACAACTCGATAGCAATAGGGCTTTTCTAAAGAAAATCCCTAAAAAACTGATAGAAATTTAGCTATAAATATATCATTAACGGCCTCTGTGGCGTAGCGGTAGTGCATTCGACTGCTACGACTGCTACGGCGCGGGTTCGATTCCCGCTCAGTGCAAATATTTGTATGCATGAATTTGTCTATTTGGTCTGGGTCTTTCTAAGTATAATGTGTATGTATTTACGAAAAAAAAGTATATAAGTATGTTTATCCGCATTGTGGAACCCATAACACAAGCTAGTTAAACTATGCTTACTTTTGGTCTAGAAGGCGCTGTGTAAAATATCGTAAATTTATTTATTAAAATTCAGCATTAAATTTATTCAGCACCCTCGATTTCCTTTCTCTCTTCATAGATCCAAAGGATATTAAAATTGTTAAGTAACTAAAAGACTTACAACATTGGATCCCTACACCCTAAATCTCATTAAAGCAGTCTCATAAATTTTATTTTAGGGTACGGAGTGGATTACAAATAAGCTCATTACATTGTTTAGACAAAACTGATAGTGTTTAAATTAAGTAGGGGTCGATACTGACTGGCTTACCCTCTCCTTGTAAACTGGCAGGGGCTGAGATTCTATTAAGCGATATTATTAATTGTTACATTACAAATTATGGGAAGTTTGCTTAAAAACCCGCGGGGAAAAATAGGGTAAGAAAGATTAAAGTAATTAAAAATACTATAAAAGTTGATTGGGGCTGGTTTTAGGGCTTGGTTTATTTAAAAACGTTTTTCATCTATACATATAATAAAATCGTAACTAGGTGAAAACTGAACATAACACTGTGGTGTGGTACATAACACTGTGGCGTGGTACATAACACTGCGGTGTGGTACATAACACTGTGGTGATGATCTTATATATTATTAAAATTACCTATGAGGTCAAGCCAAACTCACCCACTAGCCGGGTTAACCTGCTGATTAACTGACGAGGCTCTGGCACAGGCTTTCCTTTTGGGGTTGGGAGGTCAGACGACAGTCGCTCCCGCAAAAGTCAATAAAAGCTAAATCAAGAGAAAGAGTTGGAGAGCAGACCTCAAGCTCCAAATTTCAAGCTTTGGACGCAACTGGGATTGGTGCTCGGATGAAGAAGAAGACTAGTCATTATGTTATTAGAAGGTTAATGATAAATAACAAATACTTTTCTGAAAACCACATTGAAATCGGTTCTACCAAACGCTATATAATTGCAGAAAAACATACATACAAACATACAGATGAAACTGTAAACCTTTTTGTTGAAGACAGTTAAAAAAGTCTAATTCCAATGGTAATGGTAGCCAAAAACTTTAACCTAACCTTTAAGGTCATTCGTAAATGTTCATCATCATAAATCTCGACATTTACTTCTTTTATTCTGTTTGACAGCGACTTGTAATCACAGTCGTAACGTGAGATGACAGTGCATTGCCATTGGTTAGCATAGAAGAAAGAACTGGCGTAAATCTTAATCAATGTACAATTTGTGTTCACTAATACGAGCGCGCGCAATCAATTAATAAATATTATTTGAAATTTATATTAGATGTTTGTTTTTATTATTTTATACGATAATTATGAAATGATATATAAATTTGATTACTATTGTTATAATTTGATTAATTATTCTGACTATGTGCTATTTTACGTAATGATAATTTAATTTTAATAGAAGTGTAATGCATGTATCCATTGTTTGTTATTGTTGCATGCCGAATGTAGTGATACTTAATTAATTGAACCCTCTACCTACATTTGCAAATAAATAAATAAATGATAATGGTAGCCAAAAACTTCAAGGTGACCCTTAAGGTCATTCAGAACCGTTTATCGTCATAAATCTCACCATTTATTTCTGACTTGAAATACTCCGCAAACATCTGTTTCCGCAGCTCGCCCACAGATAGGAATTATGTCAGCAAAGTCGTACACCAAATTTAAGGTAGTCTAATTCCAATAATAATGGTAGCCAACAACTTCATGGTAACCTTCAAGGTCATTCGTAAACGTTCATCATCATAAATTTCGCCATTTACTTCTGACTTGAAATACTCCACAAACATCTGTTCCCGCAACTCGACCACAACTATAGGAATTACGTTAGCAAAGTCTAAGGTACACCAAATTTGCGGTCCCATAAACACGTCTCCTTGACGCTGCGGTGCTGAGCGCAGTTCACAACTTCGCTAGTTGGTGTGCGGTCAGCGACCAGTGGAGGTACAGTAAGCGGCAAAAATGTATTAATACTTTATATTTCATAGATTCCCTCACTTCAAAACCACGCCTGAATTTATATATCAAACATATACCAACCAATATATAGGTATTAATTCAAATACTTCGTCCGTTTTTAGCGTTCTCCCAATGTTTAAGAGTGATAGTGTGTTTGTGTGGGTATATTATATACGATTTCCAAGTTCTATGTAGTATATTTCTAAGTAAGTTTTAAAAAAGTGATATCAAATTCAACCAAATTTCAGTCTAGCTCTGAATAGTAATCAGATTTTCAGTTTCATCATGGGTAGCAATTTCACAAGTATTTTAGGATTTTGTTCAGTTTATTCTATAGAAAGGGGTTAATAAAAATGCAAAATTTACGTTGTTTAGTTTTTGAAGCCATGGATATATGGAGTAGCTTCTACGCTTGTAATAATAAAATATTTATTTATTTCCTCATACTGCTATCATTACTATTACCTTTTTTTTTTTTTTATCGTGCGGAAATCCCTTCGGATACCCCCCCGCGTGCCAGCGGGGGCGGTTATGTCGGGCTTGAACCGACTAAAACCGCACGCCGTCTCGGGTCTACAGACGCCGGGGTGTAAGGTTGCCCATAGAGCATATCCCTCGCACCCCGACTGACCCTGGGCCATCTCTGGTTTCGAGATGGCCCCCTCATTACTATTACCTAATGCAATAGTAGAACATTTACACATACATTACACATGCATTTACAAATAATTTTATCTTTGACTGTACCTTTTTTTTTTTTTTTTTTTTTCGTGCGGAAATCCCCTCGGATACCCCCCCGCCGGCCAGCGGGGGCGGTTATGTCGGGCTCGAACCGACTAAAACCGCACGCCGTCTTGGGTCTGCAGACGCCGGGGTGTAAGGATCTTTGACTGTACCTATCGTGAAACTTAAATGATTAGATATAACATATCATACATCAAACCTTTATTATTATGTATAATATTCTATTTGCAGACGATTATCTATTAACATAAATAATTTTAAAGTAGCATGTATCTTTCTGTTTTTATTAAAATGTATTTTATAGAGTATCAATCAATCAATAAGCCTATCGCAGTCCACTGCTAAACACAGGCCTTAAGGTTACCCATAGAGCATATCCCTCGCACCCCGACTGACCCTGGGCCATGTCCGGTTTCGAGATGGCCCCCTTACTTGCTCTCCACTGTGCCATCTGCTAATCAGAGGGACACGTGGAAAGCTTCCGAACAGCCCTCAACAGGGCCGTCCTCGCCTCGGTCGGAGTTGGCCGTAGGCGGCAGCGTCTCTCCCACCCTAGGAGAGAGGCGCTGCCGTCTCCGTTGCCCAGGGTGCACCGCGTGGAGGTCCCCAACCAAGCACCCCAATGTATGCGATACCTCCGGATCCTCCGCCTTCCGCTTTAGAGTATAATTAACTCATATAATTCTCTTTTTTATAACCTATTTTTTACTTAAGAATTATTATTACTCTAATAATTATCGATATTTGTGTTACGCCATCAGCTGCCACTTATTCTCATCTGCTGTTCCATTTAAAGGTTGTCTAGAGGACATCACTTGGCCTTTGTTTTTCAATGAAGTATATTAATATCAGTTTTTTAGATGAATAACATTTCTGGATACTATTAAAATTTCCTTCGTCACGGATCCTAATATTCTTTGAGATGTTAAGCAAGACTCGCAACCTAAAATTTAGAGTATTTGTTTGGAGTTTAATGTAAAATCAGTATTGTGATTGAAAACATATTGAGAAGATTGACGAAATAGATTGAATAAAGCGCAGGTGAATGGGCATAGGTATGTCATTTAGATCGAGGACATTTTAAAGGAAGGCCAGGTCAGGAGTACCCGTAAACGACGAGCATGTATGAAAACAATTACGAAAATAGAAGAAGCGAAAGGCATATGTCAGGATCGTAGCAAGTGGAAACATGGTATCTGCCTACCCCATAAGGAAAGAGTTCTGTATGACCAAAGGTTTTTGCCAATACAAGAGGACAGTCCGAAGGGGGTAGCTGCCTCTCATTTTTGCATTACGTATGCTTAGTAGATCTATTTACTTTCAGAGGCTGTTTGTCTGCAGAGCAGAATACCCACCATCCCCATCAGGACCTGGTCACAATGGCTGGTGCCCCCGTCTTTTAGAAGGAGAATAACCTTCCTTCCATTACGATAAGCGTGACATACGAGTTATTCATGACGATGCATTAAATGATAGGCTTTCCAGCCGGCCATTTGTTAGGCTAGCAGGTTATTTTTGTTGAAATTTTCAACCTCGCTTCTTTAAAGAGTCACCAGTTAATTGCAAGAAGGGAAATAATTGTAACATGATGACATATGATGTTATTTTCTATGGTTAACAACTTCGCATGGTGATTTCTGTTGTTTGTGTCTTGTGTGTGTATATTGTCTCGATGATGGCGTAGCGGTAGGACGTGCAACAGACGTGCGACAGAAGTCGCGGGTTAGATTTCCGCTCAGTGCAAATATGTATATTTTTATTGGTCTGAGTGTTTCTGTGTATAATATGTGTTTATTACCAAATAAAAAGTATTTAAGTACTTTTATCGGCATTCTCGAACCCATATGACAAGCTCTGCTTAGTTTGGATACAGATGGCGCTGTATAATGTGTCCTAGAATATTTCATTTATTTATTATTACCCGCCAAACTTCGTTTCGCCTTAGAATCAAGTTATGTTGGTTACCTTATTATTAAACTAAAAACCGATACGGCGTAAGGTTTTGGTCGCTTCGAGTCCGACAAATCCACCCCAACGATTTAAATATAAAAAAAAAAACACAAAAAGGCACAGTATTGACGGAGACAAATCTAAAAAATCAAAGAGATAACCGGACGACACAAAGCAGGTTGAAAATATTCCACAAATGTTGGCAAGAATACAACTCTTGACAATCCACTATTTGATAAAAATACCAATGATTAAAAAGAAAACAAAAAAATATTCTAGAAAATGATACACATTTGCATAATGCTCACCGAGCCGAACAACTTGTTCGCCATTAAAATTCATGTCCCAATTATGAACTGTCATGGATCGAATGTCATTATTTGTCAGTTGTAATTGTAATGTGCGTTAGAGCAAGAGAAAACGATTGTTCAAAGGAAACTTCATGAATTATTCTGTGAAATTTAATACCCTATCTACATAGCTTAGTCAGGACTGAGTCAATACCAGCCCACGCAGATTAGTAATTAATCTCGAGAACGGACAGAAGGTTTTGTCATTTGCATATATTTTTATATCCATATGGCAAATAAGCCTATTGACTAGCAAAGGCTTTCGTATTTTGTAGATTACTTCATAACTTCACGCCTGTATCCACGAAGGGGCAGAGGTGTATTTTTTAATACACACATAACTACGAAAAGTCAGAGGTGTGTACCCGGGGCGACTGGGGATCGAACTCGAGACCTCGTCTCGGCAGTCCGTTACTTACACCACTAGATTACAAGCACTTAAAAGGTCATGTTGCTAAACGTGAAAAAAGTGTAGAAGTTGTTTTGATGCTATTAGTTCGAACTGCTACGTTTGGGCTCACTTTAGATTGCATTAGGTGAATCCTAATGCAATCTAAAGTGAACCCAATCCTCTTTTCGTTTCGTGAAACAAAATTGGATTTATGGTAGGGGGGAGGGGCCAAATCACCCTTAGGTAACCGCGAAGCCAATACACCTGTTGGTTGATGAACGAGACTCTGGCGCAGGTTTTCTTCTCGGGATTGGGGTCAGACGGTAGTCGCTCCCATTAAACTTAAGTTCGCTACATGTCGAAATATTGTACTGTCTAAATTCAGTCCGTAACTCCAAAAAATTAACCATTTTAATTTTAATTTTAATATACCTAGTGTCACAGTAAATACGAATCTAACGACACCTCTTAAGCTTAAATCCATCGAGCCATTCAGGCCGCAGAGAGTGCCAAACAATTATACATACAATGCATACTCTCGAAAAACATTACCTTCCTTCTTGCACAGTCGAGTAAAAACATCTTTAAATAACCGTCCTTTTTAGTTTCCCAGCAATCATTATGACTTAAGATATAAAAATATGCCAATGACATCCATTATGCTGCAGGAAATGATATTTACGATTTCAAAAGAGTCAATGGAATTCAACCTACGCCCGTAAACGATATGCAAGTAATAAACCACGACTTCTGACAACATTGCAACATGTTGCAGCAGATTTATGTTTGCGGAAAATTCGATGATCGTACTTGCGTCAACTGTTAAAATCTGTACTATTAAATGAAATTGAAGTGTCTGTTGGTAACGTCAAACTAGCAGTTTTTCAATGAAAGTATATATACACGGTACTTACAACAAAAAAAAACTATTTTTTAAACTGTCGGTCTGTCTTTCGGTCTGTTTGAAAAAGGTTTTCTCTAGAACGGCTGTGCCGATTTTGACGGGATTTTGACTGACAGATACGTCATATTATAAGTTGTAACAGAGGCTACTTTTATTTTCATAAAAGAAAAAGGGTTCCGTGCACAGAAATTGAAACCTTACAACTCTCGGGCACAGCTATATACTTGTAGCTATTTTGAGGAGTATTTGAATTTGACTATAAATATATTGTTTATAATACCTTTTATTTAATTTTACCCACGTAACTAATTAATGCTGCCAGAGGGTTCAAAATGCCTGGGCATTAGGGATGCCACTTACGCAGAGTAAGTTACATCCCTACCGCCGACGCATTGTATCTAATTAATAGGATACGGTGATCCCTTACCAACATGCTGGTATGATTTGTCAAGCGTATAGAAGAATATTAAGCAGTAGGTATATCTAGAATATCACTGCGACGCGAGCGAGGACTCAGAGCTGCACACGCTGGCGGACTGCCCGGCGTGGGAGGTGCCGAGGCGTGACCTCGTGGCAGCCATCGGGGTGGGAGTCCTCTCGCTCGGCAGCATGATTGCGGCAATGGTGCGGAGCGCGAGCGCGTGGGCCGCCGCCGCCTCCTTCTGCGAGCATGTAATGCTCGCGAAAGAGGTGGCGGAGCGCGCCCGGGAGAGACTTAGAACTCTCCCGGTCCGCCGAGCCCGCAACTTGCTCGCCGCGCGTCGCAGGCAACTCAGGCGCCGGAGGTCGCTTAACGACCTCCGCCCCCCATGAGCGCAAGCCTGAGGGTGGCGGGTGAGGCCACCTGTCACCCCAGCAGAAGCAGGCCGGGACGGTGGGGCGACTAGCGCCCCTCCCCCAAACCGGGGCAAGACGGGGACACAGTGGTTCCCAAACCCGAGGGGGCCATCTCGAAACCGGAGATGGCCCAGGGTCAGTCGGGGTGCGAGGGATATGCTCTATGGGCAACCTTACACTCCGGCGTCTGTAGACCCGAGACGGCGTGCGGTTTTAGTCGGTTCAAGCCCGACATAACCGCCCCCGCTGGCACGCGGGGGGGTATCCGAAGGGATTTCCGCACGATAAAAAAAAAAAAAAAAAAAAAAGAAAAGGTATATCTAGAATATCCAAGATGGCTGAAGATAATATCTTATCAACCATACTGTGTCTTTATAATATATATATATATATAGGGGTACCGCAAGAGTAATAAATAACATAAAGAATCTTGTATTTTTAATGTTATTTATTGTATTCTTCGTATACTTTACTTAGTTTTGCTTTAAATAGTCATTTTACGAGCGTCAAAACATTAGCATTTTTTTGGTTATTTGTTTATGACATTTTCTGGTTGTTTCTAAATCTTAGCTTCGACGACCTCTGTGGCATAGCGGTAGTGCGTTCGACTGCTAATTCAGAGGTCACGAGTTCGATTACCGCTCAGTGCAAATTATGTATATTTGCAGTGGTCTGGCTGTTTCTATGTATAATATGTATTCATTTACAAAAAAAAAGTATTTAAGTATGTTTATCCGCATTCTAGAACTCATATGACAAGCTCTGCTTAGTTGGGGTCTAGATGGCATTGTGTAATTTGTCCTAAAATATTTATTTATTATTTATTAACTTGTAGTTTTCTAAGATTTTAGAACGTTGATAATTGTGAGTAGATCATAACTAAATGCCCTTCTTTTGTGCATTAACTTTTTTTATTCACCGCCGGCTATGTACTTACCTAGGTAACATCGGTGAAGGCCGGTGCTCGAATAATCCACATACCTATTGCTGCCCACTGATCTGGTTAAGTGAAGTATGCAATAGAGCATCGCCGACAAGCATATCAGTTCACCATACTTCAATTCAAAACAGATCTGGCTGAAATTTGGTACAGGGATAAACTATAGTCCAGAATAAAAGGCTACTTTTCATCCCCTTTCATAGGTTTCCATGGGTAGCGGGAATCACAAACAACATAATCCTGTTCAAACCGTCCGTATATCAAGTGCAATAACTGACGCGTACATTTACAGCTCATTTATTCGAAATAATACTACTATCTAGTCCCTTATACGGAGTTAATTCACAAATCCCTTGAATCTTCTCGGGTCTCGAATGAAATTTATAGGCTTGGCTTAATTTTGTGCCTTTAAAACGTGATTTGGTGCGACAGGGGTGCTGTTGCCATGGTTGCTTTGAAGAAATTGTATGGGAAATAATATATCAACCCCTTGTTAATATAATTTGGATAGTTTCGTGGCCTAAATTTTATTAAAGGTTTTGTTTAAATGAACTGAGAAAGAATAGAATATTTAAGACTGTTTATTTGGTCAAGTGAAACTTTTGAGTACATATATAATACAAAAATATGTATACCAAGCTACTCTGTTTGATTGAACAAACATCATCTTAACTTTAGGGAATGCGTATGTTAGTATTTATGATGTTAGCCAATGAAAGTGGTAATATTCACAGCTTTTTACCAAAAGTCTATGCTTTTGGTAAAAAGGAGTTTCAAGTGGCATATTAAACAGATTTGGACATGTTCTGTTTCAAACAATATTCATCATTTCTTCAATGATTTTTTAAGCAATTAATTAGTATGCTTACTTATCTTATAGATTTAGATCGGAAAAAGAGAACATCTAGGACGGGACTTGAACCCGCGCGACCAGTCCCTTACAGGGGGAATGTTCTGACCAACTGAGCTACCTATACACGTCCCAGATATTCGAAATTCTCCGATATATCATATACGTCTCAAGGCGAAGCTGGAGACATCTACCGTAATTCTTACGAACTACGAAAACAATGAATGACTTTTCAATCATTTTTTAAACATTGTTTTTATATTACTCACCACAATTATTCAATGAAAATTTTAAGCAATTAGCATGTGTTCCTTTCCTATAGATTTAGACCGAAACTCATTATATTCTTTTTGTGGCTGGTTAGTATGCAAGACATAGAGCTAGGCTTATTTATGGCTTTAGCGGGGGTAACCGCCGTTTAAGTTCCTAACTTCGAGTGGAGAGCTTGCGCTTGAACCTCGTTTGCTAAACGGTATGTGTACTAGCTAGTAGGCCCGAGAATATCATCTAATGAATACTGAATTAAATAACAATTAACTAGTTGTTCGTATGTAGCGGCTCCGCCCGCGTGAAATTGTGATCCCGTTCCCGCTACCCATGGAAACCTATGAAAGGGGATGAAAAGTAGCCTTTGTGTTATTCTGGACTATAGTTTATCCCTGTACCAAATTTCAGCCAGATCTGTTTAGCGATTTTTGCGTAAAAGAGCAACAAACATAAATACATACTCACAAACTTTCGCGTTTATAATATTAGTAGGATAATATTTAATAGTAAATACCCTGATTACGGGTCCGCAGGGTCCTTATTATCTTAGGAGCCCAAGCTGACCTCACCAGCTAGTTGGTGCACCTTCTAAACAACAGACGTGGCTTTAGCGCAGGTCAGACGGTAGTCGCTTCCATAAAAACCGATATACCAATCAAAACCAATAAGTGGGTCCTGAACTCCAAAGAACAAACTTCAGACGTAACTGGAATATCGCTATGAGGACGATGATGACTAAATTAAATTACCCAGGACAAATAGTATACAAATATTTCAAAATCAAAATATTAAATAGCTCTACCATGTAAGTACAACTCTTTTACTTAAGGTAGGTAGATTAGGTATGTAGCGAGTGTGGCCTGCGCGAGTACTGAAAACCTGATCTTCACTTTTCTGTTTTCCCTCTTTTCAACAACACGGAGTCTAAATCTGTAATTGTAGTTTGTAACCTAGGAAACTCTCAGCAACACGGTGTCTGGTAACGTGCTAATGTGGTTTTCAGTTAGGAAATTCTCAGTGATAACATGGAGTCTGACAATGTGTTATTGGGGTTTTCAGTTAGAAAATTCTCAGTGCTAACACGGGGTCTGACGACGTGTTATTGTGGTTTTCAGTAAGGAAATTCTCAGTGGTAACACGGAGTCTGACGACGTGTTATTGTGGTTTTGCAGTAAGGAAATTCTCAGTGGCAACACAGAATCTGAAAAAATTGCTATTATAATACTTTTCAGTAGCAACATGGAGTCTGTAGGCCCGAACACAGGAAACACGAACGAAAGAAGTGTCATTTATGTACCATGAAGTTACTTCGAATTTCGTTCTTTCGGTCGGGACCATAAAGTATGTTCGGGACTGAATCAAAAAAATCAAGGAGGTTTTCGTTTACAATATATTTCTATTAAAATGAACTATTATAAACCAACATAATAAAAAATACAATATTTGACGAAAAATTGAGCTTTCAAAGGTTAAATAAATGGTTGGACAAAGTCTACGGAGTGGAATTCCCCGCTTAAAGCTGTGTTTCCAGAAAGCTATAACCTGGGAATCTTCAAAGTCTCGAGTAAATAGGTCCTTCTAGGCAAACGTGATTTATCGTAGACCACATCGTTACTTACCTTCAGGTGCTATAGAGGTCAAACGTGAGCCTATCAATAATAATAATGAAAAAATTTATACATTTCAAGCATTTATATGTTTGTGTAACTGCTTTTATTACAATTTCTCGTGGGGATACCGACAGGCCGGAACACGATCCACCCACGAATTTTACGAGCCACCTCCTCCATCTCCCCAGTTACCCTCTTGGAGAGAATGTAGCTGATCCAGCATTAACAGTGACCTGTTGAACCTTCTTGTTTTTTCACTGAATCTTATTTGAATGTAAGTACTTACTATACACACTGCAACATTCAAACTTTTGTTACCAAAAACTAGACATCTTATGTTGGTGAGGTATCTTACGAGTATTTTCAAAATAATATATTAGGTTGGAATATCAAGATCTCAGTATTTTATTCTAATAATTTATATTATATAGTATAATAATTTTCATACATGTAACATAACAGTCAATCTATGACTGTCCATTGACATTATACCCTTTGTCCTCTCTAAAATTCAAATACGAAATAAAACGAGATTGGATTAAAAAAAAATTACACCATTATTTTTTATTCATACAAAAAATGCCTTGTCAAAATACTTTATACAACGTTATACACAATAGATGAACATACATGATACATGAAAAGAAGAGGTGTGAGCAAACTCTTATAATAATTTTATACAATGCATTAATAATAATTCTGACATTGACATTCTTTATTTTGTTTTTATTTTTGTTATATTGTTTAAGGTTGTAATGATTTGTGTTAATCTGTGTGTATGTCTTTTTTATTTTTGTTTTGTGACTTTAAATTATTTCTTTTATTTTTAATGTTATTTCAGCTGCATGAATTCAAATATAATGTAAATTGTTATTGAATTAATAAAAACAAAACAAAAAAAAATCTCGTGGTAATTCTCGACGGTATATCACTATTACGGCATTATAATTTAATTGATTTATATTGCCTTGATATTATTATGGTTTTGAATGTGACAAATATTGTTATGTGACTATAGTGGAATTGATGACCTCTGTGGCGTAGTGGTAGAGCATTCGACTGCTAAGTCAGAGGTCGCGGGTTCGATTCCTGCTCGATACAAATATGTATATTTGCATTGGTCTGGGTGTTTCTATGTATAATATGGATTTATTTACAAAAAGTATCTACGTATGTTTATCTGCTTTCTAGAACCCATACGACAATGATAGATGACGTTGTGCATTATATCCTTGAATATTTATATATTTAATTAAAAATAATTGAAAAAATATCTGAAATCCATTCAAACACACACACACACACCCACGAAATTTAGTTACAAACGGTTCAACCGTAATTTTCTTATGTTACGTTTTTTGGCGAACTTTGGAAGTAAGAATAACTCGAATGCCAGAAAACGTCTGATCCTTGTTGATTTGAAACAAAATCGTGACGTCATATTGACATGACAAGAGATAACATTTCAAATCAACGATGTTTAACTACCCGACTGTAAAAGATTTCGTTTTTGTGTAATAATATGTCACGCGAAATTTACATCGTTTGTGAATATTAATATTTATTATAAATTGTTGAAGTTTTGAACAATAAATTATAAATGTTTAATCATTAAATCAAAAACTTATGCTAATACTAGACACTTAACATTTCAAATAGCGTTGATTCCATTAATATATTAAAATTAAACATGATTCAACAGATTTCAATAGCCGTTAATTGAATAAATAAACATTCATCATTATTTCACTGAAATGTGTAAATAATTTAGGTGTTTGCCAGTTGACGTCATGTGACGTCCTGTTTTTCATAAATGCTATTGGGACACTGTTGCTAATTACGTTCACAATATTTTTCTTGTACTACTTTGTTTTATATAATTTCGATACAAAAGATTTACAGTATACCCTATATAGGACCCCGCCAAGATACTCGGGTCTATCTCACTAGTCCCATATTAACACAGTCCCATCAGGGTTCGGCTAATGTCACCTGTTGATTGACAGATGACACTCCGGCGCAGGCTTTCCTCTCACAGTTCGGAGGTCAAACGGCAGTCGCGCCCATTATAGCCGCTTAAGCCAAATCTAAAAGAGGAGTAGGAGTAAGCGAAGCCTGGAGACAGAGGTGAAAGTCTGGTACGCAACCGAGACCCACACTAATATGATTTTTTTTTATATTCAGGACACATCAATTTGAATTCACCTCGCCTGATGGTAAGCTGAAGGTAAAGTCTCAGGTAAGAGGGTCACCATTACATACACGTACCATGTTAACAATGGTGACATTCAGCTTGACGGCCTCATCAGAAGAGGATTGTCGACTCAGCACCGCGTGACACCCACCGGTCCCACTAGTGCTGCGACCACAATCTCCCTGCCCGGCTATGCACTTGTTGAGCCCTGAACGCAATCAAACCGAAATTGGATTACTATGGAGGGTTTTTCGCAATCGTACACGGTAGTACCCACCCCACACCCGGCCGAATTTTGTGTCATCAAATTTCTACCACCAGTGAATGATAATGTTGTTACAAAAGATGTACATACATAGTTGTGGAGGAAAGGGATGTGATGTTCCTCCAACATATAGGGAGGATCCTCCGACCAGAGAAGGGGATCACGCTTGGCGGACCGCGGCCCAGCAGTTGCCGTGTATACGACGACGAAGACACTATTGTCTACTACTTCGATACTACTACGTCACTATTGACGTAGTAGTATCGAAGTAGTTCAACTTGTTGTCACTAGATGGCGCTGGGTATATGTGGTATCCACCACATAGTTATTACATTATTGATGTGATACTCGTAAGAATATTCACCTGCAATGTAACCATGTTGTGTGCTACAAATAAGCCCTTTTTAGGGAAAAACGGAATCCTTATAGATTCGTCATGTCTGTCTGTCTATCCGTCCGTATGTCACAGCCACTTTTTTCCGAAACTATAAGAACTATGCTGTTGAAACTTGGTAAGTAGATGTATTCTGTGAACCGCATTAAGATTTTCACACCAAAATAGAAAAATAACAATAAATTTTGGGGGCTCCCCTGAAACTGAAACTCAAAATATTTTTTTTCATCAAACCCATTCGTGTTGGGTATCTATGGATAGGTCTTCAATATCATTTTTCTCTAAACTGAATAGTTTGCGCGAGAGACAGTTCCAAAGTGGTAAAATGAGTGTCCCCCCCTGTATCTTCTAAACTAAGAGAATGATAAAACTAAAAAGAATATATGATGTACATTACCATGTAAACTCCCACCGAAATTTGGTTTGAACGAGATTTAGTAAGTAGTTTGGCTTGGCAATTTACCTTTCATTCAATCAACTCAAATATAAAATTTAAAAAAGAAGCATTTTTATGTTACTTGCTGCTACGGAACCCTTCATGGGCGAGTCCGACTCGCACTTGGCCGCTTTTTTACTTTGTACGTTTCTAACAATAATTCACAAGTTTTTACGTAATCAACTAATTTTTTGAATTTGCCTTACCCAACGATTCCTTAATGAACATTTTCCTTTTTCCTTCCCACTAATCCAATATAAAGAAACCTAAAGCCTGCAATAAAATTTAATCACTAGTACGAGTCTTTGTTTTTTAGGACATAAAACCAATTTGCCTCTTGCACTCGCTGTATCCATCTCTCTTTGTTTACTCAATGTTTGTATTATGGGATCTCTTTCACTCACCCTATGTCTTTCACTAAGATATTCAGCAATAGTCCATGATAGTACAATAACCGTAAATTAAAAACTCTAATTATGATATGGGATTATAAAGCTAAAATATTTGCTATAGAGGCTCCACTGGGTCCACTTGAACTCGGTCCGCAAACCCAGTCGAACAGATTTTTTTTTTTGACATTGCCTCTTAGTCTTAATTTTCTTTACTGCGGTTCTCAGAAACATCCAAAGATACAAACATCTTCACAAACTTTAACGTTATTTGTTTTGGTAGCCACTGTATTTGTTAAAAGACACCTGCAATGAGGAATAACGTCTCGAGGGAGTTCACAAAACACAAATATAAAATTCACGTACACAAAGCACACCCCAGACTCCGAACAACCTTTTATGGGTCACACAAATATTTATTCCCTGCGGAAATCGAAACCGCCTCACTTGGCAGGCAATGGTGAGGTGATCAGATTATTTTTCCTTTTTTTTACCGAAAAAAGGTCGTCTTTGACTACTACGAAATCTATGATGTTTCACGTTTTTTTTTACTTTTGCTGTATTCATTGATAAGCCATACCATATTAACGAGATAGCTATCTATAATCGGGGCCTTATTTAAGTAACGATAACTTTAAGTAACGCTTTAATAACATTTTGACCAATTAAAAAGTATGACAAACTCAAATAAAATACATCGTATTAGTAACTTTTTTTTTATACCTCTAAGGTGGCAGACAAGCACACGGCCCACCTGATGGGAAGCGGTTACCGCGGCCTATGGACGTGTGCAACACCAGTGGCGTCACACTCGCGCTACCGACCCTGTAAAGGAAAGGGGATGGGAAAGGAGTTTGGGTGGGGATGGGAATGGAGTTTGGGAGGGGATGGGAAAGGAGTTTGGGAGGGGATGGAAAAGGAGTTTGGGTTTCGGCCCTCTCACTCACCAAACGGAACGCAACAGTTCAAATACTGTTACTTGGCGTCGATATTCTGTGAGAGGGTGGTGGCCCATTCATGCAACGGCCAAAATGACTGTTGCTTGACTCTACCACTCTCACACGTGACTAAGTGCTCTTGGCTAAGTGGTAACCAAGTAGGTTATCTCATTGCAAAGTTGAGCAATAATAGCCTGGTCAATCTTAAGATGAGTGGCCATTCTTAACACATTGCCTCGGAGAGCACGTTAAACCGTCGGTCCCGGGTGCCATATGGCATATGGTAGTCGTTACGGGTCGTAGGAGCTTTAAAAAGTTCAAAAACAGGTCAAACTACAGAACTTCGATACTGCCCATTGGTTGTGGCGCTCAGATGGCAGTCGCGTGACGGACAATATCGAACTTCAGCCTCTTCGTAGTTAGATTGAATAAAATTGTCGGTCTTTTTAGGGCTCGTACTTACCCGTAACGACTGCCATAGATATTTGTATGGCAACCAAGACCGACAGTTTAACATGTTCCATAACATAACATAAACTCACGCCTATATCCCCGAAGGGGTAGACAGAGGTGCTAGCACCCACATTTCGCCAGTTTATGTTTAGGTCCCAATGTAATAGGTAGCGAGCCTATTGCCATTAACCGGGCACTTATAAGCCTGCGATAAATACACACATAACTTCGAAAAGCATCGAAAAGTCATTGGTGTGTGCCATGGTAAAACCTGGGATCGAACCCGAGACCTTGTCTCAACAGTCCATTACCCATACCACTCAGCTACCGCGGCTTGTTGACTCTACCACTAACATGTTCCACTGTATACATAACTATTATTAGAACATTGAAGTACCATGATTTGCGTTAACTTATCGTTATAATTTAGACATTCTGTCGACAATATCGATGCAAGTTGGCTTAATGTATACAGCTGGCTTGAAATGAAATGAAAAAAGTAGACAGACTTTTATATAGCAAGAAAATAATAATATGGTAAGAAGCTCTAGGTGAAGTCTAAGAATTCCAAGTTTTTACATATTTAAGTAGCTTAGCTATAACCAGATATGTGTTATTAAGTAGCTACATACATTTTTGCTGCACAGGCAACCTTAGTAAGATCACAAATAATGCCAAGAAACAAATTTAATTACGTATATATCAAAATAAACATTAAGATTAACGATTTCAAGACTTGCATATATTCAACCTAAGTACTCTTTATAACCAATTCATCCCTTGGCTCAAATTTTAATAGTCTTAAGATGCTATTGGGGTGCTACTCCCCAAGCTCCCCCACACAATTTCTTAATAATGGCTAACAGCGCTCATGGGATATGACCCTACCTTTGTTTGTGTAGGGTTGGTTTGATTTGTATCTTATGTCGACGATTTTATTCATTAAAGTGACACGTGTCTTCTTCAGAAATGAATATCATTATTAAACCAAATAAAAAACACGTTCTTCTAATTTGGTTAAAGTGGCGATGGCCCAGTGGCGTACGTAACGGACTCCTGAGACGAGTTCGATCCCCAGTCGCCCCGGGCACACACCTCTTACTTTTCGCAGTTATGTGTGCATTAATAAATGTTAATTATCGCTCGCTTAATAATGTGCCCGGTAGATGGCAATAGGCTTACCCCCTAATCCATTGGGACCTTAACATAACTGGCGAATCGTGGGTGTGTAATACAAATCTCTGCCTACCCCTTCGGGGATACAGGCGTGAAGTTATGTTATGTTATGTCTAATTTGGTTTCATTTTAAATTGAAACCTGAAGTTCTCCAAATGAACCGAGGGATTTCTTAGCCATTTTAACTCTGAAACCTGCAGCTTGTAGTGTTGTTGTTCTATTGCTACTTTCCTAAGGTATTAAACCTTAGGTAGGTAAGGTATTTTAAATCAACACGATAGCCAGGGGCATTTGGGTTGCTCCCATTTTGGTAGTATTGATAACCAATTTTGGAGATAGACATAAAGGTATTCAAGATAATAAACTTTTTTTTCTTTCTTCTTCCTATTTTTTTTATGTTCCCTTCTGCCTTTCTTGCCTCCTTTCTTTAGGTAGGGCATGCACTTGTTTTCTACATAACATAACATAAACATAACATAAACTCACGCCGAAGGGGTAGGCAGAGGTGCTAGCACCCACATTTCGCCAGTTTATGTTTAGGTCCCAATGTAATGGCGAGCCTATTGCCATTAACCGGGCACTTATAAACCTGCGATAAATACACACATAACTTTGAAAAGCATCGAAAAGTCATTGGTGTGTGCCATGGTCAAACCTGGGATCGAACTCGAGACCTCATCTCAGAAGTCCATTACCCATACCACTAGGCTACTGCGGTATAGGGGTGTGTGTTGGGTAACCTCCTCGAGTGTCGCTCCGATTCCGATCCCGCTGCAGTCCGGGGGGAACGGAATCGGAGCGGCCGGTACACCCTGGGCGGCGGTCAATGGCTTCCCCTTCACCCCTTCATAGGGTTGGCATTGATCGTCGGCCAATACCCAACGTGGCGGGAACACATCGCTCTCCGTACTCCTCTGCTTTCAGAGGAGACAGGATGAGCTTTGCTGTTAGTGGTGAGATGGCCCAGGGTCAGCCGGGGTGCGAGGGATATGCTCTATGGGTAACCTTACACCCCGGCGTCTGAAGACCCGAGACGGCGTGCGGTTTTAGTCGGTGTAAGCCCGACATAACCGCCCCCGCTGGCCGGCGGGGGGGTATCCGAAGGGATTTCCGCACGATAAAAAAAAAAAAAAAAAAAGGCTACTGCGGTATATATTTCTATATTTCTAAGCGATATAAAAGAAAAGTACAAGTAGTAGTAGTAGTCTTTTTATGCAATGCTTGTTCCATGTTGCTTGTTGTTCATTCTTTTCAGTACGCGGAATTTCGTTCAAAAATGGCATTCGAAATTCAAAAAAAAAACTATTTTTCAAAATAATAGGTACCTATGAAATTGCCGAAATTTTCTTACAAATTCATGACTTCGTTATTCCTGTAATTTAATTGCTATTTCCATTATTTATATTTTGTTTGAAAGTCGATTTCAAGATTTTACAACTCAGTATTAAATTTTGTTATTATTGGCCTCTTGATAAATTAATTCTATCTTCAAAAACAGTACTTCCTAAATGCTATCCAATTTGATGATAAATTTCGTATTACTTTAGCAGCTTAACACTTTTCAAAAATGTAATAAAAGTTGCTGTTTGTTAGCTTAATGTTGTCTCATTCATACACAAAAAAATCATAAAATTTGGATTTGCCATTTCTAAAAAAAAATGCAAAAATGTTAGTACTGAAAATTGGGTTTCCTCCAATTTCTTCAAGAAAAACGGCAATTTCATATGTAACGACCTAATATATATACAATCCTTTGTTATGATGAGAATAATTAGGTACAAACACTGAAATCGCATCGGCATCAAGCCCCAAATGAAATATTTGGGGCTCGTGCTCGACGGCCGATGGGACTTCGGAGAGCACATCCGAAGTCTGGCCCCCAAAT
Source organism: Cybosia mesomella (assembly GCA_946251805.1). Classification (NCBI taxonomy): domain Eukaryota; kingdom Metazoa; phylum Arthropoda; class Insecta; order Lepidoptera; family Erebidae; genus Cybosia; species Cybosia mesomella. The sequence goes on along the minus strand of OX276402.1, from coordinate 4,816,971 downwards.
TGAAGGGCACAGCTCTTGCTCTGGCTCGGCTGTTGCCCAACATGAGGGGGCCCGATGACTCCTGCAGGAGACTCTACGCGGGGATCGTGCGGTCCATGGCCCTGTATGGGTGCCCAATATGGGCGGAGGCCCTGAGGACCAGAACTGTGCAGATGCTGCGCGCTCCGCAGCGAGTTCTGGCCATCAGGGTCATCCGAGGGTACCGCACGATCTCCTTCGAGGCGGCGAGTCTCCTTGCCGGAACTCCGCCATGGGACCTGGAAGCGAGAGCCCTTTCGCAACTGTACCAGTGGCGAAAGGAGGCGCGGGAGCAGGGATGGAACCCCGAGCCTCGAGAAATCGAGGCCGTGCAGTCCCAGCTCCGCCAGGCCATCGTGGTGGAGTGGAAGGAACGACTTGGGCAACCAAGCGCAGGGCACGCCGCAATAGCGGCGGTAAGGCCCATCATGGAGGATTGGCTGGAGAGGCGACACGGAAGCCTCTCCTACCGACTGACGCAGGTGATCTCAGGGAAGGGGTGCTTCGGGGACCACCTGCATCGAATCAGGAGGGAGCCAACGCCTGAGTGTCATCACTGCGACGCGAGCGAGGACTCAGGGCTGCACACGCTGGCGGACTGCCCGGCGTGGGAGGCGCCGAGGCGTGACCTCGTGGCAGCCATCGGGGTGGGAGTCCTCTCGCTCGGCAGCATGATTGCGGCAATGGTGCGGAGCGCGAGCGCGTGGGCCGCCGCCGCCTCCTTCTGCGAGCATGTAATGCTCGCGAAGGAGGGGGCGGAGCGCGCCCGGGAGAGACTTAGAACTCTCCCGGTCCGCCGAGCCCGCAACTTGCTCGCCGCGCGTCGCAGGCAACTCAGGCGCCGGAGGTCGCTTAACGACCTCCGTCCTCCATGAGCGCAGGCCTGGGGGTGGCGGGTGAGGCCACCTGTCACCCCAGCAGAAGCAGGCCGGGACGGTGGGGCGACTAGCGCCCCTCCCCCAAACCGGGGCAAGACGGGGACACCGTGGTTCCCAAACCCGAGGGGGCCATCTCGAAACCGGAGATGGCCCAGGGTCAGTCGGGGTGCGAGGGATATGCTCTATGGGCAACCTTACACCCCGGCGTCTGTAGACCCGAGACGGCGTGCGGTTTTAGTCGGTTCAAGCCCGACATAACCGCCCCCGCTGGCACGCGGGGGGGTATCCGAAGGGATTTCCGCACGAAAAAAAAAAAAAAAAAAAAAAAAGGTACAAACACTGAAAATATTCTTATATTTGAATTATGAATCACACAAACAAGTTTTATTTTAATGATATTATTTTCTATGAACGACATTTTGGAGCAATTAGCATGCAATTCCCTTTGATGTTGACATCTTCTGATGTTGATTTTCAAAGCATTATCATACTCTGTTTAAGACAAAAGACTTCTACAACTCTGTTACTTGTAAATAAATTACGCTTGTATATTTATAAAACAAACTGGTAGTCCAAGTTTTAGTATGTTAATTAGTAAGTTGTACTTCGTGGCAAGATAATTCGCTTTCGTAAACTGTTACTTCACTTAGAGCTGGTAGTTTGCGAATGTAATTTATTTGTACAATGAAGGGATGAGCAAATAGAATTGACAGTGAAATTTGCAACTATTTACCGTTTACCCAGTTGTATTGAAGTGAATTTATGGTGTGTGCTTTTGTATTTATTTAAGGAGCAAATAAGTTTCATAAATATTTATTAAAAGCGGCCAAGTGCGAGTCGGACTCGCCCATGAAGGGTTCCATAGCAGCAAGTAACATAATAATTTGAGTTGATTGAATGAAACGAAAATTAAGGTTTACGATTTATGACGTATGAAAAAAAAACTAGTTACTAGATCTCGTTCTTTTCGGTGGAAGTTTACATGGTAATGAACATCATATATATTTTTTGTTTATCATTCTCTTATTTTAGAACTTACAGGGGGGGGGGGAGCACACATTTTACCACTTTGGAAGTGTATCTCGCGCAAACTATTCAGTTTAGAGAAAAATAGAAACCTCAATAACATTTTTGAAGACCTATCCATAGAAACACGTATGGGTTTGGTGATAATAAAGTTTCTACAGCATAGTTCTTATAGCTTCCGAAAAAAGTGCCTGTGACATAAGGACGGACAGACAGACAGACATGACGAATCTATAAGGGCTCCGTTTTTTGCCATTTGGCTACGGAACCCTAAAAAGGTCTCGTTGATAAAGTCAGAATCATTTATCATGTATTACCATTAACCATTAGGTACCATTAAATACAGTTAATTATACCTACGTCCAATCGGTTAAGTATGTTTCTGTGATATAGGTATAATTCGATAATGCGTTAGCAAGTGAAAAATTAATTAATGCGAAAGTTAGTTCGTGTATTATTCTATTATTCAATGACGCAAAGGCGGTTTGGTTGAAATTTTGCGCACGTGTAGTATACAACCGCGAATAGGACGTACCTACTACTTTCTTTTTTTGTATACTGCCTTTTTATACTACGTATCTAGCAAAGAATATTGACGCACGTGGTAGGCGTGCAGTCCTTCTCCTCGTAGTATTCTCCAAGCGGATGTGTGGGAAATACCTAAATCGCGACCAGCGTCACGTGTGCTCGTCGCGTCACGTGACGCTGGTCGCTGGTGGATTTTTTTTTATATATTTTTTTTTATTTTACCCGATATTTTTTTTTGTTTCAAATACATATTTTGTCGATACCAAGTCATCTCACCAAATTCAGAGACCTAATTTTGTGACACCTTATATATATCTAAAACAAAGTCGTCTGAGTGATGACCGGGATAAACTCAAGAACGGGTGTATGATATATTTGGCTTTTTAGATTTATCTTTACTGTGCCTTTTTTCGTTTTTTTTTTTGTAGAAATCGCCAAGGTAAACCAGTGGTTATGTCGGACTTGAACCGACCAAAACCTCAGGCCGTGTCGGGTCTTTAATACCGAGGTTTAAAGGAAACATTCACAAAATAAATTCAGCTTATAAGGAAACAACATAACCTGATTCTAAGCTAGTTCTTAATAAAGATGTCACTCACTAGTACATTGTTATCTGCAGTAGGAAAAGGTAAGATAAAGGGTGAATAAATAAATAAATATTCTACAACATTCTACACAGCGCTTTCAAGACCCAAAGTACCTTGTGTTCTGGGTCCAGAATGCGGATAAATATACTTATATATATATATTTTTAATGTAAATACATACATATTATACATAGAAACATCCAGACCAATGCAAATAGGCATATTCATGCATACAAATATTTGCACTGAGCGTGAAACGAACTCGTGCCCCCTGTCGTAGCAGTCGAATGCACTACCGCTATGCCACAGAGGATGTCAAAAAGCCGTGTAGAAAACAGGAAACGAGGGGTAGTAAGGGATTTATGTAATCATACGAACTACGGATACTACCACTTGAAATCTTTGTGATGGTACTTCATTGGCAATTAAATGTCAAATATCTTTAAATTTTTAATGACATTGTATACACAACGATAGTCACGTAGTAGATTTTGTGTTTAACATCAGAAATTACTATAAACATTGATTATTGCACACCCCTTTAGTACTTATTTTACTAGAAATCGTTTCTAGAGGCAGTAAAATACTCTTCATAAGATAATGGGCTGATTTTATTTCTTAATTTTAAACAACAAAAGCCGTTATCTTTTCTCTTAAGTATTTTACAGCATCAAAGTTCTGGGCAAAGACAATAGATGTTGGTTTGGTTATGACCTTCCTACCAACCAACTATAAAGGTGTCGCGTCTTAAAAAAATAAATAAAAGAAATACTTTATCTTTTTAGGGCAAGACTCTAAACAATGGGCGTGTTTTACGGCGCAGTACCCGTTCACCCACGACGTGAACCTTTAGTTTCCCTGTACACCAAATAATGTGCTACGGGTGTGAATAATACAATGATAAAACTATCGATCAATAATATAACGATACTTTATATCTTTGAACGTATAAATATGGCAAGGCATCTTTGAATCTTGGCCTTCATTTCTGTCTCTCATTCTCCTTGATTTCTTACTCTGGTACACCAAGCTGTAATACTGAGTTCTTCCCTTTCTCTCTTTATCCTAGCGTCGGTAGCTTAATGGTTAAGGAGTTGACCCTACGATCGGGAGGTCCCGGGTTCGAATCCTGGCCATTACCCTACCGACGAGAACACACTCCTAACACAAGCTATTATGCTAAGCTGGAGGGGTTAGTGGGAATATTAGTAATTACGGTTACTAATATTCCTTAAAAAAAGTGTTCTCAACCTTCACAGGTTAAATGGTGTCCGTGGACACCATTTACCATCTAGTATAGCATGAGCTTGTTTGCTACTGTGCTGTTATGAATTAACAATATTTTTTATAAATATTATATTTTACATAGAAATACTCAGACTAATACGAATAGATATAAATAGGTCGAACATCAATAATTTAAACAAGTTTGATTAGTTAAATTAAAAACACAAAAATATAATGCACACTTAAATAATTTTAAATTATAACCCGAGGGGGCTATCTCGAAACCGGAGATGTTCCTGATTCAGTCGGGTTGCGAGGGAAATGCCTTACGGGCCACCTTGCACCCCGGCTTCTGAAGTTCAAGCCCGACATAACCTCCCCCAATACCCGAAAGCACGAAAAAAAACAGGGTACTTACTTAACTTTGAAAGATGCTCACACCTCTATTTGATTACGTTATGTCATATGAGTGAAATTCGAGTGCGTAAAACAGAGCTTTATACATTAATTCTACTTATAGTTATAATTATTTTACAACATTCATACTGTGGATAACTTAGTTTTTTGCATATACTGTGTGCTCATGGAAATTAAACACCCGTAATGAAAACGTGGCCTATTTAAAAAGTGTAGATTAACGACTCTCGATGGCTGTTAACGGATAAACATAGAAGCCATTCTGTCTTTGAACTATTTCATTACTGTCTCAGCTTTGTTGCGAAAATGTTTCTTTTAGCATTCTATAGTAAGATTGCGATAGTGATTAAGTTCCTTTTAATTTATAGGTCTAGTATAAAGACGTAACTTATAATTCAGAGTAAAACAGATACCCTGTTTTTCAAATGTCCCCACTTTTCTAAATAAGATGCTTACTTCAATGGATCATGATCCTATTCCATACAGTCATAAATCTCTCATGTTTATCTCCGACAGGACTTAGCAAAGTGTTAGTCATTATACCCGCGCGCAGCCATCAATCGCCGACTTAATAGTCTGTATCTCACTTAGTTTAACGACTAGATACGTTACATATCTAAGTAAAGAAAAATCTAAAACAAATACTCCATAAAACTATGAAACTAGACCTTAATTGCATATTACCAGAATTCATTTCGTGGAATCTATATGTTTTCATCTCATTCTGTATTGGTATCACAGGATCAACTATATATGATGGCATCTCTGTTGTTTTTATAGCCTCTCTCGGACAAGGAAGTGTATCAGGCGGGATTTGCAGAACAGTCCTCTTAACACCCTTTTTGTTTATTTCATTACCATCGTCTTTAGCTAGATCCCCGGGCAAAGTTTTCTTTTCTGTAATATTCATTTTATCGTTCAAGGTTTCAATGGTAAGACCGGCGTGAAGAATATCTTTGTTGTAATCGATTTTACCGTCGTCAAGTGCATCGGGCATTTTGTTGTATGCAGAACTCACGATGGGAGGATCCATTTTACAAGTGACCCCATCTAGGGAATCCTTTGTGTTCTGACTGCTTGTCTCGTTGCGCAACGAATGCATCCATTTTAATCTACAGTCACACACAAAGTTATTTTCTGTAACAAGAATACAAAATTTACTTTAGTCACCTTCAAACTTAAACCTTCACTTAAAAACTTAAAAACATTTAAAACTCTACGATTAAACTTTGTAGTATCGAAAGGTCTTGGGCTCTAAAAGTCTCTAAACTAATTTACAATTAATTTTGAAATGAAAGGGACTATACAACATTTTCCACTCCTATCTACCCTCGTTCTATCCCAACTAAGAACACCCTTAGGTATCATAAAAGAACCAACTTTCCAAGTGTGTTAAAGTTATTAATAACATTTGAGTTTCTACACGTTTAATATTCATCGAGTGTTTTAAGTTTATGAAACTTGACATAGGGAAATATTATAAATTCATTATTACCTTCAAGTAGCAGATTACTGTTCGGCGGTTTCAAGTTGTCTAATATAGGCTTGATGTTGTCAAAAGTAAGTACGTGTAGCTCATTTAAGCGTAAATCTACAGAATTCAGCCCTCTTACACCCTCAAAAAGCCCAGACGGGAGAGACGCCAGTTTGTTTTCATCAAGTGACAACTTTCTTAACTGTGAAAGCCCATCAAACGCTCTCTCGGATATGTACCTGAGATCATTCTTGCCTAACTGTAACTCCTGTAGGTTCCATAATTCAGCAAAAGTGAATTCTGTCAAGTTTTGAATACGATTTTTTCTTAAATCTAATTTCTTTAGATTAGCCAATCCATCAAATGTTCTTCTATTTAAATAGTAGATATTGTTTTTATTCAAATCCAATTCTAACAGATTGAAAGTATGTTGAAAAGTTCCATTTCTAATCATTGAAATATTGTTCTTCGTAAAGATTAATTTTTGAAGCTTTGGCAGATCAATGAATGCCTCTGCATCGATATCAACAATCATATTATCTTCTAAGTTTATTGTAGTTATGTTTGGTAAATGGGCAAAAGAATACTGCTGTAAGTTCTCAATTTGATTCTGGGACAGACCTGCCTCTTTTAGATTGGTTAAATTAGCAAAAGCGAATGGTGTTATGTCCACTATATTTGCGTACTTTATATTGATAGATTTTAAACGTTGTAGATAGAATAGCGCTTTCGTGGGTATGTAGCCCAAAGCGCCATCGACTCGAATATTAAAAGACAAAGTTTGTAAAGTTGGTTGGGACGCAAAACTCTGCCAGATGAGGTCATCTCCTGGTATTCCTCCGTTAAACACCCAACATTCCGCTTTGGTCGCATTTCTAGGCTCCCTTGTATTTTCACAGTAGCAGTGAACTTTGGAATCCCTGTCTGTAATATCGCAAATATTTTTCTGGAATCCTCCACTTTTCTCTTTTGTTCTTCTCTTGTTGTTGTCCCTTGCGTACACGTTTATTGACATTTCATTAACTAGGGCGAAAGTGATCAATATGTAGATTACGCCGGCGATTCGTCTCTCCATTGTTATCTGCAACAAGCGAAAGTGATTATGTTAGAACAACGTGTTTGTTGAGATTAGGTTGAATTTGTGTTTGGTTAGATGGACCTGTTTTATATTTGTTTTACATTAAGTTAATTATTACTTGGTCCTTTGGGGTATTTTTTACATACATACATAAAATCACGCCTGTTTCCCACAGGGGTAGGCAGAGATCACGGGTATTTTTTAGGTAAGATAAATACTGTTTAAAATTCTCCGAGCATTCTGCCTGCGAACCACTCTTGAAAGTCAAACGACACGTCCGTTACGTTACCATCGAATTTTATTCACGTCACACAAACATGTATTTCAAGAATAAGGTGTGTAGTAAAATATCGCGGATGATGTGTAAAAGTATAAGTTGTTGTAACAGCAACAGATAGAAAGCAGTTAGTATATTATCTTTTTTTTATTTTTAAAGAATATTAGCCACCGAAATTACTAATATTCCCCCTAACCCCTCCAGCTAAGCTAAATTGCTTGTGTTAGGAGTGGGTTCACGTCGGTAGTGTAAAGGCCAGGATTCGAACCCGGGACCTCTCGATCGTAAGGTCGACTCCTTAACCACTAAGCTACCGACGCTTATACGACGAAGTTTATAGAAAATACTAGCTGTTGTCCGCGACTTCTTACGCGTTAAGGTCGGAATACTTCAAGGTATGTTTATTTCTGCAGTCCCGATAGTATTTTTATACTCGATATTAAGTTATTTTATTAACTACAAAATTTCGTAAAGATCAACCTAATAAAGGTATGATCAATAATAGTTTAGATCGATTTTTCTCTAATGCTCCTATCATAGCGTGTGATATATAGCGTAGTTTATAACCTTGATATAGAAGAATATTCATGCAAAATTTCAGCCAAATCTGTTCAGCTATTTTCAAGTCATACTCGGACATCGACAATAACACGCAGACGTTCAGGCAAAAATTATAAAAATCACATTTTCGGCATTAAGGTCGCTCCTAGAATACACATCAATTATTTTTTGAACATATTTTCAATGTAATAATAATAAAATAAATATTCTACGACATTCTACACAGAGCTTTCTAGACCCAAAGTAAGCATAGTTTAACTAGCTTGTGTTATGGGTTCCAGAATACCACTAACATACTTAAATACTTTTTTTTTGGAAATAGTATGTATTTACAAAAAAAAGTAATTAAGTATGTTCATCCGCATTTATAATACATATAATACGTATTAATATATAGAAACACCCAGACCAATGCAAATAGACATATTCGTGCATACAAATATTTGCACAGAGCAGGAATCGAACCCGCGCCCCGTAGCAGTCGAATGAACTACCGCTACTCCACAGAGGCCGTCCTACCAAAACTAAAATTAACAAATATATTCAATGTACAGTTTTGTTTGTTCAATTTATAAAATTATTGTTGTAAGTCTCCAACATTCGATGGATGGGGCAACGTAGGCCAGAGTTATAACGATATGTGTTTACTGTGTTTTGGGCCAAGTCAACCTCACCTGCCAGCCAGTACATCTGCTGGCTCTTGGTGTCGGACGCCAGACGGCATACGGAATTTTATTTCATAAATTTAATATTTACAATTTTTTGTAAGTACGTAAATCAAATAGTAAACATAAAATAGTAGCCCGATTCCTAAGTAATAACGACACCTTAACACTAATGCGCAAACAGAAAATATCTCATAAGTTTGGTTTATGTACCAAACCACAATAACCCCTAACCACTCTAACCGCGTTAATTAATTACACATGCCGTTAACCACATCCGTGAATAGACTCTTCTCTCTATAATCTAATTATAGCTTCTAAGTTTATTAATACGCAGTATATTATTGAAGATACACGGATAAATTAGGTATACCTAAAGTGGCTTGTAACTTATAAAAGTGAAGTATTTTTGTTTTTACGTGTGGAAACCTCTCGTTCTTCACCCCATCGCTAGTAACGATGGAATGAACGTATCGGAATCGGACCGACTTAAACCACACGGTGTTCTCCCCAAGTATCCATTGCCGGGCACCCCGGATAAGCCATCGAAAGGATAACCCCAGGGTTACCGGCGGACTATGGCCGCCACCGCGACCTCACCTATGGAGTCGGGTTTGATTCCGCGACGGTGAGTTGGCAGTCGTGTGTAGGACACACACGACACGCCTCCATCTTGGTTTGCTTCTGTAAGGACAGCGAGTCCCAGGCGTAGACAAATCTGCGGCGAGGACGACTGCGGAACTCAGGGGGCAGGGTTCCTTCCCGCTCCCTCTCCGCCACCTCTTTCGAGCTCATTACCTGCTCGAAAGTATAGTATTTCATAGCGCTTAGGCGCTAGCGGTGTGGAGAGTTTTGAACAACGGATGAGGATCTGATGCAGACTTTGCTTTCAGGGTTGAGAGGTCAGACGGCAGTCGCTCCTGGAAAAACCTTTCAATATTCCAATCAAAAACAATAAGCAGCCCTCGGGGTCCGTAGTGCAGACTTTGGACGCATCTGAGAAATCGCTATTAAGATGATGAGTATTTTATAGCGCTTTAAAAAGCGTCATCCTCATATAACGAAGGGTTGGATATTATAATTTAAAATTACAAATTAAAACAGCTACTATCTCAACCGGGCACCGTCATGGGTTGAATTTTTACTGGCAGACGAAGAACGGCACTTTGTCTTCTTGTACGATACCCACAAAACATGGAATGCATAAAAAGGTTCCCAACAAAGTAAGGTCAAAGGATGACCTTACTTTGTTGGGAACCTTTTTACGCAACCTATCCATTGTCGTTTTGTTGACCGATTGACTAACTATAGCTCTTAATGTCGCTAAATGGGTGATAACTCCTCCGTCACCCGAGACGGATGAGTTATAACAGAATTTTCAGAAGAAAATCCCTATAATCATCGTCTTAGTGTTAAGTCACGATTGTATCCGGGGCCTTCACTTTCACCTGCGCTTTGACACACACTAAATCAAAGTACACTAACTTAATCAAATCTAAATGAAAAAAGTAAATAGAATTCTTAATTCCTCTCTTCGAATCGTAAATTCAAAACCAAGTTTAATCAACCTTCCTGCTTAGTCCAAAACGGTGTGAAGATATTTAGATACAAGTGCACGTAAATCCCACTGAGGCTTACAGCGCTTTCAAAATGTAATTTAATTTAGCAACGTATAATCCAAATGAGTTCCAAATTATTAATTCGCAATACTGAGGGACATCGGTTCAAGTTTATTAAATGGTTGAATGTGATTTGGTTGATTTAGTTTGTATGTTTTATTATGGGCAGAATATAAATGTATATGTTGAGTTAAAAGACGTCCCTGTGGTACCCCTTGAGCAACAAAAGTGGTAACGACTTCACTACATATCGGGTAAATATTGTCTACTTTTATATCACACTCTGCGTGTCCTTTTGATGAACAAACAATACAGTGAAGAAATGGTGAGGGTTCAGCGTCTTCAGATTTATTGGAAGTGATAGATCAAGACTGGCAAATAGATCTGTTTTAATTGAGCTCAGTCCAACTGATTAAAGCTTGTTTCAAAGAAATTTTTAAGCAATTAGTTTGCTTACTTTTCCTTATAAATAGGGTTTTTCAAGCTTATGAAATTGATAATTGCCTGTTAAGTCGTATCGGAACGAAGGAACAGGGTCAATTAAGGCCGTGAAAACACATTGTAGTGGTAATCAGGTAAGCCTGTCACCAGATTAATGGGTCATAGGAAACAATACACTCTTCGCCGTGTGCGCTTTTCAAATAGGGAGGAGTATTAATTATTCTCCTCCAAATTAACTGGATTAACTACCAGAGTCTAATATTTCACATTAGGCTTAGATTTGGGTAACCAGTCTGGATGTGTGAGGAATTATAAGATGATACGATAGTGCGAGGGAAGATAAGTCTGATGACTTAGCCAGAAAGATACTACCGCTTATATTACCGAATGTGGCAAGCGTGTTACCGAAATCTTTATTATTATTTTTTTATATTTAGGATACGTCAATTTGACTTCACCTCGCCTGATGGTAAGCTGAAGGTAGGTAGAAGGTTTCAGGAAAGAGGGTCACCATTACATACACGTACCATGTTAACAATTGTGGCACTCAGCTTGACGGCCTCATCAGAAGAGGATTGTCGTCGCAGCACCGCGTGACACCCACCGGTCCCACTAGTGCTGCGACCACAATCCCCCTGCCCGGCTATGCACTTGCTAACCCCTGAACGCAATCAAACCGAAATTGGATTACTATGGAGGGTTTTTCGCAATCATGCACGGTGGTACCCACCCGGCCGAATTTGGTGACAAATTTGTGTTATCGAATTTCTACCACCAGTATTTAATTGAAGATTTTTGCTTTAAAGAAATAAAATATTGTTTCCTTTGAATATTCTATTCTGTCACCAGTATTAAGACTACTTTCACTCTAGGTGGCATTGGAAAATTCCAGCCTGTATATATCAGAACTTAGTAAAGTTGGGTTCAAAGTAAAAACAAAGTAAATCTTATGAGTTTATAACCTCGTGTTCCAACCCATCACTAAATTTTGTAAATGGCTCGTTTAACACAAAAAGAACGAAAGAGTCTCTCATATATATTTAATCGGTACATCGTTTTCCTATTACTCGAACGCCCCAAAGACATTTAATAATCCCTTTATAGGGTAACTGATATAATTCTAATAACCGTGAAATTTATGTTGAAACGGTTTATTGAATTCAAATGAAGGGAATGAATACTACTATCTGAGCATAAATCGGTTTTTATTAACATACAGGAAGTTCTGAACGCACTTGTTAACTGAATAATACTTTTATATTAAACATATGTTTAATGTGGTTTTGAAGATTTACATTTTTAAACCTCCTACGCAAAAACGACGGGGTGTTATAAGTTTGAAGTGTCTGTGTGTGGGTCTGTCTGTGGCATTGTAGCTCCTGAACGGATGAATCGAAACAGACAAATAGAAAAACAGACAAGACATTAAAAAAAATTGTGAGCAGAATTGTTCATTTAACATAACCCAAGTAATTTTTTTTTATATCTCCAATGTACAGACGCAGCTAATTGACAACATTATGATAGTAAAGATGTGTATCTCAAATCATCATCATCATCTGGATGTGATTGGTCCACTTACTCCTTCTTGTCCTTCAGATTTGGACTAAGCGGCTTTTTATGAAAGCCTGCACTAAACTCCCTTCCGTTAATCAGAAAGTGTAACGGTTTGCAGGTGAGCTTGACGTGGCCCCGAGGGTCTTCTTGAGACCCCATATACATGTATAAAAATATTTTCTACTAAATTATTTTTCCTCAAAAGGAAAAAAGTAACCCTTATAAGATCACTCTCTTGTCCACCGATTTTTTTTCGTGCGGAATCCCTTCGGATACCCCCCCCCCCCCTCCCGCCGACGGCCAGTGGGGGCGGTTATGTCGGGCTTGAAGCGCCTAAAACCGCACGCCGTCTCGGGTCTTCAGACGCCGGGGTGTAAGGTTGCCAATAAAGCATATGGTTTTGGGTCGAAAATCTATATATTATGGTAGTTCCCGTTGACCTAGAATCACGAAATTTGCCGAAAAGCAGTGTCTTACAGTACGAATAAAGGAAAAAGCAAAAATTGCAAAAAATAAAAAAGTTTAAAATAATTAGGGTCCCCATACATACATAGTTAACTCAAATTAAGATAGGCCTCTGAATTGAATGGGCGCTCATACAATTGAGAGGTCTAGCTTAATTGGAGAATCTCAAATAAGGTAAATAAATAAAATTTCTATTGGGTAAAAGAGTTCGACTCGCATTTGACCGGTTTTTAGGGATTTTCTATAGAAAAGCCCTATTGCTATCGAGTTGTCGTCGACGTCGTCGTTGCCAATTTTCTGTCACGGTTTTGGGTATGAAGGAGATGAGCTATCGAGTTGCTGTTTTCGGTAATAGCTTCGTGCTGGGGTGAACCATTGCAAGATAAAGAAAAATTCCTGAGACGAGCTCAGCCGAATACAAGGGATTTTCTTTTATTTTATCTTTTATCTTTTTTTATCTTTTTTCTTTATCTTGCAATGGTTCACCCCAGCACGAATCTATTACCGAAAAAAGCAACTCGATAGCTCATCTCCTTCATACCCAAAACCGTGACAGAAAATTGGCAACGACGACGTCGACGACAACTCGATAGCAATAGGGATTTTCTAAAGAAACTCCCTGTCGACGTGAACCATTGCAAGATAAAAAAAAAAAAAAAAAAAAAAGATAAAATGAAAGAAAATCCCTTGTATTCGGCTGAGCTCGTCTCAGGAATTCAACTTGTTTTTAAATATGCATCAATTGGTTAGCTCATAGCTCTATTTCTATTACAACGATTCGGCTCTTATGACGTAAACCTTCATTTGCGGTTTCAGATATCTTCCAAAATACATACTAACACTTGTTTTGTGTCACGTAGTACTACGATACATCACGTTTTCGATAATAAGGTTCTAGGGTAACTTTTTCTTAGAGCTAGTTTTTGGGGTCAGTTGTACTCTGTCGGTAAAGTACTACCCAGTTCCTTGAGGAAATTAATATTGCGATGAAGCTTATATATCGCTTTATTTTATTAGACTAATGTTTCTTCGACCTACGTTTTCTTTTTTATGATGAATTCACTTACGGCCAGTCTCAATAATCTACCTACAGTTAAAGGTAGAAGCTATCCCAGATAAACATGTCAACATTAATCTATCTGTAACTGCGGTTTCAATATTATCAAAGTCATTTTCTGCTTATGTTTGTTTATTGAAACAGAAAAAGAAAAAAAAAAACTCCGATAGATACTACTGGTAGCTGGGGTGCTTGGTTGGGGACCTCCCTCGGTGCACCCTGGGCAACGGAGACAGCAGCGCCTCTCTCCTAGGGCGGGAGACACGCTGCCGCCTACGGCAAACCCCGACCGAGGCGAAGACGGCCCTGTTGAGGGCTGTTCGGAAGCTTTCCACGTGTCCCTCTGATTAGCAGATGGCACAGTGGAGAGTAAGTAAGGGGGCCATCTCGAAACCGGAGATGGCCCAGGGTCAGTCGGGGTGCGAGGGATATGTTCTATGGGCAACCTTACACCCTGACGTCTGAAGACCCGAGCAGCGTGCGGTTGTAGTCGGTTCAAGCCCGACATAACCGCCCGCGCTGGCCAGCGGGGGGGTATCCGAAGGGATTTCCGCACGAAAAAAAAAAAAAAGTACGTGGAAATTATAAATCCATATACATAAAACAAAGTCGTGTTAGTGATGATCGTTAATAACTCGATAACGGGTGGACTGATTTTCATGATCCTTGATTTTAAGATTTGTCTCCGCCTATATATTATGCCACTATTTTTGTGGAAAATCCACGTTCACCCCACCGCCGTCCAGTGAGAGTAGTTATATCGGACTTGAACCCGTCTCTAATGCTGGGGTGCAAGGAAGGTGGTCCAAGGCGGAATCCCCCTCAAATAACCCTCCGCCGGCCAGTGGTTACGTCGGACTCGAACCAACTAAAACCGCACGCCGTCTCAGGTCTTCTGATGCCCTAAGACTCCATTTTGTTACCATATTTATAATCAAATAAATTATATTCTATAACAACATAAGCATACCCAATTTATATAACATACTACTTTATAAATTACGGCATCATTACAGTCAGCTGATCATAGTACGCGCTAAAAAGTACACTACGCTTAAAGGATTTTATGTTCGCATGATAAATCACAACCATAGTCACAGTGTTTATACCCCGGTTAATCCTTTGGATGCCTTACAACCGCAAGCCGGCTCACACAATGTATAAGGCCATTCGTTCCATAACGAGTAACTGCCCAGACCACACCCCGGATTAAGTACTGCAATAATAAAGTTAAAAGCTTCCAGTCTATTCGGACAACCAAGAGTAAGGCCTACTGTCCACGGAGGCGTAACTTCGTAAACGCATATTTGTCATTGTACGCTTGGTGTACGCTTGCTTGTAGCCCAGCGTACTGAATAGTGTCTACGAAGAGTATTGCACACGTACATTTTCATTCATTTGTGGCAATGCCTTTGCGCGACGAAGGCCTATTGCCCACCAAGGCGTAGCTTCATAGACGCATATTCATCTTTGTACGCTTGCTGTACGCTTGCTTGCAGCTTAAATACAAAACAATGCACGAGGGCTTCATGACGCCTGCCGTACCGTTTGTCATACGCCCAGGCGTACGTCGAGATTTGTATGTAATATCGAGTGTTACATTGTTTTGTATGTAAGCTGCAAGCAAGCGTATACTAAGCGTACAGTAACGAATACGCGTCTATGAAGCTACGCTTCCGTCGATACTAGATTTTCATGACGCCTGCCGTACCGCATGTCATACACCGAGGTGTGCATCGAGAGCTACATTGTTTTGTATGTAAGCTACAAGCAAGCATACACCAAGCCTACAATGACGAATATGCGTCTATGAAGCTACGCCTCGATGGACAGTAGGCCTTATGCAAAGGGAATACAGATAAGGACGCTTTATGAAACATGCGTTCTAAATTTAAATTTCAAAGTAAACGATAACGTTCGTTGTACAAACGGAAGATCAAGCCAACTCTTTATTTTATATTTCCGGACTCTTTTACACCGTAGCGTAATTTCAATCATCAGTTCTTATTTCTCGTACTTGGCTTAACATGCCACTGCATATCTAGACATAGTAAGTGGTATATTCGCACTCATATTTAAGAACAAAATAATGTTAAATAAGCATTAACTTCAAATTAAAAATAAATAAAATCTAGTGGGGCGGAAATCACACAGTGATTGTCAAACTTCGGGCCAAACTTAGATATTTTTGTTGCAGTATTTTTATTCAAAATTACAGACCTTTATGCTTATTATTCGACGCGTCTTTATAATATTGAGCAATAAATATGAAATCAAACGTCTTCGACGTCAAAAACACAAAAAAAATATTTTTTAGGGACAATTTGTATGGTAGGTACCCGAAACCTGGGGTGTGTGTTGGGTAACCTCCTCGAGTGTCGCTCCGATTCCGATCCCGCTGCAGTCCGGGGGGAACGGAATCGGAGCGGCCGGTACACCCTGGGCGGCGGTCAATGGCTTCCCCTTCACCCCTTCATAGGGTTGGCATTGATCGTCGGCCAATACCCAACGTGGCGGGAACACATCGCTCTCCGGACTCCTCTGCTTTCAGAGGAGACAGGATGAGCGATGCTGTTAGTGGTGAGATGGCCCAGGGTCAGCCGGGGTGCGAGGGATATGCTCTATGGGTAACCTTACACCCCGGCGTCTGAAGACCCGAGCCGGCGTGCGGTTTTAGTCGGTGCAAGCCCGACATAACCGCCCCCGCTGGCCGGCGGGGGGGTATCCGAAGGGATTTCCGCACGATAAAAAAAAAAAAAAAAAAGGTACCCGAAACCTTGAACGTACAGACCCCAAAATCTAATCAGTTCTTCCCATTAACCAAAAAAGATGATTGGCGAAAGAATTTTTTAAATCGGATAAGTGGTTCTTGAGTTATTTTTCAAACAGACATCCAGACATCCAGACATCCAGACCAACAGACAGACCGACACAAAAATTTTTTTTGCTTGATTAGACTTAGAATCATGTGAAACGTGGAGAAAAGTTATAAAAAGTGGGGGTAAGATTTTGATTTTTTTTGCGTGATTTTAAGACTTCGGAGTCCACCTGGTTGGCGGCCCGAAGTGAAAAACACCTATCCAGGTGAGTGTTAATGGAAGTATGAATACATAGAACTACAAGTCTCTTATTATTTATGGTTTTTAGTAAGATTTAGCCAAAAATCGATGTCATTTTAAACATATTATGAACCAGCTGATGCCCGCGGCTTCGCCTGCGCGTAGGTTGATTTTTTTTTTTTTTCATATCTCTGGCTCTACTTAACCAATTGTTTGTTTATGGTTTGTAAATTATCTTTATTGAAACATAAAAAAAAAGTATTAAATATTTAACAGTAAACATACAATAAGTCTGTTAATACGCAGGCTTTAAAAAACTTAGTACAAATCTAAGTAAGTACTTATCTATTATTTATTACAAAAGGGATAGTAAATTAACAAACTTAAGATAAAACTATGCACCAATTAGTTGAGGGTAACATTTAGTAGAATGGAGTGAGAAATTAGTTCGATAGCATATCGATTTCACGAATACAAACAAACGATACGATCGCGGACTGCACAAAGATTTTAATATATCATGCAATCCACAACTGTACAGTTACATGTTTATATACTAAATAGTAACTTAAACATTAGCATATTATACAAAATTTAAAGCAGTAATTTTAATACGGAGGTAGTTATGAAAAATATTTAATGCGCGGGAGCATCGGTATCTTAACCAATTGCGATTAAACATACGGCAGAATTTAGGTCTGACTAAGACCTTTCTAATAGAAAAAAAACGCATCAAAATTAAAATCAAACAAACTCTTCAGCTTCATAATGTTACCAGCTGTACAATGCGGCTTCGCACGTGGCATACTACGCCCCCGTGACACCCATTTATCCCAAACATAATTTATTAGTTCTAAAATACTGAATGGAAATTTATCCGATTTGTTGGCATTTATGATTACTGCTCCGCTCTCCTGGGTAGTAGCGTGATGATATATAGCCTATAACCTTCCTCTATAAATGGGCTATCTAACACAAAAATATTTATGAATTCAAATCAGTAGTTCCTTAGTAGCGCTTTCAACCAAACAAACAAACTCTTCAGTTTTATATAATAGTAATAGATATAAGTATAATTGTAGATAAGTAATCTCTGACCTATTGTCCGTTGATTAATACTATGTTTATACATATCTGTATATTCTGAAACTGGGAAAAAAAGCGGCGATAGCCTAGTGGTGTACGTAACGGACTGCTGAGACGAGGTCTTGAGTTCGATCCCCCGTCGCCCCGGGCACACACCTCTGACTTTTCGTAGTTATGTGTGCATTAATAAATGTTAATTATCACTCGCTTAATAATGTGCCCGGTAAATGGCAATAGGCTCGCCCCCTATTACCTTAACATACCTGGCGAATCGTGGGTGTGTAATACACCTCTGCCTACCCCTTCGGGGATACAGGCGTGAAGTTATGTTATGTTATGCTGAAAGGGGTTACGCAGCAGAGGTGTACTAAACCCACATGTATGAAAACATTCTTTTTAGTCTCACATAATAAAGGGCGAGCCTATTCGAGCCGTAGACCGGACACTCTTTTGTGACTTTGCACCGCTGCTGAGAATTCCCTGATCAAATTTGGGATCTGTTGGAAAACCGTTGCAATTACTCTCACAAGACAGAGCCAGACCAAAATATAAATATTAAAATAAATAAGTATTCATGAATCAAAAAATATACTGAAAAAATCACAACGCTGCACGCTGGTAACCTTTTAACTATTATTATCACGTACGTGTTTGGCAACAACTACAGGTAGATGCCATTAAACAGCTTGCCATGTAACATAAAAAAAAAATCAGTAAACATGCCAACTGATTAAACTTTTGGCAAACATTTAAAATCTATACTATTATAAAATTGTAAATTAGCTGTGTCTGTACATTGGGTGTATTTAAAAATATACTTGGGATATATTAAATGAACGATTCTGAAAACAAAATTTCTTTTTTTGGAATTTTTGTCTTTTGCGCTGGACTGAAAAACTGCTGAACGGATTTTGATGCGGTTTTTGCTATTAGAAAGGTCTTGATCAGACTTAAAAGTGACGTATGTTTGATTGTAGTTTGTTAAGTAGAACCGGAATTATGACCAAAAAACGATAAGCAACCTCCGCGCGGGAGGAGCCGCGGGCATCAGCTAGTATCTATCAATGTATTATTTATATTTTGTTAGTCAATACTATACTCAGGCTTTATGTAGGTAGCTAAAGCAGCCCTTATTTTGGAGAGTTAAAAAATGTACCACTTTGCTTGGAGAGAGTAAATTATTGTTATAATACCTACCTTATATTCAATTACTTTCAAATTCGCATATTCTTCAAAAGAATTTGACCATCTTTTTTTTTTATACCACTAAGGTGGCAGACAAGCACTCGGCCCACCTGATGGGAAGCGGTTACCGCGGCCTATGGACGTGTGCAACACCAGTGGCGTCACACTCGCGCTGCCGACCCTATAAAGGAAAGGGGATGGGAAAGGAGTTTGGGAGGGGATGGGAAAGGAGTTTGGGAGGGGATGGGAAAGGAGTTTGGACATCGGCACTCTCACTCACCAAACGGAATGCAACAGTTCAAATACTGTTACTTGGCGTCGATATTCTGTGAGAGGGTGGTGCTTCCCCGGTCGAGTCAGCCCATTCATGCAACGGCCAAAATGACTGTTGCTTGACTCTACTACCATTCTATTCCATCTCTAAGTAACACCAAATTTCTAGAACACTTTTTAACGTACATTAGATATTTAAAATACAAATCGAATTCAAAACAATTTACTGCGCTACGGTGTAACTGTGAAGCTTAAATTTGTATGTTCAAAAGAATATATCCATTCGTCTCTAGAGATTTTCAGTCGGTAATAAATCTCTTCTACCAAGTAGGACCTTGGTGTTTGTTTTTTATCAAATTTCTTCAATGGGGAAATGGGGATACAAGGCTTTTGTTTTACTGTCTTGGGTGCATTTAGGGTAAACGATTATCCGTTAATCCTGCACCGTTTATTGGGTATAATGGGCCAATTTTAGCACAATTTCACAAATTTGCTACTATTTACTTTTGGATTCTCGTAGTAGTTTCTAATAAGATTTGGTATGCGCTGGGATGCGATTTTTAAGCGATGTAGTAGAACGTAAATGCATAATAAATTTATTTCTTTCTTCTTTCAAATATTTATGCCTTTTTGTTTCGTCACATAATGTACCTTTTTTCGTGCTGAGATCCTCTAGGACACCCCCCGCTGGCCAGCGGGGGCGGTTATGTCGGGCTTGAACCGACTAAAACCGCACGCCGTGTCGGATCTTCATCCGCCAGGGTTGAAGGTTGCCCATAAAGCATATCCCTCGCACCACATAATGTATCTACATAAGTATGATTACATGCGATAGTGTCCGGGATAGTGTTTTTTTATAGATTAAGAAGTAACAGAAATTATTAGTATTCCTCCTAAACCTACCACCTAAGCGAAATTGCTTGTGTTAGGAGTGGGTTCACATCGATAGAGTCGGCCAGGATTCGCACCCGGGACCTCTCGATCTTAAGGCCAACCTCTTAATCACTAAGCTACCGACGCTTATAATACATGTACTGTATTCGTCTCGGGCATGCCGTCATAAGTGAGAACAGAGGCTTTAAAACACGGGAAGTTAGGTAGTGATATTGTGTAAGTGAGCCGAATAGGCATAATATAAATAGGCAAAAGTGTAACAGTCAAGTTCCCGGATTAGTCAAAATGATGTCCAGTTTAAAAATTTCGAATTGTAACACGGAGTCTGAAAAAGTGCTAGCTAAAAGCGTGCCTCCCATTACGTGGAACCATAAATACACCTAACGAAATGTGTACCTAGTATATACCCCTTTCATCTTTTCGTGATGTTGAAACATTACATCGAGTCCAACTTGTTTACTTCAATCGTAAATCCCCAAATAACGTGTTGGGATCGCCAACTTTTTGGACTGGTACGCAACAGAAATTTCCTTCGTAGGGCGTACTTTAGTCCCCGTCATTACAGGCAGACGTTAAGAAATACTTTGCAGTTTTACTGTAATTTAGTCGTATTGAGCGAAAGTATAATTATAGAATATTTGGTCTTAGAATCATAGGTTAATATTGAGCATACACAGCACAATCAGCGGGTAAAGCTCCTAGACACTGGCAGTTGGCCTTTTGTCGATGGGCTAGGTCGTATGACTGTTTGTCCTTTTATATCACTACGGTATAAAACCGTAAGAAAACGTATTCTTGGTAGCAAAAACTCACTCAAAATTGCTTCTAATTAAAATATAGCTGTAATTACGTCGCAGTCTCTTTTATTTAAAAGTAAATTAATGTATAAAGCCTTTTTCAGCAATGTGGCTTAATTGTTTACACGAGGATTACGCGGAATGTTTCAGATTTCTAAGCACTTTGGGCCAATGTTTCAAGTACTTTCAATATTATGTTACAGGAGTTTGTCGGCCATGCCAACCTGAAAATTGTGCAGGTATTTTTTAATTAAGTTTCTGGGGTTCGGGCCAACTTTGGAATTACCTGGTTTCGGCGCTGTTTTCGGTATTTATGGTAGGTTTGTTTAACTATTTTGTAATAAAAGTACAATTTAATGTAAATACTTGTCGCACTAAACATGTCGTCCACTCATTTGCTCACGAAATACCTGCGTTGCAATATATTTACCCTAGTACGTCCATGGCGATGCGGAGAGCTATTATCTGTTTAGGTCGTTTAAATTTTTGGTAATATCAAATAGAACAGTAAAACATTCTAATGGTTTTAAATACAGAAGCATAAAACAATTTGAAACATACAGAATAAGTGAAATTATTTAGTCAATGCGTCATTTTAAAGTTGTCAAGTCGCGTACGAAAATTAATTTCTCTAAGGAAAATGTTCGTGTAATAATTTTCTACAACTTTCGAAGAGGATTAAAGCGACTTCAATGTTTCAAGGATATGACTTGAGTTAATTTCACGTATTAAGATTTCAACTGCCATATCAGTCTTAGTGAGCAATCTTGTCAAGGATGTTCAAAATCCACCTTTATTGTGGATAACGTCGATACCGTGTGACAGTAAATCATCGAAGACCGTCGTATGACTAGGCATTTCGTAGTGCGAGAAAACTACAGTCTTAGCGTGATTAGGAATACCGGTAATACTTGACCCTTTTTGATCAACGAAGTAGCGAAAATCTATCCCGTAACTAATACAACTCATTTCAGTGGGAAATAAGATTCGATACGGTCTATGTATGATGAAAATGTAAATCTTTAGGCCTTCACGGCCGGCGTTGCATGTAGAATATACTGCTCCCGGGCTGTTTGGCCGTGGTCCATATGAAACTTGTGTTTCAAATGTTTCGTTGATTACTGCGGTCGGTATCTTCAGTGGTATAGGTCCGGGCGGAGACGAATACGTAAGCTCTTTTCGGCGGTGGCTTTTTTGCGACTTATGTAGAGTCTTGACTCTACAATCTCTCTCTAGACTCTACTTTCTAGTCCCACTGAAGATGTACACCGCAGTGATCAAAGAAACGTTTGGAACACAAATTTCATATGGACCACGGCCAAACAGCCCGGAAGCAGTATTATATATGATGAAAATGTTTATTGTTTCAACCAAAAAGAGTCAAATCATCTGGGATGATATATTTATTCCTATAAATCCAATTGAAATAGCAATCGACTGTCTCAGTATTCTAAGATGAGCCAAAACCAATGACAGCTGTTTCGTACTAACATAACTAAAATGGTGGCCACGTTCGTAGTGAAAACATTTCACGTTGCATCGATTGAACTGGAGGATAATAGAAAGTGATTTTCTGAACAGTAATAAAACAAGAGTGTGAAATAAGTGTATCTTATACAATTAAAATATGAAATAAATAATGAAAAATGAAATAGATTGATCTATCAGTAACCGAGTCGCGAAGATTTGAGTAAGCAATCATATCTGACCATTACATAATTCCAGATCACATTATATTCATTTCATTTTATTATACTGCAACGCTGATTAAAATATGACTGTCAATATCACATTTAACAGGAAAATACATCAAGCACTCGACACTACTTTTTTATGAATGATAGGCTCACGTTAGACCTTTATCTCACCTGGTCGTAAGTGACGATGTGGTCTACGATGGATCACGTTTGCCTAGAAAGAACCTATTCACTCGAGACTTGAAGATTCCGAGGTTATAGCTTTCCGGAAACACAGACTCAGGTAGCCAATTCCACCCCTTAGCTCTACGCATAATAAATATCTACTGCTACAGAAACTTCTATCTACTACTGAAATCATTAAAAAGTGAGACCCTAAAATTACAAATGAATTTGTTTATACATAACATAACATAACATAAACTCACGCCTATATCCCCGAAGGGGTAGGCAGAGGTACTAGCGCACCCACATTTCGATAGTTTATGTTTAGGTCCCAATGTAATAGGTGGCGAGCCTATTGCCATTAACCGGGCACTTATAAACCTGCGATAGATACACACATAACTTCGAAAAGCATCGAAAAGTCATTGGTGTGTGCCATGGTAAAACCTGGGATCGAACCCGAGACCTCGTCTCAGCAGTCCATTACCCATACCACTAGGCTACCGCGGCTGTTTGTTTGTTTATAATTCCTTATTTTACAGTTATATGTACTATTGTGACCTGGTTATCAATACACCGTCTTTAAAGATCACACCTATGAGAAGTATACCCTGATTTCTTAATTGCAGGTTTACATCACAAAGGTCCCGTCTATCAGATCAGGTAACTCAAGATAACAGACTGCTGTCAAAGGTAAGCTCTTCCAAATGTACCGTAATTACTTTCAGAGATATTGCTAAGTAAGACATAAGCCAAATTTAGGTACAATTTTCCTTATTCGGGATAAATGAAAATGTTTTACGCTTGGTAGTTATTCAAGATGTAAAAAAGAAAAGATGAATTTTATTCAATAAGAAGTCTTTGACAACAGTTTCTTAAAGCATTAAGAGATGTTTCAGCTTTTAACATTACATAACCGATTTTATATGTACAGGAGACGCCATTAGAATAATGTATCCAATTAGGATTTGTTTCCCTTGATATTGTCATTCTTAACAAGCTTTAAAATTCAAAATACATTGCGGCTACAATAAAAGTTTTTCCTCTGCTTTAAATTGACATAAAATATTTACTGAGCTACAATGTGGTTCGGCATGCATTGATCGTGGTCCTGGACATACTGTGATCAGCTCAGTGTAGACTCTAAGTGCAGGTTTTGAGAGCTAACCTTGGTTTTTTTTTTATACCACTCAGGTGGCAGACAAGCTCACGGCCCACCTGATAGGAAGCGGTTACCGTGGCCTATGGACGTGTGCAACACCAAGGGCATCACACTCGCGCTGCCGACCTTGTAAAAACCTTCTAATGCCCTTCTTGAAGAACCCCATAATTATTGTAGTCGCTTGGGAAAACCACAGCAGGGAAATCATTCCACAGCCTGAGTGTGCGCGGAATAAAGTGCTTTCATACCTAACTGTACGCACCGTTTCCGGTCGCAACGTGTGATGATGAATTCCCTGTCTGTGGCGAGCGGTGCGATGATAGAATGTAGCCGTGGGCATCATTTCATACAATTCTTCTGAACACACCCCATTATAAAGGCGGTAGAAAGCACACAGGGAGGCGAAATCTCTCCTAAGGTTAAGAGGTTCTACACTGCCTGTAAGTATGGGATTGTCGACGATCCTCAGCGCCCGTCTTTGCACCGAGTCGAACGGGTCAAGTTGATATGTAGGCAAAAAGATGACAGCAGTACTCCATCTGGGGCCGGACTTGCGACTTATAAAGAAGAAGTCTTTGCTCCGCAGTGAAGTTGATGCCAACTTGACCTTGTCTTACAGGTGACTGCGGTACTGAAGATGAGTTGTCGACACCGAGGATCGCGATACTTTAGGAGATTTTAAGTGGTGTGTCCAGGAATTGTAGTGCTACAATAAATTGCTTTATAGATATAAAATTTAAAAAGAAAACATCCAGGATGGGACTTGAACCCGCGACTACAGGGGGAATATTCTAGCCAACTGAGTTACCTAGACATCCTTGTTTATCCTTGCTTGTTCTTTGATTCTTATTTTGTCAGAGGTAGACCAAAACACGGCCGATTTAACTCCAAGCAGTATCACTGGTATTTCCAAACAAACCACGAATAATGTTTGACACGTAAGGAAGTCATTACATTTCTTAATTTAAAGCCATTATATGTCTACTACAGTTGTCTTTATTTCTAAAACTTATATGAATAAATCATGAGAGCTTAAAAACATTTTACGTACTCACTGGACATTAAACAGAGCGAGCTATGCTTGGGGTTTCTTTTGAAGGATAAAATTCGAAATGAGGTCATCCGTGAAGAACTAAAGTCACCAACATAGCTCGCAGAACAAGTAACCTGAAGTGGTAAAGGGCTGGCCACATCCGCCGAAGGAACGATCGCCAATGGAGCAAACGAGTCCTAGAGTCCACGAATCGGTAAACGTAAGATAGGACGTCCCCCAGCAAGATGGACAGATGACCTGAGAAACGTAGCTGGGATAGACTGGATGCGCAAGGCGGAGGATCGGGTGCTATGGCGTACAATGGGAGAGGCTTATGTTCAGCAGTGGGTTGCAATAGGCTAATTGATTGATTGATTGACTGGACATTAAACAGAACAGCAAGCTTTTTACTGTAGCACGGAGGTAGACACTTTACAAAAGCTCATATGTCATAGAGTTTTCGAGTGATGGTAATTATCTCGTGATTAAGTGGTAACCAAGTAGGTTAACACATTGCAAAGTTGAGCAACACTATTCAAGGCAGTCTTAAGATGGGTGACCATTCTTTTGACACATTGAGAAGCCCTTCGTGCCTCGGAGAACATGTTAAGCTCATGGTCCCGGATACCATACAAATATCTATCTAAGACGGCCTCTGTGGCGTAGCGGTAGTGCCTTCGACTGCTACGACAGGGGGCGTGGGTTCGATTCCCACTCAGTGCAAATATTTGTATGCACAAATATGTCTTTTTGAATTGTCTGGGAGTTTCTATGTATAATATGAATGTATTTACAAAAAAAAAGTATATGAGAGCTAGTTAAACTATGCTTAGTTTAAGTCTAGAGAACGATGTGTAGAATATCGTAGAATATTTATTTATTTATTAATCTATAGCTAAAAAGTCCGAATAAGCAGCGATAGCCCAGTGGCGTACGTAACGGACTGCTGAGACGAGGTCTCGAGTACATCTGACTTTTCGTAGTTATGTGTAAATGTTAATTATCGCTCGCTTAATAATGTGCCCGGTAGATGGCAATAGGCTCGCCCCCTATTACATTGGGATCTTAACATAACTGGCGAATCGTGGGTGTGTAATACACCTCTGCCTACCCCTTCGGGGATACAGGCGTGAAGTTATGTTTGTGTTAAAAAGTCCGAGAACGGGTTTTACTACAGAACTTCGACATCACCAGTGGGTCAGATGGCAGTGGCTTCATGGAAAATATCGAAAATCAGTCGATTCGTATTTAGAGCGAAAAGCTTTCCCCAATAGAGTTGGGACAGTGCTCGTAAGATGATGAATCTGAAAAGGAAAATAATTATATTTCTAATAAAACCTTACACCTGCAACCAATCATAATATCCAATTCCTGACATCCTAATAACGTTATGCCTATTCTTTCGTTAGATTAATCCATTTCCATTTCTTAGGTTGTCTTTAGGGATTATGGCCTTCTTCCAAATTGACATTGAACGTCAATGTAATGATTGAGCGGTCTACCAGGCAAATAATAATTTATACTAATAATAATTATTATAAACCTGAAGAGTGTGTTAATCTCAGGGACTACTGGTTCGAATTGCAAAAAATATTTTTGTGCCTATTTATCATGGAAAATTTTAGTCTTTATATCTTCCCCAGGAGAGCAAACTTAGAAAGGTCTTGGTCAGACTTAAAATCTGCCATATGTTTGATTGCAATTGGTTAAATGAGCCGGAGATATGACAAAAAAACAATAACCGACCTCCGAGCTGGCGGAGTCGCGGGCATCAGAAAGTAATAAATAAAAGTAGAGTTTTTTTTTTTCTTTTTTACGTGCGGAAATCCCTTCGGATACCCCCCGCCGGTCAGCGGGGGTGGTTATGTCGTGTCTCGACTAAAACCGCACGCTGTCCTCCCCAAGTGTCCGTTGCCGGGCACCCCGGGTAAGCCCTCGAAAGGATAACCCCAGGGTTGCCGCGGACTTAATAAAAGTAGAGTAAAAGTAGAGTTGTTTAAAATCATATAGTGTAAAGCGGACGCTTAACAATGTAATGTGTCATCGTCATCATCCAAGCCTCAATCCTAATTGGAGGGCACTTTGGAGCCCAAAGCCCTCCCTCCTGCTTCATCATTGGTTTATCGTGACTTTTACGGGAGCGACTGCCATCTGCGTCACAGCCTCGTTCATCAATCAGTAGGTTTGCAGCTGCTCTTGGGCCCGGAAGATATTGGTACAGTACAGATATACAGTAGAATGTATGACAAAGTCAATTCGTAATCAGTCCGTTTTCTTTTTTTTCCCCGGGCACCGCCTCCCCGCCGGCCAGTGGGGGTGGTTATGTCGGATTCGAACCGACTAAAACCGCACGCCGTCTCGGGTCTTCAGAAGAAGGGTGTAGGGAGCCCATACGGCATTTCACTCGCACACCGGCAAGTAAACGTTTAGCAGTTTAAAATATCATAAATAGACGTTCAGGAGTTTAAATTGAACATAAGAAACTCATAAATTTAATTTTCTAACTTTGTAGTGTCTATAGCTATTATCTCATATTATTTAGTAACTAGCTGGCTCGATCGGTCGGTCGGTTATCGTCTTTGAATCATATCTCCTGTTCTACTCAACTAATTGCAATAAAACATACGGTAATTTTCAAATCTGAATAAGACCTTTCTAATAGAAAAAACTCCATCAAATCAAATCAAACAAACAGGCAACAATTGCTATAAAAATATTTCAGTCAAATAGTTCAGGGGCCTTACCGTTCAGTGTCAGAGCAATCCAATACAAGTTTGTAAACTGAATTGCTACGATCCGTACTATGACATGTTGAAACTGAAACGTGTTCGCGTTTGGTTCGTTTATTGAAATTTGGAACGTGAAACTGAGCGACTTAACACGCGTCATGGTATGAGTACGGAACTATTTAGTTTAGGTCTGCAATTGAATTGCTAGCCCTTGAATTGGTTAGCCCCCAGAATCATTCTATGAACCAATATATAACCCAAGATTTTTTTTTAATATTTCCAATGTACAGATATAACTAATTTACAATTTAATAATAATAAATAAAATAAATAAATATTGTAGGACAGAGTACACAACGCCATCTAGACCCAAACTAAGCAGAGCTTGTCATATGGATTCTAGATTGTGGATAAACATACATAAAAGCGGCGATAGACCAGTGGTATACGTAACGGACTTTTGAGGCGAGGTCTCGAGTTCGATCCCAAGTCGCCCTGGACACACACACCTCTGACTTTTCGTAGTTATGTGTGCATTAATAAATGTTAATTATCGCACGCTTAATAATGTGCCCGGTAGATGACAATATACAGGCGTGAAGTTATGTTATGTCATGTTATGATGTTTTTTTTTGTAAATAAATACATATTATACATAGAAACACCCAGAACAATGCAAATATACATATTTGCACTGAGCGGGAATCGAACCCGCGACCTCTGATTTAGCAGTCGAATGCACTACCGCTAAGAGGT
Organism: Cybosia mesomella; assembly: GCA_946251805.1. NCBI lineage: Eukaryota > Metazoa > Arthropoda > Insecta > Lepidoptera > Erebidae > Cybosia > Cybosia mesomella. The sequence continues at coordinate 4,788,260 of OX276402.1, read as the reverse complement.
ACTAAAGAGGTTGTCAATTAATAGTACTGATAGATAGATTTTTTTTTTATACCACTAAGGTGGCAGACAAGCACACGGCCCACCCGATGGGCACATAAGCACATAAGTAAGATATTCATTTATTATCACATGGATTATTAATTAATTTTTGATTTATTAACCTAAGACGAGAAGTTGCGCTACTTAATTTCAAATTAAAGGTATAAAGATGTGGTCGCTATTGGCATCGCTTTGGTTCAGAGCCAAATAAGTTTTTGGAACGAAACCTATTATGTAATCACGCTTCTGTGTAATTACTCACTCTAGTTGAACGACTAGAATGATTTTACTTTGGTATCTGGGTCAATTTTGTTATTTCTCTTAGCATTCTTAGGGAACAAAAAGATTTTTACCAGGAGTACTTTGTAAGGGATTGTTACTTCTCTTTGTCAAGCACAATTTATTTGTTTACAAATAGTTTTGGACAATCATATCGTTGTATAGCGATGAGATACTCACTAAACAATGATTATACCTATTTACATATACTCACGCCTTTTTCCTTTCAGGGTAGGCAGAGGCAACAGCTCACCATCTGCTTCTATACCTACATTTCATGAGCTTCCTGTACTGTCACTAAACCTTTCATGTAAGCCCGCCGGTTTCAAGTGCTTTCAACCTGCCCTTTTTTCAATACCTTATTAATTTAATCATTTCAGGGGCGACCCTGGTGGCCTTTCCCACTTAAATGTGCCTGACATGGTGTGTCAGTCGTCACAAAGTCGACTGTCTGTTTGTCCGTCTGTCTGATTGTTGTACATGTTGTTTTTACCCATGGATAGATTGGTTCTCGAAGAAGGTTTTAGTGTATAAGTTGTTGAGTTTTTATATACATTGGCTAAAATATAATGATGTTTGTTGGAGGAGTCGGAAAAAAAATAAGCCATCTGGGAGCTTTCAACGCAAACGTTGCCTAAACCCTTTGAGATATAACAAAATGATGTTTGGTAGAATTTTGTAGCTTAGGTATATAGATTGTGGTCGTGTAATAGGATGAGACCCTATTCCACCAACACAAAGATATTTTTTCAATTTGAAACAGTAGTTCCTGAGATTAGCACGTTCAACCAAATAAACAAGCAAACAAACTCTTCAGCTTTATAATATTATATAAGTATAGATTCTATTTTCAGATACATTTCTGGCATACAAATATTCGTAGATATTTATACTAAGTTTTACATTGCGACGATCGAAAAATTATATCTAATAAAGTAGGTATTTAGTTAAAATGCTTCTAAAGAAAAACTCAGAACCTCTTTAGAAGACTTAACAGAAACATTATATCAATATTAACTTTCACGTTACATGAGATACTATTGCTTTTTTTATGGATGATAGGCTCAAGTTTGACCTCTATCTCTCCTCGTCGTAAGTGACGATGTGGTCTACGATGGATCACGTTTGCCTAGAAGGAACCTATTCACTCGAGACTTGAAGATTCCGAGGTTATAGCTTTCCGGATACACAGACTCAGGCAGGCAATTCCACTCCTTAGCTGTACGCATAATAAATGTGTCGCCAAAACGTTTCGTGCGTATGAGTGGAATATCTACCAGGTAGCGGTGGCGCGTCGCTGTGCGTTCGTTGGTGGAAAGGGCTTGGAGGTATCAAGTTGTGCAATTCCAGCGCACACTCTCCGAAATGCATCCGATAAAATACCGATAGGCCTTAACTTTGCGTCGATATTCATGGCTCTGAAGCCTTTTCTCGACGAGTGCATCGTTGTTAATGAGCCTTTTGGCCCGTCTCTCTATTGTCTCTAGATGGTATTTAGCTGAGCCATCATACAGATACGAGCAGTACTCTATACAGGATCGAACCTACGCTTGGTACAGGTTAAGCAACTGTTCCGGTGTGAAGTACTGTCGCACCTTCGACAGAATGCCTAGCTTTTTAGCAGCCACTTTTGCGGTAGTAAAGTATGGGTGTATCGCGTATGTATGGTATGATATGAATTAATACATTTTGGGTACGTCGCTAATTTTCGTTCTTCACTAATGCGACGGTTTGCAGTATTGATAATCCTTAGGCGTAGTGCTTTCGTCTGTGTTTCCGAAAAGTTTTATCTTGGGAGTTTTCAAATCTAGAGTGAATTAGTTGCTTTTAGGACCCCGACGTCTGAAGACCCGAGACGGCGTGCGGTTTTAGTCGATTCAAGCCCGACATAACCACCCCCGCTGGCCGGTGGGGGGGAGGTATCCGAGGGGATTTCCGCACAAAACAAAAAAAAAGGTAAGCGTGTGCCATCATCGACCACGTCATAACTTACGAACAGGTGAGATAGTGCAACGAGAGCAATAGAGATAATAATTTAAAAAAATACAGTGGCTTTCCGAGAGTTCCGACAGAAGTAAAACCTTGAATATTAGGTGTGTATTTTTTGAGTCATTAGGAAATATTTACAGAGGTTTCGGTAAAAACTCAAGAACTCTCAAGAACCCCTCGAAAAACTCAAAATCCCCTTTAAAAAGTTAGTTAGTTTTATTTCAGTATAGATTTACTTCAGTGTTAGACTGCCTTCACACTAGCGTTATTCAGCGTAGGCATTCGATGAACGTATGCGTAGCGCAGACACCGCAACAAGGCCACGCGTGCGTCGCGTTGTCGCGTCGTCTCTGCTGGAACATACGAGTACGCTGCACTAGCATCGCGCGTGCGCGACGCATGCGCCGCGTTACTGCAGCATCATGTACAATCCTGTTTGCATCCGACCTCTCCTCGCCACCCGCGCCCCTGTGCACGCGTTGATTCGTTCATTCGTAGACAAGCGCCCGAAGTAATACCACAGAACAGATAATAGCACTAACAGTAATACGACGTACGTAACGTACGTGACATCGAAATGTTTATACATGCCAGAATGTCCTATAATTAGTTTGTATTTCTTGTAACAATTCATCAAATATGGGTTTTGTCATTCGAAAGTAAGAATAAAAATAATTTGAATCATTTTTAATTGTTTAGAATAAAGCACAAAATAATCACTTTCACACTCCATAATGGATTCTCCCAAATTCTTTTATTTTTATTTTCTCGTCTTCGCACTAATTTTCTTTTTAAAAGCAAAGTCATCAATAGTGTTTCCTCGTGGAAATCCATTTTGTTAGTGATGATACCGAAACGACAACAAAATTGTGTGGCGTACAGAGGAAACGTTTCGATAACGCGACGCGAGCGTCTTTTTGTCGCACCGTCAGCGCTGCGCGTATGTTCATCGAACGCCTACGCTGGATAAACGCTAGTGGGGAGGCAGCCTAAACCTATTAATATTATACATCACATAAATGAACATCAAAATCGTCTGCGCCGCGCTAACGCAGCGTTCAATTAACTGCAGAGGAAACGTTTCGATAACGCTACGCGAGCGTCGCGTTGTCGCAGCGTCAGCGCTGCGCGTATGTTCATCAAACGCCTACGCTGGATAAACGCTAGTGTGAAGGCAGCCTAAACCCATTAATATTATACATCACATAATTGAACATCAAAATGTAACTAAATATTTCGAATTCATGGTATGAAAATTAATTAACTGAGCGTAAATTCTATTTGATGCATAACTGAGGCCAATGTATTGTTAAATAACTACAGCACGAGTCGCGGTTGCAAGCGTACGTTATGAATTTTTAATCTTTCAAATACCTACATTTTAAACGGATTGTATTTGTGATTATGATTTGTATTTGTATACGCCTTAGGTGGCAGATAAGTACACGGCCCACGGATGGATGGATGGATGGATGGATGGATGGATGGATGGACGTATGCAATATCAAACCGGATATGTATATAGGTAAAACTACATTTTTTGAATGCCTTTTTCTCACCTGTTCGTGAGCTGATTTTCTTTTTTTTTATTGTGTAGCTATTTGGCGATCTTTATTGTTATCAATTGAATAAAATATTTTTTATCTCATATCGAACTTATCGTAACCTATTTGTGTCGGTGCACAGAAGTATTAAAAGTGCATAATCGAACTCTCTCGATGGAAAGGATTGTTAGTATATGCTCTGAATAGCGCAGTCCAAGTGCGAGTGGGAGAGTTAGGGGAGCTACGGAAAGCAGACCTCGACAGTAAGCGTAACGAGCTCAACATGGTACTAGTGGGACAAATCAGTGCCTGTTGTACCATCAATGGTACAGGTGGTCTGGCGGAGCCATTTGTTATAATTAAGTGGACGGTGAGCTCACGTGCATGTAATGTTCCCGTAGGTTCACTAGCAAGATTGCCTTTTAGCTATCTTCGGGCGTACGAGCGCTTTACTAATTAGGAGTACATTGGCTATGACCGAAATCTCTCGAAGATCATCAATCAATGCACGGCTTTCTTTCTGGTTCGGCAGGAATAACAACACGCAGCATTTTTAAATGAGCCTTTTTTCTTAAATATTATATGTATGGCATTCCAGTTCTTTATTTTATTTTATTTTTATTATTGATGATATTTTTTGTAATAAGTTAGTTATTAAAAATTTACATTGACATTATCTTTCTAGAATACTATATAATGATTAATGATTTTGTGATTTGTTTTTAAATATTTTACTTGTAAATTTTTTTTAATCTCAAAATGTTTGTACGCCTGTATGTACAAGAAATGTTTACATTATAATAAATATAATGTAAAATAATGTAAATATATATATAATGTATTGTAATAACATACATTATGTTACACATGTTTATGCAAATAAATGAATTTACAATCTGTCTTTACACACTTACCAAGATTCTTCTACTGTCATTAAATCTTTAACACATGCCTACCAGTTTTGGGTACCTCTAACTTGTCCATGTTTTAAGATAACACTAATTTAATCGGTGTATATTCTGTGAGGTTAGCCCTAACTAGCCTGGTATAAGCACGTATCTCCCTGTGACTGTTGCTGCTGAAAAGTAGCCGAAATGTCGGCATCAGTGTAAATAATAAATTGTGGTGGAATCCTTTTTAGTTTTGTCGTGTTAAATAACCTATGTCTGCTTTCTACATACGTTTTAGTTTCACCGAAAAATAATAGGTCTTTACCTATTTCTACTGTATACTGGTGGTAGAAATTTGATGACACAAATTTGTCACATAATTCGGCCGGGTGGGTACCACCGTGCACGATTGCTAAAAACCCTCCATAGTAATCCAATTTCGGTTTGATTGCGTTCAGGGGTCAGCAAGTGCATAGCCGGGCAGGGGGATTGTGGTCGCAGCTCTAGTGGGACCGGTGGGTGACACGCGGTGCTGCGACGACAATCCTCTTTTGATGAGGCCGTCAAGCTGAGTGCCACCATTGTTAACATGGTACGTGTATGTAATGGTAACCCTCTTTCCTGAGACTTTACCTTCAGCTTACCATCAGGCGAGGTGAAGTCAAATTGACGTCTCCTAAATACAAAAAAAAGAACTCTATGCAGTTTTAGAGTCTCTAGAGAACTGCAATATATAGATAGGTACATACATTATACTCGCTGCATACATCCCTTTCTGTGTATCTTTTTTTCTCTGACTTCCTGCTACCTCGATTACCATGGCAATATTACTAAAAGTCTTTGATCAATGTAGCAATATCACTTTCGTGGTCTCGAGTATCGAATCGAATCATATAAACGTTTGTCAGGCAATTGATTCGGCAACGTCATCGCAGTATCTGACTATTATTTGGCAAGCGACGTGAGCTGCGTTGCCAATAACGTGTTACTACGTCCACCGTTGTCACGTGTGCGAAATATACCGATTCGATCGTTAGTAATATTTTATTACAAGACTATTATGTTTGTATGCGAAGCTATTTATTAGAGGCATAAATAAAGGGTTTGTAACGATGTCTACTGGTTTGATTACTGTGTTAATGTTGTTAGAAATACGAGTATATGAAAATCATGAATAGAAAATAAAAAAATGTCCGTAAAAAAAGATCGTTAGTAACTGAAATTACTAGTATTCCCACTTACCCCTCTAGCTAAGCTGAATTCGAAACGGCTAGGATTCGAACCCGGGGCATCTCGATTGTAAGGTCGGTCGACTCCTTAACCACTAAGCTACCGACGCGTCTTGCATTTTCGTTCTTCGACTTCTTTGTTCAAATTATGTATAAGTGTAAAGTTTTTTTCTTACTAGTAAGGTAACAAACATATGTACAGGCTTTGGCGTAACGCGAAGAATATCCAGACTAATTTTTTTTTTTTTTTTTAATAGTTTATTTCATAATAAATTACATATAATATGATTCATTTAACAACATCACAAAAACCTTTATAGATTTATCTGGATATTGGATCTCCGTCGTTACACATTCAACACAACACAAATTACTTTAAACATACATATAAAAAATATAAAATCAGGTGATCGTTCCATTCTTTACCAAGTAGGAATTTCGTCCGTAATACGTACAGAACACGAGCGATTATTGTGCCTGTCAATATAATTATGTGTAATTTGTGTTGCACGAAAATAAAACGGTTTTTTTTTCTCTTTTTCTATTTTTTCTTTCTTTACCTTCACGCGGATATAGAAATAAACAAAAGGAAAGAAAATGGAAGGTTAACAATACTATCATAAATCAAACGAAAAGCAGTATAAGTTCAATATAAGCGATATATATTGACTGTCTACACGTGCCCTTATATACCACATTCTAATATAAATTACGAAATTATTTTGAAACAAATTTAAACTTTTAATGTAAAAGGCAATTTGATATTGGCATTGAGCGTCTGTATTCGAAAGCTTTTTAAACTTTTTGAACTAACAGAAATTTATTTAACTATAATTAATGTTCTTGTAAATAAAAAATCTGTTATTTTTTCCAACCATAACTTTCAAAATAATTGCAGCTATTTACACGTTTGTGCATATAAATCATTGTGGGATTTCTCCACTAGAAACCTTTTTGGCATAGCTTGTGCTGCTTGCTGCCAAAGGGGACAGCTTGGCCGTATACAATCACACTTGAATGTCCATCAGAAAGTTATTACCAAGTGTGCAGCTTGGATAGTTGAATAGTTATAATGGGCGCGTGAAAACAGGCGTTTCAATATCTTGATCCAGTGTAGCGACCAGTCGCGATTTCACACATCAATAATATCGCATTTGAGCATTAATATTATTGACAGGATGGAGAACTGTCTCCACGCGCCCTATCATATGTAACATTTGGAGTAGTACTGTGTTATTTGGTCACTGGTAGTCAGTTGGGATATAGAAATCCCAAGTCTCCACCAGTGGCAAGTTCATGGTGGTCAGATGGTCCGGAGGGCAATTAGCGATGTGGAGGCAGATTTATGTATGCGATGTCAGTTTTCAGGATTTTAAGAATTAAGTTCAACCTAACCTAACCTACTTGTCTGATAGCATCTCTTTTATAGTTATTTATTCGAATGATTATGAGTTTCGATTATTAGTATAAACAAGTGTAACAAAAACTAAGTGTATAATTTGTGATATTATGAATTTATATGATTATGTTTTTAATATGTAGATTTTTTTTTTATGAATAACGATCATTATAATTTTAAATGGTATGAGAAACATTTTCGGACCTCCGATGATAGGAGTTGAAAAGTTATGTAAGACAATGCGCACCCGTTTTCAATATTCATTTCTGTTTTAAGCGTATAAAAAGTGGAAGGATCTGAACTACCAACTATCAAGAAAATGAATTAAAAACGACATTCGCCGAATAATATACCTATATAGAGCAGATCAAATTATCATCATGTGCCTATTTTACTTTTATGCGAAAGTTAAGTAAGTTGAACATTTATTGTCAGCTGGTTTTATCATAAAACAAACTCTTCGTATACATCGTCATTCGAGTGTCGAAGTTTTTTACACTTTTGTAGTTTTCGTGGTCGTTCGACTGCAACATTATAGGGCTTCGATTCGTAGTACAAAATATATTTCTGTGCATGAATATGTCTATTTGGTAATATTACATATAAGGTTTGGGTGTTTCTATATATAATATGTGCTATGTATTTAGAAAAGAAAATGTATCTAAGTATGTTTTTCTGCACTCTATAACCAAAGTAAATATAGCTTAACTAACTTGAAATATGGGTTATTACAAGTTAGTAAAGCTATATTTACTTTGGTTCTAGATAGAATATTATTATTATCTAAAATATAAATTAAATCATCCCGATAGGTTCAGCCATTCTCAAGTTTTGCACTTACCAACAAATTTAGGTATTAATTTTTTTTAATGTAAATTTAACCCATCTACTGACTTCACCGCACTGGATTGTAAGAAGCTAGGTTGAAGTCCAGAAGAAACAGACCATCGTTGAAGATGCTATCAATCCTTAAAAGGTGATCCCAACCTTGACGGACTAGACAGATTTACGTTGATTCTCATATCACTCATGCCCAATTTTCTATACCAAAACTTATTTCGATTTCCATTACCATAAACTAAACGGGTACCTTAATATTTTCAGGAATTCAATAAACAAAAAACGTGCTCACGAAACCACATGATCATGCCCACAATATACCGCCAGAATCCTCTATTTATGTCCGATAAATCATGCGGAACAGAAATTCAATCAGGCACCCGTGGATCGTAGTCGGTTATTTAATATCCGCTATATTGTGGTATTATCAGCTCTTTCATTTTTTTTTCTCATCGTGTACTTCTTATACCGGCTCTGTATCCTAGTAGGCTATACATTACACTGATTAGTACTACAGCGTGTGTCGCGTGAAATACTTTTTGTAGCTCTGCTTTTATCAGTACGATACGGCCGGTACGACCGGGGAAGTATAATTCTCTGAGACAAGATTTATGTTTATGACTAAGGCCAAAATTATAGATACTGCTAGGTATTTTAGCTCCTAATCTAATATACCTAGTGAAATATCGAACATAAGTAGATGTTCAGTTTCAGATATAAGTAAGGTTGTCAGCAAAGTAAATTATATTCCTCACTGAAAATGCAGTTAGACAATTAAGTGGGTTATATTTTCATTTAGGTTTTTAATTTTAATCTGTGCATTCATCATCAACTTTTGATGCTGACTGTAAGTACGTCACTACATGTATGACGTATCAATGTTGCCAACCGACTTGAAAAAGGAATTAGGAAAAGGATACGAACTTTTGTTTTCTTTTTTAGAAGCTATAGAGCTTCTAGAAAAGAAAAGAAAAGTAAGCAGAGCTTGTCATAGGACAAGCTCTGCTTACTTTGGGTCTAGATGTCGTTGTGTACTTTGTCCTACAATTTTTTTTTTAATGAACGTAATCTCACTACGATGACGGAATCTTGCATCCGTGTCTGAAATTTTGCTAAATACCTATTTATATGTTATAAGTAGAAATCCTAGAATGACCTATTTGACATATTTATATGCTGGACATGTTTTAATTCTAAGACACTAGACAACATGGGACTTTTTTTTTTTTTTTTATGCCACTCAGGTGGCAGACAAGCTCACGGCCCACCGAATGGGAAGCGGTCACCGTGGCCTATGGACGTGTGCAACACCAGGGGCGTCACACTCGCGCTGCCGACCCTAAAAAAAAAAAATTGCAAAGCAGGAATAGCCTTTAGTCTTCCGGGAAGACCAAAGGCTACTCCCCCTCTCCCTTCTTTTTTAGTTTTAGTGCTGTCAGAAGGAAGACTCTTCCCTCTGACAGCACAAAAACTCTCAGTGAGCTCTGGCTACCCTACTCACCGCCGGGAACACAACACGAGGTTATTATGGCCGCGGTATTCTGTAGGGCGGTGGTACTTCCCCAGTCGGACTGCTTAGTTGGACGGGAATACCGTCATGTCCTCGGGACTAGATGTAATAGGACACTGGACATGTTTGGACACTTGTCATTATGAGACACTAGACATTTTGGGACGGACTTAATAAAACACTGGACCTGTGCTTCGTACACTTGTTATTATGATACACTAGACATTATCGGACTAAACATAATACGACACATAATTGGACTTCGTAGAAGACTAGACATTGTCAGCCAGAACGGTAAAAGTATTCAGAATCGCATTCGCAATTGTTAGAAAATTAAAATTATTTGAAAAATTGCAACCTAAAAGGAAAATAAAGAAAAGAAGAAGTGAAAAACACAAGTAATTTATCAAATAGATTTTGTTCGGATAAGTGAAGATCTGGGATGGGACTTGAACCCGCGACCAGTCCCTTACAGAGGAATTATTCTGACCAACTGAGCTAGCTGGACGTCCCAGATATCTCTTAGCTGGAGTGATGAACACGAATACTAATAATGTGGTACAACGTCCTACAATAGTACATAGCCATTCGTATAACAAGACAATGTAACAATCGAAATATAACTATGTATGCAAAAAAATTGATACAGACGAACATAAAACGTACTCTCCTTTTTGAAGTCGGTTGAAAAATAAATGAAATGAAAGTAAATGAAATTTCGGTTACTCTTTAAAAAAAACTACGGTCAGATTTTTTTTTATACCCCTCAGTTGGCAGACAAGTTCACGGCCCACCTGACGGGAAGCGGTGACCGTGGCCTATGGACGTGTGCAACACCAGGAGCGTCACACTCGCGCTGCTGACCCTGTAAAAACCTTCTAATGCCCTTCTTGAAGAACCCCATATTGTAGTCGCTTGGGAAAACCACAGCAGGGAGATCATTCCACAGCCTGAGGTTGCGCGGAATAAAGTGCCTTTCATACCTAACTGTACGCACCGTTTCCGGTCGCAATGTGTGAGGATGAATTCCTTGTCTGTGGCGAGCGGTGCGATGATAGAATGTGGCCGTAGGCATCATGTTATACAATTCTTCTGAACACACCCCATTATAAAGGTGGTAGAAAACGCACAGGGAGGTGAAATCTCTCCTAAGGTTAAGAGGTTCTACACTGCCTGTAAGTATGGGATTGTCGACGATCCTCAGCGCCCGTCTTTGCACCGAGTTGAACGGCTCAAGTTGGTATCTAGGTGCTCCGGCAAAAAGGTGACAGCAGTACTCTATCTGGGGCTGGACTTGCGACTTATAAATAAGAAATCTTTGCTCCGCAGTGAAGCACTGCTTCGCCCTGTTGAGCACTCCAAGTTTCTTAGATGCCAACTACTTCACCTTGTCTTCCTGTTGACTGCGGTACTGGACCTCGCTGGAGATGTCGACAACGAGGATAACGATACTTTTGGAGACTTTAAGTGGTGTGTCCAGGAATTGTGGCGCTACAATAAATGGGGTTTTCTTAGCGGTGAATACACATCTAGAATGACCTATTTGACATATTTATATGCTGGACATAGGTGTCGTTGTGTAATTTATTATATTGTACAACTAACTAAATGTGGTAGCATAATTATAATTGAATATAATTATATACTGGTGGTAGAAATTTTATGTCACAAATTTGTCACAAAATTCGGCCGGGTGGGTACCACCGTGCACGATTGCGAAAAACCCTCCATAGTAATCCAACTTCGGTTTGATTGTGTTCAGGGGTCAGCAAGTGCATAGCCGGGCAGGGGGATTGTGGTCGCAGCACTAGTGGGACCGGTGGGTGTCACGCGGTGCTGCGACGACAATCCTCTTCTGATGAGGCCGTCAAGCTGAGTGCCACCATTGTTAACATGGTACGTGTATGTAATGGTGACCCTCTTTCCTGAGACTTTACCTTCAGCTTACCATCAGGCGAGGTGAAGTCAAATTGACGTGTCCTAAATATAAAAAAATACATACTTATCCACACGACGGCATCTTCGCAAAAAGACCTCTGTGCCAGACCCTCAACAGATGCTTTTTCACGCCTCGCTTATAGGATCCGGGATTGTAATTCCAGCTCTTCATCATACAACAAGGAGCGTGTGTACTAATATCTAATATGTTTCTATACGTAATTGAATACGTGCCAATAATTTCAATGAAATTAGATGAAATCAATACATCGTATCGTTAAGCTTTCTGGATCATTTATTCAACGTGAAGCTTCGGCTCTTAAGTTGAATCTTTCTTATTAAGGGTGTGAATAAATTTATTTTGTTTTTAGATACGTCAGAAGTTACTAAGTACGAAGTTAGAGGTCTCGGAATGTCCAGCTGTCAGTCTGCAGTAACGGGTCCGACTCCAACTTACGCTCCCAGATCGTTCCGTAACAGCAATATCTTGCTTGCCTCTTCCGTCAAATACACAGAAAATTTTCCCATTTATTTCTCAATTTTTTCCTATCTATTTTTAACGCGTTATTAAATTTAATTTTTGATTTGAATATAATTATATTTAACTTTGTTTAATTTAAAGGTTTCTCGTTTTGTTATTATTTATTTATTTATTTGCTATATTAGTGTTTTAAATTTACGATTTTATTTTAGTTTAGATACATTAATTTTCAATATGCTTTGTAATAATGTTTATAAGTTAATTGCCTGAAAAAAATATATTTATTCATTCATTAATCCAAAAGTATTGCCCACCTACTGCGTTGTATCTGTGGCGTAATGGTAGTGCGTTTGACTGCTAAGTCAGAAGTCGCGGGTTCGGGTCCCGCTCAGTGCAAATATATATATTTGCATTAGTCTGGGTTTTTCTATGTATAATATGTATTTATTTACAAAATCAAGTTTAGATTTACAATAAGTATTGAGGTGTGTTTATCCGCATTTTAAGAACCCATATAAAAATATTTGCTTAGTTTGGGCCTAGGTGTCGTTGTGTAATTTATTATATTGTACAACTAACTAAATGTGGTAGCATAATATATAGTTTAATACATAAGGCGTCAACGTATGTTGTGTACATGCAAATAGCCAGGAAAGTCAAAGAGGTAAATTATAGAACATTCCACTTGAATCTCCTAACTAGGCGCCTAGGGGATGTTAATGGAATAGCTATTCCATAACAATTTCTAAAGTTCGTAGTGAAATAGCTATTTCAACCAAATTCTTCTTTGTCATTATATTCGTTATTTTCTTTCTTTTTTATTTCTTTCAATTTCTTCTTTTTCCTTTCTATCTTTCTATTTCATAGAGTAACTACAAAAGAGTATACTTGAGAGGGAGTAAAGTAAAGAATGGGATATATTACCGAGTTTTTATTCTGCCATTTCCGTTGCCGATTGCCTACATATTTCTCCAAATATTGCTGTGGCAGCGTCAACGGAAATGAGTGTTTATATTGCCGGTTCATATGTATTTTCAATTCGACTCTGGGCAATGGATACCGTGGAAATAGTCGCATCGTCGGCGCTCTGCCTTATGATTTTAATTAATTATATAAATGTTATTTAAAAAAATAGAATTCAAAAGAGAAGTCACCGTCAAAAGAGATGTTTGATGATAGCAATTACCTATAATAAATATAAATATAATAATAAATATGAATAAATATTCTACGACATCCTACACAGTGCTTTCTAGACCCAAAGTAAGCATAGTTTAACTAGCTTGTGTTATGGGCTCCAGAATGTGGATAAACATATTAAATATACTTTTTTTGTAAATACATACATATAAGACATAGAACCACCCAGACTAATGCAAATAGACGTATTCATGCATACAAATATTTGCACTGAGCAGGAATTGAACCCGCGCCCCCTGTCGTATCAGTCGTCTAACGTATAACGAGGTCCGAACACTAAAGTACTACCACTACGCCACAGAGGCTGTCAAATTCATCGCAATAGAACAATGTAGGTATTTTTTTAAGATATTAAAAGCGTTCGCTTCCGACTGAACGAGCGAGCTACATGTTAATACACATTGCCACTCGCTTTGCTGCGCTTTGATGTCCGCAAGAAAACCACAAAATGAGGGATAGCCGGGCAATACGAACGACAATGTCAACAGCAATTGAAATTACCTGTTTACATTCTCGCGCTTCCCTTTTTATTCCCCATGTTCCTGCTCATTGCCGTGGCAATGGGCTGAATGTAAACGCGGTATAATAAAGGAAGGAAATTTAAACTCCAGAGCACTATTAAAAATTAAAAAAAAAAACCTTTTGATATTTGCAATCGATATTAAGCCTGTGAAATCGCAAAGTGGTATTTTACAGGTTTAGTTAACCTTCTAGGATAATCAAGCTATAATATAGTCTCCCCGTGATCATGGTCGTTTAAAAAGCAACCGAAAAATAATAAGTGCAAATAACAAAATAACGTAAAATAAATCGCGATAAATTATTTGAAAAAGCAAGCTATCAGATTTAAAAACAGCTAAATGTAAATAAATGCATATTCTACGACATTCTACACATCGCTATCTAGACCCAAAGTAAACATAGCTTAACAAGCTTGGGTTATGGGTTTTAGACTGCGGATAAACATACTTGAATACATTTTTTCTTGTTTAAGTACGTACATATTATACATAGAAATACCCAGGCCAATGCAAACAGACATATTATTCATGTATTAACATTTGCACTGAGCGGGAATTGAAACCGCGACCTACGACTAGTCAGTCGAACGCTCTACCGCCACGCCACGGAAGTCATAAAACCCCTTTGGATAAATTTCATAAAGTAGTACTCGTATACACAATATTATTATAATATTCTCTTTAATATGTTCCTGTTTCATAACTACATCTTGAACGAGATTAATGTAAACAAATCCGACTGAAATCTCATTTCAAATGCAAACACAATCCAGCATTTTTCTGTTTGAACGTTTATATGAAAGCTATTAGATTTTGCTATAAAACCATTATTTTATTACTTTAACTTTAATTTAACTTAATCACTGTGTTTTTAGGGTTCCATTGCCAAATGGCGAAAAACGGAACCCTTATAGATTCGTCATGTCTGTCTGTCTGTCCGTCCGTATGTCACGGCCACTTTTTCCGAAACTATTAAAACTATGCTGTAGAAACTTGGTAAGTAGATGTATTCTGTTAAGATTTTCGCACAAAAATAGAAAAAAACATAAAATTTTGGGGGTTCATACGAACTGAAACTCAAAATTTTTTTTTCATCAATTCCATACATGTGAAATGATATTGAGGTTTATAATATCATTTATTTCTAAACTGAATAGCTTGCAAGAGAGACACTTCCAAAATGGTAAAATGTGTCCACCCCCCTGTAACTTCTGAAATAAGAGAATGATAAAACTAAAAAAAATATATAATGTACATTACCATGTAAACTTCCACCGAAGTTTGGTTTGAACGAGATCTGTGGGCCTACCGCCCAAGTGTCGTCGATATCACAGCCGTCGAAATGTTGCGTTGGTCAAGGTCGACGGCCATTTTGTACCGCCCCATTGATAATCGATGCCGGCGCGGCGTAAGAATGAACGAAGCGCTGTTTTTGACAGTTAAATAGCTGCCGCCTAAAAAAATTCAAATCGACGGCGTCGCTTTGAAGTGTCATTTCATTACGGCACCTCATGAGCTGTCGTCTTGAATATTATTTTCTTTTCCGACGGTTGATTACGATGCCGATTGCACCTAACACTGGGCTACTATGGCTTTTATGGGTGCGACTGCCGACGAGTGGGTTCTGCCGTCCTATTGCACCTAACACTGGGCTACTATGGCTCTTATGGGGGCGACTGCCGACGAGTGGGTTCTGCCCTCCTATTGCACCTAACACTGGGCTACTATGGCTTTTATGGGGGCGACTGGGTTCTGCCCTCCTATTGTACCTAACACTGGGCTACTATGGCTTTTATGGGGGCGACTGGGTTCTGCCCTCCTATTGCACCTAACACTGGGCTACTATGGCTTTTGTGGGGGCGACTGGGTTCTGCCCACCTATTGCACCTAACACTGGGCTACTATGGCTTTTATGGGGGCGACTGCCGACGAGTGGGTTCTGCCCTCCTATTGCACCCAATACTGGGCTACTATGGCTTTTATGGGGGCGACTGGGTTCTACCCTCCTATTGTACCTAACACTGGGCTACTATGGCTTTTATGGGGGCGACTGGGTTCTGCCCTCATATTGTACCTAACAATGCCGTAATGAAATGACACTTCAAAGCGACGCCGTCGATTTGAATTTTTTTAGGCGGCAGCTATTTAACTGTCAAAAACAGCGTTTCATTCATTCTTATCCGGCATCGATTAACAATGGGGCAGTACAAAATGGCCGTCGACCTTGACCAACGCAACATTTCGACGACTGTGATATCGACGACACTTGGGCGGTAGGCCCACTGGTAAGTAGTTTTTTTTTAATAAGTCATAAATCGTAAACCGCAATTTGCCTTCCATTCAATCAATTCAAATATAAAATTTAAAAAAAAAACATGATTATGAGCAAGTAACATTGCTACTACGGCACCCTTCATGGGCGAGTCTGACTCGCACTTGGCCGCTTTTTTTGGTTTTCGATTGGCATTGATTCTTTTTTTTTTTAAATATTAGCAACCGACATTTTTGCGTTGCTCTGTAATGGCATTGCATTGGTCTCGTTTCTTCTTTCTATAATATGTATATACTTGTATGTATTTACACAAAAAACTATATGAGTATGTTTATCCGCATTCTAGAACCCATAACACAAGTTAGTTAAACTATGCTTACTTTGGATCTAGAACGCGCTGGGTGGAATGACGTAGAATATTTAGTTATTTAGTAATTTTTAGAGTATATGGGGTCAACCAAGTTCTTTGGTAGCAAGTCAACTTCACTTGTACGCCGGTACCTACACCTGTTGATTAACAGACCGGGTTCTGGCACAGCCTTTACTCTCGAGGTTGAGGGGTCAGCTATGGCTTATTCCCAACGACCACCGCTAAAACTACGACCACAGGTGGTCGTTGGGACAAAATTTTATATTTGTTCCAATTCCTAAGTGGCCCTTTTTTTTCTTGCGGATATCCCCTCGAACCCCCCCCCCCCGCTAGCCAGCGAACTGACTAAAAGCGCACGCCGTCTCGGGTCTGCAGACGCCGGGTGTAAGGTGGCCAATAAGGCATTTCCCTCGCACCCCGGCTGACCCAGGGCCATCTCCGGTTTCGAGATGGGGGCCATCTCGAACGGTTTTAGCTACTAACTACACGTGTCCGGAACCACTAGTCCGGAAAGTTGCATTTCGTTAACGTTATTATATTCGAGCGTATGAGGCCGTGAAAATGTTTTTCGAAACAGCGTCTTTCGTGACTATTTCATTCGAGTCCATGAGCTTTCGAACCTGTGAGTTATATTCACAGTTTTTTCTACGGAAAAGAAGATTATTACTATCCTTGTAAAGTTTTCAATTTAAGAATATATATAATAACACCATAAACACCGTGAAGACTGTGAGATTAAACTTTGAAGAGACGCTGCCACCTAGAGAATTATTAATTAAGTTTTTAAAGTACTTAAGCTTTTACATACTCTTATTATTTCTGGAAAGTGAATATTACATTTAACATAATTGCTAAGTAGATTAATTAAAATTTGCAAAACTAATTTAAACTTTGGCCTGTACTAAAACTTAATAATAATAAAGTGTTTGTTGACAAAAGCCAACTAGTTAGTTTAACTTGACTTGTCAAGATATATATCTGCGTCAGTAAGTAAGACTCATCAAAACAGCTTCACGAAAACTCGAAGTCATGAACCGGGAGAGACGGTTTTTCACGACGGAGCAGTGGCGTTGTAAAAGACGCAGATTCGCCCCTGCGTGGAATACTGTTCTCATCTCTAGGATGGCTCCGCACAGTACTTATTAGACGATCTTGACAGAGAGCAGCGGCGTGCAATCCGTATCATGTCTTGAGGTTACAATCACCTCGGAACTTCTGCACTTGCGTAGACATTGCCTGTCTGGCTGTATTTTACTGCCTCTACTACGGCGAGTGTTCTGATGTCTCCCTTTCTATCCAGAACAACAAGGTCACCCACCCGCAAACTGTAGAAACAATACCGTCCCGAACTCAGCAGTTCGGTGCTTCCTTTCATTGTCGAATGATAAAGAGTCGGAATGCTCTACCGCCGCACGTGTTTCTTTTTTCTTACAATCCCGGAGCGGGGAGTGAAAAAGCATCTGTTGAGGCCGTCAAGGTCGGGGCCACCATATTAGGATCTGGGATGGTGGCCCATATCTTCTGGAAAGATGTATAATAATTTCCTTTGGCCGTGTGCATATAGGGCGTAGCTGGTTCTCCGACAACACAGGCAGATGTAAATAATAACATTTCTATCAGCTTATGGTCCACCAGGGCTGGAATCATTATCATTAGGGCACCAATCCAACTCACACACAACACGCCTGCCAACTGTGGCTGTGGCCACGCCCGCATCGGTGGCGGGATAAAACCCGACTCCACCAGGCGAGGCCGCGGTGGCAGCTAAGGTCCGCCGGTAACCCTGGGGTTATCTTTTCGAGGGCTTACCCGGGGTGCCCGGCAATGGACACTTGGGGAGGACACCGTGTGGTTTTAGTCGGTCCGATTCCGACACGCCCACCCCATCATTGGCACCGATAGGGTGAAGCCCGTGAGGGTTTCCACACGTAAAAAAAAGAGATTCCATTCATCTTACGTTTAATAAAAACTTTGTTAATATGCAGGTACTAATATTCTTACAAATTTCAGAACGTCATTTTTCAATCATGTATTTATACAATAATTAAATAATTTATGGCATGGGTACGAAAAAAAGCCTAGTAGGTAATTTTTTGTTTTCAGGTAGAATTCTTTCCTATCTTTTAGTCAAAAAGTCAGCCAGTATTACACGTAAAATCGGTTAAATGAAATATCTCGGGATAAAAAGAACATTTTTGCTTTTATTCTCTGACCACTGTGTAACGTTCCCCCCAATATAATCCTTTATGTGAACTTGAATCGCCCACTGATGAGACGTTGGACCTGAGTGCAGCAACTGCCTACAGTGCTGAAGGCACTGAAGTATCCGTTACTATTATATCCTCCAAGTTTAGGAAGATACCATTGACATTTGGCTTTATTGTGATCGTCTAAGTATGGGACCCTTTATACGTTGTGTTTAAGCATTGTAGCAACTCATAGTCCTTTATTTGGTACATTGAGACAAGGCAGAGTACATGGTATTGAGAACACTGATTACAATCTAATTCCTATAACGATTTTCTGTCTAGCAATAAAGTTAAATAATGTTCCTATACAACTACATTGAATCCCTGAACCTAATATGAATTAAGATTTTGAATTTAGGAGCTACCTAGCCTCAGTGATACTTAGTGATATCAAATTCTGAATATTAAGTTCATTCCTAAGTGATCCTAGGTATAGACAGTTCAATTCAAAAGGTAATAGTTTTCAGTAAATATAGAGAATTGAAATTAAAATTAGAGTTAAGATTACCTATGTGCTTGACCTACATTGATAATTGTACAGAATGCCTGAGACTTTCCTGCATGAAGCTAGATCATGGCTAAAGGTAATAAATAGTTATTGACTGTTCTAAGTTACAGAAATAAGTATTAACAAGGGTAAAATATATAATCAATTTAGAAATATCCTAAAAATAACTGAATAATTAAAGGAATGGATATGAATATCTTATATGCAAGTTAGAATATAATTGGTAACACTTGTTGGCAGTCATAAAATAGTGAAACAATGCTTAACTACTTGTAAAACTAAGTTTCACCTTAAGATGTCTGCGAGTAATTGTTCTAGATAATTAATAGTAGGAACATTATATGCACTTAATACCGTCTAATCCTTTACTGATTAACATGATAAGTTGCTAAGGCTTTCTTACATGCAAGCAAGTTTAATTCCACAGTATGATATAAGTATAAGCATGTAGTTTAGATGGAAGTGAAGGTATAACACACTCAATATAGAGTGGCCTCACTACACGGAAAAAAATAGGGTCTGGCAAAGTTTTCATTCAAGAATAAAATTATTCTCAAGTATATTGTTTAATCTCAAGCATATATTTACTCAAGGTAACAATAATATCTTGAATCAAATAAAATGGAATTCTTCTAGATATATAATATTATTCTTCATTTATTTATTTGCATCAAGAATTTTTTTTTGGATCAAGACGATATTTACTCTTGACTGTAGAAAACAATTGCATTTTGAAACAAGTAATTAAGAATTCTTACTCTGAATATAAAAGGATTTAGCTTAAGAAGCTAAGAGATTAGGGCCAAGAATAAAAAGAAGTTATTGGTTTAAGAAAATGTGTAAATTCGTTCAACAATAATATTATTGTGACAAAAGTTTTATACTCTTCCTATAAGTATTGACGATTCTCATAATCAGAAAGCAGGAACGTTTTCGATGGAGAAAAATATTTTTTGTTCTAAGAAGAATACATTTAATGTGAGAAAATAACGGATTCGAAAGAAGAATCTAAAATGATTCGAAATAAGAAAGACTTACATTTTGTAATAATACAATAAATGTTTGGTTTATGAAAAATTTGTTTTTGCGTAAGTAAATAGTTGCATTGACGTAAGAATCTAAATTATTCAAGTGAAGGTAATCAAATATTTTCGAACAAGACATTTTTGTTTTGTGGAAATAAGTTATGGTGTTGAACTAAGAATCTAAATTGTTTCAAAATAAGATATACTAACGTGTATTAGTAAGAAA
Source organism: Cybosia mesomella (assembly GCA_946251805.1). Taxonomy (NCBI): domain Eukaryota; kingdom Metazoa; phylum Arthropoda; class Insecta; order Lepidoptera; family Erebidae; genus Cybosia; species Cybosia mesomella. The sequence continues at coordinate 4,767,751 of OX276402.1, read as the reverse complement.
ATATATGTTTAGCTTAAGAAAAGTATTTTTCTGGTTAAGGAAATAGTTGCATTGACGTAAGAATCTAAATTATTCAAGTAAAGGTAGTCAAATGTTTTCCAACAAGACATTTTTGTTTTGTGGAAATAAGTTAAGGTGTTGAACTAAGAATCTAAATTGTTTCAAAATAAGATATACTAACGTTTTTTAGTAAGAAAATATATGTTTAGCTTAAGAAAAGTTTTTTTCTGGTTAAGTAAATAGTTGCATTGGCGTAAGAATCTAAATTATTCAAGTAAAGGTAGTCAAATGTTTACGAAGAAGACATTTTTGCTTTGTGGAAATAAGATATGATGTTGAACTAAGAATCTAAATTGTTTCAAAATAAGATATACTAACGTTTTTTAGTAAGAAAATGTATGTTTAGCTTGAGAAAAGTTTTTTTCTGGTTAGGTAAATAGTTGCATTGACGTAAGAATCTAAATTATTCAAGTAAAGGTAGTCAAATGTTTTCCAACAAGACATTTTTGTTTTGTGGAAATAAGTTATGATGTTGAACTAAGAATCTAAATTGTTTCAAAATAAGATATACCTACTAACGTTTTCTAGTAATAAAATATATGTTTAGCTTAAGAAAAGTTTTTTTTCTGGTTAAGTAAATAGTTGCATTGACGTAAGAATCTAAATTATTCAAGTAAAGGTAGTCAAATGTTTTCCAACAAGACATTTTTGTTTTGTGGAAATAAGTTAAGGTGTTGAACTAAGAATCTAAATTGTTTCAAATTAAGATATACTAACGTTTCTTAAAATGACACTGCGTCACAACCGATTCACATTAAGGAGAACGAGTGTTGCAATTTCACAAATTGTTTCCCCAATTTTTGGGAGTATGTTTGTAGTTTATACCAATCTGTTTTTATAGGCACGATGTTCGATTCATTAGTGTATGAAATAAAGTAGGTACAAAAGCTATTGGGGTGTGTGTTGGGTAACCTCCTCGAGTGTCGCTCCGATTCCGATCCCGCTGCAGTCCGGGGGGAACGGAATCGGAGCGGCCGGTACACCCTGGGCGGCGGTCAATGGCTTCCCCTTCACCCCTTCATAGGGTTGGCATTGATCGTCGGCCAATACCCAACGTGGCGGGAACACATCGCTCTCCTCTGCTTTCAGAGGAGACAGGATGAGCGATGCTGTTAGTGGTGAGATGGCCCAGGGTCAGCCGGGGTGCGAGGGATATGCTCTATGGGTAACCTTACACCCCGGCGTCTGAAGACCCGAGACGGCGTGCGGTTTTAGTCGGTGCAAGCCCGACATAACCGCCCCCGCTGGCCGGCGGGGGGGTATCCGAAGGGATTTCCGCACGATAAAAAAAAAAAAAAAAAAAAAGGTACAAAAGCTATTCGTTCCGTTTGGTTGTAAATTTGTAATGAACTTAGGTAAATAATATTTAAAAAAAAACTATTTGGAGAACTTAGTTGAAAACCAAACCAAAATAAATTACTTATTATGAAATAGAAAAACAAACATGAGTACATCCACGAAATTTGTTTTTTTTTTTATATAGGACACGTCAATTTGACTTTACCTCACCTGATGTTAAGCTGAAGGCAAAGTCTCAGGAAAGAGCGTCACCATTACATACACGTACCATGCTAACAATGGTGGCACTCAGCTTGACGGCCTCATCAGATGCTTTTTCACGCCCCGCTTAAAGGACCCGGGACTGTAGGAAGAAGGAAACACGTGCGCTGGCAAAGAATTCCAGGTCTTAATGGTGCGACAAAGAAAGGAGTCACCAAACCTCTTGGTTCTTGATGGAATATTCTGCACCGTATACGGATGACATCTAAGCCCTGCTCGTGTTGTCCTGTGTAGGAAAGGAGAGGGCGGGATCAATTGGAAGAGCTCATCAGAACATTCACCATGGTAGAGACGGTACAATACTGCCAAGGAAGCAACATCTCTACGCATCTGCAGAGGCTCGAGGGTGCTCGTGACCTCAGGATTCCCAATAATGCGGACATTACTTGACACTACACTACTTGACATGACATTACTTTTGTTTTTTTTTATACCACTTAGGTGGCAGACAAGCACACGGCTCACCTGATGGAAAGTGGTTACCGTGGCCTATGACATTACATTACATTTGTTTAGATCAGTGGTGGGCAAACTTTTTTAATAGGGGGCCAGAAAGTTTAAGAAATTTCAGAGGAGGCCCTCCTCTGGCCTCCTGGCCCTGGGCCAGAATTATAGGAAAAATGCAGTTTGTGTTGTAACTTTTAATCATATAAAAACATTAGCTTTTGCCAGCGGCTTCGCCCTCTCAGGATGGTATGATTACAGCATTACACACTTTGCACAAATGTTAAAAATTACAATTTTACTTTTATTCGAAGGCCCTAGCCATGGTACGCGTGTGAGACATTTGATCCTCCAATCATGATGATATCCTTTATCTATGCGTCTATTAAAGTAGAATCTACTTTATACTTCTGGACCGTCAAAATATGTATAATATTATCGCGGACCATATACTATTCGTGTCACGTGTAAACATTGACCATTTACGCCAGCGACATAATGCATCATTCCTTTCTTCTTTTTTATATTTAGTGTGTACATAAATTGTTAAATAAATAAATAAATGCAGTAGAGCTTGTCCACTCTGAAATCGCACATCATTTTAGAGTGGATAAGTTCTACCGAGTGATGGCTTCTACCCTTTAAATTATGGTAATAAAAAAAACTGGTAGGTGCTATACTTCCAAAGTATTAAGCAATCGCAAGTCATAACATATTTTATTACATAATTATATGGTTTTTGCAACTGACCCCAATGACTTTTTACTGACCAAAATGAAAGACATTACTATTAATATTGCGCTTTCAATATTTCATACGTAGGTACGCGTCCACATAGGAACCATATTTTTTATTATATGGGATAAAAACTGATTGACATCGACTATATATATAGAAGTCTCTGAACACGTTTCTTTTTAAACTTTTGTCTTTTCTGTCCGTCAATAAAAAAAAATATCCTTTTCTATTTGAGACATGCAAACAGAAAGTGTGCGTATGATTAACGTTGCTCTGACATCGTGAAATAGGTTTTATGTATGCTTAATGATTAATAATTAATAATAAATGTCGTAGTAAGTCGATGTCAGGAAAATAGTGGAGACGTGAAAGATTCGGCCTTATTTGTGGTACTTAACATTTCGTACCAGGCAACACCCGATTTGTGCAGCGCAGAGCACTGTGCAGTGTGCACTGTGCACTTTCTTTGCTGTCCACCGTTTGTGTGCAGTGCACGTCCGCTTTGGCTTCTGCAAGTTTGTCTGCGTTATTGGGTGGGATTTTGTGTGTAAAGAACTCTGTCTGTGGTGCTAAGGTAAGTGTTTAATTGGAATATACTTAGATCTAATTAAGATAGGTAATGCATTTTAAAGATAGACTGGTACACGATGTATGTATGTCGGCACCGACGAATCCGCCATTTTGTGAATCTTACTGGTTTTACCTTGGTTATATATATATAATTGGTTCGAATAAGGGTTCACTTGTAAAATGATGGCTGATAAATATGCGAAGCTGTAGACATTTCGCGGTTCCCTTACGAATTCTGCTCAAAAAAATGCTTTCTTTACCTACCACGCAACCGCATTCTCGGCATTTAGCTGGTGAAAATCCCAACTAGCAAAAGTATGTAAGTACTATAAAAGTCCATACACATTTTAGTGCTATAGTTATACTAAAACAGCGACGTGTAGGTAACACTTTTTAAGGTTATAGCAGTGAGCAGTGATTGTTGAGCCATCTACATCACAAAAAAGTTACAACAAAGTAATCAGAGTTCTGTTAATGGACTTTTCAGTCCTTTATTAGAGATCAGGGAGCTATTATAGTTCATCCGTAAAGTTGATGTGAGTTGTGAGACGGTGCGTACTGCTCGGAACTAAAAATAAATAAAAAACAGACTCCTTGGTAAGTAAATTGATTGAACTACACATTTAAACCATAATGGCTGCTCACTGTTTGTGAAATTAGTGTTATTGTCTTAGACTCCCATTATTACTTGCGATTGAAGATTTACGTACAAAGTATACTAGTATTATAAACAAAATTTTCATGCGCCCTCTTAATTATTAATATTTATGAAATTAAAATCACGAAAATATATAAATTTCTCGATCGCTGGTATAAAAAGTGTCTTCGTGCTCTTACTATAGGCTTATCTATATAACATCTATCAGGTCAGTCATTTGCCGCCATGACAGTGTCTGTCTTGTTCTAAAAAAACATTTTAAATTTCTACTATTGGACATTTTGGCTGATTAAAATTGGTCAAATGCTACTTAGTCTGGCTAACGAAAGCGTGACCTGAGAAAAAGCGGGAAATTCAAATAATCTTTATGTGGTATCACTGATTACTAATTAAGGTCATAGCCCACTTACACGACTCCGGCAAAAATAATATAATTCGAATATGGGCTTTAAATATTGCTCTTTAAAAATATTTCAGTACTATTTCAGGTCAGTGGCCAAGGCATATATATTGTTTAGCCTTTTTTTTTTTTACGTGCGGGAAATCCCCTCGGATACCCCCCTCTCCGGAGCCGGAGAGGGAGGTTATGTCGGACTCGAACCGACTAAACCGCACGCCGTCTGTGGCATGATTTAGGACTGTAATGTAAAAATGTTTACATCACTATTAAACAGTACCTACTAAAGTGCTGTATAATATTATACAGCTGAAAAGTGATATACCTAAGTTGCTTTTATAAAACACATGGTCATAACGAAAACCTTAATAACGCTTTAATAGGACTCTTTAGTGATAAAATGATTTCTTAATGGACTATTTTGCTGGTTGGGATACCACCAGCCGCCTGACCGCCAAGTTTGGTGAAGTTCACCGAGCTGCAGCTTCTGATTCCAATCAATCAGCTTCAAATCTTTGCGGCAAGGCGGCAAGCTGGTAGGTTAGAAAGAATCAGAGGTGTCTAGCTCGGTAGACTTCACCAAACATGGTGGAAAAGGCTGCTGGACTGCATTTACGTTATGTCTCTGGGTGATAGAAATATGTACCTAACCACTATAATGAACATGAGGTTCTTGATAATATAGGTACCTACCTTATCTACAATGCTAAACCTGCTGAATATTTGCTTTAGTCGCATTATGTCCAATTCGCAAAATGTCCAGCGGGCTCAAATTGTCCAATCCTCACAACGTATAACCGCTGATTTTTTTACATACTTAGTTACTAGAATAATCACTAATTATGTTCTATCTATTTGCAGATACAGACCTATCTTTAATAACATAATACACATGGTTAATAATGGAGTTGCTTCTGAGGGAATGGAATATCCCACAGGATATAATTACAAATTTCAACGGTAGGTGAATATTTATTTTTAAACATTTTGTCTGTAAAAGGCCATCAAGTGAGTACTCTACTGTACTAATAATATTAGTATTCCAAAAAAAAATGTGCAATGTTGTAAATTATAAAGTGTCATAAATTCAATAAAACACAATTTTAATGTGTTAATGTACTTTAGTTAGTATTTTGTTTAAACTTGTCTAGTGATTATTATGGATTTTTTTGGTTTAGAAAATGATGTAACTGTGGATCAATTAAAGGAAATCAATGACAATATCCTGAAAGAACTGTGCCCAAAGATTGGACTAAGAATAGAACTAAAAAAAAAAATTGACGATTATTTAGTAGCGACCAGCACAGTAAGTTTCCTACCTACCTATTGAATATTCTGTTTATAATGAATATTATTTTCATGATTTTGATAAGCCACACAGCTCAGTTGGCATAGTAGCAGCTATGCCTTCAGTGCGGTTATGGGTTCCATACCCGCTGAGGACAAACATTAATGTTGGTTCAGTGTCTGGATGTTATGTATGAGTATGTTGTTTGTTTGTGTCAGGCCATAACTTTCGAACCGTTTATCCAATCTGCATGCTAAGGGGTAATAATTGAGATAATAATGGGTTTTTTAGGGGAGCAATTAATATCTATGGGGTTTTATAAGGGGACAATTTGGCATCGTATCTTCAGTTGTAACAAACTAAGTATATAACAGGAAGATTTAAAACATTAAGGCTGATCTACGGGCAAAAACTCAAACTCAAAGCATTGATTTCAATTAGACCATTACGGCACTTTTGAATGTAAAAATAATAAAAAAAAACATAGCTACAGTCACCAGGCATAATAACTTGAGAAAGTGCTGTAGGTGCCCATTCCCTATCGTAGATCTATGGAGAGGAACGAGTTTTCTTATAATAATTACTTAAATGTTTTCAGACTAATACAGTAACAAATAGCAGCATCACTGCTCCTAATCTATTCACGGACAACGAGGACCTGGAAGACTTACAAGATATTCTTACTGGCGATATTTATGTCCGACCAAATTTCCCTGATTTTGACCTCAAGACGCTTCTAACAGTAACACCATGTGGCAAGAGTATATTAAATTATTACACTGCAAACAGTACCTTGACCAACAAGCACCGAAATCAACTCACTGATATCATTATTAGACATCTCTTCACACGTGTCGTAAATTAGTAAGTACCGACCAGTACATACTCGTTCATTCATGCTCCCACTACAATTTCATGTGGTTCTTTGAGCACAAACTGGGGGATGCAATAAAAGCATTGACCTTCTGTTGATGGACTTGTGGATGGAGAGGGCCTAAAGATCATTTATTGTGGCATTTTAGATAAACGGGAAGGCAGTATGTGTTCACTAGCTGATTATGATAATACTATGTTTTATGCTAGCTGACATTATAGTTAGATTTCTTTTTACCTATTCCAGTAAAATAACATATGAAGAGTACAACATTTTAACTGCGAAAATAATAGCTTTATTTCCAAGTGAAAACAGTGGCACATACTTTGTACCACCAATTAAAAAAAGACAGTCCATATCCGGTAAACCTTCATTTGCTAAAGGCAAGCTGGTTGATAAAATTCGGAATACCCTTTATAAGTCTGGTGAAAAGAGAAAAAAATCAACATCAGAAGAGAATGTCATTCCAAATAAAACAAAAAAATATGAGGAGTTAAAAGGTTTTAAATGATTACTTGACCTACTTAAATAGTAGTTAGAGTAGTTATTTGTCTGTATACTTGAGATGGTGAATTTTTGCAAAATCTTTATGCTGGCTGTACACATTGGGCCAAGAGACAGACAGTGGATGGCGTAGAGATCAGTCTTCTGTATGATATATTTTTGTAGATTTAGACACTGTAGAGTAGATTTGTTTGCATTATGTTCATCTATAATGAGCACCGGTGGTCTAGTGGGGGCGACCCCGCCTTCTCTCGAACTTTAGTATTTTAGCAGCAGAGATGGGCCTGCAACCTGTCATGTATGGAATACCAAACCAACTGCTGCAAATAGTGGGTACCTTACCAAAAAAAAAGCCAAATGTAATATTTGGATATACCTGTTTTAATATCTAATTATTATGTAGTTGGTAGTTAGGTACTTACCTACTACTTTGTAGATCATAAAAATTATAGGCTAAATAGTATAGCGCTCTGTCAAGTAGTTTGTCTTAGTAATACCTATCTACAACCAATATATCTATACTGTCTTAGGTATTGGCTAACATAACATTTTTATATTACAGAAGATCACACAGACCAAATAATTTTTCTAAAAAACAACAATGAGCCATGGACTGAAATAGTGGACTGTTGGAACGAAACATTCAAAGTGAGGCAGTGTAGCACCAATAACAACATTTCGGATTTCATTGATGAGTGGAAAATTTTAAGGGATCCAAGGAGTGATAGTTTGGTAAGTATTTTTTTTTGTACAAATTCAAAACTTCTTTCCATTTTTTTTTAATTATCTTAATGGTATTTGAAACCGTTATTGGCTTAAAGGTGTAGTTATAAGATATATTGTACACAGCTATGGGTTTTATTAATAAATAAAATAAAAGTAGTTAAAAGTAATATGAAAGCTTTGCTTAGTTTGTTTATGTTTATTTATTTTTAGATTCATATTTTCATTGTTTATCTTATGCTATTTGATGTTACACTGTTCACTAACCAATTTGAATCTACATTTACCTAAGCCCTACGGAATTTTGGGCTAGAAAGTTGTGTGGATTGCCCACAAATACCTATTTATTTGTTTACTAGCTGTTGCCCGCGGCTCCGCCTGCGTGGATGTCGGTTATCGCGTGGATGTCGGTTATCGCGCGTTATAAAAAAAATAGCCTATGTTCTTTCTCAAGGTCTAACCTACCCCTGTACCAAATTTCATTAAAATCGGTCCAGATATTTAGGCTTGAAAGCGTAACAGACAGACAGACAGAGTTACTTTCGCATTTATAATATTAGTATGGATGTTGGCCCTAACTAGATTGGTACAACACTAGCATGCCAAATACTTTTCTGTAAAATGATAAATGTTTACAGATAACCAATTTTTGTTTGTAGATAAACCTGGACTTTGAAAGACTGTATCCTGAAAGATCAACATGCTTTTTCAGGAATTGGAAATGGTTTATTAATAAAATCATCAGCCTCAAATTTGGTGAATCAAAAGATGACACATTGATGACTTTATATGAAAGTATTCAAGAGCAGCCTGATGATGGTAATAAACAGTTTAATTTTCATTTATTAGGTTTACTGTCAAAGCGTCACCGTCACGGGGGGGGTTTCACTTCTGTCGAGTGTCACTCTTTTTTTAGTCTGACCTTGAGTTTTATATTCTTATTTATATTATTTTCGTTACTAGCATCCGCCCGTGGCTCCGCTCGCATGGTACTTACTTCAAAATAAACCACCTGTTTTATACATTTCAGATCTAAAAGTGCCAGATCAAATAAAACTGTTGTCCTACCTGATTCCCCCGAGAGGAAGACTGAACAAGCGTAGAAAATTTTCGACATTAGAATGCATCGAAAACTTCATAATTTACGTCCAGGTAAATTTATTGGGGTACTATTTTATTTAGTAGAAGTAGAATGGTATGGTATGTAATAAAGCTATACCTCGTTGTCGTATATGTTTTGGTTTTTTCCTGGATAAAGAGTAACATCTGTTACCTAACCATGGTAAATACATTCATACCAAATATCATCCAAAATTTTCAGATCTGATCCAATCACAAGCTTTCCCATTTATAATATTAGTAGTAAACACGCGTGCTTTGTATCAATTTTGCAATTTTTATATGTTTGCTATTGTTTTCAGAATCCTGGAGATATACAAACGAAAATTGATGAAGTAAAAGAAAAGGCTCTACACAGCAAGCAAAGTGTTCAACCGTATCTAATTAAATGTGGTGCTGGCGATGATGGTAACGATAACTATTATTTGGTAATAGACAAGGTTATGTGGAAGTTTACCTCGCCAATGAAAGCTTTTGACACATTGTTCAAATCATACCATGCGCTTCACGCCACGTATCCAGCAGCTGCTGCGCATTTATACGTGCTGATTCAGCGTTGTGTCTATCAAATAAAAACAAAGTATGATAAGATAGTACCATACATCGCAGATTTGTTGTCGCTTGCGAAAATGTAAACAAAATTGTTGTTTAATCTTGTTGAAATACTTTACTATAAATAATTGCACGATTAATCTTGTTGAAATACTTTACTATAAATAATTGCATGATGAAGTGCCTTGAATGTCGCAACGAATATCAAGATTTTCAGCAATACTTTGTGCATTTGCGTTACGCGCATAATATTGTCAATTATTTTAAATGTCCTGAAGAAAATTGTGCTAGGTTATATCACTCTAAGAGTGATTTAAAGAAGCATTTAACTCATTATCATGAAACCTCAAGTAGCAATCTCGTCTCAGATGCCAATGTATTTGATGTTAGTGGTAAAGCAAACTGTAATTCCGGTTCAACGTCTGAATTAACACCTTTGAATGAAGCCCCTAAATTGAATAGTAATACTAGAAATGAAACCTCAAATTTATCTGATTATCAAATAGAAGTCGAGAATGCGTTACTTACATTTATTGCAAAATTATATAGCATGTCCAATTTGCCAAGAAGTGTTATCCAAAATATAATTGAAATTGTGTCTGAGCTGATTATATCGGAGCCGTTTAACATTATTAGACAATCCCTAATAATGTCAAAGAATGATTTGAATAATGATAGTTTGCTGATGTTATCAATACTTCAAGATTCATTTAAAAACATCAATACCGATTATAAAAGAATAGAACATTTCAAAAAATTAAGATCGTATGTCAAACCTATTAAAAAAACCATTGGTGTTTCCGAAGATAGTAATCGTAGGAATAACACTATTGAGATGGTAATCAAAAATAGATTCTCTTATTTTATACCTTTGCGTGAAACTCTTAAGGAGTTTCTCGAAGCAGCAAATACATTAGAAATTATAATTAACTACCAGAAAAAAGTAAGCGAAGAGAAAGGTGTCCTTAGAAACATAATAAATGGCACATCTTGGCAGGATACAAAAGAAAAATGTAATCACGGAACCATTTTACCTCTGACAGTGTATTATGATGATTTTGAATCTGGCAATCCCCTAGGCAGTCACGCTGGAAATCAGAAAATAGGTGCTGTATATGTAACTATATCTACAATACCACCACAGTTCTGCAGTCGTTTAGATAATGTCTTACCAGTTCTTTTGTTTTATACACAAGATAGAAACACTTTTGGTAATGAACCTGTTTTCAGACCGTTACTTGAAGAACTAAAGTTTTTACAGGAGGAAGGGATAAACGTAAAATATAAGAAATCCAGTATATCTGTTACTTTTTGTATAGCCAATATTTCAGGAGACAATTTAGGGCTTCATTCAATTTTAGGTTTTCACGAAAGTTTTTCTTCCAATAATTTTTGTAGATTTTGCACAGTACAAAAAGAGCAAACAAAAACTGATACCAAAGAACGATCTGAATACATTCGCAAAAAGGAAGAATATAATGCACATTATACTAACAAAATGGGCGTTAAAGAAAAATGCATATGGCATGATTTAAATTATTTCCATGTTTACAACAACTTCACGTGCGATGTTATGCACGATTTGTGTGAGGGCATACACCGTTATGACATGTGCTTAATAATCAAACATTTTATTGATAACAATATTTTTGATTTGGACAACTTAAATTCAAGAATAAAATACTATACGTATTTAAAGTCTGAAAAAAATTGTCCTCCACCTATAACAAAACAAAACTTGTTAAATGGTAAAATAATGTTTTCGGCTTCTGAGATGTTGTGTCTTGTTCGTAATTTTAGGTACATAATTGGTGACTTAATTGCGGAGCATGATCTAGTATGGAAACAATATTTAACTCTGTTAGAAATTACAGAGATATTAACATCTCAAATTTTCACTTCACACTTGATTGACTACTTGAAAACTTCAATCGAAGCTTACTTGGAAAATTTAATTCAATTATTTAACTGTACATTAAAACCGAAACATCATTTTCTCCTACATTACCCAAGAATAATACAAAAAGTTGGTCCACCAATATTAATAAGTGCCTTTAAATTTGAGGCTAAGCACAAAGAGTTGAAAAAAATAGCACAAACAATAGCTAGCCGTAAAAACTTGCCACTAACACTTGCAACAAGACATCAATTGACGAATAGTCATAAATTACTTGTTAACACTGGACTTACTGATCGCTATTTACACGGAAAAATATTAAAACTAAATAATAATATGACAGAAATTGATGATGATGTTTATAATTGTGTTGGTTTTATAGAGATTAATGGTATAACATATTGTGATAAAAATGTTTTATTGTATAGGTATGACCAAGATCTACCATTATTTTTGAAAATTGAACGAGTGTTATCTAACGAATCTGATAAAAGTAAAATTTACTTTAAGTGTAAAGTTCTTAAAACAATTAATTATTCTCCTCATTACATGGCGTATTTGGTCAATTGTACAAGTAGTATTGAAATTATTTCCTTACACGATTGCTATAGCACAACACCGAATATAATTCATAAAATAGATATAAATCAGTATGTTGATTTGAGAAGTTGATTAATGATTAGTAACAATACAAGTGGTACTTACAATACGGCCGGTGGTTCTGAAGTGAGTCATTTGTTCGAAATGGCCAATGAATGACTGACGGAAGATTCGCAAAACCGTTTATTATCATCTGCCCCCTTTGAGCTTGCCACTGGGGTGGTGGTTGGCACTAATAGGTGGCGTTTACCGCCCCGGTGGTCAATGGTACCTATTTAATTTCATCTGTCCCCTTCGTAGTTATAGTCTGCTGACGAAAACGCTAACCCTAGGCGGTCGACGTCAGGGGCTCCGTCGACCTACTGACGGAAACACTAACCCCAGACAGTCGACGTCAGGGGCACCCCGAGGTCAGGGCGACGGAGCCCCGCTGGGCGGGGCTCCTATTTCTGTCTGCAGGGTTTAAACTTAAAGGAACCTAACAAACCGAACCTCGGGGTGCCCCTGACGTCGACCGCCTAGGGTTAGCGTTTCCGTCAGCAGACTATAACTACGAGGGAGACAGATGAAATTAAATAGGTACCATTGACCACCAGGGCGGTAAACGCCACCTATTAGTGCCAACCACCACCCCAGTAGAAGCTCACAGGGGGCAGATGGGAATAAAGGCGCAAAACGGCTAACTTCCGACCCGCCAAGATCCGCCGGCCGTATTGTATCTTGTGTAGATATGAACGAGAATAGCTGTTTGTTACAATTTTAAGATTGATAATAAATTAAATAAATAACTAAAGGATGTCCCAGAAATCAACGATAAACCAAAAACGGGTGATAGGCCAAGTCGTGGCAGTTATTAGAACAATATGAAAAAAATCTTCTTCATGTACTTTTCAAATTATAAGAATTTAAAAAAAAAAACGAAAAAACTGACGTCTTGTGATGATCCTCCTCCTGAGACTAAATATTAATTTTTCGTATATATTTTTTCTATAATGTAATCACTAACCGTTCTATAAAACTACAGTTTGAAATTAAAACGTACCTGCCTCAGTTTTAAATAAAATGTTGGATTTTTGCCCAACAATAAATTCAAAATAATTGCATCATCCAACTCTAACCGACTGTACTGTAAAAAATGTACTTACTACACTTGTTTGGCAAGTTACTTTAAAAATGGCGCTTTTAATCTGGATGTTTTCCATTTTTTTTAAATACTTATAATTTGAAAAGTACATGACAAAGATTTTTTTTTATATATTTTATTTGATTTCTGGGATGTGGTTGAGCAAAAACATACTTTTGATCCAAACAAATTATCCTTCCAAAAAGTTTCCAAAATTATTAAAACCAGTAAGACAAACTTTTTGGTAGGAAAACTTGTATGGCTTAAAATATTTTGTTTTGCTAAACTGTTTGCACTAATACACACAAAATAATGTTGAAATGTATAAAGTTGTCAAATAACTTCAAAATATTATGATTAAGCGATTATGATTTAATTAGGATATTAATAGGTATTATTCAGATGTTATTGATAGGATTTGACAAATATTTTGTATGACTATAAGAATGTGATACCTAGTAGGCGGGTTGTCAGTGCCTTAAGATTAAGGGTGCCTTCAAATTAGCCGCAAAGTGCCGCGCGACAGCTGCGCGGCTGCAGCGCTGCTGCCGCGCTGCTTTGTAAATCCATATAAATAAAAAACGCGCGACTGCAGCGCTGCTGCCGCGCGTCAGGTCATCGATCGACTAGTGACGATGGGCACGTAGTTTTTGTTCAGGTCTAAGTGTTTCGTCGTCAGAGTCCATCGTGAAACAAATGTACAACACTGATAATCGAGCAGCGCTGCAGCCGCCCTGCTGCCGCGCGGCACTTTGCGGCTAATTTGAATGCACCCTAAGAATGATCATGATAAAGCGATATTATCAAGATATTAAGTATTATTAGGTAATATGAGTAATACATAGAATATAAATAAAATGATCAATACTGTTGTTTTAGGAAGTTTATTTTTTAATAAATGATTTCAGAGAATTGAATCCATTGTATTATTTTATCTATTATCATTTTGAGTACCTCCCACTTATTTACCTACCTCTATTTTCAGGCATGAAATGGCACGCGGAGATCAGATTGAAAGATGTGACGGTGCATCTGGCTCGAAATTCTGTAAGTGAGTTTTAGTGCTTTTTCTTGTTCATTTTATGTTTCAAATTGTACTCAATAATCATGGTATTTTAGTGAAGCCGTTTCAGTTCTATGTACAGATTCAAGAGCTTTGTTTTATACGGAGTTAAGATTGTCTTATTTGAATTATAAGTCTTGGTTCTGTGGTTAAGATGCGTTTCAGTCAATATTTTTCAGTTCATCGTTCGATTTATTCAAGCTAAAGTTTAGTCAGAATGTGATGAGAATTGTTCATTATTATTTATATTTATTTGTGTTAACATTTTGTTTAATTTTACATTCTGACTAAACTTTAGCTTAAAGAAATCGAACGATGAACTGAAAAATATTTACTGAAACGCATATTAACCATTGAACCACGACTATCGTAATTCTTTAAATAAGACAATCTGACCTTCGTATGAAACATGCCATGATTTGAAATAAGAACTGAAAATTCTTACAGTAAAGTACTTTATTATTGAGCCAAGAGATTTCTGATCTCCGTATGAAACATGCAATGAATTAGATCAAGAACTAAAACTTCTTTACTGAAGTACAGGGTTTTTAGATCAATAATAATGACATTATTCGTGGGAAACAATCTGATCTTCGTATGAAACATGACATGCATCGAACCAAGAACTGAGATTTCTTGCAGTGAAATACACTATTATTGAGCTAAGAGATTTCTAATCTCCGAACGAAACATTCAATGAATTAGATCAAGAACTAAAACTTCTTTACTGAAGTACAGGGTTCTTAGATCAATAATAATGGCATTATTCGTGAAACAATCTGGACATGAATCGTAACATACAGATAAGTAAATACCATTCTTCTTACAAGTCATTTATTTTTCATACTGAGAATTTATTTTCTTGTAAGAAAACTCCGGGATCCGTTTTCCAAAGTGTTCAACTGAGAAAAGCATTATTCTCAATTATATTGTTTAATCACAAGTATGTAAATTCTAGAAGGAAGACAAATATCTTGAATTAAGTATTTATTTACTAGCATTGAGAATAATTGTGTTTTGATACAACCATTTATTGTTTTCCCCATATATGAATCACGGAAATTCTTGACCAATAGATATATTCTTGATCAGAAACAATGACATATCTTGTCCAATAAATATATTCTTGTTATGAGATATTACTCTTCTTAATCGAAAGAGTAATCGGAGAACTTCGAGGAGTACAATCTAGATTTAAGACATAATTGTCTTAAATTTGAGAATTTAAGATTCTAGACTTAAAAAAAATTACTTACTTATGCAAAGAAAACGTTGCTTTCTCATTGCAAGAATAGGATATTGCCTTGGTTAGAGAGTATATATACTTGGAAGAAAAATGAATAACAAGACAAATATTTACTAATTTTAAGAATATATTGTTTTCCCCATATATGAATCACGCAAATTCTTGACCAAGTGAAATATTCTTGGTTTAAAACAATTTTTTTTTTCCGTGTATACTGGACCTTTCAAAGGAAATGTACCTACATAGTCTTCTTATATACAATTTGAGTTATTTAGACAAAGATATAGTAAATAATGGTGGTCAAGTGAATAAAATGTGTGATTAAATACATATGTGGTTAACAATCAGGTACCGTGAGATAACCTACATAATAGATTATCTCAGAGTAGCCGGACAAATGAAATGAAGCTTCTATTGATATATGGAGACTGCTAGGATGGGGTATTTTGATAGGTAATTAGGAACCCTATGACCGGTTCCATTTCTGGAACCGGGGAGGCCGCATCCACCAACCCCAGGCCCCCAACGAGCAACCAATCCTCTCCAAACTGAAGGCATACTAGTTCTAAGTTATGCACAACCTTGGTGCTTTACAAATTAAATAGTACCGAATTGGGAATGAGTGCCCAATTTCGACAAGTAGGTTAGATGGAAATATATCCAGTCTAACGAATGCATAGCTCAAATCATTGCTGTTATGGGTACCAGCTGTAAACAGACATGGTAATATATATGATTAGGCCCTCCCGGATCATAGGACCAAGACGCCAACCGTCACCACTCAGGGTCGAACCTAATCGTCACAGTGGACGAGTCAAACAGTGACCAGTGGGTGTTCGAGGCTGTGTGATCATGTGGCAACTGTCCACGTTTCAGGGTCAAGCGATACCGCGACCAAACGCTTTCAAGACACACGCATATCACCGAGAGGACATAATAATACATAGGTAAGTATGATGGCATGTATTGTGAAGGCTTAGCCCAATACAATGCTTACAATGAAATGAGCACACATCCGTCAAACAGGATACATAGATCAAATTGAACATCGATCCTGTAGACAATTTGTTTTTAATATCCGAATTAAATCAGGCACTCACAAGGAATGGATAGGGACAAGGAATTGTCAAGAGTTAAATGAAGCTACTTTATAAGATAACAATCATTCACCCAAGTAATTTCCGTACCTTTTGAGCTTCTCATCTTTACAATGAAAGTGAGGTCTAATTGATAGGAACGATAATCCAGCAGATGGCTACATTTCAGTATAACCATCGTAATTAAGGTAGCTCAATTTATCAAACCTTAATCTCATCCTAAGCAAACTGAAGAGCTTGGGAGGCTCCTTGAGCGTGCCTAGAACCACTTATTCCGTATACACAAGGGTATTGTATAGTATGCAGGCTGAGTATAACGAAGAGCGTAGGTATAACGTAATGTTTTATAAGTTAAATCATAAGGCCCATTAATCACACTTTGCACATTAAATGCCGTCACAGATGTAGGTTAAGGGTCTACAATAGACATCCCAAGCTTATAGAAACTAGCCATCTAGGTTTAAATAAAGTAGGTAGCATCAAAAGAAAGCGTTAGTAGCAAATTGCTTAGGTAGGTACATATAGGTTAACGGCGATAAAACTGTTTTGTAATCTATTCATGTGACCTAAACTTTAAGGATTATGAAAGAACACACAGAACATACTTTCCGCATGTAAATCGGAATGCCGCCTGCTTCAAATGTTATCGTTCCCTAGCTGTAATTCAGAGGAATATGGAGTTGGTTGGCACCGTTAGGTATCCCTCCATAACCAGGCACATTGCTTGGGTTTCCTACGGGAAAACTAGCTAAACCTCCGCCGCAGCGCTACCCTCAACTTCTAACTTAAGAGACGATAAACGACAGCAATGACTTTACGAATGGGTCGCCAGACTCTTCGACCCAAGACAGTAATAGTACGCTTATATTTAGCGTTCTAAAACGCCTAATGAAAGGAGTCTTGATTTTCGTAAAGGCCCTACACTTCCTACGCTAAACAACTTTACGAATGGGTCGCCAGACTCAACGATCCAAAGCAGTAATAGTACGCTTGTATTTAGCGTGCTACTACGCTTAATGAAAGGTGTCTTGATTTTCGTAAAGTTGTTACATCTTATACCCTACATGTATGAATATATCTCACAAAAAAATTCACGTTTCGTTTTATTTTCTACCCACAAAAGTAAATTATCATGGAAACAATCATGAAATCCAAATACAGACAACATATTAAGAATAAGAAGAACAAAACTAAGACAACTCACCACCAGACTTACACGCAGCTACCAGGCTCGAAGGCTGCTCAGGCAGGGCCACCGCTTGTTCCTCGTTCCCGATGAATTCTTGAAGACTGTCACAAGCCTGCACGGGCAGAGCTTCTGCTAGGTTCTAATTCGCGACGAATTCTCGATAAAACTCCCTGATATTCTCCGGTACGCCCCTTTTATTTCCTCCTACTACCCCCTCCTTTCCAAATTTTCGTTCGCCCCACCGATAATCACGCCACTACACGTCATCTCTTCCGAGTTGCCATAAAACAATCCGTTTCAAAACTACTACCAACTATCGACTATTTGAAATTAATAACGGAACTATCAGCCTAAACGAATAAATCCACTTCAACCATAATTTATTCGATTCTATGTTAAAAGTAGCCTCACATTAAATCAATTGTTTTGCAAATAGTTTATTTATATTCATTACTAATATGTACTAATTTTATTTCATTATTTATTTTCTTTCGACTATGTTTGCTTTTCGCTTTTATATCGTATTAAATCAATTATTAATCAATTACGCCTAGAAAAATGTGCGAGTTCAATCCTTGTTCTCTTCTACAGTCTTTTACAGTTTACATATTGAACCCAGAGAACATGTCCTTTACTTTTATTCTACTTTTAGACCGACAATGTACGAGTAGTGAGAAGGGTATTTTAATGTTAATCTGCAACATCTGAAGCCGTTCTGAACAGCAAGCCCCCATCCTCTGACCGCCAATGCAATCTCGATGGGTGGGACCGTCACAATCGCCCCTTAAAATATAACGTAGTTCACCGAAGTGATATTTTACCTATAATAACGGGTACAACCCATCACGATTGCCGCAGACAATACAACACAACCACAACCAGTCTAGTATCAGACAGAGCCGGGTGCCTACATACATCGTAAGGTAGTGTAAATCTTTCCCATAATAATTCACTATGGAAACCTAAGAATTAATTTATTAAGAAAATATTAAAATTGAATTATTGTATACCTTAATTTTGTTAGAGTGAAATAAGTATTATGATAGTAATTCCTATTGATCACCAAATGAGATGGATTGTGAAGGCAATGGTTAGTTGGTAAAGGTAAGTAAAGCAGGTCCTAACTATCTTCCAATACAAATTTAGCCACACTAATTTCGATGCGGTGAGTTGTATTGATATTGCAAAGTCCTGTGGATTCACAGAACAATGCTTATCAATTATGTTTGTAGAGTGTGCGTAAAGATATGTCAGCTGCATGGGAAGTGTATTTGCTTGCAGTAAATATAATCACAAATTAATGTCGTCATAGAAGTCTACGCATAAAGAGAGTTGTGAGTTCCCTAAAATCCGTATCAACTTCCTGAATAGACACTCACTTATGAAAATACCACAGAATGTGTAAAGTCGACTGTAGCTAAATTAGTATTTTTATTTTCTCCTTGTTTGCTTAGTTAGAATCCAGTCGTCCCACACCTTAAGTGTGTGTGTAGTTTAACCATATCAAGGCAAACCACTTCTCCATCTCGATACCAAGCTTGATAGCGGTCCCGCAACACAACACTATCTCTTCAAGCCAGGACATGACAGTCTATAGCAAGGAAAGCCTGGTTGTGAGGCAAGCTCAGTCCTAGCGACTCAGAGTAATGGTATTACCCCGCCCTTCAATAATAAAGTCATTCCTTAACAGCCGTCAAACATAGCAAGTGCGAACGGTCCACCCCACATGGCTCGAAACCCAAAAGTGTTCACCGCAAAAATGGCGCATGTGTAGTGTGGCTCATTTTAACTTAACTGTGTAGTCGAGGAAATGTGAAGGTACCTTAACGGTATGCTTAGACCTCGGATTCATCAATCTCGAGCCCGTCTACTATCCTAACTCTTAGCAATCCTTCATAAATCCGATTGAGGTGCATGCAGAATGACTGGACTATAACCATGCCTCGCAATTCTACTCCCTATAGTGCTGGTTGGTTAAAATTCGTTTTTTATTATTTATAGTATGCATAACGCTAGTTTGTTTAATACCAAATGAGATTCAATTTCTATATATGTGTGAGTAGATATATGTGTTTTAGAACTGGGACAGATCTCATGCTCCTATGTTCAGGCTTAAGTAAAACTACAACACTACGTTATTTCCTGCCAGTATGACAATCTCAGCGGGAAAAATGGTTGTGAGTCATTCAGCGCTGCCGCACAGAGTAGACGATTATAGAAGATTTTGTAGTTCTCTACATCGACTTATAATCCAACTACTCCATTCCCCAAAAATAGTCAGACCTTGTGGGCAATGAAAATAAAGGGGCCAATAGCCTTTACTCCACCCGAAACAGACCCAAAAGACACGTCCCAGTTCTCAAACATTCATGTAGAGTGTGCAACCAATATGTTCATAACGTGTATAGTCGAGATTCTGTGAAGACCCATTAACGGCATGCTTAGACCTCTAGTCCATCTCTAACCTAACACCTTGCATAATCTTCACAAAATCTATTTGTGACGCGGTGTGAATAGGCAATTGAATCTCAACTGGTCTCATAATCTCATAGCTTTAATTATAGTACTAATCGGGATGGTCCTTCATTCTGATTTTAATGAACCCATTCCATACACTCATACAATTCACTAGTATACATCTCATAACAACAAAAAAATCATCATACACGCTTTCATAGCAAACTCCCGCTGCCGAGCTCACTACCAACCGACCAGTACTAATAAAGCAAAAGAATTCTCATTATTTGCTCTTCCCCTTTTTTATGATTATTATCATATATTTATTATTATTTTTATCTCCTTTATTCATTTAAATACATATAAATTACATTTTTAAATATATCCCAAAAATACAATTTCCCTTTTATTATTATTATTATTGACTGTCAGTTAAACTGGAATTCCGATTTAGGAAAATAGTGTTCGAATTAATTTCTTACGCACTATATATATATGAAAAAACTGCAACCAGGTTTACAGTCATAACTGCATATCACGAATCTCCCTCAGGGTAATAGACCACCATCTAAATCAAATGACATTTCTTCGTGATTCTACAGGTTTCACCGTGATTTTAATATACCACCACCATTGCTTCAGTGCTCATTCGAATGATTGCCTCTTATGATACAAAAAAAAATCGTAAAAGAATAATTACATTTATTAGTTCAATTATGTATCTGTTCAACACAATTTCAATAGCCTAATTTACACACATTCTAATTCTAAAATGATCAACCAGTGAACCATACTTAAATCTATCACTCGTACCACAAATAATAATGTTCTAACATTGACTAAATCTTAATAACTATGATTAACATTAAATTATTCATGTAGTAATATTAACTATCCAATAACTGAAAACCTTCAAATACACCTTCAATGAGACCTAATATTTCAATTTTAAATCATATTAGTGATTAATCTATTGGTAATATTTACTCAAATGAATTGTATTAAAGTTACCTCTAATTTGTTTGGTCTTAGGGTCCATCAAGGTGTAAACATTTGCAAAAGGAATTGCACAAACTACATACGGTCCTTCATACATTAATTGAAACTTTTTGGTAAGCTTCTTCTGTGCTTCTGATTTATTAGTCTTACGAACTTTGACATAATCCCCTATCTGAAATTCAATTAAACGATGTGACTTATTGAATTTCACCTGTCGTTTAACACTGTTATCCTTTAAATTTTGTCTCACTTGAGTTCTAATTTTATTTATGTCTTTAGTTTCTCTAATTGAGGTAGACAATTATCAAAAGACATGCTGTTACTTGTACCGTACAGTATTTCATTAGGAGTGAAACCCGTGCTCTCATGAAAACTATTATTATACAAAGTTTCTATCTTACCAAGTATTGTGGCCCAACCTTTGTGGTTATTATGGCAATATGTCCTAAATAGACGTCCTAATTCTTTGTTTACCCTTTCTGTTGTATTAGGCCTAGGGTTTCGGACCGTAGTGTAAATAGGTTTTATATTCATATCTTCTAAAGCCCGCTTCCAGCTTTCAGACGAGAATTGACTGCCATTATCTGTCATTACTACTTTGGGCTTAATTATTTTGACAAACTGTCGTAATTTAGTAATTACTGCGCGCGAAGTAGCCTTCGCCAAATCATACAATTTAACAAATTTACTAAACGAGTCCTGTATTACAAGTATATAAGCAGCCCCAAACCTCCCTTTTGGTAGTGGCCCATATAAATCGGCCATTACCAGGTCCCCTATTTGTTCTGTTACAATAGATTTGCACTTGCCTACATACTTTATGTTGTCACTTTTGGAAAATTGGCAAATGTGACAAGTTCTTAACAAAACTTTTACCCCTTTATTCATATTTGGCCAATAGAATCTATCTTTTAGGTACTTAAGTATTTTATAAACTCCTTGATGCCCCATTTCGTGATGAATTTGAAAAATTACCTCTTCTCGCAACCTTGATGGTAAGTATATTACATGTTTATCTGAATCAACCTTAAAATACAGTACTTTATCTTTGACATAACAACGTTGAGCAATTCTACCTAACCTACCGCTATGGTTAATATTAGCATTATTTACAATGTCCAAAATTAATTGAACTTCGGTATCCTTACTTTGAAAATCAGATACGTTTTTTAGATTAAATACCAGTGCCTTGTTTTTAATATTTTCCATATAATGAATTTCTGGACAATATACCCTATCCTCCTGTATCATCGGTGAATCAGGCGGGAACCTAGACAGTACATCGACTGCGACATTATCTTTACCCTTTACGTGTTCAATGGTATAATCAAACTGTTCAAGGAAAAGTATCCACCTAATTATCCTACTATTATATAATTTCCACGATCTAACAAACGTCAGTGCCTTATGATCTGTCCTAATTATTAGTTTTGCACCCCTCAAATAGGTCTCGAATTTTCTTAAACAATAAATTATTGCCCAAAATTCCTGTTCCGTAACAGTCCATCTTAATTCAGCGCCCCTCAAAGCTCTACTACAGTACCCTAGTATTTTCATTTTCCCTTGTTCATCGTATTGAAATAGGACTCCAGCTAAACCTACCCCAGAACTATCCGTTTGTAGATAAAAAGGTCTAGACATATCCGGGTGATGTAACATTATTGTCTCTAAAAAACTATTTTTTAATTTCTCAAAGGCTACCTGTGCTTCCGAAGTCCATGTCCATCCTTTACTCTTTTTTAATAACTGACATAAAGGTTGAATAACACTATTATAATCAGGGATGAACCGCCTATAATAATTACAGAGACCTAAAAACGCCCTTAAATGTTTTATTTTCTTTGGAACTGGAAAATTCTTAATAGATTCTATTTTCTCAGGATCTGTTTTAATTCCCTCCGTAGAAATAATATGACCTAACATCTTGACTTCTTTACAAATGAATTTACATTTTTCAAGATTGCATGTAAGTCCTGCTAATTTTAACTTGTTTAGTATAATGTCAATGTGTTCTAAATGTTCTTCTAAAGTGCCTTGTGTTAGGATGGCGAGGTCATCAAGGTAGTTCACACAAAATTGTCTAACCTCAGGCCCTAGTATTTGATCCATCGCTCTACTAAAACTGCCTACAGAAGTCTTAAGTCCTTGTGGCAACACATTATACATATAAGACTTTCCATTAAACGTAAATCCAGTATACTTTTTACTGTCTTCTGAAATGGCGATTTGAAAATAAGCATTATTCAGATCTATTACACTAATATAATTAACCCCATGGAAAGAATTTAACACATCTATTTGCATTGGTGGTGCTTCTGCCTCAGCCACCATGTATTTGTTAATTTCACGCGCGTCCAATAAGACCCTAATTGAACCATCCGGTTTTAAGGTGAAAGTCAATGGACTACAATAAGGTGTGGAACCCCTAGATATTACCCCCATATCAACCATTTCAGCTAACTTCTCCTCCATTTGCTGCCTATATGCATACGGAACTGGATAGGAACGTTTTATAATTGGACTATGATCTAACATTTTTATAACATGTTGATAGCAGTTTGCTCGACCTAATCTTTTCACAAAGACATCCCAATGTTTATTTAAAACCTGTCTTAATTTATTTACTTGCGTTTCTTTAAGAGGCGTACCAATTTTCATTCCCTGTAAATACTTCCGTGAGTCAAAATTACTATCTACCTTCGCAATTTCAGCAACCCCTTGTCCCTCAGATATATATTCAATAAATGGAATCAATACTCTTTGACCCTTGTGATTAATAGTTAGCCCTACAATTGGCTTTTGTAATTTTATATTAGTGTTATTTGCTATGAGCCAATCAAACCCTAATATCATTGAATGAACTAAATTTGGCACTATAAAGAATCTAATTTCTAATTCAATCACCCCAAATCTCACAGGCAATAATACCATCTGTTGTATTTTAGCGCTCTTTTGACCAACTGCCCCACGAATTTGTATTGGTTTAACCGGTAACATATTTAACTTACTTCCAACTTGTAACTTTAAAGTTTCCCAAAACGACTCAGAAATACACGTAATATCGCTACCCGTATCGACAAGACATATAACCCGCTTACTAAATATTCCTACCTCAATCTCAGACTTAACTATCTCTAATTTGTCCGCAGTAATATTATCTTCTTCGTCAAATAATGAAGAAACTATTTCAGTTTGTATTAATGGCCTAGAATTTAAGTCAGATGGAACCTTTAAACACTCTACAACTTGCAGCTCAAAATTTGTCAAGTTAATTTTCTTGACACCTGACCCTAAACCTGCCTTATCGCACTGTCCTTTAATAGCTATTGGTTCCCTTATTCCATTATTATGTCTACCCAATGTCTGTCCAGGCTCCCACCCGAGTCCAAGCATAATTTTTAGAGCAACCGGAATTTTGTTAGCCCCTCCTACTGTTGATGCACCGGGGCTTGTCACATCAACACCTAATAGTTTAAATTATTTGTTGGTTCTAGGCTAACTATTGAAATGTCATCAGCATTATCTACAATATTTACATCATTCGTCCTAGCTCTTTTGTTTGGTGTAACTTGACTCATTGACCTAACGTTGAACTGTCTTTTCCGCCCCTGCGTGGCCTTATTCTGTTGATGATGGGTAGGCGCCTTAGGTCCCTGAACATTGCTTGAGGGAGCACTGATGCTATTGCCCTGGCCGCTTTGCTTGTCGATATTGTCCAATTTGCGTAGGAACTCCGTAGCTTGAAGGATTGAAGTATAGTTACTTGTGGACCAGGCATATTGAACATCCTTCGGGAAATGATTCATTATCTCGCTTATAAGTTGCCTTTCCTGAATAGGGTACGTCAACATCTTCGCTTGTCCACATAATGTAATAAAATGTCCCAGCATTGGCCGAGTTCCGTCCCAAGAATTCTGACTAATCCTTCTTCTCAACTCATTTTGTTCCGCTTCCCCCCAATACGTGTCTAGAAAATCCCTCTTGAAATCTTCAAATTGTGTCCATCTATCCTTATATATCCGAGCCCAGTTCCTAGTTTCACCTTCCAGGCTATCAATTATAGTGTCAATAGTATCCCTTGTCTCTGGCCCACTTTTTCTTAAGTAAGCAGTCAAATCCTCGATGAAAGTTACCGGATGCTTGCCCTTAGCAGGGAACTTGGGCTTCTCTGAAGGTAACTGGGCCACGGGATAATATACTGTAGATGGTCCAGGCACATTTTGTACAACTTGCACCGGAGGCTGGAGAGCCGTGTCCCCTTGTACAGATGTGTCGGTCGACCCACTCGGTGTAACTGCAGATGTGATTCTATTTTCCAAATTGGTCATTTTTTCATTGATGGTGCTCATTGCCTGCTGCACCATTCGAGTCACAAAATGTAAAGGATTGGTTCTCACTACGGGAGCGGGGTTATTTGTGGAGGCTACAGGGGTCCTAGTGATAGGCCTCCTAACCCTTGTTTTTCCTGACGTGGCCCGCGCCTTAGGCATTCTTGATGTTAATCTAATTAGCGAAGACAATCCCGTCTATTGTCGTTGATTTATCGTATCCACCCGCCGAGTTACCGCTCGGTTTAACCTGTAAGATTAAAATCTTACGTCGCGATAAAATGTTAAATACGCTGGACGACCTAAAATAAAGTCTTCCTAGTACTACTCCCTAAGTCCCGACCTATTATTGATTGGCTATCTATAGTAATTATTTATTTGTTATATGCATCCGCTGTTTACGTTTTGAATCGACCTCTAAATAATTCAATTCAGTTTTTAATGAAAGCAGCATCATATAAGAATAGTAGAAAGAATCATTAAGGTCTAGACAATGACCCCATATGCACTAAGTATCTCAACCTTAATTGAAGCAGTCCAGCTACTACTCCACACTCACACAACCTTAACCTCTAAAGAAACTTCAGATAGATAGATAGATAGATAGACAATTCCTTACTGTACACCAATAAATTTACAGAAAGGTAGGTATCATGCATACAGTTTAATGCACAATGGGCGATAATTAAATATTTAATTAAATTTTCAATTCAACCATCGACTTTCAAATCTTTTAAAGCCAGATTTAATTTTCCGAGCCCCTAAAGAAACCATTTATCTATTAATTTCTCTAAAAGTGTATTCGCTACTTCTTGAATCCCAGGATGGTTTAATATGTAAATAAGGGGAAAAGTCAGTTATTGGAACATTTTAAATTTAGAACTTTAATCAAAGTTCGGATAATCCAATTTGAGATTTCTAAAGTTTTAAAATTTTAAAACAGTTCACATAAGTCATCACACATTGTTTGCACCAAGGACCACTTTCTTTCAAGGTTAAATTCAACTTATCAATACTATCTTTTACTAATGTCAAACAACGATAACCCTATCAATAACAGTAGGACTCCACACTAGTTAATTTAATCACCCACTAATTTCATTTAAGCAATCCAAAAAAAATCTTCCAATCAACCTATATACTTCAATTTCCATTTACTATCTATATCACTATTAAGTTTGAATTTTCACTGGCTCCATTCAAGTTGTTTCTCAAAACTAATTTTGTTTATCTGTTATAATTAAACTAAACTTGATTTAATAAAATTTATTCTTTACATTTCAAATCACTAATGATGGCCAAAACCTATTAAAATTCTAAATGCTTATATGTGTATCGCTATCCCAACTATTAAACCTTATTATTTAAATATATAAGTGCATCGCTACATCTTGAAACCATATCCTCAACTAAGTTTTAGTTCAATATGTGACTAAAATAAAAGTATCATTGGAAGGATTGGAAGGGACACCTCACTAAATTCTAAAGTCTAGTCTATATAATTAAACTAACTATTTTAAAATTAATTGAAAACAAGCTACTAATTTAAGTTATTTAATTTTGTATTGCGTAGGGAATTATCACTAGGTACTCAAACCAAAACCGCTACCTCCACCTTCCTGTCTTTAAAGTAATTTAAAAAATTCAAAAAAATCAAAGTATACTGCAGTCAATCTAACATAAAGTCCATCTAATTATTTATTAAGTTCCCGCCCCCTAGCTTATATAGTCTGCTAAAGTATTCCTATCATATTGATAATTAATGTACTGCTATGAATGGAGCAACTGCATCCAAAGTACCAATGCCATGAGTGTGCAATAATGGGTACAATGATAATATGTAAGTATACAACTATGTAGTCAATCTTAGTTATTTACTTAAAAAAACATCTATATATTTAATGTTATGAATAGGCATTTGTACCTTGTTTTCCCTAGAACTGCCTACGAAATTATAGCTAAGAACTAGTTACTGTTGTTTCTTCCCTATGTCATGAAGTATCTGCTTACGATCTAATAATAATATTTCAACTTTAACAAAAACACTTCGCGATATAATCTACTTCCATGATCACATACAAGATTAGCTGATAACGCACGAGACCCTGATTGTAAGTTTCGATTTTAAATCCAAGAACTAATAAAACAAAGTACTTCATAATATGTCCAATTATCTATTTATTTATTTTTTATATCTACTTAGTAGGTCTATTAGAATTAAAATAAGAGTATAAAACCACGCCCTCTATTCAACTTTCAATGGATTGATCGCCCCTAGGTTATTTCGCTAGATGGCGCTAGTAGGTTCCAATCCAGCTACAATATTAAAATTATACATCTCAGTTATCGAATCCAACCTAATAAAATTTAACTATACGTTTTATACAAATAACTAAAAGCACATTCTATACATACGATGCAAAAATTTCAGATTTAACTACCATATCTAATGATAATTAGAGCTCATAACCTGCCATCTAGTGTCCCACCGCATCCAACTATAATGTCGAAGAGAATTATCACATAATAACTTCTTTAAAGATCCAGTTTTTGCGTAAAGTTTGTAAAACTATGTCTATTTAAATGTAAATTTACCATATTATGTAACTGTCCCAAAATAATTAACTAAGGTTTGTTCCAGGTGAACTTATTAAAAGTTCAAGCATTAAATCAATTATAGCGAAATCTTATTGACAGTCGATTCTCGTTACATTCTGAAAAATTTCAGTCATGTAAGCAACCCAAGTTCCGCCTAGCGACAATACCCCGAACTACCTTTAAGTCTACACTGTAAAAATACTATAAACATTTAAGTAGATAAAATACTAAATTTGAATAAAGGACATGGGCTCAAGCTGAAATTAATACAATTCAGGAACAAAATAACCATCAAATGACAAAAGATTTACTGGGAATTGAACTTACGATCATTTGACATAGCTAGGCATTCTAACCACTACTCCATAGCAGAATATAGTAATAAAATATAATTAAAATGACAAAAAGAGCTTCCCCTTTTGAGGATCGAACCCTGACCACCTGTGTGTTAGTTACTTAGGGCAATCCAATAGACCATCTCAGACCCTGCTAATTTTTCTAAAATTTAGGTTTACTTCCTACATGGCAAATCATGTAAATGTTTAAAGTCTTGACACACTAAATAAACGCTTCTAATATACTTTTTATACTATTATTAATATTATTATTATTTATAATATCGCCGCTTTACAAATATCTACTGAAATTATATAAAACACATTATTTTGATTTGTCTAATAGCTGTTATGGTGTCACTATCAATTCCCCAATCGTAGGTACATAGTTTTGTTGCCTATATTTTATGTTCTCGAGGCAAAGGGGAATCCAAAATATTACAGAATTTATTTCCGTATATTACTTCTACGAAAGAACTTTGTTCTTAAATATGGAATCATCTTCTAAATAAATAGCAATTCAACAATCGCGACATAGCACTTCCGCTGACGCGCTGCTGTGCAATGTTTTCGTATCATTTATTATTTACGTTAACATTTAAACTAAACCATCCCTACAAAATCTATAAGAAATTCCTAAATCGCTAATTACATAATAATAACATTTCATTTTACATGTATCTATTATTTAAATATTTCATGGGATTTTAAAAGACTTTAATTTTATCTTGATATTCCGTTGTATGCATTGTTTTGCAAAACACTCAGTTCACACAATCATATAAATAAATTTTATCGACTTTTGATTTTATCAGCTAATTTTACAAAGCCAATATCGTTTTTTCATTATGAAATCACCCTGAATACTTCAATAAGAATTTATCGTCCGCGAACGCCGTTACAACTAGGTACTTCTAAACTTCTTCAACAAGTAAGTTCTTTGACGAGCAATATTATCTAAATGAAACCTTTTAATCCCATAACCTATTGTTAATTCTATTTAGTACTATTGTGTATAGCAACAATGTAAAGCATCAACCTATGGCAGCAGTGCTCACACCTAAATACTAAAATAAAATTTATAATTAGAATAAAGTTTAACATTACAACGACTATCAAGCACCATGAATGAGGTATTATTTTGATCGGCTGCCTAACCTATCTCATCACAATGTCAGTTCAGTGAATACATCTTAGTATGCGAACCATTAACTTATGTATATTGTAAGCAATGCATTTAAGTTTTTATCTATTTCACTACCTACTTTTATAATTTGCACCATCTTTTGTACCATATTAGTTCATGCAACCACAAGGTACTTGTAACACTAAATGTTTAGATGTAAGTATCTATGTTATTAGGTATTCATATTTGTAACCATGTACCTATTCCTTATATAAGTAGAACTACTCTTTGATTCCAGTGAATAATGTACTTAACCTCAATTTCAGGTTTTAGCTTATATAAATTACTGTAAACCCTTTCATAAAGGACAGTATAAATGCATAAAACAACCATATTTAAGATGTTTAAATTCCTATAAATTTAAAGTATAGTAATCATATCTTTCTTTGTTTCAGCGTTTGAAAGAATCTATCCTTGACTCTAAAAGAGGAATCTATTATTCTCACACAACCGGACACTTTAATATAAATGACAGGTTCCATGTGCAAAGAAGAATTTGGATAACACTAGAAGTCAATGAACTTATACAGCTGTGAACTAAAATTTGAATGGTACAAAACTCAAATTAGATACAACTTGTACTTGGAAGTAGGTACACAATAGAATACAGTACAGTAAGTTTTCCATTGAAAGTTCCCTAGAAATACTCAAAATAATCTACTTTTTGCCGCTAACATTATACATTACAAATCTAATGTAAACTAGTGTATATGAATTTTATGATTTTCTACTGATTGATGCAACCTAAAACAGATTGTTTATTTTGTGATACTGACAGGCAACTATGTGACATTTGTCTGCTATGGGCAAATGTATTAGTATTTGACTTCATTTCATATGTACATGTACTTACATGTAAAATAAATTAATCTATTATATCACTACTATTACATAAGGCAGTATATATGGCTATGGTTTACCTATTTATAACTCATCACTTAGTAAATTAATGCAAATTTAAATATTAGGCATCTACTTAATATTACTTTCAACCCAAAATTTACTTACTCTGACTATGCCCAAACAATGAAACTGCACTGAAATTATGGTAACAGTCTATTATTCATAGCATCATTCTTAGAATGTTTAAAACAAGTTATTTAGCTTGTAATAATATATTCTGGCTTAGGTTTCTGCTTAAGGCATTTTATTATTAATCTATATATTTGATAAACTGTGTAAAAAGTAAGCTACTATATATTGTGTTTTCTTCCTCAAAGTTTTAATTGACCTTATGTGTATTTGTATGTATCAGTATCTGTGTATTTACTTGTGCCTAGGCTCTTGCTTGTAAATTTATGTACTTTTATGACATACATAATGTGTTGTTTGTGTTGTATTATTGTTCCTACACAGCAATATGGTTATGCACGCCCCTAAATACTTTAAATGGTTACACTACTCTACCTATAGCATTATTAGTCCCATTTTAGATATAAAATACTTCTCACCTTCGATATTAAAAGACATAGTGTTCCCAAGGTACTCGCTTATCCTCAACAATTTGCAAAACCAAACAATCTTGGTCATCACGGCACCAAATTGTAACGTTCCCCCCAATATAATCCTTTATGTGAACTTGAATCGCCCACTGATGAGACGTTGGACCTGAGTGCAGCAACTGCCTACAGTGCTGAAGGCACTGAAGTATCCGTTACTATTATATCCTCCAAGTTTAGGAAGATACCATTGACATTTGGCTTTATTGTGATCGTCTAAGTATGGGACCCTTTATACGTTGTGTTTAAGCATTGTAGCAACTCATAGTCCTTTATTTGGTACATTGAGACAAGGCAGAGTACATGGTATTGAGAACACTGATTACAATCTAATTCCTATAACGATTTTCTGTCTAGCAATAAAGTTAAATAATGTTCCTATACAACTACATTGAATCCCTGAACCTAATATGAATTAAGATTTTGAATTTAGGAGCTACCTAGCCTCAGTGATACTTAGTGATATCAAATTCTGAATATTAAGTTCATTCCTAAGTGATCCTAGGTATAGACAGTTCAATTCAAAAGGTAATAGTTTTCAGTAAATATAGAGAATTGAAATTAAAATTAGAGTTAAGATTACCTATGTGCTTGACCTACATTGATAATTGTACAGAATGCCTGAGACTTTCCTGCATGAAGCTAGATCATGGCTAAAGGTAATAAATAGTTATTGACTGTTCTAAGTTACAGAAATAAGTATTAACAAGGGTAAAATATATAATCAATTTAGAAATATCCTAAAAATAACTGAATAATTAAAGGAATGGATATGAATATCTTATATGCAAGTTAGAATATAATTGGTAACACTTGTTGGCAGTCATAAAATAGTGAAACAATGCTTAACTACTTGTAAAACTAAGTTTCACCTTAAGATGTCTGCGAGTAATTGTTCTAGATAATTAATAGTAGGAACATTATATGCACTTAATACCGTCTAATCCTTTACTGATTAACATGATAAGTTGCTAAGGCTTTCTTACATGCAAGCAAGTTTAATTCCACAGTATGATATAAGTATAAGCATGTAGTTTAGATGGAAGTGAAGGTATAACACACTCAATATAGAGTGGCCTCACTATACTGGACCTTTCAAAGGAAATGTACCTACATAGTCTTCTTATATACAATTTGAGTTATTTAGACAAAGATATAGTAAATAATGGTGGTCAAGTGAATAAAATGTGTGATTAAATACATATGTGGTTAACAATCAGGTACCGTGAGATAACCTACATAATAGATTATCTCAGAGTAGCCGGACAAATGAAATGAAGCTTCTGTTGATATATGGAGACTGCTAGGATGGGGTATTTTGATAGGTAATTAGGAACCCTATGACCGGTTCCATTTCTGGAACCGGGGAGGCCGCATCCACCAACCCCAGGCCCCCAACGAGCAACCAATCCTCTCCAAACTGAAGGCATACTAGTTCTAAGTTATGCACAACCTTGGTGCTTTACAAATTAAATAGTACCGAATTGGGAATGAGTGCCCAATTTCGACAAGTAGGTTAGATGGAAATATATCCAGTCTAACGAATGCATAGCTCAAATCATTGCTGTTATGGGTACCAGCTGTAAACAGACATGGTAATATATATGATTAGGCCCTCCCGGATCATAGGACCAAGACGCCAACCGTCACCACTCAGGGTCGAACCTAATCGTCACAGTGGACGAGTCAAACAGTGACCAGTGGGTGTTCGAGGCTGTGTGATCATGTGGCAACTGTCCACGTTTCAGGGTCAAGCGATACCGCGACCAAACGCTTTCAAGACACACGCATATCACCGAGAGGACATAATAATACATAGGTAAGTATGATGGCATGTATTGTGAAGGCTTAGCCCAATACAATGCTTACAATGAAATGAGCACACATCCGTCAAACAGGATACATAGATCAAATTGAACATCGATCCTGTAGACAATTTGTTTTTAATATCCGAATTAAATCAGGCACTCACAAGGAATGGATAGGGACAAGGAATTGTCAAGAGTTAAATGAAGCTACTTTATAAGATAACAATCATTCACCCAAGTAATTTCCGTACCTTTTGAGCTTCTCATCTTTACAATGAAAGTGAGGTCTAATTGATAGGAACGATAATCCAGCAGATGGCTACATTTCAGTATAACCATCGTAATTAAGGTAGCTCAATTTATCAAACCTTAATCTCATCCTAAGCAAACTGAAGAGCTTGGGAGGCTCCTTGAGCGTGCCTAGAACCACTTATTCCGTATACACAAGGGTATTGTATAGTATGCAGGCTGAGTATAACGAAGAGCGTAGGTATAACGTAATGTTTTATAAGTTAAATCATAAGGCCCATTAATCACACTTTGCACATTAAATGCCGTCACAGATGTAGGTTAAGGGTCTACAATAGACATCCCAAGCTTATAGAAACTAGCCATCTAGGTTTAAATAAAGTAGGTAGCATCAAAAGAAAGCGTTAGTAGCAAATTGCTTAGGTAGGTACATATAGGTTAACGGCGATAAAACTGTTTTGTAATCTATTCATGTGACCTAAACTTTAAGGATTATGAAAGAACACACAGAACATACTTTCCGCATGTAAATCGGAATGCCGCCTGCTTCAAATGTTATCGTTCCCTAGCTGTAATTCAGAGGAATATGGAGTTGGTTGGCACCGTTAGGTATCCCTCCATAACCAGGCACATTGCTTGGGTTTCCTACGGGAAAACTAGCTAAACCTCCGCCGCAGCGCTACCCTCAACTTCTAACTTAAGAGACGATAAACGACAGCAATGACTTTACGAATGGGTCGCCAGACTCTTCGACCCAAGACAGTAATAGTACGCTTATATTTAGCGTTCTAAAACGCCTAATGAAAGGAGTCTTGATTTTCGTAAAGGCCCTACACTTCCTACGCTAAACAACTTTACGAATGGGTCGCCAGACTCAACGATCCAAAGCAGTAATAGTACGCTTGTATTTAGCGTGCTACTACGCTTAATGAAAGGTGTCTTGATTTTCGTAAAGTTGTTACATCTTATACCCTACATGTATGAATATATCTCACAAAAAAATTCACGTTTCGTTTTATTTTCTACCCACAAAAGTAAATTATCATGGAAACAATCATGAAATCCAAATACAGACAACATATTAAGAATAAGAAGAACAAAACTAAGACAACTCACCACCAGACTTACACGCAGCTACCAGGCTCGAAGGCTGCTCAGGCAGGGCCACCGCTTGTTCCTCGTTCCCGATGAATTCTTGAAGACTGTCACAAGCCTGCACGGGCAGAGCTTCTGCTAGGTTCTAATTCGCGACGAATTCTCGATAAAACTCCCTGATATTCTCCGGTACGCCCCTTTTATTTCCTCCTACTACCCCCTCCTTTCCAAATTTTCGTTCGCCCCACCGATAATCACGCCACTACACGTCATCTCTTCCGAGTTGCCATAAAACAATCCGTTTCAAAACTACTACCAACTATCGACTATTTGAAATTAATAACGGAACTATCAGCCTAAACGAATAAATCCACTTCAACCATAATTTATTCGATTCTATGTTAAAAGTAGCCTCACATTAAATCAATTGTTTTGCAAATAGTTTATTTATATTCATTACTAATATGTACTAATTTTATTTCATTATTTATTTTCTTTCGACTATGTTTGCTTTTCGCTTTTATATCGTATTAAATCAATTATTAATCAATTACGCCTAGAAAAATGTGCGAGTTCAATCCTTGTTCTCTTCTACAGTCTTTTACAGTTTACATATTGAACCCAGAGAACATGTCCTTTACTTTTATTCTACTTTTAGACCGACAATGTACGAGTAGTGAGAAGGGTATTTTAATGTTAATCTGCAACATCTGAAGCCGTTCTGAACAGCAAGCCCCCATCCTCTGACCGCCAATGCAATCTCGATGGGTGGGACCGTCACAACTGTTGAACCCAATTTTCTTAAACGCGCCCCGTAAGCACCTTACAATTTTTAATATAAAAATAGCAATTTTTCTTTGAAACTCATTTTGTATTTAATGCTTTTCATCTAGACTATTATGTAATTTCCATTGTTTAATCTAGTTACATAATATCCGTTGAAAATTGTAGAACAGTTTCATGACAGAGCGCTTTGTAGTTTGACATGCAATCCCGGACTTATCGACCAATGCGAAAAGCAATGTTGCTACAGATCAGTCTATAGATGAGTGATCAAACAAGATACTTCCACCTGCAGTTCTAGATATCATAATCAATAATAACAACTTTATTGTTTGACTCATCATCCCGGACTTAGTGACCAATACCGTAAAGCAATGTTGCTACAGATCAGTCTATAGATGAGTGATCAAACACGATACTTCCACCTGCAGTTCTAGATATCATACTTCATACTAACAACTTTATTGTTTGACACATAATCCCGGAATTAGTGACCAATGCCGTAAAGCAATGTTGCTACAGCTCAGTCTATAGATGAGTGATCAAATACGATACTTCCACCTGCAGTTCTAGATATCATAATCAATACTAACAAAGACTTACGGCACCAAGCCAACATCACCTGCAAGCCGGCCATAAACCTGCTGATTGATGGATGAGGCTCAGGCGCGGGCTTTTCTCTAGGGGTTAGAATGCCAGATGGCAGTAGCTGCCATAAAAACCGTATAAACCAAACCAAAAGAAGGAGATGGGGTAAGCAGACCTTGGGCTCTGATTTGAAAGCCTCAGATGCATCCAGGTACAATGCTAAGATGCTTTTTTTATACCTTTATTATTTAAAAAATGCTTGGTTCACAAAAGAAACTGACCATGTAGCCCTCATCTCACACACTAAATAACACTTCGGCCTCTTACTTAGCGTTCGAACGAACGCTGAGCGACCTCCGACGTCTGAGTCACCTCAGTGCCTCGCGGGCTCCGCGGATCGGGAGTCCTGAGTCTCTCCCGAACCCACTGCGTCGCTTCCTTCTCGAGCATTACCTGCTCGCAGAAAAAGGCAGCGGAAGCCCACACACTCGCGCTCCGCACCATCACTGTAAGCAAGACGCCGAGCGAGAAGACTCGCACTCCGAAGGCTGCCGCGAGGCCCCGCCTCGGCACCTCCCACGCCGGGACCATAAAAAAGGTAATCAGTAAACGTAAAGAAATAATAATATGAAAAGACTTGTTCTCCGTAATAGTGATAGTACCCATTTTCAGTATTTCAACAACATTAGTATAATTTTTTTAAACTTGCCTCTATTTTAATGTTAAATACACACTACGGCAACACGTCACGACAACATGTGCTCCCACACTAGCTTATCAAAGAAAATTAGTTTTTAAAAGTGCAATTAGGTAAGCAAAATAATGTCAAACGCATAAAAGGAGTAAAAGTTAAAAGAAAGGCTTTGTTGAAAACACCATCCACATGCAAAAACCTTATTAAATTGTCGACGGTGCCATTTCTAAGTGCATTTTATATATTTGTATGCTGGAAAACTGGCAATTTTGTACTAAAAATCACTAGTAAAGAGGTATTGAAGCAAAGCCTGTGGCAATAATTTTCATACCGGAATAATGTGACGCTAGCTTTATTCTTGAAAGCGCTTTTATAGTTAGTAAGTGTACGCCTTTATATTTATGTTAATGTAAAACGCAGTGAAAAGGAATTATTAACATTATGCTTGGATTTTTTAAGTCCGTATATTATCATTGCCAGGTTCTGGTTTTATAAATTTAGTGTGGTTAATATATAAACACTATATAAAGAAATTGTACGTGAGATATTTCTAACTTTACTTACTAACTGTAACTGTACTGTCTAACTGTAACTGGTGGTAGAAATTGGATGACACAAATTTGTCACAAAATTCGGCCGGGTAGGTACCACCGTGCACGATTGATGAGGCCGTCAAGCTGAGTGCCACCAATTTATTAACATGGTACGTGTATGTAATGGTGACCCTCTTTTCTGAGACTTTACCTTCAGCTTACCATCAGGCTAGGTGAAGTCAAATTGACGTGTCCTAAATATTAAAAAAAAAATATCCTAAAACAGACAGGCATGATTGTGTTAGACATACTTTGTTCTCCACGTAGGAGAGGTACCTACTGGGGTGTGTGTTGGGTAAGGGGTGTGTGTTGGGTAACCTTCCGATCCCGCTGCAGTCCGGGGGGAACGGAATCCGAGCGGCCGGTACACCCTGGGCGGCGGTCAATGGCTTCCCCTTCATAGGGTTGGCATTGATCGTCGGCCAATACCCAACGTGGCGGGAACACATCGCTCTCCGTACTCCTCTGCTTTCAGAGGAGTACGGAGTGGGTAACCTTACACCCCGGCGTCTGAAGACCCGAGACGGCGTGCGGTTTTAGTCGGTGCAAGCCCGACATAACCGCCCCCGCTGGCCGGCGGGGGGGTATCCGAAGGGATTTCCACACGAAAAAAAAAAAAAAGAAGGTACCTACTTATTGGGGTGTGTGTTGGGTAACCTCCTCGAGTGTCGCTCCGATTCCGATCCCGCTGCAGTCCGGGGGGAACGGAATAGGAGCAGCCGGTACACCCTGGGCGGCGGTCAATGGCTTCCCCTTCACCCCTTCATAGGGTTGGCATTGATCGTCGGCCAATACCCAACCTGGCGGTAACACATCGCTCTCCGTACTCCTCTGCTTTCAGAGGAGACAGGATGAGCGATGCTGTTAGTGGTGAGATGGCCCAGGGTCAGCCGGGGTGCGAGGGATATGCTCTATGGGTAACCTTACACCCCGGCGTCTGAAGACCCGAGACGGCGTGCGGTTTTAGTAGGTGCAAGCCCGACATAACCGCCCCCGCTGGCCGGCGGGGGGGTATCCGAATTGTTTTTACTGTCTACTGGTCTACACTTGCTACTACTACGTCATCAAGGCAGCCCATCTGTTGTAGTTATCTTTTCTTATAAATACCTAAAACAACAGTCCAGCTACTGAACTTGTAACTTGTAAATTAAAAAGTGGCAGGAGAGACATAAAAAAATAGATATCCTAGTTAACGTTCAACATTAAACTACAAGTTTAACTACACGTACAAGTACGTGGTTCTGAACCCACGCTCATGGAGGCTGGAGGCTGGAGGGTCTTTCGCCAATCATAATATCCCTTATAATAAAAATGTTCTTGATATCAACGTGTGTGTGTGTATCATTTAGATGAGCTCTTTAATACATTACTTGTAAGCGTAGATCATTTTTATAAATTACAAAAACTAAAATGTCGAAGGAATCTCCAAATACACGTCACAAATTTTTCTATCAGAAATTCATTGTTTCGTGCTATCGACAATCACATAAACAACACGAAAACTTTATAGTTTGCACAAATTGACTGCCCCGAACCTGCAGTAAAATATTCTAAGGAAAATTTGTATTCATTGAGTATTGTTCCACTTTACACATGGAATACAATGAAAACTTTCATCCGATATTAGTTTTCAATTTTCCGAACCATCTCATTTGAACCTGAATATGAAACATCGTATTCAGAAAAATTCGGAAGCAAAATTTTGGTTAGCGAATTTTATAAAGTGAACCATGTACGCGTTTATTTGGACGGGCAATTTGACATATTTAGGTGGATTTTTGCATACATTTTGTCAGGCGTCAGTCCTTCAATATGCTCCAAAATTTTATTGCTACCAACCAACAAATTAAAAAAAAGTGATAAGCTTACGATGGATATGGTTTAATTTATTTAGAATAGGCATTATATAGCTATAATAGTCACTACCATTTGCGTTTTACATAATCTACATAATGCTTCTAAATAAATAGAGAACAGTAAGGAACCGTAAGGGATGGTAGTAAATTAAACTAGGACGGTTACCAGCTTCGCAATCAACCCAAACTTAAGCGTAGCGAGATTAGCCTATCCAACAATAGGTCAACGTGACCGGTCGACTTTTTCCATTGATTTGGTTTTTCGGTGATTATTCCTCGATGGTAAGACCGATCTGGACATTCAACCCTTTACGACACTCAGTAATGTCTACTTGATCACCGTGGCAAATTTGGTCGAGATCGGTCAAACAGTCTCGGAGGAGTATCATTTGTTTGAAATGTAGCTTTGAAACCAAAGACGCTTCGCTCGCCTTCGGCTCGCTACGCTTAATTAGCTATAAAATCATAACATAGTTTTTACAAACCGGACTAACTATATGGGTGGTTTGGACACGTAGAACGAATTAGTACTGAGCGAATAACATACCAAGTATGTAAGGCACATGTAAGTGGGCAGGCAAGCCCGGTTCGACCTCAAAGGACATACACTGATCAAATTAATGTGGTATTGAAAAAACGGTAGATCAAAAGCACAGGAAACCGGCGGGCTTGCATTAAAGGTTTAATGACAGTTAGAGGAAGCTCGGGAAGTGATCGTGATGTATATGTTATCAAAGTAACATGTAGGTAAGGACAGAAGCAGATGGCAAGCTGTTGTCTCTGTAAAAGGCTTGAGTATTATGTAGCGGTAGCCTAGTGGTAGTGGTATGGGTAAAGGAGTGCTGAGACGAGGTCTCGGGTTCGATCCCAGGTATTACCATGGCACACACCAATGACTTTTCGATGCGTTTCGAAGTTATGTGTGTATTTATCGCAGGTTTATAAGTGCCCGGTTAATGGCAATAGGCTCGCCACCTATTACATTGGGACCTAAACATAAACTGGCGAAATGTGGGTGCTAGCACCTCTGCCTACCCCTTCGGGGATATAGGCGTGAGTTTATGTTATGTATGTTATGGTATTATGTATGCATGTATCCAATAGCATTGTTACCTACACACCATAGTTGAAAATCTAGATAAAAATGCCAAAATAATTAACCAATCAACGATGGGACTGGATGCGCAAGGCGGAGAATCGGGTGCTATGGCGTACAATGGGAGAGGCCTATGTCCAGCAGTGGACTGCAATAGACTAATTGATGATGATGATGAATCAACAATATATAAAAAATAAATTAAAGGACTAGTATGAATGATCTATCATTACAGTCGGTGTACACTACAACATTAAATTTTGTTCAGGTCCGCACAGTGACTACCGACCTCCATGATCGGGGCCTGAGGACGGCAGTTGGCCCGCTCGCCGTCCTTACAGAAGCAGGCCGTGGCGGAGGCGTGTCGTGTGTGCCCTACACACGCCTGCCAACTCACCGACGCGGGATAAAACCCGACCTCACTAGGCGAGGCCGCGGTGGTGGCCAAAGTCCTGCCGGTAACCCTGGGGTTATCCTTTCGAGGGCTTACCCGGGGTGCCCGGCGATGGACACTTGGGGAGGACACCGTGTGGTTTTAGTCGGTCCGATTCCGACACGTCCACCCCATCGTCGGCACCGATGGGGTGATGCCAGTGGGGGTTTCCACACGTAAAAAAAAGGTCCGCACAGTTTTTTGTCATGTGTTTAGTAAATTATGCCTATTCTGTTAATATAGCGAGAAATGTGTCTTTATTTCTGTATACTTAGCGCGTGTCCTGATTTAATGTTTCTATCTTTCACACTCAGAAAATATTTACGATCGAAGAAAATGAGTCAATATTAAATTTGTCTATTCAAAGCCAAAAATAATATTTTTTGTGGGCAACACAAGCAACCCTGAATATCTCTTGCTTAAAAAAATAAGAAACTAACGCATTCTATGTTATTCTTTCATTTCCTTCCATTTTTATCGGTAGCATACTGGTTAAGGCCTGGCCTTATGTTCCAGAGGTTCCGGGTTTGAATTCTGGCCATTACACTACCGACATGAATCCACTCCAAACACAAGCGATTAAACTTGCCCCCTCCTGCTAAGGGGGAATATTAGTAATTTCGGTTACTAATATTCTACATGAAAAAATCCGAGTCAATTTGTCAAATCTTTGAAACCTAGCCAGTACTATGATATCACATCCAAAGTAAGAAGATCAAGCATAGTGAAGATCAAAGACGATAAAGATAGTGTGTGCCGCAGGTAATGATATCTTTTTAAACTTACAAAGGAAATCTGTTTGCACAATGCTTCGAGCCTCTAAAGTGTACTTACACACATGCTGAATAATCATAATAAAAAATGTCGTGAGAAAACAAACAAACATGATGCTGTATCATTCTTGCTCCGGAAAACAGACATCTCTAGTTATATAAAACAAGCAGCACCATGCAGTTTCACCCGAGTTTCAGTCCTGATCCCGTGGGAATACCTGTATACAAAGTAGCCTGTTACTCAGGGATTGTGGCATTCGAATACTGAAATAATTCTTGAAATCAGTTTAGTCGTTTTTGAGTTTCTTTGTAACAAATTTACAAAAATACAAATCTTTCCTCTTTATAATATTAATAATTTCCCTCCAAATACATTTTTTGAAATTTTAGACGATCATACCACGAGCATGCTTCTTATAAAATTGAAATCAATCATATTTTTATCAATAAGAAATATTGTAGATAGAACAAATTCATCGATATTTAGACCTCTGGGTTAGTGAATTTGCTATCAAATAATGTGATTTCAAAATGACACATAACTGAACACTTGCATTTTACCTTGAAAAGGTTGATGAAGATACTTTCAGGCCCGTTTATGAAGGGCCAAAAATGGCGGCGTGCGTGCCTCGCGCGCTACTAAACAGGTGAGCTGATTCACCTTCAAGGTGTTGGTGGCGGGGTTGCCAGTAAAAGTGGCCAAGGCCTACTGAATGTTGGTGGGTATTCTGTACCGTGGTCAAACCACCTGCCTCGGCAATACGTCTGATGTCGGTTACACCGTGTGGTATTAGTCGGTTTGACTCAAAAATCACCGCTTCGTCAAGCAAACGATAAAGTGGGAGCTCCTGAACTTTCCACATGGAAAAACGCCTCCTTCACAGTGAATTAGTCACTAAAGACACTGGACAAGGCCAACAACTTCTTTTTAAAACAATTTTGCCGGGCGGCTCAACTTTCTGTAGCCGGACCGCATCGGTTTTGGTGTGAAGACAGCTTTAGCTGCTAACGTAACGTACAAAGAAGTATGTATAAAAAGTTTGGATGAAAACACTTCTAAATCTCTTACTGTCCGACACAGAGCGTGAACGCTTCCACGAGCTGATAAAAACAGCAATGTAATTACACCTATTCTACGACATTCTACACAACGCTTTCTAAACCTAAAGTAAGCATATTTTAACTAGCTTGTGTTATGTGTTCTAGAACGCAGATGAATAGACTAATATACTTTTTATTTGTAA
This sequence comes from Cybosia mesomella, assembly GCA_946251805.1. Classification (NCBI taxonomy): domain Eukaryota; kingdom Metazoa; phylum Arthropoda; class Insecta; order Lepidoptera; family Erebidae; genus Cybosia; species Cybosia mesomella. The sequence goes on along the minus strand of OX276402.1, from coordinate 4,725,435 downwards.
ATAAATACATATTATACATGATGATGCATTGCTCTAGATGTTTCCATCTAGAGCAATGCAAATAGATAGATAGATAGAACAATTTTTGCAATGAGAGGGAATCGAACCCACGCCCCCTGTCGTAGAAGTCGAATGCACTATATACCACTACGCCACAGAGGCCGTCAGATCTATTAATCGTGCATTCTGGTTAGGATAACTTATTCTCTTAAAGACTATGGTCTAACATACTTTACACAACACTACCAAAAACTGAGCACTTAAACTTTCTTCATCCAAACTTGTTTACCGTTTTCAGAATTAACTACTCGTCTGGAACTCATAAAAATGAAATTGGATTTCAATAACAGGCGACTGTAAAATATATACGAAACAAACCATAAAGAAAATTTATGACAGAGTATCAGAGTGAACAGTAGTAGTAGATAGTTGGGTCTAAACCCCAATAAATAAACATGAAGATTTGGCCGTAATATTGCTACACATTTCAGGACCTATAATATAGGAATAAATATATGGCAGTTTGTGTTGTCCTAGATTTAAATTTAATAAGTTATAGGTTATTTAGAAGCGCTATTTATATAACTCCTTCATTATAAATATCCCGTTAACACGTATACTAATATTACAGATTTATTAGTTAAATCGAGAAGGGCTAGGTATTTATATATGTTATAGCCTAATTCATTAAATTATAAAACAATGCACATTAAAACACGTTGCCAAGAAGACTTAATATTTATGAGAGTGTTATAGGGTTATCTTCTGCCCATTTTCTACCTCTAGGTCTAAGTTATGTGCTTCTATAATATCTCAATGGTATAATAAAATAAATCTTAGTTACATGCTCGGATGTAAGATAAATAAGATAAATATCGTATATTCTGGAAGTATTTTGAACGGTCAGTAAAAAAGTGCTCAATTAATACGTGAACCTGATATTCCTTATACACCTCTGCCAACCCTTTCAGGAATATAAAGGTGCGATATGAATGTAAGCAAAGGCTGGTTTGCTATTATTAAGCTCGAACGAAATCGACGAGCTTGTATAGAAAGAATTATGCAAGTAGAAGAAGTGAAAGATGTCTGACAGGATTGTAACAAGTGGAATGATGTTAATACTGCCGGCCTCAATGGGAAAGAGTCGTGAGAATTTTAGAAGGTATCAGTCATTTCTAACAACTGCTCTATGGGCAACCTTACACCTCGGCGTCTTAAGACCCGAGACGGCGTGTGATTTTAGTCGGTTCAAGCCCGACATAACTGCCTCCGCTGGTCGGCTTGGGGGGTAAGGGATTTCCGCACTAAAAAAAAGTACATTAAGTAATTTTCCTTACAGTTCATCAAACCATGAAACGAAATCAGACAAGTATAATCTCCACACTGCTTATCTTGAGCCTAAAATAAAGGGAATTTATTCAATTTATTCTAGGAATTCGTCCACTGTCAGAAATCGTCATAAAAATGTATGTCACGAAGGAAAAAGTCGACGCCTGCAGTATTGAGGTTGGATGCTATCCAAATTCAATGGTTTGGTGCCTGCTCAGCCGAAATCAATTTTATATTAGAAACTGCTATGTATTACTATAACTGTGGTAGATAATATAGCGTACGTGATGTTAATTTTTAGTCCGTAGTTCCTTGCTATATTATTGTAGAAGCCACGTAGGTTACTACAGTTGGCTGAACTTGTGTTATTACTTATATCCGGCATAGCCGTTTGATGGTGGCTGAACTCCTCCATAACCACTCGCGCGATCTTGACCAAATTTACCACGGTGATAATGTGGACACTGAGGAGTGTTTCGAAGTGAGATGGTTCATGTCCGATGTACCATTGAGGAATAATCACCGAAAAACAGTTTCACGAGCGCGCGGCCTTAGCTAAGCGCGCGACCGTAGTAAGATGTCTTATTTTCAAGTAAGAGTCCTGCTCGCACAGCTCAAATTCCTGAGCTCAAATCGGAAATCCAACGCGTCATTGGTGAGATACAGCCACATCTCTGTGCAAAAGTCATGGAAAATTTCATGAAAAGATCATCGGAGCCGTGGGGGTCATTTGTCGGATATTTACAATACAATAAAAATATCACAACTCTGTCATAAAATACTTGTTTTTATTTTAAAATGAAAAAGTGCACTCTTACTGAGACACCCTTTATTAATAAGTAATTATGAGTCAATATGAGAAAAAATTCTGTGTTTCTATTTTATTATTGAGATAGATCAGAGGAGATTAAAATAAGTAATAAAAAAAATCTTTTTAAAAATAAAATTGTACAAATTTGTTTATTTTTGTGCATAAGGTTTAAATAAATAAATAAATAAATGCCTCAAAATTCAGTTGCAAGATTTGACCCGAACTAATATATAGAGCAAGTTATATAAAAAGCTTGTAACAATAGTGTTATATACCGTGAAAAGCTCCATCTCTTTCCCTATACTGAGCGGCCCAAAACTGAATTTTTCGCGTCATAGAAGGCCCCCTTGTTTTGATTCTCGTCAGGCAAAGTGTTCAAAAGCCTTTTTAAAAAAATAATCACATTAGCACTACGGATACGGACATATTTTTATTTATAGTTTGTATATTATGGTAGACGTCTAATCTAATATGAGGTTTTAAAGAAGTGAGGCGTTTATGTTAATATATACATATGTATAAATATACAATATAATATATAAGAATTTCATATTTACCTGCTTAGTCCTCGTACGTCTCAGAAGATTCAACCTGGAAAGAATAAAAGAAATTTAGTACGCGAGGAAAAATGAAGAAACCATATTTATAGCTTTAATTTTAAAACAGAGTGTGGTATTATGTAAACAAATTTAATAAAGGTAGTTACATAATTATGTACGTTATAAAAGCAGTATATTTTTTGAATACTTAAAGCTTTTTTAGGTTAAAAATACCATATTACTTCGCGTAAGAGTCGGGAAGGAATGAAAATTATGGTACATAAATTCCTTGTACATCAACACTTTTTAGGGTACCGTTGCCAAATGGCAGAAAACGGAACCCTTATAGATTCGTCACGTCTGTCTGTCTGTCCGTCCGTATGTCACAGCCACTTTTCTCTGAAACCATAAGTACTATGCTGTTGAAACTTGGTAAGTAGATATATTCTGTGAACCGCATTAAGATTTTCGCACCAAAATAGAAAAAAACAATTAATTTTGGGGCTCCCCATACTTAGAACTGAAACTCAAATATTTTTTTTCATCAAACCCATTTGTGTGGGGTATCTATGGATAGGTCTTTAGAATTGACATTGAGGTTTCTACTATGATTTTTCTCTAAACTGAATAGTTTGCGCGAGAGACACTTTCAAAGTGGTAAAATGTGTCCCCCCCCCCTGTAACGTCTAAAATAAGAGAATGATAAAACTAAAAAAAATATATGATGTACATTACCATGTAAACTTCCACTGAAAATTGGTTTGAACAAGATCTAGTTAGTAATTTTTTTTTAATACGTCTTAAATCGTAAAACGCCATTACCATTCATTCAATCAACTCAAATATAAAATTTTAAAAAAAGCATTATTATGTTACTTGCTGCAACGGAATCCTTCATGGGCGAGTCCGACTCGCACTTGGCTGCTTTATTTGTCTATACCATAATATTATAAAACAAACTGGTGATAAAGGCCTTATCGATACATACAATACCTCAGATGTTAAAAGTTACCGTCTATCTTAGAGCGGATTTCACCAACAATAGTAATATAATAAAATTCACTTAACTGCAATTATATCTGACCTTAGAGTTTTAGGAGATTCGAAAATTACTGTTGAAACGTAATACAATATTAGTAATAGCTCAGCATTGGGTTTCACTTCCAAAGTACTTCTTCAAGTTGAACGGCGTTGATTGTTTCGTTAAATAAAGACTTATAAAATACGAGTAATAGGTCTTTACCTATGAAATTGCCGAAATTTTCTTACAAATTCATGAGTTCGTTATTCCTGTAATTTAATAGCCATTTCCATTATTTATATTTTGTTTGAAAGTTGATTTCAAGATTTTACAACTCTGTATTAAATTTGGTTTTTATTGGCCGCTTGATAAATTAATTCGATCTTCAAAAACAGTACTTATTAAATGCTATCCATTTTGATGATAAATTTCGTATTACTTAGAAGCTGTCACTTTTCAAAAATGTAATAAAAGTTGCTGTTTGTTAACTTAATTTTGTCTCATTCATACACAAAAAAAACATAAAATTTGGATTTGTCATTCCTAAAAAAATGCAAAAATGTTATTACTGAAAATTGAGTTTCCTCCAATTTCTTAAAGAAAAACGGCAATTTCATATGTAATGATCTAATAAAATATGGGTGATATTATAGAACGATAGTCATGCGTCTTGACTTGAGACTAGTTTTAAGTACCGATAGTATTCTGGAGATATTATGAACGTTAATTACTTGAGCGTTAATGAAACCTTGACTCAAGTTTAGCTCTACCTTTTAGGGCTTTCCCGTCATCGGAGCTAATGTTGAAGTGGATATGTTGTGTTATTATATTATATTATATAAAAGCGGTGATAGCCTAGTGGCGTACGTAACGGACTGCTGAGACGAGGTCTCGAGTTCGATCCCCAGTCGCCCCGGGCACACACCTCTGACTTTTCGTAGTTATGTGTGCATTAATAAATAATAATTATCGCTCGCTTAATAATGTGCCCGGTAGATGGCAATATGCACGCCCCCTATTACATTGGGACCGTAACATAACTGGCGAATCGTGGGTGTGAAATACACCTCTGACTATATCTTCGGGGATACAGGTGTGAAGTTATGTATGTTATATTATTGATATATTGGTCGATATTGTCGAAGACAGCCTCCGTGGCGTAGTGGTAATGCATTCGACTGCCACGACAAGAGGCGCGGGTTCGATTCCCGCTCAGTGCAAATATTTGTGTACATGAATATGTCTATTTGCATGGGGCTGGGTGTTTCTATGTATAATATGTATGTATTTACAAAAAAAAAGTATATAAGTATGTTTATCCGCATTCTGGAACCCATGACACAAGCTCGTTAACCTATGCTTACTTTGGGTCTAGAAAGCGCTGTATAGAATGTCGTAGAATATTTATTTATTATATTGGTCGATAATAATTAAGAGGGCGATACTTTTCCAGTTGATTTCTTTTTATATCGATAACGTCAATATAACTTCACCTCGGCTGATGCTAAGCCAATTGTGAAGTCTTAGGAATGAGAGGCACCATTATAGATACCAATAATGCTACCTGCTAATGATGGCCTTCAGCTTAACGACCTCATAAGATGCTTTTTCATACCCCGCTTAAAGGACTCGCGATTGTAGGAGTAAGGAAATACATGTGGTAGGTAAAGAATCTCTTTATGTAGCGGTGAAAAAAAGAAGGGCTAAATTAATTGCTTCTTGTATTGTTTTAAATAGAAAAGGAAAGGGGTAGGACTAAATTGAAAGAGTTCATCTGAACACTCACCATGATAGAGGCGGTAAAATACTACCAAAGGGGAATAATGATTAAAGTGAAGAAATAAAACAACAGAATTTAATTACTCTTTATCATTCGGGAAATAGAGAGAAAATACAACTGAAAAACGAGGTCAAATGGAACAAAAAGGTCAACGATAGCAAGAGATGCTGATAGCTCTGCAAACAAAAATATATGTAATTAAAAGGGTAGTAAAGTCGCTATCGGTATCAGCTTAACATATTTTAAGTTACTGATGACCTTAGATTCAAACCTAAAATAAAAAAAAATTGGAAAAGTGTTAAGTTTGTTTACAGAAGATTAAAAAACAATTTGCAAATGTGTGAATGTTCAGTGACTTCTGAGGGCGACTGTACTCAATATTTATATCAGACACAGACTATTATTTTGTGATACTTATTTTAAAATAAGTTTTGGTGTACTTCATGACATTCACCCATATGTTAACTCGATGACATCTATTTAAAATAAAAATTAAAAAAAAAAACCTTTTTTTTTTTCGTCCGGAAATCGTCTGTAAAAATATATGTAATTAAAAGGGTAGTAAAGTCCCTATCGGTATCAGCTTAACATATTTTAAGTTACTGATGACCTTAGATTCAAACTTAAAATAAAAAAAAATTGGAAAAGTGTTAAGTTTGTTTACAGAAGATTAAAAAACAATTTGTAAATGTGTGAATGTTCAGTGACTTCTGAGGGCGACTGTACTCAATATTTATATCAGACACAGACTATTGTTTTGTGATACTTATTTAAAAATAAGTTTTGGTGTACTTCATGACATTCACCCATATGTTAACTCGATGACCTGTATTTAAAATAAAAATTTAAAAAAAAACCTTTTTTTTTTCGTGCGGAAATCGTCTGTAAAAATTGAAAAGTCTTTTTTAAATATTTAACTGCATAGTCTTGTCAATTTTTTTTAACACAATCCTCACGCGATATATTCTTTAACTTATTAATTAACGATGATGGATCGAATACACATGGGTGAAATGAAACAACTCAAATAAAACATCTCGTCATCATTTAATATATTATTAACATTATGTGTTATTAAGTTTTATTGATTTTATACTTATTAAGATAATAGTTTATATAATAAACATTTGTTAGGGAAAGGGATGCTTAGATGGTTCGGACACGTAGAGAGGATGGACGAAAGGAGATTAACGAAACAGATTTATGAGGCAAGGGCTACTGGGTAACCCGGTAAAGGGCGTACGTATGCCAAGCAGATCGATGACGTTTTGAAGAAAGGCCAAGTCAGAAGTACTCGTAATCGACGTACATGTATGAAGACAATTATGAAAGTGGTAGCAAAGAAAGGCGAATGCCATGGTCGCACCGAATGTAAAAAAATGTTGTCTCTGCCTACCCCAATGGGGAAAAGGCGTGACTATATGTATGCATGTATAAAAACATTTCTTAATTATCTAAGTTATTCTAATCTTCGTCGTATATTCAATAGCTTTATGACCTCAGTGATTGTGAAAATTAAGGCCTGCAGCAATTATGTTTAGTTATTGTGAAAATTAAGACTTGCAATTGTTGAAGAAGATTTTTTAATTATTTGAGTGGAATTCATTGCATAGTTAGTAATTGTACTTCAAAGGATATTTTAAATAATTTGTTATATTGTCTTGGTAGAAAGGTAAACTGGGTCAAAGAAGACTGCATTTACAGAGTTATAATAATATTTTCAGTGTGAAAATGACTTAGTATTAATTATCTTGTACCTTCATAACGTTAAAACATTTTGTTCACGGACTTATTAATAACTAAGTAATAAATATTTATAATGGAATAGGTTTTTAGAAATTTAATTAAGAATATGATACTGCAGGTAGCAGTTTCTTTTTGGATTGGACAACATCTGTCAAGTTTGCTAGTATGTATTTATAAATATATGAGATACATATGCCTCTGTGGCGTAGCGGTAGTGCATTCGACTGCTACGACAGGGGGCGCGGGTTCGATTCCCGCTCAATGCAAATATTTGTATGCATGAATATGTCTATTTGTATTGTTCTAGGTGTTTCTATGTAAAATATGTATGTATTTACAAAAACAAAGTATATAAGTATGTTTACCTGCATTCTGGAACCCATAACACAAGCTAGTTAAACTACGCTTACTTTGGGTCTAGAAAGCGCTGTGTGGAATGTCGTACAATATTTATTATTTATTTATTTATTTTATCTTCTTAACGGCAGTTCTATCATTTATATAATGGTTTGTGTTTAGAGGCATTATTTGAGTAGATACCTACGGCAAGTTTCTATTATCACACCGATCGCCAAGGGCAGGGGGCATGGGAGACCCCACTTTTTAACATCAGGAATGGTCGCGTAATGTGCGGTAGAACAGAAGGTTCTTCCCACAGATGCAAAATTTGTATGAAGACATTATTGTTATGGTTTTCCTTGATACAAATATTTAGATTTTCTGAAGAACTTTTACATTTTAAAAGTTTTTACGGGTTGATACCATCAGTAGACATCAGTAGTAAAAAATATAAAATATATATTATTTACTAGGAGATACTAAATATGTCTACGTCAGATTGGACTTAGATCTGGGTATTTTAAGCGTCGTAACCTTTTTTTTTTCCTGCGGAAATCCCTTCGGATACCCCCCGCCGGCCAGCGGGGGTGGTTATGTCGGGCTTAAACTGACTAAAACCGCACGCCGTCTCGGGTCTACAGACCGCCGGTCTGTAAGGTTGACCATAGAGCATATCCCTCGCACCCCGACTGACCCTGGGCCATCTCCAGCCTCGAGATGGCCCCCTCTCCCGGCCTGCTTCTGCTGGGGTGACAGGCGGCCACACCTGCCACCCCCAGGCCTGAAGCGTGGTACCCTAACATGTTTGTTAATATAAAAGTACCTAGCTAAAATCACGCCTTGTAACATAAGCTATCTGCAGTAAAAAAATCGTCAAAATCAGTTCAGTCACTTCGGAGATTACCCAGAATAAACGTACAAATAGGATATATACGTAGGATAGACAGGTACAAATTTTTTAATAGTTTTTTTTCTAGGCATCAGACATACACTCATACGCTTTTTAAAAAAGCTGTTTTTTAGCCTTAAGAACAGATACATACTTCAATTTTTTTTATTTGTATAGATTGTTGGGTTTCGGATATTTTAAAGTTATTTACAAAAAAAATATAAAATGTATGTAAATCCATTGCCACCATTGTTAACATGGTACGTGTATGTAATGGTGACCCTCTTTCCTGAGACTTTACCGTCAGCTTACCATCAGGCGAGGTGAAGTCAAACTGACGTGTCCTAAATATAAAAAAAAATATAAAAAATATCCGCTTTCTATGAATTTGGTAAGTAATTAACAAAAACATAACCATGCAATCTACTTCGCATTCATAATGCCCATTCAGATAAAGTGTGCTAAGTAAACAACTCGTAAGCACGAAACAAAAGCATCACGAAAACTCTATAATATTTTTTACTCTACCACATAACTCACTCTGACTAAAAATAACCCGAACACCTAAATATCACTGAAAAGTAAGGAACATGTTATAACTGAGATAAAATTATTCTGGATGCATAATTTAAATCGCTGGATATGACACATTTTAGTTTCAGAAGAAAGACTGAGTTTTTACTACCTCATACCATTTGTTTTTTCATTCGTGTGGAAATCCCTTCGGATACCCCTCCGCCGGCCAGCGGGGGCGGTTATGTCGTTCTTGAACCGACTAAAACCGCACGCCGTCTCAGGTCTTCAGACGCCGGGGTGTGACTTCAGGTTGCCCATAAAGCATATCCCTCCCACCCCGACTGACCCTGGGTCATCTCCGGTTTCGAGATGGCCCTCCCGGACTACCTTATATATCTAGGTTAAATTAAGATTGTTCGGCTTTTGTCTGTAGTTTTGATATTAATTCAATAAAACTTTATCAAATACCTCACTTTACTTTGCATAATGTGTCATATATGTGTGTACCGACACCGTACCCATCATGGAGGATTGGCTAGACAGAAGACACGAAAGCCTCTCTTACCGACTGACGCAGGTGATCTACGGTAAGGAGGTCAACTTCGGGAACCAACCGTTTCGGATCAGGAAGGAGCCAACGTCTGAGTGCCATTCCTGCGACGCGAGCGAGGACTCGGGGCTGCACACTGCGGTTATCTCGCCGCCTCTCCCTTCCCCTACAGAAGGCAGCGCTTCTCGACACGGCACGTATTGCGAGGAGATTCCTGTCTGTGGAGCCCTAGCCACCGGTAGCTTGGTCCCTATACCCGATGCCGGTGGGACACTATTTTTATATTTTTTAATCTATTTGTTTTTTTTTTTATAGAATGTATTTAAAAATATAATTTATATGTATTTAAAATCTAATAAAGGAAATAATAATACTATTTGACCTGCCCTTTTTTCAATGCCTCATTAATTTGATCAGCGCATGTTCTGCGAGGCCGACCCTGGCCTTCCTGCCCACTTATATGTGCCTTACATACTTGGTGTGTAAATCTCCCTATTGTGGAGCATGAAAATTAAAGTTTTCTTAATATGGATGTAAAATTTATTGTTCCCTGATATTTTAGTAGGACCAAGTATCAAATAGTACCATGACCTTGGAGGCCCAAGTTAACCTCACCTGCCAGCGAACAACGAACGATAATCTGGTGCAGCGTTTTCTTCTGAGCTTGGAAGGTCAGACGGCAATGAATCGTGTAAAAGTATTTTATCACAAAATATTTTAAAGTACAACATACTTTTAAAATATATTGCGTGATATTTCCATCATAGAAAATAGTTTCAAACTTCAAATTCCTAATCTATCTTACTTGCTAGGTACATCTTGCACAACAGGAAAAGTAAAAGTCGGGGACGCTATGCTCTAAAGAGTCTAATATAAAAATGTTGTTGCTGTTCCTATAGATTTAAATCGGAAAAAGAGGACATCTAGGACGGGAGTTGGACCCGCGACCAGTCCCTTACAGGGGGAATGCTCTGATCAACTGAGCCACCTAGTCACCTAAGTGGTAGAAAAGTAAGCAAACTAATTGCTCAAAAATTTAATTGAATTAATGTTTTTGCTGTGTTTTTGTGTGGTGTAGAAATGTAGGTAGTTTGTTTCTGAATGTATAGCAGTCGTGTGTGCCCTACACACGCCTGCCAACTCACCGAAGCGGGATAAAACCCGAGCCCACCAGGCTAGGCCGCGGTGGCGGCCAAAATCCGCCGGCAACCCTGGGGTTATCCTTTCGAGGGCTTACCCGGGGTGCCCGGCAACGGACACTTGGGGAGGACACCGTGCGGTTTTAGTCGAGACACGACATAACCACCCCCGCTGGCCAGCGGGGGGGTATCCGAAGGGATTTCCGCACGTAAAAAAAAAAAAAGTATAGCAATCAGCTTTATTATTGATTCTTAGATAATTTTGTTTAAGCAATGTAGTTTTAGTTTAATGTAAGTGATCAAGCGCGGGTACTGTAAGAGTAGGCAAAATGCCACATATTCACAACCCAAGTCCTTCATGATATTTACGTCCAGTTTCAAATTCTTTACATTGTTAAAAATTTTTGCTCGGCGACTAAAGTCTGCATATTTACCTGCCCTTGAACGAAAACCTGTATTCACGACTAAAGATGATACAGTAAATTCAAACTGGTTACTGACAGTTTTATTATTAGAGTAATAATGAAAAAAAAAATAGGATTCAAAGTTCGCCCACCTTTTAGACATTTAAAATGCTTAAATGCTTGCTTTTTAGACGCTGACTGTACGGTCAGCGTCTAAAAAAAAAAAAAAAGACGGTACGTTGCTCGAGGGTGTCAGCATAGTGTGCTATGCTGACGACACCCTCGTTATGGCGCGGGGAGCAACGTACCGAAGCGCGGCACTGAAGGCCACGGCAGGGGTTGCTCAAGTCGTGGGTCGAATACGGCGGCTGGGACTTGAGGTGACTCTCCATAAATCCGAGGCTATGTGTTTTCACGGGCCTCGGAGGGGGCCACCTGCGGGAACCGGCATAACCGTAGGGGGCGTAAGCATCAGCATCGAGCCCACGATGAAATACCTTGGGCTCGTACTCGATAGCCGATGGGACTTCGGACCTCATCTCCGAAGTCTGGTCCCGAAACTGAGGGGGGCTGCGGCCGCGCTATCGCGGTTGATGCCCAACGTTAAGGGACCCAACGCCCCCACTAGGAGACTGTACCTGGGGATCGTGCGAAGCATGGCCCTATACGGGGCCCCCGTATGGGCGGAGACTCTGGCGGCCCGCAACGTGGCTGTTCTTAACAGCCCGTTAAAGGCGATGGCCGTCAGAGTCATCAGGGGGTATCGCACGATCTCCGTCGAGGCGGCATGTCTCCTAGCTGGGACCCCTCCATGGGACCTGGAAGCGAGAGCCCTTGCGCTGCTGTACCAGTGGCGCAAGGAGGCGCTGGAGCGGGGCCATAGGCCGGAGCCCCGAGAAATCAGGGCTCAGCGGTCCCTGCTCCGCCAGGAACTCATGGAGACATGGAGGGTGCGACTTGAGCACCCAAGGTGGGGGGAATCCACCATTGCGGCGGTGAGACCGATCATGAAGGAGTGGTTGGAGAGGGACCATGGGGACCTCTCCTACCGGATGTGCCAGATGGTTACCGGACACGGGTGTTTCGGTAAGTATCTGTGGCGCATCCACCGGGAGACAACGCCGCAGTGCCAGCACTGCGAGGATCCTGGCGAAGACACGGCGCTCCACACGTTGGTGGAGTGCCCTGCGTGGGCGAGTCAACGCCGGGATCTCGTTGCGGTCCTGGGCGTGGACGTTCTCTCGTTGGAGACCATGGTGAGGGCCGTGGTCTCCGACGGGAGCAAGTGGCACGCCGCCGCCTCTTTCTGCGAGCAGGTAATGCGCGCGAAAGAGACGGCGGAGAGGGAGCGGGAAAGAACCCTACCCCCCGAGTTTCGCAGTCTGCGGCGAGGACGCCGCAGACTCATCTACGCCCGGGACTACCGACCTCCATGATCGGGGCCTGAGGACGGCAGTTGGCCGACTCGCCGTCCTTACAGAAGCAGGCCGTGGCGGAGGCGTGTCGTGTGTGCCCTACACACGCCTGCCAACTCACCGAAGCGGGATAAAACCCGACCCCACCAGGCGAGGCCGCGGTGGCGGCCAGAGTCCGCCGGCAACCCTGGGGTTATCCTTTCGAGGGCTTACCCGGGGTGCCCGGCAACGGACACTTGGGGAGGACACCGTGCGGTTTTAGTCGAGACACGACATAACCACCCCCGCTGGCCAGCGGGGGGTATCCGAAGGGATTTCCGCACGTAAAAAAAAAAAAAAAAGCGTCTAAAATAGATAATAATTTTAAATTTGAACATAAAAGAATTCATTCATTATTCCATATGCTTCCATTATTTCATATGTTTCACCCCTCGAGCTACCTACAGACCAAAAATAAAGATTATGTTTTACACCCCTGCACGATTTCGAACAAGTGATGATTGGGGCGATATCTGGATGCTGGCCTCGTAAACGTTGCGACCCCATATTGAAAATGACTAGGGTTACGAAAAAATTTAGTTGATTAACATTTCATAGCTTATTTTAGTAATTTTTGTAAGTAGAAATGAACGTTGTAGGGCGTTCTTAAATTTTCAATCAGGATTTTTTTTTTGTGGTTTATGACTAGTCTAATTTAATTGTAACTGGATATAATAATGATATATTTATTCTGACAACTATAGCTCATACACAAAAGCAATAATAACATGTAAAGTAGAACTTATATGTATTTAAAACAAGTTGAATTCCTGAGACGAGCTCAGCCGAATACAAGGGATTTTCGATTTTGCGTTTTTTTTTTGCGATTTTTGCGATTTTTTCTTTATCTTGCAATGATTCACCCCAGCACGAATCTATTACCGAAAACAGCAACTTGATAGCTCATCTCCTTCATACCCAAAACCGTGACAGAAAATTGGTAACGACGACGACGTCGACGACGTCGACGACAACTCGATAGCAATAGGGCTTTTCTAAAGAAAATCCCTAAAAACCGGCCAAGTGCGAGTCGGATTCGCTCATGAAGGATGCCGCAGCTAGTTAAACTATTCTGTCTTGAAAACGTGATATTAGAAAGCTCAATATCATTTTTGAAGACCTATCCATAGATACCCCACACGTATGGGTTTGAATAAAAACAGTTTTTGAGTTTCAGTTCTAAGTATGGGGAACCGCCAAAATTGATTGTTTTATTTCTGTTTTTGTGTGAAAATCTTATCTTGCGGTTCACAGAATACATCTACTTACCAAGTTTCAGCGGCATACTTCTTATAGTTTCCGAAAAAGTGGCTGGGACATACGGGCGGACAGACAGACAGACATGACGAATCTATAAGGGTTCCGTTTTTTGCCATTTGGCTACAGGAACCTAATAAAAAAGTCGCGTTTCGTATCATTGATGACCGCAGACAATCGAGAACGGGTGGACCGATTTTCATTATTTTAGGTTTTTTTAATTTGTGTGCCTATAATGTGACCTTTTTGTGGTTTCTTTTTGCCAAACTCCCCACGGTTGCCCCACCGTCAGCCAGTTATGTCGACTTGAATCGACCAAAACCGCACGCGGCATCGTCTCGGGTCTCTAATGTCAGCTGGGGTGCGAGGAAATGCCTCACACCTGGGACCCTGGGCACTCTACGGCTTAGAAATGGCCGCCTCGGAATACTGTCCTTATATGAAATATTCACATAATAAATTCAGCTGTTAAGGTAACCAGCATAACTTGAACGAAGTTTATCAGGTTTAAAATATTCATGAAGTAGCGCGGTCGAGTACAGACGTGTCTGCGCTGCTCGAAACGAATATTTTATTAGCGTATTGCGCGGCTCTGGCCTTCGCAGTAACATAGACATGAGTGCGAAACCCCCCTTTTTTTTTTTTTTTTTTTTTTTCTTTTTTTTTTTTTTATCGTGCGGAAATCCCTTCGGATACCCTCCCGCCGGCCAGCGGGGGCGGTTATGTCGGGCTTGCACCGACTAAAACCGCACGCCGTCTCGGGTCCTCAGACGCCGGGGTGTAAGGTTACCCATAGAGCATATCCCTCGCACCCCGGCTGACCCTGGGCCATCTCACCACTAACAGCATCGCTCATCCTGTCTCCTCTGAAAGCAGAGGAGTACGGAGAGCGATGTGTTCCCGCCACGTTGGGTATTGGCCGACGATCAATGCCAACCCAACAATTTCACATATGGCTACTAACTGTCAGATTCCACTGATAGATGGGTAGCAACACCATGTCGTCCATGTAGATGTAGTTAATATTGTTGAGGCTTACTTCATCAAATCGACAGCCTACATAGGTAGGTATATGAACAAAAGTACCTATTATAAATGTTTTCGGTTAATTTTGTTAATTTCGGTTAATTTCGGAGAGTGTGCGCTGGAATTGCACAACTTGATACCTCCAAGCCCTTTCCACCAACGAACGACCAGACGCACCGCGACACGCTACCGCTACTTGGTGGGTACTCATACGCACGAAACGGTTCGAGTGAAATTGCCTGCCTGAGTCTGTGTTTCCGCAAAGTTATAACCTCGGAATCTACAAGTCTCGAGTGAATAGGTGCCTTCTAGGCAAACGTGTTCCATCGTAGACCACATCGTCACTTACGACCAGGTGAGATAGAGGTCAAACGTGAGAGTTTCTTAAAAAAAAAACAAGCATCGTCAAACTAAATTATTTCATTACAATCTTGCTTATTTTATCCTCAAAGATAAGTATGATTGAAATATAGTAAAGTATATTTAATCTTGGGTCTCGAACTAAACTAAATTATGTAAACCCAAGGCATATTAAATACCCTCTCTTACTTGTTTACTTGCATTAACTATTTCAACGGAAATTTACTAAAACTACAAGCAAAAGCCATTTAACATAATACTTTGTTTAGTAGTTTAGGTTTCCTCATAAGTAAACAGAGGCCTAATATCAATCCTCCGAAATTCCCAACTCCACAAACTTCAGACTCAACTGAATGAATAAACTTAGTTCCATATCTACTCACACAAGCGTGAAATCTAATCTCAAGCTTATATTACTTAACCGCCAAATTATAAGTTTGCACATTTTCACACTTTATTATACCCTAAAACTCACAATTTTAACGTAAATATGATTTATTAGCCACATATTTAAACTAAAACACGTTGGTCGGTCCAAAACCGTTTTCACCTACTATAAATATTTAGTCAATAAACTGCTACAACTATTTTAGCCCCTAATTCAACCTTTATAAATCATAATTTTCTTTGCTTAACGTTGATGCATAGAATTAAAGCTTGGTGAGCGCAACCACAATATTATGTAGTTGAAATTGGATAACCGATGTTATGAAGCCTCATAATGGTAAGGTTTAACTATAAATTTGAATAATATTTAGATGACGCTAATGACGTGTGGTAATCACCAGGGTCTTGTAATTAAATTTGTAATAAATAAAAGTATTTGGTTTGGTTTAGACCAAACTAAAATACTTTTTACTTTTTACACAACACTTGTAAATAAATTATAAAATAGTATCTTTCGGTAGAAAATTAACATGATACCTAATACCAATAAACAACATTTAAGAGTTATATTTGTTGTATTTATTGTATTTGTTTATTGTCTCAATATAAAGATATACAACGGCTCTTCAGTCAGCTGGGCCCACTCGATCTTGATCTACGGATCCAGTTGACTTAATACAGCTTTGAATAGGTTAACTGGGTCCGTTTGCAAAACTTGCAATTTGTATAGTCGTGAATATTTTTTTTTACGGCACGATTAGAAACCCTAAATGAAACTACCCACGAAAAAGTGGTCACAAAAAAAGTAACATGAATTTACGAAGTTGATGATAAAAATCTTGAACATTTTTATAGTAGTTTTACTGGGAGCTTTACTTTATTAGTTACATCCCAAGAGTCTATTAACTTATGGTTTATTATTGGGTCACAAAATGTCGAACGTGAAAGAGCGTTATAACATTAGTTTGTCGGTACACTGTGATTGTAACTCGTTATTTAGTTTCATAGATTGTTTTGACAGATTGATGAAAACTGCTATGTTTAGTAAAAAAAAAACCAAGCAAATTCTTATTACTATATAATTTACTTTGAAACGAGATGATTGCCATGGCTCCACCCGTGTGGTGTAGTTTTCCTGTTTCCCACATTAGCCTTTTCTCGGGATGAAAAGTATTCTAAGTGGTAATCCAGGTAATAGTCTATCTATGTGCCAATTTTCATCTAAGTCTGTTTACGGTTTACGCGTGATTGAGTAAGACACATCTAAACATATTCACACCCTTTCACATTTATAATATTATTAGAATAATACACCTCTTAAGAAACGTTGCACGTTACAGAATTGTTGCATATTCTGACCCGTAAACCGAGGCTTTAATCTCGGAACCCAGGGTCCACTTACTCCTTTTCCAATTTTAGTTTTAACTAATGCATCTTTTATGGGACTGACTGCCGTCTAATCCCCCAATCCCGAGATGAAAGCCAGAGCCTCGTCCGTCAATAAGCAGGTATCCAATTCAACCCCACTAAGACACAAGTATGTGCATTCACCGCTAAGAAAACCCCATTTATTGTGGCGCCACAATTCCTGGACACACCACTTAATATCTCTAAAAGTATCGGGATCCTCGGTGTCAACATCTCCAGCGAGGTCCAGTACCGTAGTCACCTGGAAGACAAGGTCAAGTTGGCATCTAAGAAACTTGGAGTGCTCAACAGGGCGAAGCAGTACTTCACTGCGGAGCAAAGACTTCTTCTTTATAAGTCGCAAGTCCGGCCCCAGATGGAGTACTGCTGTCACCTTTTTGCCGGAGCACCTAGATACCAACTTGACCCGTTCAACTCGGTGCAAAGACGGGCGCTGAGGATCGTTGACGATTCCATACTTACAGGCAGTGTGGAACCGCTTAACCTTAGGAGAGATTTCGCCTCCCTGTGCGTTTTCTACCGCCTTTATAACGGGGTGTGTTCAGAAGAATTGTTTGATATGATGCCCACGGCGAGATTCTATCATCGCACCGCTCGCCACAGACAGGGAATTCATCCTCACACGTTGCGACCGGAAACGGTGCGTACAGTTAGATATGAAAGGCACTTCATTCCGCGCACCCTCAGGCTGTGGAATGATCTCCCTGCTGTGGTTTTCCCAAGCGACTACAATATGGGGTTCTTCAAGAAGGGCATCAGAAGGTTTTTACAGGGTCGGCAGCGCGAGTGTGACGCCCCTGGTGTTGCACACGTCCATAGGCCACGGTAACCGCTTCCCATCAGGTGGGCCGTGAACTTGTCTGCTAACTGAGGGGTATAAAAAAAAATCTGATCCTAGTTTTTTTTAAAGAGTAACCGAAATTTCATTTACTTTCATTTCATTCTTTTTTAACCGACTTCAAAAAGGAGTACGTTTTATGTTCGTCTGTATCAATTTTTTTGCATACATAGTTATATTTCGATTGTTACATTGTTTTGTTATACGAAAGGCTATGTACTATTGTAGGACGTTGTACCACATTATTAGTATTCGTGTTCACCACTCCAGCTAAGAGATATCTAGGACGTCCAGCTAGCTCAGTTGGTCAGAATAATTCCTCTGTAAGGGACTGGTAGCGGGTTCAAGTCCCATCCCAGATCTTCACTTATCCGAACAAAATCTATTTGATAAATTACTTGTGTTTTTCACTTCTTCTTTCCTTATTTTCCCTTTAGGTTGCTATTTTTCAAATAATTTTAATTTTCTAACAATTGCGAATGCGATTCTGAATACTTTTACCGTTCTGGCTGATAATGTCGCCCCTGGTGTTGCACACGTCCATAGGCCGCGGTAACCGCTTCCCATCAGGTGGGCCGTGAGCTTGTCTGGGTGTAAAAAAAAGAAAATGGTGTACCAGCTTACAGATAAAGTTGACTTTATTCCGAAGAGCTCGTCAAATTTGGTGCATCTTTCACAACCATTGTATCGATTTAATTATACAATGATAAAAAATATCATATTGAAATATTTCGAATATACAACATCCTGTACATCTAATGATTTATTTAAACACACTCACATATACTAGGAACGAAATTCAATCGATTAACTGCTTAGTGAGTAAAATAACCTCGCACCCGAAGTAAGCTGATTATTATTTATTGAAAGGGAACACGGTAAGCCGGTACATGAAATGGAGTATCAAGCCTTTATCTATTATATACTGACAGTACATGTTATTGGGCGTTATTAATAATAAAATATCGATAGTCTTATAATGTTTAGCTTGTATGGTTTTATGTTATTTCATCGTCTTCGTAGCGACTTTCTAGTTGCATGCAAAGTTTGCACTTTGGAAGTCAAGGTCTGGTTATAGTTGGGTAAACCGGTGTGCGAGGGAAATGCCTGATGGGCCACCTTATACGCTGGCGATTGAATAAACGAGACGGCGTGCGGTTTTAGTCGCTTCAAGTCCGACATAATCACCCCTGCTGGCCGGCGGGGGGTATCCAAAGGGATTTCCGCACGAGAAAAAAGTCTGCTTATAGTTTTTGATTGGTATGTTTTTCAAGGAGCGACTGCCGGTTGACCTCCCATCTCTGAGAGAAAAGCCGACTTGCAAAGTCAAAGTCAAAGTCAAAAACCATTTATTCTGTATAGACCATTAATACGGCACTTACAAAACGTCAGAAAAATTTAATTATTGTTTGGCAAATGGACCACCGGTTCGAAACGCGGCCCTGTCCTGAGACGACTCCGGCAAGAAACTCAGCGCGCTGTTTTTGGTCTATTTACAAACATGTTTACTAAATGTAATTACAATATTTCATTTGAGTAGCATAGTGAGAGAGCTTGTTTGTCGTCTAAATAGTCTTGAATTTTATAATAGCCTCCATTATAATAGGCTTCAAGGTTGTTGGTAGGGCCTTGTACTAATTATATTATTTGTCGTATAGTAATACAGAAGCATTTCATTTGGACTTATTTTGCAAGCCGATAAAATATTCTTAACTAGCCGGTTACCCACGGCTTCACCCGCGTGGAGTTCTGTTCCCGAGCCCGCTACCCATGGGAACTTATTCCAGGATTAAAAAGTAGCCTATGTATTATTCCAGATTATAATCAATAACCCCTTGAAAACTTAGGTAGGTTTTGTTTTGACAGATCATAAGGCATATAGTCGCACCAACCGATCTTGGAATTGAAGGGTGGCATCACCGTCGCTTCAGTGTTGCTAATTGACTTTGATATGCAATAAAATCGGGAAAGTTAGTAAATTAGTATTAGTAGAAGTCCATTTTTAGGGTTCCGTTGCCAAATGGCAAAAACGGAACCCTTATAGATTCGTCATGTCTGTCTGTCTGTCCGCCCGTATGTCACAGCCACTTTTCTCCTAAACTATAAGAACTATGCTGTTGTAACTTGATAAGTAGATTTATTCTGTGAACTGCATTAAGATTTTCACAAAAATAGAAAAAAAAAACAATAAATTTTGGGGGCTCCCCATACTTAGAACTGAAACTCAAAAAAAAAATTTTCGTCAAACCTATACGTGTCGGGTATTAATGGATTGGTCTTCAAATAAGAGAGTGATAAAACTAACAAAAATATATGATGTACATTACCATGTAAACTTCCACCAATTATTGGTTTGAACCAGATCTAGTGAGTAGTTTTTTTTTAATATGTCTTAAATCTTAAACTGCAATTTACCTTTCATTTAAACAACACAAATATAAAAAAATTACTTGCTGCTACAGAACCCTTCATAGGCGAGTCCGACTCGCACTTGGCCGGTTTTTTCATATTGCACAAAGTTTGTTTTCTCAGCTAGTTATCTCACTAGTCTCCAAAATGTGGATCTGGTGATGGATCTACTGATTCAATTTAGTTTAGACTGTTATCCATACTTTCACATTTTGATGTAAGGCATATCTAACATTAGTAGTAGCTGTACTAAATCAACATTTCTACGTTAACCGGAAGCACCCTATAGGTTTTGGGTCGAAAATCTATATGTTAATTCCCTTATATAGCACAAATAAAGGAAAAATTTCAAAAAAATTGTTGTTGTTGTGAAACTTAAGGTGTGAAATTTAAGGTTAATTTTGGTATTTACAAGTTTTTATAAATAATGGTACGAAACACTTCAGGCGCGAGTCCGACTTGCTGTACAATTCTATTATTTACTATTAATATTAGTTGGTCAGAGCATTCCCCCTGTAAGGGACTGGTCGCGGGTTCAAGTCCC
Source organism: Cybosia mesomella (assembly GCA_946251805.1). Taxonomy (NCBI): domain Eukaryota; kingdom Metazoa; phylum Arthropoda; class Insecta; order Lepidoptera; family Erebidae; genus Cybosia; species Cybosia mesomella. Next base: position 4,704,669 of record OX276402.1, on the reverse strand, counting down.
GTCCTAGATGTTCTCTTTTTCCGATCTAAATCTTTATTAATATTATTAATTAATTAATATAATAAATTTAAAAGTTTGTAAAGATTTGTAAGTTTGGATATTTGTTACTCAATCAAGCTGTAACGGCTGAAAGGATCTGATTGAAAATAGTTACAGGAATACTTTAACATTCAGAATCACTCATAGTTTGAACCGTTTCCATTTAGATTTTCAAATTTTAATTCTATAAGTTTTCGTTAATTTTTAAATCACACGTTTTATAAACCACATTTAACTAAATCGGGCCCCTGGTCTCACATTACAATGACATGCGAATTTTTTATGCAATGTAGTCGGCAAAATAGTACACAGTGGGCTGATAGTAAGAGGTTAGGGGTTTTAAGTGGTTTCAACATTGCGTTACTACCTTAAATCCCTCTCCAAGGAGTTCTAGTGACCGTACTTACCAACAGAAATACAACACTAAGCAAGTAGTATTGTTTAACTGTGGTTATCTGTTTGGTGAAGATTTCTGCATTTTTTGGGCTTGAAATTCGAATGGAAAATTCTACTATACCTCACCTACTTAAATATGTAACAAACTAGTTGTTGCCCGTGGCTCCACCCACGTGGAATTTGGATCCAGTTTTCGCTTCCCGTGGGAATCTATTCCAGGAATAAAAAGTAGCCTATGTCAATTCCAGACTATAATCTATCTCTGTACTAAATTTTAGCCAGATTCGTTCAGCCGTTCTGGCATGATTGAGGTACAAATATCCATCCTAACATCCATCCATCCATCCAAACTTTCACATTCATGATATTAGTGGGATAATTATTATATTTGAGTTATAACTAAACTTCATCGTTTCGTTTAAATTTCCGTGTTTCTTTTAAAAATGCCATTTTGAAAATGCTAAAAATATTTCGAGTTAGACAGGGTCAGTCGGGGTACGAGGGAAATACCTTTTGGGCCACCTAACACCCCGGCGTCTGAAGACCTGAGACGGCGTGCGGGGTATCCGCGAGGGTTTCCTCACGAAAAAATGGTTAAAGATATTAGATCCCAATTGCCTCTGACCTTATGCAAGTTACGAGCTTTTGCTATATTATAGTAGTTTTTAAATGCTTCTAATTTTTTTTCTAAATGTCTCCAATTTAATAGGCCTCGGATGCAACCGGGAACCACTCTGATAATAATGTAGAATAAACAAAAAATTAAAAAAAAAAAAATTGAATTTGTCCTCTGAAGATTATTCAATGATATTATTGTAAGAATAGTATGTAAATTCGCTAAGTTCTGAGGGCGACAATATAATGTAAAAATATTTTTCATCTGTAATTTAGAAAAGTTGTGTAATAATCTCAACAAAAATTATAGCTGTTCCCAAAACTAAGAAATAGTGACTATCCTTATGGCCTATAACATAAATCTTGTCTGAAATCCACAAGAAACTTATTGGGGCCGAATTCACTTACCGGACCTACTAATCTACAAGGATATTTTTTTTTTTTTTATATTTAGGACACGTCAATTTGACTTCACCTCGCCTGATGGTAAGCTGAAGGTAAAGTCTCAGGCAAGAGGGTCAACATTAAATACACGTACCATGTTAACAATGGTGGCACTCAGCTTGACGGCCTCATCAAAAGAGGATTGTCGTCGCAGCACCGCGTGACATCCACCGGTCCCACTAGTGCTGCAACCACAGTCCCCCTGCCCGGCTATGCACTTGCTAACCCCTAAACGCAATCAAACCGAAATTGGATTACTATGGAGAGTATTTCGCAATCGTGCACGGTGGTACCTACCCGGCCGAATTTTGTGACAAATTTGTGTCATCAAATTTCTACCACCAGTGCGAGTTTTCACCAGTTTAGTAACTAACAGAGTTTATTATCTTTTAGGATACTTGTTTGTGTAATCCAATTTAGTTCTCATATTTATGAACCTTTTAGACACTCATTTAGATAAAAGCTGAGGGCTAAACCTGCTTGACTAGTTTTATTGGTCAATTTGCAGTGTCTTGGGAATTCGTTATCTAGTCTAGTGTTTCTGACATAAATAGGTCTTCATTGTGGCTCCTTTTCTTGATCACATACGATAATTCTAATTTTAATTGCAGTCTCAATTTATTTGAGGTATGAAAATGTAAAAAACCGGCCAAGTGCGAGTCGGACTCACCCATGAAGGGTTCCGTAGCAGCAGTAAAATGTTTATATTTGAGTTGATTGAATGAAAGGTAAATTGCGGTTTACGATTTATGACGTATTAAAAAAAACTATATACTAGATCTCGTTCAAACCAATTTTCGGTGGAAGTTTATATGGTAATGTACATCATATATTTTTTTAGTTTTATCATTCTCTTATTTTAGAAGTTACAGGGGGGGAAGGACACTTTTTACCACTTTGGAAGCGTCTCTCGCGCAAATTATTCAGCTTAGAAAAAAAAATTAGAAACCTCAATATCATTTTTGAAGATCTATTCATAGAACCCCACACGTATGGGTTTGAAGAAAATTTTTTTTTTGAGTTTCATTTCTAAGTATGGGGAAACCCCGAAATTTATTCTTTTTTTTCTATTTTTGTGTGAAAATCTTAATGCGGTTCGCAGAATACATCTACTTACCAAGTTTCACATAACAGCATAGTTCTTATAGTTTCGGAAAAAAGTGGCTGTAACATACGGACGGACAGACAGACAGACATGACGAATCTATAAGGGTTCCATTTTTTGCCATTTGGCATCGGAACCCTAAAAAGTCTTCAATAATCAACATTTATTTATATTTGGAAGTCCAAGAATATATAACAACAACAATGTGCAGAAGTAGATAACAGCAAGAAAATTGTAGCTGTTCACGCATAAATTACAGAATAGGAACAATGACATAACATAACATAACATAACTTCACGGCCCTTCGGGGATAGGCAGATGTGTATTACACACCCACGATTCGCCAGTTATGTTAAGGTCCCAATTTAATAGGGGGCGAGCATATTGCCATCGACCGGGCACATTATTAAGCTAGCGATAATTAACATTTATTAATGCACACATAACTACGAAAAGTCAGAGGTGTGTGCCCGGGGCTGGGGATCGAACTCGAGACCACGTCTCAGCAGTCCGTTACGTACGCCACTGGGCTATCGCCGCTTTACATACATTATATATTACATAGGAACAATGTCTGAGAACAAAAGGTTGAAATACAAAAATATTTTTGTTTTTAAGAATAGAATAATTTTTAGAAATAAACTTTATTGTACACTAATCAAAATACATGCATACAATATTTATGGTAAATACAATTATTGTAATGCACAAAAATCGATGAAAGCAATATCTAACAGGCAACCTATGGATGGATATGAAGCTAAACTATGTAGCTATATTTAAATGAATAACTTACTACAATTTTAAAACAATGGACAACATTCACAAGAGTTTCTATCATAGAAAGATTCAAGACTGAATAACCGTCATACTGTATCCACTGTCTCTTTTTGTAACAATAATATTGGCAAGAAAAAACATAAGATGTATTGGTTTTTCTTAGAACCTCAACGCTGACATGTAAATGTTGGTGCTTTTCTTAACAAAAAACGAGCCAGCTCAATCGAAACGCATTACCCCATTACTCCATAAGTAGGTATCGACTTTACGTATTAGAATACTGCCTTTCATATGACGTGTGAGAACGCGGAAGATCTTATTTCCTCTCTCCGATGGCCAATATGGCAATATGTGGTGATCTTCATGAGATGAACCATATGAAGTACTAAAAGGCTACTATGACAACTAGGTCTGCAAGGCGAATCGCTGCTTGAAATGTTGAGCTGAGTGAGACATCGTGATTTTGAAAATTTTGAACAGTGATCATTCCTCCGTGGCAAGTCCGATTTTGAAAATTCTTTTTGAAAGTCACAACTCTGAACATGCTTTCTGAGCGTGTAAAGTTTGGTCACAGTGTCTCGAGCGGTTCTTATGTAATTCCATCCGGAATTTTTTTAACGGTGATCATTCCTCTGTGGTATCATTAATTTTTTCAAAATATATCCATGAACCTTCCTCTGATTGACCTCTTTAATCATGCCAAATTTGGTTCTGATTGGAGTAGTAGTTTAGGAAGAGACCTGTGACAAAGAAAATCCTGAAGTCTAGTATGAGGAGCTTTCGCTCGACTTCGTCTCACTCAGCTCAATAAGTCATTCAGTCAGTCAATCTATATATTATATAGTCTAATCTAAGTTTAGAAATCCCAAAACCAACAATTACCATCAAAAATATGTGGTTTCAAACGCTCAACTAACAAGAACCAGTATTATCTGAACTCCCTATCCTTTTATTGTAATACCGATCGTTTCTATTGTTCTGGTATCAACACTAACTGGTCCCAATATATAGGTAAAACCGCCCTCGCTTGCTTTATGATAGCTGAATATCTTTTTTAGTATTACTCGGAGTTTTATTCATGTTTTATTATTGAGAATAATATTTTTTCTTTGTGTATGAGAAAGAAAATGCTGTGCAGCCAAAATGTAAGCAAGCAACGAAATTGTCTTACAATACATAAACATAACATAACATGACTTCACACCTGTATCCCCGAAGGGGTAGGCAGAGGTGTATTACACACCCACGATTCGCCAGTTATGTTAAGGTCCCAATGTAATAGGGGGCGAGTCTATTGCCATCTACCGGGGACATTATTAAGAGAGTGATAATTAACATTTATTAATGCACACATAACTACGAAAAGTCAGAGGTGTGTGCCCGGGGCGACTGGGGATCGAACTCGAGACCTCGTCTCAGCAGTCCGTTACGTACGCCACCGGGCTATCGCCGCTACACCATTTTATACTACAACACTTACAATACACCATTTTATATTACAAATGTACATAATATGCAATAATGGATGATGTCCATGAGTATTAATACGATTTTGCATGGATAATTAAGTAGACACGTCGATAGTAGTAGGTAGATCCGATAAAACTCATAAATTGTTTTTAAACAAAAGTGAAAACGAACGCACACATAGACACATTCCTACTAACGAAGAACTGAATATAGTTCAGTCTTCTCCACAGCTGCGAGTTCCCACACTTAGACAATGGATGCGTGTTAATGAATGTATGCTTTCGTACATGGTATGAACCCGTTTCTTGCGCGCAGTTTCCATTACCCTTTACTGACTAGCCCTACTGTTTGATTCCTCGTAATAGGATGAATGTGAAGGGTTTCAAAAGTTCAATAACTATGCATGAGGACTGAGGATGAACGAGGTCAGAATAGTCGAGTTTTATGTTTCGATTTATTTCCCTTTGACATTTAAAACGCGCCGTAAATTAAATTATTTATACTGTCATCTCTAACATCTTCGAAGTAGAGCCTTAACAGTAGTGATGAACGGCAGTCTTGAGACTGCACACACACTAAACCCCCACGGTGTCCTCCTCTAGTGTCCATTGCCGGGTAAGCCCTCGAAAGGATAACCCTAGGGAAAGTGCGCCGGGTAACCTGGGGTTATCCTGTCGAGGGCTTACCCGGGGAACCCGGCGATGGACACTTGGGAAGGACACCGTGTGGTTTTAGTCGGTCCGATTCCGACACACCCATCTCATCGGTGGTTAACAGGACCAGTTAACAAAGTATAAGGTAGTTGATGAACTAAAATTAAATGCTGTGGTTGCTTATTCGCCTCGTATTCAAAATGTTAAAGGGAAATAAATTTCACCAAACACATACTTCACATTACTCACATTACATTCACATTCACATTTACATTACATAATACATTATTGATGTTTCTCAATGGGGATTTCCACACGTTAAAAAAGCACATAATTCTGATGCCATAATACACACGGTAATAAGTACAATACTTACAATATATTTTTATATAATTTGTAGTTTCATGCCCATAGACACTATTATAATAATATTCGTAGACAACAATCTGATGGTAGTATCGTAGATTATATGCACTTTCCTAATCCTCGGTGGCTTAAATCATGTTGTTAACCGCCTTGTACGTGATAAGCTTGGTCATTAACAGTAAGATACAACTAATGAACGTTTAGTTACAAATGTGTTTCAAAAAGCGGTCGTATTTGTATTTCTGTCTTTTAATAATAATAAATAAATAAATTCTACGGCATTCTACACAGCGCTATCTAGACCCAAAGTAAGCCTAGTTTAACTAGCTTGTATTATGGGTTCGGGAATGCGGATAAACATACTTATATACTTTTTTTGTAAATAAATACAATGCAAATAGACATATTTATGGATACACATATTAGCACTGAGCGGGAATCGAACCCGCGACCCCTGTCGTAGCAGTTGAATGCACTACCGCTACGCCACAGAGGCCGTCAGATCTATCGTGCATTCTGGTGTGGATAATTTATTCCCTTGAAGACTATGGTCTAACATAAATAATGTATTTCTACTGTATCTATGTTTAGTTTACGTAGTGTTAAGATAAAAAATAGTAATTTATATAAGCCTGCATGCGGTGCTTATACGAAATAATAAGAAACGCACAAGTTTTACCCCACCTAATGATAAGATCGGGTTCAATAAGTGAACCTAAATCTAGAAAATAAATCGTCGATCGTTCAACTACACTTCTAAATTCAAAAAATAGCGACTGACAATATACTGTACTATTTTCAATTAATCTTTGCCATACTCCCACTAATGTAACTCTAGTATTTGCGAAATCAATACAATCTGCTGTGTTGGAAACCACGACGAATATACTTATAGGTAAATACAAGGTGATAGTCTAGTGGCAAGCGGCGATAGTCTAGTGGCATACGTAACGGACTGCTGAGGCGAGGTCTCAAGTTCGATCCCAAATCGCCCTGAACACACACCTCTGATTTTTCGTAGTTATGTGTGCATTAATATATGTTAATTATCGCACGCTTAATAATGTGCCCGGTAGATGGCAATAGGCTCGCCCCCTATTACATTGGGCCCTCAACATAACTGGCGAATCGCGGGAGTGTAATACACCACATTCGGGGATACAGGCGTGAAGTTATGTTATGTTATGTTAAATACAAGGTGTTGATTTGCATTGGCGCATCATTCACAGGGGAGTTTTTTTGAGTTTCTGTTCTAAGTGTGGGGAAACCCACAAAATATATTGTATTTTTTTCTATTTTTGTGTGAAAATCTTAATGGGATTCACAGAATACATCTACTTACCAATTTTCAACAGCACAATTCTTATAGTTTCGAAAAAAAGTGGCTGTGACATATGGACGGACAGACAGACTGACATAACGACTCTATAAGGGTTCCATTTTTTGCTATTTGGCAACGGAACCCTAAAATGTATATAAATTTTTAATTGCAACATGGAGTGGTAGAGTCAAGCAACAGTCATTTTGGCCGTTGAATGAATGGGCCGACTCGACCGGGGAAGCACCACCCTCTCACAGAATATCGACGCCAAGTAACAGTATTTGAACTGTTGCGTTCCGTTTGGTGAGTGAAAGTGCCGGAGCCCAAACTCCTTTCCCATCCCCTCCCAAACTCCTTTCCCATCCCCTGCCCAAACTCCTTTCCCATCCCCTTTCCTTTACAGGGTCGGCAGCGCGAGTGTGACGCCACTGGTGTTGCACACGTCAGTAGGCCGCGGTAACCGCTTCCCATCAGGTGGGCCGTATGCATGTCCACCTTAGTGGTATAAAAAAAATAAAAAAAACTATTTTTACCATGAATTTTTGACGACTATAAATAACTCAATCTCCTTTGTGAATGATGCACAAATTCAAATCAACACATTGTATAATATACTTTCCTCATCAAGCAAGAGATAAAAGAATAAAAAATATACAAACAAACTACAAAGAAGAAAGTTTGCTTAGAATGTTCGATATTCAACTGCATCGTAGGCATGCTCTATGCTTTGGCATCCGCTCTTCCACTCGTCTTTTCAATGAAGTAACTCCAGTTGGGAACACAAAGTATCTGCACAGACCCAACCAAGCAGTAAGCTACCTACCTATCATATTTTATCATGTTAAATAGTACAAAAACCGGCCATGTGCGAGTCGGATTCGCGCTTGAAGGGTTCCGTATCATTATATTTAAAAATTTGTTAGTTCCAAAATTTACCTTAGTTTTCAACTTTTTTATTGTCTGGAATGTTTTCTTTATTTGTGCTGTAAGACCTTGCTTTTCGCCAAATTTTGTGATTCTAGGTCAACGGGAACTACTATATAGGATTTCGACCCAAAAAGTAAGTCGCCCCGCTGGCCGGCGGGGGGGGGGGGGGGGGGAAATAAATTTTGGTACTTACAAGTTTTCGCGAAAATCTAACTTTGCCCATATCTTTTTATTGTGTTGACTTAGGACCTTGATTTTTATACACCTATTAACCTTAGTATCTGATATAAATTGTTAGATAGCTAAGTGCTAGGACAGACAGACGGATAAGAGAGTGACCTTATAAGGGTTCCTTTATTTACGTTTTGAGGTACGGAACCCTGGGGTGTGTGTTGGGTAACCTCCTCGAGTGTCGCTCCGATTCCGATCCCGCTGCAGTCCGGGGGGAATGGAATCGGAGCGGCCGGTACACCCTGGGCGGCGGTCAATGGCTTCCCCTTCATAGGGTTGGCATTGATCGTCGGCCAATACCCAACGTGGCGGGAACACATCGCTCTCCGTACTCCTCTGCTTTCAGAGGAGACAGGATGAGCGATGCTGTTGGTGGTGAGATGGCCCAGGGTCAGTCGGGGTGCGAGGGATATGCTCTATGGGTAACCTTACACCCCGGCGTCTGAAGACCCGAGACGGCGTGCGGTTTTAGTCGGTGCAAGTCCGACATAACCGCCCCCGCTGGCCGGCGGGGGGGTATCCGAAGGGATTTCCGCAAGAAAAAAAAAAAAAAAAAAGGTACGGAACCCTAAAAACGGTTTTTCTTTATAGGTACCTCAAATTTGACACAGAATACATCCGCTAGTACTATCTAGTATACTCACCAGAAAATTAAAGTTAGTAATACTAGTCTATTTTCAGCATTAAAATTGTGTTTAAGTTTGTAAGCTTCAAAACATCATAAACCACTAGTACTCTTGTGATGTGATGTCTTTTAAACTTGGTTTAGGACGCTAAATGAGGGTCAAAAGTTATATCCTTAAATATAACGTTTTTATACCCCCAGGGCGAATATAGTATTAGACTACGTAATTTTTGTAATAATTTTAAAATGGACTTTTTGTAAGTTTTACTTGATCTGGCTGGCAAATATTAAACCTCTCGCACCCGCATAATTGACACTTGCTGACTGTCGCTGCTACTGTGATATATTATCCTTTCGTGGGATACTACGAAGGGTTGATATCTGTACTGAATGAGCCCTGGTGCTATTGTGGGTGAATTAACCCTTTTTAAACCCTACCACACAGTTTTTTTCCCGTGCGAATATCCCTTCGGAATACCCCCTCCCTCCCCCACCGGAGTGTAAGTTGGCCCTAAGGCATTTTCCTCGCATCCCGGCTGACCCAGAGCCATTTCCACTTTCGAGATGGCACCCTCGAGTTTGGAAACCACAGTGTCCCCGTCTTGTCCCCGAAAAAAGGGGGGCGTGGAACGCGTCACCAACTTGGCCTGCTTCTGCTAGGGCGACAGGTTGCACCTGTCACCTCCAGGCCTGTGCTCATGGAGAACGGAGGTTGAGCAACCTCCGCCGTCTGAGTCGCCATCGCGCCTCGCGGGCTCTGCGGAAACCCTACAAAACCCAAGGGAATATCACATGGACTTTAAAATCAGACTTAAATACTTCATCTAGACGTTACGGATAGGTAACCAACCTTGATCAAGACGTCGGACGGCGAATGGAGCTTTATAAAAAATTAAAACCAATATTTTTTTTTAGTATAACCTTACCACCTGACGCATCCACTACACCCTAGCGTATTACCTACTCCAATATTCGCCCTAGGGCTGTAACCAACTTGTAACCAACGGAGCATTTTTTTTTATACCACTCAGTTGGCAGACAAGCTCACGGCCCACCTGATTGGAAGTGGTTAGCCGTTGCCTATGGACGTGTGCAACACCAGGGGCGTCGCACTCGCGCTGCCGACCCTGTAAAAACCTTCTAATGCCCTTCTTGAAGAACCCCATATTGAGACATTGAAGCATTGAAACTGTGTGCGTAATTGACAAGGTTTATTAGAACGAAAATTTTAGAACATCTGCGGTAATAGGCGGTGCCCTGGTGACACTGAGGTGACCAACTAGTATATAATAAAAACCCAATGTTTGTTTGCGTACTGTTCATTCGATTGCGACAAAAATTTGTCAACTTAGATACTGCTTGCACTTACGCGATGGTCATATGCAAAATTTGAATCTGGTGAGGGGTTCTGCAATTGCGTTATAGGATATTTCTTCGAAATTCTCTTGCATAAAGCCGGAAAAAAATAAAAAATGTATAAAAAAGGTACACAAGTGTTATCAAAATAAATCATATCTACTTCTAACACCGACGCCCATATATCTATCATCTATTATTATTTATAATAATAAAATTATAAACTCAATTAAATTTTTAAGCATTTTGTATGCTTACTTTTTCTTATAGATTTAGATCGGAAAAAGAGAACATCTAGGACGGGACTTGAACCCGCGACAAGTCCCTTACAGGGGGAACTGTTTGACCAGCTGAGCTGAGCTGAGACACGTACCAGATATTCGAAAAAGGACAAAAGTTGGTTAACACAAAAATATTTACAAAGCTTTTTTTACATAAGCATACATTAATCAATAGTGAACGTTTAAATAGTATTATAATTCCCAGGAGACAAAGTTAATACTATTCATTATTATTATTAATATGGTTTAATCTATTATTTATGAAGGCGTTAAGAACTAAGGTGATCAATAGATTAGAATTTTTTAAGCGACTTCTGAAATTGACGTAGTCAACGAATTGGATTAGATTAGAGATATTTAAAAAAACTTGGGTTATGTTAAATTAACGATTCTGAATAGATATTTTTAGGTAGATTTCGATGAAATCGATCTACCTATTGGTTTCTTGACTACTGTCGAATTTTAAAAAAAATTCTTCATATGAGGTCTAGTTATGACCCCCTGAGTCCGAAATGACCACTGGTCAAAAAGTTTATATATATATATATATAAACTTTTTGACCAGTGGTCAACAGTTTAATTTTTATTATTTTTATTATTTATATTTTTCAACAGACCGTGAGAGTGCCGCAAATTTTGGGAAGTGGAACCATACACAAAACTTCCACTTCCCAAAATTTGCGGCACTCTCACGGTCTGTTGAAAAATATAAATAATAAAAATAATAAAAATTAAACTGTTGAAAGTCCGTGGTTCTCTATATAAAATAATATTAATTGCTTCACGAAATCTAATTGTGCGTTCCCCCTGCGGGAACGGATTTTTTTAAATTCTTGTATGTTTATTTTTTGTTCGCGATGGACGCAAAAACTACTAAACAAAAAATTATGAAGGTCTTGGACAGATTTCAAATCTGCTGTATATTTGATTGCAATTGGTTTTGTAGAATCTCCAATATGACCAAGAAACGATAACTGACATCCGCGCGGGCGGAGCCGCGGGCATCCGCTAGTTAATAATATAAGAAACTCAAGTTGTTGATACTATTTTGTCTCACTTCCAGATGTTTACGAATAGAATGCACAATTTATTATAATATATCGTCTGCAACAACCGAGCTTGTTACACAGTGGCGTAAGACTTGTTACGTGTTTCTGGATTATACCTAGTTTGAACAGATACAATTTGGTTTGTAACAAGCTACGGTAGGAAGCAGACCAACTATATTATGATAGAAGATATATATGCTTAGCGACGTATCTTAAGTGCCTATTATTAATAGAATAGAATATATATCAATTGAAAATTGTATCGTAAAAATTCTAATTAAAAGATAAAAGTACGACTGGTATACTTGCCAGCTGCTCTTTGTCTTGTTAACAATTCCTTTGATAATAGAAACTTTCTTTAATCCAAATTCTTAGAAATTAATTGTAAACTTTTTAACTATAGCCTGACTTGTAATAACTCTAGCCAGCATGAACTACAAACTGTTGTTTACAACAATTAAGAGCGAATACAATTCATACTACCATGATTTTATACCAATATTAAGTAGATTTCATACGAAAAAGAACCTCTTGTGATTGTGACTGTTATAAGGCTTTAAAAAAAAGACCCTCATAACTTTTATGCTCGCTAAAATCTCAAATGAATCCTATTAAAAATATATACTTCACAATCTTTTGGTTGCGATAGCGGTCGTAAATATGAATAAATAGTTCCCAAATTTATGCCAAAAAACAACATGACTGAGAACTGTACTGTTTGATTTTCAACAAATGTCGACAAAAAATAGATTTAGGGGGATAGCCGTACGGAAAAAAAATGTAAGTAAGGGGCACATAGGTATCCCCCGAAATTTATTATTTACATAACTACATATGAAAAAAAAAAATTATGAAAACAAATATACTATTGGAATTTTAAATGCCATTACCTACATCAAAATTACTCAATATCTCCTCAAAATCTAAGAATGTGACAATACCACATGGTGGATATGCAATAATATTCAGCAATAGCCCCCAACACCGCACTCTTGTGTTATTTTTCTTATTTTTATTTTTAACGAGAGTTTATTCATAAAGTGACCCTCCAGTGTTGCAATGTAAGTTTCCGCATCGACGTGGATAGGGTAGTTTTTTAAATCTTATTTTCCAAAAAGGATTACATAAAAAGGTGACATAAACACTTTCACGGATCGGTTACTAGGTTTGTTACATATTCTATCTTCTATACAATATGTAACAAACCAAGAGCGTTGAAATAAAAAAATATGATTTAGAATGCAATCACAGTTATATTTACACTACTTTTTTCTAAAGATTTAGATCGGAAAAAGAGAACATCTAGGACGGGACTTGAACCCGCGACCAGTCCCTTACAGGGGGAATGCTCTGACCAACTGAGCCACCTAGACACGTCCCAGATATTCGAAATTCTCCGATACTTTATTACGTCTTAAGGCGACGTTGGAGCCATCTACCGTAATTCTTGCGAACTACGGAAACAATGAATAACTTTACAGTCATTTTTAAACATTGTTTTTTGATGACTAATTAAATTTTTAAGCATTTTGTATGCTTACTTTTTTCTAAAGATTTAGATCGGAAAAAGAGAACATCTAGGACGGGACTTGAACCCGCGACCAGTCCCTTACAGGGGGAATGCTCTGACCAACTGAGCCACCTAGACACGTCCCAGATATTCGAAATTCTCCGATACTTTATTACGTCTTAAGGCGACGTTGGAGCCATCTACCGTAATTCTTGCGAACTACGGAAACAATGAATGAATGTGGCTCAGTTGGTCAGAGCATTCCCCCTGTAAGGGACTGATCGCGTGTTCAAGTCCCGTCCTAGATGTTCTCTTTTTCCGATCTAAATCTTTAGAAAAAAGTAAGCATACAAAATGCTTAAAAATTTAATTGAATTTACACTACTTGTTCGTTTTAAGTAATTAAATCTAAATGCGAAGTACCAACGTCAAACATTTATGCTAGTGCACTAATACTATGAGCATATCTCAGGGTAGAGTACCTAATTTACCCTGCGCTGTAAGTGTGCCCACAAGTATACTGAGGTACCGTCCCAATTTCTCCAGCGTTGCAGAATGTTAAAAGGCTTTTTGTTAAGAAAATTTCAGTGAAACCCGTGACCTAGAAGTGTGCCCCAGGGTACTAGTGTAGCCAGCGAGCAATTCACAAATTACTTATTCGCTACTCAAGTTGTCTTCACACTACACATATCTTCTGTCTCATGTTGAGTGGTTACCGCAGCCTGAGGGCATTTGTGAAACCTGGTATGTCACTAAACTATTCATAAGTCATGAAAAAATATACAAATAATCGGGTTAGCAAAAAATATCAAATAGACTTCTTAACAATATACTCATAAGTGCGTAATAAAGCTTGTTTCTAAAAATAGTGTTGTCAAAAGTTTACGTGTTATTAACATATTAAAATCTATAGCGGAGGCGATATCGTATATTGATTCAATTAATTTTGACCGATTTGTCATTTTGACGGATTCAAAAAGTGCCCTGCAACATTTGGCTCGCTCTGCCTCTCACATGAGAAGTGTACCGATTGCCTATCAAATATTAGACTCGATCTTAAGGTTACAATCTCGACATAAAAAAGTAATCCTTCAATGGATTCCATCCCATATTCAGTTACAAGCAAATTACCTAGTGGACATGCTCGCCAAACAAGCATCTGAAGATGGGATCCCCACAGGTGTCCTTCCCCTTTTTTCCGACCAGCTAGGTATGTTAAAAGATTTGTGCAAAAAGAATTGATTGATTTGATGACCGTTCGCGTACGAAAGGTATTTGGTATCGAACAATCCAGCCTCATCTTTCGGTATTACCTTGGATAGACAACATACTATTAAACAGAAATAATTTAAAAACTATACTGAGACTACGTTCGGGACACATCCCGTCAAAAAAGTTTGCATTTTTGATGAAAAAGACCTCATCTCCTAATTGTCCAGATTGTGATGTAGTAGAGGATGTCCAACATATTTTCATGGAATGTGTCCGGAACGAGCATGTTAGAGCGTCATTCTTTGATAGAAACAAAAGATTACTCGTTGGGCATCTGAATAGTATGTTGTCTAATCCAACAACAGAAGAAATAAGTCTTCTAATTAAATTGACTGATTTAGGCTTAAGTTCACAGTGATTTAGCTTTAAGATTCGTGGTACTGTTTGTTGTCCATATGGGACGATGTAGTCGCTCAGCGACAAAGTCCTTTTAGCAATAAATAAAAAAAAAAACATATTAAAATAAATAATAGTAGCATTTTAAAAGTAAACATAGTTCAGATATTTTGAGAACTTAACATGTGATTTTTTTTTATTGAGGTAAATAAACAGTGACAAAACACATATTAAATTATGAGGTATGTAACGGTTAAAGTTTTATTGGGTTTTTGATGAAGTTGAATGAATTTAAAGATGATGTAATTGAACTGTAAAAATTAATTAAATAATGAATGTATTTGAGACTAACTACCGGCTAGGGCGAGCAGAGATAAATAAAAAAGTCGATTACAATATATTAGGAATATAATCGGTAAGAGAGCGTTACATATATTTATATTAGGTATTGAGTAAAAGAACCTCAGGGGATGGGTTCGTAATAAATATTCTGCGGTGGCGTTGTTCGGTCCGTTGTGCAAAGATGGTAGTATGCACTTAACTAGTGGACGCGTGGCTAGTGGTGATGCCGGCGTGCCAGGGTCTCCGCTGGTGTGCCTCGCTACCGCCATTATGGTGCGAAACCCGGTGCGAAGAAATAGAAAAAGTGCGGGTCAGTTTGTCACTAGGTTATTACGTCCAAGTGACCCGCTTAAATAGCAGGTGAAGAGAATCTCCCAGCGGCAATGCAGCGTAGCTAGAAGCTATAATAAAAATAATATAAGTAGGCAGCACAAGCTGGTGCCGCGACCTCTGACCGTAGGGGTCATCGGCCTCGTGGCACTATTTAGGTAGGCTGAAATAGCACACAGAATAAAATAAATTATATTAAGCCATGCATTTTAGCAGGCAATAAGCTGCACCGCTGGAAAGTCTTCACCTGTAGAAAGAAGTAGGAATTGTTGATCTCAAAACTTACCCGGAGCCGACAGCAGTTGGCCACGGGGTCAAAGTGACCTTCCTCGGCGAAGGTTGCCAAGGAAAGGAACGATATAAGAGCCGTCAGTTGATAACTGGGCTAGTGCTGTCCAATCTCGCTTGCACAACCATAGATAATTAGTAATAGTATCGAAACATACTAAATTATCGATTAATTTACGGATATTGTTTTAATTAGATTTATAAAGAATCCACAACGTTACAGGTATCACAATTATAGTAACAATTGTGACACCAGCAACATTTACCACATATTAGCTAATACAAGTATTTATTTCTAGGGGTTTTGTAGAAAACTAGTACTTAAGTAGAATACATTTCCATATAAGAAGTGAATATTGAAATTAATTATTTCCTGATGAAGACAACCAGAATCTTAGTCTTCCTGTGATCATGAATTCTGAAAAACAACTGAAACTTTGGGTAGTTACACAAACTATTTTTGATTGAATGTTATGAAAAATAAACAATTTCAGATCGCAATAAATCTCGAAATTTTCTAGTTTAACTGCGACATTCTCTATACTTTGGGTAAGATTTTGTTGGGGTGCGACTGGTTGGACCACCTCCAAGTTTGGTGCACCCTGGGCAACGTGGGCGATGACGCATCATTGATTGCTCCTCTGGAGTAGCTGGCGTCAACGTCAACGGCCAAGAGTCTGACCAACCGGCCCTTTTCAGGACCAGCTGACCCCATTGCACGAGGGGGTCGGGGTATGGCGGGCCACCTCCAGGTACCCCTCTGCTGTTACCAGAGGGGACACTGCGAATGGCCCAGGGTCAGTCGGAGTGCGAGGGATATGCTCTATGGGTAACCTTACACCCCGGTGTCTGTAGACCCGAGACGGCGTGCGGTTTTAGTCGGTTCAAGCCCGACATAACCGCCCCCGCTGGCCGGCGGGGGGGTATCCGAAGGGATTTCCGCACAAAAAAAAAAGGGTTAGATTTTGTTATGCTTTTTCCTGTTAACATCGAGATAGTCCACCAATTTTAACTCGTACTACACGTACCAACTCACGCTGTAGTCACAATTTACATTTCAAATGTATTTTACCTGGAAACAGGTTCACCATATTTTCTGTGAAAACATCCCGAAAGAAAATTAGCATATATTTTTCACATGTTTCAACTGTTACAGAAAGTGCTCTGCCATAACAAAGAGAACTATGTTCTAGCTACTTTTGTAACTTAGACGATCATACACCATTTAAGTACGCGTCATATTTTGAAGTTTATTTTTCTGTTTTCCCTCTCTTTGTGTTCCCCTTCACCCCTTCGGAGGACTATAAATAACACCTCTGGTGGTAACTTGTTTAGCGTTTAGGGTAAACGTGCCATTACATGAGGTACCATAGTGGGTGGGGGTGGCAGGTCAGCTGTCACCCCAGCAGAAGCAGGCCGGGACGGCGGGGTGACTAGCGTCCCCCACCCCTCCCCAAAACCGTGGCAAGAGGGGGACACCGTGGTTCCCAAACCCGAGGGGCTATCTCAAAACCAGAGATGGCCCAGGGTCAGTCGGCGTGCGAGGGAAACGCTTTATGGGCAACCTTACACCCCGGCGTCTGAAGACCAGAGACGGCGTGCGGTTTTAGTCGAATCAAGCCCGACATAACCGAGCGGATTTTCGGAAGAAAAAAGAAATGGTACCATAATGGGTAAAGCGTAAAATATAATTAAACTATTTAATGCATATTCCAAAATGATCTGCGCGTTTGGTAAGAAAAAAATGATTCTGTAATAGGGCGAATTTAAAAAATGATACACTATCCAGCTCCTCAGCTCAATTTGAGATAAAACTTGATGTTCCTAAATCAAGTTTAATCTAATTAAATCCACTTCACTTTTATAGAGATTAAAATAAAAACAATAAGTAACTAGTTCCGCGATTTAAAACGTGACTCATTTTTCTCTATATCAAATACATAAGAAACGTCTTGACGATAAAAAACTTTAATATGCCAACTTTCATCGGGAACTGTCGAAATGTCTTGGATTTTATCATCTTATTAAGCTGAGCGAGCGTAGCTCTTATACCCGGCATAGCCGTGGCTGAATTCCTCCGTAACCACTCGCGCGATCTTGACCAAACTTACCACAGTGATGGTGTGATAGTGTGTTTTGAAGCGAGATGGTTCATATCCGATGTACCATTGAGGAATAATCACCGAAAGACAGTTTCACGAGCGCGTGGCCTTAGCTAAGCGCGCGACCATAGTAAGAGGTCTTATTTTCAAGTAAGAGTCCTGCTCGTTCAGCTAAATTTATTTCAGTCGCCCCTGCACTGAATTCCTTGTATATTATACCAACACACATGTTTTATTTATATACAATGACATTTTAATTACCTTAGATAAATAACCTTAAGCATATATTCATGTGAACTAACTTTACTATCTTTATGCACCATCTTTGTTTTCTCTCTAAGAAATAGTCTCCCTTAGACAGAATAACTAGTGTAGTAACGATAGTAACCTCTATTATGTGCGAAGGTAAACGAAAACGGTAAAATGTGGGTATACAATACACTCCCTAATCTCCTCCAATGTATCCCCTTAGGGCTATATTTCACCGGAACACCAAGGCGGCGCAATCAGTCGCGCCACCGTGGTGTCCGAAAGCTACCTAAACTAGACACCATCTGTATGGGGTCTAGTTTTGGTAACTGGTGTCTATACACCAGAGTAGCCACACCACAATGAGACAGTATGAAAATGGACCTCGAAGAGATAGCACTACTGCTGTATGTGCGTAGGAAAAGAGAGTTCAAGAGAAAAAAGAAACATGGTGGTGGGTTCATCCTTATTTAGCAGATCGATGTAAGAAAGGACAATTCTTTAACATATACGTCGAATTAAGAAGATATCCGGATAAGTTTTTTAGCTATGTAAGGATGTCCGTGAGGTCCTTTGATAAGTTACTGACTTTGTGTGTAAATGATTTGTTGAAACAAGACACAATATACACAAGATACACACACTGGCGGCCGGACTGGTAGAAAAGCGAGTGAGACACTATACAGCGTAATAGTAATTAGTGGTAGCGCGACCAGCGTGGCGGCGCGACCAGTAACATTCTGTGCACGCGTCCGAACTCGTCACGCCGCCAAATTGGTAGCGCAACCAAACGGACACCAGGTGAGTAGCTCTCTATAGAGACTTATTTCTCGACGGCCGAAGTACGGCAGATGTGGCAGCGGCTGACGAGAATCAACGTTAAATAAACAATATATGATACCTATAAGCTGGTTGCAAAACAACAACAACAAACATTCGTGTGTGTGTCTGTATGTGTTAGATATTTAAAACCATTAGGAATTAAATTTGAAAAAATATTTGTAAAAAATACGAGCGCGTCTCGCCATCAAACGTTGCAGTTTGGCGAGAAAATGCAGTGTAAATAATCTTTGAATATTTTTTTTTGTATAAATAAATAAAAAATAACAAAATTGTATAAATTTTGTTGGTAGAAGCGACTGGTTGCGCCGCCATGGTGTCCCGGTGAAATATAGCCCTTAGAGCTAGGCTCTCTATGGACGTACAGGAAAGAATTAAAACAAAAGTTCAGCGGGCTAACCGTGACGCGCTTAGAACAATTCACTTTTAGGCAACGGAGCAGAGGGAGAGAGACAGAACTATACACGGTGTATAGCTCCATCTTTCTCCCTCTTTGAATTGTTATAAGCACGTCGTGGTTAGCCCACAGTTGCCATTAGTACATGGCACGTAGCAACAATGTTTCGTTTTTGTGAGGAGGGTTACATGCATTCTAAGACAAGGAGCGTTCAGACAATAACTCACCCGGTCCAAATCACCCAACCTCATTTCTATCGTACGAGTTATGGATATTTTTGTCTTATTTTGTTTCACGTTGATGCCACAGAGATGTTGTTATAGTCCCTATTACGTATCTATTAAACAACAAAACATGGTAATGATAACATGTTGTTACAGTTGACTCAAATGTTACAGTTGACTCAAATGTTACAGTTGACTCAAATGTGTGTTAAAGCAGAAAAAATTAAGGGTTCTGCAACCTTCAAATGAAATGTTTGTTATAACAACATTTCTCAATGGTTCTTTGAAATAAATATGAACCAATTCAATTTACTATACAACAACACAAGATAACCTTGAAATAAAACTATTTTAACGGATTGTTATTATTGATGTTATTTTATTATTTACATTGAACCCTACGTTTCGCTTGCTTTTCAGCAGCCATGGTCACGGGGAGGCTGAATGAGTTCAATATCTATACTAATATTATAAAGAGGAAAGATTAGTATGTAAGTATGTTTGTAACGAATTGGCTCAAAAAGTACTGGAGCGATTTCAAAAATTCTTTCACCATTAGAATGCTACATTATTCCTGAGTAATATAGGCTACTTTTTATCCAGATATTCCGACGGGAACAAGACTTACGCGGGTGAAACCGCGTGGCGATGCTAGTAAATAATAAAATAACATCAAATAAATTAGGATAGAAGCCGTTAAAAATAATTTCATTTCAATGTGTGATATTCGCGTAAACTTCCGACAATACAAAGTTAACCTTTTAAAGTGAAACTTTTATTACATCGTCTCAAACTTTTTCGTCTGTGTGTTGCATGTCGCGTGACGGTCGGTTGCGGAGTAGGGATAAAGTGAAAGGCGCTCGTCATAGCAGACAAGGCCAATATGGCGGTGCCTATAGTTCGCAGCAGCTGACCGTGTAGTGTATATATTACTCATTTGTGCCAGTGCTCCACGCTATTTTGTTTGTTTTTGTCAGTGTTTAATGTAAATGTTATTTGTCGGTGTTTAATGTAAATGTTGTTATTTTTTAGTTAAATGTCTATAATGTGAAAAAAAGTTTCACTCTTACCGTGGTTTCATAAAACCTCACAATCCTGTTTTTCACGTTGACTTAATTTTATTTCAGACTTTTATCAACATAATTAACAGTAATGCGAGAAATGGCCTATTACACGCATATTGGCAGCTTGTCTTTTGGAATAGAATGCACCTATAGATATCTACCAGATACTTCTCCAGACCTTACAATTGATCATTTTCTAAAAGAAAATCTTATGGTACACTTTGCCCTGAAATACAATCCAGGACCTTATAATCACAGGCAAGTGTGAGTGCAGACTTATGCCACAAAATGTGGTAATGTACTTGTTCTCCTAAGTTCAAAGCTGTTCTTTACCGCCTTAGTGCTGACATAAAATTAATATTGCCACGCAAAAAGTAGTACTACTCTAGCTGAACGTTTAGAGAAACCGTGTAAAAACACAATATATGTTCGCTGGCATCTGGTCGGAGCCCAAACTATCTCCTATCTTGCTAGCGATATTTTTTGCTGAAGGAACGGGCTTACGAGAAAAATTGTGCGATTCAGATAGTTACAGATACTTCATGTAGAAGGAGTGTAGTGTAGATCTTATGTTATAGCTTTGAATATCTGATAATGTCCTGTGTCATTTGATTTTCCTTGTTGTTTTTATTCATTTCTATTGTTTATTTAGATAAGTTAAATAAATCCAACAGTAAAAACAACAAAAGTATCTAGATTTCCTAATAACTCGGCTTGAATGAATGAATAACCAACTCATTATCTATAATAGCTTTGTAGGTGATATGCTCGGGTGCTCTGTGAATTATAAATAAATAAATACTCTACGACATTCTACACAGCTCTTTCTAGACCCAAAGTAAGCATAGTTTAACTATGCTTGTGTTATGGGTTCCAGAATGCGGATAAACATCATACTTTTTTTTTGTAAATACATACATATTATACATAGAAACACCCAGACCAATGCAAATCGACATATTCATGCATACAAATCTTTGCACTGAGCGGGAATCGAACCTGCACCTCCTGTCGTAGCAGTCAAATGCACTACCGCTACGTCACAGAGGCCGTTGCTCTCTCACTATGCTACTCCAACAAAACATTGGAATTAAATTAAGTAAACATGTTTGTAAATA
This sequence comes from Cybosia mesomella, assembly GCA_946251805.1. Lineage (NCBI taxonomy): Eukaryota > Metazoa > Arthropoda > Insecta > Lepidoptera > Erebidae > Cybosia > Cybosia mesomella. Next base: position 4,682,938 of record OX276402.1, on the reverse strand, counting down.
GACAGATATTCATGCTGAAGTCTTTTCAGGATAGCGCCGCGTTTCGAACCGGAGAGGTGGTCCATTTACTAACCACTTGTCTATTTTTTTGACGTTTTGTAAGTGGCATTTTAATGATCTACACAGAATAAATGAATTTTGACCTTGTTACGCCAGCATTCGTGCTCTCTACCATCTACAAGCCTGAATACCAAATACGTGAAGACAGCGACCTATAAATGATTTTGAGCAAGTACTCAAATTATTACCGAATAACGAATACCGATTCAATAAATTTTATTCTAGAACTAATAAATAATAAATAAATATTCTACGACATTCTACACAGCGCTCTCTAGACCCAAAGTAAGCATAGTGTAACTAGTTTGTGTTCTAGAATGCGGATAAACTTACTTATATACTTTTTTTTGTAAATAAAATACATATTATACATAGAAAAACCCAGACCAACGCAAATAGACATATGCATGCATACAAATATTTACACTGAGCGGGAATCGAACCCGCGCCACCTGACGTAGCAGTCGAATGCATTACCGCTACGCCACAGAGGCCGTCAAACTCTCGAAATATTTGCAAATAACAACCAATCGCTACGTATACAAAATAAATCTCCAAAAGTATCCATATATTAAAAAACGATTCTAAAGAGACATCGAATTTTCTATTCAAAAGCTTTGCGTCACGTTCCTTTAACGCCATGACAGGGCCTCATATGCGGGTTTATACAGAAATCATCGGTGCCAGAATGATACAAGGCAGTTTATCATCCCCTCGTGTCATATTTACCCGTATTTTTTTGGGTTGGCTAAACGAAATGCGTATTGAATACAATATACTCTGACCCAGTGCCTTGTAATCAAAAGGGAATTGTGTGGCTAAGTAAACAGATACTTTAGCGTTGGAAGCTAGTTAATTAGGCTCTAAGTTCGGCCTAGCTGTTAAGGTTTCTTACAACTCTGTTTAGCTACGAATATTAGCTCGAATTCGTATTTAGAACTATGTTTTTATAGCATAATGAAGGGTAAAAATTAGCGAACTCAATGTTTTTGTATTCGGTATGGTATGTGTCTACGACACACACGCTACAATGTACAATATCTACATCATACGCACACAGGTATATATGAAGACAGCGCGTTGGACTCCCGCCGCGTTCTTCAGTCCCACCACTTCTCATTTCGTCGTCGCGGAGCAAGCACGCCCACAGTATTGGCCAAAATTGTAATCTTTATGATGTTGAAACTTGGTAAGTAGATGTATTCTATGAACAGAATTGAGATTTTTATACAAAAATAGAAAAAAAAACAATAAATTTTGGGGGTCTCCATACTTAGAACTGAATGATATTGAGGTTTCTAATGACATTTTTTTCTAAACTGAATAGTTTGCGAGAGAGACACTTCCAAAGTGGTAAAATGTGCCCCCCCCCCTGTAACTTCTAAAATAAGAGTATGATAAAGGTGAAAAATATATATGATATACATTACCATGTAAACTGCCAACGAAAATTGGTTTGAGCGAGATCTAGTATGTAGTTTTTTTTTAATACATCATAAATCTTAAACCGCAATTTACCTTTCATTCAACCGACTCGAATACAAAAATAAAAAATAAGATCATTATCATGTGACTTGCTGCTACGGAACCCTTAATGGGCGAGTCCGACTCGGACTTGGCCGCTTTTTTAATAATACAGTGACCTTTATATTTACAGTCCGCTTATTACGTACATCCTCGTAGGGCCCTAATCATAGTTAGTATGTGTGTTATTTTAAAAACAAATCTAGTCATGTAAGATACTCGGGGTGGCATAATACTATAGCCGATTGAAGAAACGATCAAAGAATACGGCTAAAAATAAAATAAAAAACATATTCACACACACACAGCTATAAACTCTCTTTTAATATTTCTGCTTATTTAAAGTACCTACCCCATTATTGAGTACGAGCCTTCCCTGAGGATAAAATCGTGGTTACAGCCATAGTTCACCTCATTGGTCTAATGCGGTTTTGCATGCTTCATGAAGCTTCGATAATATTATGCAAATTTTCTGGAAATGGTTTCCATCGCCGGTAAAGCATGGAAATTAATAATCTGCCTATTAATTTTGTATGCTTTATAACTATGAACATTTAAAATAGAGAGGAGAAAGGTCACAACGAGTGAGTGGATGACCGATAATTGAACTTGAATAACGTTATAAACCAATGGTTAGAGGACTAGGCTGTTAACATACTCTAATACCAGGTTTTTTTTTTTATATTTAGGACACGTCAATTTGACTTCACCTCGCCTGATGGTAAATTGAAGGTGAAGTCTCAGGAAAGAGGGTCACCATTACATACACGTGCCGTGTTAACAATGGTGGCACTCAGCTTGACGGCCTCATCATACGAGGATTGTCGTCGCAGTACCGCGTGACACCCACCGCTCCCACTAGTGCTGCGACCACCCCCCTGCCCGGCTATGCACTTGCTGATCCCTAAACGCAATCAAACCGAAATTGGATTACTGTGGAGGGTTTTTCGCAATCGTGCACGGTGGTACCCACCCGGCCGAATTTTGTGACAAATTTGTGTCATCAAATTTCAATGTTCTCACTTTTTGAAAATAAATCCATTCTAAAGTTCAGGGACCTTTATTTACTTTACTATTATATAACATGCGGCTAATTTATATCTTTTAATAGAATGTTTGTGAAACTGTAGCTAAAATTATTATACGTACAGCTAAGGAGTGGAATTGCCTGCCTGAGTCTGTGTTTCCGGAAATCTATAACCTCGGAATCTTCAAGTCTCGAGTGAATAGGTTCCTTCTAGGCAAACGTGATCCGTCGTAGACCACATCGTTACTTACGACCAGGTAAGATAGAGGCCAAACGTGAGCCTATCATTAATAAATAAAAAATCGTGAAAAGAAAAAAAATCTAAATTAATTTAAAAAAAAAATACAAATAATCCTTTCTCGCATTTTCTACTACTCTCTATTTGCACTACAAGCTTCTGAAATCAGGACAATGCTTCCATGATATTATTAGGTTCGTTTTAGTATGACTGAATTTTTGTATAAAAGCTTCTTTTAAAAGAATTTTCCTAACTAATTTTAGTGCTTGGTAAGATGAATTAAACAAGCCCAAACACAATGGTTCGCTCTTGTTTAGTTGAGAAATTTCTATAACCAGGCTCCATATTCAGATCTGTGATATCGTGTGGTACCGGATTTTGTACCAAGACAACATACATACATACATTATACGTTAAGGCGATTACAGTCACTAACATCCTTTAGCAGTTATATACTGCTATCGAGCGCTGTATCCACACCACGCCTACGTCACCGCAATGTAACATCATACTTCTCCGATTGTCAAAAAATTATAAAGATACCTTATACATGTTTTTTTTGTCTCATTCAACACTTGGAGCTCAAAGACAAGTTTATTTAATTATTTGGGACAAAAAACAGTTACATGATAAAGTCTTAATCACAAATTAATTCTAAAACAAATATTATCCAGACAGCTTCATATTTTGACTACAGAATAACATTGGCTGTTTCTAAAAAAATAAAAAATCTATGTTACAACTAAGGTAAAATTAAGACAAAAATCAGTTGATTGCAGATATTAAAAAATAATGCAGAATATATTGGTATCTTGGAACATAAACCTCTTTAAAAATAAAACAGGCCAAGTGCGAGTCGGACTTGCCATGAAAGGTTCCGTAGCAGTAAGTAATTTTTTTATATTTGAGTTGAATGCATGAAACGTAAATTGCGGTTTACGATTTATGACATGTTAAAAAAAACTACTTACTAGATCTCGTTCAAACCAATTTTCGGTGGAAGTTTACATGGCATTGTACAACAAATATTTTATTTTTATTGAGTTTGATCATTCTCTTATTTCAGAAGTTACAGTGAGGGAGGAGGGAGTTACAGAAGTTACACACATTTTACCACTTTGGAAGTGTCTCTCGCGTAAACTATTCAGTTTAGAAAAAAATGATATTAGAAACCTCAATATAATTTTTGAAGATTAATTTTTGGGTTTCAGTTCTAAGTATGGGGAACCCCAAATCTATTATCTATTTTTCACAGGTTCACAGAATACATCTACTTACCAAGATTTAACAGCATAGTTCTCATAGTTTCGGAAAAAAGTGGCTGTGGCATACACACAGACAGACAGACATGACGAATCTATAAGAGTTCCGTTTTTTGCTTTTTGGCTACGGAACCCTAAAAAAGCTTGTAACAACAATAAAAATAACATATTAACAACATAGCTACCTTAGAAATTCCGCCACATGTTTAGCAAGAACATCAGTAAAAGAAACTTACAATAATGCTATTGTAAGAAAAAGGGGGAGAATGTTTACCAGCAGTAAAAGTTATGCACATAAAATGTATGAGTTTATTGATATATTAGCTTTGTGTTGTAAACAGTTCTCCAGAAAAGGTAATATGAGATTCCGATAATATTTACGACGTCATACTTGGCAATATTCATAAAATCTATTAGCTGTTCATAAACGTTATTAGTGTCTCTTAGAGATGAAACTATAATAATATTTTTTTCTTGTTGATTTCTTATGATTTGATGGGTCTGTATGTACATTATTGAAGATAACTAAAAATGAACAAGAAAGGTTTTGGGGTGCTTTGCTTGTGCACCCGGAACAAATGTTTTTCGCGTTCACCTCCGTAAATAAAACAACAGCACTCAGGAAATCACTGTACTGATTAACATCAATAAGACAAGTAAGTATTTAGTAAATATTATATATATATACTTATATATATATATATATATATGAGTATTTTCAATATCTCAAGGCTTTTTGGGACTCAAGCAAGACTATATGTATACACACAGACACATACGTACACACACGTGAAAACGTACCATAGATGAAATGTACACGCCTTCCACAGATTCTTACAGATTACTAATATAATCACGGTGCGACAGTGTCGCCACAAGGTAATGTATTTTCTAATTAACGTGACCATTGATAGGCTCAATAAATTTATAAATTTATTGACATCATCATCATCATCATCATATCAGCCGTAGGAAGTCCACTGCTGAACATAACCTCCCCCATCGACTTCCATTTCGACCGGTCATTTGACATCGTGAACATAAAAATTCAAAGAGCAAGAGCAATACGAAATATATCAGAATAGGTGCAATTCAGTTCAGTAGTTTAAATTGCAGCAAAATGATATTCTTATAATCCGATTCCTATTATATTATTGAAGGGCTTACTATACGGAAACTAGTTTCTAAATTAATAAAATTGTGTTCAGTAATAATCGCGAAATGTGGATGTGGATTCCACAAAAAAAAGGTATAAGGTTGCCCCGATAGGCATTTCCCTCGCACCCCGGCTGACCCAGGGTCATCTCCGCTTTCGAGATGGCCCTCTTGAGTTTGGGAACCATGGAGGTAAGCTTACTAGCCTAGTTTCAAAAATACAATATGCTCTAAAACAACAATAATAATCACAGAATTTGTTGACAATTCTCAACTTCGCTTACTCGCAACGCAAACATTTATTTTCAAATAATAATTGGAATGAAAAAGAAATATGAAACTTTACCAACCCTTATTTCGCCAATCTTTTAATCTTTTACCCAACATGTTTGACATATAATTATCTGGCTGACGTTAATGTAAACACAATGTACTTAGCCCAAGAGACGCATACACGACGCCTAATTCTATACGGTACAGCAGGTAAAACCAGTCGGACCTAAGCAAATATTTGAAGTAAAGGCTTGATGTAGGTATAGTAAACAGATGGGGTCCAATAAATATCGTGGGATCGGAGTCCAGAAAATGTAGTCGGTAGTCTTTGGTAATTATAGAGGAGCTTATAATGTATACTGATTTACTCCTGGCTTTCACGTGAAAATTAAATGAAATGTAAATTATATGACAACAAAATGTTGAGGTTCTTATTATAAAATTTTACGTAAATTAAAATTACTTGAACAATGTTAATTGTAAATAAATATTCATTCAATGGAAATAATTACCGAAATGAGTTCATGGCGGTAGCGCATTGGCTGAGGCGGTAAACTTAGTGTGTAGGCTACGGGTTCGAACCTTATTCAGTGTACTAAAGATGGTCTATTCCCGTTAGTCACGGTGTAATCATAATGTCTACCTGGGGCGACTGGGAATCGAATTTGATACTCGTCTCAGCGGTCCGTTACGTACGGCACTGGGCTATCGCCGCTTTTTTGAGTGCCAAATTAACACGATAATAATATTTTGAAAGTCAATCTTCAACATAATAGAATACCGCATAAATAAACAAGTTGTAAATTAAATGAAAAGTAACAAGTTAGATTGAAGAAGAGAAGCGAGACAAGGTGGTCTGGCTAAGTTACCCTTTGTGAGGCTCAGCCTGACAGTGACATCTCGAGTTGATATACAGCGTGTGTCATGTAGCCTTCTTGTGAAACAACTTTAGGTACAGTTTCGTGAGATTACTCGGAGGACTGTTAATAACTTTTGAAATAAAGATGAAATTAAATATTTGTAATTAAAATTTGTGAGTATTTTTATACGTACTAACTACAGACGGGTAGATGGCTCATAGATGGTAAGTAGTTTCCATAGACTATAGTACATCAAGATGGGAAATTGGAATTGGGAGAAATATATCTCAAATACTGGTTACACTACTTAGTCTTGGGAATAAGAAGTGTTGTTAAACGGTTCTATTTAGCTTGGCATGTTTACTTATTTATTTATTTGGGTCAAATTTAGTAATTGAAATTTTACCCCCTTTCTGTTGATTGATTGACCTAATATTTGGACAGACCTTTAATTCGGATGACAATACAATTTTGTATATTCAGTATCATTGTTAATCTAATATGGCTGCCGCTACAAAATGGCGGATTACGTTCTTTTAACGAAACCCTCAATATGGGTATCAAATGAAAGGGCTTGACTAGAAGAATAAAATATAAGAAAAAAATGCAAATCCAATATGACTGACTTAATAAAAACTAAAAGTTAAAAAAATAAGTAAGTAAAAAGAAACCGTTAACCTTAAAAATAAACGTTTTTAAAGCTTGAAGCTTGTTATATGCAGAGACGTGCCTCATAAACATACACGTATCTTACTATAGTTTGTGCAAAAATAGTAAATTAATTTTATGAAACATTTTCTTTTAAATATGTATATATTTAATAAAATTTTCCGGCAATGTCCGGATTTAAAGGCAGGTGAGGCCACCTGTCACCCCAGCAGAAGCAGGCCGGGACGGGGGGGCGTCTAGCACCCCTCCCCGAAACCGGGGCAAGACGGGGACACCGTGGTTCCCAAACCCGAGGTGGCCATCCCAAAACCGGAGATGGCCCAGGGTCTGTCGGGGTACGAGGGATATGCTTTATGGGCAACCTTACACCCCGGCGTCTGAAGACCCGAGACGGCGTGAGGTTTTAGTCGCTTCAAGCCCTACATCGGTATCAGAAGGGAATTCCGCACGAAAAAAAAAAGGTTTATTGCAATCTAGGGTGGGACTTGAATCTGCCACAGACTAACTCTCGGGAAAATATTTTACTAACTTAGTTACCTGAACCCATCCTACATAGTTCTAATTTTTATAAATACGTTTCAGGGTAATGTTAAAACCGGGATCCGGGTTATTGGAATCCATTAAGGAAATCTACGAGGAAAAATTGCAATTATTTTAAATAATTATTTCTGAAACCGACTGACATAAAATTCAAACTGGTCATACTATTAGTTACGTGGGCTACACATAACTCGAGTATTCGTAAACTTCCATAATTAAACCAAATTTTCAATTTTAGTTGGAAGCAGTAAGTTAACTTTAGTAATATACTGAGAGGAAATACACACGTAATGGGTGGATATATTGCAGAAAACTAAGCCACATGCATTTTTTTTGTTTAGTCAAATGTCCTACGACATACCGCACGGTTATGTGGGGCTCTCATACACTAAAACCCCTGCCGTGTTCCATAATCAGCGCCTTGTCGGGGGGGGGGGGCTGAAACCATACAAGAATACTTCTATGGCGACCCACCTACACCATAAAACTGTCATTTAGGCGACGACGTCCAGGCACACACAGATGTCGCTTCTGTGCGGGTGGCTAGATCGGGGAAGCCATGTGCACCTAACCTAACCCGGTAACGCCTTATTTGTATGTCCAACGCCTTAACCATTACGCCACCATTCAAATAACTGTTCATGAGCCGTATTACACTATTGATATTAGCTTTATTACACCAAACCAAATAGGACACTTCAACAATATAACCCTGCAATGGATCAAGGGCCACAGCAGCTCGCGTGGCAATGATGCGGCAGATGAGCTTGCCAGGAGAGGATCTGACATGGTGATAATGGGACCTGAGCCCATAATACCGATCCCCTTTGCATACCTACGAACCATAGTAAACAAACGAACGAGAGATCAACACAACAGCTATTGGATAAATCTGGAAGTTTGCAGACAGGCGAGGGAAGCACTCCCTGTGCTTGAAAATAGACTGACCAGGCGTCTTCGACAACTGACCAAACGGCAACTGCGCACGGCCACAGCTGCAATCACGGGGCATGGCTCCTTCAATAAACACCTTTTTATTTTAGGAATCACCGACAGCCCTCTCTGCAGAGCCTGCATGAGAGAGGAAGAAACAGCGGCACACGTGCTCCTACACTGCCCTGCAACCGCCACATACAGGGTTAAGTACTTCGGAAACACAGGTACGCTCCGGGAGATCGCCGGCAGCGTGAATAGCTTGCTAGCGTTCTTCAATGAGCTGGGGTGGATCGAATAAAAATGCCCACCCTCACGCAAAAACCGCGCCTTGTCGTGGAGTTGGGGATACCAGCCCGTGATACCATACCATACCATACCATAGCTTTATTAAGTGAATAGCAGTAATTACTTTCTAGCTTTGATTTCCTTTTATCAATATTACTGCTAAGCTCCAATTATGCGCAACAGTATCACACTTCAGTATTGTTAAGTGAACATTGATATACGTTTAATTAAAGAACAATACGTGGTCCAACAATCAGTCCGTGGAAATGGATTACTTGAGTCTGTGTCGTTAAAATTGGATAGTGTAGCATGTTTTTTTTTTTATATTTAGTCTGTCCAATTGACTGCACCCCGCCTGATGGTAAGCTGAGGTAAAGTCCAAAAAGTAGTGGCCACTATTTCTAGAGATTGGCCCTAGAATTTATAGTGGCCGCTACCTAGACGGCCTCAACAGATGTTTTTTCACGCCCCGCTTAAAGAGCACAGGATTGTAGGTAGAAGGGAACACGTGAGTGGGTAAAGCGTTCCAGTGCTTTTTGGTCCGACAAAAAAAGGAGTCACCAAACCGCTTGGTTCGCGATGGTATCGATTGCACTGTTTGAGGATGACACCTAAGTCCTGCACGTGTTGTTCGGGACAAGAAGGGAGAAGGAGGAATCAATTGGAATAACTCATCGGAACATTCACCATGGTATATGCGATAGAATACTGCCAATGTTTGTAAATAAACCTAAAAAAACAGCTTGCTGAGTGTCTTGCCGGCGTCTTCTCAGGACAGGGTCACGCTTCGAACCGAATGATCCATTTGCTAAACATTAATTTTTGTCTATGCCGAATAAACATAACATAACATAACATAACTTCACGCCTGTATCCCCGAAGGGGTAGGCAGAGGTATATTACACACCCACGATTCGCCAGCTATGTTGAGGTCCCAATGTAATAGGGGGCGAGCCTATTGCCATTTACCGGGCACATTATTAAGCGAGCGATAATTAACATTAACAAACTAGGTCTGCAATTCATTCTGCTGTTGCAAAAATTGAGCGAAGCAATTTCACCAGGACTTTTTCTTACGGTGTTAATTCCTCAATGGCTAGTCCGATTTTCGTTTTTCTTTTTTTGTCTTGTGTATGTGAATAAATTACTTAATTTAATACCAATCGCGTGAATGAGGCTTTTTTGTTCATTGAGAAATCAGATTTTAAAAAGTCTGTTCTTTGATTATTCCTCCGTGCTACACATGAATTTTTAATTACATAGCCTATGTCCCCCTCATCAGTAACATCTTTGTTTGTGTGAAATTTCATTAGAATCGGTTCAGCCAGGAGGAGAAGATGGTCTAACGAAATACATGAGTCGTCTAAAAGAGAGCAAAGCTCTTACGAGCTTCGCTCAATTAATTTTGACTTTAATTTCACTTTGTTTCGAAAATTATGAATTAAAAAACCAACTGAGTTTTAAAATGTAGTTATGCAATATAACGTACAAACTATCCTACATATCATCGTCATCACCGCTCTCCTACACTTTCCATTCATTTGGTTTCTCTTGACACCTCTCCCCCCCACCCATTCTACACCCGTTAATCAGCAGGAGTACCGGGTATCTGGTGAGATTGGCTTGAGCCCTTCAGATGATAATGGATACAAATTCCGACTTGCGGTTTGCGTATACGAATCATCATCCTATCATATTTATTTCAAAAGGGTTCCCTTCAAAGCCTCTTATCTACATCAATACTAAGCCCTTACTATCCTTACATACGTAACTAAAAGAATAAATTAAGCCTTACGAAAATCACACATTGAAGATTCTATAATACTCTTGGCTTCCCCACTCTGACTCTTGGAGCATGAAATCGTCTTAAAGCCCTACTCTTAAAATGCGAAGGATTTTGAGATTTAAATCTTTTTGCAACTAATGCTTTTGGATGATTAAAGGCTGGCAGGGGATGTAGATTGTCAATTTTACTCAGGCTTTATTCACAGAACATAAAAGCTGAAATGTATCTGAATACGCAATCTTGGGTTAATGAGTGGCCGCAGTTGATATAAAGAATATTTTGATTCGGAATTAATTTTAGCTTCGTGTATATTCTCTGAGAAAAACATCGTATTCTGCTGCTTGATGGACCTAACGTGACGTGTCATAACAGGTTACGACGCCTTTTATAACAGCTATATTAATATATTTTGCCATTATGCCATAATTTTACTGGTGGTAGAAGTTTGATGACACAAATTTGTCACAAAATTCGGCCGGGTAGGTACCACCGTGCACGATTGCGAAAAACCCTCCATAGTAATCCAATTTCGGTTTGATTGCGTTCAGGGGTCAGCAAGTGCATAGCCGGGCAGGGGGATTGTGGTCGCAGCACTAGTAGGACCCGTGGGTGTCACGCGGTGATGCGACGACAATCCTCCTCTGATGAGGCCGTCAAGCTGAGTGCCACCATTGTTAACATGGTACGTGTATGTAATGGTGACCCTCTTTCCTGAGACTTTACCTTCAGCTTACCATCAGGCGAGGTGAAGTCAAATTGACGTGTCCTAAATATTAAAAAAAAAAAAAAAAAAATGAATATTACCTACTGGTAATTTAAAATATATTATAAATTTTAAATGTTCTACGACACATTACTCATCGCCATCTAGACCCAAGCTACGCAGAGCTTGTCATATGGGTTCTAGAATGCAGATAAACATACTTAGATACTTTTTTGTAAACAATTTGGGAATCAAACCCGCGACCTCTGACTTAGCAGTTGAATTATGCTTAATGCTGTTAGTATTTTGAAAATTGTTAATGAAAACTGTACCACAATGATGTTTCGGTTGCCACCAATTTGCTTTGTGAGTTTCACGAGAGCAACTGCCATCAAACCTCCCAAGACTATGTAATAAAAAAATTTGGAAGTGGTAGGTATTTAATTTTTTTTTCCATTTTTTTTTAAGAATATTAATAACTGAAATTATGAATATTTCCCCTAACCCCTCCAGCTAAGCTTAATTACTTGTGTTGGGAGTGGGTTCACGTCGGTAGTGTAATGGCCAGGATTCGAACCCGAGACCTCTTGATCATAGGGTCGACTCCTTAACCACTAAGCTAACGACGCTTCTTCTCCTTGTTTCATGTTCTCCTCCTCTCTATCTCTTTGCCCTGTGAGGATAGCCATATTCAATTAATACATTAGCCGTCAAAAGCTTTCAAAGGCCATACCAATCTTACCATTCAATGAGCCTTGTGTTTGTTTGCTTTCCTAGTAGTATGAAGAAAATACCAAAACAGGCAATTTCAACTGCAAACTTGAAAGGAAGTTAGTCATCTCATTCATTCCTTATATGTAGCTTCTTAACCATCTACTGACCTGTCAAAAGTCTAGTACTACCACAATAGTTACGCATTAATAGGCATTGGTTACTGCAGTATGTCTGTGGCAACACACAAATTACTCTTGTCAGTCAACAAATTGGAATTAAATGTAGCTCCTGGGATACAGTGGTTAAAGATATTAATGATATTGAGCACTGATATTGTTTCATAATATATGCTTATTGATGTTTTTAAGTAGTACATAATTTAACTAATTAACAGATTTATCGATAGCTTAGAAATGTTTATTGGTAGCCATTTCTCAGCCAGTGACAAATGGTATGTTTTATTTTTTCGTCCTATTCTGTCTAGTGAGCCAAAAGAACCAAGACATATTTGACACGATTCATAATGGTGACACAGAAAGCCCGGCGCTACGCTTCTCGGGCGTTGCATAATCTCGGCTATACTGGTTGTATTTCTTTATTGTTGATATTCCTTGTTCTAGATTGTTATTTACTTTAAATACCAATATAACAAAAGCTTTACTTCATGCTGCCTAAATTATGGTTCTATGAAAAAAACTTTTAACATACATACCTTTTTCCTTTATGTTCAGAGATTATTTTTCTTTCAATTTCGATGAATAATTTCTACTTCTGATTTAAAAAAATCAAATTGTACGCTGATAAGCACTCCGAATATTAAGTGTTTGTCTGAAAAAAGCAATCACTTTGTAACAACTGGAATAAAGTGACTATACTGTCATTGTCTGAGACTTTTCTCACAAGGCATTTCAAACCAGACATTAAATCAATATTAATCCCAATTTTAACATTCAGAACTACCATTATATATAAAAGATTTCATTTCACTGTAATGCTCAACAACAATTAATGCATGTACTGCCTTATTACTCCGAAGTTAACGCCATCTTTAAATCTAAAATGCAAACATTATTTATCTAGACAATCTTCGTACTTATAGTGATATTGCCACTACATGAAGTATGTGGATTCGATTACAAATACTTGTGTAAATAATCAATACTATAAATTAGCAGTTTAAAATTTTAGTGTTTATGTTATTTTTGTTTCAAACATACATATACACATATAGCAAGTCCACAGGTAGATTCGGCCACAAATTGATTCTTGTTCAAGTACAGAACAGAAAAAGGGAACATGGCAGATAAAAGTCACAGAATAACGAGGCCACTGCAAACAATCAGGTTCAAATACAAAACCGAACCACCAGACCATAAACTTCAATATATCTTTAGGCGACAAATATTAAAGTTTGTGGCACTAACTTAAACGTAGGTATACCGCTTGGAAAGCCGCCAACTGTAGGAATTAGAACTGCTATATATCAGATGGGAGTTCTGAAGGCATGAAAGTGGAAGAATGATTGTAAAGACCTTGTAACAAATAGGTTTTTATGTGTTGTTTATGACGATAGATTTATTGTTATTCATTGTTATATAGAGATCAGCGTATTTTTTTTGTAAGAAAGAGGTCACTCATCATCATCCTCCGGCCCGTATCCCAAAATTTATTTGGGGTCGGCGCAACATGTGTGCTTTTTCCATTCATCTCTGCTTGCGGTCATCGCAACATTCACTCCCTTCCTAACCATATCCTCTTTCACACAGTCCATCCATCTCCTCTTAGGTCTTCCTCTCCCCTTGTAACCGTGCACTTCCATACTTAATGCCTTCCTTACGATATTACTTTCATCCCTACGCATTACATATCCGAACCAGGACAAGCGATTTCCTCGCAACTTTTCGGTTGTTGGCGCTACTTTTAAACTTCCTCGAATGTACTCATTCCTAATTGTTCACGCAAAATGAACATGTTTTGTTTATATTATCTGTGTATAATTTAAATTTCCCGTCACTCAATTCATTCGAATACTCACGTGTCTCGCGACCTGATTGGCCGATCAATAACGTACGATCGAATGCACTTTCATAATGGACGCGGCGGGACACGGAAGTTGCCCTCAGTGAGTTCATAGAATCAACACGTATTTCTGGTTGAGAAATACTTTTAATTGTTTCAAGTTCAGTTCATATCTAACTCATGTAAATCAAATTCAGTATTGTATACTGTGGTGGCCCATTTTAATAGAAACCAGTGAATTCAGTCAGTCGTATCATTTTTATAACCCATTCAACACTCAACTCAACGCACTCCATCAGTCCCTGAGGTCAAGACAAGGGTGGAGCGCTCATCATCACATCAACAGTCTATGCAGGGGTCATAGGCTGCGTCAACGGAGTGGTAATCCTATGAAGGGAGTCATAGAACCGCACCATTTTGTTGGCCCACGAGCGGAGTTCCGCAACCATATTGGTGGCCCATGAGGGGAACGAGCGGCCCGGTGCAGGATCATCGCGTCGTTATCAGCACGAGAAGCAATAAGCAAATTCAAATATCATCGGAGCGTCGCGCTGGGGAGCGGAGGCGACTTCATTCAAGTTTCAACGCGTCGGGAAAAGTACCTACATAGGCACGCGCCGGTCGGCAACGAGTCAAGGTCAAGTTAAGTCGCGAAATTCATCGTACGGAGAAAACGGTATCGTAAAACTACTTTCATTATCAATTAGTGATCATCATAAAGACATTCAGTGGTGAATATAATATTCACATAATTCAAGTTCAAATTCATCGTAATTATTTCGGTGGAAAAGGTCCGCCATCTTTCATTCACCTGTTGCTACGTGCATAAGTACATGTGCACGCGCACTCGGTGTGAGATGCGAGCGAGAGCGCCGGATACAAGGTCATCGCGTCTCTGTCACTCAAGGACACTAGTGTAGTGATATGTTAGTTCAAAACGTTCACATATTATAGATCACGAAGTTCACGACTGTTTACATTTTGTCAATTGTTCTACCTATAATTCAACATTCACGTTCGTCATTGTTTTGATCACGATCATAATAATATAGTCTTAATCAAGTGTGGTGCCTAACACTGTCAATTCATTATAAGTTTATATTTCATTGTGTAAAAAGGTAATCAATCATGTCACGATCAGCCCGTACTCAATTCTTATCTAAGTACCGCATGCTTATGGATTTCGCAGCAACGGCTGCAGACACGAAGTCATCAGTCGCAGCCACGGTGGCTAGGCGACATTTCAATGTTTATTATGAACAATTCATTCAAGCCTACGAAACTCTGTTAGGCAATTCCCCCGTAGAGGTCAGTGAGGAGGATATGGAGATGTTCTCAGCTAAATTCAGCGAGGTAAACAAGCTACTCATCACCATGGATCAGGCATCGGAGGTGGTCAAGCTGGAGCCCGAGACGCGTTCCAGGCATCAGGTAATGGCGAAATTACCACTCATCGAACTGCCGAAGTTCTCAGGTAAGATCATGGAATGGGTGCCATTCCATGATTTATTTCAATCATTGGTTCATAATAGGGATATTTCAGATGCGGAAAAGCATTATTACCTAAGAGCATCATTGACGGGTGATGCTCAGTCCATTGTCAGGCAGTTGCCCATGGACGATGTCAATTACTCGGTAGCGCTCAAGCTACTTCAAGATCGGTATCAAAACCATCGGTTGTTAGTAGACACATACATCAATCAAATCACTCAGCTACCAACGGTTCAGGTAGCGTCATCACTAAGGTCGGACTTTTATGATCCTCTCCGGGAGGCAATTCAAGCCCTGGAGAAAATCAAAATCCCAGTCAGGGAATGGTCATACTTGCTTGTATTTTTGGTCTTACAGAAGCTGCCAATACGGATCAGGTCAAGCTTCGAGGAGAGGTACGGCAAGGACCCACAAGTCTTGCCTACCATCTATCAGCTACTGGAGCTGCTGGATGAGCAGTGCCGGGTTCATTCAACCGTGCAATCACCTCCTGAGTCAGGACCGGTCAGGAGTCAACGGGGTATGCCGGTCGCCAGATCATCATCCCCTACGTCAAGACCCCGCGGACTACGGGCGCGGGCAGTGGTCACCACGCATTCAACAGGCGATGATCAGGTGACATCATGTTCATATTGCGGCCAACAGGGCCATTCATTATACAGATGCTCTGAGTTCATAAGGATGACTTCAGTAGCACGCAAGTCCTGGGCACGAACGTCAGGACATTGCTTCAGGTGCTTGAGGAAGCACTACGCCAAGGAATGCACCCATTCAAATTGGTGCCGGACCTGCAAGTCACCAGATCACAACTCACTTCTTTGCAGTCAGGGCAGGGATCAATTAGCTAGTCAGCGTCATTTCGGTGTATCAGGACACTCACCAAAATCACCTTCACCAACTCAAGTACGGCGTTCACCGATACCATCAGCGCCACAGGCCACAGGGGAAGGCAGGGTTCACGGCACTCATCAATTAGTCTGTCAACCGGGACCCATGGAGGAGTCACCGGTCAACTTAAATCAACACTCACGCCCACGCGTTGGCGACCGAGCGCTTCAGGCGCAAGCGCAGTTTGCTTCATTACGCTTCGGCTCACGGCTGAGCCCTACTTTCAAACAATGAGATCAGGCGGCGGTTGATGCAAAGAGGTCAGATCAGTCAATCACCATCTGTCCTACAGCGATGATAGCGGTCAAATCAGGCAGTGGTCAATATGTCAAAGTAAGAGCTCTATTAGACACCGGAGCTAGTGTATCAGTAATCAAACAATCATTGGTCAATCATTTAAAATTGCATCAACAGCCTAATGGAAATCAGATTTATGGGATTGGAAATCAGAAAATCAATGTTCCAGGGTCAACGGTAAAGTTATTGGTCAAACCTGTAGGGAAGCAGGTACCTATCATTAGTACGGTAGCAATGGTCATGTATTCACTCACAGGGAATCTTCCTCCGTACTCGGTTTCACTCAAAGATCAATTGTCATCAGCAGGGATAGTGCTCGCTGACAATCAATTCAATCAAGCTCAGGATGTAGATGTCATACTAGGTACTGACATACTCAATTATGTTTTTGATGGTTCAAAGATCTCCACTAACATTCCAGGTCTATCAGCATACGGGTCCTGTTTCGGACATGTCATTATGGGAATGCTTGCCTTCAATCAACAGTCATCAAAGGACGCTCCACTTCAATCGGTGAAAACTTCAGTAGAAGACTATGGACTTCATGCAACACGGCTGGAGGAGGTGTTAGAGAAATTCTGGAAGACAGAAGAGCCCCCATCGGAGCCAGCAGTCCATCCAGATCACTTGGAATGTGAAAGGTTGTATACTTCCACTACTCAGCGCACGCCTGATGGTAAATATATGGTCAGATTACCATTATTATCACAAAGGCCTTCACTAGGTGAATCAAAGTCTTTAGCCATCCAGAGATTACGGTCATTAGAGAGAAAGATGGCTAAAAATGCAGTATTTGCAGAGAAATATAAGGAGTTCATGAAAGAGTATGAAACTTTAGGTCATATGTCACCATCAGAGTTTCAATTTGACTCTGAACATTTCATTATCCCTCATCATGGAATATTTAAGAAGGGAACGGATAAGATACGAGTAGTATTTGATGGAAGTGGGAAGTCATCCACTGGCGTTTCAATCAATCAATGCCTTCACACTGGTCAACCTCTACAGAATGATATTACTAAGATATTATTAAATTTCAGACGTCATCAAATTGTTTTCACTACGGATATCAAGATGATGTTCCGGATGACGTGGATTCATCCTGAGGATAGGAGATACCAGCTCATCCTGTGGAGAGAGAACTCATCTGAGGAAATCAAGGTATACGAGTTAAATACTAACACGTATGGACTAAGGTCAAGTCCGTTCATATCAATCAGAACATTACTGCAGTTAGCGGACGATTGGGAAGGGACCCATCCGGAATCACCTGCAGTCAGTATCATCAGGAGAGATGTCTTCGTGGATGACATCCTCACAGGTGCAGATTCAATTCCTGAGGCTCAACGAATAAAATCAGAACTCATACAGCTCATGAGAAGTGCTGGATATGAGCTAAGGAAATGGTCGTCAAATTGCAATGAATTATTGCAAGATTTACCGGAAATTCATTGCGAATCACCTCATCACTTCGATACTGATGAGACATTCATCAAGGTTTTAGGAGTCCAATGGGACCCATCATCAGATTCAATGTCATATCAAATCAATATACCTTCTGGTCAAGCAATTACTAAAAGAAGTGTTCTCAGTACAATATCACGTTTATATGACCCATGTGGCTATTGTTCACCCACTATATTCAGGTTCAAAGTATTTCTTCAAGCCCTGTTTTCAGATGGTTTAACCTGGGATGAACCCATCAGCCAATCTGATCATCAACGGTGGAATGATCTCATCCAAGATCTGGTTCATTTATCATCAATCAAATTTCCCAGATGCGTATCATTACCCAACGCGGTATCGCATTCACTTCACGGCTTCGGAGACGCATCAGAACTCGGATTTGCGTCGTGTGTTTACCTCCGGACGGTTGACTCATCCGGTAATGTCATGGTACGGTTACTCATGTCAAAATCACGTGTAGCTCCTAAGAAGACTACTCAAACCATACCAAAACTCGAGCTTAGTGCAGCCCATCTCACCTTCAAATTACTCAATCATGTAGCTGAATCGTATGAAGATTCTATTGAGCTGGATAGCATCAATGCATGGTCAGACAGCACTATCGTGTTATCTTGGTTAAATACCAAAGCCTCATATGCTTCAAACTTTCGAATGTAATAGGGTACAGGATATTCAAAATTCAAAACGAACCATGACATGGCGTCATATCAAACAGAATTCAATCCCGCTGACGTAGCATCAAGAGGAATGTCAGCCAAGGACCTACTCAAGTCAGAAATTTGATGGTCACCCACCTGGCTACATCAGACAAAGGATCACTGGCCACATCAACCTGTCATCATACCTCATAAGTTACCAGGATTCAAGAAATTAGTCAATACTATCACCCCAGTGGAATCATGGGAGGACACCTTGTTGTCTCGTACCAGTTCATACAGAACTTTAATCAATGTAACTTCATTTGTACTCAGGTTCTGCCGGAACATCAGGTTACCTAAGGATCAAAGGAATCTTCAACCTACGCTATCAATAGAGGAAAATCGTCAAGCTACAAGGCATTGGATTGGGAAAATTCAATTAGATTCATATAAGGATGAATTTATATTAATCAAGAAGGGCAAACTGGTCTGTAAATCATTACAGAAGCTCAGTGTTTTCATAGATGAAGAAAACTTCATACGAGTAGGTGGGCGATTGCGTAAATCAAGTTTACCATATGAAGCTAAACATCAATATCTTATACCTAAGGATCACAGGTGGACTCAACTATTAATTGAACACTATCCTAAATTGTATTGTCACGCAGCAACCAGTGCTCTCATTGCAATTCTCAGGCGACAGTATTGGATCCCGTCTGTCAGACGCCAGATATCAAGAGTCATCAGAAATTGTTTAATTTGTTTCAGGTTTAACACATCTGTTCAGCCACCTTTCATGTCAGATCTGCCTGCTGATAGGGTCACAGCAGCACGTCCATTCTCAGGTGTCGCCACGGATTTTGCTGGTCCATTTCTAGTAAAGAGCAGTCTGCTACGAAATGCTAAATCAGTCAAGGCTTATCTCTGTGTTTTTGTTTGTTTAGGAACAAAGGCAGTTCATCTCGAAGTTGTGTCAGGATTGACAGTCGAGGCGTTCGTTGCATCATTCACCAGGTTTGTCAGTCGACGGGGACTTCCCTCTCTAGTCAGGTCAGACAGAGGTACGAATTTTGTTGGTTCAGATTCATACTTTAAGGAGATTAATAATTTTCTATCAAGCAACGAACTTGTGCTCAAGGATGAGCTCAGGAAACAGAGTATAAGATGGGAATTCAATCCGCCAGCATCCCCCCACATGGGAGGTTTGTTTGAATCAGCAGTCAAATCAGCAAAGAATTTACTTAAGCGCGAGGCTGGTAATACTATTTTCACTTTCGAAGAACTTTCGACATTATTCACTAGAATAGAGTCAATTCTCAATTCACGTCCATTAATTCCGGCATCAAACGATCCAAGCGATTTAGAAGTACTCACACCCGGTCACTTTATCATTGGACAGCCCTTAGTTGCATTACCAGAGCCACATTGGAAGGATACCAAAATATCAAGGTTATCTAGGTTTCAGGCTATTCAAAAATTATTTCAATCAATTTGGTCTCGATGGCATATTGAATACCTTAATACATTGCAGTCTCGGAATAAATGGTATACTCATGTAGGTAACCTAGAGTTAAATGATTTAGTTCTCATCATTGATGAAAATTCACCTCCCTTACAATGGAGACGAGGTAGAGTCATTGAATTATATAAAGGTTCAGATAAGATTGTAAGATCAGTCAAATTAAAAACGCAGAATGGCGATTTAATCAGACCAGTGGTCAAACTTTGTAAATTACCTACTCAATGTGACACTGGTCACTCATAATTTATTACTTGTGTTTATATTGCACTAATGTTTCATTTATAATTTTCTGTTGTCTAAGTTCACATTCAATCATTTGTATATTGCATTGATCTTAACTATAAGATGTTGTTGGATCTCAACTATGAGATATTGATCATTCATGATTCACATGTTAGGATGTAATAATGTTGTATACTTATTAGGTTAAGCTTGTATGTTGTATATTTTAGATAATACTTGCAAGTGTTCAGTTCGTTAAACCCCCCGGCGGGCCAGGAATGTTCACGCAAAATGAACATGTTTTGTTTATATTATCTGTGTATAATTTAAATTTCCCGTCACTCAATTCATTCGAATACTCACGTGTCTCGCGACCTGATTGGCCGATCAATAACGTACGATCGAATGCACTTTCATAATGGACGCGGCGGGACACGGAAGTTGCCCTCAGTGAGTTCATAGAATCAACACGTATTTCTGGTTGAGAAATACTTTTAATTGTTTCAAGTTCAGTTCATATCTAACTCATGTAAATCAAATTCAGTATTGTATACTGTGGTGGCCCATTTTAATAGAAACCAGTGAATTCAGTCAGTCGTATCATTTTTATAACCCATTCAACACTCAACTCAACGCACTCCATCAGTCCCTGAGGTCAAGACAAGGGTGGAGCGCTCATCATCACATCAACAGTCTATGCAGGGGTCATAGACTGCGTCAACGGAGTGGTAATCCTATGAAGGGAGTCATAGAACCGCACCATTTTGTTGGCCCACGAGCGGAGTTCCGCAACCACCTAATCTTATCCATTTTTGTCACACCACACATCCATCTCAGCATTCGCATCTCGGCTGCATGCAGCCGTCTTTCATCCGTCGCCTTTACGGGCCAGCTCTCTGATTCATGCAGGACACCAGGCCGGATCATAGTCTTGTAGATTTTCCCCCTAAGGGGGATTCGTGAGTCACACGTTGTTGCCGTAACCTGCCGCCATTTCATCCAACCTACGTTAATCCGATGCTTTTAGGTCACTGTAGCCTATAATAATGTAGTGTAATATTACAAAGTTAATGACTACTATATTAACATAACATAAACATAACATAAACTCACGCCTATATCCCCGAAGGGGTAGGCAGAGGTGCTAGCACCCACGTTTCGCCAGTTTATGTTTTAGGTCCCAATCTAATAGGTGGCGAGCCTATTGCCATTAACCGGACACTTATTAACCTGCGATAAATACACACATAACTTCGAAAAGCATAAGCAAAAGTCATTGGTGTGTGCCATGGTAAAACCTGGGATCGAACCCGAGACCTCGTCTCAGCAGTCCATTACCCATACCACTAGGCTACTGTCTTCATATATGACCAGATAAATTTGAAGAAGAAAGAAGTTGTGATTCTAAACTCACACGGAAGAGAACAAATGAATCCAGGGTGATGAGGGTACGATTGAACATGACTACTCCGATGTAGCATTGAAGTATACACAACTTAAAGATAGATGGTGAAATTAAATACACAATAATGGACTTCGGTAAGTAAATTGTATTGTACCCGCATTTCAGGTAATTATATTACGTTAACTTTCTCTAACTTCCTTTATTACTTCGACTAGATTACTGCGTGTGTATATTTAACTAATTTTATTCTAAAAGTTACGCTAGGTAAAAAAGTTAAATGTTCAGATGAGTGCGGAATAGTGAAGTTCTAGAATAAGCTAATGTATTTGACAAAGAGGCTTAAGTTTAGTATTGAAGCGACTGTTGCGAATGATAAATAATATTATAGAATACCAAAATATGTGAAAGTAATGTAAAGAAAAGCAATAGATGTGATTTTTACCCAAAATACAGGTAATAACCTAGTTTGGGTGGTAGCGATTACAAATAATATAACACAATGTCATTAATTTACTTGTCACTGATAATTTATAATCTATCTAGTGTCACTGTTACTATGTTCGTATGTCAATACTATTTAATAAATATATACTACTATTCAATAAAATGTTATTAAGTACTATTATTTTATTATTTACAATCCTTAAGAAATTCGAACGTAACTGAAAAAAGACTCAAATTTTCAACTTATTTCAACTAAGAATGCAGCAAAGCAGTAGTTGAATGAATTAATGAAGCGCCATCATTACTATAAAGTACCATAATTTTGGTAACTAAACTATCTTTCCTTGAGATTGAACTCGATATCATATAATTTTTATATAATACGGAGTAATCAGAACTGTAGGCCTGCCATGAAACGTACAATTGCGGGCCCGCACGAAATATGAACGAAATAAGTGTCATTAAGGTACTATGAAGTCACTGCGGATTTCGTTCTTTCGTTCGGAACCATAAAGTATGTTCGGGAATGAATCAAACATATCAAGGAGGTTTTCTTTTACACTATATGTTTGTTAAAAATGAACTATTATAAACCAGCTTATATAAAAATACATTCCTTTGTATTGGATTAAGATAACCTTTTTTTAACTTTTGAAATAAGGCGTATTATATCGTGTTTTAATTGAATTATTTTTTTGCGGGCCGTTAAATTCCGAATTTTGCGGTATAAGTGCGTTTCATACTAATTGCCAGAAATTTCGATTGCGGATATACGTTTCATGGCAGGCCTACAGTTTCTTACGTTATTCACTTTAAAATATTTCTTTAAGCCCATCATGGATGAAAAGTGAAGGGGAAGTGTATTTTAATAACACAAAGTCAGTCAATTGAATACTTTTATCCCAGTTCAACAGATCAAGTTAATAAATTGTGTTCCCATTTATATTACTAAGCTGTTTAATCATGTTGAATAAGCTTGACTAATAAAATCTTACCCTATCTTGAAGATTTCACGAATGAATGATCTAAAACTTTTTCAATATTTAACTGCATCAAATTTTAATATGAGCTCATAACGTAATCTGGAGTAGCCCATTTATGAATCCCATACTTATGACGTTTATGAGTGTTTGTTTATTCAAAAAGGGCGCCAGAAGGGCTTTTACAGTGCTTTTTTAAATCTCTGTGGGCTTTCATGACCACTTTACAGGAGTGTGGTATGCATTTCAGTGTTCTAAAGAAAAGTAAAGATCCGAGAGGAAGTGGAGATAAGAATATAGATAATGTCTTTCATGGGCGATAGCCAAGTGGCGTACGTAACGGACTGCTGAGACGAGGTCTCGAGTTCGATCCCTAGTCGCCCCGGGCACACACCTCTGACTTTTCGTAGTTATGTGTGCATTTATAAATGTTAATTATCGCTCGCTTAATAATGTGCCCCGTAGATGGCAATAGGCTCGCCCCCTATTACATTGAGACCTTATCATAACTGGCGAATCGTGGGTGTGTAATACACCTCTGCCTACCCCTTCGGGGATACAGGCGTGAAGTTATGTTATGTTATGTCTTTCATAGCCTTCTATGAATAGGGATTTTATACTCAATCTGTACCCTTGTAACAGATTGAGTATTATATCCGTTTCATTCGACATCTCCATAAGATTCCACACATCACAGATACAAGTAAAACTAAAAAAAAAAAACAAGGTTGGACATGACGGTATTCCCGTCCAACTGAGCAGTCCCACTGGGGAAGTACCTCCGCCCTACAGAATACCGGGGCCATAATAACCTCGTGTTGTTTTCCCGGCGGTGAGTAGAGTAGCCAGAGCTCACTGAGAGTTTTTGTGCTGTCAGAGGGAAGAGTCTTCCTTCTGACAGCACAAAAACTAAAAAAGAAGGGAGAGGCGGGAGTAGCCTTTAGTCTTCCCGGAAGACTAAAGGCTATTCCTGCTTTGCAATTTCTTTTTTTTAGGGTCGGCAGCGCAAGTGTGACGCCCCTGGTGTTGCACACGTCCATAGGCCATGGTGACCGCTTCCCATCAGGTGGGCCGTGAGCTTGTCTGCCACCTGAGTGGTATAAAAAAAATACAAAACTCACTTGTAAGTTGTAATGAAATGACTAAACATTAAGAAGATTTTCTATTATCGAAGTTACCATATATTCTTCTAAGAAATTCGACAAGATGCCTCGAAGAACTCACATAACGTTTCTAAATCTAGAAACTTGCTATATTACTGGAATACTTCGTTACGGAGAAAAATGTTTATCAGAAAAAGATAGATACATTTCTGGAGAATATGAGATATTAGAAAGTTGGAAACTTATTAAATAACATTGAATAAATATATGAGTCATACGTTTCGGTCCCTTAATAAGGTACGGCGGCAAAGTTCTCACAACTTTGGTAACTTAATTCCAACCAAAAAAGGTTTTTTCTCAACTTTCCGTGGTCATCTTCAGGTGGGGGGTTGATAAAACTGACATATATCTCTCGTGCTTCGGTGCTCTCTACAAAAACATAGGCAAAAAGTTTTGGCATAACGCGATATAAGGAAAATGGTGTTGTGTGTAGTTTATAGGTTGTTTTCGACTATGAAAACCAGTATTCTCGTAAACATAAAACAAAAACGAACCGAAAGATAAAAAATTTACAATTACTTTTATGTACAGCGAATATAAATAAATAAATAAATATTCTACGACATTCTACACAGCGTTATCTAGACCCAAAGTAAGCATAGTTTAACTAGCTTGTGTTATGGGGTCCAAAATGCGGATAAACATACTTATATACTTAACCTAACATATTTTGTAAATAGTAGAAACTCCCAGACCAATGCAAATAGACATATTCATGCATACAAATTATATAATAATATTTGCACTAAGCGGGAATCGACCCCGCGCCCCCTGTCGTAGCAGTCGAATGCACTACCGCTACGCCACAGAGGCCGTCGATATAACTTCCATATGATACAAAACTGATAGGTCATAATGTTTAACATAGCAACGTTAAACCATTTCACTCTTACTGACTCAAGACGGGTGAGATTCCATTTCACGTTTTAATACCACACATATCTACTGATTGAAAGACGATACTCTAACACAGGTGAAACGCTCAGAAGGATGGGGTTCTTGATGTAAACACAAACTTTGAAATAGTATTTTATTTGACTTTCAAACACTCTCTATGCACAACTATACCCGATGGGTTTCACAATTCGAATGGCGAACTGAGACAGTGATGCAACGTTCGGAAAACAATCGATTCATGAGTCGACTTAAAATTATGATTATGAATAACTTGGGTTTTTAAGGATATTACTATTAGATTAAATTAGTGTTTAAAGTGAATAATATTATTAGTTAGTAATGAGTATAAATATGGTATGGGATAAAATTAATGACTGTTACAGTCGGCCATCCGTCACACAAACGAGTCCCTTCGTTTAGAGTTCTAATCAAAAACATTAAAACTGATCATCTAACTTTTAATCTGATTTTTAATTTAACTACTAAGAGAGAAATAAGTCTAATCTTACAACAACTCTACTGTTATGCTTAGATATAGCTAGACAAAAGGAGGTTACTTCACGTCTTTCACCATCAATTTGCCTTGGCTGCGTGTTATATCATATCACTCATGCGTGGTTAGATTCTGCTTGAACTCTGTGCTATGACCCTCAAGGACATATCACTCATGTCCAGCTCGCATCCAACCAAGCTCTGTGCTATGAAACACCCTCACTGAGCACATAATCATTCATGCTAGGCTCGAATCTGCCAAAGCTCTCAAATAGGATAAGTAGTTATCCTTTTCAAAATGCACTCATGCTCGGTTTGATTGAACTAACCGAAGCTCTGTGTAATATCAAGCTCATGTTCCTAGGTAGCAAGTATCTCATGTAAATAAGTATCATCATAATTCCCAGTCGGCACCAATTGGTTCACTCAAATTAATTAAATTCTCCTATTAAGATAATCGATCTGATTAAATACCTATTTATAATTAAATTACCTATAAAATAATGTCATACAAGTAGATTATTGGTACTAAAGTTACATAATATATTTATGAGGTACCCGTATAACATAAAAACAAGTAAATTAGTTGTAGTTTTATGCAATAAAGAAATAGCACACCCTTTATAAATAAGATATTATTGATTTTAAACGATGTGTTTAAGGAAACATTGTTGAGTATAAATTAAGCTAACCATTTTTGGGTACAATGTGACAAAGTCTGTATAATTAAGTTGTCTGTATTATTCATTGACAATCAATAAATCTTAAAAGTAATCATCTATTATAACTAGATACTTTCGTCACTAGAGGAACATGTCGGTGCATCGAAGCTCATCCAGGGATAAATTTTATCAATCGCTACCACATTCTCGTATGCTTTTCCCTTCCGTGTAAGCGGTGTGTCTACTATAAGAAACCTGTCATTGGGCAAGATCTTTTTGATTCGATACGGCCCTTGGCATTTAGATTCTAGCTTCTTCGACTTTCCTGAACCCGAAACAATAGCTCTTACTACCCTAACTAGGTCTCCCTCTTTATATTTGTTTGCTGATTTTCGATGCCTGTCAAATCGATCCTTATTTTTGTTTTGGTTTACTTTAATGCGATCACTAGCATCTGACCTAATTCGCTCTATGGGTTCGTTAGTCTCACTGTTTAAAATCTCTTCAGAGACATTATTCAAAATACCTTGCGATGGGTTGCCTAATTTTCGCCCAAACAGCAATTCAGTTAGTGATCTTTTTGTGATGTCGTGTATCGAGGTATTTATGCCTAATTGAACATCGGGGAGGAAGGTGTCCCAAATGTCACTGCCTTTCCCGTGAGTCATACTTCCCAAAGAGGCCAAAATCGTGCGATTGTATCGTTCGACCTGTCCGTTGGCACGTGGAGTCGCGACGGAGCTGAGAATATGTTTCACCCCAACGGACTGAACAAACGTTTTAAACCTCTTGCTGGTAAAACTGGTACCCCTATCGGTAATGAGTCGCGATGGAGACCCAAATAAGCTAAAATACGTTTCAAAAACTTTAATGCTTGCCTTTGATTTTGTACTACGGACTGCAGATAAATAGACATATTTTGTGAAAGAATCCACAATTACTAAAATGTACATGTTACCGTGCTTGCTGCGTGGAAATGGTCCGAGGTGATCAGCGTGTATGGTATGTAGTGGAACATCCACTTTTGGAATCGGATGTAACATACCCTCTTTGGCGCCAGATGGAACCTTATGATGCGCACACTCCAAGCACGCCGACACATACTTTCGAATAAATTTTCGCATCTTTGGGAACCAGAATGTGGACTTGACCCTTTGCAAGGTCTTCTCAAAACCAAAATGACCTACGTCATCATGGTTCGTTCTGAGGACTTGCCAGCGTACACCCCTCGGGACAAGCCATCTTAATGCCCCATCTTCGAGTACCCTATAAACGCGACCATTTTTGACCTGGTACTCTTTATGAATAGCTGCAATTTTGGCGGTTTCAGGATCCTGTACAATTTCTTTGATACACCTAACTTCTTCATCGGCAGATTAAACTGTTGAAATCCAATCGTCGATACTGACGTTGAGAACATCGAGCACGTGTATTGGTTCTTGTTGGTCTACGATTGCGCCTCTACTTAAAGCATCAACATGAGCCATTGTCTCACCTGGACGATATTCAATGCTGCAGTCGTATTCGAGAAATTGGATCCACCACCGTGATATCCGAGGGATCAGATCTCGTTTGGTAAACGTAGTCCGTAATGCATTGCAATCGGACACGATGGTAAATTTTATATCCAATAAGTAAGTGCGGAACTTATTTAACGCGTTTATGACTGCGAGCGTCTCTAATTCGAACGAGTGGAGTTTTTGTTCGTCAGGGCTAGTTTGACGGCTATAATAAGAGACGGGCCGCCATGGGTTTTTTTCGGTCTTTTGCATCAGAATGCCTCCCAAGCCGAACTTACTCGCATCTGTGTGTAATTGGGTTTCGGCCCTATGGTCATATAGTGCTAAGATTGGTCTCTCTACTAGCAGCCTCTTCAAGGTATCAAATGCGTTTTGTTGTGACTCTGCCCATTGCCAAGTGGTATCCTTTCTTAACAGGCTTTTTTTTTTTTTTTTTTTACGTGCGGAAATCCCTTCGGATACCCCCCCGCTGGCCAGCGGGGGTGGTTATGTCGTGTCTCGACTAAAACCGCACGGTGTCCTCCCCAAGTGTCCGTTGCCGGGCACCCCGGGTAAGCCCTCGAAAGGATAACCCCAGGGTTGCCGGCGGACTTTGGCCGCCTTCGCGGCCTCGCCTGGTGGGGTCGGGTTTTATCCCGCTTCGGTGAGTTGGCAGGCGTGTGTAGGGCACACTCGACACGCCTCCGCCACGGCCTGCTTCTGTAAGGACGGCGAGTCGGCCAACTGCCGTCCTCAGGCCCCGATCATGGAGGTCGGTAGTCCTGGGCGTAGATGAGTCTGCGGCGTCCTCGCCGCAGACTGCGAAACTCGGGGGGCAGGGTTCTTTCCCGCTCCCTCTCCGCCGTCTCTTTCGCGCGCATTACCTGCTCGCAGAAAGAGGCGGCGGCGTGCCACTTGCTCCCGTCGGAGACCACGGCCCTCACCATGGTCTCCAACGAGAGAACGTCCACGCCCAGGACCGCAGCGAGATCCCGGCGTTGACTCGCCCACGCAGGGCACTCCACCAACGTGTGGAGCGCCGTGTCTTCGCCAGGATCCTCGCAGTGCTGGCACTGCGGCGTTGTCTCCCGGTGGATGCGCCACAGATACTTACCGAAACACCCGTGTCCGGTAACCATCTGGCACATCCGGTAGGAGAGGTCCCCATGGTCCCTCTCCAACCACTCCTTCATGATCGGTCTCACCGCCGCAATGGTGGATTCCCCCCACCTTGGGTGCTCAAGTCGCACCCTCCATGTCTCCATGAGTTCCTGGCGGAGCAGGGACCGCTGAGCCCTGATTTCTCGGGGTTCCGGCCTATGGCCCCGCTCCAGCGCCTCCTTGCGCCACTGGTACAGCAGCGCAAGGGCTCTCGCTTCCAGGTCCCATGGAGGGGTCCCAGCTAGGAGACATGCCGCCTCGACGGAGATCGTGCGATACCCCCTGATGACTCTGGCCATCGCCTTTAACGGGCTGTTAAGAACAGCCACGTTGCGGGCCGCCAGAGTCTCCGCCCATACGGGGGCCCCGTATAGGGCCATACTTCGCACGATCCCCAGGTACAGTCTCCTAGTGGGGGCGTTGGGTCCCTTAATGTTGGGCATCAGCCGCGATAGCGCGGCCGCAGCCCCCCTCAGTTTCGGTTCTTAACAGGCTTGTCAAAGGTCTCGCCAATAGAGCAAAGTCCTTGACGAACCTGCGGAAAAATCCGGCCAGGCCAAGAAATCTCCTAACGTCACTTTGGTTGCAAGGCACAGGGAATTTGGACACAGCTTGGGTCTTTTGTTCTCCAGGTCTGATACCAAGTTTATCGATCTCAAAACCTAAAAAGACTATTTTATCTTGGAAAAAATTGCATTTCTCCATTTTCAGTGTCAGCCCAGCGTCCAGCAATAAGCCGAGGACTTGTTCGAGGCGTCGTAAGCCCTCATCGAACGTTCTAGATGGAATCAAAATATCATCCATGTATATAATCACGAATGGTACCTTAGTTTTAGTGAGGATTTTATGAATTACCCGTTGAAAAACGGCAGGTGCATTTGCCAGTCCGAAGGGCATACGATTGTATTCGTATTGTCCCTCGGGCGTGACGAATGCTGTCTTCTCCAGACCCTTCAGCAATGGCGATCTGGTGATAACCAGATGCGAGGTCAAGCGTTGTGAAAAGTGACTGCCCGGAAAGTTGGTCAAGGAGATCCTCTATTCGCGGAAGCGGGTAGTGGTCTCGTTTTGTGCGTCGATTAAGGGCGCGGTAATCCACGCACAAACGCTTCTCATCTGATTTCTTTTGAACGAGGACAATCGGACTCGCATAAGGCGAGCTAGATCCGCGTACTATACCATGTTCTACCATTTCATTCACCAAACCTTGGACATAGGCACGTTCTGAATGTGAAAGTCGGTAAGGCCTGTATACGACTGGCGTTGAGTCAGTTAAATGTATTTCCATTTCGGCTACGGATGTATAACCTAAGTCATGCAACCCTGTCGAAAAGCAACCCTTGTACTTTGATAATAAAGCCCGACATTTGTCCTTTTCACTAACAGTAAGTCCCATGCTACCACTATGATTAGTTTTAGCTCCAACTGTAACTGCGCTAAGTTCTCCTATACCTATTTCAAAATCATCAACTGTAACAAGCAGAAGTTTAGCCTCATCACTTACGTCAATCTTTTCGATTTGTAAATCGGTAGCAGTTTTTATTATTCTTAAATTAGGTCGTTCCGTAAAACTGTGCCCAAGGAGCACTGGAATATTTATAAGCAAATCATCTACTATTAAGACCTCTACCTGTTCTTCTTTTACATCCTGAATCTCGATTGTGACAAAAGCTTTACCAATGGGTACATAGGGAATACTGCCTAATCCTCTCAGCAATGGGCCCTCTACGGTGTCCCACTGAAGGCCAATTTTATGAGCATCGGTCTTACGAATAAGAGTAGCTTGGCTACCTAGATCAACTTGACAAGGAATAACTACACCGTTTATTTTTATACCTACTCTATACTTGTCATTGCTATCGTCATCTATGGATACTTCAAGAACACTTTTCGGTTTACCGTGTGCGTTACTATTGTTAGCATTGTTAATAGAGACTTTCCCGTTATTAGAGTTATTGGAATTCTTTTTAGGACAGGCATTCGAGTCGTGACCTAGAAAATTACATTCAGAGCATTTGTTTATCGGTCTACGACACTGGTAGCTCATATGGCCAGTTTCGTTACAATTGAAGCAAACTGCATGCCCTTTCGGTCGATTTCTAAAAGTTTTATCAACGCTTTTAGATGGTACAGTGCTGGTCAAAATTGAGGTAGAACTTTGAAACCGCCTATCTCTACTTGGCCCCTCTCTCCTAAAACCATCATTGTACTCCCTAGGGTGAGACTTAACTGTCTTAAGGAACTCTAAAGTTTCCTCGGGTCTGTCAAATTTTCCTGCTTGAGCGCTTAACCGAATTCCTTTGTCTTCAATACCATATATTAAGCAATCTACTGCCTGCTTACCAAATATTTTACAGCGATTTAATAAGTTAATCTTAGAAAAATAGTATAGTTCTAAGGAGTCACCAGAGCGCGCCTTTCTATTAAGCATTTCGGTAAGCAGTTCAGCATAGTTCTCGGTAGACGGAAAGGATTCTCTTAATAAAGTCTTCCACTCTTCCCACGAATGCCTAATAGATGGCAAGCCCTGGTACCAGGTCTTAGCATGTCCTACTAGTTTGGGCAGGGCATAGTGAACCGTTTGCCGGTCATTCCAATTATAAATTTCCGCGCATTCGTCCACTTTACTTATCCACATGTCGATAGTCTGTTCTCGAGAAAGCGGGTCAAAATCCGAAAGAACATTATGTAGTACAGGAAACGATTCACGATCCCTGCCCTTAAAAATGTTAACAAATTCTTCAAAGAAATTAGCGGGTTCCACGACTCTTGGCCGTTGGGAACCTGGGTTCCTAATGTCATTTCCGAGGGGGCTGCGATTCTTCCTAGACGGGGAGTCACGCCGTCGATGGTTATCAGTGACATCGCGTGAAATCGCGTTGCGGCTACGTTGTCTCATTAACTCTTGCTCTAACAGACGTAGCCTCTCACGCAACTCATCATTCTCATCGTTCCTTTTACGACTTCCACTACGACTTCGTCGATCGGTTTCTCTACGACTATGACTACGGCTATGGCGGCTACTCCTAGGTCTACTGCGACTGCGTTGCTGATATCCACCACATATTTCCCGTCTACGACTGGGTCTATTCTCGAGTAAATTATGGTTCGTATTCAGATCCTGATGTAATAACTCATGGTTACTGTGGTGGCTGCGTTGGATGCTCCGGATGCGGTGACGGCTCCGGCTTCGGCTTTGATCCTGGCTTCGACGTTCGTGTCTCACGCGGCTCCGACTTCGTCGCATACCACCGCTGTTCCCTGCATCACGTTCGACTTCCCTCGTTTGTAGTATGGGGCTTCCAGGTGGTACGGGTGTTCGAAGTCTACGACTTCGACACCGTTTTTCATCAGGGTTACCGCGTTCCATTATCTGAAACTCGAGACGAACTTCTTGTATTTCTTGTGTTTTGAGACTTATTCAAAATTAAAATGGAGCAAGAGATTTTCTGCGGTTAAATTATTTTTAATCGATGTTCATCACACCAATGTCTTAAGTTTCCTGTTGTTGTGCGTAGGTAACGTATTTTACTGCCCGTTCTACTATCAAATACGGGTATATTTTTATCAAGACTAAGTGTTAAAATTAGGAAATATTAAAATTAAGTCAATCCAATCGCATCTCAGGTCTTAGCCTTTATTTTCAGTTCTGTTATAATCGAAATGAAATATAAATATGTTTGGGACTATTTAGTAACCGTAAGTCAAGTTAAATAAAACCGTTTAAAAATACCAACCTATGTAAGTATAATTTATTCAAACCGCATATGCATTGCACAATAATAACACCTCGAGATATTCAGTATTCATTTAAAGATGTGATGATCACTAAATAAATATCTTCGTAGACAAGAATACAAAATATTACTGGTCGTCGCGTCGTGTCACGTAACGACTTGTTATTTCTCCAAAGCAAACTAGCGTTGTACGCGACCTAATTTCCACTTTGTATTCGTTATTATTTAGCCTCAAACAAATATAGCTTTTAAAAAGACAGTATCATTATAATCTACCCTACTTAACAGGGAGAGAAAAAAAAAAAAACACGTACCTTAGATGTTGACCTGTGGGCGTAGCAAAAACAATATATTTTTGCTGTAATCCCACTTCTGAGCTGAAACGCTCAGAAGGATGGGGTTCTTGATGTAAACACAAACTTTGAAATAGTATTTTATTTGACTTTCAAACACTCTCTATGCACAACTATACCCGATGGGTTTCACAATTCGAATGGCGAACTGAGACAGTGATGCAACGTTCGGAAAACAATCGATTCATGAGTCGACTTAAAATTATGATTATGAATAACTTGGGTTTTTAAGGATATTACTATTAGATTAAATTAGTGTTTAAAGTGAATAATATTATTAGTTAGTAATGAGTATAAATATGGTATGGGATAAAATTAATGACTGTTACACAGGCTTTCCTCAAATAGTACCACCTTCTTATTTAAAAATGAATGATAGTTTGTGTGGGAGTGGTTATAGCTACCTTCTTTCCTTTACCCTATTCTGCTCCTACTTCTTTCGTGCCAGCACACGCCTGACTCTTGAAAGGTTACAGGTATTCATAGGCATAGGTATTCACGGAATTTTGGTTGGAATTAAGTTATCAAAGAAGTGAGAACTTTGCCGCCGTACCTTATTAAGTATTCCTTATGGATAATACAACTTGATAAAATTTCAAGTTAGTCAGGTGTAGTTGTAAGCAGGTGCACAAAAAACGGCATTTGTATAAGACAAGTACTACACAAAAATATTGCCATTGCTGCTAAGAAAAATAATAAGCTGCTGAAGTGCTACTAAAACGCCTTCAACAGTCATACACAATAGAAGTGGCTAAGAAAAATAGAATAGCTAGCTGCGAAGCAATAACCACCTGGAACCCTGTTCAGCCCTGAAACGATTCATCGTAAATATAGGTAAGTGTTCGGAGCAGGAAAAGAGTACCTTAAAATTTCGTTCGCTTACTGCGAACGTGAATTGGGTAGAATATATATATTTTATGACATACCTAGCAAAGATATACGTGTTACTTATGTTTTTTCCCTAAGTGGTCTACAGTTGTTTATTATTATGTTAATATACATTTGCCAGTTGCTAGAAATTAGAAGCATCATCAACTTTCCGTTAGTCTCGGTCTCACCACGGAGGTCGGGGAGTCCGGTTTTATAATATTAGTATTTCGTAATAAATGGTACTTTTTAGGGTTCCGTAGCCAAATGGCCAAAACCGGAACCCTGATAGATTCGTCATGTCTGTCTGTCTGTCCGTCCGTCTGTCAAAGCCACTTTTTTTCCGTAACTATAAGAATTATGCTGTTGTAATTTGGTATGTAGATGTTTTCTGTGAACCGCATTAAGATTTTCATACAAAAATAGAAAAAAAAACAATATATTTTGTGGGTACTTAGATACTTAGAACTGAAACTCATTTTTTTTTATCAAACCCATACGGGGATATCTATGGATAGGTCTTCAAAAATGATATTGAGGTTTCTAATACTGAATAATTTGCACGAGCGACACTTTCAAAGTGGTAAAATGTGTCCCCCCCCCCCCCCTGTAACTTCTAAAATAAGAGAATGATAACTTAAAAAAATAACTTTAAAAAATATATATGATGTACATTACCATGTAACCTTCCATTGAAATTGGTTTGAACGAGATCTAGTAAGTAGTTATACGCCATTAATCGTAAACAGCAATTTACCTTTCATTCAATCAACTCAAATATCAACATTTTACTTGCTGCTACAGAACCCTTCATGGGCGCACTTGGCCGGTTTTTTTTTTCTTTGTAGGAATAACATTATTTTTACACTCGTATTATATAAACTAACAACTATGTATTTATATTTTGACACAAAAAATAGAAAAATGGTACCTTTTTTTTTGTGCGGACATCCCTTCGGATACCCCCCCGCCAGCCAGCGGGGGTGGTTATGTCGGGCTTGAACCGACTAAAACCGCACGCCGTCTCGGGTCTTCAGACGCCGGGGTGTAAGGTTACCCATAAAGCATATCCCTCGCACCCCGACTGACCCTGGGCCATCTCCGGTTTCGAGATGCCCCCCTCGGGTTTGGAAACCACAGTGTCCCCGTCATGCCCCGGTTTGGGGGAGGGGCGCTAGTCGCCCCACCGTCCCGGCCTGCTTCTGCTGGGGTGACAGGCGGCCTCACCTGCCACCCCCAGGCCTGCGCTCATGGAGGACGGAGGTCGTTAAGCGACCTCCGGCGCCTGAGTCGCCAGAAAAATAGTACCTTTTTTTTTATCGTGCGGAAATCCCTTCGGATACCCCCCCGCGTGCCAGCGGGGGCGGTTATGTCGGGCTTGAACCGACTAAAACCGCACGCCGTCTCGGGTCTACAGACGCCGGGGTTTAAGGTTGCCCATAGCCCATAGGGGCGCGGGTTCGATTCCCGCTCAGTGCAAATATTTGTATGCATGAATATGTCTATTTGCATTGGTCTGGGTGTTTTTATGTATAATATGTATGTATTTACAAAAAAAAAGTATATAACTATGTTTATTCGCATTCTGGAACCCATAACACAAGCTAGTTAAACTTTGCTTACCTTGGGTCTAGAAAGCGCTGTGTAGAATGTCGTAGAATATTTATTAGAATATTTATTTACAGAGTCAGCTGATTCAAACTTTTGAATTCAATTGAACCTAGGTATAGTAGAAAACACTTTGTTGCTACTTCAAAGGCACAACTTACAAAATTTTATGACCTATTACTTATAATTTTATGTGTTTTGAAATAGTACGTAGATGCGAGAAAAATTGTCGATTAGTGCTATTCATTCGGTAATAGCCATCGCGTCAAAAAGGAGAAAATGTAGTAAATTCCAAGAAACGACGTAATAACTTCTCAACCAGTCTTCTGAAAAGAATTTCAGTAACTAGTGTAAAGATTGTATATAGGGTAATGTTTGTTGGAAAAGTTTTAACTACCAATTTGTCTATTTAGCAACCAAATAGCATCACAAAATGGACCCAATATTTGAAAATATCTCGCTGCATGAAATTGGATTTGGCTGAAAAGTTTCTCGTTATAATATATTTGTTGACATTAGTTACGAAATCATAGAAGCTATATTTTCTAAAATTGGAGTCAGATAGAATATTTATTTCTCTGTTGGGAACGAAAAAGATGTAATAATTTGATTAGATAATTCTTCGTAATAAATTATTCGCTTTCATAAAGGCATATAATGTATATGTATATATATATATACGTAACGGACTGCTGAGACGAGGTCTCGAGTTCGATCCCAAGTCGCCCTGGACACGCACCTCTGACTTTTCGTAGTTATGTGTGCATTAATAAATGTTAATTATCGCACGCTAAATAATGTGCCCGGTAGATGGCAATAGGCTCGCCCCCTATTACATTGGGACCTTAACATAACTGGCTAATCGTGGGTGTGTAATACACCTCTGCCTACCCATTCGGGGATACAGGCGTGAAGTTATGTTAAATAATGTATATATTTTATACCTTCACATGGTGATGGTTGATGGGTGATGGATGGGATAATTATGCAAAGGCTAGGGGTATAGATATTTTTAGTGAAATGATCACTTTCTAGATCAAGGCCAATGATATTATAAAGACCATGAAAAAGAAATTGTTACCTATTCTTAGTACTGAAATGCCGAAGAAGATAAGCAAGACGATTCCAATCTTATATTGCCGACCTGCCACATCAAAGAGCCCTAGCAACCCTACTCATTAGCAGAAGTTTTTCTGTCAATGAAATCGAAAAAGAAAAGATTTCTCTTGATTTTTTTTTAAATGTCTACAAATGACCTGACCACACATTACTAGTATGCTCGTTAATCACTCCAGATTAGTTAAATTGTGTTAAGAGTAGGTTCACATTGATATTATACTAGGTGAAAGTTTAAACAGGCGTTTAAACAGGAGATCATCTCCAACGAGGTCCAGTACCGTAGTCACCTGGAAGTCAAGGTCAAGTTGGCATCTAAGAAACTTAAAGTGCTCAACATGGCGAAGCAGCACTTCACTGCGGAGCAAAGACTTCTTCTTTATTTTATTCGCAAGTCCGGCCCCAGATGGAGTACTGCTGTCACCTTTTCGCCGGAGCACCCAGATACCAAACTTGACCCGTTCGACTCGGTGCAAAGACGGGCGCTGAGGATCGTCGAAATCCCATACTTACAGGCAGTGTAGAACCTCTTAATCTTAGGAGAGATTTCGCCTCCCTGTGCGTTTTCTACCGCCTTTATAATGGGGTGTGTTCAGAAAAATTATATGATATGATGCCCACGGCCACATTCTATTATCGCACCGCTCGCCACAGACAGGGAATTCATCCTCACACGTTGCGACCGGAAACAGTGCGTACAGTTAGGTATGAAAGGCACTTTATTCCACGCACCCTCAGGCTGTGGAATGATCTCCCTGCTGTGGTTTTCCCAAGCGACTACAATATGGGGTTCTTCATGAAGGGCATTAGAAGGTTTTTATAGGGTCGGCAGCACGAGTGTGACGCCCCTGGTGTTGCGCACGTCCATAGGCCACGGTAACCGCTTCCCATCAGGTGGGCCGTGAGTTTGTCTGCCACCTGAGTGGTATGAAAAAAAAAACCCACATCCTCATATTAGTCCAATTCTTTAACTTCGCTTGATTTAAAGCCTCCGACTAAGTATTTGCCACCCCATGATGTATAACACTATGTGATAATTAAGTTAATTTTATATCAATTAAGTTATTTAATTCTATTAATTATTTAGCTGTCGTAATGATTATTGTGTCGTTTTTCCGACATCTATTAAAACATGTTTATTTCTGCCATCCGCACGGTAATTAAATTGCGTTGGGCCTGCGTCATTTCATATTGTTAATAATATATCTTTTGGTATTAAGCAATATGACGACGAAATTCCCCTAAATTCATTTCCACTTGGTACGTAATTTATTAAAATATATTATGCGATATGGACCTCACAAAACACGGGTTGAATTTTCATATATTCGGCAAGAAGTTAGTGATGTGATTTAGATTTAATACCGGTAGTAATCCATCATCCATAAAAGGGCAAGACCGGTTATTGTAAGGCCTACGGTCAGCGATGAATGTCGAATAGCTGATATAATGAGTTCAGAATAGATTATTTAGTTCACAAAAATACGATTTGTACGTGATTCAAATTGTATCAAAAATGGTAATTGAGTATTTGAAAAGTTTATTTCACAATCTAAAACTTAAAAATTATAATTAATAACGATAGTCGATGCGAAAATATGTAAAATTTTTGTGATAGTTCATATAAATTCAATGAAAATTCAAACAAATCACATGACTTTGAGTGTGTGGTTATTAGTTGTCTTGTTTGTGTCGTCATAGTGTTAAGTATAATATTTTCTCGATAGTCAACGAAGTCAATGGCTTCGCTTCACACACTTTATCGGCTGTATAGAATTATTAATAATAAACATTGTGAAGTCAAACGGATTTGGATTGTTACTAGGAAATAGTCGGTGTATCTTCAGCACTGTGCTCAAAAGATTCATTTTTAATAACCGTGGAAATGTATTAGTAATACCCTACCGGCAAACAACATAATTGTGATAAGTAATGTGAGAACGAAACGAAGATATACGGCCTCTGTGGCGTAGCGGTAGTGCATTCGACTGCTACGACAGGGGGCGCGGGTTCGATTCCCGCTCAGTGCAAATATTTGTATGCATGAATATGAATGTGGTCTAGGTGTTTCTATGTATAATATGTATGTATTTACAAAAAAAAGTATATAAGTAGGTTTATCCGCATTCTGGAACCCATAATACAAGCTAGTTAAACTATGCTTACTTTGGGTCTAAAAAGCGCTATGTAGAATGTCGTAGAATATAGTTTTTTATTTTATATTATAAAATCGCGCTACAAGAACATTGACTGATACCGAACGACCTTATCGCATCGACGATAATTTTACCTACACGGGATTATCCCCAATACAAAACATATGCAGTTCGGAACTGGGGTGGTGGGGCAATTTTGTGAAACAAAAACATCTCCCAGAGTGTATCAGTAGTGAATTGTGATAACCCACAAATATGTTAAACATTAAAGTAATGGTCGGTTTAAGATCTTTTCAAAGTTCAGTATGTACACAACTAACGAAACTGTGAATATAGCCGAGTTTACGGATTGCCTGAGTGTGATGAGCGTGGTCATTAACCATGAAAGTGTCGATGGCGTGTACTAGGGTGATTATAATGCGGCACCAGGTAAATAATTTTAATATGAACTTTCGAACTTTTGTAGTGACGATGAGTTGCAATGGAAAAGTGTTGATTTGATAGTTTTATTATAGACGCGAATGGATCCGTGAGTTGGTTGGACCACTGTGTTGTTACTCAGTCGGCATTACCGACTATTAGAAACGAATCATTATATAGATTATAAGCCGATGTGGTCCGATCACTTACCGCTTATAGTGAAATGTAATTTGGACATAAACATTCCACAATTGATTCCCTGAAAATTTAAATATATTTTGTAATAACGTAGTATGTTAGAAACCTGAAGTAAATGTGATGTAATGAATAATTAAAATTAATTGATTTTCTATTCGATTTTCGGCAATATAGTAGCATACCAGGCGGTAAAACGTTTGTGAGGCTCACGGTGTGGTTAGGTGTAAACACAAGTTGTGGGTTCTTAGCGCTAGACTTAGGTTGGGTCGTATCTGGACGGAGATGAGGAAGAGTCGGGAGTTGAAGTCTCGCTTGAAATATTGTCAGGATAATGTCAAACAAATTAGGATGGATATTCTCGTCTCACAACACTATCTCTGATTTTCGTGTTATTTAGAAATCTACTAATAAGTTGAACAATAAGTCTGGCTTACCCGTGAGCGTCAGCAGTATAAATAATCAGAGATGTATAGCGAACATGTTTATAGAACAATACCTGAGTATCACCTTTGGTGCCACCACGGTTCGTTAATATGGGTGGGCCTCATGGGCAGGAGTCTACATTTGAGGTAAACGAAATTAATAATATTATTAACTCGATGTCAAGAGGTAAATCTCTTGGCCATGATGACCTAAGCATTGAACATGTCAAGTCCGTTGGTGTACACCTACCGAGGGTTCTCACTCTTCTCTTTAATCTTTGCTTGGGATACTCATACTTGCTATGTGATATTTATGATGAGGACCGTGATGGTACCAATTGTAAAAAGTAAAATTAATGACATATGTGATAAAAGTAACTATACCAGACCAATCTCATCGTTGACTGTAATATCGAATGTGCTTGTTGGTTCAGCTGGATAAATCCTTGAATATCCATGGTTATCAACAGTTTGGCTTCAAAGCCTAGCAAGGGACTATCAACAGAGTCAGCAGTTTTGAGCTTATAGTAGACTGTCAAGTACTACACCCATAAAAGCGCACCCATATATGCGCAAACTTTGTACGTCCCTTTATTGTAGGATTCGGGGTATCACCAACAGCATACTAAGCATATTTGCAAATAGGCTTGACTGAACCACTTATGTATGGTTCATGCACTGACCAACGAGTCAATAATCAAATTAAATAAAACATGTGTGCGGAAATTAAATTTAAAAACATCATGTTATTTATTTCATTTTTTTTTTAAATAATGTTTTATTAATTTACTTCTATATTATATATATACTAGGTGACCCGGTAAACGTTGTTTTACCATGTATATTATTTCTAGAAAACATTTTTTGGGCGCCCCACATTGGGCGCCATTTGTAGCAGGGGTAGTTAAATTTAAGGTAGATTATAAGTTACAAGTTATTAGAAGTTAATTGTTGGTTTGATATAAGGTTATAGCAAATTAAACATGAGACTAGTTTTACCTTTCATTTATTAAATATTATTATAAGTGGTCTCAAGGGTGAGTACACATAGTTCAATTAAGATTTGAAGTTAAAGAATTAAAAGAAGAGATGTGAGGACGTGAAGAACGACCCGCGGCAGCCAGGAGTCTGCACTTAGCTGGGGAGCTGTATCCGCCCGGCGTGTCGCGCTGGCACCAACCGCTGCGTGACTCGCTCGGCGGACCAACGGCTCAGTACCAGAGCTATGCACTTGTGGACGCAATGCAGAAAATTAGAGGCTCGCAAAACCGCTGCACTGTCATTTATAACGTCGGCTGAAAGAAGCGACTTGGTGGGAGTTCATAGATAATATGCCACAGCCGATAGAGTTGACCACAGCTAACCATAGACAGAGTTGATGAAAGGATACAGATAATATTAGTAGGCTATGAATCGATATCAACTAAGGAATCGACTACATATTCCACCAATATCATTAAAAGAACAATGTGCATTGTTACAATTTCAATAAAACTAACTATCTACTATAAGTGTGCGAGGATTTACTTATAATCGAAAGATTTGTAGACAATGAAAGTATGCTTTATTAATAAATTAATCTTTATCACCACCATTGTTAACATGGTACGTGTATGTAATGGTGACCCTCTTTCCTGAGACTTTACCTTCAGCTTACCATCAGGCGAGGTGAAGTCAAATTGACGTGTCCTATATATAAAAAAGTAACAAATATTATCATAAATTACAATTCTCGATAGCTATCTAAACATTAAAAATAATTATTCATATTTTTACTATCAATTATGGCAGTTGAAAAAAAAATAAAGATTTATCTCTCAGCGCAATAGAGTGCACAATATTCTTGGTGAGTCCGTCTTTAGCCAACACAAACAAACTGGATGGTTTTCCCACGCGAGAACATGCCACATATAATTAATTATCAATTTGAGTTTTGCCAAATATAGTTGTCCAAAAAATCAAATTAAATTGAGAAAAAAATCATAATTGA
This sequence comes from Cybosia mesomella, assembly GCA_946251805.1. Lineage (NCBI taxonomy): Eukaryota > Metazoa > Arthropoda > Insecta > Lepidoptera > Erebidae > Cybosia > Cybosia mesomella. The sequence continues at coordinate 4,640,792 of OX276402.1, read as the reverse complement.
AGGAAATTATTAAAAATAAAATAAAATAAGAATCGCGATGGAAAAATAGGGGTTGAACATTTAGGGTTGAAAATTCAGGGTTGTATGTATTTTCTAATGCTGTATCATAAAAAAATAAAAAATTATCTGAAAATTAAAAAAAAAAATTAGGGGTCCCTTAAATAACTAAATCCTTAACATGTTGTCCGATTCTCAGACCTACCCAATATGCACACAAAATTTCATGAGAATCGGTCAAGCCGTTTCGGAGGAGTTTAACTACAAACACCACGACACGAGGATTTTATATATTAGAAGATGAGTAACAACTCTCATTCTACTAACAAATAATGAATGATTATCTAAGTTTATTATTACAACGAAATATTTATTTATTGCAAACTAAATTTAATCCAGCCATCCATCCATCTGTACCTTCACAGTGTAACGGAATAATTGAAGATAATTAACTTCTCATTTACAAAGTTACAGATGGTTGTAATAACAGTAGCCAACAGCTTAATGAGTTCTCTGATATGCGATAGTATAATTTATTATCTCTCAACAGGGACTATGTCCGTCTCTCGATTTATGCAACCGCCACTACGACACTAATCAAATTACGTATATGAGGTAAACATATAAGACTTTCCAACATTGTCAGTATGATTCTGATTTTAATTTTTGTAATTTTTATTTATAGATAGCCCAGTGGCGTACGTAACGGACTGCTGAGATGAGGTCTCGAGTTCCATCCCCAGTCGCCCCAGGTAGTTATGTGTGTTAAATGTTAATTATCGCTCGCTTAATAATGTGCCCGGTAGATGGCAATAGGCTCGCCCCCTATTACATTGGGACCTTAACATAACTGGCGAATCGTGGGTGTGTAAATACACCTCTGCCTACCCCTTCGGGGATACAGGCGTGAAGTTATGTTATGTTATGTTTTATTCTTTTTTTTCGTTAATTTTATTATTGATTTGACACACTGCGTATTCAGTATAACAATGCTTTCAGAATGCTGTTGGGGCTGCCGTGGCGCTGTAGTGCCTCCGGAATGTTTACTGAAATGCGAACTGACGGATTCAAGGCGATAATCCGCATAAAAGCTGCTTCCTTGCTACAACGCCTGGGCAATACCAACAACAGCATTCTGAAAGTCATTGCCTATAAGTTCGACTGCCCTATCCAAAAACATTGGTTAAGGGTAGTTTTCGAGGGCTTACCCGGGGTGCCCGGCAACGGACACTTGGGTAGGACACCGTGCGGTTTAAGTCGATACACGACATAACCACCCCCATTGGCCGGCGGGGGGGTATCGGACCGAAGGGATTACCGCACGAAAAAAAAATACTTAGGAATAAAATCATTTCAGAGACAGATAATTTAAATTTTATACTAAAGTTTTACTGTAGGTATTTGCTTTATAGCCGCTATTTCATTTTGATTATTCAATAAAGATCACAAGTATGTAGCCTATAAAACCATCCGGAGGATACCACCTGCCGCCGGCCAGCGGGGGTGGTTATGTCGGATTCGAACCGACTAAAAACTCACGCCGTCTACGGTCTTCAATCGCTGGGGATGTAAGGTGGTCCATAAGGCATTTCCCTCGCACCCCGGCTGACCTAGGGCTATCTCCGGTTTTGAGTTAGCCCCCTTGGGGTTCCCAAGTACCTTTTTTTTTTTTTTTTTTTTTATCGTGCGGAAATCCCTTCGGATACCCCCCCGCCGGCCAGCGGGGGCGGTTATGTCGGGCTCGCACCGACTAAAACCGCACGCCGTCTCGGGTCTTCAGACGCCGGGGTGTAAGGTTACCCATAGAGCATATCCCTCGCACCCCGGCTGACCCTGGGCCATCTCACCACTAACAGCATCGCTCATCCTGTCTCCTCTGAAAGCAGAGGAGTACGGAGAGCGATGTGTTCCCGCCACGTTGGGTATTGGCCGACGATCAATGCCAACCCTATGAAGGGGTGAAGGGGAAGCCATTGACCGCCGCCCAGGGTGTACCGGCCGCTCCGATTCCGTTCCCCCCGGACTGCAGCGGGATCGGAATCGGAGCGACACTCGAGGAGATTACCCAACACACACCCCGGGTTCCCAAGTACCTTTTTTTTTTTTTTTTTTTTTTTTTTAAATCGGGTCTTAAGTCGCCGGGGTGAAGTCCCCAAGATGTACAACGTGTACAACGTGTGCATAAGCGATAGCAAAATCTATCATTATAAAAATTGATACTAAAACTCATAAAAAGTACCCTTAACTAGTACAGTCTGTTCATAGTATTAATACCTACCAGTTTAAAAAATAATATTCGTGCAAATACCGGAAAGTGTATTACGTGAGTTCGACAAATGGAAGTGCGATTAACGATTGTGTGACAAAAGTTTACTGCGACTCACCATAGTTCGAATGCACGCTGGTGCGACACACTGTAGTGGACATTACTCTAGTGCAACAAACGATTGTGCGACAGTAGTTCGACACCACGGTAGTGCGACAAATCATTGTCGCATTACCCAGATAAATAACACAAATAACATGAAAAAAATAATGAAAACCCCCTTTACATTTCCAAAAAAATATGTTCTGTGGACTTTTAACGCCATCTAGTACAACACAAACTATTGTCGCACTAGAGTAATGTTGACCTACAGTGTATCGCACTAGCGTGCATTCGAACTATAGTTAGTCGCAGTACAGTTTTGTCACACAATTCGTTAATCGCACTTCCATTTGTCGAACTCACGTAGTACACTCAATACCAGATAATGATGTTTTAAATCTATATCATTACTTTTGATCCTGTCAAATCTGAACAAAGAAAGAGGTCACAAATATTACAGACCCTTCAACATGGTCCCTAATAAACCTTGCGGTGCGAAATTCACTTTTTCTTTTCTATTTTATGTCATTATAGTCTGGGGAAAGATGCGTATTATGGTCTAACGAAGTCAAGAAAAGTAACCTTTGTTTTAGCTTCATGATTTGTTTTTCTTAAAGGTTTTTAGGTTAGTAGCCTTTATGACCAAAAAAGTTACTTAATCAGTTATCCCTCTCTACGCAACTGCTAAAGGAGGGTAATGATTTTCAACATGTTTCCTGTAGAAAGTTCCGAAGTAGCTGGATAATAAAAAAATAAAAAAATGTTCTACGACATTCTACACAGCACTATCTAGACCCAAAGTAAGCATAGTTTAACTAGGTTGTCTTATGGGTTCCAGAATGCGGATAAACATATTTTTATACTTTTGTAAAAACATACATATTATACACAGAAATACCCAGACCAATACTACCAACTAATCTACCAATAATAATATTCATGCATACAAATTTTTGCACTGAGCGGTAATCGAACCCGTGCCCCCTGTCGTAGCAGTAGAATGAAATACCGCTAAACCCCAGAGGCCGTCAATATTCTATGATATATTTATATATATATATATAAGTATACTCAGATTACGTAGCTATTAAGGCAAAATAAACGATTACTAGCGACCCGCCCCGGCTTCGCATGGGTGCAATGGATGTTATTATACATATAAACCTTCCTCTTCAATCACTCTGTTAAGGACCGTGGTTCGTAACAGACTATGACCTGATAAGGTTCCAAATAGACTGCCACTACTTCGCGGTCGCCTTCAGTGGACTGTATTTGACGATGTTGAGTCGAAGAATGAAACACTTGAATGGGTGGACTTCATTGACGTCAGTGAGGCATCGGATGTACTTGGCCCAGCACTACTCTTGATCTACTACTTCCTGTTGAGCTTCCTTGTTCCTTGAGAGACTCTTGTTGTCTACTTGTTGCTCCATGTCCATTGTCCAATTGCCCAATATTTTCCTAACAAATGGTCCCTGCTTTTATAGTCTTTTGTAGTGCTGGCCCGCGATCCAAATTACCTCACCTCCGCATTTCCATTTATTTACAGAACTCATTTTATACATATTAATCACATAGCATATATGTACATTGGTAGCAATAAGAGTTGCACGACGATAGGTACTTACATCTGTACCGTGCGACGTCGGGCTACTGAATGACGGGCGGATTGACCCCTCAGACTTATATATGGGCCCTGCCTCCCGCGAGCTACTATATAATAAAATGGCACCAGCCGGGGGAGCGCATATTCGCTTCTTACGGCGTGGGAGGCAGTCGCGGGGTGTAATTAAACTTACATACTAGTATACATAGTCGTATTTCCTATTTATACGAAGTTATGTTAGATTCTGAGTAATGCATTTACGTAATTATATTTGCAATTATGCTTTTCGGGGAATGTACTTTCTTTATTAAATTTGGCTCTAACATACTTAATTACTCAGAAAACTAACTCCTAACAGTAGTAAGCTATTTATCTTAGCTTAATATCAAAGTAATTACATTATTACGTTTTTAATTTACGTAAACCTAACATTTTCATAATTTATTCATTATATTCACGCTTAATAATCTACGTGTCACTGGCACATGTGTCTATAGTCTATTTGTGTCGTGCACATTCTCCCGCCGTCGCTGACCCTGGTTCGTCTGCGAGCTCCGTTGGTAGCACGACGATCTTCTTCGTAGGCCTCCTCAGCACGTGTCCGCTGCTGGTGGTGACGTCCACGACTCGTACCTCGCCGTCGGCTCCTGGGAACACCCGGCTGACGCGTCCTCGCGGCCAGGTGTTGCGCGGCAGATTGGAATCGCAGATGATGACGACGTCCCCGACCTTCGGGGCGACGCCGGTGCTGGTGGGCTCCCGCCGGTGTTGCAATAGGGGAAGGTACTCCTTCACCCACCTCCTCCAGAAGATGTCAGCCAGGGCTTGAGCTCGCTTCCATTGTTGGCGAGCAGTCACGTCGTCGGCAGTGAAGTGCCCTGGTGGTGGCACATGGCAGTTGGGCCCGATGAGGATGTGGTTCGGCGTGAGGGCCTTGGGATCGTTAGGATCAACCGAAACATGTGTGAGGGGTTGTGAGCTGGGATGCTTTTCCATCATGGTGACACGAAGCACTTTCACTGCTTTCACCATACGTTCCCATGCCCCCCCCATGAAGGGTGCGGAAGGGGGTATGTACTTCCACACGATGTGTTGACTTGTAGTTTCTTTATCGAGCGCGTCGAGTGCGGCCTCTGCTAGCTCCTTTTCCGCTGCCTCGAAGCGCGTAGCGTTGTCACTCTTTTTCTTCGTGGTATCTTCTATCTCGGCGGGGCGGTGTGCAACGAAAGATTTATACACACGCGGCTCCGACCTTATCCATGTGGGTGCGGTTCGCGAGTCGCTCCAATAGGTCTTCTCTGTTGACTCGTAGTCGTGTTCTTCCAGGGTGGCTTGTGCCAGGCGCGCTGCCAGTAGTGCAGCTTGATGCTCGAGGCTCGGCATGGAGATGGGCTTCAGCGGGGTCACTCTGCTCTTCGTGGCTGCTAGATGGTAGCGGCCGTTGAGCTGCGTGAACCACCTGCACCATCGCTCCCGTAGCTCTGCTGGGAGTGGGTCATCCCATTCCATCTTATAGCGCCATGTGTCCTGAAAAATACGTTTACTGGGAATTAATATCGGTGAGATAAAGCCGACCGGATCGAATGAGGCTTCTCGCTTCGTTGGAGGTCGCGTGTTTGTTTCCACTTCGCGCTGGATCTTCAAGTTGCTCGCGTCAAAGCCGAGATGATCTTCGTTGACGTGCCATGTTAGACCCAATGTTTTTTCTGTCTCTTGGCCGTCGGGTTCCACTGTAGCACTGCTGTCTTGTGGCAGTGATAATTCTTCCATCTCGGTGTCGCCGTCGTATATCAGTTGAGGCGGCTTGTGCGGCTCGGCGGGGTTGATGACCGGAAAGTGAGGTAGGTACCACGTCCTTCCCTTCTGCGGTGGAATAGGGGCTGGTTCTGCATAGCCTGACTTGAGTAGGTTTTCCAAATCTTCATCCCTATCGAGTCTTCGTTCGAGCGTAAGAAGACTCTTCTCAGCTTCCTTGTAGCTTTCTTCTTTCCACGGCAGTCCGGTCTCATATCTTCCATCTGGTAACCGCTGGCCTTTTATTTCCAGAATCTGCAATTCACGCAGTTCGGGATCTTCTCGGGGACGTCGGGGTTCGATGCCCAGTGACTTCATCTTGAGGTCCTTCTTCACTGTGTCCTCAATGGAGTCCTTTACGCACTGTTGCAGCGTACCGCAGAATGACACTGTTGCAGTCATTGAACTGCTGCATCCGTGTTCGGGATCTTCTCGGGGGCGTCGGGGTTCGATGCCCAGTGACTTCAACTTGAGGTCCTTCTTCACTGTGTCCTCAATGGAGTCCTTTACGCGCTGTTGCAGCGTACCGCAGAATGACACTGTTGCAGTCATTGAACTGCTGCATCCGTGGAGCACCCATCCCAGCTGAGTGAGCGACGCCACAGGCTGGTTACGGCTTCCGGTGCGCAGCTGACGGGTTACGATGAGATGCCAGTTGTCTTGTCCCAATAACACTTTAGGTGAAGCCTTTTTATACGTTATCTTATCACGTATGTCTTCCAGATGTTCGCAGCCGTTGAGGTGCTCTTCATGCACGGTGTTGGGTGAGAGGCGGAGTCGGTCCATGGTGTGGGCGGTTAAGTCGTACTCTTCATCGGCGTACTTCCCTTTGATGAGTAGACTGACTGTCTTGCTCTCGTGCTTCATGTCGCTGTTGACACCTTGGATCCACGTCTCCTTGGTTGGTCCATCTGCCCCGATGACGTCGGCTATGGTCTCATCTATCAGCGTGATCGCGCTTCCCTCGTCCAATAAGGCGTAGGTATTGACGCTACCGCTTGGTCCTCTTAGTGTCACTGGTGCCATCTTGAGGTAGGCCTTGCGCTGACTGCGGGGAACTGCTGCTGTGGCTACTTCTGCCGTTGAGGTCGTGATGTCTTCCTTCTGTTCTTCACGGTCCCTTGGCGGCATATCGCGATGCAGTAGTCGGTGATGCATTATCTGGCACCCGTTCTTCCCACAGGCCGGTGCTCTGCATGTGGCGCGTCGGTGGTTACTTCGAAGACAGCGAAAACAGACTCTATTCTTCTTGGCTGTTTCCCATCTCGCGGTGTTGTCTAGGGCGATGAACTGCTTGCAGTCAGGTAGCTTATGATCCTTGCTACACTGTGGACATCTCTCTTCTGATGTCTTCTTGTTGATGGTGAGCGTCTGTTCAACTCTTCTGCTTCTTTGAGGACGATAACCGGTTCTTCTGTTGTCTTCTGTGTGGTTCACCTCTGGGAGCGCGTAGGAGCTGCACTTGTCTGCCTCTTCTGACAGGAACACAGATATCTTCTTCAGTTCTGGTATGTCTTCTTTCTTCTTTGCAGCGAAGTCGTACCACTTGTTTCGGAGTATAGGTGTGAGTTTCTCGATGATACTTCTGCACATCTCTGGACTGTGTAGGTAGTGCGGCTTCCTCAAGGCTTCTATGGTTCCCACGATGTTTGCTATCTTCCCAGCGAAGATACAGATGTCCTTGGCGTTATCGGTCACTTTGTTAAGAGTCTTGAGCTTCTCCATCTCGACGTGGATGAGTGCTTCTGGTCTACCAAATCTTCTCTCGAGGGCCCTTATGATCACCTCGGGGTCAGGTTGACTCAGCATTAGACACTCGACTGCTTCTTGTGCGAGTCCACGTAAACTTTTCCTTATTCTTGCGATATTTTCGTTCTTCGTGAAGTATATACCCGATTCTTCATACGTAGTCTTGAAGGCGAGCCATTCTGTGCTGCTGCCGCTGAAGATCGGTAGTTCTCGTATATACTTGGGCGGCTCCCTGTTGCATCTCATAGCCTGGGATAGGGCCGCGGTGAGCGTAGCTACATCGATCACGGAGTTCTTCACTGGTGCACTTCCTTCTGATTTTTCCTGGGTTTGACACTTCTCCACTAGTTGACCCCTATCTAGGCAGGTCTGAGTGTTTTCCTCGATGTCTTGCCCCTTTTCCTTCAGGTTGGGTGCCGCAGCGTCATCCTTCTGTAGCCACGTGTTAATACGTACCGATGCCAGATCTTCCTCAGACCCGTCGTCGCTGCTCTCGTCCTGCAGTAGCCGCTGTAGACGGATCTGTTCTATCTCTGCTTCGGCTTGTATTTGCTTGAGCTTCAGTTCTGCCAAGCGTTGTTTGACCTCCAGTTCCTTCTTCTTTCTTGAACTGGTGGAGCGGCGTGACCTCGTGTCCAAAGGCCGCATGGTGCGCTGTGAGCTAGGCTCTCCATATACAACAGCGCGGGTGTGGGGCGAGCCTTTTTCTGTCGTCCCTGACTCTTCGGTAGTCACAGTTGTGCTGGACGTGGTCTGCTCGGTGCTGACTGTGGCTTCCGACGCACCACTGTCCGCATAACTTCTGGCCTCTTCCGTGGCCGCAGGGTGTAGTACTGATCTTGGTACTGGTGCTGATGCTGATGCCGGTTCCTCTTCCTGACGACGCTTCCCTCCATCCCTGGTGAGAACCATTCTTCTTTCTTCAAGTTTATACTTACCTGGAATTCCGACGGATCGTGGACTTTATTCCTACCCTAACTTTTAAACTTTCGCGTTCCATGATATGATAATTATATTTACGGGGATTAACGCGATCACTTATTTAAAGGTATTACATACCTCTGGTTTGCCTGACGTTTCGACCAGGTTGCACTGGCCGTGGTCACAGGCTGACTGGCTCAGCGTTGCACGCCCTCCGTCGTCGAATCCGTGAAGTAGAAGATTCCTCTTCCACCCGCACATTTTCGATATTGTTGAGATTTTTGTTTCGCCATGTACCGTCACATACTACACTAACAGTGTCCCTATTCTGTAAGCAAACCGATGTGTTCCTATTCTGGTGTTTATCCGACTGCGCAGAAAAGCGAGGTGGTATGTTTTTTAACACTGGATTCCACGCTGTAGATAATTTAAAACCATCTTCCCGATTGAATGTTTTATGTTTTTTAATCTCAATCGCTTCACGTACAACTCTCGAGTAAAAGTGACGTTCGGTGGAGAGGACTTGCGTGCGGTGAAATTCAATCCAGTGGTTGATGCCTGCATCGAGTGCATGTTCTGCAATCGCCGATTTGCTCGTCTGTCGGTTCTTCACAGCAGCGATATGTTCTTTGACCCTTTCAGCAATAGTCCGCTTCGTTTGGCCTATGTAGGAACTTCCGCAGCTGCAGTCTATTTTATAAACACCTGGAGTTTGTAGTGGCAATATATCCTTCGGTGTGCCAACGATGTTGTGTACCTTTATGCCTGGTGTGTATAATGTCGGAATAGAGTATTTCTTTAACACGGACCCGATCTTATCCGTAACTCCCTTGACATAAGGCATATAGGCTGGTTGTCTGTTTACTTCTGGATACTTGCGTCTTCTTTTCGGTTGCTTTCGTCCTCCATTCACTTGATATCCGTTACTTTTTAGTACCTCCTGAACATGTTCTAGCTCCCGGACTAAATGTTCAGGGTCACAGAGAAGGTCGTTGTCCTTCTTAGATGTTAAAGTAACCGTGAGATCAGATGGGTCCTTGTCACACTGTGTGTACCGTAAGCCTACTCATACGGATAGATACCTACACGCCACGTCTCATCACCATCCACGGCACTTGCAATCTGTTATGACTTCACTCAAGAACAGAGCTTACGATCTCTGTGACCCTGAACATTTAGACCGGGAGCTAGAACATGTTCAGGAGGTACTAAAAAGTAACGGCTATCAAGTGAATGGAGGACGAAAGCAACCGAAAAGAAGACGCAAGTATCCAGAAGTAAACAGACAACCAGCCTATATGCCTTATGTCAAGGGAGTTACGGATAAGATCGGGTCCGTGTTAAAGAAATACTCTATTCCGACATTATACACACCAGGCATAAAGGTACACAACATCGTTGGCACACCGAAGGATATATTGCCACTACAAACTCCAGGTGTTTATAAAATAGACTGCAGCTGCGGAAGTTCCTACATAGGCCAAACGAAGCGGACTATTGCTGAAAGGGTCAAAGAACATATCGCTGCTGTGAAGAACCGACAGACGAGCAAATCGGCGATTGCAGAACATGCACTCGATGCAGGCATCAACCACTGGATTGAATTTCACCGCACGCAAGTCCTCTCCACCGAACGTCACTTTTACTCAAGAGTTGTACGTGAAGCGATTGAGATTAAAAAACATAAAACATTCAATCGGGAAGATGGTTTTAAATTATCTACAGCGTGGAATCCAGTGTTAAAAAACATACCACCTCGCTTTTCTGCGCAGTCGGATAAACACCAGAATAGGAACACATCGGTTTGCTTACAGAATAGGGACACTGTTAGTGTAGTATGTGACGGTACATGGCGAAACAAAAATCTCAACAATATCGAAAATGTGCGGGTGGAAGAGGAATCTTCTACTTCACGGATTCGACGACGGAGGGCGTGCAACGCTGAGCCAGTCAGCCTGTGACCACGGCCAGTGCAACCTGGTCGAAACGTCAGGCAAACCAGAGGTATGTAATACCTTTAAATAAGTGATCGCGTTAATCCCCGTAAATATAATTATTTATTCCTACCCTTCGACCCGGTTCCAATGGACCATAGACGTTCGTGACAGACTATGACCTGATAAGGTTCCAAATAGACTGTCACTTCTCCCTTAGTTGAAGAACGATGAAACGTCTACGGCTGGCAGTTTACTTGAAGTTGACCTGGATCTTCGAAGGACCGTGTACTTTATTCGGCTCCGAAGGACCAATGTTAAGTACCATGGTTCGTAACAGACTATGACCTGATAAGGTTCCAAATAGACTGCCACTACTTCGCGGTCGCCTTCAGTGGACTGTATTTGACGATGTTGAGTCGAAGAATGAAACACTTGGATGGGTGGACTTCATTGACGTCAGTGAGGCATCGGATGTACTTGGCCCAGCACTACTCTTGATCTACTACTTCCTGTTGAGCTTCCTTGTTCCTTGAAAGACTCTTGTTGTCTACTTGTTGCTCCATGTCCATTGTCCAATTGCCCAATATTTTCCTAACAAATGGTCCCTGCTTTTATAGTCTTTTGTAGTGCTGGCCCGCGATCCAAATTACCTCACCTCCGCATTTCCATTTATTTACAGAACTCATTTTATACATATTAATCACATAGCATATATGTACATTGGTAGCAATAAGAGTTGCACGACGATAGGTACTTACATCTGTACCGTGCGACGTCGGGCTACTGAATGACGGGCGGATTGACCCCTCAGACTTATATATGGGCCCTGCCTCCCGCGAGCTACTATATAATAAAATGGCACCAGCCGGGGGAGCGCATATTCGCTTCTTACGGCGTGGGAGGCAGTCGCGGGGTGTAATTAAACTTACATACTAGTATACAAAGTCGTATTTCCTATTTATACGAAGTTATGTTAGATTCTGAGTAATGCATTTACGTAATTATATTTGCAATTATGCTTTTCGGGGAATGTACTTTCTTTATTAAATTTGGCTCTAACATACTTAATTACTCAGAAAACTAACTCCTAACAGTAGTAAGCTATTTATCTTAGCTTAATATCAAAGTAATTACATTATTACGTTTTTAATTTACGTAAACCTAACATTTTCATAATTTATTCATTATATTCACGCTTACTAATCTACGTGTCACTGACACATGTGTCTATAGTCTATTTGTGTCGTGCACACACTCTATCTATCAAAAAAAATGTAGTTTTAAAGATAGCATACATAGAGATATAGGGACAGAGAAAGCGACTTTGTTTTATACTATGTAGTGATTTAACACCACTTCAGAAATTTAATACGAAAAAACTACTCGCAGCTCAATTTAATAGTCAAAGAGCTGACTGTTGGAGTCTTTGGTAGCGTAGAATTTTAGAACTAATACTGTGGGCTATACGAATAATGACAGTAACCGAAACCAAAGACTGTTACTGTGAAGTGGCGTAGTGACCACAAAACTCACTGCACCACCGGTAGACTTTTATGGGATGGCGTACTTCTAGTACGAGTAGTACGTATATTTATACTATTATTATGAAGCTTAAGAGTTTGTTTGGTTGAACGCTTATCTCAGGAACTACTGGTTCGAATTGAAAAAATATTTTTGTGTTGGATAACCCATTTATCGGGAAAAGTTATGTGCTACATATCATCATGCTACTGCCCAGGAGAGCGGAGCAGTAATCATACATGTCGACAAATCGGGCAAATTTCCATACAATATTATAAAATTTAATAAACAATGTTCATTTGTGGATTAAATGGGTACCAGGGGGGATCAAAGTATGTCACGGGCAAAGCCGCGTGACACATCCAGTAATAAAATATAAAAACGTCAACCCGTAGTTCTACAAGTATTTCGCCCACAAAATAAAACCAGTACAGATAAGATTTATAAACTGCCCAGTTTCTTAGAGTTTATTACAAGTAATAAAAAGTTGCGAACTCTACTCAGATAGGATGAGACTGAGTCAACACCCGTATGCATAATCAGAGCATTACTTAGAACTTAAGAGGATAAGTTAATGTCAATTGTCACTTAGAGTAAGATCCCAGGATGGCCAGATCTCACTTATTTTCTCAAGAATAAAATCTATGGGATAAAGCAGTGTAGGTATGTATTCTTGCTAAATTGTCCTGGTAGACTGTGTCCTGTCAGTTATTAGGTGCCAAAGGTAGGTTAGGCTAGGTGCTAAAGGCATAGGTACTTTGTTAAAAATTTAATATTTCTTTAAGTTTAACGAACGTTATTACCTCCCAAAATTAGTTCCTTATTAGCGGCAACACTTGTACAATAATACAGGGTGTATTTTTTAGCCGAAATCAACGGGTTTTATTTGACGGGATTGGACCACAGTGATCACTATTATTAATGACATTCTTAAATCGTGAGTGATGGCAAGAATCGAACCAAAGGCTTTTGGAACAAAACCAATGACACAAGGCTTTATTATAAGAAGTTGAGTTATTTTATTATTTAGTCTTCTATAATACAGATTATTAATAATGAAATGCAAGTAAGCACATTTAAAATGAACAGTGGAACATGGTCAAAACTTCACGCAGTCAAGAAGTATATGAATTCCCCGTGGCTGGTGAGGCCCGAGTGGAATTCTGATCCCGGTCCCGTAATACATGGGTACCTATTGCGGTGATAAAAATAGCCCATGTGGTATTCCAGACTAATCTAAGCTTCCATCATATTAGGTTGTTACATATGAAATAGCCGTTTTTCTTGATGAAATTGGAGGAAACCCAATTTTCAGTACTAACATTTTTGCATTTTTTTTTAGGAATGACAAATCCAAATTTTACGATTTTTTTTGTGTATGAATGAGACAACATTAAGGTATCAAACAGCAACAACTTTTTGAAAAGTGACAGCTGTTAAGTAATACGAAATTTATCATCAAAATGGATAGCATTTAGGAAGTACTGTTTTTGAAGATCTAATTAATTTATCAAGCGGCCAATAAAAACAAAATTAAATACAGAGTTGTAAAATCTTGAAATCAGCTTTTACAACATATAAATAATGGAAATAGCTATTAAATTACAGGAATAACGAACTCATGAATTTGTTAGAAAATTTCGGCCATTTCATAGGTAAAGACCTATTATCATAATACTGGATATCATTAAATCAAGTACCTACAGAAAGTCGTTTCTCAACAATGAAGTAAAAATGATGAAAATTCAAAGAGAACTAATTTCGAACTCATTAAAAGATCGCAGTTAGTTCGATTGAAACCACAAACCGTCAAATCCAGCGCTGTCCGGAAGCTCTACTATCGTCTAAAACGCAACAAGCTAAATATATCTATCTCTCTTACGCGTTACGAATTGTTAATAAAGCTGTATCCCTCACTTCCAATCCGTTCGCTAGGTTAGACTGTTATACGTTTGGACCTAGATTTTGTCACATGGAACTGACGGCGCGGAAATTACGGCACTTTGAATTATAGTGGCCATATTCATGGTTGTATGGACGATGTTGTATCGTGAGTTTTCTTGCATTGTTTCAGTGCTGTTTTTGTTGAGCAAATAACAGTAGATATTGTTGTTTAAACGGTTACGTTTACGTTACGGTTTGTTTGTTTTAGTACAATCATTAATATAACGTATTTCATGTCGAACTTTTTTTTTTTGCTAATACAGTTTTTTAGTACATTTTGATCAGTATATACCAGAAAAAATACATATCTCCTTCTTCATCTGATTGGTAATAAATAATTCAAAAACTGCCCGGGAAAGGATTAGTCATTATTCCTGTTTCTGCTTGATATACAGATAATAACAAAAGTAAGCTTAACACTGTCAATCTAGTAGCTAATCTTAACGATCTGCACATTAGAATGTTCCTTGCGATATAAAAACGAATAATTATATTTTTAAATTCAAATGTACCGATCATTATTATACGTGTAGCTAAGGAGTTGAATTGGCTGGCTGACAATTTCCAGAAAGCTATCACCTCGGAATTTTCAAATCTCGAGTGAATAGGTTCCTTCTAGGCAAATGTGATCCATCATGGACCACATTGGCACTTACGACCAGGCGAGATAGAGATAGAGACCTCTATATCACCTAGTCTTTCAAAAAAAATCCGTTCACGCAGGGGGAACGCACAGGTAGATTTCGTGAAGCAATTAATATTATTTTATATAGAGAACTACGGACTTTAAACAGTTTAATTTTTTTTTCTCGAAAACGGTAACTTTTAGCGAAAAACTTTTCAAACATTTATTCTAGACTTAAAAATGGCCTATCGATTAAAAATGTTTCCGACTGCAAGAATGTTCACCGGTTAGAAGTTCCCGAAAAATTTTGGTTTTTCCCCCCTCCATTTTCAGTTAAAGTTTTAATCTTATAGGTTTATAATTAAAAGTTGTTGGTATTCATGTATACTATGGGATAAAATTAGAACGGTTCGAATATCTTTCATGGAACGTGAAATTTTGAGGAAAAACTGATTTCACAAAAAGTGAGGCCCTACCGTCCCCTTAGGCCGGATTCCACCTGTTCACGAACTTAAACTAAGTTTACACCCAAGCAATTTTTGACCGCAGTTTGAAAGCGATCGGGGCAAAAATGGGACCGTGAGAGTGCCGCAAATTTTGGGAAGTGGAACCATACATACATATACATATATAAATAAACTTTTTGACCAGTGGTCATTTCGGACTCAGGGGGTCATAACTAGACCTCCTATGAAGAAATTTTTTTTAAATTCGACAGTAGTCAAGAAACCAATAGGTACATCGATTTAATCGAAATCTACCTAAAATATCGTTATAAAATTTGTTAGTCGTCAGTAACTTTATGTTATAACAATGTCCACCATATTAGGTAGTTTCCCCAATATATCATACTTTAAAGTTTCCTTCCCCTATTTCATCAAACTAAATTGCGTTATAACTAAAATTTACAATATCGGATGAGTTGCCCTTACCCAAACATTGGACTCAGAGGCCGCATTATACGCGGCATCAAAGAGCGTAATATCGACGCTGTTATTAACATGACTCTGCAGCACTGAATGGAGTGTAGCACATTTTCATGCACTTACGTATCACGTATGTACATGCACTTTTATTTAAAAACAGCAAAATTAATGTTTGTTTTTCGTTACCATTATCGATAATATTTTATTGCATAGCATTGAAATAAAACTATTTTTAACGGATTGTATCGCGATTTTTTTGATGTCATGTTATAATTTACACTGAACCCAACGTTTCGGTTGCTTGTCAGCAGCCATGGTCAGGGAGAGACCACCCGTGACAATAACCCATCAAATAATTCGCGATAGAATCCGTTAAAAATAGGCTTATTTCAATGTGTGACATTCGCGTAAACTTCCGATGATATCATATAGTCATAGCAATTATACCTATGTATGTAGCTCTACAGTATTCTAGATACAGCGTGTGCATTACAAATAAGAATATGTGAACCGAGTACCTTGTTTTTTTTTTTTTTTTCGTGCGGAAATCCCTTCGGATCCCCCCCCCCCGCCGGCCAGCGGGGGTGGTTATGTCGGGCTTGAACCGACTGTGAACCGAGTGTACCCATCACTCTTTTGCCACCACCGGTGACGTCATCCAAATGCAGTGATAGCATTATCAAAATGACATATTAAAATTATTTATATTATATTTACAGCCAGATTGCAATAGGTAGGGCCTATAGGAAAAGAATCTGCCGTTCAAAATTCACGATCACTTTTTTCTATTCGCCACTAATAACAATAATTTGGAGTAGGTATACTGTATCCACAAGTAAGATATACCCTAAGTATAAGTTTACCAATCGCAATGCATTATTTAGCACTTTTTTTCAATTATATTATAATTATGTATGTAACTACATACATACATACATACATATAGTCACGCCTCTTTCGCATTGGGGTAGGTAGAGACAACATCTTTCCACTTGCTACGATCTTGGTATACGCCTTTCGCTTGTTCTGCTTTCATAATAGTTTTCATACATGCACGCCGGTTACGGGTACTTCTGACCTGGCCTTTCCTCAAAACGTCCTCGATCGGATGGCATACGTACGCTTAGGTCGACCTTTAGCGGGTTGCCCAGTAGCCCTCGCCTCATAAATCTGTTTCGTTAATCTCCTTTCATTCATTCTCTCTACGTGACTGAACCATCTAAGCATCCCTTTCTCTATCTTGGTCACTACATCTTCTGAAACACCACAACGTTCCCTTATCACGCTGTTCCTCGCTCGGTTCATCAGGGTCACACCAGCTATACTTCTCAGACTTCTCATTTCAACAGCATTAAGCTTACTTTCATGTTCATTCTGCCACACCCAACATTCACTACCATACATGTAACTATCTAAGTATGTAACTACGTACGAATAACGTTTTCTTAACGATATGTAAGTATATAAAACGGTAAAACAAACAAAAAAGTTTAAAACCTTCACATTTCAAATTTTATCTTATCTGTGACTTTGTATTTATCTAGCAAGTCAGCTTGACTTTCTAATTTCATGTTAAAGCACACACGATTCGCTTATAAAAGTTACTTTATATTGTCTATCGTTACTCATACTTTAATATGAGTACGGCTACGCGTGTAATTTGTTTTAAGAATCAAATAACATCCATCGTGTTATTTGCTTTCTGCTGGCGGTCCCGAAATCGAAAGTCGCCTTTTCTTTTCTATTGAAGTGAAAACTTGTATAGGCTCGACGAGCGATCTTTGTAGGGTGTCTTAAAAAATCGCGTAACGCACATTTTTAAAGTTTTTTTCTAAAATAAATTTCTGCTTTCAAATTTCTAATTTAAAATTCTGAAATAACGTTTCCATGATTTGCGATACCAAGAGACACAGTATACAGTTATTATTTTCAAAATATGACCAACTTTTTAAAACATTGGCAACGCACTAGTAACGCTCCTATCATTGCAGGTGCTATACATGCTACGGTTTTCGCTTAATATCAAGTGTAACATATGCTTATTTTAGATCTTCCTGGTTTAGAAAAAGCCCTAGTAGTCATTTTGTTTGTTAGGCTATAAATAATATAATAAAACAAACATAATTTACATAACTATTTTCACAAAGTGAGGAATTCTGATACGTGGCTAAATTTTTGATTTGGATATGTGCTTTACAACTTCTTTTTGTATTGTTAGGGGATTAAATCTCGGGGTGGGGTGGTGGTAGCGGTGTCTCTCGACATTGCCAACGCCTTCAACACCCTACCCTGGAACTGCGTTAGGGAGGCCCTCGCTCATCTGGGAGTGCCTCCTTACCTCTGCCGCATTGTCGGGGCATACCTATCCGAGAGCGCCATGGTTTACCCGATCTGGCTAGGTCCAGGGCGGCGAGAAGTATCGTGCGATGTTCCACAGGGGTCGGTCCTAGGTCCACTCCTGTGGAACATCGTGCAACATGTGCTGCGCGGTTCGTTACTCGAGGGCATCAGCATAATATGTTATGCTGACGACACCCTCGTGATGGCGCCGGGAGCAACGCACCGAAGCGCGGCACTAAAGGCCACGGCAGGGGTTGCTCAAGTCGTGGGTTGAATACGGCGGCTGGGACTCGAGGTGGCTCTCCACAAATCCGAGGCTATGAGTTTTCACGGGCCTCGGAGGGGTCCACCTGCGGGAACCAGCATAACCGTACGGGGCATAAGCATCGGCATCGAGCCCACGATGAAGTACCTTGTGCTAGTACTCGATAGCCGATCGGACTTCGAACAACACCACCGAAGTCTGGTCCCGAAACTGAGGGGGGCTGCGGCCGCATTATCGCGGCTGATGCCCAACGATAAGAGATCCAACGCTCCCACTAGGAGACTGTACCTGGGGATTGTGCAAAACATGGCCCTGTACGGGGCCCCCGTATGGGCGGAGAGTCTGGCGGCCCGCAACGTGGCTGTTCTAAACAGCCCGGTAAAGCGATGGCCATCAGAGTCATCAGGGGGTATAGGACGATCACCGTCGAGGTGGCATACCTCCTAGCCGGGACTGCTCCATGGGACCTGGAAGCGAGAGAACTTGCATCGTTGTACCAATGGCGCAAAGAGGCGCTGGAGCGGGGCCATAGGCCGGAGCCCCAAGTAATCAGTACTCAGCAGTCCCATCTCCACCGGGAACTCATGAAGACATAGAAGATGCAACTTGAGCATCCAAGGTGGGGGGAATCCACCATTGCGGCGGTGAGACCGATCATGAAGGAGTGGTTGGAGAGGCACCACGGTGACCTCTCCTACCGGATGTGCCAGATATTTACAGGACACGGGTACTTCGGTAAGTATCTATGGCGCATCCACCGGGAGACAACGCCGCAGTGCCAGCACTGCGAGGATCACAGCCAGCACGTTGGTGGTGTGCCCGGCGTGGGCGAGTCAACGCTGGGATCTCGTTGCGGTCCTGGGCGTGGACGTTCTCTTGCTGGAGACCATGGTGAGGGCCATGGTGGTATAGACTATCGGCTATCGATAAAGAGTGAGATCCCAGTGAATGAATCAGACCACTGCACTAGAAGAGCAATAATCTCAAAGTATTACCGTAAAATATCTGAGCGAAGCACAGTCTTCAATGGCCATGACCCCTCTGACAAGAGTGAGAAGAATATTTAAATTTCGATTCTAGAGCACGCTAATCTCATTACTTGATATTCAAACATAACATAAACTCACGCCTATATCCCCGAAGGGGTAGGCAGAGGTGCTAGCACCCACATTTCGCCAGTTTATGTTTAGGTCCCAATGTAATAGGTGGCGAACCTATTGCCATTAACCGGGCACTTATAAACCTGCAATAAATACACACATAACTTCGAAAAGCATCGAAAAGTCATTGGTGTGTGCAATGGTAAAACCTGGGATCGAACCCGAGACCTCGTCTCAGTAGTCCATTACCCATACCACTAGGCTACCGCGGCTTATTACGGGATATTCAAGTTAACGAGTAATATCTTATAATATCCAACCCAAGCTTGCATACCGAGATTAGCTATCTGACAGCAAAACGAGTAAAATTGGCCGAACGCTCTCGGCAGATATTTTCATCGCACGAGGTTCAAGTCCACAGAATAATGTGAAGGTTTAGTAGCAAAATCGAGAAATTTCCTAGCTTTTGTGGTAATGGGGTAAATTTTAGGATGCTGCTAATTACCGATTTCCCTCTAGCGGAACACTTAATTGGATCATTTACATTTGGAGATCGCCGGTGCCCATATGCAATTCAGTAATGCGTTTATTGCCATGAAGTTATAAATATTTTTTGTGTATAGGCAAATATGAGTCAGTGTACAAACCATTAGAATATTATTTTTACCCTTGTGGTTGTGATATAATTTACAAGAAATGACATTTCAAAAAACTAGTTCTTATTATCCTATTATACTATTATAATTATATGTTAATTACCACTCTGTTATGTTGTGTTGAGCTACTTGCACTTTGATTTGGGATTTGAATAAGACCACTGTATCCCGATCTAATAGCTAATTATTTAATAAAATACACAATCTTATACTAGGTCGGTAACCAAACCATACTGCGATGCAGAAAAATGGTACAACGCCATCTATCGCGGTTGACCTTAAACTTTTTATATACTTAATTTATATTACTCTTATACTATATATTATATTATATACAGTGAGTTTCATAAGGTACCAATAAAACACAGTATTTGGAACAATGATAAACATAACATAACATAAACTCACGCCTATATCCCCGAAGGGGTAGGCAGAGGTGCTAGCACTCACATTTCGCCAGTTTATGTTTAGGTCCCAATGTAATAGGTGGCGAGCCAATTGCCATTAACCGGGCACTTATAAACCTGCGATAAATACACACATAACTTCGAAAAGCATCGAAAAATCATTTGTGTGTGCCGTGGTAAAACCTGGGATCGAACCCGAGACCTCGTCTCAGCAGTCCATTACCCATACCACTAGGCTACCGCGGTTAGGTTAGGAACAATGATGCAATGCATAATACATTGATACTTTTGATCAATATGATTGTTGTGATATTAAGGCTTCCTCTTTCTTCAAACGATTATGCTCTCTGCTTAAAATGCTTAATGACATATATTTAATGAACCAAAGAGATACTAGGCACCAAAACACTTCTGGAATTATGTTGTAACTGTATGCAAAACACTTCCACCTCTAGCATTTTGTCTCAACACTATTTTTGAATTTCGCTGACGGACAATTTTTCTCTTATGTGAATCTAAGATTTTATGACGCAGTAGCAAAATCTTACGCTTTAGTTTGTAGATAAAATTGTCTGCAATCACAAAATTTGGTACCTACCTGCCTAATGACATCGGTGTGATGTGTAAATACGATTTTAAATCTATTTTATAACTACACTTAATTTATTTTATTAATTCTATTATAACTTTCTAAATGTCTCACCAAATATTCGATTCCAAGCCAACATGCAAGCCAGTACGCTTATCAATTGAAGGACGAGGCTCTGGTGCAGGTTTTCCTTCGAGATTGCGAGGTTGATGAAAGGAACTTGGAAAAATGTGAGAGGATGATATTTTCTATCAGATATCAAAAGCGCTGGTTAAATTTCAACTCGACATAATATACTGGATTTCCATCGATAGTATTTGTGACTTCCACAAAACCATTTCATCATGATAAGCACATTCCTAATGTTAATTTCATTGAGCTTTTCACTGAATCCTAAAACCCAATAATGCGTTAGCTGTGTGTGTAACATGGAGATCCAACAATTAGAAGCCAATACGCACCGACATCCATTTCAACCAATAACACGGCTACATACCTGATATTCGAAAATCCAACGAGGGATTAACACGTTAGGGTCCATTCGGAACATTACCGAGTGTAGTTTATTGGCCACATTATTGCTACGACAAACCGTGTTTCAGTCTTGTGGACTTTCTCTTAATGTGGCAGTGGAGTATTAATCAAATGTATTTTGATATAGTTTTTTTTACATTGTAGGACAAAGTGCACACTGCTATCTAGGCCCAAACTAAGCCTGTTACGAGGGTCAAACTGAAAGTTCTTAGAAAATCAAAAACTGATTACATTAGCCAGTTATTAGTTTTATTATATCTTTTCAAAATATTGTCCATTCACGTCAATACACCGCTGCATGCGATGGAACCACTGGGAAAAGCACTTTGCCCACTCGTCCTTAGGGGTCTCTTCAATGGCATCGCGATACGCAGCCACCGCTTCTTCAGCATTCATAAACCGCTTTCCTTTAAGTTTTTCTTTAATTTTTGGAAATAAATACGAGGCGTTGTCGTGGTGAAGGAGGATCCTACTGCGAGGTCGTTTCTCTCGAACTTTTTCCAAGACAAGTGGCAAACAATTGGTAGTGTACCATTCTGCAGAAACTGTTTTTTGATCCTCTAACACAATTGTTACGAAATGACCTATCCTTCCAAAGAACGAGGCCACCATTTTTTTTCCCGCACTTCGATCTCTCTTCACTTTAGTTGGCAACTCCTCGAAAGGAAACACCCACTGAACAGATTGTCTTTTGGTTTCAGGATCATAACAGTAAATCCAGCTTTCGTCACCTGTTAGTATGTCGAACACAGCATTAGAGTCACCTCCGTTAAATCTTTCAATCATTTTACGGCACCAATCCACATGATGGAGTTTTTGAGCCTCAGTCAAATTATGAGGTATCCACCGGGCGCAAAGCTTCCTGACCGCTAAATGTTCGTGGAGGATTTTGTGCACTTGACTCATACCGATGCCTAAGCTTGTCCGAATCTGCTGATAGGTCACTCTTTTGTCAGTCTCTATCATACGCCGCACAACACAGATGTTATTTTCAGTCGTCGCCGTAGAAGGCCGTCCCTCACGTAAATCATCAGTGAGATTAGTGCGACCACGTTTAAACTCATTAAACCAGTTGTAAACTGTCACACGAGATGGAGCCTCATCGTGAAAGGCCAATCGTAGTCTATCATAACTTTCTTGTTGACTTAAATGACATCGAAAGTCATAAAAAATCATTGCACGAAAATTTTCTCGTGTTAAATTCATGTTAACGTGACACAGACAATTTTCAATTTGCCGCCAAATCGTAAAACAAATGATAAATGAATGAAATATATACTCAGTAATATTGGCAAAGAGTTCTATTTTCAAATTTTAGAATTATTTTTTTATTATATTGTTTATAAGTGGCCAGTTCTAAGAACTTTCAGTTTGACCCTCGTATATGGGTTCTAGAATGCGGATAAACATACTTAAATACTTTTTTTTTTGTAAATACATACATATTATACAGATTTGTAGTTTGAATGTGAAAAATGCCGATATACATGTACATTTTATTCTTAAATGGGCCCGATGTAGATATAAAGGCATCAGTTTTCTGGCTACGCTTCGGTAATCTCTTTGGAGGAACCGAAGGTTTTGTCTGTGCAATTACAGATGAAGTTGTCATGACGACTAATTATCGGAGGTATATCCTTAAGAACGGCACGATTGACATATGTCGGGCGTGTCACCGTCCCGGAGAATCCCTAAGGCATATTATCTCTGGTTGTTCTATTCTTGCCAACGGACGGTATTTGCATAGAAACAACCAAGTGGCCAGAATCGTTCATCAGCATTTTGGTCGGTATCGTGGTCCCTGTACTCGATGCCGGTGGGGTACAATTTGTATATTTTTGAATTGATTTTTTATATATATTTAAAATATAATTTATATGCTATAATTAAGAAATAAAGGAAATGATAATAATAAATAAATATTCTACGAAATTCTACACATTCTAAATCCGAAGCAGGTACCTTTATTAAATTTCGTGCTTTTCACTTTGAAAATGATGGACGTCCATACAACACAACCCTTGGTCAGATTTAATGCGTTTTTAGATATGTCGAGAATATGAATGATACTTTAAGCTCTGGGAACTTTGAAAATGCAAACACCTGATTTTCTAGCAAGTATCTCTCACTAGATTTTGAAATTGTACAGCCGAAGCTTAAAGAAGCGTGAATGAAGAATAAAGAAGATTAAGAAGCCTATGAACTTTACCTCCTTTTTGGGTATTCATGTAAAAATATTCAACGATGGCACAATAATTTGTTGAAATTTCAACGACATCGATGGTTTATAGTTCAAGGTATAATACACGATGACTTAACGATAAAACTTATTCTTTACTGTCTGGTTGTCGTTGAAACTTGTAGCCGCGCATTAAATCCTGTGCTCGAGCTGAAGATTGCAATACTTTATAGCCAATATTATAGTTAGTAAGTTCTGCTAAAAGTTTTGGTATAAGGTAAACGAAATTTCCCCAAATGACTGCAGAGAACGTGACCGTAATTGCTAATATATAAGGTTCAAGTTTGAAAACAACGATAAGTATTTTTAAACGAATGAATATCGTTACTTTTTTATTGCTCGTGTTTTGAATACACATTGTTGTATTTTCATGTTTATTAAATTGACTTTGAGCATTGCCCAATATGTACATTAAAATTACTTGTCTCGACGCAGAACCTAAACCGCTGGACCTACTAACTTGAAATTTTGGTGGTAGATGCCTTTTATATTGTAGGCATCCACTAAGAAAGTATTTTGGAAATTTCATTTCTAATGTGGCAAAATAAGGGGTGAAAGTTTGCATGAAAGTCCGTCATTTTCAAAGTTAGAACCACGAAATTTCATACACCTGCATTTGGTTAGAAATTAACGCATCAGCGTATTTCAAATTTTACTCCTAAAAGGGTGAAGTAAGGGTCGAAAGTTTATATGGGAAGTTCGTAATTTTTTGCAGATAGAATCATGACATACACTTACTTTTGGTTAAGAATAAATTTAATGAACACGTGTATCAGCGTTTTTCGAAATTTTACTACTAAGGGGGTATAATAGGTGATGAACGATTATATGGAAAGTTCGTCATTTTCAAAGTAAGAAGCACGAAATTCAATTGGAAAGCTTCTTATAGCTAGCTATCTTTTATTTAACTCTGCGATCGGTTTATAGGTCATTTTTACCCAACTGCGCCAGAAGGAGGGTTATGTTTTTCGAGAGTATGTATGTATGTACCAATGCCTGAATGGCTCGATGGATTTTAGCTTGAAAGGTGTCGTTAGATTCGTGTTTACTGTGAGAGTGACACTGGGTATATCAAAATAATAAAAAAACGAAATAGTGGATTTTAGGCGCTAAAATGTATGTTATTCAAAAAAATTTTTCACTCAAACTTATCGAGTAGGGTATCAAAATGAAGAACTTTAAAAGGGGATTTCAAATATATATATCATAACTAAAAAGTATACAATAAAATTATTAATTAAAAAATCAAATAACCCGACTGCCCTAAAAAGACCGAAACAAGTTTGATAGCAGGCGGGAACCAGATGCAAATCATAAACCGAAAGAAAATTAATGGGTCCCGCCTGCTATCAAACTTGTTTCGGTCTTTTTAGGGCAGTCGGGTTATTTGGTTTTTTAATTGATAATTTTTTTACCATTTTCACACAATGTAAAACATTTTCCTATATATTAATGCTTATTTAACGTGTAGGCATAGTGAAGGTGGTAAAAGTCAAAACATTGATCACCGATTGCCTTTTCACCGATTTCCCTTTTGAAAATTCTCACCCTTCTCCACTGTAAAGTATTTTAATCAACACACGTTGGGGTATTAGGACTTACCTACTGGATACAATACATGTGTATTTACAACCACGATCTACAAAAATACTGTAATCGGCAGCCTATTGTACCAACGCCACATGTAATCCTTTGTGCGGGAAAGCTCTAAAAAAAACAATATAAAGCTCTAAAAGGGATACGATATGTGCAATTGAAAACATGTCCGTGTACGCTGCCATAAATACTACGCAGCATGAATAGGGTGGCTTTCAGTGGTGAAAAGTAAACGTTTTGACAAGCGAAGCCGTGACGGTTTAAGCACAGCTTATTCATCTATAGTCTAGAATATTGAACAGTTCGATAAGCAAACAATGTGTTTCTTTCTTAAAAGCTTTTATTTACTTTACTTTAACAAATTTTGGAAGGTGTATTTGACACTCTTGACGGTTTTCGATGGAGATGATACCTACCTATAGGTATTTCATTCATATAAATTATCAATCATTCAATGAAATCTATATAAATAAAACAAAGTCATGTTAGTGAGAACCGCGAGGACAAGATTTTCGTGATATGTGATTTTTTTGATTTGTCTCCGCCTATATTGTTCCTTTTTGTGTTTTTTTTTTGCGGAAATTACCATGGTTACCGGGCCGGCGGGGGCAGCCAGCCAGAATCAAGTTATGTTGGTTTCGTGAATGTCTCCTTTCACCTCGGCACCAAAGACCCGAGACGGCGTTAGGTTTTGGTCGGTTCGAGTCCAACATAACCATCCCCGCTGCCAGGCACGAAAAAAGAAGGGTTAATATCATGAAAATGAAAAGAAAATGTTAAATTAACTGAAAATAGACATTCTAGGATGATTTTTTATTTTTGCCAAACTGTAGGCCAGTTTGTTGGCATGCATAAATTCGAAGTAGCAATCCATCCAAGGGTTCTAGAATGCGGATAAAGCAGCTTTGATTTTTTTTCATATACACACCTACATATTGTACATACATACAACACCCAGGCCAATACAAAAATACATATTCATGTGTACATACATTTGCAAGCGGTAGTCAAACTCACGACCTCTGACTTAGCAGTCGAACGCTTTATCGCTACTCGTCAGAGATCGTCGAAACCTGTTTTAATATTTCCACGCACCTCCAAAATATCATTATTCAAGACAATTCTTCGTTTGAGACACATTGGCATTTTATCTATCAACAAAATTATGCTTAGTATTTTGTCTCGAAATCGTGTCAGAAAATCAAATTCCACTCACGAAGTTCTAAGAACCGCTATCATCGTTACCCCACTCGACACAAAGGCGGGCAATAGACCTGATTGGAGAGCCGAGTAACTATCACGTAATTTGTATGTAGTGACGCTTGGTTGGATCAGTCTGGTACAACTATGTTACCTTTGACTAGGAGCCAATTCACGAAATTAGATGTAGACACACAAATTTGTGTCGTAACTGTATTAGTTGTTACGCCACAGATAATAGATGAAGTAGGGCTAACACTAGGTGAGATTAAATACTTGAAATACGTAATTTTTGGTTTATTTTAATGAACATTGGTTAGAAGTCTACTTGTTACCTAAGGAGTGTTAAAAATAGCAGTCAATTAAACCACAGTATTCTTCATATAAACATGTATTCCTTTTGCTTATCTAATTTGTGACGACCCCTGTGGCGTAGTGGTAGTGCGTAGAACTGCAAAGCCAGAGGTCGCGGGTTCGATTCCCGCTCAGTGAAAGAAAGAAAGAAAAGAAAGAAAATATTTTTATTCAACCCTGCTTACATAAACAAAAATATACACATAAATACAACAATTGTGCATACATAACAATGCTAAAAGCTAAATGCTGTCCGCGTTGTAGTGCAAGCGGACAGCGCTGGTTTTCAGATTTTCAGATTGGTCTGGGTGTTTCTGTGTATAATATGTATTTATTAACGAAAAAAAAGTATTTAAGTATGTTTATCCGCATTCTAGAACCCATATGACAAGCTCTGCTTAGTTTGGCACTAGATGACGTTGTGTACTTTGTCCTACTATATTTATTTATTTATTATTTATTAAAATATGTGACCCTCTTTCCTGAGACTTTACCTTCAGCTTACCATCAGGCGAGATGAAGTCAATTGACGTGTCCTAAATATAAAAAAAGAAGTATCTTCTATTAAGTTTCATTATAATTTACAGAGAAAAAAAAAGATTTATAAATTACAAAAACATAAAACCGAAGCTTTAACGGTCTAAAGGAAGGTGTCAAAACGTTGGCAAAAAGTTTATGAGCACTTTGAGTACGAAATTTCTTGTAAATTGACCAATGAAACATCAGAGGGATTCTCGTTGATGAATGTAATCCCGTGTGTCATGAACGTTGTTAATAAAATGACGGCAACAAGAAAAAACCGGCCAAGTGCGAGTCGGATTCGCCAATGAAGGGTTCCATGGTTATGTTTGAGTGATGATTGAATGAAAGGTAAATTGCAGTTTACGATTTATGGCGTATTAAAAAAAAATACTTGCTAGATCTCGCTCAAAGCAATTTTCAGTGGAAGTTTACATGGTAATGTACATAATATATATATATTTTTTAATTTCATCATTCTCTTATTTTCGAAGTTATAGGGAGGGGGGGGGAAGTGTTTGGAAGTGTCTATTCAGTTAAGAAAAAAAATATATTAGTAACCAAAATATCCTTTTTTGTACACTTTTTATTAGCTTCACCTGTATGTTTGTTTGTGTGTTTGTAATCGACTCCTTTGGTTGCGATTTTTACCCACTTTAAACAGCCAGATTTCGTTCAAACTTTGTAGATTTATCGAGGACCGATGCCAATACACTAATTTGCTAAAATTATAATAAAATAAAATAAACTAAAAAGTAAAAAATAAATAATAGTCTAAACAAACTAAAAAAACACGCTTTTTATAGAAAAACGAACTAAAAAAATAGAAAATAAGTTTTAATAAATATAAATTAATAATGGTGTAAATAAAAAAAAAATATTTTATTTTAAAAAAAGCGTGGGTAATTTTTAAGATATTATCAAAATGATAATCACTCTACTCATGTCTGTCAATAAAATATTTATATCTATTGAACCATGCACCCCACGCTTTTTTTTTAAATAAAATACATTTTTTTATTTACACTATATTAATTTATATTTTTTTAAACTTATTTTCTATTTTTTTAGTTCGGTTTTCTTTATAAAGCGTGTTTTTTTAGTTTTTTTAAACTATTATTTATTAAGACCTATCTATAGATAACTCAAACACGTAAAGGTTTATTGAAAAAAAAATTTTGAGTTTCAGTTCTAAGTATGGGGTTCGTATTCAATACCTGTTGATTCCTTTTTGAATCATTGAAATTGGACATTCCGATCAAAAGATATTAGGTAATAATAAATACGAAATAGTTCGTCGTTCGCGATAACCGACATATACGCGGGCGGAGCCACGGGCAACAGCTAGTCGATAATATTATGATGGCTATTTTCATAATAAATATTCTACGAATATTCTACGACATTCTACACAGCGCTTTCTAGACCCAAAGTAAGCATAGTTTAACTAGCTTGTGTTATGGGTTCCAGAATGCGGATAAACATACTTATATACTTTTATTTTGTAAATACATACATATTATACATAGAAACACCCAGACCAATGCAAATAGACATATTCATGCATACAAATATTTGCACTGAGCGGGTATCGAACCCGCGCCCCCTGTCGTAGCAGTCGAACGCACTACCGCTACGCTACAGAGGCCGTCATACCGTCATACCATATAATATCTATAGAGATACTACAGACATAATATATTTACGTCTAGGCCATATTAACACTCACGTAACTTACCACAAAATTATTCTTTGACCATTGAAATGAGTGGTCGTGAATTTTTATTATCAAACTGCAAACAATATTTCTGCAAACATGGCACTAAATATAAATGTGATTCAGAAATGTTTGTTACCATCTTAATTTCTCTACTTCCATTTCTTCTTTGACATTTTTACTATGCCAATGTAGCTACTTAAATATCACTTTAAATGTGAACGTTATTCAATAAATTGATACTGCAAGATGAAAAGTGTGAACTTTTCGAAATGACTAAAACCGCACGCCATATCGGGTTTTCAAACGCCGGGGTGTAAGGTTGCCCGTAGAGCATATCCCTCGCACCCCGACTGACCCTGGGCCCTCTCCGGTTTCGAGATGGCCCCCTCGGATACCCACCTCATCGCTGGCACCGGTGGGGTGAAGGCCGTGGGGGTTCCACACGTACAAAAACCTCCTGATCCTGATATTAACAGATTCTAATCCATTGATCACCTTAGCTCTTAACCCTTCGTAAAACAATAAATAAAACATGAATTTTACTAACTTTGTAACTATGTAAAAAAGGGTTGTAAATATTTTAGTGTTGACCAGCTCTTGACGTTGACGTGTTCAAATTCCAATCATTTTACCTTCTCGGATAAAATGAATGGAATTGTTCAGTTGGGGTGCGAGGGTGGGGTGCCCAGCTTCTGAAGACCCGAGATGGCGTACGGTTTTAGTCGGCTCGCGTCCGACATAACCTCCCCACCGGCATTCCACCGAATTTCCGCACGGACAAAAAAGGTTCTAGTCACTTTGCCACTAGATGTGAGCCTCTTCTCAATATACAACCCAAACTCAACAGGAAAGTCTTCGCGAGAAACTTGTCCGTCAGACAGTAGGTAAGGTTGGCTAAATAATTATTATAGCCAGCAAAGCTTAGGCGCAAAATGTTTAATGACTTGGAGACCGCTTCATTTGGGTTCATGTTTATTTTATCAGGAAAGCTGTCAATATAGAAAAAATTCAAAAGGAATCTAAATACAATTTTTCATCCAAATCGTTATAGCGGTTGCCAAGATTGGCGCCAGTAGTATCGGTATGATTATACGAAAAAAAAACAAGTGCTAAAAAAAGTTACGTATTGAAACTTTCTCGAAGTATAAAGTCCTTCAAGATACAGGCCCACTTTTCACCCAAAGCACTGAAATTGTGCTTAAACATTTTGACCATAAGCTTTTATGTTTTTGTTTTGATATTCTTCGTGTTGAGGTCACATTCACTTAATTCTCTTGCTGATCTAAGAATAAAACAAAAACAGAGGGTTCTTGCTTATCTGTGTGCGCTATAAAACTAAATGGATTATAGTATCGATAAGCAGTAGGTTGCTTGTATTTTTTTCTTATATTTTTATGTAGTAAGTATTGTATTCATAATTTTGCAGTAACTAGTAGCAAGATTTATTTCATTGTTCTCGTTTATGTAACCCTGGTACTTCTCTCTGAGAAAAGCATCGATTTGACTGGAAAAATACAACTAAATGTAGAAAATATACGAGTATGTAAGTAATAAATGAGTCATTTCATTACATGTTCGTGGTCTAAAAAGGTCTTGGTGAAAAATATCTTCGTGTCACTACTTGTTTCCAAGAAACTGATATCGGCATGAAGCCTGATAATAATACTACCCTCGTTTGTAACCCCAAACACAAAGAGACTCATGAACTGGTAATAAAAATATTCTTAAACCGCAATCCTTGGCTACACTAGGCTTCACTTCACCTAGGCTTCACCTGATCCCGCTCCCGCTACTCATGGTAATCTATTTGATAAGCGTAGTAATTACTTTGTATTTTGAAAGTTGCCTTGCTGAAGTGACAGACAATATATTTTCCTTCCTTTCTAAACAATGTTTTACGTCACAAAACCATTACCGATTGTACACCACGCTTTAACCCAAACATGTACAGATAATATATGTGTGTGACTGGTGTCGTCGACACCTTAAATAATTCCGAAGTCTCAACTAACAAGTGGCCACACAATCAAAGCACTGAATCATTCAATTCCTATTTGCATCGATATCAAGTAGCACTACACGATTCTATTTCGTTGTCTGAATTGTTCTAAGCGAGGTGCGCACTGCACCAAAAACTGCGCACCAAGGTTATCGACATAGCTCAAAGAATTAGCAAGTCGAAGTGGCAGTGGGCTGGCCATATCTCGCGATGAACCTACAACCGCTGGGGTAAACGTGTTCTTGAGTGGAGACCGCGACTCGGCAAACGTAGTGTACGACGCCCTCCGGCCAGGTGGGATGACGAAAGACTGCGGGCAGATGCTGGATGCGGCAAGCTGAAGACAGGGAGCTATGGCGCTCATTAGGGGAGACCTATGTCCAGCAGTGGACTAGCATAGGTTGATGATGTTGATGATGATCAGGTGCACACTAGATGACTTTTGCAGCTTCCAGTTTACCAGATATTGCAAATTTAAGCGTCTTATATGCGAGGTTTTGCAAATTTGAAGCGTCATGTTTGCGAGATTGTTCAAATTTGAAGCGTCATGTTTGCGAGGTTTATCATAAATACCGATATGTATGGGTGACCATTCGTAACACATCGAGACCCTTTTGTGCCTCGGACAGCACGTTAAGCCGTCAGTCCCGGTTGCGATACGAACGTCTATAACAGTCGTCACAGGTTGTTGGAGCCCTCATAAGTCCAACAAGTCTTACTACAGAACTTCGATATCGCCATTGGGTTGTGGAAGTCGGATGAGAGTTACTTCACGAAAAATATCGAAGTTCTGCCGCTTCGTAGTTAGACTGAAAAGCCGACCCCAACTGAGTTGTCTAAAAGGTTCAGAGGAAGACTGATATAATTATATTCGTATGTTTAAGTACCATTAAGTCGAGCTAGTAGAATGATTAAGATATGGGACTTTGCTCAGTTAGTAAAAAAACTAAAACATTGGTATGATCAACGTTTAGTTTGGGGTGCGACTGGTTGGATCACCTCCAAGTTTGGTGCACTCTGGGCAACGTGGGCGATGACGCATCATTGATTGCTCCTCTGGAGTAGCTGGCGTCAACGTCAACGGCCAAGAGTCGGACCAACCGGCCCTTTACAGGGCCAGCTGACCCCATTGCACGAGGGGGTCGGGGTATGGCGGGCCTGCAAGGCCCGCGGGGGGGGAGGTCGCTCCACGTACCCCACTGCTCTTATCAGAGGGGACACTGCGAATGGCCCAGGGTCAGTCGGAGTACGAGGGATATGCTCTATGGGTAACCTCACACCCCGGCGTCTGTAGACCCGAGACGGCGTGCGGTTTTTGTCGGTTCAAGCCCGACATAACCGGCCCCGCTGGCTGGCGGCGGGGTTCCGATGGGATTTCCTCACCAAAAAAAAGGCACTACTAGTTTCTGAGTGCCATCACTGCGACGCGAGCGAGGACTCAGGGCTGCACACGCCGGCGGACTGCCCAGAGTCCTGATGGGTGGGAGTCCTCTCGCTCGGCAGTATGATTGCGGCAAAGGTGCGGAGTGCGAGCGCGTGGGCCGCCGCCACCTCCTTCTGCGAGCATGCAATGCTCGCAAAGGAGATGGCGGAGCGCGCCCGGGAGAGATTTAGAACTCTCCCAGCCCGCCGAGCCCGCAACATGCTCGCCGCGCGTCGCAGGCGACTCAAGCGCTGGAGGTCGCTTAACGACCTCCATCCTCCATGAGCGCAGGCCTGGGGGTGGCAGGTGAGGCCGCCTATCACCCCAGCAGAAGCAGGCCGAGACGGTGGGGCGACTAGCGCCCCTCCCCTAAACCGGGGCAAGACGGGGACACCGTGGTTCCCAAACCCGAGAGGGCCATCTCGAAACCGGAGATGGCCCAGGATCAGTCGGAGTGTGAGGGATATGCTCTATGGGCAACCTTACACCCCGGCGTCTGAAGACCCGAGACGGCGTACGGTTTTAGTCGGTTCAAGCCTGATATAACCTCTTCAGCTGGCCGGCGGGGGTATATTTGAGGGGATTTCCGCATGAAAAAAAAAATACAAAAAAAATCTTGAAAAATACAGTTCTAAAATTATTTTTATAGGTTTATATAAAACATATTTCTGGAATAAAATATAATTCAACTAGCTTTTGCCCGCGGCTCCGCCCGCGTGGAATTTTGATCCCGTTCCCGGGTCCCATGGGAACCAATTCCAGAGATAAAAAGTAACCTATGAGTTATTCCAGACTATATTCTCTCCCTGTACTAAATTTCATCCAGATTACTTGAGTCGTTTTTGCGAGAAAGAATAACATCCATCCATGAATCCAAACTTTCATATTTATAATATTAGTGGGATAAGCCTAGTAATAACTTTATATTTTTAAAGTCGCTAGGCCGAAGTAACAGACAATACATTATCCTTCCTTTCTAAACAACGTATTACGTCACAAAACCATTTCCGATTGTACACCGAGCTTTAACCCAACGCGTTTCAGTTACAGAGGTGACGTCACGGAAATTGGGAGGGAATAAATTTACGTTCAAACGTCATCCTTTGAATGGCCATGCTGTGATAATCATGGTAACTGAATATCGATTCTAGTTACATAATTTTGTTTATGGAATACAAACAAAGTTTTGTTTGTAAGATGTAATTTGGTAAAATTTGGTATATTTCACTTTATTCTGTGGTGCGCTTTATTTATTGGTAGTTTCACTTTATTGGTGGTAGAGCGGCGATAGCCCAGTGGTGTACGTAACGGACTGCCGAAACGAGGTCTCGAGTTCGATCGCAGGTCGCCCCGGGCACACACCTCTGACTTTTCGTAGTTATGTGTGTATTTAAAATGTTTATTATCGCTCGCTTAGTAATGTGCCTGGTAGATGGCAATAGGCTCGCCCCCTATTACATTGGGACCTAAACATAACTGGCGAATCGTGGGTGTATAATACACGTCTGCCTACCCCTTCGGGGATACAGGCGTGAAGTTATGTTATGTTATGTTATTCTGTGGTAAGAAATGTTTTTTGAGTACGGTGTCTGAGTTTCCGTATCTCATTATTGGAGTACCGATAAATCTCGTTTGCTACCGCATAATTTACTAAAAAAATAAGATTTTGTGTAATAAAATATAATAAATAAATATTCTACACACACATACATAATATACAGCGCTATCTAGACCCAAAGTGAGCATAGCTTAACTAACTTGTGTTATGGGTTCTAGAATGCGGATATATTTACTTAGATTCATTTTTTTGTAAATACATACATATTATACATAGAAACACCTAGACCAATGCAAATATTCATATTTATGCACACAAATATTTGCACTGAGCGGGAATCGAACCAGCGACCTCTGACTTAGCAGTCGAACTCTCTACCGCTACGTCAGAGAGGTTGTCATAAAGACAGTTATGTAGTAGGGATTTTTATAGAATATTTTTAATCTATTCTAATACTATCGTATTAAAACAAAATAGAAATATTGCTCCCGGCCTACTACCTCATAAGAACCTATTACCGGTATAAAATCCCATATCTTTGTTAAGATCATATCCTGCCCATGTACCAAATATCAGCTAAATTTAATCCGCATATTCCACAATAGGTGAGTAATCCTTACTAATATTATAAATGTGAAAGTAACTCTGTCTGTCTGTCTGTCTGTTACGCTTTCACGCCTAAACCACTGAACCGATTTTGTTGAAATTTAGTACAGGGGTAGATTAGACCTTGGGAAAGGACATCTACGTGGGCGGAGCTGCGGGCAAAAGCTAGTATAATTAATATAGTAATAAATAAAAATAATAGGTGTGTCAATAAATTACCTACGTTAAACAATCTTTGTACTATAAATCGATTAGATTGTCGGTCGAGAAATGATGTTTCGAGATTTAGATACATCGAACAATGAGTTTTCGCGCTGCCGATGGTTCGAGCTTATAGTTATTCGAGATTTTGATGCATCGAGGGAGTGAACTGTCGAGCTCATAATTTATCGATTTCAAGTACTATCGAGTAAACATTTTCGAGCAAGAGATCTCGCGTCATTATTAGGCGTCTTGGGTCAGGTGATTTATTTCCGAGGTGATCAAAGTAGACTAATCAATTCCACTTTGTTCACCTAGGTGATATCACCCAGGTGAACAAAGTGGAATAATCCATTTATTCGTCCTGTATTGCGTGATTAATTCACAAACAATCAAATAAACTTAGGAACTTTCACATTTCTGATGACTTATGTTCGCTAAATTAGACCATAATAGGCTCATCCTGTGTCCAAAACATAGATGATGAAATATAGGCACCTACCCCTTCAGGGATGTAGAAAAGCGAATATTGTACGTGTAGACATTTTAATGTCCACAAAAATAACGCGGTCGTAAAATAACATTACTTTTGAAGTGAAAACTTCTTTAGGCGGTTTGAGAATTTACCATATGAGCACTTTTTGTGTGAACAAAAATCATTAAACTCGCGTTTTTTGTTTAAATTTCACCAATCGTCACCGCGACGCCTACGTCACTGAGACGCTTTCCATATTATTTTTTCTATATCAATGTCATCTTTGTTGTAGCTGAATGGATTGCTGGAGGGAGCGAGGGAGAGAGAGTGGGAAAAATGATGACGTTTCAAAAATTACACACGTAATTGTTCAAGTTTTCACTTCTGTTGGCACTCCCGAAGTGCCACTGTCTTTTTTTGTCCCCTGTTTTTCCTGTTTTTATGGCGTAAGTATAGGATTAATATCGTGTCGTATTCACATAGCGACGTTTGTTCGAACATATTATTAGAAGGAATTAGGGTCACTGTCATTTGTTGTACGGAAATATGGTGAACGGAAGCAAGGGACAGAAATGGCAGACGTAATTGCAGGTTCATAAGATCTTTTAATTTGTGGGCAATGTCACCGGTTTGGCTATTGTGTTCGCTCATTTTGCGGAGACATCGTTTTTCATAGAGGTAAAAGAATGTTTCATTTTTTTTTAGATTTGAAATTATGTCGAAAGATAGGGTTACACTATCGAAGGAGTGCTTTGATTAGATCTTAAATTCTATTGTAAATGCGAAAAGATAGGGATGAGTGTTTGTTACTCTTTTACGCCAGAACGAAACAGAAATGTATCTTTTTTTTTTTTTTTCGTGCGGAAATCCCCTCGGATACCCCCCGCCGGCCAGCGGGGGCGGTTAAGTCGGGCTTGAACCGACTAAAACCGCACGCCGTCTCGGGTCTGCAGACGCCGGGGTGTAAGGTTGCCCTTAGAGCATATCCCTCGCACCCGACTGACCCTGGGCCATCTCCGGTTTCGAGATGGCCCCCTCGGGTTTGGGAACCACGGTGTCCCCGTCTTGCCCCGGTTTGGGGGAGGGGCGCTAGTCGCCCCACCGTCCCGGCCTGCTTCTGCTGGGGTGACAGGCGGCCTCACCTGCCACCCCCAGGCCTGCGCTCATGGAGGACGGAGGTCGTTAAGCGACCTCCGGCGACTGAGTCGCCTGCGACGCGAGGCGAGCATGTTGCGGGCTCGGCGGGCCGGGAGGGTTCTGAACCTCTCCCGGGCGCGCTCCGCCATCTCCTTCGCGAGCATCACATGCTCGCAGAAGGAGGTGGCGGCGGCCCACGCGCTCGCGCTCCGCACCATTGCCGCAATCATGCTGCCGAGCGAGAGGAATCCCACCCCGATGGCTGCCTCGAGGTCACGCCTCGGCACCTCCCACGCCGGTCAGTCCGCCAGCGTGTGCAGCCTTGAGTCCTCGCTCGCGTCACAGTGATGACACTCAGGCGTTGGCTCCTTCCTGATCCGATGCAGGTGGTCCCCGAAGCACCCCTTCCCAGAGATCACCTGCGTCAGTCGGTACGAGAGGCTTCCGTGTCGCCTCTCTAGCCAATCCTCCATGATGGGCCTTACCGCCGCTATTGCGGCGTGCCTTTCGCTTGGTCGCCCAAGTCGTTCCTTCCACTCCACCACGATGGCCTGGCGGAGCTGGGACTGTACGGCCTCGATTTCTCGATGCTCGGGGTTCAGTCCCTGCTCCCGCGCCTCCTTTCGCCACTGGTACAGTTGCGAAAGGGCTCTCGCCTCCAGGTCCCATGGCGGAGTTCCGGCAAGACAGAAATGTATCTGTATAAAATTTGGCAGATCATAGTTTGGAATATAACTTTTTTACCCTGAAAATAGACTCAGTATTCTATACGTATGTTGTAAGCATTACCTAAGGAATAATTTTCCATCCCCAAGGACAATATCAGGCTGTCAAGACAGAAAAAATAATCTAAAAAGGTTATAAATTAATTTTAATTTTGTATTTCTTTGATTCAGGCGTAATTTTCCGTTAGTTTACTTTCAATGTTCTTAAGGAGAATACAGCAATGGTTAAGAGTCCGTGTAAAACAATTCCCAACGGTGTTTCTTTTCATATCATAGACGGCCTCTGTGGCGTAGCGGTAGTGCAGTCGACTGCTACGACAGGGGGCACGGGTTCGATTCCCGCTCAGTGCAAATACTTGTATGCATGAATATGTCTATTTGCATTGGTCTGGGTATTTCTATGTATAATATGTATGTATTTACAAAAAAAAAGTATATAAGTATGTATATCCGCATTCTGCAACCCACAACAAACAAAGCTAGTTAAATTATGCTTACTTTTGGTCTAGAAAGCGCTGTGAATATCGTAGAATATGTATTTATTATTATTATTTTATCCAGTAATCAATATTTACGAGGCATAAAGGAGCTGACAAAACATATGTCAGAAAAGTAATTACTTACCTTCTATATGTAAGATCTTAAGTAATATATTCAACTGACAACTGAACACATGTCACAGCACACATTGCTGAATCTGTAAGAATATATCAGATACGATATTCTGGCATTATCATAACGAGTCGTATAAGTTAAGGATGCGTAGTATTTTTATATATGTACAAATCAACTAGGTCTGCAATTCATTCTGCTGTTGCAAAAATTGAGCGAACCAATTTCACCAGGTCTTTTTCTAACGGTGATAATTCATCAATGGCTAGTCCGATTTTTGTTTTTATTTTTTGTCTTGTGTATATGAACAAATTACTTAATTTAATACCAATCGCGTGAATGAGACTTTTTTGTTCATTGAGAAATCAGATTTCAATTATTTTTTGCGGTGATTATTCCTCGGTGGTACTTTTGATTTTTGATTTTCCTAGCATATGTCCCTCCCATCAGTAACATCTTTGCTTGTGTGAAATTTCTTTAGAATCGGTTCAGCCGTTTTGGGAGGAGAAGATGGTGTAACGAAATACATGAGTCGTCTAAAAGAGAGCTCTCTTTCCGAGCTTCGCTCAATAAAACTGAAGTGTCTGTTTGTAACGTACATTAATGTTTTTTAATGAATACATGTGAATGTATACATAGTACTTACAACCAAACAGCAATTTTGAAAATTTTTGTCTGTGTGTCTTTCTTTCTGTCTGTTTGAATTTGGTAATCTCTGGAACGGCTAGGCCAATTTTAAGGTAAGATTATACGGCGTAACAAAGGTTACTTTAATTTTTTTAAATGAAATAAGTAAGTCCGCGTATGAAAATTAAAACCCAGAACTAAGTCTATGCGGAACACGTCGCAGGCACGGCTGGTTTTCCACAATATGTAGTATGTCACGCCTGTTGTCCTAGAAAGGTAAGGCGAGGGTAAATAAGTAATTTTATTTATACGATTATAACAATATTAGGACGTTCTACATAGCATCTTCTAGACCCAAAGTAAGCATAGCTTAACTAGCTTGTAACATTATTCTAGAATAAGAGCAAAATATGTGTTTAGTTTTAATCTTTTGTTTTATTTTGTTTTGATGTTGGTACCGCGTATTGATAGGACCAACACCAATCATATTTTTTCTTTACATACCCGCGCATTATTGTACGTAAACTATGACGCCTGTACATGGCGAGTTGAGCGCCGAGTACATCGGTTCGTGGCTTTGTGAAGGTCCGAGCTCGTTGGCTCGTTGGTGGACCTTGTGTTCGCACTGTTGGAAGAACATTGTTTGATTGTGTTTGTTTAATGTTGAGTAATTGGTGAAAATTAATTAACAAAATCGTTATTTCCTTGTAATTAAGTGAATACTCCCATCGCGTCCGTTTGACTTGGAACCATTATTGCTGTGGACCACACACACTAAGAGAAATCTTTTGTAATTATTGTAATCTATTGTATAATACATTCACAACATACTTTAGACTAGGATTAGATTAGGTACATTATCACTGGGCCATTTGTTCCATAATACGGGGCCGTCCGTAATAAGGTTAGTTAACCACCTACTTATATATTTCATTTTCTGTATATTTTATTTAATTGTTTGCTTGTGTAATCGTATTATTTCGTTTGAAATCGATTGATCTTTTGTCGATCATAATTAACGGATTGGTTTCATTTTGGTCGCCATTTTGACGTTAATTTATCGGTACTATTTTGCTTTTTGGTACAATTGAATTTGACTATTTTCAACTTTAAAACTTGGAATTGTTATTGTAATTAAAATATTTCCGGGTCGATTTCGATCGGGTGTCAATTGCGGCTTAATTTGACTATTGAAACAAATACGTGCTAAAAATCTATTTAACTTTGAATTGTTGTTTATTCATTTTGATTGGACCCGCCGGGAGGTCGGAATAAATATTTATTTGTGTTTACTTGCTATAAAATTAAAAGTACCGTATGGTTTGATTTGTTTTTACCTGTGTGGTTTTGGTCGGTTCCATTAACCGGTTATTCTAAAATTGCGGTATTTTGCAGTTTGAACCGTTGTATATTCGTGCCGACTTCCTGTGTATGATGCTTCGTGTGGTTTTAGTCGGTTCGAGTAACCGGTTGATTAATGATTTTGTACCGTTTGTTGACTGCACCTTTGTGTAGATCCGGATCATTAGACCCTTTATTTTAGTTAAATATTAAGTTTTAGTTTTATTTGCGTTTCCACTGTCGGCTTTCGATCACGCTTCGGAACGAAGTAGTGATTGCGTAAAAGTGAGTGGTGGGGCTACGGCTTGAATACTACCTGCTCGTGGTCTTACTCCTCACCCTTGTCTCCGGGTAAAGGAGACTGGTAGCAGAGCTGTTAATTGTTTTTTTTTTATTACTGCGCTCGCTACGTTTGCGTACAATATGCTTACAGACATTCTTTCTGTAAATACATTTATATTATACACGGAAACACCATGATCAATGCACATCGATGACAATGCACATAGCAGTCGAACGCTCTACTGTATCTAATACATCAACTTTACAAGCGTACATATTTGGAGATATACAGGGGGTTATATTTTCTAGATATAACGCCGTGTTATATCTAGAATATAACAGTGGCCCAGTGGCGCGCAGCGATAGCCCAGTGGCGCACGTAACGGACTGCCGAGACGAGGTCTCGAGTTCGATCCCCAGTCGCCCCGGGCACACACCTCTGACTTTTCATAGTTATGTGAGTATTAAAAATGTTAATTATCGCTCGCTTGGTAATGATCCCGGTAGATGGCAATAGGCTCGCCCCCTATTACATTGGGACCTAAACATAACTGGCGAATCGTGGGTGTGAATACATCTCTGCCTACCCCTTCGGGGATACAGGCGTGAAGTTACGTTATGTTATGTTATGTTAGTTCAGGTTCATATCTGCATTTTTTTTTCAAATTTTTGCTTTACGAAAAGGTGCTCCGGCCTGCCGATATCGAAAATGATAACGAAGAGAAATTAGATGTATTTAATCAAGATTTCGTCGCCTATTGGTTAATGGCGTGTTTGACCTTCCTCATCTTGCCTTAATAAGCAGTGATCCGTATCCACCTTTCTGTAACGCCCTGACCTTGAGAACCTTTTTAGTTCCCGTAAAGTTCTGGTATTACGTGTAAAAACGTGTTTTCTTAGTCAGAGTACTTTGAACAGTAAATCTGTTTTTTTTTTTTTTTTTATTGAGGCCACGTCAATTTGACTTCACCTCGCCTGATGGTAAGCTGAAGGTAAAGTCTCAGGAAAGAGGGTCACCATTACATACACGTACCATGTTAACAATGGTGGCACTCAGCTTCATTAAAAAAGGATTGTCGTCGCAGCACCGCGTGACACCCACCGGTCCCACTAGTGCTGCGACCACAATCCCCCTGCCCGGCTATGCACTTGCTGACCCCTGAACGCAATCAAACCGAAATTGGATTACTATGGAGGGTTTTTCGCAATCGTGCACGGTGGTACCTACCCGGCCGAATTTTGTGACAAATTTGTGTCATCAAATTTCTACCACCAGTAAAAGTTTAACTGTGAATTAGTTTGTATAGTCTTCAAAAATTTAATTGATAATTTTCCGGGAGTAATTTACAATATGTGAAAATAAAGAATACTTTCCGATCAGTGAAGGTGTTTATAGGTGCCAACTTTAGGTTTTGTTTATGTAATCCTTTTTGGAAAATAAGATACCCCAAAAATTTGAGTTGTGTGGGACAACTCAAATTTTTTTGAGTTTCAATTCTAAGTATGGTGAACCACCATAAATTATTGTTTTTTTTTTATTTTTGTGTGAAAATCTTAATGCGGTTAACAGAATACATCTACTTACCAAGTTTCAACAGCATAGTTCTTATAGTGTCGGAAAAAGTAGCTGTGACATACGGACGGACAGACATGAAGAATCTATAAGGGTTCCGTTTTTTGCCATTTGGCAACGGAACCCTAAAAACTGCATCATGCCACATCCGCCGGGCCGCGGTATGTGGTCTACCATGTATGCCCAAGATCATGTGAAGTGGAGAAAGAAAAACAGGCCACCGGATCCTGGGCTCCAAAATGCAGCCACGGATGCAATCGGAAAACAAGGGTAAGATGATGATGATGCTTGAAGTTTTTTTATAAGCTTTGATTTACCTTCACCTGTCCGATGTCTGTCATCAAATCTTGCAAATGAAACTTGATCCACTACCCGGGTATTGAGCTGAAATTTAGTATATATGTGTAAATCGCGTGAAATCCAATATTATGATGACATGGTGCTGATCTGATAATGGAGCTGGAAGGTACTTCGCAATGAAACCACACAACGTCATCGAGTTTGGGCTCATTTTAATCGTCTTGAAGAGTAGTTTGTCTTTCAATAGTTTGAGGCCGTCAAGGCTGAGTGCCACCATTGTTAGCATGGCACGTGTATGTAATGGTGACCCTCTTTCCTGAGACTTTACCTTCAGCTTACCATCAGGCGAGCTAAAGTCAAATTGACGTGTCCTAATTATAAAAAAAAAGTAACCAAGGTCAAATGATGAAGCTGGAAGATGGTCCTAGGAACTCTTTAATGAAACGAAGCTACCACATCGAGTTTCGGCTCGTTCGATTTTAAATTTTTAGTTGTGTTTTACTAACAAGAACATGATGGAAACTTTTTATTTCACAGTTTTTTGTGAAATCAATTGAAAAAAAATTACTTGGTCATGTCATGTATCTAAAAATAAACTCATCACTAAGTTTATCTTTCATCACCCGTTCAACCTCCGAGCTCTAAATATATATAACTCCTGTATTTCACCAGTCAGAGTAAATAGTTGGTCCAGAGAAGGGACTGTCATATTGAATTTTGAGATGTTCAAAATAGCGATGAACTGTAGCACTAAAGTACGGAAATACGACTATCGTTTGTGGTAAAGTTCGCCAAATCGATACATACTCCACTGCGATGCACGTTAGTACGAAAGTATTTAACATCGATTCACACAAGTATTCGATCAATCGAAATAAAGTATATTTAATATCGATTCAAAAGTATTCCAGCGCAATGCATGTTAGTGCGTAAGTTCAGTAATAGCGAAGGCATGCTTTACGCAGCGATGTTTACTGTAAATCGGTGATTTACAGTAAAGATTACATTTACGGAACATCGATTCGTCAATCGCCCTTCCTTACAAGAGAAGGAAGTTTTCTGACACACACTTCCACACCCCACTTAGTAATTCCTATCCAAAATAAATAAATATAAGCAAAAATTCACTGGTAAAAACTAGTGGGGCGGAAATCACACAGTGATTGTCAAACTCCGGGCCAAACTTAGATATTTTTGTTGCAGTATTTTAATTCAAAATTACAGGCATTAGGCTTTATGCATATTATTCGACGCGTCTTTATATATTGAGCAATAAATATGAAGAAAATCAAACGTCTTTGACGTCAAAAACACAAAAAAATGATTTTATATTACAGTTTCTTTCAGAGTCTGGTTGTTTTATGTAAATATACAATATACGTATTGTCATTTTCACTCAAATGTCAAAGTCAAATACGAGTTACTCTGATAACTCGAAAGAAACTCACTTGTAAAAGTTTTTTAGGGACAATTTGTGTGGTAGGTACCCGAAACCTGGGCACGCCGCAATAGCGGCGGTAAGGCCCATCATGGAGGATTGGCTGGAGAGGCGACACGGAAGCCTCTCCTACCGATTGACGCAGGTGATCTCAGGGAAGGGGTGCTTCGGGGATCACCTGCATCGGATCAGGAAGGAGCCAACGCCTGAGTGTCATCACTGCGACGCGAGCGAGGACTCAGGGCTGCACACGCTGGCGGACTGCCCGGCG
This sequence comes from Cybosia mesomella, assembly GCA_946251805.1. Lineage (NCBI taxonomy): Eukaryota > Metazoa > Arthropoda > Insecta > Lepidoptera > Erebidae > Cybosia > Cybosia mesomella. Next base: position 4,597,317 of record OX276402.1, on the reverse strand, counting down.
TGGGAGGCGCCGAGGCGTGACCTCGTGGCAGCCATTGGGGTGGGAGTCCTCTCGCTCGGCAGCATGATTGCGGCAATGGTGCGGAGCGCGAGCGCGTGGGCCGCCGCCGCCTCCTTCTGCGAGCATGTAATGCTCGCGAAGGAGGTGGCGGAGCGCGCCCGGGAGAGACTTAGAACTCTCCCGGTCCGCCGAGCCCGCAACTTGCTCGCCGCGCGTCGCAGGCAACTCAGGCGCCGGAGGTCGCTTAACGACCTCCGTCCTCCATGAGCGCAGGCCTGGGGGTGGCGGGTGAGGCCACCTGTCACCCCAGCAGAAGCAGGCCGGGCCGGTGGGGCGACTAGCGCCCCTCCCCCAAACCGGGGCAAGACGGGGACACCGTGGTTCCCAAACCCGAGGGGGCCATCTCGAAACCGGAGATGGCCCAGGGTCAGTCGGGGTGCGAGGGATATGCTCTATGGGCAACCTTACACCCCGGCGTCTGTAGACCCGAGACGGCGTGCGGTTTTAGTCGGTTCAAGCCCGACATAAACCCCCCGCTGGCACGCGGGGGGGTATCCGAAGGGATTTCCGCACGAAAAAAAAAAAAAAAAAAAAAGGTACCCGAAACCTTGAACGTACAAACCCCAAAATCTAATCAGTTCTTCCCATTAACCAAACAAGATGATTGGCGAAAGAATTTTTTAAATCGGATAAGTGGTTCTTGATTTATTGCGTGAACAGACATCCAGACATCCAGACCAACAGACAGACCGGCACAAAAATTTTTTTTGCTTAATTAGACTTAGAATCATGTGAAACCTCGAGAAAAGTGATAAAAAGTGGGTGTAAGATTTTGATTTTTTTTGGGTGATTTTAAGACTTCGGTGTCCACCCGGTTGCTGGCCCGAAGTAATGTTCATTCGTTCTCGTAACAAGTTAAATAATTACTCTGATTAAGTGAAAACTGTACAAATAAAAGACAACATGTGTACGTCACTATCTCAGTGTTCAGTTAAAGCTAGGAATGCACTGAGTGTTAAGTATAACATTAGAAAAAGAAAAAGCAAACATCAAGGCGGAGGAATATAAAAACAATGTTTAAAAATGATTCTAGCAACATTAATTGTTTCCGTAGTTCGTGAGAATTACGGTAGATGGCGCTAGCGTTGCAACATGACTTAATATATTGGACAATTTTGTATATCTAGGACGTGTCTATGGCCCAGGGTCAGTCGGGGTGCGAGGGATATGCTCTATGGGCCCGACCCGAGACGGCGTGCGGTTTTAGTCGGTTCAAGCCCGACATAACCGCCCCCGCTGGCACGCGGGGGGGTATCCGAAGGGATTTCCGCACGATAAAAAAAAAAAAATAAAAAGGTAGCTCGTTGGTCAGAGTATTCACCTTTAACGGACAACCTGGTTGCGGGTTCAAGACCTGGATGTTCACTTTTTCCGATTGAAATCCATAATAAATTTAAACATTCTAATTGCTTCAAAATATAATTAAAGTATAACTAATTAATTGTATTTGCAGTAGTAGGTAGGATGTTGAATTAAATATCCTCATCATGTGCACGCCTTTGTTCTTTCAGTAATGCTTCCAGCTAATGGTAAGGCCGATTGGACTGGTCCATATTTCATGTTCCTCGATTCTCAACAGTGAATTAGCCGGTATATCGATCTATGACGCTTCTGTGGCATAGCGGTAGTGCATTCGACTGCTACGACACGGGTTCGATTCCCGCTGAGTGAAAATATTTGCATGCATGAATATGTTTATTTGCATTGATCTGGGTGTTTCTATATAGAATATGTATGTATTAACCAAAATAAAAGTACATAAGTATGTTTAGCCTCGTAACGAAAATAACACAAGCTTCAAAGGTTGTCATATATTGTGATAAAATTGGTAGAAGTCTAGGTTATCACTTGGCCGAACATCTGGGTAAATCGGTCACAACTCATTCATTTCCTGGGGCGTCATACTCTCAAATCATCGATAAAGTATTAACTGGTATACATTGCCCACAATCAACATTAGTGTTACTTATAGGTAGAAGAGAAAATGCAAATATTCAATCTGTCATAAAGTTTCATGAACAACTATCAAACTTGCAAGTAAAGCAAGTAATACTATGTGCATTCCCTTACAGTAAAGCTTTCACACATAAGGAGAATGAAATTAGATATAATTTGAATAGAAAATTGCATACCTTGACTACATATTGTAGGAATACACAATTATTTGACTGTAATATTGTATTACAAAACTATATCTTGACATTGGATAGTTATTTACTATCAAATTTTTTACGACGACAGATAGCTAAGTGTTTAGCTAACTTTTTATTATGCGAAGCTAAATTTTTAGCTAATAAGCAAATAAATATTATTATAAATTCTGACATAATGGATAGCGGTATCCAAAAAAAAAACTAAATTACTTGACAACAGATAAAAAATCTAGCGACATTTTTTACGGTATATCCGAAATTAACGGATATGGGCACGAGGCTTTTGGGGCTATTGAGCCGTCTTTTAGTAATATTGATAAAAAAAGCGGCCCGTTAATGTCCAAATCTAATTCAAATTGTAAAAATAAAGCATTTAACCTGGTGCACCAAAATGTCGAAGGTCTGACAAATGGTAAAGAATTGGAATTGGAGTTGCACATGACCTTGAATGATATTGATATTTTTTGTGTAACTGAACATTGGTTGACAGACCATCAGGTCATCTTCAACTTCAAAAATCACCAGTTGGCTAGCTCGTTCAGTAGAAAAAATTGCAAACGTGGAGGCACTTTAATTATTATTAATAAGAACATTAAATTTAAAGAGCGTAAAGACCTAGTAAGCCTCTCTATTGAGCGAGTTATTGAGATAGCTGGTATTGAGTTTGAGCACTTCATTGTATTAAGCGTGTACAGTCCCCCGGACGCGCCTTATGCAAGATTTGAAGAAACGATGGAAGAAGCGCTTTTTAAATGCCGTTGCTCTAAAAAGTCAATAATAGTTTGTGGAGACTTTAATGTTAATATATTAGATAACACTTTAGCGCCAGTAGAGAAAAACAAAATGTTGAATCTGTTCAAGTCCTTCAATCTTGGTAATGTATTTTTGGAACCTACTCGAATAACTGCCACAAGTGCAACATGTATTGATAATATTTTCACGGACATTAAACCTATTAACAAATGTATTGTGGATGCTGTACACTCGGATCATCGTGGCCAATTTATAAAATGCTACAGAAATTATTATGAAGTAAGCAGAAAAGAAATTAAATTTGTACCGATAAACCAATATCGTTTAGATGCTTTCAAGGAAAATATAGTTAATAAACTACCTGATTTGCCCTTGTACACTAGTGTAGATAAGTCTTATGCAGACTTAATTAACCTGATCAATACTGAGTTTGGGAGAATTTTTACCCCAAAGACATTATCGATTGGCAGCCGTCCTGTTTTCAGTGACTGGGCAACACCAGGGATTTATAATAGCAGGAGGAGATTGTATGAATTATATTCTGAAAAATCATACAATTTCAACCCTGATTTTCAGAATTATGTCAAAAACTATTCTAAAACATTTAAGCGAGCCTGTTCCTTTGCTGAATCAAACTTTATAAAAAACAAAATATCAAATTCTGTTAATAAAATTAAGACTACCTGGAACATTATAAATTCCGAATGTGGTAAATCTCCAGCAGTTGTAAGAGATTACCATTTAAAAATAGACGGTCGCCATGTCACGGAGGATCTGGAAGTTGCGACAGAGTTTGAACACTTTTTTTCAAATATACCTGTAGCCACTACCCGAACTCTTCAGTCGTCTTCCACTTCCGCTGAGTCATTGCTTATGGAATCAATTACAAAATGTGAGGACGCTTTCAGATTCTCAGTTATTGATAGCAAGGACATCACAAAATCGTTTAAATCCATTGATATTAAAAAGACCGCGGACCTATGGGGATTATCAGTCAAAACTGTTTCAAGCATCATTGATGTCATTGCTCCCCATCTAGCAACTGTGTTTAATGACTGCGTCAGTAGCGGTATATTTCCTGATTTAATGAAACACAGTAAAGTCATACCTTTGTTCAAGGCAGGCAGCGCCTCAGATCCCTCGAATTTCAGACCCATCTCTGTGTTGCCAACCTTGAGTAAAGTATTTGAGAAATTAATTCTAGACCAAATGCTAACCCATTTTAATAAATATAAATTATTTCATGATAAACAGTTTGGGTTTACTAAAGGACGATCAACGACGGATGCTGGTATAGAGTTATTGAAATGTATTTACGAGGCCTGGGAGGATAAGCAGGATGCATTAGGTGTTTTCTGCAATCTATCCAGAGCCTTCGATTGCGTCGACCATGATACATTGGTCAGGAAATTAGATTATTACGGAATACGGAACAAGGCTCTCGACCTTTTGACTTCTTATTTAAACAATAGAATTCAGAAGGTCGATGTGAACGGTACACGTTCGGTAGGATCTTTGGTTTCGATGGGCGTTCCACAGGGTTCGATACTTGGACCATTTTTATTTTTAATTTATATAAATGACCTCCCTTACTACGTAAGGGATAAAAATAGTATTGTTTTGTTTGCTGATGATACTTCCTTGATATTTAAAATTAAAAGACAATTAGATAATTATGACGAAGTGAACAACGCAATCTCACGAGTGGTTCATTGGTTTAATATAAATAATCTTTGCCTTAATTAAAAAAAACCAAATGTATTAAATTCACCTTACCTAATGTTACACAGGTGGAAACCAATGTACAACTTAATGGACAGTTGTTGAGCCTTGTGGAATCAACCGTGTTCTTAGGTTTAAGTATCGATGCTAAATTACAGTGGGGATCACATATCGAAAAAATAGCTAGTAGGTTAAGTTCTGCTACCTACGCTGTGAAAAAGATTAGGACTTTTACAGACATAGATACCGCTAGAATAGTTTATTTCAGTTATTTTCATAGTATTATGAGCTATGGCATTCTCCTTTGGGGTAATGCCGCAGATTTAAATACAATCTTTGTACTGCAAAAGCGGGCGGTGCGGGCAATTTATAAGTTGGGCCCAAGAGTCTCCCTCCGAGAAAAGTTCAAAGAAATAAACATTCTAACTGTAGTTTCCCAATATATTTTTGAAAATCTTTTGTATGTTAGAAGAAACATTTCCAATTTTTTAAGGCTTTGTGATATACATAACGTAAATACTAGACATAAAAATAATCTTGTGGTTTGTAATAGTCGACTCCACAAGATTAGTAATTCCTTTCAGGGTAACTGTATACGCTTCTACAACAAGCTTCCTAGTGAAATGAAGAATCTACCTCTTCATAAATTTAAAAGAAAAATTAAAAGTAAACTCTGCCAAAAAGGCTACTATAAAATTCAAGACTATTTAGACGATAAACAAGCTTGGATATGAACTGTTTGCTCTCTCTCTATGCTACTCAAATGGAATATTATACTTAGGTTAAGTGAATATGTTTGTAAATAGACCAAAAAAAAAACAGCCCGCTGAGTTTCTTGCCGGATTCTTCTCAGGACAGGGCCGCGTTTCGAACCGGTGGCCCATTTGCCAAACATTAGATTATTTATTTTTTTATGACGTTTTGTAAGTGCCGTATTAATGGTCTATGCAGAATAAATGGTTTTTGACTTTGACTTTGACTTTGACTCATTAGACAATCGCGCCACCAAGGTTGTTAAGTATAGTGTGAAATTAGCGCTTCTATATTTGTTGTCTTACGAAATTCGATCAGGTCACGTGTTTACTGACGCGAGTTTAACCTTTTTACCCATTACAAAAAAGTGCACACGGCCGCTAAAGAAGTATTCGCTTAAAAAAAAATTGAGGTTATATCCTAAGATAACCTTACATGCTAACTGATACAACTGACGATTTTCTGGCGTAGACTTGCCTCTCGGGGTTGGAAGGTCAGACAGCAGTTGCTGCCATAATTGCCAAAATAAGCAAAACATTAAATGGAACGTGAACCCCGAACTCCGAGATGAAACCCTCTGATGTAACCGGGATCATCGCTAAGATAATGAAAATGGGGCTGAGGGATTCACTGGCTCTATATTTTATTTCATATATTTATTTAGACACACCAACAGTCTTCATACACAACATTGACTTAATATAAAACAGAGTAAATATAGTTCTTATATGTAGACCAATTAGAGTCCTGTACAGTTCACACCATACTATGACATACACTTAAGTGCTAATTAATAGGGTAAAGTTAAGATTCAAGTGGAGAGTAGAGAAAGCAGAGACAAAGATTATGTGAGCGATATCCTTCTCCTAAAGATATTAAACGAGTCGTGGAAGATATCCAGCCGGTCGAGTTTACTGTTTAGCGCATTGTATTCACGACATGCACGTGTCAGCTATATTGGTTCTCCCTAGAGGTTGGCAGAAGGTTCTAGTTAATGAATGGTGCGGTGGATTCCGAGGAACAGTAAGCAAAAGGCGGTTTGATAGGTTACTGAGATCAACGTTATTGTTTACAATTTTATATAGAACGTTTTAATGTAATGTAATGTAATTTTATTACAATATATTACATTAAAACGTATTATTGTTTGAAAAATTATTTGAAAGCCTTGCTCGAATGAACATAATGTTTAAGTCGCTTAGTAATCACACAATAGAGGATGGATAAAAGAGACAAATAAATATATTATTACGGAGCTTGTATTGGGGTAATCTCACACATATTCCCACTATTACGTCGTAAATTAACAGCGGTGACCAGTGAAAACACTAACCATAACTTTCATGAATTCCGGCCAAATTAAACTGTTTTGGAATGGCAATGAATTTAATCAGAACTAAATTGAAGAAGTCGAAAATGGAACAAATTCGATCTCCATTTTCAAAAGCGATTAGTGGACAAAAAAAAGAAGAAACAATTAAATTTTTTGGTGTGGCAAATTGTGTCCATATCGTCGACAAATTCTGCCAATAAAGTTTCATAGAAATTTGAAGTTTTTTTTTGTACCACTCAGGCTCACGGATGGGAAGCGGTTACCGTGACCTATGGACCTGTGCGACTCCAGGGGCGTCACACTCACGCTGCCGGCCCTGAAAACCTACTAATGCCCTTCTTGAAGAACCCCATATTGTAGTCATTTGATTAAACTGCCAGTTTTGTACCGACAAGAAAACTGTTTGTTATTCACATACGCAGTGAATCCATAACGACAATAAGTATACGGTTTTCATTACCATTAACCTGCCATGTATACTCCACGCGGAAAACGGATATTCAATGATGCATTCATGCGACGTCGACAGCCCATTCAGTTTGCTAGATCAGATTGGCGAATTGATATCGTCTTCCAATTGACCGAGTTATTATTGAATGAGTTGAAGGGAAAATACTGTGTGTCGAAGGTGACTAACCTGAACATGAAATGATGACCCTTGATGTAGCGGCAGACTATTAGACTACTACGTCAGAGGTCGACGGTTTGATGTCCGTTCAGTGCAAATATTTTTATGTATTAATAAATATATTTGTGTAATCTTCTAGGTGTTCCTATATATAATTTGTTGAATATTTTATCACAGGAAGTATTTATGTAGACATATCCACATCCTAGAATCGGGTGTATGGGGTACTACTGAGCTAAACTCATCTACGAGCTGGTACAGTCCACGAGGCCTAAGCTGAGCTTTGCATTTGTGTGTGAGATATTTTGTTTTATGTCACGCCTGTACCAGTACAAGGGTTAAAGTGGGGCACGTGCGCGGCGTAGTTGCACGCACGAGGGACGTACCGCGCCTCAGGCCGTTTGCCAAAAAGCAGTATAAACCGGTTTGAACCATGCAAGGGACACGTCGGGCTCTAGGCTGACGTTACAACGACACTATCTATGAACACTCATACAAATACAAAAGCTAGTAGTACACCAGCTGATTAACGTACGAGGCTCTGGCGCAGAAATTTCTCTAGAGGTCGGCGGTTCTAGAGGTAGGAAGTGCACTGCTGAACATAGGCCTCCCCCATTGACTTTCATTTCGACCGGTCCGTAGCAGTCTGTTTCTAACAAGTCCCTGCGCTCTTTACTAGGTCGTCTGTCCACCTTGCGGGAGGCCTTCCTACGCTGCGCTTGCCGTCACCTGGTTTCCACTCATGAACCTTTCTGCCCCATCAGCCATCGGTTCTCCGAGCTATGTGCCCTGCCCACTGCCACTTCAGCTTACTGACTCGCTCTACTATGTTGGTAACTCTAGGTCGTCTACGGATCTCCTCATTTCTGATTCGATCTCGTGGAGAAACCCCAAGCATAGCCCGTTCCACAGCTCGCTGTATGACCCCGAGCTTCATTTTGAACCGAAATCACTAATATTCCCCCTAACCCCTCCAGCTAAGCTAAATTGCTTGTGTTAGAAGTGGGTTCACATCGGTAGTGTAATGGCCACAATTCGAATCCGGGACCTCTCGATCGTAGGGTCGACTCCTTAACTACCAAGCTACCGATGCTTATATATATATTAAGAGGAGAAAACGCTTCTGAGAATCAATTACCATCAGAAAAAGCCTATATGTATTCGCAACCGGTACGTTATAAAAAGAATGTCATAGTTCTTGGAATTTCTGTCGTTTTCTCTCAGTAGACAACATTTGGTATCAAGATATAAAACCTACTAACGTTTTCAATATTGAATCATAACAATATAAGTACACAAGTAATTTAATTTGCAAAGCAAAGGTTGTATAAAGACCAATGCCCTTGGCGACTTTTGTGACTGTAACTGGTACAACGCAAAAACGGCTATAGCCGTAGGCGTCTTTACTCTTAACATTTACGCACAAATAAAACAAATTATGTTACGGTAGCCAAGCTATTTTTTTCAGAACAGCTTAGTAATTATTTCGACCTCACCTAAATATAAGGATAAATGTACTGTATATAAATACAAAACGTATTTAAGTAAAGTGCTGGATGTAGCGAGAGCAAATGAATGATATCATACTATTTATACTGTTGATTGATGGCACTTGATGGAACTTGCTACACATATTGAAACAAATGTATTACTTGTACTTTTTCCACAATTATATTTATTAATCACACCTGACCGGTTTCGCCTCACGACATTCTCAAAGGTTTTTTATTTTATATATATATATTTATATTTAAATATAAAAAGCCTCACGGCATTCTCATAGGTTCTTTATATTATAAATTTATATTAATGCCGTGAGGCGAAATAGGTCAGGTGTTATTAATAAATATAATTGTGGAAAAAGTACAACTTATACATTTGGTTCAATATGAATGATATCAAGTTTTACAATAATGTTAACGGGAATTAACGCGATCCTGTATATACGCGCAGGCGTGGGGGTGGCAGGTGAGGCCGCCTGTCACCCCAGCAGAAGCAGGCCGGGAAGGTGGGGCGACTAGCGCCTCGCCCCAAGACGGGGACACCGTGGTTCCCAACCCGAGGTGGCCATCTCAAAACCGGAGATGGCCCAGGGTCAGTTGGGGTGCGAGGGAGATGCTATATGGGCAACCTTACACCCTGGCGTCTGAAGACCTGAGACGGCGTGCGGTTTTAGTCGGTTCAAGAACGACATAACCGCCCCCGCTGGCCGACGGGGGGGGGGGGGTAGGGTATCCGAGGGGATTGCCGCACGAAAAAAAAAACCTTTGGATTGAGTCAGCCTGCGACCACGGCCAGTGTAACCTGGTCGAAACGTCAGGCAATCCGAAGGTACTACACGTACAACGGTACAATACATGATCGCGTTCATTCCCGAAAGTTTAAAAATTAGATGGCATGTTTACTGCTAAAACATATTATAAAACGGCTCGTGTTAGTTAAAATACCCCATCATAAATTTTCACTGCAATTTTTTTTATTACTTTTATTACGACGGTCATGTAGGTAGTGTTTTTTAATTAAGAGGGTCCCAGTCAGTCCATTGTCAAGAAATTTCATAAAATCTCTTTAATTTTAAGGTTTGTTAGAAGAAAACTCAACATTGAGTCATGGTCGTCTTTGTACCGAAATATCTTTTTGTTTATGTATCAAAAAAATGTGTACAATAAAAAATATGAATATTTAAAAATAAATAGTTATTTTTGAAGAAGTCTTACGGTTACAGTTGGTGAAATAAATGATTTTTTTATCTAGAATCTTTACAAGTCTATTTACTACAAGTTTATTACAAGTCCAAGGTTTACCATAGACATTTCACTTTTATAGTTTATTTATGAATTTGTTTCTTAGAATTTAGATTTTCTGCTCCTATAGAAACCTAAATATAGTACACAAGATACCTATTACTTCAAAAAAATCAAAGAAATATGTGTTACGACGTCATAATCGCGTACGAGCGTTTGTATGGAAATGATATCGGGTTGGCCGCTCATAAATCTCAACATAATTTTATTAATATTTAAATATCAAGTTCTTTAATTTTTTTTTATACCTCTCAGGTGGCAGACAAGCTCACGGCCCACCTGATCGGAAGCTTTTACCATGGCCTATGGAAGTGCGCAACACCAGGGGCGCCACACTCGCGCTGTTGACCCTGTAAAAACCTTCTAATGCCCTTCTTGAAGAACCCCATATTGTAGTCGCTTGGGAAAACCACAGCAGGGAGACCATTCCACAGCCTGAGGGTGCGCGGATAAAGTGCCTTTCATACCTAACTGTACGCACCGTTTCCGGTCGCAACGTGTATTGATGAACTCCCTGTCTGTGGCGAGCGGTGCGATGATAGAATGTGGCCGTAGGCATTATCTCATACAATTCTTCTGAACACCTCCCATTATCAAGGCGGTGGTTTTATCCGTATGAGAACTATATAAAATCTTATTTATATTTTAGCAACTAAGACGCACAAAAATATTATATACTAACTGTTGCCCGAGGCTCCACCCGCGTGGATGTCGGTTATCATGACCAAACATAGACTATATCCTTTCCCAAACTCTAATCTATATTTGTACCAAATTTCATCAAAATCGGTTTAGTGGTTTATATGTGAAAGCATAACAGACAGACAGAGTTACTTTCGCGTTTATAATATTAGTATGGATAATCAAAACTTGGACAAATAAAGGGTTATGCGTATTCTCAATCAAACTTTAGACAAATAAAGACAACTACAGGGTAAGTACGAGTTAAATTATAAATGCGTTATTATTGTCGTGTTATTACACTTATTTGATTAATAAAACTGCAAGAACTTTTAATTAATTATTTTTATAAAAAAATAGAACTGACTTAGGTCGGTTAAGTATACTAAAAACTTCTCCAGCACGTAACAAATACTTTTCTGAAAACTGCATCAAAATCGGCTAAACCAAACGCGAGGAAATCACGGACAAACGTTCATACAAAAATACAGGTCAAACAGTAAACCTCTTTTTGAAGTCGGTTAAAAACAAACATGCGTGGAATGAACTTTTTTTCATACCTCATTATGCGTACCATTACCGGTTGCTACATATGAGGACTTACCTGTCTGTGGCGAGCAGTGCGATAATAGAATGTGGCCGTGGGCATCATGTCGAGTAATTCTTCGAAATACATACCAATATAGGCGGTAGGATACGTACAGAGAGGCAAAATCTCTCCTATCGCTGAAAGGTTCCACACTGCCTGATAGTATTGGATTGTCGACGATCCTCAACGCCCATCTTTGCATCGAGTCGAACGGGTTAAGTTGGTATGCAGGTGCCCTGACAAAAAGGTGACAGCAGTACTCCATGTGGGGCCAGACTTGTGACTTATAAAGATGTCTTTGCTCCGCAGTGAAATGCTGCTGCGTCCTGTTGACCACTCCGAGTTTTTTGGATGCCAACTTGACCTTGTCTTCCAGGTGACTGCAGTACTGGACGTAGCTGGAAATATTGACACCGAGGATCCTGATACTTTTGGAAATGGTGAGTGATGTGTCCAGGAACTAATTGACGGCCTCTGTGGCGTAGTGGTATTGCATTCGACTGCTACGACAGGGGCGCGGGTTCGATTCCCGCTCAGTGCAAATATTTGTATGCATGAATATGTCTAGTTGCATTGGCCTGGGTGTTTCTATGTATAATATGTATGTATTTACAAAAAAAGTAGATAAGAATGTTTATCCATATTCAGAAACCCATAACACAAGCTAGTTAAACTAGGCTTACCTTGGGACTAGAAAGCGCTGTGTAGAATGTCGTAGAATATTTATTTGTTATTTATTTATTTATTAAGGCACTACAATAAATGGGATTTTCTTAGCCGTGAATGCAGATACTTGTGTCTTAGAAGTGGTTAAATTGGACTAGGTTTAGTCGTCCCTAATCGGACACTCTTGCGAGAGTAGTCTTGATTTTAGACACAAGTTGATCGCGACTTTCTTCCACTGCGGACCGAGGGATGTTAGCACGGCCCGTTTTACATTCGTCTCCGGTACTGTCATGCGCATAGCAATGAATGGAGTTATTGGACAGAATGTCATTAATATGCAGCAGAATCAGGCTATTTGTATTGTAATGTATAAAATAATAGTTCTTTACTTATGAAATTGCCGAAATTTTCTTACAAATTCATGAGTTCGTTATTCCTGTAATTTAATAGCTATTTCCACTATATATATTTTGTTTGAAAGTTGATTTTAAGGTTTTACAACTCTGTATTAAATTTTGTTTATATTGACCGCATGATCGAATTAATTTAATTCGATCTTCAAACACAGTACTTCTTAAATGCTACGCATTTTGATGATAAATTTCGTATGACTTAACAGCTGTCACTTTACAGAAATGTAATAAAAGTTGCTGTTTGTTAGCTTAATATTGTATCATTCATACACAAAAAAAACATAAAATTTGGATTTGTCATTCCTAACAAAAATGCAAAAATGTTAGTACTGATAATTGGGTCTCCTCCAATTTCTTCAAGAATAAAAGCTGCCAAGTGCGAGTCGGACTCGCCCATGAAGGGCCAGCAAGTAACATAATAATGTTTCTTTTTTATTTTTATATTTGAGTTGATTGAATGAAAGGTAAAATAGCGGTTTACGATTTATGACGTAAAAAAAAAACTACTTGCTAGATCTCGTTCAAACCAATTATCGGTGGAAGTTTACGTAGTAATGTACATCATATATTTTTTTTAGTTTTATCATTCTCTATTTAGTTACAGGGACACACATTTTACCACTTTGAAAGTGTCTCTCGCGCAAACTATTCAGTTAAGAAAAAAATGATATTAGAAACTTCAATATCATTTTTGAAGGCCTATCCATAGATCCACGTATGGGTTTGATGAAAAAAATATTTTTGTGTTTCAGTTCTAAGTATGGGGAACCCCCAAACTTTATTGCTTTTTTTATTTTGGTGTGAAAATCTTAATGCGGTTCACAGAATACATCTACTTACCAAGTTTCAACAGCATAGTTCTTATAATTTCGGAGAAAAGTGGCTGTGACATACGGACGGACAGACAGACAGACATGACGAATCTATAATGGTTATGTTTTTTGACATTTGGCAACGGAACCCTAAAAACGGCAATTTCATATGTAACGACCTAGTAATATATAAAATTTCAATACTAAAATAGATAATTACACATCGTTCGCTTTACTCCATTATCGTTGAATGGCATGCTAACCGCGGTAGCCTAGTGTTATGGGTAAAGGACTGCTGAGACGAGGTCTCGGGTTCGATCCCAGGTTTTACCATGGCACACACCAATGACTTTTCGATGCTTTTCGAAGTTATGTGTGTATTTATCGCAGGTTTATAAGTGCCCGGTTAATGGCAATAGACTCGCCACCTATTACATGGGGACCTAAACATAAACTGGCGAAATGTGGGTGCTAGCACCTCTGCCTGCCCCTTAGGGGATATAGGCGTGAGTTTATGTTATGTTATGTTTATGAATGGCATCAATGCGCGAAATTGACTTCAAATCGGGTTAATAGTAGGTATGATCATGTTGCTATTACAGTGATATAATAGAATCTGTATCGTAATAGTAATTATGGCAGTATGGGTTATTAAATCTTGAAGCTGAATAGAGTTAATCAATATTCACTTGAAACGCATTCAATATATACTGTTTTGTATCTACATGTAAGGCCTCGGTCACGAAGTCAGCGGCGCGGTGGTGGCGGCGGCGGCGCGGGGAGCGACACGTTTCAATGCATACATTTACAAAGAGCTGGCCTCGAAGGCAGCGGTGCGGGGAGCGGGCGGTAAGCGGCGTACGAGCGATGCGTACCAATCTATCGGTACCCGCGCGTCTGCATTGGGTTGAAATTTACATCTTACTAGTCTGCTAACGTCAGTCGGGTCTGCCGACTGACGTTGTACTGTACACACGTCGTTAATTGTGTTAAAAAAATAATTTCCAGTGGGCCAAATTGTGAATCTAAACCATCCTCGAATCCCCTTGAACTCACACAAAAAATTTCAACAAAATCGGTCCAGCCGTCTAGGAGGAGTTCAGTGACATACACAACAAGAAATATATATATAAAGATATTTGGCCCACAATAATATCAGAAAGAATTAATATTAAAAATGTTATCGTTGCTGTTTAAACATTTCGTTCGCGACCTGGTACAGCGTTGCCGCGCAGCTTACCGCGGCGCCTATTTAAAAAAAAAATCAAGTCTGTTTGTCTGTTTGTTTAAGATGGACGTGAAAAAATCTGCAATATGTTTTATTGCAATTAGTTAAGTAGAACCGGAGATAATTATGACCAAAAAACGATAACATGAAAAGACAGACAGAGTTACATTCTCCTAAATAATATTAATATTGACACAACTCGTATACTGAATTGTGAAATATGAATGTCTATCTAGGTATATTCTGCCCACAAATATTCTTGTTACAGCGCGTTTCCACACCATTGATCCTATGACGTATCGATAAACGGTTTAAGTACCGATGTGTCGGATATATTGATTCTATAACAACAAAAATGGGGATTATGTGTGTGTGAAAATATAGTGTACTGTTCTACTGTTCTAGAATAAACTACGTCAGGTCTACATTTACAAAAAATATAAAGCAATTCTGCTCAAGGAGTAAGGAAAGATAAGATAAGATCTCTCCTTGATCCGTGATTCCGTCTTTATTGTAAAAAAAAATGGCTGTTTTAAGAGCCCCTTGGGTACCTATATTCTCAGCTTGCTCGAGAGACAAAAGTCTAAAATCATTTATTATATAAGGTGTCACCAAATTATGTTATGACCTAATTTGGTGACACCTTATATAGACTATTAAAATGGAACTTACAAAACGTCAAAAAAATAGAATAATGTTTAGCAAATAGCTAAGAAAAGACCCAAGGGGTACTAAGAAGAAGCTCTCTGGATTAGAGCAAAGTTTGTTTGTTAGTTTCAGCCAGTATGTGAGACAGTTGTGGATGTTTGACTATTTTTGAATTAAAGGAGAAGTACACAAGTAAAGTCAAGTTCAGCTCAAGTTTTTATTAATTCAAATCATGAGGTAATTGCTCGCGGGGGGTGTGTGTTGGGTAACCTCCTCGAGTGTCGCTCCGATTCCGATCCCGCTGCAGTCCGGGGGGAACGGAATCGGAGCGGCCGGTACACCCTGGGCGGCGGTCAATGGCTTCCCCTTCACCCCTTCATAGGGTTGGCATTGATCGTCGGCCAATACCCAACGTGGCGGGAACACATCGCTCTCCGTACTCCTCTGCTTTCAGAGGAGACAGGATGAGCGATGCTGTTAGTGGTGAGATGGCCCAGGGTCAGCCGGGGTGCGAGGGATATGCTCTATGGGTAACCTTACACCCCGGCGTCTGAAGATCCGAGACGGCGTGCGGTTTTAGTCGGTGCAAGCCCGACATAACCGCCCCCGTTGACCGGCGGGGGGGTATCCGAAGGGATTTCCGCACGATAAAAAAAAAAAAAAAAAAAGGTAATTGCTCGCGGTCATCAAGATTTATTTCTCCGCATTAAAACTTCCAGTATTATTGGTAAAACAATACCAAGAATCTGGCAATAAAAACTAACATAACATAACATAAACTCACGCCTATATCCCCGAAGGGGTAGGCAGAGGTGCTAGCACCCACATTTCGCCAGTTTATGTTTAGGTCCCAATGTAATAGGTGGCGAGCCTATTGCCATTAACCGGGCACTTATAAACCTGCGATAAATACACACATAACTTCGAAAAGCATCGAAAAGTCATTGGTGTGTGCCATAATAAAACCTGGGATCGAACCCGAGACCTCGTCTCAGCAGTCTATTAAGGGACATTGGGACCTTAACATAAACTGGCGAAATGTGGGTGCTAGCACCTCTGCCTACCCCTTCGGGGATATAGGCGTGAGTTTATGTTATATGTTATGTTAATAATTGTGTATTAAATTTTATCACCATTCTGTTAGGATGACCAATGAAGATCCGAATCCATCTTCACCTTCTCTCACCCAATGAAATAGCAGATTTTTGTTGTTACATGACCAAAATGACTCGTTTTTGTGCCGTGCAACGGGAACAGAAGTGTCACTCGCACGTTATAACCTACGCAATACTTGACAGAAATGCCAAGTACCTACCGATCTTCGCGAAGAATGTTGTTATTAGTAATTTATTGGTTTCACGACGCGGAAGATCCGCGATGGCAGTTCCGCCAAGTGTAGCATTGGCCATAGAGTGAAAGAGTGGGGAAATCGCAAGACGACAGTGAGATCCAGGAAACAAAAGGACTTCCAGCACTTTCACAACCTATACTAAATGTAGGATATCATACTAAATGTAGGACTCTGCTAGTTGATATCAAATGAGGGGGTGAAGTTTCTCCACTCACACTGGCCTATCAGTGCAGGATCGGCTTACTGCTGTAAGGGCATGGGAGACTTACAACTCCTACAGGATTTGACTGCCAGGACTTGTAGCATATCAGAAAAAAATCACCGATGCCTAGTTTTTGGATTATAAAACTCCTCACATCAGCACCTTGCTCTCTATCGACCCTTAACTTATCCAATCCAAAAATGAAACATCCAAAATCTTAACTAACGATTGCACGCAAACGTTACTGCAAATTTATGCCACAGCCCCAACTGACAAGTCTATTTAAACCTGAAAACGACAATATCAGACCCATTCATTCTCTTAGATTCTCTTTTTGTTCATCGCTTTTGACGTAACAAATTCCATCCTTTTACCGTAACCAGGCAATTGACAATAACGAAGATTGATTAAAAAAAACAAAGCTTTCAAAACTTCCCTATCCGATTGTCTGCAATTCTTTTGTATCGAAAAATAATTTAAAGAGTCATCCTTCAAATTACTAAGTTTGTGAAGTTTGGTTTATCGGAGGAAGTTACTGAGTTTAAATAAAAACGAATGATAAATCTTGTCTAGTTTGTATAGCTACTGCGCTCCAAGAGTTCGAAAGAGAAGCAAAACTTGGAAACTAGGATAGTGAGGACCTTTACGATATTTTGTCTTCAGTCTAAGCAAGGAAGCTTCTTGTATTCGAAAGAAAATAATAAAAACAGAACATAATGTAGAGTAATCAGAACAGTTGTTCAAGTTTTTCACAATACAATAGTTCAGTGCAAAATAAGTGTAATAATATTTATTTTGCATTGAAATATTGTAAAGAGATAAACTGCAAACTTTACACTTATTTTTTTTTACAATAGGATAAAAGCCTCATCACCTTCCGGGGTATCAATCCAGAGTCCGCTCTCCTACCCCTCCATAATTTAGTTACCTATGCTTTTACATACATACATACATAACTTCACGCTTGTATCTTCGAAGGGGTAGGCAGGGATGTATTACATACCTGCGATTCGCTAGTTATGTATAGGTCCCAATGTAACAAGGGGCAAGCCTATTGCCATCTACCGCGCACATTAGTAAGCGAGCGATAATCAACATTTTTTTATACACATACTAGCTGACCCGGCAGACTTCGTACTGCCTCAATCGATAGCACCTTTTAAACCTTCTCTGGACCTCCACAAATAATTCAAGATCAAAATTAGCCAAATCGGTCCAGCCGTTCTCGAGTTTTAGCGAGACTAACGAACAGCAATTCATTTTTATATATAAGAGAAGAATATCCATAAAAATTCAGAGGTATGCCCGGAGCGACTGGGGATCGAACTCGAGACCTCGTCAGGGCAGTCCGGTATGTACACCATTGGGCTATCGCCGCTATTCTTTACTATTCTATTTACACTATGCTTTTACGAGTCAACTATTGCCTGACTCCCCGACCCCGAGAGAAAAGCCTAGTCCGTCAATCAGTAGGTATATAAGCTTGCAAGTAAGGTTAGCTTGGGCTATGAAGATCTTGTTGTGAGCCTATGCCAGCCTTTCTCATGAAAAAAAAACTCGTAAAGTAAAAAGAACCACCTATTCATATCACTAATATTATTATGGCCGGGGTGTAAGGTTGCCCATAGAGCATATCTCTCGCACCCCGACTGACCCTGGGCCATCTCGGGTTTCGAGATGGCCCCCTCGGGTTTGGGAACCACGGTGTCCCCGTCTTGCCCCGGTTTGGGGGAGGGGCGCTAGTCACCCCGCCGTCCCGGCCTGCTTCTGCTGGGGCGACAGGCGGCCTCACCTGCCACCCCCAGGCCTGCGCTCATGGAGCACGGAGGTCGTTAAGCGACTTCCGGCGCCTGAGTCGCCTGTGACGCACGGCGAGCATGTTGCGGGCTCGGTGGGCCGAGAGAGTTCTAAATCTCTCCCGGGCGCGCTCCGCCATCTCCTACATTACATGCTCGGTAGTTTTAGTACCTTTTTTTTTTTTTTATCGTGCGGAAATCCCTTCGGATACCCCCCCGCGTGCCAGCGGGGTGGTTATGTCGGGCTTGAACCGACTAAAACCGCACGACGTCTCGGGTCTACAGACGCCGGGGTGTAAGGTTGCCCATAGAGCATATACCTCGCACCCCGACTGATCCTGGGCCATCTCCGGTTGGTAGTTTTAGTACCTGTTTATGGATTGCAAACTCAGGGGAACAACTTTTTTATGTCCGTGAAGTACCCGGTATAAAGACATATTACTGATTGTGGCTATATATTCCTTGAATCTATTTGATTAGAGAGTAACATAAAACATTGTCATCAATTACGAAATTTAATAAACAAGATCAATGTCATATTATATGAACACTCGCACTGGTGGTAGAAATTTGATGACACAAATTTGTCACAAAATTCGGCCGGGTGAGAACCACCGTACACGATTGCGAAAAACCCTCCATAGTAATCCAATTTCGGTTTGATTGCGTTCAGGGGTCAGCAAGTGCATAGCCGGGCAGGGGGATTGTGGTCGCAGCACTAGTGGGACCGATGGGTGTCACGCGGTGCTGCGACGACAATCCTCTTTTGATGAGGCCGTCAAGCTGAGTGCCACCATTGTTAACATGGTACGTGTATGTAATGCTGACCCTCTTTCCTGAGACTTTACCTTCAGCTTACCATCAGGCGAGGTGAAGTCAAACTGACGTGTCCTAAACATAAAAAAAAAAATATCACACTTTTCGCATGTAGGTTTCATGTTAGAGCAGGGTGGCGAAATGGAGGTGAAATTCACGGTAATCCTGATTATTGTCATCACCAGCACACGTGTTTCTTCTTCTGCAATCCCGGGTCATTTGAGCGGGGCGTGATGAAGCATCTGATGAGGCCGTCAAGCTGAGCGCCACCATTGTAGCATTCGACGACCTCTGTGGCAAAGCGGTAGTGCGTTCGACTGCTAAGTCAAAGGTCGCGGGTTCAATCCTGCTCAGTGCAAATATGTATATTTGCATTGGTCTAGGTGTTTCTATGTATAATATATGTATGTATTTACAAAATAAAATGTATTTAAGTATTATTTATCATTCTAGAACCCATATGACAAGCTCTGCTTAGATTGGGTCTAGATGGCGTTGTGTAATTTGTCCTAGAATATTTATTATTATTTATTTATTTATTATTTATATCTGCAATGGTGACCCTCATTCTTGAGACTTACCGTCAAGTGAGTTGAAGTTCATATTGACAAGCCTTACATAAAAACCAAATTGAGGCAATTCCTCTGGAAACCAAATCTTATTTTAAATAAAGTGTATGTTTCAAAATAATGTACCTTAAATCGTGACGAAAATATCCTTGCAAAATATTCTTCGCACACTAGTGCCACTCACAAATGTAAATCGTCAACTAAAAAGCAAAGAATTCTCTCAGTGCGCAGCTGCCCGAATCTGTGTTTCAGAAAACTCATCGTAGCAACAGAATGGGACCTTTAGACGCCACGAAGTGACACACTCGTTGCAAATGAGACTTCTTTCATACCTTTGTTGAAAGCTTATTTACTTAACATGCCTTTTGTTGTGGAATCATTTCGAGGATTAACTGCTAAGAACGAAAACATCTTTCAGATTCCAGTTTTAACTTGCTTGTTACATATTAAGATATTTTGTAAACATGAATTTCCTATAAGCGTGTGCGTGGTTTATAGTTTACTAACTGCAGTAGTGGAATTCTGATCCCGTTCCCGCTACCCATGGGACCCTATTCCACCACCTTAACCTATATAAGCTTTACAATTCCACTATACATCATTTTGTTTTGTCACAAAGGGTTTGGGCCGCGTTTTCGTTGAAAGCTCCCAGACGGCTTATTTTTACCCGACTGCGCCAGAAGAAGGGTTATTCCCGAAACTTCCAATAAATAATCTTTAAATTTTAGCCAATTTATACAAAAACTTAACAAATTATATACTAAAACCTTCGAGAACCACTCTATCCATTGGTGCAAACAGCATGAAAATCGGTGCAGTATTTTTTGAGTTTATCGCGAACAGACAGACAGGCAGACGCTGCAGAGGACTTTGTTTTAAAATATGTAGGGTCTAGAAGCAACTTTTAGAAGAATACCTGAGACAGCATCAGACCCAGATACTTGCTTAACTGTAAGGTACAAAATTTGTTTCCAGATTTCGACGAGTCCAAATGGCGCAGTTGGTAGAGTATCTCTTCTATAAAGGGACTGCTATGGTGATATTTGGAATCCAGTCCAGGACAACATCCTAAACTTCATTTATTTCTAATTTAAATAAAAAATAAAATAATTACTATTTTGTTCTTACTCGCGAGTAGACTATCTGAACTCAGCCTGAGTTCCTCGGATGGAAGAAATAGGCTTGAAATTCCATGTACAACGCTATTAAAGTTGCAAGTATTTATATATACTAGGAAACACTATTCTTTTAAAACGTAAGTAATGGCATAAAAAGGAAGAAAACCCATTACAAATTCTAGAGCCATTCGAAGTATAAGCTTGGTCTGAATCCGACAAGGCACTATTGTGATCAAAACTGTCATTTGCATACAACTTGCATAGTTAGAAGGTAATTGCGTTCTGATTATAAGTACAACGCTACACAATCATTAATTATCAGGTATAGATTTAAAAATACAGGTACTGTCAGCGGCAAAATTTAATGATGATTGCACAGATTTCAAACTTAAAAATTTGAATGAAAATTTACCACTATAATTGTAATAGAAGTTCAAAAATATTTCAATAGAGCCCTGAGTAGCTAAACAACATTTAAGAAAACTCTCCTACTAAAACTAAGGACTGCCACGAGGGCCCACCTCGGCACCTCCCACGCCAGGTACTCTACACTAGTGTACGTATCCCTGAGTCCTCCCTTGTATCACAGTGATTGCACTCAGACGTTGGCTCCTTCCTGATCCAAAACAGTGGGTCCCGAAGTACCCCTACCCAGAGATTACCTGCGTCAGCCGATACGAGAGGTTCCCATGTCGCCTCTAACTAAAAGTTTGTGAAGATGTTTGTATGTTTGTTAGTCAATCTCTGACGACTGTAGGGATCTAACTGAAATTTTGGTATAGGAATAGTTTGGTATAAGAAATTATAGTCTGCAATAATACATAGGATACGTTTCATCCCTGGAATAGGTTCCCGTGGGAAGTAAAAACGGAAACAGAATTCCTGCGGGTAGTATAATATAAATTACTTGGCTCAAAAACTATTTCTTTTTAAATTTTAAAAATGATTATCTACTGACGCTTAATATACATGTGCAGGGTTGATACCACACCCGAAGTGTTTGCAAATATTTGAAACCTATAATAACCCGTGACAGTGCGTTTTGGAGTAAGAGGAATTAGGTCATATACCACCATGTTGACCTAATGCGACTTCAGAAAACATATTATAGAGAAATTTCTGGCTTCCTCAAAATATTACCTTAACCACTGAAATTAATAAAATCAATTTCTAATACGCACACTTTTTTTTTCGTGCGCAAATCCCCTCGGATACCCCCCGCCAGTCAGCGGGGGAGGTTATGTCGGGCCTGAACCGACTAAAACCGCACGCCATCTCGGGTCTTCAGTCGCCGGAGGCAGTAGCATGCCTATGATCTCGCTCTCTATAATCCAACCATACGTCCGGGTCGAACACCTGACCCACGTGGAGAGCGGACACGCGATCTATCAATCACTGGCGCAGCCAACATGGCTCTGGAAACTGGTGGAACAATTATGGTCCGGGTTGGTACCACCATGCAGCTGTGGAAAACCCTCCAAATAGCCCAACATTGGTTGGGTTGTGTTCAGGGTTCAGCAGCTGCACAGCCGGGGATGAGGACCCAGCCGACACAGCAGTTGTGGGACCAGTGGGGTATTGGCGGAGTCTAGTGTGGATGGCGTGGGTCGACCCGCCTGACAGGGAGACCCGTATAAACGGTGGTGCCGCTAGCCGCCCGCGTCATAGTACAGGGGCCCAACCGGGACTAACCAACCCGGGAGGCTGCCCCACCAGGTCGCGCATAATCCCGATGTGATTCGTCGTACAGGTTGGTGACCGGATGGTGGGTCCGGCGATCACACTCGAGAGGGTACGGGGGCCCTTCCGTTCAGCGAGTCGGCTACCGCCATGCCATGCATCCATAGGCGATACCAAACCCTGCGCTTTGTCAAACTCTGCTGTGGCGTCTGTCTCCTCTTTTTTTTCACGCCTTCACTTCCTATTAAGATAATTATGGCAGCGTAAATGAGAAATGAAGTACATAAGACAGCGGCATACTCTTCTTCCACCAACACATCACTTTTTGAGGTGGAGTTCACGAATATTCGTGGACTCCATACAAACCTCCAAGCCGTCCACCATCACCTTGAGACGGTACGGCCGGCACTGTTTTTTCTCACCGAGACGCAAATACGCCGCCCTGAAGATACGTCTTACTTACTCTACCCCGGCTATGTGGTAGAGGAAAATTTCCTTGCAAAAGCCGGGGTGTGCGTGTATATCAGGGCGGATGTTTGTTGTCGCCGCTTGCGCTGCCTAGAGGACCCATCCTTTTCTGTCCTCTGGCTACACGTGGACCATGGCTCTTTTAGCCGGGTTTACGTGTGCCTCTACCGCTCCCATCACGGGGATACCGAGACAACTCGACTCTTCGACCACCTGAGTCAGGCGGCAGATGTTGCGCAGGAGCGGTTTCCGACCGCCGAAATGGTATTTTTGGGAGACTTCAACGCCCACCACGAGACCTGGCTGGGCTCTCTCAAAACTGACCATGCGGGACGGGCCGCCCACGCATTCGCACTGACGCATGACTTGACACAACTGGTACAACAGACCACCCGGATACCAGACATATCAAGTCATGAGCCCTCTCTGCTAGACCTTCTACTGACGACCCACCCAGCCCAGTACAGAGTTTCGGTACGAGCTCCACTGGGTTCCTCCGACCACTGTCTGGTCTGTGCCAACGTGCCAGTTACTGCACCTCCACATCCTATGGTGATAAAGCGACGGCTATGGCATTACTCGTCAGCGGATTGGGACGGCATGCGAGACTATTTCGCATCCGTCCCGTGGTCTAAGCGCTGCTTTGATGGAAAGGACCCATCGGATTGTGCTTCTGCCGTCGCTGGTGAGATCAGCTTGGGTATGGAATATTATATTCCACACACTGAGGTCACCAGCGCCCGCAGAACTCGGCCTTGGTTTGGGCGCGAGTGCGCTGATGCTGTTCAACGGAAACGGTCGGCGTACCGCGCGTACTAGGGCACGAGTCGAGTGCGATCCGAATGCAGGGCACCTCAAGGCGGCGTATAACAGGGCCACTAAGGACTGCAAGAGGGCATACGTCAGAGCGGATGCCCAGCGCATAGCACGGCTTGGTCAGCAACTCATGTCACATCCCGCGGGTAGCCGTGGGTACTGGCGACTGGCCAAAGCCGTGCAATCCAACTTTTGCCAGCCTTCGCTGCCCCCGTTGCGTTACCCTGACGGTTCACTGGCTCACGAGCCGCAAGAGCAAGCAGATATGCTGGTTAACCTCTTTGCGGCTAACTCCCGAATCGACGACTTTGGCTTGCAGCCGCCAACACCTGTCACTTGTGACCACTCAATGCCTGATATTCGTATCAGGCAATGCGACGTCCGCGCTGCACTACAGTCACTCGACGTCCGGAAAGCCAGTGGCCCTGATGGTATACCAGCGGTAGTTCTTAAAAAATGCGCAGCGGAGTTAGCTCCAACGCTGACGCGACTGTATCGCCTGTCTTATTCCTCGGGATTGGTCCCGGGGGCTTGGAAAAAGGCAAACGTACAACCGGTCCCCAAAAAAGGAGATCGGTCCGATCCGGGCAACTATCGACCCATAGCTGTCACCTCAGTTCTCAGCAAGGTGTTTGAACACATTATTAACGCACAACTCATGCGTTACCTAGAAGATCACTCCATAATTAACGACCGGCAATATGGTTTTAGGCCAAAACGGTCAACGGGTGATCTTCTGGCGTACGTCACACATCTCTGGGGTGAGGCTATGGACAAGCATGGCGAGTCACTGGCTATCAGCCTTGACATCGCCAAAGCTTTCGATAGGGTCTGGCACAGTTCGCTTCTTGCCAAGCTCCCGACCTACGGTCTGCCATCTCGACTGTGCAGCTGGGTTGCCAGTTTTCTGCATGAGCGCAGCATCCGAGTCCTTTGTGACGGCCGGGCTTCTGAGTTCATGCAGGTTAATGCTGGTGTGCCTCAGGGGTCCGTCTTATCGCCCACTCTCTTTCTTCTGCATATCAATGATATGCTGTCCGTGGGCAGCATACATTGCTATGCAGATGAAAGTACTTTGCATGGGCGTTATCTCGGACATTCAGCGGCCAAGCAGACTGACATCGAGGAGAGAAGACGGCAACTTGTCATTGAGCTCGATCAGGACCTAGACCACATTTCCCAATGGGGATCTGAGAACCTGGTCGAGTTCAATGCCAAGAAAACACAGGCATGCGCGTTTACAGCACAGGTATCTCCTTTCCTTCCCCTCCCAACACTTCGGAACACACCACTACCACTGCAGGACAGTATCAACATGCTCGGTATGGATGTTCGCTGCAAACTCAATAATAAAAATTACATTGAGAGCGTTATTAAAACAGCTTCTCGTAAACTCGGAGTGCTGAACAGGGTGAGGCGGTTTTTCACGCCGGGGCAGCGGTGTCTTTTATATAAGACTCAAATCCGTCCCTGCGTGGAATACTGTTCTCACCTGTGGGATGGCTCCGCTCAGTACTTACTAGACGCTCTCGATAGATTGCAGCGACGGGCAGTCCGGATCATTGATAGTCCTGAGGTCACCAGTTCTCTAGAATCTCTGCAGCTGCGTAGAGATATAGCCTCCTTGGCAGTATTCTATCGCATTTACCATGGTGAATGTTCCGATGAGTTATTCCAATTGATTCCTCCTTCTCCCTTCTTGTCCCGAACAACACGTGCAGGACTTAGGTGTCATCCTCATACAGTGCAATCGATCCAAACCGAATCGAACCAAGCGGTTTGGTGACTCCTTTTTTTGTCGGACCATAAAGCACTGGAACGCTTTACCCACTCACGTGTTCCCTTCTACCTACAATCCTGGGCTCTTTAAGCGGGGCGTGAAAAAACATCTGTTGAGGTCGTCTAGGTAGGGGCCACCATTCTAGGGGCAATCTCTAGAAATGGTGGCCATTACTTTTTGGACTTTACCTCAGCTTACCATCAGGCGGGCTACAGTCAATTGGACGGACTAAATATAAAAAAAAAAAAAAAAAAGACTTTTTGGAATTCTAAAGTCATAGATTCATATCCGAGATTTGGTGCATTTAAAATGGCACACGCGGAACACACATAAATAATTCACTTGTAAATTTGTTTACTACTGTACCAGCTCGCAGGAGACCTTGGTTTGAGCCCCAAAATGCACAGTACATAATATATTACTATTTTTAAGCCCATATACCTGTTATCAGGAAGACTAAGTCGGTAAGTAACTAAAGTTTTGTTAGCTTACGTGAGTGCTTTGCAAATTACACTATGTTGTGTTGTTACACTAGCGACAAATAGCTTGCTTGGAACGGATTAGCGAATGCGCTCCTTTAGATGACTAAGGGATTATATGGGACGTGAAAAACATTTCCAATGCTTGGTGACGTAAGTTTATGAAGATCTGAGTAAGTACTAAAGAGATACGTAATATTTTATTACTGTGAATTTTAAGGAAAGACACAGGCATATTTTTGCCGTCAATTTTTTGACCAACGTATGGAATAATTTTCCATTAATGATGAAGTATAGTATGAATACTTTGACCATTTCTCAAAACTTGCTATACTGGTTAACTTAAGTTTAGAATTGTAAAATAAAGCTATAATTTCTAAACATGCGATATTTTTGGCATTTTTTTAAAACTTTTCTATACATTTTTTCATAACTTGCGATATTTTTGGCACATCCCTAAAGAACACAAAACACTAAATAAGTCGTGTTGTTTAACCGTTGTTTTCTGTAAGATCTTTGAAACCGTAATACTATGTACGTATGTATGTCACAAACCTTCTCCCAAACGACGGAACTGTGTTGCACAGATCCTTGAATGGTTTAGAGTCCCTGGGCCTGGTAGGTGGCAACACAATCCCGCTCTTGACTTTTATATAATTATTGACAGTATTTTCAATTCAACAGAATTACATCTGTCAGGTCAACCAGTCCTATTTACATAGGTACACTATCAAACCTGCCACCTCTTATGGTATTTTCGAATTGAACTTTAGCATATTATGTCAAAATGAAAATGGTGCCATAATACGTTAATAATACTTGAATAATAATAAATTATCAAGAGTTTTTTTATAATAAAATACAAAACTTATATAGGTAAATGAAAGTACTCATAGGCGCTCGGCAATTATGATCTCACTGACCCAGTTCCTATTACACGGGAAGATATTTAACTCTTCCTTGAAAAAGTTTAGAGCTCCAGTGCAGGCACAAATTAAAACTTTTACATTTGTACTGTACGATATTCAAGAATCTCTACAACTTAAACTGTTTTGAGATATGTCTAATAAAGGAGGATATAGTGTGTTGATTTACGGAGCTTACTCTACCGATTGTAATCACTAGAACATGAAAAATGCAGACACAAAAATCGGTACAGTAAGCTCCATAAATGACACGCAAATAACTATATAGTTATATAGTAAAAAAAATATAAAGCTTTTTTAATTCTTTTTTTAAAGGAATTTTTGATGACTTTAAGTTGCTTAATCCCCCCCCATCCCCCTGTTAATAATGCGTAAATGCAAATCAACATATTATATTACCAGACTATATTACTTTTCCTGGGTACTTTCTGTCCAGGGTATATACGGACTCTCGTGACGGAACATCCCATGGTTTTAATCGGTTGCATTTTAACATAGCCACTTTACCAGTGAGGAGAAATACTTCAAAAATATTATGTTTTTAATTTAAGTAATAGTTTAAGTATTTTTTATAATAATTTATAATTCATGTTTTTATAATTAAATATGAATATCATTTTAGTAATTTTAGTAGTAGTGGTAATAGCTGTTAAATTTTTGTATTTTGTCTTATTGTAATAAATGTATATAAAATTTTGCTATGTACTTACCATGTGATTGGTGACACCAATGCAACAATTCAAATATTATTTCAGAAGCACTTTCTGAATCTGTGAACAAATAAAATTAATAGTATCAATTTTAATATACCAAATATTGTAGGTTTAGATCGGAAAATAATATCTAGGACGGGACTTGGACCCGCGACGAGTTCTTTAAAGGGGGAATATTCTGACCAATTGAGCTACCTAGACACGTCCCAGATATTTGAAATTCTTTGATATATTATAAACTTCTCACGACGCTGGAGCCATCTACCGTAATTCTTACGAACTTTTTATTTTTATTTTTACATGCAGAAATCCCTTCGGATACCCCCCCGCCGGCCAGCGAGGGTGGTTATGTCGTGTCTCGACTAAAACCGCACGGTGTCCTCCCCAAGTACCGGGCACCCCGGACCCTCGAAAGGATAACGCCAGGGTTACCGGCGGACTTTGGCCGCCACCGCGGCCTCGCCTGGTGGGGTCGGGTTTTATCCCGCTTCGGTGAGTTGGCAGGCGTGTGAGGGCACACACGACACGCCTCCGCCACGGCCTGGTTCTGTAAGGACGGCGAGTCGGCCAACTGCCGTCCTCAGGCCCCGATCATGGAAATCGGTAGTCCCGGGCGTAGATGAGTCTGCGGCGTCCTCGCCGCAGACTGCGAAACTCGAGGGGCAGGGTTCTCGCCCGCTCTCTCTCCGCCGTATCTTTCGCGCGCATTACCTGCTCGCAGAAAGAGGCGGCGGTGTGCCACTTGCTCCCGTCGTAGACCACGGCCCTCAATATGGTCTCCAACGAGAGAACGTCCACGCCCAGTTACGCAACGAGATCCCGGAGTTGACTTGCCCACGCAGGGCACTCCACCAACGTGTGGAGCGCCGTGTCTTCGCCAGGATCCTCGCAGTGCTGGCACTGCGGCGTTGTCTCCCGGTGGATGCGCCACAGATACTTACCGAAACAGCCGTGTCCGGTAACCATCTGGCACATCCGGTAGGAGAGGTCCTCATGGTCCCTCTCCAACCACTCCTTCATGATCGGTCTCACCGCCGCAATGGTGAATTCCCCCCACCTTGAGAGCTCAAGTCGCACCCTCCATGTTTTTTGTATTTTTTTTTGTATATATATATATAGGACACGTCAATTTGACTTCACCTCGCCTGATGGTAAGCTGAAGGTAAAGTCACAGGAAAGAGGGTCACCATTATATACACGTACCATGTTAACAATGGTGGCACTCAGCTTGACGGTCTCATCAAAAGAGGATTGTCGCCGCAGCACCGCGTGACACCCACCGGTCCCACTAGTGCTGCGACCACAATCCCCCTGCCCGGCTATGCACTTGCTGACCCCTGAACGCAATCAAACCGAAATTAGATTGCTATGGAGGGTTTTTCGCAATCGTGCACGGTGGTACCCACCCGGCTGAATTTTGTGACAAATTTGTGTCATCATTCTACCACCAGTTAATGTCTCCATGAGTTCCCGGCGGAGCTGGGACCGCTGAGCCCTGATTTCTCCGGGCTCCGGCCTATGGCCCCGCTTCAGCGCCTCCTTGCGCCACTGGTACAGCAACGCAAGGGCTCTCCCTTCCAGGTCCCATGGAGGGGTGCCGGCTAGGAACATGCCTCCTCGACGGAGATCGTGCGATATCCTCTGATGACTCTGACGGTCATCGCTTTTAACGGGCTGTTTAGTACAGCCACATTGCGGGCCGCCAGAGTCTCCGCCCATACTAATTCTTGCAAACTACGGAAACAATGAATGATGTTACAACCATTTTTATAAAAAATTTTTTTGATCAATCCGCCACATTAAGTTAGTGAATTTTCGAAACAATTAGTATGCTTACTTTTCCTATAGACTTAGATCGGAAGGTATAATCGTTAATAGTTATATCTATTTTAAATTATATAGTCGGAATTAACTTTACGCTCCGCTTATCCAATCGCTATCATGAATACCCTACCTTTATTATCTGTCCAAGACAATGCGCAACGTTCTGCAGCAATATGTATCCATTACAAAATGAAGATAAGTAGAAATGATTTTAAAAACAATAAACAAAAAATAAATATTTGCCTGAGCTCCCCCTTTTCCGGGGGCAAGACGGGGACACCGTGGTTCTCAAACCCGAGGGGGCTATTTTGAAACCGGAGATGGCACTGGGTCAGTCGGGGTGCAAGAGAAATGCCTTTTGGGCCAACTTACACCTCTGTGTCTGAAGAGCTGAGAAAACATGCGATTTAAGTCAGTTCTAGCCCTAAATAACTACCCCCGCTGGCCGACGGGGGGGGGGGAGGGGTTTCCGAGGGGATTTCCGCACAAAAAAAATAAGAAAAAAGGTTCATTCACGAGAGCCTTTATAAAACTGCATATAATCAGATTTGAATTTTAGATTTATCCCATTTTTATAGTTTTCGCAATAAGGTATGTAATAAATGTACCATACATATCTGTCATGTCATGTCACTTGGTTCATACATGCCACAGCATGAATGAACCAAGTGCGGTTTTGCGGTACCCAACCTCAATCAGAAGGTTAGGAAGAAGATATTGATGGGACGATACACATACATACAATTCTATAAAATGTATTTTAATGACACTGCGTAGCTACAAGCATTTCGAATCTTTAAATTACATTTTCCTTTCGCTTAACAGTAGCAGCAATTAACTCTGAGATAAAATCGCCATGTACAGTGTAGTAACTTATGGAAATAGCTCCAGCGGTAGTGCTATTAATAATTTTAGATTAGATTCAAAGATTGTTATAGTGTGACAAGGACCTACTAACCTAGAACAGAGCGATATTACTTCCGCAATTCATTACTTAGTTTGCTTTGAGTATGAAATTATATAAATGCTATTACATGTAATAAGGTAGATTTAAATATTCGCCTTGATGACTTCAGTGTGTGATCGATTTTTTTAGAAGAGAAAATATGAAATTTTACTATAAAAAACATGACGTAGATTATAGTGAAGTATACTCGTATATAGAATGGTAGAGTCCCTTATTTACGTATATTGTTATAATATACTAACTGATGTTTTCCCTACACATGGGACCCTATTCCACCACCACAACCTATATAAGAAACACAATCATTTAGTTATATCTCAAAGGGTTTAGGCAGCGTTTTCCTTTTGAAAGCTCAAAGCCGGCTTATTTTATCCGACACCTACAACAAATACCTATCATTAAATTTTAGCCAATGTATAAAGAAACTTGACACCACTCTATCCATTAGTTAAAACAGCATGAAATTAATGCAGTAGTTTTGAGTTTATCGCGAACAGACTGACAGACGCGGCGGAGGACTCTGTTTTATAATATTGTAGTGAAGAAAACCCCGTAAAGACATAGCCATCTTTGTTTAAAGCCATTCAAACCCAAACAGCCCCTTTTGTGTATGCGCTTCAAGTAACATGCTCAAAACTAGGTCAAATTATCATAAAAACAACTGTGTTACTGTCTTTGTCTTCTTGTAACTTCAAAGTTGTTGAAGCTACTTAATGTGCCAACAAAAATAAACGGTTAACCCCTTTAAGAATAGTGTCACGTCACCGCCTCCTACTCATACCAACATCACACTTCCTTCGGGGGATACCACGTGATCGGAAATAGTAACTACTGCGTTAAACTATCTTACTGTGATAGCCAGAAGACAATTATGTTATTCATTCATACAGGCACGTGACCAATATTGAGTCTTTATGAAGATATTGACTAAATAAATTGCCAAAACTATATTATGACTTGTTCTTTAAAGGATTTGTATTTGAGGGTTGGCTATTTAGATTAGCGTGGACTCAGGGCTGGCGGACTGCCAGGCATGGGAGGTGCCGACGCGGGCCTTCGTGGCAGCCCTCGGAGTAGGATTCGTCTCGCTCGGCGTCTTGCTCACAGCGATGGTGCGGATTGCGAGTGCGTGGGCTGCCACTGTCTCCTTCTGCAAGCAAGTAATGCTCGAGAAGGAGGCGGTAGAGAGAGTCTGAGAGTCCCGATCTGCAAAGCTCGCGAGGCGTGGAGGCGACTCAGATGTCGAAGGTCGCTCAACGACCCCCATCCTCCATGAGTGCAGGCCTGGGGGTGACAGGTGGAGCCGAACTGAATTTATATAAATAATATGACTATATCGCGTCTCCCTATGGATTATAAACCATTAATAAACATTTCCCACAGAAGAATTATATACGCTAGGCTTGGGTCAATATAATGGTGTGACTTGGTTCTCTCAAAATAGCCCAGTCACGGTGTTGGAGTGTATTGACTCCTTAGCGTCTATTGACCCGTATCATCCGACATTATTAAGTATCCTTGATATCTGTATTATACCCACCTTAAATGGTGTGCCAAGATTATGATACAGTCATATTTTATGAAAGTGTCTTTGTTATAATAAATATTACTATTTTGGTGACTTTTGACTTGAGGTGAGTGAATTTGAGGCAAACTTTAAATATTTAACTATAATTTTATTATGGAGCTACATTTTATCAAAATATATTTACTATAACTAACAGGATTATTAATGCCTCCTATAATGTACATTTTTGTAAATTACATCACTGTAAATTTTATTCAAAGTAAATTATTAATTATATTATATAAACAAATATTTAATTATGAAACTAAAGTGCAAGTTTTAAAATTACTACAATAATAGAAAACTAAACCATACAATAAAAAGAATAATAATGAATCACAGTGATTTATTATTTTTATTTTTATTTATAGTTTTTGTAGTTCATAAACGACGTTGAAAATATATCCGTGAACTTAAGTAATAGATTCTGTTCTACCAAACCATCATGGCCACTGTGGATAAATTTATCACGATTGAGGATCCTAATTTGAAACTTATAAGATTCTAAATGAGAAATCCGATTCCCATACAAATATAGACATAGCGATAATGCAGAACTGAAAATTAGGCCATAATTAGAGTAGTTTTTTTATTTTTTTTTATTTATTTATTTAATAACAAGGTATACAATTTTCATGTGCACTAGAAGTGTAACAAAAACCAGAAAGGTTTATCCGTACACTACGATCGTCGTTCAGTCGTGCTCGAACATAGTAGTTAGTAGTATAGGTAGGTACATAATCAGTTCTTAAATACTTATCTTACATTTATGTGCATATTTACAGTAGCCTACCTTTCTTAGTGTTTTATATTTAGAATAATACAAGTAGTATTTTTTTTGTTGTTGTTGTAGGTACTTACATAATAATTATTTCATCCAAGATACTTGTGCAATAAATTATACAAATGACTTTCGTAATTCAGTAGATAATAGTGAATTCTTGTTTCATAAGATTTTACATTCTAAGGTGATAGCAAATAATAGTAAGACATACAAAATAAACTTTTTTTTTCTTGTTATTTAACAACATGTGGGTAAGTTAGCATAAAATTCCAACGGCGATACAACACTGGCTTATAGTGATAGCTAGGTACGCTTCTGGTTAGTTTACTATGAGAAGTAACTATTCGTAGGTCCTCATTAAAGAATTGTTCAGTTAGTAGGTTGTATTCAATTTTGTCCTGGATTGGTAACAAGGATCCGTATGAGAACAGCGCGTGATAGTTATTTTTACACTCCGCCCTCACCTTATGGGGAACAATGGTTTTCAAAATACGTATCTGGAGTTCGTATATTCGGTCTAGTTTTGTTTTGAAGGTTCTCCCATAGCTACTTAAACCATAAGAAATCACTGATTCGCCCAGTGCTTTGTATAAGGACAATAAAATGGGATATGGTATTTTATGTCGAAGTATGGAGAATTTTGCCAATATTGCGCGCAGTTTATCACACACATACTGGATATGAGTAGACCATGATAATCGGTCATCAATGATAACACCCAGATACGTTTGTTTGTCTACCACTTGTAAAGCCTCACAGTTGCAATTTGACTTGGTATTATTTGTATGTAAACAACTGTGGCTGTGCGATATCAGTCCTATAGGTGTAGTTTTTCTGTTTTGGCTTGTGCTTATATACATGACCTTAGTTTTCTCCCGATTTAGAATGAGTCCGTTATCATGAGACCATTTCGAGAGCAAAGTAAAGTCATCTTGTAACCTACTAAGAGCCATATTAAAATCTGAGTCAGCTGAGAGCAAACATGTATCATCAGCAAACTGATACACCTCACAGTTCCCTATGACATTAGCTAGACTATTAACGTACGTTATGTAGTGTAAAGGCCCAAGCACTGAGCCCTGAGCTGTCCCTTCAGTTATTTGAACCTTATCACTGAGAGTATTTACAACCTTTACATGATAACTTCGGTCTTTTAAATAGCTTTTGCACCATTCTAATAAGGAACCACGTATTCCACTTTCTTTTAGACTGTCGATTATTGTGCAATGGCGAAGCGTATCAAAAGCCTTGCTGTAATCTATAAAAACTACTTCAACATGTCGTTTGTTGTCTAGATGTGTATTAACTGAATCCGTGAAGTCCGAAAGCAGCTGTGTCGTGTTTTTTCTTGGTTGAAACCCATATTGTTTATTCGAAATTATATCATTCTTTTTATAGAATGTATAAATTTGGTTTCCTATAAATTTTTCAACTACTTTGTCTACCGTGGGAAGGATCGTAATTGGCCTATAGTTTTCATAATCTTTACGACTGCCTTTTTTGTATATTGGTCTTACTATTCCGGTTTTCAACTGTTCAGGGTATATGCCGGTGACTATGCTGGCATTAATGAGATTGATTGTTAAAATCGTTAAAATGGTTTCTGAAGTTCCATTTGCACAAGTATCAGCAATGACCAAATTAGTTAAATTGTGCATCGTTTGTGTTGTGGTAGTGGGGTGCGACTGGTTGGATCACCTCCTAGTTTGGTGCACCCTGGGCAACGTGGGCGATGACGCATCATTGATTGGAGTAGCTGGCGTCAACGTCAACGGCCAAGAGTCTGACCAACCGGCCCTTTTCAGGGCCAGCTGACCCCATTGCACAAGGGGGTCGGGGTATGGCGGGCCTGCAAGGCCCACGGGGGGGGGTGGTTGCTCCAAGTACCCCTCTGCTCTTATCAGAGGGGACACTGCGAATGGCCCAGGGTCAGTCGGAGTACGAGGGATATGCTCTATGGGTAACCTTACACCCCGGCCTCTGTAGACCCGAGACGGCGTGCGGTTTTAGTCGGTTCAATCAAGCCCGACATAACCGCCCCCACTGGCCGGCGGGGGGGTATCCGAAGGGACTTCCGCACGAAAAAAAAGAAAAAAGGTATCGATCAAGTGTTACACTTTTTTTTTAAATTCCTTTATTGAAAAGCGAGACCGCGATAGCGGCCGTAGTCCGCCGGGAACCCTGGCGTTATCCTTTCGACCTTCCTTCGTACCCGGGGTGCCCAGTAATGCACCCTTGGGAAGGACATAGTGTGTTTTTAGTCAGTTCGATTCCAACATACCCACCACACCGCTTGCACCGGTGGGCTGAAGCCCGTGGGGGTTCCCACAAGAAAAAAAAGGACTTGCCATTACCTACGAGGCTGGAATTTATATGAAATAACCAGGTAAAATAAATAATTATTTGTAGTACACCTTGGTGGATTAAGTCTAGATTGTCGGATTTGTCAGCCATGAAACTGGGTTTCTCCTTTGTTCGAATAAATATTGCGATCTCGTAGATAGAAACGATGAAATCAAGATTTCTAATTTTATATAGTAAAGCTTAAATTAATTAGTCCGGCGCTGATTGATGTAGGATACGCATATACTCGTACTTCATAATATTCTTAGAATAGAAATAGAAATAAACTTTATTGTACACCAATCAGAGCATGCATAGGTACTTATTGGAGGGGTGCTTGGTTGGAGACCTCCACGCGGTGCACCCTGGGTAACGGAGACAGCAGCGCCTCTCTCCTAGGGCAGGAGAGACGCTGCCGCCTACGGCCAACTCTGACCGAGGCGAGGACGGCCCTGTTGAGGGCTGTTCGGAAGCTTTTCACGTGTCCCTCTGATTAGCAGATGGCACAGTGGAGAGCAAGTAAGGGGGCCAACTCGAAACCGGAGATGGCCCAGGGTCAGTCGGGGTGCGAGGGATATGCTCTATGGATAACCTTACACCCCGGCGTATTAAGACCCGAAACGTGCGGTTTTAGTCGGTTCAAGCCCGACATAACCGCCCCCGCTGCACGGCGGGGGGGGGGTATTCGAAGGGATTTCCGCACGAAAAAAAAAGGGTACTTATTGGAATACAAGGTCGCTTAACGACCTCCGTCCTCCATGAGCGCAGGCCTGGGGTTGGCAGGTGAGGCCGCCTGTCACCCCAGCAGAAGCAGGCCGGGACGGTGGGGCGACTAGCACCCCTCCCCCGAATCGGGGCAAGACGGGGACACCGTGGTTTCCAAACCCGAGGGGGCCATCTCGAAACCGGAGATGGCCCAGGGTCAGTCGGGGTGCGAGGGATATGCTCTATGGGCAACCTTACACCCCGACGTCTGAAGACCCGAGACGGCGTGCGGTTTTAGTCGGTTCACGCCCGACATGACCGCCCCCGCTTGACGGCGGGGGGGTATCCGAAGGGATTTCCGCGCAAAAAAAAAACGGTACTTGGAATACAGAGTCAACATACGTACAAATGGCGACTTTATCGCTAAAAGCAATTTCTTACAGGCAACCTTTGGATGGACACTTTTGGTGTAGTTAATAGGAAAGGAAAAAAATGAAAGATAAAATAAATAAACAAAATATTGTTCATTCATATAAAACTAGCGACCCGCCCCGGCTACGCACGGGTTCAATGAATGTTATTATACATATAAACCTTCCTCTTCAATTAGTCTATCTATTAAAACAAGTTGAATTCCTGAGACGAGCTCAGCCGAATACAAGGGATTTTCCATTTTGCGATTATAATTTTTTTTTGTGATTTTTTGCGATTTTTTCTTTATCTTGCAATGGTTCACCCCAGCACGAATCTATTACCGAAAACAGCAACTCGATAGTTCATCTCCTTCATACCCAAAACCGTGACAGAAAATTGGCAACGACGACGTCGACGACGACGACAACTCGATAGCAATAGGGCTTTTCTAAAGAAAATCCCTAAAAACCGCATCAAAATCCGTTGCGTAGTTTTAAAGATTTAAGCATACATAGGGAAATAGGGATATAGGGACAGAGAAAGCAACTTTGTTTTATACTATGTAGTGATAAATATCAATGTCAACTTATAAGGGTATATACATATACATGCATAAACAGACATAAATACATAAGACACAAAGGATACACAATAAGAAACTAAGAAGCCAGGTAGTGATCCTTAACTATCATTTTAAAGGTTGCCAGAGATTGGGCGCGCCTGATTGATAAAGGCAGTGCATTCCACAGCCGTACCGCCTTTACAGTAAAAGATTTATCATAGAAGTTTATGGAATGCTTGGGTACTGCCAATTCCAATAATACTGATGACCTCAAGGACCTTGAATGTGTGTCATTGAGAAACACAAAATGTTATTTTAGGTAACTAGGAGTAAAGGGGTTAAAAAGAATACTGTAAAGCATCGAAAGGATATGAGCATTCCGGCGAAGTTGAATTGGGAGCCACTTGAGCCCTTTGAAAAAAGAAACACATCACCACATCACAACACAAAACAAATCAGTCACAAATTATAAACTGATGTCGCTTATCTGATTAAACAAGTTGAACTCCTGAGACGAGCTCAGCCGAATACAAGGGATTTTCCATTTAGCGATTTCTTTCTTTTTTGCGATTTTTTGCGATTTTTTCTTTATCTTGCAATGGTTCATCCCAGCACGAATCTATTACCGAAAACAGCAACTTGATAGCTCATCTCCTTCATACCCAAAACGGTGACAGAAAATTGGCAACGACAACGTCGACGACGTCGACGACGACGTCGACGACAACTCGATAGCAATAGGGCTTTTCTAAAGAAAATCCCTAAAAAATAATAATATGAGTAGTATTGTGTCTGAGTAATAAATGTTTATTCTTTCTTAGAGTTTATCAAACAATTATTACTAATAATGATTGTTTTTTTTTAATTAGATTAAATAAATAATAATAATAAATATTGTACGACAAAGTACACAACGCCATCTAGACCCAAACTAAGCAGAGCTTGTCATATGAGTTCTAGAATGCGGATAAACATACTTAAATACTTTTTTTTTTGTAAATAAATACATACTATACATAGAAACACCCAGACCAATGCAAATATACATATTTGCACTGAGCGGGAATTGAACCCGCGACCTTTAGCTTAGCAGTCGAATGCACTACCGCTACGCCACAGAGGTCGTCAATTTAAAAATAAAAATTATCATTAGAAATTATATCTGCAGACCTCCTTCAAATAACAGCTAATCCAAATTAGTTTAGAAACGATGGAGTTCAGTCGTATCAGACATTAAAAAGCGGCCAAGTGCAAGTCGGACTCGCCCATGAAGGGTTCCGTAACAGCAAGTAACATAATAATGTTTTTTTTTTTAATTTTCATATTTGAGTTGATTGAATGAAAGGTAAATTGCGATTTATGATTTATGACGTAAAAAAACTACTTACTAGATCTCATTCAAATCAATTTTCGGTGGAAGTTTACATGGTAATGTACATCATATTTTTTTTTTAGTTGTATCATTCTCTTATTTTAGAAGTTATAAAGGGACACACATTTTACCAATTTAGAAGTGTCTCTCGCGCAAACTATTCAGTTTAGAAAAAAATTATATTAGAAACCTCAATATCTTTTTTGAAGACCTATCCATAGATACGTATGGGTTTGATGGACAAAATTTTTTTGAGTTTCAGTTCTAAGTGTCAGTTTGTGTGAAAATCTTAATGCGGTTCACAGAATACATATACTTACCAAGTTTAAACAGCATAGTTCTTATGGTTTTGGGAAAAAGTGGCTGTGATATACGGACGGACAGACAGACAGACATGACGAATTTATATCCGTTTTTTGCTATTTGGCAACGGAACTCTAAAAATGGATTTCAGTGTTATTTTCTGGTTTGATGAACAAAACATTTTTCACTAAGACACTCAAATCTACAGCAGCTTTCAAGGTTTTACCTGGAAACTGCGACATGTATTGTATTAAATATTACTGTTTTAGGTAAAAGATTTCTGTATAAATTTGATAGGAAACCAGTCCGGCTACACCGTACCAACATGAGGTATTTTTTTCCACTAGCTGACTTTCGGATATAGTTGGCATAACAGCAAAAAAACCGAGCGATATTCTTTTGTGTTATCATTTTTGTCACAGTTGAAATACATTTATTTTTGCTCAAATATGAGACTGTTTAAATACGGCCCTGGGGGTTGTAACGATATGACAAAACGTAGCTTAACAAGTAATATGGTTTGCTCCAGAAATGATATGATACTGGTATAAAAGATGTATTTTTTCACAAAACCTATGTCTTAGCGTCCAGAGCATGTTATTTTAGTATTGTTTTATTTATGAAATCGTGTGTAGTTTTGATCCTTGGATGAAAGGTAACCTTTTTTTAATACTTCTGGCCCACCTGATCGGAAGCGGTTACCGTGACGTATGGATGTGTGCAACATAGAAATCTATTTGTTCCCAATTTCTCTCTCTGGCATGATTGGGTAAGACATGATCTCATTTACAACAAAATACTTTTTTTGGGAGCTTCCAGGGTTCTGGTCAAAGTTATGGCCGACGGAAACGGAACGTTGGTGGATTGCCACCAACGTTCCGTTTCCGTCGGCCATATTATCATTGGATCATAATAATTTTTTTACAATATTTTCCAAAACATACATAAAAATCAGCACTGCAAATGAAAGTGAACTTCGTACTATTTTTACCTACCTTTAGCAGACGATTACTAACAAATGGCCGCCGAGATAAGCTAGCTGGTATGCATACACACAAAGACTACGTTTTCCCATCCATTTCATCCTTGTAAAAATAAGTGAGTTCTGGCGACAGTGGGATCTTACTCTATCATTATAGTAGCAAAATTATAGGTGTAAGGCCGGATTCATCGAAAAGGATTATTTTAACGCTAACACCGTGCATCTTCGTAAAACAAGATAAAAGTATGTTTCCGCGCGGGTGGAGCCGCGGGCATCAGCTAGTAAATTCATATATCAAGATATGTTTAATAATCGTATTAAACTTCCACTATTAGGATTGTTGTTTGTAAAATATCGAAGGTTGATATGATTTTCAAAGATTGATTATCAAAAGATATTCGCACCTTAATCCGGCCCTGGCCTCTCAACCCTCGTCATCTGTCCTAATGGCGGATTAAGTGGTCTCTTCCCGTGATAAACATTTTCTCAGTAAAAAATACATTAAGTTTCTTGTTAATAATTGCGAATGACTGTGTATGTTTTACTTTTTGTTTGTTATATTTTTCTTTTTAGGGCATGTATTTTGTTCTTTTATGGCAGATTTCCACGGTGGGTAATCCTATAAATTTTATCAGGCAAGGAGACCGCTTTCCAATGGTTTTCATAGTGCAACGATGCGGGCTGATCTGAACTGATCCATAGAATCACCCACCGTGAAATGCTGCCATTATGTTGAAATTCTAATTTTGTCAGCTCAAAGCTAGTATTTTAAATTTAAATCAAAATTTTACACCTGTTTATACAAATACATACAAAACAGTCATTTAAGAGATATCGTTTATTCTTAGTATTTAGAGCATAAAGAAAGTGTAATGATAAACTACGTTAAAAATAACGCTAAGCCACGCTACGACGCTGTAGCATTTCGTTACCGTGACTTGTAGCGTAGCAGTTTAGCGCTATATTGTCTGCTACGTCGTAGCCTACACATTGTACTGAAATCAAAGATGTTAACAGTAGATCATGCTACACGAGTTTAGTGTGTTGTGTTTATTGTTGTAACGTGTGTAGCTACGACGTATGCTACGCCGTAGCACTTCAACACAACAGTGCTTGTATGACGGCATGCCGATGTCCACAACTCGTAGTGGCGTCGTTGTAGTAATGCTCTAGTTAAAAATGACAGATATTGGTATAATTTCTTGAAAGAAAGATACTCAACCGGTTTGAATCTGAAGGCATAAGCGTACAATTTACACTAAAAATCTTTATTATCTTTTTATTATTTTTAATTACTTATAATAACATTTAAGAATTTGGTACTCAGGGCCCTACTAACATCTTTGAAGCCCAAGCGACCTGCGAGTCGGTGCACCTGCAAAACAACAGGATCATATGGTAGTTGCTCCCGGAAAAGCAGATTATTATACCAATCAAAAACCATAAGCGGACCCCGGGCTCCAAAGTGTAAAGTTTGGACGCTATTGGGTAATCGCTATGAGGATGACGATAATGATGAAGAATTTCATCATCAACATCATATCAGCCGTAGCAAGTCCACTGCTGAACCTAGGCCTCCCCCATGAACAATTTATATGAGTTCATCTCCTGGAATGCTTTAAATAAAATAATTTTGAGATATTTGCCTTATAATTAAAAATTATAAGGCTTGGTGATCAAAGTCAAGTTGGCTATCATTTTAACGAGACATTTTTCTGAAGTTTTTTCTTAACTTCACTTTTTCGGATTATGTGTTTTGTGGCTGTAACTGGTTGTATACCAATAGATATAAAAACGTTAAGAAAAATATAGCATATGCAAGCCCACTCATATCTCAACTAACGTCGAGTCGATCATAACATTCGTCGCAACCGTAGCAAGTCATGCTACGAAAGTAGTGTAGCGTGTATTGGTCATGGATATTGTCTTAGCAGTTTTATCAACTACTACGCCGTAGCACATAGATACGACTTTCTGAGTATGACATTTCGCTGATATCAACAACTCGTTTAAATAAATATCTCAAATAACATCAATTGATGTTTAGTCTACAGAGATTTACGCTTGTTAACTTTTGATTTTGACTAACTAAAAGCTAAGTCTGGAATGGATTTATATTCGTGATTATATTTATTCAAGATTTGAGAAGACCAGTGTCAATTTGCTCAAGAAATGGATTACTTCTGAAAATAATTAGTATCAATACTTCAATGGCGTAGCGCCAGGTTGTGTAACTCATTTGAATTTTCAATTTTAATTTATAATAAAAAATAAAGATCCAACTTAAAATGCTCACTTCTAGCCGCATATTCCACTTTGTTCACCTGGGTGATATCACCTAGGTGAAAAAAGTGGAACTGATTAGTCTACTTTGATACATTAATAACATAATAAAAAGCAAAAATCATTTTCCTCAACAAAAAAATCTAACATTCAAAACATTTCAAACATTTAAAACATACCTTCTTCTTCACGCCTGTATCCCCGAAGGGGTAGGCAGAGGTGTGTTATACACCCACGATTCGCCAGTTCTGTTAAGTTCCCAATGTAATAGGGGGCGAGCCTATTGCCATCTACCGGGCACATTATTAAGCGAGCGATAATTAACATTTATTAATGCACACATAACTACGAATAGTCAGAGGTGTGTGCCCGGGGCGACTGGGGTTCGAACTCGAAACCGATAAAAATATTGGATATATTAAAAACAATATGAATACACACATATATTCATGAACCGTGGAGGCATTACATTCCTTTTTGAGCAGATATTAACAGAAGAAAAACTCAACTTTCCTTCATATGAAATTTTTTCAACATTATGTTATAACGTGATTGGTACTGATATCTATCAATAATCCTTCTAATAACCGATTAAGCTTTAAATAACAAGATCAAATACGTACGAAGGCCACTCACATCAATTCACGTCCAATGAGCCGTCGACGCGTGGAATATTTGAATCGCGGGATATGACGGTGGTATGTGTAAACCGCGATATGGCATGAACGACGATAGCTGACATTTTGGGTAGGGCGTGAACGGTGCTCTCGGAATAACAATGTACCCAAATTTGGGAGAGATATTATGGTTATCAGTTTGTTTCTAACCATTTACTTTAGAATTTATGTGCTTTTCTGAAATTTTTGTGTATAAATTGCATACATTTGAGCAACCGCCTCGAAAGACCACAAGTACAGAAAGGAGATGGAAAACGGTGGGCCCAAATGTAATAAGTTGAGATATGATCTAAAAAATTAGTCATATTTTTGTATCTTAGAATATGAAAAATCACCTCAATTCTCAATCTGGAAGCGGAGAAATATGAGAAAATAGTTTTCGTGAGATTTTCGATTGAGTAATCGATTACACAGTTACGAAAATAAAACATTTGCAGTAAATAATTAACTCAAAGTAATTAAATGCACTATATATACTTACATGCAATATAGTGCATATAATTACAGTCATATTATAAAATCAAATATGAATTAATTACTGAAAAACCAATATTAATGATTATCGATTTCATACCGATTCAAATCTCTCTTAAATATTTTTAGTCTGTCACTGATATGACAGCTGTCTGACATTGACACTAGACGGTTGCCGACTGTTTTTGTTTGCTCACTCGTTTCTTATTTTCCGATGCGTTTTGAGTGCTTGCCCGATTATTCGTCATTTTTTACGACCACTGCTTTGTATTTTACTGATTCTGACCCTGCCTACCTTGCACGACCCTTGCTTTCACCTTGGACACCGAAGATCGCTCACACGTTTGACTTGGAATTGTTATTTTGGATTTTACCGCCGGCTTGTGGATTGGATATTATTGAAACTATGGATCGCTGTGTGAATTGTGGGATATCCACTGGTCACTGCAATACACTGGGCCGACGACCCTTACACGATGAAACAATTCTGTCAGTGATTCGGCAATGGCTTGTACCTCAGTCTGTAAGTAAATATAACCTCATATAACCAGCTACCGTTCTGGCAGGTTTAAAATACATATAACTAGAAGGCCTATGTAGATTGTTTACAGTTATGGCAAAGAATTATTTATTTATCAAACAATGTTTCAACACTGTAAGCTGTTGCGCTCATATAATGTGCATTATATGGTACCTTAGCTGGGCTAGGTACCAAGATCATATAGTGCCACCTGCACAATTTCTAGACGACATTTTAATTATAATAGAAGGCGAATAAAACACTATATTAAATGATTTTTTATTTTATTTTAGACATCCTTTCCCTATCTCCATACCT
Source organism: Cybosia mesomella (assembly GCA_946251805.1). Taxonomy (NCBI): domain Eukaryota; kingdom Metazoa; phylum Arthropoda; class Insecta; order Lepidoptera; family Erebidae; genus Cybosia; species Cybosia mesomella. The sequence goes on along the minus strand of OX276402.1, from coordinate 4,553,265 downwards.
GTTACCTACCTATCGCTTGAAGTCGTTGACGTTCATTCATATGATTTTTCATACATTTTCTAGTAAATATAATAACTATTAGTGCAAAAGAACACATTTTGCACTTCAGGAATCAGCTGTTAGTTAAATATTGTAACATAACCTCACTTTTACAAAATCTCTTATATCTCTGTTCTCAGATTGACAAAATCCGCAGAATTTTCAGTGAAAGGTTGATAATATATAAGCTATTAATTGAAACCACTTTCATCTTCTTACAACTAGGCCCAAGATTGTATGTAATCATTTCAGTCTCCTTTATGGTTGTAAATGGAAAAGAAGTTAATTAGTACCAATGTTTATTGTCTTCGACTAAAACCGCACGGTGTCCTCCCCAAGTGTCCGTTGCCGGGCACCCCGGGTAAGCCCTCGAAAGGATAACGAATATAAAATAATATGATATAATTGATTATAAGCACATTCGAACCAATTTATGATCACCAATGGTACTAATTTAATTACATCATAAATTGGTTACCACGTGTAACCACGTGCTTGTGTCGCTTATTGAATTGTACATTTACGCCTTTTTCCCCACTAGGTTGGCAGTGACAACATCATTCCACTTGCTACAATCCTGGTATAAGTGTTTTGCTTGAACTATTATCATTATTGTTTACATATACTCGTTGGTCCGGGTACTTTTTACGTGTTAAACTATCCTTGATCTGATTGGCCTTCTCGCACATATGCCTAAATCAACCTTTTTAGGGGTCTCGTCTCACCTTATGAATTTGCCTTCGAATATTTTTCACTATTTTTTATTGAACCTACTAACACCTGCTTAGCTATTTTTATATTGAAGTGGCAAGCGTACTGACTACATAAGACGCCAACATAAGCGGTCATCGGTGAAAATTCTAACCACTCACATAAATCTTTTCAAATGTAAGAAATATAAATGTAACTTAGTGCAATGTTCAATAAATGAACACAACTTTATTTGCGCTCCATTTACCTTAAAGTAATACATTGTAATATGTCCCAGGAGCAATGAATAAAGCTCGTTGCTTAATACAATGTCTTCTAAATAAACAAATATGTGAATAAAAATTCATTCTACAAAAAGGATCGTTTTAAATTGATTAATTTTAAAGAAAATATTATAATTGAATCAGTCGCTGAGTTGAAACTTGACGTGGCGTATTTTAATAGGCTTATAATTTGATTTATTCAGTGAGTAAAATCAGTTACTTATTACATCGTTATTCTGAAGAATAGTTTTATGGACATAAATCGCGTTTTCTTGTGTTTTTAAGGGGCTAAGGCCAAACTTTACTCTATTCTACTAGGCGGTAAACCTATAGATTAATGGGTGAGGCTCTGGGGCAATCTTTTCTCTCAGGGTTTGGGGGGATCAGACGGCATTCGCTCTTGCAGAAAACAAGATTGCCAAATCAAGAGAAGGGGGAGGAGATCGGACCCGGTTGCCAAGTACAAGCTTTGAATGCAGTCGGGACTAACGCTCTGATGATGATGATGATCACTTGTCTTAAGTCAACTGACTTGATTAAAAAGACCCTCTGTGAACCCAGGAAGGGTCAGCTAGTTGTTTTTAAAGAAAGAGATCGCCTTCATATAATTTAACAATTTATTACACACGCAAATAATTATGTTCCGTAATCTCGTCCTCATTTTTGTACTATGTAGTTTGCACTTTGCACAACTGCTGCTCACATTTTTAAAGTATTATAAATAATTTTTTATCTATGGTATACTTTAGGCGCGTACGCATGACACCTGTCAATTCATTGTACTTTTTTGTGCGCGCGCTGCTCGCATCGTTTTTCCCTTTGATCAAGTTATTTGGCTAAAAGAAGCAAAAGAACTTTAAGAATGGGAAAACACAAACGAAGAAAGCGAGAGGAGGCGTTGGAAGAGCGATTGAGAGAATTGGAGTCCCGGCTTAACGAGTGGAGTCGTCACGACCTTACCGGTAAGTTTTTCACAGTATACCTACCTTATATTCATTTATGTAAGTAAAGGGTTCTGCGATGCGCATTGTATAGTTCTCTAGAGTTTTCACGAGAGGTTAACCATGAGAACATTACATGCTGCAAACTATACCCAGGTTGTAACACCACAATGAGCTTTCACGAGAGGTTAGCCGTGGCATACCTGTTACCTAGTGGAAGGAATATGACTACATCCTTAGAGCTTTCACGAGAGGTGAGCCTTGGATATAAGCGTAGTCTTGCAACTCGGTTGCTAATGCTGTACGTCTCTGTTCAGATGACTACACAAACCGCCCCAGCCAAGCTCGCTCCAGCCAAACCCGTTCCAGCCGAACCTGCTCTAGAAGCAGGTCACCATTGTAACGGGAAGTCGCCCTTAAGGCTATGTTCGTCACTAGCTTGGCTATGGTCGTCTAAACCTAACTAAACATAAAACTAAACTGTGAAAATAAATTCCTAACCGATTTATTTTAGATAACGTACGCCGTGATTATTCTCCTCACTGAATTAATTTAACCTTCGGTTTATATTATATATTAACTAATGTTCTAATCTTTTGAGTTTTGTTGAAATAAAATGAACTCTATCTGCTTAAAATCTAGTTTCTATATACGATATTGATTTAAATGTCAAGTTATCATTTACGGTCGTAGATTGTATCTACCAGGTAACTGAGGTTTTCTGGATCCAGATTATATGATAATGGCCTGTATTTTTTTATATTTCATATGTTTTGTCGTGAGCTCATATATATTTTTTTTGGTGGTTGATATTAAATCAACATATTTTCTCCTCCTCTATCTCAAGAGTAATTTAATTCTGTTATCAGTACCTCCACTAACGCTAAACGTATAATAGTATTCTTCTCTTTTTTTATATTAGTATTCACTAATTAATACCATTACAAGTTCAACCGACCCGTCGTAAATCGCCTCACATATCTAGGTTTGCCTGCATTCCAATGTAGGTTTCGTTTGAGACTGGTATAAATACTGATTTAACATGAGTTCATCTGTTTTAGCTTGTAAATATAATTTATGGATTTCAGACAGACCCCAGAAATGCTACACACTGATAACTTGCTCAAACTGAAAACCCAAATGGTTCCAGGAGCTAAAATTGTATTTAAATTATCTATTAAGTGAGCTGATTGTAACACATATATTTATTTATTGCTGTATTCGACTAAAATACTCCCTCTCGTTAGAAAACTGTGTGCAAATAATGATATTTCAGATGTCTCTGAATGAACCTACTAAAACTACACGCCGTCTCTTATGTGTTCTTTGCACTTTACAAGTCACCAACGACCATCTCTTTGTATTACTGATACTATTTCCATGTGTTACTCGATATATTGCAAATGTTAGATGAATAATCAGCCACTTAGATAATTTACTCTAATATATTACTCGTCAACTTCTGCCCACTCAAATCAATGTTCTATAACTGATAACGGAATAATTATTTATACTTGCTCTAATTCTCGAATGATGTATTCAGCCATGTTATAATGCACTTAATTGTTTGATTACAGTGCCTAGATAAAATGTTATAATGATAATGATATTTCACGTAATCATTTAAATCACTTCCAAACGTAAATTTATATAAATTCAGACCACAGTTCTTTATCTTGCTATTCAAACCAATATACTATAAAATAGTAGAAATTTACCAGAAACCTTCAATTATATTATTTAGTAATATATTTAAAGTTATATAACCAACTATCACGATTTATTCAGACAATGTTCTGGAACTATTTTCTATATATCTATTTTTAATTATTGAATAACGTATTTATCCACAACTTTACTATAAAATTCACGGTTACTTTAATTAAAACACAATGGATTTGCTGTTGGATTGATTAAGTTATTTATGATAATTATCTTGTAAACAAAGACTTAACGCGATATAATTTACGTAACACTTCACTTCGGTTAGTTATCACTTTAATAAACGTATTTAGTATGATGTTACCTACGAGTCCTATTAATCCGCCTCGACAGATTAACCTAAATAATTCTAGACTCAAATGGCTAGTGTTTACCTTGGTCTAATGTCCCTTACCAAAGACAATAGGTGTGTATGAATTGATATGTGTGAATTTATGCGAATTGTGTGAAAGGGAATAACAATGCGAACTAAACTAAGGATAAGGAATGGAATAGCTTGCGAAAACCCTAAAACTATTCCACGGATCCTAGATTATAGGAAATAGGTGTTTGAAACGCTTCCGAAATCAGACTCAATCCCAGAATTTAAGGCTATGTTACCTACCAGTTCTTTTTTTGCCACGTTTCAGGAGATTGGGTTTATATAGAGAAAGGTATTTATAAAATATAGGAATCTTTAGACTATTCAATCCAAAGAGCGTTATCATTTGTCACTGTCTAGTATGCACAACTCGTCAAAAGAATCACCAATTATATTAGCATAACACAGCCAACGAAATTACCAACTATTTTAACAGAGCGTGTGCACTTCAACCGGCTACAATGAAAACTCTCCCGTGTCCCCGTTTGAAATCAGTTTTTATATTCCACTGACTCCCCGCTTGATGCTTCCTTGTGACGTCATACGCCTCCTCGTCGCTTGGGTATCAGGTAGTATTTTTTTTGAGAAATGACCTACGCTTTAGACCTTTCTTGTACTTAAAATAGCATGCCAATATTATTTTAAACCAAACATCTTAACTAGTTCAAATTAAGCATATTTTAATTATATACACACCATTAACCTTAAATTACTAGCATTCCATGCAACATGCTACGTTTAATATTTAACTCCCAATCTAGGTAATATACACTCATTGTCATTCAAAGCATAGCGACATTCAATCGTGCAAAATTTGGTAAACGCGTCCGTTTACTAACCAACAGTCTCGTATCAAAGCTTGACAAAGAAATCAAATTACATCTTATTTGGTTCTTAAACCCTTTATTAATTATTTTAATACGCATTAACCAATGAGATAATTTAGACGTCCATAGAGTTCATTTTGCAATAATTAACACGTGTCAATATTCCTTTATTTCAAATACGTCGTGAAGACGAATAATTTTTTATGTTGTATGAATGGTATTTGTATTGTTAACAGATGTGAGGTAAAAATTCTCAGCGTTGTTTCGCCATCGTGGCGATATAAATAATACCATTTCACCATTAGAACAGCAATACCACGCCCAGCCCAGCAGGAGACGGACATCACGTCCCCGTCACCGCTCACCACAGAACCGAGTTTCACCCACCACTGGTAGATGCAATATCACAGCATTTGATCCCAGTGGGGCAGATGTCGAGGTAGCACCAATACCTACAGATATACCAACAACAAAGGAAATACGAACTCACATAGAGGACCTGCTAGGACACGAGGGTACCCACCTAACAAGCAATTCCATTGAACTACACGAGAGCTTGGCCACACGCTGGACGGCCATCTTATGCAATGGCTTGGAAACTGATACAAGAACACAATTGGTAAAAAAACATGATCCCCCAAAGAATTTAACCTACCTAACACCACCAATATTAAATGAAGAGGTAGCAGCTGCCATGAATGAGAATAACATTAAACGGGACAAAAGAATAGCCCAAAATCAAACTACATTGGCAGCATCCATCACTACCGTGGGAAAGGTGCTCAACAGCATGATAGCCACACAGGGGGACGAAGCTCATATCCAGACCCTAAGTGATGCAGCTAGGTTGCTATGTGATTTGTATCATGACAACTCAATCACACGCAGATCTCTAATACTACCTGGCCTGAATAAGGATATGAAGGAGTTGATGGAGCAAACCCCTATTTCAGGATACCTATTTGGCGATAAGCTTCAAGAGAAAGTAAACACTATAAAGGCTGTGAAAAAGTCTGGTCAAGAACTAAAAAATACTCCACAAACCAAAGTATCCACCAAGCCCAAGCCTTTAAACTATCGACGCCCACAACGACCAGTGCCACGTCCGAGTGGGCAGAAACCGAAGTTGAGGCAAGCAACCAAGACATCAATCCGCTCCAGGCAGTCACCACAGCGCCAGCATCATCCCCGACGCAGAGTTCATCGCTAAATGAGGTACAAACAGGTAGATTACAATATTTTTCTAGTGAATGGTATAAAATTACTAATAACCCCACTATACACAGGTGGATTAAGGGTTACTCCATACCTTTTACTAGTATACCTTCTCAAACAGTTATACCACAGAACACCCACTTCAATCAGAAAGAAGCCAGACTTATTTCTATTGAAGTAGATAAACTGTTACATCTAGGTGCTATACAAAGGTGCTCACCTACTAGTGGCCAGTTTTTATCTGGGGTATTCTTACATCCTAAGTCGGATGGTTCATGGAGGTTTATTTTGAATCTGAAAAAGCTAAATAGATTTGTTGCTACCACACACTTTAAGTTAGAAGATTGGAGAACTGCAACAAAGCTTATGACCCCAGAATGCTATATGGCCACAATTGATTTGAAAAATGCATATTACTTAATATCAATTAAGAAATCTCATAGGAAATATCTACGCTTCATGTTTGAGAATAAATTGTATCAGTTTACATGTCTTCCATTTGGGCTCAGCGTAGCACCATATGTCTTCACTAAGATCATGAAGCCGGTGATCTGTCATCTGAGGTCATGGGGTCTGTTATCGGTTATCTACTTAGACGATATCTTGTGTTTGGCTGATTCATATGAAAAATGTATACAAAATGTGTCTGCCACCCGGAATCTGCTACATAATCTGGGTTTTATAATTAACACTGAGAAGAGTAGCATGAGACCTAAACAAACGTGTCAATATCTAGGATTTATATTAGACTCTATTAACCCCTCTGTATCACTCCCACTGAGAAAGATAGAATTTATTTCGAAAGTTTTAAGACAAGTTAAATCTAAAAAGAGATGTAAAATAATAGACTTTTGTCAACTGTTAGGTACACTAGTAGCAGCATGTCCAGCAGTGGAATATTGCTGGCTATATACCAAAATTATGGAAAACAACAAAACAGCTGCTTTAAAGGCTAATAACAATAATTATGGAGCATACCTTTCTATCTCTAAAGTAATCCATTCAGATATAGACTGGTGGCTATCTCACATTCAGAATCGGAATAAAATAAAACAATATAAATTTTATTTAGAAATATTCTCAGATGCTTCACGAACTGGATGGGGTTTAGTATGCAATGGTATTAAAAGTCATGGTCATTGGATTGACAGTGATAAGTGCTTTCATATTAACTACCTAGAACTTCTGGCAGCCTTTATAGGTCTCAAGACATATGCCTCTGAATTAAGATCATGTGAAATTCTACTTAGAATTGATAACACAACTGCCATAGCATATATTAACAGGATGGGTGGTACTCGCTTCCAACACTTGAATAGCTTAGCACGAAAACTATGGCAGTGGTGTGAGGAAAGGCAACTATGGATATATGCATCATACATTAGTTCAAAAGAAAACACAGTTGCTGATGCAGAATCAAGGCGTCCCCATTCTGAAATAGAGTGGGAACTGTGTGATGCTGCTTTTAGATCCATTGTGGATAACCTGGGTAAGCCCCAGACTGACCTATTTGCAAATAAAAATAATAAAAAATGCAAAGAATATATTTCATGGGTTCCTGATCCATATGCCTACTCAATAGATGCCTTTACCACTCAATGGCTAGGGAAGTTCTTCTATGCTTTCCCTCCATTTACACTCATAAGTAGAATGTTACAAAAAATAAGATCAGAGAAAGCACTTGGCATTGCCGTAGTTCCATACTGGCCAGCACAACCCTGGTACCCAATGTTTAACTCCATGGTTATATCAAAGAAAATTATTTTAGAACCATGTCCCGATTTACTTATGTCTCCTTCTAGGGACCCGCATCCGTTACACAGGAGCCTTACCCTGATTGCCGCCATATTATCAGGAGCGCATTCTCAAGAAAAGGAGTGCCTTCCTCCTCATTGGAGATAATGTTAGCATCATTATCAGATAAAACAAGACTACAATATGAGTCTGCACTAAAGCAGTGGATTCTGTTCTGTCAGAGCCAAGATGTGACCCCATTAGCAGACTCAGTACCACTGGTGCTATCATTCTTAACTTATAAGTTTAAAGAAGGACTTTCTTATAGCTCACTTAATACCATGAGGTCAGCACTTTCCCTGGTATTGGGATCTCACATTGGTACAGATGATAGAATTACAAGATTCTTTAAAGGTGTATTTAGACTAAGACCCAAGAAGCCCAAATATGATATGGTATGGGACCCAAGTATTGTTTTAAACTACTTGTCTACATTATATCCTAATGAGGGTCTTAACATTGAACAGCTTACCAAAAAAATGGTCACATTATTAGCACTTGTGACTGCGCAAAGGATACAAACGCTGTCCCATATCCATATAGATAACATAAGTGTCAATGAGAACAATATTAGCATAAAAATTCCAAAAATAATTAAGACATCTGCACCCAGTAGAAACCAACCACATTTAATACTGCCCTTTTTTAGAGAGAATCCTAGTGTTTGTCCTGCAACAACCCTATTGCATTACATAGAATGTACTCAAAGTTTAAGGAAAACTTGTAATACATTAATTATCACATTAAGAAAACCATATCATGCTGCCACCACAACATCTATTAGTAGGTGGATAAAACAAGTTTTAACTAATAGTGGAGTGGACACTTCTAAATTTACAGCTCATAGCACTAGGCATGCCTCTACCTCAAAGGCTTTTATGAGAGGTATAAATATTGAGGTCATAAGGAAAACTGCAGGTTGGACTACAAATTCTTCAACCTTTGCTTCTTTTTATAATAGGCCAATTATTGCTGACCCCAATAGGTTTGCTGAATCTGTTTGTTTTACAGACTAATTACCTATGTTTAATGACAACATATGTAAATTATCATAGTATATGATAACACTTAAGTCAAGGCTAGCCCAATGTTTGTCTAGTGATTAAGTATAAAATGTTAAAGGTGCACGGAAGTGCCCCAGCCAAGTTGAATTTTTGTAATAAGTGCTTGATTACAATAAATAAGTTCGGTATCACAACTTTCTACTTTGAACATCTACATAGTACAAAAATGAGGACGAGATTACTTCACATAATTGGGGATCGGACGTCACTAGGTAAGTTAGTCCGATCTTGTAATTATAAATTCACAATATATTCTATAAACGTACAGTTTAAACAGTAAACTATAATCAATAGAATCAAATGGAATGCCACACATTTTTCTTCTTAACGACCTCGGAAGCGTTGCGGTATGACTGCTACTTCGGAGTGCAAATATTTATATGAATAAATATCTCTATTTCCATTGATTTGGGTGTTTCTTGTGTAATATGTCTATGTATATGCCATATCTCGCGAAGAACCGACAACCGCTGGGGTAAACGTGTTCTTGAGTGGAGACCGCGACTCGGCAAACGTAGTGTAGGACGCCCTCCGGCCAGGTGGGATGACGATCTGCGAAAGACTGCGGGCAGATGCTGGATGCGGCAAGCTGAAGACAGGGCGCTATGGCGCTCATTAGGGGAGATCTATGTCCAGCAGTGGACTAGAATAGGTTGATGATGATGATGATGTCTAAATATGTTTATTCGTATTCTAGAACCCATATTACAGAGCGTGATTAAGTGGCAAACATCCAAATATCCAAACTTATATACAATTTTCTTTTCTCCTAGGGAGACCCTCACGGGTCCCCCCCCCCCACCCCGGTGCCAGCGATGAGGTGGGTATTTCGGGATCATGTCCTTCCCTAGCGTCCATTGCTGGACACTCCAGGTATGCCCTCGAAACGAAGTCAACCGGGAACCCCAGGTTTCCGGTGGACTTCGGCCATTGCGGCCTTGCCTATGGGGTCGGGTTTGACAAGTCTGCGGCGTCCTCATCGCCGACTGAGGAAGTCGGGGGCCAGGGTTCTCTCCCGCTCCCTCTCCACCCTCTCTGCTCACAGAAAGAAGTGGCGGCGTGCCACTTGCTTCCGTTGGAGACCTCGGCTATCACCTTTGTCTATAGCGAGAGAACGTCCACGTCGCGGACAGCAACGAGATCCTGCGGCGTTGGCTTGCCCACGCTGGGCACTCCACCAATGTGTGGAGCACCGTGTGTTTGCCGGGTTCCTCGCAATGCTGGCACTGCGGCGTTGTCTCCCGGTGGATATGCCACAGATACTTACCGAAGCACCCATGTCCGGTAATTATCTGAGACATCCGGTAGGAGAGGTCACCGTAGCACCTTTCCAACCACTCCTCCATGAGACTTAGAAACATCTTCACAAATTTTCACATTTATAATATTAGTATTTGTTTTGTATGTAACTACCAAAATAAACAAAAATTAAATATTCAGTATGATATCAAGCATCCCAACCAATATTCACAACTAACTTGAACAATAGTTGTGAAGCTAAACCACATGCAAGCGGAACTGCAGTAGAATGATAGTATTATAATAATGTTTATGTTAAATTTTCAATGCGATAATATGCTGTACTGGGCTGATTTATGTTTGTTCAACAGCCGGCTATAGAAAATATGTTAATTTAACTTCTAGAAAATACTGAAACATAGTATATTTTTTAAATTTTGTAAAATGAATGGTATAAATTTCCTTAAATGTATTTATTGTTAGACTCAAAGTAAGCATAGCTGTATGGTCACTAGAATGCGGATAAATATACATATATTAAACAAAACGGCCTCTGTGGCGTAGCGGTAGTGCATTCGACTGCTACGACAGGGGGGCGCGGGTTCGATTCCCGCTCAGTACAAATATTTGTATGCATGAATATGTCTATTTGCATTGGTCTGGGTGTTTCTATGTATAATATGTATGTATTTACAAAAAAAAAGTAAATAAGTATGTTTATCCGCATTCTGGAACCCATAACATAAGCTAGTTAAACTATGCTTACTTTGGGTCTAGAAAGCGCTGTGTAGAATGTCGTAAAATATTTATTTTTTATTTTAATTTCTTTTGCAGATACACACATATGCATACAAACAATTGCACAGAGTGGGAATCGAACCCATGTAGTCTGTCGTATCAGACCAGGGGTTTACCGCCACGCCACAAACATAATTTATTATTTACCTCACAAACTTGAAACAATACCTGAACACGCCTTATAATAATAGTGAGGAACCATTTAAGCTTAATAGTATTACAATTAAGTTTCATATCGAGCATCAGCATTAAAGTTTGCCAATTTACCCCATGCCTTTGCAATTTCTGCTAGTTGAACATGTTTTTATGGGAGCCGTGTTCGTGATTTAACGTTTATTGAAGTTATTATTTAGCATGTTATTAGATTATTACAAAACTACACCTTTAGACTCATAAATCAAATTCATAGTTTTGTGGTTTTGGTTCAGAATATTTCTTAAATGCTGTGGACTCACTAACATGTTGCAAATAAAATTCCGTCCGTCGTGAAGGAAATTAATAATATAAAAATACCTAATGTGGTTTAGAGGTTTTTCGTCATTGACGTCAACGGACTACTTTTTCCGATTCCTCAATAACAGTTTTACGGAATCAAATAATGGAATTTTTGAAATCGATGAATCGAATCACACGTACACAATAGTCACACTTACTATCGCTTCTCCTATAGACTTAGTTTTTCTAGAATGTGCTAACATTTTTTAAACTATTATGACTTTCAAAATGAAGACTCAAAATGGATGAGAATATTCTCTAACATTTGGTTAAACAAAACTCAACCAGATTACTTTCGGTATTAACTATATATTTTTGTTAGAAAGGGTCTAAAGAATCCCTTAAAAGTTTTAATGGAACACAACTTTTACACTTTCGAAGTATATTCCATTCAAAATTTACCACTTACCTACAAACAACCGTTTCCAGTAAAAGCCCAATATTATTTTAAATCCTTGTAGCGTTGTAAAATTGGTTACCGAAACACACGGGCACAAAAGTGAAAATGTCCAATTTTACTTCGGAATTGTTTTGCTAAAAATATTTTTTTGTTCCGTTTTTTTTTTCAACCAACAACATGTCCACATTTTCACGCCGTGTGAATACGCTCTGGTGTTGTAAAAGGGAATATTTTAAGTCGTTATATCTCTTTTATTTGTTAGTTACCCTGTTTTTATTGCGTGATGGAACCGAGATGAATACGGTTAAAGTTAGTGCCGTTATTAATGAGCCAGGTCAAATAGGGACTTTGTACTTTCATACTATTAAGTAGCATTAACTCCATTTTCTCTTACGTTTGTCAAATTTCTTGTGTCCACTTAATACACTAAATAATAAAGGCTCATTAGGGGCTCATTAGGACGCAGCAGACTCGTCTACGCCCGGGACTACCGACTTCCATGATCGGGGCTTGAGGACGTCAGTTGGCCGACTCGCCGTCCTTACAGAAGCAGGCCTTGGCCGAGGCGTGTCGTGTGTGTCCTCACGCCTGCCAACTCACCGACGCGGGATTAAACCCGACCCCACCAGGCGAGGCTGCGGTGGCGGCCAAAGTCCGCCGGTAACACTTGGGTTATCCTTTCGAGGGCTTACCCGGGGTGCCCGGCAATGAACACTTGGGAAGGTGACCGTGTGGTTTTAGTCGGTCCGATTCCGACACGCCCACCCACCACCGGGTTTACACACGCTAAAAAAAGGGAATCATTTCCTTGTTGATCATTGATTTATTTCAACCGTTGAGTGTCTAGTATTTAAGTTTGTGTGTATTCATGAGTTTGGTAAACGTACAAGAAACTAGGACTAAATGTGGTGATTCATTAATTTTGATTCAAGAATCTAAAGTGTGTTGTGTGTTTCGGAATCAAACAATATACGTACATGTCACATACGAGTACGCATTTGCTTGCTCTCACGTCACCACGACAGCATTTTTTTATCATTTATTTTTGCAATAAACACGAAACGTGGTACACTATCCGTGTTTATCCGTTTATTTTAAAAAATAAGTAAATGTATAATTTATATATTTTATCTAAACGTGGGAATATTGTTAAAAAATAAAATCGGACAGACGCGGAGTCTTAAGATGGACCCATTAATATTATTCAATTGTTTACCCATATTTTTTATAAAATATACGGTTTTAAGTGAAATAAACTAATAATCTTCAAAATTATATAATAATGTTATTCTTTTAGTAATATTTTACCTCTTAAAATTTGCAATTTTATATAATTTTTGAAAATAAAACTATTAATTAGCAAAAGAGAAATTTTCTGGTTAATAAATTTACAATTTATCGCTTTTGTTCGGCCATTTTATATAACTTTAATTTGCTAAAATGACTTTATGCAACAAATCATAGAGCATTGGAACATTATATTTTATTTTTGGAATCTGAGCAGGTATAGTAGGAACTTTTTACATTGTGATGTATAAAAATTTTACAGTTTTAATTATATTAAAAAGAATTCAATCCAAAGTTAGGACACATATATACATTGATATAAAATGAACATTAGTAGAGGGGACAGTGCCATTGGCCTTATAACGAGGAGTATATAGATCCGAAGTCGATTAGCACGCACACAATGCGCCATCATTCGTAGCGCAATTATTTAAGTTATTATAGGAGATAGCAAGAATTCTAATATTATATTCGTTTGTTTAAGAAATAACGCTATGTTCTAATTGCATACTCGAATTTCTCTTGAGATTTTATAGTATTTCCTAGTGATTTTATTTGGACAAGACAACTTTCCGAACGAGACTTGAATCTGTGGCAGTTTGTTTCTAGGTTGTATCAAGCTCGCTAATGAGAGAAGAAAATTATTTAAATTTCGAACTCCTCTAATTTATTCTCATTATTTTCGATGAGCAGCAAAAGTCAAATTGTCTTTGAACACCCAAAACAGTTTAAGTTTCCCTGGCACTGCACTGCTTTTGTGGGTTCATTACTGTTTGTCGTCATTTAAGCGCTGTTCCTGGTAGCATTCAAGGCTTTCATCACTAAACCTGGGGTTCCACTTACTTTTTTTTTAATATATATAGTCCGACAAATTGACTGCACCCTGCCTGATGGTAAGCTGAAGTAAGTCGAAAACTTTCTGACCTTCCAACTTAGAAAGGAAAGCCTGCCTTAGAGTCTTATCCATCAGGTTTACCGGCTTGCAGGTGAGGTTGTTTTGGGCCTCGAAGATCTTTGTGTGGTCCCAAAAAGACCTCAGTTGCAGTAGGTTTACTACTGTTAATCCTGGTCGACAGATGTTGCAGTAGTGGAAGTGGAAAATACAGTACTGCATAGGTAGTCCAGGTGGCTGAGTAAGTGGAGATCAACTGAGTGACCTGGATGCATTCTAGATAGCATTTATAATATTAAGTAAGATAAGATTGCTATCAGAATGTTTTGAATTGAATGTCCAAATCGCTTATTAAGAGGCTCCACTTAAGCAATGTACTTGCTGCCTTCAGTGTTCTGAAGGTCACGTTCCAGCTTAAGTAAACGATATTTTATTTGGAACGCCATTTACACGTTTCAACTGTATTTCATTTCTATAACTTAGTTTTTTTTGCTTTTATATTTTTTTCAGTTTAAGAATGCCGATGAACTTTTAAACACGGCGGCTAAAGTACAGTTGCTTTTTATATGAGAAATAAATCAATGATATTTTTTTTTTTTTTGGTTAGTTGAAAGAAGTTCGGTTATTTTTTTAAGAAAATTTAAAAGCGTTAATGAATCAAATGGAGTTATAACGTCATTAAATTGGAAATTTCTAGTAGTCTAGAAATTTTCTAGAGCGTCGTTCTAATTCAATAACTATTTTCAGTAATAATTTAGGAAGGACATTTAGATCAGAAAAAGACAACATCTAGGACAGGACTTGAACCCACGACCAGTCTCTTACAAGGTCAATGCTCTCAACAACTGAGCCACCTAGACGTGTCCCAGATATTCGAAATTCTCTGATATATTATATACGTCTCAAGGCGACGCTGGAGCCGTCTACCGTAATTCTTGCGAAATACGGAAACAATGAATGACTTTACAATCGTATTTAACCATGTTTTTTTGATTATTCCGCCACAATAATTCAATTAAATTTTGAATTTTATTCATTTTTATTTTTTAGTATGCTTACATTTCCTATCTAGGACGGGACTTGAACCTACGACCAGTCCCTTACATAATAACATCAGGTTGGGGAAAAAGAAATCCATTATTTTTACGTGAACTTCAAGACTTTATTTAAAACTGTTTTGTGGTCGATCTTTAACTCCTGGGCGATGCTACGACTACTAACATGCCGGTCCACTTCGATGATTTCAGTGACTTTGTCGACATTTTCGACGACGGGCCTGCCTGTGCGAGGGGCATCCTTAACGTCAAAAATACCCGAACGGAATCGACGAAACCAAAATTGCGCGTAATTAGCTGTTACAGTATCGGGACCATAAACACTATTCACATTTTCAGCCGCCTGACTTGCATTTTCGCCCTTATCAAAGAAAAACTGTAAAATGTACCGAATTTTCTCTTTGTTGACTTCCATCTTTAACGCCGTGTAACTCAGAACTGAATGGACAAAACAAAAAACTGCAAACGAATTCTTTTAGTGCGAACTGTTACCTTGACAACGAGCATAAATTTGAAATTGTTTGATCGATAATTTACGAGATATCGATCACTACAGCCATCTACCGAAAAAATAATGGATTTCTTTTTCCCCAATCTGTTATTATATGACTATTGATTGTCACGATGACACACCTAAGACAAAGATTCTGAAGACAAAGATATTGCATTGAGTGCACAAGTATTCTATATTAATTTTTCAAGGCCACTTCACCCTTACAGGACCCACAAATGTATACTAAAACGAGTTACCGCTGTTATTATAGTGGAGGCATTCGTGTTCTATGAAAATTTTCGTGCGAAATCCCTGGGGATTGCCCTCCGGGGGTGGTTATGTCGGGCTTGAACCGACTAAAACCGCACGCCGTCTCGGGTCTACCGACGCTGGGGTGTAAGGTTACCCATAGAGCATATCCCTCGCACCCCGACTGACCCTGGGCCATTTCTGGTTTCGAAATGGCACCCACGGGTTTGGGAACCACAGTGTGCCCGTCTTGCCCCGGTTTGGTAGAGGGGCGCTAGTCGCTCCACCGTGCTACAGACATACCCATTCAATTAAAACTGGATATCACACATGTAGGTTTCTGGAACCTTGAAACAACTAGCTCGGTTAACCATTGGACCAGTTACGATGAGCAGAAAGAGTTATCATCCTCCGAGCCTTTTTCCAACTCAGTTGAGGTCAGCTTTAAAGCGACTGCCATCTGACCTCCATAACCCACTGGCAATATTGAAGTTTTGTAGTTAGAAAAGTTTCACACTTTCTACGATCTATTGGATCTATCGGTTGCGGCCGCCAGTTACAAGAATTTCACCGCGGCCGCAACCTTCTTCGAGGAAGTCATCTCGCAGAAGGAAGGCGCGGAGCGAATCAGGGAGCTGATCCGATCCGCTGCCAGTGAACTACGCGTCGGAGGCGCAAGTGCTTGCGCATCTGCCGCCCTGAGTGTGGCTACGGGTATGAGGGACGGGTTAGCCCGCCACTTGTAAAGAGGCGACGTCCGTGTGTGCCTGAACGTCGCCTAATTGAGAGTTTTTTGGTGCAGGTGCCCGTGACACACGGCGGGAACGCGCTATGGGGAGTGGCAAAACAAAAAAAAATTGTCTTACTTTCTACGGCTCAAACTACCCGTAACGACTGCTTTATATGTTCTTATGGCATCTGGCACCTATGACTTAACATGCTCTCCGAGGCACGCAGGGATCTCAAAGAATGGTCACCCATCCTAAGACTGCTTAACTTTACAATGTGTTAAACTACCTAACGACTACTACTTAACGACGAGCCTCGGAGAGTGAGTAGGGTAAGATAAATAATTTTAATGCAAACAAATCACGTACTTCCAAGTTAGCATTTCTCACATACGTGTTGAGTTAAATAATGTTCTAGTTTTATCCAAAGCGTGTGCTAGCAACACCTTTCATGGAGCACGTAAAACTAATAGCATCCATTTAGATGACCATGTCTCGCATTCAATTTGCTGATTATACATGTAGCAGCTAATTGTGTTACTATAAAAAGTTTGGAGTTGTGTTGCAATTTACGTTTAACGAGTGGAAAATAGACCTTGGATGTTGGCATTTATAAATAGTATTTAGTTGAATAAATAAATCCATATATAACTTCTTAAAATATATCATATAAGGGTTAAATTATTAAATTAATAACAGTCCTGTTTTTAAGCGTCACAAGTTAAATATCCCAGATTAGAATTTAAAAACTTCGGAAAAGGTCCTAAAGCCCGATTGCAATTCCCTCTACCTCTACCGATTCGATAAAACTTTTGCGCAAATGCAAGCTATAATTTGATAAAGTTTAATCGTAATTTGAGAGTAATGCATAAAATTCAAATGAAGAAATAAAAAAAAAATACATTAGATATAATGAGGTTAGGCAATAATCAAATAAAGAGATTAATTTTATGACACTGATCTAATTAAGCGTAGCGAGCCGAAGGCGAGCGAAGCGTCTTTCTCCACAAATCGGGTTTTCGCGTGAAACCATACTCCTCCTAGACGGCTCGACCGATCTTGACCAAACTTGGCACGGTTATCAAGCTCAGTTTGCTGAGTGTCTCTATGGGTCGAAAGTTGATGTCCGACGTACCATCGAGGAATAATCACGGAAAAACCAAATCAATGGAAAAAGTCGACCGGTCACGTTGACCTATTGTTGAATAGGCAAATCTCGCTACGCTTAAGTTTGGGTTGATTGCGAAGCTGGTAACCGTCCTAGTTAAATAATAATTACAATCAATAGTAAAAATGCTACAAAAGGCAAAACAAAAATTCATGTTAAAATTTATACTGATGTCATTCTAATGGTATGTTTTTCGATGTTTTCTAATTCTATAAAATATAAACGACTCCAACGATTTTCATGAAATTTATTAAATAGAGGGTTTCGGGAGCGATGAATCGATCTGAATAGGTTTCAGTTTAAGAAAGCGTTGAATAAAAAAATCATGCGAAGCTTGGTCACTCGTAAATTAATAATAAAACATACAAAATACTGCTTTATTGATCCCGTGGCTTAAGCCCGGAGTTCGATTCATTCCATAAAATCTACTGAATTATTTCGTTTAAAAATTCTCAGCAGCAGCGGTCTGAAAACGTGCCCGGCTAAAGGTTAACCCATAGGTCTTCTATTACAATTTACGTATGCGCAAAATATATAGCTGTTGTGTTAGTTGTGCCTGTACATTGGAGATATTAAAAAAATACTTGGGTTATGTTAACTGATCGATTCTGAACACAATATTTTGTTTTTGGAATTCTTGTATGTTTTTCTGTTAATTCGCGATGGACGCAAAAACTACTGGATGGATTGTAAAGCTTTTTCTATTAAAAAGACCTTGGTTAGACTTAAAATCTGCCGTACGTTTGGTTGCAATTGGTTAAGTAGAACCGGGATATGACCAAGAAACGTTAATCGACCACCGCGCGGGCGTGATTTAAGAGTTGGTCAAATATTATGTTTAATATTATTTTTCGTATGCCCATGGGCTGAGTTATCTGAGTCATTTTTTTTTCAAAAGACCTTCATTTTCACGAAATAAACTGATTATAACTTAGGATTATAAGTATACAGGACATTTTTTTTTCACAATTATGAGGAAGACTGTATCCCACCATGGTATATTGGGCACCACCAAGACCTAGTGGGCCAAGCCAACCTCATCAAACTGCAAGCCGGTACACCTGCTGATTGACGGACGAGGCTCTGGCGTAGGCTTTCCTCTCACGTCTCTGTCAGGTCTGTCTCAGTCTTTAGGTTCAGTTTTTTTTTCTATGTGAACCAATTGAAATTCTCTGACTACTCACATTGCAACTGTGATTAAAATTGTTTGTCAAACTGAATAATGCCTCGGATTGTATTCTAGAACTAAACTTCGAGAGACTTGAAAATATTTTCAAGTACAGATTTACTTGAAATTAGTAATAACACTAGTGTTACACTTTACGCATGTATCCCCGAAGGGGTAGGCAGAGGGGGATTACACACCAACGCTTTACCAGTTATGTTTAGGTCCCAATATAATAGGGGGCGAGCCTAATGCCATCTACCGAGCACATTACTAAGCGAGCGATAAGTAACATTTTTAATACACACATAACTACAAATCGTCAGAGGTGTGTGCCCGGGGCGACTGGGGGTCGAACTCGTGATCGAAACGTCAACAGAAACAATAATAAGTTAACGAAGTACAAGTCATTACATTTTTGACAAGTGACCTCATTTACTCAAACATTGTCTATACAAATAAAGTAATTTGAAGTGTCTGTTTGTAATATTAAAATAACCGATTTTTAATGATTGCACATGAATGTATACACGATACCTATAACAAAAATTCAATTTTTAAAAATTTTGTCTTTCTGTTTGTCTTGCTGTCTGTTGGAAATCTCTGGAACGATTGGACCGATTTTGACGGGACTGTCACTGACAGATAGGTAATGTTACAAGGCGTAACATAGGCTACTTTAATTTTAGAAAAACAATATGGGAGCCGCGCAAAAAATTTATACCCACAAAATTGTGAGTAAAATCCGATTTAGTCTGGAACGGCTGGGCAGATTTTGACGGGACTTTCATTGGCAGATAGGTAATGTTACAAAGCATAACATAGGCTACTTTAATGTTAGAAAAAAATAGGATTCCGCACAAAGGAACTTAAACCCTAAAAAATGGAAATCAACACGGACGATGTCGCGGGCACAGCTAGTACTGAGTATTCTCAAATCGGTGTCGTTTTAAGAGACCGACTGGTTTATAAATGAAGACATCTGTCACCGGGTTAAAGGATGCAGGTTCCGGCCCGGAAATTTGACTCTGGAGTTGCCAAATAAATTATAAAAAATATCGTGTTTAAAGGTTGGAGGCATAGGTTGGTGTCGTGTTTAAGTAGGTGATTTACGGTGTTATGATAAAATTTGAGCAAAGTAAATAACATTAGTTTACAAATTAAAAAATCCCCGGATTATGTCCGTACTTTTTATTTATGGCTAAGGACCATCTCGATCATATCGGCTTTCGTACAAAAAAATCGCAACAAAATCGGTTCATCCGTTCGGGAGCTACGATACCACATGCAGATACACACACAGACACGTCAAACTTATAACACCCCGGCGTTTTTCTGTCGGGGGTTAAAAAAGCATCAGTAGCTTAGTGGTTAAGTAGTCAGCATTGCGATCGAGAGGTCCCAAGTTCGAATTCGGGTCATTACACTACCGACGTGAAACCACTCCTAACACAAGTAATTTAGCATAGATGGGATAGAGGGGTTAGCAGGAAAACTAGTAATTTAGGTTGCTAGTACTTTAAAAAAATGCATATGTTCAGAAGTAAAAATAAATTTAGTTCTCAATCAAGTGAACTAAAAGTAAGTCGCAAAGAATTGCAGAAGTTATGAACAATTTAACATTTCATAGAATTTATTTTAACGAATAAATTAAAATAAGAATGGTCTTAAGTAGTTATTTTCTTAGAGTTTCTTTTCTTATTTATCTTCTTCATTTACCTTATCTTTTTACTTTACACCTTTTCCTTTGGAAGTAGTAAAGCAAGGATGGCACTTGCAACATCAAGTGAACCGTGTGCTTCTATTAGGATACCTTTACCCTCTTTTGGTAAAGTACCATCTTTGGTCTTCATAGATCATTGTTTCCCAGAAAAGAAATTTGCTTCGAACTTCACGTGACTCAACAGGTATATACCTAATTGTTGAACTTAAATAACTGCATTATAAAGTACATACGTACGTACGTTAATGAGTTCTTGAAGTGGTTAGTCAAGAACTTAAAATAAATAAGTTCTAAGGCGGAGATGTGTTAACAACCAACTCTTGCACCTAGTGTCTCGCACTCAAAGTTAGTGTTAGTTGTAGTACGTGTTTAACAGACTGTCTACGAGTTCCCTATCGTTGACATTAAATATATCGAAGCTAGATCTTATGGTGGCTGCACACACTCGTCGAGATGACCCGAGAAAGCCGAGAGCGAGAATGTACACGGTGCTCTCATCTTATCTCGTTCTCGCGTCGGTCGGTCTCGATTACTAGTCGGTTTTTTGCGCCGAGTCAAAGGATTTCGTCATTAATTAATGCGGGAATCTGCAGTACAACTGACAGAACGAATCTAATAGCTTGGATTGTACTTTAAGTGTTAACTGATTATCAATAAACCTGTTTCATTAAATATGTGTGTAGTATTTTAATTGCCTCACATTGTCGAAATTAAAAGTAGAGTTTTTAGCTCGGGTGAGAGTCACCCATTTCACCCTTAAACTATTGGCGCTCTCACTTTGTTCGAACGCCAGAAATATCTCAGGTGAAATGGGTAACTTTCAACCCTTGTCTAATCTACTATTAACTCGATCTCACTGTACCTCTAATCCTGTTTACTGTTAATGGACAAACTCGCTGTCGATATTTTTATTATACGACAAAAGAAAACAGATAAAAACTGGACACATTATTTAGTAGAAGACTAGCTGTTGCCCGCGGCTGTTGCTACGCGTTAAGTTTGGAATAGATCAAGGTATGTTTATTACAATCACCGAACAACTCACCGAAGCGGGATAGAACTCGACCCCACCAGGCGAGGCCGCGGTGGCGGCCAAAGTCCGCCGGCAACCCTGGGGTTACCCTTTCTAGGGCTTACCCAGGGTGCCCGGCAACGGACACTTGGGGAGGACACCATGCGGTTTTAGTCGATACACGACATAACCACCATACCATACCATAAACCCCGCTGGCCGGCGGGGGGGTATCCGAAGGGATTTCGGCACGTAAAAAAAAGGTATGTTAATTTCTGCTGTCTCGATAATTAAGTTATTTTATTTAACGGGCCGGATGAGATGATATAATAAACTAGTTTTACATTGAAAATTCGTTCGAAATAAATAAAGAAATATGTAATATCGAAATCAATTCTACCCCATTCCTTAATATAATAGCGTGATGACATTCATTATAAAATGTTTGTGCGTCTCTAATCAACTATCTTTTAGACGTGTTTCAAGACTTTACTGCTCATTACTCATTACTCAGGTATAGCGTGATGAGTTATAGTCCGACTTTTGACCTTTTCTGAGTTTGGCTAAAGTAAAAAAAATAGTAAAGATCTACCTAGTACTATTAAAGTTGTCATCAATAATAGTTTAGACCAATTTTGCTCTACTGCTCCTATCATACCTATAATAACTTGATGATATGTAGCGCAGTTTCGTAGCGAAGAAAGTTCATGCCAAATTTCAGCCAAATCTGTTCAACGGTTTACAAGTGATGCTCGGACATCGATATTAAGCGGTCCCGTACGTAGTTTCGAATGACGTTGCAGCGATAGGTCATTGTGGCGAAAAACTTTTAGCGTGGTACGCTGGAGCGAAAAGTCATTGAAGCGAATTCTACCAGGGCGAATGACACCGCAGCGACAAACAAACATTGTACTATACAGTGTAATAGGGTTAGGTTAGGATAGGTTAGAATTGTGACCACACAACGCACGAGCCGAGCGAGCGAAGCGAGCGTGCCGCGGTAGCGGCCGGCGAAGTGCCAGAAACGAATCGAAAACGAAAAAGGTCATGAACATAACCGTAAATCAGTCGTACTGTATAGTACAATGTTTGTTTGTCGCTGCGGTGTCATTCGCCCTGGTGGAATTCGCTTCAATGACTTTTCGCTCCAGCGTACCACGCTAAAAGTTTTTCGCCACAATGACCTATCGCTGCAACGTCATTCGAAACTACGTACGGGACCCGATAATAAGAAGCAGACAAACAGACAAAACGATAAACAGACAAAAAGGCAAAAAATCTAGAAATCACCTGAACATACAGTTATAGAGGAACAAAAATCACAAAATAAGGATCTTATAGACTTGTTTTGGCTTGATTTCTTTCATTATCATCATATCAGCCGTAGGAAGTCCATTGCTGAACATAGGCCTCCCCCATCGACTTCCATTTCGACCGGTCTGTAGCGGCCTGCATCCACTGAGTCCCTGCGCTCTTTGTTAGGTCGTCTGTCCACCTTCCTACGCTGCCCTTGCCGTTACATGGTCTCCACTCAAGAACCTTTCTGCCCCACCGGCCATCGGTTCTCTGAGCTATGTGCCCTGCCCACTGCCACTTCTGCTTGCTGACTCGCTCTGCTATGTTGGTAACTTTAGTTCGTCTACGGATCTCCTCGTTTCTGATTCGATCTCGTAGAGAAACCCCAAGCATAGCCCGTTCCATAGCTCGCTGTGTGACCCCGAGCTTCCTTATGAGGCCCATAGTGAGAGACCACGTCTCGGCACCGTAGGTCATCACTGGCAACACGCATTGATTTCTTTGGGTATATATATTTTGGTGCCACTATAACTGATCAATTTCATAAGAAAAATAATACTACGAAACACAATATCATCAATATATATTGCATTGTAAACCAATATTCATTTGCTATAACTTTACACACAGTCACGAATTTAGTTTTTTCCCTAGCCATAAATAAAAAAAATATTTGTGCAATTCTGAATATTCCAAATTTATCTTCTAGCAAATGTTGTTCATCATACTGTCATTTCGCCTTTACGACTTATTATACTCAAACATAATATAGTAAAACGCGTTTAGTGATGTAAAAAAACC
This sequence comes from Cybosia mesomella, assembly GCA_946251805.1. Taxonomy (NCBI): domain Eukaryota; kingdom Metazoa; phylum Arthropoda; class Insecta; order Lepidoptera; family Erebidae; genus Cybosia; species Cybosia mesomella. Next base: position 4,529,527 of record OX276402.1, on the reverse strand, counting down.
GCGAAAAACGTTTTGAGATTACGATCCTCATACGTTCTATGGTATAAAATTCTTATATTTGCGACCAAGTGGATATTTAAGACAGGATCAGTTTTATTTAACATTTCTGAATAAAAACGGCGATAGCCCAGTGGTGTACGTAACGGACTGCCGAGACGGGGTCGACCCGGGCATACACCTCTGACTTTTCGTAGTTATGTGTATTAAAAAAATGTTGATTATCGCTCGCTTAGTAATGTGCCCGGTAGATGGCAATAGGCTCGCCCCCTATTACATTAGGACCTAAACATAACTGGCGAATCGTGGGTATGTAATACACCTCTGCCTACCCCTTTGGGTATATAGGCGTGAAGTTATGTTTATGTTCTGAATATGATAAAATATAAATATTAGTTCCTTTTGATGACGGTGAATCAAAAAAAGAAATGAGTATAAGTAAGATTTTATTTTTTTCCTTTCCTAGTAACCACACCAATAACTACCCATAAATATTCAAATTCATGACCATCCAAAGGTTGCCTATAAGAAAATTTCATTTAGCGATAAGGCCGCCATTTGTACACATCAATCAATCAATTAGCCTATTGCAATCCACTGCTGGACATAGGCCTCTCCCATTGTACGCCATAGCACCGGATCCTCTGATCCTGATTGGTGTACAATAAGGTTTATTTCAATTCTATTCTATTCTAAGAAATCGAAATCACTTATATAAATAATGAAATCCTACTTCTTACTTATATTATAAAATGTAAAAGTTTGTAAACAATCACGTTCTTTTTCTTAAAAACAGAATATTAGTAACCGAAATTACTAATATTCCCCCTAACCCCTCCAGCTAAACAAAATTACTAACGGTGGAATAGATCAAAATTCAACGTGAGTGAAGCCACGGGTAAACCTAGTATTATTATGAAAAATAGATAAAAGTTACCAGATCTTAAAATAATATTTAACATTTTCAAAATAAACAATATTTACATTACACAATATCGCAGTTTTCGGTCGCTGAACCTGTCTGAGAGAAGAAAAAAAATCAGCATTGTCAAATTCTACAAGCTGATGCTCATAAATATATCTTTCAAAATGTAAACCGCAGTAAGTTGGCAACAGTCTGGCACTTATGACTTAGAGGCTTGTGACAATGTTTGGCGAGAAATTTACGGCTGGCCATTACGGTGACGTCACTGTAGGCGGTATTTCGAACAAACGACTTTTGTTACGGACTGGAGAATAGTAGAATTATTATCGTCTATGGGTCGTTTCATTTTTCTTACGAAGTGATTAGAGTAAAATTATTGAGATCATTATTAGTTTCCTGTTATGATGCGATAAGGGTGCTAATGCTTCGGTTGCCCCTAACTTAATGATCATTATTTTATTGATTTTCTTTCCATTTTCTTTCCGTTGAGAACTAGAATACTGCATAATTAAGTATATATTGCTAATTGGTTGCAGCTAGTTCAATTCAAGGTATTTTTCCTTCTGCAGCCTTGACCTCAACTCGTATTCAGCTACTACATCGTTATATTTTCTAATAAATAAATAAATAATAAATAAATAAATAAAAGTTTATTGCAAAGCTACAGAACAGTATTTTACATTGCACCCACAAAATATTTATACTAATGGGGATGCCGACGCAAAACTAATTATAGATGGCAGCAGCAAATGACCAAACAAAACAACAAATAATAAGGAGGCCATAAACAATAACAAAGATGCGCCCTCTGTAGGGATAAAAGCGCAGTCGGCATCGCCATTGCACGTCCATGAAGGTCAAAGGATATTACATAACATTTTTTTTTGTTGTTCTCCGGACACGGTCAATAATATTGAGTCAAACCTGTTAAAAATATCTTATGACGTCAAGTTATTGATGGTTATTTGACCGTGTCTGGAGCCCACACAATTTATTATCTGTGTCTCAATACACATATTTTATTTACTCTATGACCAAAATAATATACTCTGTGTCTATGACTGACCTCTTGACGTGGCGCCATGTGCTGTCAAAAGTATTAAAGGGTTATACATTAACAAATATGATTACAAAATTTCTGTTCGCTGAGCTTGCAAAGGGCCGACATTCAGCAAAACAATGATAGCGATGTCATTGCATATCACAGTAACTGATTTTCAATGTCCGCCTCAAGAGGACACACCCAACGACGCGAGACAGCATGTAAGTCACTCAAAGATTATAAATTGATAACAATAAAAACAATTTATACCACCAGATCAGATATTCGTCAACCAGATATTGATCATGTGCTTATTAACGCTAAATTAACCGAAACATTTCACGCTCAGGTCAAGAGTCTCGCTCATTCCGGACCCATACATCACAATGTACCTACCTACATCATAAAAAATATCAGACCTGGGCAACCGTTCAACCTTGCAGATATCAGGCACAATCATCTCTTCAAGGTAAGTAGGTATTAACATAAGTACATTTATTAACCTAGTTTTAAACTTGTATAATCTATACAATACCTAATAATTTTTTTTTTTTTGTTATGGCTGGTTCTTAACCACGGTCCAAAGTCCCATTCTATCCCCATCCCCATCTAATGTACATATTATTTTAAGAGAAAGGCCTTTTCAACCGCTCGCTCGGCAGCATGATTGCGGCAATGGTGCGGAGCGCAAGCGCGTGGGTTCGCCGCCACCTCCTTCTGCGAGCATATAATGCTCGCGAAGGAGATGGCGGAGCGCGCCCGGGAGAGATTTAGAACTCTCCCGGCCCGCCAAGCCCGCAACTTGATCACCGCGCGTCGCAGGCGACTCAGGCGCCGGAGGTCGCTTAACGACCTCCGTCCTCCATGAGCGCAGGCCTGGGGGGGCGACTAGCACCCCTCCCCCAAACCGGGGCAAGACGGGGACACCGTGATTCCCAAACCCGAGGGGGCCATCTCGAAACCAGACATGGCCCAGGGTCAGTCGGGGTGCGAGGGATATGCTCTATGGGAACCTTACACCCCGGTGTCTGTAGACCCGAGACGGTGTGCGGTTTTAGTCAGTTCAAGCCCGACATAACCGCCCCCCGCTGGCCAGCTGGTCCGAAGAGATTTCCGCACGAAAAAAAAAAAGGCCTTTTCAACCGGACTGACTCATTAGAACAACCAAAACTATACCTACGAAGCTTTTATTATATTTAGTCCATCAAATTGACTGCACCCCGCCTGATGGTAAGCTGAGGTGAAGTCCAAAAAGTAGTGGCCACCATTTCCAGAGATTGGTCCCTAGAATGGTGGCCCCTACCTAGACGGCCTCAACAGATGTTATTTCACGCCCGCTTAAGGTAGAAGATAGAAGGGAACACGTGTGTGGGTAGAGCGTTCCAGTGCTTTATGGTTCGACAAAAAAAGGAGTCACCAGCTAGGTCTCGTCTAAATCTTCTGTCTTCTCCCTTTTCGACTTTTTAATTTTATAATAAATTTTAAAAAGCAGTCACACTGTGACGTTGCTCAGTGATTTTAGGTCTTTGATTAAATTATATTTTTATTTTCACAGTATATCGAAATAGAATAATTAAATTTTATAATTTATTCATTCCTATTAGGTTAATTATTACCATAAATTCAACATATTCTCAATTTTCATAATTTTCTATCCATTAGAAATTACTTCGTAAACAACTTAATACAACGACAACAAACAATTGTTATTAATTTGAGAATTGTATTTTCAATATCTGCTCAAGTTTTCACTTTGTTTAAACACCAATAAGGCATTTGTTGTTGCGTACAAAGTTTGTTTTGAATATTACAGAGCTAGGTATTCATTTTGTTTAAAGTAGCGTAAATAAAGAGCATCTAATATTATCGTTATGCTAATCTTTCTTACCATTAGATTTAATTATTGGTTTATTACTATTTACAGCCTGGGGGGGTTCTGGTGGTATATACTCACCTGATAGAGTTGGAGAGAGCTCAGCGAGCCGTGCTAAAAACTATGATTCATAAAACCTTCCGTTTTCCTACTAACTTGTTGTACAAAGAAACTGAGCTGCTCAGCGTCAGGAGGATTTACATCCTAAGAATCACTTTGCTAATCCATAAGCAGGTGATCAGCTCTAGTTACCATGGGGACATGATCTTGAAACGGGTTTACAAGCTTCCTCTTACTGTAGTAAAAACGGAATTCGCAAGACGTTTTAATGCCTACATGAAGCCTCAGATATACAACAGAATAAATAAAATCTGCTTCATAGGTAAATTGTCAATGAGTGAAGCTAAGGAACTTATTCTGAAACCCTCACTTACCTGGTCCTATGAATACACGGAAAGCTTTTTAAAACCCTTGAAGTGAGGTCTGAAATTAAATGCTTTGACCTCTTGGATTGCATGTTGCTTAGATTTTTATATAAATAAAACTTTCGTGTAAGCGTTAAAGACACTTCAACTATATCTTACCTGCTGTTGGAAATGCAGAAATGGAGAAAATAAAAAAAAGGTTTCCTACAGGACAGGCTTTGCCTAGTGTAGGAAGCTTTTGGCAATACCGGACTTGTTCCTATCTAAAACTGTTGTATGCGCTCCCGGTAACACATGTAAGTAATAAGCAGTTTTGTAATGGCAAATAAATACATTTTACCTTTTTTTTTAGTTTTATTAATTGGTAGTACCTTTCTCAGTATAAATGGCGACCAACCCAAGGAGGTGGAGAAATAACCAAGTGCTATTCTCTTTCTTAAAAAAGATTTGGTTAGCATAAGGTGATTTGTAAAGGTGCAGAACAGAAAGGAAGAGAAAAAAGCTATGTTTAAAAATGATTGTAAAGTCATTCAATATTTCCGTAATACGCAAGAATTACGGAAGATGGCTCCAGCGTCGCCTTGAGACGTATATAATATAGTGGAGAGTTTCGAATATAACAGGCTCAAAGTGTAGAAATTATATTAAATTTCTAGTAGATATCTGAACTTTATACACTTAGTTGCCTATCCGCTGTTATTGCGTGTAAGAACTACTACTTTCTATGCCTATTTGAAGATTCTAATGCAAGAATTGGAGTTAAACTGTGCTTGAGACAGTTCCAGATGAGAGAATAAACGAGATTTGTCTATTTCTGTTAGAAGTACTGAGGGGAATCTATGACATTTAAGTGGTTCCAGACATTGACTAACAATTGAAAATGTATATATTGCTTTTAAAGATAAGCTTGTGAGATGTAGAGATTTTTATTGTTTTGTGATATGTATAGCTATAATTCATTACAATTATAGTAACGATATTGTTCATTCAACTTGAACTAAATTTATTAAGCGTAGCGAGCCGTAGGCGAGCGAAGCGTCTTTGGTTTCAAAGTTGCATTTCAAACAAATGATACTCCTCCGAGACCGTTTGACCGATCTCGATAAAATTTGCCACGGTAATCAAGTAGACATTACTGAGTGTCGTAAGGGGTCGAATGTCCAGATCGGTCTTACCATCGAGGAATAATCACCGAAAAACCAAATCAATGGAAAAAGTCGACCGGTCACGTTGACCTATTGTTGGATAGGCAAATCTCGCTACGCTTAAGTTTGGGTTGATTGCGAAGCTGGTAACCGTCCTAGTTTTATTATAGACAATGAAGGGTTCAATATCCTAAGGGAATAAATGACAAAATTATTGGGTCCGCTAACGTGTCGTAGAAATTGTTATGCTACATTGTTTCTAATTCTTTTTCATCTTATCAAGAGCCAGTTGTCGATAGATAGTCCTTACGCAGTAGGTTCTATCTTTGTATCGTTGTGGAACTAATTGATAAGGATTGTCCATCGACAAGTCCTATTGGTATGGTATGTGGACGGTAAAGGCATGTGTCGTCAAACTTAGAACTTGAAATCAGCATATTCGTTTCAATTCGATTATCAAAACCAATAAGCTGAATATATTGACGATTAATCGATCACTGCGCTGTGCGTTAACGTTGACATGACTATTTACCATTCTGAGAATTATGCAAATATAGAAAAATTTAGTAAAGTTTTTAAAAAGGGTTCACGAATTTCGTGAACCCGTGAATTTCCGTGGCGGAGGCGTGTCGTGTGTGCCCTCACACGCCTGGCAACTCACCGAAGTGGGATAAAACCCGACCCCACAAGTCGAAGCCGCGGTGGCGGCCTAAGCTCGCCGGCACTTGGGGAGGACACCGTGCGGTTTTAGTCGATACACGACATAACCACCCCCGCTGGCCGGCGGGGGGGTATCAGATGGGATTTCCACACGTAAAAAAAAGGGGTTCACGAATTTGTCAACACCTGTAGTTTGGATTCGGCCTTAAATGTACTTTTATTGGTATCCGTTCTCGAATTGCTTGCTAAGAGCTTCAATTAACAGTTCAAGAGGCTTGCGTTAGACGACTGAGTCAAGAGCTTGGTGAAGAAAGTGGTACTTCTTGACTCTTGACGTTCTTTATTTTACGGTACCATTGGTATCAGACCATTATATTTGAATTCAAAGTCTATTTAAAACTACTCATATATTACAAAATTTTGTCAGAATTAAGGCAAGCTCTTATGTCTAAACAGCCTTTAAATTTGTGTCAAAAATATCCTATTGCTATAAGTGAAAAAAAAACATCTTTAAAAATAAATATATTTAACCCCACTTTAGAAGTTTACATAAAATCCTTCAAAATTTTATTGCAGGAAAAATTAAGCTTAGTAATTATAATGGTCGGGACCCACTTGCAATGAGAACTCTGAATAACGTTGCTGAAAACCGTTTAATTCTGAAAGTTTCTCACGAGTAAGGCGCACAGGATGAGAGTGCCGTGGAAAAGTGGAAATATGAGTGTCTCTAATTTGAGCAACACTTCTGAGAAAGCTACTATAGGACCGGTTTACGAAAGTTTCTCACGCGAAGGTAAGACAAGTTAATTGTAAAATTCTGAAAAGGGACAAGAATTCACTTGAAACTTCAACGCAAAAAGTCTACATTAAAACTGACGCTTAATCGAGCATTCAAACATACACATATTATATAGCCTATGTCCATCAAATAGTGAGAGAATATTTCCAATAAGTGAGACCACTGACCAAAATGATATTCTTAAAACTACTGTTTCTGCTAAGAATATTATAAAGTAATAGTAAATAATAAAAGGAAGGAAGGAAGCAAAACGTGATGTCTGTGTGTGTCTGGACATATTTTACCTAGTACACAAAAACCGCTAGCCGCCTTGTAAACCTACGGAGGCCCTCGATGTTAAATCAAACCAGAACTGAGATTCTACTCATTTTAGGAGAACATAGTATAGGGAGGTTTATTTTGGTACTAGCTGCGCCCGCGCCTTCGTCTGCGTGGATTTCGATTTTTATGGTTTTAATTCTTTTGCGCGGAACCCCTTACTTTTCTAAAATAAAAGTTACGCATTATATGCTATATATATAGCATATAATACATATATATATATAATATATACGCTATGTTACGTATTATAATATTAACTGTCTACCAGTGAAAATCCCGTGAAAATCGGCTCAGTTGTTCCAGAGTAAATCAGATTTTATTCACAATTTTGTGGGTTTTAATTTTTTTGCACGAATCTGTGATTCTTTTTTAAAATAAAGTAGCCTATGTTACGCCTTGTAAAGTCCAGTAAAAGTTCCGTCATAATTGTCCCAGCCCTTCCAGAGATTCAATCCAATTCGAAACATACAGAAATACAGACAAACAGACAAACATTCTAAAAATTGTATTTTTGTTTTAAGTATCATGTATACATTCATGTGCAATCATTAAAAAATCTATTGTTTTAGTATTACAAACAGACACTTCAATTTTATTTAATTATATAGATGTCAGAAAAAATGCGGCGATAGCCCAGTGGCGTACGTAACGGACTGCTGAGCCGAGGTCTCGAGTTCGATCCCCAGTCGCCCCGGGCACACACCTCTGACTTTTCGTAGTTATGTGTGCATTAATAAATGATAATTATCGCTCGCTAAATAATGTGCCCGGTAGATGGCAATAGGCTCGCCCCCTATTACATTGGGACCTAAACATAACTGGCGAATCGTGGGTGTGTAATACACCTCTGCCTACCCCTTCGGGGACACAGGCGTGAAGTTATGTTATGTTATATAGATGTATACATAATGAGAACTTGATGTAGGCTTAACCATGTAGTGTGGTATACGGATTTTTCTCTTGCCATTAATAAACCCATTTCTGAATTAAAAAATTACTGTTCATAACCATTATTTTGTATTGTAACTCGAGCCAGTTGTACTTTAAAAGGAATTCAAATAACAACTATAACTGAAGAGGTTTTGGTAAAGTACGCCTACGATAGTTTCACCATGTTATGTACAGTCGTGAACATTTGGTGTGTGTTTGACAGGACACCCGACCTCTTAAATTCCCTTGGAGAAATGAGAAGTGTGCCTGTTATATAAAACTCTTATCTACTACAAAAGACGTCAGTAAATAGTAGACCACATTATTTTTTAGGGTTCCGTTAACAAATGGCAAAAAACGGAAACCTTATAGATTCGTCATGTCTGTCTGTCTGTCCGTCCGTATGTCACAGCCACTTTATTCCGAAACTATAAGAACTATGCTGTTAAAACTTGGTAAGTAGATGTATTCTGTGAACCGCATTAAGATTTTCACACAAAAATAGAAAAAAACATTTAATTTTGGGGTTCCCCATACTTAGAACTGAAACTAAGATTTTTTTTTCATCAAACCCATACGTGTGTGGTATCTATGGATAGGTCTTCGAAAATGATATTGAGGTTTCCTATATCATTTTTTTCTAAATTAAATAGTTTGTAATATAAATTAAAAAAAAAATGTGATCTAAACTTCCACCGAAAATTGGTTTGAACGAGATCTAGTAAGTAGTTTTTTTAATACGTCATAAATCGTAAACCGCAATTTAGCTTTCATTCAATCAACTCAAATATAAAATTTTTAAAAAAAAACAGTATTATGTTACTTGCTGCTACGGAACCCTTCATGGGCGAGTCCGACTCGCACTTGGCCGCTTTTTTATTATTTGAGGTTTAAATATTTCCAATATAGGGTTAAATAATATTCACTTAAATATACTAAAATATTTACTAATATTTTTTTGAATATTAGTAACTGAAATTGCTAATATTCCTCCTAACTCCTCCAGCTAATTCAATTAAATTTTTAAGCATTTTGTATGCTTACTTTTTTCTAAAGATTTAGATCGGAAAAAGAGAACATCTACATCCTCCAGCTAAGCTAAATTGCTTGTGTTAGGAGTGGGTTCACGTCAGTAGTGTAATGACCAGGATTGGAACCCGGGACCTCTCGAACCTTAATCACTAAGCTACCGACGCTTATAAATATACCTTTTTTTTTCGTGCGGAAATCCCTTCGGATACCCCCCCGCCGGCCAGCGGGGGCGGTTATGTCGGGCTTGAACCGACTAAAACCGCACGCCGTCTCGGGTCTACAGACGCCTCGGTTTTTATAAATATACCTGTAGTATAATAGTTATTTATGCAACTGTGGTATAATGAGGGGTATTAAAACATGAATGTGGGTGGTGATAATAGTATCACATGAGTGTTTTAATACCTAATTATACAGTTGCATACAAGACTTTATCTACACCCATGATAAACTAATAATACATCTTCAGAGAATGATGTACTACCCTTTGATATTTTCCAATTCATGAAATCTTGGTACGCCTTTTCATACTGTTTTCTAGATTTTTCGGGTAGTAATTTGTTAGAAATGTCCTTTGCTGCATTCGAAATGTCTGGAGGTGTGTTATCAAAACTTGAATCGCTCATTTTCGTAAGTAAGCAAAACAATTTGCAAAAATAATAGCGAAGAAAAATAGCGAGAATTCGAATTCGAACGAATAAGCTTTAATTTTTTTTTACGGCGCGCCGCGCGCCGCTGTGGTAGTGTAATGCAACGCGCGTGAATGACAGCGCGTTCTTTTTTTGAAATTCATACAGATTCCACGCATCGAGTGCTAAGAATTTGGCTGTCTGATGAGTAACCCTTTGCGCGGCAGAGATTGAAAAAGCGAAAGGAGTGTTATTATGAAATTTCATACAACATTATAACACCCGTTCGGATGATATTATGGTTATTATGACATTGGATGTATTAATGTTGGCAATAAGCTAACTGTTTCAGAATCTATTATAGAGGATTTAAAGCATGGGTGTAGATAAATACTCTTAAGTTATTTTGCCAAACTACAACAGTAAGTACCCTAGTTTTTTTTCGTGCGGAAATCCCCCGTATATCCCCCCCCCCGCCGGCCAGCGGGGGTGGTTATGTCGGATTTGAACCGACTAAAATCGCACACCGTCTAGGGTCTTCAGACGCCGGAGTGCAAGGTAGCCCATAAGGCATTTCGCTCTCACCCCGACTGACCTAGGGCCATCTCCGGTTTCGAGTTCAGTTCTACTGCAAAACCTCAACGATTTCAGAGTGTACTGGTATTATATTATGAATGATTAATATTTAGGCTTAAGGAGAATTATCTCTTCCATCACAATCGGGATAAGGTTAAGAGATAACTCTTTACCTTAGTTACAGTGTACTGATTAGCTTTTAACTTTCCCTTGGCAAGATCAATCGCGTGTTTCATATACTTCTTCGTTATATTCTTTAGAATCCTTTGATGGATATCAAAGAGGGAAAGTCAAACCAATTAAAGGTCAGTGACACTGAATTTTATCCATGGTAATAGTTAGTGAACTTTAGTAGCATAAAATACAACAGTCAAGCACTTTTGCCATCAGAAATATAAAACTATTGGTCTCCCAGAACAATGGGGACGAACACAATGGTATCACCACTGAATAGCAGACATAATTATAACCATGCATCACATGTTTTATGCCCCGCTGTCGTTTGCATTAAGCGTTGTACGGACTAAGCGTTCCAATGTACGCGTAATCTAGGTATGATGAATACGCGTACAGGCACAGAATAAATTATAGTACAAGTAGGCACAGAATAAATAGTACAGGGCATAATGTATTACTGGATTATGAACGCGTGATGGCAAGTTGAGTCGCTTTGACGCTCAACGAAGAGCTGACTGGCGACGGCTCACCGCGAGGCGGGAATCGACACGCGTACTCAAATTGTGTATGGGTATTGTAGGTAAAGATATTCGTTTCTGTGTACGCGTAACCTACTACGCGTACATTATATAAGGTTTTCATGTTTGCAGGCATCTGTCGCCACTACCTTGTACGAAGCTTGCATCCACTAGCAACTATCATCGTGTCAGGAATATGTAACTACAGTGTCACCAATGTAAGCATATTTTGTGTTAAATATTCAGAAATTTCTTTTTTTTTCAGACGTTTTCATTATAGAGTAAGGATTATGATATTTTCTTGAGCTCGTTTTTTTTTCATTCCTAACATCACAATCTGAACCACAACAATTAATATCCATAGATATAGACAATTTATTCAAGGTAATTTACATGGGTAAGTACATAAGTCACCCTTTCAGTTGACGTCATTGGGGAGGAATTCTTTGGCGCCTAAATAATTGTAGGTTTGTGCATCTATATATTTTGTAATATATTTTAAAAGATATTTTCATTTTATAAAAAAAAATGAAAGGCATCTTATTTGAGTATACAATAAAGTGAAACACACAATAACGCAACAAAATATATTGTGTTTTGATAACAATAAAATAAACTTGATCAGAATACAGTCTACAAATGTTCTTTTGAGAGATCCAATAATGTAAATTATTATCCTTAAATATTTCAAAGCCATAGCTGGCCTAGGGTCGGCCAGGTGCGATGCAGTGGCCTTACACCCGGGCATTAGAGACCCGAGACGGCACGGCGTGCGAGTCGGTTCCAACCGACATTACTATCGTCAATGGCCAGTGGTGGAGTAACCGCGGGGAGTTCCGCAAAAAAAAACACAAAATAGGCGGAGACAAATCTAAAAAAACTAAAATCATGAACATCGGTCCATCCCTTCTCAATATGTCTCCGGTCATCACTGACACGAAACACGACTTTGTATATATAGATTCAATTCAGCACAGTACAATATAACCGCAAGCTTAACTCATAACCACAGAACACACTACCATAAATCCCCTGAGCATTCTCAAATTATCACCCCACTTGTCACTATCAGAAACAGTAGTAAAGGAAGTGCTGACACTCAAATGGAAACATCACGCAGTAGCTACCTTGCGCGACATTTAGATTCACCACTTTCGGTGCAACGTCCAACGGAGACTCCTCATGAATAAATTTTACATGTTGTTTTCAAACTAGCTATTTGACACGAATTTTATTCGCTTCGATGTTTTTACTCCAAGCGTGGGAAAAATAACTCTACGTAAATTTGAAATACATGCACGTTATTTAAAGGAAAGAATTAGCAAGCCCGACATAACCTCCCCCGCTGGCCGGCGGGGGGTATCCGAGGGGATTTCCGCACGAAAAAAAAAAAAAAAAAAAAAAGTACGTTTTTCTTTCACTAGCAGTTGCCCGCCACCCGCGTCAAATTCTAATACCATAATACCACCTTCAGTTTGATATTTTTAATTTTCTTTCACACCAAACTGGTTTTGACGATAACTAACGCAAAAATACGCTATCCAATTTGGTGCAATGCGCCTATGAACATTTTGGTGATGAATTTTTATTTGTCTAACTTTTATTTTATTTGTTTAACTGTCCCTTCATTTACTTTCGGTATATTATCATAACAATGTGATAAATTCAACGGCTTCTTGAATCAAAATGTCAAGAAATAGTATTGACAAATACTAGTGTTGTTATTTACTAGTAGTGTTAAATACTACTTTATACCTTATGGGCAACCTTACACCCGGCGTCTGAAGACCCGAGACGGCGTGCGGTTTTAGTCGGTTCAAGCCCGAAATAACCGCCCCCGTTGGTCGCCGATATCCGAGAATTTACTGGTGGTAGAAATTTGATGACAAAAATTTGTCACAAAATTCGGCCGGGTAGGTACCACCATGCACGATTGCGAAAAACCCTCCATAGTAATCCAATTTCGGTTTGATTGCGTTCAGGCGTCAGCAAGTGCATAGCCGGGCAGGGGGATTGTGGTCGCAGCACTAGTGGTACCGGTTCGTGTCACGCGGTGCTGCGGCGACGACAATCCTCTTCTGATGAGGCCGTCAAGCTGAGTGCCACCATTGTTAACATGGTACGTGTATGTAATGGTGACCCTCTTTCCTGAGACTTTACCTTCAGCTTACCATCATGCGAGGTGAAGTCAAATTGACGTGTCCTAAATATTAAAAAAAAAAAACAAAAAAAAAAATGTACGTCTATCTAAATATAAAAATGATTTTTTATTTATTTATTATTATTTATCTAAAGTTTTAACTAGGAGCCAGTTGAAACCCAGTGTTAGTTACTCGTGTCTAGCATAACGCTGAACTAGCTCCATTTTTTTGCTGCAGCATCGACGATGGTTTAGTATTATTGTTCCTTTTTTCTGTACCTGCTTATCTGTTGCTCTGTTATAAGAGACCGAACTGAATGTTACTAGTGAACATTTCTGGACAGAAAAAACCATTAAAATTAGCGTGACTCGGCAATCGAACCTGAAACCCGTAGCATAATAGCCACACTCACTACCACTGCTTGATCGGGCTCACGTGTATATATAAATATTTCTTGTCTGAACTCATAACCACGAAGTTCCATGTGACAGAGAATACAGTAACCACCCTATCTCTCGTGGGTGTAGTACAATTTAGTTAAGACATAGGAAATAGGAAGCACACAGTTCATAAAGAAGTGCCCGGTTGACGAAAAAAAACTCGCCCCCCATTAGGTACTTGAAACCATAGTTATCGAAACATTGATGTTAATATGTTTTTACATATTACACAACGCCATCTAGACCCAAACTAAGAAGAGCTGGCATATGGGTTCTAGAATGCAGCCTTAGATACATTTTTTTTTGTAAATAAATACATATTGTACATAAAAATACCCAGACCAATACAAATATACATATTTGCAATGAGCGGGAATCGAACCCGCGACCTCTGAATTAGCAGTCGAAAGTTCTACCGCTACGCAACAGAGGTCGTCACTTCCACTACCATTACTTATTATACAGGCGTAAGTACTTATAGTGTTAAATAAACATAACATAACATAACATAACATAAACTCACGCCTATATCCCCGAAGGGGTAGACAGAGGTGCTAGCACTAATAGGTGGCGAGCCTATTGCCATTAACCGGGCACTTATAAACCTGCGATAAATACACACATAACTTCGAAAAGCATCGAAAAGTCATTGGTGTGTGCCATGGTAAACCTGGGATCGAACCCGAGACCTCGTCTCAACAGTCGATTACTCATACCACTAGGCTACCGCGGTTGTTAAATACTTCTAATAAAATTCATTAGTACATCACTAAATCACTATCTGCACTGAAAATTCAGTTTTAGCTTATAGCAGACAATAGCTGAAGTAAAATAACAAAGTCACTAACAGGGGATTGTGGTGAAATTGCAGAGTGCGGATCAATCCATTCACCTAGATGTAGCCGGTAGCCACTGGTCTGATGGCTCGTTTAGAACTGAAGGAGCGTTAGTTTTAACAGTTTGTAAGCTCTTTCGGCTTTAGTCCAACATTTTTAATTGAAGTTGGAGATTAAACTGTAAATCGAAATTGGTTTACAAATATTGGGAATATTATCGTGTGTTTCGTGTATCGTGTATCGAATGTTTGTGTTTATGACCAGCAACATTATCAATGATACGTTTTTTACAATATTTCAAATCGATACGTAACGTATTGACGTTCGTCACCGATTCTCATTAACGGACTGCTGAGACGAGGTCTCGAGTTCGATCCCCAGTTGCCCCGGGCACACACCTCTGACTTTTCGTAGTTATGTGTGCATTAATAAATGTTAATTATCGCTCGCTTAATAATGTACCCGGTAGATGGCAATAGGCTCGCCCCCTATTACATTGGGACCTTAACATAACTGGCGAATCGTGGGTGTGTAATACACCTCTGCCTACCCCTTCGGGGATACAGGCGTGAAGTTATGTTATGTATGTTATGTCAATTAAAGTTATTACCAAGAACAATCTGCTAGTACAAATTTAATAGTTTTATAACTTTAACGACTCCATTTACGGCGTTCGTATGAGAATTTTGTTTCACTGTTCCAATTTATATTGAGCCATTATGAATTTTACATTGTCAATTCATTTTTTGAATTTTATTTTCATGAATCCGATATTCAGTGTTTGACATGGATTTTATTTATATTTATAAAACGACACTAGCCCCGCTGAACATCATACTTCCGACTAATATTATAAATGTGAGTTTGTGAAGATTTTTGTATGTTTGGATGTTTGTATGTTTGAACGCTTGGAAGTTTCGATATTTGTTACTCAATCACGATCTAATGGCTGAACGGATCTGACGGAAAGTTGGTATACGGCTAAATTATCTGTTAGATAATTTCCTTGAAATAAGTTCCGCGGGCAAGTTAGTACTTTCATATTTTATAAAGGTTTCACCAGTTCGTGCTTCTGTGGTGAAGATGGTTGTGTGTACAGGTTCCTACCAATAAATTTGTGGCCCAATAATACCTCACCTGCTTAACAATGGACTACGCTGTCGCAGGCGTTCCTATGTTAGGAAGTAAGACAGCAGTCGCTGCCGGAAAAGATGACATATCAATCAATCCTTCTGCTCCTCTTGGTTTTGACAAAGAACAGCACCTGTATTTTTACTGAAGTCCCACTAAAAGCATTTATATTTACTGCAAAAATAAAAGCATGTTTACGAACAGTTCTCTTAAAAACTCTCAATTATGTAACTACATCATTGTTGTATGGACGATGTATGCTAATGCACTCCCGAGTGCACCGTACGTGTGAATAAAAGAAGAATATTCAAAACAGACAGACGCTAGCTATGGAAATCAGTAAAATGATAACATTATTTTGAAAAGCAGTAACGACACAAATTGCCTAAATAATCTATACATCTATACATATATATAAAATTAGAGTGTCTGTTTGTAATATTGAAATAACCGTTTTATACTACATGTACACTTGTGGACACATCTATTGGCCCACCTTGCATTTTCAGTTTCGTTTAGTCCTAGCTAAAAATTTATATTAGGTCGAGCAAAAAGTTTTTATGCAGTTTTGAACCAGGCACATTCATAATCTAATTCAATAGTCTTTTTTTGAATTTCGAACACAGAATTTAAAGAAACAAAACACAATTTGGAGCCTGTTCGTTGATATCAAACAATCGAATACTAAGAAAACTTGATTTAATTCTTGAAAGTGTGATTTTTCTCTTTGATTTTGCATCAAACATTACTTATTCTTAACATTAAGTTGAGGTTCTATCAATAATCTATGGATACTTCGCCTGAAGTCGCCGCCCAAGCTGTGGCAGCCAGAGAACTGTGAGTGCTAAACTTAATTTAAGTCGATCTGCGGTCCGAAATGTTTATCGGAGGTACCTAGAAACTGGCGGCTTTGTTCGTCGCCAAGGAAAGCCACGATCTCGGGTCACAACTGAAAGGCAGGATTGATTCATCGTGACGACCAGCTTGAGAAATCTCCACCCTACCTTCATTGAGATAAAAAACCAACTTCGGGACTTCCACGGAGTATCTGTGAGCGCTCGAACTGTTCGGAGAAGGTTAAAAGAACGCGATAAGGTACCACACCAGCTAATGGCCCCAAACTAACGCGAGCCCACCGAACAGCGCGTCTTCTTTTCGCGCGCACTCATATAAATTGGACTCAGCAGCATTGGAGCCGTGTACTCTTTTCTGATGAGTCTAAAATTACGTTACCTGGCAATGATGGAAGGAAGATGGTCTACCGACGTAAGGGAGAGCGTTGTGTATAATGCTGCTTTCAAGAGAGGGTTTCTTATGGCGGTGGCTCATAGACTGTCTGGGGTGATATATCCGCGAGCGGCAAAACTCATTTGAGGTTGTTACGGGACCACGGCTGCCAACATTAAATGCTGAAAGGTACATTCGTGAGTGCTTAGAACCTCACATGATGCCATACGTGGACCATGTGGGCCCAAATTTCCTTTATGCATGATAATGCAAGAGTCCATACGGCCGCCATCGTCAGGGAATATCTTCGGGATAGGAACATCACAGGTATGGACTGGCCAGCCAGAAGCCCAGACATGAACCCGATTGAGCACATGTGGGACGAGCTAAAAAGACGTGTTAGGGCTCGCCAGCCAGTTTCCCAGACGATGCCGGAGTTGAAAACTGCCATAGAAGAGGAATGGGAGATGATCCCTCAAAATTTCATAGAACGGTTGAAATGTATCAGGTTTCAAACTGCATCAATAGTTTTTGTTCAATCTAGCAATCATATTTAAGTAGGGGCCATCGAAACCTAAACTCTAAGGTGGGCCAATAGATGTGTCCACAAGTGTATGTGAATATATTATATACGGTACATATACCAAAATAACATTTTTTACAATTTTTGTCTGTCTATCCGTCTGTCTGTCTGTTTGTTCCGGCTAATCTCTGAAATGGCACGACCGATTTTGACGGGACTTTCACTGGTAGAAAGGTAATATAACAAGGAGTAACATAGGCTACTTTAATTTTAGGAAAAATAATTTGGGTTCCGCGCAAAAAAACTAAAACCCTAAAAATCTTAATCCACGCGGACGAAGTCGCGGTCACAGCTGGTTTCTTCATATAAATGGGACCCGAGATATGATATCTGGGTCCGGAAAAAATGTTTCAAAGATTTCTGTAAGAAAAAAATATTTCGAGATTGCTCTAAGAAAATTCTAAGTCGTATTTAGTCTGAAAAGTTTTCATTTACCGTGTCGTAGTATTACCACGACACGGGAGGACACGGCGAAATAGAAGACCAAAATATGTCTAGCAAGACGTAGGCGTGAGATACTAATCAAAAAACCACACTATAACTCTTTCTAAAATCAAATTACTTATATATATAAAGAAGTTATGTATGCATATATAATAATAAAACTCACCCTTCACGTTACTCTTACTAAATATGTGGCTAAATAAAAGAAAAATATACCTCTTCAAACTTTATTCGTCTCGTGGAATTACAGCAAGCTCCGCCTGTGGTAACTAATTTTCTGAAACAACAACTCATTTGGTTAAACTAAAAATTCAAATAGGCTTGGGCAAATATTTTTAGCAGTGCATAGTTTTAATCTGGGAATTGAAGTAAATGTACTTACATTACTCGAGTATTCTTCAAGGTGGGAAATTTAATTGAATATAAAGAGCATTCCCCCTGTAAGGGACGGGTAGCGAGTTCAAGTCCCGTTCTATTTCGTTATCGTGATGTTCTCTTTTTCCGATCTAAATCTTTAGAAAAAGTAAGCATACAAAATGCTTAAAAATTTAATTGAATTCATAATATAAGGTAGATAGGATGCAAAAATTCGATTAAAATACACGAAAATATTATTTCTTGAGGTTTTTTCGTGCACTCTAGCAGATTATCCTGTAATTAGATAAAAACAAATCCAACAATATTGTACGTAACAACTCATAAAATTTCATGTTAGGCAATAAATCACAGTCTAACTGGCAAGTAGTCCGACCGACTATTCGAATCCCAACGCTACATCAGACCACCGCTCAAACGATGTAATTGCCGACCCATTGTGAGACTTTGATGGTTGAATTGCAGTATTACCATCAACCATTACCTGCCAGTACAAATAGTTTTACAATTTTATGGTACAGACTCAATTTACGGCGTTTATACGTGAATTTTATTTGACTTTGTAAAGTTTATATTGGGGCCATTTCGAATTGTACTTTACCGGTACTATCTGAGATTATTTTCCTAGAATTTAATAGAAGAATTGAAGTTTAAGTTTATTGAATTTAATGTTCACTAGAATTACTCTTTAAATAATACATTTGCGTATAAATATTATGTGAAATGAAACCCAAGCTGCTTTAATTGATTGAAATATGAATGGGAAGCTTGTAATATGAGTGGTTCTTTGTCTTATGGCGAACCAACACTACGCTGTGTATTAGTTTTAATTATCTACTAGACTGTATTAATAAGTATATAGTCATTTGACGTGCTGTGAAGTGCTACATTTATGTATGTTAATGCCGTTGCCCTGGTACTAGCGGCTTCTTTGTATCCTTTGATGTGTGTCAAGAAGACGTATAGTATACGCGTATTTGTTATTCGCGCTTATGCGTGCAAACAAAGCAAATATAGACGAATGAGCTCTCCACACTTGATCGTAATCGACCGAATAAGGCGAATAACAAATAACACATAATGAAGTGTGGTTCCGCCATTGTAAAAAAAAACTGAGCAAATACGAGTCGGACTCGCCCATGAAGGGTTCCGTAGCAGCAAGTAACATAATAATGATCTTTTTACTTTTAATATTTGAGTTGATTGAAAGAAAGGTAAATTGCGGTTTACGATTTATGGCGTATTAAAAAAAACTACTTGCTAGATCTCATTCAAACCAATTGTCGGTGGAGAAGTTTGTAATTTACATCATATTTTTTTTTTAGTTCTATCATTCTCTTATTTTAGAAGTTACAGGGGGGGGGAGAACACATTTTGCCACTTTGGAAGTGTCTCCCGTGCAAACTATTCAGGTTAGAAAAAAAATGATAATAGAAACCTCAATATCATTTTTAACTACCTATCCTAGTTTCAGTTCTAAGTATGGGGAACCCCCAAAATTTATTGATTTTTTTTCTATTTTTGTGTGAAAATCTTAATGCGGTTCACAGAATACATCTACTTACCAAGTTTCAACAGCATAGTTCTTATAGTTTCGGAAAAAAGTGTCTGTGACATGCGGACGGACAAACAGACAGGCATGACGATTCTATAAGGGTTCCGTTTTTAGCCCTTGGGCTACGGAACCCTAATAATGCTGTTTTCTTATACTAAAGTTGTTGCTCTTAACACCGCTAAAATAAAATAATAGTTAAAATAAGTAAACAATTATTGCTAAGTATTTAATTATTCAGCAGTACATCTTACTATTCTACTGCCTACTAATTACAAATGTGAAAGTGTGTGAAGATTTTTGTATGTTTGGATATTTGTTACTCAATCACGCTCTAACGGCTGAACGGATCTGGCTGAAATTTGCTACAAGGGTTGACTATAGTCAGGTATAACACCTAGGCTACTATTTTTATCCTTGGAATATGATGATATTCCATGATCAGAATTCCAGACGGGTGAAGCAAGTATAACATAAGTTTAGACATAAAGCGTCACTCTTTATTCTTTTATTCGAAGGATAATACAATATTGCCTATATCCCCAATGAAAAGTATATGGCTCGTATAAAATATATTTCGTCAATACCTATTCGAAGGTGCCTATTTTCGAAGCGAGTCAAATGAACAATAATGTTTTATAGGTGATTGATAGTTTGATCCTGTGAGAGAATTCTTTCGGCATTGTGCTTTTATTATAATACCACTAAGTTTTATAGCTAGTGGTTCACATTTTAGCGAAATTGTACAAAAGGTATGATGACAGATTACTTTACCCTATGGTAATAAACAAGAATTACTGGTGGTAGAAATTTGATGACACAAATTTGTCACAAAATTCGGCCGAGTGGGTACCACCGTGCACGATTGCGAAAAACCCTCCATAGTAATCCAATTTCAGTTTGATTCGGCGTTCAGGGGTGCATAGCCGGGCAGGGGGATTGCGGTCGCAGCATGTGGGACCTGTGGGTGTCACGCGGTGCTGCGACGACAATCCTCCTCTGATGAGGCCGTCAAGCTGAGTGCCACCATTGTTAACATGGTACGTGTATGTAATGGTGACCCTCTTTCCTGAGACTTTACCTTCAGCTTACCATCAGGCGAGGTGAAGTTAAATTGACGTGTCCTAAATATTAAAAAAAATGCGAGTAAGTATCTAGATGAAATTGATATCACATACGCAGATTTACATCCCCTTGAAGCTGTGTTATAATCGAACTCCAACGTCAACCAATACATTAAAAAATGTAGTTATTTATATAGCGTATTTAGACACCTGCAAGGGAATCAAAATCTATAGGGCATCCAATATATCCGAGCGACCTTTTTCGGGTCGTCCCGTCCCATCTTGTCCCGTCCCACTGTAGGACTCACTTGAGGCAATCGGTCCATCGGACTAGTCCCTCCTCATCAGTGTCTAGAGATAGAGCTGGGTGACGTAACAGCGTCTTTCGCGACTATTTCATTCGAGTCCGTGAGCTTTCGAACCTGTGAGGCAGTGGAAAGATAATTCGAAACTACATACGACTACGGATAGAGCTACAGTCTGTAGACACTAGGGATCTACTCCGACTCGCACTTAACCTATTTTTTTACAGGTCAGTTCAAAAGTAAACTGTTTTCGTTTAAGATAGTTGCGTTATTATTTTGTTAGAGTTCTAGTAGTTAAGTGATTTTGTGGACATTAATCACAAGACTGCGGTAACGGCGTTCTCGATCAACTGTTGCAAATTAATTCTTAAGAAACTTTAAGTAGATTAAAAACTTACTTGCAAACAAATTAAGGTCATATTTTTAGGAGAAGAGTCTGTTATTATTGTACAGCTGTACTCGTAAATTATAAAATTATAATAGTAATGTATAAAACAAATACAAGTAATGGTATTAATGGATTTTATTGGAATGCTAATTAAGTAATGGCATTGGATTTGATGACATCGAAATTATAACTGTAACCATTCAATTAATTATTATTTATTAAATTAACGTTTTAAAAAATTAATGGCATTGAATTTGACATTTCATGATATTTTAATTGAATGAATTCGGTTTATGGTATGGAATGTATCTTTTATAATTTTGAATTGAATTGTCGTTTTTAATATATTATGTAATTTTATAGAATTTATTTTTTATTCATTTTAACCGCGTAGGTTAACACATTATGAAATTAAGCTATACTAGCCAGGTTAGCCTTAGGATAGGTGACTATTCTTAGCACATTGAAACCCCTCCGTGCCACGGAGAGGCATCCGTCGGTTCCAGCTCTCCTCTGACTACAGAACTTCGATATTGCCAATGGGTTGTGGAGTTCAGATTGTAGTCGTATCACGGAAAGTATCAGAGTTCAGCCGCCTCGTAGTTTGCCAGAAAAGTCAACCCCGAATTAGAAAAAGTACAGAGGACTTATTATGGTTCATTATAGGAAATTATCATGAAACAAATGAATGACTTATGACTTATCACTTACTGCGTTAGGTATTCATAAAACGTTGTTAATCAACGTCTTAAGCATCACTTAACTAATTACCTAATTAAGCTTTAAGCAATGCTTAAAATTTTTTGATTCATAAACGCTACTAAGGTTGCTTAGTTAAACACTACTTAACTTTTTTACTACTGGTAGTTTCTGGGTAGAAATGGTAGGAATCTGACAGTACGCGCGACGCTTTAGCCAAAAGACAAATTTAAAAAGAAATCATATTATATGATCACAGCCACTTGAATGTGAACAGGTATACCGCCGCCGAAATCTAAAATTATCCAAGTCCATTTTAATAACGAAAGGCTTTTTGACTGAACAAAGTAGCACTACACTGTCTTTCACAGTCTGTCGCAGACGAAAAAGAAGTGTCAATCTGGGTGGCGAGCTGTAACAGAACTCGCACATATCAAACATCAGCTGTTCAACGCACGTCATTTTGTTGTTTAAAAAGTTAAGAGTGGTCATGAGGTTGTTTAATGTGACAGCTAGTTAAGCACCAGTTTAAACAGTTGTTTAAATCTAAACAACGTTTATGAATGCAAAATTTTGTTAAGCATTATTTAAAAGCTTGCTTAAAATTAAGCAACGTTAATGAATAACGCCATTAGTGTTTTGTTTTATAGTAATATCAACCAATATTCAATATCATTATTATCAGTACCACCGTCCAATTTCACCGTTGCTCATCCAAATAAAAAGTAATATATGATCGCAATATATTCACGTTACACATTTTCTTCTTTATAGTACTCTATTTTATTGGTGTCGTCTTACAAAACGGATGGATAATGTAGTTCAGTTATTTGATACCTACATATGTATACCAATATGTAGAAGTATGTACGTAGTTCTTGGAATCGAATTTAATATCAGATAGTTGGTTACCTAATATTGAATCTGTGATATCATAATATATAATACACTACAAAGCTTTAGTCTAGATTTTTTACTTTTTGGAAGTGCCGTTCGGCCTACGGTATATCAATACATATTATTCTGCCTAAATCCTTTGAGATATAACAACATGATGTATGGTGGAATTGTACATCTCATATAGGTTGTGGTGGTGTCAAACTGCCTGTATGGTCGGCGAGGTCGCGCTGGCGACCAAAGTCGCTGGTTACCCTAGGATTATCCTTTCGAGGGCTTACCCGGGGTGCGCGGCAATGGACACTTGAGGCGGACACCGTGTGGTTTTAGTCGGTCTAATTCCAACACACCCATCTCATCGTACCCGTGGGGTTTACATACGTAAAAAATGGGTCCCATGGGTAGCGAGAACGGGATCAGAATTCCACGCGGGTGTAGCTGCGGGCAACAGCTGGTACAGAATAAATGATTTTTGACTTTTACTTCGAAAATTCATAGTTCTATTACACCTGGATATTCTGTTGCATACTCGTTGACCACAAGACTATAATTTAAGCAACTTATGCGGTCTCACAATTCGGCAAGTAATTACTCGACATGTCATTTCTAAGATGTCTTGTGAACTCCTGTATTGAGAATAGAAGGTTCAAAAGTCAAGTTCGAATTAATAGCACTGCACGAGGTACTTAGTTATTAGTTAAATTAAAATATAGTAATTTAAAAAAAGTTTTTATTACTATAATCGAGGCAGTCCATCTAAAGCACCCGTCCGAGTAGCACCTAGCCTAGTCCAAAGAGAACACATGCCAAAAATATTGATAGGAGCTCTTCGTAGACTAGGATAGGTGCTATTCACGCAGGTGCTATTCAGACGAGTACTCTACGTGGACCACCTCACCTAAATGCTATAAATTAACAGTTGTTTTAGGTAGATTTCGATGAAATCGATCTACCTATTGGTTTCTTGACTACTGTCGAATTTTAAAAAAAATTCTTCATAGGAGGTCTAGTTATGACCCCCTGAGTCCGAAATGACCACTGGTCAAAAAGTTTATATTTATATATATATGTATGTATGGTTCCACTTCCCAAAATTTGCGGCACTCTCACGGTCGCATTTTTGCCCCGATCGCTATCAAACTGCGATCAAAAATTGCTTGGGTGTAAACTTAGTTTAAGTTCGTGAACGGGTGGAATCCGGCCTAAGGGGACGGTAGGGCTCCACTTTTTGTGAAATCAGTTTTTCCTCAAAATTTCACGTTCCATGAAAGATATTCGAACCGTTCTAATTTTATCCCATAGTATACATGAATACTAACAACTTTTAATTATAAACCTATAAGATTAAAACTCAACTAAAAGTGGAGGGGGAAAAAACCAAAATTTTTCGGGAAAAAAATCATAACTTCTAACCGGTGAACATTCTTGATGTCGGAAACATTTTTAATCGATAGGCCATTTTTAAGTCTAAAATAAATGTCTGAAAAGTTTTTCGCTAAAAGTTACCGTTTTCGAGAAAAAAAAATTAAACATGTTAAAAATGCGCTCGGCGTGGGTCATAGAAGAAGCATAGGTCATATTAATTGCTTCACGAAATCTACCTGTGCGTTCCCCCTGCGGGAACGGATTTTTTTTAATAATATTATGTTTTGTAATAAATTTTAGTGCGGCTCCTGTACATCAGGATTAACATCAATGACCGTGAGTCTTAGACGCCTAAACAACATTATCAGAAGGAAACTATTTTTAACGGATTCTATCGAGATTTATTTGATGTTATTTTATTATTTACATTGAATCCAACGTTTCTGTTGCTTTTCAGCAGCCATAGTCACGGGGAGACTGAAGATGGTTGGTGTAAATAATAAAATAACATAAAGTAAATTGCGATAGAATCCGTTAAAAATAGTTTTATTTCAATGTGTAACATTCGCGTAAACTTCCGACAATTTCATTATCGGAAGGATTTAGCGATAAGTGCCTTTGTTTATGTTTACATCCTATTTCAAACACAATGTAAAAGTTGTTCATGAATAAATAACGAATACTTGAGAAATCCACATCCTTTCTCAGTAAGCGGGAAACAAAAGAGTCTGATGAACTACTCATAAAAGAAAAAGCACAACAGACACAAATAATATAATGAGATAAGACTTATAATATAATGGGATAAGACTTATAATATAATGGGATAAGACTTATAATATAATGGGATAAGACTTATAATACTTGTGTCAGTGAGCTATAGTAAAAATGCGTGAATGCATAGATATTGACGGCCTCTGTGGCGTAATACTGCAAATATTTGTATATAAAATATGTATGTATTTACAAAAAAAAGAAGTAAATAAATATGTTTATCCGCATTCTGGAACCCATAACATAAGCTATTTAAACTATACTAACTTTGAGTCTAGAAAGCGCTGTGTAGAATGTCGTAGAATATTTATTTATTATTTATTTACATTCAGCCCCAGTTTATACGAGATATAATAGTATGCCACTCAACATATATAATTTCTATTGCTATTCAACATAGTACATACATATACTCAAACCTTTTTCCTCTAGGGTAGGCAGATATAACAGCCATCTGCTTCTATCCTTACACACTTCACGAGCTTCCTTTACTGTCATTAAACCGTCCATGCCAACCCGCCAGTTTTAAGTGCTTTTGACCTAAATACCTATACACTAGTACCTACAAAGAATCACGGTGACTTAAATAGCTTATATAAATGCAGTCTGCACTTAAAGTTACCATGACCAGCAAGAAACTACTAAACAAATTATCTTCAAACTATCAATAATGTCAAAAATAACCGCAGTGTATATTTAAATTCAAAATTCTAACAACATTTATGTTATTCCGTTAGTTGAACCACCGAACACATTCAAGTTTAGAGTTTCGTTCACCCGATCGAGACAATGAAATTATTTCGCACGGGGTTCCCATATAATACGGTTATGAGTTGCGGCGGGAGCACTAAAAATGTTACATCCATACTTGATGCTCAGTTTAAAGCTCATCGACGTTACTTGGTAGTGTTGCGTGAAATTTTACTGCTACAAGCAAATAAATATCATTCATACATATTTTCATTTTATCACTTACAGAAGTTTATACAGTTATGTTGATACGAATAGACTTAACATCTTTGACTTCATGGTTACCTTAGATAGTAATCGTACTAATATTATAATCGCGAAAGTTAGTGAGTATGAATGTTTGTTACTCTGTCACGCAAAAACGGCTGAACGGAACTGGCTGTAGTTTAGTACAGGGATAGATTATAGTCAGGAATAACACTGAGGTAATTTTTTATCCCGTGAATAGGTTTCCATTGGTTGCGGGATCAGAATTCTACGTGGGCGGAGCTAACAGCTAAAGGATAAAATGAACTAATTATTGTAGAATTGTGAAGAAAAATAATTTGTTTATGTCCTACCCAAAACATATTATGTTACTGTGACGCGATGTGTGGCTACTTACAGAACAAGCTTAATATTTACATGGATCTAATTTATATAATGCCCAAGTCCAATTTAATTACTTAGAATGAACCTAAAATTATTTTTACAATAACGTACAAACTATAATGTAATTTTGTTGCTGTTAATGAAAACAGTGACATTATCAAATAAACTCATTTGCATCAAACGCATAGCAAATACAAGAGCTTCGATAAATTGAATATCTTCATTTACATTTAAATTAATCGAACATTTGGAAACAGAAATTAATCGAAAGTATACCAATATTAGTTAAAAAGACAAAGCAGTATGACATACTAACCTGGAAGAGATTGCTCTTAGCGAGAAAACTGCCCATTGAACATTTAAATGAAATAATTATTATTTCATTTAAATGTTCAATGGGCAGTTTTCTCGCTAAGAGCAATCTCTTCCAGGCAACCTTAGGATGGAAAAAAATCCTGGAAATTAAGATTAATTATTGAAATAAATGTCTCACTTGTACATTTCCACTATTATATTTAATAAATTACACCTGACCGGTTTCGCCTCACGGCATTTTCAAAGGGTTTTATATTTATTTATACATTACAGCCACCCAGTATAGTGAAACTCAGGTGTGGTGATGAGGTAATATAAAAACCTTTGAAAATGCCGTGAGGCGAAACCGGTCAGTAGTAATTTATTAAATATAATAGTGGAAAAGTACAAGTGAGACATTTAATTCAATATGTGTAGCAAGTTCAACCAAGTGCCATCAATCAACAGTATAAATAGTAAGATTAATTAGTTATCATCAGCCTCCTAGCGATTACTCAGTTGCGTCCAAAGTTTGATCTTTGGAGCCTGGGTGCGTTTATTGTTTTTGGTTGGTGTGTTGGCTTTTCTGGGAGCGACTGCCGCTAACTGACTACCCAAACCCGAAAGGAAAACCTGCGCCAGAGCCTCGACCGTTGTTTAGCAAGTTAAGATTAATAGTGGCATTAACAATTTCAAAGTATCCCTCGTCAAAGTAAGCTGTCATTCTGCCCTAGTATCGGGTGGTAGTAATGAGTTCGACTTGCAATTTAGAGGTCACGGGTTCGAACCCCAGCCGTTATACTACCGATGTGAGAGCATTCCGCATCCCTTACACAATTGATTTAACTTAGTTAAAGGGGTTATCGAGAACAATTTGCTAATTATTGTTTACTTATTTTTTACTAGCTGCCGTCTGCGACTTGGCTCGCATGGGACTCTGATTCCTTTTCCGCTAACCAGACATTAATATATCCAAATTTCAGCCTGATTCGTTCAGCCGTTTAAGCGTGATTGAGTAACAAACATTAAAACATCTTCACAAACTGTGACATTTATTATTATTAGTAGGAAGTAGGATACAATTTCATAACCACAATTAACTAACACCAAAAATACACACGAATACAAGTTAAGATATTAATTCCAAACACTTCCTACGGTTTAATCGTGAAACCAATTAACACACTGTACAGTTTTATAGTCCCTGTTCCATTTGTCCATCTACATGTAAATCGACATTTTACGCCATTTTGTTGACCATTGTATTTTGACACTCAAAGTTCATTTTGTTTACCCACGAAAAATAATGACTGAACTGCGTTAGCAATGACAGTTTCCCCTATCGAGTGTCGCATCGAAATAATTCACTTGTTTGTTCAATCGAGAATGAGCGTTCATCAAATAAACCAGTAAAATCATTTAGAATTGAATAGGTTTGTATCGAGTTATTATCTTTTCTTTAATTATTTCTGATAGAATCTTTTTGAAAGCACTCTAACCATATAAATGTGGAACTACATTTCGTTATGTATTAATTATTCGCCCTATTTGACCGCATACGATAAAGTGTAGAGGGCATAATCGCCTATATTCGCACGCATAACGCATAAGCGCGAATAGTAAAAAATATATGACAAATATTTAGGCGAATACAGCCTAGCCGCATGACAAATAAATCATAGCAAAGTGTGGTTCCGCTTTAAGAAAAATAACCTTAATCCTTTTTAAAGATCTAACCATATACATTACAAGCTGTATGATTTGTTCTTTCAGAAGGCATATGTTGGTTTTGACAATGAGGTTGCATTCCGGACACATTCCATCTAGAAAGTGCACCTTCCTTATCCGTTCGCCGAACTGCGAAATATATAGTGGTAGAAGATGTGCAACATATTCTGATGGAATGTGTACGGAACCAACAACTGAGAGAGGTTCTACTGAGGAGTAATATAACGGCAATTGGAAGATGCAATAGTATCCTGATGAGTCCACTTTCGGATACAGCACAAGAGTGTTATTCATTATTTTTATTTATTATATAATATACTGGCTATGATGGAGCGGCATAGTCATATTGTGGCTAAGCTTCGTGAATAAAGAACTCGATTAGCGAATGATTTTAATCGACTCTTAAAGCACTAGACCCCTTTAGCTAAGCTAAATTGTTTGTTTTAGGAGTGGGCTTACGTTGGTAGTCTAATAGATTTCCTAAATGTTTTGCACGCCGTTGTTTATACACCTACCTAATACCTTTTTCTTTCCTATGTCGTAAGATTGAAGCATAATAGAAATATCAACTTGCTAATGGATCGCGTTCATTTTTGACGACACTCAGTAGTAGGTTGTTTTTTTTTAATACCGGTCACAATGTCGAAACATGGGACACAGATGCTTAATACCTCTCTGTTATATCTCTAAGCCATAAGAATTTAATCGTAGATGGAGGAAGGTATTTTATACCATACCTACTCTAAAAAGCTTATTTTATTCACGCAAAACAGTGAATAAAAAGGCCTTTTATTCACTGTTTTGTTTTTATTCACTATTTTGGTGTTTGAATTTGGAACACAAAAATATATCCGGTCTCTATTTCAATGCTTACACAAACTCCTTGCGCTAAGATTCGAAATTCAAAACTCTTTGGTGCAAATAAATTCTCGAGATTTGATTGGTCGATATTTGCGACAAGGAGTTTGGCATTAGATTAAAAACTGTTTTGTGTTTGCTGCCTTTATAGAAAAAAAATAGTGAATTAGCGCCATTTATAATACTTACTGTGAATTGTATGATGTCTTTTCTCGTAGTCATGGTATAAAGTATAGTATGCAACTCCTGAATAAAGTACGAATTTATATCGAGGGCCATGAATCACTCGCGTCGTTCAGGATTCTAACAGTTGAATCACTCGCTGCGCTCGTGATTCAATCATTATAATCCTTCACTTGCTCGTGACTCATCTACGGCCCTCGCTTTAAATCCGTCCTTTATTCACTAGTTGTATAATATACTATTGTATGCTAAATTTTTTCTTTTTTTTTTTACGTGCGGAAATCCCTTTGGATACCCTCCCGCTGGCCAGCGGGCCTGGCCTGGCCTGTGGTTATGTCGTGTCTCGACTAAAACCGCACGGTGTCCTCCCTAAGTGTCCGTTGCCGGGCACCCCAGGTAAGCCCTCGAATGATGATGATGAATGATGATAGGCTCATCGTCTATTATGTGAAGGACAAAATTTAAGTACTATGAGGTTTTAAGGGCCATTGGGTTTCATATTCCTACTTAGCACCTCGTAATAAGAAAAAGATGTTCAGTTGTTTGGGAAATGAGGATATAAATGAGGAATAAACACCTAACCTACCCCTTTAGGCATTTTCAGACGATACTACTGAATATATAATATCTGGGTGACCGAGCTTTGCTCGGTTTGTTTACTATCGAGATTTTCTAAAAATGAAAACTAGCAGGATAGATTTATCGTCCCTGTATACTAATTTTTTTGAAAAACATTGGAGCCGTTTTCAGGATTCAGATTTTTTAGATAAAAATATATAAATATATATACAAGATATTTACACGAATTCCTTGTTTAAAGGTATTAGATGAATAAAATTATGATAAGCTGCCGGAGCCCTGGTACCCTTAAAACTACTTTAATCTTATCTTGGGTAACAGGCTTCATCAAACAAAACTGTATAACATTTTACTGTAAATTATATTCATTAGAATATAAATTGGGAATAAATAAATGTGTTATTATTATAATTGTAATGACAAAAAATAAACAATTTCTTGTAAAATTGTAAAACTGACAAGGTTTCGGTACGGTTAGTTCATAATCTTCTTTTATATATAAAAATGAATTTCTGTTCGTTAGTCTCGCTAAAACTCGGGAACGGCTGGACCGATTTGGCTATTTTTGGTTTTGAATTATTTGTGGAGGTCCAGAGAAGGTTTAAAAGGTGATTAAATATGGAAGTTGTTATCGATGGAAGTAGTACGAAGTCTGCCGGGTCAGCTAGTCCGGAATAAATAACAGTAGAATAAATATTTCAATAAACCAACAAATGTCAAGTCTAAATTTGTGTGACAAAACTAGTGTCCGTTCCAAGAAGGTGTATGTAGGTATCAATATTAGGTTCTGTTCATGTAATTCTTTTTAGAAAATAAGTTAAACAGTTAGCCTTAACTTTAACTTTTTGAACAAACAGTCTCCAAAAAAAACAATAAAAATACACTAGAGGTGTGGTGGTGCGGCCAGCGGCGGGGCGGCTTTGTGTATTATGAGCAGTACATTTATTTTCATGAATATATTATTTTTAATTTCATATAATTATACTTGTGTCTTTTTTGTATGATCGGACACTAGTTTTGTTATATACTGTATATGCATAATAGAAAGAAAGAAAGAAAAATGCGTTTATTTTGGCTTACTGCAGCACACAAAACAGTTTAACTTATATTATAACTATTCCATGACATTTTAAATGAAGTAAATTATAATCAAAGATATACAGTGTTACATATTATATATTTTGCATTTTTTAGACCATCTTTATATTATTTTAATTTCATTTTGTAATTGGCAACACTGACCATCATTCACTCTGCAGCACACACAATGCATACATACGGTCACGCTTCCTTTATGCCAATGCATAGGCAGAGCTGCTACGAACCTGCCATAAATTCTAATAATTACTATGCTCGTCAGTTGTGTGACATTTTGATTAAAACGTACTCAGCCTTATCGACATATGTACACCTAAGTCGACCCTTAACCGATAGCTTCAAATTGTAATCAAAATAATGAACAATTGTCAATCATAAAGGTATCCCTATCATATCCTTCTCAATATAGTATTTAAATGAAATCTTGTCATCGTGTGTGTTACATACAATGTAATACTTTTGAAGGTCAGAATTTACATTTATATTTGATACCTGATTTTAAATGCAAAATATAGGTCGGCAGATAATCAGATTCATGAATAAATTTTAGGCCACTCTTACCGAATCGCCAAGTTTCAGTGTTTTTACAAACGAAGCTAATTTAAGGGGATGTAACCGCGATACTGAAAATCAAAATGATTATTGTAGTAAATCAAAAAGGGATTACGAAACTAAGCGATTGTAACATCTAATACCGTAGTGGCAGTATTCATTTTTGAACCTTAAAGGCTATAATTATTACGTGTTTAATGAACACATAATAGTAATAAATACCTCGGAAATGCGGTATTTTTAGATGAAATCACTGTAGGAATTGATCACGCCGAATAAATATTGTGAAATATAAGTATTTTTTCTTACGAAAATCTCACAACCCACTAGAAAGCGACCCTTACCATGGTAAACTAGACATATTTATTTATATATCCTCACAATTTCATTTTTGTCCGCCGTAAGTTTTTCTCCGACACTATTTGCCCATTGACCTTTGGTAAACTTTCTATCTATATTATTTGTATGCCTCCATAATCTAATTTTTATATAATATATCTATGTTTCAATACTATATGTAATATATGATCTAAATTCAAAACGAAAATAAGCACAAAAGAATACCAGTATCTGGATGGAAATAAAATTTGAAGTAGGTTCTAATTTTTTTTTTCAGTTTCACGGAATATAACACAATTTAATTGAAAATATACAGTAGGGAACCATATCTAAATACTTGTATGATATGTTACTGAACCATCATGAACCATTCATCGTGTTAATAATAATAAAAATGTTGTTTTGTCACGCGTTTTAATTCGCATCTCATGAACGATGACGGCCTCTGTGGCGTAGCGATAGTGCATTCGACTGCTACGACAGGGGGCGCGGGTTCGATTCCCGCTCAATGCAAATATTTGTATGCATGAATATGTCTATTTGCATTGGTCTGGGTGTTTCTATGTATAATAAATGTATGTATTTACAAAAAAAAGTATATAAGTATGTTTATCCGCGTTCTAGAACCCATAACACAAGCTAGTTAAACTATGCTTACTTTGGGTCTAGAAAGCGCTGTGTAGAATGTCGTAATAAAAAAAAATGTAATTCAAAATATTGCATCTATAGTTTTGTCAAACTTTTAAGTTACCAAATTTACAAGATAGCATCGTAATAGTTTTTGTTCTGTCAAGAATATTTTATTCCCATTGTTAAATGTGAAGTTAATACAATTACATTCTACTTACGTGCAGGTGTACTCGATTCGAATGCACAAGTATTTTTGTCAGAAACAATTTGTCACCTGCATTGCTTTTAAACTGTATGTCACTCGCAACTAGCGGCCGCCATGATTGATTGAATGACGTATTTCAGCTCTCAGTTTTTGTGCTGTGTTGTATGCTAGGTCTGTGACTGAACTGTTTTAAGTACAACTGAAGGGTCAAGCTTAATTATGAAAATCGAAAGGATTGCTATTGCCACTGTAGCCTCCTATTATAGATGAAGACCAAATTTTCCCATATTTTTGAACTTGATAATGATTTGATTTAATTATTTTAACTGATACAGAGTATTAAGTAAAATATATTTACAAAGAGAGACTAGATTACAATTCAAGTTGTTATTTGTTTAGTATTTTTGATATTCGTAGTATCACAAGCATTCCCATGGGTATTGTCATGGAAAGAGATGACGTGGTCTTTATATTTTACGTTGCCAGAAGGCTGATTATTGAATTTGGTTATTGAATTATACGAAAGTATGGTATTTATAACAAATAATATATTATATATGATTTTAGATTGACATGGTCAAAAATAAAATAAAATAAAAAAATAATATATTGCATCTCAATAAGAGTCCACAAAGATAATTAGATACCTCTAACCAAATCTAACACTTCAGTATGGTTCACCTGTTCACTTATTTTAATGAAATACGGACCTGAACATTTCTTGGCTTCATTAATATTAATGACTGGCCTCAAAGCCTCGAAACCCTTGTGTCTGTTGTATTTATCTCGTCACTTTTAAGCATGACATAGGTATCTTGACTATTAAGATGGTACAAATTGTTTACATTATTCAACAGTCGGCAAATTGGGTGTTTGTTGAGTTAGATGGCGAAATAATCAGGGTTGTTGCTAAGTAGAAATGTTGCGCAAGGGATTTGAAAGGTAAGAAATGAAGATGGTAGAATTCCAGACCAACGTTGTTAATTATAGTTGTGTGAGTGTATGCAGGTGTCTGAGATCTCAGGGCTTGTTTAGAACGTGATTACACAAGTTCTCATGTTCTGAGAATAGACTAAATTAAACACTGTTGTTATCTAACTATGATAACAATTTATGTTCACTTATATCTTAGGTGAGTTCAGTAAAAACTACACGTACAAATATTAATAGGCAGTAATTTAAGCTCTTACCTGTTCGATATAGAGTCCATTATCATACGAGTTTAGATCTAAAATAATCATCATCATCACAACCTTGGCTTTTGGCTATTTTATACCACTAAGGTGGCAGACAAGCACACGGTCCACCTGATGGCAAGCGGTTACCGCGGCCTATGGACGTGTGCAACACCAGTGGCGTCACACTCGCGCTGCCGACCCTGTAAAGGAAAGGCGATGGGAAAGGAGTTTGGGAGGGGATGGGAAAGGAGTTTGGGCTACGGCACTCTCACTCACCAAACGGTGCGCCAGTGTCTCTTCCATTAGTCAGTGGGTGGACCCATTAGCAGGTAGGCTTATGCCCTATCGATCTTGGTGGAGCCCCCATTCAACCATAGGGTAAGATCATAAATATTTAAATAAAATAAAATTTAAAATCAGCTTTACGACTTTTTTACCTTACTAAGGTAGCAAAAAGTTACATGATGGTAAACGATTATAACAGCCAATGAACGATCGCAATTCCAGAAATATCAATTGCGTGTTGTTAGCTGTATAGGGGAAACTTTGGGATGAGAATAGAAATGCGGATATAAAGGGAGGACACCGTGCGGAGCGCGAGCGCGTGAGCCGCCGCCACCTCCTTCTGCGAGCATATAATGCACGCGAAGATGGCGGAGCGCGCCCAGGAGAGATTAGGAACTCTCCCGGCCCGCCGAGCCCGCAACATGCTCGCCGCGCGTCGCAGGCGACTCAGGACGGAGGTCGTTTAGTGACCTCCGTCCTCCATGAGCGCAGGCCTGGGGGTGACAGGTGAGGCCGCCTGTCACCCCAGCAGAAGCAAGCCGGGACGGTGGGGCGACTAGCAGCCCTCCCTCAAACCGGGGCAGTGAGTATTCAAAACCTTTTATAACTACAAATTTTCAGACAAAAGAACTTTTAACCGATAAAGAACTTAAACTGTAACATAATATATACACAAGGCGAGTGAACATCTAATAAAAACAAAAATTCTTTAACCTCATATCCCATCAATAACATACTTGACCTATAAATATCACTGGCACAACCTTGCCATAATTTATGACCATATTTTACATCTAAGATTATCTATATAAATAACATCTTCTGTGTCACCAATAAATCTATTAGCTATCGAGCTGCTACAAAAATAGCGCTATAAGCGACAAACATAAACGAAAGTCGTAAAGTTATTAATAGCAAAACTTTCTTT
The DNA here is from genome assembly GCA_946251805.1 of Cybosia mesomella. Classification (NCBI taxonomy): domain Eukaryota; kingdom Metazoa; phylum Arthropoda; class Insecta; order Lepidoptera; family Erebidae; genus Cybosia; species Cybosia mesomella. The sequence goes on along the minus strand of OX276402.1, from coordinate 4,494,059 downwards.
CTTAATCCCCCTTCATCAATCCAGTTCCAACAAACGGTCCTCAATCATTACACTCGTAATAACATTTTACACGAAGAAGTTATTTCAAAACATAATCATAATGTCGAAAATATTAAAGGTAAAATGTAAAAATGTATAAGGTAGAAAATAATGTAATGTTCAAATGAAAAAAAAAAGGCCTCTGTGGCGTAGCGGTAGTGCATGCGACTGCTACGACAGGGGGCGCGGGTTCGATTCCCGCTCAGTGCAAATATTTGTATGCATGAATATGTTTATTTGCATTGGTCTTAGTGTTTCTATGTATAATATGTATGTATTCACAAAAAAAAAGTATATAAGTAAGTTTATCCGCATTCTGGAACCCATAACACAAGCTAGTTAAACTATGCTAACTTTGGGTCTAGAAAGCGCTGTGTAGAATGTCGTAGAATATTTATTTATTATTATTAGTACAGATTGTGAGAGCGATTATCGTTTGACCTCCCAACCCGGAAAGGGCACCTTCGTCAGAGCCTCATTCATCAGTCAGCAGGTGCACCAGTTAGCAAGTAAGATGAGCGTGGGCTCTAGGAAGTTTTGTAAATAAGTTACTGTTAAGCAACTTATACCATTTTACCGCAAAAGAAAACAAACTTGAAAAGAAAGGAACTATCACTATCATTACATATTACAAAACAAAGTCCTCCACCGCGTCTGTTTGTCTGGCTGTTCGCGATAAACTCAAAAGTACTGCACTGATTTTCATGCTGTTCTCACTAATGGATAGAGTGGTTCTCGAGGAAGTTTTTAGTATATAATTTGTCAAGTTTTTGTATATATTGGCTAAAATATAATGATATTTACTGGAGAAAATTGGAAAAAATAAGCCGTTTGAAAGTTTTCAACGACAACGCTGCCTAAACCCTTTGAGATATAACAAAATGATTGTGTATTTTATATAGGTCTATGGCATATGTCTATGTCTTAAGGATAACATCCGTATACATTTGAATACTTAAAAGTAGGTCATTATAAAGCGGTAATTGAAAAACTATTCACACGAATACGGTATTAATCCTTATTATAGAACAACATCCTCCACCTCGGCTCTCTGATCGCGATAAATTCAAAAACTACTGCACAGATTTTATGTTATTCAATCAAGCTCTAACGGATGAACGGATCTGGCTGAAATTGGCTACAGGGATAGTAGCTTGGTATAAGACATAGGCTACTTTATATCCCTGGAATAGTTTCCCATGGGGTGCAGGAACGGAATCAAAATTTCATGATTACTTTTGGTCGCGATAACCGACATTCACGTGGACAAAGCCGCGAGCATCAGCTGATATGTTTATTTTATGAATACATTCCATCAAACTACACCTGTGTAAGAAAATGTTTTAAAAACTTCGAACGTGGAGACCGACTTAATAGTCTCGCGTTGAGGAAAATGAGGTCTAGCCACATCTGAAAATATTATACATTCATCACTGAGTCAAAATTAAGCTACCCCAAAAAGTTTGAAGTAATGAACCCAGAAAATGAAGCCGCAGTAATATTTTTGTACAAAATTGAGCTGTAGACCCTCGCTCAAAAATTTAATCTCAAGAAAAAATATGCAGGAAACACGACTAACAAACTCCTCGAAAAAACAAAACTTAAGAAAGAAAATGCAAAAGCAAAAATTCCTTATAAATATTTATTGGTTGCTAATGTTTCTGCTATTGTAAAGGTACGCAAAAATACAGCCGATCGAATAAAATAAACTTTTATAATTGTGATACAGATTAAATTAGAATTACCAAGATTTATCAATAGATATAATTCCTGAAACATCAGTGAGGGATTTGTGTTTTTATTGTGTTCAAGATAATAATAGATAAATAATAGTAAAAATCTAATCATCACATCAGAGATCAGTGTAATAAAATAAAATTAATAAAACGGTTTTATGGGTTTAAAACGGTTTTACGGTTGGTATGGGTAATGGACTGCTGAGACGAAGTCTCGGGTTCGATCCCAGGTTTTACCATGGCACACACCAATGACTTTTCGATACTTTTCGAAGTTATGTGTGTATTTATCGCAGGTTTATAAGTGCCCGGTTAATGGCAATAGGCCCACCTATTACATTGGGACCTAAACATAAACTGGCGAAATGTAGGTGCTAGCACCTCTGCCTACCCCTTCGGGGATATAGGCGTGAGTTTATGTTATGTTATGTTATGTTTATGTTTTTCTTTCGTTCTTTTTTCAGTGTATGATCAAATTGAGGATGTATTGAACAAAGGCAGTTCAAAAGCATTTATATCCCTTGAATTTACCTCAAACCCGCAACCTCTGATGTGGCAGTCGAACGCTCTACCATCACGAAGTAATAGTGTATTTTATTACATTTTTGAAATTAGTAACTCATCAAGTTCATATCTATAAAACCACGTACGAAAACTGTACATAAAAAAATAAATACCGGTTCATCCGCTTCGAGTGATTCCATGACAAAATCTGCATAAAAAAAGAAAATTCAAATTAAAAAGTGTCAACGGCAGAAACGATTTTCTCTCGGTCCATCGCTATTGGTGTCGATTGCAATATTCGTATAGAACTTTTGCTCTAACTCTTTGTCGTCCATCCTGGATTAAACTGGAATATGTATGCAACGTGATACAAACGGCGTTGACAGCGATCCGGGTGATCGCTGTCAACGCCGTTTGTATCACACTAACTTCTTTTGCGAGCGACATAAACTTGTTAGCATTACGGGTACGGTATTAATGAAATTGACGTGGATGAGACTGATGGTATTAATGACACTGTAGGTAGTCATAAAATAGGTCATTGAGTTCGTTTGTTTGTTAGTATTAGAATTCATCCTCACACGTTGCGACCGGAAACGGTACGTACAGTTAGGTATGAAAGGCACTTTATTCCGCGCACCCTCAGCCTGTGGAATGATCTCCCTGCTGTGGTTTTCCCAAGCGACTACAATATGGGGTTTTTTTTAAGAAGGGCATTAGAAGGTTTTTACAGGGTCGGCAGCGCGAGTGTGATGCCCCTGGTGTTGCACACGTCCATAGGCCACGGTAACCGCTTCCCATCCGGTGGGCCATCAGCTTGTCTGTCACCTGAGTGGTATAAAAAAAAAGTATGGATTTAATCTTGGAAGCCCAGTTAGAACCACTTCCTGACGTGTAGCGATATGCCACGTACTTTCACCTTACCTTAGAATTACTGAACATTCCGTGCACTAAGGTGCTCAAAAAACATAACTACACAATTACTTAGCTTTGAGTTTTTATTAGCTTATATGCATGGCCCCAAACAATTAATTCGATATATATTATGAATTCAATATTATGCAGCGCTTTCGTCATTTAGTCACAATAAAGTCAAGTAAATTCCTTCATAGTTATAAGGCAAGTCAAAGTCCTGCCCTAGTAAAGTAGTGAAGACTTTAGTGGAGGCTTGTGTGGAGTTATGGAAGCAACACGGAAAATCACAATTCACGGTAAATATGCCACTTTCCTACCCTTGGTACGTTATCGAAGACTTTATATTTGTTATATTGTTTATAAGAATTTCCGAACGTAAAAAAAAAAAAAAAATTTGGCTGACTCACTGTCCTTACAGAAGCAGGCCGTGGCGAAGGCGTGTCGTGTGTGCCTGCACACGCCTGCCAACTCACCGAAGCGGGATAAAACCCGAACCCACCAGGCGAGGCCGCGGTGGCAGCCAAATTCCGCCGGCAACCCTGTGGTTATCCTTTCGAGGACTTACCCGGGGTGCAAGGCAACGGAAACTTGGGGAGGACACCGTGCGGTTTTAGTTGATACACGACATAACCACCCCCACTGGCCGGGATTTCCGCACGTAAAAAAAAGACTTTATATCTAAAAATCCACAATTTTTAAACATATACCTTACACCCCGGCGTCTTAAGACCCGAGACGGCGTGCGGTTTTAGTCGGTTCATGCCCGACATAACCGCCCCCGCTGGAGACCCCCCGCTCTCTAGCGGGGGCGGTATCCGAAGGGATTTCCGCACGAAAAAAAAAAATTACACAAATTTTAGAAAATGAAACACTGCCTCTATGTCTCTTTTCGCGCGTTGGCGCCAAACCCTAGTTTTAAGTTTGATAGAATCATTACAAACATCTGATCGTGTCAACATGACAGTGACCTTTCAAAGACAACGAGTCCGTGGTATTTATTTATTTATTTATTATACACTTTATTGTACACCAGGTGTACATAATATACATTATTACAAGTATTATAAAATTAGAGGAGGAAGCAGTACAATGGGCGGCCTTATCGCTTGAAGCGATTTCTACCAGGCAACCTTTGGATACCCTTACTTACCTTAGGACTGCGCGGTAGTTGTTTGGCGTGCTTATAATTGTAGTTAAATATAATAGATCTAGTTTCGGTATCTAGTAAGCGTTGGTAGCTTTGTGGTTAAGGAGTCGACCTTACGATCGAGAGGTCCCAGGTTCTAATCCTGGCCATTACACTACTGACGTGAACCCACTCCTAACACAAGCAATTTAGCTTAGCTGGAGGGGTTAGGGGGAATATTAGTAATTTCGGTTACTAATATTCTTTAAAAAAAAAAGTTTAGGAAAAAAACTTTAATAATTACTATAAATAGAATAGATATTTACAATAGATATTTTGAAAGCTATTTTATTAATTGGGGTTGAATTGAATAAATTTTAATTCTGGTCTTAATTAAAAGTGAAAAGTGAAACCATCAATTGTCTATGAATTTCCGGCGCTACTGAGTAACCCGATCTACGCAGGAGTCTGTTTTAAGTACGCATTTGATTTATCTTGTTACACAATAAGCTTATTTAAAAAAAAAGTGTTTTTAAATTAATAATTTATTTTCTTATTAGTAATACGGAATTTGGAATAAGTTCCGTTCAGTTAGGCTCACATAACAAAAATGTAGATGAAATATGAATGCTAAGACACTTCTGCTTACGGGATTTTCAATTTTTGTAAGAATTTAGTCATAAGAAACTAGAATTTTTAACAAAAGATTTATTGCTAGACAAATTTTAGGATGACTTTAAGAATGTAAACATAACATGACATAACATAAACTCACGCTTTTATCCCCGAAGGGGTAGGCAGAGGTGCTAGCACCCACATTTCGCCAGTTTATGATTAGGTCCCAATGTAATAGGCGAGCCTATTGCCATTAACCGGGCCCTTATAAGCCTGCGATAAATACACACATAACTTCGAAAAGCATCGAAAAGTCATTGGTGTGTGCCATGGTAAAACCTGGGATCGAACCCGAGACCTCGTCTCAGCAGTCCATTACCCATACCACTAGGCTACCGCGGCTATTTATATTTATAGAATGTAATGTGTATGAATTAAAATATAATGCGATACCGTGGCTAAGTTATTGCAATAGCGTTTATATAATTTTTAGTTAATTAATTCAAATAAATCACATAATAATTTATGCTCGTCTTGTGAAAGACCGCCCATACCTGTACAAGGTGCAAAAAGTGCCGTACACACTAGCCGCATTGCCACTTTAAATGGCGAAGGCCAGCCTTTTCAACAGGTACAGGTACAGGCGAAGGCCGCCGCCACCTTCTTTTAGAGCATTACTTGCTCGCATGAGCATGAGCGCAGGCCTGGGCGTGACATGTGCTTCTTTTTCCGGGTTAAGATGTGGACACCATGGTTCCCGCAACCGAGGGGTCCATCTCAAAGCCGTAGATGACCCAGGGTCAGCCGGGATGCAAGGGAACTGCCTTATTGGGCCATCTTACACCCCAGACGGCGTGTGGTTTCATTCCGTTCGAGTCCGATATAACCACCTCCACTGGCCGACGGGGGAGGTTGTCTAAGGGGATTTCCGCACGAAATAAGAAAAAAAAAGTACGATCCGGCGTGGAAGTAAGTAAAATGTATATGTATATTTAAAGGAAATATTTCGAATAGCGTATCTAAAACATGCAATAGTATAAATGAGTACCTTCAAAAGTAATACGAAACTCATTAAAAAAGTACAAATATGTTGTATACAAATTCACAGAGCCATCTTAAACCGCTGTATATACTTCGCGCCAATAAAGAAGTATATCTTAAATCTATACTATTATCGTATCTAATACTATTTATTCAATGCCAATTTTTAACAGGAAAAAGTCAACATCCAAGACAGGGTTTGAACCTGTGGTAGTCTTTTTACCAAATAAGCTTATTGGACTTATTCTGTATAGTTATTTCGCTCACATACTGCTAGAAACCAAGCACATACGTGCTAGAAACCATCTACCAGTATTCTTACACGAAAATATTCCAATAATTTCTTAAATATTTGGAAGAAATATTTATACTCACACAGCCAATGCACAAAAACGGCGAAATGCTCGTATATATCAGAGAGATTATCGAAACACATACACGATTAACCTCAAAAAAAAACACAAGGGCTGCCATTTTTCATATCTGAAATCATACACTCAACCGTAGTCCTATGTACGGTCGGATTCGGGGCGCGAATTATGACCCGCCATTTTCCTTAGCAATATCTTTTTTCTCCCTTAACGTAAGTGCCCTCCTGTTCTAATACGCGTCGGAAATTAGGCGTGGAGACTTGTCGAGATTTGGTAGCTCTTTTGGTTTATTTAGGTTTTATATTTTTTCATTCGGAATAGAACTTGGATAACTCTTTCTGTTGTGGTCGTATAACCATAAATTTTATTCAATTCTATATAGTTCAGCTTTTGACTAGTAACGTTCCTGGCATACGAGTTTATTTTCTTCTACTTCCAATATTTTTTCATACATACTAACCAATAGTATGTAGTATGTAGCCAGAGCAATGATTCCGAAGCAGCTCTGCTACCAGCCCCCTCACTAAGGAGGAAGCAAATGCGAAAAATGTGACTACGAGTAGGTAGTTTTCAAACCGTAGCCCCACTAGTCGCTTTCGCGCTCGCAAACCGCGTTACGAGGCACCGATATCGTCGCAAGTCAACGATATTAACCTAAGTAAAAAAATCACGTAGTGGAAACGTGCGTAAAACTCAATCATTAATATATCAACCGTGTCTAGCAAAATCCGATGCCAAACTAGACCCGCAAAATCGGCACAAACAATTATTACTAGGTTAGGCAAAAGTGATACAACAAAATTATAAGTTTATGAAAAACCCGAATTTCCCGTAAAGAATAAATAGGGAAAAATATAAAAATCAGTGCAAATAAGTTCTGGGAGCCGACGGACACAAATCAGAAATACGTATGCAAAATTTGGACCAATTTGAGTTTGGGGGTCTACCAGACCCCACTGGCAAAAATCAATAAAAATGTTCAGGATAGGCTTCTAAAAGTTGTTGAAAGCTCCCCAAAGTATTAACATAAATTTCTAAATATTATTTTATTAATTAATTTAAGTAACCCAACCGTCCCCCAAAGTGACTCGCTCTTGACCAAAAAATCACAGTATGGGAAAATGTTAGGTTAATTATATAGATCTCAAGCAACAATATTTGGACGGAAATATTATCAAAATTAAATTAAGAAAGAAAAGAAATATGAAAGGCACTCAAATCAAAACAATCATGCAAATTCAAAGGATAAATTCCGATCGCAAGCGATTAGGCAACATTCGACGTTTAGGCAAGATTAATCAAGTATTTAATATGAAATAGTAATTTAACGTAATCAAAAATGGACGACCCGCTACGTCCCAACGTGTACAATTATTACAACCGAAATCCGCCTGGTATTTTAATCGAGACAAAAGATCGATCGATTTCAAACAAAATACGACGATTACACAAACAAACAAATAAATAAAATTTCAAGAAAATGAAATATATAAGTGGGTTGTTAACTAACTTTATTAATGACGGCCCCCTTATTAAGAACAAATGACCCAGTGATAATGTACCTAAACTAATCCTAGTCTAATGTATGTTAGGGATGTATTATAAAATAGATTACAAAAATTATAAAAGATTTCACTTCCCTTTAAATCGGTAACGGCAGTCCAGTCTTCAGACGCCCACAATGAAACCGTTAGAGTTCCAAATCAAATTCTTCACAAAACAAAACTGCGCGAGTTCGTATAATACAGCGCGAACCTCGAGCGCATTAAAATCCAATGCGGTACAGGCGTCGTTGTTCCCGTACTACTAATAATGAGCGGGTATGTAAAGAAAAAATAATACACAAACACCGACATCCCAATACGCGGTACAATTATCAAAATATAAATGCTTAACGAATAAAACTAAACACAGCCCTTATTGACGTACGTGCGTCTAGATTCTTACCGAATTGCACATTTTTACTGTCACTTCATAAATGTATTTCGCCTATTTTTTATGTACTTAAATAATTAATTAGGTATAATGGTACATACATTGGCAACTAATTTTATAAACTTGAAGGTGTTGATGTTTGTTACTCACTCAGACTGAAACGGCTTAACGGATTTGGTTGAAATTTGAAACAGAGATAGGATAGGCCTGGCATTATACTGCCGATCTCAAGTTAAAAGGCATCAAAGTGACATCTGGTCTATTTTCACATCTTAACTTTAAATAAATATTTACGAATATCAATTGCAAGTATATTCTCGTAAATACTAAAAATAAGTATCCATAAGCTAATATATTGAAATAAAACTATTTTTTATGGATTCTATCCTAGATCTAGATTATTATTAATCACATTAAACCCGACGTTTCGGTTGCTAATATTGCTAATGTGATTAATAATAAAACATCAAACAAATCGCTTCATTTCAATGTATGACATTCATGTAAACTTCCGACAGTATCTTATATCTATTTTTAGCATAGATTTTAAAAATTGACCTCATTCAATTAAATTTTTAAGCATTTTGTATGCTTACTTTTTTCTAAAGATTTAGATCGGAAAAAGAGAACATCTAGGACGGGACTTGAACCCGCGACCAGTCCCTTACAGGGGGAATGCTCTGACCAACTGAGCTACCTAGACACGTCCCAGATATTCGAAATTCTCCGATATATCATATACGTCTTAAGGCGACGTTGGAGCCATCTACCGTAATTCTTGCGAACTACGGAAACAATGAATAACTTTACAGTCATTTTTAAACATGGGTGGCTCAGTTGGTCAGAGCATTCCCCCTGTAAGGGACTGGTCGCGGGTTCAAGTCCCGTCCTAGATGTTCTCTTTTTCCGATCTAAATCTTTAGAAAAAAATTGCCCTCATTTTTAAACGCTTACTTGAAATCTGCTTCTTCAGTTAGCCGCCTCTAGTTTTAGGACGGCAGAATAAAAGTTACTGCCGTCTGAACTTTCAACCACAAGAGAAAAGCTTGCACCAGAGTATCGTCCAAGCGTCCAACAAGTGCGGTACACCTGCTGATTAACGGACAAGGCTGGCTTGGGCCCCGAAGATCTTGATGGGGCCGTCATACATCCACCCACCAACTTACAATAGTAATATGAACGTTTAATAAATAAAATAAAAGGTAGTGGCACTCCAGGAGTGCCGGCAGAAGTGAAAAAAACTTGAACAATTACGTGTGTATTTTTTTAATCGTCAAGAAATCTACATTCCTCCCTCTATCTCTCCCTTCCTTCGTGTCTCCCTCCCTCCATCCTTCGTCCGGCCGTCCCTCCATCCTTCCCTCTATGTGTTCCTACGTACCTCCCTCCCTTCCTCCGTTCCTCCCTCCCTCGGTCCATCTCTCCGTCCATCCCTCCCTCCCTCACGCCCTCCATCGCTCAATACATCCATCCATCCATCCATCCATCTATCCATCCATCCATCCATCCATCTATCCATCCAGCTACAACAAAAATGACGTTGTTATAAAAAATATCTGGAAAGCGTCTCAGTGACGTAGGCGTCTCGGTCACGATTTCATGATTTTTTCTTTACCCAAAAAGTGCTTAATATGGAGCGCTCGACCCACCTTTTTTTTTTTTTTCCTAAAGAAGTTTTCACTTCAAAACCGATTTGACGTAACAGTCAACTACCCTATTTAAAACTACACTTAACTTCAAATGCAATTTACTTAATACCCCGTGTATACAAAGATTTGTATAATACAAATATTTGGATGAACTCCAAACACTATTCGTTGGCCCACAGTACTAGAGCCGCCATTAGTGCAGCCAGACCACACAATTAAAGAGTGAAATATCGCGTTTTGTCTCTAGATGTCTCGTTTTAAAACCGAGCTCTGAACTAAGATCTCAATTAAGTCTAGAATATTATTTCTTTGTCATTTTTGTATTATTATTGCTAATTTCCATAGGAGTTGAAAACCTTAAAAGTGCAAGTTTACGATGTAATCTGAATTGACTGTCAGATGGTGATGATTCGTATCAGATATCAAACCGGTACTATAGTTTCCCGTACTCCATTCAAAGACCTGACCCTTTTAAGAGGGCTTCTGAGGGAGCACAGAGAATCTTTCTCACTAGCAAGTCAGCAGGAGTAAAACAATTAATAAGTTGAAGTTGTTTAGATTATACTTTATTTTGTGTGTAGGTGACTTCACAGTTGAAGATCCCTACAGCTATAGAGAGACACACAGATATAGCCTTTCGATTATGCTAGACAAATATAATAAATTTGCCAGAAATATATTCCTATTGTTACACTAGCCAACTTATTTTGAAATTGCTACTATTATTCAGCAAAATTTTATAAAAATACTGCCCAGAAACTTGGTGAAACTGTTAACCATGAAAAGAAATCGCTGAATGCGGGTCAAGACTCGGGTAATAAATAGTGTTAAATACTATCAGTTACTTCCACATAGTTATCTATTGACACTGAATAAGTATTTGGTAATTTAAAAAAACTGGTTCTTCTTTATAATATACGACGACCTCTGTGGCGTGGCGATAGTGCATTCGACTGCTAAGTCGGAACCCGCAGGTTCGATTCCCGCTCCGTGCAAATATTTTTATGCATGAATATGACTATTTGCTTTGATCTGGGTGTTTCTATGTATATTATGTATGTATTAACAAATTAAAATGTATTTAAGTATGTTTATCAGAATTCTAGAACCCATAACACAAGCTAGTTAAGCTATGCTTACTTTGGGCTTAGATAGCGCTGTGTAGAATATCGTAGGATATTTATTATTTAAAAAAGCCGCGGTAGCCTAGTGGTATGGGTAATGGACTGCTGAGACGAGGTCTCGGGTTCGATCCCAGGTTTTACCATGGCACACACCAATGACTTTTCGATGTTTTTCGAAGTTATGTGTGTATTTATCGCAGGTTTATAAGTGCCCGGTTAATGGCAATAGGCTCGCCACACATTGGGACCTAAACATAAACTGGCGAAATGTGGGTGCTAGCACCTCTGCCTACCCCTTCGGGGATATAGGCGTGAGTTTATGTTATGTTATGTTATGTTTATTATTAATAATATAATCCATTATTATGTAATTAGCCTGTCATATTCACATTATAAGCTATGCTTAGTTTGAGTCTAGATGGCGCTTTGTATCTTAGAATATCTACTATTGACAAAAATGAAAAATTAATGTTGCGAAAATGGTAACAGTATCAGTTTTAGATATCAAACTATCACTCGGAAAATCAAATTGATATATTTTTAAGGATTCTATTATATGACTCAACTAGATGTCAGACAATCACTCAGAAAATCAAATTGATATAATTTTAAGGATTCTGTTATATGACTCAACTAAATGTCAAACAATCGCTCAGAAAATCAAATTGATATATTTTTAAGGATTCTATTATATGACTCAACTAAATGTCAAACAATCGCTCAGAAAATCAAATTGATATATTTTTAAGGATTCTATTATATGACTCAACTAGATGTCAGACAATCACTCAGAAAATCAAATTGATATAATTTTAAGGATTCTTTTATATGACTCAACTAAATGTCAAACAATCGCTCAGAAAATCAAATTGATATATTTTTAAGGATTCTATTATATTACTCAACTAGATGTCAAACAATCACTCGGAAAATCAAATTGATATATTTTAAGGATTCTATTATATGACTCTACTAGATGTCAAACAATCACTCAGAAAATCAAATTGATATATTTTTAAGGATTCTATTATATGACTCAACTAAATGTCAGACAATCACTCAGAAAATCAAATTGATATATTTTTAAGGATTCTATTATATGACTCAACTAAATGTCAAACAATCGCTCAGAAAATCAGATTGATATATTTTTAAGGATTCTATTATATGACTCAACTAGATGTCAAACAGTCACTCAGAAAATCAAATTGATATATTTTTAAGGATTCTATTATATGACTCTACTAAATGTCAAACAATCACTCGGAAAATCAAATTGATATATTTTAAGGATTCTATTATATGACTCAACTAGATGTCAAACAGTCACTCAGAAAATCAAATTGATATATTTTTAAGGATTCTATTATATGACTCTACTAAATGTCAAACAATCACTCGGAAAATCAAATTGATATATTTTAAGGATTCTATTATATGACTCTACTAGATGTCAAACAATCACTCGGAAAATCAAATTGATATATTTTAAGGATTCTATTATATGACTCTACTAAATGTCAAACAATCACTCGGAAAATCAAATTGATATATTTTAAGGATTCTATTATATGACTCTACTAGATGTCAAACAATTACTAGGAATATCAGGTTGATATATTTTTAAGGATTCTATTATATGACTCTACTAGATGTCAAACAATTACTAGGAATATCAGGTTGATATATTTTTAAGGATTCTATTATATAATAGAATCCTTAAAAATATATCTATTAGGTCTATTATATGACTCTACTAGGTGTCAAACAATCGCTCGGAAAATCAGATTAATATATTTTTAAGGATTCTATTATATGACTCTGCAGACCGGCCCCTACATCTTCTAGGAAATTCCTATAAGTTAATATCGGCGCATAGCATACGAAAAAAATATATTAATATTTTTTAAAACCATCGACAAATCTAAGAAGAAAGAAAGAAAGAATCGGTTCATCCATTCGTGAGCTACGATACCACAAACTGACACACACAGACAAGTCAAACTTATAATACCCCGTCGTTTTTATGTCGGAAGGTAATAAACAAACAAACGTTGATTTTCATATAAGTTTATCAGAAACGAAAACGAGTTTTTTTGAATAACACGATAGGGGAAAATTCATTATCATGTAGCATTTTTCAATTTATCGAATTAATATAATATTATGCCATCGTTTTTAACATCACAAAACTATACACCACCACATATCATACATACATCTAATCTGAATTTTCATACTTACACTTCAAGCTGAGTGATTTGAAATATTTCAGAGACAGAAATACATATTCCATAATTCCCGAGAACTCGGATAGCTGAAACTGAAATTCTTTCATTCCTTTTCAATGTACGACTAAGCAAGCCTGGCGTAATATCTACTTATATCACGATAATAATTCCTTATATCTTATATTACCTTTTTAACTTAATGTAACATTTATTTATGTTTTAAGCGAACTTGCCTTTTTTTTTTAAACATCACGTATGTTCAAGTGACTTAAGTCTCTTGCATTAAGTAATCTGAGACTCTTGTGTAATCATTTCATTGAATACAGTTTTATATTCATATTGTCACGTCATTCACCATTCATCATATATCACACATCATACATTCTATATACGATATGTATTAACAAAAAAAAATAGCTAAGTAGGTATGTTCATCTGCATTCTAGAACGCATATTACAAGCTATACTCCATTTGCATCTAGGTGTTGTTGTGTTATTTCTCGAAGTACTGTCCTGCATATTAATTTTACTGGTATGACCTATAAAGGTATTAAAAAGACTTAAGTTTCAAAAAAAATTTTCATTTTTGTGTTGTTGTAAGATGGCCTCTAAAAAATGGAGCTTGGTAATTTTATTCATTCAAAATATTTTGTTTTAGATTGACAATTATTCAAGGCTTACAACTCCTAATTTGATTTTGAAAATTAACAACATGATTGTCATCGCTTAATTGCTGTAAGTAACAAACCATTGAAGTCTATATTATCACAATAACAACAAAACTGATGAATCAAAAATCAACTCGGTAACAAATTGAACAACAAAAAAGTAATTTCATTTACGCAATATTGATTCAATTGTAAAAAGGTTTCTTTCTCAAGTAGAAACACAATAAGCATATACAATTTCCAAGTGAAAACAACCTCTCACATTCGTAAAGTAGCGAATTTATTCAATGTCGAAAAAAAAATTCCTAACGTCGACCCCTAAAAATCTAATTATATACTTTTGTGAGTTCTCCACTGTATGACGGATTTCCGTTCTCGTCGCCCGCCTTAAATGATTTTACTTCTTGAAATCTGTCTCAATTTCTCCCCGTTTCAACTCTCGACGCAATTTCGTTCATATTATATTGGATGGGTTGCCACTTGGAGTGGGACGGTTTGATATTAATACTCTTTTGTAGATTTTTTTTAAAAACCATTTTTAGTATATTATATCAAACTGTTCTACATCGCAAATATTGTTGAGGTACCTATTTAAAAAAAAATTACATAGTTGCGAATCTTACCCGGGGTGCCCGGCAACGGACACTTGGGAAGGAAACCGTGCGGTTTTAGTCGGTTCATGCCCGACATAACCACCCCCGCTGGCCGGCGAGGGGGGGGGGGGGGTATCCAAAGGGATTTACGCACGTGAAAAAAAAGGAAGAAAAAGATTTATGGGCAATCTAGACATACATAAATGATGATCAGATTGAGGATGTGCTTAGGAAAGGCTACGCTCTGACCTGTGTGTAAATATTTTTATTACAAGCTGACCCGAAATGTAATTCTGCCATATAAATTTATAAGAGAAATCGAAAGTAGGGATAAAATACAGAAAGAAATATCAAAGAAACGTGATATTTTCAAAATTTATTAATGTTGTTTTTTTTTTATTAAAATCAAAATCTTCTTAGCATTTTTGTATCTAAATATTTTCAATACCCTTCTCATTTAGCCTAAATATTTCTATTCTACGCGAATTATTCTGTTTAGTGAACAGTAATAACATCATGTAAAAATAATTATTGTAGTATCGTATTTCCAAGGAAATCTATTTCCTTATTCTATCTATAACACAGTCGAACAAATCAGGAGATCTCTTTACCATAGATACCTACATTCAGACAGAATATTAACATTATTGCGATTCGAAAACCGATGTACCTCGAGGCTATGACGTCAAAATCGAGACGAGGAAGACGATCCAATTGTACTATTGTTGTTAAGACATGCTGACTCGGCAATTTCGGTAACATTATTCCTAAAAAAATAACTTACTGTTGTTAATTATTTACTTTTAGAAGTTGTGTGAATGATTAAAAAAAATATGAAAACAAGAAAATAGGAACAATGGTAATTGTTTTACTATTCTTCATTTATCGAGTCCAGATAAATGTTTCTTTTTAACTTCAGGGCATTATCTAATTTACTCTAAGACACAGACTTGCAAGCAATAGCCCGTTCAGGTAATAGAGACGAAATCCAGGTTTCTTAGCCTTCTACAATCCGAAATGTCTCCGTGAAGTGATAGGCGAACACCTTACCTAATGCTCTAACAATTTTTTCATCTTGAATCCTAAAATGTCTAGTTAATAGTAATAGTCTCACCCCCTATTATGATGTACATACGGCCATGGAAATAAGTCACATCGTGTAACACACCCTCACATATAAAGGTGTATACTTATTTCCTTGGCCGCCTTTGAAAATTTACAGGCTATGATTCTTTCTTCTAGGAATAATGTAAATTTCCCGAGTACCATTCACCACACGTTAACGGGCGGGCCGTTGGGACCACGATACCACGACACCAATGGACATATGAACTCACGCCGAATATTAAGTTTGGTTAGAGAATATCCTAGTCTTGGAACTTAAGGCCGTCCTCTATTTGAAGTACGTAACATAAGATAACATAGCCATCTTATGTTACGTACTACATTGTCGGAAGCTTACGCGATAATAAAACAATTTTTAACGGTAGACATCTCCCCTTGACTAGGCTGCCGAAATGTAATCGAAACGTCGGGATCAGTATAAATAGTAAAATATGTAACACAAAAAAAAATCGCGATAGAATATACGATTTTACTGGATATGGTCCTAATTTTACGCTTTTGGAATACCAAATACCCCTTTTAGAAACTTGGATTTAAAATTAAGATTGCTAAGGAAGTATTTTTCCATATAGTCGTCTCTGAAATAAAACTGTCGTTTATATTTGAAGTAATATACATTGTTGATTATAATTCTTCGTTATAGAAAAAAAAACTGATATATGCAACCTTGTGAAAACAAACTTCTTACGACAAACAATCTGATAAACTCATAGCATCTACACGAAAGGGAGGAGAGGATATTTTATGGCCAAATACAAAAGATTTAATACCATTAGTGCCAATTTTTTAATTACGATCTAGTTCTTTTTATAAAAAATATTTACTACATACCTACTGAAATAGTTTTATTTCTTCCATAGTTCAGACTTTAACTATAATAATATAACATCAATGGTTCAGATATTATGTAGAGAGGATTCTTCCATGAAATGTACATCCGCAATTTGCATGAAACACGAACAAAAGAAGTGTCATTCATGTACCATGAAGTTACTTCAGATTTCGTTATTTCGGTCGGGACTATAAAATAAATTCGGGACTAAATAAAACATATCAAAGAGGTTTTCGTTTACAATATATTATTATTAAAAATTAACTATTATAAACCAACATATTAAAAAAACAACATTCCTTTGTATTGGATTTAGATAACCTTTTGAAATAAGTCGTATAGTATCGTGCTTTAATTTTTTGTTTTTTTGGCGGGATGTCAAAATTCGGAATTTTGCGGTTTCAGGTCGTTTGATAGTAGGGTTTAGGCTGAATGAACTGTCATGTGCCGTCTTCGGGCCCGAATGCGGGATATGTGTGTTTCATGATACCGATTGCTCGAAATTTCAGTCTGCAATTGCGGATGTACGTTCTATGGTAGGCCTGCAGATTTAGGCGAGGGTGAACGGGCAACTCGGTCAGGGTTAGGTCCTAGACGTAGGTATGTCGGTCAGATCAAGGGCATTTAAAAACGAACAGGTCA
Source organism: Cybosia mesomella (assembly GCA_946251805.1). NCBI lineage: Eukaryota > Metazoa > Arthropoda > Insecta > Lepidoptera > Erebidae > Cybosia > Cybosia mesomella. The sequence goes on along the minus strand of OX276402.1, from coordinate 4,476,913 downwards.
AGACTACTCAACACCGGTGAGCATGTATGAAAACAATTATGAAAGCAGAAAAAGCGAAGGGCGTATGCTAAGATTGCAACAAAGGTAAAGATGTTTACTCTGCCTACCCCAAAAGGAAAGAAACGTAAATGTAAATTCCCTCATCATCCTACGAGCCTTTTTGCAACACAGTTGGGGTCAGCTTTTCAGTCTACCTACAAAGCGGCTGACCTTTGATATTTTCAATGAAGCGACTATGTAAATCTGATGTATGTAAAGCCCCCATACTGTTTCAATTATGTATTTCAGTCTTACGTAATAGTTTGCAAGCCTATTGCCGTACATTTTTCTGAAACCAACATTCGCAACAGAAGATTACAATAGAGATTTTAGCCAACCCCGGCACAAAACCCAGGAATATCCCAAATTACAATATTTTTTGTAACCGTTAGGCTTCATTTGGATATTCTATTTACACATTTTGCGTAACAACAGACATGTTTTTAAGGAAGTTCTCGCACATAAACTAGGTCTTGTTGTTTACAATAAAAATGTTACGAGAAGCGTAATGTCATAAACTTTATGTTTTGTAAGCTTGTGAATAAAAAATATTTTACAACACTTTTTGCGACCACATAAAGTCACAAATATTTTTGTCATAACTATACTTGTAACCATATTATAAATGTATCAGTATATGAATACCAAGAGACAAAAGATATATAAGGTCTGCACACTCACGAGCGTAAATATATTCAATGAAGATAAGTATTTTTTTTTCGTGCGGAAATCCCCTGGGATATTATAATTAATTAGTTATGTCGGACTTGAACCGACTAAAATCGCACACCGTCTCGGGTCTTCAGACGTAAGGCGTAAGGCATTTCCTCTCGCACTCCGACCGACCGAATAGGTCTGATGCTAAAAACACACAAGCTAATTGTGACCACTTTACCATTATAGTATATCGACTAATTTTTAGGGTTCCGTTGCCAAATGGCAAAAAACGGAACCCTTATAGATTCGTCATGTCGGTCTGTCCGTCCGTATGTCACAGTCACTTTTTTCGGAAACTATAAGAACTATGCTGTTGAAACTTGGTAAGCAGATGTATTCTGTGAACCGCATTAAGATTTTCACACAAAAATAGAAAAAGGCAATAAATTTTGGGGGCTCCCCATACTTAGTACTACCATACTAAAACTCTACTTTTATTTTTTTTTTTAAACCCATACGTGTGAGATATCTATGGATAGGTCTTCAAAAATGATATTGAGGTTCCTAATATATTTTTTCTCTAAACTTAGTAGTTTGCGCGAGAGATACTTCCAAAGTGGTAAAATGTGTGTCCCCCTGTAACTTCTAAAATAAGAAAATAGATAAAACTAAAAAAAATATATGATGTACATTACCATGCAAACTTCCACCGATAATTGGTTTGAACGAGATCTGGCAAGCAGTTTTTTTTTAATACGTCATAAATCGTAAAACGCAATTTACCTTTCATTCAATCAACTGAAATGTAAAATTGTAAAAAAAGCATTATTATGTTACTTACTGCTACGGAACCCTTCATGGGCGAGTCCGACTCGCACTTGGCCGCTTTTTTTTTCATAAATCCACTCAAATGAAATTAATTTCACACAATTGCATGACTTCTAGAAACGGATTTCATCAGTCGTGCATCTTTTTATGTCAAGGCTTAGTAGTTTCCTAATTTAAAGAAAACTAAAATGAGTTTTACTACGCATATAGTGGAAAAAAAAGGGCAGCCTCCTAATTCCCTGACTACGAACCCTGTCCGACCTTTATAAGTGCCCCCATCAATCTTTTGGCATGAAGTACAATCAGTCAGCTACCAGTGCTGTGGAATTAACTTCTAACTAAACTGTAGTACAACATCAAAATAGACCTGGATTCAACTGTTTTGCAACGCTCTGGCAAGTTATAAGTGCGAAAATACATGAAAATCTGCATTAATTTGAGTATTTTATATTTATTTTATAACTAGCTGTTACCTGCGACTCGACGCGATTCGGTTCTGCTCAACCAATCCGAATTAAACATACGGCAGATATTAAGTTCGACCAAGCCCTTTCCCTTAAAAAAAAACTCATAAAAATCCGTTGAGTAGTTTTTGCGTCCATCACGAACTATCAGAAAAAGAAACAAATACACAAAAGTTCCAAAAAGTTTTTTTTTATTTGAGTCATTAATTTAACATAACCCAACTTTTTTAAATCACTCTAATATACAGACACCACTAATTATGGTACATGTGAATTTTTCCACTGGACGTGGATGGTCATATCGGAAACTATTAGGAATAGCAAAAAATGCTCAAAGGAATCTTTAGCCCGATTTTGATGAAAACTGACACTGCATCAAAGTATTTAAAAAAAAACCAATTCTCCTAGCAAGGAAAAAACCGATCAATTTTGAAAAAAAATCACAAATGTATTCTAATGGTTGTCACAAAATAAGTTTACAGACACAGAATTTAAACGTAAATGCTTTTTTGTCTGGGGTTCAAAATTACCCAGTCAGAGGGTTTTGGTTTGTCTGTCTAATGTACGTAAGTATTTTCATTACCTTCGTTCGCATGAGGGCAACGTCTCGAAACATCAAGTCAAACTTTCTTTGCTAGCTAGAAACATATAAAAATATTCTCTTCATGTAAGACGTTGAATTCAATATACATCTATGTCTTGGACATAGGTAAATTTGGACATAGGCCAATTTAACTTGTTTACAGAAACTCTTGAGTTTCTGTAAACAAGTTAAATTGGCCGTAACCTAGTATTTACCTTGCCACCCATAAGTAAGGGTTCTCGTCCTATAAAGATTTAAATGGGTAATATGGTTTAGCTTACTCGTCCTGAAAAATAATAAAAGACATTTAGACCAAAACTAAGCAGAGCTGGTTTCTAGAAGACTGATGAACACACTTAGATTCTTTTTTTGTACACACAGAAACATCCAAACCAATGCAAATATAGATTATTATTATGTATTTGCACTGTACGGGAATTCGAATGAGCATGAGAAAGCATTCGAATGCTCTATCACTAATGAATAAAACATGAGGTTTTTTCTAGAAAACATAAATTGGGACAGGTCAATAAAAATAAATTTATTGGATTTAACAGAAATCATTTTAAGTCATAAAACTGCTCATGAAAGCATAAATACTCGAAAGTACTACTCAACTTAAGCTGATTAGCTGGCTTTCTTTAAGATTGACGATTAAATGGAATTTGAGAGCCACGCAATTGAATGAAAGAAAGTCTTGAATACATTAGTAAATAAGCACGAATAACTGAAGTGATTGGCCTAATTAGGCCTGGATTGCATAATTAAACTTTTTGCCAAGTAGGTGGTTATACAGCTTTTAAGTATTTAAATATAATTGTAGCTTAGCCCTTTTGTATAGTTTTCTGTATTTATATTTGTATTACTAGCTATTCTATATCAGCAGCCACCATTGCTACCAATGGGAATATGTATTATTAATTATTTGATAGATCACGACTTAAATGCCTCTCTTAATTCACTGCTATCTATAAAACTGTCCAATATTACAATCAAAATCAGACTAAACCGAATAAATAGAAACTTACTGTGATATAATTAGTAGATTTTAGTAACGCTTTTAACAGAACAACAGTTTTATCAAATCCATTATGATTTGATAAATCTGATAGATAAATTTCCCTCTATTGACAATTTTTCAACTGAGATTGATTGGTTTCAAAACTTACTGTCCAGTTGCTGGCCTATAAAACAAGCAGTCTTCTCTTGGTGTGATATTAGATTAGGTGTACCACAAGGTTGCATCTTATCATCATAACATTTCATAATATATTTTTTAAATTGTATCTTTATGCAAATACGTCTTTTTGCTTTATGAAATTCAAATGATGGTCAGTCAATATTGATTTCATTTCGTAAATTTTGTATAGTTATCAAATCGGTCATCAAATATCAGAAATACTATACGTTTCAAATGTCATAGTAGACATTTCTAAACGTCAGATTGGGTTTTTATGCATTTTCAACGTTACTTACCAACATATATGTGGGACTTTCAAGTCTTCGTCTATCAAATTTGATACATTTTTGCAGTGGTAGAGTCAAGCAACAGTCATTTTGGCCGTTGCATGAGTGGGCCGACTCGACCGGGGAAGCACCACCCTCTCACAGAATTTCGACGCCAAGTAACAGTATTTGAACTGTTGCGTTCCGTTTGGTGAGTGAGAGTGCCGGAGCCCAAATTCCTCTCCCACCCCCTCCCAAACTCCTTTCCCATCCCCTTTCCTTTACAGGGTCGGCAGCGCGAGTGTGACTTCACTGGTGTTGCACACGTCCATAGGCCGCGGTAACCGCTTCCCATCAGGTGGGCCGTGTGCTTGTCTGCCACCTTAGTGGTATAAAAAAAATACATTCATGTATACACATGAATGTATCAAATTTGTTTATAATGTACAAATACAATATTTTTCAGCAACGAACTGCACCATTATCCAAAAACAATACACGAATTTTATCTCTATCAATGCTCACATAATTATGACGGTGCGTTATTCTATAAATTTGGTAACATTTATGAAAAAGGGTTTTCAGCGCAGGCTCAGCTTAGCAGTGACTTTTTTTATTTAAGTACGGAAACCTCCACGGGCTTCACCCCACCTAAGCTTGGCTTAGCAGTGCCTTGAAAAATGTTATGAAATAGATACATATTTCAATTTAAGTCATTCGAATAAACAAATCAATTGAGTTTATATTTTTTTGCCTTTGAATTTCAAACATTTCTTTCTTTTATTTAAATATTTCCTAGTTTCATCTCGCATTTTCCTAAGAAATTAGAAGATTTATTACATTTTGTAACAGTCATTAATTTTATCCCATACCATATTTATACTCATCACTAACTAATAATATTATTCACTTTAAACACTAATTTAATCTAATAGTAATATCCTTAAAAACCCAAGTTATTCATAATCATAATTTTAAGTCGACTCATGAATCGATTGTTTTCCGAACGTTGCATCACTGTCTCAGTCCGCCATTCGAATTGTGAAACCCATCGGGTATAGTTGTGCAGAGAGAGTGTTTGAAAGTCAAATAAAATACTATTTCAAAGTTTGTGTTTACATCAAGAACCCCATCCTTCTGAGCGTTTCAGCTCAGAAGTGGGATTACAGCAAAAATATATTGTTTTTGCTACGCCCACAGGTCAACATCTAAGGTACGTGTTTTTTTTTTCTCTCCCTGTTAAGTAGGGTAGATTATAATGATACTGTCTTTTTAAAAGCTATATTTGTTTGAGGCTAAATAATAACGAATACAAAGTGGAAATTAGGTCGCGTACAACGCTAGTTTGCTTTGGAGAAATAACAAGTCGTTACGTGACACGACGCGACGACCAGTAAAATTTTGTACTCTTGTCTACGAAGATATTTATTTAGTGATCATCACATCTTTAAATGAATACTGAATATCTCGAGGTGTTATTATTGTGCAATGCATATGCGGTTTGAATAAATTATACTTACATAGGTGGGTATTTTTAAACGGTTTTATTTAACTACCTATTTTATTTTTATATCGGGAATAAATTGAAATACGGTTACTAAATAGTCCCAAACATATTTATATTTCATTTCGATTACAACAGAACTGAAAATAAAGGCTAAGAGCTGAGATGCGATTGGATTGAATTAATTTTAATATTTCCTAATTTTAACACTTGGTCTTGATAAAAATATACCCGTATTTGATAGTAGAACGGGCAGTAAAATACGTTACCTATGCACAACAACAGGAAACTTAAGACATTGGTGTGATGAACATCGATTAAAAATAATTTAACCTCAGAAAATCTCTTGCTCCATTTTAATTTTGAATAAGTCTCAAAACACAAGAAATACAAGAAGTTCGTCTCGAGTTTCAGATAATGGAACGCGGTAACCCTGATGAAAAACGGTGTCGAAGTCATAGACTTCGAACACCCGTACCACCTGGAAGCCCCATACTACAAACGAGGGAAGTCGAACGTGATGCAGGGAACAGCGGTGGTATGCGACGAAGTCGGAGCCGCGTGAGACACGAACGTCGAAGCCAGGATCAAAGCCGAAGCCGGAGCCGTCACCGCATCCGAAGCATCCAACGCAGCTACCACAGTAACCGTGAGTTATTACATCAGGATCTGAATACGAACCGTAATTTACTCGAGAATAGACCCAGTCGTAGACGGGAAATATGTGGTGGATATCAGCAACGCAGTCGCAGTCGCAGTAGACCTAGGAGTAGCCGCCATAGCCGTAGTCATAGTCGTAGAGAAACCGATCGACGAAGTCGTAGTGGAAGTCGTAAAAGGAACGATGAGAATGATGAGTTGCGTGAGAGGCTACGTCTGTTAGAGCAAGAGTTAATGAGACAACGTAGCCGCAACGCGATTTCACGCGATGTCACTGATAACCATCAACGGCGTGACTCCCCGTCTAGGAAGAATCGCAGCCCCCTCGGAAATGACATTAGGAACCCAGGTTCCCAACGGCCAAGAGTCGTGGAACCCGCAAATTTCTTTGAAGAATTTGTTAACATTTTTAAGGGCAGGGATCGTGAATCGTTTCCTGTACTACATAATGTTCTTTCGGATTTTGACCCGCTTTCTCGAGAACAGACTATCGACATGTGGATAAGTAAAGTGGACGAATGCGCGGAAATTTATAATTGGAATGACCGGCAAACGGTTCACTATGCCCTGCCCAAACTAGTAGGACATGCTAAGACCTGGTACCAGGGCTTGCCATCTATTAGGCATTCGTGGGAAGACTGGAAGACTTTATTAAGAGAATCCTTTCCGTCTACCGAGAACTATGCTGAACTGCTTACCGAAATGCTTAATAGAAAGGCGCGCTCTGGTGACTCCTTAGAACTATACTATTTTTCTAAGATTAACTTATTAAATCGCTGTAAAATATTTGGTAAGCAGGCAGTAGATTGCTTAATATATGGTATTGAAGACAAAGGAATTCGGTTAAGCGCTCAAGCAGGAAAATTTGACAGACCCGAGGAAACTTTAGAGTTCCTTAAGACAGTTAAGTCTCACCCTAGGGAGTACAATGATGGTATTAGGAGAGAGGGACCAAGTAGAGATAGGCGGTTTCAAAGTTCTACCTCAATTTTTCCAGCACTGTACCATCTAAAAGCGTTGATAAAACTTTTAGAAATCGACCGAAAGGGCATGCAGTTTGCTTCAATTGTAACGAAACTGGCCATATGAGCTACCAGTGTCGTAGACCGATAAACAAATGCTCTGAATGTAATTTTCTAGGTCACGACTCGAATGCCTGTCCTAAAAAGAATCCCAATAACTCTAATAACGGGAAAGTCTCTATTAACAATGCTAACAATAGTAACGCACACGGTAAACCGAAAAGTGTTCTTGAAGTAACCATAGATGACGATAGCAATGACAAGTATAGAGTAGGTATAAAAATAAACGGTGTAGTTATTCCTTGTCAAGTTGATCTAGGTAGCCAAGCTACTCTTATTCGTAAGACCGATGCTCATAAAATTGGCCTTCAGTGGGACACCGTAGAGGGCCCATTGCTGAGAGGATTAGGCAGTATTCCCTATGTACCCATTGGTAAAGCTTTTGTCACAATCGAGATTCAGGATGTAAAAGAAGAACAGGTAGAGGTCTTAATAGTAGATGATTTGCTTATAAATATTCCAGTGCTCCTTGGGCACAGTTTTACGGAACGACCTAATTTAAGAATAATAAAAACTGCTACCGATTTACAAATCGAAAAGATTGACGTAAGTGATGAGGCTAAACTTCTGCTTGTTACAGTTGATGATTTTGAATTAGGTATAGGAGAACTTAGCGCAGTTACAGTTGGAGCCAAAACTAATCATAGTGGTAGCATTTATGTTGGAGGTTCGATAAGGGGTAAACCCGACATGGAATATTATTTATTGCCTGGTGAATATCAGATGACCAATGGGGTGTGTCGCGTTCTTATACAGAGTTTAAGTTCTCAAATAATTAACTTTAACAAGGGTGCGTTGATTTCTCGAGCTAGGGCGACCTTGTCTCAGAATCGAGTTTTAGATGTGTTACGGATAAACATGGATATGGTTGATGACACTGTTGGTAATCCCATCAAAATGGGAGAGGGACTTACTGTTAGTGAAAAGGACAAATGTCGGTCTTTATTATCAAAGTACAAGGGTTGCTTTTCGACAGGGTTGCATGACTTAGGTTATACATCCGTAGCCGAAATGGAAATACATTTAACTGACTCAACGCCAGTCGTATACAGGCCTTACCGACTTTCACATTCGGAACGTGCCTATGTCCAAGGTTTGGTGAATGAAATGGTAGAACATGGTATAGTACGCGGATCTAGCTCGCCTTATGCGAGTCCGATTGTCCTCGTTCAAAAGAAATCAGGTGAGAAGCGTTTGTGCGTGGATTACCGCGCCCTTAATCGACGCACAAAACGAGACCACTACCCGCTTCCGCGAATAGAGGATCTCCTTGACCAACTTTCCGGGCAGTCACTTTTCACAACGCTTGACCTCGCATCTGGTTATCACCAGATCGCCATTGCTGAAAGGTCTAAGGAGAAGACAGCATTCGTCACGCCTGAGGGACAATACGAATACAATCGTATGCCCTTCGGACTGGCAAATGCACCTGCCGTTTTTCAACGGGTAATTCATAAAATCCTCACTAAAACTAAGGTACCATTCGTGATTATATACATGGATGATATTTTGATTCCGTCTAGAACGTTCGATGAGGGCTTACGACGCCTCGAACAAGTCCTCGGCTTATTGCTGGACGCTGGGCTGACACTGAAAATGGAGAAATGCAATTTTTTCCAAGATAAAATAGTCTTTTTAGGTTTTGAGATCGATAAACTTGGTATCAGACCTGGAGAACAAAAGACCCAAGCTGTGTCCAAATTCCCTGTGCCTTGCAACCAAAGTGACGTTAGGAGATTTCTTGGCCTGGCCGGATTTTTCCGCAGGTTCGTCAAGGACTTTGCTCTATTGGCGAGACCTTTGACAAGCCTGTTAAGAAAGGATACCACTTGGCAATGGGCAGAGTCACAACAAAACGCATTTGATACCTTGAAGAGGCTGCTAGTAGAGAGACCAATCTTAGCACTATATGACCATAGGGCCGAAACCCAATTACACACAGATGCGAGTAAGTTCGGCTTGGGAGGCATTCTGATGCAAAAGACCGAAAAAAACCCATGGCGACCCGTCTCTTATTATAGCCGTCAAACTAGCCCTGACGAACAAAAACTCCACTCGTTCGAATTAGAGACGCTCGCAGTCATAAACGCGTTAAATAAGTTCCGCACTTACTTATTGGATATAAAATTTACCATCGTGTCCGATTGCAATGCATTACGGACTACGTTTACCAAACGAGATCTGATCCCTCGGATATCACGGTGGTGGATCCAATTTCTCGAATACGACTGCAGCATTGAATATCGTCCAGGTGAGAAAATGGCTCATGTTGATGCTTTAAGTAGAGGCGCAATCGTAGACCAACAAGAACCAATACACGTGCTCGATGTTCTCAACGTCAGTATCGACGATTGGATTTCAACAGTTCAATCTGCCGATGAAGAAGTTAGGCGTATCAAAGAAATTGTACAGGATCCTGAAACCGCCAAAATTGCAGCTATTCATAAAGAGTACCAGGTCAAAAATGGTCGCGTTTATAGGGTAATCGAAGATGGGGCATTAAGATGGCTTGTCCCGAGGGGTGTGCGCTGGCAGGTCCTCAAAACCAACCATGATGACGTAGGTCATTTTGGTTTTGAGAAGACCTTGCAAAGGGTCAAGTCCACATTCTGGTTCCCAAAGATGCGAAAATTTATTCGAAAGTATGTGTCGGCGTGCTTGGAGTGTGCGCATCATAAGGTTCCATCTGGCGCCAAAGAGGGTATGTTACATCCGATTCCAAAAGTGGATGTTCCACTACATACCATACACGCTGATCACCTCGGACCATTTCCACGCAGCAAGCACGGTAATATGTACATTTTAGTCATTGTGGATTCTTTCACAAAATATGTCTATTTATCTGCAGTCCGTAGTACAAAATCAAAGGCAAGCATTAAAGTTTTTGAAACGTATTTTAGTTTATTTGGGTCTCCATCGCGACTCATTACCGATAGGGGTACCAGTTTTACCAGCAAGAGGTTTAAAACGTTTGTTCAGTCCGTTGGGGTGAAACATATTCTCAACTCCGTCGCGACTCCACGTGCCAACGGACAGGTCGAACGATACAATCGCACGATTTTGGCCTCTTTGGGAAGTATGACTCACGGGAAAGGCAGTGACATTTGGGACACCTTCCTCCCCGATGTTCAATTAGGCATAAATACCTCGATACACGATGTCACAAAAAGATCACCAACTGAATTGCTGTTTGGGCGAAAATTAGGCAACCCATCGCAAGGTATTTTGAATAATGTCTCTGAAGAGATTTTAAACAGTGAGACTAACGAACCCATAGAGCGAATTAGGTCAGATGCTAGTGATCGCATTAAAGTAAACCAAAACAAAAATAAGGATCGATTTGACAGGCATCGAAAATCAACAAACAAATATAAAGAGGGAGACCTAGTCAGGGTAGTAAGAGCTATTGTTTCGGGTTCAGGAAAGTCGAAGAAGCTAGAATCTAAATGCCAAGGGCCGTATCGAATCAAAAAGATCTTGCCCAATGACAGGTTTCTTATAGTAGACACACCGCTTACACGGAAGGGAAAAGCATACGAGAATGTGGTAGCGATTGATAAAATTTATCCCTGGATGAGCTTCGATGCACCGACATGTTCCTCTAGTGACGAAAGTATCTAGTTATAATAGATGATTACTTTTAGGATTTATTGATTGTCAATGAATAATACAGACTACTTAATTATACAGACTTTGTCACATTGTACCCAAAAATGGTTAGCTTAATTTATAATCAACAATGTTTCCTTAAACACATCGTTTAAAATCAATAATATCTTATTTATAAAGGGTGTGCTATTTCTTTATTGCATAAAACTACAACTAATTTACTTGTTTTTATGTTTACGGGTACCTCATAAATATATTATGTAACTTCAGTACCAATAATCTACTTGTATGACATTATTTTATAAGTAATTTAATTATAAATAGGTATTTAATCAGATCGATTATCTTAATAGGAGAATTTAATTAATATGAGTGAACCAATTGGTGCCGACTGGGAATTATGATGATACTTATTTACATGAGATACTTGCTACCCAGGAACATGAGCTTGATATTACACAGAGCTTCGGTTAGTTCAATCAAACCGAGCATGAGTGCATTTTGAAAAGGATAACTACTTATCCTATTTGAGAGCTTTGGCAGATTCGAGCCTAGCATGAATGATTATGTGCTCAGTAAAGGTGTTTCATAGCACAGAGCTTGGTTGGATGCGAGCTGGACATGAGTGATATGTCCTAGAGGGTCATAGCACAGAGTTCAAGCAGAATCTAACCACGCATGAGTGATATGATATAACACGCAGCCAAGGCAAATTGATGGTGAAAGACGTGAAGTAACCTCCTTTTGTCTAGCTATATCTAACCATAACAGTAGAGTAAGATGTAGTTGTAAGATTAGACTTATTTCTCTCTTAGTAGTTAAATTAAAAATCAGATTAAAAGTTAGATGATCAGTTTTAATGTTTTTGATTAGAACTCTAAACGAAGGGACTCGTTTGTGTGACGGATGGCCGACTGTAACAGTCATTAATTTTATCCCATACCATATTTATACTCATCACTAACTAATAATATTATTCACTTTAAACACTAATTTAATCTAATAGTAATATCCTTAAAAACCCAAGTTATTCATAATCATAATTTTAAGTCGACTCATGAATCGATTGTTTTCCGAACGTTGCATCACTGTCTCAGTCCGCCATTCGAATTGTGAAACCCATCGGGTATAGTTGTGCAGAGAGAGTGTTTGAAAGTCAAATAAAATACTATTTCAAAGTTTGTGTTTACATCAAGAACCCCATCCTTCTGAGCGTTTCAATTTAAAACTCCTCTACTTAATTTAACCTAAGTTTCTCAATGTTAAAAGCTTTGATAGTACCTATAAATAAGACTTCAAAACCTAAACACACACATTGTTTCAGTTTATTGTCCATGTGTCAAAGTTTTCTTTAATTTACACATATACTAATATAATGAGTTCATCAATCACTATCAATAAAAATGATCGTGGGAAAGAAAAGGTCGCATTAGACCGTTGAATACAAAACCAAAACATTTGAAGTAATATGAATAATGCAAAAGAAAAACAATTTCGAGTAGGAAGACTTCTCCAACTCTAAGAGTCCAAATTAAACAGCGAATTAAAAGAAATATTGGATTTGATAAGAAGTTTTGTTTATAAAAGAACTTTTTAAATTATTCATTAAAATAACCTACCAATACAGCTTAAAAATAACATACCATTCTCGATTCCAATGTACCTGTAAAATAGAAAACAAATTATAAGTAAGACTTGTATCACCATGATTATTTAAATTTCAACCTTTTTAATAACAACTTTTTAATTTCATTTTATTATTAATCCTTGACAAAGGCAAAGTTAGTTTCAACTATATCCATTACGGCTAGAGTAGAGTTTAAATAAATCTCGTTTAGAACATTATTGTGTTATAAAACATAACGGAGTTTACTGTTCATACGTTGACTTAAAGTACTCAATATTATACTAAGTGACTGAGCTTTGCTGGGTTTTCTAAAAATGAAACATCGATTTATCACTCCCGAAACACCCTGTTAACTTAATTTAATGAAAATCGTTGGAGCCGTGTCCGAGATTCAGATAATATACTCGTATATATAATAGACAAATGGCCATCTGGACAACCTAGCAGGTATGTATACACTCAAGGTACATACAGACATCCCTATACTATTATAAATGCGAATGTAAGTTTGTTTGATACGCTTTCACGCAAAAACCACTGAACCGATTTTGCTGAAATTTGGTACAGGGGTAGATTAGACCTTGGGAAAGGACATAGGCTATGTTTTGTCGCGATAACCGACATCTACGCGGGCGGAGCCGCGGGCAAAAGCTAGTACAATATATTTTGCTATAAATTTTATCCTTGTAAAACCATGAGTGAGGTCTGGGGAGCCCGGGATCTTAATCTAGAACATTATGCATTTATTATATGTGTTATGATCCTCTTGCACTAGAAGAATCTACCATTTAATACATCCACGTCTTCATAGTTTCCGTAGTTCGCAAGAATTACGGTAGATGGCTCCAGCGTCACTCCGAGACGTATATAATATAGGTATCGGGGAATTTCGAATATCTGGGACGTGTCAAGGTAGCTCAGTTGGTCAGAGTATTCCCCATGCAAGGGACTGGTCGCGAGTTCAAGTCCCGTCCTAGATGTTCTCTTTTTCCGATCTAAATCTATAAGAAAAGTTAGCACACTAATTGCTTCAATAAAAAATCCATTGAATAAACATCAATCGACTCACAGCAAGCATACATACTAACAAACGACATATCAATATACACGCACACATCGAAGTTTCCCACGAAAATCAATTACTTCAATATTCCCCACTCGGCCGAGTTCGCATCTCACCCTTACAAGACAAATATTTCCTGATAGTGGATTCGAGGCTTTACATAAACAAATCATATACACCAGAAACGGAACAAATAATCCTTTCGTGTGGGAATCAATTGTCGTTTCACTGACGCACGAACTGAGGGATTACGTGACTTCCGCTGCAAAGAGGAACGCTGCTATACAGGGCATCTCAAGGCGATGCCACATGGAAAGAAAGTATTTCAAATAACGTAGATAGACAATTTTACTGAAAGGGGACGTCATTTTAATTTTAAAAACAATTTAAACTGCATTCAAAGATTTCAAAAACTCGATTGCCACTCTCCGGCTAGAATCCGAAAAAATAACACCCTTTACTTTTATGGCATCAATCGATAGGGTCAATCATATGGATCGAATCTCTCTAACAAACATGGCAAGTTAAATAAAAGGAAATCATGAAATCTAGACTTAGAAAAATTTGTTCCCAAATTTCTTCAACTCAACTTCAACTTTGTTATCTTCGGTTATACGCCTAAAAGGTACAGAAACAAAGTTATATAAAATTTAATTTGCAACAAAACTATTTTTCAATTTTTCTGTACTATGTATAGTTTGCAGATATAACGAAAAATCCATTCGCATCCATCTTTCAAGATGGCGGCCGCGGGACTATGGTTGCTACCCCACAAACATGGGTTGAAATTAACACTAGTCCTAAACAACCCAAAAAAATAAAACCTGTTCTCTGACTTTTGTACGCTAAGCATAAAAATTAAACATTTCAATGGACTTAAATGACGTAAAAGATCGTTAATATGGTATTAGTATTCTTAAGGTCCCATTGAATTTCAAAGCTGTACTTTCATGAATTTCCTTTTATTTTATTAACCATGCTTATGAGAGTGACTTGATTCTTATAATTGACCCTATGACTATGACGGCCTCTGTGGCGTAGCGGTAGTGCATTCGACTGCTACGTCAGGGGGCGCGGGTTCGATTCCCGCTCAGTGCAAATATTTGTATGCATGAATATGTCTATTTGCATTGGTCTGGGTGTTTCTATGTAAAATATATATGTAAAAAAAAAGTATAGTATAATATATAAAAGTAAAGTAAAAAAAGTATTTAAGTATGTTTATCCGCAGTCTGGAACCCATAACACAAGCTAGTTAAACTATGCTTACTTTGGGTCTAGAATGCGCTGTGTAAAATGGCGTAGAATATTAATATTTATTAATTGATGCCATAAAAGTACAGCATGTTATTTTTTCGCGTTTTAGCCGGTTTTTGAAAATCTATAAATGTAGTTTCAATTTTTTTTTAAATCTATATGAAGTATTCTTTTAGTAAAGTTGTCTATCTAAATCATTTAAGATACATTCCCTCCATGTAGCATCGCCATGGAACGCTCTGTATATACTGCACGCACAATAAATATCTAGACAAGGGAGTAAAATCACTCTTGTTGGATCCATTATTTATTGATACATTTACTTCCTTGGTGCTTCAGTGGCATAATTTTCCACTTACGTTTGTGAGTTTTGAGAGTTCCAGGTTCGATGCTTGGGTTAGACAAAGTGTTATTGGGTAATGCTCTTACGAAATTGTCAGTGGTATCAGTACAGTACATAAAAATTGTACATGGCTAAATGTCACCCACATTTAGCCAAGTACAATTTTTATGTACTGTACATATAATACTGTACTGTACGTATAATACATCTATCTATCTCTTCTATTTTTTTAGTTGTTTTTGTTATGATTTATTACATTATCATCGATACGTAATCATCATCATCATCATCATCATCATCATCATCATCATCATCATCAACCTATTCTAGTCCACTGCTGGACATAGGTCTCCCCTAATGGTACGTAATAAGTGTGCAAAATTTCATATTAATATTTTTTTTTTTTTAATTTTTTTTTATAATAATAAATATTCTACGGCATTCTACACAGCGCTTTCTAGACCCAAAGTAAGCATAGTTTAACTAACTTGTGTTATGGGTTCCAGAATGCGGATAAACATACTTATATACTTTTTTTTTTTTGGAAATACATACATATTATACATGTAAATACAGACATATTCATGCATACAAATATTTGCACCGAGCGGGAATCGAACCCGCGCCCCCTGTCGTCATAGTCGAATGCACTACCGCTACGCCACAGAGGCCGTTTTCCGTTAATCTGACGTTTAAAAGGGCTCGAAATCGAGTTTAAAGATTCCGTTACATACCCATATACGAAGCTACTAATAATAAAATATTATAAAAAATAGTATTTTTTAAATTATTGTATTGTCTTCGGTCCTTGATAAGCACCGAAACATATTAGGTCGTTACATATGAACATATTTCTTTTTCTCGTTACATATTTCTTGAAGAAATTGTACGAAACCCAATTTTCAGTACTAACATCTTAGCATTTTTTTCAGGAATGACAAATCCAAATTTTATGATTGTATATGAATGAGACAACATTAAGCTAACAAACAGCAACTTTTATAACATTTTTGAAAAGTGACAGAAGTAATACGAAATTTATCATCGAAATCGATAGCATTTAGGAAGTACTGTTTTTGAAGATCGAATTAATTTATCTAACAAAATTTAATACAGAGTTCTAAAATCTTGAAATCAACTTTCAAACAAAATATAATATACTCATGAATTCGTAAGAAAATTTTGGCAATTTCATAGGTAAAGACCTATTATAATCGCGTTGCGACACCGCATCGACAAAATCGGCAGTGCCACGCGGCAATAGACAATATGCTTGCAGTTTACACTTTTCTGTATATATGGGGATAACTTACTTAATAGCTCTTCAAATGACAATATACTCATACAAAAGAAATAAACACATCTATTTTGGTTCATCCGTTCAGGAGCTACGACCACAAACTGACACACACACAGGCAAGTCAAACCTATAACATCCCGTCGTTTTTGCATCGGGGGTTAAAAATAAGATTAAACATAGTCATTTGTGATTTACGTATGGTAAGTTAGCAGTCTTATTGAGTTAAAAGCTAACCACTTAAGTCTTATAATATATAACTGGCGGCGCTAATATTTGATTTAATTCATCGGAAACGGACTTATTATAAATGGAAACATTTTTCCTTAATTCCTACTCCATATCAATATCCAATATCCTATTTCCTTTTGTATCCCACTATTATTATTTCCTTTATTAAACAGTGAAAAAGGGATTGTGGTCGCAGCACTAGTGGGACCGGTGTCACGCGGTGCTGCGACGACAATCCTCTTCTGATGAGGCCGTCAACTTGAGTGCCATCATTGTTAACATGGTACGTGTATGCAATGGTAACCCTCTTTCCTGAGACTTTACCTTCAGCTTACCATCAGGCGAGGTGAAGTCAAATTGACGTGTCCTAAATATAAAAGAAAAAAAAACCTCATTATTAATATTAAAAATCTGAAAGTTTATGAAGATGTTTGGATGTTTTCATGTTTGAATGTTGGTTACACGAACGATACGTTGTTAACGGCTAAACGAATTTGACTGGAATTTGGTAAAAGGTGATATTATAGTCTGAAATAACACAAAGGCCTTTTATTCCTGAAATAGGATCCCATGGATTGCGCGAAAGGGATCAGAATTCCATGCTGGCGAAGCAGCGAGCAACAGTTAGTAAATAGTAGACTACGTAACTACTAGACTACCTAAAAGACAAAATCGTTCCGTATGATTTTATGTTCTACAAACATGTTACCCGCTTCATAGGTGTTCAGAAATTTTCCGTTGCAGCATCGAGCCTCAAAATGTGCCTAAAAGTTGGCAGCAGATTTACTTCCTATTGCCAGCATGTGAAAATGTCAGACATCAATGTTTCTTTAGTATCAAGTATCAATTTGCCCGATAAGACCTGAACCGCCATTCATTTACCGACTAATGAGTAATTAATATGATACCTATTATTAAGAGTGATTAATTTAAGCCGCCTATTATACCAGTTTCGTACAAGGCTAAATGATATTCGGTACAAACACAAACGAACATAGAAACATTATTCTCCTTTAAGAGATTTGGGAAAGGTACAGATAGAATTACCAATGATTTAATGGCAGTAATGTTTGTAGGTTTTTACGGAGGTAAATGTATTTCAGGGTGTAATTTATTATTTCCAAAGTACATTAATTCAGTTTCAGAATTATATAATATGAAAGCTGCTATGAGATATATAAACATGTTTTGAGTTATACGTGTTTCATATTTTTATATTTAATTGAGGGAACTAATATAGGTTATAAATCTTAAGGCTTTCACGGCTGGCGTTGCATTTAGAATATACTGCTTCAGGGCTGTTTGGCCGTGGTCCATAGGAAACTTGTGTTCCAAACATTTCATCGATCACTGCGGTCGACATCTTCAGTGGTCCAGGTCCGGACGCCAACAAGTGCGGAGAACTCTCCTCGGCGGCGACTTCTCTGTGACTGATGAAGATGTCGGCCACAGTGATTGACGAAAGTTTTGGAACACAAGTTACCTATGGACCACGGCCAAACAGCCCGGAAGTAGTATTTTCTACATAATATAGGTTGATTGTTGAAATGTGCTTCAAAAGTGTGTCATAGACTTCTATTAAAGTATAAAATTTATAAGTATAAAAGTTATTTTGTTTTATACGAGATTCACTCTATACTTGCACGTATTTAAGAGATAAACCTAATGTATGACATGACTTCATGCTAATCTTATTACATCAGGTGGGCCGTGATCTAGTCTGCCAACTGAGTGGAATAAAAAAGAAATCCTAAAATTATCATTATCTATGCTTTTTTTTTTTTTATACCACTCAGGTGGCAGACAAGCTCACGGACGTGTGCAACACCAGGGGCGTCACACTCGCGCTGCCGACCCTGTAAAAACCTTCTAATGCCCTTCTTGAAGAACCCCATATTGTAGTCGCTTGGGAAAACCACAGCAGGGAGATCATTCCACAGCCTGAGGGTGCACTGAATTAAGTGCCTTTCATATCTAACTGTACGCACCATTTCGCAACGTGTGAGGATGAATTCCCTGTCTGTGGCGAGCGGTGCGATGATAAAATGTGGCTGTGGGCATCATATCAAACAATTCTTCTGAACACACCCCGTTATAAAGGCGGTGGAAAACGCACAGGGAGGCGAAATCTCTCCTAAGGTTAAGCGGTTCCACACTGCCTGTAAGTATGGGATACATTGTATCAACTAGTACTGCAATAGATACTAACTAAAAAGTTCCCATCCGATTTTTCAATCAAGAGCATTTCACGAACTTTCTATTTAAGCAACACGCTGGAGCTGTGGTCAGCATTTAAACGAATTACTGGCTGTACGAAAGACTTAACTGTTCACTTTATATTGGTTATCTTTCTCGTTCAATTTGTATTGTGAATTAAACTTTTAGCTATAAAAAACTCCTAAAAACATTGTTTCTCTCTCAAGTATACCAACAGATTCCTAATTTTGGTAGCCAGTTAAAAACACGTAAAATGGTTTTTTTATATTTATACCTGTAAACCTTCTGTTTCATTACTTTATTATTTTACTTTTGCAAGAGTTTGAAGCAAATTAATTAAGCATATTGCAACACCTTCAAGTAAAAATCTACCAAAATAACTATATATTTTTGTTACTGCCTGGTAATAATAGTATGCTCACGAAAGTAGCGGAATACGAACAAGTATTTATTTATTCATTATAATTTATTCTACTCTAATCCAATATTACACCTCTGCCTACCCCTTCGGGGATACAGGCGTGAAGTTATGTTTATGTTATAAATATACGAAAAAACAGTTCTTTGAAAAACGAGACAGAAAAGTGATTTTTTATTGAGATTTAAATACATGTAACTGGGATTATGAAACCAACATTTATTTTCAAGAGAATTAACTAAATTACTAGACTAATTTACGATTCCAGGTAAAGCTTACCAATACGACAAATAGAGATTCAGATGTTACCAACGGCCAACGAACGGACGACCTTAATCAATCAGTTTAACTAGGTACACTTGACGGAGCTCTGGAAACCAAGTGCTTGTCTCTGTAAATCACAATATTGAATTAGTAGGAATCAAACTATATTTTCAAATATTGATCAAAATATATAATTCAGTAAATGTAATCATGTCAGTATGAGAACGACACTTACTACAGAAATATTAAAAAAATATGCAAAGTCTAGTACTGTGAATATTCTTAATAATATTAGTACGCCGCAGACTTGTCTACGCCCAGGACTACCGACCTCCATGATCGGGACCTGAGGATGGCAGTCGGCCGACTCACCGTCCTTACAGAAGCAGGCCAAGACGGAGGCGTGTCGTGTGTACCTGCCAACTCACCAACGTGGGATCAAACCCGATCCCATAGGCGAGGTCCAAGCGACCAAGGTCCGCCGGTTCCCCTGGGGTTTTCCTTTTAAGGTAAGCACCCGGGGTGCCCGGTAATGGACACTTGGGGAGGACAACGTGTAGTTCTAGTCGGTCCGATTCCAACACACCTATCCCATTGTTAGCACCGATGGGAGGAAGTCTGTGAGGGGTGAAGTGAAGTGCAGTCTAATACTTTGGATGTTTTAAAAACATAAGTTCACAGAGTTGTGATCTGCTTTTCTTGTAATTTTTTTTTTATACAGAAAGCATCCATAGATAATAAAATTACAGAACGACGAAACATTTTTTTTTTTTTATACCACTAAGGTGGCAGACAAGCACACGGCTCACCTGATGGGAAGCGGTTACCGCGGCCTATGGACGTGTGCAACACCAGTGGCGTTACAGTCGCGCTGCCGACCCTGTAAAGGAAAGGGGATGGGAAAGGAGTTTGGGAGGGGATGGGAAAGGAGTTTGGGCTCCGGCACTCTCACTCACCAAACGGAACGCAACAGTTCAAATACTGTTACTTGGCGTCGATATTCTATAACTACTACTTTACTATCACCTTCATCATCATCATCCGAATCCCAATCCTTTTTTGCAACCAAACCTTGCACTTTGGAATCCGGGGTCCGCTTTTCTACCCTTTTCGCGAGCACCTGCCATCCCCAATCGCAAATTGGCGATACCATGTTCCGATGAGCTATTTCCACTTGATTCCTCATTCTACCTTCTTGTCCCCGTGGGACTTAGATGTCATCCTCATACAGTGCAATCGATACCATCGCGAACCAAGTGGTTTGGTGACTCCTTTCTTTGTCGTACGTAAAGAACTGAAACTCTTTACCCACACACGTGTTCCCTTCTTCCTACAATGCTGGATTCTTTAAACGGGGCGTGAAAAAGCATTTCAAAGCCGTCTAGGTAGGGGCCACCATTCTAGGGACAAACTCTAGTAATGATGGCCACTACTTTTTGGACTTCACTTCAGCGGGGTACAGTCAATTTGTCGGACTAAATATACAAAAAAATACCAGGTTGTAGATATGGTTACATTGAGTCCCGAGGAGCTTTATGAAACCCATATAACCAACATGCCAATGAGTATAAAATAACTAATTTTATTTATTTTTATTTATTATACACTTTATTATACACTATACTCCGTTTGTTTAGGTACTTAAAAAAAGGTAAACAAATCGTAAAAAGGGTTCTTTTATAGGGGCATTTTTCGTTCCGAAATAAAAAGAAACCAGAATAAATCATTTTAGAACTTAAAATCCATTTCTTCTCTTATTTTTTTCTATATTTAACTACTTTGTTTAATATTAAGTCGCAATTATTATTTCCTAAGCTGAAAAATCATAATAATTATATTATTTAAAATGATTTAAAAAAGTATTGCCACTGTGCCTACCATAAAGAAACTAAAAAGACAGATACTCAAAACAGTTTTTTCCAGATCGGCGCCATACGTGCGTCAAAGTCTATTCGCAGTTCGTATATTGTTCGTTACCATAATTGTTAAAATTTTGTGATTCTGTGCTGTTCATTCTGTTATTGTTATCGTTTTTATTGTTATAGTTGTTTTTGTTATAGTTGTTAGTAGTGTTGTTAATTGATTTGTTGGTTTAACTGTGGAAATGGGTGATCCTAAACCTGGTACTAGTCATCCTAGATCCCATTCATTTTCATCTCCGAAAAAGAAACGTATCACGAGGGGCCCTCTTTCATCTTCAGATAAACAAACTTACTATAATAAACATATTCAAGTTTGTTGAGGAAACGTGGCCCAAGCATACGTATCTTTATAGAACGAATGTTCACGAAAATACCATTGTCATTAAAGGTTGACAATCTCTGAAATCCGCCATTTTTCTTGTTTACCTTTTTTTAAGTACCTAACCAAATGGAGTATAGGTAAACATAATATACATAAGTATTATAAAATTAGAGGAGGAAGCAGTACAATGGGCGGCCTTATCGCTTGAAGCGATTTCTACCAGGCAACCTTTGGATGGTAATGTGTTTGGTAGGATTGACCGGTAGTTGTTTGGCGTACTAATTGTAGTTAAATATAATAGGTACATAATACACATAAATATTAATACCTAAATTATATTTTATATATATATATATAAATAAATAAATTTATAGATACACACATCAAAAAAGTCTAAGCAACATGCTTAATGTTACATAATTCTGCAAATTATATTGAACAATTATTCTACTTTTTTACCATAGGTGGGCAGGTATTTAACCTTTTTGGTTCCAGATGACCTACTGGCTGGTTAGAAAAAAAACTCGATTATGTTTTGTTTTTTTTTTTCATAAAATTAAAAGCTGATAGATTAGTTCCAATTTAAATGTTTTCTTTTGATAATTAAGAAATTTGGTATCGTTTGAATTTAATAGTTTTAACCAAGTTTTAATAGAGTTTTTGATAAAATTGAATTGTGAGATATTCTTTACGTTATGGAGCGATATCATTTGACCGCTGATGAAATGCAAAGAGTTGTGGGAATGACACAAGCGGGAAAAAACCAATCTGAGGTATCTCACCATTTTGATGTGAACATGAGCATTATCTGCCGTCTGTGGCAGCGTAACACTACGACAGGAAATCCCGCTAAGCAGCACCCGGGCGAAAACCGTGCGAAATCGACTGCATGAGTACGGTCTATGAGCGCGACGTTCAATCAGGTGCCTGCCTATACGTCACAGAAATCGCGCTCGAATTGAATGGTGTAGGGAACATATAACGTGGACCCAGGAATAGTGGGACAACATTTTATTCTGCGATGAGTCTTGATTCGGGTCTAGGCCTGATACAAGAAGGGTAAGAGTGTACCGTCGTTTTTTTTTTTTATACCACTAAGGTGGCAGACAAACACACGGCCCACCTGATGGGAAGCGGTTACCGCGGCCCATGGACGTGTGCAACAACAGTGGCGTCACACTCGCGCTGCCGACCCTGTAAAGGAAAGGGGATGGGAAAGGAGTTTGGGAGGGGATGGGAAAGAAGTTTGGGAGGGGATGGGAAAGGAGTTTGGACTCCGGCACTCCCACTCACCAAACGGAACGCAACAGTTCAAATATTGTTACTTGGCGTCGATATTCTGTGAGAGGGTGGTGATTCCTCGGTCGAGTCGGCCCATTCATGCAACGGCCAAAATGACTGTTGCTTGACTCTACCACTCACAAAATCGTCCTGGCAATACTGAAAGACCGAGGTGCGTTCAGGAAGTTCATCCATACAAAGGATCAACAGTTATGGTATGGGCGGGCATTATGAAGAACAGACGAACTGAGCTCGTTTTTGTAAATGAAAACATGAACGCTCAAAATTTCGTTGAGGATGTTCTTAGGCCTTATGTTCATCCATTTGCACAAACCCTTGGCGATACAGCGATGCGGACTAGGGAGTACTTGGCAACAGAAAACATCAGGGTGTTACCCTGGACTGTATGTACAGTCGCCAGACCTCAATCCCATAGAGCATATATGGGATATGCTCCAGATATGTGTATTAGGGGACCTGAACGGCGTGACAACAACCCAAAAGTTGCAGAATTTGCTAAAATTTCATTGGGAGCGATTGCCGCAGGATACTATTAACAAACTCATCGATAGCAGGAATAATCGGTGCCAACAAGTTTGAAACAATAGAGGAGGACACACTTTGTATTAAATTAAAGAATTCTATAAGAAAAATAAATATTGGTTAACTATTTAATTTTGTTTTAAAAAGTTAATTTTCTTAGGTGCCTTGTTTTCTTTTGTGCGTGATAGAGTAGGTATACTTTTAATTTAAAAAAAAAAAACAAATTAAATCGATTTTTATTTCTAATCAAACAGGTTACATACCTTCCCACCTATGGTCAAAAAAAAGTAGAACAATTGACCAATATCACTTGCAAAATATGTAAAATTAAGCATAT
This sequence comes from Cybosia mesomella, assembly GCA_946251805.1. Lineage (NCBI taxonomy): Eukaryota > Metazoa > Arthropoda > Insecta > Lepidoptera > Erebidae > Cybosia > Cybosia mesomella. Next base: position 4,452,919 of record OX276402.1, on the reverse strand, counting down.
TGCTTAGATTTTTTTGATGTGTGTATATATATATTTATATACATATATTACTAATGTTAGAAAGAAAATAGAATACATTTTGCTGTGTTATTTAATTATGTAAATATGTAGCATATTAAATCGCCTCTAGAGAGCTTTAAAACATTTAACTGTTGCATCACATTACTTCTATTATTTCAACGGGAATTTAAATTCAAATTAGAGAATTCAAAACTCTAAATCACTCGGCTTTCAACAACTTCCCCGGTCAGCAGTTAAACAAATTATCACCTATTAGAAAGACTTAACAGCCACTCTTTGGCAGCGGGGCAATAAAATAGCAATTTGTTATTTTATGAAGATCGTATATCTCCTTTAGTATTGGGATTAACGTCATCAATCGGCTTTGAAACTGGTGTTGGTTTGCTGATTAATTTGTTTGTGTTTTCAATGGACGTGTCTGTGATAGCGATATTTCTGTTCAAAGGAGCTGATGTAGATTTATGTTTTGTTTAGGTAGTCAGTTGGATTTAAGCATTAATTTGCAAATGGTTTGCTATTTATCAAATTATTACTGCTATTAGTAATCACGACGGCCTCTGTGGCGTAGCGGTAGTGCATTCGACTGCTACGACCGGGGCCGCGGGTTCTAGGGCACGCCGCAATAGCGGCGGTAAGGCCCATCATGGAGGATTGGCTAGAGAGGCGACACGGAAGCCTCTCGTACCGACTGACGCAGGTGATCTCCGGGATCACCTGCATCGGATCAGGAAGGAGCCCACGCCTGAGTGCCATCACTGCGACGCGAGCGAGGACTCAGGGCTGCACACGCTGGTGGACTGCCCGGCGTGGGAGGCGCCGAGGCGTGACCTCGTGGCAGCCATCGGGGTGGGAGTCCTCTCACTATGCTCTACGGTCAACCTTACACCCCGGCGTCTGAAGACCCGAGACAGAGTGCGGTTTTAGTCGGTTCAAGCCCGAAATAACCGCCCCCGCTGGCCGGCGGGGGGGTATCCGAAGGGATTTCCGCACGAAAAAAATAAAAAAATAAAAAGGGGGCGCGGGTTCGATTCCTGCTTAGTGCAAATATCTATATGCATCAATATGTCTATTTGCATTGGTCTGGTTGTTTCTATGTATAATATGTATGTATTTACAAATTTACAAAAAAAAAGTATATAAGTATGTTTATCCGCATTCTGTAACCCATAACACAAGCTGGTTAAACTATGCTTACTTTGGGTCTAGAAAGCGCTGTGTAGAATATCATAGAATATTTATATATTTATTTTTTAGTGGAAGGAATTAACAAGCCTACGCAGTTTTTTTTTAAATTGAATAGCTTTGTTGTTGACGACCACATCGTCCCGTGGTGACATACAATTATGGTATACAAGACAGCTTATACAATGAAAATCTAGTCTAAACCTAATTCTGCTAATTTATACCGGGTGAGGAAAAAGTATTGGGGTGTGTGTTGGGTAACCTCGAGTGTCGCTCCGATTCCGATCCCGCTGCAGTCCGGGGGGAACGGAATCGGAGCGGCCGGTACACCCTGGGCGGCGGTCAATGGCTTCCCCTTCACCCCTTCATAGGGTTGGCATTGATCGTCGGCCAATACCCAACGTGGCGGGAACACATCGCTCTCCGTACTCCTCTGCTTTCAGAGGAGACAGGATGAGCGATGCTGTTAGTGGTGAGATGGCCCAGGGTCAGCCGGGGTGCGAGGGATATGCTCTATGGGTAACCTTACACCCCGGCGTCTGAAGACCCGAGACGGCGTGCGGTTTTAGTCGGTGCAAGCCCGACATAACCGCCCCCGCTGGCCGGCGGGGGGGTATCCGAAGGGATTTCCGCACGATAAAAAAAAAAAAAAAAAGGGTGAGTGAAAAGTATGGAAACCCCGGAAAATTCGGAAAGCCGCACTAGGTTAGCCGTGAAACAAAGGTCATGGCCTAGGTAACTTTCAACGAGGAATCCAACGGTGACCTCTGATTTGACCTTGAACCTCAATTTCAGGGTTATTTCAAAGTCAACCTCATTTTTTATACCGGACTCGAAAAGCGAACTACTAGCGAATGCTGTAATAATACAGGGAGTGCTTTTAGGAGAATTTTTTTTTTTAATACAATGATGCAGTTTTAGTTTTCATCAAAATCGGACTTGAGACTCCTTTGAGCATTTTTCGCTATTCCTCATAGTTTTGGATTTAGCCATCCACGTTTGTTAAAAAAAAACATCCTGTATATAAGATAACCTTTAAGGTAACGGATCATTCGTTTACACGAGTAATAATTTTCATGCATACAAATATTTGTACTGAGGGAATTATTTAATTTATCACGAAGAAAAACTTAGAAAAAATACTGTACTAAGCTAGTTTCCAAATGACTTTTCTAAGTTACCCACCATTCAAACCGTATACCAAGTATGCAGCTGTTGGCTCCATTCTATCTTGAGGTTGCCAGAAGTTACGTGGAGTGGTTGCCAAAGTATCACAGGTGTCTCGCTATCGTAACTTCAAGTTAGAACATAGATATAAGCTTCTGGGTTATATAACCCAGAAGCTTTATCATACTTACATTAAGATATGTAGTAGCATACTGGTTTATGCATGAAACTTGGGAATCACTAAATGTGGAATATAGGTATTTAAACTATCATGGTCACTAACATAAGTATTAGAGTTAACGGGATATTTACCATGTTTTTTTAAAAACACATGGTAAATATCCCGTTAACTCTTATACTAAATGTGGAGTTGTTTTTTTTTTAGTATGGTTATGATTACATTTCAGCAAATGGTAGGAACTGCGATCAAGGCGAAGTTTACGCCTCATTTTAAGTGGCAGTATGTTACATTTATTTCTTGAAACATTACCACGTTTTTGTGCTTTAATCTCATTCTCCTCTTAAAAATTTTGCCCCATCTGCTCTCCCGTCTGTAGCTAGCGGCACTTGAAGTTTTTTAGGGCTACTTATCATCAAGAAGGCTTGTAGTATCCAAAAAGTTATGAGCAACTCACATATATAGCTTTTATCGAATATTTTACAGATTGTGTTATCAAAATTTACTTTTTAAATTTTTCAGTGATGTATTTAATATTTTTTAGTATTATTTAGTAGTACATTAATAAGATGTTTTGGTAACACATAATTTCTAAATAATTTGTACATAACTAAATTATTCCAAACAATTACTTTGATCATAATAAGACCACATATCACCAATTCAAGACATAAGAAATTCGTTTCGCATTTCTTCATTACGTCCGGACCGTTCACTCTTGATTCCACCAAAGAATTAATACAACATATATAATTCCAGGCTTAGTACAGTCAAGGAGAAATCTCGAACTGACAGCAACTGGATGTGTTAATCTAATTAACACATCTGTCCTTCACTGTACGTCCCGTTTCATTAATCACTGTTCCAAGCGACTGTACAGGACTTAATCAGCCGCTGTCAACGACTGTCTTCCTTGTGTTATTACTAGAAACTGTGTCGTTTGTCAGCGCCAGAAATTTTTGGTGATGTATTACGCATAGTATTTGCACGCTGCGTGACGATTTGATACTCGATATGTGTGATTGTCATATTGAATTGGGATGTTACATTAAAATTGATGGGTGAGTATTGTCGCAAGAAAGCTTACAAAACGAAGTGAAATTTGCCTCAGGGACAGATATAAATAGCACATAGAGTCATTTTTATCCCGGAAATAGATTCCTGTGAGTCACGGGAAAAGGATCAGTATATGACGCACGTGGGATCGCGGGCAAAAGCTTTATGTATATTATATATCTATAAAACAAATTGTATCAGTATTCCTTACCACTATTTTAATACCACAGATAAAATCAAAAAACACAAATCTATTCTAAGCGAGCTAAAAAGCATTACACACACACATACTATCCATCTAATATAAAAATCACTCTAAACACTTGAAAAATAAAACCGTGATCCATTTTCTTTTTACTAATTCAGTAACTTTGAAACTACGGGCAACATGAGTACCATTAATCGCACCGTAAAACGGGGGATGCATTTATCTCTTTTGAGAAGAGGCAAGAGGGTATCATGAGTGGAGGGCAAGCCCTCTCGTCCTACATTTCTTAAATGATTGCAAAGCGCACTTATACGGTGCAGAAGTTCGAGTGATATCAGATTCTGTTTGCTGTTAACTCGAGTGTCTGGGAAATAAAACAGCTGAAAGATAGCAAGAAATGATGGATGTGAGAGAAAAGATGTTGTTTTTGCCTTGTTTTTACTATTTGGTATATTGTATTGTATATAAGAAAATATATTTATAGCTTGTTTTTCTCCGTAATCTAATGGTTATAATCGAGCGAAGCTCGTCCAAGCTTTGCTCTCTTTTAGACGCCTCATGTATGTATTTCGTTAGACCATCTTCACCTTCCAAACGGCTAAACCGATTCTAATGAAATTTCACACAAAGATGTTACTGATGGGACGGACATAGGCTATGTAATTAAAAATTCGTGTGCACTACGGAGGAATTATCACCGGAAAAACAAAATTAAATCTGATTTCTCAATGAACAAAAAAGCCTTATTCACGTGATTGTTATTAAATTAAGGAATTTGTTCATATACACAAGACAAAAAAAGGAATACCAAAACCGGACTAGCCATTGAGGAATTATCACCGTTAGAAGAAGTCCTGGTGAAATTGCTTCGCTCAATTTTTGCAACAGCAGAATGAATTGCAGACATTTCCCAATCACAATAACCTAGTGTTATTGTGATTGGGAAATGTAAAAAAAAAATATTTTAGCCACTGGAGGTAAGTAGTATGGGGCCTTACTTAAACCTTCGAGGCCAAGCCAATCCCAGTTGCAAGTCAGTATACCTGGTGATTGATGGCTAAGGCTCTGGTATAAGCTATCCTTAAGGGGGAGGCCAGATGGCAGTCCCAAAAACCAAGATAGGCCAAGTTAAGAAAAAGAGTGGGTATGTATGTAGCTATGTAGGTAGATATTTCTATTATCAAACTATATACGAGTATCCCTTTTTTTTCGTGCGGACATCCCCTCGGATACTCCCCCGGCGGCCAGCGGGAGCGGTTATGTCGTGTTTGAACCGACTAAAACCGCACGCCGTCTCGGGTCATCAGACGCCGGGGTGTAAGGTAGCCCATAAAGCATATCCCTCGCACCCCAACTATACGAATACACCTCGAAGCTAAAAATCTTGAACAAACTTCAAAAAGTACGCGCATGTGTACTAACTGGCCAACCAATAAAAGGGCTGATCAATCAATGACGTAAGGCCTTTGAGTTCGTGATTCCTCTTATATATTCTTGGTTGATCGGCGCGTCTCCACCGTTGCACTCCGCGCTTACCACGAGAGAAACACGTTCTAAACATCTAGAGGTCATTGTCAAGATTTTTGTCCCTATTTATACTACAGGATTAATGAAAAAGGTTAAATTATGATATTGTCGGAAATTTACGCGAATGTATCGCGACGCTTCGGTTGCTTTTCAGCAGACATGGTCAAGGGGCGACTAAAGACAGTTGTTGTCTTGTAGTTTGAAGTGAAAGCAACCAAAACGTCGGGAGCAATGTAATAAAATATAAAATAACATCAAATAAATCGCGATAGAATCCGTTAAAAATAGTTTTATTTCAAGGTTAAATTTTATTAAAAAAATAGATATTCGAATCGTCGGGTCTACGTTATTCTACAAACAAGTATATCTATATATAAATCTTAAGGCTTTCACGGCCGGCGTTGCAGGTAGAATATACTGCTTCCGGGCTGTTTGGCCGTGGTCCATCGGAAACTTGTGTTCCAGACGTTTCGTCGATCACTGCGGTCGACATCTTCAGTGGTACACGTCGGGACGCCGTCGAGTGCGGAGAACTTTCCTCGGCGGCGAACTCGGTGCGACTGATGTAAAGGCCCGAGTCACTGGTGTATTTATAGGTGCAATGGGAGGGGCTAAACAACGTAATCGCTCCTGATTGGTTGAGAGCTGCGCAACCGATGCGCTCGATACTGATTGGTCGAGGCTAAGCAAGGGGGACACCGGGGATGGTGGCGGCTTCGTCATGTTTGAATTGTGATGACGCGCGGCTCTCAGTGCTGGATACCAATTTTTTTGGAGATGAAAACCTTCGTTTTTTCTATTAAAATTATTGGGATGCTTGCATATTTCGATGGCTTCTCGACATAGCCGTGGGAAGAATTGTGAAGTGGTGGCTAGAACCTTCGTGTTCTGAAATTTGATGGTATGATTACCATCCTCCTGGGTGTGTTCCGCAACCGCTGACTTGTCGAAGTGGCCGAGGCGGCAATTTCGTTCATGTTCTGAAAGGCGGGTCTTGACGCTTCTTTATATCTCTAGTATTATATTATCTAGTATATCTATGTTTACGGTGAAACAACAATAGTTGTGAGAAAAATATGGAAGCTCCACGCAAAGAGTCCAATCTAAGTAGGAAGGTTAAGTGTCTTGATAAGAAAAACTTAATTAAAAAGGATTCTATTACTAGAGTATATTACTAAGATAAAGGATTGCTCTAATTCTTAGAAAATCGGGACTATTCGAGTAGTTATATAAGGTTAGATGAACTACGTAAATGTAAATTGGAAAAGTCAAATCCATGTGGAGAGTTGAACTTGTGTCAGTATCATGCCAGGACAAAATTAACCCGCTATGATTCTTGCCGTAGTCTTTTAAGAACGGGGCTGTGTTTTGAACCGGTGTGTTCCATTTTCTAAACATTTGTGTAGTTTGTTTTTTACGTTTTGTTAGTGCTGTTTTTATTGTCTATACACAATAAATGATGTTTAATGTCAAAATTGCTGTCAAAATATAAAAGTCTATGCTCTCTTCTTTCATAGGCACAACTCCATCGCACGTCTGTTATTGGCAGGATTTATAGAAAGAAAGAAAGAAAGAAAGAAACGTTTATTTGATGTATGTAAGGCACATTAAACATTCTACTTAACCTAGTACATGGTTTATTAATTTATTATGTGCCTCTCGTATGCATCAAAGGGGTGTCCAGTTCAGCATATGCCAGGCGGACCTTGGCGCTGGTTTTCAACTGGAACCCATGTATTTGTGTGTTGTTATGTGTGTAAATGTGAGAGTATTGTGTGATAAATGATGTGTAAAAATCAATATATATATGTGTATAATGTTTAAAGCAAAGTTATTGAAATTAAATCATTTTTATTTAGACAATTACAATTATAGTCATACATTCAATTTATAAATCACATTTAGGATGACCCTTTTAAATTTTAAATTTTCTGTAAAACAGTTTCCAGTCTGCAAAACAAAAGACAGAATGCAGCATGTCAACACCAAATTAAATTAGCGACACATTACAATTTACGCCATCCAGCCTCCGCTGCGCTTCCAAGAGATATTCGCGTAATTTCTTCTTGAATGTTGTTATTGTTTTTATGGAGCGCAAAGGTGGGGGAAGACGATATTAGCATAGTTCACCACACCTAAAATTGAGTTGAATGGTTTTTTGACTTTGACATTATTCTGGTATGTATGGCTCGTCTTGAAACTCTATCTGTCACCCTTATTTTCACAATCGTAGTATATTTGTATCACGTCAATATGACTTTACCTTGCCTGATGGTAAGCTAAAGTGAAAATCATAGGAATGAGGGGTGAAAATCACACCATTACATAAACCAATAATTCTACAATGGTGGCCCTCAGCTTAACGACAAAGCAGACTGGACTGGACTGTAAGCAGAAGGAAAAACGTGTGCTGAGAAAGAATCCGTGACTCAAATTTTAAGCTCCATTCGAAATTTAAAAATCAATACAAAATTTATTACAACCAAATTCAAACGAGAATAGTAAGTTCCAAAGATCTTGAATCGCGCATGTTCACTAACTGACCAATCAAAAAACCAATAAAAGAACTAATCAACCATTGGCGACCCATAACCAAAGTGTTTTTTTTTCGTGTGGAAATCCCTTCGGATACCCCTCCGGCGGCCGGCGGGGACCTATAACCAACCTATGAACGATTCGGATATTTGACAATAATGAAAATATAGGGGATTAATACAACTGTAATCATGACGCTTATTCAAAGTTACTTCGTCGGTTTCATAGCTATCTGTCATAGAGATCAAGCTATATTGTATGAAGTATATAATTGGTTGAGAGGCACACCTCTGTCCGTCGCACCCCGCAGTTACCACCAAATAGACCTTATATATGAAATATAAATTAAAAACACATTTCCTAAACATCCTGTAAATGCCTCGTACGCAAACCGGTTCTTTGTCAGCTTCGCTCGAGCTGACGATCGCTCACTGACAATGTCTACCTCTTAGCTGCGCCTTTTTTAATATACCTACTCATCTGATTTATAACTAAAAGTCTGTGTAAATTAGTGATAAGAATACAGATGTAAAACATATAATAAGGTAAAATATTATGTATACCTTTTTTTTTTTTTTTTTTTTTTTATCGTGCGGAAATCCCTTCGGATACCCCCCCCCGCCGACCAGCGGGGGCGGTTATGTCGGGCTTGCACCGACTAAAACCGCACGCCGTCTCGGGTCTTCAGACGCCGGGGTGTAAGGTTACCCATAGAGCATATCCCTCGCACCTCGACTGACCCTGGGCCATCTCGCCACTAACAGCATCGCTCATCCTGTCTCCTCTGAAAGCAGAGGAGTACGGAGAGCGATGTGTTCCCGCCACGTTGGGTATTGGCCGACGATCAATGCCAACCCTATGAAGGGGTGAAGGGGAAGCCATTGACCGCCGCCCAGGGTGTACCGGCCGCTCCGATTCCGTTCCCCCCGGACTGCAGCGGGATCGGAATCGGAGCGACACTCGAGGAGGTTACCCAACACACACCCCAATATTATGTATACCTAAATATTTAATCGCAATATAGAATGCACGGCACTCCGCACAAACCCTAGTGGTTTATGGAATGCCATGATACGTACTTTAATTGTGTGATGTTGTAAAATAAATTAAAAAATTAAAAATATAAATAAATAAAACCTACAAATATAAACTATGCAACTGTCAAGATTTTTGAATTTATACTGTAATAAAATCATGATATTTGAATATTTAAACACAGCATTCTCTAATACTCTAAAACTTACATTGTAATTCAGTATATCTGCAGTTAATTTTGAATGAACCAATACGTAAACAAAAAGAAACCAAAGTCTCTAATCCATCAAAAATCCAATACATGGGATAGCGTGAAAAACGAGCCTTTCTTCCCTGTTATTGTAGTGCGATCGAATGAAAATCCTTGCCAATGAAAATCCTTGCCAATACAGTTTGTTTATCCAGCACGAGTTTTCCAAACACCCAATAGACTTTGTGATACGTCCGACTGAGCAATAATTGAGAACCAGTTTCATGTTAGTTCATTACAGCATGAACTGGCTTTAGACAAAACATGGGTGAGAGATAAAATCTTCGAAATATGTTTTTATTGTGTACTAGCTGTTGCCCGCGGCTTCACTCGCGTGGAATTCTGATCCCGTTTCTGCTTCTCATGTGAACCTATTCCAGGAATAAAAAGAAACCTGTATGTTATTCTAGACTATAATCTATGTATACTAGGACGGTTACCAGCTTCGCAATCAACCCAAACTTAAGCGTAGCGAGATTTGCCTATCCAACAATAGGTCAACGTGACCGGTCGACTTTTTCCATTGATTTGGTTTTTCGGTGATTATTCCTCGATGGTAAGACAGATCTGGATATTCGATACCTTACGACACTCAGTAATGTCTACTTGATCACCGTGGCAAATTTGGTCGAGATCGGTCAAAAGGTCTCGGATGAGTATCATTTGTTTGAAATGCAACTTTGAAACCAAAGACGCTTCGCTCGCCTTCGGCTCGCTACGCTTAATAAGGTGTCACAAAATTAGGTCTCTGAATTTGGTGAGATGACTTGGTATCGACAAAATATACATATGCCCGGCAACGGACACTTGGGGAGGACACTGTGCGGTTTTAGTCGAGACACGACATAACCACCCCCGCTGGCCAGCGGGGGGGTATCCGAAGGGATTTCCGCACGTAAAAAAAAAAAAAAAAGCCCACTCTTGTAAAGGTGAACTCGTCTGTCCACAATTTTTTTCTGGTACGATCTTCCACTAACCACCTACAAAATCTTAACCGTGGATCAAAATCTGTGGTAAGGAGCTCATGCACTCGCAGATAGTGGTAGGCGTGCAGTCCTTCTCCTCGCAGTATTCTCCAAGCGGATGTGTGGGAAATACCTAAATCGCGACCAGCGTCACGTGTGCTCGTCGCGTCACGTGACGCTGGTCGCTGGGGGTGTTTTTTATTCAATTTTTTTTTAATATTTTTATTTTACCCGATATATTTTTTGTTTCAAATACATATGTTGTCGATACCAAGTCATCTCACCAAATTCAGAGACCTATTGTGACACCTTATATAGTAGTATATCAAATAGTAATAGATCTAGTATCCCTGTATCAAATTTTAGCCAGATTCGTACATTGGTTAGACTGTGATTCAGTAACAAACATCCAAACATCTTCACAAACTTTCACATTTATAATATTAGTAGGATAGTAGGACTAGCAACCAGCCCTCGTTTCGCTGTGGTTTATATGAGTTTTTTTTAACTCAAGCCATCATAATTCACACATAATTATATTAGCTATATTTTTCTTGTGACAAAGAAAGTATGTTCAAAGCACTTATAATTTCAGGATTATACTATGTTTTTAGGGTTCCGTTGCCAAATGGCAGAAAACGGAACCCTTATAGATTCGTCATGTCTGTCTGCCTGTCCGTCCGTATGTCACAGCCACTTTTTTCTGAAACTATAAGAACTATGCTGTTGAAACTTGGTAAGTGGTAAAATGTGTCCACCCCCCCTGTAACTTCTAAAGTAACAGAATGATAAAACTAAAAAATATATATGATGTAATTACCATGTCAACTTCCACCGAAAATTGGTTTAAACGAGATTTAGTAAGTAGTTTTTAAATATTTTGTATGCGTACATAATGTACATAATGTCAAGAACTGGCTAAGGGCTAGGATTCCTATAGCTTTGCATAGAAGAGTACTAGATACTACCCCCTGATAATAGTTTTCGTATCACCATATTGTTTATGTTTGATCGACTACGACAAAGCCGTTTCACAATCAGGCCTGGTAAGGTTCCGTAAGTTTAAAAAAAAATAAACGACAAGCACATTATATAAAACGTACCCAAAAGGCACGTAACAAAATATGTGGAAGAAAGACAAAGAACAGTTGCCTTAGCAGTTCACCATCCATCATTATAATAAGAATAGAGACTAAGCAGAGAAAATCCTAACATAAAATATAATCCTCCGAAACCATTCTTTGTTAATATATTCCTTATGATAGACTGGACTTTTCCGGTAATCCCTAATACTTGGAATAAAATTTATCATATTATGATAGGGAAATAGAGCAGAATAATGATAAATAAGTTGTTCGAACAAATTGAAAATAAAAGACATCTGTCTATCAGCTACGAGAATGCTACGCCGTAGGCATTACTTCGTTTAAATCGTAGCAGCGACTACTCGAGACTTTTCCTTTTAAAATTTACATAATTTATAAAGCAATTAAAATTATTATTTGACATTGTTAAATTGTAATATAAGTTAGGTATTATAAAAGAATTTAAGGATACCATCTGTAAATCTCTTTTTCGTCGTCATTATATTTTATTAAAAGAGTCATTTCCTCAAATAACTTTACTAAGAAAATTACAGATGATTTTTTTCTTTGTAGAAAATAGGCTCAAGTAATTTCCTAACAAATATTATAATGGGAAAGTGAGTTTCTTTATTCATTAGTTTGTTTGTTACGGTTAAACGAATAAAACGGCTTTATGAACGCGGTTGAAATTTCACACATATGTGGTGGTAGAATCATCATTATTATCTGAGGGTTGTTATGTATACGTGGCTTCCATCTCGGAATTCGGGGTCGACTTACACCTGCTCTTGCTTTTAGTTTAGCTTCACAAACATACATACACATAACTTCACGCCTGTATCCCTAAGGGGTAGGCAGAGGTGTATTACACACTCACGATTCGTTAGTTATGTTTAGGTCTCAATGTAATAGGGGTCGAGCCTATTGCCATCTACCGGGCACATTACTAAGCGAGCGATAATCAACATTGTTAATACACACATAACTAAGAAAAGTCAGAGGTGTATGGCCGGGGCAACTGGGGATCGAACTCGAGACCTCGTCTCGGCAGTCCGTTCCGTAAACCACTGGGCTACCGCCGCTTTTTATAGTTAGTTTAGCTTAGCTTAGTTTAATTTATGTAGCTTTTATGGGAGCGACTTTCGTCTCATCTTACCACCGAATCCCAAGAGAAAAAATTGCACCAGAGCTTCGTCCATAAGTCAGTAGGTGTACCAGTTCTCAGGTGAGGTGTGCTTGACCCTAAAGGTTTTGGTGGTGCATTTTAAGACATCATAAATGTAGCAAGTGTTTACAATGTAGCAAAAGAAACTACTGGTATAAATAAATAAATATTGCAGGACAAAATACACAACGCCATCTAGACCCAAACTAAGCAGAGCTTGTCATATGGGTTCTGGAATGCGGATAAACATACTTAATAATTTTTTTGTAAATAAATACATATTATACATAGAAACACCCAGACCAAAGCAAATATAGATATTTGCACTGAGTGGGAATCGAACCCGCGACCTCTGACTTAGCAGTTGAACGCACTACCGCTACGCCACAGAGGTGACGGTTTACAAATGCGACATTCAATGTATGTGACCTCTGAAATTTCTTCTTCATTTATCACACTAATACTATAAATGAGAAAGTTTGGCTGTATGGATGTTTGTTACTCTTTCACGCATAAACGGCTGTACGGATCTGGCCGAAATTTGGTAAGGGGATAGATTATAGTCTGGAATAACATATAGACTATGTTTTATCTCCGGGACGGTGGGGCGACTAGCGCACCTCCCCCAAACCGGGGCAACCGGACGGGGACACCGTGGTTCCCAAACCCGAGGGGGCCATCTCGAAACTGGAGATGGCCCAGGGTCAGTCGGGGTGCGAGGGATATGCCCTATTGGGTAACCTTACGCCCCGGCGTCTGTAGACCCGAGACGGCGTGCGACATAACCGTCGCCGCTGGCCGGCGAGGGTGTTTCCGAAGGGATTTCTGCACGAAAAAAAAAAGTCTATGTTTTATCTCTGGAATACGTTGCCATGGGACGCAGGAACGGGCACAGAGTTACACGCTGATAAAGCCGTGAGCAAAAGCTAGTTTTATAAATAAGAAACAAATAACGTAAAAAGAAAAAAAAGAAAAGAAAGAAATATACATACATACACTGTTAGGTGTGTATTGGTTTATATACGTTGTTTGTCTTCAAAGCCAAGCTTTGTAGTTGCCCCAAAGGCTCTATGTTGTACTGTTACAAGTTTCTGTAAGAACAATACTTGTGATATATTCAACTTTATTTTTGTTTGAAACAGCGCAGAAATATCTAGGCAGTAGAAATACAGTTCGAGAATCGTGGATCGTTGAATATATTCAACAGTCTAGATTTACAATCTGGTTTTAACGGATAAAAAATATACATTCATTTCATCATCATAAATTCAAGTCGGAAAAAATAAACATACAGAACGGGACTTGAATCTGTGACCACTCCTAATTTCTTTTCATCATCATAAATTCAAGTCGGAAAAACTTAACATACAGGACGGGACTTGAATCTGTGAAGGTGTCTAGGGTAAAAACTTTGACCAACTGAGCTACCGGGACACGTCTCGGATATTCGAAATTCTCCTATACATACGATGAAGAAAAGTTGACCATACTACTAATTGTTTCAAAATTTCATTAAAATACATAATTATCATTACAGCTCGACATAACTTACTCCGCTGGCTGGCGGGGGAAAGGGGGGAGGAGTTTCCGAGGTGCTTTCCGCATGGGAATAAAAAAGGTTAGTCCCAATTGCATCCAAAGTTTTCACCTTGGGGCCCAGGATCACTCCTGAGACGAAAACCCACATAAGACCCTCGACCGTCAATCAGCAGGTGACATTGTTTTGGACTCATATAAATAAACTCATAATATTCGGCCTCTCTCTTTACAATATTAGTTGAGATAACATAGACTAGTATCACCTAACACTTTCACCCCCTAAGTCCAGATCCCATTGGAGCCTATGTCACGCAGGTATGACGTACTCGTAGTTAAAAGCAAGGCTCAAAAATATCTAAATAATATCTAAATATTTTTATATTATATAAAAAACGGTGATAGCCCAGTGGTGTACGGACAGTGTGTAACGGACTGCCGAGACGATGTCTCGAGTTCGATCCCCAGTCGCCCCGGGCACACACCTCTGACTTTTCGTAGTTATGTGTGTATTGAAAATGTTTATTATCGCTCGCTTAGTAATGTGCCAGCTATATGGCAATACGTTCGCCCCCCATTACATTGGGACCTAAACATAACTGGCGAATTGTGGGTGTCCAATACACCTCTGCCTACCATTTCGGGGATACAGGCATGTAGTTATGTTATGTTATTAATATGAAATTTGTGACTTTTTTTAGCTAATAATATTCAATTTCGATTCCAATATTTGCAAGTAAATTAAATTTTGTAATGCATGAAAGCATTTTCTGGTAATGTGATTAAACATGATAATGATAGATGGTACACACCAATGACTTTTCAATGCTTTTCGAAGTTATGTGTGTATTTATCGCAGGTTTATAAGTGCCCGGTTAATGGCAATAGGCTCGCCACCTATTACATTGGGACCTAAACATAAACTGGCGAAATGTGGGTGCTAGCGTGAGTTTATGTTATGTTATGTTTGTTATAGATGGTTTGTAAATCAGGTACAACACCTTATATAAATATTGTACTGAATATTTAAAACTATTCACTAGTCATAGTCATATTTTATAGCAGTTTCAGATTCAATCAATGCAAAATTAATGTTTTATACAATTCATTAAGCTGAGCGAGCTCTTATACTCGGGATAGCCGCTTACAAACTCGGATACCGCCGGCCCCGCTACTTTATAATCACATAAGTACAATTAAACCGCTAAGAAATTTTTCAAGGGTTGTCTGCAAAGCTACACTGTATGAATATCTGAGTAGTTTAGATTACGAATGGACAGAAAAAATTATTCAAATATGTATGTAAAAACAACGCTATAACTAATTAATCTGTATATATGTATGTATGTCTTTGTAATATTTATAGTATTCAAGTTTAGTTATAATAGATTCACAAGTAAGTTGATATATATTATGTTTGCGTTACATAATATGTCTTTTTTTTCCAGCCATAATCACATTTACGTAGAAAATTACGTATTGTATATATATGTATATATATAATACTCAGCCATAATATCATAGCATTTTCATTGCAATTGTAAATGATATGTATTTTTACTATTTTGTAATAGGTGTAGCAGCGGATCTTCATTTTATCTGTAATCACTAAATATGCTACTTGTTTACAACAAGATCATTAGTTAATATCGTGCATATTTTCATCGACTCAACACAACTATTTATAAAAAAGTGTCCTTTTTGAATTGAACTAAGGTTGGTATTTCTGGAGCGAGTATCATTACCTTGCCGTAACACAGTCTTTAGACTAGCACGGAAGGTAAAGATTATTTTGTCGGTATACCGCCAATTTGTTTATATACGAGTCAATAATACATACTTAATACTTATTATAAGTTAGGTTAATTTCTTCCTTTAAGCTGTGCTTTTAGCTAATAAATTAGCATCCGTAGCTGTCTGTCCTATTGTTACCAGTGATAATTGTGATAAATCTATAAAAATATGTGTTATATGACAGTGAAAACTTTATCAAAATCCTTTATGTACTTAAGAGGAGGTTATCGGTGAACGGACGGAAGTATGAAGGTAACTTAGTCTTGTACTATGTGTATCTTGTAACTGTTATATGTGACTGACTGTTATTTTTATTATTTTTTTGACTGTTTAGTTACTACTATTTCATACGATAACATTTAAAGTATTTGTTTACATACCTACATACATAGTGATAAAATTTAGCAATTACAATTTTTGTTACATGTAAACTAATAATCCCGTGTGAAATTCTCTTTAGCCCCCTCTCAATGAATGATCAATATCCTTTTCGAAGTTTTGTTTTGTAAAGTGTTCAGGTAGGCACTGTTAGTATGTTGTATTGTATAACAATAATTTAGGTTTTGTAGGATAAGCAGCTATGTTACTTTTCTATCACCATACAAAAATGTAAACCGATGTACATTCTCAGTTTAATAAACTTATTATTATTATATTATTATTATTCCTCTTTATTAACTTTTAAATACATATAATTACATTTTTAAATATATATATATAAAAAAATACAAATATATTTTAAAATATAAAAACAGTGCTCCACCGGCATCGGGTACAGGGACCAAGCTGCCGGTCCAGGGAGAGGAACTTCCTCACTATGCGTGCCGTGCCTAGCAGAACGGCCTTCTGCATCAGGCCTTTGAGCCAGCTGCCTAACGAGAGCCTCATAAGGTGTTGATCGAGGCTCTTGGCGATGAGTCCATGTGCTGACACAACTATCGGTACAATAATAGCTGAGTCCACATCCCACATGTCGACAATCTCATTGGCCAGGTCCAAATATTTTATTTGTTTTTCTTTTTCTGCCTTCATGAGATTCTCGTCATGGGGGACAGTGATATCAACTATCATTGCACGACGCTCTAATCGATCCATTATCACTATATCAGGCTTATTGGCAACAATAGTCCTGTCAGTGATAACAGATCGATCCCAGTACAATGTGACACGACCGTTTTCGAGAACTGGGTCGGGCACATACTTGTAGTATGGCACCTCCGAAGTCACAAGATTGTATTTAAGGGCAAGTTGCTGATATACAATCCTGGCCACTCGGTTATGTCTGTGCAAGTACTCAATACTCAATACTCATCACAACTTGTTCGTCATCACAACTTCGTCCGTAATTGCAAAGATAAAACCTTCGGTTTCTCCAAAAAGATCACCGAACCGTAACCAAGATACAGACGCTTTTAAATCTATATCGGGCCCATTTAAGGCCCGATAGAAGCGTCCGTGTAGCTCTTTGCCCTTCCATACTTCCCTGCGATCAGCAGTACCAAGTACTACAGGTTTGCGCCAGTTCTCTTTAGCCAACGCGAGAGGGGTTAGGCCATTGTCCACTGCGACCACATCGCGATACATATCGGAATCTACACGTAGGAAATATTCTCTAAGGTTGTATATCTCGCGGTTATGAAGGGTCTTGGCATTTAAAAAACCACGACCGCCCAATTTCCGCGGGATATACAACCTCATTGCCGATGAACGTGGATGGTGCATTCGGAATGTGGTCAGCAGTGTCCGGACCCTCCTATCTAGAGCATCCAGTTCAGTCTGAGTCCATCTGAGTATGCCGAAGGAGTACATCAGGACTGGCATGACCCAACCATTGCAGGGGCGAACCTTATTACCACCCGATAAAAAGCTTTTTAGAACTTTTTTCAGGCGGCCAAAGAAACGATCCTGCAATGACTGCTTCATCCCAGCTTCAGTGATTCCTAACGCCTGCGACATACCCAGATATTTGTATGTTTCGGTTGCAGCGAGAGATTTGAGTTTAATGGAATCTGAGAGTTCCACCCCTTCAGATTCCACTATCCCACCTTTTTCTACATGCATGACCGCACACTTATTTACACCAAATTCTATCTTGATAGAGCTACTAAAATTTTCAGTCACCTTTAGTAGCTCCATCAATTATTATTATTATTATTATACTCCTTTGCAACCACAAATCTGATTTCAACCAAATTTGACATGGTCATAACGACAATCTAGGGCATGTTTTGAAACCATAAAATTTAAAAAACGGACATACCATTGAGGAATTGTCATCGAAAAACAAATTTCCCATTGAAACTAATGGAAAAAGTTCGCGCACGCAAAAATAGAATTTTTCAGATTTTGTAATAAAAAAATAAATGCTCGCTCAGCCTAATTTACTTGCGATCGGCTAACTGCATCGCATCCCTAGTTATATTTTTTCATCCAAATTGTGTTTGGATTTGGATTGTGTGGTTTGAAATTAGAAAATCAGCGAATAAGATTAGAAATTAAATTAGATAAAACTAAGGGCTTTGTGGCGGGCTTAAAAGACTTAGTGGTCATTGATTAGGTTAGCATATTGCAAGGTTAAGAAATACTAGGTCAGTCTTATGACGGGTGACCACTCTTAATTTAGACCCCTCCATACCTCGGAGAGTACATTAACCCATCGGTCCCAATTGCCATACAAATATTTGTGCCATTCGATATCGCTATGGGTTGTGGCGGCCTGAGGTCAGTAATTTCACGTAAAATATCAAAATATGACGGTTTCGTAGTCAGACTGAAAGTCGATCCCAACATAGGTTGGAAAAGGTTGGGAAATGCCTTATGCCTAGATAGCATGCGGTTTTAGTTGGTTCGAATCCGACATAATCACCCACGCTGGCCGGCGGGGGTATCCGGGGGATTTCCGCTCAAAATAATAATAAATATTCTACGACATTCTACACAGCGCTTTCTAGACCCAAAGTAAGCATAGTTTAACTAGCTTGTGTTATGGGTTCCAGAATGCGGATAAACATACTTATATACTTTTTTTTTTGTAAATACATACTTATTATACATAGAAACACCCAGACCAATGCAAATAGACATATTCATGCATACAAATATTTGCACTGAGCGGGAATCGAACCCGCGCCCCCTGTGTAGCAGTCGAATACACTACCGCTACGCCACAAATAGGTGGGAAAACTTTCGGAGGGGAGGAGGCTTAGATGTTTTTACAAAAACTTGCAATAAAAAGAAACAATTTCTTAGCTAGAAGTCTTGCCAGGCGTGAATACAACTAACAAACCAGCAAAGTTTCATCACATCCGAATAAATGAAAATACGATACAAATAAACAAGTATTCATTTTTGTGGTGCCGTAGCCAAATGGCGAAATAGAAGTCTTTTTATTTCGTTTTGTTGTTTACTCAGTGTCTATTTATTCGCAACTTGGAAGGCAAGTGTTTCCTATGAGCTATACAATAGTGTTGTAGACGGGATAAATCAGGGATGTCATCTGAGAGGGTAAGAAATATAGTGCACTTAAGCGGGAACATAATAATTTGGGTAAGTCTAAAATTATGGAGAAGAGACCGATATTCTTAGCAATCCATGGATTCTCCGTGCGGGTGCCGGTACCATCGCGTTGCTGAGTTGGGAACTCGGGACAGTGCTTGGGACTTGCGACCCCAGTGTAGGTTTAGAAGGGGACCCTTTTGTTGATGTACATCAACACTTACCTTCACTACCCAAGTTCCCCTCCCTGCCTAACCAAATTTGATGCGAACCTATTAGTGCCGCTTTAGACATTCGTCCTAGTAATGAGCTTATTATAGCTCTCGATAGGCCTAGATCTTTAAGTAGGTTATAGACAGATTTTGCTGGTATACCTCTCGCTTCCACTACCACTGCATACAAATTAACCACGTACAATTAATTTATTATGAATATCGGTAGCTTAGTGGTTAAGGAGTCAGCATCGCGATTGAGAGGTCCTAGTTGCGAATTCTGTCTATTACACTACTGACGTGAACCTACTCCTAACATAAGCAATTTAACTTATTGTAGGGGTTAGCGGGAATACCAGTTATTTTCGTTATTAGTGCTACTTGAAAAAAAAAAAAATGACACAAATAATTTTTAGTTAATAGTTGGCGAGTAAGTTTTTAAGGCTTAAAATGTATTATTTGTTTTAAATAAATAAATATTCTACGACATTCTAAACACCGCTTTCTAGACCCAAAATAAGTATAGCTTAACTAACTTATGTTATGGGTTCTAGAATGCGGATAAACATACTTGTATACTTTTTTTGTAAATACATACATATTATATATAGAAACACCCAGACCAATGCAAATAGACATATTCATGCATACAAATATTTGCACTGAGCGGAAATCAAACCCGCCCCATGTCGTATGTGCTACCGCTACGCGTGCAGTGATTGTTTTATTGATGGTTTATAAATAGGGATAGTGCGAATAATGTTCAAACATCCATAAGTACTATAACTCTCACTACGCGTCGTACACTAAATATAATTGTCCTAGATTTTCTGTGAACTGGTAAATCGGAACTACGGTCGTCACTGTTAAATGTCATTCAGTTACCCTACAAATTACTGTTGTCACATTTCATTGCATAAATTACCCAATTTAATTTCCGAGTGGACGGATTACGTCTCTATTTTCAAGTATAACATTATTTTTATCTTTAACACCTACTAGGTACTACGTAGTAGCAACATAAACGTCGGGTTCAATGTAAACATTAAAATGACATCAAATAAATCGCGATAGAATCTGTAAAAAAATAGTTTTATTTAAATGTGTGACATTCGTAAAAACTTCCGGCAATATCATCAAGTTCAAGAATTATTAAATTATATAAATAAATAAATAAATGAATACTCTACGATATTCCACACAGTGCTTTCTAGACCCAAAGTAAGCATAGTTTAACTAGTTTGTGTTATGGGTTCCAGAATGCGGATGAACATACTTATATACTTTTCTTATTGTAATATTATACAAAGAAAAATGCAATTAGACATATTGATGCATATTGATATTTGCACTGAGCAAGAAGCGAACCGGCGCCCCCTGTCTTGGCAGTCGAATGCACTACCGCTACGCCACAGACACCGTCATCGTGCGACTGATTGTTTATTGGTGCTAGAATACTATCATAGAATTTAATTTACTGTATTGGGTAACTGAAAGCTTTGTAATTATTTATGAGTACAGTTACCCCCAAAAGTAGGCTTACACATTTCAAGTTACCGATTACCTTAGCTCTGAAACTGTGTATAAAATATAAAAGAAAACACTTGAACATTGAAGATTACAAAAATACTTGTACATATAATTATTTACCTTTCACCTTTCATTCAATCAACTCAAATGTAAAAATTTTACTTGCTGCTACGGAACCCTTCATGGGCGAGTCCGACTCGCACTTGGCCGGAATTTTTGTTTCATTTTAACCTGTTTTTTTTTTCTTTATTTAAGTTACTTTAGTTCCCCGAGACTACACCACTCCGTTAGGGCGACAACATTATATTTCTTATAACTATATATTATCATGTACATAACGATCGTCTTGGCATACCAATGAGAATTACCCTATAAAGAGCCGTTGCTGCCTTCGAAAGGGGAGCAGCCAATACTTCATTACAATTAACCAGATCTATCGGTTTGCCGAATATCAGATAAATCTAACCTGATATTTCTGTGAAATTGTATAACAAACAAACTTCACATTTACGAACATACATATATTTTAATCTAGTCAAAACTGATGCAAACAACGAAATTTTGACAAATACGAAAATGTCAACCTATCAAATACCACTTTGTCAAAATGGTTGCAAACTATACTAGGACTGTAATAGTTGTATCATTAACTAATCCTTAAGCTTGATTGGAGGCAAATGAGCCGTCGATCCCAATAGATGACAGTTGACCGGACAGATTGCAATCAACCCTTAACCTCAGTCCTCTGTCAAGTAAGTTGGAAACAAATTCTAAATAAATTAGCTGTAGCGAGATTAACATTCTTGTAATAGATTGTTAGAAGACTAAATCTAATTTCGAATGTATTACATTGTATATACAATTTCATTTTAATAATCAAATTGTTTCTGTACACTAATATATTAATGAATGTATGGATGGATGGATAAATATATGTATGGATGGATGGAGCACCCGATCCATTACTCAATCATACCAGAACGGCCTATATGTAATTTAGGCTCAAGATAGTTTCTAGTGTGGAATACCCCATAGACTTTTTTTTTCGTTCCGTCAATTGACTGCACCCAGCTGGATGGTGAGAAGCTAGGGAGAAGTCTAGAAGATATGGGCCACCATCCCGAATTCCTGCGGATCATGGGAACGGGAACAGTATTTCACGAGGGTGGAGCCACCGGTCACATCTTATTATACAGTTTAGTAGTGATACATGTTTGTAATTACATTACGTAGAACTTCAATTTTATTTCAGCCGGCGTTTTCACCCTTTCTAAAATATCATTCCAGGAATTCATCTACACAAACAAATATGAATTTCAAAGGACATGGGCCTAAGCCATTTCAATCGTCATCCTTTTAACTTACTTTATCCCAACAGTTTGTTTTCCTTGACAACGCCGTGTCAACAAAACGGGACGCCGCCGAAGGGACGAGGGTCAACCGTTACACGCACCCCACTTCTTGGTTCCTTTTAACGTAGTCAATTTAAAGTCAGCGTTTAAGTAGAATCTTATCACATCAACCTTTTCATGCAGTATTCGGTTGTAAGATTCTAAGAAAAAAACATTTTAACATAATTAGTTCTGTGTATTTTTTTTAACGAATATTAGTAACCGAAATTTCTAATATTCCCCCTTTTTTGAGTATCCGAGGGGATTTCCGCACGGTACAAAAAAACTAATATTCCCCCTAACCCCTCCAGCTAAGCTAAATTGCTTGTGTTAGGAGTGGGTTCACGTCGGTAGTGTAATTGCCAGGATTCGAACCCGGGACCTCTCGATCGTAGTGTCGACTCCTTAACCACTAAGCTGCCGACGCTTCGTTCGTTACGTAGCGAATTGAAAGGCAAAAAAAAATTACAACAATCGGTCAAGCCGTTTCGGAGGAGTTCAATTACAGATACTGTCATCATCGTCAGTTTGCATTTTGAAGCCCGGGGTCTGCTTTTTGTTTTTAATTGTTTTGTTGGCTTTTCCAGGAGTGACTGTCGTCTGACCTCTCAACCACTGTAGGAAAGTCTGCGCCAGAGCCGAGTCTGTTGATTACCAGGTGCAACGACCAGGGGTGTGTGTTGGGTAACCTCCTCGAGTGTCGCTCCGATTCCGATCCCGCTGCAGTCCGGGGGGAACGGAATCGGAGCGGCCGGTACACCCTGGGCAGCGGTCAATGGCTTCCCCTTCACCCCTTCATGGGGTTGGCATTGATCGTCGGCCAATACCCAATGTGGCGGAAACACATCGCTCTCCGTACTCCTCTGCTTTCAGAGGAGACAGGATGAGCGATGCTGTTAGTGGTGAGATGGCCCAGGGTCAGCCGGGGTGCGAGGGATATGCTCTATGGGTAACCTTACACCCCGGCGTCTGAAGACCCGAGACGGCGTGCGGTTTTAGTCGGTGCAAGCCCGACATAACCGCCCCCGCTGGCCGGCGGGGGGGTATCCGAAGGGATTTCCGCACGATAAAAAAAAAAAAAAGGTGCAACGACCAGCAGGTGGGGTTGGTTGGGACACCAAAGATATTGCCTACTTACACTCACTGTGAGAGTATGACACTAGATTTTTAAATTATTAGATTATTTATTTGTTATTCAGTAACCTTTTTTTTTATCGTGCGGAAATCCCTTCGGTTATGTCGGGCTTGAACCGACTAAAACCGCACGCCGTCTCGGGTCTACAGACGCCGGGGTGTAAGGTTGCCCATAGAGCATATCCCTCGCACCCCGACTGACCCTGGGCCATCTCCGGTTTCGAGATGGCCCCCTCGGGTTTGGGAACCACGGTGTCCTCGTCTTGCCCCGGTTTGGGGGAGGGGCGCTAGTCGCCCCACCGTCCCAGCCTGCTTCTGCTGGGGTGACAGGCGGCCTCACCCGCCACCCTCAGGCCTGCACTCATGGAGGACGGAGGTCGTTAAGCGACCTCCGGCGCCAGCGTCGCCTGCGACGCGCGGCGAGCAAGTTGCGGGCTCGGCGGGCCGGGAGAGTTCTAAATCTCTCCCGGGCGAGCTCCGCCATCTCCTTCGAGAGCATTACATGTTCGCAGAATGTTATTCAGTAACCTAAGCCCATAAAGCGAAATTTCATTCAAAACATGTCAAAGTTCATATGTCAAAGTTCTATTTCTTCGAAATAGAGATCCGTAGAAACAAGTGCACATCGAAGAAGGGTTTTATCAAAGTAGTGTTATTCGAAGGGGTGCGTTGTTGAAGTGTGTTCTATCGGACTAATGCTTATCAAATATTTGTTCTGTCGAAGCAATGAGTAGTCGAACTATTGTTACTCGATATTGTGACTGTATCGAAATAATTAACCGTCAGAATTCAGAATGACACTCATGATTATGAAATGTAAAACATATGTTCAAATATAAAAGTCTTACAGATTACATTTGAGTTAATTTGCTCGGCACCTCGTGTACCTACAACATATTGCTGAGATATTAAAATTGAAATCCGACTACAATTCATTTTTGTTCTATTTCTTTTATAAAGAACATGCCATTTGGAAATGGGATTTCAAATTTATTGCAAAGTAAAATGTCTCGCTGTTCATAAAGCCTTCAAGACGAAGGTTCAAAGCTGTGTCCGATTTAATTTTTAATATAAAAGTTGAAAAATGAAAACTTTTAACGTGAACCAAAATTTCATTCGGACACAATACGAAGCAATACAGAGAGTGTCATCCTTCAGAAGTTGCACATCACAAACCTTATACAAAGGTAACAATAGACTTACTGTCACACCCTTCACAAAGGGTTCAGATACAATGAAAAGAAATAAAGCGATGCCAACACTAAGTTTATCTTCAGTGAGAAAATTACTTGGGAAGGCACCTACTTAACGGAGGGGTATTGTGACTTTGTTTTGCGTACCATTGTCTGAATATATCAGTCTTTTTGTTACAATGTATAATTTTTGAATACATTGCCAAGTTTGTTATGATGTAAAACGTAATTACTTAGTCTGAAAAATAGTGCAATCCAAGTTGCTTAGCTATTTTATTGCAGTCTTTTTTTTTCAGGTCAAGTCTGTGTACCGACTAATGTGTGCTATCTTTAGTATTATAAAATTGTAAATTTGTTGTCCCTGTACATTGGAGATTTAAAAAAAATCTTGGATTATATTAAATTAACTATTCTGAACACGATTTAACATCTGCCGTATCTTTGATTGCAATTGTTTTAGAAAACCCGGCGATATGACCAAAAAATCCGACCAAGTGCGAGTCGGACTCGCCCATGAAGGGTTCCGTGGCAGCAAGCAAAATTTTCATATTTGAGTTGATTGAATGAAAGGTAAACTGCGGTTTACGATTTATGACGTGTTAAAAAAAATCTGCTTACTAGATCTCGTTCAATCCAATTTTCGATGGAAGTTTACATGGTAATGTACATCATAATATTTTTTTTAGTTTTATCAATATAATTTTTGAAGACCTATACATAGATACCCCACACGTAAAGGTTTGATGAAAAACAAATTTTTGAGTTACAGTTCTAAGTATGGGGAACCCCCAAAATTTATTGTTTTTTGTTCTATTTTTGAGTGAAAATCTTAATGCGGTTCACAGAATACATCTACTTATCAGCATAGTGGCTGTGACATACGGACGGACAGACAGCCAACCATAACCGCTAGCCGGTATACCTGCTCATTAACGAACGCCCTGTTCGTTAATGAGCAGGTATATAAACAATAAGTTTTGGGGGTTCCCCATACTTAGAACAATGTAGATCTGGCGCAGGCTATCTTCTCGGGGTTGGAGGGTCAGACGGCGGTCGCTCCCACAAAAGCCATTGTTTAGTTTTAATCGTTAAATAATTATAGTTTGAGATTTTTACCGCGTATTAAATAGGTCGGTGTTTTTATATTATTTTTTCTTGACGTACCCGCTCATTATTCGTAGTACGGGGGCAATAACGCCTGTACCAAACGAAGTGGGCGTGCTATGTTAGGAGTTCATCGCGAGTTGAGCGCCGAGTTGAGCGCGATGTCGCTTTGTGAGGGTCCGAGCTCGTTGGCTCGTTGGTGGACCCTGTGCTCGTGAGTTTTTTAGTTGGGTCGGGCTCGTTAGCTCGTTGGTAGACCCTGGGCTCGCGCTTTTTTGGGTTGGCTTTGCCACACGCTTTGAGGGAGCAGTATTCTGATTTTGTTTGTTGAATGTTAGTGAATACGCCCATCGCGTTCGTTGAACTTGGAACTTTGCTGCGATTGAAAACACATTCTATGGTAAGTAAATCTCACGTTTTATTTCATTGCATAATTAGTTTATTGTATATTCAATTACACGTACATTCATGTCACATGTATAGTTAGATACACTAAATAGGCACACTTTCCAAGTTTTGCTACTTTCCCGGCTGAATCCCGGTCCATTGAAGGTCAGTGAACCATTTCTTAATATATTTTAGGTATTGTTGATAATAAATAACGGATTGGTTTAATTTTGGTTTGCAATTTGAAACTTAACACACGGTTAAAGTTCGCCATTTTTGATTGTTAATTTCTCATTACTATTTTGCCTTTTGGTGCAATTGAATCTGACTATTTTCAACTTTAAA
This sequence comes from Cybosia mesomella, assembly GCA_946251805.1. Classification (NCBI taxonomy): domain Eukaryota; kingdom Metazoa; phylum Arthropoda; class Insecta; order Lepidoptera; family Erebidae; genus Cybosia; species Cybosia mesomella. The sequence continues at coordinate 4,426,424 of OX276402.1, read as the reverse complement.
ACTTGGAATCGTTATTGTAATTTAAATATTTACTGGTCGATTTCGATCGGGTGTCAATTGCGGCTTAATTTGATTATTGAAACAAGTACGTGCTAAAAATCTGTTTAAATTTGATTTGTTGTTTATTCATGTGTTTGATTAGACCCAACGGAAGGTCTGACTAGATAATTATCTATGTTTACTTGCTATAAAATTAAAAGTAATTTATAATTGTTTGTATCCGAGTGTTTAAAAAAGCTAATTTTATAGTTTAATATTCCCTGGGATTTACGGGTAATTTCTGGTGGTCGAATCTGACCGAACTAACCGTTTAACTGTAACGGGAATTCAACTTCCCGGGAATTTTTGATATTACTTTTGTTTGATTTGTTCTAAGTTCGGGGCGGTTCCTCGAATGCCTTTTGACCGTTTGTCGGTTAACCGGTTTTTATAAAATTGCGGTATTTTTTGTTGTTTGAACCGTTTTATATTCGTACCGACTTCGTGTGGTTGATTAATAATTTTGTACCGTTTGTTGACTGCACATTGGTGTAGATCCGGATCATTAGACACTTTATTTTAGTTAGATATTAAGTTTTAGTTTTATTTACGTTTCCACTGACGCGCTTTAGATCACGCTTCGGAACGAAATAGTGATTGCGTGAAAGTGAGTGGTGGGGCTACGGCTTGAATACTACCTGCTCGTGGTCTCACTCCTCACTCTTGTCTCCGGGTTAAAGGAGACTGGTAGCAGAGCTGTTAATTGTCTTTTTTTATTACTGCGCTCGCTCGGTTCACGCATTGATCAGCCATAATGTACCAAATCAAGAGTAAGACATCGGACTTTGGGCCTCGAAGTGAAAACTTTGGATGTAACCGTAATGTAACGCTGTAATGATAATAATAAGTACCTTTTTTTTTCGTGCGGAAATCCCTTCCGATAGCCCCCCGCCGGTTATGTCGTTCTTAAACCGACTAAAACCATTAATTACAGAATACTTAAGCTATGCTGTTTTATCGAAATCATTTATTAGCGATAAGTATTATTTTAACAGGCTTCGTGTCCTAGTTGATTCCTTAAATAACATTATAAAATAAGAAGATGATAGATTTTTTTATTTGTACACTAAAAAAAGCATAAAGCAATAAATGTACAATGGGATGTATCTATTCCTGCAACTCTTCATTGTTTTATACTACCAATAAATTCATTTTAGCCCTTTTTGTAGAGTTGATAACACACAAATGATACATAGTAAGTTTATGACAACGCCTTTCTATTAGTGGAGTAGTATACTTAACTTAAAACAAAAAAGAAATTCTACTAAGAACAAGTGGTAAATAGTAAATAAAAAACTAGAATACTGGCAACTCTGTAGACATTCGAAAGAAGAACCCTGTCGTAAGTTAATTGCAACTACTTGTTAACTTATTTTAAACTATGTTGGGTTCTTTCAGCATTTTCAACAATTTGAGTGATAATGTTGTTTGATTAAAAGTCAGTTATATGAATAAGTTTTTAATTACCTGACCTAGGCCATCTACGGCTTTGAGATGGCCCTCTTGGGTGTGGAACCACGGTATCCCCATCTTGTCCCGAAAATGGCTAGCGCGAGTCGCGCCGTTGTCCAAGTCTGCTTCTGCTAGGGTGACAGGCGGCCCCATCTGCCACCTCCAGGTCTACGCTCATAGAGAACGGAGGTCGTTGAGGGACCTCCGGCGCCAGTTGCGAGCTTAGCGGGCAAGAAGATTTCTAAATCTCTCCCGGGCCCGCTCCCACCTCCCTCTTCAGCATCACTTGCTCGAAGAAGGAGGCAGCGGTAGCCCATGCACTCGCACTCCGTACCATTGCCGCAACGACCTCAATCATCGTGCCCAGAGAGAGGATTCCCACCTCAATTGCTACCACGACAACTACCATGCATACCCGAGACCGTGTGAAGCTTCCACTTATATCGGGTATCTCGGTATATCCAAGGTACCGGGGTATCTCGGTATATCCGGAAAGCGGATCCCAAACTCCGAGATGAGAGCCTAGGATCAAAACCGGGATTAAAGATGATAATGATGATGTAAGTTTGAGAATGAGTATAGTTTTTCTCTCTGTATTGATTAGATCAATATAAACTTTTACACAACATTTCGTACAAGACAAAGACCACCGCACGTTCTAAAATTTAATTAAAGAAGATCTGTCAATCAAAGATCTGCAACATAGAATACTGTAAAACCATCAGATTAAAATGAAAAAGGCCCGCTGATTAGTCTATAAGAGGATGGTTAATATCCCCGAAATTAATATCAAATATTTACAAAAAAATATACTGATGGCTTCAGGAAAAGGCCTACCCTTTTTAATTGTGAACGTAAAAATCCCTGGCCATGAATAATTAGTATTCGTCATAAAGCTTCATCAAAAACGTAGAAAATTACGCGCCATAAGAATGGTTAGCCAGTGTAACGAAGATTAATTTGTTTCTGTACAAAATCGATTTTTAATTATACTTTTGATGCATCACAATGGGAGAGTTAGCACTTTGACGCATTTATTTTTAGATAACACCTCGTATTTACTTATAGAACGATTTAGGTTACAAAGTCATTGGGGTCAACGAAAGAGTGTGGGGTAACATGGTGTTCTGCCACAGAAGCATGTGGGGGGCGTCCAGATATAACCTAAGAAAAGAGTTCTCCAATAACCCCAGCGACGTTACTCATCTATCAGACACTAGGCGAGACTAATCTCCTACACCTTTCACGTCAAGTTATCTTCATGGGCCTACCTCTGCCAGGGTAATATATAACCTCACCTATCATACCCAAACCCACTCTCATGGAGGCCGGAGATTACTATGCGTTCCCAAAAGATGAGGGACTTTAATGCCGTTGCTTTTCCATCGTCTCTCTAGCATAAATCACCTGCTCGTAAAATTAGACAGTAGATACATTTACAGAGCATAGATTTATTTAACTCTACCATTCATAGATTATTTGTCTGTCCATTAAAGATATTGAAAAAATAAAAACTTGGGTAATGTTAAATGAACGATTCTGAACACAAAAATATTTCATTTGGAATTCTTGTCTGTTTATCTGTTTGTCTATTAGAAAGGTCTTGGTCAGACTTAAAATCTGCCGTATGTTTGATCCCAATTGGTTAAGCAGAACCATAGGATAGGACCAAAAAAGGAAAACCAACATACGCGGGCGGAGCCGCAGGCATCAGTTAATATGAAATATTGTTAGCCACCCATCATAGCAGTTTGGTATTTTAAAATTGTATTCTGTTTTGGTATGATAATCACTATACTGCCGTCATAAGAAAGAAGGCCGTAACTAACAATTTTGTCAAAAATGAGTTATTTACATATTCGGAATCAGCAAAGAAAATGCTACCTTACGCTCTTACTCCCAAAGCTGTAACTTGTATGAGAGGCAGAGATATCATAAGGATTTTAGCCTTAACTACGACAAATATTCAGGATTTTGACTTTAAAAAGCCATAATTACACAATAAGGGCTTTTTAAAATAGCATCTCCGAAATGCTACTCTGGAAGGTCACAATTACCAATGAGGGCTTTTCAAGTAAGCAAAATCTTTAAAAATAGTAAGATAAAAAGCCCTAACTTTGCAATAAGGCCTTTTCTTATAAGTTTACTGAAGGGAAGAGCGCGCGGGAGAGGGCGCGGGTAGAGTATTTTGAATCCGCGTCGCATATTAATAAAATTGCTAGGCTCGAGTTAGAGGCCACGCGAGGTGCACTGTGTAAAGTGCAGTGACGGGACGCCGCGGCAGCCGTTTTTACGAACCCTTAACGATTCGTCATGTCTGTCTGTCTGTCCGTCCCTATACCACAGCCACTTTTTTTCCGAAACTATAAGAACTATGCTGTTGAAACTTGGTAAGTAGACGTATTCTGTGAACCGCATTAACATTTTCACATAAAAATAGAAAAAAAAACAATAAATTTTGGGGGCTCCCCATACTTAGAACTGAAACTCAAATTTCTTTTTTTTCATCCAACACATACGTGTAGGGTATCTACGGATAGGTCTTCAAAAATGATATCGAGGTTTGGAATATCATTTTTCTCTAAACTGAATAGTTTGCGCGAGAGACACTTTCAAATTGGTAAAATGTGCCCCCCCCCCCCCGTAACTTCTAAAATAAGAGAATGATAAAAGTAAAAAATATATATAATGTACATTACCATGTAAACTTCCACCGAAAATTGGTTTGAACGAGATCTAGTAAGTAGTTTTGTTTTATTCGTAATAAATCGTAAACCGCAATTTACCTTTCAGTCAACTCAAATATAAAATTTAAAAAGAAGCATTATTAATTATGTTACTTGCTGCTACGGAACTCTTCATGGGCGAGTCCGACTTGCACTCGGCCGCTTTTTTATTTATGAAATAATATTGATATCTTGGTAAGTAATGTTTGTTTACGTTACATTATAATGCAAAAATTAGTAGTTTAACTATAAATAATTATAAATTACGTAGATCAGTGTGAGTTATCCTACGTGTACGTACGTTATTATTTTTATTGAGTGTTTAGATGAACGGCGATTTACTACTATCTATATTACAATATACTATCATCATTACAATATTTACAATGTCATTTGATATTAGTTTTATTAAAAGCAAATTCAAAACAAACGACAGATTTATTACACGTAGCTCTCGACCAGTTTCAAGCGAAGGGATTATGACCTTAAGTTAAAAAAGGCGCAATTGCGTATTTAAGGCTTTACATGTAAAGATATTTGGACTTAAGAGAAGATCTAGAAGATCAAATTCCTGCTATGAAAAGTCGTAATTACATTCTACGCAATTACGGCCTTTCAGGTAAATATTTCATAATTTATTTTTATTTTTTTGCTTAAACAAAAGGGAAAATTTTAAATAAAAAGAATACCTGTGTATAAATTTAAATAAATTATGGTTCATATTAAAGCCTATATTTTTTACATTTTATAAAACAAGAACCACTAAACAAAATCGATCAATAAATCGCGGGCCTTCATTTTGGATAAAACTTCAATTATCTCGGAATCAACATTGAAGTAGTTACGGCCTTCCTTCTTATGACGGCAGTATACCAATTTACGTATTCGGTCATAAATTATATTATACTAGCTGTTGCCCACAGTTTCACTCGTGTGGAATTCTGTTCCAGTCCCCGCTACCCATGGGAATAGAATAGAATAGAATAGAACAGAAGATATTTATTTCCCTGGTTCATATATGTTACATTATGTCCACAGCTCGATGGTGTATTCGGCCTGTGGGCGTGTCAGCTAATTACAGTCTACCTATGTTTTGTCTAAAGAGATCTAATGATGTTGTGCTATACTTGTGAGTGTGTGCTATGCTTGTTAGGATGTACAGTATGAATTTCTATAAATGCATAATGTTGTTCTATATTGTCCTATCCTAGTTACGGCGCTAATTACAATCTATGGGGAGGTGGAGCAGTCGTTCGCTTGCTGAGCAGCCGACTCCTGTCTTTTTTTGCTACATAGTCGACTTCACCAAGTCTAGTATTAGTTAGTAGGGGGTTATACTGTCCGTATCCGAGGTAGGCGTCACCAGGAGTCTCTAGGTCCTCGATGTCCATTTCGCGGAGTCGGCGCAGCATTTCCTCGTTTAAGTCTTGTGCACGAAGGTGCCATGGATCCCAATCAAGCATTTCCCAGAGAACTGAGGTTTCTAGGCGTCTTGGGAATTGACCGCTGATCTCGAGAGCCATTCGGTACTGGCGTTCTATTTTTAGTAAGTGGTTCTTCCTATACCGTGAGAGCAATTGTATCCAGTGTAGGAAGTAGGCAGGCCTGAATGACAGCAAGTTTTACGGTTATGTCCGTCTTGACATGCCAGCCTATGATAGAGGCTAGCGCGCCTCGTGCTCGTCGCGCCTTCTGTACGACGTAATCCGTCTGTTTGCCCATGGTCAAGGTCTTGTCTAAGTGTACGCCCAGATATTTTATGCTAGTTTTTTATTCGATCACCTCGACTTTGATCCGAACGGTTCTGCGATATTTATTCGTGTGAGTGAACATTGCGCACACCGTTTTCTCTACGTTGCATTTGAGCTCCCACCGATGGTAGTAGTCGATAATAGTGTCAGCAGCCCAGCCCACACGGTGTGTTGCACTGTTCGGGTCGGGAGACCTATTGAGGATGCAGAAATCATCGGCATATTGGGAGAGCTTGAGTCGACGTATCCGGTCTCGCTGGTCCCAAACGTCATGTACGTACAGATTGAAAATGACCGGACCCAGGATAGAGCCCTGGGGAACCCCGTGTGGCACTGCTTTTTCGTCACCGTTGCTGGTTCTAAATCGTCCGTAGGTTTTGCGGCCGCTTAGATAGTTCTCAAGTAGTTTGATAATGTTGTTCGGGACGTCAGCTGTTTGGAGCTTCTTCGTCAGATCTTCGACCCATGGGACCCACCACCATAACCAATATAAGGTATACAATTCCACCATACATCGTTTTGTTACATATCAAAGTGTTTAGGCAGCGTTTGCGTTGAAGGTGCCCAGGTGGTTTATTTTTTTCCGACAGAGCATTCCTTTCTGGTCTAAGCATTCCCCCTGATATCTGGACTGGTCGCAGGTTCAAGTCCCGTTCTAAATGTTCTCTTTTTCCGATCTAAATCTTTAGAAAAAGTAAGCATAAAAAATGCTTAAAAATTTAATTGAATCGGTGCAGTAGTTGTTGAATAATATGTTTACGCTTTTTTTAAGTATTCGAAACTAAGTATTTGAAACTAGTAAGTTAGAGTTTATGCGCTGTTACCTTTCAATTCGGAACATTTAGTCCAGTAACATTTCTCCTTTGTACCAAAAACTACCCTGCGGCCTTTATTATCATCGTTTAAGCCCATTCAAAGGTTTCCTGTAAAATACTACTTCAAGAGATAAAGATATCCTTTGTACATATTTGTGCTAAACATTTTCCATTACAGCAAATTTGAATTGGTGTCCAATAGAATTTATTTCTGTTTTGTTGTAATTTATTAACGTGTATATAAGTAATACGAAGAAATAATATTACTTGCGGGTAATAGTTTTCTATAGAAATAAGTTTTAATAACATCGTAATGACTTTTATATAAAATAATCAGGCGTCTCGTCACGCTCCGATTAATAGACTTTTGTAAAAGTTCGAGAAGATTTCAGCCAAAACCGTTTATACGCTTTAAGAAGCGGTAAACGATGTTACAATTTGTTTTGTTGGCTAATTCTGTTTGCTAAGTTATTTAGTATTGTTACTTATATTATCCCGCACCGCGGTAGCCTAGTGGTATGGGTAATGGACTGCTGAGACGAAGTCTCAGGTTCGATCCCAGGTTTTACCATGGCACACACCAATGACTTTTCGATGATTTTCGAAGTTATGTGTGTATTTATCGCAGGTTTATAAGTGCCCGGTTAATGGCAATAGGCTCGCCACCTATTACATTGGGACCTAAACATAAACTGGCAAAATGTGGGTGCTAGCACCTCTGCCTACCCCTTCGGGAATATAGGCGTGAGTTTATGTTATGTTATGTTTACTTATATTATGACGGCCGCTGTGCCGTAGCGGTAGTGCATCGAGTGCTACGACGTGGTGCGAGTTCGATTCCCACTCAGTGCAAATATTTTTATATACATGAATATGTCTATTTGCATTGTTCTGGGTGTTTCTATGTATAATATGTGTGTATACAACAAAAAAAGTATATAAGTATGTTTATTCGCATTCTAGAACCCATTACACAAGCTAGTAACGGACTGCTGAGACAAGGTCTCGAGTTAAATCCCCAGTCGCCCGGGCACACACCTCTGACTTTTCGTAGTTATGTGTGCATTAATAAATGTTTAAACAAATTATCGCTCGCTTAATAATGTTCCCGGTAGATGGCAATATGCTCGCCCCGTATTATATTGGGACCTTAACATAGCTGGCGAATCATAGGTGTGCAATACACCTTTGCCTACCCCTTCGGGGATACAGGCATGCAGTTATGTTATTGTTGTTATTGTTAAACATTGACTACTTTGGGTGTAGTAAGCGCTGTGTAGAATGTCGTAAAATATTTATTTATGTATTTACTTTTTTTTTTTACTAAATTTGATGTTTTTGATGCCCCACCAAGATGTTAGGAGCCAACCTCACCTGCAAGCCGTTATGTACACCTGCTGATTGACTGATTGCGAGACTCCAGCGCAGGGTTTCCTGTCGGGGTTGTGAGTCGCTCATTTAAAATGCACCTTCTGAGTTTTTCACTGCAACACCTTTAGTTGACTGGTAGAGAATGCCTGTGGCATTAAGTCCGCCTATGTACTTGTGCATAAAGTTAGATAAATAAAAAAATCAAATTAAAAAAAACGAATAGAAGGAATAAGTAAAACCCGGGATCCAAAGTTTTGGGATGCAATCGAGAGTAACATTAAGATGACGAGTATATGTTTTTTTTCTAGTATTTGTTAACAATATACTGAAAAACAAAGACGATTTTATTAAACCCTCTCGTCACGATTCTCAAAAATCGGAATATACAAAAAAGAGTATAATTTTTTGAGATTTATTTTAATTGAAAAATAAAAAAATTGTTCAGACTGTGTACTCAGATTCCTTATAAACTCAAGATAATAGAATTTTATGAGTTCAGGTTATGTACATGGGACATAGAAATTTGATGACACAAATTTGTCACAAAATTCGGCCGGGTAGGTACCACCGTGCACGATTGCGAAAAACCCTCCATAGTAATCCAATTTCGGTTTGATTGCGTTCAGGGGTCAGCAAGTGCATAGCCGGGCAGGGGGATTATGGTCGCAGCACTAGTGAGACCGGTGGGTGTCACGCGGTGCTGCGACGACAATCCTCTTCTGATGAGGCCGTCAAGCTGAGTGCCACCATTGTTAACATGGTGCGTGTATGTAATGATGACCCTCTTTCCTGAGACTTTAGCTTCAGGCGAGGTGAAGTCAAATTGACGTGTCCTAAATATATATAAAAAAAAAACATTATCTTGTTGCTTAATTTTGAACTCTTGAAACAATTCATCCACAGAACAAAATTAATCGAAAAACTCCACTGCCCTAAGAAGACCGAATTTTCTTTCAGTTTATGATTTGCAAATAGGTCCCGCCTGCTATCAAACTGTATGGTATTTTAAGGGCAGTCGTGTTTTTGATTTTTAAATTAATAATTTTATTGTATACTTATTAGTCCTGACATATATTTAAAATCACCTTTTAAAGCTCTTCATTTTGATACCCTACTTGATAAGTTTGATTGAAAATATTTTTTAACAACATACATTTCAGCGCCAAAAATCCGCCACTTTTTTATATACCCAGTGTCACTCTCACAGTAAATATGAATCTAACGACGCCTCTCAAGCTAAAATCCATCGATCCGTTCAGGCCGCAGAGCATGCCAAACAATTGTACATATATAATATACTCTCGAAAAACATAACCCTCCTTCTGGCGCAGTCGGGTAAAATGATTCACCTCTAACTTTCTCCTTCATTTTTTTTTATGGGTGATAGGCTCACGTTTGACCTCTATCTCACCTGATCGTTTGTTTTATGAGTTTGAATATCTATGAGTCCATGGGTTTTAATGACTAATTTTTAGCAGATATACTCATTTGCTACCTTGTTTATAAAATCCAGGCCATTTTTAGCCTTGATGTTGACTAGACTACATTTTTAACTCATCATTTAGGTACTTTTGAACCGGTGAACATGCGTGATAGTTAAAGAAGTGAAAGGTGTATGCTAGGATCATAGTAGAAACATGTGGTCTCTCCCCACCGTATTAGGATAGAGGTTTTTTTTTTTTATATTTAGGACACGTCAATTTGACTTCACCTCGTCTGATAGTAAGCTGAAGGTAAAGTCTCAGGAAAGAAGGTCACCATTACATACACGTACCATGTTAACAATGGTGGCACTCAGCTTGACGGCCTCATCAGAAGAGGATTGTCGTCGCAGCACCGCGTGACAGCCGCCGGTCCCACTAATGCTGCGACCACAATCCCGCTGCCCGGCTATGCACTCGCTGATCCCTGAACGCAATCAAACCGAAATTGGATAACTATGGAGAGTTTTTCACAATCGTGCACGGTGGTACCCACCCGGCCGAATTTTGTGACAAATTTGTGTCATGAAATTTCTACCACCAGTATGCCATACCATACAGGTATGACTGTATGTATGAATCTTCATATGTTGGAGCTGTTCCTAGTTCATCTATTTTCATCACATCAAGTAAGACACTCCTTTTACCTTCTCTTAATTTAAAATAACTAGCCAAAAAATGGCCGTTATTTATGAAATCTGTCTGTATAAAATCTTTCATCCACAGAACAAAATTAATCGAAAAACTCCACTGCCCTAAGAAGACCGAATTTTCTTATTATATAGTTATTTATGAAATCTGTCTGTATAAAATCTTTCAAATCTAGAAAACCCTCCAGAAATAGCACTGTACAAATACCATCACCTATAATTTGTGTAAAGTATCTTAATATCAAACAATCTATAGCAAAAGCGCTTCAGTCCAAGATATATTTCTAAAATCAACAAACGAATTGAATTTCGACTCTAGCTGTTTAAATACAAAGTTCAATATTGGTTTTTTCATCAAGGGGTTGAGTAGAGCGGGTGATTATGTAAATAATACTGTAATGACATCATCATGGGTCATGTCGTTTGCCTTGATGCGAGGAAGCGATATAATAAAATCTGAAATGTGTTCGTTCATTCTGATGAACATTAATTTCGTTCAACAATCTTCTTAGTACAAAAAAACTGTTATGGGGATTTAGTGAACAATGTCTGAATGTTAGTGAAGGAAGCGTTTATCTAATGGCTGTCCTGGGTGTTTTAAGTTTTATTTTACAGACTTTAGCGGGAAAGAAATGTAGGGATATTAAGATGAATGCAATGATAAAAACGAATTTGTAGTTTCATGTTTGAAACCTATCAGATTAAGTCATTTTTTAGGGTTCCGTTGCCAAATGGCAAAAAACGGAACCCTTATAGATTCGTCATGTCTGTCTGTCTGTCCGTCCGTATGTCACAGCCACTTTTTTCCTAAACTATAAGATCTATGCTTTTGAAACTTGGTAAGTAGATGTATTCTGTGAACCGCATTAAGATTTTCATACAAAAATAGAAAAAAAAACAATAAATTTTGGGGGTCCCCATACTTAGAACTGAAACTCAAATTTTTTTTTTCATCACACATGTGTGGTATCTATAGATAGGTCTTCAAAAATGATATTGAGGTTTCTAAGATCATTTTTTTGAATAGTTTGCGCGAGAGACACTTCCAAAGTGATAAAATGTGTGCCCCCCCCCCCCCCCCCTGTAACTTCTAAAATAAGAGAATGATAAAACTAAAAAAAATATATCATGTACATTTATTTATAATACGTCATAAATCGTAAACTGCAATTTACCTTTCATTCAATCAACTCAAATATAAAAATTAAAAAAAAAACATTATTATGTTACTTGCTGCTACGGAACCCTTAATGGGCGAGTCAAACTCGCACTTGGCACTTTTAGATTTTTTTGTCTGTGTGTCGGTTCGTCTGTCTGCTTTTTATTATCCGTGTCCGAGCATCACTTGAAAACTACTAAACAGATTTGGCTGAAATTTTAAATATGCATAAAAATGTTCTAGGGCATGGTCATAAACTGCGCTATATATATATTACGGTTTACGATTTATGACGTATTAAAAAAAAACTACTTACTAGATCTCGTTCAAACCAATTTTCGGTGGAAGTTTACATGGTAATGTACATCATATATTTTTTTTAGTTTTATCATTCTCTTATTTTAGAAGTTACAGTGGGGGGGGGGGACACATTTTACCACTTAGGAAGTGTCTCTCGCGCAAACTATTCAGTTTAGAATAAAATGATATTAGAAGCCTCAATATCATTTTTGTAGACCTGTCCATAGATACAGCACACGTATAGGTTTGATGAAAAAAAAATTGAGTTTCAGTTTTAAGTATGGGGAATTTATTGCTTTTTTTTCTATTTTTGTGTGAAAATCTTAATGCGGTTCACAGAATACATCTACTTACCAAGTTTCAACAGCATAGTTCTTATAGTTTCGGAAAAAAGTGGATGTGACATATGGACTATAAGGGTTCCGTTTTTTGCCATTTGGTATCGGAACCCTAAAAATGACATTTTCGGCATCGGTATCACTCCTAGAACACACATCAATTTTATACAGTTTTTTTTCTTATTTCGTTAGTGAGATATCCCTCTAAAGTCGTAAAAATGATCACGACTTTCCTGTAATTCATTTATCGTAAACATAATTTTATTGTGACTACCATTTTATATTATTTTATCATTTCGATATTCTTCCTTTTTATTCCAATTTATTTTTACTGTTCCATTTATTTGCAAAGACGATTACGAACAAATGCAAAAGCAAATTGATAAATCATTTGGTTTAATCTCCGCCTTGTATACAATTATGATTCGCGAGAAATCGGCATCAGAAATCAACAATCTTTATTTATCCTATTTTATTAATTTGAGAAACTGTGATAACCTTTGTTATACTGGAACCAATAAACGCTATCAAAAACTGAAAATGCCAAAAAACTAAATTAACAATGAGTAAAAAAGAATTTTAGTAAGAATCACTGCATGTAAAAATGTCTGAAATTAAAAGTAAAACATAATATTTTATTTTCTTGACTACAATTTTCTAATACCTTTTTTCTCACGTGCGGAAACCCCCTCGGGCTTTACCCCATTGGAGCTAACGATGAGGTGGACATGTCAGACTCGAACCAACTAAAACCACACGGTGTTTTATCCCAACATCGAGCTGTTAAAACGGAGAATATGGTGTGCCTTAGAGAAGATATTCCAGAAACCCCGACTGGCCTTGGCTGCGAAGATTAGCGACCCCAACGCGTTGTTGGGAATTAAAATCACCCTTTCCTATACTATTCAAATATCTTGCTTAAATTTCAAAACAATAGTTACCTTGTAGGTACAGTTCACGAGAAGAGATGAGCTGGCTTTGTAATCTACTGTGCCGAGAACCACGCGCCAATAAAAATACAATAACAAATTTAAATAAAATAGATTACGCACGTATTTATCAGTAAAATTCATTCCCACCTTTTTGGTTGAAACGGAAATTAATTAAAAAAACATCATTCACCGGTGATGTTTTATTAATTCGGTATAATGATATCGTTGAGTCAACAAAGCCGTCCACATGATCCATCAAAATATATGATTGATTTGTCCTGTAAATATATTTCCCACTTGCTCTTATTTACCAATGTCGTTTAAAGGACGAACCTTGTGAATTTTAACGAGTGATTATTAATTCAATTAAATTCTTAAGCATTTGGTACGCTTACTTTTTCTAAAGATTTAGATCGAAAAAGAGAACAAGACGTATAGAATATACCGGAGAATTTCGAATTTCTGGGACGAGTCTAGATAGCTCAGCTGGTCAGAGCATTCGCCCTGTAAGGGACTGGTTGCGGGTTCAAGTCCCGTTCTAGATGTTCTCTTATTCCGATCTAAATCTTTAGAAAGAGTGATTATAATTTTATGACTAGTAGTTGCTTGCAGCTTCACCCGCGTGGAATTCTGTTTCCGTTCCCGCTTCCCATGGGAACTTATTTCAAGGATATAGGCCTATACATTAATCCAGACTATAATTTATCACTGTATAAAATTTTAGTCAGATCCTTTGAGCTCTTAGAGCGTGATTGACTAACAAACCTCCAAACATCTATTTTTTTTTTTAATATATTTAGGACACGTCAATTTGACTTCACCTCGCCTGATGGTAAGCTGAAGGTAAAGTCTCAGGAAAGAGGGTCAAAATTACATACACGTACCATGTTAACAATGGTGGCACTCAGCTTGACGGCCTCATCAGAAGAGGATTGTCGTCGCAGCACCGCGTGACACCCACCGGTCCCACTAGTGCTGCGACCACAATCCCCCACTGCCCGGCTATGCATTTGCTGACCCCTGAACGCAATCAAACCGAAATTGGATTACTATGGAGGGTTTTTCGCAATCGTGCACGGTGGTACCCACCCGGCTGAATTTTGTGACAAATTTTGTGTCATCAAATTTCTACCACCAGTCTTTACAAACTTTCACATTTATAATATTATAACAAACATAACATAACATAAACTCACGCCTATATCCCCGAAGGGGTAGGCAGAGGTGCTAGCACCCACATTTCGCCAGTTTATGTTTAGGTCCCAATGTAATAGGTGGCGAGCCTATTGCCATTAACCGGGCACTTATAAACCTGCGATAAATACACACATAACTTCGAAAAGCATCGAAAAGTCATTGGTGTGTGCCATGGTAAAACCTGGGATCGAACCCGAGACCTCGTCTCAGCAGTCCATTACCCATACCACTAGGCTACCGCGGCTATTATAGGATAGATATTATAAGTGGTTCAATAAAATGTTTAAGCAATTAGTACGCTTACTTTTCAAGGATTTACATCGGAGGTGTCGCCTTGAGACGTATATAATATACGACAGACGATAGACGTATAGAATTTCGAATATCTGGGACGTGTCTAGGTGGCTCCGTTGGTCAGAGCATTCCCCCTGCAAGGGGCTGGTCGCGGATTCAAGTCCCGTCCTAGATGTTCTCTTTTTCCGATCTTTTTTTTTTTTTTTTTTTTTTTAAAAGAATGTTAGTAACCGAAATTACTAATATTCCCCCTAACCCCTCCAGCTAAGCTAAATTGCTTGTGTTAGGAGTGGGTTCACGTCGGTAGTGTAATGGCCAGGATTCGAACCCGGGACCTCTCGATCGTAAGGTCGACTCCTTAACCGCTAAGCTACCGACGCTTATTCTATCTATCTATATCTATATTAGTAGGATTATTTTTTCTAAATCCGTGTTAAAGGCGAAAATTTAATTAAAATTGTGTAATAATTCTAACCCAACAACATCATTATCCTCATAGCGATTTCCGAGCTTCGTCTGAGGTCACAGGTTTCAGTAGGGCCACAAAAACTCCCTAAAAAATTGTGAAGTAAAAAATACGAACTACAAGAAAATTGCATTCACGATTATTGCTTTTTCTTCATATCTCCGGGTCTACTTAACCAATGGCGATCAAACATACGGCAGATTTTAAGTCTGACCAAGACTTTTCTAATAGAAAAACCAGATTCAAAATCCGTTTAGTAGTTTTTGCATCCATTGTGAATAAACAGATAAACAGACAAACAGACAAGGATTCCGATTAAAATATTGTGTTCCGAATCACTCATTTAACGTAACCCAAGTTTTTTTTTAAATATTTCCAATATACAGACACAGCTAATTTACAATTTTATTATAGTATAGACATCTATAACAAGTATCTGTGTGAGATCAGCTTGAGTCCCAGACACGACGTCTGTATTCTGTCTACGAAATATCTTTGAATTTAATTACTAATATGAGCAAAATATCATCTCAGAATCCTTTAAATCAGATTCGTAGCTGACTACTAACGTAAACTCACTGCGAACACAAGTTATTTAGCTTAGCTGAAGAGGTTAGGGGGGATATTAGTAGCTAGCTGTTGCCCGCGTGGATATCTGGGCCTGTTCCCGCTTCCTATTACAACCTATTGAAGGGATGAAAAGTAGCACACATATTACAATGGTTGAAAAAGGGATAGTCCTGTTCCAACCAGATCCGCTCAGTATTTAGATTGTGGTTGAATAAAAAATATCCAAACATCTTCACAAGATATCACATTTATGATATTAATAGGATAAGATTTTAGTTGCTAATATATAAACATACATAAACATGTATCCCCGAAGTGGTAGGCAGAGGTGGCGAATCGTGGGTGCAATACACCTCTGCTAATATTCTTTATAAAAAAATAATTACAAATCAGAATGGAGAGCGTAACTCCTGCTGTTTCAAATTTCATTTGCAAAATTAACGTATCTCAACGTTATGGGATCATTTATTCTCGTTACATTACATAGCACTTTTCTATAACGAGGCCGACCTGTTGAAAGGGTGGTGGCTGGAACCTATCGGGGGTTAGAATTGTTTCTATAGAGGGATCACCTCATGAAGGTACTCTGTGCTATTTTTCGACCCGAATAAAATAATTTATATTTATGTAATGGTACAACCAAGTTTTTCTCGTGAATCTTCTGACTTGACTGGGAAAATATCTTCTTAATATTGTTGTAAGGTTACGTCAATGCTACACATATTGAAGTAAAACAATTTTTACGCATTATATCGCAATTTATTCAGTTAAAGCATTGATAACCCAGTAACGGAGTTCGATCCCCAGTCGCCCCGAGCACACACCTCTGACTTTTCGTAGTTATGTGTGTAGTTATGTTATGACATGACATGACATGTCATGTTATGTTTATTTAGTGGTCTTCTATTCTTAACATTGATCTCGACGCTTTCAGACGGATTTCGGTAGTTTTTCAGTAGCCATTAGTACCAAAACGTTGGAATCAGTGTAAATATTAAAATATTACTAATAAAAACGCATTTATATTCTTTTGAATAGTTTTATTTCAATGTCATTACATATTAATTTTACTCAGCGAATGCATCAGTTGGTCACAGGCATTGTCTCCCTTTCTTTTCTTTTCCATTCTCCTTATTTTTTCTCCAAGTCGCAATGTGGCTACTTGCAAGTGTTCTTAGGCTACTAATAAAGTACACTTATCATGAAGTCCCATGCTCTTAAGTTAATTTTGTATGTTAGACAATACATATAAAATTACCTTAACTTAACCTTGTCTATTATAACTGAAAAGTCATGACAGACCAATGGATTGGACAGTACTCTTATGCAGTGAAGTGCATTGAGTTTTCAATTATAAAAATATTGGAGCCGTTATGTCTGTAAAGAATTTAACTAAAAGCTACAAGCAGATGCAGCCAATGTAAGTACACTGTAACTTTATTGGAATATAAGACGATAATAAAGAAGTAAAAAATCATCACTGAAAGAAAAGTAGATAAATTATTAAATAACTGCGAGCTCGCGATGTTTCGCCAGATTTATCTACTTACTTTTTTCGATTTAATAGCCTGATTACAATTCTGAACCAGCAGCGATATCTCGAAAATTGCATTTCAATCAAAAGATATTGAATTTAAAACGTAAGTATTTTATAAGGATCTCCATAAACTGAATATCGCGTCTGAACTTTGAGAAGCAACTAGTGTACGTTTAAATTAAGCCACTGCGGCAATTTAAGTTTCACAAGCAGAGAGCAAATCCTCATAATAAAAATATGTTCAAAATTCAGTCTTAGTCATATCTCGATTTCATGTCGCTCTCCAAAATGTCAAAAAAGGTATTCTCGTAACAAAATGTTGACTGTCATTTAATTATATCGAAATGTGACAGAAAGTTATTAAAAAAGATTTTCTGCCAAATTTTGTCATTGATATTGTATTGCAAACGAAACGAAATTTGTATTCTCCTTCACTGTATATACATCAAAGTTATAATTTTTATGTATTGAGCCATTAAATACATATTTATAGTGTTTGTAAGACTGAGAGTTTGTAAGTGTTCAGCCGCCTTATTTACAAGGAATATTATTATATTTAGTATAGAATAGTCACAAAATTCGGCCGGGTAGGTGTGGTACCTACCGTGCACGATTGCGAAAAACCCTCCATAGTAATCCAATTTCGGTTTGATTGCGTTCAGGAGTCAGCAAGTGCATAGCCGGGCAGGGGGATTGTGGTCGCAGCACTAGTGGGACCGGTGGGTGTCACGCGATGCTGCGACGACAATCCTCTTCTGATGAGGCCGTCAAGCTGAGTGCCACCATTGTTAACATGGTACGTGTATGTAATGGTGACCCTCTTTCCTGAGACTTGTCAAATTGACGTGTCCTTAATATAAAAAAATATAAAAATAAAAATAATATATCAGTATCATACAAGAATAACACAAAAAGGTGATTTTGACAATGAAACAAAAACTTACACTGCAACGTCTAATCGTCTACCATGATCTCTCAATTATCAAAATAGTTACTTACTAATCTCATAATCGATGTTCGATATTAGTACTCGTAACGTAATTTATTAAATTTTAACAATCACTCATAATCATCCCCCCTAATTGACAGTTTTTTTATTGTTAGTTCTCTATGAATTTCGTACAAATTGCGTATTCTTTGTTGTTTTCTGTTATTTATGTTTAAAGAGTATTGTATTATTATGATTTGTTATTATGTTAAGGATTGGGCTGATAGCTTTGTGTCAAAGTCCTAATAAACTATAAAAGAAAATGCATGTTAATGATCTATATAAGCGATGATTTTCAAATAGATCGTCATGCGACTGAACTGAGATTATACCGAAACTGGATTGTATTTTTTATTAGCAGAATACCTTATTTTCGGTCAGTTCATAATTCAGTTTCAATTCAATGACATTTTGATCTGTGATTGGTATTATTACGAGAATTGGTCCTCAGTTGTGAAAATGAACATTTATATAATTTTTATAACTTAAAAAAAGAGGAGGTTCTTAATTTGACTGAATATTCTAGTCTCGTTGTTTAACGATATATTTTTAATTATCTTTGCATATCATAGACAGGAAATGTATAAATATATTATTTGACATTCACATTTTACTAAATATATTTTTTCCATTTAATAATAGGATGTTAGATTGCCAGCAACCTGAGCCCAAATTTAAAACATAAATGGCAAGGATTGATTTGAACACCAAATTTTTTTTTTTCCTTTTTTTCCAATTTTCCTGTATTTTTTTGTAAATTAAAAACCAAACACTTGAAAAATAACCCGTTGCTATGAAGGTTCAGTGGGTAGACACTTGACAGTCCATAAAGCACTTGGTGTAGCAACAAAATCCAAAGTATTCATAAAAACACATGAAATATAAATCACGACGTGACGTTTACAGCTTCCTCATAGCGCCTATTTGTACTGCAAGTATAGCTGTTGCTCCCTTGTGGGGCCACAACTTGTCGGTAAAAGCCTTTTAAGGAATATGTAGTTGGATTGGTCTGTTGTTTTAAAGTGGGCTAAATGTCCTATTGATAGATTGGTGAAAGAGCTAATCCTACTTCCTCTGTGGCGTATCGGCAGAGCGTTCGACTGCTAAGTCATAGGTCGCGGGTTCGATTACCGCTCAGTGTAAATATTTGTATGCATGTATATGAATATTTGTATTGGTCTGAGTGAATCTATATATAATATGTATGTAGTTACAAAAAAAGTATCTAAGTATGCAATCCGCATTCTAGAACCCATAACACAAGCTAGTTCAGCTATGCTTTCGTTGGGTCTTAGAGCCGTGTAGAATTTAGTAGAATATTATTATTATATTACTTCCTACTATCCTACTAATATTATAAATTTATCAAAGTTTGATATCGTCGGAAGTTTACGCGAATGTCACACATTGAAATAAAACTATTTTTAACGGGTTCTATCGCGATTTATTTGATGTTATTTTATATTTTACATTGATCCCGACGTCATTACATCAAAGTTTGTAAACATGTTTGTATATTTGGATGTTTGATACTCAATCACGCTCTGACGGCTCAACGGATCTGGCTAAAATTCAGTGCCTATTTTTTTATTTTTTTTATACCACTAAGGTGGCAGACAAGCACACGGCCCACCTGATGGGAAGCGGTTACCGCGGCCTATGGACGTGTACAACACCAGTGGCGTTACAGTCGCGCTGCCAACCCTGTAAAGGAAAGGGGATTAACAATTATGCAAAAATTTTATTTTATCTATTTATTATTATATTATTAGCGGCGATAGCCCAGTGGCGTACGTAACGGACTGCTGAGACGAGGTCTCGAGTTCGATCCCCAGTCGCCCCGGGCACACACCACTGACTTTTCCGCTGGCTTAATAATGTACCCGGTAGATGGCAATAGGCTCGCCCCCTATTACATTGGGACGTTAAGGCGAATCGTGGGTGTGAAATACACCTCTGCCTACCCCTTCGGGGATACAGGCGTGAAGTTACGTTATGTTATGTTTATCTATTTATTACTATTTATTTCGTCCCTGGAATAGATGTCCATAGGTTGCGGGCACGGGAAGAGAATTCTACGCGGGCGAAGCCGCGGGCAATAGCTAGTTTTTAAGAATAATAAACATGTGGATGTTGTAAATACATACACATCCGTATATAAATTATACATATACATGACTAGAGACCTAGAGCCAAGTACGAAATATACATATTCATACAAGCAAATATTTCCACTATTCTTGGATGAATGAATTACGCCAAAACGGCTAAGCAAATAAGGATGAAATTTGGCACAAAGATAGATGAGGTAGAATAACATATACACTACTTTTTATCCCGGGAATCAGAAAATGTAGGTCACAGGAACGGGACGGATCAGTATTTCACGGGGGCCAAGCCGCGGGCAACAGCTAGAATGCTGTAAAAAGAAACAGTAGCTAACTTATATATATTCAAAGTTTGTACATCTAGAGCGCCAACGTTGAGAAATTATATTATGAAAGTTAATTTACGTTATAATTTAACTTTTATATCCAAAATGAATGGTTGACAATGAGAGAGTTCTGCATACCGATGGCCTTAAAGTGGCGCACCTTGATCTATGACTGGTCGCCGGCCCTGTTAAAATTCTATCTTAGCGCCTTTCAGATGACCCTCCCAGACCAGAGTAATCTGGTAAGGTGGGGGAAGGCCACAGAAAAACAATGTTATACTTGTGGTGAGGCAATAGGAATGGCTAGACACATATTAGTAGGATGTAGGGTGCTTCTCAATAGAGGCCAATACTTACGCCGCCACGATAAGGTACTTATCATCATACGTGAAGCAATGAGTCTGGCAGTAGCTAGAGCCCAAAAAGGATTGACTACTAACAGACGTCATATCAACTTTGTGTCTGAAGGTTCATCCATAACATCCAGGAACAAACCTTATTCAATCTTAGATACTGCCCCAGATTGGACTCTCCTAATCGACACGTATGAAAAGCACTATAAAATTCCGGAGGATGTTGGGGTTTCGTCATCTAGACCTGACATATTCCTTTATTCTAAGAGGTTGAAACATGTGGTTCTTGTGAAACTTACTGTACCGTGGGAAACAAATATACCGAAGGACCACACAATAAAGAAAAATAAATACTATGATCTCACAAACGAATTAATCAAAAACGGTTACGTGGTTAATTTGTATGCAGTGGAAGTGGGAGCGAGAGGTATACCAGCAAAATCTCTCTATAACCTACTTAAAGATCTAGGCCTATCGAGAGCTACAATAAGCTCATTACTAGGACGAATGTCTAAAGCGGCACTAGTAGGTTCGTATCAAATTTGGTTAGGCAGGGAGGGGAACTTGGGTAGTGAAGGTGAGTGTTGATGTACATCAACAAAAGGGGCCCCTTCTAAACCTACACTTGGGTCGCAAGTCCCAAACACTGTCCCGAGTTCCCAACTCAGCAACGCGATGGACCCGGAACCCGCACGGAGAATCCATGGATTGCTAAGAATATCGGTCTTTGTCTCGTTGAGAAGTAGGTTAGGTACGCACTCGCGTTTTAGTCGGTTCAAGCCCGACATAACCGCCCCTGCTGGCCGGCGGGGGGTATCCGAAGTGACTTCCGCAAGAAAAAAAAAAGAAAGGTACGCACTCGCGATTGATTCTAGATTAGCAAATAAAATTACCAATGGCATACATTTTTTTTTTTTTTTTTTTTTTTTTCGTGCGGAAATCCCTTCGGATACCACCCCCGCTGGAGTGCGGGGGGTCTCCAGCGGGGGCGGTTATGTCGGGCTTGCACCGACTAAAACCGCACGCCGTCTCGGGTCTTAAGACGCCGGGGTGTAAGGTTACTCATAGAGCATATCCCTCGCACCCCGACTGACCCTGGGCCATCTCCGGTTTCGAGATGGCCCCCTTACTTGCTCTCCACTGTGCCCTCTGCTAATCAGAGGGACACGTGGAAAGCCTCCAAACAGCCCTCATCAGGGCCGTCCTCGCCTCGGTCGGAGTTGGCCGTAGGCGGCAGCGTCTCTCCCGCCCTAGGAGAGAGGCGCTGCCGCCTCCGTTGCCCAGGGTGCACCGCGTGGAGGTCCCCAACCAAGCACCCCACCAATGGCATACCTACTGTACATAAATTTAAAACTCAAGCGCAACAAAAACCCAAAACTAAGTAAAAAGTGACTCACTCAAAATCAGTAAAAAACAAAACATGGCAAGAGTTTGAGTGATACACTTTTCATTTAACGTAAATGTACTTTGAGATAACTTAAACCTTAGATCACCATTTTAAGAGTCCTTTGATCGTGGCTGCTGGAAAGCAACAAAAAATCTTAAAAATGTAAGTAAAAATTAACAAGACATGAATAAAAACAAAAATAAAACTTCCTATGAACTCACAAATAGAGTCATCACTTATATTTGAGTTAATATCTTACTAGTTTGAGCTACATAAAAACGCAAAACCAGTCCTAATCTTCTTCTTGCTCCACTAGCTTAGCTCAACCGCTTGACTTAATAGTGTATGTTCTCGAGATGATCAACTACTTATTTTTTTGACGGACTCTGTGGCGGTAGTACATTCGACTACTACCAAAGGGGGCGCGGGTTCGATTCCCGCTCAGTGCAAATATTTGTACATGATTAAGTATATTTGCATTGGTCTGGGTGTTTCTATGTATAATATGTATGGATTTGCAAAAAAAAGGTAAGTATATAAGTATTTTTATCTGCATTCTGGAACCCATAACACAATCTAGTTAAACTATGCTTACTTTGGGTCTAGAAAGCGCTGTGTAGAATGTAGTAGAATATTTATTCATTATATAAAAAGCATTATTATCAGAAGACAAGATAAGTGAGTGAGATATTAGTCTCATAACAAAGTGTCGTATCGGCAAAAAATTACAGAATTGCACGAATCCAGTTTACTTTACAAATTGTGAGCCAAACAATACAAACGCAGGTATACAGTGTACATATACCAGAAAACATTTATCACTTTAAAGACCATGCCACTTTACCACCACCGCCACATACCACTTTAAAGACTTTAAAAACCATGGTTCTTCCACTGCAAAAAAGCATCTAAAACTGTTGTATCTCTCATTTTGTCGACTCCGCTTGGGCCATTGCTGCTCCCCAGTGTTTTTACGAAAAATTCATGTGCGAGACTCGTCTCTATGCGAGTGCGGTCTTGACGAGGACAATCTGGATCATATCTTCTTCAACTGTCCCCTGATTTGTACAGCCAACTAACGAAGTTGAGAATTCCTGTACCTATCAACTTTGCCTCTCTTTTAACCTATTCTTCACCGCAATTACTTATAGCCTTGATGTCATTCATTCGTCGTAACTCTATCGGACTATAACAGTTGAAACTGGCGGGGTATTTTTATTCTAACTTTTATTATGTGCTTCTTATAATATAGAATGTTAAAAATAACGTGTGATGTGTTTATGTTGTATTTGTTTCAGTGTACTAACCCAACTAGATTCACAAGGAGTCTAACAAAATCAAGATGTCATTTGTTTACAAAATTAAATAACACACGAATTTCCAATGCACGTTTGACATTGGCAGAAGTTGTCGATGTAAATATCGACACTGCTTACCATACCCAAAAATAGAATCTAGAATAGAACTTTAAAGACGACAAACCATTGAAAAATATTTTATCTACACTCAAATCGAAAAATTCGAATTACGAATTCAAAGATGATTCTATACATACGCACTTTATAAACGCATATACATAAAATTCAAAACAAAACTTATTATTGTACCGCCAACTGTATCATAAAACTCATTATAGCACCGCTATCTTTTTTTATTCATTAAACTAGTCTAAGGTTTTAGGCTGAATATGAAAAATTAAGGCGCACGCATGCACAGTTCGAACTGTGAAAAAATTGGCGCACGCCTAATTACTTCCTTGTAACCTACCTACTTTGTTTAATTTCAATTTTTCCTATGAGTGAAGATAAAGTAGTGTATGAAACTGCATATAACTTAGGTATTAAAACACTCGAGTCAACCTATTATCGCATTCGGCTTCGCCTCGATAAACAGACTCTCGTGTTTTAATACCTCTTCTTATATGACAGTTGCATAAACTACTATTATTCCTCAAACTAACAAAATATACAAAATTAAAAACATACACATTTTTACTACAATCATGTATAACGCAGACTTTTTTCTCATAAACTTATGACGGACTATAACTCGATTTACACTAGCATCCAAATAGAAGGCGTAAACAAAGCTATAATATCATGTCATACAACATTCTATCCAAAACAAATTTAAATAAATCTGTAGCTTTGTTTTTCCGCCATTTTTATAGCAGTCTCCGAAACAGAAATATGATTTATATTGTTGAGAGAAATATTCAAAATACGGATCGTTTTAGTACTTTAGGCGCTGTCGGTGACCTGCTTCTGAATTGATGTTGGTTTTATTAACTTTATTGTTGAACACTTTCACTGGCAAGAAGTCACTGTAGGTTTAAGAGGAAGAAGAAGACGTTTCAAGGAAGTGTTTCTTTATTTATTGTGTTTTATTTAAGGTGCTTAAGAATTAAAAGCTAAGTTAAATCAACCTATAAGAAAATGAAGAATGGGACTGTGGCGCGCGGGAATCGGATACTGTTCTCGAAACTGCGGCTAATTATTCATATTTTCATACGTGAATAGAGTCTCTGGAGCTATTTTTTTTAGTTTATGTCATTTTCACTGCACCACACCTGCTGGTAAGCTTGGACGATGTGCAAGTAGTCAAGGCTGAGGACAAAATGCAAGAAGTTATAAAATCTAAAATGGTAGTCCTTAGTTTGAGTGCAAAAACTAATTATAATGAGATAAAAAAAATATAAAAATGGGTGTATATGGGCTCTTAGGTGCAGGCCTCAGATGCAATAGAGACAGCACGCTGAAAAGATGACTAGCCGACGTTACGGCAACTAATTTGTTGGTCCACTTAACTGAACAATGACAATGGTGAATATATTTATTAGTATTTACCTTTTTTTTTTTTTTTATCGTGCGGAAATCCCTTCGGATACCCCCCCGCCGCCCAGCGGGGGCGGTTATGTCGGGCTTGCACCGACTAAAACCGCACGCCGTCTCGGGTCTTCAGACGCCGGGGTGTAAGGTTACCCATAGAGCATATCCCTCGCACCCCGGCTGACCCTGGGCCATCTCACCACTAACAGCATCGCTCATCCTGTCTCCTCTGAAAGCAGAGGAGTACGGAGAGCGATGTGTTCCCGCCACGTTGGGTATTGGCCGACGATCAATGCCAACCCTATGAAGGGGTGAAGGGGAAGCCATTGACCGCCGCCCAGGGTGTACCGGCCGCTCCGATTCCGTTCCCCCCGGACTGCAGCGGGATCGGAATCGGAGCGACACTCGAGGAGGTTACCCAACACACACCCCTATTAGTATTTACCTAGAAATAATAAATACCTATGCAATCACAAAAAAACTGAAAAGAAAAATATGACAAATATTATTTTGCCCTGAGGATTTATCACTCACTAAAAAACAACAAACAAATTAATTGGAATTATTTTCGACACAATTTCTTCAAACTGTACGAAACACCGCTTTATCTTATGTTTCAATAAAGGTATAATTAATAAACGTTTAATTTCGTGCTATCTTTTAAAAACGTTTAACAAATTTGATTTTTATCTTTTACCTGTTCCTGCAAAACAACAAGAGAATTTGAGATCCACAATAATAAAAATAAATTAATTTGCAAACTGGCTTTGAACTTTCCGGCGAAGGTTGAACGAGGTAATTGGAGTAAATGCTCAATAACAGCGGGGTTGGCTGCTTGGATTTTTGCGCTTCCTACCAGAATAAAACGTATTCAGAAAATCAGTTTCATTTCATACGAGACCACTTTCAGCTTTTTAGTTTCAAATGTATATTACTTACATATCTCATATTAGGCTTCTCATTGAAAAACTTGAAGTTTTATGTCATAATTAGTCATGTCATTGTCATTGGTCCATTCAAGACAATTTGGTCCATTAACTAAAGGAAAAAAAGGATTCCTTCTATTTTTAAGAATATATTATATTTTTTGGACTCTGATTTATTTATATTTATATTATTTTTTTATATTAATATACTCGCTGCTACTTGCATCTCTGCTCGCGTGGAATACTGAAATAGTCGTTCGGTTTAAAAAAAACATATTTCTTAATTTTTCTTTTCATGAGAGTGATTCCTTTTACAAAATATTAGAAAACTTTTAAAAAAGGTAAGTGAAATCAGTAAAGTCGTACTGAAGTTATGGCGTGATCGAGGGAAACAGGAATTCAATTACATGTAAGTATATAGATTTATAGAAAGTAAGCAAAATGGTACCACAATTATTATTATTTTGAAACCATTTCATTTCTCAGTTCGTAGGAATATTTTTTAAGGACGTTTATGTTCATTGTTGATTCTTCACCAATTTTTGATTTCAATTATTATTTTTTGGTTAAAGGATCAAATAAATTTTGTGCACTTAGAAAGAAACGTGAGCATTTATTATTTAGGTATATAGGCGTCGGTAGCTTAGTGGTTAAGGAGTCGACCTTACGATCGAGAGGTCCCGGGTTCGAATCCTGGCTATTACACTACCGACGTGAACCCACTCCTAACACAAGCAATTTAGCTAAGCTGGAGGGGTTAGGGGGAATATTAGTAATTTCGGTTACTTATATTCTTTAAAAAAA
This sequence comes from Cybosia mesomella, assembly GCA_946251805.1. NCBI lineage: Eukaryota > Metazoa > Arthropoda > Insecta > Lepidoptera > Erebidae > Cybosia > Cybosia mesomella. The sequence continues at coordinate 4,399,626 of OX276402.1, read as the reverse complement.
AACAAAAAATATTGATAACTATCTGATGCCCATATTAAGGCTTTCACGGCCGGCGTTGCATGTAGAATATACTGCTTCCGGGCTGTTTGGCCGTGGTCCATCGGAAACTTGTATTCCAGACGTTTCGTCGATCACTGCGGTCGTCATCTTCAGTGGTACACGTCGGGACGCCGTCGAATGCGGAGAACCTTCCTCAGCGGCGAACTCGGTGCGCCGTTTCCGATGGACCACGGCCAAACAGCCCGGAAGCAGAATATTGTACATATCTGATGCCCACTTATCGTTTTTTGTAATTGCAATCAAACATACAGAAGATTTTAAGTCTGACCAAGATCTTTCTAATATAAATCACTAATTCTGCCAGGACAACACAACAAACTAATCTTGGCATGATGAAATGCTCCTAATGTTATCCCATATAAGTGGAAATCGATGTGTACATGACACTGCGAAATAGTTAATATTTTACGAAGTAAATTAGGTTTCCTTCACATAACTATTTATGGTTACTTTATAGGGCATAATCAAGCATAATCAAATCATAATCAAAGTGCTTAATAAAAAGCACAATATACACACAAGAATCATAATAATAAAAAGCACTTTCAATAGGCGTTTTAATCAAGAGACTACCGTTTCTGGATGTATGGGCATCCACCAAGAGCTACGATGCCAAGCTCCTCACCTGCAAACCAGTACACCTGCTGTTTTAACGGCCGAGGGCCTGGTGCAGGCTTTCGTTCTGGGGTTAATAAATAAATAATAAATAAATAAATATTCTACGACATTCTACACAGCGCTTTCTAGACCCAAAGTAAGCATAGCTTAACTTGTGTTATGAGTTCCAGAATGTGGATAATCATACTTATATACTTTTATTTTATAAATACATACATATTCCATACATAAAAACACCCAGACCAATGCAAATAGACATATTCATGCATATAAACATTTGCTATGAGCGGAAATCGAACCCGCGCCCAATGTCGTATAGCAGTCGAATACACTACCGCTACGCCACAGAGGCCGTCAAATTATAGACCATAATCAAGCTTTGTGCTTGATGAAAAGCATAATATACGCACTAGAATCATTTTTAGGGGTTCTCCTAACCCCTAAAAACATAAAGATAGACGGCAGTCATACCCATAAAAGTGGCATAAATCAAATTTGAAGGAGGAGAAGCGGACCTCGGATGCCGAGTTGAAAGCCTCAAATGTAATCTGAAATCACGCTAAGATGATAACGAAAAGTCTTAAGTATAATAATTATTGTAATTGGTCTTACCAAGCGAAGCATTGGCACTCGCGTCAAAGAACACATAGCTGATATAAATCACAATTGCTCAAAAAAGTCTGCTGTATGTGACAGCGTGCAACAGGGGACCAGGCATTAATTAAGATTTGATAAATCACAAATACTCGCTAAAGAAAATCGATTCCTACCTAGGATGATCCGCTATTGAAATTAACAAACATACTAATTTTAATAGAGAAGATGGTTGGAATACACCACCAGCTTGGGACCCAGGCTTTCACTTAATTAATTCCAAGAAAAATCAAAATACAACAAGACTTCATGACACTGTGAGCTCACTCTGCGTAAACAGTAACACCAACAATTCAGCATAGTTCGGGTAATTTAAGATAACTTACACTTCAAACTATAAGACAACCACCATCTCATCCTATCTCTGACGGCCTCTGTGGCGTAGCGGTAGTGAATCCAACTGCAACGACAGGGGGCGCGGGTTCTATTCCCGCTCAGTGCAAATATTTGTATGCATGAATATGTCTATTTGCATTGGTCTGGGTGTTTCTATGTATAATATGTATATATTTACAAAAAAAAAGTATATAAGTATGTTTATCCGTATTCTGGAATCCATAACACAAGCTAGTTAAACTATACTTACTTTGGGTCTAGAAAACGCTGTGTAGAATGTCGTAGAGTATTTATTTAGAGTATTTATTATCTTTAGTCTCCCCGTGACCATTGCCTGCTGCTGAAATCCAAACGAAACCTCGGATTCAATGTAAATAATAAAATAGCATCAAATGAATCGCCATAGAATCCGTTAAAAGTAGTTTTATTTCAATAAGCTATTAAGTAATATACTATCTCTTAATATACATCAACCAGCTGGCCCTTACCGGCTTCGGCCGTAGCGTATTTCGAACCCCCTTTACATCCCTTTAACCCATATATACCCATAATTTATGAGTTTTCATATACCGTATGGGAGTCTGCAGGATTTGTTGACATTTATGATTACTGCTCTGCTCACTTAGGTAATAGCATGATGATATAATAGCCTGCGACACTTACAAATAATGCGGCATAAATTTGATAATCTGTTAAGTAGATGCAAAGATAACCCCCTTCAATCTCACAAACTCACAAACTTTGTCTCTTCGCAATATTAGTGTAGATTAAAAAATTTGCATAACATGAAGTTAGATTGATGTATTTTGATTCCCAATATCCAAGTTCTACCACTCAATATTCTCTTACTAATACTGAAGCAACTCAATTAACGATATTGGAGAATGGCAGACCAACTTTGTACGCTCGCAATTCGTCTGTACGCTCCCTACTAACTCCAAAACTAGTTAGCTAATAGCAGAGATAAATTGCTACTGTGGCGCGAATGTATTTGTATCCGAATGTTGTGTGAAGTTGTTTGAAATTCTGAAAATGGTTGTAGGAATTTGAAACGCTAACTAGATATTAGTTATTGTGATTTTGGAGGCAGAGACTGTATTATAGTTATGGTGCTGAAAACAAAGGTTTTCGTTCGTCTGGAACTGAATAATACATCGGGATTAATTCCTACTACTGTAACTCTTATACACCTGTAGTCAAAGGCATGTACAAGATCCTTTGAGAATTTATTTGCATTTACATGATTTTATATTTGGATCCGACATAACAATCTTTTTCAAAATATCAAACAGTCAATCGAAATCTGATCAAACTTCATTATAGCAACAACACGTCTTTAAAATGTAGATAAACAAATTTACTCATCCATCAAAACTTTTCCAACTTTGTTTAGTTTTCGGAAATCGCTTCAAACAACTCCATATATAAATTTCCGACACGTGTTACGATCTTGACACCAATATTTTTTGTGACATTGTGATTAAAATAGTTGAGAACTGTACAAATATTTTTGGTCGCGTTATAAAATTTCGCCAGGTCGCACAGGATTATAATGGGGGTGTGCGAGATGTGTGAGATAGCTTGAGTTTTTGAACTATTTTCAGCCATGTTATTTATATTTTCAAGTTCTTTTGTTACTATACTATTATACTCGTTCTACTGATTACAGTGCTGTAGATTAGTAAAAAAAGTATATTTGCGCTTATTGGTTTGTAATATTTTTTTAATATAAAGTTAAGTACTAAGCAGAAACTTAGACATTGGTGGATTTTTCGGTCTGCAAAATGTATTCAACTTTGATGAATTACAATGTCGGTAGCATCCTCTTAACAATAAAATGACATAAATTTTGTCTAAAAATAGTTTTCAATGTTATTTTCTCTTATCAAAGAATGAATAATTAGTCCATGTTTATGTAGTAGTTTTTTTGTAATATCTATTCGAATAAAATTCTTATAAAGTCTAATAAGTAGATAGTAACCATAAAATTAACTTTCATTTTTATTTATTTATTTGTTTCTCATTACAACTATCACTACCGGGTTTATCTAATGCCATAGTGTAGACATCTTATTTTCTTATTTTATTCTATTTTCTTATTTTACTCCTTAAACAAAATTGTATTTCATTTATAACACTTTCATTGACTTATTTGTCTTCAGAGTTCAGATGTCGTGTCAGTAAGACCGGCAGCTAAATTTCTTTAGAGACCTTCATCAACTACCGAGTATTTTAGTAAGACAGACCTAATATTAGGCGCCCTGAGATAAAACACCAGAGAAAGGTTCATAAGAAGGGTCTTATGATAAATACCTATCACTTTTTATTCGTACCGGTCTGCGTAGAAGCATTAATAAATTTTGCAGATGAAAAACCTTTTAGATATACGCCGAACAAGGCCTAGTAAGTCAGCTACAAAATGGAACAATTCAAATTTAACGACATACATTTAGAGTTTCTTCCTTTAATTACGGCTCAGAATATTTTAGTTGTAGCGAATTTGTCCCATTTCTTTGCAAGAAGAGGCTGTTGCCTTAATCTTAACTTGCGCAATTCGTCAACTGGAAGGGGTTAAAGGTAAGCATTTAACAGCTGTATTAGTCTAGCTGAAAATGTTGAGTAATATTTATCTTTGAGTTTTTGTTTTTATTAGGCCTTGGGTATAAGGTTTTAGTCGGTTCAAGCCCGACATAACCGCCTACGCTGGCCGGCGGGGGAGTATCCGAGGGGATTTCCGCACGAAAAAAAAAAAGTTGTCCGTGATATTACTGATATATCATTATGATAGCGGTTGCTTCCAAAAGTTTTCACATTGGAACCCGTGATTTGCTCTCCTATTGCTCCTCTATTTCTTCATTGATGTGACTTTTACGGTAACCAACCACGAAAAAAAAGCCTCGTCCGTCAATCCACGAGCAGGTTAAGTGGACTTGGAGCCCGAAGGACTTGGAGAGTCCCGTATGCGTTGAGTAGTAGTATGATGATATTGTCGGAAGTTTACGCGAAATACACACATTGAAATAAAACTATTTGTAACGGATTTTATCGCGATTCATTCGATGTTATTTTATATTTTAAATTGATCCCGACGTTTCGGTTGCTTTTCAGCAGTCATGGTCACGGGTAAGATGTTGAGAAGGAATATTATTTTAGATGCGTTATAATGTCTCACACTAATAAATCTAAGATTTTTAGATAAAAAAGGTTAACCGATGGCGGTAATATCTATTTATTAAAGCTGGAAGAACTGCAGGGACTGTAATGTAAGCTCCAGATCCGACTTATGGATTGGAGATCCTTGGTTTCGTTTGGTGAGAAAGTGATTTAATATAATTTACATAAGAGAGGGCGAAAAGAAAAAGGGACAAGCTTACTTGTCTCCCGTCGTTCAAGAGAGGTCTAAGCGATTTCCGATCCTTATGAGTGCTAGCCTGAGGGCTTGGAGTGGCACAGTCAGTCGCCTTTCTAATCTGGAAAGGGGTAATGTAAAATGACCCGTTTCAAAGAGTGTAATCCTTTTTAAACATAAATTGACCCTGAACGCGCTGATTACCTAATATTAAAGTTTGGGTTCAGTTTCTTATGAAGGACTATACGCTAGCGACACTGGTACTATGGATTTTTTTTTGTATGTTAATTTTAGTATTTTTTTTTATTTTAACAAAATTCTTTTATTGCCTTGAATTCTCTTGAAAAAGAATCAGAATTAAATTTATTTTTTATGAAACAAGTTACGCGTCATTTGAGTTTACCTTATTAACCAGTAATTTGACTGAGTATAAACCATAGTTAGTGATAACACGACTTTGTTTTAAATATATAGATTAGCTCCATCCAGTAGTTTTACCCGTGGTATACTTTTCGAAATGGATACAAATTCAAATAAGAACAATCTCCATAAATATTTTTTTCGGAATATTTTTTTTATATTTAGGACACGTTAATTTGACTTCACCTCGCCTGATGGTAAGCTGAAGGTAAAGTCTCAGGAAAGAGGGTCACCATTACATACACGAACCATGTTAACAATGGTGGCACTCAGCTTGACGGCCTCATCAGAAGAGGATTGTCGTCGCAGCACCGCGTGACACCCACCGGTCCCACTAGTACTGCGACCACAATCCCCCTGCCCGGCTATATGCTAAATTTAGGGTGATTGACCCACGTTGGTTGAGTTTATTATTCACAAACATACATTTATGTCTAATAATAATATATAACTATCAGTTAGTTTATTCGTATTTGATGTACAGCCACACTCGTTCATCCATTTCCGATAAAACTCTGTGAACTTATTTCTTACACTTGCGCGAAAGATCTCCCTTCAATCAGGATATGCGATTTTTTATGTGAAAGTGTCCCATGCGGGTTATGCCGGGACAGACCACTATATTATAAATGTGAAAGTATGTAAAGATTCTAAAGATTTAGATCGGAAAAAGAGAATATCTAGAATGGGACCCGCGACCAGTCCCTTACAGGTGGAATGCTCTGACCAGCTGAGCTATCTAGACACGTCCCAAATATTCGAAATTCTCCGATATATTATATACGTCTTAAGGCAACGTTTAGAAAGATGTTTGTTACTCAATCATGCTCTAACGGCTGAACGAATCTGAATGAAATTTGGTACAGGGATAGTATATAGTCTGGAATCGCACAGTCTACTTTCCCTGGATTAGGTTCCCATGGGTTGCAGGTACGGGTCAAAATTTCACGAGGGCGGAGCCACGGACAAAAGCTATTGAAAAATAAAATAAAAAAATTAACATTTATAAACGTTAACTTTCGAAATGATAATAATATAATCAAACAACTTAAATGTATAGATAATGTATAAAACAACAGGCAAACTAAAACTTCTTCTCGCTGGGAGAACTTCAAACAATTGGTCGAACAATACTGCTATCGAATCTGAGGCCGGCGATGTTTCTAGATTCTACACGATTGCGCGATCAAATTGATCACTTTAAACATCTGTTTTTATATAACTTCACGCCGGTATCCCCGAAGGGCTAGGCAGAGTTGTATTACACACCCACGATTCGCCAGTTATATTTAGGTCCCAATGTAATAAGGGGCGAGCCTATTGCCATCTACCGGGCACATTACTAAGCAAGCGATAATCAACATTTTTAAAACACACAAAACTATGAAAAGTCAGAGGTGTGTACTCGGGGCAACTGGGAATCGAACTCGAGAGACCTTGTCTCGGTAGTCCGTTACGTACACCACTGGGCTATCGGCGCTTATCTGTTTTTAATGCTAAGTTTTTGGATAGTGTGCATAAGCGTGTAGCGGCTTTGAAAATAACTGAAATATTGTCAGTACTGGTGACATTATGTTACGTCACAGTGTCGTAACACCATATCATATTGTAATGTAATTGTGTCATTGTGTCGACAGCTGCTGTGCTTAACATAGTGTAAATTCTCTTAAGGGACGACTATCAAATTTAACTCACTGGCTTGGTTGAAAATACATGCATACTAATATTACAAATGTGAAAGGAACTTTAGCTGTTTGTCTGTTACGCTTTCACACATAAACTGCTGAACTGATTTTTACGAAAATTGGTACAGAGGCGGACTTGGGAAAGGGAATAGGGTATGTTTGGTCGCGATAACCGATACCGGGTGGAGCATCAGGTTGTTATTATAATATTTTAAGTCTGTCAAAAGGGCTTTTTATTATTATCTTTTCATTTTTACGTTATTGATATTTATTTAGTAGTTACAGTATATGAAATACTAGGTGAAGTTTTAACCCGAAATTGCTTAATTGGGCGTCCAACGCCTAGCCATCACGCTATCGCTATCATTTAAATTTAAATATTAGTATTATAAACGCGAAAGTTTGTAAGTATGAAGGTTTGGATGTTGTCGGAAGTTTACGCGAATGTCACACATTGAAATAACATACAGGTGTTAGAGTCAAGCAACAGTCATTTTGGCCGTTGCATGAATGGGCCGACTCGACCGGGGAAGCACCACCCTCTCACATAATATCGACGCCAAGTAACAGTATTTGAACAGTATACATACAGTAACAGTATTTTGACGTTTGGTGAGTAAGAGTGCCGGAGCACAAACTCCTTTCCCATCCCCTCCCAAAGTCCTTTCCCATCCCCTCCCAAAGTCCTTTCCCATCCCCTCCCAAACTCCTTTCCCATCCCCTTTCCTTTACAGGGTCGGCAGCGCGAGTGTGATGCCACTGGTGTTGCACACGTCCATAGGCCGCGGTAACCGCTTTCCATCAGGTGGGCCGTGTGCTTGTCTGCCAACTTAGTGGTATAAAAAAAAACAATTTTTAACGGATTCTATCGCGATTTATTTGTTGTTATTTTATATTTTACGTTTCGGTTGCTTTTCAGCAGCCATGGTCACGTCGGGATCAATGTAAAATATAAAATAACATCAAATAAATCGCGATAGAATCCGTTAAAAATAGTTTTATTTGAATGTGGATGTTTGTAACTCTTTTATGCAAAAATGCCTGAAGAGATCTAATTGAAATTTAGTACAAATTATAGTCAGGAATAACACATAAGCTATTTTTTATTCCTGGCATAGATTCCCAAGGGGAACGGTAACAGGATCAGAATTGTACGTTCATAATATGTCTATGGTAATAAGGATAATAATAGTACTCTCATGGTAATAAGGAGCGAATAAAAGCGGCGATAGCCCAGTGGCGTACGTAATGGACTGCTGAGACGAGGTCTCGAGTTCGATCCCCAGTCGCCCCGGGCACACACCTCTGACTTTTCGTAGTTATGTGTGCATTAATAAATGTTAATTATCGCTCGCTTAATAATGTACCCGGTAGATGGCAATAGGCTCGCCGCTTATTACATTGGGACCTTAACATAACTGGCGAATCGTGGGTGTGTAATACACCTCTGCCTACCCCTTCGGGGATACAGGCGTGAAGTTATGTTATGTTATGTAAATTATAATCGACTTCGTTTGCGTGGACTAAGATCTGAATTTTAACTTCTTTTTCGCGGAATACTAATTATTTTTCTAAAATAAATTTTTCAGTGAAAGTCCCGTAAAAATAACCCTTGGGGAGGACACCGTGCGGTTTTAGTCGATACACGGCATAACCACCCCCGCTGGCCGGCGGGGAGGTATCCGAAGGGATTTCCGCACGTAAAAAAAAGCCGTTCTAGAGCTTAGACAAGTCAAACAGATACATAGACAGACAAAACTTTATAAAATGTTTACCTATATTCAAATGCATTCATTAAAAATTTGTTATTTTGATATTACAGACAGACACTTCAATTTCATTTATTTGTATACTTAGAAAGAAGTCATACATCTATTTGCTATAAAACTTTGGACAGCTGTTTGCAGTCGCTTGTGTGAAGTTTTCTAACTTTAAACTTAGTGTCTGGCAATACAAGACATACCAAGTAGGTACTTCGGGTATTGGACACTAAAACATTCATGGGACTGAGATGTATTGTAACACAGTTTAGACATCAGTGGATATTAAATATTTGTATAACAGTATTACTATCTTAGAATAGAATAGTAGTTTATGCAACTGTCATATAAGGAGGTATTAAAACACGAGACTCTGTTTATATGCGATAATAGGTTGACTCGAGTGTTTTAATAAAAAAATTTTTTTCATGTAAAAATCCCTTCGGACACCCCCCCGCCGGCCAGCGGGGGCGTTTATGTCGGGCTTGAACCGACTAAAAGCGCACGCCATCTCGGGTCTTCAGACGCCGGGGTGTAAGGTTGCCCATAGATCATATCCCTCGCACCCCGACTGACCCTGGGCCATCTCCGGTTTCAAGATGGCCCCCTCGGGTTTGAAAACCACGGTGTCCCCGTCTTGCCCCGGTTTGGGGGAGGGGCGCTAGTGTTTTAATACCTAAGTTATATGCAGTTTCATACACTTCTTTATCTTCACTCCTAGGAAAAATTTAAATTAAACAAAGTAGGTAGGTAGGTTACAAGGAAGTTATTTAGCGTGCGCCATTTTTTTCACAGTTTGAACTGCGCATGCGTGCGCCTTTTTTTCATATTCATCCTAAAACCATAGGCTAGTTTAATGAATAAAAAAAGATAGCGATACTATAATGAGTTTTATGATACAGTTGGCGGTACTATAATAAGTTTTATCTACACCCATGCTTTAAATCTTTATATATAAAAATGAATTGCTGTTCGTTAGTCTCGCTAAAACTCGACAACGGCTGGACCGATTTGGCTAATTTTGGTCTTGAATTATTTGTGGAGGTCCAGAGAAGGTTTAAAAGGTGAATAAATATGGAAGTTGTTATCGATTGAGGCAGTACGAAGTCTGCCGGGTCAGCTAGTCTTCTTTTTTTATCTTCTTCTTCTTCTTTCTTATATATAAAAATGAATTGCTGTTCGTTAGTCTCGCTAAAACTCGAGAACGGCTGGACCGATTTGGCTAATTTTGGTCTTGAATTATTTGTGGAGGTCCAGAGAAGGTTTAAAAGGTGAATAAATATGGAAGTTATTATTGATTGAGGCAGTACGAAGTCTGCCGGGTCAGCTAGTCCTCTATAAAAAATTCTGAAACAGTTAGCTTATTGCCAACATTAATACATCCAATGTCCTAATAACCATAATATCAACCGAACGGGTGTTATTATGTTGTATGAAATTGCATAATAACACTCCTTTCGCTTTTTCAATCTCTTCCGCGCAAAGGGTTACTCATCAGACAGCCAAATTCTTACCGCTCGATGCGTGGAATCTGTATGAAATTCAGAAAAAGGACTGTCATTCACGCGCGTTGTAGTGCACTACCACAGCGGCGGCGCGCCGTAAAAAAAAAATTAAAGCTTATTAGTTCGAATTCGAATTCCCGCTATTTTTCTTCGCTATTATTTTTTGCAAATTGTTTTGTTTACTTAATGGGTGTAGATAAAGTCTTGTATGCAACTGTATAATTAGGTATTAAAACACTCGTGTGATACTATTAACACACTCAGCTTCGCTTCGTGTGATAAACCCACATTCATGTTTTAATACCCCTCATTATGCCACAGTTGCATAAATAACTATTATTTTTAATTTTATGTATATGCGTTTATAAAATGCGTATGTATAGAATCGTCTTTGAATTCGTAATTCGAATTTTTCGATATGAGTGTAGATAATAGTTCTTTATTGTACACCAATTAAAATATGCATACATGAAATACTCACATAAGTACAAATGAAGGTGTTAACGCTAAAAGCAATTTCTTACAGGCAACCTTTGCATGGACATGAATTGGACATTTTTTTCTTTATACTACTTAGGTGGTAGATAAACACACGGCCTACCTGATGGAAGCGGTTACCCTGGCCTATGGACGTGTGCGGTGATAGAATTTTGTTATGGGCACCAAATCGAACAATTCTTCTGGACACATATCATTATATAGGCGGTACTGTGGAGTCTGGGGTTTGACTTCACAGCTTCTTGTCGATAACTTGTGATATTTAAATTATAAGACAACGATTTTATATGATTAATATATTTATTCCTATATAATTATATTTCTACTGAACGTGTTTTTATGGGATTTACGCGAGGTTCTTCGAATTTCAGTGATTGAGCCTAATACACTTTTCACTTCTTGAGATTTTCTTCTTTCGGATCAAGGACGGATCCTCGATCACCAACTCACAGGATCTGTCCGCCAACCATTGTTTTTTTTTCTATGCTCTTAATTCAAATTGATTTATATATCTTATTTTAATATCGCTGAAGCATGATGGCCAGGCAACTAACTATAGTGTTCGAAGAAGTCCGAACACTACAGTACAATACGTACAAAGAGGTACTACTTCTTGTCAATATTATAAATGCTAAAGATTGTATAAATGAATGGTTGGTTGTTTGTTATTCAATCACACCAGAACAGCTGAATGGATTAGAATGCAATTTGGCACAGATATAGATTATTGTATGGAATATAGGTTACTTTTTATACCGAGAATAGGTTGCGGTTGCTAGGGATCGGGGGAACGGAATCGGTATCACGCAGGCGAAGTTGTGGACAACAGCTGGTATATATATTACATTTACTGTTACCGTATGATCGAGAGGACCCGGGTTCGTTACCTGGCCATTACACTATCGACGTGAACCCACTCCTAACATAAGCAATTTCCCTTAGTTGGAGAGTTTAGGGGGTTTACTGGTAATTTGGGTTATTAAAATTCTTTTTTTAAAGAATAAAGGCATACATTTTTTGCGTTTACTGGTTTTCGAACCTCACTCTTGAATTCGCTTGCGGCCCTCAGTCAGTTCGGTTTGCTTATTCTGTGAGCTAAATTCGTAACTTTAGTTTGTCGTCGGATTATCACATTTCGAATTTTATTCTTTAAAGAAACACCAGGCATATTAATAATAGTAATAAAGCCTTTTTATTCCATATTTCCAAGATACATTTTGAATGTTAGTAAAAATATACTAGCTTAGAGTTAGTTTAATTTTTATTAGTTTTCATTGCGTGAAATATTGATCCGTTTTTAGGGTTCCGTTGCCAAATGGCAAAAAACGGAACCCTTATAGATTCGTCATGTCACTTTTTTTCCGAAACTATAAGAACTATGCTGTTAAAACTTGGTAAATAGATATATTCTGGGAACCGCATTAAGATTTTTACACAAAAATAGAAAAAAAAACACAATTAATTTTGGGGGTTCCCCATACTTAGAACTGAAACTCAAACATATTTTTTCATCAAACCCATACGTATCTATGGATAGGTCTTCAAAAATGATATTGAGGTTTCTAATATCATTTTTTCTAAACTGAATAGTTTGCGTGAGAGACAGTTCCAAAGTGGTAAAATGTGTCCCCCCCCCCTGTAACTTCTAAAATAATAGAATGATAAAACTAAAAGAAAATATATGATGTACATTACCATGTACCTAAACTTCTTCTTCGATCTAGTAAGCAGTTTCTTTTCTTTTTACGTCGCAAATCGTAAACTGCAATTTAACTTTCATTCAATCAACTCAAATATAAAAATTGAAAAAACACACTATTATGTTACTTGCTGCTACGGAACCCTTCATGATCGAGTCCGACTCTCACTTGGCCGCTTTTTGGTTATAGGCCTCGTCCAGCCTTTTACATGAATCCCTGTTCTTACCCACCTTAATCGAGTCGCTTCCTACTGTCTGTACTATATCATCAGCCCACCGTTTTATAGGTATACCAACTTCCAGTAAGTCCCAGGACTGGGACTTCCTTTTACCATCTGGTCCTTTCCACCATGTAGTTTCTATATTTCACCTTTTGTCCGTGTAATGTGAGATGTGTGTGTGAAACAGCAGGCATAGCATTGCAGGCTAAAGATTTTAAGAAATTTAATATACTACACTTTCTCTCACGAAACCGGAACAGGCAGCCAGTTACTTATATTTAAATCTGACTAGGTTCACTCTCAAATAACAATTCGTCAAGAGTCCGCTTAGACATCTGTGAGCCCCGAAAACTGCCTAATCGGCCAAAATCTACAAAACTTTGGCACTGACGACAGGATCTCTTTGTCCCAGTGATTGATCGATCTCATTTGGATCCTGACAACAAATTAGTTCCGAGGCTCTATTTATGAAAGAAAGCGGATAAATAAGCGGTTTTTGTTGCATTTTTTAATTTATAGATATGGTAGATAGGGAAAATAGGATATTATTAGAAGCAGACGCAAGTATGGTATCTTTTACCTTCCACTTCAAGTGAAAGCCTATTAAATAAGACATGCGATATGATTAATTAAGTTACCTAACCGTTCTAATTTAGGTTTATGTGTAATAATAAACCTTTTAATTTGATTAATGTAAGCAGAATACTTAAGAAACCTCTCTTGAGGATTATCTGCACAATATGTCTATTAATAATTAAGTAGAAATGTATTAGTAAGACCTATTATGTTGTATCAAGTTTCTATTAATATAGGATGTTGAACCAAGTTAGGTATTGGGTTCAATATCCTGTAATAATCTTACCTAATTGTATATAATTATTTAGGCTTTCACGACTGGCGTTGCATGTAGAATATACTGCTTCCGGGCTGTTTGGCCGTGGTCCATATGAAATTTGTGTTCGAAACGTTTCGTTGATTACTGCGGTCGACATCTTAAGTGGTACAGGTCTGGGCGGCGACGAGTGCGTAGAACTCTCCTCGGTGGCGACTTCTCTGCGACTGGATATACTGGCGTTTGGAACACAAGTTTCATATGGACCACGGCCAAATAGCCCGGTAGTAGTATATTCTACTTACCTGGTTGTGTTTTCCATACCAACTCTGACATCAAAGTAAATATGTAGGTACTGATTGTTAATTCTATCCTAAGTTTACTATTAAAATACTACACATCAATTAAATAAATTTTAAGGAATTCTATCGCGATTTATTTGGTGTTATTTTTCAGTAGCGTAGCGTGTTTTTATTTACATATATTTAGTTTACCAGTAGTAAAATTACTTCCGTGAATGATGACCATAAATAAAATATTTATACGTTGAGTAGGTACCAAAAATTTATAATCAATCTTAAAATAAACTCTTTAATCTCTTCTTCACGCATAAAACAAAACTAAGATTTTTATTTAATATATTGATAATATGAGAGAAAAATAAATTAATTTAAAATACAAAATTGGAAAGTTTTTAATTATAATACTCCCAGTTGTAATAAACTAAAGCACCAACAAATACCGACCTCAAAATTGGTCAGTAACCTAGATAAGACTAGTACAAAAAATTAGAAATTAAAGCCAGGAGCCATGTTTATGTGTAAGCGGGTCTAGAATGGATGCGAATAATAATGTCTATGATGTATGTGTTTTTGTACGTAGAGCCCAATTACGTACGTAGAGATCCATTACGTACGTAGAGACCCATTCATTTACAGGTTCACATTTCCTTTTTCTTATCCTTTTCCTTATAATTTGAAAGGTATCTGTTGGTATCAACACTTTTCCTGAGCGTGCATCTCGAAAACGGTTGAGAATTCGGTGAAAGTAAGTCGATGAAAGTTGTAGATATTTTTTTGATAAATTGTTAATTTTATTTTTTGAGATTGTAAGCGTCGGTAGCTTAGTGGATAAGGAGTCGGTACTACGATTTGATGTCCCGTGTTCGAATCCTGGCCATTACACTACCGACGGGAACCCGCTCCTAATACAAGCAATTTAGCTTAGCTGGAGGGGTTAGGGGGAATAGAAGTAATTTCAGTTACTAACATTATTGAAAAAAAAATGTTAGTAGATAATTGCTTTTATTAGGATGCACCATTTTTGAGGTATTGGTGAAAAACCCAAAATAGACACTGGGGTATCCGAAGGGATTTCCGCACGATAAAAAAAAAACAAAAAAAAAAGGTCGTATGACGTTAGGCATTTTAGTATGTTCACTTCCTATACACCCTTAAAAAGTTTCAGAAGAAATCGCTTAGGTTTCTACTCATTCACTCTGAAACTTACTCCTTTATCGACTGGTCTATATTGAAAGCACCTCATCAGCTCTTTATAATCTGTATAAAAAGATCACCCAAATATCCAATTAGACCATACACCAAAAAAAATCTCCACAATACTGCCAGAGTAAACAACTTGTTCAAGTAATTGAAAGTAACTTAAAATCCAATAATAAAATCCCCCCATTTCCCCCTTTACGGCTTTGATTTATTAACATTGACATTTGTGACCTTGTTTGTTCAATGTTATAAACAAAGGTTATAAAACAATAATGGATTTCAAGGGCTTCCGGGTTATTGATGGGTTTGGTCGTGGGATTCAGTGAATGGATTTGTTGATTCCTTTAGCAGACACAGAAAACAAGTGAGTTTGGGGGCAGCAGGGTGCCGATTCAGTATAATAGTACAGTGCTTGTAAGACGTGATGTATGCCATGAAATGTGGGTGATGGCTTCAATAATTTATTAAATGTAATGTGTTTATGTACGCGCATTACTTCCGAATGACTGCATAAAATTGGGTAAATCTTTTGTGTTCGGTATTGTCAGGACACGTTTTGTATGAAGAAAATTTTAAGGGGTAGGGTGCTATAATTGCACTGGGAGGAAACCAGGGCGCGTAGTTAGTATTTAACTTTATTATAACATAATTTAACTTGACGCCGGTATCTCCGAAGGGGTAGGCAGAGGTGTATTATACACCCACAATTAACTTTATCATACAAATCGAAATACCAATAATTCCATGAAAATCTCCATGAAAGAGAGAGGGATATTAGATTTAATAATAATTATATATCACACCACCATCCTAAACAGTTAGCTATCGTCGGGATGTCTTTGTTTCAGAGAGCCCGTAGGATCTGTGACAAGAAACGCCTGGACGCTACTGCATGACAACAAGCTCAAACAACCGCGCATCAGTCACATATGCCGAGAGAAGCCAGCCACTGTCGAGCGCCAGCCTGCCGTCCTACCATACTTATGAAGGGTTACTGACAAAAATAGACTATGACTATGATCTCTCTTACATTTGTTAAACCAAGCGAAGCATTGGCACTCGCGTCAATGTACACATAACTGATATAAAACACCAACGTTCAACAAAGTCTGCTGTATGTGAGCACGTGCAACAGGGGACTAGGCATTACTTAAGATTTGATAAACCTCAGATACTCGCTAAAGAAAATTGATTCGTACCTAGGATGCTCCGCGAGGCTATTGAATTTCAAAAAACCTCCTAATTTTAATAGAAGACAGTTGGAATATACCACCAGCTTAGGATCCAGTAATTGACTTAATTAATTTCAAGAAAAATCTAAATACTACAAGACTTTATGACAATGTGAGCGCATTCTGTGTAAAAAGTTCATTTCAGCATAGTTCGGGTACTTTGAGATAACTTACACTTCAAACTATAACACAACCACCATCTTCAGTCTCCCCGTGACCATGGCTGCTGAAAAGCATCCGAAACTTCGAGTTCAAAGTAAATAATAAAATAACATTAAATAAATTCCGATGGAATCCGTTAAAATAGTTTTATTTCAATAAATATATATTAAAAAAAGCTTATATATTTTACTGAATATAATGTATAGGATTCGTTGTTCTATAAACCCAATAAGACCCAATGCGAGGGTTCATCTGAATGTCGAATACTCACAAGATAAAATCCTGTTAATAAAATGAAACTAAACACACATTTATATAACCTAAACTTTATACTTCTTAAATAGGTACATTATTTCCCAATAAACTTACAATACCGATTAAGTAATAACTTAATTTATAACTTACCCTTAACGTATTTCAAATTGATGCTGATGTGGCGAGATGATTGAGGGCTTGCAATTTCAACTGAAATGAAATGAAAAAAAATCCATTAAAATTAAATTGAATGCCTACCTTCGAAATAGGTCAGGATCGGTCAATAAAGAACGATTTCGACCAATAAATGATAGCTTCCCTCACTTCACTCTCCCATCCAACTTTACAATCCAAATATTCAATTGATACAGAACTTAACAAATAACAATAAAGGGCCAAGCTATCGTTGCCTAAAATTATAAACGGTGATCCTTCTACTGTTTGACTTTTGGAATATTATATTAAGAAAGTTCTACAGTCTGGCTGAATTCGGTTCATTATATTAGCATAAAACGAAAGTTAACGGTCAGATGATTAGAATTCTCTCATAGTTTGCCGGAGACAGTTTTCCAAATGAATTCTTAGCGGCCTTCTTTAAATGTAATACTCGTCTGATTATGTCGTCGAGGTAGATAAAGGTGTAATATTCTGAGAAGTAATTGAGTTATGAACAAGGATAAAATTTGTGAGGTCTAAAAACTGCTACTGCTTACTCTGTAAGAACGTTTATGTATCTCGATAGCTGAATCCGCGGAGAGTATCAGATATCTTATGACGAATATGGTAGCTCACCTCGGATTCAGCTGGCGGTATTAATAAACACTCTTACAGATTGCCACCACAGCTCAGAAAAACTAGAAACTGGATGAGCAAACTCGTGTCAAGGGAAACTCGCTTTTTATTTTGAAAGAACACATCATGCTACTATTTGTTGCTTGATGGACTGCATAGCGCTAACTTTTCTCTATGGGTTAGGCGGTTAGACAACAGTCACTCACGTAGAAGATAAGATAAACCTCTTCAAGAAAGCGAGGACTAGGAGGCTGCAAAGTGCAAACTTTGAAGGGAACCGCAATTGGCGCTTGTTTCATGATTATGCTTGTACATCGATGAATACATCGACGGTGAAGAGTCAGTATGCAATAAACTAGGAATTCAGTGCAGGGTGCGACTGAAATAAATTGAGCTGAGCGAGCAGGACGCTTACTTGAAAAATAAGGCATCTTACTACGGTCGCGCGCATAGCTAAGGCCGCGCGCTCGTGAAACTATTTTTCGATGATTATTCGTTAATGGTACATTGTATTTGAACAGTTGACCCCTCTAAACACTCAGCGGTGTCTACACTATCACCATGGCAAATTTGGTCAAGATCGGTATTGTGGTTCCGGAGGAGTACAGTCTCGACCAAACGGCTTAGCCACGTATAAGAGCTTCGCTTCGCTCAGCTTAATAACATTTTGGTATTCATACTCCAAGCCTTTTCCTTACTCAGCTGGGATCGTCTTCCAGTTTAACTGCCATCTGACCTCCACAACCCATGGGCGATATCAAAGTTCTGTAGTAACACTAGTTGTTCGACTTTTTAGGGCTTCACGTTAAGACCGCTATAGTTATTCGTATGGTAACCGGGACCGACGCGATCCGTGCGAGGCTTAACGTACTCTCTGAGGCACAGAGGGTTCTTAGTTTGTTAAGAATGGCCACCCATCCTACGACTGACCTGGCTAGGTTTGCATAACTTTGCAATGTGTTAACCTACTCGGTTACCATTTAGCCACGAGCTCCAATAAATAATATTTTGGTCTATCTGTATTACATCACAGATGTTTTATAACATTAATCTGAATATAGATTTTTGGCAATAGGCTCGCCCCCAATTACATTGGGACCTAAACATAACTGGCGAATCGTGGGTGTGCAATACACCTCTGCCTACCCCTTCGGAGATACAAGCGTGAAGTTATGTTATGTTATGTTAAGATTGAGATCGGAAAAAGAGAAAATCTAGGACGGGACTTGAACCCGCCACCAGTCCCTTACAGGGGGAATGCTCTGACCACAGAGTACATTGCTCTGACCAACTGATCTAAATGTATGGGAAAAGTAAGTAGGTATACTCATTGATTTAAAATTTAATTGAATTAATCTCATCAAATCCATAGAATGTTTTTTTTTGTCAAATAATGGCCTGTGAAAAAAATTTCGCTAACTTAAAACTTATTACAGAATTAGACTTATGTTTGTAGCGTTTAACATAAAATCGTTTTATATGCTAATTTGGTTAGGAATAACCCAATAACTGTACAAAACTAATCCACGTTGAATAGCAATTTAAGCACATTCCATTCGATTTTCTCAATCTATCCAATTTTAATTCAGATATTGTGTTTTATATCCTAATTTAAATCTAGATATTGTTTTACACCCTAATTTGTTTGTTAGTTAGCAATATCTTTTCAGTTATAATGTACTAGCCCGCGGCTTTACCCGTGTAGAATTATGATCCCGTTCCTGCTACCCATGGAACTCTATTTCACCTCCACAACCTATATAAGATACATTTTGTTTCATCTCAAAGGGCTTAGACAGCGTTTTCGTTGACAGCTCCCAGACCCCTTTTTTTCTGATACTTCCAACAAAAATATTTTTTATTTTTAGCCAATGTATACAAAAACTTGACAAATTATACACTAAAACCTTCCTCAAGAACCACTCTATACATGAGTGAAAACATCATGAAAATCGGTGCAACAATTTTTGAGTTTATCTCGAACAGACAGACAGACGCATCGGAGGACTTTGTTCTTATAATTGTAGTGATAGTAATAAGATATTTTCGGAAGTTTACGTTAATGTCACACATTAAAATAAAACAATTTTTAACGGATTCCATCGCGATTTACTTGATTTTCTTTTATTATTAACACTGAAATATTTAACACTAAAATAACATAAAATAAATAAACATAAAATCCGTTAAAATAGTTTTATTTCAATGTATAATTTATATTTTAAAAAGTTCAACGTGATGTCTCTCAGTAATAAAACATAAATACATACATCTTTAGAAATACTTAGACCAATGCAAATTCCTAGACACATTCATTAATACAAATATTTGCACTGAGCGGGAATCAAACCCGCGACCTCTGACTTAACAGTCGAACGCCACAGAGATCGTATACATAAAGACCATGACCTGGATATTGGATATTGGATATTTACTAATAAAAGGTTTATATGGGTCACGAAATCGAAACCGCGTGCGGACATATGCCATTCAAGATCCGTTAAGATCCGGACAAGGTCGTTTAGGGTCTCAGGAATATAATTTCATAATTGGTTCTTCGATAACCTCTGTACTAATTTTTGTCACACCTGCTTCTGCCAATCAAATATCATGGGGTTTTAGTCGGTTCAAGTCCGACATACTCACTAAAGCCCGAGGGGATTTCCACAAGTCGGGAGCACATAAAACTAGCGAGCTTGCTCGAAATTTATATTAAAGAACGAGAGCATGTGACAGACTGTTATCTCTGTCTGTTTTGAAGGGAGAAAGGCATAAGTATATATCTATATTATAGACAATATATTTTTGTTATTCAAATTTATGAAATCCTTTAATGAAAAGTTGATGAAAATAATAACGCATTTAATACTTATCATGGGCTAAAGTTTGACTAAAATACATTAACCTAATTTTTCCGACACCAAAAATTTACTTTAAAAACAACACAATGTTCTATTTAACTTCTATCAACAACACTTAAACTGTGATTTACCAAGCATTGTAAATGGAGAATCATTAAGACAATCTGAAACTTTTTAATAGACAGACAGAATTACTGTTAAGTACGTTAAAAGTACATTAGAACTTGACAAATCTCTAGATGTCTACAGTTATGAATAAAATTGTTTTTATTGTGGAGTAATATGATCCGTTTTATGTCTTAAATTATATGCGTTTTCCTTAAAGCGAATTTTATTGTCAGCAGTAACTTCACTTTAAATGAGTTAAAGAAAGTTTCATGAATAGCTATCCATGTCGAAAAGACTTTTATATTCGAGCACTAGCAGCGTATTTTACCGCTTTTCAAAAATCCATCATTAGTGAATGTCACTACACAATATGCCGAAATTTTCAAGTTTTTAGCTCTAGCGGTATATACTCGTTGATGATTCAGTCAGTGAGGGTAAGTAATTACGAGTATATTAAGTTTATATTCATGACAGAACGCCTGAGTTCTGTCATGAATATATCTTCTCCAACTCCTCCAACTGAGGCTTATTAACTACATCTTCTTCTATCGTGTTAACGGCGTATAATTTGTCAAATTTTATTTGCCAAGTGCGCTGCCACCTTGATTGTGTTCTCAGAGGCGCTTGAGGGTAATCTTCAGAATCACTGCACTTATTGGAAAAGTTGCGTTGACATTAAATAATTAGTATTGATTTTGACATTGTTTGTGAATAAAATAAATTATTCATCCATGACTTTGCATGGTTGATACTAAAGTTCAGTGCTTGATAGAACTGGAAAATTAAGCATTGAGAAGAACTCTTCATTTATTCTCTTTGTATGAATAACTCAAGTAACTATACACTTTTTAATTTTTATTAGTATAAAGGTTCGCATATAGAATTTATAATTAAAATCCCTTTATTAATATTTTCTTCCTCTATCGCTTATGCGTATGTTATTTATGTGTAAATTTTTGTGTACAATTAAGAATAGGTATTATATTAAATTTAGAAAAGCTGAAGATCGTTTGAATGGAAAAGAAAGCGCAAGAAAGTAGGCCTGGGCTCTGAGGTGGAAGCATCAGATATAACCAGCACACTCGCTAGTAAGATAATGAAATATCAATTGAAATAAATAAACTGAGGTTTGCAAGTTGTCATTAACATTAATAAATGGCAACTTGCGAATAAATACTGTTATTCTAATTAATTACACGACACATTGAACTTACCTATAAATAAATCACTGTACACACAAAAATACACAAACAAATTAATTTATCTCGCTATACGTGAAAAAATAACGGGAAAGCAGAATATAATTCATCAAGTGTCTGACAAGAGGAAATGCCGAAATCCCTGCATCATATTCTATGAGATGTAACATTCTTATACAAGCTTCTTATGAATTACAAACGGATGTAGAAAATGACAGCGGCCATTGAAATGTTCACACGACTGTGCAAAAAAGAAGTTTTACGTGTTCAGGTTCATGTATGTTTATGTTTCATAACATAACATAACATCACGCCTGTATCCCCGAAGGGGTAGGTAGAGGTGTATTACACACCCACGATTCGCCAGTTATGTTTAGGTCCCAATGTAATAGGGGGCGAGCCTATTGCCAGACCCGAGGGGGGCATCTCGAAACCGGAGATGGCCCAGGGTCAGTCGGGGTGCGAGGGATATGCTCTATGTTTCATGTATCTTTTAAATACTTGAACAGGTTTGAATTTATGCGTAGTTTATACGTAGTACGTTTTAGATATAGTTAGAATTCCTACAGCATCCTGATTGACACTGGCTACAATTTCTTTTTCTGAGTGAATGATTTTTGACAAGCAGTTGTGGTTTTTATTATTATAAACAACTAGCTGACCCGGCAGACTTCGTACTGCCTCAATCGATAGCACCTTTTAAACCTTCTCTGGACCTCCACAAATAATTCAAGACCAAAATTAGCCAAATCGGTCCAGCCGTTCTCGAGTTTTAGCGAGACTAACGAACAGCAATTCATTTTTATATATAAGAAGAAGAGAAGAAGATTTATTTGTTTTCTTGGAAATTAATAATGCTGCATCAATTTAAACAATTTCAATTCATGTGTTTTGATTCCTCGTAATGGGAGATGAGTCTATTGCCAGCAACCGGGCCCATTTTCATGGATTCTACGTTATAAAGTCCGTGAAAATGGGTCTGAATAGTCGGATAGAGAACATCCCAATTGTTATATCAACTTTTGCTACCGTCGGACAATGGATAGAAAAAATGGAACGTTAGAAGCACTCGAAACTGGCGTACTAAAAGGATTAATGGAGACGTGACTTGTGAAGTGTGTCAGGACACAGGTAGACTGGTGGGCTGGTCTCTGTCTACCCTAAAGAGAATAGAGTCTGAGTTTATGTATTTATGTAATCCCCAAAGCAAACCCTCAAAGTCCTAGAAATACACATTTGAGAGAAAACGTAAATGTGTACAGTCCCTGTTATCTGTTAGAATCCTTTTTTTTTTATACCACTAAGGTGGCAGACAAGTACACGGCCCACCTGATGGGAAGCGGTTACCGCGGCCTATGGACGTGTGCAACACCAGTGGCGTTACAGTCGCGCTGCCGACCCTGTAAAGGAAAGGGGATGGGAAAGGAGTTTGAGAGGGGATGGGGGAGTAGTTTGGGAGGGGATGGGAAAGGAGTTTGGGCTCCGGCACTCTCACTCACCAAACGGAACGCAACAGTTCAAATACTGTTACTTGGCGTCGATATTCTGTGAGAGGGTGGTGCTTCCCCGGTCGAGTCGGCCCATTCATGCAACGGCCAAAATGACTGTTGCTTGACTCTACCACCTACTTCTACTACTACTACTACACCTTTTGCGTACAATGTTTGCCCTATCATATATAGGCAACGATGAAGCTATAAAAATTCAAATCCCATTGCCACGTAATATGTACGACCCCTTTATGGGTCGTACATATTACGTCAGCCGTTTGCTTAAGTAAAACTTAGCTATAAGATCCTCACCACAGACAATACGATTTCGGCATACAAAAGGAAGCGATCACCCTCTAATATCCAATACCTTTACAAATTAAGGTATGAAAGGTTTTGCTCGCAATGATTCTTTAAACGAAATTCATTAATGGGCCATAAACAAAATCCTTTCGGGTCGAACGAGCCCTTAAATGGGTGTTATTAAAATGAAGGGTTTCGAGAGATTTCCGATACTTTCGACGTTCATTGCTCCTTAAGCATCAGCAATATTGTATTCATAAGCTGAGTGGCAGTGCATTGTGTTGCGAAAAATAAATTGAGTTATGTTTCGTAGCCACTTAAATATCTGTATAGGCAAAATTGTATGCTTTCGGTATAAAATATGAAAGTACCAGTTTGTGATGTTAATTTGAAAAGGAAATTGAGATTTAAAGAGGGCCGGAGTAGTGGTTAATTGCATACTTCTCATATATACTCGTATATCAAATAAAAGCAGCGATAGCCCAGTGGCGTACGCAACGGACTACTGAGACGAGGTCTCGAGTCCGATCCCCAGTCGCCCCGGGCACACACCTCTGACTTTTCGGAGTTATGTGTGCATTAATAAATGTAAATTGTCGCTCGCATAATAATGTGCACGGTAGATGGCAATAGGCTCGCCCCCTATTACATTGGGACCTTAACATAATTGGCGAATCGTGGGTGTGTAATACACCTCTGTCTACCCCTTCGGGGATACAGGCGCGAAGTTATGTTATGTTATCAAATAAAGAGTTTGGTTTATGTATAAGTATGTGTTTTTCTTCTATTTTCTTTAGTTTTTTATTATATGTTAAACTACTGCCTTGATGATGCAGTGGTGGGGAGTTCGACTACTGTGCGTTGGGTTTCAGGTTTGTTTTCCGAATTCGGAAAACGTTCTTGAACTTTAGGCGCGTTAAGCATTTTTTGGGTCAACTAAAATCATGGAAGTCGCGTCATAGTCACGACATATACACGTCATATTCCGTATTCAAAAATGGATAGATGGATGAATGAAGGGAAGGAGGGGGAATGGAGAGTGGGATTAGGGAAGTATGATGATCATTAAAAAATAACGTAAATGTTCAAGTTTTCACTTCCGTCGGCACTCCCAGAGTGCCTGATGTTGTTGTTAAGTCTACAATGTGGTCTTCACCTTAATGGCCTATAGTTAGATATTTTTCACACCCTGGATTTTAAGATGATGTCAATATTGTTCTGTAAAGTTTTATATATGTTGCATCGTATTCCGACAGTCTAAGGACTCTCTCCTCATCCCTAAGAAAGTCCACATTTTATAACCACATTAGCTGTCCGGAAAACACGAGTTTCCCTGGCAAGCATTCCATACCATTAGTGCTTTTTTTATGTTCCTCATTTAACTTAAAATGAAACTCGACATTTTACAAGTTCTAAAAAAGTTGCCAGCAGTTTTAGATATGAATTTTGTTGAAAAGTGAGAAATTCAGAACTGAATGTTATGTATTCTTACATCAATTAACGCCAAAGCACTGAATATGTCATCTGTTGAACTCTCAATATGTATAATTAATTACCTCCTGGGTGATACGGGCGATCTGTTAGGATTTAGTTCGCCAACAGTTTGTCAATGTCAGCTGCAAGTTTGCAAGTAACTTGAACTAGTATCGTAGTGATCGCTGCCGTCAAATGTTATGCTTGTCATTGGGGTGCCAAAGTAGGTCACTATTATTATTATTCAAGGCATAAGTGGCTCCCACGGCGTACTTTAGAGATGTCGTTTTCAGTGGTAAAGTCATGTGATGCACAGGCCAAGAGAGTACTTATATTTGTTGAAGATAACTTGACTGTTTAGTACCTGGAGTGAGATTCAATTTGTTGATATGACTTTACAACTTCATTTTGTATGCATAATGTACTAGCATTGCTGTTCGTTCGTGTTCTGTTTTATATTGTTATAAGAATAGCGGCGATAGCCCAGTGGCGTACGTAACGGACTGCTGAGACGTGGTCTCGAGTTTGATCCTCAGTCGCCCCGGGCACACACCTCTGACTTTTCGTAGTTATGTGTGCATTAATAAATAGTAATTATCGTTCGCTTAATATTGTGCCCGGTAGATGGCAATAGGCTCGCCCCCTATTACATTGGGACCTTAACATAACTGGCGAATCGTGTGTGTGTGTAACCTACCTCTGCCTACCCCTTTCGGGTAAGAATATGAAACAGAATTTTCTTTCTCGAATCCAATGCAACATTTAATCATTAGCTACACGATACGGCTCTTAACCTAAAACTTCTAATGTGTCTTCTGACTTTGCTTATCCAGGTAAATATTTCTTTTAACAATTATAAGGATTGTGATGTAACGTGATTTAACGCGCTGACCTGAGCTGACGCTGGCGAGCTCACTTACTGTTACGCTACATGATTTAACTCACGAGAACTTCGCAGATGGACAAAGTGAAGAGGTGTAGTGTGTAGTTTCCTACAGTATTTAGAACACAATTAAAGTGCGTTAAGCCCCGCCTTAAAGCACTTTAATTGAGTATTTTTTGTATTATTCTAAGTATTAATGAACAGCACTTAATTATAATGTTGCTGTTGGTACCTGTTTTTCCATGAATTAACGAAAAATATAAAAATAAAATGTGATTAAATTAAAAAAAATTAAATAGCCGCGGTAGCCTAGTGGTATGGGTAATGGACTGCTGAGACGAGGTCTCGGGTTCGATCCCAGGTTTTACCATGGCACACACCAATGACTTTTCGATGCTTTTCGAAGTTATGTGTGTATTTATCGCAGGCTTATAAGTGCCCGGTTTATGGCAATAGGCTCGCCACCTATTACATTGGGACCTAAACATAAACTGGCGAAATGTGGGTGCTAGCACCTCTGCCTACCCCTTCGGGGATATAGGCGTGAGTTTATGTTATGTTATTAAATTAAATTAAAGTGAAAGTTGTTGCGTTGCAAACACGGAGTATGGGAAGACTTTCTTTCCTCCGTGGTTACAAACAAGATTGGGATAAGATAACAATGAAATTATACCAATTTGCTATCGATATTTTAATCTTCACTACAAATTCTGTTTTAATAATTTGTGTAAAGTCAGTTTACAAATTGTATCTCTAAATAAATAATAAATTTATCGCTAAATCAATTTCGAATCTTAAATATTCGCTAGTTTGTAATTTTAATTTTATTTACATTTTACTTGAAAATTCAGCTCGTGAGTGTTTTAAAACAATGACATTTAATTTTTATTACTAAGCTTAAGAGGTTTAAAATGACGAAAACAATTTAATTTTAGAAGTGAATTTTAATATTAATACACATTTTAAGTAAAGTGAATATATTTACATGTATACATTATGTCATGCTTAGTAGGGTGCGAGCGAGTCGGTTTCAGTCTCATATACCCAGATCACCGTTAGCTCCGGTGAGGTGAAGCCCGAGTACCACACGTAAAAAAAATAGTTGTTTACCATGACACCATTAGACAGTACCAGCAATGGTACTGTAATGGTACCTTCGACGTAATGGAACAACGGCAAACAAATGAAAAAAAAATGTTGCGAGCGTAATGCTGTCAACTGTGACTTTTCCGGAGTAAATACGGGTTCAGCACCTATTTTCTTTGCCACTGTACAAATACCATTTTTTTTTTTTTTTTTTTTTTACTAACTCATTGAAGATTCAGATGAAAATAAGCGCCGCATATTACCAATCCATATCTATACTAATATCATAATTTGCGAAACTCTCTCTGTCTGTTCTCCGTTCACGCCTAAACCATTGCAACGATTTTGATGAAATTTGGTACGGAGATGAATTAGATTTTGGGAAAGGACATGGGGTATGTTTGGTTGCGAAAACTCAAATCCACGCGGGTAGAGCCGCGGGCAACCGCTAGTAGATCATACATTCACCTATTGCAAATAATAAAAGTGTCAGTGTCTCTGCAATCTCTTTTCATAGATTTTAGTTATACTAATTTCCATTTCATTGCAGTAAATTATTCGAAGATATTAATGCAAGTTGCACTAACACAGAACACTAAATTTTGCAAGTCCTAAGTGCCGTACCTGAGCTAAATAGCTGACAACTCACCATCTGTGAAGATCTCATAATAATGTGCAACCTAGTTTCCTGGAACTACTCTTACGGAACTTGGAAGATATCAGATGTGAGATTGTTTTTAGTAAAGTTTAATAACACCCCTTAAGTAGAGTGTAAATTGGTCGCCAGTACATACACGCAACCAACGAGCGAGTTTACTTACTATAAGAAAAATATACTGAGAAGTATTTTTAGCTGTAGTTTTCAGTAGGTTAAGGGATTTCCGCATGTAAAAAAAAAAGGTGTAGTTCACAAAAGGTGTACCAGCCGGGGTGCGAGGGAAATGCCTTATAGACCCCACACCTGGTGTCTGAAGACCCGAGAAGGCGTGTGGTTTTAGTCGGTTTGATTCCGATATAACCACCCCGTTGGCCGGCGGAGTGATTTTCGGAATAAAAAAAGCAAAACGGTGTAGTTGAGTATAGCAACTTTATTTTTCAAATTCTTATTCCAAATTTAAAATTCTAATTTCCAATTCCGTACTGCCTTTTTTTAGCGTGTGGAAACCCCCACGGGCTTCACCCCATCGGTGCCGACGATGGGGTGGGCGTGTCGGATTCGGACCTACTAAAACCACACGGTGTCCTTCCCAAATGTCCATTCCCGGCACCCCGGGTAACCTGGAAGCGAGAGCCCTTGCGTTGCTGTACCAGTGGCGCAAGGAGACGCTGGAGCGAGGCCATAGGCTGGTGCCCCGAGAAATCAGGGCTCAGCGGTCCCATCTCCGCAGGGAACTCATGGAGACATGGAGGGTGCGACTTGAGCATTCCGTACTGCCTCATTTAAAATGAACTATGGTAACTCCATGACATTATAATGGCTAATATGTCTTTTTTATTATTTTCTAGTTATCAAGTAGCAGAAGTTAGGTTTTTTTTTTATAATGGTCACGTCAATATGACTTTACCTCGCTTGATGGTAAGCTAAAGGTCTCAGAAATGAGGGTCACCATTACAGACACCGATAATATTACAATGGTGGGTCTCAGCTTGACGGCCTCATCAGACGCTTTTTCACGCCCCGCTTAAAGGAAGCGGAACTGTAGAAAGAAGTTAACACGTGTACTGGTAAAGAATCCCAACGTGACGAACCGCTTCGTTCTTGATGGAATTGTTTGCACCGTGTGAGGGTGATACCTCAGCCTTGCACGTGTTATCCTGTATAAAAAAGGAGAGCGTGGAACGCCCCTGGTGTTGCGCATGTCCATAGGCTACGGTAACGACTTCCCATCAGGTGGGCCGTGAGCTTGTCTGCCACCTAAGAGGTATAAAAAAAAGAAGATCTCATCGGAACACTCGCCATGGTGGACGGGGTAAAATACTGCCAAAGAGGCAATATCTCTACACAACTGCAAGGGCTCAAGGGCGTTGGTGACCTCAGGACTCCCAATAAATAACCAGTCGAGAGCATCTAGTAAGTACTGTGACGTCGGGGGTCTGACGTCACAATTCCTCGTGTTAACGAAATGATAAACACAAGTATTTATATTTATAATGGCATTTATTTTTCACATAAAACTTCCTATATCGAGTTTTAGGGGATTTTACACGAATTTATTTATACTTTAAACGAACTGTAGAGAGTCGCGGATTCTGCTCAAAGATTGAGCCTACAATCAGTTCACTTGGAACTCTCTTCGTACGGCGGGTCGAGGCCGGAGCCCCCGGTCACACGCTGTCAGCCACTTGTCCGCCAAGGGGCAATTGATTTCTTCCCTATTCTCTTATTTTATTTTAAAACAATTTATTTTTAATCTCTGACACATGATGGCCAGGAAACTATCTGTAGTGCACGAACGAGGTCGGGCGCTACAGTACTGAGCAGAGCCATCTCAGAGATGAGAGCAGTTTTCCACACCGGAACGGATTTGTGTCTTGTATAGAAGACACCGCTGCTCCGGCGTGAAAAACCGTCTCACCTTGTCCAGGACTCCGAGTTTATACGAGAATTAAAGTTGAGATGAGAAAGATCTCAAAAAAATTGGTCTCTTGACGTCGTAAGGGATGACATGCCGAGTCACTATCGGGGATTCATAAGACCGTATAAAGTGAAGAAGAAATAGTTGGCAAGTGGACCCCGGCTTCCTATGTGGAAGCTTCGGAAGCAACCAGAACAATCCGTTAGAAAGATGATGATGAAGGAATTTTGAACGTATTCGTAACTTAATTTTTAATCTCAATCTAAACTAGTAGACTTAGATATTGAGAACTTTCGAAAAAATCGGGTATTCAAACATTTTAACGGTTACTTGTCACACAACTTTCTCATTGAACCTCAAGTTCATAAATGAGAATTTTAATGTCTATAAATGCCTCTATTGAAATAATACTATTAATTTTATTATTCTAGTATTGAAATAAACCTGTAAAAGTTATGTAAGCCCCTAAAAACATTTTCAGTACAGCAGCCCCCGTTCTACTCTCTTAACAAGATCGAAACAAATTAGGAAGTCGCGCTAACAACTTGGTGCGGTAACATATTGCTCGGTCAAATTTTAAATAGACTTGTGTAGAAGTAACATAGGATTCGATTAGTTTATAATGTTAGGTAATAAAGAAAGTTTAATTGTCATTTAGCTAATATAAAAGTCCTAACTATTGCATTTGAATATTTAATGCGAAAACAACAGAAAGCTGTTACTCGACCATTCTACCTGGTACCTTTCTAAACCCAGGCCACTGAACCTGAAGAAAAACAAAATATATTTTTAATACGGAAAATAACAATTTTCTGCGATAAAGGATCTTCTTAATTAATCGCGCAAAAACGGCTGAATGAATTTTCAGAAACTTTGAAGTAGGCTACTTTTTATTTCAAAAATCGGTTACTGTGGGTGCGGGACCCACGTGGGTAGAACCACGGGCATAGAATAGTGTGAATTAAATCCGTAATCACGTTATTATGAAAAAGGAATACTAAGGACAGAACAGCAGAGAAGATATTACGTTAAAATGTGCAAAAGACTTGTTTATCAGAATAGAGTCGTGAAACAAAAGGATGACATGACGCAGTGGCTTATTATACAAGTTAGAATTCTTAAACATATTCAAAGCACCCAAGTTTTCTGCAAACTCGTATACTACAGGACGTAGCTAGAAGAGTTTATAATGTAAATATCGTAGCAAAGTTAGCGCTTCGCTCTTTGTACCTTTTTTTTTTTCTTTTTCGTGCGGAAATCCCTGACGACATAAAACCAGCAAAAGTAATTTTTTATTAACGATGTAACTATTACTTAAGGTAACTTAAGTACTATGGTTTCTAGTAATATAAACCATTTCCTACTAAACCAAAAAGAATTGAGGAGCTTTAGAGCTAATAAATTAATTTACGATAACATTAAGAACTACTGGATCAGTATATTTTTAAAAGAATATAACATAAAACAAAGCATAGGATGGATAAAATAGTGCAGATAATTGTTCATATTATGTACTGTTTCTTGTTCATATTATTTTAAACTCACACGATTTTGTATGTCGCATTTCAATATATTTACGAGTCTGAGCGGACTATGATTGGTTTTAGTAAAATTTTCTTTGTTATAATATCATACTGCAATTTTTTGCTGATATTCAAATTGAAATCACTAATATAAATCCTAAAAAGAAATAAAGATTTATTTTCATCTATCCTTTAATTTTGTTTAAGTTTGACTTACGTAAGTACCCGATAACACATAAATATATAACTCTATAGTCATTTTAAACTGTCTGGATGGATTTCTGAGTATCAAAAAAAACAGTTTTTTTAGGATTTTTAGATATTTAGAAAATTCTTTTATTCTTACAGAAACCATCCTGGCGAAAATAATTACAACACAAAAGAAAATTCTTCATTTTTCTTACAATTGTCTCTTGCCCTTTCATCTTTGCCAACCTTGACCTCTTATTATCGTCTCATTATGTATAATTTGTCTCGACTTCAGCCTGAATGTTTAGGCCCAGTGACGTGGAACTTGATGTAATTTATCACTGTCGTATCTAAATAGTGATCATGTAAAGAGTATTTTGTCACAATAGTGGAATTAACCTTAATTTGGTTTGGAAATTCTAGACGTAGACCGACTCACCGTCCTTAAAGAAGTAGGCCGTGGCGGAGGCGTGTCGTGTGTGTCCAACACACGCCTGCTAACTCACCGACACGGGATAAAACCCAACCCTTCCGGCGAGGCCGCGGTAGCGGCCAAAGTTCGTCGGTAACCCTGGGGTTACCCTTTCGAGGGCTTACCCGGGGTGCCCGGAAATGAACACTTGGGTAGGACATCGTGTGGTTTTAGTCTGTCCGATTCCGACACGCCCACCCCATCGTTGGCACCGATGGGGTGAAGCCCGTGGGGATTTCCACACGCTAAAAAAAAACAGAGTAGACCGAAGATGATTTTGTTTATGAACCACGTGTTAGATTCCGATAAATAGCAGTCTGATTTAGTATTTTTAAGTTTAGGTACAATTTAGGTCTAACGGTCTCAAGCCGCTGGCCGGCGGGGGGGGGGGGGGGGTATCCGAAGGCATTTCCGCAAGAAAAAAAAAAAGTGCAATTTAGGTCTAAAATAAAGCTCCGAAATTCTCTTCCAACTTCATTACATTCCTTTCATGAATGCAGATACTTATAAACAACCAGTCTTTTACTTTTATCCTTATACATTTCATGAGCTTACTTAACACAAATAACTATATTTTGAAATTGAAAAGGGTATGCTAAGGTGGTTTGGGCACTTAGAACGAATGAGTACTAAGTAATGAACCAAGTATATAAGGTAAGTATGTAAGTGGGCAGGCAAGCCGAGGTCGACCTCGTAGAAGATACACTGATCTAATTAATGAGGTATTGAAAAAAGGGTTGGTCAAAAGCACTTGAAACCGGCGTGGTTGCATGAAAGGTTTAATGTCAGTAGAGGAAGCTCGTGAAGTAAAAAAGGACAGGAACAAATAGCAGGCTATTGTCTCTGCTTACCCCGGAGGGATCAAAACGTGAGTATGCAGGTATGTAAATAACTATAAGAACCTGCAAAACCTTGAGGAAAATGGAACAATATGAAATCAAACCTTGTTCCATTTCCAAAATGTAGAAATGTAGCTTCAAAGGCAGGACAAATTTCCATACTGTTTGGTTCGTTAGCACTGACTTAGAGCCGCCTGAAAACCTCGTCAGCGTTGTCCTTTGATTGTCCGAATACATTGCGTACGTGCTTCGTACAGTCGCCATCGTTATTAGCTTAACACATTCCAAGTTACTTATCACCTTAGCTCGAAAACTTTACATAAAATAATAAACAAAAATTCAAAAAAATCAAATTTGTCCTCTAAAGATTACAAGAATATATAGACCAATAGCTTCATGACTTATTTCAATGTAAAGAACGTTTGTAAATGTATTAGTGTGCGGCTATTCCTGAGGGTAACTGTTCTGTTTTAACCACTAAAATTTACTTTTGTGGTATGGTTGGAAGTAGCAAATGTTAAAAACTGTAAGTAAAACCAGTGTAAGTAATTTACTAACACTGTTTTTAGTTTATCAATATTCAATAAATGTGTTTCAAGGAAAGTTATATTCTATAACTTATTTTCTAAGAACGAACGGTGAGTAACGGTGCAAATGAATATTGCCTTTGAGCCAGTTCGATAACGGTTACATTTTCAGTCAAATGAAACAGAAAGTTTTGTAATTATTTGACTTAGGTATGATGAAAGGAGTAAACTTTTAGAAGGTATATTCTCTTTAGTAAATTAAATGTGTTAAGTATTCGAAGAGGTATTAGTTTTAGAATTTGAGACTTAATATAAATATTTTACAAAATGTGACGGTAATTTTAATTCTGTCGTCTGATCCGAATTTCAACTAACTCAGTTAAAGACTGGTTAGATGCTGGTTTATTCCAATGGAAGCACTTATTCTAGTCTTCTTTGAACGCCGTTTCGAATGAATTGAAAGTTGGAGAAAATCGAAATGTTATTTCAAGGATGTTTTCAGGGAACAATGTGCTTTTAACATTCAAAGTTAGAAGTTGAAATACGCCCGAGCTGCGATTAATTTCTATTCACTGGTTTTCGCCTCTAAATCCATTACCACTTTTTATAATCTCTTTTAATCAAATTGGACTGGCATATTTATTTAATTCTAATATATTTATTTTCGCTTATCTTCAGCTTTTTTTCTAGCTTTTATGAGTTTAGCTATTATTTGTTAATGCCAAATTGTAAGTTTTAGGGAATTTCTTTTTGTTTTGGTATTTATTTTTGCATTAAGATATTTTTATTTTTGCCAAATATAGTTTACTATATATATAAAGTTATATTTATAGTTATATATATAGTTTAATATAATTACTATCTTAAATCCAATTTCCTTTATTTTTCACAACAAAAATATAAACAAATAGGTTGTTATAATGTAAAAAGAGATTTTATACACAGATCAGAACATGACTAAATGATTAATACTAACATCATTGTGATATATTATATTATGGATGGCAACCGGTTCGTCCCCATTTTGTGATACAGAAGACAGACGGTAAATTTGATGTTGGATAATACATTTCTCGAAGATACACAGGCGTGGGTGTATTTTTTTTTACTTTGATTTGAGTTCCCAGGCAGAATTTACAACTATAGGAAGAAGAGATGTAAATTAATCCTAAATCCAATGTCAATAAAAACACGATACCTCAAGTCCAACAATAAGCACAAAACTGTGATAGTTATTTCAGCTGCAAATACATGTTATATCACTTCTTGTAATACTTGATTCGAGAAATTATATTATCATGACTCTCAAACATAATCTATACGTACTAATACTATAAATAGGTAAAGTTTGTGAGATTGTGGGGGGTGATCTCTGGATCTAGTGAACCTATTTTGAAATTTCTTTTACTAATAGAAAGCCAAATTATTTGTATCATAATTATCAACAAATTCGTTAAATTTCCTATACATTATATGAAAAATAATAAATTACGTATGCGTTCAAGGGATGCAACAGAGATTCGAAATACGCCACGGGCTAAATCGGGGAGGGCCATCTAATTAATTATAAAATATTCTCGTTTATGTTTTTAGGATTCCATAGCGGGCCAAATGGCAAAAAGTAACCCTTATAGATTCGTCATGTCTGTCTGTCTGTCCGTCCGTATGTCACAGCCACTTTTTTCCGAAGTGGTGAAATGCCCCCCTCCCCCCCTGAAACTTCTAAAATAAAAGTATGATAAAACTAAAAAAAATATATGATGTATGATGATTTGGTTTGAACGAGATCTAGTTAGTAGTTTTTTGAATACGTCATAAATCCTTCAATTAACCCAAATATAAAAATTTTACTTGCTGCTACGGAACCCTTCATGGCCGAGTGCCACTCGCACTTGGCGGGTTTTTTTCTACATTACTATCGCACAAGCTTTAAAGGCAAATTTTATTAGCCTTTAAAAGTAAGGAAATACATGTGAAAATTTTTCTTCGTAGCTTTCAGTTCATCAGTATACTAACAGCTAATATATGAGGCTGCCTTTAATTTATTTCAGTAGAAATATTTTTCCAAGTAACGGTGTAGGTACTAGTGAAAATTACTTTTAGACTTTATACCGGAGCCAACTGTTATTTTATGTTCTGGAAACCTGGGACGGATCTTTGATATACCTTGTAAATTATGAGAAAGTTATTTCCTGTCCCACTTGAAAAATGGTGAATTTTTAAGAAGCATATTTTTATATTATCAAGGAAGCAAACACGCACATGGCCTGCCTAACGGTGAGAGGTGACCGTACTGGCACGTGATGGCACTGTGATGTAAGCGAGCACTCAGGGTTGCACACGCTGGCAGAGTTCCCGTCGCGGGAGGTCCCGAGGTGTCCCTCATGGCAAACCTCGGAGTGAGCGTCCTCTCGCTCAGTATCTTGCTCACGGCGATGGCACAGGGCGCGAAGCGTGGGCTGCCACTGCCTTCTTCGACGAGTAAGTAACACTCGAGAAGGAGGCGGTGAAGCGGATCCGGAAAAGACGCAGGGGTCTCCACAGAGCCCGCGAAGCGCGCAGGCGACTACGACGTCCGTCATTCATGAGCGCAGGCCTGGGGGTGACAGGTGATGCCACCTGTCACCCTAGCAGAAGCAGACCGAGGCGGCGGCGCGTCGCGCGCCCTTCCTTATTTACGGGGTCAAGACGGGTACACTGTGGTTCCCAAATGAAAGGGGGCTATCTCAAAACTGGATATAGCCCTGGGTCAGACGGGGTGCGAGAGAAATGCCCTATGGGAACACCTTACACTCCGGCGTCCGAAGAGCCGAGACAGCGTGCGGTTTAAGTCGGTTCGAGTCGGGGTTTCCATAGGCAAAAAAAGAAAAGGAAAGTTGTGATCGTAGCCCATGAACGTTATAAATATGAGGGAGGGGTTAGGGGAACAGGAAAAGTTTCACTTGATAGCTTTAATTCGCTTATAATGCTTTAGGTCTTGTATACAAATCCCAGCTTGGACAAAGTGTTATTAATTTTCATACATTATAAGTAGCTGCACAGAAGCAGGAAAATTTGTCCGGTTGACAGAAATAAGCTTTCTCCTTTTGTGTAGGTTTAAAAACTTAGCTAACAATATTAAAATATATTTGCCCATTATATTTTTACGAAAAATAAAGGCCTACTCTTTTAGGCCTCGGTACCAAAGTCAGCGGTGGTGGAGCATTGGTGGCGATGGCGCGGGGAGCGATGTGTTACAACGCATTCGTTTTTAAGAAATTGGCCTCGAAGGCAGCGGCGCGTGGAACGGGTGGCAAGCGGCTGAAGAGCAGTGCATACTAATCTAGCGGTGCCCGCGCGTCTGCATAGTGTAGGAATTTACATCTTCTTTTGCCCACAATAAATCAAACTTTGGGAAGGAATTAGCATCAAAAAGTTTTTGTAATCACTGTTTAGACATTTCGTTCGCGAACAAAGATACCTACAAATTTCTCGTAAAGTCGTAACACAACACTAAGCTGCTCTAGCGCCGCTCGGTCTGCCCGCTGGCTTCGAGACCGGGTACAGCGTTGCCGCACTGCTTCCTACGCCGTCGCCGCCGCCCCGCCGCCGCTGACATTGTGACCGAGGCGTTAAGAATATACAGAGCGATTTGAGTATCAGCCATCATCCTCCGAGACTTTTCCCAATTCAGTCTAACTACGAAACGGCTGAACTTGGATATTTTCCCTGAAGCGACAGCCATCTGACTTCCACAGCCCTCTGGTGTTATCGAAATTCTGTGGTTAGACTCGCTATCGAATTTTTTCGGACTCCAACTACCTGTAACGAACGCCATAGATGTTCATATAGCAACCGGTACCAATTACTTAACATGCTCTCCGAGGCACGTAGCGGTCACAATGTGTTAAGAATTGTTACCCATTCTAAGATCGATCTTATAATATGCACTAGTGCCTAATACGCTATTTATTAAAATAAAGTACCTACCTATTTTATAAAAAAGATATTGAATTCATGCAATCCATCCAAAAATGAGTAATATATAATATAATATAGTAATATTGACAATATTAATAAGTGTTGTGTGTTCCCGCTGGGGTGAGTTGTTTCTCTAATATTTTTTTTTTTTTTTTTTTGAAATGGTAGTCCAACCAGGATTTTAATCAAATCAAGACTCCCCCGGTTTACCCCAGCCTTAAGGTGGCCGGGTCCATATTACGGTTATATTGTTTACATTATTGTTGATTTTTAAAGTACAGATCAATGTTCGTTTATATTAATACCAGAATTTTGAGCCATATTGGCTATTACAAGAGTTACTACTAATTAATTTGGAATTCAAATGTTATTCTATTTATTATTTGTACTAAAATTTACAATTAAGTTTTACCACTTATTTATTTAATGATGTTTTTAATTTATTAAAGTTGTTCCGAATATGGGGGATGTTAGAAATTCTATTTGATTAGGGGGGATTAATCATTTTGTGTGTTTTTGTGTGTTTGTTTTTCAGCGGTTTATTGTGCGGCTTATTATATAATAAGTCACAGAATGCCCTGCATTTTAACAATTGTTACATGTGTGTATTGTTGTGACCGACTGATAGTGATAATGATGGTGAGTTGTGTGGTTCCCTAATATATTACCAATCAGCTGTTCTCTTCCTAGTACTTTTTGGGGGCTGCTTAGCGCGGATTACCACGAGAAGGGTTCTGCTAGGGTCTCTCAATGGCACGTGAGCCTCCCTAATGTGCTCGGTCTGCGTTCCAGGATCCACCTCCTACCTCGCCTGCTACATAGCAGCTAACTGAGCCACCAGTCTGGATCTGGTCGCTGCAGGTCTGTTCCATTCTACAGTCTCGCCACCTACGGCCTTAACGGATCTAGACCAGATACAGAGGAGACTCCGCACCCTCGTCAGGCAAGTGCCTTCACCTATTAGTGCTTCTTATTGTAGTCGGGGCGAGTGGAAGTGGACAATATATGTATTGAATACTGACTGTACAGCGTTTAATTCTGGCTCCCTGCCCGGAGGCTACAGAGGCACTAGTGCGATCTTATAGTATGCCACCGTACCAGGTCCATATTATTTTCCAATAAATTTTAAAATATTACGACGCATTTTAAATTCTCGACCGCTAAATTAAGGTCAGTAGCCTATGAAATACACAGACCCAACGTGAACTGAGTGTCAAGCAATCTCGCTGATTGACACTTGAACATTATGAAGTATATTGAAAACATTGAGCGCTCTTCATAAAAGTTTCATAGGAAATTTATTAACTTTGCCAATTTCCGTACGTAATAAATATAACTATATTCGAAATAAATTTTTAATTTTCAAGTAAGCTATTAATTTGGAAATATGTTAAAATCAAGATTATAAATCTTTTTATCTATGCTAATGTTATAAAGAGGTAAAGTTTGTGAGTTTTTATATAGGAGGTAATCTCTCGATCTACTGAACTGATTTTGAAAATTATTCGAAAGTCACATTATTTGTCAGTGTCATAGGCTATACCATCACGCTACTACCTAAGGGAGCGGAGCAGTAATCATAAATATCAACAAATACGGCAGATACACAGACATTTTATGAAAACTAATAAAAAAAGAAACAAAAACAAAATTACGAGCATACATGGCCTAAACTGGTGCAACGAGGTTCGAAATACGTCTTGTGTGAAGCCGGGGAGTTACAGCTAGTTGTTTAATAATACTATTAGTTCTACATTAAGGTGTAATACCGGGGTGTAAATTGGCCAAAAAAGGCAATTCCCTGTAAGCCCAGCTGACCCTGGGCCATCTACGGCTTTGAGATGGGCCCCTTGGGATACAGTGCCTATAGTAGCAATTAGGATAGTTAAATTATGAAACATTCACGAAATAAATTCAGCTGATAAGGTTATCAACATAACTTGTAATGAAGTTTGCCGGGTCAGCTAGTTCTAAATAAATAACAAGTTCAATGGTATACTATTTTCAACGATAACCATATCCAAATAAGGCTTAAAATCAATTTTTTCAACCTCCTTGGCAAAAACTTATCGCCGATATTTCACGGTTGATATCATCCTTCAACGCACAATACACTTCATAAAGTGCCTTAAACCCAGCAATATCAAGTCTCGACGTGATTTATGTTAATGAGAGCAGCGCCACCTTGTGGAACAGATTGTGTATTAATAATAGATCAGTTGCTGTATCAGCAGGCTGGATATGATCAAGGAAAATGTGAAACGACGAATTGATTTGGAGAGTATTCCCCTTCAATATAAAGTTATTGGAATGTAGTTTTGGTTACTTTGGAGGGAATATGATAATGAGTTGCTTTTTCTAGTCGATGCACGACATAACCGCCCCCGCTGGTCGGCGGGGGGGGGGGGAAGATATCCGAAAGGATTTCAAGGCCCATTTACGTGGAGAAAGTTACGCGCACATTTTAGGGCGAAAAATTGTATGCGAGTATCGTAGACGATATATATTCTGCGAAAGAGGTGGCGGCGTGCCACTTGCTCCTGTCGGAAACCACGGCACTCACCATGGTCTCCAGCAAGAGAACATCCACGCTCAGAACCGCAACGAGATATTAGGCGTTGATTCGATCACGCTGGGTACGCTGTAGTGTTCGCACTGTGGCGTTGTCTCCCGGTGGATGCGCCAAAGATACTTACCGAAGCACCCATGACCGGAAATCATCTGTGATATGCGATGGGAGATGGGACAGCTGAGCCTCGATTTCTCAAGTCACCAGCCAGTGGCCCCGCTCCAGCGCCACCTTGCTTCATCGATACAACAACGCAAGGGACTTCGCTTCCATGCTCGGATGGAGGGATACCAGCTAGGAAGACATGCCACCTCGACGGAGATCGTACGGCATTTATATATGTATAAAATAGGTTGTGGGTTTAATTCAAATAAAAATTCAAATCAAATTGAAATCAATTTATTGTGCTACAATCGAAACCTATATGTTAGTTTCCGTCTTACAGCACAAGGAAAGGGAATATTCCCAATATAAAAAAAATGTTGAAAATTAAGCTAAATTTTGGTACTTACGAGTTTCATAGATAACTAGGTATTGCCCGCGGCTCCGCCCGCGTAGATGTCGGTTATCGCGACTAAACATACCCTATGTCCTTTCCCAAGGTCTAATCTACCCCTGTACCAAATTTCAGCAAAATCGGTTCAGTGGTTTAGGCGTGAAAGCGTAACAGACAGACAATTTTTAGTAAAAAGTATCCTATGTTACTTCTAATACCTTCAAGAGTATATGTGTAAGCTTCATGATGATCGGTTAAGTAGTTTTTGCGTGAAAGCGTAACAAACAAACTTACATTCGCATTTATAATAGTAGGGAGGGATGGTCGGTTTTTTTTTTCTTTACTTTTAGACCTAGGCTCGGCTATTTAGGTGTCGGTAACTTGGAATGTGTTAAGTTAATATCTACCTAACCGATGGCGACTGTACAATAATTGAAATGGTTGTCTTAAAATTTATTACCATGTTATGGGTTTGGTTTCTATAAGTAAGTATGTAACAATTTTTACTTTGTTACAAATCCGCATGACACAAAATTCCTCTTGGTGTATAAATAACCTTTACTTTACCACTACCGACGTGAACCCACTCCTAACACAAGCAATTTAGCTTAGCTGGAGGGGTTAGGGGGAATATTAGTAATTTCGGTTGCTAATATTCTTTAAAAAACAAAAAAAAAAATATCTAAAAAAAAACAATTTTATACAATTTGAAAAAAGCGGCCAAGTGCGGGTCGGACTCGCCCATTAAGGGTAGCAGCAAGTAACATAATAATGTTTTTTTTTTTAATTTTTATATTTGAGTTGATTGAATGAAAGGTAAATTGCGGTTTACGATTTATGACGTTTTTAATAAAAACTACTTACTAGATCTCGTTCAAACCAATTATCGGTGGAAGTTTACATGGTAATGTCCATCATATATTTTTTTTAGTTTAATAATCTCTTTTTTTAGAAGTTACAGGGGGGGGGGGGGACACATTTTACCACTTTGGGAGTGTCTCCCGCGCAAACTATTCAGTTTAGAAAAAAATGATATTACAAACCTCAATATAATTTTTAAAGAGCTATCCATAGATACATCACACATACGGCTTCGATGAAAAAAAAAATGTTGAGTTTCAGTTCTAAGTATGGGGACCCCCAAAATTTATTGTTTTTTTTTATTTCTGTGTGAAAATCTTAGTGCGGTTCACAGAATACATCTACGTACCAAGTTTCAACAGCATAGCTCTTATAGTGTCGGAGAAAAGTGGCTGTGACATACGGACGGACAGACAGACAGACATGACGAATCTATAAGGGTTCCGTTTTTTGCCATTTGGCAACGGAACCCTAAAAAGAGCTGCTGTATCGTATAAATATTGAATAGTTAGATAGTGGCTTCCAGCGAAGCACAAATACAAGGACCACGCCTATCTCTTCCTGTGAGTGTCAATTGTCCATCCCATAGTTCTCCATTTATGTTGCCCATTTGACGGCAATAGGTTGTTGAACTCATACACCCTTATGTGTGGGTTCAAGCAACTTGCCCATTACGATATTACATTTCACATTTCACAACTTTGATTATTTAATAGAATTCTAATATATCTTTCATACAAGCTGATATTGTATTCAGTAGCTCTTACAGTATAAAAATAAATCAGTATAAGATTAAACAATAATATGGCGAATAAAAAATTGAGTTTTTTTTAATTCTGTCAAGTGGAGTTATAGGTTTCTCGGTTTTCTTCTACGATTAAGGCGTATATCCAGGCTTCGTAGTTTGAAAATTTTGCTTCATAATCTATACTATTGTAAAATTGTTAATTAGTTGTGTCTTTACATTGAAGATATTTAAAAAAGAAATTGGTTATTGAATGAACAATTCTGAAACCAAATATATTTATTTATGAATTTTTGTCTGTTTGTCTGTTTGATTGCAATGAAGCAAAACCTAAGAAATGGATTTGATGCGGTTTCTTTTATTAGAAAGGTCTTGGTCAAACTTAAAAGCTGCCGTATGTTTGATTGCAATTGGTTGAGTAGAACCGGAGATATGACCAAAAATCGCGATAACCAACATGCACGCGGGTGAAGCCGCGGGGAATCAGCTAGTAACTGCCAACTCACCGACGCGGGATGAAACCTGACCCCACCAGGCGAGGCACCGGTAGCGGCCAAAGTGAGCCGATAACCCTGGGGATATCTCTTCGACGGCTTACCCGGGGTGCCCGGCAATGGACACTTGGGGAGGAAACCATGTGGTTTTAGTCGGTCCGCTTCTGACACGACCACCCCATCGTTGGCACCGATTGGGGTGAAAAAGAAAGAATAAAGCTGCTGAGAACAAAAATTGTGTCACGGTTCGACGAGTATGAATATTGAATTTTGAATTTGGAATGGGACGCAGAAACTAGTTAAATGAGTTAATGAATTTTAACACCTATTTGTATATGCAAAGCGTGCCTTTTTGTAATGTCATCTGTATGACAGAGCCCGCACATCCAGTCTAGTTGTATACACATAAGTCAGTTGCTGTTGATTCTTTCTTTCTCTTATCCTCCTTTTTTTTTTTTTTTTTTTTTTGTATCGTGCGGAAATCCCTTCGGATACCCCCCCGCCGGCCAGCGGGGGCGGTTATGTCGGGCTTGCACCGACCTAACGGTAAAATAGTGTACGGTTC
Source organism: Cybosia mesomella (assembly GCA_946251805.1). Lineage (NCBI taxonomy): Eukaryota > Metazoa > Arthropoda > Insecta > Lepidoptera > Erebidae > Cybosia > Cybosia mesomella. Next base: position 4,356,827 of record OX276402.1, on the reverse strand, counting down.
GACTGGAGTAGTGTTTTCTTCTTTAGTATACAAACTAAGGGGAGTTGCTCAAATGTAGCACTATGTATAACCAGACAAGATGCTAAGTGTTATTTAGTAAAGTGCAATATTTTTTTTAGTGTATGCAATTTTTTCCCATTAACTTATTCTAGTGCATTCTATTCTGTGCATTGGCTTTACAAGAACTGGCTTGTGTGATAATTTTTGATAAAAGTTCTTCTAAAAAAATCAGACTGCGCAGCGATAATCACTACTTTCCATGAGTGCCCAGGTTTAATTTCAGTTAGGAAAATCTAAGCGGCAAGAATAATACCCCTCCTGCACCCCTACCAAACCTCTCCTCCTACCCCCCCCCCCCTCCCAAACCTCTCTTCATTACGTGAAACAGTAAACACGTAGGCGTGATTATGTCACTTCTTATTACGGTGAAGGAAAACATTATGACGAAACAGGACAAAGTGCGTGGTCCAAAAAAAAATTCAAATGATCTCACGATTTTTTTAAAGAATATTAGTAACTGAAATTACTGGTATTTCCCCTAACTCCTCCAGCTAAGCTTAATTGATTATGTTAGGAGTGGGTTCACGGCGGTGGTAGTGCAATGACCAGGATTCGAACCCGGGACCTCTCGATCGTAAGGCCAATGGACTCATTATCCACTAAGCTACCGACGCTAAGCTTATCGACGCATTAATGACGCGTTAGTAAATGGTATTACATTAAGAAGTCATTTAACTGAAAAATGTTTTTTGTTACTATTTTAAATAAATAGGTTTTTTGGTTTATACAAAAATTACCCTTGTTTACAACAATATCCAAGTCTTAGCATAAATAAAAAACCAGCCAAGTGCGAGTCGGACTCGCCCATGAAGGGTTCCGTAGCAGCAAGTCACATAATAATGTTTTATTTTGTATTTTTATATTTGAGTTGATTGAATGAAAGGTAAATTGCGTTTACGATTTATGACGCATTAAAAAAACTACGTACTAGATCTCGTTCAAACCAATTTTCGGTGGAAGTTTACATGGTAATATCATATATTTTTTCTTGTTTTATTAATCTCTGATTTTAGAAGTTACAGGAGGGGGGAGAGGGGACACTCATTTTACCACTTTGGAAGTGTCTCTCGCGCAAACTATTCAGTTTAGAAAAAATGATATTAGAAACGTCATTATTATTTTTGAAAACCTACCCACAAGTATGTGTTTGATGAAAAAAATATTTTTGAGTTTCAGTTCTGTGTGAGGAACCCCCAAAATTTATGGTTTTGTTTTTCTATTTTTATGTGAATATTTTAATGCGGTTCACAGAATACATCTACTTACCAAGTTTCAACAGCATAGTTCTTATAATTTCGGAGAAAAGTGGCTGTGACATACGGACGGACAGACAGACAGACAGACATGATGAATCTATAAGGGTTCCGTTTTTTGCCATTTGGCTACGGAACCCTAGAAAGTAAATTCAAATGCTATAGCAAAGTCAAAAAAGTGTAAGTCTTAGCACCTGAAACCTATAATCTATACATATAATAAAATCGTAACGAGGTGAAAACTGTAAATAGAATTATTTTCAAACAAGTTGAATTCCTGAGACGAGCTCAGCCGAATACAAGGGATTTTCGATTTTGCGTTTTGTTTTTGCGATTTTTAGCGATTTTTTCTTTATCTTGCAATGGTTCACCCCAGTACGAATCTATTACCGAAAACAGCAACTCGATAGCTCATCTCCTTCATACCCAAAACCGTGACAGAAAATTGGCAACAACGACGTCGACGACGACAACTCGATAGCAATAGGGCTTTTCTAAAGAAAATCCCAAAAAAATAGTTCTTTGTGTTCTAGAAACGATACCGATGCCAAAAATGTAATTTTTAGAATTTTTCACTGTTTGTCTGTTTATCTGTTTGTCTGCTTTTTATTATCAGCTGAACAGATTCAGCTGAAATTTTGAATGCATATTCTTCTAGGGTATGGTCATAAACTGCGCTATATATCCTCACGCTATTCGCTATACGCTTATCACACGATCAAATCTATTGTTGATCATTCAAAGCAGATCATCACGAAATTCTGTAGTTCGATAGAACTTGGACATGGTCAACGGTCGGACTATAAAATATCATGCTAAAAGGTGATGATTAGTTAAATATGAATCTCAAAACTACAGAGCTACCTGCGTGTAAAAGATAGTTGATCAGAGACTTAAACTTTGATTGGGATAAGACCCGACCCCACCAGGCGACGCCGCGGTGGCGGCCAAAGTCCGCCGGCAACCCTGGGGTTATCCTTTCGAGGACTTACCCGGGGTGCCCGGCAACGGACACTTGGGGAGGACACTTTCACTGGTGGTAGAAATTTGATGACACAAATTTGTCACAAAATTCGGCCGGGTAGGTACCACGATTGCGAAAAACCCTCCATAGTAATCAAATTTCGGTTTGATTGCGTTCAGGGGTCAGCAAGTGCATAGCAGGGCAGGGGGATTGTGGTCGCAGCACTAGTGGGACCGGTGGGTGTCACGCGGTGCTGCGACGACAATCCTCTTCTGATGAGGCCGTCAAGCTGAGTGCCACCATTGTTAACACGGTACGTGTATGTAATGGTGACCCTCTTTCCTGAGACTTTACCTTCAGCTTACGATCAGGCGAGGTGAAGTCAAATTGACGTGTCCTAAATATAAAAAAAAAAAAAAACCCCGTGTGGTTTTAGTCGATACACGACATAACCACCCCCGCTGGCCGTCGGGGGGGTATCCGAAGGTAATTCCGCACGTAAAAAAAAAAAGAAAAAATACCCGGCATTGCCGTTTGTTGGTGGCTGAACTCCTCCGTAACCACTCCCGTGAATTTGACCAAATTTACCACGTTGATAGTGGGGACACTCAGGAGTGTTTTAAAGCGAGATGGTTCATGTCCGATGTACCATTGAGGAATAATCACTGAAAAACAGTTTCACGAGCGCGCGGCCTTAGCTAAGCGCGCGACCGTAGTAAGATGTCTTATTTTCAAGTAAGAGTTCTGCTCGCTCAGCTCAATTTATTTCAGTCTCACCCTGCACTGAATTCCTAGTAATAAATATCATCACGTTATTATATTAGGGAACTGGGTAGAATTTACTTTGATTTTACATGTAAACATCTATTTATTCATGAAAATATAACGATGAAATAGGTAACTTAATACATGTTCCTTACACCCCGGCGTCTGTAGACCCGAGATGGCGTGCGGTTTTAGTCGGTTCAAGCCCGACATTGTTGGCCAGCGGGGGCGTATCCGAGGGGATTTGCGCACGAAAAAACAAAAGGAGTTCTCAACTGCAGAAGTAAACATACCTTGATCTATTCTGAATTTAAGGCGGACGAAGTCGCGGGCATAAGCTAGTTGTTAAATAAAGTAATAAAGAGTTATCTATACATCTATCCATAACATAACATAACTTCACGCCTATATCCCCGATAGCAGAGGTGTATTGCATATCTATACGCCTGTTGGAAATGTTTAAGGGCAAAGAATACGTAAAAATACATATGACTTTATTTCAATATTTTTTTTTAGGGCCTCGGTCGGCAATGGACTCTTGGGGAGGACACCGTGTGATTTTAGTCGGTCCAATTCTGACACACCCACCCCATCGTCGGCCATCGGTGCCGACGATGGGGTGGGTGAACCCCGTGGGGGTAAAAAAAAACCCCACTAGTAATAAAGTTATTTAAATAGACGCAGGACCGTCACCCTACACCCATTATAGACTAAGGCTGGTTTGTTTGCACTATCTTACGACCGATTCTAGCTTAAGTACGGTATCTAACATCACTGACAGTTTCTTAACCTTCACCCCATTATTGCCTACTTTATAGCTTCCTTCACTTACACTCGGCTAGTTACTTTTGATATTACTACTGTAATTGTTATAGTCCTTGCTCCTTTGCTAGTTTCGTGTACTTCGTAAATCGTCATAACGACCTCTCCGAGGCTAGGACTGTTGTAATCGCCTCACTTGGCAAGCGGATTAAGATATTGAGGTTGGTTACGTGCACACCTAGGCCTTTGTCTTGTAGTACATATTCTCTGAGTGGTCCTCATTTTATTTGATACGGTCTGGTTAACTTTTTTATTTGCAATCTTTTTAGTATTTTTTTTTAATATTAGTAACCGAAATTACTAATATTCCCCCTAACCCCTACAGCTAAGCTAAATTGCTTGTGTTAGGAGTGGGTTCCCGTCGGTAGCGTAATGGCCAGGATTCGAACCCGGGACCTCTCGATCGTAAGGTCGACTCCTTAACCACTAAGCTACCGACTCTTAAATCCCGCTTAAATAAAATTAACTTCGGATTGGTAACATTGTTATGTTTAGCTTCTATCTAGCTGCTTTTGGACATGTTTTACACTTCATAGTTATATTAGGTATGTTGTTACAAAACACAATAGTAACTTTTTAAAATTGTAATATGCTTAAATATAATTTATATAATTAAAAAAAAAAACCTACGACATTCTACACAGCGCTTTTTAGACCCAAATTAAGCATAGTTTAACTAGCTTGTGTTATGGGTTTCAGAATGCGGATAAACATACTAATATACTTTTTTTTATAAATACATAAATAATATACATAGAAACACCCAGACCAATGAAAATAGACATATTCATGCATACAAATATTTGCACTGAGCGGGAATCGAACCCGCGCCCCATGTCGTAGCAGTCGCATGCACTACCGCTACGCCACAGAGGCCGTCAAATCGCCTCACAAAATTAGTAAAGCCAAGACATAGGCCAGAACAGTCCACACTAATTCACCTTACAAACTTGGTTCAGGGACAACGACACCACAAACACACGTCAAACTTATAACAGTCGGGGGTTAAAAATTAAACGTACTCGAATATTTTTAGAAACATTTTGAATCTGGTTTCAATATGCTTGTATTTGATAACCCCAATAAGGAATGTTGTTTGTATTTTGTATTTCTACATCGGGGAAATAAACGTATCCAATAATAAACACTCGAGTAATATGCGCAAATATTTGCTCCACTGTGACAAAAAATACCAATATACCTACTCGTAAACCTGTATTACGTTTGACGGCGTAACATCAAAAGCCGCATGTTACAATAGACCATACAAATTCAAATACGTTGTATTTCATCCATCAAGAAATGCAATCAATACAGCGCCATGTTTATGTAAATATAAATATTTTTTATTAAACCGTAAAATAATTATGTCAAGATTAGTGGACGGTGGGGCGACTAGCGCCCCTCCCCCAAACCGGGGCAAGACGGGGACACCGTGGTTCCCAAACCCGAAAGGGCCATCTCGAAACCGGAGATGGCCCAGGGTCAGTCGGGGTGCGAGGGATATGCTCTATGGGCAACCTTACACCCCGGCGTCTGTAGACCCGAGACGGCGTGCGGTTTTAGTCGGTTCAAGCCCGACATAACCGTCCCCGCTGGCACACGGGGGGGTATCCGAAGGGATTTCTGCACGAAAAAAAAAAAAAAAAGGTACATTTATTTCACTAAAACGTATAAATCTTCAAATTAAAAAAAGATAAATAGCCCTGCTTAACTTGAGACTAAGTGGTGGAAATATTTTTTTCGTTTACTGGTTTTATTTAAAAGGTCTTTGCCGTTACTCAAGATATTATTAATTACATAAAATCTTCACTATAAAATATTCTTTGAATTCTATTTTAAGTTTCTTACTATATCTCAATGGCTATCAAACGACTCAGAGATAACTTAAATTTAGTACTTTCGCTGACACGTAGAACCATATTTATTCTGTACTCCAAAATAGTACAATAGATTGCAATACATTTATTATTCTACATATAGTACAATATTATTCTGCACATTAATAAAAATATAGACTTTATGATAGGAATAGTTCTACACATTAGAGTGGTACACGTACACGTAGACACAATGGTTACCTACACAATTTTGAATTGGTTATTTAATATATTCCATTACCTTATAGTTCACATATAGTAAATACAAATTCGAAGTTTATAGTCCCTTTTTTTTTTCGCCGGCCAGCGGGGGCGGTTATGTCGGGCTTGAACCGACTAAAACCGCACGCCGTCTCGGGTCTGCAGACGCCGGGGTGTAAGGTTGCCCATAGAGCATATCCCTCGCACCCCGACTGACCCTGGGCCATCTCCGGTTTCGAGATGGCCCCTCGGGTTTGGGAACCACGGTGTCCCCGTCCTGCCCCGGTTTGGGGGAGAGGCGCTAGTCGCCCCACCGTCCCGGCCTGCTTCTGCTGGGGTGACAGGCGGCCTCACCTGCCACCCCCAGGCCTGCGCTCATGGAGGACGGAGGTCGTTGAGCGACCTCCGGCGCCTGAGTCGCCTGCGACGCGCGGCGAGCATGTTGCGGGCTCGGCGGGCCGGGAGAGTTCTGAGCCTCTCCCGGGCGCGCTCCGCCATCTCCTTCGCGAGCATCACATGCTCGCAGAAGGAGGTGGCGGCGGCCCACGCGCTCGCGCTCCGCACCATTGCTGCAATCATGCTGCCGAGCGAGAGGACTCCCACCCCGATGGCTGCCACGAGGTCACGCCTTGGCACCTCCCACGCCGGGCAGTCCGCCAGCGTGTGCAGCCCTGAGTCCTCGCTCGCGTCACAGTGATGACACTCAGGCGTTGGCTCCTTCCTGATCCGATGCAGGTGGTCCCCGAAGCACCCCTTCCCGGAGATCACCTGCGTCAGTCGGTACGAGAGGCTTCCGTGTCGCCTCTCTAGCCAATCCTCCATGATGGGCCTTACCGCCGCTATTGCGGCGTGCCCTAAGTTTATAGTCCCTAAATACAGTTGTTTTTAATGTCAGAGCATATGGCAATTCATATTCATTATCATATTCTTTATTGTACACATAACAATTTGTGATGCATAAACAAAAGGATATTTACGTGCAAAGGTGAGCTCAATGTGGAGAATAAAATAGAGGTACACGAACTACAATAAAAGTTAACGATGCAGTATAGTAGTGATTATTTGTTTTTATACATTCCTCATCACATGTATTGTCAGGCAGTCGTAGTAGGTACTGTCAATTACCAACCCGAGGGGGCCATCTCGTAACCGGAGATGGCCCATGGTACTGACCCATAGAGCATATCCCTCGGACTCCGACTGCGGAGTGCGAGGGATATGCTCTATGGGCAACCTTACACCCCGGCGTCTGTAGAACTTAAAAAAAGGTACTGTCAATTAAAAATTCTTCGAAAAAAATTAAAATTATATAACTGTGGAACCCGGTTTCAGAATATATAACAAAGACACCCACTAAGTTTCATCAAAATTGGTTCAACTGTTTGGGCGGAGTTCAAGTTTTATACATGACACGTGACATTTTTTGTGGCGTAACGGCAGAGCGTTTGACTGCCAATATGTATGTATCTTAGTATGTTTGGGGTGTTCAGGGCCCTAGTGACTTCCTTGAGGCCTAAGCTAACCACCCCACTACAAGTCCGTGCACCTGTTAAACATGCGGATGAAGCTCTGGCTCAAGCTGTCTTTCAGGGTTGGGAGCTCTGGCGCATGCTGTCTCTCAGGGTTGGGAGCTCTGGCGCAAGCTGTCTCTCAGAGTTGGGAGCTCTGGCGCAAGCTGTCTCTCAGGGTTGGGAGCTCTGGCGCAAGCTGTCTCTCAGGGTTGGGAGCTCTGGTGCAAGCTGTCTCTCAGGGTTGGGAGCTCAGACGGCAGTCGCTCCCGAAAAGCTGTCATACTAATCAAAAACAATTAGCCGATCTTGGGCTTCAAAGTACAAACTGTAGACATAACTGGAAAATCGCTATGAGGACATGTTGTAAGTATGGTTATCCACAATCTAGAAACCATAATACAAGCTAGTTAATCTATACATTGTTTGGATCTAAATAGCGCTATGTATAATTTCGTAGAATAATTTATTTGCTTATATAAAGAAAATAATATATCCAAATGGTTTTAAAATATTCTACTATAGAGAACATCTAGGGCGGGACTTGAACCCGCGACCAGCTGAGCCACCTAGACACGTCCCAGATATTTGAAATTCTCCAATATATTATATACGTCTTAAGGCGACGCTGGAGCGATCTACCGTCATTCTCCTACCTAAAAAATCAACAGCTTGTATGAAACTATAAAAACACTTACAACATAATGTTCTTCACAATAAGAATACAAATATATTTCCCACTACCCTTCAGTCTCCACACGCCACTGCGAGCTTTCCAACGTTTTTGTATCAGAAACTTCACGAAATAAATCTGCGAACTAGAAGTTTTTGGTGAGAATACTTTCAGATAAGATTATGTAACAAGTAAGAAGTGGTAAACACGATTTTGTGAAACGCGAACACACTTAAGAGATGTACAAGGATTTATTTAGGAAAGTATTTAGCACTAAAAGGTTTTAGCAACCCTTCAATGGCATTGAGAGGATATATGTTGAAAATATACCAGTACTAGATTTACATAAACTGTCATAAACTGTCAGCAGATTTCAGAGGTATTTGAAAAAGACGAAGTCAAAGAAATTTATTTCAAAGTAATAATATAATATAATCATATAAATCTTTATTGCTGTTGTTTTTAACATATTGAACAAATATTTAAATTAAAAAAATCCGTTCCCGCAGGGGGAACGCACAGGTAGATTTCGTGAAGCAATTAATATTATTTTATATAGAGAACTACGGACTTTAAACAATATTTCGTGAAGTTCCCCCTGCCGAGCGCATTTTTCACATGTTTAATTTTTTCTCTCGAAAACGGTAACTTTTAGCGAAAATCTTTTCAACATTTATTTTAGACTTAAAAATGGCCTATCGATTAAAAATGTTTCCGACTACAAGAATGTTCACCGGTTAGAAGCTATGATTTTTTTCCCGAAAAATTTTGGTTTTTCCCCCCTCCACTTTTAGTTAAAGTTTTAATCTTATAGGTTTTTAATTAAAAGTTGTTGGTATTCATGTATACTATGGGATAAAATTAGAACGGTTCGAATATCTTTCATGGAATATGAAATTTTGAGGAAAAACTGATTTCACAAAAAGTGAGTCCCTACCGTCCCCTTAGGCCGGATTCCACCCGTTCACGAACTTAAACTAAGTTTACACCCAAGCAATTTTTGACCGCAGTTTGAAAGCGATCGGGGCAAAAATGCGACCGTGCCGCAAATTTTGGGAAGTGGAACCATACATACATATATACATACATATATATGTATATAAACTTTTTGACCAGTGGTCATTTCGGACTCAGGGGGTCATAACTAGACCTCCTATGAAGATTTTTTTTTAAAATTCGACAGTAGTCAAGAAACCAATAGGTAGATCAATTTCATCGAAATCTACCTAAAAGCGGCCAAGTGCGAGTCAGACTCGCCCATTAAGAGTTCCGTAGCAGCAAGTAACTTTTTTTAGGTAGATTTCGATGAAATCGATCTACCTATTGGTTTCTTGACTACTGTCGAATTTAAAAAAAAAATCTTCATAAGAGGTCTAGTTATGACCCCCTGAGTCCGAAATGACCACTGGTCAAAAAGTTTATATATATATATATATATATATATATATATATATGTATGTATGGTTCCACTTCCCAAAATTTGCGGCACTCTCACGGTCGCATGTTTGCCCCGATCGCTTTCAAACTGCGGTCAAAAATTGCTTGGGTGTAAACTTAGTTTAAGTTCGTGAACGGGTGGAATCCGGCCTAAGGGGACGGTAGGGCCTCACTTTTTGTGAAATCAGTTTTTCCTCAAAATTTGACGTTCCATGAAAGATATTCGAACCGTTCTAATTTTATCCCATAGTATACATGAATACCAACAACTTTTAATTATAAACCTATAAGATTAAAAGTTTAACTAAAAGTGTAGGGGGGAAAAACTTAAATTTTTCGGGAAACAAATCATAACTTCTAACCGGTGAATATTCTTTTCGTCGGAAACATTTTTAATCGATAGGCCATTTTTAAGTCTAAAATAAATGTCTGAAAAGTTATTCGCTAAAAGTTACCGTTTTCGAGAAAAAAAAATTTAACTGTTTAAAGTCCGTAGTTCTCTATATAAAATAATATTAATTGCTTCACGAAATCTACCTGTGCGTTCCCCCTGCTGGATCGGATTTTTTTTAAATTTTATGTTTGATTTGATTGAATGAAAGCTAAATGGCGGTTTACGATTTATGACATATTAAAAAAAAAGTACTTACTAGATCTCGTTCAAACCAATTTTCATTGGAAGTTTACATGGTAATGTACATCATGTATTTTTTTTTAGTTTTATCATTCTTTTATTTTAGAAGTTACAGGGGGACACACATTTTACCACTTTGGAAGTGTCTCTCGCGCAAACTATTCAGTTTAGAAAAAAATTAAATTCGGAACCTCAATATCATTTTTGAAGACCTATCCATAGATACCACACACGTATGGGTTTGATGAAAAAATAATAATTTGGGTTTCAGTTTTAAGTATGGGACCCCCAAAATTTACTGTTTTTTTTTCTATTTTTGTGTGAAAATCTTAATGCGGTTCACAGAATACATCTACTTACCAAGTTTCAACAGCATAGCTGTTATAGTTTCGGAAAAAAGTGACTGTGACATACGGACGGACAGACAGACAGACATGACGAATCTATAAGGGTTCCGTTTTTTGCCATTCGGCAACGGAACCCTAAAAATGTAAAACTCTATATTTCAAAGTAGAATGTACCAAATCTTGTTAAAAACAATTATTTGGTTAAAAGTTTATGCGAATACGCGATTAAGTCCACCCATTGTATTACTTCGGTAGCCTATTAAACCTCGTGTACAATAAAGTGTAAATAAAATAAGTAAATACTAGCTATTGCCCGCAACTAAACCCGAATGAAAATTACGTAATCCGAACGTGAAAAGTCACGCATAATGCTACCATGGTGGTCCTCAGCTTTTTACGCCCCGCTTAAAGGACCCGGGGTTGTAGGCAGAAAGAAACATAGTAAAGATGTATGAATGATATTTCGAAAATATACTACCACGACATTGATCATAATAATTAATCACCTTTTTGTTAGTCAAGGTTTTATTAGTTTTCTTTTTTTTTTTTTTTTTACTTAAAATTTGAGTGCGTTTGACTGCATCTCATAATTCTTTACCAACCTTTAGAATATATTGAAATAAATGTCTCACTTGTACTTTTCCACTATTATATATATATATAGAATATATAGAATAGAATCACTATATTGTCCGTCTGTCTGTCTGTCTGTCTCTTAAGACCTTTTTCGCAGGAACGCGTAGTGGCATCATATTTTAAACCAGCTTTTGCCCGCGGCTCCGCCCGCGTAGATGTCGGTTATCGCGACAAAACATAGCCTATGTCCTTTCCCAAGGTCTAATCTACCCCTGTACCAAATTTCAGCAAAATCGGTTCAGTGGTTTAGGCGTGAAAGAGTAACAGACAGACATACATACAGATAGAGTTACTTTTACATTTATAATATTAGTAAGGATCATATTTTAAAAGAAAAGTATTATGAGATTCTACGTATGTCCACTAATCAAAGCCTGATAAAACTTCGTTCTTTTACAGATTGCTTTGTCGTTTTACCTAAACCGTACCGAATTTGCACTTTAATCAGTTTCCACAATCTATTGTCTTAACCTGTCATCTTCAGAAATATTGAATTTTAGTTTTTATTCAAAAAATATTTATTTATTAATTGCTTGAAATTCGTTATTCTTTACAAGTTCTTGTAATTTAAAATCTCTCTTACTGTAGAAGATATTTCTTCAATTCTATTTATTTCAGTTATTTGTTGTCATTTTCACGGACCAGACATCTGTATTCCTTTACCGAAGCTACTTAGCTTTTAATTTGAATTGCTTTATTCAGTATACCTCTTTATCTTGAACGTTTAATGTACTCCTTAATATTTAGATTTTCTTATATACTCATCACAAAAAATATGTTAAATATTTTGCTATAGTCTGGTGAGCATTAGTCTCAAAGTAGAGTTAGTTCATAATTTAACGGGCAAGAAGAATGATAGTAAAATAGCACTTCACTATTAAACACTGTTCAGTAGTAATTATTTTTTATTAAGAACTATAGCAATTTACTTTGTGTAAATTAAAACCGGCCAAGTGCATGTCGGATCACGCGCAGGGTTTTCATACAATTTAGAAATTAAAGTTGGTTAATATTATTTTTGTGTTTTTACATAGTGCGTAAATAAATAAAAAAAGGATTGTGTGGTTTTATGAAACCGTGGTAAAAGTTAAACTTTTTTTCACATTATAGACATTTAACTAAAAAATTTTGGAATAATATTCCATTAAGGGTATAAAAATCGCTTTATCAATCTTAATTTTATACTTGGAAAATTGGAATGATAATGGGAAATAATAAAAGTAGACTGAGTCTCCCACTAATATTGTTATTGAACTCTGTGTCTTAGAGACTACGACATACATAATACTTAACAATTATTTGGATTATATACACATATTAAAACAAAATATACACAACAAAATATATGCGAACTATAGGCGCCGCCATATTGGCCTTGGCTGCTATGACGAGCGCCTTTCACTTTATCCCTACTCCGCGGCCGACCGTCACGCGACATGCAACACACAGACGAAAAAGTTTGAGACGATGTAATAAAAGTTTCACTTTAATATTTTTACTACCTGTTTTACATAACTATCAACGTTACTTATATATGTATCAATCGAATTTGTTCGAAATTTTTCTTCTTCAAGTATATTCTATAAGTTAGTCGCCAGTCACTCGTAAACTTGTAAGGTAAACTTAGCTGTGTCTACTGCGATTTCTACACATTTCTAAAACCAACCTTTTCGCTGGCAGGTTATTAGCATGTATACATAAGCTTAATATTTCACAAATGAATGCCTTAATCAAAAAATTATCTATTCAAACCCGCAATATATTTAAAAGATTTATTCCACGACACTGAAAACCATAGAGTAAACAAGAGAAAAAGTAACATCAGTACTTTGCGTGTACCTGCTATATATGTATATCCATTCCACATTCGAGCTTGCTAGAACTAAAGGTCGCAAAGCTAAGTTGCAGACGGATGAACGGTCATACCGAAACTATCAGTGTTAACCACGAAACTCCAAAAAATATGTGAGTAAACTTGCCATTTTATATCTCTATGAAATTCGCAAAGTCAAACTATAGATCACAAAGTCTTCAGAAGTGTTTGGTTAAACTAACAATATATGTGATGAAAAGACCGTTCCCTGTGGGTAGGGTTATAAAAACAAGGTTGATTTGATTTCATATCGCTTACCGTAAAACATGAAATGTCAGAGATCTTTTCCGCTGAAACCAGATCCTATATAAAACAAACTGTTTTCATTTAATTCCGAGTTAAAACAGGAACAAGATTTTTGTTTACTCAAAATTCTTATTTGTACTAGACCCAGTCGCAAAATATGCCCGTTAAGTTTTTGTAGCCTTTAGGAGCAAACCCTACATGTATGAAAAAACAACATGGAAAATTCTAATAAAACAGTAAAGTTACTAAGTCGTTATGATTGCTTCAGCAAAAAGATTTCGTCAAAATATAATATGATATTGAAAAATAATATTACTAATAGTTAATTCAGCTTCGAAAGAAATATTGTGAAACATATAGCAACTTACTTTTTGTGAAATAAACAGCATTCTTGTAACTGTAGTTATAAAAAAATGTGAAATAGAAATCCTATTAAGTATATGTAGGCTTAAGGCCTAAACTGGGAAAAACGAAAAGACAATTCCTAAAATTGAAAATCAAACAAAACTGTATTACTCCTTCAGACTTCCCCGGCGTCTGTAGACCCGAGACAGCGTGCGGTTTTAGTCGGTTCAAGCCCGACATAAACGCCCCCGCTGGCCGGCGGTGGGGGAGGGTATCCGAAGGGATTCCCGCACGAAAAAAAAAGGTACCAAAGTTACCAGAAATTTGGCTTATATAAGGTGTCATAAAATTAGGTCTCTGAATTTGGTGAGATGACTTGGTATCGACAAAATATGTATTTGAAACAAACAAAAAAAATATCGGGTCAAATAAAAAAAAAATATGTATAAAAATTAAAAATAAAAAAAGAAAAAAAAACACTACCAGCGACGAGCACACGTGACGCTGGTCACGATTTAGGTATTTCTCACACATCCGCTTGGAGAATACTGCGAGGATACTATCCGCGATACCAATCCGCGATACTAAATCGCGATCACCGTCACGTGTGCTCATCGCGTCACGTGACGCTGGTCGCTGGTGGTGTTTTTTTTCATTTATAATTTTTTTTTGTTTTTATTTTTATTTTACCCGATATTTTTTTTTTGTTTCAAATACATATTTTGTCGATACCAAAATATCATCTCACCAAATGCAGAGACCTAATTTTGTGACACCTTATAAATTAATATCAATGTTAATTATTTTACTTTTTGAAGTAAAAATATCTTACTTTAAATAACAATGAATGCGAGACATGTTTGAAAGTATCACGTTAATTAATTATGTATACTCCAAACAATCTACAAGAAGTACCAGACCAAGCAAAATACCATCATAGTAATATTCAAAGGTTGATATAAAAACATCTACACAACGTGCAATATTATTAACATAATCTCATAACAAAGACTCATACGCTGTAAGAAGAGTGTCTAGGAGAAAATGATATATCGTAAAAGTTTTGTAAGACACATCACAGTTGTATAATGCTGTTGCTTATTTTATGGTTTTGCATTCTTTTGCCTGAGTTTTAATAAAGTTATCCTCCCTTTCTGCTAATGTTATAAGTTGCTTTAGTGGTGAAATTTCATTTGATTTGGATCTTGGTTGCTTCTTTTCCTTTATGTGTCATTTAAAATTTGTTCTCTTTTTGCTCATTTAATTACTCGAAAATTATATAATACTATCGTGCACTTTACCCAATCCATTCAGGCCAACTGTCACTATGTGTATGTAGGTATATTCTTCAGTGGTCGTAAGCATTTTACTGTCTTTAAGTGTTTCAACTTTGTCTGCAATTTCTTTAACATGATGTTAAAAATGTTGTTACTTTGTGGAGTAACCTTATAACACTACGTTAAGACCTGTAACGTTATATTTGTTATATGTTCCTGTTTCTAAACTTGAATTGAGAAATTAATCTAATTTTCAGGTAACATTGAGTTAATCACAAGCTGTTCAAACTTACGTTGGAAATGATAAAACATTCTAATTTGACCGTAGATTTCAATTAAGGCATGACATTGATTTGACATTGAAAATGTAAATCCAAGCATGACATTTATAAGGAATAGGAAATCTTAAATATATTACCTATCGAAATTTTGCATAGCTTTATAATTAATTTATCTTTTAGTTTATTTTTTTTACAGACTAAGCGTTACATCCATGATAGTATCGTGGATGTAACGCTTAGTCTGTAAGTAAGTATTAAAATGCTTCTAAGTAGGTTCACAGCAATATTTTACTTTGTTATGCATAATAAAATGAATTAATGCAATGTTGTCTCTTCATTTTAAATGAACGTCCTCTGATTTTGTACGGGCAAATCCGAACATTGTGCTGGCGTAGCTTTTATGCTGCGCCGACGATGGTGGCACCAAGCGTGCGGTGTCGCATACGTATTTATTTTGTAAACGGTTTTAATTCAGTAAAAATAAAGCCACCAAATAGTTAGTAATAATAGTGTTTCAATCAAGCAAAACTCGGTACACGTTATCATCTATCTATCAATTAGTATCAATCATTAAAAAGATGTTAAGTCTCTAACTGTACATCTTTTTGGTCTTTTGAACCGGATTACGAAAACAATCACCTGATTCAGATTGTAGTATATAATATTACAATCTTGAAATGTTATATTATTAATTCATGAAACTCACCCAAAACCCGTAAAGTCCATGAAATATCAATAAACTTAAAAAATTAATGCATACAATGCTACCAAATAACCAAATAACAAGTTGATTAATAAAAAAACCGACCGCGTCGAGTATCAGACATTACAATTGTTCTGAACAGTGGTAATCTGCGAAACAGCACAGCTTTGCCTCTGCAATTCATCAGGTATGGTGCAAAATACAGAGGATGGAGTGTTTCGATACTATTTATAATATTCAGATTCGTTTCTAATGATTTATATCGTAGAGTATTATGAATGATTGGAGTAACTGAATATTATATTTTTTTAATATATCGGTGAAGGGTAGGCAAAGGTTTATTAACACCTACGTTTCGGAAACAATTTTTTTTCAATGCTACGCAATAGGTAGGGGAAGCTATACTGAATCAGGTATTCTTTCTTCAATTTTTTGCTTCTACAGTGATGCGCTGTGTGGCGTAGTGGTACAGTTTTCGAATACTATCTCCAAGTTTTTTGAGTCGGATTTCCCTTATTCGATCATTAATTATGTATTTATGTGGACTGAGTAGAAATCATACTCCTGCGCACTTTTTTTTCCGGAGCCTTTCCCTTCCCTTATTTGTTACTTTCTATTTAGCTGCTTACTATCAGGTGGAAGGCAGATTAATAACAGACTATATAATTTAAAACATGTGTTTAGTGTAGAGCCTAGTGGATGTTTGTACCAGCCTATTATAATTTTACACTTAAGTATAATTATAGATCATGGAATACTCCCGAGTTGCCAGAATCGACGATTTTTTGTGAACAGTCATAAATGATATAAACTTAATCTCTGAGAATTAGTAACTAACCTGCCATATAGTTATTGTCATATTAATACAAAATGAGAAACCAAGTTCGACACAAAACTCGTTCAGTTAAGTATCGTTTCTGTGGCATAGCGGAAGAGCGTTTTACTTCTAAGTCAGAGGTCGCAGGTGCAATTCCTGCTCAGTGCAAATATTTATATGTATAAATATGTCTATTTGCATACATCATCAAAATGTTTATCAGCATTCTGGAACCCATAACACGAGCTAGTTAAGCTATTCTAATGTCTTAGCACATTTATTTATTTAGTATTTAAATCAGTATTCAAAACATGCAGGAACATTTATCTGAGGACGTTAACCTTTGAAGCGAAAGAGACGTCAACATTTTGGCTATGGAAAAAGCGGAAGTGCGATTTGGCAACCAGACAACTTATATAGTTGTTGTGTAAATATTTTTTCTTTATTTTGTCCATGTAATTTGGCTGTATTTTAACTGTTTGAATCCAGTTTTAAAGAATCTTATTACCTGCTACTCAGAGTACAGCTGAATAAAATTAAAAATTGATAATTGAGGAAGTAAAATGTATAATACCTGGCAACATATCATACACTCATTCAATGAAATTTTAATGCAATTAGTATGCTAACGTTTCAAATAGATTTAATTCGGAAAAGTGGACATCCAGGACCAAACTGGTCGCGGGTTTAAATCCCGTCCTGGACCTTCATTTTTCCGAACTAAATTTACATAATAAATATTTTACAAATATATAAAATAAAATCTTTCTTAGGTTTGTACAGTAAGAAGTGAAAAAAAAATCGGCTATAAGACTATCACACGGGTGAGAATCTTCACATGTCGATAACCTCGTGAACTTTATTCGATCTATGGCCATTGTATTAAGAATATAGGCGATAATAGTCTTTTCAGTGATGATAGATGAATTCCATAATTGAATGCTATCATTATTAGTTTTTGCTGAGATCATATCAACGAAGAAATAACTAGACTTCAGGCGGGTTGTCCGTCTCACTTTATTCACTCAGGACAGAAGATATGGTCAGGCACAGTAACCAAGTCAACCCGTAATCCTGATCGGTAACAAATAAAGCTGCAAGCAAAAATGTCTATCACTATGAAAGTCTTGAAAGCAAGAAAGGAAGAACAAGTTGAATTCCTGAGACGAGCTCAGCCGAATACAAGGGATTTTCGAATTTGCGTTTTTTTTTGCGATTTTTTTTTATCTTGCAAAGGTTCACCCCAGCACGAATCTATTACCGAAAACAGCAACTCGATAGCTCATCTCCTTCATACCCAAAACCGTGACAGAAAATTGGCAACGACGACGACAACTCGATAGCAATAGGGCTTTTCTAAAGAAAATCCCTAAAAAAATAAAGAAAGTAATGTATCGTATTACTATCACTTTCTCTACTCTTATAAACTGCAATGAACTGTTATGACATAAAAGCTTCCAACTTGGACCAACAGGGAGTTTAATCCGTAACCTCCCACTCAAGCAACATAGCACAAGGCATTTCATAACTACGAATCTAACGTGCGGATAAGAGTTCCTAAAAATATACACATAAAGGTGGTATTTCAATGACAAAGAGAAATACTCAAGCACTCATATAGCGAGGATTACTCGGGTCAACGGTTCTGTTGAAATGATTTAACGTTTCGGCTGTTAAGCTAGTGCAGTACGTAGGCTTGCTTTTTGAATCTGGAACACTGTGTTTTTTGAAGTTCTTTAATTATTAACAAGCGGAAATCGGAATCTGAGGTTTTTGACGGTATTCAATAAAATATTTACACATGCACGCATAAATGCCTCTACAACCCTTTCGAGAAAGGACAGGACTGATCTTTACACAAAAATTAAATAAATAAATATAACGAGATTAATCTCATTGTTATTCATTCATCATTAACCATTATAGTTGTCTCCCCACTCTCCTCTTTGTTGGTCGTTGTTTATAGAATGCGAATTCGGAATGCTGTAAATTATGAATTTGTTCATTGTTATAAAGGTGTTTTAGTTGTGTAGATTTCTTGTTTAGTCATTATGAATTAGTAATCTTACAATGCTAAGCTTTTAAACAAGATTTACAGCCCCAGATTCTGTGAGTTATCTGGGATGGAGCATTTGGATTTGTCGTAATACCTAAGATTAGTAATAAAGATTTTACTTCACGTCAAATATAAGCGGATTGGAGAAATTCGGTATGGTGAAATTGAATGGAATTGATACTATGCTAAAACATTTTAAAAGCATGCCTATGTGATATATATTTAGTACTATAATTTTACTTCGGGCCACCAACCAGGTGGACACCGAAGTCTTAAAATCACGCAAAAAAAATCAAAATCTTACACCCACTTTTCATCACTTTTCTCGACGTTTCACATGATTCTGAGTCTAATTAAGCAAAAAAATATTTGTGTCGGTCTGTCTGTTGGTCTGGATGTCTGGATGTCTGTTTACGCAATAACACAAGAACCACTTCTCCGATTTAAAAAATTCTTTCGCCAATCATCTTGTTTGGTTAATGGGAAGAACTGATTAGATTTTGGGGTTTGTACGTTCAAGGTTTCGGGTACCTACCATACAAATTGTCCCTAAAAATATCTAAGTTTGGCCCGAAGTTTTTGGCCGAATCACTTTGTGATTTCCGCCCCACTAGTTTTGTAAATTATAACACTAACCAATCATAATCATCAAACCAATGACCTTCTAATAATTCAAGTGGACATTGATTTGATGAAACAAAAAGGTGAATTTAGAATCCAGGGTAAGATCATATATAATATTATATACACTACAAATGTGTACTTAAAAAGTTATCTTCTTCTTCTTTCTTCTTCTTCTCTTATATATAAAAATGAATTGCTGTTCGTTAGTCTCGCTAAAACTCGAGAACGGCTGGACCGATTTGGCTAATTTTGGTCTTGACTTATTTGTGGAGATCCAAGAGAAGGTTTAAAAGGTTTGTCATCGATTGAGTCAGTACGAAGTCTGCCGGGTCAGCTAGTTTGAAATTTAAATAGATGTTTATTTGGTTATCAAATAATAAGAAACATAATATTATAAAAACTCTGTCAATCCACTCGTGATCAGAAGAACGATCAAAGTGTTTGCATAAACATTCTTAATCAGATAAGAAGCTTTTTATTGTTCTTACTTTGATCAAGAAATTTCATATTTAGGATATAATATATAATAATAGTCAATAATTTATTGCTTGAAACACAGTTTAAAGATGGTAATTGATTAAAATAATGTTCTACATGTTTCACAGATTGGACTGCATGCAAAATTTTATAAAAAGTATGTCAAAAGTCAGAATAAAGTTAATTAATTCATGGGAATTAATTAACTGTTATGGAACTGTTATGGAACAAAATGAAATAATTCGGTTTTAAATTCGGTAATAGACCTTCATAGTCGAAAGTCAAATATTTTAAATATTTCGTAAAAATAAAATTTAATGTCAAATATCTACATAATCGTTAACAATTATATATCGTTTCTCAAAATCGAAAATATGATCCGTTTCCTGAATTGTAAATATATCCCAATGGATTTATAAATTTACCAAAACATGCAAAAGTTACGAACTCTCACGTAAAAAATACAATAATTATAGATTTGGTACGATGAGAGTTGGTTAAGTTGCTCTGCGATTACCAATGGTATAAAAAAAAAAATATGATGGTCCCCATCATATTTTTTTAAAAAGAGGCATAGATCGTCTACTGGGCATTAACTAAAGATGAATAGAAAGATTTCTTAAAATCTCATTTCAAAATCCATTGCATTAATATTTAAATCAAGAAAAAATACAATTATCTCGAAGCTTCTATCGAAATTATTTGTGATTCTGTTAATGGAACAAAATGGACAAAGTAATATTAAAGTTAGTGGAACATGAGCCAGTCACGTACAAAGTCATAAAAAAGAGACAAGTGCAAATTCCAAACTCATGTGTTCATTCATTTGTTTGGACAGACCAAACAAAAAAGATATTTACAATACACAGCACTGAAAATGCCATTTAATACGAGTCTTTTTTAAAAGCGCACAAACGCGAAGTGTAAATTTTATGAATGCTGAAAGTTCTTATTGGTTATACTTTTTGAATTTAACCTTATACTGAGCCATTCTAGACAGTCCCAGTGCGCATATATCCTGGATAGTAAGCCTTGGAACTCGTATTACACCGGAGTGCAATGAAGATAAGAACATTGTCGACTGTTATTAAAAATAAGTTTTTTTTTTCATTTTGATCTCGTATTCTTATGAATAGATAAGGTAATGAAGACTTTGTGAGAAAAATATAATCATAAAAGTTTTTGTTTCTATTTTATAATCTGTAAAATTGCGACATTTAAATTTTTTAGGTAGATTTCGATGAAATCGATCTACCTATTGGTTTCTTGACTACTGTCGTATTTAAAAAAATTTCTTCATAGGAGGTCTAGTTATGACCCCCTGAGTCCGAAATGACCACTGGTCAAAAAGTTTATATATATATATATATATATATGTATGGTTCCACTTCCCAAAATTTGCGGCACTCTCACGGTCGTATTTTTGCCCCGATCGCTTTTAAACTGCGGTCAAAAATTGCTTGGGTGTAAACTTAGTTTAAGTTCGTGAACGGGTGGAATCCGGCAAAAAGTGAGGCCCTACCGGACGGTAGGGCCTCACTTTTTGTGAAATCAGTTTTTCGTCAAAATTTCACGTTCCATGAAAGATATTCGAACCGTTCTAATTTTATCCCATAGTATACATGAATACCAACAACTTTTACTTATAAACCTAGAAGATTAAAACTTTAACTAAAAGTGGAGGGGGGAAAAACCAAAATTTTTCGGGAAAGAAATCATAACTTCTAACCGGTGAACATTCTTGTAGTCGGAAACATTTTTAATCGATAGGCCATTTTTAAGTCGAAAATAAATGTCTGCAAAGTTTTTCGCTAAAAGTTACCGTTTTCGAGAAAAAAAAAATAAACATGTAATAAAATAATATTAATTGCTTCACGAAATCTACCTCTGCGTTCCCCCTGCGGGATCGTGTGTCGGGATGTTTTTTATGATGATGTTGAATTAAGGGTTATTATTTTAATTGAATTAAGCGGCGATAGCCCAGTGGCGTACGTAACGGACTGCTGAGACGAGGTCTCGAGTTCGATCCCCAGTCGCCCCGGGCACACACCTCTGACTTTTTGTAGTTATGTGTGTATTAATAAATGTTAATTATCGCTCGCTTAATAATGTGCCCGCTAGATGGCAATAGGCTTCCCAATCTTAACATAACTGGCGAATCGTGGGTGTATAATACACCTCTGCCTACCCCTTCGGGAGTACAGGCGTGAAGTTATGATATGTTATGTTATGTTATATGTAATTAACCAGAAATTGAATACTTAGGAATTCTAAGTTTGTACATATTTTTTTCTTCACTTAAAACTAAACTGAATGCCAAGTTTTAATGAATGAAAACATGAGAACCCAGTTTAGTTAAACGGAATTCTTTGGTAAAATCCAGCCTTTGTCTATCTGTTCCTACTATGATAACTTTCTGGTTACAATCAATCTTGACATTCACACTTGTTTAGTGTCTGATGGGTAACAGTCGTATATTATAATCACCTTCCATGGAAAGAGATAGGATGACCCTTATATTCTGCTTCTCTTGAAACCACACGCTACTATATTCCTTTTTTTATATGTTTAAAACCCTTCTGGCTTCACCTCACCAGAGATGATTATAAGGTGGGAATGTCAGACTCGAGCCGACTACAACCGCACATTGTTTTGTCACATCAGCTTGTGCGCCTAGGGAATATTGTGTTCCCCGAAAAAGATATCCTGATCTCACCAACATATAGCTGACCAAAATATAGAGAGGGACGCACAAAAAGTCTTATTCACTTCTTAGTCCCCTCTTGTTTTGTGAAGTCGGTTCTATTTTTTTATTAAATTTTTGTTTATTTTTAGGTACTGTGGCTCCCGGGATTTAGAACTCTCCCGGCCCGCCAAGCCCGCAACATGCTCGCCGCGCGTCACAGGCGACTCAGGCGCCGGAGTTCGCTTAACGACCTCCGTCCTCCATGAGCGCAGGCCTGGGGGTGGCAGGCCGCTTGTCACCCCAGCAGTTGTAGGCCGGGACGCCGGAGCGACTAGCATCCCTCCCCCAAAACGGGGCAAGACGGGGACACCGTGGTTCCCAAACCCGAGGGGGGCATCTCGAAACCGTTGATGGCCCAGGGTCAGTCGGGGTGCGAGGGATATGCTTTATGGGCAACCTTACACCCCGGAATCTAAAGACCCGAGACGGCGTGCGGTTTTAGTCGGTTTAAGCCCGACACAACCACCCCCGCTGGCCGGCAGGGGGGTATCTGAGGAGATATCCGCACGCAAAAAAAAATAGGGTGTTATTTTCACACTATACTTAACACTAAAATTTGGCCGAAATCTTGCAGGCGTAGAGCGTACCACGACATATGTATACTACTTTTAATCGTGGATTTCTTCAGGTTCTTATGGTTCAAGGGAATTGGATTAGTATACCACGAGCGCGGACAACAACTAGTGATGACATAAAATTACATTAAATTATAAACTTAGTAAAATACGAAGCTTAATACGAAATTACCAAAACTGTTTCAGACATTACAGCGCGAGTTTATTAATTCGTAGAGACCACGGAGTAATTAAATTCATTAAATCCAGTAACCGTATTATCAAACCGCTTTAATTCAAACCGCTTTAATTTGCATTGACCATATATTCTACTTCCCAACATATTTTGAGCTCAGTGTTACAGTGAGTCTTGCAAGCTATATTCAAACCGCACTATGCAGTAAAGCGTAATCTCTTTATGCGGAAATATTTCATCATTTTGCAAGACTAACAAGAAAGAAGACAATGTTTTCAGCATTCTTGCAAAATATGTTGGAACCTTAGAATTTGAGGGAGAAAAGACTGTAGCATATTATGCTAATACAGTGTGTTTTAAAATACGTGCCATTAAACCTTTGTTCGACCTCTGTGGCGTAGCAATAGTGCGTTCGACTGCTACGTCAAAGGTCGCGGGTTCGATTCCCATTCATTGCAAATATTTTTATGCATGAATATGCTATTTGTCGGAAGTTTACGCGAATGTCACACATTGAAATAAAACTATTTTTACCATGGCTGCTCAAAAGCAACCGAAACGTCGGGATCAATGTAAAATATAAAATAACATCTAATGAATCGCGATAGAATCCGTTAAAAATAGTTTTATTTCAATGTCTATTTGCATAGGTCTGGGTGTTTACATACATAATTAAAATCACGCCTGTTTCCCATAGGGGTAGGCAGAGATCACGGATCTCCATTTGCTACAATCCTGACACACTACTCTCGTTTCATTCACTCTCATTACATTCTTCATGCATGCTCGTCGGTTTAGGGTACTCCTGACCTGCCCTGAGTGTTTTAATGTATTATATGTATGTATTTACTAAAGAAAATGTATCTAAGTATGTATATTCCCATTCTAGAGCCCACAACAGCTATAATTTCTTTGGATCTAGACAGCGTTGTGCAGAATTTCTTAGAATATTTTTATTTATTTACCGGTGATAGTGATTGATTTTGGCATAACCTTTCTACTGCATAACTAATAGTTCAGATTGTCAGACTTTTTAAGGCTCCATCTATCCGTAACGAATACCACAGATGTTCGTATGGCAAGCGGGACTAACAGCTGAATGTGCTCTCTGAGACACAGAGGTGTCTCAATGTGATAAGAATGGTCATTCGCCCTAAGAAACACCGAGACCAATGCAAATAGACACATTCAAGCATACAAATATTTGCACTGAGCGGGAACCCGCGCCCCCTGTCGTAGCAGTCGAATGCACTACCGCTACGCCACAGGGGCCGTGAAAATGGTTCGGAACAAAGTCGGATACCATGTAGTGTACTAACTTGCTCGATAACCACTTACCTCAAATTTTGGTATTAATTGCTAGTCACGACTCAGGAATAGTATAAGTCCATGTTTAAGATAAAAAATTAAAGTAGAATTAAAAAAACTCTCGACCAATTTCTATCAAATATAGCTCTTTCTTTATTTACGTGCGGAAATCCCTTCGGATACCCCCCCCCCCCCCCCGCCGGCCAGCGGGGGTGGTTACGTCGGGCATGAATCGACTAAAACCACACGGTGACCTCCCCAAGTGTCCGTTGCCGGGCACCCCTGGTAAGCCCTCGAAAGGATAACCCCAGGGTTGCCGGCGGACTTTGGCAGCCACCGCGGCCTCGCCTGGTGGGGCGAATATCAAATATAGCTAAGAAAATTCCCGATTAATTCACCTATCAAATAAAAAAGTCGGGTCACCCGTTGGGAAGCTATGATGCCACAGACATACAGACTCATCAAACTTATAACACTCCGTCGTTTTTGCGTCGGTATTTAACAATGTTAAAAGACAAGTTGTTTCATTGACCAAAATATATCTCTTGAGTTTGTAATTCTTCCAAACGTTGGAGTTTCTTATATTTTTTATTGCGCCTATTAAAATGAGCCAAATAAAGAAAATCTTACCCATTTAGATTTCGTTGGCAATAACAGTGTTGTAAATAAATTTATATCTTTCTTTTTCGTTCTCTAAAGGAAGGAGACTTGTAAATAAGCGCATTAGACACAGGTGTAGCAGGAGTATTCTCTTTTTCGTGAAAAGACATCAACGCTGTATAACACAGAAACAGGATGTTATAATAAAAAATTTAAAAAAAAAAGACTTCGAATATGATTTGTATCAACCATGTATTTGTGGTAATTTATACTAATATTATAAAGTGGAAAGATTAGTTTGTTTGTAATCCATAAACTCTGAAATTACTGCACCCATTTACAAAAAAAAACACTATTAGAATGCTACGTTATCCCAGAGCAACACAGCACAATTTTATCCCGATATTCCCACGGGATCAGGATTTACGCGGGTTGAACCGCGTAGCTATGATAGTTTTACATAACAAAGACTTTTTGACACGTAAAATAGGCGTGAGCAAATAAAAGAGCCAAGTACCAGACTTTAAGTAGTTTTGACATTGAAATACTAAATAATATATCTTTCTAAACTAAAATTGTTAATGAGTTGTGACTGTACATTGTAGATATTAAAAAAAAAACAGGGTATGTTAAATCAACGATTCGAAGACTTGACATTGGCGTCTTCGCCATTAATAATTTTATACCCATCTATTATTTTTTAGACGGCCACTGTGGCGTAGCGGTAGTGCATTCGACTGCTACGACAGGGGGCGCGGGTTCGATTCCCGCTCAGTGCAAATATTTGTATGCATGAATATGTCTATTTGCATTGGTCTGGGTGTTTCTATGTATAATATGTATGTATTTACAAAAAAAAAGTATATAAGTATGTTTATCCGCATTCTGGAACCCATAACACAAGCTAGTTAAACTATGCTTACTTTGGGTCTAGAAAGTGCTGTGTAGAATATCGTAGAATATTTACTTATTTTATAATGTATTTTACTAGAGAATTTCGAAGATTCTACTGCAGAAGTCTGTAACTAAAAAAAGAAGAAGGAGAAATCAACGATTCTGAACATAGCAAATATATTTATATTTGCTTGTTTGTCTGTTTGTTCCCGATAGACGCAAAAACTACTTAACGTATTTTGATGCGGTTTTTTTCTATTACAAAGGCGTTAGTCAGATTAAAATCTGTCGTATGTTTGATTGCAATTGATTAAGTAGAATCGGAGATATGACGAAAAAATGACAACCGACCTCCGCGCGGGCAGAGCCGTAGGAGCCAGTATTTCATATGTAAGAACCATGCTCAGTTATAATAATGCAGCGTAGATTGATTTTGGAAGGAGAACAGTGGCGGCGAGGAGGCATGACGGCGTAAAAGAACGTCATGCGTGGCGTTTACCGTTTCAAGGAAGGGCCGCATGAAATTCTTTCAGGTTATTTCATATACTTACTACTAATATTATAAACGCGAAAGTTGGTAAGCATGTATGTATTTTTGTTGCACTATCACGCAAAAACGGCTGAACGGATCTAGTTGAAATTTGGCACAGGGATAGATTATAGTCCGCAATAACACATAGGCTAATTTTTATTCCGGGAATAGGTTCCCATGGGTTGCTGGAACGGGATAAGAATTCTACGCGGGCGGAGTCACGGGCAACAGCTAGTATAATAATAATATAAATCCTTTGCCCTTTGTACTGTACGTGTATTTTTGTTACATTATAGACAATAGTTTCTAGCCACAAAGCTAGAATCCAAAAACTTACCCCAATGTTACCCGTTTTAGAGCCCAGAACTCCGAAAAAATGTTACAATCATGTACTCAGAGCTCGATAACAATTTCTGTAAAATGGTGTTGGTGTTTAGTGTAGTGTAATCCCTATAGAGAATGACATCCTTGCTTGATACCCGTGGGTACGATACATTTTGCTGAATAAAATGTGGCTTTTCCTGTACCCGCAAACTCAAAAGCCACTGTGGTTTAAAATTCAACATGTTCTTAGATAAGAACAAGTAATTGAAACTATTGTGAAGTTTTAATGATAAATGTGGGTATGATTAAGTGTATTGTTGAGTGCTTTTGTTTTGGGAATATTGTGACAGTTTCACGACATTTTTCGTTTTGATAAAATTGACTTCGACAATAATAGGTAAATAATTATTGTATGAAGGATATCAATGGTTCCCCACTTATACAAAATTTTCTTTCGTTCATTAAGAATATACGGTTTCTTTTTTTTTTCGAAGTTTTCTAAAAATGTACCCTAAATAGATCGATTTATCGAACCTGAAACCCCCTTTTTCTTTTTTTTCGTGCGGAAATCCCTTCGGATACCCCCCGGCGGCCAGCGTTCATTCGTTCATTAAGAATATACGGTTTCTTTTTTTCGACGTTTTCTAAAAATGAACCCTAACTACATCGATTCCCCCTGTATACTAATTGGTTACAGTAGCGATTACGATTACACTCAACAGAAATGAGTCCTTGTAATCATCAGCTCGCTGCTAGATGCTCGTGTACCGATTGTAGCAGGTTTGCAGACCACGTACACACTACGTTTTTTAGTAACAGTATATGCAATGGCTACGGTTATAGCTCGCTAGTGAGGACCCAGCTTTATATGTCTGAAACGAATTCACAAATTCCATATTCGTAGGTTTTTTGGTTATTCGATGGATTTGGCTATAGTTATGAGCGCAGGTAATCCTGCTACTGCAATTTGTCATCCCTAGATTCAGTTCCTATCGGCCACATTAATATGTGCGTAAGAATTAAAAAAAGCAATGGGACTTAGAACTTTTAAACGTACACTGTACTACTTCATACATATTCAATTAACAGTTCATAGTATCGAATAGGTTTTTAAGTATAAAATTTCATCAAACAAATACCCTAACTCCTTGAGAATTTAGACCACGGCCAAAAAACATTATACAAAGTTTTCGAGTACATGCCAGCTGCATCCAGTTAATTTGGTATCATCCTAAGACCGTGGCCCATATTTTGTGCAACGCGTACTGGCATTCGAGGCAGCGGTTAAGTTTTATACATAATCTTCTTGTGCTCAGTTCGAAGCATGAACAGTACGTGAATATCATCATGTGTTTAAAACTTTTTTTTGTTTTATTTATATATTAGTAACCGAAATTACTAATATTCCCCCTAACCCCTCCAGCTAAGCTAAATTGCTTGTGTTAGGAGTGGGTTCACGTTGGTATCACTATAAACTGTTAATTGAATGTGTATGAAGTAGTACCTAGTATGTTTATAAGTTCTAAGTTCCATTGATTTTTTAAATTCTTACGCACATATTAATGTGGCCGATAGAAACTGATGGTTGAAAAGTTGCAGTAGCAGGACTACCTACGCGCATAATAATAGCCAAATCCATCGAGTAACCAACAAACCTACGAATATTGAATTTGTGAATTCGTTTCACACATATAAAACCAGGTCCTCACTAGCGAGCTATAACCGTAGCCGTTCCATATACTGCTACTAAAAAACGTAGTGTGTACGTGTTCTCAATCCTGCTACATACAGTACACGAGCATCTGGCAGCGAGCTGATGATTACAAGGTACTCATTTCTGTTGCATGCAATCCTAATCGTTACTGTAACCAAAAACATTGAGTTTTTTTTATATCACTTAGGTGGCAGAAAAGTACACGGCCCACCCAATGGGAAGCGGTTACCGTGGCCTATGGACGTGTGCAACGCCAAGGGCGTCACAGTCATGCTGCCGATCTAAGTGTGTACGTGGTTCACTAGTCTACAACAAGAGTTACACGAGCGGCTGCGACCTTGCATTTGTCGGTTTTTGCGGCATTCAAAGGGTTACAGTTCACTCTATGAGTACGTTCAGAGACAGCGTTCGGACGTCACGATGGTACCCGGCTTAACACGCGTACACACTAGATCCTTTTTGGAACTTTTCCAATGGTTTCCACCTTCTACCTTTATATCCCGAACAACACGTCCAAGACATAACTGTCAACCTCATACGGTGCGATGGATACCATCGCGAACCGAGCGGTTCGGTGATTCGTTTCTTTGTCGTACGATGAAAAACTGGAATGCTTTACCCACATACGTGTTGCCACCTACCAACAATCCCGGGTTCTTTAAGTGGGGCTGGAAAAAGCATCTGTCAAGGCCGTCAAAGTAGGGAACACCATTCTAGTGACAGCATCTGGAATGGTGGTCAACACTATGGTGAGTGAACGGACATGGTTGACGGACCAAATATAAAAGAAAAACTTTAGTCATTTGCACTAATAGCCAGAATTTTATTACTTTCAAGAACTGAAACATAATAATATGAATGGAAGTGACAAGTTTGAAGGTATATTGACTACTTTATTGTGAAGTTTGACTTGGGCCGTGTAATTAATAAACTTTCATAGTACTTCTTGTGAACGTTATTATCTGCTACGCTCTCGATTGGTTATTTATTTCCTATAAAGCTCCAATTTAATTTTAATATAATAATGCAAAGTTCTGGATAATTGCCATTAAAGTTAGCCAGAAAAGCTTTGAGTGGTGCCCCTGGGGCAGAGAACGTCGTGATAAAACTTTTATTTATTGTTGGAAAAAGCTTCTAAGCACTTATAATATTCTAATGAAATAGGAGAAGCCTACATTTTAGGCTCTGCAGGTCTCCGTGTAGCAGTATTCCAGGTGGACGGAGACGTACGCAAGGGGCCATCTCGAAACCGGAGATGGCCCAGGGTCAGTCGGGGTGCGAGGGATATGCTCTATGGGCAACCTTACACCCCGGCGTCTGCAGACCCGAGACGGCGGCGGTTTTAGTCGGTTCAAGCCCGACATAACCGCCCCCGCTGGCCGGGCATCCGAGGGGATTTCCGCACGAAAAAAAAAAAAAAAAAAGGCGTAATTAAGCACGGTAAGTATACCGTACTTAATTAATAATTAATAAAACAAGTGTCATCAAGCTTAAATTGGAAAAAGTTAATATCCAGGACGGGGCTTTAATCCTGAAACAGCGTCATTCTGAAACAAAACTACCAACTGAATAAGATTTGAAGTATTAATGACTAACAGATTAACAGATAAAAATTCTAAAAATCACACTTTCGGCATCGGTATCTCTCCTGGAACACATGTATTGTTTTTTAATATTTAATGTACAGTTTTGACATCATTACGATTTTATAATTGAGTTGCGCGAAGCAAAGCTCTTATACGCGGCATAGCAGTTTGTTGGTGACTGTAACTCCTCCGTAGCCATTCCCGCGATCCTGACCAAATTTACCACGGTGGTAGTGTGGACACTGAGGAGTGTTTTGAAGCGAGATGGTTCATGTCCGATGTACCATTGAGGAATAATCACCGAAAAACAGTTTCACGAGCGCGCGGCCGACCGTAATAAGATGCCTTATTTTCAAGTAAGAGTTCTGCTCACTCAGCTCTATTTATTTCGTGCGCACCCTGCACTGAATTCCTAGTATATATATATACAGATTACTCTTACCAATAAAAAATTGAGAATGATAAAAGTACTTCAAAAATATATTAAAACTTGAACTTTTAACTGTAATTTAGCCTCTATGCTATTAAAATCCATAAATTTTGTGTGATTGCGACAAATAGAACAGTGTTATAATTAATATGATGTTAATTACAATAATGGTAAGTGGGTATAAGATACGGTATTAAGTGTCACCCATCAACTAACAGGGATAACTATTACTCAACAGCGCTAATCGCACTATTTATGGGAACACCGCTAAGCCTTAGAATGTACAGGTAAGTTTGTACTCTTATTGTAAGAGAATAAAGCTCACAATTGAGTCATAGCTGATACTTAACCGTACGAGCGAAGGTATATTTTACCCAGGAAATTTGCATACAGCAATTCAAATACGATTTTTTACCCTTTTTCAGTCGAGTCCATTGCCAACATCGTTAAAGTTTCCTTAATTATGAAATGTACTGGTGTTCAGTTATTATTTTGTTCTGGCAAACATGGGACTTTATTGAATTTTGGTACTTATTTCCGAACAATGTTTTTGTATGTAGGTATGAGAACATATTTTTGAAATTGTTAGTAGATATACATTCGTGTACTATAAATTGAATACCCAAGTTGGTATAAAAATATTTTTTTTTTCAAATAAATATGTTTATAATTGCTACAATAAAAAATACGTATTTAGGCTCCTTTTTAACCTCATAGAGTAAAAAATCTACCTCCAACTTTAATTCTAAATATTGAAAGTATTGACAGTATCTTCGGTTTATGAAGTTTAGTTGTAGCTTCATAGACGTTTCAAAATACACTGTGTTGCTTGTGCAGCCCAGCGCGCTATGTAAGAGGCGTATTGCAGGCGCACGTTTTCATTTATTTGTGACAGTACCGTCGAAAGACGAACACGTTATTTTGGCATTTCACGAAAATAAACAGGTACGTTCACTTGATGTACGCCTTTGTGTATAACATGCTGTACGGAAGGCGCCATGAAGCCTGCACGCAGCGACGCGAGCGCGACGCTACCGCTCCGTCAACGGAGTTACATTGTTTTGGATGTAAGGTGCAAGCAAGCGTACACCAAACGTATAATGACGAATACACGTCTATGAAGCTATGCCTCCGTGAACAGTACGCCTTATAATAATATGGCAACACATATTTCTTATATATAACCTTAGGTAACACGATAATTTGATAAATATGCAATCAGACACATGGTACACCGAGACCTTTATTAATTTCTTCTTTATTTTATTATTTATATATTCTTTTCTTTTTTATCTTGTATTTACACACAAATAAATTGGCCTATGTGGGGACAGCTATAATAGCAGTTGGTGACTTGGCTACTTAAACTACTAGTACTCAACCATTATCAGATACTAAAAAAGAGTATTGTAAGTATACAAAAAATCTTATGTTAATACAAAAAACATTTAAATACAATTAATCTTGTACAAAAAAAAATTAAAGTAAACATAATTTCTTAAACCGAATGAATCAATTTTCCCATGTGGAACCTCTAAAACATTTGTCACACTAATCAAAACAGATATCCGAACTGAAACCGCAGACAAACATCACACGAAAACTGCCACGAATTAGAAGCAGAAAGCAGCCAAGTTCTAATTTTAAGACAAAATTTAACCCATCCATATTAATTTAGCCAAAACTTGACTAGTGACAATTTTTTGAATTATTTTACTTGCGCTTCAAAGTGTCTTTTTTATTTTTTCTTGCGGAAATCCCTTCGGTTACCCCACCGCCGGGCCAGCAGGGGCGGTTATGTCGCGCTTGAACCGACTAAAACCGCACGCCGTCTCGGGTCTACAGACGCCGGGGTGTAAGGTTGCCCATAGAGCATATCCCTCGCACCCCGACACACTTCAAAGTGTCTAAATAATATCACTTTGACGTCTAGTTTGTGAGGATAATTGGCGAATGTTTATTTTGGAATAGAATCCATTTGTTCCAATAACTTTGGGTAGAAGGGTATCTGTATAAATAGGGTTGTCATTTAGAAATTAACGATCCTAGTTAGAGCCAATAAACGGAGCTTGAATACAAATTTAATCTTTCTATTATTGGCGATTGCAGAGCAGTTACCTACTGTAACATTAGTTGAAATATGAACTGATTTCCTTTTACTAAATTATGTATCAGCTACTGAATTATTAAACAAATTGGAGTATAAAGTTTCTTATGAGTAATATAGAACAGGAAACGAAGTTTCTTGGAAGCCGTGTTCTGAGAACAAGTATGCAGTAAATGTCAAAATAATACCATACCTGCTAGGAGCCACTATACAAAAGATGAATATACATTTTCACCGTACGAATGACTAGTTTTAAAAATATAAATAACATATTTTTGAGTAATAATATTATCGAATGTAGCTCACATAGCATTCGGAGCCCGGGGTCCATTTGTGGGGGAAAGGTGATGTTCCTCCAACACAAAGGGAGGATCCTCCGACCAGGCAAGGTGATCACGCCTGTCGGGCCGCACCCAACGGTTGTCGTTGGGTTGTGTTATATATGTTACTAGCTAACCCGGCAGACTTCGTACTGCCTCAATCGATGACAAACCTTTTAAACCTTCTCTGGACCTCCACAAATAATTCAAGACCAAAATTAGCCAAATCGGTCCAGCCGTTCTCGAGTTTTAGCGAGACTAACGAACAGCAATTCATTTTTATATTTAAGAGAAGAAGATACCAGCGCGCGAACTTCACTTTCAAGATTTATTATTGGTAGTAACGTAGTAGTATCGTAGTAGTTCAACTTGTTGTCGCTAGATCGTGCTGGGTATATGTGGTATCGCCACATATTAACTCCTCCTTTAAAATTGGCTTATGCGGTTTTTATGGAAGCGACTGCCGTCTGTCCTCCCAATGACGAGAGGAAACTGCGCCTGAGTCTCGTCTTTTAATTGCAGGTGGCCGCGAGGATCTTGGTGAGACCATACACCTCATCTCTCATCAAACACTAAGCACATTGTTAAGTAAGCATCGAATTTAGTTTCAAACATTAAAATATAAATAAATAAATATTCTACAACATTGATTAGTTCCGGTGTCCACCACCAATTTGGCCACCACTGGTGGACAATGAGACAAATTATGAAATTATGTTCCGCTGTCCACCAGTGGTGGACAGAGCAACATATTTTGAAAAGTTGTGTTATTACGAAACGACTTTTTATCGCCAAACGCTGCTTCGACTGAACGATTCTTCGAATATTTATCAATCGATGGACTGATACTTTGCACTTCTTGCGTCGCTCGGCTTATATTCAGAAAATAAGTAAAGTGGGTTAGGTTAGGTTAGAACTGTAACCCCAACAGAGCCAGCGAGAAGAGCTTGCCGAGCGAGCGTAGCGAGCGTGCCGCGGCAGCGGCCGGCAAAGCGCCGGAACCACTAGTCCGGAAAGTTTATGGTAAGAAGTGTTATCTATGAAGAGAGATCTCTGTGTGCAGTGATAACACAACTTTTCAAAATATGTTGCTCTGTCAGCCAGCGGAACATAATGATAACACAACTTTTCAAAATATGTTGCTCTGTCCACCACTGGTGAACAGCGGAACATAATTTCATAATTTGTCTCTCTATCCACCAGTGGTGGCCAAATTGGTGGTGGACACCGGGACTAATCGTACAACATTCTACACAGCGCTATGTAGACCCAAAGTAAGCATAGCTTAACTAGCTTGTGTCATGGGTTCTAGAATGCGGATAAACATACTTAGATACATTTTTTTTGTAAATACATACATATTACATAGAAACACCTAGACCAATGCAAATTATATACATGTTCATGCATACAAATATTTGCTCTGAGCGGGAATCGAACCCGCGCCCTTTGACGTAGCAGTCGAACGCACTACCGCTACGCCACAGAGGCCGTCAGACATTAATTCTATTAGCTGAATTCAGGAGCTCAAATTATAATAGTTATGAATGCGTTTAAATTAATGTCTGAATGCAGAATTGCCTTGTTAAGTCCCAACAACAAAATTTATGTGTAGGCACTACAACGTTAATATTTGAAACTTCCAAATTGTGTTGGTATTTTACCATGTTTAATAGCAGGTTAGTTGTAATAAGTTTTTACATTTGAATAATTCGCTTCAGTAATAGTAACAAAGAGAAAGGTAGATAGATACTCTTTATTGTACACTAACCAAAGGATACAAAATGTCTAAGATACTTAAAAAAACTAATACAATGAAAGAAAGAAAGAAAGATCATTTATTCGCATGAAATATGGTTACAATTGGTTCTTAAATCTATAAAGTCCTTATCATATTTCGCCTATATTAGGCATGCAAATTTTTATCTATTCATTGTCAATTTATTTTTCAAATTTATTCATTATATTATCATTTGTTATTCTTAAATCATTAAAATTGAATGTCATAGATTATACATAAAAAAATAAAAACTTAGTAAAATATGTCAATTGTTAATAAGTATGTCCTTCAATAACACATTTGGGATAAATATGTGTTAATCTAAATAATGTCTTATTTTGTGTCATTCATGAACTCCTCTACCGTATAAAAACATTTGTCTGCTAACCACACATATAGTTTATTTTTAAATTTAGTTAGCGGCAGGTCTCTTATTTTATTTGGTAATTTGTTATATATATTAATTGCCATAGGGTAGCAGTTGGAATGATAATATGTGGTATTTATATTTGGCAGAACTAGCCTATCAGGATACCTGGTATTAAAATTATAATGTTCGCCAAATGTCTTAAAGAGGTGACGGTGGTTCTTTACAAATATTCCGCATTCAAATATATACATCGATGGCACCGTTAGAATTTTAAGACGGCGGAACAGAGGTCTATATGAGCATAGTGGCTCAACATTGCAGATAGCACGTATACATTGCTTCTGCGCAATAAAAACTCTGTTTATATTTGTGGCATTGCCCCAAATAGGAATACTGTACCTTTTTTTTTTTTTTTTTTTTTTTTTTTCGTGCGGAAATCCCCTCGGATACCCCCCCGCCGGCCAGCGGGGGCGGTTATGTCGGGCTCGAACCGACTAAAACCGCACGCCGTCTTGGGTCTGCAGACGCCGGGGTGTAAGGTTGCCCATAGAGCATATCCCTCGCACCCCGACTGACCCTGGGCCATCTCCGGTTTCGAGATGGCCCCCTCGGGTTTGGGAACCACGGTGTCCCCGTCTTGCCCCGGTTTGGGGGAGGGGCGCTAGTCGCCCCACCGTCCCGGCCTGCTTCTGCTGGGGTGACAGGCGGCCTCACCTGCCACCCCCAGGCCTGCGCTCATGGAGGACGGAGGTCGTTAAGCAACCTCCGGCGCCTGAGTCGCCTGCGACGCGAGGCGAGCGTGTTGCGGGCACGGCGGGCCGGGAGGGTTCTAAACCTCTCCCGGGCGCGCTCCGCCATCTCCTTCGCGAGCATCACATGCTCGCAGAAGGAGGTGGCGGTGGCCCACGCGCTCGCGCTCCGCACCATTGCCGCAATCATGCTGCCGAGCGAGAGGACTCCCACCCCGATGGCTGCCACGAGGTCACGCCTCGGCACCTCCCACGCCGGGCAGTCCGCCAGCGTGTGCAGCCCTGAGTCCTCGCTCGCGTCACAGTGATGACACTCAGGCGTTGGCTCCTTCCTGATCCGATGCAGGTGGTCCCCGAAGCACCCCTTTCCGGAGATCACCTGCGTCAGTCGGTACGAGAGGCTTCCGTGTCGCCTCTCTAGCCAATCCTCCATGATGGGCCTTACCGCCGCTATTGCGGCGTGCCCTGCGCTTGGTCGCCCAAGTCGTTCCTTCCACTCCACCACGATGGCCTGGCGGAGCTGGGACTGCATGGCCTCGATTTCTCGATGCTCGGGGTTCAGTCCCTGCTCCTGCGCCTCCTTTCGCCACTGGTACAGTTGCGAAAGGGCTCTCGCCTCCAGGTCCCATGGCGGAGTTCCGGCAAGGAGACTCGCCGCCTCGAAGGAGATCGTGCGGTACCCGCGGATGACCCTGATGGCCATTACTCGCTGCGGAGCGCGCAGCATCCGCACACTTCCGGCCTTCAGGGCCTCCGCCCATATTGGGCACCCATACAAAGCCATGGACCGCACGATCCCCGCGTAGAGTCTCCTGCAGGAGTCATCGGGCCCCTTCATGTTGGGCAGCAGCCGCGCCAGAGCGAGAGCTGTGCCCTTCAGTTTGGGGGCCAGACTTCGGATGTGCTCTCCGAAGTCCCATCGGCCGTCGAGCACGAGCCCCAAATATTTCATTTGGGGCTTGATGCCGATGCGATTACCTCCCACGATGAGACTGGATCCCTCAGGTGGCTTGCTCCGGGGCCCATGAAAGAACAGGGCCTCGGTTTTATGCAGAGCCACCTCGAGACCCAGCCGCCGGATCCGCTCCACGACTTGGGCAACCGCGGTCGTGGCCTTCAGGGTCGCTTCGCTGTATGTCGCTCCGCACGCCGTCACGAGCGTGTCGTCCGCGTAACACGTGACGGCGGCACCGTCTGCGAGCTCACCGCGAAGCACCCAGTCGTATCCGATGTTCCACAGGAGCGGCCCCAGGACCGATCCCTGCGGAACACCGCACGACATCTCACGCCGGCCGAGACCGGTCACGGTTGGGTAGATGACGGCTCTCTCCGTCAAATACGCCCCGACTATGCGGCGGAGGTAGAGAGGCACTTCGTGATACACGAGCGCCTCCCTAATGCAACTCC
Organism: Cybosia mesomella; assembly: GCA_946251805.1. Lineage (NCBI taxonomy): Eukaryota > Metazoa > Arthropoda > Insecta > Lepidoptera > Erebidae > Cybosia > Cybosia mesomella. The sequence continues at coordinate 4,319,331 of OX276402.1, read as the reverse complement.
AGGGCAAGGTGTTGAACGCGTTGGCGATGTCCAGGGACACCGCCAACATCACCTCACCCCGGGCTACTGCATCCTCCGCCAGAGCCCTCACGCGCATGATGGCATCCACGGTGGAGCGCCTCTGGCGGAAGCCATATTGGCCATCCGCCAGGTCCGGCCCCACTCTTGAGAGGTGCTCGACGAGGCGCTTCGCAATTACTCTTTCAAAGAGCTTGCACACCTCGTCGAGCAACACTATGGGCCGGTAGGCGGACGGCGAGTCCGCCGGGCGCCCCTCCTTTCGGATGAGGACCAGTTTCCCCGTCTTCCACAATTTCGGAAACTGGCCCCGCTCCAAACATGCGCTGAGAAGCCCTCTCAGTCGGGGCTCGAGAGCGTCGTCGACTAGAGCTAGGACCCACGCTCGGCCTGGAATGCCGTCGGGTCCCGGGGCGGTGCGTTTGGCTCTCAGCCTTCTCACCGCCAGCTCTAGTTCTACCCAAGTGACCTCGGGCACGTCGTCGTCAACCACGTCGGGCACCATTGGCAACCGAGGCGGAGTCATCTGCGGTGGAACATGTTCCACCACCCGCGCTGGGAACAGGGAGCTAACAACTCCTCCAAGCAGCTCCGGCTGGAGACACTGGGTCAACGGCGGGGCCTTGGGGCGCAGTTTTCCCCTTACCATTAGGTAGGGCCGCCCCCAAGGGTCCCGCTCCAGCGTCTCCAGCAGTTCGCAGCGGGCCTCCTTTTTGGCCCGCCTTATCTCTGCTCGGAGGGCACCTCTGGCCTCCCTGTATCCCTGGTACAACTCCGCCTCTCAGGCCTCCGCATCTGCGGGGCGGCGACGCCTCCTACGGAATCGGGCCCACCGGCGGTGCGTGATCACGCAGGCCCGTCTGAGCCTCGCGATCTCCGACGACCACCAGTAGACCTGACCCCTCGGATTATAGGGCGGAGCCCTAGGCATCGCCGCGTCGCAGACACGGGTCATGGCCTCCCGGAACCACTCCGCCTCATCGTCTACGTTGACAGGCCTGTCCGGCGCAGAGGCCCAGGCCTGTACGATGGCGGCTTCCAGGAGGAGCTCCCGATCTAGTCGCTTAAGTGCCCAACGTGGCTCGGGTGGAGCCGGTGTGGCCGGCGCATCGCTCGCGGGGGCGGAGACGTCAAACCGAATATATCGGTGATCCGAACTTGTCTCCTCCCCCAAAACGACACGCCAGCCCTGGCCCAGGAATACTGTACCTTATATTTGAAGCGACATATCCGTGGTACGCTTGCAAAGCAATCTTAGCATTACTTATTTTTGTAAGGCGCCAGAGCGCCTACGAAAACCTATTGATCTTATTACAAACCCTCTCAATGTGCAGATTCCATTTACATTGGCTATCAATATGTAGTCCCAGAAAAATTATATTATTTGATTCGCATAGAGATTGATTATTGTAAGTTATATTTAAATCCTTAATTAATTGATATCGGTTATAAAATGTCATGTATTTTGTTTTTTCTATGTTAACTTTTAAATTGTTAGTGTCCATCCAATCAAGTACTCTCGCAATGGTGAAATTAATTTCTGTATTAAAATTTACTGAATCCTCATTTGATATCACTACCGCAATATCATCAGCAAATAAGCTGCATGGGTAGTTTATATCATCTGGAAGGTCATTAATATAAATAATGAAGAGAAGTGGTCCTAAAATACTTCCTTGAGGAACTCCTACTCTATTGTATGTCCATGAGGATCTAAAAGCTCTTTCCTCATTTTTATCATCGACTTCTCTAATTTCGACATATTGTTGTCTGTTACTTAGGTAAGTACGTAACCACTTTTCAGCTGTTCCTTGAATGCCATAGTTAATACATTTTTTAAGTAGTATCTCATGATCCACAAAATCAAATGCCCTGGACATATCAAAGAAAACACCCACTGTAGGTACCTTTTTATCAACATTTTCTGTTATTTTACTTATAAGTTTAAAGGCAGCTAAAGTGGTCGATTTACCTTTTTGGAACCCATGCTGTTCGGATTTTATAACATTATATTTATTTAAAAAATTTGTGAGTCTAGAGTGTAAGATTTTCTCAAAAACTTTGGCTAACACTGGTATTAAAGTTACAGGTCTATAATTACTAACACATTCCTTGTCTCCTTTTTTGAAAATAGGTTTTACCACTGATATTTTCAATTTGTTAGGAAAAGTGCCTTCACTTAGTGACATGTTTATTAGATGACACAAAACCGTTTGTTCTAAGAGAATGAATTGTTTTATAAATTTCCTCGCATGTAGCAGGCAATAAGAATATACTGGAGTCTATGTTATTAGTGTAGTGTGCAGTGCAAGGTTTCGTTTTTGTAGTAGATTTATTTGTAAGCTCTATAATGTGTTAAAAATGTTAGCAATAGTAGTACTATCATTAGCAACTCTGTTATTATGTATAATTTTTTGGATTTTGTTTTTATTTGTGCTTATTTTATTGTCACATTGTTTTATTATGTCCCATGAAGCCCTGCATATGTTATTTGATTTTCGTATAAATTTATCATTATTAATTTTATGGGCGGTCGTCTTATCGCAATTTGCGATCTCTTCCAGACAACCTTTAGGTGGACTAGATTTATAGAAGGTAGATTTTGTTTCTATACGATTCAATGGGTAAACTTTCTAATTCTACTATTATTATAAACGCGAAAGTTTGTAAGTATAGATGGATGGTTGTTTGTTATTCTTTCACGCAAAAACGCCTAGACAGATCTGACTGAAATTTGGCACAGGGATAGATTATAATCCGGGATAACACATAGGCTACTTTTTATCCCGGGAATAGGTTCCCATGGGGGACGGGAGCAGAATTCTGCGCGGGCAGAGCCGCCGGCCACAGCTAGTTTGAAATAATGCCGACGAAATGTTTAAGGTGGAATGGGTGGAAAAAACACAATCAATGACTTTACTGGACAAATACAAAAAAATTGAATGATGGACGAGGCCATGGCACAGGATTACCTCCCAGGATAGGGCTGGATGGCAGTCGCTCCCATATTAGTCAAGATAGACCATTAATGGAGGAGGGTGAGAGTGGATTCCAGGTTTTGAAATACAAGCTTTGGGTCCGACAGGGTTTGTAGATATTTTATACTGATTATTCCGAACCTGACCGGGTCGCGGGTTAGGTTAGAAACTTGAAAAAAAAAGTGATATAGGTCCGAATATCCGAATCTTCCTAACCGGACCCGACTTTTCGTTCCTATCATAACCCGAATCGCGCAGATTGGTCATTCTCTCTAATCTTTTCCAAAATAAAAAGTACATAATTATGTGTCAAATCAGTATTTAATATTTAGTATCCGACTTGGATAGGTTAGGTTAGAAACATTAAGCCGTCGTGGTTATTTTCTTTATAACCACGCAGAAATAAGTCACTATCTAAACTGTTTAATTAAATAGCTGGGCAAGTAATTAAAGGTATCTGCGCAATTCGGGTTATGATAGGAACGAGACGTCGGGTCAGGATAGGAAGAGGGTTACGTTCGGAACAATTTTTTTTTTCCAAGTTTCTAACCTAACCCGCGACCGGGTCAGGTTTGCGGGTCAGGTTCGGAATAATCGTTTTATACGGCCTTTTATAGTAATCGTTCATTTTATTTTAGATTTTGAACGTCAAAGTTAGAAGTATATCTATGACAACAATACGAATGAGCATGAACTAATATTCATAATAACACAAATAATTATATAGTGAATGTTTCGAAGAGCTATTCCAATTGATTCCTCCGTCTCCCTTCATGTCCCAAACAACGCATGCAGGACTTAGGTGTCATCCTCATACAGTGCAATCGATACCATCGCGAACCAAGCGGTTTAGTGACTCCTTTTTTTATCGGACCATAAAGCACTGGAACGCTTTACCCACACACGTGTTCCCTTCATCCTACAATCCTGGGTTCGTCAAGCGGGGCGTGAAAAATCATCTGTTGAGGCCGTCTAGGTAGGGGCCACCATTCTAAGGACAATCTCTGGAAATGGTGGCCACTACTTTTTGGATTCATCTCAGCTTACCAACAGGCGGGGTGTAGTCAATTTGACGCAATTTTAAGCACTAAAGGTTGGCAAATTCATGTGTGACATTTCCACTGTTGGCGTAGGATGAGGGGCGTAAGGCAGAGGGGGGGGGGGGTGAAATGTGCGCGCAAGACGGCCATCTTGTTACCACGTCCCCATCTCGCGCGAACCATGGGAGTGTAAAGAATGAATTTGCCAAGCAATAATTTCACAGGTTCATCTTCAACTAAGTCTATGTATATTATTTCTGTATAATATTTTAAGATTAAATAATGTATTTTTAATTCCTTTTAGCTCGAAACATCAATAGATATATTATCTTATTACATTTGTACAGTACTCCTGAAACTTTTAGCCTCGAAGAAACTTATGTAATTATTTTTTAATCCATTATCAGCTGTTCACAGTTCTTAACTTTTCAATATTCTATAATTATAATATTTTCAAAGAATATATAATAATTCAAAACCATTCATATCTACGAAAGATCCTGCTACTTTAACCACATTTTCAGACTATCTTCAGCATCTTACCCAAAGACTTATTACAAAACTTCAGTTACACAACATGAACAAATTTACAAACCGGAATTCACTCATGGTCTATTAGGACCTGGCTTTACACGGATTACAGAAACCCCAGAGGCCCAGAGTGAATCTAATTTAGCTATAATACAATTTGTTAGGGGTGAAGTAATGTCTCCGGCACAAGCGGGAAGCGATAAAAGCGAAATCGGTGAACATCGCTTACGGGACACAGGTGAACAATTATCTACATCGTAGTCAAATTAGACTTTTTTACATATTATTAATATTAGCATGAGTACATATACAAAGAGACAAGTCAAAGGCAAGGATTATTAAATTTTTCTTACCATTCTCAAGGCCCCGTTTGTGACGTAATGCATATATTCTACTAACTAATATACTACTAATATTATAAATGTGAAAATTCTGAAAACTTGGCGAGGACACCGTGTGGTTTTAGTCGGTACGATTCTGACACACCCGGCAGGGAGACAAACGAGCAGCCGAGAGCATCTAATAAATATTGTGTATACCATCCCACAAATGAGAGCGGTATTCCACACAGGAACGAATTTGTGTCGTATAGAGAAGATACCACTGCTCCGGATTGAAAGACGTCTCACCTTGTTCAGAAGTATGTTTTTTTATCCCTGTATCCCATGGGAAGCGGGAACGTGATTGAAATTCCACGCGGGCGGAGCCGTACGCTACAACTTGTCAGGATATAAAGTTATTATTGTTTTTAATACATAATATAAATAAATAATATAATATAAGTATTCTACGACATTCTGCACTGCGGTTTCTAGACCCAAAGTACGCATAAATAAAATAAATAAATAAATAAATATTCTACGACATTCTACACAGCGCATAGTTTAACTAGTTTGTGTTATGGGTGCCAGAATGCGGATAAACATACTTATATACTTTTTTTTTGTAAATACATACATTTTATAGATGGAATCATCCAGACCAATGGAAATAGACACATTCATGCATACAAATATTTGCACTGAGCAGGAATTAAACCCGCACCCCCTGTCGTAGCAGTCGAATGCACTACCGCTACGGTACAGAGGCCTATTTCTAATGGTGAAACCACACTTCGCTATGTGTTAGTCATTATTCGCCTTTACTTTGTCTTTATACTGAATAAACTAAACAAAATACAATAACAATAATTGTATTCCAGATCTCGGAAGTTAAATAGATGTATACTAATTGTTGAAACGCAACTATAAATTAAAAAATGATTCTTGGTTGTAACAGAGTCTCGCTGAATATAATTTAGCCCACTCTCCTTTCATTAACAATCTTAAATAATCAATTTATCTTGTAAAAGTACACGATAGCTAATCCAATTCTATTCGTTAATTTATTTATGAAATATTAATTTATCTTTAGTTTCTTATTCAATTTAATATCTCGCATAAAGTATTACTCGATTGTTCCTTTTCATCTTTGTTTGAGTTTTGACACTGTGTATATTGGGCCAGGTCCATTCAGCCGTTAGAGCTTGATTGAGTAACAAACAAATAAACATCTTCACAAGCTTTCTCATTTATGATATTTTGATGCCCTCTGTTGCGTAGCGGTAGTACATTCGACTGCTACGACAGGGGGCGCGGGTTCGATTCCCGCTCAGTGCAAATATTTGTATGCATGAATATATCAATTTGCATTGGTCTGGGTGTTTCTATGTATAATATGTATGTATTAACAAAAATAAAGACTCGCCCATAAAGGGTTCCGTAGTAGCAAGTAAATTTTTTATTATTGAGTTGATTGAATGAAGGGAAAATGCGGTTTACGATTTATGACGTATTAAAAAATAACTACTTACTAGATCTCGTTCAAACCAATTTTCTGTGGAAGTTTACATGGTAATGTACATCATATATTTTTTTTAGTTTTATCATTCTCTTATTTTAGAAGTTACAGGAGGGGCGACACATTTTACCATTTTGGAAGTATCTCTTGCGCAAACTAATCAGTTTAGAAAAAAATTATATTAGAAACCTCAATATTATTTTTGCAGCCCTATCCATAGATCACACACGTATGGGTTTGATGAAAAACAATATTTTGAGTTTCAGTTCTAAGTATGGGGGGAACCCCCAAAAATTTATTGTTTTTTGTTTCTATTTTTGTGTGAAAATCTTAATGCGGTTCACAGAATACATCTACTTACCAAGTTTCAAACAGCATATTTCTTATAGTTTCGGAAAAAAGTGGCTGTGGCATACGGACGAACAGACAAACAGACATGACCAATCTATAAGGGTTCCGTTTTATTTTGCAACGGTACCCTAAAAATAGTATATAAGTATGTTAATCCGCATTCTGGAACCCTTAACACAAAAGATAGTTAAACTATGCTTACTTTGGGTCTAGAAAGCGCTGTGTAGAATGTCATAGAGTATTTATTTTATTAGGAAGTAAAATTGCTTAAAGTTTAAAATGCATAACCTATTTCAAATTAGGACTTCCCAAACATCATTAGCGTGTACTACAGTAGTGTATTTTGAAAGATGATGAACCTAAAAAAAATAATTATGCAAGACTGGACATCAAAGATAAAATAGGGCGAAATAAGTCTCGTTATATCTCAACACTCGCAATTTGTTCACGAAGCATACCTAATTGTGTAAAGGAATACCGTCTCAACGGATTTGTATAAAGTCTCTATCCGATCTGGAGAATTAAGGTTTAAATGTTGGACAATTTAATGCAGGTAGTTAGACAATATAAAATGGATATATCATTGCTTCTGTTGTCCCTAAAATGTTAAATATCCTTTAGGAAGAGCCCACCGATTTAACGGGGCAAGCTTATCGTACTCGGAAGGAATACCATTACCTAGACCGCCGGGTGGGCAATTAATCATAGTCCTGCTATAGATATCCTTTGTTTACTAACATTGAACATTGATCATGACAAACTTAGTTTCTGATTAGTGTGAAATTAATACAGTCAATATCTAAAATACGTTACAATAGCTAACGGATTTTTGAAGCTATCATTTGGACCTACAATCAAAAAATGGTGTACATGTTGTTTGGATTGATAACATAGTTAGGTATTTATATTGGTTCGGATTTTCTATGTATGATGTGTATATGTATTTATATTTTATAAATTTAATGCATCTTATTATATTCATCTATATTTTAGAACTGATAGTACAAGCTACCTTTAGTTTACTCTTAGATAGCGCGAAGCGACTATGAAGGCGACGACCGCGGTTGCCCAAGTCGTGGAGCGGATCCGGGAGCTGGGTCTCGATGTGGCTCTGCATAAACCGAGGCTCTGTTCTTTCATGAGCCTTGTAGCGTGCCCCCTGAGGGATCCAGCCTCAAGTAGGAGGCGTTCCCATCGGCATTAAGCCCCAAATGAAATGTAGGTCGTGCTCGACGGCCTATAGGACTTCGGGGAACATGTCCATTATCTGGTACCGAAGGGGCCATCTCGAAACCGGAGATGGCCCTAGGTCAGCTAACGTTTGAGGGAAAGTTCTTATGGGTTACCTCGGTCACCTTACACCCCGGTTCTGAAGATCCGAGACGGCGTGCGCTTTTAGTGGGTTCAAGTTCGACATAATCACCCCACTGGCCGGTAGAAGCCTAGATAGTATAAAAGTCCCTAGAATAATTATATTTCAATGAATTACTACAAAAATCGTATTGTAGTTTGGTTTAAGTGACATAATTTTGTATTAAAAGTATATTTCATTTTACCCAAACCACTTTCAACATCGAGGAACTTAAGTCGGGTAAAACACCCCTAACCACAACATAATTTGCTTGTTACCTTCAAACACCAAAACTTTCACCCGTATATTAGAACTTCTTGTACTGGAATTACCTGAAACAAGATAAAGAAATTAATTATTTCAATTTGTTTGTTAATATTAAATAGTAAAATGTACTTTGCTGGAAAGTTCTTTATTACACTGTAAACTGCGGAAACAGAAGAAGTAATAGGACAATTGTCGTAAGTATTTTTATCACTTATGGGTTTTTAGTATTCCGTTGCCAAATGGCAAAAAAGATTCGTCATGTCTGTCTGTCTGTCCGTCCGTATGTCACAGCCACTTTTTCCGAAACTATAAGAACTATGGTATTGAAACTTGGTAAGTAGATGTATTCTGTGAACCGCATTAAGATTTTCACACAAAAATAATTTAAAAAAAAAAACAATAAATTTAGGGGGTTCTTTATACTTAGAACTGATACTCAAAAATATTTTTTTCATCACACCCATATGTATCTATGGATAGGTCATCAAAAATGATATTCGACTGCTACGACAGGGGGCGCGGGTTCGATTCCCGCTCAGTGCAAATATTTGTATGCATGAATATGTCTATTTGCATTGGTCTGGGTGTTTCTATGTATAATATGTATGTATTTACAAAAAAAAAGTATATCAGTATGTTTATCCGCATTCTGGAACCCATAACACAAGCTAGTTAAACTATGCTTACTTTGGGTCTAGAAAGCGCTGTGTAGAATGTCGTAGAATATTTATTTATTTATTTATTTAATATCATTTTTTTCTAAACTGAATAGTTTGCGCGAGACACTTCCAAAGTAGTAAAATGTGTTTCGAGTGAATAGGTTCCTTCTAGGCAAACGTGATCCATCGTGATGACGACCTCTGTGGCGTAGCGGTAGTGCGTTCGACTGCTAAGTCAGAGGAAGCGGGTTCGATTCCCACTCAGTGCAAATATGTATGTTTGCATTGGTCTGGGTGTTTCTATGTATAATATATATTTATTTACAAAAAAAAGTTTTTAAGTATGCTTATCCGCATTCTAGAACCCATATGACAAGCTCTGCTTAGCTTGGGTCTAGATGGCGTTGTGTACTTTGTCTTACAATATTTATTTATTATTATTTATTATCGTAGACCACATCGTCACTTACGAACAGGTGAGATAGAGGATCAAACGTGAGCCTATCATTCATAAAAAAAGAAAAGAATCTGTCCTGATTGTTATATATTTGGTCAGCTATTGATATGTTTCATAGATCTCTCTTAAATACGTCATTAAATATGTTCTGTACTGATAATGTCATATGATATACACCAGGTTATACCCATATCCACCATAATGGCCTCATGGTTTGCATTAACAACTACCATTAGTACAATAATATGAAATTCTTTGTATTAGTAATAGCCTGAATAGCAGTTTGGTAGTGCCAATATGGGAACAGTTTTACCATAGCTCTAAGGCAATAAGGAAAATTTGATTTGGTGTCAAAATCATGGGTAATATTTGGATAATTATTCTTCAGATGTTGGTACTACATAGGGTTGGCATTGATCGTCGGCCAATACCCAACGTGGCGGGAACACATCGCTCTCCGTACTCCTCTGCTTTCAGAGGAGACAGGATGAGCGATGCTGTTAGTGGTGAGATGGCCCAGGGTCAGCCGGGGTGCGAGAGATATGCTCTATGGGTAACCTTACACCCCGGCGTCTGAAGACCCGAGACGGCGTGCGGTTTTAGTCGGTGCAAGCCCGACATAACCGCCCCCGCTGGCCGGCGGGGGGGTATCCGAAGGGATTTCCACACGATAAAAAAAAAAAAAAAAAAAAAAAAAAAAAAAGGGTACTAAGGTACTGAGGTAATAAGTACTCTTAGATGATAAACTAGTGTCTTGATACCACCGATTGCATTTCTAGTGAAAACTAAACTGCTTAAGATTCTGAAGACCCAAATTTTATAGATAAAACTTTCAATTACATTTTTAAGCATTTTGTATGCTTACTTTTTTCTAAAGATTTAGATCGGAAAAAGATAACATCTAGGACGGGACTTGAACCCGCGACCTGAACCTGGTCTCTCGTCCTGGACGTGTCTAGGTGGCTCAGTTGGTCAGAGCATTCCCCCTGTGAGGAACTGGTCGCGGGTTCAAGTCCCGTTCTAGATGTTCTCTTTTTCCGATCTAAATCTTTTCAAAAAAGTAAGCATACAAAATGCTTAAGAATTTAATTGAATTAATTAGGCGGAGTCATCAAAAAAGAAAAAAAAAAACAATGTTTAAAAATGACTGTACAGTTATTCATTGTTTCCGTAGTTCGCAAGAATCACGGTAGATGGCTCCAACGTCGCCTTAAGACGTATATGATATATCGGAGAATTTCGAATATCTGGGACGTGTCTAGGTGGCTCAGTTGGTCAGAGCATTCCCCCTGTAAGGGACTGGTCGCGGGTTCAAGTCCCGTCCTAGATGTTCTCTTTTTCCGATCTAAATCTTTAGATAAAACTTTTCTAGAGGCAATCTTGGCACACAAAAACTGCTTCTATGAAGTCGAACGAATAAAATATATGAAAGATTTTTTTTTAGAAGGGATTAATATAAAGATACCTTTTTTTTCGTGCGGAAATCCCCTTGGACACTGCCAGCTGGCCAGCAGGGCTGGTTATGTCGGGCTTGAACTGACCAAAACTAAGATTAAGAATACCACATTATCCCCTCAAATTTTCCATTGGAATCTATTCCAGGAATAAAAAGTATCTAAGCCTGTACCAACTTTCAGCCAGATTCGTTCAGTTGTTTGAGCGTGATTGAGTAAGAAGCATTTAAATATCTTCACAAACTTTCATATTTTTTCTTTTTCTTTTTTTTATATTTAGGATACGTCAATTTGACTTCACCTCGCCAGTAAGCTGAAGGTAAAGTCTAAGGAAAGAGGGTCACCATTACAACACGTACCATGTTAACAATGGTGGCACTCAGCTTGACGGCGTCATCCGAAGAAGATTGTCGTCGCTTGACACACACCGGTTCCACTAGTGTTACAATTCCCCTGCCCGGCTATGCACTTGCTGACCCCTGAACGCAATCAAACCGAAATTGGATTACTATGGAGGGTTTTTCGCAATCGTGCACGGTGGTACCCACCCGGCCGAATTTTGTGACAAATTTGTGTCTTCAAATTTCTACCATCAGTATCATATCACATTTATGATATTGGTTTAGTAGAAGTAGGATAATAATTAATTTGTAATAATCTAAACGGTAATGAAATAACAAACTTTCATAAACTTATATATGAAATAGTTGAACTAACTTCAATATTGTTTTACAATATATATCGAATCTGAATATAATAATGATATATATTATATTCAGATTCGGCTTCACCCGCGTGGAATTTTCACCTCATTCCCGCAACCCATGGAAACTTATTTCAGGGATAAAATAGATAGAATACATTTTATTCCAGACTTATAATCTATCCCTGAACCGAATGTCAGTCAGATTCGTATAGCCGTTAGAGCGTGATTGAGTAACAAACATCCAGACATCTTCACGAACTGTTCCATTTTTAATATTAGTAAAAGTAGAAAGTAGGATTGTTCAAGGCTTAAATAGATTGTGGCACAAGTTTCAAGTAATATTCTTGATAACAATTGTTTGGAAATTATAGAAGGAAGCTATTATCTGTGTCATATGCCTATAGATAGGGACAGTCAACGACAAAAACTACTTAAGAAATTCTAAATTATTAATCACTTTAGCTCTTGGACATTTCATGAAATAATAAACAAATCATGAAGTATATTAAATTTGTCCTTGGGAGATTATAAAACTACATGTATATTCATTATAGGGTATTCATATCCCAATATTTAAGTGTTAGTCGCCTTTTGTCGTGGAGTGTGTACATATGATATTGTCACATTCAATGTTTCATCTACATATAATAAATACATGTCATTAATGATTTATGAAATTCATTCTCGATTAGTTTTGCATTTGGAGATTCTTAGTATCATATATAAATAACATAACATAACATAACATAAACTCACGCCTATATCCCCGAAGGGGTAGGCAGAGGTGCTAGCACCCACGTTTCGCCAGTTTATGTTTTAGGTCCCAATGTAATAGGTGGCGAGCCTATTGCCATTAACCGGGCACTTATAAACCTGCGGTAAATACACACATAACTTCGAAAAGCATCGAAAAGTCATTGGTGTGTGCCATGGTAATACCTGGGATCGAACCCGAGACCTCGTCTCAGCAGTCCTTTACCCATACCACTAGGCTACAAAGTAATATTATGAATATATACATATCTTCTAGTTTTCTTATAAATATTCTTAAAAAAGTGCATTCACCCTGATTCACCCATTATATGAACATTCAACGAACATTTTTGTTTCTAACTGTATATGCTTCGTCAGTAGTATTATAGGATGTACACCACAGTGACCTAAATTTCATTATAGAGAAATAATGGTACAGTCAACGACACAAGTTGATTAACCGTAAAACATTTACAAACAATTTTTAGGGCAAAAAACGGAACCCTTATAGATTCGTAATGTCTGTCTGTCTCCGTATGTCACAGCCACTTTTTTTCCGAAACCATAAGAACTATGCTATTGAAACTTGATAAGTAGATGTATTCTGTGAACAGCATTAAGATTTTCACACAAAAATAGAAAAAAAAACAATAAATTTTGAGGGTACCCCATACTTAGAACTGAAACTGAAACATAATTTTTTCATCGAACCCATACGTGTGCTATGGATAGGTAATCAAAAATGATATTGAGGTTTCTAGTATAATTTTTTTCTAAACTGAATAGTTTGCAAGAGAGACACTTCCAAAGTGGTAAAATGTGCCCCCCCCCCCTGTAACTTCTAAAATAAGAGAATGATAAAATTAAAACATATAATAAGATGTACATTACCATATAAACTTCCACCGAAAATTGGTTTGAACGAGATCTAGTTTTTTTAAGTCACAAATCGTAAACCACAATTTACCTTTCATTCATTCAACTCAAATATAAAAATTAAAAAACATGATTACGTTACTTGCTGCTATGGAACCCTTCATGGGCGAGTCCGACCCGCACTTGGCTGCTTTTTTTATGACATTATCGGAAGTTTACACGAATGTCACACATTGCATTAAAAATATTGTTGTACAGGTTCTATAGCAATTGATTTGATGCTTTTTTATAATTTACATTGAAACCGACGTTTCGGTTGCTTTTCAGCAGCCATGGTAAAAAGGTAAAAAGGTACGGGGCATTAGCAATCAAATTAAAAAATTGTTTTATTTCAACCTTTTTATATCGGAATACATATACCAATAATAGCTGTATAATTAATTTTATACTTCCCAGAGGACAAAGTTTCATGTTTTGTTTATTATTTTATGAAAGGTTTATTAGCTAAGGCGATAAATAAAGAGAATTTGCTAAGCTACTTTTGTGGTTGACTATACAAGTTTGAGTTTGTCAGTCTGTAAAAGACATCATGCTCAATGAAACTTATTCATTGCTCATTGGGCATGCATTGGCGTGGAGACTTACCATAAAGTCGTTCCGAAATTTAATCGGTATTACTTTTGATTGCAAACAAACACGAAAACGGTAAAAGAAGCAACTTTTATATAATTGACAAATTCATGAAATATCACCCTTTTTACTATTTTAATATAATCATGCCTGAATGTCATTACCGTATACAGGACATTTTTTCCTGACTTCGAGTTAGTATTGAGAAATTCTTTACAGAAAAACTCAATGACATTTTTTGGCCAAATCTAAAAGGAAAATATTTTAACATTACGTAACTTTACGCTTGTATCCTCGAAGGGGTAGCCTGAGGTATATTACACACCCACGATTCGCCAGTTATGTTTAGGTCCCAATTTAGGGCGAGCCTATTGCCATCTACCGGGCACATTACTAAGCGAGTGATAATCAACATTTTTAATACACACAACTACGCAAAGTCAAAGGTGTGTGCCCGTGGCGATTGGGCGAGTGGGGATCGAACTCGAGACCTCGTCTCGGCAGTCCGCTACGTACACCACTGGGCTATCGCCGCTTTTTTATTTTAGAGCACTATATTATTTCTTAGAAAAATCAAAATCTGAACAAAAACAAAGTACACTGTACTTACTTTTAAGCTTTCGCATTCCATGATATATAATAATGTTAACGGGAGTTAATTAAAGCGATTATGATACAGGTATATACATACCTTTAAATTGCTTAAACCAAATAATTAGAAATAAATTGAAAACTAAATTTGTGCCATAATTATTCATTCAAATTGTTATAGATTATAAGTCTAATTAGTAGTAAACGTGGGTATTTATAAATATGCATTTTTTTAAATACATTTTTTTTACATGGGGCTATGTTACCAGCTATTTTTAAAATTCCACGAAGTTAATTAGTTAGTGAGTTAGTAAGAACATGGTAAAACATAATAATAATCTTGAAACTTTTGAACCGTTTTTATAAATAAAAAAAAAAATTTAAGAAGCCCCCGACATAACTAAAAAAAGAAAATCGGTCATCCGTTCGGGAGCTACGATGCCTCAGACAGAGACACACAAATACACGTCAAACTTATAACAACCCATCGTTTTTGTGTCGGGGGTTAAAAATTACAAATATAAATAATTGCATTTGTTGGATAAGCAATGTGTTCGACAATTTTTATTTTAGTATATAATTAGAGTAATAATCATTGTTTAGTTCTAAATCATTTGCTAGATGGCGTAGTTCAATTTATCGATTTTGTAGATTGCAGTGTTAAGTCTCCGGAAGTATTTTAAAGGGTTCGAGTTAATAAATTTAATTTATGCTCGCTGGGAATGTGTGTGTTTTATTAATATCTATTCCAACTGCGATTTTTGGGACTGCGGTCCAATCATAATATTTTTCATTTCAACAATATGTTTACCGGCAAAAATAATATCGGATTAGATATTTCAATCTAGTGGCCACTCAACTTTATAAAGAATGTTTTGTTACTAAAAAAATAAATTAAAATCAACTTCAAAAACCAAATTAAAAACCACTAAAACAGACACTGAAAAAATAACTGAATTACAAATGGAATACAAAAATACGAGATAGACTTTGCTGTTGAAGTCGGTACCCAGCCCGAAACAACGTAAAAAATTGAATGTCATTCAAGGCACCGACTAAAACAGAAGATGCGAATAAAGACGGTTGTTTCGGTAGAAGTAATGAGACAGTGTCGTTTACTAAAAGTATTCTTTGTAAGATCAGTGAATCTTTTTCAAGAGAGAATGGTTGTTTAAAATATAATTTTTCACTCTATACTAATATCATGAAGAGAAAGGCCAAATTTTATAAGTTTGCTTATATAATTAGCGTAATCTTCGGAACCACTGCACTTTTTGGAATAAGCCTTACACCATTTGAAAGGTAAATTATTCCTGATGAACATAGAGTATAATATAAATTATTTGTAAATTACGATGGCTTGTGATTAAAAAACTCATATAAATCGAAGTAATGACGGGTTGCTTGTTGGTAATAAACTCACAACACGACTGTTAGGCAATGGTTATCATTACTGTAGATGTTAGCAACTACAAAGGTACCACCACTCATACGTTGACGTTCCATTCAAGAGGTTGTATCAGTAAACGATAGACGAACAAATTCAATGGTTGATACAACAGAATCTAACTTTATGTTAGTAGAACTTAATACAGCTTGGAACTAAATTAATCTAAAAATCTTTTTAAAAAGTAAATTGAGGCCTGGATGAGCTTTACGATTTATATCAGTGCCCGCTAAATTAAATTTATGATCACATCTTGTATCGTAAAACCTTTTTAACGCGCATAATGAATACTAAATTCATTTATGTTTCGTAAAATGTTTCCCTATATTAAGTCACTTGATACTAAGATTGCTTTAATTTGAAATTATCTTAAGTTAACATGAACTCAATTATGATAAAACAAATTTGAACAGTTCAATTGAATGTCGATATACCCATTTTATTGACAGAATGAATAGTGGAAAATTCATTATGAAAAATCTTATATAATAATATTAAATAATATAAGAAAATCTTTGAGACTTTGAAATCTTTATCACTAAGATCCAATTCAGCTTGATTTTTGAAAGATTTTGGATTGAAATTTAATATATAGTTGCACATTCAGTAGTACTAAATATCTGTCAACCTACAACCTCCAATTAAGAAAATTGGCAGAATAACTAAATAATTCCAAGCAATATTGAAATAACAGGAATATTCTTAAAGTGTCTTCTAAATGTTTTATTTATTTTCTAGTGTCTTAAGAAGACCCCTTACGTTTCTATTTTCATTGATTCATTAAAATTGTTAAAAGGGTTTTTAACAATGTTTTTCTAAAATAAAAAGGAACGATCTAATCTACATTTTTTCTTTTCGCATTTAATAAAACTTTTCTTAGTTAGCTCTAGTAGTTTAAAGAGTCTAACGAATGTTATGAATATTTATTAATATTTAATTTTGAATTCATATTCAGTTTCAGTACAGCCACTTATCGCATAAAACGCTTTAAATTCCTTCATGATAAACATACAATATCTTTAAGGTTAGTTTGAAAACTTGAAAGTGGCAATAATGTGTGTTTATGCATACTAAGAGAGGGTCAGCAGAAGTGTATAGATAAAAACCCACACTTCGTAAGCTGTTTCCAGCCCCCGTGTAATAGGGCAGGCATGTTCATTCGATAATTATTCTTATACGATCTAATTAGAATAATTACTGACAATAAAATTAATGTTTAGGATATTGCCTCAAATAAAAACAAACCAATTTGAGTGAATTTATCTTAATATTAACTTTGGACTTTGGATTTAAATTTGGACTGCTGAGACGAGGTCTCGGGTTCGATCCCAGGTTTTACCATGGCACACACCAATGCCTTTTCGATGCTTTTCGAAGTTATGTGTGTATTTATCGCAGGTTTATAAGTGCCCGGTTAGTTACATTGGGACCTAAACATAAACTCGCGAAATGTGGGTGCTAGCACCTCTGCCTACCCCTTCGGGGATATAGGCGTGAGTTTATGTTATGTTATGTTACGAGGGTCAAACTGAAAGTTCTTAGAACTGGCCACTTATAAACAATATAATAAAAAAATAATTCTAAAATTTGAAAATAGAACTTTTGCCAATATTACTGAGTATAATATATTTCATTCATTTATCATTTGTTTTACGATTTGGCGGCAAATTGAAAATTGTCTGTGTCACGTTAACATGAATTTAACACGAGAAAATTTTCGTGCAATGATTTTTTATGACTTTCGATGTCATTTAAGTCAACAAGAAAGTTATGATAGACTACGATTGGCCTTTCACGATGAAGCCCCATCTCGTGCGACTGTTTACAACTGGTTTAATGAGTTTAAACGTGGTCGCTCTAATCTCACTGATGATTTACGTGAGGGACGGCCTTCTACGGCGACGACTGAAAATAACATCTGTGTTGTGCGGCGTATGATAGAGACTGACAAAAGAGTGACCTATCAGCAGATTCGGACAAGCTTAGGCATCGGTATGAGTCAAGTGCATAAAATCCTCCACGAACATTTAGCGGTCAGGAAGCTTTGCGCCCGGTGGATACCTCATAATTTGACTGAGGCTCAAAAACTCCATCGTGTGGATTGGTGCCGTAAAATGATTGAAAGATTTAACGGAGGTGACTCTAATGCTGTGTTCGACATACTAACAGGTGACGAAAGCTGGATTTACTGTTATGATCCTGAAACCAAAAGACAATCTGCTCAGTGGGTGTTTCCTTTCGAGGAGTTGCCAACTAAAGTGAAGAGAGATCGAAGTGCGGGAAAAAAAATGGTGGCCTCGTTCTTTGGAAGGATAGGTCATTTCGTAACAATTGTGTTAGAGGATCAAAAAACAGTTTCTGCAGAATGGTACACTACCAATTGTTTGCCACTTGTCTTGGAAAAAGTTCGAGAGAAACGACCTCGCAGTAGGATCCTCCTTCACCACGACAACGCCTCGTCGCA
This sequence comes from Cybosia mesomella, assembly GCA_946251805.1. Lineage (NCBI taxonomy): Eukaryota > Metazoa > Arthropoda > Insecta > Lepidoptera > Erebidae > Cybosia > Cybosia mesomella. The sequence goes on along the minus strand of OX276402.1, from coordinate 4,300,919 downwards.
CACCGCCAAGCGAACGATCGACTATTTGGCGACATCAAACGTTGAATTACTGGGTCACCCGCCGTATAGCCCCGACCTCGCGCCTTGTGATTTTTATTTATTTCCAAAAATTAAAGAAAACTTAAAGGAAAGCGGTTTATGAATGCTGAAGAAGCGGTGGCTGCGTATCGCGATGCCATTGAAGAGACCCCTAAGGACGAGTGGGCAAAGTGCTTTTCCCAGTGGTTCCATCGCATGCAGCGGTGTATTGACGTGAATGGACAATATTTTGAAAAGATATAATAAAACTAATAACTGGCTAATGTAATCAGTTTTTGATTTTCTAAGAACTTTCAGTTTGACCCTCGTATTAACTATTTCTTAGGATAATTTAATGCTAACAAAAATTATTTTAGTTTCAGGGCATTTAAAAACGATTTGTTTACTGTATTGAGTAGATAAATAAAAAAGTACACATGTCCCATTTTATGGGTCGTGTACTTATTTACAACTTTAGTAGTATAAAACAATCCAGTAGACAGAATAACCCTTTTAGCTTTCATTGATAGAAATAATAGAATGTTTTCGACAGCACTTTAATGTCAGGGACCCCGCTGGCACGCGGGGGGGTATCCGAAGGGATTTCCGCACGAAAAAAAAAAAAAAAAAAGGGACATAAAGCAAAAGCTTCGACCATTTAAATTTCCAGACCACCAACTATGAATTACGGCTAGACCGATCCGCGATGGTACCACGATGTATTCGTAGTGCGCTTTGGTATTTTTCATAAAACCATGATTATACAATACGGATGTTTTTGGGTCCCCAGGGCCCAAGTCAACCTCACCAGCCGGAACATCTGCTGGTTGACGGACAAGGCTCAGGCGCAGGTTTTCGTCCCGAGGTTGGGAGGTCAGATAGTAGTTGCTCACATAAAAGCTGTATAAGTTAAAACAAAACGAAGAGAAGAAGAAAGCGGACTTCGGAATAACGCTAAGCTGGATGTTGATGATTGATTATACAACCAGCAACCGCAGAGTAGCACACATTCATAACAAATATAAGCTTTGAAATAAAACTATTTTTAACGGATTCTATCGCGGTTTATTTGATGTTATTTTATATTTTACATTGAACCCGACGTTTCGGTTGCTTTTGCTATTGTAATTAAAAAACATCCTAATTTTAATAGAGAAGATGGTTGGAATGTACCACCAGCTTGGGACCCAGTCATTCACTTAATTAATTCCAAGAAAAAACAAAATACAACAAGACTTCATGACACTGTGAGCTCATTCTGCGTAAATAGTAACACCAACAATTCAACATAGTTCGGGTACTTTGAGATAACTTTCACTTCAAACTTCAAGACAACAACCATCTTTAGTCTCTCCGTGACCATGGCTGCTGAAAAGCAACCGAAACGTCGGGTTCAATGTAAAATATAAAATAACATCAAATAAACCGCGATAGAATCCGTTAAAAATAGTTTTATTTCAATGTGTAACATTCGCGTAAACTTCCGACAATATCAAATATAAGCTTACAAAGTCCTTATTATTATGAAATCCTTGCTATTTTATTTATTTGTATAGATTGTTATTATAACTTTAAACAAATTAGTATTTACGACAGATCTTGAATACGTGGTTCCGTAGAATTTGCATTGCTTCCTGCGAGTTGACGTTCCTACTAATTTTTAGACTTTCGCATTCCATGATATACAACATACACACAAACAGGCTGACTCCGACAGCCAGCCTATGACCACGACAAGTGTAACCTGGTCGAAACGTCAAGCGATCCAAATACCTTTTTTTTTTTATCGTGCGGAAATCCCTTCGGATACCCCCCCACCGACCAGCGGGGGCGGTTATGTCGGGCTTGAACCGACTAAAACCGCACGCCGTCTCGGGTCTACAGACGCCGGGGTGTAAGGTTACCCATAGAGCATATCCCTCGCACTCCGACTATACATGATCGCTTTAATTCCTGTGAATATTATTAGAGTTGACCTTCCATGCTAGGGGAATATTCTACTATTTGAACTATTAGTTTAATTAAATTTCAAGATATCCCAAATGTATCGAGACATTTGGGATACCTTTTTTTTCGTGTGGAAATCCCTTCATATACCCCCACCCCTACCGCCAGACAGCGGGCTTGAACCGACTATTACTAGACTATTAAGCCGGGGTGTAAGGTTGCCCATAAAGCATTTCCCTCGCACCCCGACTGACCCTGAACCATCTCCGGTTTCGAGATGGCCCCAACATTTGGGATACCTCGAAATTTAATTTTTGTTATATGCATAGTCATTACAACCAACAATTTTCAAGTAATTTGAGTTTACAATGCACTTGAAGAAGGAGGCAATAACTACGTGCTTTTTACCATGTACTGAGAAACGCTAACATAAGTATTAATATACAAATAAAATCCGATAATTTGAGAATTTATCCAAACGTTTGTGTTTTAAAAATATCCAAAGAAAATATTATTTCAGATATTAGGACAAAACTAGTAAAACATAGGGTTGAGAATCATAACTTTCACGAATGACGTCATATAATAAAATCATCTATCTTCCTAATAGATGAACACAAACTAGACATCAAATTTTCCAAACGATTTACACTGTCGTCTACACTTGAAACTTGTACAAAACTATATATTAGCTCTTTGTGCTCGTGAAGAACGTTGATAAAAAAACTTTGTCCGAAACGAACTTCACTTCACTCGCAATAGAAAGAATTTATTTGATGGAACCTTTAAGCGAGAACGAGACGGAAAAAAATAGTTTGGTATATTTTGAAAGGAAAATTATGTCAGCATGAGTGAGATAAGAGCACAGTTTCCCTCTAAAAAGGACCTTCGTATCATAAATATTTTGCATTTGGTCTTATTAAATTCTGGGTGGCTGTATTAATAATAATATGTAAAATATGAAATATACAATGCAGCGCTTAAATTACATTATATTATCAGCTTTACCCTTGAAATGTGGTGAGATTTTTCTGCTTCGTAATGAAAATATCCTCACCCTGCGTTAGGTAAATACGCCTGGCAAGCTAGGGTTCAATGACTGATATTTGAATTCTGTATAATTATAACCTCTGTAATCAGAGTGCACAATTTCATAGCACGATGCAGGATCGGCAATTTTCAAGTAGTTCGTCTTGCCCTTGTACGGTGACGAGATGACATATTTCCTTAATGGATGAAATAAATTCAGTTTCAATCGACTTTAAAAAGTTAATTTTAAAGAATATTGATGAACCGATGGCTACATCGGTCACATACCTCCATTTTGCGTAAATGCTGAGTATTAAAATAAATTCTTACGAAAACATTCTTTAAATTTTATACCCCATACTAATCCCAATTTTACGAGCACCTAAAACTATTTATTCCTGTCACGGATATCTTAAACGACAACCAATTTTTAAAGCCCATCACGCCTAAAGACAGTAAATCATTAAATAGGATGTCACCTACAAACCTTCACCCTTTTCAATCAGATCAATGACAGTATTTCTTCTATATCATTTTTTGTTTGCTCCAGCTAAATAATTGTTAAACCCAAATCTGGAATAATATCCACTAGACCTGGTATATATCTGGATCTCCGTGATCGGGGCCTGAAGACGGTTCTCCTCAGCATTACCCTTATTCGTGGTCTCAAAATATTCGTCATGTCTTGTATGTAATTGAGTAAACTACACTAAAACTTAGCTGTAATAGGATAATGGTTTCTGCAGCCTATGTGTGTACGTACGTAGCACTTGAGAAACTGATACCAATTTTATTGAATGAGCTGTCGATCACTTCATTAAAATTAAAACGGTTGCGTTATAGTATTGTTTGACTGCGATATCACTACAAAGGGTAATTTCACATTTAACCAGTACTTTTTCCGCTTGTAAATATTGTTTCGACATTCGACCGGTTTTTTTTCCAAGGGTGAAGTACTTCCCGAGCTATCCGTCATCTCCTATGTCTAAAATGTTTCCCAGTAATGCGATTATTAGATAAAAAGATAAAATTTGATAGGTAAAGTTATTTGTATTTTTGTAAATTGGTTTCAGCAATTTTTCATAAACATGCGAAGGTAACAACATATCCATAGGACTACCAATTCCTACGTGTCATGCTCACAAGCTCAATTTTAAAAAATCGGCTGTCTGGTTCAGAATGCAAAATATTTTCGCTTGAAATACCTAGTGCATATTCTTAGAATGGACGTACTGTACAAAATTTGTTTTTAAGATTATGGTTAAAGGTTAGTTTTTAAAAACATATTTGAATTTAAAACAAAGTCAAACTAAAATATCATTAGTACATACCAAGGCAAGATCATTTTGTTCATTTTATTTTTCGATTCATGCATCTCACTAGATCTGGTTGTAACATTTTATAAACATAACATAACATAACTTCACGCCTGTATCCCCGAAGGGATAGGCAGAGGTGTATTACACACCCACGTTTCGCCAGTTATGTTAAGGTCCCAATGTAATAGGGGGCGAGCCTATTGCCATCAACCGGGCACATTATTAAGCGAGCGATAATTAACATTTATTAATGCACACATAACTACGAAAAGTCAGAGGTGTGTGCCCGGGGCGACTGGGGATCGAACTCGAGACCTCGTCTCAGCAGTCCATTAACATTAACATATAACATTTTATAAGATGCAAGAAATAAAAAAACAATAAGTTATGTGTTACCATAATATTAAGATTGGCACTGATCTCTTTCCAATAACCAAAACATTGTTTCTGTATAACTATTACTATTTCAATTTATATTTCATTGTATATTAGGTATTTATTATATACCAATACAAGTTATATCGAATGTTATTTTGTCTTTAAGACATAGTTTTTGAATAAATTGTAAATACACGTTGTATAACACACTTGTGTAAAAGTGTTACATTCGTTGAAATTTTAAAATAATTGGTATGCTAACTAAATCTATTGAAAAAGTGTTTCGTCTCCATGTATTTTTCAAAACCACAATTTGTATATTTGACTGAAAGTTTTTACCTTATATACACTTTAATATTTAAGATACATCAAATACACAAAAGAGCGTGGTAAATATGATGAATTTCATCATATAAAAGAATCCATAATGTAGAGTTCCTCTGTTTTTGGATACAAACCACTTATCACTCAACGTGATTCATATATTAACCCCTTTTGAAGAGCGATGATAGTAACTTTATTTTATAACGCGTCGCAACGTTGTGAGTTTTGGCGTGATTACAGAGACACTTGACAGAGAACCTATTCAAAGTGTTACTCTGAAATTTCATAAAGTAAATCGTTCATCGATTTCAATTTGCTCTGAAGCAACATAGTATTACGGGGACTGTAGACAGAAGTGATTATCTATTCGTGGAATCGCTTCGAAGCGACTCCTTTTCTATTCACAACCAGTAGATCACGACACTTCAATGATTATAATGTTAATAACGTATATAATATATCTGAGATTTTAGAATATCTGGGAAGTGTCAAGGTTGCTCAGTTAAGTCAATGTTTTTTTTTAAATTGTAACACTATTCATTGATTCCGTAATTTGCAAGAATTACGGTAGATAGCTGCAGCGTTGCCCCGAAACGTATATAATATATCGGAGAGTTTCGAATATCTGGGACGTGTCTAGGTAGCTCAGTTTTTCAGAGTCCTATCTAGGATGAGACTTGTCCGAGAGTTCTCTCTTTCCTCTCTATAGATAGGTATCTATAGATATTAGATGATCTAAATCTTCAGACAATAATTATATTAAATTAAATTTCATCAATTTTTTGCAGTCACAATAATGATAATCTCAATTTCATACATTACTGAAAGTTCCACTAGCGATATAGCTAATAGGATATCAATTTGTCTAGAGGTCCTCATGAGCATTAGATAACTAGGATGAATGTATAGGATTCTATTAACATCTTCGGGGCCTAAACCAACCACACCTGCTTCACCTGCCGATCAATGGATGACGCTCTGGCGCAGGCTGTTCTCTTGGAGTTTAGAGGTCAAACGGCAGATGCTCTCGTAATAGCCGAAATAAGCCAAACATACAATGGAAAATAGATCCCAGGCCCTGATGCATAAGTCTCAGATGGAATCATCACTAAGATGATAATGATGATAATTTAATAACTAAGATTTTTAGGGTTCCGTTGTCAAATGGCAAAAAACGGAACCCTTATAGATTCGACATGTCTGTCTGTCTGTCCTTCCGTATGTCACAGCCTGCTGCTGCAATATGCTGTTGAAACTTGGTAAGTACATATATTCTGTGAACCGCATTAAGATTTTCACACAAAAATAGAAAAAAAACAAGAAATTTTGGGGGCAATAAACTTAGAACTGAAACTCAATTTTTTTTTTATCAAACCCATACTTCTATGGATAGGTTTCTAATATAATTTTTCTCTAAATTGAATAGTTTGCGCTATATAGTTTTTTTTAATACGTCATAAATCGAAAAACGCAAAACCTTTCATTCAATCAATTCAAGTGTAAAATTAAAAAAAACGCATTATTATGTTACTTGCTGCTACGGAACCCTTCATGGGCGAGTCCGACTCGCAGTTGGCTGCTTTTTTTTATTGAGTACTAGTTACCGAAATTGTTAGTATCCCCGTTTCCCCTTCAGCTAAGCTGTCGATCGGAAGCCCAAGCAACCCCTATTTTTGTTCAAATTTTCATCAATCTTTTTCACAATCGTGTATGAAATGGATCCTTTTCCAAAATCCGCGTCAGCCCTTAGAACAGTACTTGACCCAAATCTAAACTATCTGTTTGTCAATATTTTTTGATTAGAAAAGTCTCGGGACTGGTCGTTGGTTTACAAACTTATATCGTGGCAAAAGTTTGGTATCGTCATCGATTTTCCGCAAAACGTCTCTGTTTTGGCAATATTGTATGAAAACATACGACTTTGTAATTTATTTTAGCTAACATAAGAGTGAAGATTATAAAAAAATACTAGATAATATAATATATGCTATTATATCTTTTGCGGTACCTTTTTTTTTTTTCGTGCGTAAATCCCTTCGGATACCCCCCGCCGGCCAGCGGGGGCGGTTATGTCGGGCTTGAACCGACTAAAACCGCACGCCGTCTCGGGTCTGCAGACGCCGGGGTGTAAGGTTGCCCATAGAGCATATCCCTCGCACCTCGACTGACCCTGTGCCATCTCCGGTTTCGCGATGGCCCCCTCGGGTTTGGGAACCACGGAGTCCCCGTCTTGTCCCGGTTTGGGGGAGGGGCGCTAGTCGCTCCACCGTCCCGGCCTGCTTCTGCCGGGGTGACAGGCGGCCTCACCTGCCACCCCCAGGCCTGCGCTCATGGAGGACGGAGGTCGTTGAGCGACCTCCGGCGCCTGAGTCGCTTGCGACGCGCGGCGAGCATGTTGCGGGCTCGGCAGGCCGGGAGAGTTCTGAACCTCTCCCGGGCGCGCTCCGCCATCTCCTTCGCGAGCATCATATGCTCGCAGAAGGAGGTGGCGGCGGCCCACGCGCTCGCGCTCCGCACCATTGCCGCAATCATGCTGCCGAGCGAGAGGACTCTTATTGGTTTTAAGCGTACTCATATCTACAATACAATTTTAGTTAACAATTTCATATGGTCGAAACTATTTTAAAATTTAATAAGTAAACTAACAAAGTTCGACGTTTATTTATTAATTTATTTTATACTTTATTGTACGCCAATTCAATTGAATTACATAGATCCATTAGTAATACGTTAAATATCTTTTATGAAAGTTATGACAAATATACTTTAAATACATAAACTAAAACACGGTTCAAAATTGTAATATTTCAATCCAATTGTCAACAAATAAAATATGTAATGTTTAGAATGCATGAGTCTAAAAATAATTTTCTAAAAACAAAATAATTTATATGGAACTCACCAAAAAATTATATTATTCATGCTTCATTGTTGTATAATAAACACATATATATAAGTAGGTACTTTGGTAATAAACATAAAAGGATAGGTCTGTACAAAGGCGAGTTTAACCCGCTGTTGTGTAAACCTAACCGTCTCTTTTTCTTCGCACCACTGAGGAATTCAACTAATAAGTTCCATTCTCTGTTGAAATAAAATATTATTTGATCCTTTGGAATATAGGGTAGGCAAAATTATGAATATAGAATTTTTTTTAGATTATTTGCAATCAAATATAGGACCAAAAGCATAGGTAGTTGGTGACATTATGGCTATTCCGATCTATAAAATATTACAACCTAAATATTATACCTTCCATTTACCCCTACGTGTAGGTGAGAATGTATATAAATAAAACTAGATTATAGACGTGATTAGACTCTGTAAATCCAGGACTAATACATTTATGTTTAGTAGTACAGAGCACTAGTAGATTTAACCAAGGCAAAGTGAGCCGTTGTAATAATACCAGTTCACTTTGGTTGGGTGAGATGCTGCAAGTCAAATATTTCTACTCAGCACCAGGGCTCTAACATAGTTACATAAGAAATTCTAAGTACACTGCTAAATTTGTCCACTTTGTCAAAATTATCGTTTATTTACTGGTTGCATTCTGCTACCGTATGCTCCCACAAATTCCCACCTTTGTGACATCGAATACTAGCCTGACGATATTCGGCATTTAATGTATACGATGGTTATTTCCGCATGTTATGCAGTCTGCCGACTCTTGGCTACTGGAGCGTGCAATCTCTTTGACTTTATCGTCCATTAATTGGCTGCGAAAAGGAAATATTCTGCATCTGAAATTACTTTCTCGAGAAAAATTAGCTTCGGATGTGTCCAGAATATTAAGTGTTTTAATTAAGGAAGACTATTTATTGCTTTGTGCATGGCTGTATTCTCCTTTGTCATTTTCTTGAACATTGTTTTATGTTTTTTATGTATATATATTCAGCAATTGGTATTTAATTCTATTCATTGGGATGCAAAATGCGAACGCGTCTATTAATTAATTAATTACAAATTATAAATAAATATTCTACGACATTTTACACAGCGCTTTCTAGACCCAAAGTAAGCATAGTTTAACTAGTTTGTGTTATGAGTTCTAGAATGCGGATAAACATACTTATATACTTTTTTTTTATAAATACATACATATTATATATAGATACACCCAGACCAATGCAAATAGACATATTCATCATACAAATATTTCCACTGAGTGAGAATCAAACCCGCGCCCCATGTCGTAGCACTCTCAAATATTTCCTTATAAACCATTAGTTATGCTTACTTTGGGTTGTACATTACCATGTAAACTTCCACTGAAAATTAATTTGAACGAGATCTAGACAGTAAGTACTTTTTTTTTAATACGTCATATAGGCTATCAGGTGGTCAGACTCCGTGGCCACTACACTGATACCTATTTTGTTGAACACTTACAGTTCACACGGGAATCGAACCCGCTACCAACTACTGTGTCCACGCTTTATATAAGTGTGGGATAACTGAGGGATTACCAGGGTCACGGCGCTAGTCCGACAGAAACACTTTGCTTGAATAATACACTTGTTTACTACACGAAATTCCCAATACAATAATATTTGGTATGAAATATATATTTTTAGTAAGACAATAAAATATTCCCCAAATTACGTTTCGTGACAACCTAGCGCTCTGTCGAACCACTGCGCAGCAACTGATTGACTCGACTCTCATGCGATCTAACTTGCACACACACACATACATACAGCGCACACATCTGTGTCCCTACAGTCATAAATCGTTAACCACAATTTACCTTTCATTCAAACATCTCAAATATAAACACTTTACTTGCTGCTACTGAACCCTACATGGGCGAGTCTGACTCGCACTTAGCCGGTTTTTACTTTTACCTTGAACAAAGCACCTGGTTGATGGTAATACGCTCGCATTCTATTACGTGGCCAAGATGTCTATAGAAAAGTGAAAAGTGAAAAGAAAAGTGAAAAGTGTTAAGTGAAACTTAGCACTTTTCTCAGTGACACACAGTGAAACTTTTCTCCACCTATTGAGGAAAGCCTGCGCCAGAGCCTCGTCGGTCAATTAGCAGGTGTGTCAACTTGCAGGTGAGGTTGGTTTTGCTATGAAGGTCTTGGTAGGACCCCAAACACTTCGTGGCACTAAAACATGATGCCTATATATTTTGTTTAATAAGCAATGGTAGTGGTAGTAGTTTCCGGGAGACAACGCCGCAGTGCCAGCACTGCGGGGATCCTGTCGAAGACACGGCGCTCCACACGATGGTGGAGTGCCCTGCGTGGGCGAGTCAACGCCGGGATCTCGTTGCGGTCCAGGGCGTGAACGTTCTCTCGTTGGAGACCATAGTGAGGGCCGTGGTCTCCGACGGGAGCAAGTAGCACGCCGCCACCTCTTTCTGCGAGCAGGTAATGCGCGCGAAAGAGACGGCGGAGAGGTAGCGGGAGAGAACCCTGCCCCCCGAGTTCCGCAGTCTGCAGCGAGGACGCCGCAGACTCGTCTACGCCCGGGACTACCGACCTCCATGATCGGGGCCTGAGGACGTAATGGCAGTTGGCCGACTCGCCGTCCTTACAGAAGCAGGCCGTGGCGGGGCACACGCCTGCCTCACTGACGCGGGATAAAACCTGAGCCCACAAGGCGAGGCCGGTAACCCTAGAGTTATTCTTTCGAGGGCTTACCCGGGGTGCCCGGCTATGGACACTTTGGCAGGACACCATGCGGTTTTAATCGGTTCATGCATGACATAAACGCCCCCGCTGGCGGGCGGGGGGGTATCGGAAGGGATGTCCGCACGTAAAAAAAGAAAAATGGTAGTAGTTTTAGCTTGTCTATTTTACTTTAGAGTGGGTGGTACACCGGCGGGTGTGCATGAAAGGTTTAATCACAGTATAGGAAGCAGCGGTTATCCTTTCTAGGGCTTATCCGGGCTGCCCGGCAATGGACTCTTTGAGAGGACACAGTGTGGTTTTAGTCAGTCCGATTCCGACACGCCCACCTCATCATCGGCACCGATGGGGTGAAGCCCGTGGGGGTTTCTACACGCTAAAAAAAAAGAGTATTATTTTCTAGATTTTTTATTGCATTTACTATTGTAAAAATAAATTTCCATTTAATGATACTCGGCAGAAGCAGGCTCAGGGTGGCGGCGCTTTGTGTCTCCGCGTGCGCTTGTCTATAGGGGATTAGATTCCTTCGTCAGGCTCTCTGGGATATCCTTTCTAGGGCTCACCAGGTTCCCTGGCCACGCAGGCCGAACTGACGAAACACCGTGCGGTTTTAGTCAGTTCGACTCCGACACGCCCACCTCACCGTTAGCTCCGGTGAGGTGAAGCCCGAGGGGGTTTCCGCACGAAAAAAAAAAGATAACGATACTCGATAAACGATAAAAGCTAATGCTTTTACGAGCTTTAGATTTCTACGATGTCGTTGGTAACATCAAACGGTAATTAAAAACTTCAAAATTTTACTACGGAACATTAGCATTGTTTTAAGTATCTGCACCGGCAGGTTATGTACTTTAAACGAGAATAGAACACGTGATTATATTTTTGAGCCGTTTGGGGTTGAAACGTTGGGGACATGGGCCCAAGTGCCCGCTTTGTGTACAAAGATTTAACAAAGCGGCTGATCGACGCTACGCGTGACCAGAAGGCTGGTTATTATCTTGTACAGAGAATAAGCATTGCCATTCAACGTGGCAATGCTGCCTTCTGGGAACGTTACCGGTCGGTGACGATGTGGAGGAATTTCACGACGCATTATGCATCTAAATTTTTATTTTATTTTATTTAGTTTATTTTAGTAATAATAGTGTGTATGTAGTGTTAATTTAATTTAGTATTATTTTGAACTTGTAATTATTTTTTCACAATAAAATCATTAACTACATTTCTGATGATTTCTGAGAGTGCTGCAGTATGACTCTTCTTTTTCCTTCTTTTTCAGGTTTATGGGCCACAGTAATTTACTCGTATTGGCACCCACATATAATTGCAACTATATTTTTCAGTCCCACATTATAGGGAGTGAGTATATTGCCTTCTATCAAGCACCTTTCGATGGAGTTTATTTTCACTGTTGGATAAAGACTAGCCTATGTAGTGAAATAATCATTATCGAGGCTTTCGTCTTAGAACCTGTGGTCCGTTTACCTCTTCTCCTTGATCTGGCTTTTGTTTTTATTACGTGTGGAAACCCCCACGGGCTTCACCCCACCGGTGCCAGCGATGAGGTGAGTATGTCGGAATTGAACCGAGTAAAACCACACGGTGTCCTTCCCAAGCGCCCATTGCCAGGCACCCCGAGTACGCATTCGAAAGGATAACCCCAGGGTTCCCGACGGACTTCGGCCGCCGCCGTCAGGACCTAGCCTTTGGCTTGGCTTATTCAGCTTTTATGGGTGCGACTACCGTTTGAGCTCCCGACCTGGAATGGAAAGTTAACGCCAGATCTTCGTCCGTAAATCAACAGGTGTACCAGCTTACAGATGAGGTTGGCTTGGGAATTGGGATGTATAGTAGAATAAGTAACGCATTAAAATTCTTCATCATCATCATCATCATCATTTCAGCTGTAGGAAGTCCACTGCTAAACATAGGCCCCCCCCCATCGACTTCCATTTCGACCGGTCTGTAGCGGCCTGCATCCACTGAGTCCCCTTTTTTTATTTTTTTTTCGTGCGGAAATCCCTTCGGTTACCCCCCCGCGTGCCAGCGGGGGCGGTTATGTCGGGCTTGAACCGACTAAAACCGCACGCCGTCTCGGGTCTACAGACGCCGGGGTGTAAGGTTGCCCATAGAGCATATCCCTCGCACCCCGACTGACCCTGGGCCATCTCCGGTTTCGAGATGGCCCCCTCGGGTTTGGGAACCACGGTGTCCACGTCTTGCCCCGGTTTGGGGGAGGGGCGCTAGTCGCCCCACCGTCCCGGCCTGCTTCTGCTGGGGTGACAGGTGGCCTCACCCGCCACCCCCAGGCCTGCGCTCATGGAGGACCGTTACGAGGAGTCGTTAAGCGACCTCCGGCGCCTGAGTCGCCTGCGACGCGCGGCGGCGGCCCACGCGCTCGCGCTCCGCACCATTGCCGCAATCACGCTGCCGAGCGAGAGGACTCCCACCCCGATGGCTGCCACGAGGTCACGCCTCGGCGCCTCCCACACCGGGCAGTCCCATCCACCGAGTCCCTGCGCTCTTTGCTAGGTCGTCTGTCCACCTTGCTTGAGGCCTTTCTGCGCTGCGCTTGCCGTTACGTGGTCTCCACTCAAGAACCTTTCTTCAGATAAGATTTTTTTTGGTATCATTATATTCTATATTACAGCATTTAAGCGCCCAGCTCCTTGTCCATTCTATTATCGACTGTCAGCCAATACTCAACCTTACTGCTGAAAAACTAAAGTGTATATTCTATGACACGTTAGACAACAATGTAACTAAAACAATGAGAAAATGGCAATATCTGTACAATAGCAAAAGAATCTAGCACACCACTATAGGATCTAGATGTTATAAAAACTAACGGCGTACCTGTATTGAGAAATTGGATGCGTGGTGAATTTAAATTCGAATTTGATTCCTTTAGTGAGCATTATCTTTGTATTCACTAGCAGGAATATACATTTATATCAATTCGAGTATTTATATGAGAAAATTCAATTAATCTATAATATAAAAATGAATCGCTGAATGTGTTGCTAAGAGACAGAGAGAGAGAGAGAGATCTCAAGAGCAGCTGAACCGATTTCGCTAATTCTTTTTTATATTCCTTGAAGTACGAGGATGGTTCTTAAGGACAGAAAAATTTATAAAATTGCGAAGTATGCCACGGGCGAAGCCGCGGGGGACAGCTAGTTGTTAATATTTTTCAATCCCGGGAATAGGTTCCCATGGGTTGCGGGAATGGGATCAGTATTCTACGCGGTACATACATGGTGCTCACACACCTTACAGGCCAGGCGGAAAGCCACCACACGCAGAGAGCTGTTGTCCAACAGGGTGCCCAGGTGAGGCGACAGTATCGCCTGTAACCATATTCCAGTTTCAGGTTGCTTAAAACACACTTAAAAATGACACACCAACTGAGCTACCTAGACACGTCCTTGATATTCAAAATTCTCCGATATAATGTTCCCTTTTTCGAACTATATCTATTGAAAAAGTTAGGATACTAATTACTCTAAAATTTCATTGAATTACTTTTATATACGTACGATTTTAGACAATATCCAAATCAAAAAACATCTTTAAAAGCCAAAATGGTAAACTTCTTCTGACCAAAGAACAAACTTACGAACATTACAAAAACACTAACGAAATACTTAAATGCAGAACACCATACAATCACGCGGAAACCCAAAGACCCCACGACCCTCTAGTACAATTCCAAGGGAATGCACCTACCATAGAGGAAATAGAGATACAAATAAAAAAGAAATCATCTAAATCGGCTCCGGGCCCTGATGGGGTTCCATATATAGTGTATAAAAAATGTCCAACAGTTCGTAAACATCTCACAAATATATTCAGTAAAATCTGGTCAGAAAAGAACATACCAGTCGCATTTGGCGAAGCGGTTTTCGTTCTCATTCCAAAAAACATGAAGTGACCCATCCTAAAGATACTAGACCGATAGCACTAACACAATTTCAAAAATATTTTTCTCAATTCTACAAACAAAAATGTGTCATTTTATGGTTAACAATAGGTATGGGTGTGTGTTGGGTAACCTCCTCGAGTGTCGCTCCGATTCCGATCCCGCTGCAGTCCGGGGGGAACGGAATCGGAGCGGCCGGTACACCCTGGGCGGCGGTCAATGGCTTCCCCTTCACCCCTTCATAGGGTTGGCACAACGTGGCGGGAACACATCGCTCTCCGTACTCCTCTGCTTTCAGAGGAGACAGGATGAGCGATGCTGTTAGTGGTGAGATGGCCCAGGGTCAGCCGGGGTGCGAGGGATATGCTCTATGGGTAACCTTACACCCCGGCGTCTAAAGACCCGAGACGGCGTGCGGTTTTAGTCGGTGCAAGCCCGACATAACCGCCCCCGCTAGCCGGCGGGGGGGTATCCGAAGGGATTTCCGAACGATAAAAAAAAAAAAAAGGTATTTCGGACCAGAAAGGGTTTTTACCCGGCATTTCTGGCTGTCTGGAACACAATAGTCTGTTAGCGGAAAGCTTAAAAGATGCCAGAAAATACGAAAGACAGATAACGGTATGTTGGATAGACCTAGAAAATGCATTTGGAGCAATTCCACATTACCTTATGGTATACGCGTTGCAATGGTATAACTTTGCACCCGTGGTCATAGAGTTAATCGAGTCGTATTACTCGCAGCTAAAATTTGCCATCAGCTGCCAAGAAGTACACACAGGACCATTACGGTATAATGTGGGACTGTTTCAGGGATGCTGCTTGTCACCAATAGCATTTAACATAGTAATTAATATCTTAATTACCAAGTTAATACGTCACGAAAAGAAATGGGGTTATCGGTTTAAAGTAAATAACATATACTCAGAGTCCATCTTAGCTTTTGCTGACGATCTCGCAATACTGACGCGTGATCCAAAACAATGTCAGGAACTATTAAAGGAAGTCGATGAGTTCTGTTCGTGGACAAATGGATTGAGGACGAAGCCCAGTAAGTGTCACTGTCTGTGTCTGGGTAGACGGGACACCAAATTTACCTCCTACGACCCGGGACTCTTCATTGGGGGTAAACCAGTTTCCATAGTCGCTGAATCGATGCCATTTAAATTTCTTGGGAGAAAGATAGACTATAAAGGACGCACACCATCCTTAGATGAAGTTGTCGATACGTTTATAAATGACCTAAATAAGATAGATTAGCTACCACTAAACAATATCAAAAAAGCTTGGATATATGACAACTACTTAACATCACGTCTGACTTGGCCTTTTCTGGTGTATGAATTCGGTAAAACCTTACTGGCGAAAATAGATGCAATTGTCATAAAGTCGCTAAAATCGTGGCTTGGACTAGCGCACTCTGCTGATTCCTCTGCTCTATTTAGGGATCAAAATAATTTTGGGATGAAACTTAAGAAACCATCGGAGCTCTATAAACACCTTAGAGTTACCAAAGCCCACATCTTAGGTAAATCACAAGATGTCACAATCAGGGCACTCCCGAAAGATAATAACGCGTCCGAGCTTGAATCTAAACTCCTATTCCATAAACGATTTATGATAGGGGCCAACATGATGAACAGAGTGGGGTTGGGAGTACGAGAGCCAGAAAGGGACCAGGATATACTTAAGTCCTTTCTAAAACAAGACGAAAATGATAAATATCGAGTGCACGCGATGAATTTGGAAATCCAAAATGAATGGTTGACAATGGGAGAGTTCTGCATACCGATGGCCTTAAAGTGGCGTACCTTGATCTATGACTGGTCGCCGGCCCTGTTAAAATTCTATCTTAACGCCTTTCAGATGACCCTCCCAGACCAGAGTAATCTGGTAAGGTGGGGGAAGGCCACAGAAAAACAATGTTATACTTGTGGTGAGGCAATAGGGACGGCTAGACACATATTAGTAGGATGTAGGGTGCTTCTCGATAGAGGCCATTACTCAAGCCGCCACGATAAGGTGCTTATCATCATACGTGAAGCAATGAGTCTGGCAGTAGCTAGAGCCCAAAAAGGATTGACTACTAACAGACGTCATATCAACTTTGTGTCTGAAGGTTCATCCATAACATCCAGGAACAAACCTTATTCAATCTTAGATACTGCCCCAGATTGGACTCTCCTAATCGACACGTATGAAAAGCACTATAAAATTCCGGAGGATGTTGGGGTTTCGTCATCTAGACCTGACATATTCCTATATTCTAAGAGGTTAAAACATGTGGTTCTTGTGGAACTAACTGTACCGTGGGCAACAAATATACCGAAGGACCACACAATAAAGAAAAATAAATACTATGATCTCACAAACGAATTAAGTTAGTGGTTAGGCAGCGAGGGGAACTTGGGTAGTGAAGGTGAGTGTTGATGTACATCAACAAAAGGGGCCCCTTCTAAACCTACACTTGGGTCGCAAGTCCCAGGCACTGTCCCGAGTTCCCAACTTAGCAACGCGATGGACCCGGCACGCGCACGGAGAATCCATGGATTGCTAAGAATATCGGTCTTTTGGAAGGACCCAAATTAATCATCGGTGTAAAATAGTGGTAAAAAACTGGTGGTAGAAATTTGATGACACAAATTTGTCACAAAATTGGGCCGGGTGGGTACCACCGTGCACGATTGCGAAAAACCCTCCATAGTAATCCAATTTCGGTTTGATTGCGTTAAGGGGTCAGCAAGCGCATAGCCGGGCAGGGGGATTGTGGTCGCAGCACTAGTGGGACCGGTGGGTGTCATGCGGTGCTGCGACGACAATCCTCTTCTGATGAGGCCGTCAAGCTGAGTGCCACCATTGTTAACATGGTACGTGTATGTAATGGTGACCCTCTTTCCTGAGACTTTACCCTTTAGCTTACCATCAGGCGAGGTGAAGTCAAATTGACGTGTCCTAAATATAAAAATATATATTTTTTTAAATGCAATCAAGCAAAGACTCATTTACAGTACACAACTCTTCATACATACTTTCTTACTTCCTTCATACTTATGCATCTATTCATATACATACACACGCTAGTTTAATGAGAGCATATCCAATAAGGTCGAAGTAAATTCTCGTAGGGCAATCTTTCCCGATCCTTAACTAACATTTGCACTTTACATTTTTTAATCAACCGCTTTTCATTTTATCTTCCTATATATTCAGCCCTTTGCAAACTATACATGCATTTAAGAACTATTCTTCAAATTGGATGCATTATATTATTAATTTGCATTGAGTAGGTGAATCCTTCTATAATATTTTAGATATCACAAGTTTGGTATGATACAATCACTTGTTCTAGTAACTATTTGAAATTGGATCAAGCCATATCCTCCAATAGGTGTCGTCTATGGTCACCAAACATACTAGCACACTAACTTTCTTCAAAGTAATAACTTATGGTAGGTTTAACTAAAGCCGATTCATGACCAATTTCTAAAATTTCTCTATAATTTTTCTCCACCGTCATGTCTGCAAGTTTCATAGAGAGTATAGAAAGTTTTTCATCTGAGTCTCAAGTTTGAGCTGCCAACTGTTGGCTTTTGCAAACTAAGTGGAACTCTTGGCGATGTCAACATGAACTTAGTTAGTAAAGTCTTTACAACCCTTGTATCAAGATTGCAGTACTAGTATTATATGGAAAGTGCCAGGCTGCTAGCTGTCGCGTAACTTACTAATCTAGATTAGTAACTTTACGTGACAACACACACCGCAAAGGTTCTTTGGTTGTTTATCCTACTAATATTATGAACTCGAAACTTTTTGACTATGTATGTATGTAGACTCGTCTAAGCCCGGGACTACCGACCTCCATGATCGGGGCCTGAGGACGGCAGTTGGCCGACTCGCCGTCCTTACAGAAGCAGGCCGTGGCAGAGGCGTGTCGTGTGTGCCCTAGTCACGCCTGCCAACTCACCGAAGCGGGATAAAACCCGACCCCACCAGGCGAGGCCGCGGTGGCGGCCAAAGTCCGCCGGCAACCCTGGGGTTATCCGTTCGAGGGCTTACCCGGGGTGCCCGGCAACGGACACTTGGGGAGGACACCGTGCGGTTTTAGTCGTGACAAGACATAACCACCCCCGTTGGCCAGCGGGGGGGTATCCGAAGGGATTTCCGCACGTAAAAAAAATAAAAAAATGTACGTATGTATCTTTGTTGCTTTTTCAAGCAAAAACAGCTGAACGGATCTGACTGAAATTTGACATAGGGATAAATTATAGTTCAAAATAACACATAGACTGCTTTAATACTGGGAATAGGTTCCCATGGGTTGCGGGAACGGTATCAGAATTCTACGCGGGTGGAGCCTTGGGCAACAGCTAGTACTTCTATACTAATAGTATTATTATAATGAGAATTATTTTTTTCTTTTGTAATCGACTCGAATCGAAATTTTGAAACTACAGAACCAATTAAAAATTCCTTCACTATTGGAATACTACAATATCCCTGAGTAACATAGGCTGTTTTTATCCTGATATAGCAACCGGATCAGAACTTACGCCGGTAAAACCGAGTATGAATTAGGTGCAAACTGATAATACTAAAGTTTTTAGAGATTTTTTACATCTAACTCTAAAAAAGCGGCGATAGCCCTGTGGAGTACGTAACGGACTGCCGAGACGAGGTCTCGAGTTCGATCCCCAGTCGCCCCGGGCACACACCTCTGACTTTTCTTAGTTATGTGTGTATCAAAAACGTTTATTATCGCTCGTCTAGTAATGTGCCCGGAACTCCGGGCAACGTTTCAAGTTTTCCTAAATTTAGTGTCTTGAGGACTCTCTAGTGTGTGATATCTTATGTTAAATGGTTCATAAGGGTTGCTTTGGGATAGTGGTTTTAAATGGTGCTATTATCACACCTCCTCTGAAGACGACCTCTGTGGCGTAGCGGTAGTGCGTTTGACTGCTAAGTCAGACGTCGCGGGTTTGATTCCCGCTCAGTGCAAATATGTATATTTGCATTGGTCTGGGTGTTTCTATGTATAATATGTATGTATTTACAAAAAAAAGTATATAAGTATGTTTATCCGCATTCTGGAACCCATAACACAAGCTAGTTAAACTATGCTTACTTTGGGTCTAGAAAGCGCTGTGTAGAATGTCGTAGAATATTATTTATGAACTGCTAAAGAAAACCTGCCAAAAATATTGATAGGTGCTCTTCGTGGACTAGGCTAGGTGCTATTCGCGCAGGTGCTATTCGAATAGGGTGCTCTAGGTGTACTACCTCATGTTTAGGGTTCCGTAGCCAAATGGCAAAAAACGGAACCCTTATAGATTCGTCATGTCTGTCTGTCTGTCCGTCCGTATGTCACAGCCACTTTTTTCCGAAACTATAAGAACTACGCTGTTGAAACTTGGTAAGCAGATGTATTATGTGAACTGCATTAAGATGTTCACACAAAAATAGAAAAATAAACAATACATTTTGGGGGCTCCCCATACTTAGAACTGAACTCAATTTTTTTTAAAATTAAACCCCTTTGTGTGGGTGGGGTATTTATGGATAGGTCTTTAAAAATGATATTGAGGTTTGTAATATATTTTTCTCTAAACTGAATAGTTTGCGCGAGAGACACTTCCAAAGTGGTAAAATGTGTGTGTGTGTCCCTGTAACTTCTAAAATAAGACGTACATTACCATGTAAACTTCCACCAAAAATTGGTTGGAACGAGATCTAGTAAGTAGTTTGTTTTAATACGTCATAAATCGTAAAACGCAATTTACCTTTCATTCAATCAACTCAAAATATAAAATTTAAAAAAAGCATTATTATGTTACTTGCTGCTACGGAACCCTTCACGGGCGAGTCCGATTCGCACTTGGCCGGTTTTTAAGCTATACCCCAACAAAATTCATCTTTGATTTAAATTAATTTAATAGTTTTCAATGAAAATGTGTGATTCAAATACTTGGAATATGGGCAGGCAAATGATAATGAAGATTTATCCATAATTTGTATGAAAAACGAGATGGCAATTCTATATAGGCCCTTATTCGACTTGCCCGTTTATCAAAAAGTTCTTAATATACTGGTTTCCTAGATCGTAGAACTAACATAACAGAGCAATAATACCGAAGACTTAAAGCAGTTTACCAACCACAAAATGATGAATAACGCTTCCAATTTATTTATTTTCAACCTTATCTTAATTAGGATAAGAGAGATTATTCCTTCCTATTAGTAAACTAGAAGGGGTTATATCAAATTTTATATCAACGGCATCTGTTACAGTGATAATAAATTAAAATGAATTGGAAGGCAAGTACTTTCGTGGTAGATTCAAATTCTGTTAAAACTATAGGTACAAACTGAGCCTCTCTCCTAGGGTGGCAGAGACGCTGCCGCCTACGGCCAACTCCGACCGAGGCGGGGACGGCCCTGTTGAGGGCTGTTCGGAAGCTTTCCACGTGTCCCTCTGATTAGCAGATGGCACAGTGGAGAGCAAGTAAGGGGGCCATCTCGAAACCGGAGATGGCCCAGGGTCAGTCGGGGTGCGAGGGATATGCTCTATGGGTAACCTTACACCCCGGTGTCTTAAGACCCGAGACGGCGTGCGATTTTAATCGGTGCAAGCCCAACATAACCGCCCCCGCTGGCCGGCGGGGGGGTATCCGAAGGGATTTCCACACAAAAAAAAAAAAAGGTACAAACTCAGATAAAAAAAAGCTTTTAAAGATCTCTGTGACATGGCGGTAAAGCGTTATAATTTTCATTGTTCTAAGTGTTTCTATATAATATGTATGAATTTACAAAAAAAAGTATTGTCGGAAGTTTACGCGAATGTTACACAATAAAATAAAACTATTTTTAACGGATTCTATCGCGGTTTATTTGATGTTATTTTATATTTTACATTGATCCCGGCGTTTCGGTTGCTTTTCAACAGCCATGGTCACGGGGAGATTAAAGATGGTTGTTGTCTTGTAGTTTGAAGTGAAAGTTATCTCAAAGTACCCGAACTATGTTGTTCTTGTTGGTGTTCCTATTTACGCAGAATGAGCTCACAGTGTCATGAAGTCTTGTTGTATTTTGATTTTTCTTGGAATTAATTAAGTGAATGACTGGGTCCCAAGCTGGTGGTACATTCCAACCATCATCTCTATTAAAATTAGCATGTTTTTTAATTTCAATAGCTTCGCGGAGCATCCTAGGTAGGAATCGATTTTCTTTGGCGAGTATCTGTGGTTTATCAAATCTTAAGTAATGTTTGGTTCCCTGTTGCACGTGTGTAAAATATAAAATAACATCAAATAAACCGCGATAGAATCCGTTAAAAATAGTTTTATTTCAAAAAAAGTATGTTTATCCGTTTATCCCATATTACAAGCAATGCTTAATTTGGGTCTAGATAGCGTTGTGTAGTTTGTCCCGAAATAATAAATAATTAAATAAATATTCTACGACATTCTACACAGCGCTTTCTAGACCCAAGGTGAGCATAGTTTAACTAGCTTGTGTTATGGGTTCCAGAATGCGGATAAACATATTTATTTATCCGTCAATTTAAGCTTAGAGCGTTAAATAAATCTTAGCAGAATTTAGCTCAGACATACTTACAATAATATTAACGGGAATGAACGCGATCATGGTCACGTCTCATAATCATTAAAAAGTTTGCCACGTCTCTTCAAGTGGAATATCCTACAAAATATTAACAACATTGAAATTCCGAATTTTTATCGGTTTCTTAAATCGTATGCTAAACGGGTAGCCTACATTCCGTAAGCGAGCTACTCGTGCTCAAACCCAGAGTTTTTATAAAAAAATCCTACAGAGTTAACTCATTTCTTGAGAGCACTTAATTATTACGTACTTTTTAAATGTAAATGTAACCACTTTTATAAAAAGAGCGTTAGAATCGACAATATATTACATAAAAGTACAAATAAACTATCCTACTAATATTATAAACGCGAAAGTTTGTGAATATGTATATGTATATATGTTTATTGCTCTTTCACGCAAAAACGGCTAGACGGATCTGGATGAAAATTTTCATAGGTGTAGATTATAGTCTGGAGTAGCACATAGGCTACTTTTTATCATTTTATAATCATCTCTTTTTATAATTTTTATCTCGGGAATATGTTCCCATGGGAAGCGGGAATGGAAACAGAATTCCACGCGGGCGGAGCCGCGGGCAACAGCTAGTATGAAATATTTGTAAATAACTACCCACTAACTAACAAACATATTTTTTTTTACCAAGGTACCGGTGGATAGGGCCCTAGGTAGGATTTATTTAACCTTATCTCGTTATTGCTAAGATTTATTTAACCTTATCTCATTATTCATGCCGTGTCAAGGAGTACCGCCTCCCGTGTAAAACCCTAGGTTGAGGGCCTTGGTGATAAATCCGTTAACGGTGACGACTATCGGAACTATTAATATTACTTCCTCTACAATCGGAATATATGTTTGTGTGGTTTATTGAATTTCCTATATTTCGGCACTGTTAGAAGTGCTGTTTATTAAATTTTAGTATTTGTACTAGCTAGCTATCTATTCCAGGAATAAAAGTAGCTAACTATAATCTATCCCTGTACCAAATTTCCGCCATATCCGTTCAGCCGTTAGAGCGTGATTGAGTAACAAACATCCAAACATCTAAACTTACAAACATCTTCACAAACTTTCACATTTGTAATATTCGTATAGGAAGCAGGATCATACGAACTTTTAACCAATGTTTTATTTGGTTTATTTAGACTGAATTTTTTGTTATGTAACTCGATATCCTTGCCAATTGTGAACCGATCTTAATGGTTTTATTATTGATAATTGGGCTATTTTATGTTTTGTGGAAAATATTCCACCGCTAAGGGTGTCAAATTAAAGGATAAGTCCCGTTTTCTTATAGATTACACAATATTTTCACTGATTGTGAATCAATTTAATTGATCAATTTTATTGAATAGGCCTACGTATCTTTTTATTTTGCGTTAGAAATCCCCTCGGATACCCCCCCGCCGGTCAGCGGCGGCGGTTATGTCGGGCTTGAACTGACTAAAACCGCACGCCGTCTTGGGACGTCAGACGTTCGTACCTCGAGAGTACGAGTATACCATTTCAATAAAATTATGAAAGAAATTGTTTGTATACCTTAAAATATAATTATTGCGGTTAGTTGAAGGCCACTTTTCAATTTTTTTTAATGAACTTATTTGTTGTAGGATGTCAAATTCAAAAGTTTATTATTATATTTCAAATGGGGACACCGGAAGCCGGACGGATGATCCACCTACGAGGTTTGTAGGCCACTTCATCCATAATCCAGAAGTTTAGGTTCCGGATTATTTCTCATCAGAAATTAAATATAAAAAAAACGCACTGATGTTATTATATTAGCATACTGCCGCCATTCAGGTTTCACTAAGCATAGATTCTTATTATTAGTTCCTTCAGTAATAACTAAAAAAAATTCAGAATAGTAACATAGGTATTATACCAACCTGGTAAAGAGCGCAGGGAGTCGGTGGATGCAGGCCGCTACCGACCGGTCAAAATGGAAGTCAACGGGGGAGGCCTATGTTCAGCAGTGCACTTCCTACGGCTGATATGATGAACAGTATAAGTACAGTACAAACTGAAAGTACACTAACGTGCGTATGACTTAAGTTCATAGGACAAATATATTTTAGTCTATTCGTGAATACCAGCTAAGTCAAATCAATAAAAAATTCTAATCTTGAGCTTGAATTACATCCCAAGTGAAATAATTGCATTTAGTAAATAATTGTCTGTTAACATTTAATATTATATATATTACCTATTAAGTAGAAAATATTGTGGTAGCACCAAGATACAATAATTGTTTTATAAATTTATTTTAGAATATTTAAAGTTTTTGTAACTAAAATTTTAGAATTTTCTAGACAGAATTTGGCACCCACATATTCTTTTTATCCCTAGAATAGATTCCGATGAGTATTTTATTCTTGACGAACCCTTTTTTTTTTTACGTGCGGAATACCCCCTTCGGATACCCCCCCGCCGGCCAGCGGGGGTGGTTATGTGGTGTCTCGACTAAAACCGCACGGTGTCCTCCCCAAGTGTCCGTTGCCTGGCACCCCGGGTAAGCCCTCGAAAGGATAACCCCAGGGAAATGTATATTTATACATGTTTTATAATAGTATAAATAAAAGATGGTAAAAGCAACCGAAACGTCGGGATCAATGTAAAATATAAAATAACATCAAATAAATCGTGATAGAATCCGTTAAAAATAGTTTTATTTCAAGGTAATATTTTTTCAAAGTACGCGATTTTTATAATTATGACTGGTTGAACTCACGGGAATATTTGAATTCATTTTAGAAGAGTCTTCCTTCTGACAGCACAAAAACTAAAAAAGAAGGGAGAGGCGGGAGTAGCCTTTGGTCTTCCCGGAAGACTAAAGGCTATTCCTGCTTTGCAATTTCTTTTTTTTAGGGTCGGCAGCGCGAGTGTGACGCCCCTGGTGTTGCACACGTCCATAGGCCACGGTGACCGCTTCCCATCAGGTGGGCCGTGAGCTTGTATGCCACCTGAGTGGTATAAAAAAAAAAAATCTTAGCAAAAAGTTGCGTAGTGTGATATGGCATTATTGGCCATCTGGTTTTGATAATGTTTAGATGACGGCAAAAGGGAACAAAATTTCTTTAATAAGGTATTGTAAAAAAAAATACCCGCGAAGTCTAACAGTAATTTTTTTGACGAAGATTTCTAATGAAACTGCCCGTTAGTTGAGTTTTGTATAAAATCAGGTAAAATTAAATGATCTTGATATTGCCGGAAGTTTACTCGAATATCACACATTGAAATAAGATTCTTTTTAGGGTTCCGTACCTTTTTTTTTTTTTTTTCGTGCGGAAATCCCCTCGGGGACCCCCCGCCGGCCAGCGGGGGCGGTTATGTCGGGCTTGAACTGACTAAAACCACACGCCGTCTCGGGTCTGCAGATGCCGGGATGTAAGGTTGCCCATAGAGCATATCCCTCGCACCCCGACTGACCCTGGCCATCTCCGGTTTCGAGATGGCCCCCTTGGGTTTGGGAACCACGGTGTCCCCGTCTTGCCCCGGTTTGGGGGAGGGGCGCTAGTCGCCCCACCGTCCCGGCCTGCTTCTGCTGGGGTGACAGGCGGCCTCACCTGCCACCCCCAGGCCTGCGCTCATGGAGGACGGAGGTCGTTAAGCGACCTCCGGCGCAGTCGCCTGCGACGCGCGGCGAGCATGTTGCGGGCTCGGCGGGCCGGGAGAGTTCTGAACCTCTCCCGGGCGCGCTCCGCCATCTCCTTCCATAACCTTTATAGGATCACTTCGTAGTCCGTCCGTCCGTCCGTCCTTCTGTCTGTCAAGACCGTTTTTCTCAGGAACGCGTGGAGGTATCAAACGGAAATTTATATATATAATACTCAGGTCATTCATACGCTGCGGCAAGTTATACAGAAGACCGAAGAGTACAACTTGCCACTTTGCTTGGCGTTCGTGGACTATGAAAAAGCCTTCGATTCGATTGAGACCTGGGCGGTGCTGCAGTCTCTCCAGAGGTGCCAAATAGACTACAGGTACATCGAGGTGCTGAGGTACTTATACCAAAACGCCACCATGTCAGTCCGATTACAGAACCAGAGCTCTAATCCTGTCCAACTACAGCGAGGTGTGAGACAGGGAGACGTCATCTCTCCGAAACTGTTCACAGCTGCGTTGGAGGATATTTTTAAGCTTCTGGACTGTAAAGGATGCGGCATCAACATCAATGGCAAGTTCCTAACACACCTACGGTTTGCCGATGATGTAGTTCTTATGGCTGAGACCTTGGAAGACCTGAACACAATGCTCGAAGATCTTAATAATGCTTCTCAAAGAGTAGGTCTTAGGATGAACATGGATAAGACGAAAATCATGTCCAATGCCCATGTTGCACCTGCTCCAGTTAATGTTGGGAACATTACACTCGAAGCTGTTGACCACTATGTTTACCTAGGACAGACGATCCAGTTAGGTAAGTCCAACTTCGAGAAAGAGATCTCTCGTCGAATCCAGCTCGGATGGGCAGCGTTCGGGAAGCTGCATATATTCGCGTCCGAAATACCTCAATGTCTCAAGACGAAAGTCTTTGGCCAGTGTGTGTTGCCAGTTATGACATATGGAAGCGAGACTTGGTCCCTTACTATGGGTCTCATAAGAAGGCTCAAGGTCACCCAGCGAGCAATGGAGAGAGCGATGCTCGGTATTTCCCTGCGCGATCGAATCAGAAATGATGAGATCCGCAGGAGAACTAAAACAACCGACATCGCTCGAAGGATTGCATCGTTGATGTGGCAGTGGGCGGGACACATAACGCGGAGAACCGATGACCGCTGGGGCGGAAAGGTTCTCGAATGGCGACCGCGTACCGGACGACGTTCCGTGGGCAGGCCCCCTACAAGGTGGACCGACGATCTAGTCAAGGTCGCGGGAAGCCTTGCGGGCAGCGCAGGACCGATCGTTGTGGAGATCCTTGGGGGAGGCCTATGCCCAGCAGTGGGCGTCGTTTGGCTGACATGATGATGATGATAATGATGACTCAGGTCTACTGTCCCTAGGAGCTGTGAAAAAATCAAACTTCTAAGCCAAAGCAATCAAAAGATACGCCCGTTTATGCCGCAAATTTTCGAAACACGCACGGGAATCAAAACCTACAGGGTACTTCCCGTGAACTTAGAATCTTGAAATTTGGTACGAAGTAACGTCTTATAGTACAGATAAAGGAAAAAATTGCGAAAACCGTAAATTTTTAGTTACATCAAATAATAAAAAATATTTTTGAAAATTTTAAAGTTACTACTACCATAACTATGACTTGATTGTCGTGATGAGTGAACTTTTACTTATATACCTACAGGTTTGTACGGAACCCTCGGTGTGCGAGTCCAACTCACACTTGGCCGGTTTTTAATGGATTCTATCGCGATTTTTTGACCCGTGACCATGGCTGTTGAAAAGCGACCGAAACGTCAGGTTCAATGTTAATAATACCAGATAAATCGCGATAGAATCGAATATTATCCTTTTTCGTGATTGCGAATTTATGACTTCGAATATTTCAGTTTTCTTTTTAATTATCATCATTACCTTTCCCGGTTGCAAATGAGACTTTCACCCTGCAACCCGAAGTCCGCTTTCTAACTTCTACTTCGTCATTTCGCAGTCTTCGGCAGTTTTCTCTTTAATGTCGTATACTAAGTTATTATATCCTTCTAAACAAATTTGATGGATGATATATCGTGTCTGCTGATATTATGAGAATCTTCTAAATTTACATCAACCACCTTGAAGTATTTTCTAAAGAATCCAAAAGGTAACATTTCTAAAACTGAACGCAACTTCTAAGCCGAATTCCAACGTCGACATCAAATATTTTAATGGTACGATCCTCATATAGAGTAGTTTTATATTCCAAAGCTTTTCATACCTTTAGTACTTTTATATTTTAAAAGTTCACATTAAAACCATTAAACATGTCGGTAACGTGCTTATATTAATTTGTCAAATACGAGAATTGCACTCACCGTTTGTGCGTTTTATGACGAGAATTATGTATCTTTTGAAGTGAGTACTGTTGTGGTTTCGGCTTTCCTTTATCATATTTTAAATGAATAGCCTCGTTTACCGCAACTGAATATTCATTATATTAAGTGGATAATACACCAGGTTAAATAACAGTGTAGTGCAAGGTCGGTATTTTTTTTTATTTTTAGACGATTAAAAAAAAAACGTTCTCACGTATCAACTATAATACGTATGTCATTCTATAAACGTTCGTTCTATTTTGTATAATAAATTATTATACTTAGAAAATTTAAGGAAAAAAAATGAATGTTATTAAAATACAAAAATAAAAGAAAAAAGTTTATTGTGACATTATCAAGGTTACATGACATGGCGCAGGCATGGGGGTGACAGGAGGCCGTCCGTCTCCCCAGCAGAAGCAGGACGGGGCGACGGCGCGACGCGCGCCCTTCCTTTCCCCTGGCAAGTTGGGGACACCGTTGTTCCCACATCCGAGAGGGCCATCTTAAAGCCGTAGATGGCCCGGGGTCAGCCGGGGTGCGACCCCGTGAAGACCTGAGACGGCGTGCGGTTGTAGTCGGTTCAAGCCGGACATATTAAGTCCGAAACGATTTCCGCACGAAGAAAAAAAAAGGTACATGTTCCAACAACGATTTTTGTTCTTAATCTAAAAGTAATATAATTATAAAAGTGCTAATTAGGAGTATGTTTGAGTTAAAAATTGGTTAACTAAAATATATACATAATGCCTGCAATCCCTGCAGTGCCTGCAATGCAATGGACATTTGGGGAGGACACCGTGTGGTTTTAATCGGTCCGATTCCGACACGCCTACTCATTGGCATTCGTTGGCATCGATGGGGTTAAGCCCGTGGGGGTTTCCACACATTAAAAAAAATGCCTGCAATCGGTCAACAGCTGGCAGAAAACAAATTAACATTAAAAAATCCGTTCCCGCAGGGGGAACGCACAGGTAGATTTCGTGAAGCAATTAATATTCTTTCTATTTAATATGTTTAATTTTTTTTCTCGAAAACGGTAACTTTTAGCGAAAAACTTTTCAGACATTTATTTTACACTTAAAAATGGCCTATCGATTAAAAATGTTTCCGACGGCAAGAATGGTCACCGGTTAGAAGTTATGATTTTTTTCCCGAAAAATTTTGGTTTTTCCCCCCTACACTTTTAGTTAAAGTTTTAATCTTATAGGTTTATAATTAAAAGTTGTTGGTATTCATGTATACTATGGGATAAAATTAGAATGGTTCGAATATCTTTCATCGAACGTGAAATTTTGAGGAAAAACTGATTTCACAAAAATGAAATGCGGCCGTGAGAGTGCCGCAAATTTTGGGAAGTGGAACCATACATACATATATATATAAATATAAACTTTTTGACCAGTGGTCATTTCGGACTAAGGGGTTCATAACTAGACCTCCTATTAAGAAATTTTTTTAAAATTCGACAGTAGTCAAGAAACCAATAGGTAGATCGATTTCATCGAAATCTACCTAAAAATATTGAACATTATGAAAACCACACTCGACACCGTGTAGTACTCTGTGAAAAATTAATAATAGCTCTACAATGGTTGTAGAATTATTAAAATCCGTGCATAACTTGCGCAAAGTATTTTAAATATAAAACGAGAAATGTATGTAACTTATAGTGCATAAAGTAGTAATAAATAAATAAAAAGCAATAAATTTAAAATGATATAAATTTTTAACGTATGTGCTTACTAACTTTGTTTCAGTATTTTATTAGTGTCGCTGGGTTTATGATACTCTTGTGTTTTATGAATATGGCAAACTGATTGACGTAATGTACGACATTAACTCCCAGTAGATATGATTTTATGGCTTAAAGTCTAAAAGCATTAATGGCCAAGTTCACAATTGGCCTTCTTTTTTCAAGAATAACTAATAGTTTCAGTATTTATTCATGAAAAACTTTTACATTGTGTTTGAAAAAAATAAAAATAAACAAAAGCATTTACAACATTTTGAATAATTTACAGTT
Organism: Cybosia mesomella; assembly: GCA_946251805.1. Classification (NCBI taxonomy): domain Eukaryota; kingdom Metazoa; phylum Arthropoda; class Insecta; order Lepidoptera; family Erebidae; genus Cybosia; species Cybosia mesomella. The sequence continues at coordinate 4,270,734 of OX276402.1, read as the reverse complement.
GGAAAATATTTAAATTCATGTCAGAAAAAAAAAAATTATATAAAAATAGATGTCGGTATAAATTCGATAAAAAAAAAAGTCGAATAGAATAAAAATGAATGAAGTATTCCTGTTAAGCCCTCCAGCAAAGCATAAATGGTGGTGTTAGGAATAGGTTCACATTGGTGTTGTAATGGCCAGGATTCGAACCCGGGACCTCTCGATCGTGAGGCCGATTCCTTAACCACTAAGCTACCGATGCCAGTTAGAGAATGAAATATGAGATTGTAATTGTTTTGATTTTAGCTGTACCGAAAAGGTAGCGTTAGCACATGCCAAATGAATTTAAAAAAAAACTTTTCGTATACTCAAACACTTGCATTTGATATATGGATATCAAATGCAAGTGTTTGAGTATACGAAAAGTTTTTAGACATGGGTCTTGCATGTAAAATAGTTAAGCGGACCAATTATATTTAGAAGTCCGCCATATTTTATTAGGGTGCCGTAGCCAAATGGCAAAAAACGGAACCCTTATAGATTCGTCATGTATTTCTGTCTGTTTTTTTCTAAACTGAATAGTTTGCGCGAGAGACACTTCCAAAGTGGTAAACTGTGCCCCCCCCCCCCCCCCGTAACTTCTAAAATAAGAGAATGATAAAACTAAGAAAATATAATGATGTACATAAATATGTAAACTTTCACCAAAAATTGGTTTGAACGAGTAGGTAAGTAGTTTTTTTTTTAATACGTCATAAATCGTAAACCGCAGTTTACCTTTCATTTAATCAAATCAAATACAAATATTAAAAAAAAAAAAATGTAACTTGCTGCTACGGAACCCTTCATGAGTGAGTCCAACTCGCACTTTGTCGGTTTTTAAGGTAGATATCACTAACAGGCTACGCATCATCTAAACCAGACGTGGATGCATTTAAGCTCAATTATTTGAGATAACCAGTTTAAAATTCAGTTGCAATATTAGACTCATGATAAACGGCGAATTTTAAATATAATTACATAACTTATGATAGATTTGCAACTTGCAAGTTGATAAAAGCGCGATAGCCCAGTGACGTACGTAACGGACTGCTGAGACGAGGTCTCGAGTTCGATCCCCAGTCGCCCCGGGCACACACCTCTGACTTTTCGTACTTATGTATGTAATAATAAATGTTAATTATCGCTCGCTTAATAATGTCCCTAATAGATGGCAACAGGCTCTCGCCCCCTACTACATTGGAACCTTAACATAACTGGCGAATCGTGGGTGTGTAATACACCTCCGCCTACCCCTTCGAGGATACAGGCGTGAAGTTATGTTATGATGATAGATTTACAATGAAAAACTTTCTAAATTATATACTTAAACAGTTGAGTTAAAAAGAAGCATTTAAGAATAGTCGGTAGCTAGAACAAGAATCTGTTCTGAAGATTAAATTCTCGGTACCACCGCTCATTCCCTTGGGTTCCTAAGCTCCATTGCTATAGAAAGAAAGACTTCAGAATGTATTAAGTTGTAACTTCCAAGTTGATTAAATAACGTTTGAATGAGAAATTCATTTTTACATTTTTGATTATGACTAGGCACTGTTTTATAGTTTTAATCCTTTCCTATTTCCTAATAATTATACATTTTTTATTAGCTTCACCTGTATGTTTGTTTATATGTTTGTGTGTTTTTTTCTAACAGACTCCTTTAGGCGCGATTTTGACCCACTTTAAACGGCCAGATTTCGTTTTTTAGAAACCCCACGCTTTAAAAAAAAAAATTTTTTTTTATTTACACTTTTATTAATTTACATTTATAGAAATTTTTAACACTATTCTTAATTTAAATTTATCAAAACTTATTTTCTATTTTTTTAGTTCAGTTTTCTATAAAAATCGTTTTTTTTAGTTTTTTTAAAACTATTATTTATTTTATAAATGGGAAAGTCTGTGAAGATGTTCGTTGCTCAGTCACGCTTAAACGGCTGACCGAATCTAGCTGAAATTTGGTACAGGGATAGATTATAGTCAGGAAGAACACATAGGCTACTTTTTAGGGTTCCGTTGCCAAATGGCAAAAAAACGGAACCCTTATAGATTCGTCATATCTGTCTGTCTGTCCGTCCGTATGTCACAGCCATCTTTTTTCCGAAACTATATGAACTATGCTATTGAAACTTGATAAGTAGATGTATTTTCTCTAAATTGAATAGTTTGCGCGAGAGAAACTTCCAAAGCGGTAAAATGTGTCCCCCCTGTAACTTCTAAAATAAGAGTTTGATAAAACTAAAAAAAACACATACAACAATACATTACCATGTAAACTTACACCGAAAATTGGTTTGAACGAGATTGTTTGAAGTAGTTTATTTTTAATACGTCATAAATCGTACAACGCAATTTACCTTTCATTCAATCAACTCAAATATAAAATTTAAAAAAAAAGCATTATTATGTTACTTGCTGCTACGGAACACTTCATGGGCGAGTCTGACTCGCACTTGGCCGCTTTTATCCCTAGAATAGTTTCCCATGAATTGCAGGCCACAGGCAACAAGTAGTTAATTATAAATTGATATTCTAACTTTGTCAAAAGAAAGATATTGAAGCTACGTCGGTAGCTTAGTGGTAAAGGAGTCTACCCTATGATCGAGAGTTCCCGGGTTCGAATCCTGGCCATTACACTACTGACGTGAACTCACTCCTAACCCAAGCAATTAAGCTTAGCTGGAGGGGTTAGGGGTAATATTAGTAATTAAGTACTAATAGTAATTAGGTTACTAATATTCTTTAAAAAAATGCTTATCAGACGATATCCATCTAGTATGATCTTGTTCTTGGTGAACAAGTCAAGCTATCATGCTAGAAACACAAAGGAAATTAATCCTTTCTTCTAAAATGAACTTAAGACCAAGTTAAGTCCCAAAGATAAGTTCGAAAATAAACACATCACATGAAAGCAAAACCATCGCATATTTAGGTAGATTCGCTTGAAATTGCAAATAGATTGGAAGACCTCACCCTGATTGGAGTTCGACCGGAATAACAGAGGTGGATTTCAAATCGTGCGTATAATTGAACCCAAAATATTACCATTGGCCTTCAGCGTCTGCAGACCCGAGACGGCGTGCGGTTTTAGTCGGTTCAAGCCCGACATAACCGCCCCCGCTGGCCGGCGGGGGGGTATCCGAGGGGATTTCCGCACGAAAAAAAAAAGGTACATATAGGGTGTCGGGGTGCGAGGGATACGCTTTATGGGCAACCTTACACCCCGGCGTCTGAAGACCCGAGACGGCGTACGGTTTTGGGCGGTTCAAGCCCGAAGGGATTTGCGCACGAAGAAACAAAAAAGTACATAGATGGTTAGCTTCGGTTTGTGTCCTAATATAATACTTGAGATGTTCGTATAGAGATGTGCGTTTCATCGAGTTTCGATATTTCGGCACTATTACAAGCGAGTTGTTCGTTAAATGACGAGCGTAGAATTCGCGAGTACGCGAGAGTTGGCACCTTTCACTAAAATCAAATTAGGGGCAAAAAGATTGACTTGGCTATGATAGAATATAAAACTAATCACCCATCATCCATCATCAACCTACTCTAGTCCACTGCTGGACATAGGTCTCCCCCAATGAGCGCCATAGTGTCCTGTCTTCAGCTTGCCGCATCCAGCGTCTGCCTGCAGTCTTTCGCAGTTCGTCATCCCACTTGGCCGGAGGGCGTCCTATACAACGTTTGCCGAGTCGCGGTCTCCACTCAAGAACACGTTTACCCCAGCGGTTGTCGGTTCTTCACGAGATATGACCGGCCCACTGCCACTTCAGCTTGCTAATTCTTTGAGCTATGTCGATAACCTTGGTTCTCTGTCGGATGTATTCGTTACGAATCCTATCCTTCAGAAAAACTCCAAGCATAGCTCTTTCCATAGCTCGCTGAGCGACTTTGAACTGGTGGACCAGCCCTACCGTGAGTATCCACGTCTCAGCTCCGTAGGTCATTACTCACGGGCTCATTTTACTATTGTACCATTATGTTTTTATAAACATTGTCATAATCATTTTTGAGTGTGTGAAATTTAAAAAAAAACATCTCGGGCTCAAAGGGCTCGAGACATCAATGTCTCGAGCCCTTTGGGCCCAAGATGTGATCGGTGAGATGAGATCGGTCCTTTTATTAGTATTTTGGTTGACCAGTCAGTGCTCTTGCCTCTTACTATACTGGCGAATCGTGGGTGTGTAATACACCTCTACCTACCCCTTCGGGATACAGGCGTGACGTTATGTTATGTTACTATTCTTTGAGCTAGTTGCTTGAGGCATACTGTACCGTTTCTAACGCACTTCACCGTTGACTATTCTCCACCTTATCATTATCGACTCGATCAAGTTCATGACACACAACACTCACAGTATTGACTTGCAAGGTTTTTGGATAACATGATACGGTTTTTTAGACTTTGTGAGTAGATCCTCTTGTCTACATAAGTATGGTAAATATCCCGTTAATGATAATAATAAAAGTGGCGATAGCCCAGTGGCGATAGCCCAGTGGCGTACGTAACGGACTGCTGAGATGAGGTCTCGATTTCCATCCCCAGTTGCCCCGGGCACACACCTCTGACTTTTCGTACTTATGTGTGCATTAATAAATGTTAATTATCGCTCGCTTAACAATGTGCCCGGTAGATGGCAATAGGATCGCTCCCTATTACGTTGGCATAACTGGCGAATCGTGGGTATGTAATACACCTCTGCCTACCCCTTCGGGAATATAGGCGTGCATTTATGTTATGTCAATAATAATAATAGTTATGCGTAGCGAGCCGAAGGCGAGCGAAGCGTCTTTGGTTTCAAAGTTGCATTTCAAACAAATGATACTCCTCCGAGACCGTTTGACCGATCTCGACCAAAATTGCCGCGGTGATCAAGTAGACATTACTGAGTGTCGTAAGGGGTCGAATGTCCAGATCGGTCTTATCATCGAGGAATAATCACCGAAAAACCTGATTTCTATTGAAATCAATGGAAAAAGTCGACCGGTCACGTTGACCTATTGTTGGATAGGCAAATCCCGCTACGCTTAAGTTTGGGTTGATTGCGAAGCTGGTAACCGTCCTAGTTATTTGAATAACCATATCAATCTGCCCATATTATTTTACGGCAGTTCTAAAATTAACAAAGAACAAACATAATTTGCTAAGAGCAAACTTTAAAATTGCAATATAGAAAATTCTCGCATTGTTCAAAAAAGGAAATCTCAGTAACATACTTCTCAAGAACGAAAGACATTTACGGCCAGCAATAAAAGAAGTCGTTCTCCTTTTAAAAGGCTATAATATTATATTGGGTGATATTATGCGAATTCATTTTCATATTTCCAGCGTATATTAGTCATAAATGCTCTTTATTGTGTTAGGTGTGGCATGCTTTAATGATGGGATCATCTTAGGAACCTTTTCCATTTTGAAGGTACGTCTTTATTGATAAGTCTGTATAGAAAATCTCTATTATGTAACATTGTAAATAGTCCATTGAAATGTTAATTTTTTTAAGGTTTAGCGTGCAAAGGTCAGAGAAGGTCAAACGTTAGTTTCTCCCGTAAAAGCCAAATTAAACCAAACCTTTTTACTGGTGGTAGAAATTTGATGACACAAATTTGTCACAAAATTCGGCCGGGTGGGTACCACCGTGCACGATTGCGAAAAACCCTCCATAGTAATCCAATTTCGGTTTGATTGCGTTCAGGGGTCAGCAAGTGCATAGCCGGGCAGGGGGGTTGTGGTCGCAGCACTAGTGGGACCGGTGGGTGTCACGCGGTGCAGTGACGACAAGCCTCTTTTGATGAGGCCGTCAAGCGGAGTGCCACCATTGTTAACATAGTACGTGTATATAATGGTGACCCTCTTTCCTGAGTCTTTACCTTCAGCTTACCATCAGGCGAGGTGAAGTCAAATTGACGTGTCCTAAATATATAAAAAAAAACCCGATTTAATTCGAGCACCAAGCCCGGTTGCACCCAAAGCTTACAATATGGAACCCGGGGTTCGCTTCCTGCTCCTAATTTTCATAGTTTGGTGGTGATGGCATTTATTGCAGCGACTGTCGTTTGAATACCAGCTTATAGCAACTTGCAGAATTCTCACCTGCAAGCCTGGTTTGGGCTCCGATTATTTCGATGGGGCCCCACACACCATAGAAAACCCTTATTGTTATTCTTATGAATAAAACATAAGAACTCAATTTCCCGCTCCCCATGGGAACCTATTTCCGAGATAAAAGTAGCCTATCTGTTATTCCAGATTATAATCTATTTCCGTGCGAACTTTCATCCAGATCCGTTAAGCCGTTTTTGCTTGAGAGATTAACAAACATAGATAGTTAGATAACACTTTATTTGTACACCATTTATAATACATACACAAGTAGCACATCCATACATCCAAACTTTTACATTTATATTGAAACTGAACTTAGTAGTATGAATGTTTTTCAATAGTTTGTTTCACAATACAATAGTACTCCCTATTCAAGTTTCTATGTAGAATTTTGAGCTTTTATGGAATTTTTAAATAATTAGACTTAATTGTCAAATTTATATAACGTTAATTACTAAGTGTTAACATCGCATTAACTGCCTCTACTTAAGTTATTCACAAAATAAAACAATCAAATAACGTTTGCATAATGTTTGAGCTCTTTCAAAAATAGTACCACGCAGCCCCTACTTAAGTGAAATGAAATTACTGTAATAATGACAGCCATAAATCTATTCTTATATGAAAAGCATTTTCAAATGACATACCATTCTAACTTGTAATGATGTTTTAAAAAGTAATCCGATTATAAGGCATTTTGTTTGCATATTAGTCCTGAAAGCATAATGAGTTACTAGAGCTTTTTATAAAGGCTGTATGATTAATAAACGTTTACTATAGATTTTAGATCGGAAAAGAGAACATCTAGGACGGGACTTGAACCCGCGACTTGGACCTGTCCTTTACAGTGGAAATACTCTGACCAACTAAGCCACCTAGACACGTCCCAGATATTCGAATTTCTCCGATATATTATATACGTCTAAAGGCGACGCTGGAGCCATCTACCGTAATTCTGGCGAACTACGGAAACAATGAATGGCTTTACAGTCATTTTTAAACATTGATTTTGATGACTCCGCCACATTAATAAAATTATATTTTTAAACAATTAATATACTTACTTTTCCTATAGATTTTAGATCTTTACTTCGGGCCACCAACCAGGTGGACACCGAAGTCTTAAAATCACGGAAAAAAAAACAAAATCTTACACCCACTTTTTATCACTTTTCTCGACGTTTCACATGATTCTAAGTCTAACTAAGCAAAAAAAAAATTTGTGTCGTCTGTCTGTTGGTCTGGATGTCTGGATGTCTGGATGTCTGGATGTCTGTTTACGCAATAACTCAAGAACCACTTATCCGATTTAAAAAATTCTTTCGCCAATCATCTTGTTTGGTTAATGGGAAGAACTGATTAGATTTTGGGGTTTGTACGTTCAAGGTTTCGGGTACCTACCATACAAATTGTCCCTAAAAAACTTTTACAAGTGAGTTTCTTTCGAGTTATCAGAGTAACGCGTATTTGATTTGACATTTGAGTGACAATGACAATACGTATATTGTATATTTACATAAAACAACCAGACTCTGAAAGAAACTGAAATATAAAATAATTTTTTTTGTGTTTTTGACGTCGAAGACGTTTGATTTGATTTCATTTTCTTCATATTATTGCTCAATATATAAAGACGCGTCGAATAATATGCATAAAGCCTAAGGTCTGTAATTTTGAATAAAAATACTGCAACAAACATATCTAAGTTTGGCCTGAAGTTTGACAATCACTGTGTGATTTCCGCCCCACTAGATTTCCGATCTAAAATCTAGAAGAAAAGTAAGCATATTAAATATTCAAAAAATTCATTGAATTATATAAACGTTGTTTATACGAAGTCCTACAGGTTAACCACGTCTCGCTAATTACAATTCAGTTCTAGGCAAAGGAGCCGAGGGAGAGGGATCAGCACTATTGAATTGGTGTAAGCGCTTCGTGGTTACCTCCCTGTTTCTTTTCCTATTGGTAATTTTATTAATATTCTGAGAGAGGTTTATCAGTCTGTACAATCATCATAAGAGCGCCAATCCAACCGAGATTAGCGCTCTTATGATGATAATAATTCATCCAAAGCTTGCTTTGGTGCCCGGGGTCTGCATTCTACTCCTTAACTATTGGGTTATCATGGTCTTTACGAGACCCACTGCGGCCAACCCAAGAAGAAAGCCTGCTCCAGTACCTTTCTTTTTTTTCGTGCGAAAATCCCTTTGGATACCCCTCGCTGGCCAGCGGGGGCGGTTATGTTGGGCTAGAACCGACTAAAACCGCACACCGTCTCGGGTCTTCAGACGCCGGGGTGTAAGGTTGCCCATAAAGCATTACCCTCGCACCCCAACTAACCTTGGACCATCTTCGGTTTCGAGATGGCCCCCTCGAGTTTGGGCACCACGGTGTCCCCGTCTTGTCCCGGTTTGGGGAGGGGGGACGCTAGTCACCCTGCCGTCCCGGCCTGCTTCTGCTGGGGTGACAGGCGGCCTCGCCTGTCACCCCCAGGCCTTCGCTTATGGAGGACGGAGGTCGTTAAGCGCCCGCCAGCGTCTAAGTCGACTGCGAGCCTGCTTCAGTACCTCGACGTTAAGCAGCAGATGTACCTGCTTGCTGGTGAGGTTGGCATTAGCCCTGGAGATCTTGCTAGGCCACCATACACCTTATAGAATAAATGGAAAAAAAGTATAGTTATTATGCTGACGTACGACAGCCGACAAACATCTAAATTAAACTGACCGGCATCGCAGAATAAGCAAGCAAAAATGTTAAGGTTTTAAAAAAGACTGATATTTGTTGAGGCCTAGGGTGGAGACTACCAATCGGCAAACTGAAGGAGGAACGCACCCCAGCCAAATTAATTGACGATTTGGAGAGGTTAACTGTGATAAGAAAGGCCGAGGACCGGGTGCAATGGTGTACATTAGGATATTCCAATGTCCAGCAGTGGACCGTAGGTAATAGGCTAAATTAATTTATTCACATGAATGTAGGAAATGAAACCGTCTTAAATTTATTGTGTCCCATGTACATCCTAACGTTACATTACATACGATCTGTGATTGATTGATTGTGCTGATGTATCCATTTGAAACTACAAGAATGACGGTAACATTTGGATGAATAGAATACATTAATTCGATAGCATCAATCGATTCTATTGTTAACTTAGGAGCTTCTTAGTGAAACTATTCAGCTGCTTCCAGTAAACCCATCGAATTTGGGTTCGCTTTGTTTATTTTAAGTCCGATTCTCAGTGACGAGGGTCTTATATGAAAAACTTGTTTTTTAGTTGTTTAACCTATGACATTATTAAAGTTGGTTAAAGGTCTCCAAGGCTTTGAATATATTACCAAGCTTAAGTAATGTTACTTGCAACGTAAGGAATAGAACTACCTCTCTAGCCTACCTACCTTTTTAAGCTTCTCTAAGCTACCTTTTTAAAAAATTCTGAGACGTTACTTCAAAAGATTGAATCTATCACAATAAAAATATAAAACATATTATAACTTCACGCCCGAAGGGGTAGGCAGAGGTGTATTACACACCCACGATTCGCCAGTTATGTTAAGGTCCCAATGTAATAGGGGGCGAGCCTAAAATATTAGAATTTTCTGTAAAAGTCTTGTCATCAGAAGGTATTATTTATTGGCACCAGATCACCGTTGAGTTATACCCGATATCGTTACTCTCGAACAACCGTATATCTGACTCAGATATCACACAACTCCATTGGCGACACTACGGCTATTGCCGGACGATACGTTTGATACATGACAGCTGTCACTTAAGTAAGGCACTTTGGCAAGATAGTTAAAATATCGAAGGATAACTGAGGTTTTGATTTAAGATTGCTATAAATAGCAAGTTTATTTGCATCACAGTCACTTCTAGTTTAATTTTCAAAGGTTCCGAGTACAGTCACTACATTAAGCGTTGACTTCCAAATGTTTTACTACTATTTGTTTTTTTTTTTTTAAAGAACCGAAATTACTAATATCCCCCCTAACCCCTCCAGCTAAGCTAAATTGCTTGTGTTAGGAGTGGGTTCACGTCGGTAGTGTAATGGCCAGGATTCGAACCCGGGACCTCTCGAAAGGAGTTTGGGAGGGGATGGGAAAGGAGTTTAGGCTCCGGTACTCTCACTCACCAAACGGAACGCAACAGTTCAAATACTGTTAAGAGAGAGTTAAGAGGGTGGTGCTTCCCCGGTCGAGTTGGCTCATTCATGCAACGGCCAAAATTACTGTTGCTTGACTCTACCACCATACATTTGCAATAGTTGTGTTATTATAGTCTCTAATCCGGTTCATTAAAGTTGCAATAGAAAATTTCACCTTTGCTGGATATTAGTCTTTATTTGTATCACTTAAGCTGTCACCTGATATTCATCGTGCCCCCCTTTCGATACTATTACACTATTCTGAAGAAATGTATATACTTTAGTCCATTGTGTTACTGAACAGCCTATTGGGCAGAGACTATTTAGTAACACACTTGATTTAGCCTAAAAATGATTATGTATAATTCAATTCAATTTTTTAAGCCATAAGTATGTTTACTATTCCTATAGATTTATATAGGAATAAGAGAACATCTAGGACTTGAACCCGCGACGAGTCCCTTACAGGGGGAATGACACTGAATCTGACCAACTGAGCCACCTAGACAGGTCCCAGATATTCCAAATTCTCCGATGTATTATATACGTCTCAAAGCGACGCTGGAGCCATCTACCGTAATTCTAAGGCGGGTTCGAGTACCGTCCTAGATGTTCTCTTTTTCCGATCTAAATCTATGATTATGTACAGTTTATTGATTTTATATGACGGTGACTCGTAAATTGTAACTAATATTTTAAATGAATATTAAAATTTATTGTAAATAATAAAGTACGTGGTGGACCAGTATGAACAGCCTTTTAAAGAAGGAAGGACTTCCTGACCCGACAACCCTTGACAGAATGTCATGGCGCAGCAAAATTAAGAGAGCCGACCCCACCTAAAGTGGGAATGTGCAAAGAAGAAGAAGATTGTAAATAATAAAGTACCATCTAATCCTTGACCAACAACTATAGAGACTCACAACAATTTAAAACAAGCATAATTCAATAAAAGCCTTAGTCCCCTGCGGTAAACTTTGAAAGTGAATAAAAAAATCGTTTTAGGGTTAACAGTGTAAAATTTCATCGGGAACCCTTTTAAATAAGTCACGGTACGAGACACGATGGGTTTTATCTCACAATGAAAGTAAAGTTGGGTTAGTACATAATTAAGCAGGCGTAGCCAGCGATGTGGGTGATAACTGTCTAGAAGTGACTTAGAAACTTAGTTATCTTGATTTGTTTGGAAACTTCCTGTAATTTGACTTCGAAGAGAGCGTATCTAAGTATGGTTTCGTGTGTTAATGTGTGTATATGCATGAAAAGTCAAATTCTTGAAGTTTTTGGTTCAATTTTCGAAGTTTACCTCAACTTTGAAAATTGAACCAAAAGAAATAAATCGCAAAAACTAAACGTAGTTCATTCGAATTTAGTCACTATAACACTATAATTTAGCGTAGCGGTAGTGCATTCGACTGCTACGACAGGGGGCGCGGGTTCGATTCCCGCTCAGTGCAAATATTTGTATGCATGAATATGTCTATTTGCATTGGTCTGGGTGTTTCTATGTATAATATGTATGTATTTACAAAAAAAAAGTATATAAGTATGTTTATCCGCATTCTAGAACCCATAACACAAGCTAGTTAAACTATGCTTACTTTGGGTCTAGAAAGCGCTGTGTAGAATGTAGAATATTTATTTGTATTTATTATTTATTTATTTATTTATAAATGTAACTTCGAGATTCATTTTACTTCATTATAATTTAATCATTTACATGAACCATACCAAAACTACGGCAAGCCATTTTAGGTTTATAACATCCGTGTCTGTACTTGACCCTTCATATTTCAACCACTATCTAACGTCCGAGGCACATCCAGTCAACCTTATCGCTACCCGACCGCAGCTACTTAAACTGTCAAAAGTTTGTACCAACCCTTAACTTCATTTCTTTTCACACTTAAATACTTAAAACTTTTTGGTAGAGGTGTACAAATGCGAATAAAGGATTGACAATACTGTTTAATTCTTTTTATATACTACTAGCAACCTGCCCTCGCTTCACTTCGGTGTAAATAGAAAGAAAGAAAAAAAAACCGGCCAAGTGCGAGTTGGACTCGCCCATGAAGGGTTCCGTAGCAGCAAGTAAATTTTTTATATTTGAGTTGATTGAATGAAGGGAAAATGCGGTTTACGATTTTTGACGTATAAAAAAAACTACTTACTAGATCTCGTTCAAACCAATTTTCGGTGGAAGTTTACATGGTAATGTATATCTTTTTTTTTTCAGTTTTATCATTCTTTTATTTTAGTTACAGGGGGGGGGGGACACATTTTACCACTGTGTACAAGTGTCTCTCGCGCAAACTATTCAGTTTAGAGAAAAATTATATTAGAAACCTCAATATCATTTTTGAAGACCTATCCACATATAGGTTTGATGAAAAAATAAATTTTGAGTTTCAGTTCTAAGTATGGGCAAGCCCAAAAAATTTATTGTTCATTTTTCTATTTTTGTGTGAAAATCTTAATGCGGTTCACAGAATACATCTACTTACCAAAGTTCAATAGCATAGTTCTTATAGTTCCGGAAAAAAGTGGCTGTGACATACGGACAGGCAGACAGACAGACATGACGACACTATATCGGGGCTTTTTTTAATATTTGACATTTTCTAAGTGTCCTTTTAATGTTCTTTACAGAATAAATAATTATTGACTTCAAATTCTTACACACCGATTCTTACACCCGACGTTATCTTGTAGTTTGAAGTGTCATTTCAATTGACACTTCAAACTACAAGACAACAACCATCTTTATAGTCCATTGAAAAGTTACATTTGGGGTTGCGTGCATCAATGGAAGCACACTGCAGTACATTTCAGCCCTGCTTTTCGACATCCACACATCGCTCCACAGTTTCTTTTGCATTTGAAATAGATCAATTTCAGAAGCCTGAGCTTGGGTGCTGGAGGTTTAGAGCTCTGCACTGGCATCAATAATTTTCCACATTTTTTTCCAGCCCCAGTCTTCAGGATCGCTATTATTACCAAGCCACCACTGGACCTGATGGTAGACTCGGAAAGTATGAAAGCGAGCTGTGTATTGCGTTAGAGGAAGTGAAGATAATTTAAATGTGCTTTTTAGGGTTCCGTTGCCAAATGGCAAAAAAACGGAACCCTTATAGATTCGTCATGTCTGTCGGTCTGTCCGTCCGTATGCCACAGCCACTTTTTTCCGAAACTATAAGAACTATGCTGTCGAAACTTGGTAAGTAGATGTATTCAGTGAACCGCATTAAGATTTTCACATAAAAATAAAAATAAAAACAATAAATTTTGGGGGTTCCCCATACTTAGAACTGAAACCCTAAAATTTTTTTTTCATCAAACCCATACGTGTGTGGTGTGGTACCTATGGATAGGTCTTTAAAAATGATATTGAGGTTTGTAATATCATTTTTTTCTAAACTGAATAGTTTTCGCGAGAGATACTTCCAAAGTGGTAAAATGTGTGTCCCCCCACCTGTAACTTCTAAAATAAGAGAATGATAAAACTAAAAAAAATATATGATGTTCATTACCATGTAAACTTCCACCAATATTTGGTTTGAACGAGATCTAGTAAGTTGTTTTTTTAATACGTCATTATTCGTAAACCGCAATTTACCTTTCATTCAATCAACTCAAATACAAAAACTAAAAAAAAATATTATTATGTTACTTTCTGCTACGGAACCCTTGATGGGCGAGTCCGACTTGCACTTGGCCGCTTTTTTGTCACTGCCTTGGCGAATTGTGTGTATCTTAGGCTGTCAAGAGAATTATCATCTTTATTACCACCATATAAAGAGATAGAAAAACGTTTCTGAACATTTTCGCATATAACTTTTTTATTTATAGTTCTAGTTATAGTTCTGTAGTTTTAACGACAAATAGTTACTGGACCAAAGTTGCAGACAATTTAATTTGCAACAAAAACTGTTAACAATTTTTATTTATCAGATAAATAGTTTAAGAGATATATCGTAAAAACCATTTCAACCCCTATTTTCAAGATGGCGGCCGTGGGATAAGGGTGGCGACCGACCCTACAAACTTGGTTTTAGCTTTACACTGACCCCCCCCCCCCTACACATCAAAACAATAAAATTGGGTCCTATAAAAAACTCAAGGTTAGGCCTAAAAAATGTTACATTTCAATGGACTATTAGTCTCCCGTGACCATGGCTGCTGAAAAGCAACCGAAACGTCGGGTTCAATGTAAATTATAAAATAACATCAAATAAATCGTGATAAAATCCGTTACACAATAGTTTCATTTCAATGTGTGACATTTGTGAAGAAAGAAAATAATATGTTTATTAAGGACACGCACATATAGGTGGCAACAAAAAAAAATTACATATAAACGATTGGTGTGCGGGCCTGAATAGGTCGCCATCTTAGCTTAAATGCTGCCCATCACATGCTAAAGATATGATTAACAGCGCTGGTATTGATAATTATGTTTTTTTTTAAACTCAACCCACATTATATGTATATAGTCTATGTCCATAGGGAATAATGTACCTTTTTAGGGTTCCGTTGCCAAATGGCAAAAAAACGGAACCCTTATGAATTCGTTATGTCTGTCTGTCTGTCCGTCCGTATGTCATAGCCACTTTTATCCTAAACTATAAGATCTATGCTGTTGAAACTTAGTAAGTAGATGTATTCTGTGAACCGCATTAAGATTTTCATACAAGAATAGAAAAAAAAACAATAAATTTTGAGGGTCCCCATACTTAGCACTGAAACTCAAAAAAATTTTTTTCATCATACCCATACATGTGTGGTATCTATGGATAGGTCTTCAAAAATGGTATTGAGGTTTTTAATATCATTTTTTTCTAAACTGAATAGTTTGCGCGTGAGACACTTCCAAAATGGTAAAATGTGTCCCCCCCCCTATAACATATAAAATAAGAGAATGATAAAACTAAAAAAAATATATGATGTACATTACCATATAAACTTCCAACGATAATTGGTTTGAACGAGATCTAGTAAGTAGTTTTTTTAATATGTCATAAATCGTAAACCGCAATGTTCCTTTCACTCAATCAACTCAAATATAAAAATTATAAAAAAAAACATTATTATGTTACTTGCTGCTACGGAACCCTTAATGGGCGAGTCCGACTTGCACTTGGCCGCTTTTTTATATATAAACAAAGACACAAAATCCAGCCTCTCTATAATATTAGTATAGTCTGTATTTCGTTAGGTTACGATGTTTTTTCTGTTTATTATACGAAGTCATTTGGGATATTGCATATCTCATAATGGTACTAGAGTTATTAAGGGTAGTCGGAAAGAGCTCAGTTTCACTTCAAAAATGAGAAAATTCTGAATGCAACATTTATTATCATTATATTTATGCACAAGTTTAGTGATCTAGTCATTTTAAAATCCATTTCATTTACCTCTTGTGTAAGAATTTAAAGTCAAAAATCATTTATTCTGTAAAGAACATTAAAACGACACTTACAAAATGTCAAATATTAAGAAAAACCCCGATATAGCTAAGAACACTCCCGACTAATCCACCAGTCCAACAAACAAAAACGATATCAAAATCGGTTCATCCGTTCGGGAGATGTGAGACAGACACATACACAGATATCTCAAAGTTACAATACCCCGTCGTTTTTGCGTCGGGCGTTAAAAAAAGCTAGACTATTGTTTAGCCAATGGACCACCTCACCGGTACGCAACGGGACCCCGTTCTGGAAAACTGGCAAAAAAAACTTAACGGGCTTTTTTTGGTCTTTTTGAAAACGTACTCACTTAATGTTATTACAATGTTTTGTTTGGGTAGTATATTTTTTTTTTTTTATATTAAGGACACATCAATTTGACTTCACCTCGCCTGATGGTAAGCTGAAGGTAAAGTCTCAGGAAAGAGGGTCACCATTACATACACGTATCATGTTAACAATGGTGACACTCAGCTTGACGGCCTCATCAGAAGAGGATTGTCGTGGCAGCACCGCGTGACACCCACCGGTCCCACTAGTGCTGCGACCACTATCCCCCTGCCCGGCTATGCACTTGCTGACCCCTGAACTCAATCAAACCGAAATTGGATTACTATGGAGGGTTTTTCGCAATCGTGCACGGTGGTACCTACCCGGCCGAATTTTGTGACAAATTTGTGTCATCAAATTTCTACCACCAGTGAAAGTTAAAGTAAAAAGTTCATGTCCAAGCTTGTTCGTTGTCTTAATATTTTTTAATGTTGTTGCCCTTTGTGATGGCAAGCGCAGCGTAGGAAGGCCTCGATGGATGCAGGCCGCTACCGACCGGTCGAAATGGCGGTCAATAGGGGAGGCCTATGTTCAGCAGTGGACTTCCTACGGCTGATACGATGATTTACCTTTTGGTAAAGTTATATTTTGTACGAGGTGGTACGTCTCTGTGCTCACTTTGGAGCATAGATGAAACCTGATTTTTAACGCAAAGCGTCTTGCACCGATAGCTGCATGTTGCATGGTCATTACCATACAGCATTAACGTTTAGTATGTGGAGTGAAATGTCCTCGTCACGGTAATGATGGCATGCGGGTTATCCAAATTCTCTTTCCAATATCCTACTTCATACTGATATTATAAATGTGAAAGTTTGTGAAGTTTTATTTGAAATTATTTTATAATTAACATCTTGTCTTGTAGTTTAAAGTGTCACTTCAATTGACACTTCAAACTACACGACAACAACCATCTTCATTCTCCCCGTGACCATGGCTGCTAAAAAGCAACCGAAACGTCAGGTTTAATGTAAATTATAAAATAACATCAAAAAATCGCGATAGAATCCGTTAAATAATAGTTTCATTTCAATGTGTGACATTTGTGAATTTTGTTTGGATGTTTGTTTGCTTAAATAATAATAAAGATTCTACGATATACTAGGACGGTTGCCAGCTTGGCAATCAACCCAAACTTAAGCGTAGCGAGATTTGCCTATCCAACAATAGGTCAACGTGATCGGTCGACTGTTTCCATTGATTTGGTTTTTCGGTGATTATTCCTCGATGGTAAAACCGATCTGGATATTTGACCCCTTACGACACTCAGTAATATCTACTTGATCACCGTGGCAAATTTGGTCGAGATCAAACGGTCTCGAAGGAGTATCATTTGTTTGAAATGCAAGTTTGAAACCAAAGACGAGACTTAATTACACAGCGCCATCTAGACCCAAACTAAGCAGAGCTTGTCATATGAGTTCTAGAATGCGAATAAACATACTTAGCTATTTTTTTTTTGTAAATAAAAACATATTATACATACAAACACCCAGGCCAATGCAAATATACATATTTGCAATGAGCGGGTATCGAACCAGTGACCTCTGACTTGGCAGGCGAATGCTCTACCGCTACGCCACAGAGGTTGTCTGTTACTCAATCACGCTCTAACGGATCCGGCTGAATTTTGGTACAGGGATAGATTACAGTCTGGATTACAGGCGACTTTTATCCTGTGAATACGTTCCCATTAGTTACGGAACCGGGGTCAGAATCCCAGGGGGGTGAAACTGCGGGCAACTGCTAGTGTAACATAAGTTCTTTCCAAACCATTTATGTCCAAGTGGCATTCAATGCCAGGAGAACACCGCCATAGTAAAGTTTTTATTGTCACTATTTCAGTGCCTTTTCCTTTTTTTTTCGTGCGGAATACTTACCCTTCGGATACCCCCTGCCGGCCAGTGGGGCGGCTTGTACCTACTAAAACCGCACGCCGTCTCGGGTCTACAGACGCTGGGGTGTAAGGTTGCCCATAGTGCATATCCCTCGCACCCCGACAGACCCTGGGCCATCTCCGGTTTCGAGATGGCCCCCTCGGGTAGCGCTCATCATCGCTAAGGCTGTATTTCACAAGTGAAAATCCGTTTAACTAAACTGGGTTCTCATTTTTAGGGATTTTCTTTAGAAAAGCCCTATTGCTATCGAGTTGTCGTCGATGTCGTCGTTGCCAATTTTCTGTCACGGTTTTGGGTATGAAGGAGATGAGCTATCGAGTTGCTGTTTTCGGTAATAGATTCGTGCTGGGGTGAACCATTGCAAGATAAAGAAAAAATCGCAAAAAATCGAAAAAAAAAAAATCGCGAAATCGAAAATGCCTTGTATTCGGCTGAGCTCGTCTCAGGAATCTTGTTTATACAATAAAATCCATTGAGTAAAACATAATAAATTTTTTTCTTTAATTTTTCAATTATTCATTTATTGACATACTAAACATAACATAACATAACTTCACGCCTGTATCCCTGAAGGGGTAGGCAGAGGTGTATTACACAGCCACAATTCGCCAGTTATGTTTAGGTCCTAATGTAGTAGGGGGCGAGCCTATTGCCATCTACCGGGCACATTATTAAGCGAGCGATAATTAACATTCATTAATGCACACATAAGTACGAAAAGTCAGAGGTGTGTGCCCGGGGCGACTACTGGGGATCGAACTCGAGACCTCGTCTCAGCAATCCGTTACGTACGCCACTGGGCTATCGCACACAATACATACATACTAAATTATATATACAACAATAACTTAAAATGATTATATACAACTAATTATAAATAAATGTCAAGAGAACTAAACCTAAAAGATGGAAAAATCTTTTAAATATAAAAATGAATTGCTGTTCGTTAGTCTCGCTAAAACTCGGGAACGACTGGACCGATTTGGCTAATTTTGGTCTTGAATTATTTGTGGAGGTCCAGAGAAGGTTTAAAAGGTGAATAAATATGGAAGTTGTTATCGATTGAGGTAGTACGAAGTCTGACGGGTCAGCTAGAATAAAATATTATTAAACTAGCTGACCTGGCAGACTTCGTACTGCCTCAATCGATGACAAACCTTTTAAACCTTCTCTGGATCTACACAAATAATTCAAGACCAAAATTAGCCAAATCGGTCCAGCCGTTCTCGAGTTTTAGCGAGACTAACGAACAGCAATTCATTTTTATATATAAGAGAAGAAGAAGAAGAAGAAAAAAGAAAGATAGTTCCTATCATTGGTGAAATTCATTCTATATGCATCTAGTGCTCATGGAATAGCGTCTCTTACGTACCTGATGCGTTATATTATTTTTCACATAAATAACCTAATTACTTACATATAAAGCCAATAAGTTTCGTTTCGTTTTATGCGAGAATCTATAGTATAAAAATGAATCGCTAAATGTGTTGCTAAGCGCAAATCTCGGGAGCAGCTGAACCGATTTCGCTAATTCTTTTTTATAATATTCCTTGAAGTATGATGGTTCTTACGTAGAGAAAAATTTAAAAAATTGCCTGAAGAAAAAAAAATTTACTGGCATGTTTGGGATAAATCCCCCCGCGTGCCAGCGGGGGCGGTTATGTCGGGCATGAACCGACTAAAACCGCACGCCGTCTGTAGACCCGAGCCGGCGTGCGGTTTTAGTCGGTTCATGCCCGACATAACCGCCCCCGCTGGCACGCGGGGGGGTATCCGAAGGGATATCCGCACGATAAAAAAAAAAAAAAAAAGGTACCATGGGGCGAAGTATGCCACGGGCGAAGCCGCAGGGGACAGCTAGTATTAAATATATAAACACAAATGAATAAAGTTTATATACATTTACCGAATTCGTTCTGTCGTCAGTAGATCTGTCTCCGAATAAAATGGCAGTATTCGAATGTTCTGGAATAGCCAATACCTCTTTACGGAATTGCAGTTAAGTAGGCAACTGGGATTGCTCAATTTTTCAAGAGTATTTTATTTCATTCTGTAACAGTTGCAGTTTCCTGAGCTATAATCGAAACCTTATTTATTTTATTGACGGCCTCTGTGGCGTAGCGGTAGTGCATTCGACTGCTACGACAGGGGGCGCGGGTTCCATTCCCGCTCAGTGCAAATATTTGTATGCATGAATATGTCTATTTGCATTGGTCTGGGTGTTTCTATGTATAAAATGTATGTATTTACAAAAAAAAAGTATATAAGTATGTTTATCCGCATTCTGGAACCCATAACACAAGCTAGTTAAACTATGCTTACTTTGGGTCTAGAAAGCGCTGTGTAGAATGTCGTAGAATATTTATTTTATATTTATTGTACTTATAGTTCCTTTACTAGCTGTGCCAGTGGCTTTGCCTCTGATATATTTGGCATCCATTTACCCATATATATTCGTAATTTATCAGTTTCAAAATAATGTATAGAAATTTGCTCAATTTGTTACCTTTTACGATGCCTGTCATCTTCCTAGATAAATGGGCTAGCTAACACAAAAATAATTTTTAAATTCGAACTAGTAGTTCCTGTGATTAGCGCGTTCAACCGAACAAACTCTTTTAATATTAGTATAGAACAGTTGTGCCCGCTACTTAGCCCGCGTAAACTCAAATCTGGGTTTCATTTTTTTGCGCGGAATCCTTATTATTTTTCTAAAATAAAAGTAGACGTCATAAAATATAAGCTATCTGTCAGTGAAAGTCCCGTCAAAATCGGTCGAGAAATTCCAGATGTTACCTAATTCAAACAGACAGAATGACAGGCAGGCGGACAAACATTTTCAAAATTGTTCTGTGTATACATTCATATGCATTAATTGAAAAGCTGTTATTTCAACGTTACAAACAGACAATTCAATTGTGTTTATTTATACCTATAGAAGAATCACATCTTATGACGGTATCTGTGGCGTAGCGGTAGTGCTTCCGACTGCTACTACGACTGGAGGTGCGGGTTCGATTCGCGCTCAGTGCAAATATATGTATACATGAATATGTCTATTTGCATTGGTCTGGGTGTTTCTATGTATGATACGTATGTATTAACAAAAAAAAAGTATCTATGTTTATCCGTATTCTGGAACCCACAACACAAGCTAGTTAACCTATGCTTACTTTGGGTCTAGAAAGCGCTATGTAAAATGTCTTAAAATATCTATTTTAGAACATTTATATATATGGCCGCGGTAGCCTAGTATGGCCGCGGTAGCCTAGTGGTATGGGTAATGGACTGCTGAGACGAGGTCTCGGGTTCGATCCCAGGTTTTACCATGGCACACACCAATGACTTTTCGAATCTTTTCGGAGTTATGTGTGTATTTATCGCAGGTTTATAAGTGCCCGGTTAATGGCAATAGTCTCGCCACCTATTACATTGGGACCTAAACATAAACTGGCGAAATGTGGGTGCTAGCACCTCTGCCTACCCCTTCGGGGATATAGGCGTGAGTTTATGTTATGTTATATATAGAAAAATTACGAATTACACAAATCTATTGAAGTAAATTTCTGTTTGAGTTTTAAAGGCTTGACTTTAATGATCTGAAATGTTTAAGATGCTCTAAATTCCTGGACCTCGAGGTCTTAGTCGTTACGTGATCGGAATTACCGTTCATCATGGTTTATTGGATTTCAATGTAGCTTAAATTTATTCCGTAAGATTTATAGGCGTTCTAAGACCAGAGAAAACGAATAGAATATATGAAAATGTAGTCGGGCTTGAAATGATACTGAAACTTGATCTTTGATCTTGATCATGATGATAATATGATCGATAATGTACGACTGACATGGTTTTGTTAAAGCAATCATTGCAATCTTGTCCTTGCCCTTTGTGACGGCAAGCGCAGCGTAGCAAGGCCTCGATCGATGCAGGCCGCTACCGACCGGTCGAAATGGAAGGTCAATAGGGGAGGCCTTCCTACAGTGGACTTCCTACGGCTGATACGATGATTTCCCTTTTGGTAAAGTTTCATTTTGTACGAGGTGGTACGCCTCTGTGCTCACTTTGGAGCATAGATGGAACCTGATTTTTAACACAAAGCGTCTTGCACCGATAGCTGCATGTTGCATGGTCATTACCATACAGCATTAACGTTTAGTATGTCGAGTGAAATGTCCTCGTCACGGTAACGATGGCACGCGGGTGCTGGTGCACAAATTATCTTTCTAATACTTCCTACTGATATTATAAATGTAGCTTAAATTTCTTCCGTAAGATTTATAGGCGTTCTTAGAAGAGAGAAAATGAATAGAATTATGAAATTGTAATCGGGCTTGAAATGATACTGAAACTTGATCTTTGATCTAGATCATGCTGATAATATGATCGATAATGTACGACTGACATGGTTTTGTTAAAGCAATCATTGCAATCTTGTAGTAACTGTGGAATCATCTCCTTGCAGTGGTTTTCCCAAGCGACTACAATATGGGGTTCGTCAAGAAGGTTTCTACAGGGTCGGCAGCGCCGCCGGAGGCGTCGCCGCGCAGACGATGCGGCAGCCCGAGAGGCGGAGCTGTATGAGGCGTACAAGGGGGCCAAGAGGACCCTCCAGGAAGCCATAAAGCAGGCCAAACGGCGGGCCCGCGAAGAGCTGCTGGAGTCTCTGGAGCAGAACCCATGGGGGCGTCCTTACCTTGCGGTCAGGGGCAAAATCCGCCCAAGGGCGCCCCTACTGACCCAGAGCCTCCAGCCGGAGCGGCTGGAGGGGATACTGGGCTCCTTGTTCCCAGCGAGAGCGGAGGAGCATGTCCCTCCGCGTATGGCTCCGCCTCAGGCGCCTGACGCTGATAATAGCGAGAACGATGTGCCCGAAGTCAGGGAGAGTGAACTGGGGGTAGCAGTGCTCCGGCTTAAAGCCCGGAAATGCACTGCCCCCGGACCCGACGGCATTCCAGGCCGAGCATGGGTCCTGGCTCTGGAGGAACTAGGGCCTCGACTGGTGGTGCTCTTTAGCGCATGCCTCGAAAGGGGCCAGTTTCCAAAGGCTTGGAAGACGGGGAAACTGGTCCTTATCCGGAAGGCGGGGCGGCCGGCGGACCAGCCATCCGGTTACCGGCCGATCGTGTTGCTCGACGAGGTGTGCAAGCTCTTTGAGCGGATTATTGCAGAGCGCCTCGTCGAGCATCTCACGAACGTGGGGCCAGATCTGGCAGACAACCAGTTCGGTTTCCGCCGGGGGCGCTCCACCGTGGAAGCGATCATGCGCGTTAGGCGCCTGACGGAGGAAGTAGTCTCGCGGGGTGGGGTGGTGGTGGCGGTGTCTCTCGACATCGCCAACGCCTTCAACACCCTACCCTGGAGCTGCGTTAGGGAGGCGCTCGCGTATCACGGAGTGCCTCCTTACCTCCGCCGCATTGTCGAGGCATACCTATCCGAGAGGGCCATAGTTTACCCGAGCTGGCTAGGGCCAGGGCGGCGAGAAGTGTCGTGCGGTGTTCCACAGGGGTCGGTCCTAGGGCCACTCCTGTGGAACATCGGATACGACTGGGTGCTGCGCGGTTCGTTGCTCGAGGGTGTCAGCATAACGTGTTATGCTGACGACACCATCGTTATGGCGCGGGGAGCAACGCACCGTAGCGCGGCACTAAAGGCCACGGCAGGGGTTGCTCAAGTCGTGGGTCGAATACGGCGGCTGGGACTCGAGGTGGCTCTCCACAAATCCGAGGCTATGTGTTTCCACGGGCCTCGGAGGGGGCCACCTGCGGGAACCAGCATAACCGTAGGGGGCGTAAGCATCGGCATCGAGCCCACGATGAAGTACCTTGGGCTCGTACTCGATAGCCGATGGGACTTCGGACCTCATCTCCGAAGTCTGGTTCCGAAACTGAGGGGGGCTGCGGCCGCGCTATCGCGGCTGATGCCCAACGTTAAGGGACCCAACGCCCCCACTAGGAGACTGTACCTGGGGATCGTGCGAAGCATGGCCCTGTACGGGGCCCCAGTATGGGCGGAGACTCTGGCGGCCCGCAACGTGGCTGTATTAAACAGCCCGTTAAAAGCGATGGCCGTCAGAGTCATCAGGGGGTATCGCACGATCTCCGTCGAGGCGGCATGTCTCCTAGCCGGGACCCCTCCATGGGACCTGGAAGCGAGAGCCCTTGCGCTGCTGTACCAGTGGCGCAAGGAGGCGCTGGAGCGGGGCCATAGGCCGGAGCCCCGAGAAATCAGGACTCAGCGGCCCCAGCTCCACCGGGAACTCATAGAGACATGGAGGGTGCGACTTGAGCACCCAAGGTGGGGGGAATCCACCATTGCGGCGGTGAGACCGATCATGAAGGAGTGGTTGGAGAGGGACCATGGGGACCTCTCCTACCGGATGTGACAGATGGTTACCGGACACGGGTGCTTCGGTAAGTATCTGTGGCGCATCCACCGGGAGACAACGCCGCAGTGCCAGCACTGCGAGGATCCTAGCGAAGACACGGCGCTACAAACGTTGGTGGAGTGCCCTGCGTGGGCGAGTCAACGCCGGGATCTCGTTGCGGTCCTGGGCGTGGACGTGGCGGAGACCATGGTGAGGGCCGTGGTCTCCGACGGGAGCAAGTGGCACGCCGCCGCCTCTTTCTGCGAGCAGGTAATGCGCGCGAAAGAGAGCGGCGGAGAGGGAGCGGGAGAGAACCCTGCCCCCCGAGTTTCGCAGTCTGCGGCGAGGTCGCCGCAGACTCATCTACGCCCGGGACTACCGACCTCCATGATCGGGGCCTGAGGACGGCAGTTGGCCGACTCGCCGTCCTTACAGAAGCATGCCCTGGCGGAGGCGTGTCGTGTGTGCCCTACACACGCCTGCCAACTCACCGAACCACCCCCGCTGGCCGGCGGGGGGGTATGCGAAGGGATTTCCGCACGTTAAAACAAAAAAAAAAAAAAAAAAAGGGTCGGCAGCGTGAGTGTGACGCTTCCGATGTTGCATCACGTCCATAGGCCACGGTAACCGCTTACCTTCAGGTGGGTCATGTGCTTGTTTGCCTCCAAGTTTCATAAAAAAGGAACCGTTTTATAATATAGGTAAGGCGTTGCGTGCGGTTTTAGTCGGTTCAAGCCCGACATAACCGCCCCCGCTGGCCGGCGGGGGGTATCCGAAGGGATTTCCACACGAAAAAAAAAAGGTACACATCAAGCAAACAAAGATGTACCATGGCTAAAGAATGTCCGTTGATAAACCAGTGCGGATGTGACGGCGACAGCAAGCCAGTGAAATTCTTCATCTGATAGCGTATAACATTCGTTAATGAACCATGAATCCTTAACATTTCTTCGTCTCCGTTTGGTTGATGTGTACCTAGTATAAGAAGCAGGTTGTGTAATTGTATGCTAGTCAAAGAGCCTGTAACTATATTGTGACGGCAGTTCCAGATTATTTTCCTCTATTTCTGATTCAATACCCATAATCAGGATATAGAAAAAATATAGGTCAGCAGGGTTGTAACGTAAGTGATTGGGTATCAATCAAGTAAATACTAATTCGTTACGTGGATTATTGTAAGAGGAAAAGTATGTTACATATTATGATAAGATAATAATTTTCTTGTGATGACTCTCGCGATCCGCCAATGGTAGATTAGGAAGTAACTAAAATGTTTATGGTTTACTTATAATAAAAGACATAATTCGTCTGTATTTTATTATCATTATTGTTTCTTGTCATAATTGTCGTCTCTTGCATATTACCCTGATAATCAATTCTCTTTTTTCTCAACACCTTTTTTCTTTCATGGTTACTTAACTTTGAATTCTCCCTCAGACCCAACATTTAAGCAAAACTTGAATTTTGTGTTCAGTAACGTTAAGAGTACAGACGTAACTAATTTACAATTTTATAATAGTATAGATATTTGTGTGGTGGATCAAACGCGCTGATTTACAACCACTCTCAGAAGTTAGTGAACACTAACAAATTAACAAACGATCTTCACATTAAAATTTATTTATTTTATTTTATTAGGAAAACAAACAGCATCTTACAACTAACTGACAACTGTTTTAATACAACTGTTAACCATTTATGAGTTTTCGAAGGTACATATTTAGTGCTTGCTTGTGAAAAAATATCTTTGTTTTTGAAACATTTATATTAAAAACATAAATACAGTCAGAGAACCGATTCAAACTAACCGATTCAAAATAAATACATAATTGATATATATGTAGAATATACTGCTTCCGGGCTGTTTGTCCGTGATCCAGATGACATAACATAACATAACTTCACGCCTGTATTCCCGAAGGGGTAGGCAGAGGTGTATTACTGGCGAGTTGTGGGTGTGTAATACGCTCCTGCCTACCCCCAGATGAAACTTTTGTTCCAAACGACGTTTCGTCGATCACTGCGGTCGATATCTTCAGTGGGACAGGTCCAGGCGGCAACGAGTGCGTAGAACTCTCATCAGTGACGACATCAGTCGCAGAGAAGCCGCCACCGATGAGAGTTCTACGCACTCGTTGCCACCGGAAGCAGTTTATTCTACAAGCAACGCCGAGCATGAAAGCCTATTTTTGTAATTTGCAGATGACAAAATTATCATTTTAGGTAGATTTCGATGAAATCGATCTACCTATTGGTTTCTTGACTACTGTCGAATTAAAAAAAAAAATCTTGCAGTCGGAAAGATTTTTTATCGATAGGCCATTTTTAAGTCTAAAATAAATGTCTGAAAAGTTTTTCGCTAAAAGTTACTTACCGTTTACGAGAAAAAAAAATTAAACATGTTAAAAATGTTACTTTGTTTACTTGTGTGTGTAAGTCCGTAGTTCTCTATATAAAAAAATATTAATTGCTTCACGAAATCTACCTGTGCGTTCCCCCTGCGGGAACGGTTATTTCATGTATGTATAGTTTTAGAGCTTAGGTTGTCGGTAAATTAGAATGTGTTAGTGTAATACCTTTTTTTTCTTTTTTCGTGTGGAAATCCCCTCGGATACCAGCGGGGGCGGTTATGTCGGGCTTGTTAGTATAATACCTATGCCGACTGTACAACATTAGCTCGTTCAAGCACGTACACAGCCATTGTGCACTTTTGCGCTAGTTTACTCATATTGTTATAACGGGCATACTCGTAGTTGTCGGTCCTAAGTTATAAAATTGACGACCTCTGTGGCGTAGCGGTAGTGCATTCGACTGCTACGACGGGGGCGATTCCCGAAAAAAAGTGAAAATATGTTTATCCGCATTCAGGAACCTATAACACAAGCTAGGTAAACTATGCTTACTTTGGGTCAAGACAACGATGTGTCGAAAGTCGTAAAAAAAAACGAACTGACTCCAATAAGCTAATGTAGTTTTGCTTTCCTGAAAAGCAAATTCTGTTTGTCACATATCTGCAGCAGTCTGCTCAACATAACCACACAATACACGCGATCATACTTCAAGTTTCGCCATCTAAAACCGTTTTCACATCGCAATCTTCACATAAATCGAATATAAAACGAGTAATGGAGCGTTAAGTATAAATACGACGCGACAGCCCACAATCGCATAAGGGCATGTCGAAATCTCATATCGGGTTTAGGGAAGTGTAAGTAACTTTATAGCTGAAATGGAAAGGAAATTTTGAATAGGATACGAGAGAAATATGTTAATGAAGAAGAAACTTTTACCTGTTTGTATTCTATATGTTATACATCACGATGTTATTAGTTTTGGCATGTTATTGACGCCAAATGATCACTTATTCACGATATCGTCTAGATCAACATAACATATATTATCTTTATTTAATAGCCACGAGATATTGATCTGTAAGGATAATATGTTTGCGTATCAACTACATGTTGATCAATTTGAATTTATTCTCAAATGGACATAACATAACATAACTTCACGCCTGTATCCTCGAAGGGGTAGGCAGAGATGTATTACACTCTCACGATTCGCCAGTTATGTTAAGGTCCCAATGTAATAGGGGGCGAGCCTATTGCCATCTACCGGGCACATATTACTAAGCGAGCTATAATTAACATTTATTAATGCACACAAAACTACGAAAAGTCAGAGGTGTGTGCCCGGGGCGATTGGGGATCGAACTCGAGACCTCGTCTTAGCAGTCTGTTACGTACGCCACTGGGCTATCGCCGCTTTTAAATGGTACTTAGGAATATATGTTTTTATAGTCGTTGATATTATGTCTAAAGAAAACTAAACTTACAAATAAAAAGAGAAAGAAATAGTTGAAAAATAAGTGGTGTAGGCCCTCTTGTTCTAACATCTTCTCATCATCCTCCGAGCTGGAGGTACGGTTGGTTGGAGCCCTAAAAGATCCGACACCTTTTTTTTTATTTTTTCGTGCGGAAATGTCTTCGGATACCCCCCCGCCGGCCAGCGGGGGCGGTTATGTCGGGCTTGAACCGACTAAAACCGCACGCCGTCTCGGGTCTAAAGACGCCGGGGTGTAAGGTTGCCCATAGAGCATATCCCTCGCACCCCGACTGACCCTGGGCCATCTTTACTAATATACCTCCTAACCCCTCTAGATAAGCTAAATTGCTTGTATTAGGAGTGGGTTCACGTCGGTAGTGTAATGGGAGGATTCGAACCCGGGACCTCTCAATCGTATGGTGGACTCCTTAACCACTAAGCTACCGACGCTTAAGATTGGCCGATTCGTAGTTAGATTGATAAACCGACCTTAATTGAGTTGGGAAAAGGCACGCAGGATGAGATTTATCTCGCATAATTATTAGGTATACTATAGTGAAAACCACGGGATGCAGCTGGTCTAAAATTATAATAGTGCGAAAATGTCTTTTTTTTTCGTGCGGAAATTCCTTCGGATACCCCCCCCCCCCCCGCCGGGCAGCGGGGGCGGTTATGTCGGGCTTGAACCGACTAAAACCGCACGCCTTCTCGGGTCTACAGACGCCGGGGTTTAAGGTTGCCCATAGAGCATATCCCTAGTGCGAAAATACCTACCTGCCTAAGGTATATCCTTTTTCCACAAACTTTCAGCATCGGTAATGTGCTTAAACACATAATGTCATGGGTAATATTTCTAAATGGTAAATGGCTACTGGGTGTGCGTTGTTTTATAGACAATTGTTTTAAATAATTTCGTTTTACAGAAAATGTTTCGCATAACTTCGTTTCATAGAATAATCAAAATACAGAATACTTACTTTAAAGATTTTTAAATCATTGATTTTTGTTCCACATAAAGTTTAACATTAGAATAATCATATCATAGAATAACAAATCAAATATTCTTTATCATTATATTGTTTATTTAATATAAAACTTATTACTAAGAATAACATATTATCAAAGTGAGAGTTTCGAAACGTTTCAATTCATACCGTTCATTTCAGTCAAATAATTTACAGGTGAAGCTATACTTTTTTAAATATAACGATAAGTTAATACAATAAAGGATTCTGGGTGGTAATATTCCTGGGTGATTAAAAAAAAATAACCACGAAGGCTAAGGCGGGAGCTCCGCTCCGCTTCGCTCCCGCCTCAGCCTTCGAACCTAACCTATCTGAGTCGGGGTAATCTGAGTCGGGGTGTTAACTATAATGACGTTTTATTAACAATTTAATAACAAATTGATTTTATTTTATTTTACAGAAGAATTCAAGCAAACAAATTTGCAACAAAATATGCGAAAGATAAAAAATTCTATATTGATATTAAATTATTCAGAAATTAAATTACTACAAGCAATCGGAAAAAAATTAAAATTGTAAATGTTACAGTTAAAAATAAATGTGATTTGGAAAATTATAAAGGTGGTTTAATATTCTTTTAAAAATAATTCTACAGTTTGATAAGTTTGTTAAACAAAAAAATGTGATTAAAAATTCATTCAATTGTGTTTCTGTGAAATATGTTTCATTGTAGTAAATTGTTTTTGAAACAATAATATTCGAAATAAAAATATAAGGACCAAATATTATATGAAACATTTTCTGTGAAACGAAATTCTACGAAATTTCTTTCTGCGAAATAAGGGGCTCCCATGGCTACTACATATTTACTTTGACGTATAAATACAACTTTGTACGTAAAAATTTGCACCAAAATAGTTTTCGAAGGGCTCCGAATCTATGAGTAGTTGACGCACTGCTATTTACTAAAAGGTTTTGGACTTCTCTGAATGTTAAATTTCGAGCCTCATACTAATGAGCTAAAAATAAGTTACCAATCCATTATTTTACATTTTCAGCACGGTTATGACTTATGATAGACAGATTGATGACTTAACCCTTTACATTTGTGAAATCACAAATTTAAAATGTGATAAATAACCGATGATTCTGAACCTGACCCGGTCACGGGTTAGGTTAGAAACTTGAAAAAAAAAAATTGTTCCGAACCGACCCGACGTCTCGTTGCTGTCATAACCCGTATTGCGCAGATACGTTTAATTACTTGCCTAGCTATTTAATCAAACAGCTTAGAAAATGATTTATTTCTGCATGGTTATAAAAAAAAAACCCACGAAGGCTAATGCGGGAGCGGAGCGGAGCTCCCGCATTAGCCTTCTAACCTAACTTATCCAAGTAGGATACTAAATATTAAATGCTGATTTAACACATATGTACTTTTTGTTTTGAGAGAATGACCAATCTGCGCAATTCGGGTTATGATAGGTACGAGACGTCGGGTCAGGTTAGGAAGAGGGTTATGTTCAGAACAAATATTAAATATTTTTTTCAAGTTTCTAACCTAACCCGCGACCGGGTCAGGTTTTCGTGTCAGGTTCGGAATAAGCGTAAATAACGGACTGCCGAGCCGAGGTCCCGAGTTCGATCCCCAGTCGGCCCGGGCACACACCTCTGACTTTTCGC
The DNA here is from genome assembly GCA_946251805.1 of Cybosia mesomella. NCBI lineage: Eukaryota > Metazoa > Arthropoda > Insecta > Lepidoptera > Erebidae > Cybosia > Cybosia mesomella. The sequence continues at coordinate 4,239,924 of OX276402.1, read as the reverse complement.
AGTTATGTGTGTATCAAAAAATGCTAATTATCACTCGCTTAGTAATGTGCCCGGTAGATGGCAATAGGCTCGCTACCTATTACATTGGGACCTAAACATAACTGGCGAATCGTGGGTGTGTAATACACCTCTGCCTACCCCTTTGAGGATACAGGTGTGAAGTTATGTTTATGTTTATGTTAAATACATACAAATGAATAATATATATAAATACATATATCATTTTATATAATACCTAAACTGAAAATGTCATAAATGAACAGTGGAAGGAAATATATTTAGTAAGCTGTTAACATTATTCATCGATATCACAAATTGGTTTTCAGATTTTCACGATCAAGCTAGTTGACGACAAAAAAATAGGTAAAATTGGAAGGTGCCAACTGGCGGGCACGCGCGAGTTGACGAATGAGTCGTTTTAATTACTCAAGATCGGCTTTTAGCAAAATGAATGAATTATGTATAAGATATTATGGTCGGTTTGAAAAAAGCACTTCACGGCCAATATTTTCAATTTTCTCCGCCTTATATTGCCACTAATCAGGTTTAACATACATGTTATATTTATATCAATTCCAGATTTAGATTACAATGTTCGGAGAGCTAATTCTATTATTTAATGGGTTCAAGCACGAATGGGACATGTCATTGGCCGTTGGATTAAAATAGTTAGGCACAGAGATAGATTATAAATCCGTAAATAGGAAAATTAGATCTCAAAATCTATAGATTTATAAATGTTAAGTTGTTTTGTGTACACTTCAAAAAGTCAAAAAGTTCTGCATCCATTGAACTAAAATTTTAAGACAACATACATATTATTCATATTCACTTTTAGATGGCGCTGCAGACGTGTTGTCGAATTTATTACCGGGCGAAACTGGGACACGAGTCGCTAGCAGTTTATAAAATTACTGATATTTATCAGCCCGTAAAATATAAAACCTTTTCAATAAGATACGATATAATTAAGATATTCGACGTGGAGAGCTTACGGGAATAATCTAGACAATAGTAAGTAATTTTTTTTTGAGAATTATAGTCTATTTCAATTAAATTTTTAAGCAATTTGTATGCTTAATTTTCCTATAGATTTAGATCGGAAAAAGAGAACATCTAGAACGGGACATGAACCCGCGACCAGTCCCTTACAGGGAGAATGCTATGTTCGGGGTGCGTGGTTGGGGACCTCCACGCGGTGCACCCTGGGCAACGGAGACGGCAGCACCTCTCTCCTAGGGTGGGAGGGCCGCTGCCGCCTACGGCCAATTCCGACCGAGGCGAGGACGGCCCTGTTGAGAGCTGTTCGGAAGCTTTCCACGTGTTCCTCTGATTAGCAGATGGCACAGTGGAGAGCAAGTAAGGGGGCCATCTCGAAACCGGAGATGGCCCAGGGTCAGTCGGGGTGCGAGGGATATGCTCCATGGGTAACCTTACACCCGTCTTAAGACCCGAGACGGTGTGCGGTTTTAGTCGGTGCAAGCCCGACATAACCGCCCCCGCTGGCCGGCGGAGGGGTATCCCAAGGGATTTCCGCACGAAAAAAAAAAAAAGAAAAGGGGGAATGCTATGACCTACTGAGCCACCTAGACACATCTCAGACATTTGAAACTCTTCAATACATTTTATACATCAACCGTAATTCTTGCGAACTACAGAAAGAATGAATTACTTTACAGTCATTTTTAAATATTGTTTTTTTTTATGACTCCGCCGAATTAATTCATTTAAATTTTTAAGCAATTTGTATTCTTACTTTTCCGATAAATTAATTCTTATGATTAAGAAAAAAAATTATAGTATATGTCAGATAAATTTGTATTTTTATCAACTTGTTAAAAAGTAACGTCGTACTTGGCGTAAAGGGCCCTACCAATTGAATACCTTTGAGGCCCAAGCTAGTTAAAAATCATTTAAACTATGAAACTGGCAAAGCATAACTCAAAAGAAAGACAAGCCTGAGTTCACAGTATCATTATTATATTACCCCTTTGCAGAGTACTCAAATACGGCCGAGCAGTTTTCAAAGCGAGTCTGAAAACTATTCTCATATTATTACTAATTCGAAGCGCACACATTCTGTCGTTTATTTAAATGTACTTCCAGCGAGGAAGTCGGACGTGTAACTTAATTCCAAATTCTATACATGCGGGGTCTTATAATGGCGGATACTGAAGTGTTAACGATTTAGATAAATCGTTTCTGAAATATGTCGCTGGTACAGCAGCAGATCACGAGACAGCTAATCGTGAGGTCCCCTTTTTTTTCGTTGATACGTTTAGTATCAACGAAAAAAAAAGGAAGGGAAGAATGTGGAATTTCTAGCTCAAATCAACCCCCTGTAAGCACCTCTATCATACACAAAACCTTAGTTTAACTATCTGGTTCCTGCTGGTGATGAGACTCAAAAAAGTCTTTGGAACGAGGGGCAGATTTCAGTTCACGTTTAAGTCATCATCATCGTCTCAGCGTTGAGTCCCGGTCGCAGTAAAGTTTTTTATCTACACTGAAATCTAAAAATTCGAATTACGAATTCAAAGACGATTCTATACTTACGCACTTTATAAACGCATATACATAAAATTAAAAATAAAACTTATTATAGTACCGCCAACTGTATCATAAAACTCATTATAGCACCGCTATCTTTTTTTATTCATTAAACTAGTCTAAGGTTTTAGGCTGAATATGAAAAAAAGGCGCTCGTTAAATTACTTCCTTGTAACCTACCTACTTTGTTTAATTTCAATTTTTCCTATGAGTGAAGATAAAGTAGTGTATGAAACTGCATATAACTTAGGTATTAAAATACTAGGGCACGCCGCAATAGCGGCGGTAAGGCCCATCATGGAGGATTGGCTAGAGAGGCGACACGGAAGCCTCTCGTACCGACTGACGCAGGTGATCTCCGGGAAGGGGTGCTTCGGGCCACCTGCATCGGATTAGGAAGGAGCCAACGCCTGAGTGTCATCACTGTGACGCGAGCGAGGACTCAGGGCTGCACACGCTGGCGGACTGCCCGGCGTGGGAGGTGCCGAGGCGTGACCTCGCGGCAGCCATCGGGGTGGGAGTCCTCTCGCTCGGCAGCATGATTGCGGCAATGGTGCGGAGCGCGAGCGCATGGGCCGCCGCCACCTCCTTCTGCGAGCATGTGATGCTCGCGAAGGAGATGGTGGAGCGCGCCCGGGAGAGGTTCAGAACTCTCCCGGCCCGCCGAGCCCGCAACATGCTCGCCGCGCGTCGCAGGCGACTCAGGCGCCGGAGGTCGCTTAACGACCTCCGTCCTCCATGAGCGCAGGCCTGGGGGTGGCAGGTGAGGCCGCCTGTCACCCCAGCAGAAGCAGGCCGGGACGGTGGGGCGACTAGCGCCCCTCCCCCAAATCGGGGCAAGACGGGGACACCGTGGTTCCCAAACCCGAAGGGGCCATCTCGAAACCGGAGATGGCCCAGGGTCAGTCGGGGTGCGAGGGATATGCTCTATGGGCAACCTTACACCCCGGCGTCTGTAGACCCGAGACGGCGTGCGGTTTTAGTCGGTTCAAACCCGACGGGTATCCGAAGGGATTTCCGCACGAAAAAAAAAAAAAAAAGGTATTAAAACACTCGAGTCAACCTATTATCGCATACGGATTCGCCTCATACGATAAACAGATTCTCGTGTTTTAATACCCCTTCTTGTATGACAGTTGCATAAACTACTATTACCGCGGAGCCCGGACTCCGCTTTTTCTTCTTTCTCTTCTTTTTCTTTCATTTCTTTCTTCACTCTTATCCACGTCGTTGCATTGATGTCTATAATAGTCGTTTATGTAGGTATCATAACAAATCAACATTACGAATAGTTTGAAACTTCAGTTTATTGATATCGTCGGCAGTTTACGCGAGTATTAAACATACACTGTATTATTGTGACGAATTTTCTGTTCCTTTTCTACCTTTTGTAATTTTTATTATTGTTTTTCATTTTATTATGACCTTTTGTGAAATAAAAGATGAATTTAACTCATAATACTATTGTATTGTCGAGTGACACGAGAGAGACTAGATCCCACGACATGTGTGGGTCCAGGGAGCCATTGTATGTTTTTTTAATATTTTGAGACAATAAATAAATATTATGATTATATTTGTAAATAAAATTATATATAATGACCATGGCTACTGAAAAGCAACCGAAAGCAACTGTAAATCACTAAGGCTGGCGTTAGCCAGTGAAAATCCGTTCAACTTAACTGGTCACTTCGCTTCCTATTTTTGGTGAAGTCAGCTCTAAATCTTCACTTCATGGAAAGAGTTCAGAATATTTAATTTTTTCGGGCGATTGTTAAGTTTTTACGATGCACGCACCGGGAAAAAAGTAGTCATATATTACAAGATCTTAATTTGGATTCGTGAAAATACCGGCCTTGAAGATAATTCAAATACAAGAATTCAGTTGAGTCGAAAGGTTTAATAATAATCCCCACTCCTTCTATTATTTTAAAAGTAATTACTTCAGTCACAAAGTTTGTCCAACTTCCAGTATCTGTGTTCAATAGTCGTACAAACCGAACATAACCTTGCCGATGATAGCAACAAGTTACTGATACAGAAATTAGGTACAAGAATTCACATCAAAACTCGTCTAGGGAATGAAATTACGCCACTTGGATATATTCTAAAATGATTTGATCTTTAAAGTTTTAATTAAATCGCTTCATTCCGGAAGATTCGAGGGTCAAGAATATACTGCTGGACGCGTGATAGTAGTTTGTCACGCAGTTTACGTGCCTACTGTTCACTTAGAGCCGTAACACATAACCGCGTTGCGGCACCACCGCACCGCCAAAATCAGCATTAAACACACTTGGTGACAACGTGCTTGCAGTTGTCACTTTTCTGTATATATGGGGAAAACATGCTTAATAGCTCTTCAAATGACAATATACTCACTCGAAACAAATAAAAAAAAAACATCTATTTTTAATGCTTCGTATTTTCGAGAAAAATACTTCCATGGTCCATTAGGATTCATTACCTCACTAAATGGATGCATCTAGTATCTTCACTGTCGTCTATTTAAATTGGTGTAATGTGTTCTTAACAACATAATAGTAACACGTTTATTGCGATCCATGGCTGAACTACGTTTACAAACAGAAAAAAAACACTAAAATCAAAATCAAATCGTCAACGCTCGGTGGCACGTTACGTTGCGGTGCGGTGCTGGTGCAACGCGGTTAAGTGTTTGGGCCCTTACTGTTCACCTGCTGTGACCTATGCTATTCACCTACTATGATTTACTATTCACTACTGTGACCCACGTGATCATAATTTTGCGTTTATATTTGAATGTGGGAATATGGGTGTCTGGCGCCCACTAAAATGTTCGGGGCCAACACAACCTCACCTTTATGCGGGTCGACCTGCTGGGTGACCGACGAGGCTCTGGTGCAGGCTTTCCTCCCGGGTTGGGAGGTCAGGTAGCAGGTCTCCGAGGTGGAAGTCAAGACTTTTAACTCGGAGCCCGAGGTCCGCTTACCGCAACCGGTAATAATGCTAAGATGATGATTTGGATGTGGTAATAGTGGTATTAGATTTAACTGGTATAGTGTCAAAGACATTTGATTTTTATTATTATTAATAAACAAAAAATTTTTTTTTTGTAAATGTTTATTTCACTCAAGCACACATTTTAGACAGATGTTTACAACTCAAAAGTCAAGCAGAAAAGACCATTGGACATATTGAAGATGTATTTCATACTAGGCTAATGCCTGTATTCCAAATATTCCAAACGCCTCCAGGTCAGCTAAATTGCTTATGTTAGAAATGGGTTCAAATCGGTAGTGTAATGGCCAGTATTCGAACCCGTAACCTCTTGGTCATAAAGCCGACTCCTTTACCATTAAGCTACCGATGTAGAACTTGCAAATAGGTATTACACTATCGAATGTTAGCAAAGATTTACTCATTAAAATTCACATATAGAGACTTGTTTAAGGACATATTAACCCAAGACTAACATACAAACACTTACTACTAGCTTCTCAAATGCCTTTACAAGAGTTAATTAGTGTTTAGTGGAGAATTACTAGTGCTGTGTATGTGTTTTATGTAGTTCTTTTGTTTTCGTGCGGAAATCCCCCCGGATTCCCCCCGCCGGCCAGCATTGGTGGTTATGTCGACGAACCGACTAAAACCGCACGCCGTCTCGGGTCTTCAGACACCGGGGAGTAAGGTGGCCCGGCCCATAAGGCATTTACTTCGCACTCCGGCTGACCTAGGGCCATCTCCGGTTTCAAATTGGGCCCCCTCGGATTTGGGAACCACGGTGTCCCTGTCTTATCCCCTGAAAGGGGGGGGATTCTGTTAGGGTTATGGGCGGTTCCACCTGTCGTTCATACTCTAAATTTTGAATTACCCTATTCTATCAATGATCTCATGTTAAATAGAGAAACATATAACGACACTGGTGCTTAAACGTGAAAGAGGCTAATTCGCCTATCACAACACAAGCACAGGTGCGACAAGACATGAATTAATCAGTAAATAGGATACTTCACCATCATCCCGCTAGCGATTTCTCAGTTGAGTTGAGCTCGGGATCCGCTTATTATTTTTGATAGGTTTATTGGTTTTTATGAGAGCGACTGCCTTCTGACCTCTCAGACCCGACAGGAAAATCTGCGCCAGAGTCTCGTCCGTTGTTTAGCAGGTGCACCGACTTGCAGATAAGGTTGACTTTTGCCCTAATGGTGTTGGTAGAGCCCTGTACAGCCCCAAAACGCAGTACACTTAACATGATGACAGACTTAAGAGATATGCAACAAGAAAACAAACGAAGGTAACTCTACTGTATGGGAATCATAGAGTTCATTGATTTCCTAGAAGCAACAGACGACGAACAACACATACCATTTTACCAAAGTTCGAAACAGGTAATTGCAAATTGAACCACATGAAACATCGTGTCGCCACTATAACATTCGATTTCATTTGCGTAAGTACAAATATAACGTGCGAGAGAGAGATGATTGCAACTGTATGACATAGTACAGTACATAAGCTAACTAAACATACGTTTATGTAAGTAGCCAAAATAGGATTAATAATACACTTTTGCCTACCATTTCAGGAATATAAAAACTTGAGTAAGTAAGTTTGTAAATTAATCAATGTACTAACTTACTAGTTTACAAAATATACTACAATCTATGGAGTCTATATATTTACGTGATACAATGGAAAGTCAAAGAATGTGGCCTGTCTAGTCTCGAGGCCATGCCTGGACGAAAGATTAGAAGTGATAATAGTATACATTCATCCCATACATAGAACTAAAGCGCTTGAATGATTTCAACAATATTTGTCCTTTTTGGAATACCGTAGTTTGGTATTTGTGACATGATGTTATTCAGATAATATATGTGAAAGTTATCAGCGCTAGCAATATGTCTGGCATTTTTAGGCGACTGCACAAAGTAATGTTTTCAGGGTTCATGTATGTGAGTTTGTTTATTCCACCATTACTATTAAACACAGAACATGAACAGGTTTGAATCCTAAGTAGAATAATAGAAAGAGAGAGACATAGAGAGAGAGAGAAAATGGAAGAAAGAAAGAACATAAAATACCATAACTTCACGCCTGTATCCCCGAAGGGGTAGGCAGAGGTGTATTGCACGACCACGATTCGCCAGTTATGTTTAGGTCCCAATGTAATAGGGGGCGAGCCTATTGCCATCTACCGGGCACATTACTAAGCGACCGATAATCAACATTTTTAATACACACAAAACTACGAAAAGTCAGAGGTGTGTGCCCGGGGCGACTGGGGATGGAACACGAGACCTCGGCAGTCCGTCACGTACACCACTGGGTTAACCAATGTATTTTTAATGGAAGTAAGAAGGGCATTAGAAGGTTTTTACAGGGTCGGTAGCGCAAGTGTGACGACCCTGGTGTAGCATACATCCATAGGCCGCGGTAACCGCTTCCCATCAGGTGGGCCGTGTGCTTGTCTGCCACCTGAGTGGTATTAAAAAACAAAAAGAAAACAAAGAAGTACATGATACCAAGTGAAACTGGCTGTAATTTTTCTTGATGCCAATTTTTTTTGATTAAGTAGTCGTGTTTTTAATGTTTAGGTAATCATGAAAGACACAGTCCATACATTGACCAAATTAATGATGATGTATTGTATTGAAAAAAATGGCAGGTCAGAAGCACTGGAAACTGGCGGGCTTGCAAGAAAGGTTTAATGGCAGTAGACTAGGAAACCCCTCGAAATATGTAATGAAAGAAGTACATAGCGGACTCTTGTCTCTGCCTACCTCGGAAAGAGAAAGCATAACATAACATACATAACATAACTTCACGCCTGTATCCCCGAAGAGGTAGGCAGAGGTGTATTACACACCCACGATTCGCCAGTTATGTTGAGGTCCCAATGTAATAGGGGGCGAGGCTTTTGCCATCTACCGGGCACATTATTAAGCGAGTGATAATTAACATTTATTAATGCACACATAACTACGAAAGGTCAGAAGTGTGTGCCCGGTGCGACTGGGGATCGAACTCGAGACCTCATCTCAGCAGTCCGTTACGTACGCCACCAAGAGAAAGACGTATGTATATGTGGGTATGTAATTTACAGCAATTTATACACATCTTATTTCCTACTAATATTGTATACGCGAAAGTTTGTAAGGATGTGTGGATGTTTGTTACTCTTTCACGCAAAAACCACAGCACGGGTCCAGCTGAAATTTGGTGTAGGGATAGCCTACTGTTTGGAATAACACATAGGCTACTTTTATCCCTGGAATAGGTTCCCACGGGAAGAGGAAACGAAATCCGAATTCCACGCGGGCAACAACTTGTATACAAATAAATATTGTAAATAAATAAATATTCTACGACAATCTACACAGCGCTTTCTAGACCCAATGTAAGCATAGATAGATAGATAGATACAAATGTCTGAGATACTTAAAAAAAAAACTTGTACAATGGGCGGTCTTATCGCAACTATATAGTTTAAATAGCTTGTGTTATGGGTTCCAGAATGTGGATAAACATACTAATATACTTTTTTTGTTGTAAATACATACATATTTTACATTAAACACCCAGACTAATGCAAATATTCATACATACAAATGCAGTGCAGTCGAATGCACTACCGCTACGCCACAGAAGCTGTCGTATTTCTTTGTATGTTGTTCATGATAAAACTTTATAATTGTCTTGAAATTTAAATATCCTGAATTTCCATACCTACTTAAAGATTATTAATTTCAGGCGTATATACGAAAATTAAGTGAATTTACACATTGTCGTTTTAATGTCTGTTCTACACGAAATTAATTTAAACCAAATGTTTATTTAATTAAAGTAAGTAAGCGGAGAACACCTGGTACTCCTTAAATTTATCACGGTTTTGTTACTCCTTATTTGAGTTGACATATGGAGGAGAAAAACAATGTTTATATTACAAGAACGTATAAAATAATGAATAAGTGATATAGGCCATTCTACACAGCGCTATCCAGACTTACCAGTTTTTTTTTTACGTGCGGAAATCTCTTCGGATACCCCCCCGCCGGCCAGCGGGGGTGGTTATGTTGTGTGTCGACTAAAACCGCACGGTGTTCTCCCCAAGTGTCCGTTGCCGGGCACACCGGGTAAGCCCTCGAAAGGATAACCTCAGGGTTGCCGGCGGACTTTGGCCGCCACCGCGGCCTCGCCTAGCTTAGCTACCTTGTGTTGTGGATTCTAGAATGCGGAAATACATCGATCTAAAAAGTCCAAGAACTGATCTAACTACAGAGATTTCGCCAATGGGTTGTGGAGATGAGATGGTGCTCGCTTCACGAAAAATATCGAAGTTCTGCCGCTTCGTAGTTAGATCCAAAAGTCAACCCCGACTGAGTTGGGAAAAAGCTCAAAGGAGGAGGATTTCATTCGGTTAGACAATCGAACCTAGGAACTCATGTACAGTGTACTTTTTTTTTTACGTGCGGAATAAATAAATAGTCTATGACATTTTACACAGCGCTTTCTAGACCCAAATAATAATAATAATAATAATGTTTATTTTTCAAATAGTTAACATAGATATACATTATTATACAATGTTTTAAAGTTATTGCAGTACATTACAGATTACAGATCGTCTATGCTCAAGTAGTAAGAAACCCTGACTCTTAAACTAGGGAAAACCCTGTATCTTAAGAGACAGTTTTCGTCTAGATATTTATTTTTGAGCGACTACAGGTGTTAGGTTAACATTGTGCTGACAAGTCAGCTTACTCTGAAGGAAATTGTGCACGCGTGTTTGTGTGTGTAGGTATATAAGAGAGTGTGTGTGTATATGTGTGAGGGTGTTTGTGTGTTTAATTGCAAGGGGTAAGATAAATAAATTTAAGTAATATTATATTATATTATGCGATGTAAGTAAGTAATGACTCTGTACTGAAGTAGTCTAGATTTAGAAGCCATTCTGTCATTTTAAGTTTTAATTGGTGTCTATTTAAACTAAGTATATTGAGTTCTTCTTTTCCAAAGTAAGCATAGTTTAACTAGCTTGTGTTATGGGTTCCAGAATGCGGATAAACATACTTATATACTCTTTTTTTGTAAATACACACATATTATACATAGAAACACCCAGACCAATGCAAATAGACATATTCACACATTCAAATATTTGCACTTAGCTGGAATCGAACCCGCGCCCCTTGTTGTAGCAGTCGAATGCACTACCGCTACGCCACAAGGGCCGTCCAGAGGAAATCCCTTCGGATACCCCCCTGCCGGCCAGCGGGGGTGGTTATGTTGTGTATCGACTAAAACCGCACGGTGGCCTCCCCAAGTGTCCGTTGCCGGGCACCCCGGGTAAGCCCTCGAAAGGATAACCCCAGGGTTGCCGGCGGACTTTGGCCGCCACTGCGGCCTCGCCTGGTGGAGTCGGGTTTTATCCCGCTTCGGTGAGTTGGCAGGCGTATGTAGGGCACACACGACACGCCTCCGCCACGCCCTGTTTCTGTAAGGACGGTGAGTCGGTCAACTGCCGTGCTCAGGCCCCGATCATGGAGGTCGGTTGTCCCGGGCGTAGATGAGTCTGCGGCGAGGACGCCGCAGACTGCGAAACTCGAGGGGCAGGGTTGTACATGAGGTCCCAGATTCGATTACCATTATTTCATATTTTATTTTTTATTACCATAACATTGTTCACACAAGCAGTCGCATTAGCTAACGTCGCGCTAAGGTTTGTTTATTCCACCATTACTATTAAACACAGAACATGAACAGGTTTGAATCCTAAGTAGAATCCTTATATAGAAAGAGAGAGAGACATAGAGAAAGAGAGAGAGAGAGAGAGACATAGAGAAAGAGAGAGAGAGAAAGGAAGAAAGAAAAAACATAACATAACATAACATAACTTCACGCCTGTATCCCCGAAGGGGTAGGCAGAGGTGTATTACACACCCACGATTCGCCAGTTATGTTAAGGTCCCAATGTTGGGGTGTATGTTGGGTAACCTCCTCGAGTGTCGCTCCGATTCCGATCCCGCTGCAGTCCGGGGGGAACGGAATCGGAGCGGCCGGTACACCCTGGGCGGCGGTCAATGGCTTCCCCTACATGAGGTTGGCATTGATCGTCGGCCAATACCCAACGTGGCGGGAACACATCGCTCTCCGTACTCCTCTGCTTTCAGAGGAGACAGGATGAGCGATGCTGTTAGTGGTGGAGGCCACCGTAGGGTCCTGGAGGATCCAGGGGCGGGTTGGCCCACTGCTGTCGCAGGGGCCGACGGGCACTTGTGCCGCCGCCGGAGTGAGAGGACTAGCCATCCTCTCGCGTTCCGTAATCGGCAGGTGATCAGCAACGACCTGACTGGTGGCTCCAGAAGGGTACGCTGTGAACTTACTGACCGGAGGGCTTGCCTTTATTGGCCGGCCCACGACAAGGAAAAGTCTATAACACCCGACAGCGAAGTCGTCAAAACCTATGGATACCAGCCGACCTCCATAGTATATAGGCTTATCCAGGTGCAGGGGGCTCCGCCTGGACGGACCACCCTTCCCCCATACTCGTGGGATTAGATATGGAAAATACTAACCAAAATAAAAACAAACCAGACGATACCAACAACAACGACAACCAAGGCGCGGACAAAGGAATCCGAAACGATGTAACGGAGGTAGCTGGGGGTGAAGAGGAGGTGAGGCGGGGGCCTAACTCGCGGTCTGTCAAGGCCGTCTTCACCAGACCCGCTACTCCGTTACCGACAGGTGGGGAAACGGACGCAGACATTGCGTCTGCGGCGTCGACGGCGGGTACTGACAACGAGTCAGTATCCAGCCGTATGGAGACCGAGGAGGGTCTCCGACGTAAGCGGCCTCGCTCGGGTGGACCGTCCCTTGACCGGAGCAGAAGCTCCGGACAACGGACGGTCTCCTCGAGCGAGGATGATCGGCCGGCCAAAAAAATATTGGCCACCGCGGCGTCCAGATCGATGAAGCAGCCGGTGCACGTCCCTCCACTACCCAGTGGCAGGGACCAAGGCGTCCCCGCGGCGAGGGAACTCCTCGCAGCGCTTGCCCGCATTACGGACTCCATTAAGGGGTCCAAAAATGTGTCGGGAAAAAAAAAGACGGTGGCGGAAAACGTCGCCGTCGCCAGGACGGCGCTGGAGGAGCTCCTTGGTAGGAGCGTCTCCGAGGAGGAGGTCAAGCTCAGGGCCCGGGTCACAAGCCTGGAAACTGAGCTGGCCAACTCCTTGGAGCAACAGCGGGTCCTCCGGGAGGAGGTCAGGGAACTGACCCAGAAGGTCAGGGGATCCCCGGAGGCCCAGAAGGCCCCAAGAGCCCAGGAGGTGGCGGACCACCCGAGGGCTCTTGCGCCGCCAGAGGGGGCGCCTACGTCGGCGCCAAATTCGACGCCAAAGCCGGCCACAAAGTCGGCACCTAAGCCGGCGCCAAAAACAGCGCCTAGGCCGGCGCCCAATCCGCCGCCTGAGCCTGCGCCTAGCGTGGTGCAGCTCCTGGCGGCCATCGAGAGGCGGCTTGGCGTGTTAGAGGACCGGGCTTACCGTCCCCCACTGACACGGACTGCGTCTTTCGCGGCTGTTGTCAGTGGTAAGCTCGGCCCTGCCGCCCCAGTGGCCCCGACGCCACAAGGGAAGGGGAAGAAGCGCGGCACCCCCGCCCCCGCCAAAACCGCCGCTCCCGCTGCACCCGAGCGTTCCTCCAGAGGGGAGGAATGGGTGGTAGCGGGGGCCGCCAAAAAGGCGAAAAAAGCCGCCAAAAAGGCGGCTAAGAAGGCGGCAAAAGCCGCTGCGGCGAAGGCGCCGAAGAGGCTCCGCGCCCCACGCTCTACTGCCGTCGTCCTGACGGTGACGACGGAGGGTGTGGAGAAGGGCGTGGGGTACGCCCAGGTCCTGAGGCAGGTTAAAGCCTCAGTGGACCTCAAGGCACTCGAGATTGAGGGGGGGCTCCGGTGCAAAACAACTCGCACCGGAGCTCGCCTCCTCGAGGTCTCCGGCGCCACCAGCGGCCCCAAAGCCGACGCCCTAGCGGCCAAGCTGAGGGAGTCGCTGGATACCGAAGCCGTCCGCGTCACCAGACCCAACAAATGCGCAGGTTTGCGCATTTCGGGTCTCGATGACGCGGCCACGACGGAGGAAGTCATCTCCGCCGTCGTGGAGGCGGGCGGCTGCCCCCGTGATCAGGTGAGAGCTGGAGAAATCCGCTTCAGCTCCACCGGTCGCGGCACAGCAGTCGTCAACTGCCCCGTCGCAGCGGCGCAAAAAATTGCGGACGAACGGAGCCTCCTCGTTGGGGGCTTCCTAAAGGCGCGGGTGCAACTCCTGCAGCCCCGCGAGACCAGGTGCTTCAGGTGCCTGGCTGTGGGGCACGTGGGAGTGCAGTGCACAGCGGGAGACACCGTGGGGGATCGGTGCTTCCGCTGCAGTCAGCCCGGGCACAAGGCCAGTGCTTGTGATGCTCCGCCGCGCTGCTACAAATGCGTAGCGGAGGGCAAAGCGGCGGAGCACCGGGCGGACAGCAGAACCTGCGCCGCCTCGAGGCCAAAGCCCCGTTCGTCCGCAACGGGTAGCGGGGGTGCCGCTCAAGAGCGGCCACATTCGAGGCGGGATGCGGAGATGGACCTCCATTAATGGACACGCCAATCCGCATCCTGCAGGCGAACATAAACCACTGCACCGGTGCTCAGGATCTTCTGTACCAGAGCATCGTGGAGTGGTCTATCAATGTGGTCGTGGTCGCTGAGCCGTACTGGGTCCACCCCGGAAGCCCGGTGGACCTGGACGGCGTAGCGACCGTCTTCGGGGGTTCCGCCGCGGACACCTCGCGCCTTGCACTCATTGCAAGGTGTAGAGGCTGCGTCGCGGCGGACTATGAGGGCTTGGCTGTCGTGGCCGTCTACTTCTCGCCAAGCCTTGACCAGTACGAGCTTGAGCTAAGGCTCGCTGAACTGGACATTGTTCTCGCTGCGTGCCGTCCTCGTCCTGTCTTGGTCCTGGGAGACTTCAACTCCTGGTCTCAGGCCTGGGGCTCCCGGGAAACCAATGACAAGGGGCGAGTACTGGAGGACTGGGCCAACACCCGTGGTCTAGAAGTCCTCAACCGGGGGAGTGTCGCCACCTGGGAGCGGCGGGGGCTCAGTTCGGTCGTGGATGTCGCATTCGCGACCCCTGCTCTCGCCCGCCGCGTCCAGGGTTGGCGCGTGGTGGAGGAGGAGGAGACGGATTCCGACCATAAGTATATTCGGTTCAACGTCTCCCCTCCAACTAACCTGCCGCCGACAATCGCGAATCCCCCGGATCCACGTTGGGCGCTCAGACGCCTGGATCGGGAGGCTCTCCTGGAGGCATCAATAGTGCAGGCCTGGATTCCGTCACTGGCCAGGCCTGCCGATGTCGACGCAGAGGCGGAATGGTTCAGGAGAGCCATGTCGCATATCTGTGATGCGGCGATGCCTAGGGTTAAGCCCGGCCCGGCAAAGAAACAGGTGTACTGGTGGTCAGCGGAGCTCGCACAGCTGCGAGCAGCGTGCGTGACCGCTCGCCGCCAGTACACCAGGTTTCGCCGGAGGCGTCGCCGCCCAGACGATGCGGCAGCCCGAGAGGCGGAGCTGTATGAGGCGTACAAGGGGGCCAAGAGGACCCTCCAGGAAGCCATTAAGCAGGCCAAACGGCGGGCCCGCGAAGAGCTGCTGGAGTCTCTGGAGCAGAACCCATGGGGGCGTCCTTACCTTGCGGTCAGGGGCAAAATCCGCCCAAGGGCGCCCCTACTGACCCAGAGCCTCCAGCCGGAGCGGCTGGAGGGGATACTGGGCTCCTTGTTCCCTGCGAGAGCGGAGGAGCATGTCCCTCCGCGTATGGCTCCGCCTCAGGCGCCTGACGCTGATAATAGCGAGAGCGATGTGCCCGAAGTCAGGGAGAGTGAACTGGGGGTAGCAGTGCTCCGGCTTAAAGCCCGGAAATGCACTGCCCCCGGACCCGACGGCATTCCAGGCCGAGCATGGGTCCTGGCCCTGGAGGAACTAGGGCCTCGACTGGTGGCGCTCTTTAGCGCATGCCTCGAAAGGGGCCAGTTTCCAAAGGCTTGGAAGACGGGGAAACTGGTCCTTATCCGGAAGGCGGGGCGGCCGGCGGACCAGCCATCTGGTTACCGGCCGATCGTGTTGCTCGACGAGGTGTGCAAGCTCTTTGAGCGGATTATTGCAGAGCGCCTCGTCGAGCATCTCACGAACGTGGGGCCAGATCTGGCGGACAACCAGTTCGGTTTCCGCCGGGGGCGCTCCACCGTGGAAGCGATCATGCGCGTTAGGCGCCTGGCGGAGGAAGTAGTCTCGCGGGGTGGGGTGGTGGTGGCGGTGTCTCTTGACATCGCCAACGCCTTCAACACCCTACCCTGGAGCTGCGTTAGGGAGGCGCTCGCGTATCACGGAGTGCCTCCTTACCTCCGCCGCATTGTCGAGGCATACCTATCCGAGAGGGCCATAGTTTACCCGAGCTGGCTAGGGCCAGGGCGGCGAGAAGTGTCGTGCGGTGTTCCGCAGGGGTCGGTCCTAGGGCCACTCCTGTGGAACATCGGATACGACTGGGTGCTGCGCGGTACGTTGCTCGAGGGTGTCAGCATAGTGTGCTATGCTGACGACACCCTCGTTATGGCGCGGGGAGCAACGTATCGAAGCGCGGCACTGAAGGCCACGGCAGGGGTTGCTCAAGTCGTGGGTCGAATACGGCGGCTGGGACTTGAGGTGGCTCTCCATAAATCCGAGGCTATGTGTTTTCACGGGCCTCGGAGAGGACCACCTGCGGGAACCGGCATAACCGTAGGGGGCGTAAGCATCGGCATCGAGCCCACGATGAAGTACCTTGGGCTCGTACTCGATAGCCGATGGGACTTCGGACCTCATCTCCGAAGTCTGGTCCCGAAACTGAGGGGGGCTGCGGCCGCGCTATCGCGGCTGATGCCCAACGTTAAGGGACCCAACGCCCCCACTAGGAGACTGTACCTGGGGATCGTGCGAAGCATGGCCCTATACGGGGCCCCCGTATGGGCGGAGACTCTGGCGGCCCGCAACGTGGCTGTTCTTAACAGCCCGTTAAAGGCGATGGCCGTCAGAGTCATCAGGGGATATCGCACGATCTCCGTCGAGGCGGCATGTCTCCTAGCTGGGACCCCTCCATGGGACCTGGAAGCGAGAGCCCTTGCGCTGCTGTACCAGTGGCGCAAGGAGGCGCTGGAGCGGGGCCATAGGCCGGAGCCCCGAGAAATCAGGGCTCAGCGGTCCCTGCTCCGCCAGGAACTCATGGAGACATGGAGGGTGCGACTTGAGCACCCAAGGTGGGGGGAATCCACCATTGCGGCGGTGAGACCGATCATGAAGGAGTGGTTGGAGAGGGACCATGGGGACCTCTCCTACCGGATGTGCCAGATGGTTACCGGACACGGGTGTTTCGGTAGGTATCTGTGGCGCATCCACCGGGAGACAACGCCGCAGTGCCAGCACTGCGAGGATCCTGGCGAAGACACGGCGCTCCACACGTTGGTGGAGTGCCCTGCGTGGGCGAGTCAACGCCGGGATCTCGTTGCGGTCCTGGGCGTGGACGTTCTCTCGTTGGAGACCATGGTGAGGGCCGCGGTCTCCGACGGGAGCAAGTGGCACGCCGCCGCCTCTTTCTGCGAGCAGGTAATGCGCGCGAAAGAGACGGCGGAGAGGGAGCGGGAAAGAACCCTGCCCCCCGAGTTTCGCAGTCTGCGGCGAGGACGCCGCAGACTCATCTACGCCCGGGACTACCGACCTCCATGATCGGGGCCTGAGGACGGCAGTTGGCCGACTCGCCGTCCTTACAGAAGCAGGCCGTGGCGGAGGCGTGTCGTGTGTGCCCTACACACGCCTGCCAACTCACCGAAGCGGGATAAAACCCGACCCCACCAGGCGAGGCCGCGGTGGCGGCCAAAGTCCGCCGGCAACCCTGGGGTTATCCTTTCGAGGGCTTACCCGGGGTGCCCGGCAACGGACACTTGGGGAGGACACCGTGCGGTTTTAGTCGAGACACGACATAACCACCCCTGCAGGCCGGCGGGGGGGTATCCGAAGGGATTTCCGCACGTAAAAAAAAAAAAAAAAAAAAAAAAAAAAGGTCCCAATGTAATAGGGGGCGAGCCTATTGCCATCTATATACCGGGCACATTATTAAGCGAGCGATAATTAACATTTATTAATGCACACATAACCACAGACATAACTACGAAAAGTCAGAGGTGTGTGCCCGGGGCGACTGGGGATCGAACTCGAGACCTCGTCTCGGCAGTCCGTTACGTACGCCACTGGGCTATCGCCGCTGGCGAAAAGAAAATTTTCATTATTTTTATTATTTGATATTTTTCCTTTATTTGTGCTCCAAGACCTTGCTTTTTGCCAAATTTCGTGACTCTAGGTCAACGGGAACTACCATATAGGTTGACATCAATTTCGGTTATAAGCAAGGTCTTACAGCAGAAGTTCAAAGTTGAAAACCAAGGTAAACTTTGGTCTTTTTATCGTTTTTATCGTTTTTATCAGGACCCCGATTTTTAATATGGCATAAATTTACACTTGCTAGGACCACCCATTTCTGGGGAAATCGGTGGTGACACACGGACAATCGGACAGACTATCAAGTGAGTGTTGTTATAAGGGTTCCTTTTTTACCTTTTGAGGTAAGGAACCCTAAAAACGCTAACCTAATAGTTAGTGCTCTTCTAAAATTATAAATTAGCTGTGTTTGTATATTGGAGATATTAAAAAAAATGGGTTATGTTAATGGCTGTAAAGGAGAAATTATTGTTTTGGAATTCTGTTCTGATTGTTTATTTATCTGTTTGTTTTTGATGCGATTTTTCTATTAGAATAGTCTTTGTCAGACTTAAAATCTGCCGCATGCTTGATTGCAATTGGTTAAGTAAAACCGGAGATATGACCGAAGCCGAAAACTGACATCCGCGTGGGCGGAGCCGCGTGCATCAGCTAGTAATAAATATACGTATAAACTCCCTGTTCCAATCACAGCAATCGTATAATTGGTGTAGATGAATTTCGCATTATAATTAGATTGCCACGTCACTCTGAAAGCAGATTGAATGCGTAGTTCTGAGTGTGTCTAAGAGTGGATGCCGCAAACCGAAAACGTAAGGTTTAACATATCAGACAGATGGACTCTGATGGATTGCATGCGGGAAATAAGGACCGAGTGTGTGTTGCAAATTGGGAGAGGTCAATGTCCGGCTGTGGACTGCGATGAACCAATTTTAATTTTTATTATTATAATAAAGTACTGTAGCGTCCGACCTCGTTTGATAGTTTCCGTGCCATCATGTGTCAGAGATTAAAATATAAAAAGTAGAATAGAAAAACAATTGGCTTGGCGGACAAGTTGCTGACAGCGCGTGACCGGGACTCCGGCCTCGACCCGCCGTACGAAGAGAGTTCCAAGTAAAGTGATTGTAGGCTCAATCCTTGAGCAGAATCCGCGACCCTCTACAGTTCGCTTAAAGTATAAATAAACTCGTGTAAAATCCCCTAAAACTCTATATAGGAAGTTTTATGTGAAAAATAAATGCCATTATAAATATAAATACTTGTGTTTATCATTTCATTAACACGAGGAATTGTGACGCCAGACCCCAGACGTCACAGTACCAGATTCAATACTTTATTTATATTACAATCTAACCTTTTAACTAATAAGTAAATAATTTTCATCTAAATTACTACGTAAACATTAATCTAAGAATGCGTCCAGAAATACTTAGTTTCTGTTAATGCGAAGACACTTTGTTCATGTGTTCTTTGTACACGGCACTTATCACAGCTTTTATTTATTTGTCACTAAAAAACACTACACTAACTCAATCGGCTTTTTCTGTTTCAGTCTTCTCACAATGGCTGCGCCACACGAATTTTTTATATATATTTTTTTCTACATACATTATATATGCATTAAACGAAACGCATTTTCCTACCCCTCCCCACCTCACCGGTCAAAAATGAGAAATTAGTGATGGCGAAAACGTCATGACGCCGAACTCACGCGCCGCGCAAATTAATTAAAATTCGAGTGAAATACGCAAAAAACACGTACATAATTAGTGTAATAAAACCTATCAGTGCCCCTGTGTCTTACGTGAAGAAAAAACACAAAAAAAACTACTTGTAATGCAGTTGGAAGCAGTACCGGCGCCAGCAGTCCATATCGAAGAAAACAGATACCCTTTTCCATCCCAGACTCTCCACACAATATTAGTGATATCAAGGAGCTGGATTGCCTCGACATTCCCATGATGATGAAGTCTTTTTCATGGGCTTCGGCATATTTTTGTATGACTTGATCTACGACGTCCATGTTCAGGCCGCGATGTAGATCACGAGTGTAACGCCACTGGTGTTGCACACGTCCATAGGCCGCGGTAACCGCTTCCCATCATGTGGGCCGTGTGCTTGTCTGCCACCATAGTGGTATAAAAAAAAACACAGTTTCAAATGTACCAGGGTGTAAAAGATATCAAAAGAATCATACTTACAACTGTTTTAGTATATTTGATGATATTAGTAGAAATTTACCTGTAACAAAAACATTCGTTTAATATTAAAGCATTTTCTTAGTTAAATTACAGACTACTTTTTACTGTAACTAAAACAGCAGGAGTTTTACATTTAACATCGTACGTGTTTGAGAAACAAATTCGCCATTAGCATGAAAGTTCTCATTAAAATTACAATCACATTCTAACAAAAATCTTTAAATTCAGTTGTGTTTCCTTCTTTTGACTTGTAACATGATTCCTTTAATTTCGATCATATTCTAGTACACCAGCCGTAAAGCCGGGGAAATTCTCTGAATGTGATATAATTATCACATTCAGAGAATTTCCCCTGCCTCAATTTTTGCAGTGGCAGAATTTGCTTTCATATGTCAGTCAGTCATTTGTCCTCGTTTACAGGTAGTATTTTTTTTTTAAATAGGTACCTATATAATCTATGATATTCTTGAATTTTCGAGCCGTGGGTAATGTTAGATTACTGCCGAATTTTACCGCAAAGATTTACTGATATTATTAATTTGGAATTTAAATTTACATAAAATGCTTATACTTATTTGTTTCATTCTAATTCTCTCTTTTATTTTATATTTTTTGTAAGTAGTGTGCATTAAATAAGTGATTTTGTGAGATTAAAAGTATCAGATATTTCTGATTATGTTAAGTGATGTATTTGAAGCATAGAATTGATACAATTTCTGAAAAGATGTTTCGAAAACACCTGGTACTCGTGAGGATTCACTGTTCACAGAACCAGAAGCAAGAGACACTTTCATAAGGCAATATCGGTGTACTTTAAATCCCAAGAGAAATTTGAGTATAGATCAAAAAGCTTTGGGCTATGAGTTTATTATAGAACAAGTACATATTTGATATAAAATTTATGAAATTTCTATATTAGTTTCAAAAGCAAATTTCGTTAGAGCATATTAAATATTGATTCACCAATACCAATACCATCCACTGTTTCCAATTCATATACATTACCTTGTTTAATTATAGTCAATGTCAGTTAGTTCACTTTCAAAAGTCAGGTTATAAAAAAAATAACATGCCGCGATGTGTGTGCGGATGTGTGTGTGTGTGTGTGGGTGTGTGTGTGAGAGAGGATGCGTGAGTGTGTGTGGGGTGGTGTGTGGTGGGGTAGGTCTTTACCTATGAAATTGCCGAAATTTTCTTACAAATTCATGAGTTGGTTATTCCTGTAATTTAATAGCTATTTCCATTATTTATATTTTGTTTGAAAGTTGATTTCAAGATTTTACAACTCTGTATTAAATTTTGTTTTTATTGGCCGCTTGATAAATTAATTCGATCTTCAAAACAGTACTTCCTAAATGCTATCCATTTTGATGATAAATTTCGTAAACTTAACAGCTGTCACTTTTCAAAGATTTACTGTACATTAGTACAGTTGCTGTTTGTTGGCTTAATGTTGTCTCATTCATACACAAAAAAATCATTGGATTTGTCATTCCTAAAAAAAATGCAATGCAATTTCCTCCAATTTCTTCAAGAAAAACGGCAATTTCATATGTAACAACCTAAAATAAAATGAAAAGGAAGGGATATGCAACTAACACTTCTGTACCACAAAAGAAGTAAAAATGGTCAACAGAATTCGCAACGCGATTGGTCTGTTGATAGTTAGAACCAATCACATCACTGTTGTGTATGTTTAGGTCATAATATGTGTGACTTTAACGACATTTGTTTTCATACTATCGAAGCAATTTCGGCTCGTCATTTACTAGTTTCTGTTAAATATATACAGGCCAAGTTACCAAAAGCTTGTTAAAAGCATTCAAAATGTGCCTTCATATAGAAATCATTAGAAGATAGATCGTATTAACATTTCCTCACAAAGATGTCGAGTGAAACATTACGAAAGACCACATAATCTCTTTGTAACACTAGTGGGTTCTATAATGTGAGAGAGCACAATTCGCGATGAAGCGTATTCACTCAGAACACAATATATTATAGTAGAATATGTCTATCTGGGACAAACTGTCCAACTAGGCAAATCCAACTTCGAGAAGGAGGTCAATCGACGAATCCAAATCGGCTGGGCTGCGTTCGGGAAACTGCGCAGCGTCTTCTCGTCCAAAATACCGCAGTCCTTGAAGACAAAGGTCTTTAATAAGTGCGTGTTACCAGTGATGACCTACGGTGCCGAGACGTGGTCTCTCACTATGGGCCTCATAAGGAAGCTCGGGGTCACACAGCGAGCTATGAAACGGGCTATACTTGGGGTTTCTCTACGAGATCGAATCAGAAATGAGGAGATCCGTAGACGAACCAGAGTTACCAACATAGCAGAGCGAGTCAACAAGCTGAAGTGGCAGTGGGCACGGCACATAGCACGGAGAACCGATGGCCGTTGGGGCAAAAAGGTCCTTGAGTCCACGTGCAGCGTAGGTAGGCCTCCCGCAAGGTGGACAGACGACCTGGTAAAGAGCGCAGGGACTCGGTGGATGCAGGCCGCTACAGACCGGTCAAAATGTATGTAAATGGGGGAGGCCTATGTTCAGCAGTGGACTTCCTACGGCTCATATGGTGATGATGAAGTTAGATTTTGATATAAAATACTTTATTACTATCATACAATAAGATATAAAATCCATAAGTTGAGCGTACAGTATAGCCTGTTTTTGAATATCATTCAGGCGCGCCGTCTACAGGGAAAACTTTTCATTATCTAAACTTTGTTTTAAGGAGAATATGTTGTAGCGCTCCGGGAATACCACGACAGGTAGTTAACTCCAGGACGGGTGGATACAATGGAGAAGTAATTTCCATAGGCGCAAAATATGGAATGATGTAACATCAGCTTCGATGATTTTACTATCTTACTTCCTACTAAAATTATAAATGTGAAATTTTTGAAGGTTTTTGTTAATTATCGCTCGTTTAGTAATGTGCCCAGTAGATGGCAATAGGCTCACCCCGTATTACATTGGAACCTAAACATAACTAGCCTTAACATAGGCTACTTTTTATTACTGAAATATATTTCCATGGGTTGCATGAACGGCAACAGTCAAGTCAAGAGAGTCAAGGTGCGAGGGAATTATTATTGGGCCACCTATATTTTATAAATTGGAAAATATTGAGCAAATTTCACAGTATATGTGTACAAAGTAAATAATATCATCTATATCTTCTTTATTTACTTACTTCTTTGATCTCGTCTGTGACTCGAATTTGGTCTTTATGCATAATATTTAGATCAAAAGCTACGTTTGCGACACGAAGTGACACTTAAGTGGTTGTTTGCACGAAACGATATCTCGTTTGATCGTGTAATCATATTATTTTATCCAGTATTCGATTACCCTTGGTACAAAATTGTTCTAGAAATTTACGTGATATAATTAGCTGTGTAAACGTACTTAGTTTTGATAGTAATGAGAATTACATTTGGAAGTTGTGTACCTATTGTAGGCATGTAGGTACCGTACTTATTTCACCATTATGTGTAGAATGTCGTGGAATATTTAGTTTATGTTTTTTTTATTGAGATTGAAGAGAGTAATATATTGAAGACTATACGGCTTCTGTGGCGTAGCGGTAGTGCATTCGACTGCTATGACAGAAGGACGAGGGTTCGATTCCCACTCAGTGCAAATATATTTGTACGAACGAATATGTCTATTTGCATTGGTCTGGGTGTTTCTTTGTATGATATGTATGTATTTACAAAAAAGTACATAAGTATGTTTATCCGCATTGTGGAATCCGTAACACAAGCTAGTTAATCTATGCTTACTTTGGGTTTTAGAAAGCGCTTTGTAGAATGTCGTAAAATCGTAGAATTTCATATTTTACATACATGTCACACCTTTTTATTTTGTTTAAAGGGCTTATGTCGGGCTTAGCGCACTAGTACCTTGCACGCATTACTCTAAGCGTGCCTTTGAAACTTCAAAGGTACGCTTAGCGCAACTTCGGTTGTAGTCACCATGAACAGTGGCCAAGACCCGATATGGACTCGCTACAAGCCTGATACACCTATGACGTTCTACACAACGCTGTCTAGACTCAAAGTAAGCATAATTTAACTAGCTAGTGTTATACCAATAACACTAGCTAGTTAAATTGCGTATTTAATATTAGAAATATTCAAGCATCCAAATATTTGCACTGAGCAGGAATCTAACCTGCGACCACCGATATGGCAGTTGAACGCTCTACAGCCACGCCTTAGCCTTAGGTTAAAAATTCGTCTGAAGCTTAAAAGCAGTATTGACTACAATATCACATATTATGTAACACAATCGATTCGATTCGAGCATGTACCTAAATTATACATCGATGTGTATTGTTATATAAGATTTGCATTGGTAATTGAACTGGAGCCCCGTTTATATAATATATAGGTTAATATGAAACTTGATACTGCGCTCTACTATTAGTGAAACCCATTTTAGGCAAAATTCACCTATCGAGTCTCCAGAGACGGGCTTAACTGTCTTTCTGACATAGTAAACATGAATATACTGTACGGAAATTCTAGTTCACGTTCATGTATTCCTTTATTATGTTAGCGTATAATACTTGAATCCCTCTATACAGTTTGAATTCGATAAATGCCACTAGTATGAGAAGGCCCCGAACAAAGGCTTGTAAACCCCTTTTTCAAATTGATCAACCGTACGTAAACGCGAGCGGTCGTATGCCGACACGTTTAAGTGTGTTTAGTTTTACGCCTGTTCTTTCTTCTATGTTAACCAATAGGGTATTTGACTACTGCTCAAAACTAGTTCTGTATTATGTATTACAACATAAAAATTCTGATGGCATCAATATTTTTTTGAGAACTGTTTTATTTACGATAAAAATCGATATTAAAGTTTGATTTAAAAAAAGTACGCGCCATAACGGATCTCGTGACATGTGACGTCACACCAAAGTAAACAGTAAGCGACTTAAAGCACGTTTATATAATTATTGAAATTAGTTGCAAAAATAATGGTTTGTTTTGAGATATATAAAATAAAAGTGAAACATTATTAGTCATTAAAAATTGAACCAGTCGATTAACACTAGGAAATGCAGACAGCCTGTATTGAAAAACTGTTTACTTATGTGTGACGTCACAGAGCTTTTATAAGCACGTGATCAAATCTCAAAAAAAGTGAGATTTTAATCTTGATTTTTTAACAAAAAAGAAACTTATTTTATATTGAAAATTAATAAAATATGCTTTTTACGGTACATTTTAATAGGATGACAACAATTCGTACAATATTTGAAATATAGTCAAAATGCCTATTGAAATCCACCGACTTGTCACGTTACGACTGTGATTACAAATCGTTGTCAATAGAATAACGCCTAAGGTTGGTATTTCACTTTAAGTAACATGAGGAATTCGAATTTTTTTTTTAGAAATCAGCATTTATTATGTTCTTGTTAATAAAAAGAACTAAAAATTTAAAATAAACAAACCAGAATTTCAATGTGGTTGCGTCATTTCATTACAGAGTTCCTATGACCACCTTCCATCATTAGACCCTGGTTACCATTATAAGATAAACTACTCGACAAGACGAGTCAAACGAGCCCAAACACGATGAGGTTGTGTTGTTTCATTGCGAAGTTCCTATGGTCACCTTCCAGCTGCATCATCATAATATTACATTGTCACGCAATTTACACGTATGCAAAATTTCAGCTCAATCGGTAACCAGGAAGTGGATTAAATTTAATTTGCAAGATTTGATATTAAATTCGGGACAGATGTAGCTAATTGCTTATAAAAAAAAATTGTCCATGTCTGTAATTAGGTATAATCTTTCTTTGTTTCATATATATTTGGTAGTGGGTGCAATTTTCTTCCTTTTTATTATTTCCCGTTCATTTAGAATATACTGCTTTCGGGCTGTTATGGTGGCTGCCGTTCATTGTTAGTGAAAAATAAGTGAGTTGCTAAATATTAACTAAACGTGACCTCATAACTCAAAAATCATCTAAACATCTAAACATCCAAACATACAAAAATCTTCGAAGTAAGATTGCTACAGATTGTTATAGTTACAGATATTATAAAATTAGTGTAGTGTAGCGACTTAGTCTTAAATAACAAATGGTTGATAAATAAACTGAAAATAGGACTGCTGTACTTCTGATGTTTTTAACATTTTCAATAGTCTATATAGAATACATTATTTTTGACTTTGACATCTCCTGACTCTAACATCGTATTAGCTGAATTTAAGGGGATACACGCGTGTGATCAGCTGTTCATAGTAATAATCAATATGTCAACACCACTACCGTCAACAGCTTAAAAGATCAGCAGTTTACTACATCAATAAGTGACAAGTTCAATAGTTCATTATATCAACAGATCGTTTCTTCAACAATTTACGACATCAATAGTTCATGAGATCAACATTCGTTTGGTCGAGGACTAATCTACTGTAGGAAAATAATAAACACTTGATATTATTATAATTACTTATGTTTATTTGAAGTTTTCTAAAAGAATTAACATTTTTTTATATCTACCCTCAATGCAAAATTGACATGTCATTCATATTTTTTCTTTCTTTTAACCGACTTTAAAAGAGAAGGCTCTGAATTCTATCCATGTAGACACCATTAATATAGCTTACCTTCTATCTTAAAAAATATATAAAATAAAAAAACAATAATTAAGATAAATTTAAATGTAAAATGAACATGTAGGTAATGTAGGATCATAAAGCAATTGTTTTTTATTAGGTAATTTTTTTTTTTAAAGCTTTTGGCCTAAGCTTTCAAAATCTCATATATCATTTTAAATATTAGAATAATTGAATATTTTTGAGCTAAGCGAAGCGAAGCCCTTATACGTGGCTAAGCCGTTTGGTCGAGACTGTACTCCTCCGGAACCACAATACCGATCTTGACCAAATTTGCCATGGTGATAGTGTAGACACCGCTGAGTGTTGTTGAGTGTCAAATGTTCAAATACAATGTACCATTGAGGAATAATCATCGAAAAACAGCGCGACCGTAGTAAGATGCCTTATTTTTCAAGTAAGAGTCCTGCTCGCTCAGCTCAATATATTTCAGTCGCACCCTGCACTGAATTCCTAGTTATGTTTATATTGTATGGTAAATTTGAATTTCAATATGCATGCTTTTCAATGCCGATTTATAAACACAAAATTGAACTAGTTTAGCAGAATGAAAGGCTGTGTAGTTTTTTATTAATGTATCTAACTATTAAATAAAAACTGAATTTCGAAAATAAATCAACGGTTAAAAGTTATAACTTAAAACCGATAATTTAATTAACCGGGCACTTATAAACCTGCGATAAATACACACATAACTTCGAAAAGCATCGAAAAGGCATTGGTGTGTGCCATGGTAATACCTGGGATCGAACCCGAGACCTCGTCTCAGCAGACCTTTAGCCATATCACTAGGCTAGGTACTTAAATTAATACCCACTAGACCTTTTTATACCCAAAGTCATAAATATAGTGTTGTATTTTCAGTGTTATTTAAGCTACTTACATGATATTTCATTACTGTCTATTCCATTAAGGCAAATAAACTATTCTTATTCTTATTCTTAAAATTTTATAAATGAGGTTTTTTTTTTAATTTATTCGTGTAATTTTCTTAATATCTTGTTTTTTTTTGTTTAGTAACATTTGTTTATTTACCTTGAGTATCAAATATGTCATATTTTTCATCGCTGATATTCTGTCTGTATTATTTTTCTAAATTGTAAGTACTATTTCTCTCCAAATGTATTCCAAAATTTGTAATTATGTTTTAGCGTCAAAATAAAGACGCACCTGATTCGTGGAACCAAATAAATTGAGCCTATGTGATAACGAGAGTTTTCTCTGAAGTTGAAAAAGTATTCACACGTTTATAAGGATTCAGTGAGCAAAAATTGAGTTTTTTTTTATAAAAAATATTTTGTTTCTGAATTATGTTGACAGATATGAATATACCACGACTTTATCTTCCATCTATACTCTTATAGCTTGAAAAGGCGTTTTAAAATCAGATTAAATGCTCCGTTTAGCAAAAGATGAATTAAAAATATGTTTTCAGCCTCGCACAAGTAAAGACTTAAACACAAACCGTCCTCATCTCAAGATATTTTTTCCTCCAGCAAACATTCTTCAGGAACTCTTATTGAATGAAAATTCTCGTGAAGTATCTTCAGATGTTTTTGCACGGATCTCTTTAGGTTAGCCCCTTATTGTAAGGAAGTTTCTTAAATTTAATTCTATATGTACAGTCAACAGCAAAATTTGATGACTGTAAACAGAATATCAACTAATGAATGATATTTGTAGCGTATGGGGCTAATGCTACAATGTTCCTGAAGTAAGTGATTTAATAACTGACCGATAACTGGCCGATAATTGTACTGTTGCCCAAAGTTGATGATTAAAAACAGTTTTCAATTAACTTATATGTTATCTGTATGATAGTCTTTGAAATCACAATTTGATGACGATTGTATCTCTTCTTTCGAAGCCAAAAAAGTTGTGGTGGATTTATATATAACTACCCATATGCAAGTATATACTATGTATATAAATTGAAAACGTAAGAATCGACATCCAGGATCCAGGACAGCGTTCATTGTTTCGGAAATTTGGTAAGAATTTTCGTTATCAATAGTCATCAAATTGTGATTTCAAAGACTATCAGTTACTTGGAAACGGTTTTTGATCATTAACTTTGTTCGACAGTACAATCAGTCAATTCATCGGTCAGTTATTCAATTATTAACTTTAGGTAAATTGCAGCATTAACTACATATGCTACAAATATCATTCAGTAGTTTTGACATTCCGTTTTTAGTCATCAACTTTTGCTGTTGACTGTACCTAAAGGCATTAGTGTCAGAGGCCTTTTAAAAGGGATTTATCAATGTGTTTCGAATTTGGGTATCAATATATCGGATCCTGTGTTTTTAGCCCAAGTCTACAAAATATCGGACGAATGACTGATGATGCGTATTTTTTTTTTATATATATATCATCTTCGATATATTCGTTACAACAGTGCATGAATGTCGCAATTACCACAGTGTAAAGGTAAACTCCCACATCATGAAGCTCATTGAGAGGCTAATTGACGGTAGTAGGAGACCCAAGAAGGGCTGGTTTGATATCATAAGGGATGATATGTGTGCCAATGATCTCACTACCATGGATGAATGGAGTGGAGAAGAAAAACAGGAAAGCAAACCAAGGACCCCGAGGTCTAACCTCGGATACAATTGGAACAGAGCAATAAGATGATGATGATGACATTCGTTACAACATTAGTATACCTCCATCAACTCACGCCTTCCATAACGCGTGAGATTACATTTTACGTTGTTATCACAGGAAATATTTTATTTAACAAAAAACATCTTACATAATTAAGTTGAATCTTTGGTTTTTTATTCTAAAAGCCTTCCAAGAAGAACGCTCGAAGAAAAATCAAGGAGTTTTGAGCTCTGATCATTCTGTCTTTTTTGTTTTGATTAATGACTTCCTTTAAACGCCTTTTATCCTTTGAAATGGTCCCAACGGTACTGTTTAAAGGTCACCAGTATTTGCCTCTTTGAACCTTTTCTTTGGTCCTTAATTAAGCGTTAGCTTGAAGCGTGAAACTTTTAATTGAAGGTCAAATGTTTTTTCCTTCCTTTAAAGATACATTTAACTGTATTTGTTTTAGAATCGTTTAGATTATTTGGAATGGTTCATCAAATCCATTAAAAATGTGGATTGTCGGAAGATTTTCATTTTCAAAGTTTAAATAATGTCAAACCGTAATCTAGTATATTATATTATCATATAATATGTTCATTACCAGCAATCACAAAAGTCATTTATATAACAGAAACACTTAATTAGACAGTGTAGTTCAATTTAAAGCACAGTAAGTGAATATTAGATCTTTAATTTCTTTTCAACACTTAAGTTAAATTAAAACTTAATTCCGGCATTATATTTCTTATACTGCAAATTATATATATATATATTATTATAGCGAACGTCTCAAGGGTTATTTTAATCTTCCTCCCAATAACGTTACCTATAGAGAGGGAGAAGTAAGAATAAAAATAAAGTCAATAGAATGAGCACCATGAAACATTTTATACCGAGGATGCTCGAAACTTATATTAAAAACATTGTAAATTATTATATCAATAGGAAGATGAAATAAATTATAGGAAACCTCCAAATAATAGGCCCGTTACAAATAACAATTTTCTCCAAATCTTGGCTATAACCAACACAATGAATCTACGCATAACCCGTAAAAAGCTCTAAATATCTATCTCAGTTTATTTACGAAAGTCAACGCGTTTATTGAAAGCGTGCGAGGTAAGGCTTGCCGATAATTGCTTTTCATTCTCTATAGGCTTTTTGTGCGACGCGACATTACCCAGACGGCGAATCAATTCTTGCCGAGGTTAATTTATTTATTAGCATATAGAGAGAATTTCCTAACAGTGAACGTGAAGTATCGGCTGATTTATTGGAAAATTGCCTTCTTCCTTTCGTTTAATTCTGAAATTAATTTGATTGATTTTGAAGTTCAAAAATTTCAAAATGTTGTGTTCTGTTGCTGGTTTTCTTGCTGTTGCAGCGATGAGATGGGTAAGTCGGAATCGAACTGACTAAAACCACACGGTGTCTTTCCCAAACGACCATTGTCGAGCACCCTGGGTACGCCCTCGAAAGGATAACCCCAGGGTTCCCGACGGACGCGGCCTCGCCTTTGGAGTTTGATCCCGCGTCGGTGAGTTGGCAGGCGTGTGTAGGACACACACACGACACACCGCCATGTTGACCTGCTTTTGTAAGGACGGCGAGTCCTCCGACTGCCGTCTTCAGGTCCCGATCATGGGTAGTCCTGAGCGTAGACAAGTCTGCGGCGTTCTCGTCGCAGACTGCGGAACTCAGGGGAGAACTCAAAAATGTGGTTGCTGGTTAAGTAAAATATAAGATTTATTCCTCGTACCAACATCCTTCTTAGGATTATTAAATCAAATCACCTTGTATTTATTTTTATTTTTTTTAAAGAATATTAGCAACCGAAATTACTAATATTCCCCCTAACCCCTCCAGCTAAGCTAAATTGCTTGTGTTATGAGTGGGTTCACGTCGGTAGTGTAATGGCCAGGATTCGAACCCGGGACCTCTCGATCGTGAGGTCGACTCCTTAACCACTAAGCTACGAAGTAAGTAATAGCGAATCATTTATTTCAAACAGATTTCATTGTATGAATCAATCAAGTCAGAAGTACCCGTAACAGGCGTGCATCTATGAAAACAATTATGAAAGTGGAAGAAGCGAAAGGCGTATGCCAAGATCGTAGCAAGTGGAAAGATGTTGAAAGATAGACGGGAAAAAGGCGTGACTATATGTATGTATGTATGTATGTATCAATCAAGTGGTTCCACGATACGCTAATAGATGGCGCTATTGCTGCACTAAAATATAAACTGCAAAAATGTAACAGGAACTAAATATGTAATTTAATAAATAATTATAATGTTTGTTTGGTTATTATTCCGATAAAATAAATTTCATATTTTGACTGAGCCGTGTTAAAAGAAAAAAATAAGTTGATACAAGTAAGGATGAAAAAAGTTAGATGCGGGTATACTTAAAAAAAGTTTTGACAGATATTTACCGATAGATTGTAGTTGGTGTTTAAAACAACAAAGGAGTGCAGTGCGTCAATCAGATTGGACTCAAATCTGAATACAATTCAACGTTCTTCCAAGCACAAATGCCAGCCTGATTATATTAGAAATTATATATTGGTAAAAATGAAAAAATTGAAAAACGATGTTTGCGAGAATTTGTCAACGATAAAGCCAATTTTTGAGCAGTATTTTAATAGTGACGACACCACTATACGGTAAGAACGAGCAGGGCTTTTCTAACATTTCATAACAAAAAGGATAGTCAGGAAAAAGTATTTGCAAGCGGAAAAGTTAACATTTAACACAATTAATGACGCATTTGTGCCTGAAAGTCTAGGATTTTTTTTCTTGTTACTGAAGATGAAATTGAGAAATTTTAATTTAAAAAATGATTAGTAGGGCACGGCTACACTTCGGTGAAGGCACCTTTAATTGCGTCCCACGGCCGTTTTATCAATTATTCACTATCCATGTAGAACTGCATTCGGATACTAACACAACCAACGTGGTTCCCGTTTTATACACGTTACATACACGCATAGGTATACCAGACTGCTCGAAATAATAAAAAATTATGGAATCAAATTAAAAAAATTCAAATGTGACTATGACCTTGCTATAATGAATGCAGTAAAGACAGTTTACCCGGAGTGTGTGGTCAGTGGGTGCTATTACCACTATCAAAAGGCGGTGTGGAAAAAAGCAAAAGGTTTGAATGTTACTACAACAAGCGAAGAAAGGCAAATAGTTCGTATGTCCACCCTTTTACCTTTGCTACCAGCTACTAATATTCCTGAGGGTCGTCAAATAATTTTGACTAAAATAGAAACTGTCAATTCAATGCAACTGTTTGGAAATTATTATGAGAAACAATGGCACAGAATAAGTCCGTCGATGTTGAGTTGTACTGACCAGCGCCATCGTACCACCAACACACTGGAAGGATGGCATCACAGATTAAATGAATTAATTCCGAAAAGCCAACCTACTTTATACACAAGTTGAGGCAAGAAGCCAAACACTGCGATACAAGGATCAGGAATTTTCTGTTCCAGGTTCAACGAAAAAATCGCCGAAATCGTGATTTTGATACAATTACAAAAAAGTTTTGAATAAAATTCAAAACGGTGAAATATCAGTAGAACATTTTTTTAAGAAAATGACTTACATTCAATTACATATTCCTAAGTGAATTCATGTTTATTTTTTGATAATTGTTGATTTATTGAGCAGAAACTAGTTCTGGATAAATAATGACTTACCTACATTGAATTACATATTTCTAAGTGAATTTATGTTTATTTCTGATGATTGTAATTTTTCTTGACTAGAAACTAGATAAATAATGACTTACATTCAATTGCATATCCATAAGTGAATTTATGTTTATTTTTTGGTAATTGTTGATTTTTTTTACCCGAGGATAAGATATATATTTACCTACTACTTTCGTGTTCCATGGAATACAATAATTTAACGGGAATTAACGCGATCATGTATAGGTATATACATACCTTTGGATTGCCTGACGTTTCGACCAGGTTACACTGGCCGTGGTCATAGGCTGTCAGCCTGTGACCACGGTTAATTCCCGTTAAATTATTGTATAACATATATATATATATATATATATATATATATATATATATATTTGTGTTACAAAATGTATGTATGAGAACATATCGTTCTTTTATGTGTGTTTATAAGATGATTACGTCTGTCTTTGATTTATAATGAAAACTGTTGGAAATAAATGATTCGCTATTCCTTACATTGCAATTTGTTTACTATATTTCTAATCAAATTACTTACTATATACAAATCTTAACAATCAGTAATTTGTAGAATCACTCATTTAAAGAATCGGTCATTTATAGAATCAGTCAATTTGAGAATCGGTCATTTGTGGAATCAGTCATTTATAGAATTGTACATTTCAAGAATTGGTCAATTATAGACTCTGTAGTCATTTCGCAAATCAGTAATTCTTAGACTAATTGCACAAAATCAGTCTTTTGAACTTATTGTATCTTTTTTTATTCATTCATCGCTATCGCTAAGATTCGAACTGAATCAGTCTCTATTACGGCAAGTGACTCTGTGCAGTAAGTGAGAATGAAGACTAATATGGACTTTTTACATTTTAAATGGGAAACTTTTCATGTAACGATAACTGACTGTCTCAGACAAAAACAGTTTGCTCTAACTTTGTTTGAAAACATACTAAGAAGACACAGACATGTTCAACATTACAGTAGATAAACCTAAAAAAATTAACAATAAGAGAAATCTTAAAATACTGTAAAACACGCTTCACATTATTAGTGACATTAAAAAATAATTCCAACAAGATATTGTCTATAATAATGAAAGCGTTTTATAGAAATGTCAAATCAAAAATCCAATAAAGCGAACAATGCCAGAAATACCCGAGCACAATCGCCAATACCAAGAATCACTCCAACATTGAGCTGTCCGTCCTGACATTACAAAACAATAAGAAACGAAACACAAATATTATTTGCTCAAAGATATTCGCAACGTCTGCCCTCCTTCCGTTTCCTGCAGGAAACGCCCTTATTGTTACAAGTGATCCATGGAAGGGATTTCAGGGTTTACCTTTCCCTTTTGTGAATAAAATTTATCGCGTTGTAATTTTTGTGTGACCAATTTTTAAGGGGAGAATTAAATGTTGGTATCTGATAAATGAAAACTCTATCCAATTTCCGTCAAGATCCACTATCGGAAAGAAATTGAATGTATTTATAGTGATTTTGTAAGAATCCTTGATACATTGAAGATGTGATTAGAATTACAAGTAATTTTACCGTTTTACCGTTGTTGGTACTTGTAGTTTCAATAGATGTGTTTATATACAGGGTAGGCGTATTTCTTGATGCCACATAAATGAAATTCTAAAATGCTGTCACACAAAATTTTAATGCAACTATATGAAAATCTCACATACTCCGGATTCAAGAGGATTTGCATTTCATAGGCAAAGTTTATATGGGGCAGGAGCATCATCAGTTACCACATTGCAACGTTAAGAAATACTGGCCAGGTCAGTTTTAGAATGGATGACGATTCTTAACATATTACTACTGCCAGTGGGGACGCCGTTTGACCCAATTTTCACCAATTTCACCCAATTCCCCTATAACGACTGTCATACATATTCGTATGGCAACCGGGACCGACATCTTAACGTGCTCTCCGAGGCACGACCAGACCAATGTAAATACTTATATTCATTCATAGAAATATTTGCACTGAGCGGGGATCGAACCCGCGCCTCCTGCTTAGCGGCCGCGTTCAATACCGCCACGCCACGGAGGCTGTCTTCTTAACATATTAAGACCCCTCCGTGCCTCGGAGAGTATGTTAAGCCATCGGTCCCGATTACCATCCAAACATCGGTGGCATACGTTAGTGGTAGTTGGAACTCTAAAAAGTCCGACAGCCGGACTCTCCGTGCCTTGAAGAGTACGTTAAGCCATCGGTCCCGGTTACCATCCGAACATTGGTGGCATACGTTAGTGATAGTTGGAACCCTAAAAAGTCTAAAGCCAGATCTAACTGCTTCAATATTGCTAATGAGTTTCGAAAGTCAGATGGCAGTCACTTCATGGAAAATATTGAATCTCCACCATTTCCTAGTGAGACTGAAAACCAACCCCAACTGAGTTAGGAAAAGACTAGGATGAGAAAGGGGAAAATTTATAAAACTTGATTTGAAATTATGTTAGCACAAGTTATATTTATGAAGCGTCGGTAGCTTAGTGGTTAAGGAGTCGACCTTACGATCAAGAGGTCCCAGGTTCGAATTCTGGCCATTACACTACCGGCGTGAACCCACTCCTAATACAAGCGATTTAGCTTAGCTGGAGGGGTTAGGCGGAATATTAGTAATTTCGGTTACTAATATCCTTTTTTCTATTCTAAAATAAAAAAAATTAAAATAAAATAAATGTGATTAGTGTAATAAGCTTAGGGTACGATCGAAAGAATCAAAAATCCCACCTGCCCTAAAAAGACCGACACAAGTTTGATAGTAGGCGGGACCCATTAATTTTCTTTCGGTTTATGATTTGCAAATGGGTCCACTGCTATCAAACTTATTTTGGTCTTTTTAGGGCAGTCGGGTTTTTTATTTTTAGGGTTCTGTAGCCTAATGGCTAAAATCGGAATCCTTATAGATTCGTCATGTCTGTCTGTCTGTCCGTCCGTATGTCACAGCCACTTTTTTTCCGAAACTATAAGAACTATGCTGTTGAAACTTGGTAAGTAGATGTATTCTCTGAACCGCATTAAATTTTTTACACAAAAATAGAAAAGAACAATAAATTTTGGGGGTACCAAACTCAAAAATATTTTTTTTCATCAACCCTATACGTGCGACATATCTTTGGATATGTCTTCAAAAATGATATTGAGGTTTTTAAGATCATTTTTTCTAAACTAAATAGTTTGCACGAGAGACACTTCCAAAGTGGCAAAATGTGTGTATGTAACTTCTAAAATAAGAGAATGATAAGACTAATAAAAATATATGATGTACATTACCATGTAAACTTTCACCGAAAATTGGTTTGAACGAGATCTAGTAAGAAGTTTTATTTAATACGTCACAAATCGTAAACCGCAATTTACCTTTCATTCAATCAACTCACATATAATAATATAACTTGCTGCTACGGAACCCTTCATGGGCGAGTTCGATTCGCACTTTTTTATTTATAATTTAATTGTATACTATAATTTAATTTATAAATAAATAATAAATATTCTACGACATTCTACACAGCGCTTTCTAGACCCAAAGTAAGCATAGGTTGACTAGCTTGTGTTATGGGTTCCAGAATGCGGATAAACATACTTATATACTTTTTTTTTTTGTAAATACATACATATTATACATAGAAACACCCAGACCAATGCAAATCGATGGCTTATAGGGAATACCTCGTAATTGCAAAATACATAACTTTTCAGGAGGCACAAAAAACTGCGCCCTGTAAAATTTTGTTTCTACAGAAAAAATCCTCTTAAAAAAAAGTCACTATAACACTTATTTATCTTTTTATTGAATTGAATTTTTTATTATTGAATTATTATTATTATTATTGAATTTTTTCGTCAATTTTGACGCGCAGTCGCGAGGTTATCACACCGAACTGACTCGAGCGAGTAATTACGAGGTAGGCAAACAAGATCATAGATGGCGTTACAAGTGTCGAATCAGATTTTGCGTGATACGGGATTGTGCGTTACGAGCTTTTATTTCCAGAAATATAATAAAATATAATTACTATAAAATCGCATACCCGAGGTTTTCACTATAAGCCATCGAAATAGACATATTCATGCATACAAATATTTGCACTGAGCGGGAATCGAACCCGCGCCCCCTGTCGTAGCAGTCCAATGCACTACCGCTACGCCACAGAGGCCGTTTATAGTTTTGATGTATATAGTTTTGAATCATCCTTTAAAGCTTTTCTTTTTAATACCCTACTCGATAAGTTTGAGTGAAAATATTGTTTTAACATTCTTCAACAACTTTCATAGTAAATACGAACCTAAGGATCCATCGAGCCGTTCAGGCTATACATACTCTCGAAAAACATAAAATTCCATCTGGCGCTGTCGGGTAATTAAGGTTCAAATTTTTTATCAGATCATCATACCTATAAACTACATAAGAAACAAAAAGTAAAGATTTATCAAATAACAAAAACAAACTATTTATCTTTTAACTTGTAATAAAAAGTCTAAAAGGACACTTCATTTATATTCTTCTCGGGAGGTTCTCACACCAAGAACCCAACTTGTGTTGCCAACGCCGCTTATAGAACTTCAGAAACAAAATTCAAGTTGCGAAGGATCCAAGTTGAACTTATTTCTTCCAATGCCTATTTCTAAGCAAATAAGTATTTGTTTAAAAACAAGACCGAAACCCGATAACATTGGAACGAAGTTTTTTATTCAACAGACAGTAGTAGTTCCGCGAATGCAGTGGAACTAAACTTTTACTTTATGTGGAAAGTAAATTTAAAGTTGGATATGCATCTTTTGCAGATAGTATCAGTGTGAAGAAAGAATTCTACTCTCTAAGTAAATATTGAATCGAAAAGACGCTGTTATAGTCATGGTTACAATATGGTGCCATAGTATCTCTTACCTAAGACCTCTGTGTCGTCGCGTGGGTTAGATTCCCGCACAGTGCAAAATAAATAATGTGTATGCAAGAATATAGTATATTTTCATTGCTCTGGGTATTTCTCTGTATAATATTTATGTATTTATGAAATGAAAAATGAGAATAACATGAAAAAATTGGTTACCTTCTATTGATTTGCAATCAAAGTCACGCATGAATTTTATACAGTTCAAACTCTCGTAAAATATTTTTTCGGATTACATAAACTCGTACTGGAGTTTGCAGTATAATAATAAAGTTTCAAAATTAGCTATCTATAAGATACCACAAAAAATGTTATCACTATATTCATATTTCTCGCTCGATTATATGGCCACAATAAAAAATGTAGATGAACGCAATATTTTGATTACTAAGGAATGGTACCTACTCTGATCGAAAAAAAAATCTTTTGATTCTGTTTAACAAGAAAGGGAACTCTGAATCTCGTTATCTTTACGCCCAATCAACTATGGGTGGCTGAAGGAAAAGTTAATTGCGTATTTGTTGAAACAATATTCAATTTCTAATGTTTTACTCATTTTACAAAAGGAGCAGGTATCTTTCACAATCATTTATAAAAGCCTTGTATCCTTGTCTCATTAGTTTAGTCATAAACTTCCTCCTTCTCCCTTCTTGTCCCGAACAACACGTGCAGGACTTAGGTGTCATCCTCATACAGTGCAATCGATACCTTCGCGAACCAAGCGGTTTGATGACTCCTTTTTTTGTCGGACCATAAAGCACTGGACCGCTTTACCCACACACGTGTTCCCTTCTACCTACAATCCTGGGCTCTTTAAGCGGGGCGTGAAAAAACATCTGTTGAGGCCGTCTAGGTAGGGGCCACCATTCTAGGGACAATCTCTAGAAATGGTGGCCACTACTTTTTGGACTTCACCTCAGCTTACCATCAGGCGGGGTGCAGTCAATTGGACGGACTAAATATAAAAAGAAAAAAAACATTACAGTTGTCCGGATGAGAGTTCCTTTGGAATACAAACTCGAAGTTGTTGACCCAATTACGGGCCTGAAGCGATAGAAATTAGGAACTAAAAAAAAAAACTACTTATGTCTGATAATAATGATGATATTATCTCGTCAAAATACGGCACATGTCTAACATGTGCCGTATTTTGATGAGATAATGCAGACAAATAATTATTGAAGGTTTTTGGAGTCAGGAATATTTCTCTAGCATAATGTTTCTTCGTAGCACCTTTTTAGCATAATTTTGTAGCTTATTTGAAGTATGATTACTAAAATAAAGAAAAAAAAAACAGTTTGTAATATTTCGACTAGAAAATAACAATAAGATGGCGTCTCAAATTCGAGAAATTTTCAGAAAAGGATTATTTCGATAAATTGTTAAACTTAGTTTAGCATTGTCAATCACAGTATTCTAGACGAAGTTTATTTATATTTTTCCAAGTCTTTGTGGTGTGGTAAAGAAAAAGGCACCGAACCGCTTGGTTCTTGATGGAATTGTTTGCACCGTGTGGGATACTTAGCCTTCCACGTGTTTTTTACTTCTTAGTGCACATTTCAAAGAAGAATTTATAAAATATTGTACAGTTTTTTGAGAAGCATATCATAAGCATTAGAATAATAAACACTATGTTTTGAATTAAGGTATTATAGATTCGGGTGCGACTGGTTGGATCACCTCCAAGTTTGGTGCACCCTGGGCAACGTGGGCGATGACGCATCATTGATTGCTCCTCTGGAGTAGCTGGCGTCAACGTCAACGGCCACGAGTCTGACCAACCGGCCCTTTTCAGGGCCAGCTGACCCCATTGCACGAGGGGGTCGGGGTATGGCGGGCCTGCAAGGCTCGCGGGGGGGCGTGGTCGCTCCAGGTACCCCTCTGCTGTTATCAGAGGGGACACTGCGAATGGCCCAGGGTCAGTCGGAGTGCGAGGGATATAGTCTATGAGTAACCTTCCACCCCGGCGTCTGTAGACCCGAGACGGCGTGCGGTTTTAGTCGGTTCAAGCCCGACATAACCGCCCCCGCACAAAAAAAAGGTATTATAGATTTAATCTTAATCTAATTATAGATTTTGCATCTATTCCACAACTTCATCCATTAGTTTTATTTTATAAGGTAAGAAACAAAATCTAACAAAAGGTAAATTTAACAGATTTCGAAGCAAGTAAGACAACTGTATTTTATCCGGACACGTATCCAAAATGGAACAAAAGCAGTTGCATTGAATTTCGTTGCCAAGCTGAATTGAGATAAGTTTAAAATTCTATAAAAATTATTTGTACGACTGTGCACAAATCCAGATCCCACGTTCCGCACTGTAGCAGTGAATGGAAATCGACGGGAAAACAACGCTCGTTCGGGTGAAAACGATTTTTCTGATTCGTGTTGAAACTTCGTATGTAAGTATGGATAGGCGCACACGTGCGATTATTCCAACTTCTGTGCATTTCATTTAGTTAGTTTTATGTTAATCCTACTTTTTACTAATATATATTTTTATATTATATTATATTTGATACTGTCGAAAGTTTACGCGAATGCGCGTTCAAATAAAACTATTTTTAACGGATTCTTTCGCGATTTGTTTGATGTCGTTTTATTATTTACATTGAACCCGACGTTTCGGTTGCTTTTCAGCAGCCATGGTCACGGGGAGACTATTATATATTATATTATGAATATGAAACTTCGTGCAGATGTTTGGATGTTTATTTGTTTCTTTTATTTTTTTAAAAGAGTGCTAGTAACCGAAACAACTAGTACTCCCGTTAACCCCTCCAGCTAAGCTAAATTGCTTGTGATCGGAATTGATTCAAGTCGGTAGTGTAATGGCCAGAATTTTAACCGTACGATCGATTTTTTGAAAATATATTCTGGCGCCAAAAAAAAACATTTTGATTTTTTGTAATTTAATTTTCATTTTAATTATCATTAAAATCGGTTCTGTTCTGTCAGTTAGTAGTTACGGTGAAACATAAAAACATATATATAGACAGACATACAAAATATACTAACATAACCCTCCTTTTTAGGGTTTCGTTGCCAAATGGCAAAAAACGGAACCCTTATACATTCGTCACGACTGTCTGTCTGTCCGTCCGTATGTCACAGCCACTTTTTTCCGAAAGTATAAGAACTATGCTGTTGAAACTTGGTAAGTAGATATATTCTTTGAACTGCATTAAGATTTTCACACAAAATTAGAAAAAATACAATAAATTTTGGGGGGTTCCCCATACTTAGAACTGAAACTCAAAAATGTTTTTATCTTAAAACCCATACGTGTGTAGTATCAATGAATATGTCTTCAAAAAGGATATTGAAGTTTCTAATAGAATTTTTTTCTAAACTGAATAGTTTGCGCTAGAGACACTTCCAAAGTGGTAAAATGTGTGCCCCCCCTCCCCCCCGTAACTTCTAAAATAAGAGAGTGATAAAACAAAAAAAATAAATATGATGTACATTACCACGTAAACTTCCACCGAAAATTGGTTTGATTGAGATCTAGTAAGTAGTTTTTTTTTTTCATACGTCATAAATCGTAAACCACAATTTACCTTTCATTCAATCAACTCAAATATAAAAATTAAAAAAGAAAACATTATAATGTTACTTGCTGCTACGGAACCCTTAATGGGCGAGTCCGACTCTCACTTGGCTGCTTTTTGTCTTTGATATAGTCGGGTTTTAATGTTGTAATTAGACTTAGAAAATAAACTCCATTAGTTAATTTTGTAAGTATTTAACTCATCAAGTATCTTTCATCATCATTAAAAATACATGATTCTTTAGTTAGGAAGCATGTGTGTATGTATTAAGTGCTAAAATCCAGTACCTATGTTTCCGAGCAGTCGCAATAAAATCGCATGTGTGTTGGAAATCGCATGAGGATCCGAATGTGTTGTATCGTAGAAAATGTTGATTTGATTCGATTCTAACGGTACAAAATTAAGTTTGGAAGTTCTTTTCCGTGTGATGTAATTGGATTAATCACGCGTAGTAGGTAATCCGCCTGGGGTGGAAATTTATTTTATTTTGCAAGAATATATTGATTGGTTGTCTGTGTCTGATACGTAATTTGAATTTTTAATTTTGTGGACTTAGCATTGATATTTTTTTTATTCATTAATAACTCTTTTATCCCACACTAATCTTTTTTGGACACTCTTTCAAAGTTTTCTTTGGTTTATTATAGCTTTTAAAGTTAATAAAAAAATTAACGTGCAGAAAGGTCAATGAACATGAATGACAAACTAATTTAGATAGAGTACCATTTTTTTTTTTTATCGTGCGGAAATCCCTTCGGATACCCCCCCGCGTGCCAGCGGGGGCGGTTATATCGGGCTTGAACCGACTAAAACCGCACGCCGTTTCGGGTACCTACTGTCAATCCTACTTCCTGCTTAGCAGCACCTAAGGCCAATTAGCAGAAAAGAGATCTTCTTACGAGTACCTACTGTCAATCCTACTTCCTGCTTAGCAGCACCTAAGGCCAATTAGCAGAAAAGAGATCTTCTTAGGATTAGCCTAAGAAGATCTCTTTTTTTATATTTAGGACACGTTAATTTAACTTCACCTCGCCTGATGGTAAGCTGAAGGTAAAGTCTCAGGAAAGAGGGTCACCATTACATACACGTACCATGTTAACAATGGTGGCACTCAGCTTGACAGCCTCATCAGAAGAGGATTGTCGTCGCAGCACCGCGTGACACCCACCGGTCCCACTAGTGCTGCGACCACAATCCCCCTGCCCTGTCTTTCAGTTCAATTCAGTTGCTTATAAATAATTACCTCATAAATTTGAAATAAACAAAGTTTGTACTTTATAGAGGTTTTAATGTTATACATCCTACTATATTATTTCCATTTCTTTATTTTCTCGATGACAGCTCCTCTGGAAACTTGAATGAACAACTTTTTTACATTATGTATACATTATTTAATAAAAATATGACGCTTAAGCACGTACAAGGCCATAGCAGAGTCGGAGAAACTGATAGGGATGGAGTTATCGATAATCGATATTTTTAGTCATTATTTTTTTAATCATATATATGACGGCGAATAGCATCAGCGTCGAAGTTGTCAACCGATGTCACACGACGTGGTTGGTGTTTTTTCTTTGGCGTACGATTCTTATTTTCCTGCATGCCGCTTGTACCGTAAGCTTTGGTATTAATTTTTGAAACAATACTCATCGTCCACTCGTCCACTTATTCCTGATGCGGCCGCATCACGCTCTCGAACTTGTGACAGTGGTAATAGCCGGGCACCATTTTGATACTCTGCTTCAAAGTAATTACGAACCTTGATCACCAGTTCTCTCGCCTGCCGTTTCAGAACAGATCCTTTAGGCATTTTGATATTTGACAGCTGGGCAGCAATCAACACGGAAGAACACAAAATACACAACGTAACGTATGTATAATGTGAAAAAACTCAGCGAACAGAAATGTAGTGACTATATAGCACGACCGTCTTGTTTCGAGTGACAGATTAAAACAAACACAATATGGCGGTGGGCCATTATGTGTTCCCACCTTGAAAAAATAAATTTGAATGTTTTTGTTGTATTTGTATTTGTTCAAAACATAATAAATACACGCGATCGATATCATTACTTATTTGGTCACAACACTACAACTATCAAATTAGAACTGACATCGAGAAAATAAAGAAAGGGAAATAGTATAAAATGTGAAAGTTTGTGAAGATGTTTGGATGTTTGTTACTCAATGATACTCTTACTGCTGAACGGATAGATTATAGTCTGGGATAACACACAGGCTATTTTTAATCCCTGGAATAGGTTTCCATGGGAAGCATGAATAGGACCATAACTAAACGCGATCAACAACTAGTTAAAAATAAATACGAAAAAGGATAAACACCATCGAAGTTCAGTTCGGTAAGGTGGTAAAAACGGCGCCTTTACCTCCAGAAAAGTCTCTTCGAGTTTTAACTGGCAAAGTCAAAAGTACCGTGTCCGACATCGAGACTTCATCTTTGGAAACAAAAAGC
This sequence comes from Cybosia mesomella, assembly GCA_946251805.1. NCBI lineage: Eukaryota > Metazoa > Arthropoda > Insecta > Lepidoptera > Erebidae > Cybosia > Cybosia mesomella. The sequence continues at coordinate 4,195,926 of OX276402.1, read as the reverse complement.
CAACTCTCCTCTCAAAGTCCAACAAGTTGTTTCAACCGAAACTTGCTAAATACTAATAGCAACAGACAAACAGACCAGCAAATAGTTCGGCACATTCTCCTCAAACTCCTGAAAGGAAGTCGGGGACAAAAGGAGCAAGTTTCTTCGCAAACTTTAATTTTGCCGGTCTTAGTACATTTTTACTTGGCAACTCCTTTTTAACAATGTTTTTACGCTCCTGTATGGTGTTTGTTTATTGTTTGTTCGGTTTGTGCAACGATCTTTTATTTTGCAAAACTAGAAAGTAGAACGCATATAGTGGTTTCCATTTTGTACTGATATTGTTCAATTTTACTTTAGTGCTTATCGACTATTACTGAAATCTACATACAAATCTCTTTTAGACTTACTCCTCTTTACTAACTGCTACAAAACTAGATAGAAGGAAACACATAGTATGTATAATGAAATGACAGCATTATTCTCGAGTTGGTCTCAAACAATTACAAACAAACATCCGGCAGATTTTAAGTCTGACCAAGACCTTTCTAATAAAAATAACCGCAATAAAATCCGTTCAATACTCTGTTAAATATATTTTTGGGTTCAAAGTTCTTAATTTTAACATAACCCAATTAAATTTTTAAGCATTTTGTATGCTTACTTTTTCTAAAGATTTAGATCGGAAAAAGAGAACAGCAGTTCCGTAGTTCGCAAGAATTACGGTAGATGGCTCCAGCGTCGCCTTAAGGCGTTTATAATATATCGGAGAATTTCGAATATCTGGGACGTGTCTAGATATAGGCAACTAATTTACAAGTTCATAATAGCATACAGGGTGGAAACCTGAAATGTGTCCAGCCAATTAATACATCCACGTTAAAGATATTGCAAAACTTTAAACTGATATGTAATCTGATTCGTTAAATTGACATTAAAAAAAAAATAAAAAAACGTTCGAAAATTAGCGTTTTAATCATGAGTTTCTTTATATTAAAAAAATATATCCTACATGTGTTATTCAAAATCAATAAAAGACTATTACATACTTTTAGTTCTATCGAGGAACCAAAAACATCTAAGAATCATCTCATTGCTCAATATATCCAACTGAACCATTAGATTAAGCTCCACACTAACTTATTCTCTCTTAATAAACACTAGATACGAGTACATAATAAAGTTCCCTCAACAGTATAAATATGAGGTACAAACCTCGCAGCGCACACACGCTTATTTTATTTCCAATCAGCAACGTGTAGTTGTAGTAAGCACGATTTCACCGCCTCACTTGTCAATATATAACACAAGTTACGGCGCTTGTAGGTTTCTATTGGGGTCACGAAATTAGCGAATTATTAAAAACTTGAAAGGCTTTATGTGGTATCGTAAGATTTTTGTACTAAATTTGAAACTTTGTGATATTTAATAAAGGAAGAAAAAATAAGTAATAATGCATGAACCATTAGAACTGAGCGTTAAATTGGTTATCTTATATAAAAAGTTTAGTTGTTTTAAATTGTGAATGGATGAGTTTTACATAGAGTGACTTTTACCAACGATAGTAATAGTGTAATTCGAATAACATAACATAACTTCACGCCTGTATCCCCGAAGGGGTAGGCAAAGGTGTATTGCGCACCCACGATTCGCCAGTTATGTTTAGGCCCCAATTTAATAGGGGGCGAGCCTATTGCCATCTACCGGGCACATTACTAAGCGAGCGATAATCAATATTTTTAATACACACATAACTACGAAAAGTCAGAGTTGTGTGCCCGGGGCGACTGGGGATCGAACTCGAGACCTCGTCTCGGCAGTCCGTTACGTACACCAATAGGCTATCGCCGCTTTGTAATCGAATAATACTGCACTATAACGATTTATTACTTTAATCTTAGTTTCACTTTTGTAGTAATATAAATCGATGTTAATGAAATTGAACTATGATAATGATTAAAAAACTTAGGTTAAACTGTACTTAGTAGTACTAGTTAGTGTTAAACCTAGGTATATTGAAAAGATTAATACTTACTAGAATACTAGTAGCAATGTGTGATTCACATTTCTAGTAATTTAATTTAGAAAACTAAAATGATGAAAAAGTCGTTTCCAAACAAAATCATATTTGTTTTTAATAAATTTATTTTATATGATTTTAGATTGACATGGTCATTTACATTAAAATTAGAATGATAAACGGGATATTTACCATGTTTAGTATATTTTTCGAGAATCCGATATTTACCAAGTACCATGATCACGGATGTACTGGTTAATTGTTTAAAAAATGATCGCGAATGAAAAGCTTCCAGTTTTATCAATCGCTCATTTCGTAGCCACATCTTACCCTGTTTTATTTACTACAATGTTGAAATGTCATTTGTTAGTTTCCACTCACTGTTTTGGCGTGTGATGTAGTCACTGTTGGAGGGTTTAGTGTTACATCACACACAATGAGTTGTGCCGTAGGTGACGATGATTGAATGGTCGTCGAAGCAATGAATGATATATCTACGTCAACGATTGAGTCAAAATTTAAAGAAAGAAAAAAAAGATTGTGTGGTTTTATGAAACCACGGTAAAAGTGAAACTTTTTTTCACTTTAAAGACATTTAACTAAAAAATTTTGGAATAATATTCCATTAAGGGTATAATATAACAACATTAACATTAAACACTGACAAAAACAAACAAAATAGCGTGGAGCACTGGAACAAATAAGTAATAGTCTATACACTACACGGTCAGCTGCTGCGAACTATAGGCGCCGCCATATTGGCCTTGGCTGCAATGAAAAGCGCCTTTCACTTTATCCCTACTCCGCGGCCGACCGTCACGCGACATGCAACAAACAGACGAAAAAGTTTGAGACGATGTAATAACAGTTTCACTTTAATATTTTCCATTTCTAGACAATGATAACTTATACTAGAATTTGGCCGAATTCAACCTTGATAGATATTTTACCACCATAGTTTTTAAAGTTTAAGATTCTAGTGATGTTCCTATATTACATTACTATACTACTTATACTACATTACTAAGCGAGCGATAATCAATATTTTTAATACACACATAACTACGAAAAGTCAGAGTTGTGTGCCCGGGGCGACTGGGGATCGAACTCGAGACCTCGTCTCGGCAGTCCGTTACGTACACCAATAGGCTATCGCCGCTTTGTAATCGAATAATACTGCACTATAACGATTTATTACTTTAATCTTAGTTTCACTTTTGTAGTAATATAAATCGATGTTAATGAAATTGAACTATGATAATGATTAAAAAACTTAGGTTAAACTGTACTTAGTAGTACTAGTTAGTGTTAAACCTAGGTATATTGAAAAGATTAATACTTACTAGAATACTAGTAGCAATGTGTGATTCACATTTCTAGTAATTTAATTTAGAAAACTAAAATGATGAAAAAGTCGTTTCCAAACAAAATCATATTTGTTTTTAATAAATTTATTTTATATGATTTTAGATTGACATGGTCATTTACATTAAAATTAGAATGATAAACGGGATATTTACCATGTTTAGTATATTTTTCGAGAATCCGATATTTACCAAGTACCATGATCACGGATGTACTGGTTAATTGTTTAAAAAATGATCGCGAATGAAAAGCTTCCAGTTTTATCAATCGCTCATTTCGTAGCCACATCTTACCCTGTTTTATTTACTACAATGTTGAAATGTCATTTGTTAGTTTCCACTCACTGTTTTGGCGTGTGATGTAGTCACTGTTGGAGGGTTTAGTGTTACATCACACACAATGAGTTGTGCCGTAGGTGACGATGATTGAATGGTCGTCGAAGCAATGAATGATATATCTACGTCAACGATTGAGTCAAAATTTAAAGAAAGAAAAAAAAGATTGTGTGGTTTTATGAAACCACGGTAAAAGTGAAACTTTTTTTCACTTTAAAGACATTTAACTAAAAAATTTTGGAATAATATTCCATTAAGGGTATAATATAACAACATTAACATTAAACACTGACAAAAACAAACAAAATAGCGTGGAGCACTGGAACAAATAAGTAATAGTCTATACACTACACGGTCAGCTGCTGCGAACTATAGGCGCCGCCATATTGGCCTTGGCTGCAATGAAAAGCGCCTTTCACTTTATCCCTACTCCGCGGCCGACCGTCACGCGACATGCAACAAACAGACGAAAAAGTTTGAGACGATGTAATAACAGTTTCACTTTAATATTTTCCATTTCTAGACAATGATAACTTATACTAGAATTTGGCCGAATTCAACCTTGATAGATATTTTACCACCATAGTTTTTAAAGTTTAAGATTCTAGTGATGTTCCTATATTAATAACAGTTATTCTTATCACCGTAGAGTAAAATAAAATTGTGGTTGACATTGAGTAATTTCAAGCTACCATAAATGAGGATCAGATCGTCATCTTGCCGATTTCTACATACATACATACAGTTACACCTTTTTCCCAATGGAATAGACAGAGACCACATATTGCCATTTATCACGATCCTTGCATATACTTCTTCTACTGTCACTGACTTTAGCCTTGATTCGTTGTTCAGTCGTGATAATTCACCGATTTTTCGATGGTAGCTGTTGCTTGTGGCTCAGAAAACGTGGAATTCTGATCCCATTCACGCAACCGATATGTTAAAGTAGTCTATGTATAATAAGTGTAATAACATCCCTGTACCAAATTTCAGCCAGATCCGTTCAACCGCTTGAACGTGATTGAGTAACAAACAAACAAACATCTTCACAAACTTTCGCATGTGTAATATTAGTTGGATAGGAAGTAGGATGGTAGGGTAGTAGGATAGTAGGATAGGATAGGAGGATAGTAGGGTAGTAGGCTAGTAGGATAGTAGGATAGTAGGATAGTAGGATAGTAGACTAGTAGGATAGTAGGATAGTAGGATAGTAGGATAGTAGAATAGTAGAATAGTAGGATAGTAGAATAGTAGAATAGTAGGATAGTAGGATAGTAGGATAGTAGAATAGTAGGATAGTAGGATAGTGGGATAGTAGGATAGTAGGATAATAGGATAGTAGGATAGTAGGATAGTAGGATAGTAGGATAGTAGGATAGTAGGATAGTAGGATAGTAGTATAGTAGGATAGTAGGATAGTAGGATAATGGGATAGTGGGCTATTGGGGTAGTGGGATAGTGGGATAGTAGGAAGTTTACGTATAAGTAGAAAGTATATATATATATATAATGTAATTACATTCATAATTTAATTGTTTATTATCGGTTGATTTCCCTCACAATCAACTAATTCACTGCCGTTTATGAAGATCTTCAGGAGTGGAGGATTATACTTATATTTTTAGGTGTACTGTCATATAAAAAATCATATTCCATGTTAAGTGTCTACTTGTGTGCTGGGTGTGCAGCGCCCCACCGACACCTTTGGTGCCCAAGCCAACCTCATCTGCTAAACAATAAACGAGGCTTTGGGCCAGGCTCTCCTGTCGGGGTTGGGAGATCAAACGGCAGTCCATCCCGGAAAAGCCGACAAACATAACATAACACAACTTCACGTCTGTATCCCCGAAGGGATAGGCAGAGGTGTATTACACACCCACGATTCGCCAGTTATGTCAAGGTCCCAATGTAATAGGGAGCGAGCCTATTGCCATCTGCCGGGCAAATTATTAAGCGTGCGATAATTAACATTTATTAATGCACACATAACAACGAAAAGTCAGAGGTGTGTGCCCGAGGCGACTGGGGATCGAACTCGAGACCTTGTCTCAGCAGTCCGTTACGTACGCCACTAGGCTATCGCCGCTTCAAAAGCCGACATTCCCAACAAAAACAATAAGCAGACCCTGGGCTCTTAAGTGCAGACTTTAGACGCATCTGGGAAATCTATGAGGATAATGAAGCGTCTACTAATACCACGCCACGTGCCTTGTAGCGGTTGCTTCCCTAGTTTGACGCTGAAATATTGGGATGATAATTAAATGACGAAATAACGTTCCTTTTTTTGTTCGAACATAAACGCCACTACTCATTTTTGATGTTATTAGATTACCGAGTGTATTGTGTCAATTTACGATTCGGCATTCTTTTTACGTATTTATTTTCTATCTTATTCCACGACCTCCGTGGCGTGGCGGTAGAGCGATCGACTGCTACGTCGGGGGTCAAGGGTGCGATTCCCGCTTAGTACTATGTATATTTATCCGCATTCTAGAACCCATAACACAAGCTAGGTAAGCCAAACTAACTTTGGGTCTACATAGCGCTGTGTGTGTAGAATATTTATTTCATATTTTTATACATAGCATTAACTATTACAAAAGATCTATAAAAAAATACTAAGAAATTTATAAGCATGTACTAACAGAGTATGACTAAGAAGAATGAAATTCTACAAAAAATATCCAAAGGCAAATATTTTTTTAAGCCACCAAGCATCATTCATCGTCAGAAATAAAAGAAAAAATATCGTACTGTATAAATAAAAAGAATACTACCCTATAGGTATTCCTTTGATAAATAATCAGACTTTAAAAAAAACTATTTTAATGGTGCTCCAAACGCTACACTAGACATAAATTAAGGTACAGAAGAAGAAAATATACAAGAGCTAAGATATCTTTTGTATGCGTCAGTATTGGACTTAAGTAGCGCTGACTTTTAGATGAGACCCAATAAGTAATAATACAATCACTCAGGATTCTTAGTAAACGAAATTTAGAAGGCTCGCAAACTGCAGGTCCATTCGAAACTTTAGACTATCAGTACCATAAATTGCATTTATCCTGCAATTGAGCCCGAAGACGGTACTACGACACTTTGTTCGGACTAAGCCCTGCCGACAGAAATTCGAAGTAACTACATGGTATGTGAATGATACATCTTTCGTTCGTGTTTCGCGCTGGCCTGAAGTTTTGAATGTATGTTTCATGGCTCCTCTGATCACATGAACTCATCGGGTTCTGCGCTATTTTCTCCAAACGATCATTAAAATTGCGCTTACACACTTCAAATTGTTTGTGTTTTCCTGTTTCGTGTGTTCGTGATTGACACAAGATAGCGTTGTGTAGGATGACCTGGAATGCTAACATTTTTATTAAATAGTAAAGGGTATTCTCGTTACGGGCTGGTATCGTGGTCTAAATTGTGCCTTCAGAGAATTAAAATGATTAAATAGGTTTTCTTTTTAAAGACGTCAATTACTTTTTGTATAGATATCGTTTGAAAATATTTAGCAATTAATATCTTCCATTTGCTATTTATAATATCTATTTATAGTAGCTTTTTATAACTTCGAATCCTTAATTTTAAATATTCTTTAAATGATTTGTCATTTATGTTTTTGATATTATAAATTGTACACTGCTTCTTTAATTTCTAGTTCTTCCTAAGCATCTAAAGGTTATCTGAAATGCGGGGTGCTTGGTTGGGGACCTCCACGCGGTGCACCCTGGCAACGGAGACGGCAGCGCCTCTCTCCTAGGGCGGGAGAGACGCTGCCGCGTACGGCCAACTCCGACCGAGGCGAGGACGGCCCTGTTGAGGGCTGTTCGGAAGCTTTCCACGTGTCTCTGATTAGCAGATGGCACAGTGGAGAGCAAGTAAGGGGCCATCTAAAAACCGGAGATGGCCCAGGGTCAGTCGGGGTGCGAGGGATATGCTCTATGAGTAACCTTACACCCTGGCGTCTTAAGACCCGAAAAAAAAAAAAAGGTTATCTGAAATGCATAGATTGCTTGTACCAACAAGGATGTCTTACAATAGATCACTATAACATAAGAAACAAGTAGAAAAGCTTTAACAGCAACTTTTTTCCTTTTCTGTTCTGTATCTATGTGACTTTTATTTACGCCTTTTGTGGCGCAAAGGGCGTGGTGCTATCTGGTTCTAATCTATATCTAATAGAAGTGATGTCAAGCAGTTGCCACTGAATTTCCAACGATACGGTATAAGTTTTAAGTTTTAGATTGTATTGTAATCATTTCTAAGCTTACACAAGGCAGTCTGCTTCTCATTCGACAAAGTTGTACTATTAATGTAACTATATTATTACCTCTTATTCCAGTCAGTTGGATCCCTCCAAATTTGGATAACAAATCCCCATTAATATTTATTCCATTACTAGTTGCCTTGTCCCAGTATCACATGGTAAAAATGTCATGTTCCCATAGGCACTTCGGGATATAAAATACCTTCTTTTTTTGTGCGGAAATCCCTTCGGATACCCCCCGCCGGCTAGCGGGGGCGGTTATGTCGGGCTTGAACCGACTAAAACCGCAAGCCGTCTCGGGTCTTCAGACGCCGGGGTGTAAGGTTACCCATAGAGCATATCCCTCGCACTCCGACTGACCCTGGGCCATTCGCAGTGTCCCCTCTGATAACAGCAGAGGGGTACCTGGAGCGACCCCCCCCCCCCCGCGGGCCTTGCAATGGGGTCAGCTGGCAATGAAAAGGGCCGGTTGGTCAGACTCTTGGCCGTTGACGTTGACGCCAGCTACTCCAGAGGAACAATCAATGATGCGTCATCGCCCACGTTGCCCAGGGTGCACCAAACTTGGAGGTGATCCAACCAGTCGCACCCCTCCAACCAGTCGCACGCCATATAAATACCTATATATAAATACTCTTGGATAAAATACAACTATCTATTAAAATATCAAGTCAATATCTGTATTACTTTTTAATTTAGTAAACACAAATGTTACCTACTCAGGAATATTCTATTTTTAGATATACATACATGTACTCACGCCTTTTTCCCTCCGGGGTAGGCGGAGACAACAGCTCGCCATCTGCTTCTGTCCTTACATACTTCACGAGCTTCCTTCACTGTCATTAATGCTTTCATGCAAGCCCGCCGGTTTCGAGTGCTTTTGACCTGCCCTTTTTTCAATACCTCATAATTTGATCAGTGTATGTCCTGCGAGGTCGACCCCGGCTTGCCTGCCCACTTACATCTGCCTTATATACTTGGTGTGTCATTCGCTCAGTACTCTTTCGTTCCAAGTGCCCAAACCAACTTAGCATACCCTTTTCAAGATATACCTATATACACATTATCACATAACTATTCTCTTTGTGTTTCTGAAAGCTGTGCTTGTGTCAGATAACAAAGGATATTTTACACTATTCTATTATTATGTACTTCTCATATAATAAACATAAAACTCATGCGATATTCAGTATGTACATATTTTTAATGAAAAATTATCTAGGTTAATACATTAAATACATTAAATTCAAGCAGCGTTTTATGATATCAAGAAAATTACACGACAACATTAGTATTCAGTTCCAGAAGAAACATCGTCGAACATAACAATAGCACTTGCAAGAGGCATAAACATTTTGCAGTTAATAATGTGAGTGCTACATAATTTTGAGATTACTTTTGAATTGAGTTATGTTGAGTGGTACTCAAAATCTTTACTTACATCTAATTTTATCTACTTGACAAGCTTTCATTTCCAAATGAAATTATGTCACTTATTTTGGATAAATTACAAGTTAGTAAAAGATTTTAAGTAACTCATAGAATATATTTCAATTAAATTTTTAAGCAATTTGTATGCTGACTTTTCTCCTGTAAGGGACTGGTCGCGGGTGCAAGTCCCATCCTAGATGTTCTCTTTTTCTGTTCTAATAATCGTAATCATGCAGTGGAAGTGGGAGCGAGAGGTATACCAGCAAAATCTCTCTATAACCTACTTAAAGATCTAGGCCTATCGAGAGCTACAATAAGCTCATTACTAGGACGAATGTCTAAAGCGGCACTAGTAGGTTCGTATCAAATTTGGTTAGGCAGGGAGGGGAACTTGGGTAGTGAAGGTGAGTGTTGATGTACATCAACGAAAGGGGCCCCTTCTAAACCTACACTTGGGTCGCAGGTCCCAGGCACTGTCCCGAGTTCCCAACTCAGCAACGCGATGGACCCGGCACCCGCACGGAGAACCCATGGATTGCTAAGAATATCGGTCTCATATTTATACTTTAATTTATTCATCTTTCATAGTTTAAATTAGAACTATGCTATGCTCAATTTAATGAACTAGCTACGTTATAAACATAGTACAGACCTCAATAAGGTAATAAAATATTATCTATCCATCAATATGTAATAAACTATATAGCTAGAGGCCTGGTTGCCAATAATACACAGAAACACCAAGGGAGTAATGAACTGTAGCATTACTAACCACAGCTGAAGATCATCTACCGATATGAGACAATCTAAGATCTTCATCAGGGTATGAATAGGAAGGAGTCAATTTACTAATCTCTAAAACAGGAACATGAGGTACTCACAAATCAGGTGGGAGCTTTTAAGGTCGAATATACTGGACATGAAGGACCTAAGAGATCTGAAGGTAGAACAGATGGAGATTGCAAGGAGACAAGGCGGTTTGATGGGACACGTTGAAAGCTGTTTTGACCATGAGTCCCAAGAAAAGACTAGAAATGTAGCAGGTGGATCGACCATCCGGGTTTATCAATCCAATTTTGTCAACCCTATCTTGAAAGTATAATCCCAAGCAATGTGACTACGCAAAAAAATCTAACCCACAGTCAAATAGAATCAAACCTAATCCGGAATTACGGAGTACCAACTTTTAAAAATTCAACGTGTGACGAATTCCCTTCTAAAAGTTACATTAAATTACTTACATACATAAACCAGGAGTGCCATATATACAAATAGGTTTTTTTCTCAAGATAAGCCGAAGAACCAATTTCCTCAGCGAAAAAGGCAAATGTGTTTGGAGTACATTTAATAGAATGTCGTGACAGACTAAAGGAGATGGTACCGGATCGAATTTGTATTTGCTCCACGAATAATATTGTAAGGTGGGAGTTTTAGAGTGTCGTATTAAGTGATTTATTTTGAGACAGGATTTTAAAGACTTAATTTTTAGATTTAAGTATTTGCTGCTGAAACTACTCAAGTCTAGTTGAAGTACTTTTAAGAGGCTTCCAATTTAAGTCCGCCGGCAACCCTGGGGTTATCCTTTCGAGGGCTTACCCGGGGTGCCCGGCAACGGACACTTGGGGAGGACACCGTGCGGTTTTAGTCGAGACACGACATAACCACCCCCGCTGGCCAGCGGGGGGGTATCCGAAAAAAGGCTTCCAATTTCGATGTAAGCTTTCAGAATATAGAGTTTATTTTAGTAATATGGGCTTAGCCAAAGTAGAACTGTAAATTCATTTTTTAAATAGTCTCTTTGTTGAAGTAAACTGTGATAACATTTTAGGTGGATTTTATTAAATGTGTGACTAGGCTTGTTTTTTTGTTGGTTTAATCAATGAATAACAATTTACATTATATTTGAATTTTAAATTACATATAGGTAATAAAGAAATCAATAATATCGGAGAATATAAAATAAATATTATTAATAAAAAATAAATAATAATAATGATAACCTGCAGTCATGGGACAGCATGAGAGATTTTTATTTTTTTATTAGGTCTTAGAGATTATTATTAAGAGTAGGATTAAATTAAACCAACACAAATTAAACAAGTGATCACTATCACTACATATTATATAACAAAGTCCTCCGGCGTGTCTGTTCGCGATAAACTCAAAACTACTGCACCGATTTTCACGCTGTTTTAACAATGCATTGAGTGATTCTCGAGGAAAGTTTTAGGGTATAATTGGTCTAGTCTTTATATACATTGGCTAAAATATAATGATATTTGTTGGAGGTGCCGGAAAAATTTAAGTCGTCTGGGAGCTTTCTAGGAAAACGCTGAATAACCACTTTAAGATATAACAAAATGATATAATTGGTGGAATTCTGTATCTTATAAAGGTTGTGGTGGTGGAATAGGTTCCCATGGGTAGCGGTAACGGGATCAGAATTCCACGCGGGTGAAGCTACGGGCAACAGCTAGTAACAAAAATAAAAGACAAGCTAACCCTTAAAAATTGTTTTTAATTTGAACGGTTTTTTTTACTTATTTAATTTTCAAGTTTTTATTTGGTCAGCCACATTGAATATTCATTTATTTTTCATAGTGAACTTTATTCTACTTGTGCCCTTTCATTTGATACCCATATTGAGGTAATATTGAAAAAATCCGCCATTTTGTAGTGTCAGCCATCTTGGATTTACAATGATACAGAATAGATTAAATTTTATCTTAACTGAAGATTTGTACCACATATCAGATCAATCCATGAACAGAATGGGGTCAAATTTCAATTTCTAAAGTTGACCTAAATAAAATAAATAAACAAATAGTTCAAGTTAAATAAAACCATGTTTTTTCTTTTACCAAATTTTAACGAAATAAGACACAGCAGATTTGGTTCAAAGCTTAATATATTTACTATGAACCAATCGTATAGAATTATTTCACTCTCCGCTAACGAGGTACAAATAACTCAGTTACTGCAGTTATTGCAATCCTTAATTAATTAAACCTTTCCATTTATAAATTATAGTAGTCCTTAACTCTATATTGAATTTGTAATAAATTGAATTGCAATTATCCATATTACAAAAGAATTCAACTTATGAATTCAGTGTATTAGATTAATTTTGGAATATTTGGCGAAAATCTCAATACTGGTCACGAAGGGCGAAAAGTTGGGTAGTTTCTAAAAAGAGTTTTTTTTTATACCACTATTAACTGAAATTACTAGTATTCCTGCTAACCCCTTCAGCTAAGCTAAATTGCTTGTTTTAGGAGTGGGTTCACGTCGTCGGGAGTGTTGAGGCCAGGATTCGAACCCGGGACCTGATTTGAAGGCCGACCATCAAGCTACCAACGCTTCTCATTTACATCTAAAACAAATTCGTGTTAGTAACAAGAATAGATGAACGATTTTCAAAATCTTTGATTTCTTGGATTTGTCTCAGCATACTCTGTGCCTTTTTGTGGTGTTTTTTTTTGCGGAAATCGCCAGCCAGTGGCAGGTAGTTATGTCGGACTCGAACCGACCAAAACCTCACGCCGTCTCCGGTCTTTAATACTGGGGTGCATGGAGACAATCACGAAATAAATTCAGCTGATAAGGTAACGAACATAACAATATGGAGTTTGCCGGGTCAGTTAGTGTAATATAAATCTGAGTGATTAAAGGAGAATATTTGACCACAATATTCACTGACTAGCTCAGCAGCGTCCGCCGTGGAATCTGTGAGGCAGAATATTTTTCATTGCCCGCACACTTTTAATATTTTTTTTAATGTTTCACATGACCGTCACATACGGCACTAATGGTGTTCCTATTCTGTATGCAAATCGACGTGGCCGTATTCTGCTGTTTATAAGTCTGTGAATAAAGTGAGGCTGTCTATTTTTACCACTGAATTCCACATAATTAAAACCTCTTGTCGATGGTTTTTTTTTTCTACACTAATATTATAAAGAGGAAAGATTTGTTTTTTTGTTTGTTTGTTTGTAACGAATAGGCTCCGAAACTGCTGGACCGATTTCAATAATACTTTCATATATAGAAAGCCACAATATCTAGGAGTAACATAGGCTACACTTCATTTTCAAAAAATATTTGAGATCCGTAAGAAAATCGCAATATTGTAAAAAAATATAGAGAAATGAAAATCTTCTTAAATCTTTTAGGCGTGCGCTGCGTAAACTATTGATGATAGAATAATATGATGTACTACAAGTTTACAGGTATTTTGAATGTCTACAAAAAAGTCAGCGAGGCGATATATGAAATCGTAATATTTGTTCCACTACAACAGGTTTTGTGTTCTCAAAATTTAATTATTTCATACCTTTTTGATCACATCACAACGCGGACAAGAGCAGTGCGAGTGGGAGTGGGAGCAGGAGTGGAAGTGGACGCAATAAGCGACTTCCACGCGAGCGGAGCCGCGGGCAACAGCTAGTAATAAATATATTAGTAATTGAAATTACTAATACTTCCCCTAACCCCTCCAACTAAGCTAAATTGCTTGTGTTAAGAGTGGGTTCACGTAGGTAGTGTAATGGCCAGGATTAGAACCCGGAACCTCTCGATTGTACTGGTCGACTCCTTAACCACTAAGCTACCGACGCTTCGTACGCTTTTGTACAGTCGCCCTTAGAAGTTGCTGAACACTAACAAAATTACAAACGATCCTTACATTGAAATCAATTGTTATCCTTCTATAATATTATGAATTTGAAAGATTGTGAAGAGTTTTGTATGTTCGTATGTTTGTTACACAAACAGGCATTAACGGCTGAACGGACCTGACTGATATTTGATCCATAGATAGATTATAGTCAGGAATAGTACACAGGCTGCTTTTATCCCTGGAATAGGTTTCCATGAGAACGGGAACGGGAAGAGAATTCCATGCGGGTGAATCCGCGGGCAACAGCTAGTACTTAATAATAATAATTGATGAGTTTTTTAAATCTTCAAACAAGATTTTTGTACAGAGCCACATACTGTATAGCTTGTCAATAGTTTGTAATTTCTTTTTTGTTGATTAAGCGTAGCGAGCCGAAGGCGAGCGAAGCGTCTTTGGTTTCAAAATTGCATTTCAAACAAATGATACTCCTCCGAGACCGATCTCGACCAAATTTGCCACGGTGATCAAGTAGACATTACTGAGTGTCGTAAGGGGTCGAATGTCCGGATCGGACCGAATCGGATCGAATGACCAAATCAATGGAAAAAGTCGACCGGTCACGTTGACCTATTGTTGGATAGGCAAATCTCGCTACGCTTAAGTTTGGGTTGATTGCGAAGCTGGTAACCGTCCTAGTTTTATTTTCCTTCGTTCATTATGGACCTTTTTATTTTTGTATTATATTAACGTTGTGTATGACGTCACGAGTGGCCCCATCTGAAAACCAGCACTGCGCGTATCTAACGGTAATATGCGTAGCATTTATGCTGAGATGGCGGCCATATTCGGAAACGCACAGAGTGCCTAAATATTCTTATATTGTAAGATATTTATTAATTATTTTAATATGTTCATTGTGTGTGTCCTGAATTGAATGTTTTTTATTTCGTTCTTTCTGAATGATACTTCTGCATTAGTTTAATATTGCACGCCCATATTAGACCCAAAAAATGGGAGCAAGCATTTATAATCGCAAAAAAAATGGTACGAGTATATGCCTTGAGTTTTCATAGCAATAAGGGATTGCAAACCTGATTATTTGATATTAGTTTCAACTTGATATCTCCACTTGTTCCTGAGAAAAAAGTCTTAAAGAAGAGATAGATGGACATCGAAGTGATTCTATAAAAGTTTATTTTTCCTTAAACCATGCCTAAAACATGTCTTCACGTACAGTCAGCGTCAAAAGTACATGATCAGTTTCATATTCAATTCAAAAATTATCAAAAATTACTTTATGAACAAAGTAATTTATATTTCTTTGTGAAAATGACGTTTGACTACTTAGTGGCCTCTTAAACATACTATTAAATTTAAATTTAAATATAATTAATATTTTTAATGCAGATTTTGTAATCTGTGCATTCGTCATCTACTTTACACTGTACTTTCTCCATCATCAAAACAATGCCGTTAACTTTTTCAGCTACCATCCTCATTTAAATTTACCTACACTTCCAAGCAAACCTATTAAGCCACGAAACCCATTGTCTACCCATCGCTTTATATCACGTCTTCAGTATTACGCAGAAACCGCATCCAACGCAGTTAAGAGCGGCTTAGGTCCAACTCAGTATGGCCCCTTAAATTGATATTATCACGACTGTACTAGACGCAAGACAGTTTCCATTAAATTAATTAAGGAGCGACGTATACGTTTGCAGCTAAATTTGTGTTGATTACTTGACTATCTAGGGATTGTAGATTGTATCTTTTTTTGATATATCTACTAGCTGTTGCCTGCGACTTCACCTACGTGGAATTCTGATCCCGTTCCCGCTACCCATGGGACCCTATTCTACCACTACAACCTATATAAGATATATAATTCCACCACACTTAATTTTTTAAGTGTTTTCAGGATGCGTTTTCGTTGAAAGCTCCCAGGCTACTAGTTTTTTTCCGACAGCTCAAACAAAATATAAATAAATTTTAGCAATTTATACAAAAACTTAACAAGATATTGTCGGAAGTTTACGCGAATGTCACACATTGAAATAAAACTATTTATAACGCATTCTATCGCGATTTATTTGATGTTATTTTATATTTTACATTGATCCCGACGTTTCGGTTGCTTTTCAGCAGCCATGGTCACGGGGTCTCCCCGTAAAAGCAACCAAACGTCGGGATCAATGTGAAATATAAAATAACATCAAATAAATCGCGATAGAATCCGTTAAAAATAGTTTTATTTCAAAACTTATCAATTTATATTCTAAAATCTTCCTCGAGAACCATTCTATCAATTGGTGGAAACAGCATAAAAATCAATGCGGTAGTTTTTGAGTTTATCGTGCACAGAAAGACAGACAGATAGACGCAGCAGAGGACTTTGTTTTATAATTTGTAGTGATTACACACCAAGAACTTCGAAGCCAGTGCAACCACACCTGCAAGTCGGTAAACCTGCCGATTAACGGACGAGGCTCTGGCGCAGGTCTTCCTCCGGGTTTCGGAGATCAGACGGTAGTCGCTTACATAAAAACCGCAATTGAAGTGGCTGTTTGTAATATTAAAATAACTGATTTTTAATGACTTCACATGAATGTATACACGATACTTATAAGATAAATACAATTTTTTTAAATGTTGTTTGTCGGTCTGTTTGAAAGAGTCTCTGGGACGGCCGGGCCGATTTTGATGGGACTTTCACTGGCAGATAGGTAATGTTACAAGGCGTACATGGGCTACCTTCATTTTATAAAAATAATTAGGGATCCACGCAAAAAAATAAAACCCACAAAATTGTAAATAAAATCTGATTTACCCTGGAACGGCTGGGCCGATTTTGACGACACTTTCACTGGCAGATAGGTTATATTATAATTAAAAATAATAAGGGTTCCGCGCAAAGGAACAAAAATCCTAAAAAACTAAATCCACGTGGACGAAGTCGCGGGCACAGCTAGTCCTAAGATAAAGTTATTTATTCTTGTGAACATTTATTATGATTTATTATTAGAATATAGAAAACCCTTAAGGTGTCATCAGCCTCATGGCACGCCACGATTGTGGCGGTAAGACCCGTCATGGAGGAATAGCTAGAGAGGCACCACGGAAGCCTCTCCTACCGGCTGACGCAGGTGCTCACCGGACATGGCTGTTTCGGTGAGTTCCTAAATAGTATACCCCGGGAGCCAACAAACGAGTGCCACCATTGCTGGGGCTGCTCCGTGGACACGCCGCTTCATACACTGGCAGAGTGCCCAGAGTGGATGGAGCAGCGCCGTGTCCTTCAAGCATCCGTCGGAGCGGGAAGCTTCACGCTGCAGACCCTGATGCTGGCCATGGTCGGCGCAAAAGAGGCGGCAGAAGGTACGGAAGAGGTCTAGCTCTCTCCCCTCCCGCAGAAGGCGAACCGGGTGGCGGAGATCACAGAACGATGTCCGTCCTCCATGAGCGCGGGCCTGGGGGTGACGGTCGGGGCTAGCCCCCCCCCCCTAGGTCACCCTAGGAGAAGCAGGCCCAGGGTGGCGGCGCGATTTGTTTTTGCACGCGCTTCTCTTAGGCGCTTAGGGGGGATTAGATCCCAAATAACGCGTCGAGGTCGCCAGCGCTGACGATCGGAGCCGGTCGGGGTCTCTGGGATATCCTTCCTACGGCACACCAGATTCCCCGTAACACATGGCTGACGCAAGAGAGACACCGTGCGGTTTTAGTCGATTCATGTCCGACATACCCATCTCACCGCTTCGGTGGGGTGAAACCCGTGGAGGTTTACGCACGTAAAAAAAAAAGTTGTCACCAGCCACGACAATCCAAACTGGAAACAGGTAATTACCTAGTGCAAAATTATATTGCCAGAGGAGTACGAATTATAAATAGCTCGGATGAACAAACAGAAAAAATACAGACGTATTATGCGTAGAAATACTCAGAATAAAGTGAAGAGAGAGGAGAATAAGAGGGATTCGAACCTGCTACCTCTGACGTAGCAATGAAACATTCTGCCTCCTCATCACACAGGTGTGTCACAAATAATTGTAACGCATAAAATTCTACATTCATAGATAGCAAAATTATAAATATCACTAGCTGTTGGCCGCAGCTCCACCTGCGTGGAATTACGATCCCGTTCACGCAACCCATGGAAACCTATTCCAGGGATAAAAAATAGCATATGTGGTATTTCAGACCATAATCTATCCCTACTATGTACCAAATTCCAGGCATAGAGTAACAAACATCGTAACAAACTTTCAGTCATAATTATCAGCAGAATAAAGATTAATAGAATGTCAATTGTAAAAAAGAATTCCTTTTTTCCAATTGACATTCTAACAGTCAATTGACTGTTTCATATGAAACATAGGAATTCTTACTATGTTTAATATAAAAAAGTCATATACAATGTCCATGTTCAATGATTACATACATACATTGTCTGCCACACTCTTGGTTGTAAGTAAGTCGCTGGTAAATGTGAATGAAGACATAGAAAGTGACAGTAGTAGCAAGTGACAGTAGTACCTTAAATACAACACTAAAATTAATACCATGTATATAATGGTCATAAACATACATATATTCACGCCTTTTTCCCTCCGGGATAGGCATAGACAGTAGCCCACCATCTGCTTCTGACCTTACATACTTCACGAGCTTCCTTCACTGTCATTAAACCTTTCATGATTATAATTGTAAATTACGGTAGAGTCTAATAGCTTCCCGTCACGTGTCCGTGACTTGGCACCAAATTGCAGTACCTGCTGATGCGTCTACTTAAATGCTCCTGAGAATAGCACAGGAGGAATTTATTTCTAGAATATGGATATAACTACCACTTGTATTAATATATAATGTAATCTGAAGGTAGAATATTTATTTATTATTAATATTTTACTTTATTCATCTTAGAATTATAAATTATATTTTTAAATACACTTAATACAAAAACAAATATATTAAATATAAATATTGTACGACAAAGTACACAACGCCATCTCGACCCAAACTAAGCAGAGCTTGTCATATGGGTTCTAGAGTGCGGATAAACATACTTAAATACTTTTTTTTTTGTAAATAAATACATATTATACATAGAAACACCCAGACAAATGCAAATTTACATATTTGCACTGAGTGGGAATCTAACCCACGACCTCTGGCTTAGCAGTCGAATTATTTAATTAGTAGTAAAGCCTCTGTGGCGTAGCGGTAGTGCATTCGACTGCTAAGCTAAAGGTCGTGGGTTCGATTCCCGCTCAGTGCAAATATGTATATTCTCTGGGTCTGGGTGTTTTTATAAATAATATGTAGTTATGTACAAAAAAAAGTATTTAAGTATGTTCAGAATCAGTATTCTAGAACCCATATGACAAGCTCTGTTTATTTTGGGTCTAGATAGCGTTGTGTACTTTGTCCTACAATATTTATTTATTTAAAAATATAATAAAAAATAGTACGCCACCGTCATCGGGTACAGGGACCAAGCTATCGGTGGTTACGGCTCCATTATTTTTTTCCCTCCTCAAACGCCACTAGCGGTGCCTTCCATTTGCAAGCTCACCGCCCTTTATAATAATAAATACAACTAGGAATTCAGTGCAGAGTGCGATTGAAATAAACTGAGCTGAGCGAGCAGGACTCTTAGTTGAAAAATAAGGCATCTTACTACGGTCGCGCGCATAGCTAAGGTGATTTTCGATGATTATTCCTCAATGGTACATTGTATTTGAACAGTTGACCCCTCTAAACACTCACGCGGTGTCTACACTATAACCATGGCAAATTTGGTCAGTTATCTATATCTAATCTAATCTAATACCTTTAAACGAGGTCCATACATATGAAAGGGGCGTTTTGTCGTACTGGCCACTTTGATCTCAAATAGCTCCTCTTTGATTTCAAATACTTATGCTTTTGTGTTTGGAAAATCGTAATTCATTTGTTTTTTGCTCTTTTGGTTTTTACTTTGCGTCACTCAGTTTACAAAATGGAATACTTAGCGCGTTATTTTGTGGACTAGTACCGGTGTTGTTCACTACAGCTTTCTTAAATCTGGCCAGACGATTACGGTGAATGTCTATTGTCAGTAACTGCAAACCATGATGAAAAGCTAAACAACCGAGGCTAGTCAATCGGCCTAGGCCACTGCTGCTTCAGGACAACGCTAGACCACACACTGCACAACAGACGGCTACCAAATTACAGGAGCTTCAATTGGAATGTCTAAGTCATCCACCGTACTCCACGGACCTTTTGGATAACTTCTTGCAAGGGAAAAAATTCAACTCCGATGGGGCAGTCCAAAGCGCCTTCGAAGATTTTATTGATTCCCGTCCAAATGTTTTTTTTTTAGTAAAAGGATCAATGAACTACATATGAGATGGCAAAAGTGCATAGATAGCAATGGTACATACTTTGATTAAATAAATATATTATATTTAAAAAATAGACTTTATATAGACCTAATATAATCTGAATCTCGGCAACGGCTACAACGGTTTTCCTGAAATTTAGTATACAGAGTTTCGGGGGCGATAAATCGATCTAGCTAGGTTTCATTTTTAGAAAATGTTGAAAATAAAACCGAGCAATGGTCGGTCACCTAGGTCACCTTATAACCTATCTAGGAGAGCAGTAACTCACCCTATATAGTATTGTAAAACAACCGGTATGTTTTTAAGTATGCAACATTTGCTTGTAAAGCTACAATTTGATTTATGAAATAAATGAATTTATGAATTTAAAAAAAAAATAACTATGTAAAATAATAAAATAAGTATCAATTTAAAATGTAATCTTATAAGGAGAGAAGCCGAATTTTGTGTGTTTGTTTATATGTTGAGGGTAATCTTCGGTACCCACTGCACTTACTTATTGCAAAAATTATTTCAAAATTTGAAAGGTACAATATCCTCGATGGGACTTTTTTTTTTTTCTTTTACGTGCGGAAATCCCTTCGGCGGGGGTGGTTATGTCGTGTCTCGACTAAAACCGCACGGTGTCCTCCCCAAGTGTCCGTTGCCGGGCACCCCGGGTAAGCCCTCGAAAGGATAACCCCAGGGTTGGCGGAGGACCTTGGCCGCCACCGCGGCCTCGCCTGGTGGGGTCGGGTTTTATCCCGCTTCGGTGAGTTGGCAGGCGTGTGTAGGGCACACACGACACGCCTCCGCCACGGCCTGCTTCTGTAAGGACGGCGAGTCGGCCAACTGCCGTCCTCAGGCCCCGATCATGGAGGTCTGAGGACGGCAGTTGGCCGACTCGCCGTCCTTACAGAAGCAGACCGTGGCAGAGGCGTGTCACGCCTCGAGACTATGTTTATGCGTTATGAGTTCTAAAAAACTCAATTAAACGGAAGCGAAAAAACAAAATAGTATTATCACCCTATTATTATTTTCGTATCATAAATATTTTATATATAATATAACTTTAAACAGCGATCAAAATCGTCTTTAATATTAACATTACTACCTATAACGCAATATTATATTTTCACGACCATTATTATTATGTTCCGTCTATCTATCGGTTTTAACTATCATGCATTATTGATAATATCCATCAGCACGTGATGGCTCAATAGCCACAGGTCCCATGTGGTCAGTGCCCATTTTACCTGGCACGGATAACAGGGGAAGTGAATTCAGAAGGGATTGAAGGGTCGGACATAATGATGTTGTGGTGGAATGCTTCGGCGTGACAACTTAAGCTTGGGTCAGTGCCTGATCTTATTATGTGTACTTGTGCGTAAAATTACTCTCAAAATATCTGCATTAAGAATCATGAAATTGTATTTTAGCATATTGTGACTGAGATTTTAGATTTTGGTCTATTTATAGGATATTATAAATAGATTTCACCTTTTATTGTTAGGTTATTGCAATGTACGAAGGGCGGTCTTATAGCTAAACGCAATTTCTTCCAGGCAACCTTAGCATGGACTGGAATTTTATCACAAACAGAGTGATAGTTAATGTAATATGAAGAGTTAGCAAACACTAGCATTTAAATGAAGAACATATAATATTAACGTAACTTACAGATGCATCTAATTGCAATTTTATACATAGTTACATACAATACGAGGCCACGCCGCAATAGCGGCGGCAAGGCCCATTATGGAGGATTGGCTAGAGAGGCGACACGGAAACCTCTCGTACCGACTGACGCAGCTGATCTCCGGGAAGGGGAGCTTCGGGGACCACCTGCATCGGATCAGGAAGGAGCCAACGCCTGAGTGCCATTACAGTGACGCGAGCGAGGACTCGGGGCTGCACACGCGAGGCGTGACCTAGTGGCAGCCATCGGAGTGGGCGTCCTCTCGCTTGGCAGCATGATTGCGGCAATGGCATGATGCGCGAGCGCTAGGGCCGCCGCCGCCTCCTTCTGCGAGCAAGTTATGCTCGAGAAGGAGATGGCGGAGCGCGCCAGGGGAAGATTTAGAACTCTCCCGGCCCGCCGAGGCCGCAACATGCTCGCCGCGCGTCGCAGGTCACTCAGGCGCCGGAGGTCACTTGACGACCTCCGTCCTCCATGAGCGCAGGCCTGGGGGTGGCAGATCACCCCAGGAGAAGCTGGCCGGAACGGTGGGGTGACTAGCGCCCCTCTCCCATAGCGGGGCAAGAGGGGGACACCGTGGTTCCCAAACCCGAGGGGGCCATCTCGAAACCGGAGAAGGGATGTCCGCACGAAATAAAAAAAAGGTACGTACAATACGCTTGCATCGTAGTGAAGTCACTCAGACGTTTGCTCCTTCCAGATCTGACACAGAGAAGACCCGAGACAGCGGGCGGTTTTAGTCAACTCGAATCCGACATTACCACCCCCGCTGGACGGCGGGCGGGGGGGTATCCGAGGGGATTCCGCACGAAAAAAATACATAAATATACATACATACAATACGCACCGAATCATAATTTACCAACGAATTCACTATTGGCTTTTTTGAATGCGAACCTTATGGAAGCCATAGCTTAGCTTTTAAAATCAATCTTACTATGAAATGGGGTTGAGATAATATAGTCCCTGGTGAAGTGTGAATTAACAAACTTCATAAACTATCGGGAACATTATAAAGAATTTAAGTAAACAGGTTATCGCAGAATGTTTTCTTTCTCTATTAAAGCGAGTGATAGTAAATCCTATAATACTACTTACTAATATTATAAATGTTTGTGAATATGTTTTGATGTTTGTTACTCGACCACGCTGAAACGGCCGATTGGATCTGGCTGAAATTTGCAACAGGAATAGATTATGATCTAAAATAACACATAGGCTACTACTACTTTTTATACCTGAAATAGGATCCCATGAGTTGCGGGGCCGGGATTTAGATGCAACTTTTTTTTCTTTTCTTCTTATTTCTTATAAACACAATGAATTTTACAAAAAAAGGGACGTGGCCGTAGAACCCCCCTTGAACCGGCTATCACGATTTATCTTTAGTATAAGCCTTAACTATACGCAGTTATAAAATCAGGGATATAACCGAATCTTTAATTAAAACTTCGCGCTAAGTTTTGCCATCTCTTGTACAATATTAGGCCATCATCTGGTAGCACCATGGAAATAAATCTTGCTCACCTTACATTTTAAGCCTGTTTGCCAAGTTAAATAAGCCACATCAACATTTTGTTCATCCTCTAAATTAAATTTATTAAAGGAATCATCGAATACAATTAAGTTCAAAACAAGTTAAGTTTAATATTTGTATTGGTATTAGGTACTTACTGAGGGGGGGGGGGGGGGGTATCCGAAGGGATTTTCGCACGAAAAAAAAGGTACTTACTTTTGAAAATTCTAATTTTAATGTATTTATTTAAAAAGCGGCGATAGCCCAGTGACGTACGTAACGGACTGCTGAGACGAGGTCTCGAGTTCGATCCCCAGTCGCCTCTGGGTACACACCTCTGACTTTTCGTAGTTATGTGTGCATTAATAAATGTTAATTATCGCTCGCTTAATAATGTGCCCGGTAGATGGCAATAGGCTCGCCCCCATTACATTGGGACCTTAACATAACTGGCGAATCTTGGGTGTGTAGTGTAATACACCTCTGCTTACCCCTTCGGAGATACAGGCGTGAAGTTATGTTATGTTATGATGTTATGTTATGATGTTATGTTATGTTATGATGTTATGTTATGATGTTATGTTATGATGTTATGTTATGATGTTATGTTATGATGTTATGTTATGATGTTATGTTATGATGTTATGTTATGATGTTATGTTATGATGTTATGTTATGATGTTATGTTATGATGTTATGTTATGATGTTATGTTATGATGTTATGTTATGTAGAACTATAAATTGTATAACACTTAAATAACGATTTTAATGTCACATGTATTGGCGTGCTGAAAGCCGTCCTTCTAGCTAGTCACAAATGCGTACCGGGACCCCCGTTGAGCGGCACTGCTCGTCGAGAGGTCGCGCAGTCCTCACGCGCTACGTTTTGGCGGGCCGCGGGCCCTTTCGTACACTCGCTACCGTCGGGATGCGGCGCAAGTGTTGCCCGCGTCACATAATGTATTATTTTGATGGTTTATTTCCATCCAGGAATAGACAAACGAGTAACAATATTACTGATTTGTACAATTAATTTTGCATACAGTTACACCGTAACAAGGTTCGAATATTTTTGTTCCACTAATATTATGACTTGAATCGACGACTTCTGTGGTTTAACGGTAGAGCGTCCGACTGCTAAGTCAGAGGTCGCATGAATATTTCTATTTGCATTAGTCTGGGTGTTTTTATGTATAATATGTGTGTATTTACAAAAGAAAATGTATTTAAGTATATTTCTGGAACCCATAACACAAGCTAGTTAAGCTATGCTTCCATTGGATCTAGATAGTGCTGTGTAGAATGTCTGTATAATATTTATTTATTTATCAGTGTTACTGGTTGGAAAACAAAAGTAGTTATAAAGTAACGGGGGAAACGATGGAATTATTTTTCTCATTTACTAACACGATTTACTGGCGAATCGTGGGTGTGTAATACCTCTGCCTAGCCCTTCGGAGATACAGACGTGAAGTTATGTTATGTTATGTTACTAACGCGAAAACTCATTTGGGTGTTACTAGATGGGAATAAACCCTTGTAATACATTTAATGACAGTACTACAAACTCTGATATTCCATAAACATAACATAACATAACATAACTTCACGCCTGTATCCCCTAAGGGGTAGGCAGAGGTGTATTACACACCCACGATTCGTCAGTTATGTTGAGGTCCCAATGTAATAGGGGGCGAGCCTATTGCCATCTACCGGGCACATTATTAAGCGAGCGATAATTATCATTTATTAATGCACACATAAATACGAAAAGTTAGAGGTGTGTGCCCGGGCAACTGGGGATCGAACTCGAGACCTCGTCTCAGCAGTCCGTTACGTATGCCACTGGGCTATCGCCGATTTTATCAATCTTACTAGTAAATGGCCGTGGCTCCACCCGCGCGAGGAAGACAAACAGACGAGCAGGCGAGCAGACGAGCTGACGAATAGACGAGCAGACAAACAGACAAGAATACCAAAAAAATATTTTTGTGTTCAGAATCGTTCATTTCACAAAACCCAGGTAAATTTTAAATATCTCCAATTTACTATAATAGTAGGCTGATGACCAGATGACTGACCCCAGTGGCATCAACTGCCAATACCAATTTGAAACATATAAAATTTACTTACAACTCGAGTACAGATCCACCTAATCCAAACCGACTGTTACCTGTTACTTTCCCGACCACGGTAACGTAAATTGCATTTATTGCATTGCTGCTGGGGAGGCAAGTCACGTGAATTCCTTGAATGATATCATGAACTTGGTTAGTAAATACGACTGACGTTCTTCTGATATTGGAAGTATTATCTTTATAAATAGGCATTGGTAACCGCATATCATCCCATCTCTCAAAGAGCCTATTCGACCGTACTCCTAATCAGAAACGCAACATAGTGTTGATGTTGCGTTGCCATGCTCATGGTATGAAGCGTCGGTAGCTTAGTGGTTAAGAAGTCGACCCTACGATCGAAAGGTCCCGGGTTCGAATCCTGGTCATTACACTACCGACGTGAACCCACTCCTAACACAAGCAATTTAGCTTAGCTCGAGGGGTTAGGAGGAATATTAGTAAATTCGGTTACTAATATTCTTTAAAAAAAAAAGAAACTACAACACTCATCGGGTCTTTGCAAAATCTTATTAATGGATTATGGAATGAATGTGCGGATGTGTGGATATGTGGATGCATTGATGTGTGAATGCATGGATGTGTAGTAAACTGGAGTAAAATTATATATTACGGGCAGCCTGAACCCGGCTTTGCCTGAAAATAAATTCAAAGAAAACTTCTATAACCCGATTGCAGAACCATCTACCGAAGCGGTTTTTATATAAGTACCATCTTTGAATCGTGTTGTACATCGTGGCATAATTTAAGGTCAATTGATGCAGAACTTTTCGAGTCTTTGAAGCGTACACAAACGAATTTATCTTGTACAATATATATATATATATATTTATATATATATATCGATTGTGTGAATACATTAAAGTATTTCTGAAGTTACACACAAACAGCTATCAAACTTGATGCAGTACTAAGAAGGAAAACATTCTAAAATATTAAATATTTTCTCAGAAGCGGTTCCCTCGACTCACGTATCTAACAATTATCTGAAAGGTAACTTAACGAAAATGTTCTTTCACAATAATTTTACTTCATCTTAAATTCTGTACATTAATATCTTCCAGACTTTTAATATATTCACTTCCCTAAATAAATTAACAACGTAAATAAGAGTTTCCAAACAGTCATAAAGCCCGAAGGGTCTGAACCAAACTTTTGGGTATTTAGACAATTTTTCCAAGTTTGAACGTGTAATTTAGAGGTTAGATGAAACGTTAAATTTAATCATTTTGTTCTGAACTCAAAATGAAAACGATAAAACTGAGTAGATAGATACTAAAAAGACCATGAACGTATACTTGCAAAAGAATAAGAAAGTGATTTAGGAAAACTTGCATGAATCGAAAGAAAGAAGAATGAAGTATAAGAGATAAATAACTTTACAATTGAGGTCAAGTAACACAACATAGACAATTTGAAATATGCGTAACAAAAAGCCTGCTTTGCTACGATGACTCTTAATAATTATACCTTATAAGACTAGCTCCAGTAGTTACGGACTAGGCAAAGTATACAAAAAAAAAATGTCGCAAAATGGTAACAGATCATTATTGTTACGTATAATGCCGCTCTATTGTGGTAGCTCTTATGCGAGCTTTTTTGAGGTGGCACTTATAAGTGCCTATTGGTTTGGCTTTGAGAAGAGCCGTTTCGGGCCATTGTGGCGGAAAGATTAGTCACGCCGCTCCAATGCTGACTTCGCTGAGTCAGTCTTGGAGTGATGTGTCCAGGGTGCGCCGGGTGCTCATGTAGGCTTGTCATGTTCACCGCACGGGGAGGTGAACATGACATCCATCCATTCCATGCACCCTTCATTATTAAAAATAACTATATGTTATAAAAATAAAAATGTAAAATACTAAAAACAACGATATGGTGATTACATTTTTCTCAAGATAATGAATACTAATTCGTAAGCTAGAATAATACCTGTATTTTGGGAGGCAGTGTGGTTCAGACCCTGGACATTGATACGTTTAAATATATATAAGGATTGTTGCTGTACCGCGGGCTTATAGTTGTTTTGAAGCGAAGTAAGTACTATTAATAGTTATTTGGTATATTACTGGTATGTGGGTTAGTGTGTGTACGTGTGGGGGTGCGTGTGTGTGTGAAGGTGTGTTGATGATTGTAAGTGCGGGTGAATGGGGGTATGCATGTTGTAGGGGAGCGTTATACAGTATTTATACTCATACTTCAATCAATTATTACATTTGTATCCAATATTACACCAATATACATTATTACTAATTAATTGACATCTAAGAATCTAATCAATGACTATCTAAAATTGACATTAATAAATTATCATTTATATCTGGCCTATTTTGAAGAAATTTTACATTTGAGATTTAAATTTTAATAAATTCTCTAAATTATGATACGAATTGATTGAATTCTCAAAGTTTAGATAGTGGTTGGTCATAAAATAAGAACTGTCTGACTATATATATAAATGAGCAAATTGTATTAAATTTAATAATATGCATGTTATTTTGTATGCCAATCGGCGGAACATAGTAAGTACCAAAGCACCCTGTAAACATCTATTATAATAACCTGTGTTCACGAAATAAATAAAGGAATTACTAATATTCTTTTATAAAAAAAAAAAAAAAAAAAAAAAAAAAAAAAATTTGAATTGAATTGAATTAGAGAATCTCCAAAGAAATTCTAATACTAATTGATATTACAAATTGTGAAAGTGAGTTTGTAACACTTTAACACCTTAATCTCCCAATCGATCATCATTGTCATTTTGCATACACGTTGTCATAGGTACAGATAAGGACATACCTTTTGTCCAGAAAAAAAGTACTGTTCTATTTCTCTTAGTTCCAGGAAAAGGTTTCCATGGAAAGCGGGAACGGGATTAGAATTCCACACGGGCAAAACAGCTAGTGTGTTACGAATTTCTCCTTTATAATAAGGTCATAATTAAGGTCGTTCATTGGTAAAATAGCTGCTCCTCTATGAATAAAATACAAGTTTTATTCGCTCTGACCCAGATGGGTTGTGAGTAATAAAGTGTCAGAAACCTCACAGGTAGTAAAAGTTGCTCCCACATCTTCTGTAAGGAGACGTTTAATATTTGCTACATTTACATTTTTAGTGCAGTGTGGTCTTTAAAAATTTAATTCTAGTGTTCTAGAAAGAATCTAGTGTTCTAGAAAGTTCTAGAAACGGTAGAAGCGAAGCCTTCTAATAAGTTAGAATCGAAAAGAGGTAATAAGGAAATAAACAGTATCGAAAATACTGTTGTTCACTTACAAACGGACTTCAATTAGTTCAATATTAAAAAAAGGAATATTCCAGGAATAAAAATTCTATGTGTTATTCCTTAATCTATCCTTGTTTCAAATTTAACCCAGATCCGTTCAGTCGTTTGAGCTTGATTTAATGAGCATCCAAACATCTTCACAAACTTTCACATCTTCCATATACACAAAAAAGTGGAGTTAGTGATGACCAGGATAATCTCAAGAACGATGGGACCGATTTTCATGATCTTTAATTTATTAGATTTGTCTCCGACTATACTGTGAGTTTTTTTTGGTTCTTTTTAGCGGGAATCGCCACGGTTGTCAGACTCGAACCGACCAAAATCGAACTGCCCGTCTCGGTTCTTTAAAACCCGGGTGCAAAGAGATATTCACGAAATAAATTCAGCTTAGAAAGTAACCAACATAACTTCCTCGGAGAATGAAAGGATATATGAAAGTACGAGAGGAATAAATGATAGAACTGGAGTGACAAAGAGAATTGAAATGAAAGAGGAAAGCGTATTCTTTTATTGTAATGTCTTTTAATCCAACTGCAAAAAGAGACTGCGCACCGTGTACAGGAGTAGGTAGAAAAAAAAACCAACATAACTTAATTCTAAGGCGGAGCGAACTTTTATGGGTTAGCTAGTTTATTATTAGATAGCTTTTCACTGGTGGTAGAAATTTAATGACACAAATTTGTCATAAAGTTCGGCCGGGTGGGTACCGTCGTAACGTGCACGATTGCGAAAAACCCTTGTATAGTAATCCAATTTCGGTTTGATTGCGTTCAGGGGTCAGCAACTGCATAGCCGGGCAGGGGGATTGTGGTCGCAGCACTAGTGGGACCGGTGGGTGTCATGCGGTGCTGCGACGACAATCCTCTTCTGATGACGCCATCAAGCTGAGTGCCACCATTGTTAATATGGTACATGTATGTAATGGTGACCCTCTTTCCTGAGACTTTACCTTCAGGTTACCATCAGGCGAGGTGAAGTCAAATTGACGTGTCCTAAATATAAAAAAAAAAACGCAAAAAATTATG
Source organism: Cybosia mesomella (assembly GCA_946251805.1). Classification (NCBI taxonomy): domain Eukaryota; kingdom Metazoa; phylum Arthropoda; class Insecta; order Lepidoptera; family Erebidae; genus Cybosia; species Cybosia mesomella. The sequence continues at coordinate 4,165,875 of OX276402.1, read as the reverse complement.
TTAGTAGGATGTATAGATAGTAATCCTCTTCCTATCGCGCATATCCTGGTTTCTTTTAAATCGTGTATTTTAGAGCCCGGTATCCACTGTCCTACTTTTCCTTACTTTGATTTGTTTAACTTTTGAAGGAGCCACTGCCGCCCGAGCCACCAAAGAGAGGAAAGCCCATATCAGAGCCATGTCCGTCAATCTGCAGGTGTACCAACTTGCAGGTGAGGTTGACTCATGTCCTAAAGATCTTGGTGGAGGATAGAGGCGTTTCCGCTTGCTCCTACTAAGTTCTCCTACTGTTAGGAGCACGAGGATAACCTATTCCCCGTGCTCCTACTTTGCAGTAGGAGCACGAGGAACACTTACTTTTATTTCCTGTTGCTTACACTCTTCTCACAATATATCTTCTGGGTTAGTTTAGGTTGGAACTGTGACCCCAAGAGAGGACCGCCGGACCCACTAGTCCGGAAAGTTGGATTTCGATAGCAAGCTAGTAGCTAGTGTTAAAAAAATCTGTCAATCTTTGTTAGTAGGAGCACGAGGATATGCTTATCCTTGTGGTCCTACCGGTAGGAGCATAAGTACATATTGGTCCTCCTGCTCCTACCGGTAGGAGCATCGAGTAGGAACAAGGGGAAGCACCCGAGGATAGTAGTACTATTGTATATTCATTCATATATTCATAACTTCACGCCTGTATCCCCGATGGGGTAGGCAGAGGTGTATTACCCACCCACGATTCGCCAGTTATGTTTAGGTCCCAATGTAATAGGGAGCGAACGTATTGCCATTTATCGGGCACATTACTAAGCGAGCTATAATTAACATTTTTTAATACACCCATAACTATGAAAAGTCAGAGGTGTGTGCCCGGGGCGACTGGGATCGAACTCGAGACCTCGGCTCGGCAGTCCGTTACGTACACCACTGGGCTATCGCCGCTTATACTATTGTATAATGTCTAAATAACTTGTAATAAACATATATCCCTGTGCCGACTGCCTTCATCGTGTATGCTAAGCACGTAGTTACAGAAACTTTATTGAATTCTGCACTTAAGAGGTCCCCTATAATTTTAACTTGATCACTAGAATTACTTCGGCTTTGCAAAGTAGACCTTTGGAGTGATATTTGTATTTAAATTTTATTTTATTTTTGTGTGTTTAATTTGGGTATTGTATTATTTAGCTCAAGTTACAATAGTAAATAGGGTAATTAGGAAGATTTACCTTTATGCGAATGCTGAATTTTCAACGTTTACTAAAAATTAAACCTAGCTAGATCTTATATCTTATATATAGATATTTTTCGCCCCCGAAACCCTCTTTTTTATCGTGCGAAGATCCCCTCGGATACCCCCCCGCTGGCCAGCGGGGGCGGTTATGTCGGGCTTGAACTGACTAAAACCAACCCCCTGCATACTAAATTTCATGAAAATCGTTAGACCCATTTCCGAGATTCAGATTATATGATACAAGAATTACTCGTTTAAAGTTATTAGATAAACGCATAACTGCCTACTGTGCATGAGGTCACTGCTTCGATTTCAGGTTGATAAAAGTTTATTTATTTTTTGTCCGTGCAATACAAATAGGCAATTTACTGTACCCAGCAGACGGCATATAGTTTGCCCTCTATAAGATACTTGGAATTTAAAAAATACTAGGTAAAATACGATATCAGCATCATTACATAATATACGCATATATTAATTAAGTTATTGGTTATTTTGGGCCCATGGGGCCCGTCAAGAAGTTTGTGGTTAGGCCAACATGACCTGCAAACCTGTACACATGTTGATTGACGGACAAGGCTCTAGCATGGGGGAGCTCCTCTCGGTTATGGGAGGTCAGACAGCAGTCCCTCTAAAAAGGGCGTATAAATATATAAAGAGATATTTGGCAATTTTACTTCTAAGGCGGCAAAATAAAGGATAAAAGTATATCATTTTCAAAGTTAGAAGCACGAAATTTCATACAACTGCTTACAAATGAACGAACACGTCAATCAACATCTTTCAAAAATGTACCCCTGAGAGGGTGAAATAGGGGTTGAAAGTTTATTTGGGAAATTGGTCACCTTTGAAGATAGAAGCATACATTTTCATACAAGTACGTCTTCAGGTGGACAAACGACCTAGCAAAGAGCGCAGGGACTCGGTGGATGCAGGCCGCTACAGACCGGTCGAAATGGAAGTCGATGGGGGAGGCCTATGTTCAGCAGTGGCCTTCCTACGGCTGATATGATGATGATGATGATGACGACTTTTCAGAAATCAATGAATACGTGTATCACCGTTTTTCACAATTTTACTACTAAGGGGTTCAAATAGGAGATGAACCGTAATATAGGAAGTTCGTCATTTTCGAAGTAAGAAGCACAAAATTCGATTTTAAAGCTACTTATAGCTATATAACCGTTACTATTGAACGTGGAAGGTATAACTGCAATCGGGTTAGAGGTCATATTTACATATTTAACATAACATAACATAACTTCACGCCTGTATCCCCGAAGGGGTAGGCAGAGGTGTATTGTACACCCGCGATTCGCCAGTTATGTTAAGGTCCCAATGTAATAGGGGGCGAGCCTATTGCCATCTACCGGGCACAATATTAAGCGAGCGATAATTACCATTCATTATTTATTAATGCACACATAACTACGAAAAGTCAGAGGTGTGTGCCCGGGGCGACTGGGATCGAACTCGAGACCTCGTCTCAGCAGTCCGTTACGTACGCCACTGGGCTATCGCCGCTATTATTTTTATTTGAGTATTTATTCCCGAGAAAAGCCGGGTCCTAGTATTCTGCTAGTATTCTTTACATGAATAAAGCTATAATTAATATCTTTAAACTATCTTGAAAACTATTACAGTAATCTCGCTCTAGTCTAATCGACATGAAGTCAGGTATCCTCTTAAACTTTTTCACTTAGAACTTGAGTTCAACCGATACTACGACTTCGAGGTTTATTTTAATTAAAAGTCTGTTAAATCAGTATCTACTGCAGTCTAGAAAGACTCTGGGAAGGAAAAACTAATTGAAATATGAAAGGACCCTACTACTACAAATTAATTTCTTGTTTGTTTCTTTTCACTCATATTTCGTTACGCATGATAAGCATACCTTTTTTTTAATAGTGCCGGGGTGTAAGGTTGCCCATAGAGCATATCCCTCGCACCCCGACTGACCCTGGGCCATCTCCGTTTCGAGATGGCCCCCTCGGGTTTAGGAACCACGGTGTCCCCGTCTTGCCCCGGTTTGGGGGAGGGGCGCTAGTCGCCCCGCCGCGCCGTCCCGGCCTGCTTCTGCTGGAGTGACAGGCGACCTCACCTGCCACCGCCAGGCCTGCGCTCATGGAGGATGGAGGTCGTTAAGCGATGATAAGCATACCTAACTACCGTATTATCTGCTTATCAAATTCGTTTCAACCACCATATTTTCACAAAACCAATCAATCGAGCCGATGATAATTGAAAATAACACATTCTATATAAAGCTAATTTCACTTTAAAATACTAAATATTAATTATCGCCGTGGAAGCCTCCGTGGATATTCAAATAAAACTCAATAGAGCCGGCGTCTATGAATTAGCACTCCGGTGTGAGAATTTATGAAAAAGGGACCAAGTTGCATTGGTCTTCCTTGGTTAATTTAATGCATTGACTGCGACTGAATGGATTGGTGATCTGCGAAGACAGCTTGGGAATAAATTTACTCTCCGATTTATATATCTTATATTCTAGAACAGTCTGATGAAATTATGACTAATGACTAATGTCTGAGTATAATTAATTTATCGTCGTTATTAAGTTAGCTGGCATTAAAATAAAGTAAAGTACGAAAGTTTCTGTGTGTGGCTCTATTGAATATTTAGTTCTTATTATCTGCAGTTAAGCTAAAAAAGAGGGATATGTGTTTGACTAGCATCTATGTATTTCCGTCCCTATGCATAGCTATAATTTTCCCTTATTATAACTATACGGCTCAACCAATTTTTATAATTTTAAGAGTGATTTGTTGTTAGAGTCGATAGATAGATAAAAGAAGGCCTCTGTGGCGTAGCGGTAGTGCATTCGACTGCTACGTCAGGGGGCGTTCGATGCCCGCTCAGTGCAAATATTTATACGCATGAATATGTCTATTTGCATTGGTATGGGTGTTTCTATGTATAATATGTATGTATTTAAAAAATAGTAGAAAAATAGTACATACGTTTATCCGCATTCTGGAACCCATAACACAAGCTAGTTAAACTATGCTTACTTTGGGTCTAGAAAGCGTTGTTTAGAATGCCGTAGAATATGTATATATTTATTTAAATTTATATATGGTGTAAAATATATGTTTTCAAAAAGTACTGCAGTTGGGTTTTCCATTTTGTAATTATTAGGTTAACGGCAGATTAGAAACAAGATAGTCTTAAGACAGACTTGTCGCCGTGCAAATCTGGTAGGATCTTGTAGGTATTGTTTATGAAACAGTTTTGTTCGTAGGTTACGCACTTTCAAATGTTTGTGTAGATCAAAATTCTGTTTTAATGAGCGCTCAGCCTTACTGGTTTTAACTTATAATTTTATTACATGAAGGCAAAAATATACATACATAGATATGCTCACACCTTTTTCCCTCCGGGGCAGGCAGAGACAACAGCCTGGCATCTGCTTCTGTAATTACATACTTCACGAGATGACGTGTTAAAAAAAAACTACTTACTAGATCTCGTTCAAACCAATTTTCGGTGGAAGTTTACATGGTAATGTACAACATATATATATTTTTTTAGTTATGTCGTTCTCTTATTTTAGAAGTTACAGGGGGGAGGGGGGGACATATTTTACCACTTTGGAACTGTCTCTCGCGCAAACTATTCAGTTTAGAGAAAAATGATATTAGAAACCTCAATATCATATTTGAAGACCTAGCCACCAACTTCGAATGGGTTTTATGAAAAAAAAAATCGAGTATCAGTTCTAAGTATTAAAGATATTGTTTTTATTATATTGTTGTGTCCTGTTTTTATTTATATTTTTTTGTGCGAAAATCTTAGTGCGGTTCACAGAATACCTCTACTTACCAAGTTTCAACAGCATAGTTCTTATAGTTTCGGAAAAAAGTGGCTGTGACATACGGACGGACAGACAGACAGACAGACATGACGAATCTATAAGGGTTCCGTTTTTTGCCATTTGGCAAGGGAACCAGTGGCATTCCGGGAGTGCCGTCAGAGTGAAACTTGAACAATTACGTGTGTATTTTTTGTGTATTGTCAACATCCAGAAACTCTTCCCTCCCTCCCCAGAATTAAGTCCAAAAGTTTTGTTTGTGACCATTTTATCAAAGTTTTGTTTCTGTGTTTCTGCAATATGAATAAACAAGGTAAAAGAAATTAATTAGGTATTTTTCTTAAAATTATATCAAATTCTTTTAGTACTAGGTAGCAGACTTCGTTGGGGTGCGACTGGTTGGAACACCTCCGCGTTTGGTGCACCCTGGGCAACGTGGGCGATGACGCATCATTGATTGCTCTTCTGGAGTAGCTGGCGTCAACGTCAACGGCCATGAGTCCGACCGACCGGCCCTTTTCAGGGCCAGCTGACCCCATTGCACGAGGGGGTCGGGGTATGGCGGGCCTGCAAGGCCCGCGTTGGTGGTCGCTCCAGGTACCCCTCTGCTGTTATCAGAGGGGACACTGCGAGCGACGTGTTGATCCGAGAGGATCAGGGGACGGGTCGGCCCACTGCTCGCGCAGGGCCTGACGGGCATTCGTGCCGCCGTCGGTGATGGGAGGGGTGGCTGTCCTGCCGCGTCGCGTAATCTCCGGGTGATCGTCAAGGACCTGCATGCTAGCCACATGCGGGAAGATGTGATCTCGGAGGACGCGGGGCTTGCCTTGATTGGCCGGCCCGCGACAAGGAAAAGTCTATAAGACCCGACAGCGAAGTCGTAAAAACCTGTGGACACCTGGGGACCTCCACAGTATGTACCCCGCTTCCCGGAATGAGCGTCACCTGGGAAGTGTATTTATATCGACTAATTCTCGTGGGACTTACATGGATAAGAATTTTGAAAAACAAAACCCTCCTCAAAAACCAAGCGAAACAGTCTGCGCGGAGGTCGCGCAGCAGTCATGCGTGGAGGTCACGCCAAAAACCGCGGTAGTGTCGGAGAAGTTCGACACTGCTACCGAGAGGAGCAGGGCGAGCAGCCCGCTGGGATTGGGCGTGAAGGCTGCCCAGAAGCGGAAGCGGCGCTCTAGGAAGCCTAGGCCGGAGGAGGACGTGTCGGATGAGGAAATTACCCTCACCGGGACGGCCTCCTCCAGCAGTGATGAGGTGGCAAAGCCGGCGTCTAAGGTGGCTGCTGGCCGCCGAGGGGCGCGAGGTGGCACGAGGGCTGGCCAATCCATCCGAGCCCCCTCGACCACTGGGAAAGCCGCAGCCAAGTCGCCGCCGAGGCCTTCCACCTCTGCGGCACCGGAGCTGGGCAGGAGGACACAGTCACTCTTGGAGAGTCTCCAGAGAGTGGCTGCATCGTCCCAAGTGTCCCCGGACCCAAAACAGGAGGAGATGCTGAACAACGTGTTCGGCATCGCCTCCGAAAATGAGGCCCTCGCGGCGGAGCTGGCTGAGTCCCGTCGGGAGACAGCTCGGCTCTCTGCCGCTCTCGAGGAGTTGCAGAGGGTGGTAGCGAGCTCTGCGCAGCTAGTGCCGCCAGCGCAACCCGCGCAGCCTGTGCGTTTGACAAGGTCTTCCCGGTTGGCGCAACCGGCACAGCCGGCGCTACCAGCGCAGCACCTGGCACAGCCGACGCGGCCGGCGCGGTCGCTGGGAACGATGCGGTCCAGCGAACCACCGGCGGAGTCCTGGCTCCCTTATATGGAGGTGCTGGAGGAGCGCATGATGTATCGGATGGAGGCCTTAATGGACTCCATCCGCCGTCCGCCTCTGGCGCCGCCGGTGGCCGGCTACTCGGCTGCAGCCCAGAAGGGCCCCACCCGCCCGGCTGCAGGTGCGACCCTGCCGGAACCGGCTCCTCAGCCCCCTCTCGCTCAGGGGAAGGGGAAAGGCAAAGGCAAGGGGATGGGCAAGGGGAAGACGTCCCCAGCCCTGGCCCCAGCCCCAGCCGCGGCTCCGACTACCTCCACCCCACTGGAAGGGGGCTGGGAGGTGGCTGGAGCCAATAAAAAGAGGCGGAAGGCCGCCAAGAAGGCTGCCAAGAAGGCCAGGAAGGCCGCGGCCGCCGCGAAGGCAGCGCCGGGGAAGCTCCGTGCCCCTCGTACCACGGCCGTCGTCGTCACCCTGACGGCGGAGGCAGCGGGTAGGGGCATGGGGTATGCCGAGGTGTTGGCCAAAGTGAAGGCCAACGTCAATTTGAAGGCCCTCGAGATCCCGGGTGTCCGGTGCAAGAGCACACGGACGGGAGCCCGGCTTCTCGAGGTCCCTGGCGCCGCCAGTGGCCCCAAGGCCGACGCCCTAGCGGCTCGGCTGAGGGAGTCGCTGGACGCAGCCGACGTCCGGGTGTCCAGGCCCATTAAATGCGCAGAAGTGCGCATTACGGGCCTGGACGACTCCGTCACGGCAGAAGAGCTCAGGCTCGCCGTAGCGGAGACCGGGGACTGCTCCCCGGACACAGTGAAGGCCGGAGCTATACGCTTCGGCTGCGGTGGACAGGGGGTAGCAGTTGTCGGCTGCCCTATCGCGGCGGCCCAAAAGGTCGCTGACGGGCGGAGCCTCCTGGTAGGAGGCTTCCTGAGCGCGCAGGCACGGCTCCTGCAGGCCCGACCGGCCAGGTGCTTCAGGTGCCTGTCGGTGGGCCATGTGGGGGTGCACTGCACGGCGGAAGTAACGGCGGGTGACCGTTGCTTCCGCTGTGGCCAGCCCGGTCATAAGGCCGGCACGTGTAGCGCCCCGCTGCACTGCTTCAGGTGTGCAGCGGGAGGCAAGCCGGCTGACCACAGGGTTGGCAGCAAGGCCTGCGCCGGAGGGGAGCCGAAGCCGGGAGGCCGGCCTTCCGCCTCCAGTTCGCAGCGGGATGCGGAGATGGGGGTTCCATAATGGATCCTCAACTCCGCATCCTGCAGGTGAACGTTGGCCACGGTGCTGATGCTCAGGCCCTTCTGCGCCAGAGCATGGCACAGTGGGCCATAAATGTCGCCGCTGTCGCCGACCCATACACCCACCGGTTCCTCGGGCCTACCTGGGAAACCGCGCTGGATGGGTCGGCGGCACTGGTGCACAACCCTGCCGCCGGCAGCCCCCCTCTTGCCGTCGTTGCAAGGGGACCCGGCTGCGTGGCGGCGGCGGTTGGCGACATAGCGGTCGTGGCCGCTTATATCACGCCGAACCGAGACCAAGCTGCATATGAGCAATGGCTCCGTCAGCTGGCCGTCGTCGTCAACGCCTGCCAGCCCAGTCCGGTCCTTGTGCTCGGGGACTTCAACGCCTGGTCGTATGCGTGGGATTCCCGACACGAAAGGGGCGCGACGGGGCATAGAGGCAGGGCACTGGTGGACTGGGCCGCACGACTCGGCCTAGTCCTCCTAAATCGGGGAGCCGTGGACACGTTCGTGACCTCGAGGGGTAGCTCCATCGTGGACCTATCGTTCGCGAGCCCCTCGTTGGTGCGACGTGTTCCTGAACGCGCGTCGTTTTGGGGGAGGACACAAGTTCGGATCACCGATACATTCGGTTTGACGTGTGTCCCCCTGCGAGCGACGCGCCGGCTGCACCGGCTCCACCCGAGCCACGTTGGGCGCTTAAGCGACTTGATCGGGAGCTCCTCCTGGAAGCCGCCATCGTACAGGCCTGGGCCCCTGCGCCGGACAGGACTGTCAGCATAGACGATGAGGCGGAGTGGTTCCGGGAGGCCATGACCCGTGTCTGTGACGCGGCGATGCCTAGGGCTCCGCCCTATAATCCGAGGGATCAGGTCTACTGATGGTCGTCGGAGATCGCGCAGCTCAGACGGGCCTGCGTGATCACGTACCGCCGGTGGGCCCGACCCCGTAGGAGGCGTCGCCGCCCCGCAGATGCGGAGGCCCGAGAGGCGGAGTTGTACGAGGGATACAGGGAGGCCAGAAGAGCCCTCCGAGCGGAGATAAGGCGGGCCAAACAGGCCGCCTTGCGCGAGCTGCTGGAGACGCTGGAGCGGGACCCTTGGGGGCGGCCCTACCGGATGGTGAGGGGCAAGCTGCGCCCCAAGGCCCCGCCGTTAACCCGGTGTCTTCAGCCGGATCTGCTCGGAGGAGTAGTTTTCTCCCTGTTCCCAGCGCGGGCGGTGGAACATGTTCCACCGCAGATGACTCCGCCTCGGTTGCCCATGGCGCCCGACGTGGAAGACGACGACGTGCCCGAGGTCACTTGGGTAGAACTAGAGCTGGCGGTGAGAAGGCTAAGAGCCAAACACACCGCCCCGGGACCCGACGGCATTCCAGGCCGAGCGTGGGTCCTAGCTCTAGTCGACGACACTCTCGAGCCCCGACTGAGAGGGCTTCTCAGCGCATGTTTGGAACGGGGCCAGTTTCCGAAATTGTGGAAGATGGGGAAACTGGTCCTCATCCGAAAGGAGGGGTGCCCGGTGGACTCGCCGTCCGCCTACTGGCCCATAGTGTTGCTCGACGAGGTGTGCAAGCTCTTTGAAAGAGTAATTGCGAAGCGCCTCGTTGAGCACCTCTCAAGAGTGGGGCCGGACCTGGCGGATGGCCAATATGGCTTCCACCAGAGGCGCTCCACCGTGGATGCCATCATGCGCGTGAGGGCTCTGGCGGAGGATGCAGTAGCCCGGGGTGAGGTGATGTTGGCGGTGTCCCTGGACATCACCAACGCGTTCAACACCTTGCCCTGGAGTTGCATTAGGGAGGCGCTCGTGTATCACGAAGTGCCTCTCTACCTCCGCCGCATAGTCGGGGCATATTTGACGGAGAGAGCCGTCATCTACCCAACCGTGACCGGTCTCGGTCGGCGTGAAATGCCGTGTGGTGTTCCACAGGGATCGGTCCTGGGGCCGCTCCTGTGGAACATCGTATACTACTGGGTGCTTCGCGGTGAGCTCGTAGGCGGTGCCGCCGTCACGTGCTACGCGGTTGCCCAAGTCGTTGAGCGGATCCGGCGGCTGGGTCTCGAGGTGGCTCTGCATAAAACCGAGGCCTTGTTCTTTCATGGGCCTCGAAGCAAGCCACCCGAGGGATCCAGTCTCATTGTGGGAGGAAATCGCATCGGCATCAAGTCCCAAATGAAATATTTGGGGCTCGTACTCGACGGCCGATGGGACTTCGTAGAGCACATCCGAAGTCTGGCCCCCAAATTGAAGAGCACGGCTCTCGCTCTGGCTCGGCTGTTGCCCAACATGAGGGGGCCCGATGACTCCTGCAGGAGACTCTACGCAGGGATCGTGCGGTCCATGGCCCTGTATACCTAATATGGGCGGAGGCCGGCAGTTCTGGTCCTCACCAGAACTGTGCGGATGCTGCGCGCTCCGCAGCGGGTTATGGTCATCAGGGTCATCCGCGTGTACCGCACGATCTCCTTCGAGGCGGCGAGTCTCCTTGCCGGAACTCCGCCATGGGACCTGGAAGCGAGAGCCCTTTCGCAACTGTACCAGTGGCGAAAGGAGGCGCGGGAGCAGGGATGGGCGGGTGTGTATCCTACATACGCCTGCCAACTCACCGTCGCGGGATAATACTCGAGAGAGGCCGCGAAGGCGGCCAAAGTCCGCAGGTAACCCTGGGGTTAGCCTTTCGACTTGCCCGGGGTGTCCAGTAATGGATATTTGGGGAGGACACCGTGTGGTTTTAGTCGGTCCGATTCCGATATGCCCTCGTTGGCACCGATGGGGTGAAGCCCGTGGAGGTTTCCACAAGTAAAAAAAAAAGATAGGTACATATTGAAATAAAACTATTTTTAACGAATTCTATCGCGGTTTATTTGATGTTATTTTATATTTTGCATTGATCCCGACGTTTCGGTTGCTTTTCAGCAGCCATGATCACGGGGAGACTAAAGATGGTTGTTGTCTTATAGTTTGAAGTGAAAGTTATCTCAAAGTACCCGAACTATGATGAATTGCTGGTGTTAGATACTATTTACGCAGAATGAGCTCACAGTGTCATGAAGTCTTGTTGTATTTTGATTTTTCTTGGAATTAATTAAGTGAATGACTGGGTCCCAGGCTGGTGGTATATTCCAACCGTCTTCTCTGGGTTAGATGAAAAAATGATTTTTGAGTTTCAGTTCTAAGTATGGGGACCCCCAAAAATTTTTTTTTTCTATTTTTGTATGAAATCTTAATGCGGTTCACAGAATTCATCTACATACAAAGTTTCAACAGCATGGTTCTTATAGTTACGGAAAAAAAAGTGGCTGTGACATACGGACGGACAGACAGACAGACATGACGAATCTATAAGGGTTCCATTTTTTGCCATTTGGCAACGGAACCCTAAAAATTACCCTTCACCGTGAGCGCTCAATTGCAAAGCTGGTGGTTTAACCATGTCAGCATTATTATGGTGACTCGCTCTAAATCAAGCCATCGTATTAATGGGATGGTTTTGATTTAGAGCCAAAACAAGCAAAATGGAAATAATAATATGATTTACATGCCCAAATTCAATTAAGCATTGGAATTACTTGCCTTAAAGCAATTTCAATGAAAACCACCTCTAATTTAGATAATTAATAATCCAAATTATGGAAATTACAAAATAGCTCGACGAATACCGAATTGTATTAAAGGAGAATGCCCATTCTTGGTTGCGCTTTTAGACGTACGCGTCAATATTTCAAATGTTAAAAAATAATATTGATTATAGTATGACTTTTCAACACTAAATCGCTTCTAAAGAACTTGGGGTTTGAATTTAACTTATAAAGATATGAAAATTGAATGAATAATCGTTTCCATTTTAACTTAATTGTTACCATTATATAAAATAACCCATTGGCGGTAGAATGCAAATATACCATTCTTTTTAAAATAAAATGGTTAAATAATAATACGTGATAATAATTCGCAATGTGACATTCAAATATATTGCAGTTATGAAATCTTAATATTTCGTGTATGTATTCGTAAATTATTAGTGATAATCAGTTAAAGTTGTAAAATATTGTGTGCTTCAGTAGTAGTTTTCTCTTAATTTATACATCAGATACAAAACGTCAGTTCAACAGTCTGTGTCACAATATTTTCTTGTTTGTTGTTTTTCTCGTTGTAATAATTTAATTTCTCAATAACCCCAAGTTCTGTTACAATATGCGTTTATATTTCAGATAATATATGCAGGCTATTTAATGCAGTTTATACTTATGTGACATAGTAAAAAAAAGTGAGCAACCGATTTCCATACTGACATGGGCATTGTCCTTTGGCCTGCAATGCAATTTATTTCATTATTGAGTCAGCTAACCGACCGTATTTTCTTGACCTTCGAGATTGCGTCATCATTTAGAACCACGAATCTGTAGAGAGGCTTCTCTTATTATTATTACAAGGGGAACAAAACATAAATCAAGAATTAATACACGTACAGTACAGTACGGGCAATAGCAACTTAATAGCCACTATTTCCTCAACTTCCGCGACGATTGACAAAGTTGCTGCCGAGTCGACAAGCACCTTAGCTTTGTAGCAGTTTATAATTTGTTTTAAATGGCAGAGTAGCTGCATACTAAATTCTGCAGTAAAATTTTGTGTATTTTATACCTGTCAGTATAGTAAAGGATTCAGATACTGGGAATTCGTGAATCATCAATCAAATGTCGTCCATAACTATAATTATACTTATATTTGACAGCCTCTGTGGCGTAGCGGTAGTGCATTTTACTGCTACGACAGGAGTGCTTTTTTTTTACGTGCGGAAATCCCTTTGGATAAGTGGGCCAGCGGGGGTGGTTATGTCGGGCATGAACCGACTAAAACCGCACGGTGTCCTCCCCAAGTGTCACGACAGGGGTCTAGGGTTCGATTTCCGCTCAGTGCAAATATTTGTATGCATAAATATATTTATTTGCAATGGCCTATGTGTTTTTATGTATAATAAATAAAACGGTATAAGGCACAGTTTAGTGTGTGCTCTAAATTTAATTGGACTCAGGCGCCGGAGGTCGCTTAACGACCTCCGTTCTCCATGAGCGCAGGCCTGGGTGTGGCAAGTGAGGCCGCCTGTCAACCATGCAGAAGCAGGCCGGGACGGAAGGGCGACTAGCCCTCCCCCCCCCCCCCAAAACGGGGCAAAGCGGGGACATCGTGGTTCCCAAGCCCGAAAGGGCCATCTCGAAACCGGAACCGGTCTCAGGTCTTCAGACGCCGGGGTGTACGGTTGCCCATAGGGCATTTCCCTCGTACTCCGACTGACCCAGGGTCATCTCCGGTTTCAAAATGGCCCCCTTGGGTTTGGGAACCACGGTGTCCCCGTCTCGCCCTCGAAAAGAGGGAAGGAGCGCAACGCGCCGCCGCCCCGGCCTGCTTCTGCTAGGGTGACAGGTGGCTCCACCTGTGACCCACAGGCCTGCGCTCATGGAGGAATGAGGTCGTTCAGCAATCTCTGACGCCTAGTCACCTCCGCAACTCACGGGCTCTCCGGATCGGAAGAGACTTGAATTTCTCCCGGACCCCCTCCGCCGCCTCCTTCTCGAGCATTATTTGCTTACAGAAAGAGGTGGTGGCGGCCCTCGCGCTGGCACTCTTTCGAGTTCGCGTTACTCTTTCTATCCAGTTAACCTTTAACTACCGACGTGGGCCTGTGAGATCACGGCGAGTAGACAATTTGTTAGATTTACCCCTTGCCAGCGCAGCAGAGCTCAGTACTCTTTAGTAGTTGCAAGTTTAGTTGCGCCAACGCCTTTAAATGTGGTATTACTACTGGTAAACACGATTTTGGTAAGGTCAACGTCGGTAGTAACGAGTCTTTTTTTTCCAGAGTACTCGGTTCTGATATACCAGCTATAGTTCCAAGGCCAAGCCAACGAAGAAAAAACAATAAAAATATCTAACATATTTTAGTTATTTTTATTGTTTTTTCTTTGTTGGCTTGGCCTCTTGTCTACCTAAACTAAATAGAGGATCCACATATATCAGTATTAATTATGCAATAAACATGTTTATTTACAATGTGCTGATCAAATGTAATGTTTTTTTTTATTTGAAGCATACCAAATACTCTTTGTTTATTTTTCTTTAATGAATATAATCCTAAAGAGTAAGATAAAGTATTTTTTGAGGTTCCTAAGAAGTGTTTTTTTTTTAAATTTCGAGTAATATCCATTTGTTAGAATTTAAGTTAAAGAATTATTTTTATCTTTTCTTGAATTTTCAGATTCCAAATTAACAATACAATCTATAATTTGATACATATTTTCCACAAAATTCAATGTTACATTACTGGCCTCTCAGGCCCTACGCCAGTACTAGTGTGACAAAAAAACTACGACGGTAGCTAAAGATTGAATATGATAGAAACCGCTAAGTATCCTAGTTTAACTTTAGACACTTTTTTATCTTCATTCAATTGAGTCTTCAATCCTTTTAGGGCCCTCACTATAAAAGACCTACAGCTTGACGTATAACTTGAAACACTCTATCATGTCGACGTGAGTAATAATCCCTATTAAAGCGCACCTAGCATCCCACCAATCAGTGTTGCAAGTACAGCAAGATTTTTCAAGAGGCTTCCTTATACTTACCAAGTTGCTGGTTTGGGAGGGTCATTTGGAATGTGTTACGATTTAATTTTAATAACGCAGACGCTGATTTCTGTGCAAGGCACGCAACTTTAGGACCAACGGAAAGCAGAAATATTGTATAATTATATAGAATATTTAACTAATTGATCAAAATATCACATCGTTTTTTTATAAGTTTTTTTTTTACATACACGTACCATGTTAACAATGGTGGCACTCAACTTGACGGCCTCATCAGAAGAGGATTGTCGTCGCAGCACCGCGTGACACCCACCGGTCCCACTAGTGCTGCGACCACAATCCCCCTGCCCGGCTATGCACTTGCTGACCCCTGAACGCAATCAAACCGAAATTGGATTACTATGGAGGGTTTTTCGCAATCGTGCACGGTGGTACCCACCTGGCCGAATTTTGTGACAAATTTGTGTCATCAAATTTCTACCACCTAGATTTAGACAGTATTATCTTGGAAAACTAAAATTGGTATCAAACCCGTTTGGCAGAAAGCTGATTATAACACTGACTAATAACAGTATCCCATCCACTGTATCCCACCAAAATAACCCCTCAATTAAAATTTAAGTTACCTTTAAATAACAATGTGTATCACATCTAATTTTATAAGTCAAAGGCCCTCCCGCAGCTTCTATCTTAAGACTCATAAAGTTTTATGGCACTCATAACACGAAACTGAGGTCACATCTTTACCCTCCCAGTTTTCACCCATCGCATAGCATTATTATTAGCGCAAATAAACCACAAATTTGCTCTCGCCCTAATTAAGATCACCAGCATTTATGAGTTGAAAAAAAAAACGTATTTCACACTTTTTTGCGCTAAAAATTAGAATTTAATTTCGTACCATTTGCTATCGCCCGTCTTAGAGCATTTATCACTTCCTGCAATGAAAAATGAAAAAGATTTTTGTTGTTTTTCCCCTCGTCAGCCCTTCGTTTATATTCCAATGGACAAATTAGCTCTTTTGTTTCGGGCTCGTTCGGAATTTCAAAAGAGTTCGACGTTGAAATTGTTTTGCGGTCGCCGCTAAAGGGTTAAGTTGCAAACATATTACGACTTTGATTGGTTATGTTTATGTGCAGAATTACCTAACCAAGTTATAGATTTGGTTTTTATGTGGGATATTGTCTGTATTTGGATTAGAATATCCAGTATAAAAATCAATGTTTGTTTGCTCGTATTGTATGTGCTGCGGTTCATCCGATTGCAAAAACTTTGTCAATTAATTTCATAATTCTTCTACGCTCTACGTGAAGTCAAGAAAACTACTGATTTCGCAACTGCTATGGTTACCTACTATGCCTATGCATATTCTTGGCTGACCTATGGTGTCATTTTGTGGGGGAATAGTACAGATGCACATACTATATTTACTCAACAAAAAAAACGAATACGAATTTTAGTGAAAATAGAACAAACAGGTACTTGTTAGCCTCACTTCCAGAACCTATAAATATTAACATTGCCAAGCATATATATTTTGGAAATGTGTACGTTTGTCCGAAAATACCCCGAACACTAGACTACGCGTGATAACATTCAATCTAGGTATAGACTAAGACACAAAAATAGACTGAACCTGCCTACCACTAAGCTGACAATGAATTCTTCGGGTCCCATGGTCATGTCAATAAAAGTATACAACAAGTTACCTGAGCCCATAAAAAGGAAGAAAAATTGAACACTTTTGTAAACAAACTAAAAAACTTCCTAATAAGTAAAAGCTATTATAGCATACAAGAATACTTGGACGATAAAAACTAAATACATACCTTTGATTTAATATACTTTTTTTTTCGTGCGGAAATCCCTAAATATTAAATATTAATTTTCCTAAACCTATATAAAAACAAAAATTATACTAAAAATTCATTATTAATCAATTAAAAATACCTATTAAAATGACATTTAATATTAAACTAACATGAATGATCACCATTTTATGTTTGTACTGTCAATTTTGTGTATGAAATTGACATTAAGTTTTATATTGACATTTACATTAAATTTATCCACTATAATGTGTTCATGACATTAATGAAATAATAATGAAATAATAATAAAGCATAAATGTAATTTTAAGATTGTATAATATGTATCTGTATAAATGATTTTGACACACTATAGAGTAAAAATTGTATTGTTTTAGATCGAATTGTATTGACTATAATTGAATTCGATTATTGGATGTAACTCTGTAACAGATAGGATTTAAGTTTTACTTACATCATAAATGTAATGAAATAAATTAAAAACAAAATAATACACTTAATTGAATTAAAACTATTTTTAACGGATTCTATCCCGATTTATTTGATGTTATTTTATATTTTACATTGATCCCGACGTTTCGGGTTGCTTTTCAGCAGCCATGGTCACGGGGAGAAAATAGTTTTATATCAATCATCAAGTATCATGAAATAAAATTGTGCAATAATATAAATTAATACTAAGATAATATACCTAATAATTAAGTTTAACAAACTATTTCTCTCTCCAAACTTTGTGCTGTATCCGACAGGGTTCATAATTGTAACCTAATTTTAATTTAACAACTGTATAACATTATGGATAAAGGTATTGAGTATTGAATTATAGGCTATGACAAAAAAACACTATCAAATTATTAGTGGATCAGGGAGTTCAGAAAAGAAAAGTTTTTTACCGTCAAATTTTCCGATAGCCAGTCAGATATTAAATTGAATATGCACCAGAATTTTATTGCAGGTAAGGTTACTATAATGCTTAATATTTAGCATAAACGCATGCAGTCCCTTTCAGCTGCCTTCACCATGTACTGGTTCAGTTCACTCCTTAGTGGTCTAAGGAGTGAACTTTCTTGGCAGCGCGTGTATAACATGCCAACTTGTAGGTTCAAAACTTCAGAACGCCTATTATATCGAAGTCGCAAGTGAATAGGCATCTCTAGTTCCATAACGATCTAATACAGTCTTATCAATAAGAAACTGAAAAGAGAATGAATTATTTAACTTACCTACTCGACCGAAAACGCATTTTAAAAGAAAATCATCTAATGCAAAATGCTCTTATCGTCAATTCAGTGTGACGTGATCAAATTAGTATTATTTTTTATAACAAGATGTGGCGTGTCTACCGAGATTCATCGTTTTTAATTTTCATTTTCTTGTCACCAAGAAGTTTTTGTATAAATGAAAGGTGACAGTTTAAAATATATAGCTAAAATTAGTTTAAGACGTTAAGGCGAGGTTCCCTGAGGAAGGGTGTATTTAGATTAAGATTGTTCGAAAATGAGAAGTCCCTGTATTCTGAAAATCATAAATGTTATACTAGGCTATTCAAACTAGTAGTTTCGGTTATTCTATACACGATGATTTTTACTTTCCTCGATAGAATTTGGTCTTAAAGATTGGTCTAACCAAAAACGCATTCCAGTTTTATTTGAGTTGTGTTCAGTTTAATAAAATAAAAATGATACCCAAATGAAAGTCATTGATAGGAGAGTGAAAAACGGTTAACAAAATTTACATAAATTCTGAATTTTACCATGAAAATTCAAAATACCAACGCTTTCTACCTATATGATGCATTTGGCGAGTCTATCAGCTATATGGGGTGGGGTGTGTGCCATATGGGTTACGTATAGGTGTATGGGGTGCCATGGGTCTATGTCACCCCGTGGGTGTATGGGCCCCATGAGTGATGTATGGTTATGGGGTCTCATAGGTGAATGGCGCCCCACGGGTAACATATATGTATGGGGCCCCATGGGTTACATATATTTATGGGGCCCCATGGGTATACGGGCTCCATCTAGATCTTGCACCTTGGCGCCTGGGGTCCACTCATCTATTGTTCGTTATCATAGTTTGGTCCATATAAGCTTTTACGGGATCGATTGTCTGATAGCTATTATTACAATATTATAATTATTATAAGCTTTATTCCATTTATGTAAGGTGCAACTAGAAACTTATAATTATTAATTTAATTTAATGTATGTAAATAACAATTGCGTCATTATTTGTGTTGATAATACAACACCACCTTAAGTTAAACTTCGTGATTTTTCTGTATATTGACGAGAAACACAGGACGCGGACCGCCAGCGCCTCGCTGTGGCGTAAAGTGGCAACTTTACTATGCCAAAAATACCTAAAGTCGTTGAATACCCTGGCCTTAACAATGGAGCCCGGGGTTATCCTTTCGAGGGCTTCCCCAGGGTGCCTAGCAATGGATACTTGGGAAGGACACCGTGTGGTTTTAGTCGGTCCGATTCCGACACGCCCATCCCATAGTTGGCACCGATGGGGTGAAGACCGTGGGGGATTCCACACGAAAAAAATAACAGCTTTAATAATGTATGTTCAGAGTAACACGTATACGAATGTGTGTTACCAGGTTGCATTCTCATAAGCAGACTCCGAGCTCAAAAGTGTAAATTTTGAACGCAACTAGAAAAACTTAAAAAAGAAAGTGCGATTCATTTTTATTTATGTTGATA
Organism: Cybosia mesomella; assembly: GCA_946251805.1. Taxonomy (NCBI): domain Eukaryota; kingdom Metazoa; phylum Arthropoda; class Insecta; order Lepidoptera; family Erebidae; genus Cybosia; species Cybosia mesomella. The sequence goes on along the minus strand of OX276402.1, from coordinate 4,146,696 downwards.
CTATTACCCACGTGAATTACTAATCTCGTTCCCGTGACCCACAGACACCTGAAATATACAAAAGTATAAGTAGTGAATGTTCTATTACAGACTGTTTTTTTATTGTGTGGAATCCCCCAGGGGCTTCACTCCATCGGTGCCGACGATAGGGTGGGCGTGTCGGAATCGGACCGACTAAAACCACACGGTGTCCTCCCCAAGTGTCCATTGCCGGGCGCCCCGGGTAAGCCCTCGAAAGGATAACCCCAGGGTTACCGGCGGACTTCGGCCGCCACCGCGGCCTCGCCTGGTGGGGTCGGGTTCATTATTTATCTCTGAGCTAAACATCCAGATCCGTTTCAACTGTTCTGTCAATCCATCCATTCAAACTTTAGCATTTATAACAGTAGTAAGATAGCTGTATTGACAAAGGAACTACTGACATAAATCCACATTTGTATGATAGTCATACATTGTTGGAATACTTTAAACAGTGTAACCTACTTCCCGAGGTAATACGGCTAAGTGAGGTAGGTAGGGTTAAATTGACAATCACTTTGTTACAAAGTTAAGCTTATGCGATGTCCCCGTGGTTAGTGGTTTACAGTTAACGATATAAATACACGTGCAGGTTTTAGTACGTTTAAATTCATTTATTAAGTACATAATAATAATAAAATATTTTAAAAGGCACATGAAGTAGGCAGGCAAGCTGAGGCCGACCTCGTAGAACATACACTGATCAAATTAATTAGGTATTGAAAGCAGGTTAAAAGCATTCCAAACCGGCGGGCTTGCATGAAAGGCTTAATGACAGTAGAGTAAGCTCGTGAAGCATATAAGGACTGAAACTGATGAATGACGGGCTGTTGTCTCTGCCTACCCCGGAGGGAAATAGGCGTGATGAATGTATGTATCAAGTGAATATTCTCTTGTAGTTAAATATCAGATAAACACTACTGTACACCGTGTACCGTTGAGTTGCTTGAACTGCAGCCTACCTAAGAAGGAGCCATCTTCCTCAATTCGTCCATTTTAACATCGATCATTGTTGGCCTCGATAGTTTAGAGGTTAAAGAGACGGCCTTACGATCGACAGGTCCCGGGTTATAGATTTGAATACTGGCCATTTCACTGCCAACGTGAATGCATTCCTAGCAGAAGCAAGTTAGCTCACTGGAGGGCTGTAATTGCTGTCCTATGTCGGCGACTAAGACCAACTCTTTTCCTAGAAATAGGCCCGAAGATAGAGAGGGAAAAGTATTTCAAAGACCATGGCTAGGCTCTGAGGTACCTTTTTTTACTTGCGGAAACCCCCTTAGACTTTACCTCACCCGAGCTAACAGTGAGGTGGGCATGTCGGAGTCGGACGGACTAAAACCGCACGGTGATTCGTTACATCAGCCTGTGTGGTCGGGAAATCTGTTGTGCCCCAGAAAGGATATCCCGTCGATACCCCGTCTGGCCCCGGCCATCACCACTTTCGACACCGACCTGTTGTCAGGGATCTAAATCCAAGACTATTTCTACCTTTTAGTAATTATTCTACGTTTGTTTTTATTTTCACAGATGATAAAGAAAACCACAATTCCATTGCTTTTATATTCTGTGAGAGCGGATTAAAGGCTCTTTAGTGCTTGCAGTAAAATAAAACAAACTTTCTTTTTTATCTGCTATTGTTCTTGGAATTAAATACATTACATGTTTATGTTATATTTTTACTTCCAGCCATTTAAATGTATATCTGAAGGAAAAGGCACTCTTATGTTTACTGTCTGTCTTATATTAATGTCAAATATATTTAAAAATCTGCAATCCCTTGAAGTTATAATAAAATCTTTAAGCCAACACAATCAAAAGATATTGCTGTTTATGCCACCATATTTCGACACACGCACAGTTTTTTTTTATGAAAATTACTAAACATAACTGGCGAATCATGGGTGTGTAATACACTCTGTCTACCACTTCGGGGATACAGGCGTGAAGTTATGTATGAAATTGACTAAAAGTAGGTAAATATTCAAATTCAGAGTAAGAATATTATGAGAAAAGAATGAGCTTAAAGTAATCGGTTTTATTTTTCAGTGCCAGTAAGCTCGCGCTGAAGTTTCAGTGATATTCGGTGGATGTTTTAAGTAAATATAAAATCATCCATCATGAGGCACTCCGTGCAAGTGCTCGTGAAGCTAGTGGAACAAAGCCAAGTAATAGGCTATGTTCTTGTTCGTACTCACATTCTACTAACTACATTCTACTAATTCTACTTCCTACTAATAGTATAAACGTGAAAGTTTGTAAGTATAGATGTATGGATGTTTGTTACTCTTTCACGCAAAAACGGCTGAAAGGATCTGGCTGAAATTTGGTGCAGGGATAGATTATAGTGTGGAATAACACATAGGCTACTTTTTATCTCTGGAATATGTTTTTTTTAACACAGCGCTATCTAGACCCAATGTAAGCATAGCTTAACTAACTTGTGTTATGGGTGCTGGAATGCGAATAAACATATTTAGATACATCTTCTTTTGTAAATACATACATATTATACATAGAAACACAAATAGACATAATAATGCATGAAAATAAAAGCACTGAGCGGGATTCGAATCCGCGGCCTCCGACATAGCAGTCAAATGCACTTCCGCTACGCCACAGTGATCGTCATATTTTTTTATTATTATTATTTCAAATGGGGCACCGGAAGCCGGACGAACGATCCACCCACGAGGCTTGTGGGCCACTTCATCCATTTCCCCAACCCTCCCGCTGGGAGTCATATTTATAGAGGAGCAACTATTGAACCAATTAACAACCTACTATATTAACTGCTTATACCTCATTATGAACTTCTTAGAAAGGCTCCCTGCCTTCAATTGTAACGTTAAAGTTAGTTTTTGAAGAATGAATTTAAATGGAGAATTAAATGTGACTGCGAGGAGTCTAATAATGTGAACGGAACAGAATTCCACGCGGGCGAAGCGGGCAAATGCTAGTAGAATATAAGCACTTACAGCCTTCGTTATACGTAAGTTAAGTTGTTATTTAAGCTAAATGCACAATAAATATCACCAACTATACTGAAATACTGATAAAAAGAAAAATAAGTGCATTGCAGACCATAATTGAACAAGTCGAGATATTTAATGGGCCTCGACTATTATAGTTTGCGTTGGACTTATTCTTTTTTAGGGATTTTCTTTAGAAAAGCCCTATCGCTAAGGAGTTGTCGTCGACGTCGTCGTCGTTGCCAATTTTCTGTCACGGTTTTGGGTATGAAGGAGATGAGCTATCGAGTTGCTGTTTTCGGTAATAGATTCGTGCTGGGGTGAACCATTGCAAGATAAAAAAAAAACGCAAAATCGAAAATCCCTTGTATTCGGCTGAGCTCGTCTTAGGAATTCAACTTGTTCAGATTTAACTTACTTATCTGGGTTTTTGATTTTTTATACACTTTTTTGTTGAAATAAAAAGTTATGTTTCTAAATGACAAATTACAACAAAAATGATTTTAGAAGCATAACGATGATTTTGATGAAAGAAGATCTATTTAATGATATTGAAATATATTTTTTGTGATCTAATTATTTTTTTGTCAGAATATCGCGTCTAGTTGTCGCCATTGCTACTTTCGACTACTTCAATGACACTCACCAGATTGAGACGAATCGACTGACGTAAGAGGCACAAAAATCGGCCCTCTCATTTTGTCTCTAGAGAGTCACAAAAGAACATTTCAATTATTAAATGCTGTCGTGCAGTCGGGTAAAAGTAGCAAGCTACCAAATTCTACCAGTTACTTCATTACAAGCTAATAAAAACTATATTTACTAATACACGGAGTGACGCTGAAGCCGATTTTACATTGGCCTATTTTCTAGTAGTTCAAAATATATTACTTCCTACTATCCTTCTTCCTACTATTCTACTCCCTACTATCCTACTTCCGACTTCCTGCTATTCTACTATTCTTCTTCCAATTCCTAATATTCTACTATCGTACTTCCTAATATCGTCCTTTCTACTATCCTACTTCCTACCATCCTACTTCCTACCATCCTACTATCCTACTTCCTTCTCTCCTACTTCCTACTATCTTATTTCCTACTATCCTATTTCCTACTATCCTACTTCCTACTATCCTATTTTTTACTATACTTCTTCCTACTATCCTACTTCCAACTATCCTACTTCCTACCAGGGACGTGCATTCCATAGAGACAAGTAGACACTCTCTACCCTAATAATTTTCTAACTAAACAAACTAAAATAAATCAATCATAAGTACCAACGTCGCAACTCTCCCGCGACCCCGCCCTTCCTGATACCCGGCCCTGGCGCGCGATGGTATAACACTTAACTTGTAACTACATATAGGTATATATATCGTCATTAGACAACACGAGCTTTCGGCTGAATTTACACACATTCAAAGCGCAGTGCCTGTGTAATTACATGCATTTTAGCGAAATGCTTACAATATAAATACACGCACACGAACAAATATTTAGACACTGTCCTCTGCATTCACAACAATCAATTTATATTATTGCAGCAGTATAAATCAACGGTATTCGTCGTATCATTCATCAATTAATATTACCAGTCGCATTTTATTGGTTTAAATCGACGTAGTACTTCCGAATTCAAAGTACGTTAATTTTTTTTTATATCCTTAATAATACATTTATAAACCTATTTTGCCGTATAATATAGACGAAAAAAGTGAATTGAGAAGTCAGGTGTTGCATTTATTCAAATTTGAATTTTAATGAAATTAAGTAAAATACAGAATTGATATGATACTTGATAGCGGCGTCTGTAGGCCCGAGACGGCGTGCGGTTTTAGTCGGTTCAAGCCCGACAAAACCGCCCCCGCTGACACGCGGGGGGGTATCCGAAGGGATTTCCGCACGATAAAAAAAAAAAAAAGATACGAGTTACTTTTGTTGTGAGATTTGTAGTTTTGTGTGCTTACAAAAAATAAAAAAAACAACAAAAATTCAATAACCTAAGAGGTGAAGAAACAGGTAGGTATTACAAATTTGTATTGTCATTCGTTTCGTAATGATCCGATTTAAATTTAATACAGTCATGTGTGAAAGTTTTACCGTGAGACACTCATTTCTACTGAATATTTTATTGCGCAAGCACTCTAACTATCGTTTGATGCTTAATAGACTTGCAGTTCTCAAAAGTCAATATAATTTTGTTAGCCCCCTTCTAAACAACCGAGTTAACAAAATTCTAAATGTCATCACTGATATGTAGAATATACTGCTTCCGGGCTTTTTGGACTGCTTTTGGCTCCAACTGCGCCTAAAAATACGCTAGTGACTCAAGACTTTACATCAGTCGTAGAGAATTCGCAGCCGAGGAGAGCTCCACCCACTCGTTGCTGCCTGGACCTGTACCACTGAAGATGTCGACTGCAGTGATCGACGAAACGTTTGGAACACAAGTTTCATATGGACCACGACCAAACAGCAACAACTCTACTTTATAATGGCTGAATACTCTTAACTACGAAGAGCTGGAAATTGTGGCTAAACCATATTTATATGAATAGATCTTACCCTCCTCCTCCAAATTTCTTCGCTACCTCGCAAGTCACACAATCTTATAGGCAATCTTACTCAAATTAAACATATAACATCACACACTTCATCGCCTACATACCTCAAGCATGTATATGCACACACTAACATAATGAAGAATTTTAAGTTTTTTGTTCAGAAAATTGTTGTTTTTTGTTCAAAAAGTTGTTTAGAAAATTTTATAGAAAACAATATGACTGTTATGTATATGGCCTTTTGTATCCGAGGTGATTTTCGCACGAGAAAAAAAACTAACACAAGTAGGTTAGTTACCTACTTAAATGTCCATAATTTCATTAAGGCAGCGAAAAAACATGATCTGTCCGTAAAAAGATTTGAGACTTCACTTAAAAATCATAATTTTGGGATAAACCGTGTGGAACCGCGTTTAAATTCTAACAAAAATAGATATCGTAAGTATCATAAGTCGATCGTAATCGCAACATTTGCAAACGGATAATACATATTGTTTGTCAGTTGTTTTGGTAAGTTTTTTAAACCTGCCTTATCATCTTTGTCCGGTTATATCCGAGGCTTTCACCTTTAGATTTGGCTTATGCGGCTTTTATAGGAGCGACTGCCATCTGACCTCCCAACCCCAAAAAAACATCATGAAAATCGGTGCAGTAGTTTTTGAGTTTATCGGGGACATAGTATACAGACACACGCGGCGAACGCCTTTGTTTTATAATATGTAGTGATTAAATGAAACAAATATTGTTATTCCCTCTCTCTCTCTCTCAGTCACTATCGCTTTTTGTACCAAACTTATATTGCTACCCTTTTTGAACTAGATTTATCATCAGGCTCCGTCATAAAATCGTAAGTAGGGGCTTCAGAGACAACCGATGTATACCATGGAGCCACGTTGCAGTTTCGCATTTTACGAGGGTAACTTATGGGTACGTCTTAGTAATATTATTATTATTATGATAGTGTACTCCACACAATTCTTCCTTACATACTAATTACATTTTGGAATTTGTTCATGATGCAAACATATTACAGGATACTTAAACTATAGCTGCTTTCAGTCTTCATGGTAGAATGACCTAGGGGCCAATTCCCGTAATAAAAAAAAAGATAAAAAGATGTTCAAAATTCAATCTCAATCTAGTCTTGATCTCATGTCGATCGATCACCCAAATGTCAAAAAAAATGTTCTCATAACTAAATTTTCAATATTTTCAACAAAATTTTGTTAGCAGAATACCTTTTCCTTGAAAAAAAGGGTTTTCTCGAAAAAAAAAAAGTATTTCCAAAAAAAAATTGTTACGAGAACCTTTTTTGGACATTTGAGATGTCGACATGAGATCGAAACTAGATTGAGACTGAATTTTGAATAACTTTTTATTAGGAGAATTGGCCCTCTGGTATGTTGATAATGAGCTAAGTTATTGTAACGACCAGGAAGTATAATATAATGTAGGTACCTACAGATTTATTGCTTGTACGATATTAAAATAGATATTGGTTTATATAAATTTGGATAAAATCGAGCACAATTTTTTTTTGTAAAAGAAAATTAGTACCTTTTTTTTTCGTGCGGAAATCCCCTCGGATACCCCCCCGCCGGCCAACATTGGCGGTTATGTCATGCTTGAATCGACTAAAACCTCACGCCGTCTCAGGTCTTAAGACGCCGGGGTGTAAGGTTGCCCATAGAGCATATCCCTCGCACCCCGACTGACCCTGGGCTATCTCCGGTTTCGAGATGGCCCCTTCGGGTTTGGAAACCACGGTGTCCCCGTCTTGCCCCGGTTTGGGGGAGGGGCGCTAGTCACCCCGCCGTCTCGGCTTGCCTCTGCTGGGGTGACAGGAGGCCTCACTTGCCACCCCAGGCCCGCGCTCATGGATGATGGAGGTCGTTAAGCGACCTCCGGCGCCTGAGTCGCCTGCGACGCGCGGCGAGCATGTTGCGGGCTCGGCGGGCCGGGAGAGTTCTAAATCTCTACCGGGCGCGCTCCGCCATCTCCTTCGCGAGCATTACATGCTCGCAGAAGGAGGTGGCGGCGCGGCGGCCCACACGCTCGCGCTCCGCATCATTGCCGCAATCATGCTGCCGAGCGAGAGGACTCCCACCCCGATGGCTGCCACGAGATCACGCCTCGACACCTCGGTGGTGACAATCGACAATCGCCTGGTGACTGTAACGGGTAAATAAATATAAAAAGCCTTTCAGAATGCCGTGAGGCGAAACCATCAGTCAGCTGTAATTTATGAGATATAATAGTGGAAAAGTACAAGTGATACATTTATTTCAATATGCGAAGATTATCACTTTTTCACAGATTGGAACCACAGCTTAAATCGCATGCAATTATGGACAATATCAAGCTTAAATCCTTTCATGATAAATATTCTAGACAATGCTACAATTATACAACGCGACTGTAAAAGCCATAAAATATAAATGATTATCGTCAACATTATCCGAATCGTCCATTACAATATTAAACAATGGATTATCAGGATTTACAAATGCTTTGCTGGCCTTAATACTCTCAAAATACTGGAGTTCAAGTACTCCTGAAACGGGTATATTTCCAATAGAACTTGAATTACTTCTTTCTGCTTACGGTAACATAATAAGAACTGGAGCGCAGTAGTTTAAATACTCTTAAAAACAGTCATATATTATCACTACAAAGTCCTCCACCGCGTTTGTTTATCTCTGTCTGTCTGTTCGAGATAAACTACTGCACCGATTTTCATACTATTTTCACCAATCGATAGAGTGGTTCTCGAGGAAGGTTTTAGTATATAATTTGTCAAGTTTTTATATACATTGGCTAAAATATAATAATATTTGTTGGCGGTGTCGAAAAAAAGCCATCTGAGAGCTTTCAACGAAAACGCTGCATAAAACCCTTTGAGATATAACAAAATGATGTATGGTGGAATTGTGTATCTTATATAGGTTGTGGTGGTGGAATACGGTCCCGTGGGTAGCGGGAACGGAATCAGAATTCCATTCGGGTGAAGCCGCGGGCAACAGATAGTAGGTTAATAATATTTTTTTCAGTTTGGTGAGGGTAGTGGGTGTAAAAAGCCCGAAGACCTTCCGAGCCAAACTCACTTGCGAACTGTAACTACTGCTGATTGACGGACAAGGTTTGTCGCAGTCTTACTTCTGAGTCACTGTGGCGTACATCTGTGGCGCAGCGGTAGAGCTTTCGACTGCTAGTTCAGAAGTCGCGGGTTCGATTCCCGCTCATTGCAAATATGTATATTTGCATTATTCTGGATGTTTCTTTATTCAATATGTATTTATTTATATCTATGATTATCCGCACTCTAGAACCCATATGACAAGGTCTGCTGAGTTTGGGTCTAGATGGCGTTGTGTAATGTGTCCTAGAATATTTATTTATTTACTCTCGTGAAAGTCAAACTAAATAAGCGCTTCGTTAATTTTCTCCGTCGCACCATCGCACGAAATTAAAATCTCTACCCGCACGTGTGTTTTCTGAAAGTATGCCTTGGGCGAAGCCGCGGGGTACGGCTAGTAAACAATCTTACAATAACTTAATTTCTCTAATTCTATTCTACTTCTAATCTTATAATTGTGCAATCATTACTATATTTTCTAATAAATTATGACAAAGAGCACCTTCATGAAGTTTTTATAATCCCTGTCGATTAACCAATAACTTATAGTGCCTAGAGCTCCAACTACATTAGCCAATGATAAATCTACACTCCTCGAAACATACGCGCATTTAGTACCGTGCAGCGATTTTATGTCCCGTTTACTGCTAGACTTTATTGGTGTACACGGAATCGAAAGAGTGTAATCGGGTATATATATACAGAAGAATGGGTACACAATATTTTTTCATTATATCTACTGGAGCAGCGGATCGTGTTTTTTTGGACGTAATATGGCATGAGGTTTTTATACGACTTCAGCAGTATATATGCGATCTGTCTGCTAGTAAATGATTACTAGGGTCTATTTGTTCCAGGGCGGCGAGAAGTCTCGTGCGGTGTTCCGCAGGGGTCGGTCCTAGGGCCACTCCTGTGGAACATCGGATACGACTGGGTGCTGCGCGGTACGTTGCTCGAGGGTGTCAGCATAGTGTGCTATGCTGACGACACCCTCGTTATGGCGCGGGGAGCAACGTACCGAAGCGCGGCACTGAAGGCCACGGCAGGGGTTGCTCAAGTCGTGGGTCGAATACGGCGGCTGGGACTCGAGGTGGCTCTCCACAAATCCGAGGCTATGTGTTTTCACGGGCCTCGGAGGGGGCCACCTGCAGGAACCAGCATAACCGTAGGGGGCGTAAGCATCGGCATCGAGCCCACGATGAAGTACCTTGGGCTCGTACTCGATAGCCGATGGGACCTCGGACCTCATCTCCGAAGTCTGGTCCCGAAACTGAGGGGGGCTGCGGCCGCGCTATCGCGTCTGATGCCCAACGTCAAGGGACCCAACGCCCCCACTAGGATACTGTACCTGGGGATCGTGCGAAGAATGGCCCTGTACGAGGCACCAGTATGGGCGGAGACTCTGGCGGCCCGCAAAGTGGCTGTATTAAACAGCCCGTTAAAAGCGATGGCCGTCAGAGTCATCAGGGGGTATCGCACGATCTCCGTCGAGGCGGCATGTCTCCTAGCCGGGACCCCTCCATGGGACCTGGAAGCGAGAGCCCTTGCGCTGCTGTACCAGTGGCGCAAGGAGGCGCTGGAGCGGGGCCATAGGCCGGAGCCCCGAGAAATCAGGGCTCAGCGGTCCCTGCTCCGCCAGGAACTCATGGAGACATGGAGGGTGCGACTTGAGCACCCAAGGTGGGGGAATCCACCATTGCGGCGGTGAGACCGATCATGAAGGAGTGGAAGGAGTGAAGAAATATATAATAAACTGCCAAAATCCATTAGACTAGAGCCAAATATAAATATATTTAAAAAAGAACTGTCAGTATTTTTGGTGAATAAGACGTATTACTCGATTGTGGATTTTATAAATGATAATAATATTGGTTGACATCTATATAATGTTGGTTGACATTTAATATTGATTAACATATTATATTGATTGACATATTATATTGATTGACATATTATATTGATTGACATATTATATTGATTGACATATTATATTGATTGACAAATACTATTTTATTCGAATTTCCTTATATTAATTGTTTAAATGTGAAAATTGATATGTATATTCCGACATTACTAGACTTGAAACTAATCGTTTAGTTGTTTTGTAGTTGATTGATTTTTATTTTATTTATACTTAATATTAATTGAATATTTCGACTTTGAAACATGATTGTGAAATATATTTAAATTTGATGCATGTTATTTTGTACACCACACGTGTGGTAGGACATAGCGCACATAACATAAATTATAAGACCTTTATAACTAAAACCTATGATCCACAAAATAAAAATATTATGATTATGATTATGGTTGGAGAGGGACCATGGGGACCTCTCCTACCGGATGTGCCAGATGGTTACCGGACACGGGTGTTTCGGTAAGTATCTGTGGCGCATCCACCGGGAGACAACGCCGCAGTGCCAGCACTGCGAGGATCCTGGCGAAGACACGGCGCTCCACACGTTGGTGGAGTGCCCTGCGTGGGCGAGTCAACGCCGGGATCTCGTTGCGGTCCTGGGCGTGGACGTTCTCTCGTTGGAGACCATGGTGAGGGCCGTGGTCTCCGACGGGAGCAAGTGGCACGCCACCGCCTCTTTCTGCGAGCAGGTAATGCGCGCGAAAGAGACGGCGGAGAGGGAGCGGGAGAGAACCCTGCCCCCCGAGTTTCGCAGTCTGCGGCGAGGACGCCGCAGACTCATCTACGCCCGGGACTACCGACCTCCATGATCGGGGCCTGAGGACGGCAGTTGGCCGACTCGCCGTCCTTACAGAAGCAGGCCGTGGCGGAGGCGTGTCGTGTGTGCCCTACACACGCCTGCCAACTCACCGAAGCGGGATAAAACCCGACCCCACCAGGCGAGGCCGCGGTGGCGGCCAAAGTCCGCCGGCAACCCTGGGGTTATCCTTTCGAGGGCTTACCCGGGGTGCCCGGCAACGGACACTTGGGGAGGACACCGTGCGGTTTTAGTCGAGACACGGCATAACCACCCCCGCAGGCCGGCGGGGGGGTATCCGAAGGGATTTCCGCACGTTAAAAAAAAAAAAAAAAAAAGGGTCTATTTGTACTTGCAACACGTAAGTCACTTCGGTGTTGTCACTTTCAGAGGATTACTTTGAACGTTGAGAAGATAAAAGTGAGTTTTTTTTTTTAAGAATAATAGTAACCGAAATTAGTAATATTTAGAGGTCCCAGGTTCGAATCCTGGCCATCAGACTACTGACGTAAACACACTCCTAACACAAGGTTAGGAGTGTGTTCACGTCAGTAGTCTGATGGCCAGGATTCGAACCTGGGACCTCTCAATTATAGACGACGCTTAGAAAATGAGACAAAGGAAGTTATGTAAGTCCGCCGGCAACCCTGGGGTTATCCTTTCGAGGGCTTACCCGGGGTGCCCGGCAACGGACAATTGGGGAGGACACCGTGCGGTTTTAGTCGAGACACGACATAACCACCCCCGCTGGCCGCCGGGGGGGTATCCGAAGGGATTTCCGCACGTTAAAAAAAAAAAAGGCCGCTCTATCTCTTCTCATAGTAAAATGTTTAGTTCTTGCCTATTTCAATCAATTTGATGAACGTATGCAGTTTTAGTTTTGAGGTTTAGTTCTGACCGGTCTGAGCTACATTCCTTACGTGGTAAATTTGACTTCAAAATAAATCGGTAATGTTCGGTCTGTTATGTCTGTGAATAAACCATGTTATTTTTTTTATTTATGACACCTACTACGCAATAAGATTATGTTTTTAGAATACTAGTTACTTACCGAAATGTACTAGTATTGGGTGCCATTCCATCTCGCAAACTTTGGAAGTAAAAAAAAAGTAATTTGCCATATTCATTCTATTGTGTGCATGAAATGGTTCATCCTACTAATATTATAAACGCGAAAGTTTGTGAGTAAGAATTATGCTGGTAATGCAGTGCTTATAATACACTCAGTATTACAAGCAATCAAAGATTATCAAGTATAGATATTTTGAATACTATCAAGATACTCGTAGCAAATAAGCACGCACAGAATAGTGTAGAAACCTCCAGGCATATGACATAGCAGTTATGTAGGATGTGAACCGACTTAAACCACACGGTGTCTTGCCAGATGACTGTTGAGTACTACACACAGGCGGAGTGAAGTACCAATCCAATCCCATAAGGTCCTGACTTTGTGCCCAATTTACTTTCAGTGGAAAATACCCCCTCCCCTCTTTACAAGTGCCCTTATCAGATTAAATAAGATTGATACTTAATTCAATATAATTTTAAAATTGTCCAAGATATTGGCTGAATTTGTTAAATCGCGATCAATAAATGTAAAAATACATTAAACGTGCGGAAATCCTCTCGGGTACCCGCCCCCCCACCGGCCAAGCGGGGGCGGTTATGTCGGACTTGAACCGACTAAAACCGCACGCGGTCACGCGGCCAGGATTCGAACCCGGGACCTCTCGATCGTAGGGTCGACTCCTTAACCACTTGCTAACGACGCTTCAATAAAAAATACTATAAAAGTATCAACATTTATAGTTGAACTAGTTTTCACCTGTGTGGAATTTTGTTCCCGTTCCCGCTTCCCATGGGAACCTATTCAAGGGATTAAAGGGGCCTACGTGTTATTGCCGTGTTATTAAATAAGATTGATACTTAATTCAATATAATTTTAAAATTGTCCAAGATATTGGCTGAATTTGTTAAATCGCGATCAATAAATGTAAAAATACATTAAACGTGCGGAAATCCTCTCGGGTACCCGCCCCCCCACCGGCCAAGCGGGGGCGGTTATGTCGGACTTGAACCGACTAAAACCGCACGCGGTCACGCGGCCAGGATTCGAACCCGGGACCTCTCGATCGTAGGGTCGACTCCTTAACCACTTGCTAACGACGCTTCAATAAAAAATACTATAAAAGTATCAACATTTATAGTTGAACTAGTTTTCACCTGTGTGGAATTTTGTTCCCGTTCCCGCTTCCCATGGGAACCTATTCAAGGGATTAAAGGGGCCTACGTGTTATTGCCGACTATAATCTATCTCAGTAACAAATTTCACCATGATCGGCGCCTGAAGACGGCAATTGGTTGACTCACCGTCCTTACAGAAGCAGGCCGTGGCGGAGGCGTGTCGTGTGTGTCCTGCACACGCCTGCCAACTCACCGACGCGAGATAAAACTCGACCCCACCAGGCGAGGCCACGGTGGCGGCCAAGGTCCGCCGGTAACCCTGGGGTTATCCTTTCGAGGGCTTACCCGGGGTGCCCGGCAATGGACACTTGGGAAGGATACCGTGTGGTTTTAGTCGGTCCGATTCCGACACGGCACAGATGGGGGTGATGGGTTTCCACACGTTAAAAAGCAGCACGTCAGCCGTTTTTTGCGTGAAAGAGTAAGAAATATCTATAGGATGCGTTTATAATAATAGGTTTTAACCTATGAAATTGCCGAATTTTGTTTACAAATTCATGAGTTCGTTATTCCTGTAATTTAATAGCTATTTCCATTATTTATATTTTGTTTTAAAGTTGATTTCAAGATTTTACAACTCTGTATTAAATTTTGTTTTTATTGGCCGCTTGATAAAATAATTCGATCTTCAAAAACAGTACTTCCTTAATGCTATCCATTTGGATGAAACATTTCGTATTACTTAACAGCTGTCACTTTTCAAAATGTAATAAAAGTTGCTGTTTGTTAGCTTAATGTTGTCTCATTCATACACAAAAAAAATCATAAAATTTGGATTTGACATTCCTAAAAAAAATGCAAAAATGTTAGTACTGAAAATTGGGTTTCCTCCAATTTCTTCAAGAAAAACGGCAATTTCATATGTAATGACCTAATATCAACAGGATGAAACCATTTCATGCATACAATAGAATGAATATGGCATATTACTTTTTTTATACTTGCAAAGTTTGCGAGATGGAATGCCACCCAATACTAGCACATTTCGGTAAGTAACTTGTATTCTAAAACAATAATGTGTAATAGTAGGTTTCATAAATAACAAAAATACACGGTTTATTCACAGACGTAACAGACCGAACATTTCCGATTTATTATGAAGCCATTACCACGTTAGTCATTTTATTAATTTCAGGCTGGTACGAACAACTGCATAACTGCATACGTTCATAAAATTAATTGAAAAAGGCCAGAATTATGTAAACATTTTATTATTCAAAATATTAGGCAGGTCAGTGGAATTACAATAGAAACGAGTAGAATTGTTAAGTTATTAATTTATTTAATTTCAAACAATATTAAAAAAAATCGTTATATTTCTTACGACGAGTGACAACTGGCTGGAAAATTGACTTCAACGCCATATCTATGCTTGTGTGACTGTCCATGTACAGGGTAAAGAAAAGGATAGTGCATATTACCAAGTGGCTAGAAAGAAAGATATCGTACGTAATAGACAAAATTTAAATTTTGTATTCCGTCTGGTATCATATAATATCTGTGGGTTTGTTGGCTATGCAAACCTTAAACAAAATTAATACGAAAAAAAAAAACTCACAACTAAATCAATTTGAAGTTCGAACGTCTAAAAATCCTCATCCTCCTCATTGCGAAAAAGTACCTCGTAAGATTCCAAATCGAATAACTACAGCATCCCTGTATGGGAATATATCCCCATCATCGTCGTTAATAAAATAAAAGGGATTTTAGGGTAAAGGACCCTTCGAGATTCTTTTATAAGGGCAGATTAGCGCGCGTGAATTGTTGACGTCTTCCGTGGAAATAGCTTTCATTTCATGGGGATTTTTTTTGCACAGTACTATTTTCTATGGGGTAGGGAATTTCCAATTTGTCTGACAAATGCAGTTTGCGATATTTAATTGACTTCGTTTAGACATTTTGTAGTGCCACGTCGAGCACACGCTCGTTAATAGAAATGCACTTGACTAATAGATTGGTAAATTCTCCGGTGCTTTTGTACAAGAGTAGTTTTTTTACCCGACAGCGCCAGTGAGGGTAATGTGGTTTTCTTTGTTCACCTCTATAGGCCTAACGGCTGCAGGGATTCCGATAGATGAGGCCTCAAACGAAAGGTTTTCATTTGAGTGTTATAGGGTACATAAAATGTGAACACAAAAACTATACGAACGTGTTTGGCGCTAAAATGTATGTTTGCAAAAAATATTTTCACTCAAACCTTTCGAGTAGGGTACTTATAAAAATGAAAGTAATAATAAAAACCGGCCAAGTGCGAATCGCACTCGCCCATGAAGGGTTCCGTATCAGCAAGTACAATCTTTATATGATTGAATGAAAGGTAAATTGCGGGGAACGATTTATGACGTATTAAAAAACTCTACTTCTCGTTACTACTACTCTCGTTCAAACCAATTTTCGGTGGAAGTTAACATGTGGTAATAATGTGTGGAAGTTTAAAAAAATACATGATGTACATTGCGTACGTCATATATTATTTTTAAAGTTTTATCATTGTCTTATTTTAGAAGTTACACGTACCCGTAACTTGCACTGGCATGCATTTTACCACTTTGGAAGTGTCTCTCACGCAAACTATTCAGTTTAGAAAAAAAATATGTTAAAAACCTCAATATAATTTTTAAACACCTATCCATAGATGCAAACGTATGGAACTGATGAAAAAAAAATTTTTGAGTTTCAGTTCTAAGTATGGGGAAACCCCCAAAATGTATTGGTTTTTAGGTAGATTTCGATGAAATCGATCTACCTATTGGTTTCTTGACTACTGTCGAATTTTAAAAAAAAATCTTCATATAAGGTCTAGTTATGACTCCCTGAGTCCGAAATTACCACTGGTCAAAAACTTTATATATATATATATGTATGTATGGTTCCACTTCCCAAAATTTGCGGCACTCTCACGGTCGCATTTTTGCCCCGATCGCTTTCAAACTGCGGTCAAAAATTGCTTGGGTGTAAACTTAGTTTAATTTCGTGAACGGGTGGAATCCGGCCTAAGGGGACGGTAGGGCCACACTTTTTGTGAAATCAGTTTTTCCTCAAAATTTCACGTTCCATGAAAGATATTCGAACCGTTCTAATTTTATCCCATAGTATACATGAATACCAACAACTTTTAATTATAAACCTATAAGATTAAAACTATAACTAAAAGTGGAGGGTGGAAAAACCAAAATTTTTCGGGAAAAAAATCATAACTTCTAACCGGTGAACATTCTTGATGTCGGAAACATTTTTAATCGATAGGCCATTTTTAAGTCTAAAATAAATGTCTGAAAAGTTTTTTTACTAAAAGTTACCGTTTTCGAGAAAAAAAAATTCAACTGGTTAAAGTAAGTAGTTCTCTATATAAAATAATATTAATTGCTTCACGAAATCTACCTGTGCGTTCCCCCTGCGGAAACGGATTTTTTTTCTATTTTTGTGCGAAAATCTTTATGCGGTTCACAGAATACATTAACTTACCAAGTTTCAATAGCATAGTTTTTAGAGTTTCGGAAAAAAGTGGCTGTGACATACGGACAGACGGACAGACAGACATGACGAATCTATAAGGGTTCCGTTTTTAGCCATTTGGCTACAGAAACCTAAAAAGTTAAGAAGGAGATAAAAAAGTGTCATAACTAAAAGATATGAAATAAACTGAATGGTTTTTGATTTTTTAATCATTTATTTTATTTTTATATCACTGATTGCGAACAAGGGTATATGACAATTATATAACCATTTAAGTGCAGGAAAGGGTATAATGGTATTTCAAGTTCGATGTGGATTCAGGGGAAGTACTTCCAACATCTCCTATGCAAATAATATCTAATTTCGAATATCTTAAATACAAATTATTAAAAAAAAAAACTAAACTGAATTTGAATAATTATAATTGATGACCAATTTATTGACGACTACGTAATTTAATTCTTATTCCTATATCTAATTAAGCAAAAAAATGACATTTTTTTACACATTTAATGGTATCAATATAAATGATTTAAGTTCAATTCTGATTTGTCAATAAAAAAAAAATGAATAAATAAATAAATAAATATTCTACGACATTCTACACAGGGCTTTCTAGACCCAAAGTAAGCATAGTTTAACTAGCTTGTGTTATGGGTTCTAGAATGCGGATAAACATACTTATATACTTTTCTTGTAAATTCATACATATTATACATAGAAACACCCAGACCAATGCAAATAGACATAGGTATTCATGCATACAAATATTTGCACTGAGCGGGAATCGAACCCGCGCCACTTGTCGTAGCAGTCGAATGCACTACCGCTACGCCACAGAGGCGGTCAAAATGGTTTAATATAATATATTGTTTAATGTTAATGTTTGCATGCCATAAAATGAAATGGTAAATGTGCTGAACGAAAATAATATGACATCATGTACTACAACATATCCGCATATAAAGAATTTGAAATTTATGGAATTTTAATTTGAATCAGTACCTTTTTTTTTTTTTTTTTTTTTTTACCTAAGTAAAGTATTGGTATGACACATAATGAGGAACGTGACTTTTCAGACTAGCAACACTAGCGGCGTTACTATGGTTACCGATCCTGTAAAAACGACTTCTGGCATACCATGATAAGGTGCGAATAGACTATGCTGCCGGTAGTTTAGACGACATACAATTAAAAATAAGAAAATATGCCATTCAAAATAAGTTTGTACCATCAAAATGATTTTAAATGGCATATTTTCGTGTACTTGTGACCATCGTTTGCGTATTGGCCCCAACAAGATCTTCAGGGCTCAATCCAATCTCACCTACAACTCGACACACCTGCTCATTGACGGACGAGAATCTGGTGTAGAGTATTCTCCCAGGATAGGGGGGGGGGTTAGATGGCAGTCGCTCCCGTAAAAGCCATGATAAACCATATTATGAAAAGGAGAAGTAGGACAGTGAAATCTGGACTCCAAGGCAGCCTTGGATACTGGGATTGGCTCTCCGATGATGATGATTTGTAAACGCCACCAGTACCACTATTGCAGTATATAAATTTAGTGTGTTACCGAAAAAGGCACGACTGGCGGTTCATAACGGCGTGCTGGTCTCCATACGGCCTCTGTGGCGTAGCGGTAGTGTAATCGACTGCTACGACAGGGGGCGCGGGTTCCATTCCCGCTCAGCGCAAATATTCGTATGCATGAATATGTCTATTTGCATTTGTCTGGGGTTTTTTTATGTATAATATGTATTTATTTACAAAAAAAAAGTATATAAGTATGTTTATCCGCATTCTGGAACCCATAACACAAGCTAGTTAAACTATTCTTAGAGCGCTGTGTAGAATGTCGTAGAATATTTATATGTTTATTATATTAATGTATGGAAGTGGAAGTTGGATATGGTAGAAAAATCATATAAGTAGAATGAATGCAGTGAGGTGCGGTCACTGCGCAGTATGTGTGGTGTAAAGTTAGCTGATAGGAAGAGGAATACCGATATACGAGAATGGTGCGGCCTGAAAAAGAATGTTGTAACGAGACTTGAAATGAATGAGAACTGAACGAATGACACACGAAGTATGTAAGGCAGATTTAAGTGGACAGACAAGCCGGGGTTGACCTCGCAGAATAAACACTGATCAAATTATTGAGGTATTGAAAAATGGGCATGGCAAAAACACTCGAAACCGGTGGGCTTGTATCAAAGGTTTAATGACAGTAGAGGAAGCCCGTGAAGGATGTAATTATAAGAAGCAGATGTCGGGCTGTTGTCTCTGCCTACCCCAAAGAGAAAAAGGTGTGAGTATTTGTATGGATGTGTTTAGTGTATGAAATGTAAAATTTCAATAATAATGTGATTCGATAATTTGATTGGTGTCTATAACTTTTATACAGCTCTTTAATCGTTAGTAAAAAGTATGTGTAACTGCCTCAATGGAATGATAGTACCGAGTTTTAGTGTGTAGCACGTGGCTCCGAGTTCAATTGCCAGTGAAGTGCCGTCTGTTATAAATTTTTTGAAGAATAATAATATTAAAACCTTATTGACATAAAAAATATAAATAATAGGTCTTTACCTATGAAATTGCCGAAATTGTCTTACAAATTCATGAGTTCGTTATTCCTGTAATTTAATAGCTGTTTCCATTATTATTATTTTGTTTGAAAGTTGATTTCAAGATTTTACAACTCTGTATAAAATTTTGTTCTTATTGGCCGCTTGATAAATTAATTCGATCTTCAAAAACAGTACTTCCTAAATGCTATCCATTTTGATGATAAATTTCATATTACTTAACAGCTGCCAGTTTTTAAAAATGTCATAAAAGTTGCTGTTTGTTAGCTTAATGTTGTCTCATTAATACACAAAATAAATCATAAAATTTGGATTTGTCATTCCTAAAAAAAAACAAAAATGTTAGTACTGAAAATTGGGTTTCCTTCAATTTCTTCAAGAAAAACGGCAATTTCATATGTAACGACCTAATAGTTAATATTAAATAGATCTAGATCAAATATCTAACGCAGTATGTAGAGAAACGGTATGATAATACTGCTGTTTAGAAATATTACTGAGTATTAATTATTAGGAAGTATCGTAAACATGTTAACGGTTTCTGATAAACCCCGTCTCTTAAACTAGGATATATCCTGTATCTTAAGAGACAATCTTCTCTTGAAATGTGGCTTGTTAACGGCATGAATCTCTATTATATCAGACGAAAAACGGTTGGCGAAAATTGAATGCTGATACGTCTATGCCTACTCTAGCGTGATATAAAGTATACGAGTATGAGTAACAACAGATCTATATACTTGCTCATAGCGATATATTTTTTCTTATTATAAATTGTAGGTGCCATGCAGAACACACTTTTCTGATACATAGTTGTTTTACAAGCTGCCACATGTAATGTTCCTAATCTGCGGCTACTAGTCACTTGTGAAAATTTCGACCAATTACGTTTTACAAACATACACATTTCAAAAATGTACATATAAAATATTGTAATACTAAAATAATACATTGTTTGTTTAGTTTAATAATTCCTTATTTTATTAACATTATTAAGCGTAGCGTCTTTGGTTTCAAAGTTGCATTTCAAACAAATGATACTCCTTCGAGACCGTTTGACCGATCTCGACCAAATTTGCCACGGTGATCAAGTAGACATTACTGAGTGTCGTAAGGGGTCGAATATCCAGATCGGTCTTACCATCGAGAAATAATCACTGAAAAACCAAATCAATGGAAAAAGTCGACCGGTCACGTTGACCTATTGTTGGATAGGCAAATCTCGCTACGCTTAAGTTTGGGTTGATTGCGAAGCTGGTAATCGTCCTAGTCATATTTAGGAAAAACACTTTTAAGACTAAAAGTATTAAGATCTGAATATTTAGTTACGGAATTAAAAAAGAATCACAGTTTTTTCTATATTTCACATGATATTGAAAGTTGTAATATACTCGTAAATGTATTGTTAAAAAACCGGTCAAGTGCGAGTCGGATTCGCAGCCGCAACGTTCTGTCGTCGGACAACATAGAACTCTATGTACCATTTAAGTACTTTTGTAAAAGAATCAAAACAAATATTTTATTTATTGTTGTTAGAGTGCTAATAGTGTAATAAACACTGTCAAAATGTCAGCTGTCTAATTATTGCAGTTTATGAGATACTCAGTAGCTTCGATCCTTAGTTACATCTCCTCAAGCCGAAACTTTATTAACTGTGCTGAGTTATTGGTGGCATCATCGTAATCGCCACAAAAGAAAAATGAAAAAAAGATATTCAGTATACTGACAGACGGAGGTACATCAGAGTCTAAGCAATAGGTTTTTTGGTTTGATCGAGTTCAGAACCCTAAAAATGAATAGGTATTCGATAAATTGCAGCCGGATCATTTATTCATTGAATAAAAATACCAATATTAAGCACTGTTTAATCTTCAGCACCTTAAATTTTACTAAACATTAAAAAAAACATTATTTGAGATGAATTAACTTAATAGTTATCTCTTTTGGTCTGGCCAATAAATAAGTGTAATTTTGACACAAAAGTATTAAGTTACTTCAAAATAATTTTCGACACTTAATCATGATGTATTTTTGCGTTTTTCATGGTGGTCGAAAGATTTTTGAATTTGAATTGATTGAAAATATAAATAAATGTGCCAAAAAAGGAAGTGAATATTCGTCAGCGACTTCCAAAATTTTATACAGTAATTATTATCTAATAATGTGTGCATTGACTTCTATATAACTTTCTTAGTTAATATATTGGTCATACCAACTCAAATTGGGGTAATTTGTAAACGTACAATTTGATTAATCAATAAACTTACTATTGATGTTATCGTTACATCCCCGAACTATTTTGACTTCCACAATAATAGTATTTTTTTCTCAGGAAATTATATTTTGTTGTGCGTGACTGATACAATCTAAATCACTAATATAATTTGTTACATTGGACGACACAGTTTCAATACTTAGATACTTTCTTGGTTTTATTGTCGTCTACAGCGAACTGATATTACTACGTATTTCAGTTATGAAAATATTCGGCTTAAGATACTTCTAAACAGTTACCATTCTACATTTCATACTGTGTATGAGATATTAAAACTACTATACACTATAAGTACATAATCTGTATGTAAAATGTACCGACTATTTTATCGTCCATTTTCAGAATAATTTATATAATCCTCCCATTGGTTAATCTCTATTTCACAAAATAAATTCTGGTAGTTTACATCTTATGATATTGAAGACTAAAATGTCTTCAAAAATAATTCAACATCCGTAAACTTTTTTTTTCAATCATACAATTTTTTTTTTCAAAGCAATTATTATACAATTGTTACTTTGGTCTAGTTATTAATACGTATTCTTCAACGATAACATTAAGTATCGCAAATTATAGTTGATTAATAAATTACTTGATGTGGTAAAATTATTTTTATGTCGCTCCTTCTTGCTTAATTACTCACCTAATAACATACTATGCACGACAAACAACCTACAAAATGTTAAAACATAATATAGAGTATGTGTAGAGTGAAGAAATTTATGACGAACGTAATTAATAACACTTATTAACGCGTGTCGTATGAATCATTTGCTTATAATCGCGGGTTTTGTCATTTTAAATTAATAATTATTGTCACTGTAAAGTTAAGAAAATGAAAACTTAGAAACAAAATTGTGTAATTTACCGGTAAATTCAAAACTTTGATAGAAACTTTTCTCTGAAATTAATCACTTAAAGTATATCTTACCTTAATAAACTTCATCCAAATTATTCATACAGTAATCACACACACAATTTATTAAAACCAAAATTTATAATACGCAAACTCGCGAGCGTGTTTCCACGAAATTCCCGACGCGACTACCCCGCAACGGGTCTTTTGCAGAACTGCCGGCTGTAGGTGGGACGCGAAACATGCAACATTTTACCCCCATGTATCGACGATCTCTTCTTTCAGTGGCGCCATCTGGTGGTCGAAAACTTATGCATTAACAAGCTAAAAGTTGGAAAAGTTTGGATATTAAACCGGTAATGTGACTATAATTGTTTTAATGGTATAATTGTAAAATATTTGCTGTCGGAAATCATTATTACATAGATAGGTACTTGTAGTTTTGTATTGCAGTAATTATGTTTTTCTTTTTTCGGTAAATTAATAAACGTAGGCTAAGGAAAAATGTTTCAAAAAGTGAGTAATTTTATTACACGTATGAAGTACAACCATTCCAGGTTGCCTGAAAGAGATCGCGTTTAGCGATAAGGCTGCCCATTGTATTTACCTGAAATAACTGTAATTCATGCTACATTGTGTTTAAAACGAATTTTGAAATACAATAAAGAGTCATCTCATATATAACATTTTATTTATTTGTGAACTGGCTATTCCCGCGACTTCGCCTTCGTGGACTTAGATCTGGATTTCATTGGTGTGAAATTGGTCTGATGGGAAAGTTTGTGAACATGTTTGGATGTTTGTTACTCAATCATGCTCTAATAGCTGTAAGGATCTGGCTGAAATTTGCTACAAGGATTAATATTTCCAACGGGAACGCTACCTAAGTGGACCATTTCACCCATTTTCCCTGGTCCTCACTTTTGGGGAAGGTGTGGGATATCCCACAATCACGGCATTCCATCGAACTTACCTGTTTCCTTACAAAATCGTACAATCTGTTCCACCTTCATATAAGTGAGCATATGGGGCATTCGGTGGAGGTGCCTATTCAGTCGGCAGTGACCTGTTAACACTTCTATGACGAGCCACATGCTTCCTCTGGAGAGTTTCATCAGTTGGCTCGTCCTACTTATGTATATGCCTTAAATCAAGATCTTCGACTTCGGCACAGGAATAGATGTTCATGGAATAACACATAGGCTCCTTTTTCTCTTTGGAATAAGTTCCCATGGGTAGCAGGAAAATGACCAGAATTTCACGCGGGCGAAGCTGCGTACAACCGCTACTCTCCTATAATGGAGGCTATCGCAATCTGAAACCTTTTTTACTTCGTTGTCCGCGTGCTAACGAAGGTGTATTTGCTTTCCTTGTTAATTTGCTTTTATTTATGATTTACCGAATACTAAGAGCGGATTTTACCAAAAATAGAAACCCAGATCAATTATTAAAAACATAATTACATACATACATAACTTCTTCATGCCTGTATTCCCGAAGGGGTAGGCAGAGGCATTTACGGACTGAATTTAGACAGTACAATACTTCGACATGTAGCGAACTTCGAAATCACAGATTGACAAGTCATTGCTTCTACAGACAATAAAATTATTAGACAACACACACCTTCGAATTACCACTACTTCGACAGACGATTATTCGACAGACAATACTTAGACAAGATACATCTTCGAATGACCACTACTTCGACAGATTTTTTTTTGTAGTCTTTCGTTGAAGTAAAGTGGGTTAGGTTAGGTTAGAACTGTGACCCCAAAAGCGTGTGAAACGAGCGTGCGGCGGCAGCGGCCGGCGGAGCGCCGGAATTGATGTTTCAATTGATTGGGTACATATTTAATTAGGTAGGGCACATTTCCAATATGGGCGGAGGCCCTGAGGACCAGAACTGTGCAGATGCTGCGCGCTCCGCAGCCAGTTCTGGCCATCAGGGTCATCCGAGGGTACCGCACGATCTCCTTCGAGGCGGCGAGTCTCCTTGCCGGAACTCCGCCATGGGACCTGGAAGCGAGAGCCCTTTCGCAACTGTACCAGTGGCGAAAGGAGGCGCGGGAGCAGGGATGGAACCCCGAGCCTCGAGAAATCGAGGCCGTGCAGTCCCAGCTCCGCCAGGCCATCGTGGTGGAGTGGAAGGAACGACTTGGGCGACCAAGCGCAGGGCACGCCGCAATAGCGGCGGTAAGGCCCATCATGGAGGATTGGCTGGAGAGGCGACACGGAAGCCTCTCCTACCGACTGACGCAGGTGATCTCCGGGAAGGGGTGCTTCGGGGACCACCTGCATCGGATCAGGAAGGAGCCAACGCCTGAGTGTCATCACTGCGACGCGAGCGAGGACTCAGGGCTGCACACGCTGGCGGACTGCCCGGCGTGGGAGGTGCCGAGGCGTGACCTCGTGGCAGCCATCGGGGTGGGAGTCCTCTCGCTCGGCAGTATGATTGCGGCAATGGTGCGGAGCGCGAGCGCGTGGGCCGCCGCCGCCTCCTTCTGCGAGCATGTAATGCTCGCGAAGGAGGTGGCGGAGCGCGCCCGGGAGAGACTTAGAACTCTCCCGGTCCGCCGAGCCCGCAACTTGCTTGCCGCGCGTCGCAGGCAACTCAGGCGCCGGAGGTCGCTTAACGACCTCCGTCCTCCATGAGCGCAGGCCTGGGGGTGGCGGGTGAGGCCACCTGTCACCCCAGCAGAAGCAGGCCGGGACGGTGGGGCGACTAGCGCCCCTCCCCCAAACCGGGGCAAGACGGGGACACCGTGGTTCCCAAACCCGAGGGGGCCATCTCGAAACCGGAGATGGCCCAGGGTCAGTCGGGGTGCGAGGGATATGCTCTATGGGCAACCTTACACCCCGGCGTCTGTAGACCCGAGACGGCGTGCGGTTTTAGTCGGTTCAAGCCCGACATAACCGCCCCCGCTGGCACGCGGGGGGGTATCCGAAGGGATTTCCGCACGATAAAAAAAAAAAAAAAAAAAGGTAGGGCACATTTCAGATTTCATTTATTATTTTGGGAGAATGTTAAAAAAATCTGTCAAAGTAGTGGTCATTCCATCGTGGCAGTTTGATTGCAATTGGTTAAGAAGAACCGGAGACCACCGGATGACCAAAAATACATGTGAGCCGTAACCCACCAAAGTCAATCACAAAGCCTGCTGCTAGAATCGTTCCTTAGCGTCAAAGGATCATCACACTCTATTCCCCCCCCCCCATATAGACATTTCATACCTGAAATTTAGATACTCATATGTATAATTTCATACAAGGCAAAATTTACAATTTCTCAAATAGAACAGCAGTGCACTAATTTACCAAGAAATTCACCAGTTTCACATAAGAGGAACGTGTTCTTCTCACGGCTGATGAGTTGCAACGATACAAATTAAATTTCGGTAGCACGTAAGGATAAGTTCGGAACTGCGCTTCGCAATGAATTGTGTTGAACCTTCGTGAGTTACGAGTTAGGTAGTTGTAAAAATTGCTAAGACTTGGTTTTTTATAAGATTAGTTTTTTTTGATACTAATGAGGTTACAAATAATTTGTTAAGTGGTTTTGTAGGTCTATTAGCGCAACAACCTTTTTATTTTTTATTTTTTTCGTGCGGAAAGACCCCCGAATACACCCCCGCCGGCCAGCGGGGGTGTTAATGTCGGATTCGAACCGATTAAAACTGCATGCCATCTCGGGTCTTCAGGTGCCGGGGTGTAAGGTGGCCCAGGTTGACCCAGGCCCATCTCAGCTATTTCGAGATGGCCCTCTCGGGATTGGGAACCACGTTGCCCTAGTCTTGTTATTGGAAAGAGCGGGGGCGCGCAGCACGCCGCTGACCCCCAGGCCTGCGCTCAAGGAGGCCTCGCGGGCTCTGCGGATCGGGAGAGATATGTCTCTCCCGGACCCGTTCCGTCACCTCCTTCTCGAGCATTACTTGTTCGCTATTAGCGCAACACCCAAGAATGAAAAGGGAAAATAGAAGAGTGATAAACAAAAACCGAATAGGAAGAAAAGCCTCTGGCAATCTCGAAACAGCTGTTAATACTTAGCATAACATAACATAACATAAACAGATTATCTCAGTGAAAGGTACCAAAGAGTGAGAGTCGGTGACACTGTTAGTGCTGATCTACCTATTACTTTTGGAGTACCGCAAGGCAGTGTCCTCGGCCCAACACTCTTTCTTATATACATAAACGATTTATGTAATCTAGAACTAAAGAATGGTAAAATCATAACTTTCGCTGACGACACTGCATTGATATTTAGTGGAGATAATTGGAGTGATGCTTTTTCTTTTGCACAGGTGGGCTTCAATGCCGTTTCATTATGGCTCAGGAATAATGGATTAACGCTCAATGTTGACAAGACTAGATACATGCCATTCGCTATAAAAAGCTCTCCGACAAACCTACCAAATAATAGCGTCATTGTGGCCCATAGCTGTTTAGAAAATCACTCTTGTGCTTGCAACCAGTTAAAAAGTGTCACCAACATTAAGTATCTCGGCATTATATTAGACGATACTTTAACATTCAACTACCACATTGATCTTCTTTCAACCAGAATTCGAAAACTCATGTTCATTTTTAAAAACTTGCGCCACATAGCGGATAAGAAGATCCTTAAAATGGTCTATATATCCTTATGCCAACCGATTTTATCATACTGCATTTCAGTATGGGGTTGCGCCTGTAAAACTAGTTTGATAAAAGTCGAAAGAGCTCAACGGGCAGTGCTTAAGGTCAGTCACTTTTTGCCTTACATTTATCCTACTACCGAACTTTACCAACTTTCGGATGTCCTTACAGTTCGACAATTATATATTTTAAATATTATTCTGAAGCAACATTCTCTCCTTCCATACGACTCTTCTACCACCAGGAAACGTCTGAAGCATAAGGTTTGCCCTCCAACTGACTATCGCTCGCGTACAGCATTCGCAAACAAACTTTTCGGATTTCGCGGACGGTACCTTTATAACAAAATAAATCAGAAACTACACATTTACTCTCTCACTAAATATCAATGTAAAAAAACTGTCTCAAATTGGTTGAAGTCTCTCAGTTATGAAGAAACTGAAAATTTAATAACTATTCCAACGTAATTCATCACCAATAAATAATAAATCTGTCACACAGTTTACCATGAAGTTCAGATTATACCATAGGAACGTTTGCAAACGAGACATATACATATACACAAACACGCACATACACACACAGAGACACACACACGCACATACACACACACACACACACACACACACACACACATATTACTAACTTGGTCATCTCACAAAATTATTATTACACCTATGTCTATCTACTTTATATAGTTTATCCTAGTACACTTACCGTAACGCCTTTTCATCTAGAGTTAGGAGAGGCTGGTCATCTGTCATACAGGTTCCCACCTAGTACGGATACCAGTTCTCTCACACAGATCTCACCTTTTAGGTGATGTAAAACTAGTTCTGAAGCTATTTATTGTTATTGTTATGCTTTACTGTGTGAGAGAAGAAATAAACATTATTATTATTATTATTAAACTCACGCCTAAATCCCCGAAGGGGTAGGCAGAGGTGCTAGCACGCACATTTCGCCAGTTTATGTTTAGGTCCCAATGTAATAGGTGGCGAGCCTATTGGCATTAACCGGGCACTTATAAACCTGCGATAAATACACACATAACTTCGAAAAGCATCGAAAAGTCATTGGTGTGTGCCATGGTAAAACCTAGGATCGAACCCGAGACATCGTCTCAGCAGTCCATTACCCATACCACTAGGCTACCGCGGTTAATACTTAGCACCTATATATTTCAGATGATGCTACATTCTCGGTTCACTTGACCTACGGCGGTTTCAATAATCCATCTATCCTTTACCAGCAGTTAAAATAGCTACCATTAGTATCTATCGGGGATTTTTTTTGTTTCAATAAACAAAGATAAGCAGAAAATGACTTTGATAATATTGAAACCGCAGTTACAGATAGATTAATGTTGACATGTTTATCTGGGATAGCTTCTACCTTTAACTGTAGGTAGATTATTGAGACTGGCCGCTATTCATGTTGTCTTGTATCGTCAATCTTGATCAGTTACTACTTTAACTGCTAAGGTAGAACATTAGTTCACATACCGGTTGATGGCAAGCGGTTGCTAATGACTATAAGTCAAAGTTAAGAATAGCCTATTCTGTACATTTTCTTCTACCACTTAGGTGGTGGACAAGCACATGGCCATCTGATGAGAAGCCGCAGCCTATTGCCGTTTGCAAGACCAGGGGCATCACACTCACGCTGCCAACCCTATCAAAATCATCTTAAGTCCATCTTGAAGAAGCCTTGGTATTGTAGTCACTTGGGAAAACCACAGCCGGAAGATAAATCCACAGTTTAAGCGTGCGCAGAATGAAGTTTCTTTCATACCTCACTGTCCACTACGTTTATTACATCATATATTATCATAAATTAATATCATATTCATGGCATTTACAAAATATTCAAGATAAATTGCGACTGATTTATATCTGGATACACATCAAACTATGCACATGTCCAATAGAAATCTGGCACACTGGATGCTTTATTCAGCAGCGTCGACAAACCGTGTGCATATGGTTCAGACGCATCCGAAAGTTAGTAGGAAAGTTTGCTTATAACCAGCTTTTATTTAACTTGCTCTGTGAGTTTGTTAGTATGCGTCAAATCTTGGAAGCCCAATTAGAACCACATTCTGGTGTTAGATTGAACTAAAATTTGATATACTTAGGTATCTTCGGTGACAATGCGGTAATATGCTACTATGAAGCTGGTCTGATGATGGAGTCGGAAGGTGTCCATAGGAACTCTTGAACTAAACAAGATCAACCAATCAAGTTAGGGCTTAATTGTTTTGTATTGGCAAATACTCTGATGCTACATGATATTTAGGGACTGAAGATGGAGACGGTAAGTGGTCATAGGTACTTCTGAACTAAACAAGATAAACCCGTCATGTTTGGGCTCATTTGATTTGTCTTGTTATAGACTTACTAGAAAGCTTGTTTAAAAAAAAAGTGTTTTAAAATTCATAGTTACTATTTGTTTATTTAATAGATTCATATTTATAACATTTTTCACTGTAGACTCGTGTCTATAAAGTCTTTTTGACCAATGAAATGAGTCGTATGAAGGTGCTTGGTTGGGGACCTCCACGCGGTGCACCCTGGGCAACGGAGACTGCAGCGCCTCTCTCCTAGGGTGGGAGAGACGCTGCCGCCTACGGCCAACTCCGACCGAGGTGAGGACGGCCTTGTTGAGGGCTGTTCGGAGGGCTTTCCACGTGTCCCTCTGATTAGCAGATGGCACAGTGGAGAGCAAGTAAGGGGGCCATCTCGAAACCGGAGATGGCCCAGGGTCAGTCGGGGTGCGAGGGATATGCTCTATGGGTAACCTTACACCCCGGCTACTTGGGACCCGAGACGGCGTGCGGTTTTAGTCGGTGCAAGCCCGACATAACCGCCCCCGCTGGCCGGCGGGGGGGTATCCGAAAGGATTTCAGCACGAAAAAAAAAAAGGCCCTTTCTAGCAGGAATACTCTGATCAACTAAGCTACCTGGTCACGTCCTGGAAAGCCGATATTCTCCTATACATACCATCTGTCCCAAGACATCTAGATGCGACTTATTATGCATACAATGCTATTTAAAATCGATTATATTTGAGAACTGATGAGGCCGTCAAGCTGAGTGCCACCATTGTTAGCATTGTACGTGTGTGTAACGGTGACCCTCTTTCCTGAGACTTTACCTTCAGCTTACCATCAGGCGAGGTGAAGTCAAATTGACATGTACTAAATATAAAAAAAAAATGGAACATCACCGGTCGATCCAATCTATTCCCAGCAATGAAACATGAAAATACCTCCAACAGAATTCACAAATTTGTATTTGTAATTGTAAGACTAACCCCAATTCTATGCAAAGGGCACAGTGATGGAACACAATAGTGTTTAGTAGGTTCGATTACGACCCGCCTTGTCCTAAAATTTGGTACACAAGTAAACAAGCCTATTATATATATTGCCTCACCGCTCTCGGTGAGGCAATATATATTATTGTTACGTGCGCGGGGTACAAATTAAATGCCGTTTACACAACAAAGAGGTTTATTCGCTCACCACAAACTAGACAACTAAATAACTAGCACACACAGTACTCTTCAACAGTTCCAGTCGCTCAGCAGTTCACAGTAGTCCACAATCGTTGCTTAAGTCGCAGGTATAACTCTCTTGGTTCACTTCGGTAAGATGTGTTCACTTTCGCTTTCGAAAATTAACTGACTCGTGTCGATAGCCGGGCGTCCTTTTATAGCTCTTAATAAGCGGGGTAGAATATACTAGAGCGTTCGAGAATAGTAGGTATTTACTGGGGCGTTCGAGAAAATAAGTACCTACACAGTCGTGCCGACGATAGAGGTGAATGCCCTTGTTATCGCTATTTGTAGGTAAAGTAGGTATAGGCATTAAAAAGGGTGTGTGATTTTGTATTGACTTTTCTGGATTTTTCTAAACGGATCGATAGAGTACTTCGACATTAACAATGCGTTTTAATTTCTAGAAGATTCGATCAGTAGTTTCCGAGATATCGACGATCGTTGTAACATTACCCCCCTCTTAATCATGCTCGTCCCGAGCATCATTTGTTCCATGATATCGCGTCAACCTATCCACATGGACTACCTTTGGTTTTCCCCTAAGCCCCTTCTTAATGCGGTAGGTGATGTCATTGATTTTTGTAACAACCGTATAGGGTCCTTCCCAGCGAGCTTGAAGTTTTGGAGATTTTCCTTTTCTGCGTAGCGGATTGTGAAACCATACCAGTGTTCCTTCTTCAAAACCGTTGGTGTTTGCATTTCTATCGTACCGGGTTTTCATCCTTATACCTGTCTTCAAATTGTTTTCCCGTACCATTCTGTGCACCTCGACCAGCCGGTTTTGAAGTTCACTCACGTAATCCGTTACGGGCTTAGGACTTTCGGGTGGCGTGCCGGTTATTGCATCCACTGGTAGCCTTATCTCTCGACCAAAATTTACTTTAGCTGGGGTGTGTCCCGTACTGTCATGCACCGCAGATCGATAGGACATCAGGAACAGTGGGATGTACTGGTCCCAATCTCTTTGGTGTTCGTCGACAACTTTAGCCAAGTGATTTTCCAACGTCTGGTTAAACCTCTCGACCATTCCGTCTGACTGCGGGTGCGCTGGAGTCGTACGGGTCTTGTTTATACCGAGGAGTTTGCACATTTCTTGAAACAGAGCAGACTCGAAGTTCCGTCCTTGGTCGGAGTGGATCTCCATAGGTGCGCCGTATCGACTGACTACTTCCTGAACCAGTTTCTTGGCTACAGTGACTGCTTCCTGGTTGGGTGTCGCAAATACTTCCGGCCACTTAGTGAAGTAGTCTTGCACTACTACGATGTATTTGTTACCCTCATCAGTCGTTGGAAAAGGTCCAGCAACATCAATGGCGATACGTTCCCACGGTGCTCCAACGTTGTACAGCTTCAATTTTCCTTTGCTTCTTGTCGGCGGTCCTTTAACCGAAGCACATGCAGTGCATCTACGGCACCAATCCTCGACATCTTCCCGACAACGAAGCCAGTAAAACCGCTGTCGCACTTTAACCAGGGTTTTCTTGACTCCGAGATGCCCGCCAGAAACACCATCGTGGATGTGCCGTAAGAGTGGGGCCACCTTGCTTCGTGGTACCACTACTTGCATGGTTACTTCCTTACCGTCGTTAGACTCCCATTTCCTATACAGGATATCCTCTACCAGTGCTAAGCTGTCCCACTGGGCCCAATAGCTTTTGGTAGTTGAACTGTAAGCAGATACATCACTCCATCGGGGTTTGCTTCCAAGTTGTTTCCAGTGCAGTATAGGTTGTAGATCATCATCATCTTCTTGCGCCTTCTTCATACTGCGTCCACTCCATTCGTCGTCAAGTCCATTCACCTTTGTGACTTTAATCTCTTCTCGGGCTTCGTTCCTCCGACAATGCTTGCGATCTTCGACACACGGCCTTCGTGACAAAGCATCAGCATTGCCAACTTGAGTTGTAGTGATGGTTGGGGCCTCATATCGACCAGCCAGCGCACGCCCTGCGGCCCTGGCGACATTTAGTTTTAACGGAACATCTTGATCCACTTGGGTCCAGGAGTCCGTGACCCTTCTCCGTTTCCTAGAAGGACACTCTAACTGGATATGGCCCCTTCCTCTACAGAAATGACACGTTGGGACATACCACGGTTTCCTCTCCTCTGCAAATACTTCCTTGACCTCCCTGACTCCATGTTCCACTTGGGTCCATGAGTCCGTGACCCTCCTCCGTTTCCTCGAAGGGCACTCTAACTGGATATGGCCCCTTCTTCTACAGGAATAACACGTTGGGACATACCGCGGCTTCCTCGCCTCTGCAACTACCTCCTTGACCTTACTTATCCCGGCGTTCTGCCGTACGGTTTCCACCTCAAGGGCATAAGCCAGTGCTTCTTTTAAGGTCTGGTGGTGACGCAACTGTACACTAGTTTTCACTTCTGCGTCCCGTATACCGTTTAGGAAGGCCTCCAGTAGAGTGGTCTCGATCATCACGGGTGTCGATGAGTAGGCCCGACGAACGAGCCTTTCAACCTCTACAGCCCATTCCTGGAGGCTTTCACCAGCTTTTTGTTTCCTCTCGCGTAGCTGCGCTCGGTAGACATTCTCCAGGTGCTTGTCGCCGTAGCGTGTGTCTAATGCTTCCATCAGGGACTCCAGTGTCCTTCCTTCAGGTGGCAGGTTTTCCAGTATTACTAAGGCATCTCCTCGTAATGCAAGTGTCAAGGCCATAAAAGACTCCTCGTTGCTCCAGCCTTTAGTTTTTACCAATATCTCAAATTGATACTTGAAGGCTGTCCACGAGGAGGTTCCATCGAAGTGTGGTAGGTCGAACTTCGCTGATGATGGTGAGGTCGCGACAACAGGTCCGCAGGTTTTTAGCCTGACAATCTCTCTTTCGAGCTCTTGTAAGCGGCCGTCCATGGTCCCAGTCTTCAAAGCCACTTCCTTACTGAGCATTTGCAAGCAGTCGTCAATGGTCCCAGTCTTCGAAGCCACTTCCTTACTCAGCATTTGCAAGCAGTCGTCAATGGTCCCAGTCTTCGAAGCCACTTCCTTACTCAGCATTTGCAAGCCGTCTTCGAGGTTCTTCACTTTATCTCCCAGTGCATGGATGCCTGCATCGATTTTACCCATGACAGCTTCCTGGTTGGCCTGTATCATCTGTCGGCTAGCCTCTTGGTTGGCCTGTATCATCTCTTGCATGGAGGCCTGCATTGTCTGTCGACTAGCCTCTTGGTTGGCCTGCATTTCTTGCATAGAGGCCTGCATCATCTGCTGCATAGAAGCCAACAGCGTCATCATGTTGGTATCTGACGAGGTTCCATCTGGTGCTCTCGTAGTTACCGCTGAGATAGTAGGATCGGCCTGACGCCCTTCCTCTTCAAGGCTCCGTTGACGTGCAGCATCCATTTCCACTTGACGTCTGGTCCGTGGAGTACGCCCTTCGTCTTCACGTGGTAATAACGGCATCGCACTTCTGACACCAGTTGTTACGTGCGCGGGGTACAAATTAAATGCCGTTTACACAACAAAGAGGTTTATTCGCTCACCACAAACTAGACAACTAAATAACTAGCACACACAGTACTCTTCAACAGTTCCAGTCGCTCAGCAGTTCACAGTAGTCCACAATCGTTGCTTAAGTCGCAGGTATAACTCTCTTGGTTCACTTCGGTAAGATGTGTTCACTTTCGCTTTCGAAAATTAACTGACTCGTGTCGATAGCCGGGCGTCCTTTTATAGCTCTTAATAAGCGGGGTAGAATATACTAGAGCGTTCGAGAATAGTAGGTATTTACTGGGGCGTTCGAGAAAATAAGTACCTACACAGTCGTGCCGACGATAGAGGTGAATGCCCTTGTTATCGCTATTTGTAGGTAAAGTAGGTATAGGCATTAAAAAGGGTGTGTGATTTTGTATTGACTTTTCTGGATTTTTCTAAACGGATCGATAGAGTACTTCGACATTAACAATGCGTTTTAATTTCTAGAAGATTCGATCAGTAGTTTCCGAGATATCGACGATCGTTGTAACATTATTATAATATATAAAGTGAGTGGGTATTCATATTATGTTCTGGCCTTCATTGTCTGCTCTGATGAGACTTATAAGACTAGAGTCACGTGCGCAGTACGAATTTATATGTGCACATGTTTATGTAAGAGTAAATTGGCATCACGCTGTTCTTCAAAACTGTTAATGTTTTGGTTTGCTACGCGTTTTCATAAAAGTCTCACGACAACTTCTCAAGGAGAGGAAACATCTGCATGTTAACTCTTGCACCTACAAAAGAGAGGTGACACTTGCATGTTACCTCTTGTACTTCCAAACGAGAGTCCTACCCTAGTAGTATAAGAATGTACATAAACTTTACTGAAAAACTTCATGGCGCTAAGCTTTAGCGCAATAAAGTAGCACTTAGAAAAAAATCTATTCCTATGTTCTCCATAGTTAAAATTTTGAGATAATTGATTTACCCAATAAACTATTTTTTAGACTGAGTGCTCATTAGAGACAAGACAGTCATAAAACAGACTACTGCTAGAGCAATGGTCTGTTTTCGAGCATTTTCATATGTTTCTGTAGACGGAAACATATGAAAATGCGCACACTTGAACAAAGCTGTTTCATAAACAAAGTTGTCAAATACCTACAAGATCTGCATGGCGACAAGTCTGTCTTGAGACCGTCTCGTCTCTAATCTGTGGTAGCCCTTAATCTCCGAAACACATAATTTAAAGCCAATCATAATTTCGAAAGCTACTATTTGCCCACTCCACACACACACCAAACTCCTTTCCCATCCCCTTCCAAACTCTTTTCCCATCCCCTTTCCTTTACAGGGTCGGCAGCACGAGTGTGACGCCACTGGTGTTGCACACGTCCATAGGCCGCGGTAACCGCTTCCCATCAGGTGGGCCGTGTGCTTGTCTGCCACCTTAGTGGTATAAAAAAAAACTGTGGCGTGGCGCCACTCGATTCTCAGTGCAAATATTTGTATGCATGAATATATATACTATGTATGTATTTATAAAAATACGTATCTATCTAAGTGTGTTTATCCGCATACAGCTTTTTTTTAATGCGGAAATCCCCTCGTATCCCCTCCCGCAGCGAGGGAGGTAATATCGGGCTCGGTCCGACTAAAACTGCACGCCGTCTCAGGTCTTCAGACGCCAGGGTGTAAGGTGGCATAATCTCCGGCTTCGAGATGGCCTTCTCGGATTTGAGAACCACGGTGCCCCCATCTTGCCCCCGGAAATGACAGGCGCAACGCGCCGCCGCCCCGGGCCTGCTTCTGCTAGTGTGACAGGCGGCTCCACCGGTCGCCCCCAGGCCTGCGCTCATGGAGGTCGCAGTTCGTTGAGCGTGTTTATCCGCATCCTAGAATCCATATGACAAGCTCTGCTTAGTTTATCTAGATACCGCTGTATAGTGTAGTTAATCTAGATTTCAGAAATGCAGAATTTCCGAAGTTACCGTCAGCCTTTTTTCAACGGTGGCAAAGAAAATGCAGTTCCAGTAGCACTTTAGCTTAAAACATAACAAAAAGACAACGTCTTTGCACTTTGTAGGCACCTGGGCCGTGTTAGCCGCTGAATTCTTGGAAGCGATGGCATGTCTCTAGTTGCGAATATGTAGCTAGGGTTCATGTGTTAACCTTAATAAATGGTTAACAAATCAAGAATATGATAAACTGTATATAGTATGCTTATTTAAAGGGAGTTATTCTAGGAAGCGGAGCAAGTATCTTTAATTTAAATTATTTTATAGGCCGGGACCCCTCCATGGGACCTGGAAGCGAGAGCCCTTGCGCCATTGGTACAACTTTTTGCCTTTGCCTTATTGGTCATGGGCCGCAGCCCCGAGAAATCAAATCCGCCGGAAAGTCATGGAGACATGGAGGGTGTGACTTGAGCATCCAAGGTGGGGGGACTAGACAGGCCGAACATGAAGGACTGGTTGGAGAGGCACCACGGTGACCTCTCCTACCGGATGTGCCAGATATTTACCGGACACGGGTGCTTCGGTAAGTATCTGTGGCGCTTCCAACGGGAGACAACGCCACCGAGGATCCTTTCGAAGACACAGCCCTCCACACGTTGGTGGAGTGCCCTGCGTGGGCGCGTCAACGCCGGAATCTCGTTACGGTCCTGGGCGTGGACGTTCTCTCGCTGAAGACCATGGTGAGGACCGTGGTCTCCGACGGGAGCATGTGGCACGCCGCTGCCTCTTTCTGCGAGCAGGTAAAACGCGCGAAAGAGACGACGGAGAGGGAGCAGGAGAGAACCCTACCCCCCTAGTTCCGCAGTCTGCGGCGAGGTGTCATAAACTGACAAACAGACGAAAATACAAAAATTCTAATCATCAAATTTTCACGCAATTTTTTTTTTTGAAAAATCTTCAATGTACAGTTTTCACCTCGTAACAATTTCATTAATATTGTAAAGATAGAAGATATTTTACTTCTCTACATTTCATCGTGTACTAGAACTAAAAAGCTTGTTTTTCAAAATACTGCGGTTCCATAGACAATTACTTTTAAACACTCGTAAAGAAACTATATCTTTGTTATAGTCCTCTAGGGTGGCATTCTTATACGTCCAAAGGGCTAAGGGTGGTTTGTACCGTCCCTTAACAACCTTTGTAGAAGCCTCATTAATTAATTCCTTGGCGAATCCTGATAAATAGCGGTAGTTATATACAAAGTGTACGTAAATGTTGAATGTAGTAAATTTTATGTAACTTGTAATTTATAATATGTATGTAGAAGTTTGTATGTGTATAGTGTACAAATTTGAACACTACTAAGGTGGCAAGGAAACAAATAGCCATTCTGATGAAAAGCGCTTATTGAATCGGTAGCGTAGTAGTTAAGGCATCGGCCTAACGATCGAGAGGTTCCGGATTCAAATCCTGGCCACTATACTACCGACGTGAATCGAATGCTAATACAAGCAATTTCGCTTAGCTAGAGGGGTAACGGGGAATATTCGTAATTTCGGTTAATAATATTCTTAAAAAAAATCGAATCGAAGAATTTTTAGATAAAACGAAGCAAAAACTGACACTGCTAAAACTTTTATTTATATGACTCACGGAGGATGAATGGAGGACAGACTCGAAAAACAAAATTACAGCTTCTCCTACTGGCTGATACAGGGACTCACTAGGCATGGATGCTTCGGGAAGTTCCTTTGTAAATCTGGAGCCAACGCCTACATGCCATCACTCCAAGTACTATTGTGAGGATACCGCATTCCACACTGGTCGACTGAAGAAACACCATATGGTTTTAATCGGTGCCGTTCTAATAAATTCATCTCAACGTTAGACACGAAGAGATTGCACCGTTGGGGTAACCCATACGTTACAGAAAAATTCTAACTACTAATGTGTACTAATGTTATACAGAGAGAGGCCGAATTTTGTCAGTTTGTTTATATGTCCGGGGAAATCTTCGGAACCACTACAC
This sequence comes from Cybosia mesomella, assembly GCA_946251805.1. Taxonomy (NCBI): domain Eukaryota; kingdom Metazoa; phylum Arthropoda; class Insecta; order Lepidoptera; family Erebidae; genus Cybosia; species Cybosia mesomella. The sequence continues at coordinate 4,108,248 of OX276402.1, read as the reverse complement.
TTATTGGAAAAATTCTTCCACCATTTAAAATATAATGTACCTTTCCCCGATGGACATAAGCTATATATTATGTGTAAATTACGACGATGGCTTGATTTAAAGAAACTCATATTACAAAACAAAAGTATGATTAATGCTAAAATAAGCTTATTTACTTTTGTTTTTTGTAACAACTAATACATACCCGTTCTTGGGTGTGCAGACAAGAACCTCTTTAAAAATGATTGTAACATCATTCATTGTTTCTGTAGTTCGCAAGAATTACGGTAGATGAATCCAGCGTCGCCCTGAGACGCTTATAATATATCGAAGAATTTCGAATATCTGGGATGTGTCTAGGTAACTCAGTTGGTCAGAGCATTCACCCTGTAAGGGACTCGCGTGTTGGGGGGTCAAGTCACGTCCTAGATGTTCTCTTTTTGCAATCTAAATACCTTTTATTAAGAAAAGTTGTCTTGCTCCTGATAACGTTTAGACGAATTGAATGACAAAACCTACATTAACTTAAGCGACGCCGCAGGCAAAAACTAGTAGGATGATATAATAAAGATACATGGATTACACCCAATATAGAACTATAATTTAAAGCTTCATTATATTGCTCTTGCTCTTACATATTTTTCTAACCATTACAAGCCATTGATTGAATACTTTAAAGAAATATCGGATTGACTGGTTGAAAGCCTTTTCATTTAGTCTTTAGAAACCAAGGGATGGTGAACGTACCTATGCCTTTTCCTTTCATTAAACGACATCGTTTTCAGTATAAACGTTTTTTTTTTTGTAAAACCAGCAATCACTCGTCAAGTATTCGTTCAATCATAATCAGGACCGTCGATACGCTTTTTTTAAATATACATAAATTTTGCATAATCTCTGTATACGCAAGTCGGTTTAAAAGAAAACTTTTGGTTTCTTCAATGTTGCTTGGATTTAGGAAATTTGGATAGTCAGTCCTCTGGTCATTTTAAACTCTTTTTTCAATGAACTTTCCGGATAAAAAGACTATATTCTATCCCAGTACCAAACTGGGATAGAATATAGTCTTTTTATTAATTCAGCCAGATCCGTGCAGCCGTGCTGCCGTGATTAAGTAACAAACATCCATCCATCCATCCAAACTTTCACATGTATGATATTAGTGGGATTACCAAAGAAGTAGTATATACAAGGATCATAGCAAGTGGTAAAAAATTGTTTCTGCCTGCCCCAATGATAAGGGGGCATCATTTTCTTTTTAAAACGATACTAGTAACCGACTAATATTCCTGTGAACCCCTTGTGTAAGGAACAACCTTACAAAAGCAATTTAGCTTCCAGCTAAGCTAGATTGCTTTTGTAAGGTAAGAAGTGAGTTCACGTTGGTACTATAATGGCCATAATTTTAACCCAGGATCTTTCGATCGCAAGGCTAGTGTGTGCGTAACGTAACCAAGCCAAATCAAATTTTGAGCTTGAATTACATCTCAAGTGATATCATTGCATTTTGTAAATAATTGTCTGTTAAAATTTGAGAATTTATATCACCTAATAGGTAGAAAATGGTATCATCAAGAAACGAGAAATTGTTATATCAATTTATTTTACAATGTTTTACGTTCTTCTAAGTAAAATTTTAGGATTTACTACACGGAATTTGGCACCCATATACATCTTAATTCTTTTGTCAGCGAAGTCGACAACGATGCATATTCTTAATATTGAAGTTGACTCTCATTTATGTTTCTGATAGGATTGTTATTACAGGGAACAGAATTCCACGCGGGCGAAGCCAAGGGCAACAGCTAGCTGTTGCCCTTGGCTTCGCCCGCGTGGAATTCTGTTCCCGGTCCCGCTTCCCATGGCAACCTATTCCAGAGATAATAAATCGCAATAGAATCCTTAAAAAGGATTTTGTGGTTTTATGAAACCACGATAAAAGTGAAACTTTTTTTCGCATTATATACATTTAACTAAAAAATAACAACATTTACATTAAACACTGACAAAAACATTTACATTAAACACTGACAATAAGAAACAAAATAGCGTGGAGTACTGGCACAAATTAGTAATAGTCTATACACTACACGCAACACACTGACGAAAAAGTATGAGACGATGTAATAAAAGTTTCACTTTAAAAAATGGCCTATGTTTTATTCCAGACTATAATCTATCCCTGTAATTTCAGCCACATTTGTTCAGCGGGTGTAGAGTGATTGAGTAACACACATTGAAACATCTATACTTACAAACATCTTCACAAACTTTCATATCTGTTAGTAGGATTCTATCTGATTCCATCAATAATAAACGAAGCTCAGTACTAAACGAATTAGCCCGTATAATTCCAATCACCTTATTCCAATAAACGTTATTGCTTTGTAAATGCGATTACTTTCTCTAAGTAGGAATTAGTTAAGCCTAATTTGATGCATCACTCAGCAATAGAAACAATGTTCACATTACATAATACAACACGTTCAATCATTCGTTCATTGTCTCTTGTAATCGAAATCATTGAGTAATTTCAACAGAATATTCACATGTGACATCTACATATTTATTAATGTAATTCAATTTTGACATTTAATAATTTGATATGTTTATTTACTGATATTAACTAATTTGACATTTGTAATTCTAATTTAATTAATTTTATAATAGGTCTTTACCTATGAAATTGCCGAAATTGTCTTACAAATTCATGAGTTCGTTAGTCCTGTAATATAATAGCTATTTCCATTATTTATATTTTGTTTGAAAGTTGATTTCAAGATTTTACAACTCTGTATTAAATTTTGTTTTTATTGGCCGCTTGATAAATTAATTCGATGTTCAAAAACAGTACTTCCTACATGCTATCCATTTTGATGATAAATTCTGTATTACTTAACAGCTGTCACTTTTCAAAAATGTAATAAAAGTTGCTGTTTGTTAGCTTAATGTTGTCTCATTCATACACAAAAAAAAACATAAAATTTGGATTTGTCATTCCTAAAAAAAATGCAAAAATGTTAGTACTGAACATTGGGTTTCCTCCAATTTCTTTAAGAAAAACGGCAATTTCATATGTAACGACCTAATATATCTGTATTGGTAATAAAAAATAAAAAAAAATATTCTCATTCATTTTTAGGGCAAAATTTAGCACTGGTATTACGCATTCTTTCCATCTACCGACATTATAAACATTATTGTTTTTTTAAGTTTTTACATCTGAGGATCACTATACGTGGAACGTGGTGATTGTAACATGTAAATAAATATTATATAAAAAACCTTTGAGAATGCCGTGAGGCGAACCCCCTTTATTCCGCCCTGTGCCACTGGATTTGCCACTGGGGTCACAAAACGGAAAAAATCTTCCGGTTTGTGCCACTGTTCTAAAAATAGAGCATAATCTAATAACGTATGATGCATTGGCCACTTATGTTGAAGGAGGTTCTTATGTAAATATAAAAATAAATAAATAAATAAAAAAATTGTTATATAAAAAAATATTATATAAATATTGTTTTTCAACGTAAGTATCGTTAGAATCATTCATTATCCATACCTATCACATCTAGGAAGAATTGGATGAATTGATAGCAAGTATACCTGCTGAAGAGTCAAAGCTTCTTCTTGGAGACCTCAACGGACATGTAGGTCAAAGGAATAAAACATACGAAGAATTTCATGGGGGTTATGGCTATGGTAACTTAAATAAAGAAGGAGAGAACATTTTAGAATTTGCATCAAGGCATAATTTCATACTTGTAAATACTTTATTCCCAAAAAGAGAAACACACTTGATAACATACAAAAGTGGTGGAAAGTGTTCATAAATTGATTTCATATTGGGGTACAGAAGACTAAAGAGCGGCTTCAAGGACTGTAAAGTGATACCGGAAGAGTCGTTAACCTCGCAACATCGACTTTTAGTTGCTGTATTTAAACTGCCCAAGCCTATCAAGACGTTAGTGGATAAAACACCTAAAATAAAATGGAAAGAATTATCTTGTCCAAAAGGAGAATCCCTTAAAAACAATATATATGTGAATATCTGGAAAAAGATCTGAAAGCCAGCTATGAAAGTGCCAACATGATGTGGTCTGAATTTGAAAAGCATTGCAGAAAGGAAGCGAGTTCCTCACTTGGTGTCTCCAAAGGAGGCGTAAGCACGGGAAAAGCTTGGTGGAACAAAGATGTGAAGGCAGTTCTTAAAGACAAGAAAGATCTTTTCAAGATTTGGCAAAGCTCTGAGACGGAAAATGATCGAAATAAATACAAGGACGCCAAAAAGGTAGCTAAAACATGTGTAGCGCAGTCCAGAGCTAAATCACGAGAGGAATTCTATAACAACCTAGAAAATGCCGGAACGGATGCAGATATATTTAGAATAGCCAAATCTAGAAATAAATCTACCCTAGATATCAAAATAAACAAGTTCATCAAAAGTAAAGACCAGAACCTGCTCACTTCAAACGAAGATATAAATCGCAGGTGGTAGGAATATTATAAAGAACTGCTAAACGAAGAATACCCCAGTAGCAGCATCAAACCTTTACCACCAGTTGAAGGGCCCATCCAGGAGGTTAGTAGGGATGAAGTAAAGCAAGCCGTCAAAAGAATGAAGTACCGTAAAGCTGTAGGCCCTGATGAGATACCAGCAGATTTATGGAAGTCATTAGGACCAGTAGCAATAGAATGGCTCACTTTTTAATGTAATATTGAGAAGCAAATCTATCCCAGAGTCATGGCGGCAAAGCTACCTTGTACCTTTCTATAAAAATAAAGGTGATATTACACAGTGCGGTAATTACAGGGGCATCAAGTTAACCTCCCACACCCTAAAACTTTGGGAACGTATACTAAATAAACGCATCCAGGATCTTACCACAATCACCCCGAATCAGTTTGGCTTCACTCCATCAAAATCCACCACAGACGCAATACAGGCAGTAAGAATACTAACAGAAAAACATCGTCTGAATAAGGAAGACCTACATTTCATCTTTATCGACTTAGAAAAAGCGTTCGATCGAGTGCCAAGAAGACTAGTGTGGCAAGCTATGAGAGCCCAAGAACAACCCGAGCATTATATAAATCTCATTCAGGATATGTATAATAACATCCGCGCAAGGGTCAGAAGTCCTGCAGGTCTGAGTGAGGAATTCGAGGTTGAGGTAGGAGTTCACCAACGTTCAGCACTCAGCCCCTTACTGTTCAACCTAGTAATGGACTACATCACCAAAGATATTCAAGCAAAACTACCCTGGACTATTCTGTATGCCGATGACATTGTGCTTATTACCAAAACTGCTGAAGAACTACAAGACACCCTGGCAGCTTGGATAACCGCACTCGAAACATCCGGACTTCGTGTTAGTCGATCAAAAACTGAGCACTTGTAATGTAATTTTAATAATATAGCTACCAATTCTACCATATACTACCCAGACCGAATGCCGGTGCCAAAAGTAGAGCATTCCAAGTACTTGGGCTCAGTAATTACTCAAGACGCAAGTATAGAAGCGGATGTATCTCATAGGGTTAACGTTGCCTGGCAGAAGTGGAGATCGCTCACCGGTGTACTGTGTGATGCTAGCATGCCCATACGCACAAAAGGCAAAATATACAAAACCGCAATAAGACCAGCGATGCTCTATAGGACTGAGTGCTGGACGGTAAAGAAGACCCATGCCCAGAAGTTGCACGTGGCGGAAATGAAAATGCTTAGATGGTCTGGTGGAGTTACGCGACTGGACAAGATTCGTAATGAATACGTGCGAGGTAGTTTTAAGGTAGCCCCCATTCCTGAAAAGCTAGCAGAAACTCGCCTAAGGTGGTACGGTCACGTAATGAGAAGAGACGATGAACATGTAGTCCGTAAAGCGTTGTCTTTCCCGGAAGCAAAAAGAGGAAAAGGACGCCCCCCCTTAACATGGTGGACCAGCATGGCAAAACTGACACAGCAAGCCCAATTACCCGATCCGACAACCCAAGACCGGCCGTCTTGGCGCAGAATGATTAGGAGAGCCGACCCCACTTAAAGTGGGAAGAGGCAAAGACAAAGAAGATTACATGTTTTTAACAATAAAGGGTTGGTAGTTAAATGCATAGGAATCTCCATAAGTCGGCACTGCGCTATAACCTGTATTGAATGTTACAAAAGTTGCAAATTCAAAGTGTCTAACAGGAGTGTGTTTCTACAAACAGTGGCACAAACCGGAAGATTTTTTTCCGTTTTGTGACCCCAGTGGCAAATCCAGTGGCACAGGGCGGAATAAAGGGCGAAACCAGTCAGGTGTCATTATTAAATAAAATTGTGGAAAAGTACAAGTGATACATTTGTTTCAACATGTGAATATGTCGGTGTTCTGTATAAGTCTGTCGGAGTGATTAAGAGGTGTATGGGGCCACCACGACCTTTAGAGCGTACGCCAACCATATCTGCTAGCCAGTAGACCTCCTGATTAAAGGACGAAGCTCGGGGGCTATGTTCCCTATGGCCGGATGTATATAATATAATTGACCTTATAATTGCTCTTATACCCGGCATAGCCGCTTGTTGGGGGCTCAACTCCTCCGTAACCACTCGAGCGATCTTGACCAAATTTCCCACGGTAATAGTGTGGACACTGAGGAGTGTTTTGAAGCGAGATGGTTCATGTCCGATGTCCTATTGAGGAATAATCACCAAAAAACCGTTTGACGAGCGCGTGGCCTTGGCTAAACGCACGACCGTAGTAAGATTTTTTATTTTCAAGAGTCCTGCTCGCTCAGCTTAATTTATTTCAGTCGTACCCTGCACTGAATTTCTAGTTATAGAAGAGAATTACATATTGCGTCAAACCCTTTGCGTTTCAAAGTTATATCATCACCTCTATTTGTGAAAAATATAACTTTTCCAACATTATTAATCCTTGCTCACCTAAAAAGGAAACCACAGGACTGCGTCTTTTAAAACGAAACGCAATGATTTTCGCAGCAATTCTAAATGAACGGCGATTTGAACAATAATTCAGATTATTTTTGCAAAAATACGAATTCGTTTAATATTGCTAAGTTCCTGATTGAGTTTGTTAATTTAACTATTGAATAAATTAAATATGGCATCTATCTGGGTCTCTATTAATAAATAAATAAATATTCTACGACATTCTACAAAGCGCTTTTTTTGTAAATATATATATTATACATACAAACACCCAGGCCAATGCAAATAGACATATTCATTCATAAAAATATTAACACTGGAATGGAATAGAACCCGCGCCCCCTGTTGTAGCAGTCGAATGCATTACCGCTACGCCACAGAGACCGTCAAAAATTAATAAATAAAAAATTAAAAAATAAAATTACCGTCTATGACATGTATATTTAGAAGAATGTTGTCCATTGAAAGACAAATGAACCTTAATATGTGGTATTCGCTATGATTTTATATAATATAATTATGTGAAGGTGTGTGACGGGCTCGTGGCAAAGTAGTAACACCTATATAATAATGTTCTCACTATTTTCATGTACAAAGTCTTTTACTCTAAGACTCATTTTGGATATTCCTATTCGTATGAATCGTCTTGATTTCACTTTACGCTCTTACTGCCCACACACTTCAGCAGAGCGTAATCATGGATTTAGATCCCTTTTAGTTTTATTGCCGCAACCCAAGGGATGAAAATTCGCTTCAATTTCGTTCTAAATTTGCTCTTATAAGCAGACCCAGTGGCTGTTATGACCTGGCTGTATGATACTTAGATAGATAGATATAAAGGCATCCAATTGGAAAAAATAGAGTAATAATAATAAGTGAATAATGCTTTCAGAGTACCTTTTTTTTTTCGTGCGGAAATGCCTTCGGATACACCCCCGCCGGCCAGCGGGGGTGGTTATGTTGGGCTTGAAACGACTAAAACCGCACGCCGTCTCGGGTCTACAGACGCCGGGGTGTAAGGTTGCCCATAGAGCATATCCCTCGCACCCCGAGCTTTCAGAGTACTTATTAATTACGTTAATTAAATTTCGGAAAGAAAACAAAAGAAAAAAGAGAACGTTCTAAATGTTTTCTTTTTTCGATTTAAATCTAAATCGTAAAAGTAAGTATACTAAATACTTAAAATTTTAATTGAATATCAAAATAATTTAAAGAAGAATGTTTACTATAATAATATAGTTTGTTCCGCTTAGTATGTGAAATCCATTTCAACTTGCGTAAAACCGCTCAAAGACTGACACGGTAACATGCTACTAGGTGCATTCATTCGTAAGCTGACGGGGCTGCAACCAAATCGAAATACGGATATACCCGACAGCGACTGGAAAACTTATTGTGTGTCTAAGAATATGAAAACCGTCGGTTTAACAGAAATTATTTTCCTTTGGTTTCAGCATATTGTTTTGCATGGCTGCTTAGTTGATGGAGAAACGTGTAGGTACAACCGCTGACAATACAAACGGTATTGATATTGAAATGTTTGAACAAAATGTGTTTGAACCAAAAAATAATAATAGTACTGGTGACATACAGGTTCAAACGTAAAGGAACCAAAGGAAGTAGTTACGTCACCCTCAATCTAATTGAGCGAAACTCTGAAAGAGTGAAGCTCTCTCTTAGACGAGTCATGTACCTTTACCTCCGGTTTCGAGATGGCCCTCTCGGGTTTGGGAACCACGGTGTCCCCGTCTTGCCCCGGTTTGGGGGAGGGGCGCTAGTCGCCCCACCGTCCCGGCCTGCTTCTGCTGGGGTGACCGGCGGCCTCACCTGCCACCCCCAGGCCTGCGCTCATGGAGGACGGAGGTCGTTAAGCGACCTCCGGCGCCTGAGTCGCCTACGACGCGCGGCGAGCATGTTGCGGGCTCGGCGTTCTGAACCTCTCCTGGGCGCGCTCCGCCATCTCCTTCACGAGCATCACATGCTCCCAGAAGGAGGTGGCGGCGGCCCACGCGCTCGCGCTCCGTACCATTTCCGCAATCATGCTGCCGAGCGAGAGGACTCCCACCCCGATGGCTGCCACGAGGTCACGCCTCGGCACCTCCCAGGCCGGGCAGTCTGCCAGCGTGTGCAGCCCTGAGTCCTCGCTCGCGTCACAGTGATGACACTCAGGCGTTGGCTCCTTCCTGATCCGATGCAGGTGGTCCCCGAAGCACCCCTTCCCGGAGATCACCTGCGTCAGTCGGTACGAGAGGCTTCCGTGTCGCCTCTCTAGCCAATCCTCCATGATGGGCCTTACCGCCGCTATTGCGGAGTGCCCTTCGAGTCATGTACCTATTTCGGTTGTTCGCTAACTCATCTTAAACCACTTACCCGATTTAGATCCAATTTATCATATATACACAACATATGAGTGTGGAGGCCGCAGGCTAGGAACATCAAAAATGAAAAGTACCACGGAGGAATAATCACCGGAAAAAAAAATTAAAATCTGATTTCTCAATGAACAAACAAGCCTCATTTACGCAATTGATATTAAATTAAGTAATTTGATCATTTACACAAAATAAAAAAATAAAAACGAAAATTGGACTAGCCATTGAGGAAAAAGTCCTGGTGAAATTGCGACTAAGCTGTTCAGCCATTGTGATGAAACCTACTATGCGCCTGCTGCGTGCCATCAGTGTCCATTTCGCAAAAGAAATTCCAAAATCAGAGTAACCACGGAGGTATAATCACCAAAAGTACTAGACAGTACTTGCTTTGCACGTGCCCTATTTGTTGAAACGGAGATGAAACGGAGTAAACAAATAGGGCACGTGCATAAAATCTGGTCACATTATGTCTGTTTGACAGTTCAGGTCAAATTACACTTACAATTATGGTTATCAGTCGGGGAGCTTCGCTCAATTTTTGCAACAGCAGAATGCATTGCAGACCTAGTTATGCATTCCTGTTAATTAGTACGTAATTAAGTTATATAGATTTGAGGTTATTCTTTTAAGTGTTTATTTCTGATTAGGTGATAACATCATGTCAATTGATTATGAAGTATCTATATTTTACTTCAGTTCTAAATCGAATACCGATGTATCGAGTTGTATATTTTTGAGTTAATATGATTGTAGATTCACGGTTACAAATCACGATGTAACGATGATATGAGCGCTCTTTTCGCTGTGAGACAACGAATAAACAACAATTGTATTGATTCTTCTTGTTATTTCAACTCTACACTTACGCCCTGGCTCAGCCCAAATCCTCTACGCAATACAGGCTGAATTTCGCCATTAACTTGGCGTGGATGACCAAATCTGAAACCATGAGGAAGAGCAAAAAATGCTCAAAGGAGTCTCGGGCCCGGTTTTGCTGAAAACTAAAACTGTAGCATTGGACTCTATTACTAAAAAGTTTGCTGGTAGAAAACTCATATTGAGTTAAGCTTGCCTTTTATATAATTTTTGTATATGATGAATTGTGTATATATATTTTGTAATTATTTATGACTAGCTGATGCCCGCTGCTCCGCCCGCGCGGAGGTCGGTTTTCTTATATATCCTCGGTTCTATTTAACCTATTGCAATCAAATATACGGCAGACTTTAAGTCTGACCAAGACCTTTCTAATAGAAAAAACCGAATCAAAATCGGTTTAGCATTTTTTGCGTCCATCGTGAACAAACAGAAAAACAGACAAGAATTCCAGAAAAAAAGATTTTTGTTTTCAGTATCGTTCATTTAATAACCCAAGTATTTTTTTTTATCTTAAACTTACAGACACAAAAAATTTACAATTTTATCAACCAGATACTGCTAGAAGCCAAGGCTTGATATTTTGGTTCATACCGAGGTAATTCCAGGTTGTCTGTTGGCAACACTATGAGTCTACTAGGCTTCCTGAAGAAACTGGGCTTGTTTAGATTCTTATGGCCCATTTACATGGAGATAGTTTCTTACCTCAAAGATACGATTATCGTCAGCAAGAAATAATAATTATGTAAACAAAAGATACGATATCGTTCGTGGAAGGAAGATAATCGTTTTGTTTGTTAAATACTGAACATCCCTGTCTGAAACAAGAGGTGTTATCGTGCTAGGGGTCGAATGGCAAGTCTCGCATTCAAATCGGTTCACACCGATTTGTACAATCCTCTCATGAACTTGCAAAAATGTCATACAACATTGAGTTTAGACAAGTCAAGAATTCGTAGGCAATCATCGTATTGCGATTTCTGTCGTAGTGTAAAAAAGAAACGTTGGGCAATCACCTTACGAATATCGTATGGTATACTCGATGGCGAGAATTTATTTTTTGATTCAATATAAACATGTGAATGCGATCATCGTCTGAAGCATATTGCCTACGATAATTGCTTACGACTTCTCGCCCTAGAACTTACGAGAATCGTAATGTAAATGGGCCTTTAGTCATCAAGATTATAGTTTTCATCTTCTTCAGTGCCAATCTCAGTTGCATTCAAAACTTGCACTTCATAGCCTTTTTTTCATACGTTTGGAAACCACGGCTCACGGCCCCACCTCACCACGGCTGGCGGTGAAGTGAATATGTTGGGTTCAAACCGGCTAAACCACACGGCTCCGTCAACATGAACCTTTTACCAAGGACCCCGGGTATACCCTAGGGAAGGAACTCCCCAGCAATCTAGGACTATGATCGTTAGTTATCTCTCTCTCCGTTTAGACAGGTGCGCGTTGAACACATTGCACCACCATTTTGGGCCTATTTCTGATAGGGGACGTGCCACCCTGCTCTGCCGCACTACCCCCCACTCTCAGGCCTACGCTCAGCACTTTGGAACCTAAGGGGGGAGGGATCGCTCTCCTGCTCTTCATTTACATCATTTAACTTGGTAAGTTTTTTATGAGTGACTACAGTCCATCCCCCCAAACCACGAGAAAAAAGTCTGCTACGGAGTCTTCTCCGTCAAAGATCAGGTGTACTGGTTACCGCGTGTTTGCGCCGCAACGCACCGGTTGGTCTACTGGCGAAGATGTCGTCTGCCTGGTTCTCTCTTCGATGGCTTCAATTTGTGACGACTAGGAGTTTCTCAATAATTAAACAACTGACGACTGATCTGATACTTTGTTTGGACTGTAATATACTTCAAAGACAAACCGACAAAATGCCTCGATTTACTATAAATATGGACTTTTATAGGTTTTTATAAACAAAACACAATCGCGTTTCAGAATGAAACAGCGACATCTAGCGAGCAACTTTATAAGTAATATCGTCTTAAACACCGCGTGAGGTTGAAATGGACCCTGGAGATCTTGATGGGACCTTATAGTTCTATCTTTATATTGTAACATATAGAATGATATAAAGCCATACCCCAAAATGTTATTAAGTCGCGCCTTATCGTAATCAGGACCAACACACTGAATTATACGGTGTCATTACTTTGAAGGATTATGTTATTAGGGGATGTAAATATGGTAAGCCCAAATTGAGAGGTATCGGGTAAGGGAGGAAGAGGGAGAGAAGTACACCATTGATAACATAATTTATTTTAAGAATTTTCAGAAGATGTGTCTTTATGTTTTATCATAACTTCATACATAACTTCACGCCTGTATCCCCAAAGGAGTAGGCAGAGGTGTATTACACACCCAAGATTGGCCAGTTATATTAAGGTCCCAATGTAATAAGGGCGAGCCTATTGCCATCTGCCGGGCACATATTAAAGCACACATAACTACGAAAAGAGGAGAGGTGTGTGCCCGGGGAGACTGGGGATCGAAGTCGAGACCTCGTCTCAGCAGTCCGTTATGTACGCCACTGGGCTATCGCTGCTTTATCAAAAGGAAACAAATAAAATCGGTACCTCGGAGAGCACGTTATGACGTTGGTCCCGGTTGCTATCCGAACATCCATCATTACGGGTAGTTGGAGCCCTAAAAAGTTCGACAACTGGTCTAACTACAGACCTTTGATATCGCTGATGAGTGATGGAGGTCATAAGGCAGTTGCTTTACGGAGAATATCGAAGAACGGCATCCGTAGTTAGCCTGAAAAGCCGACCCTAACTAAGTTGCGAAAGAGCTCGGAGAAGGATGATGATAGTGAAATAAATTAAATGTGAACCTTTGGGTTTTGATAAGGTTACCAAAATAAATTAAAAACTGTCTTTTGACCACGGTTCTACTAGTTCGACCAACTGTCATCCAGTTGCCATAGGTTTGCCCATTATTTAGGGTTCCGTATTCAAAAGATAAAAAAGGAACCCTTACAAGATCACTTTCTTGTCCGTCTGTCTGTCCGTCTGTCCATCTGTCTGTGTGTCACTACCGATTTTCTCAGGAATGGGTGGACCTAGCAAGTGGAAATTTATACCAGGTACCTCTAACTTTACCATTGGAGATATTAAGGCATCTGAAAAAGAGTGTCAGAAAACAGAATATTGAAGCTATCTAGACTTGGGTAGCAGTGCTTAACTAGCTTGTGTTATGGGTTCTAAACTGCGGACAAACATAATTAAATACTTTCTTTGTAAATACATAATATCACAAACAGTTCATGGCAATCGCTTTAATGCGATAACGTAAAAAAAAATGAACTTAAACTTTGAATATTTCAACATAACGCAAAATGATCCTCGTGTAATAAATACCTTTTTTTCTTTTTTTTTTTTCGTGCGGAAATCCCTGCGATTGCAAACGAGACGTATTTTTTATTTTTTGTTATTTCTGAGAAGTCTCCGATACTGGTACTAAATAATATGCTAGCAAGTAAAGTAAAAGTCGGGACTTGGTTGGCTCAGAACCGACTTCACTGAAACTCGAAAGTATATTGAGAATATTATATATTAACTAGCTGATGCCCGCGGCTCCGCCCGGGCGGAGACCTGTTATTCTTTTTCGGTCATATCTCCAGTTCTACTGAACCAATAGTAAGCAAACATAAGGCAGATTTTAAGTCTTACCAAGACCTTTTTCATAGAAAAAACCACAAAAAAATTGTTCAATGAAATAAAACTATTTTTAACGGACTCTATCGCGATTTATTTGATGTTATTTTATATTTTTCATATTATACTCACTTAGTTAATTCCAGAAAAAAACAAAATACAACAAGACTTCATGACACTGTGAGCTCATTCTGCGTAAATAGTAACATCAACAATTCAACATAGTTCGGGTACTTTGAGATAACTTACACTTCAAACTACAAGACAACAACCATCTTTAGTCTCCCGTGACCATGGCTGCTGAAAAGCAACCGAAACGTCGGGATCAATGTAAAATATTTTGTTCAGTAGTTTTTGCGTCCATCGTGATAACACAGACCAGGTGATAAACAAACCAAAAAAAATTGTGTTCAGAATCTTACATTTAACATAATCCAAGTTTTTCTTTTGACGTCTCCAATGTACAGATACAAATAATTAACAATTTTATAATATTATAGATAGATAGATAGATTAAGAAGATACTAAATGGTGGCTGTCTTTTTGTTAAGGTATTGGAATTGCGATTGAGTGGTCGCGTGCTCGAATCTCGGCTATTACATTACCGTCATGAACCCACTCCTAACCTTCAAATACAAGCAACCTTAAGTGGAGAGGAAAACCGAAATAATAATAGTCATTACAGAGATAACTAGGTATTTTTAGAAACGTAAGAAACGTTTCGGTGACACATTTATTATGCGTACGTGGAATTGCCTGCTTGAGTCTGTGTTTCCGGACAGCTATAACCTTCAAATCTCAAGTGAATAGGTTCCTTTTTTCTAAAGATTTAGATCGGAAAAAGAGAACATCTAGGACGGGACTTGAACCCGCGACCAGTCCCTTACAGGGGGAATGCTCTGACCAACTGAGCCACCTAGAAAAAAAAAAAAAAAAAAAAAAAACAATGTTTAAAAATGACTGTAAAGTTGTTCATTGTTTCCGTAGTTCGCAAGAATTACGGTAGATGACTCCAACGTCGCCTTAAGACGTAATAATGTATCGGAGAATTTCGAATATCTGGGACGTGTCTAGGTGGCTCAGTTGGTCAGAGCATTCCCCCTGTAAGGGACTGGTCGCGGGTTCAAGTCCCGTCCTAGATGTTCTCTTTTTCCGATCTAAATCTTTAGAAAAAAGTAAGCATACAAAATGCTTAAACATTTAATTGAATGAATAGGTTCCTTTTAGGCTAGCGTAATCCATCGTAGACCACATCGTCACTTACTACCAGGTGAGATAGAGGTCAAACGTGAACCTATCATTTACAAAAAAAACTCAGAATAACTTTTAGGGAATCGATTGTGAGGTTTTGATGTACTTGTATATGTACGAACACAAATTATGACTAATAACTCGACTTATAATTCTTATCACAAATTTATTGAGACAAGAAAAAAAAAGCCGCGGTAGCCTAGTGGTATGGGTAATGGACTGCTGAGACGAGGTCTCGGGTTCGATCCCAGGTTCTACCATGGCACACACCAATGACTTTTCGATGCTTTTCGAAGTTATGTCTGTATTTATCGCAGGTTTATAAGTGCCCGGTTAATGGCAATAGGCTCGCCACCTATTACATTGGGACCTAAACATAAACTGGCGAAATGTGGGTGCTAGCACCTCTGCCTACCCCTTCGGGGATATAGGCGTGAGTTTATGTTATGTTATGTTATGTTTTAAAAAAAACCAAGAGATAGGAAAAGAAACAATATATATCCATAATATTGGTCCTGTAGAAAAAGTAACATTCTACTAGTGGAATCACTTAGAAACGAACCTTCAAAAGTCCGAAATGTATGGAAGTGACATTATTTGTTACACTTGACATGTCGATAATTGTAGTCACTCCCATGCATTTCCGACTTTTGAAGGTTCGCTTCGGAGCGATTCAACTAGTAGAATGTCACTTTGTTTAGGCCCTCCTCGCAGAACATACACTAATCGAATTGATGTGATATTAAAACCGGGCTGGTCCTGGTACCCCTATAAACCGGCAAGCTAGCAATAATAAAATCTAACAGGGTGAAAAGGTACAATAAATAGGGCAAAATAGGAAAAAATTGTAAGTAATCATTTAAATTATTTTTGTGAGCAAGGAGATTCGAGCCAAATCTTTATGGACGAAATAAACCAAATGATCATATTAATAAATAATAATGAAATTTAACAAGATAAGATTCATAAAGTTTTAAAGTATACCATAAGACTACGAAATTAACATTTAGCTTCAAAGATTGCATAATGCGGCAGTAATATGATAAGTGTATGCATATGCATCAAATTTACATTCGTACCTAACTCTGCTAGTTTTGTTGCCAGTTGTACTTGAGAATTTCAACATTGTAAGTTGGCAAGAACCTTTTGAATTTGCTTTTGTTTTGTCGCTTATATAGGTATGTGATATACTACTATGATATACGTTGCTTAACTTTTTTTTTGATACCACCCTGCCAGCCAGCGGGGGTAATTATGTAGTAATTCGAACCGACTGAAACCACACGCCGTTTCGAGTCTTCGAGGTGAAAGGTAGCCTATAAGGCATTCCCCTCGCTTCCCGGCTAACCATCCTCGGTTTCGAGATGTATAACGTAGTTTTATCATAACAGTATAACAAACTGACATATGTATGAGACTTAACTCCAGCATGCTCAAGCGCATGTAGGAACTTCAAGGGACGAGCATTTTTATTGTCTTTCCATAATATATCGTCGTTAATCATCGCAATTATTTGGTTATTCATCATTATTATCGTCATCATCACCACAAGGTTACGTGGGTGACAAATTTCTGCCACTTCCGCCGTGCTGCGATAGGAGGGGGAGATCCAAGAAGTACTTGTGGCTTAACGTCGTAAGGAATAACATGCGTACCAATGGTCTCACTACCCATGGAAGATCGTACGAAGAAGAAAAAGCATAAAGCGGATCCTGGGCGCCGAGGTATAGCCTTAGATACAATCGGGACACAACGCTAAGCTGATAGTAAGCGTGTACATAATAATTCTAATAACTCGACATATAATGTCACAATCCTCTTCTGATGAGGCCGTCAAGCTGAGTGCCACCATTGTTAACATGGTATGTGTATGTAATGGTGACCCTCTTTCTTGGACTTTACCTTCAGCTTACCATCAGGCGAGGTGAAGTCAAATTGACGTGTCCTAAAAAAAAAAAAAATCAAAACAAGGAAGAAAGAACAGTAGACAGAAAAAAAACAATGGGCCTGTAAACAAAGAGACATTCTACTGATGGAAACGCTTCGAAGAGAACCTAAAAAATTCCAAATGTGACATTATTTGGGAACAAGTCGACATGTTGACAAATAATGACACTCCTCATCACACATTAGGAAATTTTTGGCCACTAGCCATAATACTAATGTTTGAAGAACGATACCCAAAAATTGCTGGCTTGATGTCGTAAAGGATGACATTCGTGCTAATGGTCTCACTAAAAATATAATAAATTAAGATTGAAACAATGTACGTAATAAAATACATTTTTATGTATAATAACCTAGCGAATAAGTAAATAGTATGTAATAGTTTAATAGATTTAATAAAAACAAAGTCATCAGTAATCGGTAATAAAGAAGGAACAGTAGGAAAACATATACACCCTTACCCTTATCTGAAGTATGAAAGGTACAGAAAGAAAGTGCGAGAAGAAAACAAGCGAGAACTAGTATAGTACTAGAGAACAAGAATGAATACGATAGATAGATAAGAAATAGATAATCCTAAGCTAACCCTGAGTGAGTTTTCCTAAACAGTAGATATAAAACTAGGGAGCAAACCCATGAGATTAGGCTCTGACGATCCAGTTAAGAGGTGATAGTATTAAAAAGAAATGGTATCATTACCCATAGTTGCCCAAGATAGTGCGAAGTAGACAGCAGGAAAGTGGAAGTCTGGCTCCGAGGTATAGCCTAGGATGCAATCGGGACAACGCTAAGATGATAATCATCATCATTATCATCATATCAGCCTTAGGAAGTCCACTGCTGAACATAGGCCTCCCGCATAGACTTCCATTTCGACCGGTCTGTAGCGGCCTGCATCCACCGAGTCCCTGCGCTCTTTGCTAGTGTGGCGAATCGATCATATCAAAATGTATCGCTCGTCGCATCACTATTTTGTACATCCCTATTGGAAAGACAGATTAGAATTATGACCGTTGGTTTTCTCTCGCTCAAAATCTACAATAATCCTTTATGCATAATATCATGCTGTATTGTTAATTTATTGGTGTAATTGGATAAACAGTGTTCATAAATAAACACCAGTGATCATAGCCGCTCTTTTATTTACGTGGGGAGAGTTTCTCCCACATTGGTGACCATCAAACGTGAAAATCACGCCATTGCAATTGCAGCATACTTATCTACTGCTGGCGGCTGTTCTATGATCCACGTTGTTGACGATGTTCTATGATAGAAAACAGACATTACACTTCCTGAGTGAGTTCCAGCGGATAAATTAACATTATCTTCATACTGGTTACAAAGTGTTTTGCATTGCATGTGGTGACGGTGTGTTGCGCTTGCGCTGCTTCCTAGTGTCCTTCCGTGCACAGTGCTAAATATTAGACAATTGTTGGACTCCACATTGGACTGCGCCGGACTAATTCAAGCAAGTTTTCTTAGATTTTGTGCTCACTAACCTCTTGACATCTATGCCTTGTTTACTTTGTTGCATTTAATCATTATAATAACACCTTATTTTTTTGTAATATGTAACAGGTACTACTATGTCATGCCTGTACAACATTTAGCATACACTTTGTGTAATTATTTAATAACCGGGGTGATTGATTGATGATTTACATCAACAAAATTTTGTATTAATAAGTTTCATTGGATATTTTGGTGGACAAATATTAATTTAAATTCTAGTAGGTCACAAGTTTTATTAGAATACTTATATAGCCCTTAAGTGTTAAAAACCTAATATAGAAACAATTTTTTTTTGAAAATTGTCTTCGCTCTGTAACATAAACTTAATTTAAATTTTAGTGACGCCATGTGTTTTGTATTAACATATTAACTATCTGACTTGGGTGCCTACTTGTTATTAATAATTACCATTTTGGTTGTTTTGTTTAATTTTAAATATTTCTCTTTTTTTATTGATTTTATACTTAATATTATTTTTCTTTGTTCTTCTCCGTCCTGCTAGGGTGTGTGGTATTGCCTATTTGCCATCATGGCAGAACAAGACTTTCAGGCACAATTGCAGAAACTTCAGGTTGAAAACGCAGAACTGCAGAACCGGCTTGCTGGAAACATGGAGGAAGCAAAAATCAATGCAGTGTCTCTAAAATTGCCTACCTTTTGGCCGGATAAATCAAGTATTTGGTTTGCCCAGGTTGAAGCACAATTCCAAATAGCGAATATAGTTAAAGACACTACCAAACATAACTATATAGTAGGACACCTTGACCAACGGCTGGCCGGAGAAGTTGAGGATATCATTATAAATCCTCCGGAACAAAATAAATATGAAAAACTCAAAGACTTACTTATTCAACGTCTCTCAACTTCCCAGGAAAGGCGTGTAAGACAATTACTCAGTGATGAAGAACTTGGGGACAGAAAACCGTCCCAATTTCTCCGGCACCTTCGGTCTCTTGCCGGGACAACACTTTCTGATGACAACATCATCCGTCAACTGTGGTTACGCCGATTGCCTCAACAAGCTCAA
Source organism: Cybosia mesomella (assembly GCA_946251805.1). Classification (NCBI taxonomy): domain Eukaryota; kingdom Metazoa; phylum Arthropoda; class Insecta; order Lepidoptera; family Erebidae; genus Cybosia; species Cybosia mesomella. Next base: position 4,088,676 of record OX276402.1, on the reverse strand, counting down.
GCAATTTTGGCAGCTCAAGCAGATTTGGGTCTTGATAAGATGGCCGAGTTGGCTGACAAAATTATAGAAGTAGCCCCAACACCGTCTCTTTGCGCAACATCTATACCTCCAGAGCTCTCTTTAGCTACATTGGCTAAGCAATTAGAGGAGGTAAGCAATCAAGTAGCTGCCCTTTCCCGGCAACAGCGTAGACCTTCACGTGACTGCTCGACCTCTTCCAATAGGTCGTCGGGTAACTCTAAACGGTGCTGGTACCACAGGAGGTGGGGCACCAAGGCTGCTTAATGCATCAGCCCTTGCGACTGGAAGGAAAACGAGAAGAACAATCAGTAGCGGCGGCAGCTGATTGTTGTAAAGATAGCCGCCGTCTTTTCGTTACTGACCAAGTAACCAAGCGTCGGTTCCTTATTGACACCGGGTCAGACTTATGTTGTTTCCCTCATCGTTGGCTACCATCGCGTAGAGAAGCTACTAATTATGATCTCAGCGCCGCCAACGGAAGTTGCATTCAAACTTTCGGCACGATCAATCTCCGATTAAACTTAGGTCTGCGTTGAGATTTTTGTTGGCAATTTGTAATAGCTGATGTCAGTACCGCCATTATTGGCTCTGATTTTCTGGCCTTTTACCACCTCTTGCCTGATTGCCGCAATAATAAATTGGTCGATGGCACTACTGGAATTTCTTCTTTTGCATCGACCGCTAGCATAGATCAACCCAGCGTACGGGCAGTAGTGTCTGGCAAGTCTATTTATTCTAATGTTTTAGCTGAGTTCCCTGATATTGTGCGGCCATCTGGTCTTCCTAAAATGATCAAGCACGACACAGTGCACCATATCAAGACCACAGACGGGCCGGTCTCATATTGGTATCATATTGGTTGCCGACCTCGACGTTTAGCGCCTCAAAAACTTGTTTCGGCCGAAAAAGAATTTCGGGAAATGATTAGATGCGGGATAACTCGGCCTTCTAAAAGCGCGTGGTCATCGCCTCTGCATTTGACTGTCAAGAAAGACAATACCTGGCGCCCTTGCGGCGACTATCGCGCTTTGAACGCTCGGACTGTTCCTGACCGATATCCGGTCAGGCACGTTAACGATTTTTCGCATAATCTTGCAGGTTGTAAAGTTTTCAGCACCTTGGATCTAGTTAAGGCGTACCATCAAATTCCAGTTTTCGAAGAAGATATTCCCAAAACTGCTATAGCTACCCCGTTTGGCCTCTTTGAATTTCCATTCATGACATTCGGTTTGAGAAACGCTGGACAAACCTTCCAGCGGTTCATCGACGAGGTCACACGGGGCCTCGATTTCTGTTTTCCTTACGTGGACGATATCCTCGTTTTTTCTAAGGATGAGTCGCTCCATTTGCAACACCTGCGCACCCTGTTTAAGCGCTTGCAAGATTATGGAGTAGTGGTGAACCCTTCTAAATGCGTTCTGGGAGCCAAAGAAGTGGTATTCTTGGGTTACCAAATTAGCAGTGACGGCACTCGTCCTCCTCAAGCTCGCATTCAGACATTGCTTGATTTCCCACCACCTGAAACAGTACAAGGAATGCGTCGCTTTCTTGGAATGCTTAATTACTATCGCCGGTTTGTTCCACGTGCTGCTGAGTACCAGGCCCCGTTAATTGAGGCCTTAGTTTCAACGAATAGTAAAGGAGCGAAACCTTTTCCTTGGTCTCCTGAGCTGCTGCAGCAATTTAAGGCATGTAAAGAAAGTTTATCAAAGGCAACTTTACTGCAGCACCCAGTTAGCAATGCGAAGTTGGCTTTGTTTACCGATGCTTCAGGTGTTCACATTGGTTCCTGTCTTCAACAGCACATCGATGGGCAATGGTTTCCTCTCTCTTTCTTTAGTAAAAAGCTGACTCCACTGCAATCGCAGTGGCCAGCTTACTATAGAGAATTGCTTACAATATACGAAAGCGTTCAGCATTTTCGTTACATTTTAGAGGTCCAGCATGCTACGATTTTTACAGACCACAAACCGTCGTGCTGCTTTCAATAAATTACATAATTTAAGCCATCCTGGTGCTAAGGCTACTACGCGTCTTGTGGTAGAGCGTTTCGTTTGGCCATCCGTAAACAAGGATTGCAGAGCCTGGTCTCGTTCTTGTGAAGTTTGTCAACGCAGCAAGATTTATCGACATAATTCTGCACCTACTGGTAATTTCGATTCACCATCCGGCCGATTTTTACACGTTCATATAGATATCGTCGGTCCCTTGCCAGTGTGTAACGATTACCGCTATTGTTTGACGGCTATTGATAGGGTGACCAGATGGCCAGAAGCTTGGCCAATGCGCTCAATTACCGCAGAAGAAGTCGCAGAAACGTTCACAAGGGAATGGATTCCACGGTTTGGCGTACCTTCTGTCATTACTACAGATCAAGGCTCGCAATTTGAATCTGATTTATTTCAGCGACTCATGCGACAATTCGCAACTAAGCGTATTAGAACCACCTCATACCACCCCTGTGCAAATGGGATGATTGAGAGAGTTCATCGCCAATTGAAAGGTGCCCTTATGTGCCACGAAGATTCTTGGGTCAGATCTCTTCCCCTGGTCCTTTTGGGGATGCGGTCCGCATTTAAAGAAGATCTGAAGGCTACTGCTGCTGAATTCCTGTATGGTGAGCCTTTAAGGCTCCCTGGAGAGTTTTCAGCTCCTTCCCAAGCTTCTGAAAAATTAGAAGATCCAGCTGATTTTGTTGTTCAGTTGAGGCACAAAATGTCGGCCATGCGACCTGTTCCGGCGTCAAAACATGGAGAACACGCTTCTTTTGTTTTAAAGGATCTTTCTACTGCATCACACGTCTTTTTGCGGGACGATACTGTGCGGAGAGTTTTGCAACCACCTTACACTGGTCCATACAGGGTGCTCGATCGCTCATGTGATGGCAAGACATACACTCTAGATATAAAAGGGAAGCCAGTTGTCGTGAGCATAGATAGGATCAAACCGGCTTATGTGGACACCGATAACACAAATGAAGCTGCTCAGATTCCTACTCCTATCGTTTCTGTCCCATATAAAAAAAAAAAATTTAGTGCCTGAATCTCAAGCTCCTATAAAAATCTTAGCTGAAAAGCCCTACACCACACGCTCAGGCAGACGTGTTAAATTTAAGAATTTAGATTTTTAAGGTTTTTTTTTTAAATATTAATAAAGGCTAATAAGTCAATTCCATGTGTTTTCGCATTATAAACCAAAATGTGATTAAATATTTTATTATTATTGTTCCTACCTAGGTTTAATTTTCTCCGTGGGGGGGTGGTGTGGCGAATCGATCATATCAAAAAGTATCGCTCGTCGCATCACTATTTTGTACATCCCTATTGGAAAGACAGATTAGAATTATGACCGTTGGTTTTCTCTCGCTCAAAATCTACAATAATCCTTTATCAATAATATCATGCTGTATTGTTAATTTATTGGTGTAATTGGATAAACAGTGTTCATAAATAAACACCAGTGATCATAGCCGCTCTTTTATTTACGTGGGGAGAGTTTCTCCCACACTAGGTCGTCTGTCCACCTTGCTATAATAACCACTATCAATATTAGTCTATTGCAGTTCGTGGTGGGACAGGACATATTTGCCCCTTCTGGTGCCATAGTAAAATATTTTTATGATTCTCTAATATAATAATAGTTATCCAAGGAATTAACTCATTGCTTTACTCTCTTGAATCCTACGAAAATTTCTTTAACATGTCAAAAAACATCTTTGTCTTTAAAACATTAGAAGCAAAAAAAATGGCTATTTATTTGACAGGTTTAAGTCACTTTTGACAGATTCTCATTCTGCCGTCACGTCACAAGGTATACATTCATTTTTCCACATAATATTTCCCTTAGACATTTCTTAAATATTGTACAGGCAAAAGAGAAGTTTCAAAGGAAAAGTAAAGATTTTATTATAATAACTCGGCAGTTTCTTATGCCTTCTTAAAAACTTATGCTAATTCAATTAAATTTTTAAGCATTTTGTATGCTTACTTTCTTCTAAAGATTTAGATCGGAGAAAGATCTCTTTTTCCGATCTAAATCTTTAGAAGAAAGTAAGCATACAAAATGCTTAAAAATTTAATTCAATTAATTTTTAAACATTGTTTTTTGATGACTTCGCCTAAGTCATCAAAAAACAATGTTTAAAAATGACTGTAAAGTTATTCATTGTTTCCGTAGTTCGCAAGAATTAGGGTAGATGGCTCCAACATCGCCTTAAGACGTAGTAATGTATCGGAGAATTTCGAATATCTGGGACGTGTCTAGGTGGCTCAGTTGGTCAGAGCATTCCCCCTGTAAGGGACTGGTCGCGGTTCAAGTCCTGTCCTAGATGTTCTCTTTTTCCGATCTAAATATTTAGAACTTATGCTAAGATTGTGCAATGGTATGAATGTTTGTTACTCCTTCACGCAAAACTGGCAGCACGGATCTGGCAGACATTTTGGTATAAAGATAGATTATAGTTTGGAATAACACATAGGCTACTTTAGCGGGAACGGGAACAGAATTCCACGCAGGTGGAACCGGGGGCAGCATGTTTTTTTTTTATTAATATTCCCTTTCAGCTAAGCTAAATTGCTTGTGTTAGGAGTGGGTTCACGTCGGTAGTGCAATAGCCACTCGAACTCGGGACCTCTCGATCGTAACGCCGCTTAGTTATCCACTAAGCTACCAACGCTTAACAAGTTAGATATTAGTGCAAAAGTGGTAAAAATGGCTTCTCACCTTTATTCATTTTTAATCATCCGCCACTATAATTATTTGACAATAGCATCGATGTCATACCCTATTATTACATATAAAAAAAATCTAGAGCACTTATCGTTTTAAAGTTTATTGAAAAAATGATAATTTTCAGATGTTAAAGTTCAATATTGGCATCTCGCCATAAATAATTTTATTGAAATTTGCCATTGGTGAAATTGCAGTGATTTTGCCGCAGAAGTCACCTACTAAGAATTTGTACTTTACTTCTGATAAGATAAAAGAACTTAAGAAAGTTCAGTGAATTCCACCAACACAAGTCTGATGGGTTAAACCTAACGAGACGTGACCTGATGAGACTGTATTACAATTGGTTTTCCTCCACAAATGGGTAGCGTCAACCAGTGAATTTTGTTTCACCCTGAATTGAGAATGGTCCCGCCGCGCTGGATTGTAACAAACTAAGATGAAGTCCAGAAGACATGGGTCCAGTCAAATAATGTCTTCTTCAATTAGAATTATATTGCCTTCTATATAACTTGATAGAGCTCTGATAGCCTTACGTTTCTTCATGTCTCCTGTTATGTTATCTTCTTCTCTATCACCCTTTATCCTGCAGTTGACGTATAAGTGACATCCTTAATATTACGAGCAGAAAGACCAATTTACATGGAGATTGTTGCTTATGTCGAAGACACGATTATCGTCAGCAAGAAATAAAAATATGATCATGTAAATAAAAGATACGATATCGTACTTGGAAGGGTGATAATCGCTTTGTCATGAAATACTGGATATCCCTTTGTAAATAAGACGTGCTATCGTTCTACTTACTAAGCTCGAATGGCAAGTCACGCATTCAAATCGGTTCAAACCGATTTGTACGATACTTGCTGTTGGGGACGACAGAAACGGGATGGATGGCCAAGAGGTATATGGCGGCCTAACGACTTTTATACCGCTGGCGCTTCTGTCGGGCGGCGAGTGGACTGTATGAAGATCTTGATGCTGGCGGGTGGACGAAGGTGCCGATGGGAGCGTGGATTCTGATATGCTTGCGGCTTGATGAATGATGATCTGCAGAAGGGTACTTCAATTCCAAAGGTCTTTCCAGTGAAACAGCGATTTCTTACTTCTTGTTTATTAGAGGTGTTTTCTCTAGGGCTGCTGGTTCCGGACTGAATTCGGGACTTCACTCCTTCACTACACCCCAGCTGGGGTGCGTGGACACCTGTCTCGGGGCGTTGGCCCCCTGCAGGTGGTGTTCTTCTCCCCCTCTTGATAGAGGGGGGGCGTTGGCTCGGGGATATGGTCCCCTTTGGAGCTCGTCGGAGGCGGGGCGCTCATCTTCACGCCGCTTCGGCGGACAACCCAGCCAGGTGAGATATCCGGCTAACCGGATAAGGCCCGGCTTAGGCATCCAGCGGCAGAAGCGGCGGCTTACGCGCGCCCCCGCCTTCCTTTTGGTCTTCTTCTGTTGTTTGTTCCGCTTGCTCCAGGCTCCGCCCGCGCTTCCACATGACGCGGGTATTCGCGGGGAGTATCCGCGTATGCCGGGCGACGAACGGACTGTGGACAAGCGGAACGTTTGGTAAAAAGGTTTCTGATATTTAATAGCAATACACATAACATATGCATATGCATGTGCATGTGCATGTGTGTCGAGGCCGACTAAAACCGCCCGCGCCGTAAACCGGCTAGGTCGCGATTTACGGGGCGGGGCGGGCCCGCTGGTGGTGTCGGGGCGCGACGCGCGCGCGCGGCGCACGCGTGCGCTCGGCGCGGCGGCCGCCGCAGACTGAGCGCAGCCGGCCGAGTCGCGCGCTGGGGGCGCGGCCGCTGGAGGCTCGCCCGTTTGAGTTATGTAATGTTTGTTTACATCGTTTTTAACTTAGCGCCGATTTTGCGCTAAGTTAAAAACGTTGTAGATTCGGCATCTGGCGTCGTGGGACTTCCATTTTTGGAAGCCGAGGAGTAGAGGGCGGTCTGTTCCCTCAGGTGAAGTACCAGGTTCGTGACTACTCTGTCACGTCCGCAGCGAGGTCGCGCGGATACTGGTGGCGATCGGGTGGTCGGGCGTGCCATGGCGCCAGTCCGCGGACATGGGACCAGGCAGACACGTCGGCACGCTCGAACATCTTCGTGGCGAGGCTCCGGATGAATGCGTCCAGGCTCTCGATGCGGAGGTCCCGCTGGATGGTGTCGTTCCTCACGTAGCGAGGGGCGTTGACGATATGTCGCAGGGCTAGCGACTGCTGCGCGCGGAGTAGGTCCCGGTTGGTCTCGCTCGTGAGGACGTACCAGGCGGGGGCGGCGTACGTGAGCTGGGTGCGGACATACAGCTTGTACACCGTCAGCTTCACGCGCGTTGGCAGATTGGAGGAGAGCACTGGACGCAGTCGCGCTCGAGTGGCGCGCGCCTTCGCGATCACGCTGCGGACGTGCTTGTGCATGCGGAGCTGCCGGTCGATGACGACTCCTAGGTACTTCACCTGTGACTTCCACGGGATCGGCTCGCCGTGGAGTATGAGTGGCGGTGGGAGCTTCCGGGCGTTGGAGATTTCTATCGCCTGTGTTTTACCCACATTCACCGACAGTCTCCACTTGGAGAGCCAGTCGGGGAGCAGGTCTAGTGCACACTGCATCTTGCGTGCAGCGTGCTTGGCGTTCATGCTCACCGTTATGTACGCCGCGTCGTCGGCGTATAAGGCGAGCGAGGCCCCTTCTGAGACGGGGATGTCGTCGGTGTAGTGGGAGTACAACACAGGCGATAGGCAGCTTCCCTGCGGTACGCCTGCGGTGATGGGGTGGAGCGGAGATGTCACGTCTTCCACCGCCACTCGAAAAGTCCGGTTGTCGAGAAACGTGGAGACCACTCTAACGGTCCGACGGGGGATCTGCGATTGTGACAGTTTGTACAGCAGACCGGCGTGCCATACTCGGTCGAAGGCTTTCTCCATGTCGAGGAGTACTGCCACGGCGTGCTCGCGTTTATTACGCGCTGCGGTAATCTCGTGCAGTACCCTCGACAGTTGGAGCGTCGTACTGTGGTCCGACCGAAACCCGAACTGCTCCGGTCTGGGCGTCACGTAGGGCGTGAGGTGTCTCAGCAGCAGCTGCTCGAACACCTTAGACATGGTGGGAAGCAAGGTGATGGGCCGATAGCTCGCAGGTTTCAGGATATTTTTTCCCGGTTTGGGCAGCATGATCACTCTCCCCTCCTTCCAAATAGTTGGGAAGGCCCCCGTGCGCATGACACCGGTGAATAACCGGGCGAGGGCGGCAGTTGTGCGGAACGGTAGATGTAGGAGTGCGGTATTGGTGATACCGTCCACTCCTGGGGCCTTCCTCTTCTTCGTCCGGCGGATGGCACGCTGCACCATACCGGGCGAGAAAGAAATCGGTGCTTCTTCCGGAGCTATCGGCTGCTCAAAGTAGGTTCTAAGGTGCTCTTCGACAGCTGCTACGTGTGTGAGGTCTTCGGTCGGGTTCGGTGAGAACTGACGCTCCAGGTGGCGGGCCAAAATGCCCGCTCGGTCTGCTGCTCTGTATCTCGGCGTCCCGTCCTCGTGCTCGAGGGGGCGCACCGGAGCTGGGGTGTTAGTGAGGCGCCTACACAGTTTGTGCATTGAGCCCCAGTTCTCGCCAATAGAGTCGATGTAGTTTTCCCAGCTCTCGGTGGCGTGAATGCGCAACTCGGCTTTCACCTTCTCCGCGAGCCGGTTGAGTTCCGACTTCATAGTAGGGCAGCGGACCTGCTGCCACTGCCTTCTAAGACGCCTCTTGGCGGCTATCATTCTCGTGATGTGTCCCGGCAGTTGCGGTAATCGCTCCTGGGTTCTGGGGGTGTTAGTAGCCGTCTCAAGGGCGCCCCGAATACTCGCGGTGAGGTCCGCTGCGAGGGCTTCCACGTCGGCTGCGGAGGTGATGGGCCGAGTGGGTGTAGTGGTCTCCAACGTTTCTCTAAAAATGGTCCAGTCCAGTCTTCGACGTGGCGCTGGAGGGACGGCGCGGGTAGGCTGTTGAGGTACTACGACGAGTACCGGTTTGTGGTCCGATGCGAACCCGTCCGGTAGTACCTCCTGCGCGATCTGGCAGGTCATCAGATGGTTGTGGACGATGATGTCGAGCACGTCGGGGATACTGTGGGAGTTGTCCGGGTACCGGGTTGGTACCTCCGGACCCAACACTGTGTATCCCCGGGCATCGGCGTCGGCCAGAAGTCGTACACCAGAGGCGTTGTGCACGGATGAGTTCCACGCTGGGTGCTTGCAGTTCAGGTCCCCGGCTATGATGACCGGATTCTGGACCTGCAGCAGTGGATGTAGTTCGGCGGGATCTATGGCATTATTAGCCGGGGGCCTGTATGCGGCGTATAGGTGTAGGTTTGCACCACCCAGGTGCAACTCAACACCCAGCGTGTAGAGGCAGTTCGTGGTGCTCGTGGGCGCAGGTGGTATGGGCTGGTGTACGATTCTGCGACGGATCAGCACTGCCAGACCGCGGTATCGCACGTTGTGCGCGGAGATCTCGTCCCTCCGATAGACGAGGAAACCCGGGAATTTAATTTTGTCTGCAGGTCCCAGGTACGTCTCGCTTATCAGCGCCACGTCTATCCTTTGTTCCTGCAGCAGAAAGCGGAGGAGGACGGCCTTGCTTGACAGGCCGCGGGCATTCCAATGGAGTATTCTTAAGTCTTCACAATCCATTGGAGAGCGTTAGTATTTCTCCTATGCCCTTCAACGCGATTCTTACAATCGCGCCGGGTTCCAGGCCCCTTCTGAGCGCCCCGAGTATTTCATGTAGTATACTCAACGCCGCATCAATGGTGGGGTTGAGATCCGCAAAAGAGGTCGGGCCCGGCACGACTGTGACGGCCTTCGCCTTTCCTCCCCTCTGTGCGGGGGCGGCGACCGGCTTTGGAGCGCGTTGAGTCTCCTTTTTTGGGCCGTCCTTGGGTGGCGCGGGTGTATCCAGCGCCTCTTGAGGTTGAGGGGCCTTCTTGCCCCTCTTGCGCTTTCTCCGCTTTCCTTTTCCAGAGGAGGTGGTGGCTCCCCGCTCGGTGGGCGGGTTCGCTGCCGCCATCAGCGAAGCTTCCGCAGCGCGCTCTCCGGTGGGCTGGGCTTTAACCGGAGCAACTGGGCGGGGCTCGCCTGTTAGGGCGACTGTCCCCGCCTTTCGGTTCCTCGCCTCCTTCTTGTAGACGGGGCAGTTTTGGTGATTTGCGGGGTGCTCACCCCCGCAATTCGCGCATGTGGCCGGCTCTTCTCTCGGCCGTGGGCACTCCTTGGCCGGGTGCTGTCCTCCGCACCTCACGCAGGCCATCGGTCGGTGGCATTGATGGGAGCTGTGTCGGAATTTCTGACACCGATGGCACTGCGCGGGTCGCCTCTTGCCCCGCCAGGCCTCGATCTTCACGCCCGGGATGCCGAGCATCTCCGTCACCTCGAAGATCCCGGGCGTGATCGTTGGAGTCTTTTTAAGGATGGCCAGTAAAATACAGCCCGGCCTGCCACTGCGCGCCTGGATGTTGCGGACGAACTCCGGCTCGTAGCCCAGCTCCCGTAGTTCCTCCTCCACCTCCTCTGGCGTGGCATTGCTGGGCAGCCCCCTGATGGCCACCTTTAGGCTTCTCTCCGCGGGGGGGGAGTAGGAGAACCACGCGACGTTCTCCGTCTTCTCCAACTCCACTAGGTATCGTTGTATGGTCCGGTATTCGTCCTCCCCCTGCGGAGAGAACCTTATACCCTTCCCAAACGGTCTCGCGTTTGCGGCGCGTCCGAGCTTTTCTTTGAGCTTCCGCATGTGGAACGCCCAGTCCGGGAGGAATTCCACTATGAGCGGCGGATAGCGCGGCTTGGGCGCGCTGGTCGGTGCCGCTTGCCCTACTGCGGGGCCGGATTCCTGGGATGCTTGTCTTGGGGGGGCTGCCTTTGCCTGCGTCGACGTCGTCGCACTGTGCGTCGTTGCGGACGCCTGGGCGTACGTCGCGGCGGGAGGCGCGTCGGCATCGCGTCTGCGGAGACGCGGGTCGCGTTGCGCGAGCGGCGCGGCCGCACAGTGCCGTTTCTCGTCCTCGCGTCCCCTCTCGTCGTCGTCGGGGCTTCGGGGCTTCTTTGCGCCCCGCTGGTGTTGGTTCAGCGTTTCACAGGACTGCGCTCGCAGCAACGCCCGCTGGTTCTTAGCGAACAGGTGCGCGGCATCTTGCTGGCGAGTCCTGGGGGAGGGGGAGGGAGTGACTCCTCGGCTTTTTTCTCCTTCTCCCGCGCGGGGCACGTTCGTCGTCGACTCCGCCGACGAGAACTCCGCGTCCGACGCGAGGTACGAGTGCATGGACGGCGTCGGTGAAAACAACGCGTCCTGGGCTTCCCGCTCATTGGGGGCCCTCCTGTGGCTCGGCGTGCGCGGCGCGGACGCGGTGCTCGACGCCGGCGTGGGCGGAGTGTCGCGGTGCGGCGCGCGCGAGGCGGCGGGGGGCGCGGCGAGGGGCGCGGCAGGGCGCGCGGCGGGGGGCGCGGCGGGGCGCGCGGGCGGGCGCGCGGCGGTGCGCGACGTGCTCGCGTGCGCGGGCGCAGGTGCCGGGGCAGCGCGGGGCTCGCGCGACCGTCCCGACGAAGTTCGGGAGGGCGCGGACTCGCGCTCGCGCGGCGCGGGCGCACTCGCGGGGGCGCTTACCTCCATCGGCTCAACCTCGGAGGGAGCCGATGGGTGGTTACCCTGATGATATGATGGTGATGAAGGCTGTGCCTGGCGAGATGACGCGGCGTGGGCACCGCGAGATCCCGCGAAGGGCGCTTGAGGCGGGCTCGGCGACCTCAGCAGTGGCATGCTGAGGCTCGGCGGGAATTGCGGCTGTGGTGGTCTTGCCGCTGGAGTTCCTTGTCTGCTGCCCGTTGGACTTATATAGCCCTGATAAGGGCTTTTTAGACTTTTATCTGTTTTGGATACGGATACGGAGCCCTTAGAAGGGCTGTTGTCTTTTGGCATGATGTCAAAGAGTGGTCGGTCCAGCTGCGACTGCTCGGAAGTGTTCTTCCGGGCGTCTGGATCGCCCGCGGCGGTATTCCGCGCTCGGTGCGCACGGGTACGTCAAAAGTTGACGTCTCCGCGAGCACCGAGGCGTAAATACAAGTGCGGGTAAATGCAGTCCGTGCGGCTCGGTGATTTTTTCGTAGTGCGGGTATCTGCGAAAATCTCCGTCGGCCCGAAGCGATCCTCGAATTCGGGAGGAAAAATGACCAGTTTATATAGGGTACTCTGACCAATCAGAGCCCTTTGGATTCTACCTACAAACTGCTTTAGCCAATCAGCGGCTTTGTTTACATTGCCTATTTTACTTTTCCTCACGGATTCTATATTTTACAATTTTATCTTATAGATAATACCTTATATTTACTTAATTACATAAATTTAACAATAAAAACATTAGTTTTAAACCTTAAAAACTATAAAAATAGCTATCGGCTCTCGTTATGGTAAAGTTCTACAGTAGCTAAGCTTCGTGGCGCGTTCTGCGTAGGTGGCGCCGCCAAGCGGAAATGATTGGAGACTCATTTGGGACTTTTTATTCACTTAAATCTAATTACAAAACTTATTACATAACCTTATGAACTATTTACAAATTGCAAGTATTGGCGTCGTCGCTAATATTCTCCCCCACGGTGCGTGGCACTGCATCCTCGGGCAGCGACGATGTGGCAGGTACCAGTATGATGACTCGACGTGTCGGCCGTCGGAGTACTCCACCCGAAGTCCGCACGTCCAATATCCTAGTTCTTCCGTCTGGTCCTGGATACGCCTTGATGACCTCGCCTCGGGGCCACGAATTTCTCGGCAGCGTCGCGTCGACTATGAGCACGATGTCGCCTATCTTCGGATCGTTAGTTTCCTTACCCTCTATCTTTCTAGGCATCAAGAGGGGTAAGTACTCTTTGATCCATCTCTTCCAGAAGTGGTCCGCTAGCCTTTGCGTAGTTTTCCAGCTGGGTCTTCCTATCAACTCGGTGTCGTTGAACTCGCCGGATGCTGACATGCCGCATGACCTACCCAACAAGAAGTGGTTGGGGGTCAAACTTTCCTCTTCAGTGGGGTCCATGCTGACGGGGGTGAGGGGTCTTGAATTGACGGTGTGCTCCACCTCGGTTAGGAGCGTGTGAAGTACTTCTTCTGGCGGCGACTTTTCTTCGAGGACCGCTGCTAACGCTGTCTTGACCGATCTTACGAGCCTCTCCCAGGCACCTCCCATGTTCGGACAACCAGGAGGGATGAACTTCCAGGTGATCCCTCTCTCTTGTGCGGCTTGCTGCAGCTCTTTGTTCGCCCCGACGAAGTTCGTACCGTTGTCGCTGAAGATTGTCTTCGGAGTTCCTCTTCTTGCTGCCATCCGTCGGAGTGCCATAATCATAGAGCTAGTGCTTAGAGATGGCACTAACTCCAGATGTACAGCTCTGGTGGTGAGGCAAGTGAACAGTGCCCCCCAGCGCTTCTCTCTTCTTCTCCCCACGGTGACGTGCATTGGCCCGAAGTAATCCACAGCGGCGTTGGTGAACGGGAACTGGTGATGCTGAAGACGTTCTCTTGGTAAGTCTCCCGCTGGTGGTATCCCCGGCGTACCTTTTCTGGTCTTGCACCACTGACAGCCGTGAGATATAGCTTTCAGTGTTGCTCTTAAGCCGAGGACCCAATACTTCTGACGGATTTCGTTCATGACCGTTGCGTTGTTTGCATGTAGGAACTTCTTGTGGTAATGCTCGATGAGGAGGCGTGTGATTTTGTGCCTTCCATCTAGCACAACAGGATTCATTTTTCTTTCGCCTTCTTCTTGAAATTTGTTTGTTCTACTTCTTAATTTGATGATGTCGTCTTCACCCATGTAGACGTCAATCTTCTTTATTCGACTTGCATTTTCTAATGGTTTCTTAGCCTTCAATTTTCTTAAGTCAGCCGAGAAGCTGTCGGCTTGACTCATCTTCAATAATAACTTTTCAGCCTTCTTCAAGTGTTCTTCGTGTAGAGGTACGTATAACCGCTTGTCTGCGCTGGCGGAGACTTGTAGCTTACTGGGCTGGGTCTTTTCTTGTGGCTTCCAGGGCTCGTCCTTCTCTCGGGCGGCGGCGGTGGTTGCCTTGCGGGTTCTCAGGCGGCTGACGAAGGCGATGACTCTCGCAGTAGTGCGCAGCAATCGGTTTGCCACGAACGTCTTGAATTTTCTAGGTTCTGAGTTGATCCATTGCAGTACAGTGCTGGAGTCGGTCCAGTATATTGTCTTTGATGCTTCGAGCTCCATCTCTTCTCCGATCGACGCCGCCATCCTACTACCAAGCAAGGCCGCTTGTAATTCAAGCCTTGGGATAGACACTGGCTTCGTAGGCGCGACTCTGGCTCTGCCGGTGATCATAGAGACGTGGACTCGTCCCCCGGGCTCGGTCGTCCTCCAATAGACGACTGCTGCATAGGCTTCTTCGCTTGCATCGGTAAATGTATGCAGCTGTCCGCTTCGACTGCACGGTGAGATGCACCTCGGGATCTTCAAGCTTGATAATGTTGATACATTTTCTAGGTATCTTTGCCAGGCTGCTTCTTGTTTTTCACTTATAGCTTCGTCCCAGTCCGTCTTAGTACGCCAGATTTCTTGAATCAATTTCTTTCCTTGTATTAATACTGGCGCGGCGAATCCCAATGGGTCGAATGTAGACATAACGGCGCTCGTGACTTCTCTCTTGGTCGGAGTCCGTTGCCCATTCAGCAGCTCTTCTGGCGTGTTGCGTAGCCCAATATTGAAGGCTAACGCGTCTTCTTTAACCAGCCATCTTAGACCGAGAGTCTTCTCTTCTTTCGCGAGTGGCAGTGAATCTTCTTTATTTGCTTCTTCTATGTCAGGCAACGCAGTCGCGTAGTTACTGGCCCAGCCCTTGAGATGAAAACTTGCTCTTGCATGGATTTCTTTAACTTGCTCGGCTATCTTCTTTGCTTCTTGGGTTGACTCGAAGCTCTGGAGATAGTCGTCCATGTAATGGTTTCGGCTGATGGCTTTCACTGCTTCGGGTCGAGTCTCTTTGAAGTCTTCTGCGTTCTTGTTCATGACGTATATCGCCGTCGCCGGTGATGACGCTGCTCCAAAGATGACTGACGTCATACGATATTCTTCTGGCTTGCCTGTCCTCTTCTCAACTCGCCACAGGAACCGTAGGCTGTCCCGATCCTCTTCTCTAATCTTGATACGAAGAAACATGTCTTGAATGTCAGCCATGATTGCCACTGGACCTTCTCTGAAGCGCAGCAACACCCCAAACAATGACTGCAGTAGGTCTGGGCCTGGTAGCAGCACGTCGTTGAGGCTCTTTCCGTCGTACTTGGCGGCTGCATCGAACACTATTCTTGGTTTCTTCTTGATCGGGTGTATCACGGCGAAGTGAGGTAGGTAGAAGGTTCTACCTTCACTGACGACGTTTGAAGTCTTCTCTGCATAACCTTTTTCAATGAGGTTCTTGATCTGCTTCTCGTAGGACTGCTTGACCTCGCTGTCTCGATCTAACTTCTTTTCTACGTTCACCAAGCGTCGTAGAGCTTGATTGTAGTTGTTAGGTAGGGACTCATCTTCGCTCCTCCACAGTAGGCCTGTCTCGAACTGACCGCTGGGAAGTTGTTTCGTTGTCTTCTCGAGGATTTCCAGGGCTCTTCTGTCGCTATCGTTCGTTGGTAGCTTGTTCTGAATTCCAAGTGATTCTAATTGGAAATGCTCTCGGATGACGTCTTCCATGGCTTCATCTGCTGTCTTGGCTCTGCCGTAGTGGATGAAGTGTACCGCAGCGCTGGAACCCGTTTCACACCCATGTAGCACCCACCCTAGACTAGTGAGTGAGGCTACGGGCTCGGATGGTTTTCCTTTCTTCAGTCTTCTTGTGACGATAAGGCCCCAGTTGTCTTGACCTATCAACATCTTCGGTTTCTCGGTTGTGTAGAGAAGTTGATCTTCAATCTTCTTTAAATGCTGGCAGCTGGTAATAGTGTCCTTCTTTATTATTTGTTCTGACAGGTTGAGATCGTCGATGGTTCTTGCAGTGATATTCTTCTTGTCTCTTCTGAAGGCACCTTTAATCTTCAGTTGTATCTTCTGGGAATCCTTGATGATCTTTGTACCGACTGTTTCAATAGTTAGCGTTTCTGTCTTGCCCTCAGCTCCGATCGTCTCTGCCACCGCCTGGTCTAGAAGCGTGATGGTTGAGCCTTCATCCAGCAGCGCCAGCACCCGAGCTTGCCCTTTCGGTCCATAGACGTCGACTGGCACGATCTTCAGGTATGCTTTTTCTCCACTGATGGTGTTGTGGATGGAGGCGACCTTCCCTTCTGATGAGCTTACTTCTTCTTTCTTCTCAAATGGTTTCGGCGGCTTGTCGGAGTGTAAGATAGTGTGATGCCATCTTCCACATTTCTTGCAGTTTGGAGCTCTACAGTTGGTTCTTGAATGCTGGAACCGTAGACACTTGAAGCACGTTCTAGCTTTCTTCACTATTTCCCATTTTTCGTCAATGTTTGCTTCTTTCAGCTTCTTGCATTCTATCAGGAAATGCTCTTCTTGACATATGGGACAACTCTTCTTAACCTTCTCTCGTTCAGTTTCATGTGAAGACTCTCCTTGAATCGTATGCACGGGTCTTCTTGTACCCCTCTTCTGGTCTGAAGGCTCTTCAATTGGGGCAAAGTCACCGCACATGTCTGCTTCTACTTCTAAAAATTCTTCAATGAGTAGTAGCTCTTGTAAATCTTCCTCCCTTCGGCTTCTATGGTAGGCGAACCATCTGAATTTCATAGCTGGAGGCATCTTCTCAATGATAGCTTTCAATATTTCAGGAGAGCTGAGATACTGCGGCTTCTTCAAGGCTTTGATTGTTTGAACGGCGTTCTTGACTTTGCTTGCAAACGTACAGATGTCGCTTGGGTTTTCAGCGACTTTAAGTAGGCTCTTGATCTTCTCTAATTCCGCCAGTGCTAGTGCCCCAGGTCTTCCAAATCTTGATTCCAGCGCCTTGAGTACTTCGTAGGGATCTTCAGCGGTGAATAGTAGGCTCTGAACAGCTTCCTTTGCTCTTCCCTGGATCGCTCTTCTGAAGCGTGCCATGTTCTGTATGTTAGAGAACGAGGCAGCTGTGTCTTCGAAGGTCCTCTTGAACGCCAACCATTCTTCACAGGAACCGTTGAAGTGAGGAAGTTCAACCATCTTTGATGACATTGTTTCATGCGACTTCTGAGAAATCTCTTTAATAGCTTGAGCTAACTCCTGGATGTCGCTCTTCTTTTCTTCACGTTCAGGAGACTTTCTTTCTTCGGTGGGCCCGACCCCTGTCTCGACGACCCATTTTTCAACTTGGGTTATTTCGTACGACTCTTCTCCAGCATCTTCTTCTTCTGATTCTGCGGCGATGAGTTCCAGCTTAGCCCGAGCTACCTTGGATCGCGCCTCGGCTAGCTCGAGCTCCCGTAGTGCCAACGCCATCTTCGCTTGCACTTCTGCTCTCTGCCTATGCGACGAGCGGGACGGTGTGTCCGTGTTGCGGGTCGACTTCTTAGGGTGAGGCCGCTGCAGACTGTCTTCATACTTCGATGTCGGTGCGTTTGCTTCGACCCGACGTGAAGTGACACTTCGCTGACTGTCTTGCAACGTTGTATGGCTGGCTGTGATGGTACTCTGCTCCTCAGAATCTTCAAATTCCTCTTCAATGATGCTGGGCGGAGGCGCCGTGCGAGTCGGCTCCCCTTGTACAGACTCCAATCTTGACCCATCGAATGATTGTAGTCTTGCTTGCTTCTGAATCAGCGGAACTGGCTTTTTTCTGCTTACTGTACTTGCGGACCCCGTGGTACCCGTGGTCGATGAACCGGTGCTCGTCGTGGCGGTGCTCGCTTCACTCGGCGTATTCATGCTCCAGTCCGACGAGGTGGTTTCTTCTGAAGTCTTCGATTGTTCTGATCCTGCTCTTGTGGTTGGCATCTTCTATTCTTCAAATCTTGACCCAATCCGGCTATCGAAGGACCAAAAATGTTGGGGACGACAGAAACGGGATGGATGGCCAAGAGGTATATGGCGGCCTAACGACTTTTATACCGCTGGCGCTTCTGTCGGGCGGCGAGTGGACTGTATGAAGATCTTGATGCTGGCGGGTGGACGAAGGTGCCGATGGGAGCGTGGATTCTGATATGCTTGCGGCTTGATGAATGATGATCTGCAGAAGGGTACTTCAATTCCAAAGGTCTTTCCAGTGAAACAGCGATTTCTTACTTCTTGTTTATTAGAGGTGTTTTCTCTAGGGCTGCTGGTTCCGGACTGAATTCGGCCTCCTCCTGAGTCATCACTGCGTCCCCTAAGGGGCGCGTGGGAGCAGTGGCTGGGCTTGTGCCCATTTCTGCGGCGTCCTTCGCGGTGCCTGGAGAGGCACCGGTCCTGGGGGCGGGGGTTTTTCCCCTTTGGCTTGTGACGCCGGTAGGCCGCTAGACTTCACGCCGCCCGGCGGTCAGCCCGAGCCGGGTGAGATCACTGGTTACCCAGTGAAGGCCCAGCTCCGGGCGACCAGCGGCGGGGCGGCGGCTTTCCTGCGACCTCCGGCGTCCGTTTTGTTTCTTCGTTTTCACGGGCGGGCGTCCGGCAGGCGCTCCGCCAGGCTCTCCATCGTGACGTTAATGCAGTTTAGTATTGACGCCGCGAGGTCGTCGTCCTCGAAGTCGGCCAGCGTCAGCTCCGCAATGAGCGCCTGCGCTGCCGCCAGTATGGCGGAGGGGCTGGTCGCTGGGGCGTCCGCTGCCGTGGCCGTCTGCGTACGCTTCGCCTTCCTCGGCGTGGGGTCAGTCTGGCACGCCTGGTTCGCCGTTTCCACCAGCTGTAGGGCGGGCTGCGGCGGGGCGGGTGGCGCGTCTTGCGACGTGGGTGCTGCTGGTGCGGCGGCCTCCTCCTCCGTCGCAGGCGTCTTCCGGGACCTTTTGCCCCGTCTTCTTCGGCGTCTTCCAGCGGCGGAAGAGGTTGCGGGGTTTGCCCCTCGGGTAGAGGGCGCGTTCGCCTCCGCCATGAGCGAGGCGCCTTGCCTCTCCCCGAGAGGCTGTGGGTTCACCGGTGCGGGCCGGTGCGGTCCGCCGGTGACGGCGGCTGTGCCCGCCTTTTTGTTCCGGGCCTCGCGTCGGAAGACGGGGCACCGGAAGTGGTTGGCGGGGTGTTCGCCCTTGCAGTTTGCGCAAGTGGCGGGTTGCTCCCGCGGCCGAGGGCAGTCCCGCGCAGCGTGTTCACCGCCACACCGCACGCAGGCCTGCGCGCGGTGGCAGTGATGGCTGCTGTGGCGGAACTGCTGGCAGCGGTGGCATTGCGCGGGTTTGCGCTTCCCGCGCCAGGCTTCAAAATGTACCTCAGGCATGCCGAGGAGCTCCTTCACCTCGTAGATGTCGGGAATGACTCCACGGGTCTTCTTCAGGACTGCCAGGAAGATGCAGCCGGGTCGCCCGCCGCGACCCCGAATAGCACGGATGTATTCGGGGTCGAAACCCAGCTCGCGAAGCTCGTCCGCGATCTCTTCCGGCGTGGCGTTCACTGGCAGCCCTCTGATGGCCACCTTTACCCCTCTGTCCGAGGGGGGAGAGTAGGAGTGCCAGGCGATCCCCTCCTGGCTCTCCAGAGCGATGAAGTACCGCTGCAATAGGCGGTACTCGTCGGCGTCAAGGGGGAGAAAACGCAGCCCCTTCCCGTAGGGGCGCACGTTTGGCGGTCTTCCCAGCTGGGCCTTCAGTTCCCGCAGGTGTTGGGCGAAATGAGGCAACTCCTCCACTATGATAGGGGGGTACCTCTTTTTGCCCTGACAGGCTGCGGGTGTTGCGGTCGCTGCTCCAGAAGCGGCGGGGGCGGCGTCGGCTTGGGACGCGGGGCTGCTTGCGGCGGCGGCGTCTGAGTAGAGCGTCTTTGGACGCTTTGTCCCCTTCTCGGCAGAGTCGGGGCTGCGCGGGCGGCGCGCAGGTCCGGGGGCCGATGAGTCGGTCTCCATGGGCATCGTCATCGTCGGTGCCGGCTTCGTGCGACGCCTGACGATGAGGCGCAGATCCGGTGAGTCCGAGGCTGCGGGCGTCCTGGGCGAGTCGCGAAAGGACTCGAGCGACGCGAACGAGTCTTCGCTCGGCGCGTGAGCCCACGCGCGCGGGGCTGGCGATTCGTTGGCGTCCTGGCGCGGGGAAGCCGCGGTGCGGTGCTTCGCCACCGGCGTCCGTATCGCCTTCGACGTCGACGCCGTCTCGGACGGCGGAGTCGCGGCGGGCGGGGCGCGCGGCGGTGGGGCAGAGCTCGGGCTCGCACGCGACGCGGGCGCCTTCGCTGGCGCAACGCGAGACGCGCTCAACCCACCCGGCGGCGCGCGGGGGGGAGCGGACGATGTCGATGCGCCTGCGGTCGGCGCACTGGCGAGCGCGCGCGGCAGCGTCGACGTCTCTTTGGGACTGGTTACCGGTCCCTTGGAGACGTTTGAGCCCTTAGAAGGGCTTTTTGGGGGGGGTCGGGGGTCCCGGGGGGGACTCCGAGCCCGAGGAGGCAGTTTACTGGCGGTGGTCTTCTTCATGACGAAGGCGAAGGCAGGAGCGCGGCCGCGATCCGACAACGAAGAACGTTGGGCGGGGCGTGAGCGCGCGCGACACGTCCGGTGACTACGGCTGCGTCAAAAACAGACGCGACCGCATGCACCGGCAGTCAGCGCGCGAGTGCGGGTCCGAGCGGCGAGTCCGAGGTAGTTGTCTTGCGGCAGTCTTCCTCAGCGGCTCCGTGCGACGATCCCTGAATTCGGGAGGAAAAATGACCAGTTTATATAGGGTACTCTGACCAATCAGAGCCCTTTGGATTCTACCTACAAACTGCTTTAGCCAATCAGCGGCTTTGTTTACATTGCCTATTTTACTTTTCCTCACGGATTCTATATTTTACAATTTTATCTTATAGATAATACCTTATATTTACTTAATTACATAAATTTAACAATAAAAACATTAGTTTTAAACCTTAAAAACTATAAAAATAGCTATCGGCTCTCGTTATGGTAAAGTTCTACAGTAGCTAAGCTTCGTGGCGCGTTCTGCGTAGGTGGCGCCGCCAAGCGGAAATGATTGGAGACTCATTTGGGACTTTTTATTCACTTAAATCTAATTACAAAACTTATTACATAACCTTATGAACTATTTACAAATTGCAAGTATTGGCGTCGTCGCTAATACTTGCATTTACTTGCAAAAATGTTATACAAGATAGAGTTCGCATGGCGATTTGTATCGCATTGTGTAGTGTAAACAAGAAGTTGGGCGATAATCACCTTAAGAATATCGTATGACATCATATGCCATACGCGTAGGTGAGATTTAATTTTTTGATACAATTTAAACATGTGAATACGATTATCGTCTGAAGAATATCGTCTACGATAATCGCATACGACTTCCCGCCCTAAAACGTGCGAGAAACTATCTCCATGTAAATGGGCTTTATAGATGAAAACCCTAACACAATAAACTTGATTTTCCCTTTCACATAATACATAACTTCACGCCTGTATCCCCGAAAGGGTAGGCAGAGGTGTATTACACACCCACGATTCGCCAGTTATGTTAAGGTCTCAATGAAAATGGGGGGCGAGCCAATTGCCATCTACCGGGCACATTATTAAGCGAGCGATAATTATCATTTATTAATGCACACATAACTATGAAAAGTCAGAGTGTGTGCCCGGGGCGACTGGGGATCGAACTCGAGACCTCGTTTCAGCAGTCCGTTACGTACGCCACTGGGCTATCGCCGCTTTCTTTTTCCTTTTCCTACAACAGAAATCACTCCTTTAGAATTCTGAGGTATTATGGTCATCGTCACCTCTTGCGTCTCGAGTTCGATCCCCAGTCGCCCCGGGCACACACCTCTGACTTTTAGTAGTTATGTGTGTTTTAAAAATGTTAATATCGCTCGCTTAGTAATGTGCTCGGTAGATATAGCAATAGGCTCGCCCCCTATTACATTGGGACCTAAACATAACTGGCGAATCGTGGGTGTGTAATACACCTCTGCCTACCCCTACGGGGATACAGGCGTGAAGTTATGTTATGTTATGTCATTTCTTAGCGTTGTTTGCTTACGAAACTTTCACCTTGAAGCCCGGGGTCCGCTTATTTCTTCTCTACCTTTTGATTTAGCTTATAAGACTTTTATGGTAGCAACTGCTATCTGACCTAACTCTGAGAGGAAATGTCTACTAGCACCTCTTCCGTCAATCGTAACGGCTTGTAAGTAAGGTTGACTTGAGCCTCAACCATACACCATCTTGTCTCTAACTTATTCTCTCTCCGTTCATCCTATAGAAAATACGAACTAGTTTTACTGCAAATCTTTCTACTGAATAGCTCTCGGCGACAATTATTTTTTCTCACTAGCTGACATTTGATGGAGGCCCTATTAAAAGTTGTCGGCAACTTGAGTCCATTCGTAATAAGTCACACGTAGGGGACTGTGTCAAAGTTAATGATGGAGTTTATGCCAGAAAAAAGTTGTTTTGCAATATTCGATAGGTGAGACTAAGTTTAAATTGGGTAGGAATGGTTTTGTAGAAATGTTTCATTTCTTTAAGCTAAAAACTTAAGTATTTCGATACTCAAATACTTACACAATTTTCGTAATCAATATTAATTTAGTTGAAAATTGTTTATCCACTCACACAGTTTTCGTATTGGACGACGTAACTGATTAGACAATAAACAGTACTCATATAAATTGCTGATTCTCAAGTCAATGACAGAGACCCTTTCACGCCTGGACTATTGCGCCAATTTCGGTCAAAATTCGGCACAGAAATCCTACTAAGTCTATGTCTGGGTAGACGGGACACCAAATTTACCTCTTACGACCCGGGACTCTTCATTGGGGGTAAACCAGTTTCCATAGTCGCTGAATCGGTGCCATTTAAATTTCTTGGGAGAAAGATAGACTATAAAGGACGCACACCATCCTTAGATGAAGTTGTCGATACGTTTATAAATGACCTAAATAAGATAGATCAGATACCACTAAACAATATCAAAAAAGCTTGGATATATGACAACTACTTAACATCACGTCTGACTTGGCCTTTTCTGGTGTATGAATTCGGTAAAACCTTACTGGCGAAAATAGATGCAACTGTCATAAAATCGCTAAAATCGTGGCTTGGACTAGCGCACTCTGCTGATTCCTCTGCTCTATTTAGGGATCAAAATAATTTTGGGATGAAACTTAAGAAACCATCGGAGCTCTATAAACATCTTAGAGTTACCAAAGCCCACATCTTAGGAAAATCCCAAGATGTCACAATCAGGGCACTCCCGAAAGATAATAACGCGTCCGAGCTTGAATCTAGACTTCTATTCCATAAACGATTTATGATAGGGGCCCAGTCAAACAGAGTGGGGTTGGGAGTACGAGAGCCAGAAAGGGACCAGGATATACTTAAGTCCTTTCTAAAACAAGACGAAAATGATAAATATCGAGTCCACGCGATGAATTTGGAAATCCAAAATGAATGGTTGACAATGGGAGAGTTCTGCATACCGATGGCCTTAAAGTGGCGCACCTTGATCTATGACTGGTCGCCGGCCCTGTTAAAATTTTATCTTAACGCCTTTCAGATGACCCTCCCAGACCAGAGTAATCTGGTAAGGTGGGGGAAGGCCACAGAAAAACAATGTTATACTTGTGGTGAGGCAATAGGGACGGCTAGACACATATTAGTAGGATGTAGGGTGCTTCTCGATAGAGGCCATTACTCACGCCGCCACGATAAGGTGCTTATCATCATACGTGAAGCAATGAGTCTGGCAGTAGCTAGAGCCCAAAAAGGATTGACTACTAACAGACGTCATATCAACTTTGTGTCTGAAGGTTCATCCATAACACCCAGGAACAAACCTTATTCAATCTTAGATACTGCCCCAGATTGGACTCTCCTAATCGACACGTATGAAAAGCACTACAAAATTCCGGAGGATGTTGGGGTTTCGTCATCTAGACCTGACATATTCCTATATTCTAAGAGATTAAAACATGTGGTTCTTGTGGAACTTACTGTACCGTGGGAAACAAATATACCGAAGGACCACACAATAAAGAAAAATAAATACTATGATCTCACAAACGAATTAATCAAAAACGGTTACGTGGTTAATTTGTATGCAGTGGAAGTGGGAGCGAGAGGTATACCAGCAAAATCTCTCTATAACCTACTTAAAGATCTAGGCCTATCGAGAGCTACAATAAGCTCATTACTAGGACGAATGTCTAAAGCGGCACTAGTAGGTTCGTATCAAATTTGGTTAGGCAGGGAGGGGAACTTGGGTAGTGAAGGTGAGTGTTGATGTACATCAACAAAAGGGGCCCCTTCTAAACCTACACTTGGGTCGCAAGTCCCAGGCACTGTCCCGAGTTCCCAACTCAGCAACGCGATGGACCCGGCACCCGCACGGAGAATCCATGGATTGCTAAGATTACGGTCTCTCTACTATATACTATAAAATAAATATGAACGTTTGTGAAGATGTTGGATGTTTTTTTTTGGTGGTAGAAATTTGATGACACAAATTTGTCACAAAATTCGGCCGGGTAGGTTACCAGCGTGCACGATTGCGAAAAACCCTCCATAGTAATCCAATTTCGGTTTGATTGCGTTCAGGGGTCAGCAAGTGCATAGCCGGGCAGGGGGGTTGTGGTCGCAGCACTAGTGGGACCGGTGGGTGTCACGCGGTACTGCGACGACAATCCTCTTCTGATGAGGCCGTCAAGCTGAGTGCCACCATTATTAACATGGTACGTGTAGGTAATGGTGACCCTCTTTCCAGAGTCTTTACCTTCAGCTTACCATCAGGCGATTTGAAGTCAAATTGACGTGTCCTAAATATATAAAAAAAAAAAAAGTGGATGATAGGCTCACGTTTGACCTCTATTTCACCTGATCGTAAGTGACGATGTGGTCTACGATGGACCACGTTTGCCTAGAAGGAACCTATTCAGTATTAATAAATGTGTCGCCGAAACGTTTCGTGCGTATGACGCTATCACGCTCAAACGGCTCAACGGATCTTTCTGAATTTTTTTACACGGGTAGATTTATAGTCTGAAATAACACATAGGTTTTTGACGCAGACTTTCCTCTCGGAGTTAGGTAATCAGACGGCCAAGGAAATATGTATACACCTTTACATGTGAAGGATGTGTATGTGTGTGAGTATATGTAATGTTCTTACTGTGTTACTTTATTTATTCCAAGGTTATTAAAACATCTATAGCTTGACAAGTTCATGCGTGACAGTCCCACGGTTCTCGCGGGATGAGGGGCGTAAGGCAGGCGGGGGTGGTGAAA
This sequence comes from Cybosia mesomella, assembly GCA_946251805.1. Classification (NCBI taxonomy): domain Eukaryota; kingdom Metazoa; phylum Arthropoda; class Insecta; order Lepidoptera; family Erebidae; genus Cybosia; species Cybosia mesomella. The sequence continues at coordinate 4,063,573 of OX276402.1, read as the reverse complement.
CGTGGGCACAGAGCGGCCGCTTCCCGCGCGAACGTATTACCACCCCCGCATCAAAATCCATTCAGTAGTTTTTGCGTCAATAACGAACAAACAGAGAAGAATTCCAAAAAAAGAAGTATTTAGAAGTGTTTTTTTAATATTTCCAATGTACACAACTAATTTACAATTTTATAATAATACCTATAGTGAAATTACGGTAACTTTCCTTCCAAACACAACGTTTACATCGATAGATACGCCGTACACAGCGACACAGCAATCAGAGCTAGCGCATCACAAAATCCGCACCCTGACAAATTTGGACAAGACGTCGAGCCTCTCAGCGCTATATTTGAATTGCAAATACCCGCCAGCCTCGCAAAGAAAACAAGACAATTAATTCAGAAACACCACTCCCTGTGTTGATGTTTAATCAGTTAAGTAGTGGCGTTTGGGCCCTTTTGATTTGTTTTATGCGTTGTGGGGGCGACAGAATGGCGAAGGTGGGATTGTGATTTGATTTTGAGTGATATAGAGGTTACTTCTGAAAGGTAGGTAGGTAAAATAGACGTGGGATGTATATGAACTATGGTTTTAGGAGAAAATATTTTACTGTGACGCCTTGGTGGTAGGAATGACTCGTAAGCCATGACATGACGGTATAATATTCGAATATAAATATCTATAATTTTGATGTTTAATAATAATAATATTTAATATTCTACGACATTCTACACAGCGCTTTCTAGATCCAAAGTAAGCATAGTTTAACTAGCTCGTGTTATGGGTTCCAGAATGCGGATAAACATACTTATATACGTTTTTTTTTCATAAATGTACATAGAAAACGTTCGTAAATGTACGTAATTATACATAGAAATACCCAGACCAATGCTAATAGACATATTCGTGCATACAATTATTTGCACTGAGCGGGAATCGAACCCGCGCCCCCTGTCGTAGCAGTCGAATGCAATACCGTCACGCCACAGGGGCCTTCATATTAATATTAGTATTCAAGGCGCCAAGGGTCCCGACACCGCTTTTTTAACTTTGTTTACTTCTCGCTTTGCTAAAAAGCTCTGAAAGACCAATAATTTGTGTTCTGTGCATTTTTCTCTTTTTCAAAAATCATATAAGTAATAGAAATTACTAATATTCCTCCTAACCCCGTTAACTAAGCTATATTGCTTGTTCAGTAACTGGCATAAAACCTTTGAAAATGCCGTGGATTTAAACCGGTCAGGTCTTATAAATAAATATTGTAGAAAACTACATGCTTTTTTTAGAATGGTCAAGTCAACATGAATTTACGTCGTCTGAAGGTAAGCTAAAGGGAAAGTCTCAGGAATAAGGGTCACCATTACAGACAGCGATAATGCTACAATGGTGGCTCTCAGCTTGATGGCCTCATCAGATGCTTTTTCACGCCCCGCTTAAAGGACCCGGGACTGTAGGAAGAAGGAAACACGTGTGCTGGTAAAGAATTCAGAATCTTGATGGTACTGTAGCGTCCGGGGGTTGGACGCCACAATACCTCGTGTTGATAATAAGATAAACACAAGGAAAGATATTTATATGATCATTTATTATTTCAACAAAGCTTCCTATATCGGGTTTAGGAAGGTTTTTACGCGTATATATTTATATTTAAACGAACTAGGGAATCGCGATCTCCGCTCAAGGACTGAGCCTAAATTTAATGCACTTATATCTTCTCTTCGGCCGGCGGACCCGGGCGGCGCGTCAAGTCGCCCGCTGTCAGCCGCACAGCCGAATGCAGCTCCAAGCAATTGTTTTTTCTTCCCTAAGCTATTCAAAAGTATTATGTATTTATTTTTAAACTCTGACACATGATGGCCAGGTAAACGCCCCGTGGTGTGTCAAACGAGGTCGCACACCACAGTACAGCAAAGAAAAGAGGTGCCGAACCGCTTGGTTCTTGATGGAATTATTAGCAGCATGTGAGGGTGATACATCAGCTTTGCACGTGTAAGTTGTTCTGCATAGGAAAGAAGATGGTGGATGTAATTGGAAGAGCTCCAATGAGCCGATGTTCCGATGAACACTCGCCATGGTACAGGCGCTAAAATACTACCAAAGAGCGAATATCTCTACGCAACTGCAAGAGCTCAATCGCGTTGGTGACCCCAGGACTCCCAATAATGCGGACCGCATGTGACTTAATACAATAAATAGAAGCGAGTTCACGTCAGCAGTGTTATGGCCAGGATTTATCGTAAGGTCGACTTCTGAAACACTTATCATGATCCCAGCTTGGTATCCTGATTGCATCCGAGGCGTACACCTCAGAACCCGTTTTTCTGCTTTTCCTTCTCCACTTCACACGATCTTGGGTATCTATGGTAGTCAGATAATTGGCACGGTTTACAACGTCAAAACAGCACTTCTATGGCCAGACAATTGTTACCCACGTAGTCAGGCGGCTGCCGCAATACGTGGCTGTACCAGCGAAGGCGACACTAATGCATTTTATCTGCGATGGCACGGATATTTAAACTGCCAGGTCAGATCCCTGGTGTACTCCAGAAACACTAACCAATATAATTATCGAGGTGAATACTTGATATTGGCGGAAGTTTACGCGAATGTCACACATTGAAATAAAACAATTTTTTTAACGGATTCTATTGCAATTTATTTATTATTGAATACGACGTTTGCATCAGCATCCATGGTCACGGGGTAATCTCCCGTGAACTTCCCGTAAGTATGGCTGCTAAAAAATAACCAAAACGTCGGGTTCAATGTAAAATATAAAATAACATTATATAAATCGCGATAGAATCCGTTGAAAAAAAATTTGTTTGATTTCGAGGTGTATACTAACTAGACATTGACACGTATACAACAAATAAGATTGAATACGCAGACTATAAATTGTCCAAATAATAACACGTGGTGAGATTTTGCTAAGATCATTGCAACTTGATAGTGGAGGATTCAGATAAACTACAGCGATGGAAGTACAGTTGACATTAACTTCATTTATTTCACCTATCTATACTGCTAGCTGATGTCCGCGGTCCCGCCCGGCTGGAGGTCAGTTTTCGTATTTTGGTCATATCCGGTTCTTCTTAACCAATTGCAATCAAAAGACGGCAGTTTTGAAACAAATCTGTTCAAGACTTATCTAACAGAAAAAAAACCGCATCAAGATCCGTTCAGTAGTTTACACACAAATAAATGAAATCAATATTCTAGGACATTCTACACCGTGGTATGTAGACCCAAAGTAAGCTTAGCTAATCTAGCTTGTGTTATTGGTTCTAGAATGCGAATAAACAAACTTAGATACATTCTTCTTTGCAAATACATATATATTATACTTAGAAATCCGCCCAAGGGCGCCCCTACTGACCCAGAGCCTCCAGCCAGAGCGGCTGGAGGGGATCCTGGGCTCCCTGTTCCCGGCGAGAGCGGAGGAACATTCCATGGCGAATCAACGCCGGGATCTCGTTGCGGTCCTGGGCGTGGACGCTCTCGTTGGAGACTATGGTGAGTGCCGTGGTCTCCGACGGGAGCAAGTGGCACGCCACAGCCTCTTTCTCTTCAAGCAGGTAATGCGCGCGAAAGAGACGGCGGAGAGGGTGTGGGAGAGAACCCTGCCCCTCGAGTTTCGCAGTCTGCGGCGAGGACGCCACAGACTCATCTACGCCCGGGACTACCGACCTCCATGATCGGGGCCTGAGGACGGCAGTTGGCCGACTCACCGTCCTTACAGAAGCAGGTCGTGGCGGAGGAGTGTCGTGTGTGCCCTACACACGCCTGCCAACTCACCGAAGCGGTATAAAACCCGACCGCGCCAGGCGATGCCGCGGTGGCGGCCAAAGTCCGCCGGCAACCCGGGTTATCCTTTCGAAGGCTTACCCGAGGTGCCCGGCAACGGACACTTGGGGAGGACACCGTTCGGTTTTAGTCGATACACGACATAACCACCTCCGCTGGCCGGGGGGGGGGGTATCCGAAGGGATTTCCGCACGTAAAAAAAAAGGGGGCCTAGACAAAGTCATATTCTATTGGCTTAAACGCCAGTGGAAAAGTCCGTAATGTATGAGAGTGACAATATTTGTCGTCATGTCACGTGTAACAAATAAAGTCACTCCCATACATTTCGGACTTTTGCGAATTCACTTTGAAGCAATTGCACTAACAGATTGCATTGCGAAGCCGCGGGCAACAGCTAGCAAGGTATAAAATCCAATTAATTATTGTGTGTATCTTATCTTTGAATCTGTTGGTATTGCCATTCAAAACAAGGAACCAATCTCAGGTCTCTTAAGTTTAAATTGTCTGCCAATACGATCATTCAATCATTATTAATACAATAACAATTTTTGCCATCTGTCAAATTCTATGAAGACAAACTGTCTGTTCAAAGGCTACCCTACTCAGGTATTCTCAAGACAGCTCTTGGAATAACTCATCATTTACAACAGAAACAAAATTCATTGCGTATTAATATTGTAAACTGGTAAAACAATGAATAAAGATGGGCAATTCGTTGAATAGACAATGGTGGGCCCAAATAAACCAATCTTTAGAGGAGCTATGTAAAACTGATCTCGAGCCTGCCTTGTGCCGCGGTCATATTCTGAATTCGTTTTATATGCTGTATCTTTAAACCATTGAAACTAGGAATTCAGTGCAGGGTGCGACTGAAGTAAATTGAGCTGAGCGAGCAGGACTCTTACTTGAAAAATAAGGCATCTTACTACGGTCACGCGCATAGCTAAACCCGCGCGCTCGTGAAACTGTTTTTCGATGATTATTCCTCAATGGTACATTGTATTTGAACAGTTGACCCCTCTAAACACTCAGCGGTGTCTACACTATCACCATGGCAAATTTGGTCAAGATCGGTATTGTGGTTCCGGAGGAGTACAGTCTCGACCAAATGGCTTAGCCACGTATAAGAGCTTCGCTTCGCTCAGCTCAATAGAACTATTTTGAACGGATTGTGATTTATTTGATGTTATTTTATTATTTACATTGAACCCGGCGTTTTGGTTGCTTTTCTGCAGCCATGGTCACGGGGAGACTAAACTAAAGATGGTGGTTGTCTTGTAGTTTGAAGTTATCTCAAAATACCCGAACTATGCTGAATTTTAGGTTTTACTATTAACGCAGAATTAGATCACATTGTCATGAAGTCTTGAAGCATCCTAGGTAGGAATCGATTTTCTTTAGCGAGTATCTGTGGTTTATCAAATCTTAAGTAATGCTTGGTCCCCTGTTGCACGTGCTCACAAACAGCAGCCTTTTTTGAGCAATGGTGTTTTATCGGGGTGTCCGGCAATGGACACTTGGGGAGGACACCGTGTGGTTTTAGTCGGTCTGATTTCGACACGGCCACCCCATCGTTGGCACCGATGGACTGAAGCCCGTGGTAGTTTCCACATGTAAAAAAAAGTTAGTATTTTATATCAGCAATGAGTTCTTTGACGCGAGTGCAATGCTTCGCTTGGTTTGAAAAAGATAAGATAAGATGAGACCAATATATATTTATATAATAAAATAACATCAAATAAATCATGTTAGAATCTGTTAAAAATAGTTTTATTTCAATGTGTGACATTCGCGTAAACTTCCGACAATATCATCTTTATACTACCTTACCTATGTAGACTTACACCTACAGACACAGCTTCGTCGTAATCATCATCAGACACAGCTTCATGGTAGTCATCATCAGACACAGCTTCATCGTAGTTATCATCAGACACAGCTTCATCGTAGTCATCATCAGACACAGCTTCATCGTAGTCACCATCAAACACAGCTTCATGGTAGTCATCATCAGTCACAGCTTTATCGTAGTCATCATCAGACACAGCTTCATCGTAGTCATCATCAGACACAGCTTCATCGTAGTCATCAGCAGACACAGCTTCATGATAGTCATCATTAGACACAGCTTCATCGTAGTCATCATCAGACACAGCTCCATCGTAGTCATCATCAGACACAGCTTCATAGTAGTCATCATTAGACACAGCTTCATCGTAGTCATCACCAGACACAGCTTCATCGTAGTCTTCATCAGACACAGCTTCCTGATAGTCATCATTAGACACAGCTTCATCGTAGTCATCATCAGACACAGCTTCATCGTAGTCATCATCAGACACAGCTTCATGATAGTCATCATTAGACACAGCTTCATCGTAGTCATCATCAGACACAGCTTCATCGTAGTCATCTTCAGACACAGCTTCATCGTAGTCATCATTAGACACAGCTTCATCGTAGTCATTATCAAACACAGCTTCATCGTAGTCATCATCAGATACAGCTTCATGATAGTCATCATTAGACACAGCTTCATCGTAGTCATCATCAGACACAGCTTCATCGTAGTGATCATCAGACACAGCTTCATGATAGTCATCATCAGACACAGCTTCATCGTAGTCATCATCAGACACAGCTACATCGTAGTCATCATCAGACACAGCTTCATCGTAGTCATCATCAAACACAGCTTCATCGTAGTCATCATCAGACACAGCTTCATCGTAGTCATGGACATCTTCATCACAGCTTTAGTCCTGCTTGTATCATGTTTAGGATCTTGGATCCACTCTTCTACTCATTCTTCTGAGTTAGCTTATCGTGGCTTTTACGGGACTGACTATCGTTTGATCTCTCAACCTCGAGAGGAAAGCTTACACTAGAGCCTCATCTGATAAACAGCAGGTGTCATCATCATCAACCTATTCTAGTCCACTGCTGGGCATAGGTCTCTGTCTTTAGCTTGCCGCATCCAGCATCTGCCCGCAGTCTTTCGCAGATCGTCATCCCACCTGGCCGGAGGGCGTCCTACACTACGTTTGCCGAGTCGCGGTCTTCACTCAAGAACACGTTGACCCCAGCGGTTGCCGGTTCTTCACGAGATATGGCCGGTTCACTGAGCACAGCAGGTGTACCGGTTTGCAGATGAGGCTGGTTTGAGCTCTGAAGATCTTGGTGGAGCCCCAAAAACACCCAAAAACACAAAGGTATAGAAAATATATATAAATTAGCTATCCCCGCGGCTTCGCCTCTGACATACATACTTCGATCGTCCGTGGCACCTATTTAACCCATATATTCATTAGTTTTGCAAAAATGTATGAAAATTTACCCGATTTGTTGACATTATACGATTTCTGCTCCATGCCCCTGGGACAGACTTTTTCATTCTGATATACGCGTAGCCGGTTACTCGTACACAGAAATGCCTAGTCCGTACGTGTTCAAATTATATACGCGTACTGTAGAGTACGCGTATATAATTTGAACACGCTGTTCGACTCCTGTACGCGTTATCAACATACCTAGATTACACGTACATTGGAACGCTTAGTCCGTACAAGTCTTAAGAGATGTCGATAACAGTGTTGCGAATTCATTTGTTTTTTTTCCATCTCAAAAAGGTCCGACACGTCTAAAGAAAAGAAGATTTCACTTCAAAAATCAGCGTTGAAATGTTTCCATAACAAGAATTTTATGTTAAAACAATTCATTCGTAACCCAATAAAACTCATTGTCAGGCATTCCGCACTGCCTCCATCCATCGACGCACAAACGACATTACGTCAAAAATTCGGACATCGATAATCATAGGAACATTAATTGTCGGCAAGATAACAATGTTAACGTACATTGTCCGAACTGAATCGGTACGTCATTCGACATTTGCAATGCAGATCCGACCATTTTCATTTTACAATCAACAGAATAAAATTAATTCAATAGGTTCAACTGAAGAATGTTTCTGGTTCAGAAAAGGAGCTTTGCTGTTGGTTTCGATGAATGGTTAATATATTTAAAGTGATTTATTGAGTGCGTACGAATACTTGTATTTGAACTAATTGTATTGTGAGCTTTTGTTAGCATTCTTTCAATGTTGTGAATTTTAGAGGTATCGGACTGGGATAGACTTAATAATATATTTTTTTTTTGTATAGAATGTATTTAAAAATATAATTTAATATGTATTAAGTTTAGTAAAGGGAATAATAAAAATAATAATATTTATTTATTTCTCCTCACAAAAAATAAAACAAAAACAAACAGTACAGATATACACACACAAAATTATAGTATTAAAAGCTTAATACATGCTCCTGCTTTGTAGTACTCTTTTCTTTTGTGAGACTTGTCTTCCTGCTTGTGATGACAGAGATTGTATCATTTTTTGGTAATAACAATACGTTTATACTAATATTATAATGAGAGAGGCCGAATTTTATAGAAAAAGGTTTAATTTTTGTAAATTTGTGTCAAAAATACCATGTGACAGCACGATCTGTGTCTGATGTTGGTACAGATCGCAGATAGCAAATCTTCAGCGTCGATGGTGCAGTGTATAATATTGTGAAGACAAAGGAGATCATACCTTCTTTGGCGGGCTTGAAGCAAAATCATATTAAACTCTGCTACTCACTATAATCTTGCAGTATTCAGCCATAGCTGAATTTGCGGGAGACGTATCCCAAGCAGCGCCGCTGCACACTTTCTATGGCATCAGTATATCCTACTAATATTATAAAAGCGAAAGTTTGTGAGTATGTATGTATGTTTGTTGAACTTTCGCGCAAAAACGGCTAAACGGATCTGGCTGAAATTTGGTACAGGGATCCGGAGGGTCCGGAATAACACATAGGCCACTTTTCATCCCGGGAATAGGATCCCATGGGTAGCGGGCGATCAGAATTCCACGCGGGCGAAGCCGCGGGCAACTGCTAGTTATATATAGTACTCATCCCTATACCAAATTTCAGCCAGAACCGTTCAGCTGTTTTTTCGTGAAACAGTTCAAACATACATACTCACAAACTTACGTGTTTATAATATTAGTAAAATATTATTAATACTATAATTACCTAATTACATTCATAATATTTACTTTAGTTATGGTACGGTGAGGGGCGGGTTAATTTAATTACTTATTTATTTTTAATGTGAATTTCTTGTATTGTGTCTAACATTTCTCTGTTATGATTTATAAAATAAAACCGTTATAAGACTAATAATAAATATTATACGATATTTTAGAGTGGTCTAAAACATCGTAAAATATTTATTAAACTAATAATATCTGTTATAATAATTAATTTTACTTATAAGACTAATAATAATTATTGTACGATATTTTAAAGTGGTCTAAAATATCGTTAAATATTTATTATACTAATAATTACTGTTGTAATAATTAATTTTAGTTATTAGACTTATAATAAATATTGTACGATATTGTAGAGTATTCTATTCTAATATTCTATTCTATATTCTAAGACATTACACAGATTATTTTAGTCATAAGCGTAACAACAAATATTGTACGTTTAAAGTGGTCTAAAATATCGCACATTTATTTTATTTTTATTATTTTAACTAATATCTCTCGCCTTCGGCTCGCTCAGCTCTTATACGCGGGATAGCTGCATACAAACTCGGATACTCCTTTGCAACCACAAATCTGATTTCAACCAAAATTGGCATGGTCATAACGACAATCTAGGGGCATGTTTTGAGACCATAAATTTAAGAATCGGACATACCATTGAGGAATTATCACCGAAAAACAAATTTACAATTGAATCTAATGGAAAAAGTTCGCGCGCGCAGAAATTGAATTTTTCAGATTTTGAAATGAAAAAATAAATGCTCGCTCAGTTCAATTTTCTTGCGATCGGCTAACTGCATTGCATCCCTAGTTTACTGAAACTTACCTAACAAAAAGTGTGTTGCCATGTGCTATTACATGAATAGTATGAAAAAGTAAAAACTACACCGAAAAACATTGCATATTTAAATTTACGCATTAAATTAGCTCAAATAAATGTAAGTTCTGATTTTATATTATTAAAAATAAAGCAGTGGTGGCTTAAGGCCTAAGGCTTTTGTGACGGCTTTGGGGTTTATATTGCCGTTTATTTTTACTGTTCTAGGGAAATCTCTTGCTTTGTTGAATTTATTTGAGAACTTTATAGAACAGACTTTAAAATACACGCCCAAAATAAATATTCCAATATACCCTTTCTCGAAATCTTATCCTACTTATAGGGCAAAATCTCATAAAAACCATATAAAACATTGCTTATTCAGACACTATTGCCTGTGGCATTCACGGATAGTGATGTACCTTAGTCGGTATTCTGTGTCATTCAGTTTCAAATCAAATTTTGTTTAATTTATCCATTAATATCGATTTAAAAAAAGTTTAGAGTGATTTCTATGAAATATCAATAGTTTCCGTTCATACGGCCAGGTTTTACTTAATTTCAACTGATTCTGGTTCTGGCCTACTTTACTACCAAGATAAGTGCATATTTTATCATTTTTAGGTACGTACCGGGCTGCCCAGGGTCAGTCGGGCGCCCAGGGTCAGTCGGGGTGCGAGGGATATGCTCTATGGGCAACCTTACACCCCGGCGTCTGAAGACCCGCGACGGTGTGCGGTTTTAGTCGTTTCAAGCCCGACATAACCGCCCCCGCTGGCCGGCGGTGGGGGGGGGCGGGGGCGGTATCCGAAGGGATTTCCGCACGGAAAAAAAAAGGTACGTACCGGGCGAAACTAAAAACCTGTTTTATCTAAACTTAGTTTTAAGATAAGCAAAATGCTTATTTAGCACAAATCTTAACTTATAGTTATGCATAAACATAATTTATACTAATGTGATATATCTAATTATTATATAATTTTGGATTATTCTCACTAGTTCCATCGCAATAAGTTTCATGGAACTAGTGAGATATTTTTTATCTTAGTAGTTCTATGGTATTTGGCTCCAAGAAAATAGTTACTAGTGCTATGGAACTTGTGAGAATCACTACATATTATAAAACAAAGTCTTCTGGCGTGTCTGTCTGTTCGCGATAAACTCATAATATACTGCACCGAATTTCGTGCTGTTTTCAACCAATGGATAGACTGGTTCTCGAGGAAGGTTTTTCTATATTAACTAAATATTATAAAACAAAGTTCTCCACCGCGTTTTTCCGACACCCCCATAAAATATAATTATATGCAAAAACTTGACAAATTATATACTAAAACCTTCCTCGAAAACAACTCTATCCATTGGTGAAAACAGCATGAAAATCAGTGCAGTCGTTTTTGAGTTTATAGCGAACGGACAGGCGCGGTGGAAGAATTGGTTTTATACTAGTGATTAATCTGTAGGTTCATAATGTATAAAGTAATATACAAATACAGTAATGCTTCCTTGCACGAATTTCTTACAAAAAAAAGCCCAGCCTCAAGTCCTTATCGATCCACAATTTAATTTTCCATGGGCCTCAATGTAACCAATGGGCTAATTCATCTGACAAAATGGAAGTTTTAAAGTTGTGATAATGAGAGACAATTCCTTCGGCCTTAAACTTTTTATCGTATTTCTCTCGAAATAAGTTCAATTCGTACTTTATCTTTACACTCTAGATCAAAAGTGCAAAGTTTAATTTCGAAGACAACATGGAGATTATAAGCATACAAAATATTTTTCATATCTACTTGTCTATTGAAAAGTTTAACAAAAGGGGAGGGGCTTGTGAGAAATTGTTTTTCAAAGCTCTGTCTTAGATATTAACTTAAGAGTTTTGTGATTCAGCAGAGAACAAAAAAAATACTATAGTTGGTGAATAAAACACAAATTGAAATAAAACTATTTTTAACGGATTCTATCGCGGTTTATTTGATGTTATTTTATATTTTACATTGAACCCGACGTTTCGGTTGCTTTTCAGCAGCCAAGCTCACGGGGAGACTAAAGATGGTTGTTGTCTTGTAGTTTGAAGTGAAAGTTATCTCAAAGTACCCGAACTATGTTGAATTGTTGGTGTTACTATTTCCGCAGAGTGAGCTCACAGTGTCATGAAGTCTTGTTGTATTTTGATTTTTCTTGGAATTAATTAATTGAATGACTGGGTCCCAAGCTGGTGGTACATTCCAACCATCTTTTCTATTAAAATTAGGATGTTTATTAATTTCAATAGTTTCGCGGAGCATCCTATTTGTTGTTCACTATATGTTATTTTATATTGTAAAATATAAAATAACATCAAATAAACCGCGATAGAATCCGTTCAAAATAGTTTTATTTCAATGTGTAACATTCGCGTAAACTTCCGACAGTATCATGTAAAACACAAATTTTTCACAAGGTAAAGAGGGCTTTACCAGGGCGCGCCGCAATAGCTGCGCTAAGGCCCATCGTGGAGGATGGATTAGAGAAGTGACACTCCTCTCGGAAGACTCTCTGGAGGAATTCCGCACGAAAAAAAAGGTACTCTCTTTACCAAATATAATGTATGTGGTACCACCTTAAAACAAACCCAATGAGCTCAAACTTAAGAGCTTCACTCACAATCACTACACTATCGATGTGAACCCACTCCTAACACAAGAATTTAGGTTGGCTGGAGGGTTTAGGGGAAAAAATAGTAATTTCGTTAAAAAAATACGTACTTCAAAATAATTCATTTACCTAATCTATAGACATACACATGCGAGAACGAGATCAGAATTGCACGGTGTAAGGCGCGGGCAATAGCAATAGCAACAATTTGTTACTCACACATATTACACTGTAATAATAATCTGTAGAAAATTTTAATAATGAAGGCATAATATTTTACTAAACACTGAAATAAATCTTAGCTTGTTTGGAAATACTCAACACATTCAAGTGGCTGTCGAGTACGGCAAGAAGGCCGTCAGTTTCATGTATCTATGTCGATTTTATGCCAAGTAAAACAGCCACTTGACGAAAACGATTCACGAATATTGTCTGATGTTATTTTATCAGAAGTTTCTTCTGGGGAGAATAAAAAGATTTTGAAATAGAAAATAAATGTTAGAAATATCAGAGTTAAAATTTTATACCTACATTAATAACAAAAGATAATGAAAATTCCTACTTGGTGACAAGAAATTGCAAGCAATTATTTTGAACTGGCTGCCTGGTGGTCGCCACACCAGCGCAGGCAAATCTTTTTTTATAGTCAAAAGGCTAGCGTTAGACCACTATCTCACCTGCTTGGTAGGTGACTATGTGGCCGACAATGGAGTACGCTCGCCTAGAAGCAACCTATTCACTCTAGACTTCAAGACTCCCAGATTATAGTTTTCGGAAACACAGACTCAGGCAGGGCATTTCACTTCATAGCAGTACGAATAATGAACGTATTGCTAAAATGGTTCATGCATATGAGCGGAATATTCACCATATATCGATGGCGTATAGCCGTACATCTGATCGTTCAGTGCTGGAAAGGGCTTGGAGGAATTAGGTTATGTAACTAATATAGACCGAAAGGTTACAGACTCTGCGTTGATGTTCCAGGCTATGAAGCCTAGCCTCAACAAGCGCATCATTGTTAATGAGCCTCTTGGCTCATCTCTCAATCGAATTAAGCGCTTCAAGGTGGTCACAGAGGTGCGAACAGTAGTCTATGCACGGTCGAACTTATCCTTGATACAGAATAAGTAGGTAGTTGTTCCGGTGTGAAGTACTGTCGCGCCTTCGACAGGATACCCAGCTTTTTGGCAGCTACTTGAGCCTTTGCCTCAATGTATGGGGAATGAAGTGTGTAGATGTTGGAGTTATCCCAAGAAGTATGGTTAATTATCGGCACGGGTGCACCCGGGAAGCTAGGATTTGGCTGGAATTAGCTCCACTTAGAAAGAAAAAGACACGCATAGGTCTTAGTAGCGTTGAAATTGACCACCTTAGCTGAATCGGTTACCGCTTTTAAGGACAAGTTCAAGCGCTCAACCATGGCCTTTTGGTGAGATCGGATCTATGCAATACTGGCTCGCAGGTTGGATTCATAACTCGCAACTACTGGTGCTATCATACCGGGCTTGAGCAGATTGTTGATGTGCAACAGGATCAGTGTAGCAGAAAGTTTGGACCCCTGAGGAACTCTAGCATTTATCGGTGATTTCTTTGACGACCAATCATCGATGACCACTCTGATGGACCTATTTTTCAGAAAGTCGGCTATCCAAACACACAAGTCAGCGGACAGGCCGTAAGAAAGAAGCTTGCCAATATAGTTTCCGTGCCAGACCCTGTCAAAGGCCGTCTAGATATGGAAGTATCGAGGGAAACAGCAAACGCCTCCCTGTGCCTCGCCCCAGATGTGAGTAGCATACACGAGAAGATCCCCAGATGTTTGTGGTGGAAGCCATATTGCTAGACCGACACAAGCATTTTGGGTTCAACCATATTTACTGCATTTTATCCGCCATGTCAAGGACATGATGGCTACCGCAGATGCGAGTGCTACTCATGCGATCGTTACACGTGACTCAACCTATCCACTGCAGCATATTCGTCCTGCTTTTGTCACTCGACTCACGCTCTCGTGTAAAGACAGTTATTTTGAATTATTGGAAATTAAAAGGATAATGATTAGATGTCATTAAGTTAGTCAATCTCTTTTTAGACACTCTCTATAACTTATATTATTATAACTTAAGTGTATCGCCAATGTTAGAGTGTTAATAAATATTTTTCTTTCTTTTCTTTCTTTCAATTAACGATATTCCGGAAGCCATCTAGGAGCAAAAGAGTACTCCGGTACTGAAGTTTTTACAAATCATTCTTTTCACCATCTTAATTAGTATGTTTTTATTTATCCTTTAAAAGTTTTGCTACATTTGTCTTATTTTTGGTGTACAATAAGTAGATACACTACTACTACTAAACCACATATTATAAAGTATATATGTATATATATATATATATATATATATATATATATATATATATATATATATATATATATTTATATATATATATATATATATATATACATAAATAAATAAATACTCTACGACGTTCTACACAGCGCTTTCTAGACCCAATGTAAGCATAGTTTAACTAGCTTGTGTTATGGGTTCCAGAATACGGATAAACATACTTATATACTTCTTGTATACTTTATATACTTCTTTTTTTTGTAAATACATACATATTATACATTATATATATATATATACAGTAAAGTAGTCTAACAAGAAAAACAAAAATTTTCTTCGCAATTTTCTAGAATATTTTCATTAGCGGAAATTAGGTATCGAAAAATAATTCCCGTTCAAAAATGTTTATAGAATTTATGTTGATTACAATTTTTTCACTTCGATAAACTCAGTCATAACTTTTACGTCATAATATACAATATTGGACATCGATAACCTCTCACAATCGATGCTAAGCACCCCCATCACTTTGTAAACGCGTGTGAAACGATTCGGAAAAATAATTTCCTTTCAATGCACAAGGTATACTTTAAGTAACAGATGTCAAATAAACAAAACCTACTTTAAATAGGAACCATTAAGATTCATAATTAAAATGGTGAAGATGACAGAAATTTTGTAATTAAGTAGCTTGGAGTTTGCTAATTGTGCCAATTTGTGACGTCACGTATGTGAATTTTCAGGCGGTGGGTTTGATAGCTCGTTTCTTATTTCCTCACTGATGACTGCAATTACTTCACGAAAGATGTTCTTTGTAATTTTGCCATATGGTGGCGAATGTTCCAATTAATCTGAGCTGATTAGAAAATTAAGGAAAAGAGGAAGCAATCTTATGCAATCTGGGAACTTAATATCAAAATACAGATAGATTTGTAAATGGAAAAATTGCTTCTGTCGAGATCTTATCTAATTTTTAAACTTTTGCGTTCCTGAGTCATCGTTCCTGCGTTCGTGTGCAGCCCTGAGTCAACGCTCGCGTTGCAGTGATGACACTCTGGCGTTGGCCACTTCCTGATCCGATGCAGGTGGTCCCCGAAGCTCCACTTACCGGAGATCACCTGCGTCAGTCGGTACGAGAGGCTTCCGTGTCGCCTCTCCAGCCAATCCTCCATGATGGGCCTTACCGCCGCTATTGCGGCGTGCCCTGCGCTAGGTCGCCCAAGTCGTTCCTTCCACTCCACCACGCTGGCCTGGCGGAGCTGGGACTGCACAGCCTCGCTTTCTCGAGGCTCGGGGTTCCGTCCCTGCTCCCGCGCCTCCTTTCGCCACTGGTACAGTTGCGAAAGGGCTCTTGCCTCCAGGTCCCATGGCGGAGTTCCGGCAAGGAGACTCGCCGCCTCGAAGGAGATCGTGCCGTACCCGCGGATGACCCTGATGGCCATCACCCGCTGCTGAGCGCGCAGCATCCGCACACTTCTGGCCTTCAGGGCCTCCGCCCATATTGGGATACAGGGCCATGGGCCGCACGATCCCCGCGTAGAGTCTCCTGCAGGATTCATCAGGCCCCCTCGTGTTGGGCAGCAGCCGTGCCTTAGCGAGAGCTGTGCCCTTCAGTTTGGGGGCCAGACTTCGGATGTACTCTCCGAAGTCCCATCGGCGGTCGAGCACGAGCCCCAAATATTTCATTTGGGGCTTGATGCCGATGCGATTTCTTCCCACGATGAGACTGGATCCCTCGAGTGGCTTGCTCCGAGGTCCATGAAAGAACAGGGCCTCGGTTTTCTGCAGAGCCACATCGAGACACAGCCGCCGAATCCGCACCACGACTTGGGCAACCGCGGTCGTGGCCTTCAGGGTCGCTTCGCGGTACGTCGCCCCGCACGCCGTCACGAGCGTGTCGTCCGCGGAGCACGTGACGGCGGCACCGTCTGCGAGCTCACCGCGAAGCACTCAGTCGTATCCGATTGAATAGCGTATTTTTTTTTTTTTTTTTCGTGCGGAAATCCCCTCGGAATCCCCCCCGCCGGCCAGCGGGGGCGGTTATGTCGGGCTTGAACCGACTAAAACCGCAGGCCGTCTCGGGTCTTAAGACGCCGGGGTGTAAGGTTACTCATAGAGCATATCCCTCGCACCCCGGCTGACCCCGGGCCATCTCCGGTTTTGAGATGGGCCCCTTACTTGCTCTCCATTGTGCCATCTGCTAATCAGAGGGACACGTGGAAAGCTTCCGAACAGCCCTCAACAGGGCCGTCCTCACCTCGGTCGGAGTTGGCCATAGACGGCAGCGTCTCTCCCGCCCTAGGAGAGAGGCGCTGCTGTCTCCGTTGCCCAGGGTGCACCGCGTGGAGGTCCCCAATCAAGCACCCCTGGAGGTCCCCAACCAAGCACCCCGGAGGTCCCCAACCAAGCACCCCTGAATAGCGTACCTAGTGCATTCATAGGGATATTATGTGCATAGGCAATCGTTAGTTGCTTAGGCAATAACAAAATTGATATAATATAATTATAATTTTATCGCAGGCTTATAAGTGCCCGGTTAATGGCAATAGGCTCGCCACCTATTACATTGGGACCTAAACATAAACTGGCGAAATGTGGGTGCTAGCACCTCTGCCTACCCATTCGGGGATATAGGCGTGAGTTTATGTATGTATGTATGTATGTAATTATAATTAATACAAGATGATTATAGGTAATCTATATTTTTATTAAAAATTTTCATTGTTACTTCTTTTTGGCTTTTTGTTTTTTTGTTTTTTTTTTTATAAGGTATTTTTATTTGTTATAGTCTTTGTGTACCTTTATGATTTATGTGGGTCACTAGGGGCCTGGTTGAAAATCAGCGCTAGGCACCAGCCTGACTCATGCTGGCTCAAGTCCCATTCGGCACGCCTGCGAGCTGTATGATATAGTTGCATGTGTATTTACTTAACCCTTAATCAAACAAAGGTAAGTATTTTACCACTTTGAGTGTTTTCAGAAAAAGTCGAATATTCGCTATGGCAATACTAGACGTCTCATTGATACTTATTTAGTTTATTAATAATAAAAAAAAATCTAACATATTAAGTCATCTCAATATCTGTCAACATCACTTATCACTTCAAGGTAAAGTAAAAATTGGTGCACCCGGTGCACCGTTATTTTTTGTAAAAAAAATAAAGAATTTCGCGGTTCTTGGCAGATTTTTTGTAATTTTGTTCAAGAAAAGTTCTGATACGAGCTTTTCCGATCCAAAATCCAAAATTATAATATAATATATTTGCTAGCTATCGGATTTTTATTTAGATTTACCAAAATTATTGAGTTAACTTGGTATCCAAAAATCCACAGCGCTGCAAAGATATCTGCATATCGTCATTGATGCAAATAAATTGTAAAATTGTATTTCTATTTAATTACCAAAATATAAAAGAAAAGCAGGAGGAAGTAGCTGGTGAAGAAATAAAAAAATAAACCGGAATGGACAATGGTAACTATTTTCCAACCAACCCGCGAAATATCGTTATCCTAAACGGTAAATTATCTATCACCAGAACTTAGAGAAACCTTCCGTTTCCCATTATGTTTTTTTATAGTTTTGATAAAAAAAACTTAGCCACCTCCAATTACTCAAATATCAATGTGACTTTTAAAAATGATGCACATAGGGTCGCATTTGTTTAAATGGGTTTTTTTGTGTGTGTGGGCTCCACCGCATCGGTGCTAACGATGAGATGCGTGTGTCGGAAACCGACCGACTAAAATCACACGGTGTCCTCCCTAAGTATCCATAGCCTGGCATCCCAGATAAGCCCTCGAAAGGATAACCGCAGGGTGACCGGCGGTCTTTAATCGCCATCGCGGCCTCGCTTGTGAGGTAGGCTTTGATCCCGCGTCGGTGAGTTGGCAGGCGTGTGTAGGACAGGCCTCCATCTTGGCCTGCTTCTGTTTTGTTTAAAGGTTAATGTATATTCTTAGTTAAGTTTTTATTTTCTGTATGTATCTAGAAGGTGTACTTGTTATCTGTAGTACGAATTAAGTAATTCTTGCGTTCTTTTTAAACTGAGTAGGTACTCACTGTCGTTAGACAGCGTTATCATCATCATCTTATCGTAGCTCCCCGGACATCCCAGGCTTTCACCACAGAGCACGGAATCCTCTTACTCCTTCTAGTTTGACTTATACAGCTTTTAATAATTCATAAATAAATATTGTAGGACAAAGTACACAACGCCATTTACACCCAAACTAAGCAGAGCTTGTCATATGGTTTCTAGAATGCGGATAAATATCCTTTAATACTTTTTTTTTAAAATAAAAACATATTATACGTAGAAACACATAGACCAAAGCAAATATACATATTTGCACTGAGCGGGAATCGAACCCGCTACTTCTGGCTTAGCAGTCGAACGCACTACCACTACGCCACAAAGGTCGTCTATGTAGTTTTGTTTTGTTCGCCTTTTTAGGGGAGCGAGTACCGTCTGACCACCCAACATCGAAAGGAAAACTTGCACAAAGGCTTCATTCTTCATTCCATCAGCAGGTGGACCGGCTTGCAGGCGAGGTTAACTTGGCTCCGAAGGTTCCACACGTTGCTGCGATGCCGGGAACGCTATGATTTTGATGATGGTGACCTATATAGCATAACATAACTTCATGCCTGTATCCCCGAAGGGGTAGGCAGAGGTGTATTACACACCCACGATTCGCCAGTTATGTTAAGGTCCCAATGTAATAGGGGGCGAGCCTATTGCCATCAACCGGGCACATTATTAAGCGAGCGACAATTAACATTTATTATTGCACACATAACTACGAAAAGTCAGAGGTGTGTGCCCAGGGCGACTGGGGATCGAACTCGAGACCTCGTCTCAGCAGTCTGTTACGTACGCCATTGGGCTATCGCCGCTGTCCTATATACCATGATCAAACTCTTTTGTTTTCTTTTTGTTTTTTTTTTTTATATTCGTTCCGTCAATTGACTGCTCCCTGCTGGATGGTAAGAAGCTTGGGTGAAGTCCAGAAGATATGGGCCACCATCCCAGATGCTGATGATCTTAAAAATGGTAGCCCCTTGACGGCCTCAAGAGATGCTTTTTCACGCCCCGCTTGAATAACCCGGGATTGTAAGAAGAAGGAAACACGTGCGCGGGCAGAGTATTCCAGCTCTTTATCGTGCGAGAAAGAAAGGAAGCACCGACCCGCTGAGTTCGGGACTGTATGGTTTCCACCGTGTGCGGAGAAGTAAAAGGTGTTTTTAAAGCAACTTTAACAGATTTTAGTTAACTAAGTTAACAGGAGTGCTCTGTAATATATAGCTCGATGCGCCTCTGGCTTCAGAGGTGCACCGATAGCTTATGTCATTTTAAGGCAAATCTACTACTTAAACAATGATGGCAATACCTTGAAATTGCAATGCATACCCTCTCATGTTGGACTTAGAGGTAACGAGCCTCAACAAAATTAGCGGTTGTGGAAGGTATTGACTGACTATCTTGTTCATATTAAAATTAACTGATTTAATAAAGTTTGTCAACACTTTAATGAGATAAGAAAAGAAAAGGGTGTATGGTTCAGAACCATTCAACATCGGTCTTCTCGGAATCCCTGGTTTTTTGGCATTATCTTAACAAAAAATGAGATTTGTACATAGAATATATTCGCTCAGGTCACTATCTGTAGTGAAAATTTGGACATCTCATGAATGTAGTGGACTCACTTAAATGAAATTTGTGGTACACTAGATGATGTCCAACATTTGCTGACGAATTGTGTAAAGTTTCGCAGCCAGGAGGAGGCGTTGGTGCGAAAATATAACATGACCGTTCATGACGTGGGTGTATTTGCTAGTAATTTGGGGAACCCAGCCTCTGATGTTGCACGGGACTTGTTTTTGTTGTTTTCGCAGCAACGACTCTGTCCTACTCCTTAAGCTTAAGTGTAATAGTCTGTCAATAAGGTACGATGAGGCTCCCGAGAGAGCTGTTTCAAAATCAGAGATGGCCCTGGGTCAGCCGGGGGCGAGGGAAATGCCTTATGGACCCAGCCCACCTTAAACCTCGGCGTCTGAAGATCCGAGACGGCGTGCGGTTTTAGGCCAAAGTTACCCTCCCCTGCTGGCCGGTATATGGGTATCCGAGAAGATTCCTGAACGAAAAAAAAAAGAAAAGGTACTAAAGAAATAAAAAGAAAAAAAGGAGAAGTAAAATAAGGTAAAAGAAATATTATTCATTTTACGCTAACAATATTATTGATACATTTTGTTACACTTAAGATAGAATGGGCCGCCGTATCAAGCTATCTCTTTCAGGCAACCTTTGAAACCATTGAAAGTAACATAAAATTATATGGGTTTATACAATTTGCAACAGTTAAAAATATATATAGATACACAAATAATTAGGTGCTACCCCCCTCATTTTTCACGATCATACTGATACCGTTCATGTGACCCACAGGAACGTATTCCTTGAATAAAAAATTGTCTACGTACTACTTAAGACTACGATATATCTCTGTACCAAATTTCATTCAGATCCGTTCAGACGTTTTTGTATGAAAGTGTCAAAACATCCATTCTCACAAACTTTCACATTTATTATCTTTGTAGGAAGTATGTATCAATTCTTTTTTAATAAACGCGTATAAATATCTAACACATATCATAAGATATATAAATACGCAAAAAGCGTCTAAATTTAACAAAATCTCAACCTAAACCTAATTACCACTTCCAAAAGTCAACCAATAAGAAAAAAAATGAATATCACTTCAGACCAAACATGTCAAATTTATCACATCAAAGTTATATTCAAACTTCAAGGTAATTAAATTCTACATTTGGCCAGTTTAAAAGAACTCTCTGTGCAACCCAGTTTACAGGAATTCCAGGAGATCGTACTGAGTAAAAGTGTCACAGTAAATTGGGGACTTTTATAAAAAGAGGAACGCCATTTCAGTGGGATTGACGTTTGTAAAGTCTCAGATTATGTCACTGAATGTTAGGAGGAATTTATTAAAAACTCTTGACGTAGTAGAGTGGCTATATTTATCATACTGGGCTCCGTAGTTTTTACTATTTAAGCTTACCTATATAAGTAAAAAAACTAGAACTGACTTAAGTCGGATAAGTACCTTTGCTAAAACCTTTTCCAGAATGTACAAAATACTTTTCTGTTTTCTTTTTGATCCTACTTAACCAATTGCAATCAAACATACGGCAGATTCTAAGTGTGACCAAGACCTTTCTAACAGAAAAAGCCGCATTAAAATCCGTTCAGAAGTTTTTGTATCCAACGCGAATAATCAGACAAGATTTAAAAAAATAATCTGTTCTGAATCGTTCATTTAACATAACCCAAGTATTTTTTAGGGTTCCGTTGCCAAATTGCAAAAAACGGAACCCTTATAGATTCGTCATGTCTGTCTGTCTGTCCGTCCGTATGTCACAGCCACTTTTTTCCGTAACTATAAGAACTATGCTGTTGAAACTTAGTATTTAGATTTATTCTGTGAACCGCATTAAGATTTTCACACAAAAATAGAAAAAAGCAATAAATTTTGGGGGCTCCCCATAGTTAGAACTGAAACTGTTTTTTTTTTCATCTGACCCATATCTGTGAGGTATCTATGGATAGGTCTTCAAAAATGATATTGAGGTTTCTAATATAATTTTTCTCTAAACTGAATAGTTTGCTCAAGAGATACTTCCAAAGTGGTAAAATGTGTCCCCCCCCCCCTATAACTTCTTAAATAAGAGAATGATAAAACTAAAAACAGTATATGATGTACATTACCATGTAAACTTCCACCGAAAATTGGTTTGAACATGATCTAGTGAGTAGTTTTTTTTAATAAGTCATAAATCGTAAAACGCAATTTACATTTCATTCCGTCAACTCAAATATAAAATTAAAAAAAAAGCATTATTATGTTACTTACTGCTACGGAACCCTTCATGGGCGAGTCCGACTCGCACTTGGCCTTTTATTTATATCTTTAATGTACAGACACAACTAATTTAATTCTTTTTTATAGTATAAACAACAATACCGAATCGTTTTTCGAAGGTACCCTAAAACATTTACAGTAAGGTTTCATCGGCTTCACTATAAAGGCGCAACTTCGATGATTTTTACGTCGAGATTACGACTTTTTGTCACAAGTCATTTCGACGACTTTAATAAAAATTGACTTTGCACGACTTCGTCCATTTCCGTCCCCTTACCAAGTAAACTTACTAAATTAATATTCTGAGTTTTATTTTTATAATAAGTTACGATGTAATATGGCGGTTACTTTAGAAACTCGTTTACACTGAAATTGGTAGGTATAATTTAATTTGAAGCTGTGTGTAAATTTCTTTACTCTATTAATCAATATTACGCTATGGCGTGAATAATCATTCCTATGAATGATACTCGTATGTTATTTACTACGGCTTACAGGAAACACAGTATATTGAGAATCCGGGAACAATTAACTATTTCAAAAGCGAAGTTAGCCGTTTTAGACGCAAATGTAAAACACAGCAATTCAAAAAAATTTAATCTGAACTGATATATCACCACAGTGTGGTTTTCGATTGTATTTCTATATGAAGAAAACAGAAAGCAATAAAACGTAGTGATTTAAGAACAATCAATATTTGTGAAAACACAGTGTCTTGAATGACTGGCTGCACGGAACAAAAAAAAAACGAATCGACCTACCTTTTTAAAACACTACAAAAATGTGCGCTATGCCTATGTGGAGGAAAGGGGTGTGATGTTCCTCCAACACAAAGAGAGGATCCTCCGACCAGGTAAGGTGATCACGCCTGGTGGGCCACGGCCCAGCGGTTGTCGTTAGGATGTTGTATATAAGTTATACCAGCGCGCGAACTTCACTTTCGCGATTCAGGATTGAAGTAGTTCAACTTGTTGTCGCTAGATGGCGCTGGTTATATGTGGTATCGCCGCCTCTATACTTCAAGAGTAATTTACTCATTTATCTGGTCGCTGCGTCCCGCACCGAACCACCTCACCACCGAACCGTGACATAATTTCTGTTCCAGACAATATACATAGACGTTAAAGCTAAATTCTTTGTTATAGAAATGACTAGCTAACCCGGCAAACTTCGTTCTGCCTTAAAATCAAGTTATGTTGGTTATAATTTATTTCATGAATATCTCATCGAACTCCGGCATTAAACACCCGAAACGGCGTGACGTTTTAATCGGTTCGAATCCGACATAAACCCCGCTACTGGCCACCGGGTGGAGGGGGAGGGGATATTGAAAAAATACAACGGCATAGACGAATCTAAAAAATTAAAGAACAGAAACTCAGTCCACCCGTACTTGAATTTATCCCGGTCATCATTAACTGGATGTAGAATGTAAAAAATCAAAGACCATGAAAACTCAGTCCACCCCTGTTCTTGAATTTATCCTGCTCTTCAATAAGATGACTTTGTTGAGACAACACGAACACAAGACACCAATGTCTGGTATGAAAGCTACGTATAAATTCTCTAGATGCTTGGATGTAGAAAAGTGAGTGTTTGTAAAGTGTTTCGTTAAATTTGTCTACTCAATTTACTTACGATAAATTTCGATATGACTTCCAATTATTCCTGCGACTTCGTAAGTGTGTTTGGCTACGTCCCTAATGTTGTGTACTGGTGTATAGGTAGTTATCGGCAAACTTCGTGGTAATTTACTCTAAATGCGCAGAACACGTTTTAAGATCTCTTTAGTGGTAAGCACGGGGCGCGACGTTGGAGGTGCGCCTTTCAACCAATCATCAATTTTACATTCGGAGATTTTAAGAAATTTTACTCGTATGATAGCATCAAGCTGAGATTCAGCCCAATTCTGCGCGGATATGGCGTACATCGGCAAACAATCTGTTTATATCTAAACATAGTGTTTTTTTGTTTTTATTATTGTTATTTGTGTATCACTGTTTGAAATTGTTTTTTTTTAAATTTTAGTATTATTTTTTCTTTTTTTTTTTCTCTGTTTTTATCCGAATGGGATTAAATAATTTCTTTCTTTCTTTCTTTTTATTAAACCAATCACGGGCTCAAAGGGCTCGCGTCATTGGTTTATGAGTCCTTTTAATGGTTATTTGGTTGGCCGGTTAGTGCACTTACCTTTTTTTTTCGTGCGGAAATCCTTTCGGATACCCCCCCCCCCCCGCCGGCCAGCGGGGACGGTTATGTCTGGCTTGAACCGACTAAAACCGCACGCCATCTCGGGTCTGCAGACGCCGGGGTGTAAGGTTGCCCATAGAGCATATCCCTCGCACCCCGACTGACCCTCGCACACCGACTGAGGTTAGTGCACGTACCTACGCGAATGATGTTTGTTCATGAAGTTAACCGGTAACAAAACAGAAAATATTGGACGTATAGGTGAACGATATCGAACCAATTATAGGCCCGTATATTTCAGAAGACCCGAGAGCAACGCACTGTCCTTTCATGTGCTGTCGGGTGGAAAAATGAATTATTCTTCCAATTTATCGAATAGCCTCTCCCGGCGCCTATTTAGTTTATTTCAATACCAGCGGCTAAATGTGTTCAAATTGCTTTGGCTGGTCAAAGGAAATCAGACAGTTTGTTTGTTCAAACGGAAAATACGAATTAGTGAACTGTTGCTTGTTTAATTAGGGTTTTATTTGAATTCCAGGGAGTACGATTGGGAGTTATTAGTAACTTCTGATTTTGCGATTGCCTGGAGGTTTCTCAGTATTAACACTGTGTTAAATTACCGTTATGTCCAAACTAACAGATTTAAAACTGTCATTAAAACTGTTGACTATTTGTGTTTAATTGGACTTGAAGTATTTGGTAAGTGGTATTGAGTAATTGGACTGGATTTGAAGTACGTTTTTTTTTTCCGTGCGGAAATCCCTTCGGATACCCCCCCGCCGGCCAGCGGGGCGGTTATGTTGGGCTTGAACCGACTAAAACCGCACGCCGTCTCGGGTCTACAGACGCCGGGGTGTTAGGTTGCCCATAGAGCATATCCCTCGCACCCCGACTGACCCTGGGCCATCTCCGGTTTCGAGATGGCCCCCTCGGGTTTGGGAACCACGGTGTCCCCGTCTTGCCCCGGTTTGCGGGAGGGGCGCTAGTCGCCCCACCGTCCCGGCCTGCTTCTGCTGGGGTGACAGGCGGCCTCACCCGTCACCCCCAGGATTTGAAGTACCTATATGTATGAATTAAATATTACGATTTATTATGTATTATTTTATATCGTTTAAATAACACGGAATACCGTTTTACATCGAAAAAAATAATATAACATAACATAACTTCACGCCTGTATCCCCGAAGGGGTAGGCAGAGGTGTATTACACACCCACGATTCGCCAGTTATGTTAAGGTCCCAATGTAATAGGGGGCGGGCCTATTACCATCTACCGGGCACATTATTAAGCGAGCGATAACACCAAATACCATATCTGTGTAATTGTTGACCTCTGTGGCGTAGCGGTAGAGCGATCGACTGTTAAGTCTAAGATTGCGAGTTCGATTCCCGCTCAGTGCAAATATTCACACAAGTTTACAAATTTAGAACACAAGCTAGTTAAGCTATGCTTGTGCTTTACGCTGTGTAGAATGTCGTAGAACATTTATTTTATTTATATTATTTATTGGTTTCAAGATGAGTACAGTCACAGGCTGTCTACTATTACATAAATAATCATTCTACGACATTCTACACAGCGCTTTCTAGACCCAAAGTACAATATTTATTGTTTTTATTATTTTATTATTTACTAGCTTTGATTTTTATGGTTTTGGTTCTTCTGCGGGGAACCCTAATTTTTTTTCTAAAATTAAAGTACCTTATGTTACGCCTTGTAATATTAGCTATCTGCCAGTGAAAGTCCCGTCAAAATCAGTCCAGCCATTTCAGAGATTACCCAGAACAAACAGGCAGACGGACAAAAATGGTAAAAAAAAATTTTTTGGTGTAAATATATAATGTAGTAAAAAAACGGTTATTTCAATATTACAAACAGACACTCCATTTTCATTTATATGTATCTATCATATATATGTATTTATATGTAACTGACTAATATTTTGTAAGGTTCGGAAAGTACTCCCCATCGACAGAAACTGCAGTTAAATAATACCACTTACTAAGTGTTATGTTTCTAAGTTGAGTAGGGTTGACAGGTCCCTTGGGGAAATCCGCGAGTGACACATCTGACGTTGCATGCGTTTATAGGTATCGGTGATGACTATCAATTGCACCATGTGATTGATTACTGTCTTAGGGTTAAAACAATCTACTTAGCTGTTGCCCTCATCTCCGTCCCGACCTATTCACGTGACCTACAGGAACCTATTATAGTAACAAGTAGCCTATATCATACTCTAGACCATAATACTACCCTTTTTTTGTGCGGAAATCCCTTCGGATACCCCCCCGCCGGCTAGAGGGGGTGGTTATGTCGGGCTTGAACCGACTAAAACCGTACGCCGTCTCGGGTCTACAGACGCCGGGGTGTAAGGTTACTCATAGAGCATATCCCTCGCACTCCGACTGACCCTGGGACATTCGCAGTGTCCCCTCTGATAACAGCAGAGGGGTACCTGGAGCGACCACCCCTCCCGTGGGCCTTGCAGGCCCGCAATACCCCGACCCCCTCGTGCAATGGGGTCAGCTGGCCCTGAAAAGGGCCGGTTGGTCAGACTTTTGGCCGTTGACGTTGACGCCAGCTACTCCAGAGGAGCAATCAATGATGCGTCATCGCCCACGTTGCCCAGGGTTGCCCACGTTGACCATAATCTACCTGTGTGCTGAATTTCTTCCAGATCCGTTCAGCCGTTTTTGTGTGAAAGAGTAACAAACATCCATCCATACAAATCTATACAAATCGATCTACCTATTGGTTTCTTAACTACTGTCGAATTTAAAAAAAAAATCTTCATAGGATGTCTAGTTATGACCCCCTGAGTCCGAAATGACCACTGGTCAAAAAGTTTATATTTATATATATATGTATGTATGGTTCCACTTCCCAAAATTTGCGGCACTCTCACGGTCGCATTTTTGCCCCGATCGCTTTCAAACTGCGGTCAAAAATTGCTTGGGTGTAAACTTAGTTTAAGTTCGTGAACGGGTGGAATCCGGGCTAAGGGGACGGTAGGGCCTCACTTTTTGTGAAATCAGTTTTTCCTCAAAATTTCACGTTCCATGAAAGATATTCGAACCGTTCTAATTTTATCCCATAGTATACATGAATACCAACAACTTTTACTTATAAACCTATAAGATTAAAACTTTAACTTTGACAGGACTTTGGAGGTTGACAGATGTCATTTGAAATGTAAACATCAACTCCGTACTTAAATCTTATATAAAATAGAATAAACTAGTTATACCCAATAAAATTAACACCAATACATCCTAAGCGAACTAACTCTGTATGGTTAGTACTTACCAGTGCCATAATGAAGCCTGTATAGTGTTAAATTGTTAACTGTTAGCACAAGGTGTTAAGTACATTATTATGATAATAACAGTGATAAAAGTGAACCGGAGGACTAAAACACCAAGGAACTAGTGCAATACTCATTTTAACAGTACGCTGCCAGCAAGGTAAGCGGTGTTGGTGGCACTTAAACATTATAAACATTGTGCAAAAACTGTGGTCCGTTTCTTTTCTACTGCATTTAAAATCTTGACGAAACTGCACTCTGCACTGTTAACATGCAGTGCTACCAACATTAGTGCACCGATATTGTGGGCGCGTTCCAGAGCTTTGCATTTTGTCAATCTGTAGCATAATAGATGTAATAGATGCGTTCCTGTGACATCGACATTTTTTTAATATTAAGCACATAGCACCTATATTCGAAATTGTAAACAAAAACACATTCATCTGTAAGCGTTTTCCTCGTACTCACCGCAAGATGGCAACACTATGCGAGGGTTGTAAACATAACATAGAAGATACGTTATTACTGACGTGCTCAACATGTCTTAAGTCGTATGACCTGCAGTGCGCAAATATACCTCAAAGTCATTTTGTTCAGGTAATGAACTTAGAGGAGAAGTTTCATTGGATCTGTCATGAATGCCGCTGCAAAAAACCTAAAATAATAAACAACTCCACGCCGGCTAGTCCGGCGATACCATGTAGCAGCGAGAGGTCAAATAATATCTCTAAGCCCTCTATTCGTGAGCAGGATTACCTAGATGATTCGAATAATATAACAATAAGAAGGAAAACCACAAAGAAATCTACTTCTGCATCTCGGAGCCCCAACGCATCTGGTATACTGAATTCTTCTACTACTGCTACTACTATTAGAGACAGCGCACTTGCGACAGTCTTAAAGGAATTACGCTCCTTTCGTGAAGAATGTAACAGCAGATACCTCTCACAACAAACAACTATGTCCGAGATGTCAGAAAAGATAAACCTAATAAAGATTTCTATTAGTGACCTCCATAATAAATATAACGTGCTACGTAAGGATGTGAACAATTTACTGGAAACCACTGACATGAATTCTAACTCTCAAAGTGAATTAAGAATACAATGTGAGGATAATTCAAAACGTATAGCAGATGTGGAATCGAGAGAAGCTGCAGTCGGATATGAACTTGCTCTCACAAAGCAGAGGATCGATACTATCGAGAAAACCATGGTAGGTAATACATCAGCGGGTGAAGTATCGCGTATCCAAATAAACGATCAAGGTGCCAGCAAAGCAACTCGTGCAGATCTTATCGCACACCTTTCATCGCACAATCAGCAGCAGATACCGTACCAACAAGAATCAACTCCATGCTTAACACAGACGTCGACACATGAGGCTACGGATAACAATTATATCCCAAATAACATGTACAAATCACGTATATTCACTATGGGTAAGGGCATGGCGCGCCCGCGACGATCTGTGATCCATGCAACAGGTGACGCTGACACAGACCTTAAAACTTTGGTTCCTATGAAATATATCCACGCCTGGAATTTTCACCATGAAGTCTCGGAGGAAAATGTACGGTCGTACCTAAAGAAGAAACTCCCTAACGCAGGAGCAATTACTGTTGAAAGACCTAACCCAGAACATACCAGGCATACTTGCTTCGTGGTGGGCGTTCCGGCACACCTGTTTGATGTGTACCTTCAACCAAACAATTGGCCTATAAATATATCGCTGCAGGAATGGTTTACACACTGGTCTCCAAAGAAGAATACGTCGCATAATATGACAGTTTTTCGTGAAAAAGACTAGGAAGCTGGATAGAATCTTTTATCAGAATGTTCGTGGGTTCAAAACCAGATGTTCGGGTACCAAGAACTTGCTACACACTTTTTCAAGTAATTTACTTGCCCTGACGGAAACCGGTCTTGATGATAGTGTGTTCGATTCCGAAGTATTTCCACAGGAATATGCCGTACTGCGCTGCGACCGGGTTGTACGCAGAAGAGGAGGAGTACTGCTCGCTGCACGTTCCCCCTACTTACTCACGCGCTTGGACTGCCAGTCGGAAACCTGTGATGAGATCATATGCGCAAAAGTCACCACAGGCCATATCGACTTCGTGTGTTGTGTAGTGTATTTACCACCTGGTGTTCCGGACAGACGGTACTACAGTATTTTTGACTGTATCAGGAAAATTATGTATACTTATAGTAAACTTCCAATTTTGATAATAGGCGATTTCAATTTGTACTCTGCCAGTGTTGCTGTCCGTAATGATTTCGAACTATTCTTAGCCGAAAATGATTTGACCCAGAAAAATACCGTTAATAATGATTTCGGAAGAATGTTAGATTTAATTTTAGTAAATACCTGTGTGGCAGGTGTCTCGGTTTCAGCATGCGCCGGTATAGTCTCTAAAGAAATGCATCACCAGCCGTTAAGTATCGATATTAACGTGTATACGCCGTTTGCTCATAGATCTTTGAATAGTAATAACAACCCGTATAAGGTTAATAACTATGATAGTGTAGCATACGAACGAAATTTCCGCAAAGCAGATTTTTTCCAATTATACACGGTACTAACAGATATTAACTGGGACCCAGTGTACTCGAACAATGATGTTAATGATGCGATCGGGATCTTTTACAAGTTATTAAATGATGCTATTGCGGAAAGCGTGCCTGTCAAGAGACCTAATAAAAGGCTGAATGAGAGTTACCCACACTGGTTCACTATAAACACTATTAATTTAAATAAATTGAAAAATGATTACCATAGACTCTACAAACAGACAAGCGACCAGCTATACTATGCTTTTTTTACATATTACAGGCGCTTAGTGAAAAAGAGTACAGAATCTGACTTTTTAGCATTCACTAACCGTTTAGAAGCAAACATTAAGCGAGATCCCAAATCGTTCTGGACTTACGTTAAGAGCAGTAGGGAAAATAATGAACAGGCTACCTTTGGGGACCTGTCTCCCACACAGGTGGCTACTGCATTCTCTAAATATTTTAGCAGCGTGTTCTTAGTTAATGCCCCGGCGCTGAATGTAGACGAGGCCTGTCTGTCGAACATAAACACAAATAATAATATTCACGTTAATATTGCACACATTACCGAATCTGAAGTACTTAAAGCCATGTCGCGACTAGCTCCAAAAACAACTAAGGGTCCAGATGGTATACCGCAATTTATCGTTAAAGATGGCAGCAGAATTTTTGCAAAGCCTCTTCAACATATCTTTAATCTTTCTATGCAGGCCAACGTATATCCAACATTGTGGAAGATCTCTAAAGTACTCCCAGTTCATAAAAATGGCCCTAAATCCGATATTAAGAACTATAGACCTATAGCTATTCTATCCATATTTGGTAAAGTTTTAGAGTCCGTATTATACAAAAAAAATTACAACGATATGACTGGGTGGTTCGCAGAAGAACAACATGGATTCCTGTCTAATCGCTCCACGACATCGAACCTTCTTAATGTGTCTACCTGTATTGCAGAAAACTTGGCCAACAAAAGTCAAGTAGACATAGCCTATTTCGATTTCCAAAAGGCTTTCGATAGGGTGGTGGTATAAAATGGGAGTGGCTGGGTTTTCTAGATCCTTACTGAAATACTTTGCTAACTATTTAATGGGTCGTGAACAATATGTTATATACAAAAGTGCACGTTCAGATCTCTACCCTGTCACTTCGGGCATAGGACAGGGCAGCAGTCTGGGACCCTTACTGTTTTTAATATTTATAAACGACCTTCCAACACACATAAAACACTCCACTGTCCTGATGTATGCAGATGATGTTAAGATTGCCATTCCAATTAATGCATCAAACGACACTGATAAACTCCAGGAAGACATTAATAATATTTACACCTGGAGCACAAAAAATAGACTTAGTCTCAATGTCAATAAATGCGCGGTCATGTCTTACTCCAAAGCAACACACCTACAATACACAATATACACACAATATACAATACACAACACCTACACATTAAACTCGGTGGTCCTCAACCGCGTCTCTACTATACGAGATTTGGGGACTCACTTCGATCCACACCTTACATTCAACCAAAATATAATCCAAACTTGTAACAGATCTCGAAAAAACTTGGGGTACGTTATGCGCCAAGCGAAAATTTTTAATAACCCACAAGCCATAACTATACTGTATAACTCATATGTTCGTAGTGTACTGGAAACAAACTGCGCAATCTGGAATCCGCATGAAAAATCATATACACTGCTGGTAGAAAAAGTGCAGAAATCATTCACTCGATGCTTGTACTTGAAAATGTACGGTTACTATCCCTACATGTATCCTACACCATTTGTGCTGGGAATGGTCTCCTATCAAAGCCTTGAAGTTAGGAGGAAACTCATGACGGTCACATATTTCTTCCGTCTAATCCGTGGTTCTATATGTAATCCCTCACTCCTGCAGTATATCTCAATAAGTGTACCACTACCGGCCAGAAGCCCTACGTCCTCGACAGCGGCCACTATTTGTAGTACCTAATACTACTGTAGCTCTTGCGACTAGTGCGCTATACCTTGCACTAACCCACATCAATGATATTCTGCTGAGTGATGGGATAATAGATATATTTTCATACACGGAACCGAGATTCCTGGCCACAGCTAGTCTCTATCTGGAGAGTGTTACCACCTCCAGTACCATTGCCTAGTTGACTGGGCAATGATACTGGTGACATATATGTTTTGTTTTTTTTATTGTTTTATTTTTGTTGTTTTACTTTTAAATGGGAACGATTTTAATTAATTAGTGTATTATTATTATGAATCTATTTATTATTATTATTTCTGACATTTATAGTTTTGATATTTTTGACATTGTTTAATTATTATTTTTATTTTTGACATCTGTAGTTTTGACATTGCATAGTAATTATAACATGTGGTAAATAAGAAGATAATGTATGTGACCTATAACTTATATGTATGGATTGCCGTCAGTATAAGTTGGTTGAATAAATAAATAAATAAAATAAATAAATAAAAGTGGAGGGGGGAAAAAACCAAAAATTTTCGGGAAAAAAATCATAACTTCTAACCGGTGAACATTCTTGGTGTCGGAAACATTTTTAATCGATAGGCCATTTTTAAGTCTAAAATAAATATCTGAAAAGTTTTTCGCTAAAAGTTACCGTTTTCGAGAAAAAAAAATAAACTGTTTAAAGTCCGTAGTTCTCTATATAAAATAATATTAATTGCTTCACGAAATCTACCTGTGCGTTCTCCCTGCGGGAACGGAATTTTAGTATCCTACTTCCTGCTAATATTATAAACGCGAAAGTTTGTGAGTATGAATGTATTTAAAAACTAAATTTGCTACGTTACAATGTATGTATCTTTATTGCTCTTTCACGCAAAAACGGCTGAACGGATCTGGCTGAAATTTGGCACAGGAATAGATTATAGTCCGTAATAACACATAGGCTACTGTTTATCCCGGGAATAGGTTCCCATGGGTTGCGGGAACGGGATCAGAATTCTACGCGGGCAGAGCCGCGGGTAACAGCTAGTGATAGAATATATTGAAAATTTAATTGGGTGTTCGACCTTACCAACACCTTCAGCGCTCAAGTTAACACCAACACTGGTCGTTGTACTAGCTAAACAACGGAAGTGACTTTGGCTTAGGCTTTTCAGTCGGGGTGGAAGATTAGACGTCACTCGCTCCCGTAAAATCTGAAATAAACCAAATTATCTGAAGATTTAGATCGGAAAAAGAGAACATCTAGGACGGGGCTTGAACCCGCGACCAGTCCCTTACAGGGGAATGCTCTGACCAACTGAGCCACCTAGACACGTCCCAGATATTCGAAATTCTCCGATACATTAATGTTTCCGTAGTTCGCAAGAATTACGGTAGATGACTCCAACGTCGCCTTAAAACGTATTAATGTATCGGAGAATTTCGAATATCTGGGACGTGTCTAGGTGGCTCAGTTGGTCAGAGCATTCCCCCTGTAAGGGACTGGTGGCGGGTTCAAGTCCCGTCCTAGATGTTCTCTTTATCCGATCTAAATCTTTAGAAAAAAGTAAGCATACAAAATGCTTAAAAATTTAATTGAATTAAACCAAATTGTGTTTAAGTAAAGTACATTATTGCGAAATATGGGTTAAATAGATGCCACGGTGATCGAAGTATGTCACGGGCGAAGCTGCGGGGGACAACTAGTACTATTATTAGTCCATTAACTCTACTCTCAACCTAAATAGACAAACAGTTGACACCTCTGAGTTTTCGTAGTTATGTGTGGAATAATAAATGTTAATTATCGCTCGGTTAATAATGTGCCCGGTAGATGACAATAGGCTCGCCCCCTATTACGTTGGGACCTTGACATAACTGGCGAATCTTGGGTGTGTAATACACCTCTGCCTACCCCTGCGGGGATACAGGCGTGAAGTTATATTATGTTGTTTTGAGTCATGTTGGTTTCAAAACTGCAAGATTCTCTTAGTACCAGTTGCACAGCTTACAAAACTTATTTTACACTAGTTGACCCGGCAGACTTCGTACTGCCTCAATCGATAACAACTTCCATATTTATTCACCTTTTAAACCTTCTCTGGACCTCCACAAATAATTCAAGACCACAATTAGCCAAATCGGTCCAGACGTTCTCGAGTTTTAGCGAGACTAACGAACAGCAATTCATTTTTATATATAAAGAAGATTTACGCACTATATATGCTCACCTGATAGGAAGCGGTTACCGAGGCCTAATAGACGTGTGCAACACTAATGGGTGTCACACCCAGGCTGCCGTCCCTGTAAAATCTTCTAATGCCCTTCTTGAAGAACCCCATATTGCAGTCGCTTGGGAAAACCACAGCAGGCAGATCATTCCACAGCCTGAGCGTGCGCGGAATGAAGTGCCTTTCATACTTCACTGTACGCACTGTTGACGGTCGCAAAGTGTCAGGATGAATTCCCTGTCTGTGGCGAGCGGTGCTATGATAGAATGTGGCCGTGGGCGTCATATACACTCAACTATACGACGATATATTCAACTGCTACGACAGGGGGCGCGGGTTCGATTCCCGCTCAATGCAAATATTTGTATGCATGAATATGTCTATTCGCATTGGTCTGGGTGTTTCTATGTGTGATATGTACGTATTTACAAAAAAAAAGTATATAAGTATGTTTGTCCGCATTCTGGAACCCATAACACAAACTTTTTTTTTTTTTTTTAACGTGCGGAAATCCCTTCGGATACCCCCGTCTTATGTCGTGTCTCGACTAAAACCACACGGTGTCCTCCCCAAGTATCCGTTGCCGGGCACCCCGGGTAAGCCCTCGAAAGGATAGCCCCAGGGTTGCCGGCGGACTTTGGTCGCCACCGCGGCCTCGCCTGGTAGGGTCGGGTTTTATCCATAACACAAGCTAGTTAAACTTTGCTTACTTTGGATCTAGACAGCGCTGTGTGAAATGTTGTAGAATATTTATTTTATTATTTATTTATTAAACAATTCTTCTGAACAACCACCATTGTATAGAACACGCATAGAGAGGCAAAATCTACAAATAATCAAAACCAGTTGTCTGTAAAGTCGGTTTACTGACGATAGTTGAACGTGAAGACGTCATAAGAACATATTAACTATATGTATAGCAGCTGTCCACGCGGACGCATCGCTTGCACTTCAAGCCCAGAGCGAGGTAACGCCGATAGCAGGTAACGGCAAACGAGGTAACGCTGCATACGTCAGGTAACGGCATGTTACATCATGTTTTTTCGTCCGTGCAGCCGGCTCCATCGATTTATAAGATATTGTCACGTCAAAAAGTTTACGCTGTTCTTTGTACAAAATAACTTTCGGTAGTTTATATAATATGCTTGTACGTACATAATACCGACTTCTACGATGTGATACATTACACAATTGGTACAAGAACTTTAATAGTGAAACTATAAGTTCTAGCAAACTTACGCTATGTACTCGTAGTAGTTGTATACACAAGCAAAATATCACGTTTTGACATCGTTAAAAGTTTCACGTTCGTGGATGTGGAAAAATAAATTGGTCTACAAGTTTTAACAGTTTAATATTTCGAAGGTATCCTTCGTAAGGGACTTATGCAAAGACTCAATCTCAAAAAGTTGTCCATAACTAGTTTAAGTTACAATAAAAACCGAGAACAAAATCCTTCGTACAAGTAGTACCTTTTTTTCGTGCGGATATTCCTCCGGATATTCCCCCGCCGGCCAGCGGGGGTGGTTATGTCGGATTCGAACCGACTAAAACGGCACGCCGTCTCGGGTCAGTCTTCAGGGTGTAAGGTGGCCCTAAGGCATTTCTATCGCACTCCCGGCTGACTCAGGGCCATCTCCGGTTTCGAGATGGCTCCCTTGGGTTTGGGAACCACAGTGTCTCCATCTTGCCCCAGAAAGGGGGGGCACTTATCGCTCCACCGCCCCGGCCTACTTCCCTGCCGCCCCGGCCTGCTACCCCGCCGCCCCGGCCTGCTTCGTACAGGTAGTACCTTTTTTTTTTTTTCGTGCGGGAATCCCTTCGGATACCCCCCCGCGTGCCAGCGGGGGCGGTTATGTCGGGCTTGAACCGACTAAAACCGCACGCCGTCTCGGGTCTACAGACGCCGGGGTGTAAGGTTGCCCATAGAGCATATCCCTCGCACCCCGACTGACCCTGGGCCATCTCCGGTTTCGAGATGGCCCCCTCGGGTTTGGGAACCACGGTGTCCCCGTCTTGCCCCGGTTTAGGGGAAGGGCGCTAGTCGCCCCACCGTCCCGGCCTGCTTCTGCTGGGGTTACAGGTGGCCTCACCCGCCACCCCCAGGCTGCGCTCATGGAGGACGGAGGTCGTTAAGCGACCTCCGGCGCCTGAGTCGCCTGCGACGCGCGGCGAGCAAGTTGCGGTCTCGGCGGACCGGGAGAGTTCTAAGTCTCTCCCGGGCGCGCTCCGCCACCTCCTTCGCGAGCATTACATGCTCGCAGAAGGAGGCGGCGGCGGCCCACGCGCTCGCGCTCCGCACCATTGCCGCAATCATGCTGCCGAGCGAGAGGACTCCCACCCCGATGGCTGCCACGAGGTCACGCCTCGGCGCCTCCCACGCCGGGCAGTCCGCCAGCGTGTGCAGCCCTGAGTCCTCGCTCGCGTCGCAGTGATGACACTCAGGCATTGGCTCCTTCCTGATCCGATGCAGGTGGTCCCCGAAGCACCCCTTCCCGGAGATCACCTGCGTCAGTCGGTAGGAGAGGCTTCCGTGTCGCCTCTCCAGCCAATCCTCCATGATGGGCCTTACCGCCGCTATTGCGGCGTGCCCTGCGCTTGGTCGCCCAAGTCGTTCCTTCCACTCCACCACGATGGCCTGGCGGAGCCGCGACTGCACGGCCTCGATTTCTCAAGGCTCGGGGTTCCATCCCTGCTCCCGCGCCTCCTTTCGCCACTGGTACAGTTGCGAAAGGGCTCTCGCTTCCAGGTCCCATGGCGGAGTTCCGGCAAGGAGACTCGCCGCCTCGAAGGAGATCGTGCGGTACCCTCGGATGACCCTGATGGCCAGAACTCGCTGCGGAGCGCGCAGCATCTGCACAGTTCTGGTCCTCAGGGCCTCCGCCCATATTGGGCACCCATACAGGGCCATGGACCGCACGATCCCCGCGTAGAATCTCCTGCAGGAGTCATCGGGCCCCCTCATGTTGGGCAACAGCCGAGCCAGAGCAAGAGCTGTGCCCTTCAATTTGGGAGCCAGACTTCGGAAGTGCTCTCCGAAGTCCCATCGGCCGTCGAGCACGAGCCCCAAATATTTCATTTGGGGCTTGATGCCGATGCGATTTCCTCCCACGATGAGACTGGATCCCTCGGGTGGCTTGCTCCGAGGCCCATGGAAGAACAGGGCCTCGGTTTTATGCAGGGCCACCTCGAGACCCAGCCGCCGGATCCACCTAACGACTTGGGCAACCGCGGTCGTGGCCTTTCGGGTCGCTTTGCGGTACGTCGCCCCGCACGTCGTCACGAGCGTGTCGTCCGCGTAGCACGTGATGGCGGCACCGCCTATGAGCTCACCGCGAAGCACCCAGTCGTATCCGATGTTCCACAGGAGCGGCCCCAGGACCGATCCCTGTGGAACACCGCACGACATTTCACGCCGACCGAGACCGGTCACGGTTGGGTAGATGACGGCTCTCTCCGTCAAATACGCCCCGACTATGCGGCGGAGGTAGAGAGGCACTTCGTGATACACGAGCGCCTCCCTAATGCAACTCCAGGGCAAGGTGTTGAACGCGTTGGCGATGTCCAGGGACACCGCCAACAGCAGCTCACCCCGGGCTACTGCATCCTCCGCCAGGGCCCTCACGCGCATGATGGCATCCACGGTGGAGCGCCTCTGGCGGAAGCCATATTGGCCATCCGCCAGGTCCGGCCCCACTCTTGAGAGGTGCTCGACGAGGCGCTTCGCAATTACTCTTTCAAAGAGCTTGCACACCTCGTCGAGCAACACTATGGGCCGGTAGGCGGACGGCGAGTCCGCCGGGCGCCCCTCCTTTCGGATGAGGACCAGTTTCCCCGTCTTCCACAATTTCGGAAACTGGCCCCGCTCCAAACATGCGCTGAGAAGCCCTCTCAGTCGGGGCTCGAGAGCGTCGTCGACTAGAGCTAGGTCCCACGCTCGGCCTGGAATGCCGTCGGGTCCCGGGGCGGTGTGTTTGGCTCTTAGCCTTCTCACCGCCAGCTCTAGTTCTACCCAAGTGACCTCGGGCACGTCGTCGTCTTCCACGTCGGGCGCCATGCGCAACCGAGGCGGAGTCATCCGCGGTGGAACATGTTCCACCGCCCGCGCTGGGAACAGGGAGCCAACAACTCCTCCGAGCAGATCCGGCTGGAGACACCGGGTTAACGGCGGGGCCTTGGGGCGCAGCTTGCCCCTCACCATCCGGTAGGGCCGCCCCCAAGGGTCCCGCTCCAGCGTCTCCAGCAGCTCGCGGAAGGCGTCCCGTTTGGAACGCCTTATCTCCGCTCGGAGGGCTCGTCTGGCCTCCCTGTATCCCTCGTACAACTCCGCCTCTCGGGCCTCCGCATGTGCGGGGCGGCGACGCCTCCCACGGAATCGGGCCCACCGGCGGTGCGTGATCACGCAGGCCCGTCTGAGCTGCGCGATCTCCGACGACCACCAGTAGACCTGACCCCTCGGATTATAGGGCGGAGCCCTAGGCATCGCCACGTCACAGACACGGGTCATGGCCTCCCGGAACCACTCCGCCTCATCGTCTATGCTGACAGGCCTGTCCGGCGCAGGGGCCCAGGCCTCGTACAGGTAGTACCTAGGTATAATATGTTTCTTGTATACTTTTAGTTTTCAGTAATGGTTATGGTATTCGGATGACAACGATGTTAACAAGATAATGAATATTGTTGTAAAAAAAATGTAGAGCTATTTATTATTTTTTATAGAATAAGTTATTCTAATTTTATATAAAACTAGTTGTACCAGGCCTCCTTCACTCCATATACTTGCGCGCTATAATTACCTACCGCCCGGCCGAGCGGCTTCGGGCCGTTTGCGGACCAAATTCATTGCGGTTTTCGCTAGCGAAGCGCGGGCACGCTGTTTAATTTTAATCGCTCCGTTCGTACGCGTACCTAAGCTACGATGCCGTCTGGTGCCTTATGTGCTGTAGATGGGTGCAAATCAAGTAAAAGAAGGGATAAACACCTAACATTTTTCCATTTACCTGTCAATGAAGAAAGGTAAGTGATAAACTATTTCTGTTTTTTGTCGTTTCAAAATTATTTTTAATAGGTCTAGTCTAGATGATACATGATTAGCTTGCCTTTCAGACACAGATTTACATATTTTTGTTACATAGAAACGTCATACTTATCTTAAACACTATTTTAATAACGTTTAAAACGCTATTATTATTAAAATAAAATTGTGATAATATTTGACGGACAGTTAGTCGCGCAACTACAACCTACGAAACTTCCAACACAAGTCGCGCGGCGCGGCAACCTTTTTTTTTTTTTTTTTTGTCTCAAATTGTCGCGCTGTTAGCGTTAACAAACAAACAAGGATGATTCGGTTTTATGCGATTTGTAAAAAATATATAAGTAAATGTTTATGTAAAGAAAAATTAATTTAAAGAGGTTTGAAGTTATAAAAAATAATTATATTGCAGTGTTCATTTTCCATGATATCGTCAAATAATTCTTGAGCTCGCCCCGTGTGTTATAGTTATTAATAAATTGATAAATGTTAATAATCATTCAATGTATTTATTAGTATTATTTATTCATAATATTAAATTTTAGGATTGCCTAGTTTGGGATCTATTATAAATTCGTCATGTCTGTGTGTCTGTCCGTCTGTCTTATCTAGGTACCCATCTCCTTCCTTAGACCTGTCCAATTTTATATATTTTTTTTATTTGTTTAGGCGTGAAACATGGGCTGAATTGATTGGCAGGCCCGATTTAGCAAGGCCAGACACCAAGCCAAGAAGTCATTGTGTGTATTGTCTTCATTTTAAAAAGTCGGTGATTATTCATAAACCACAATTACGATTTGACGCTTTGCTTACAAAACTGCTGCCATCTCTACCAACTACTTCAAGTGCCAGTACTGAACCAGAATCTAAGGAAATAATCGACACAAACCAAATAATCGAATATTAATATACTATCAGCCATTACCATCAAAGGCGCAGATACAAAATTTATTAGATTCAGAATTTTTTCTACATTAAAATTTCATAACCGAGAATTTAGAAAGAGTAAGAAATTTATAAAAAAATATATAAAATAAAACACATGAAACTTTTAAAGATTTTTTATATAATAATATAATAACAGTTTTATACAATAATAATAGTCAGTACCAATTTATAAAAAATATTTTATAAACGATACAATTTTAAACTAGGTACCACCTATAGTCAGAAGTAGTCAGAATATATTCACAGTTATCAATAACATAGACACAAAAAGTTATGTTAATTTAATTTTATCAAAGAGGCAGCCCTGCGATTGCTGTGGGATAGCGCGGTGCGAAGCAATCTCAACTGTACGCTTAAGAATTTAGGCCCATTTTAGCATGCAGTGGTTATAGCAGTAGGTTTTGGATTTTTTCTACTAAGTAAAGTATCTGTTACGTAGTAACTATTTAGTAATCTGTGGTTGTACCCTACGGTTCCACCTGCCATACTAGGTTCTATGGCATGTAGACGGCGTCGCATCGCCCACCCACACGCGTCTTTCTATACCTTTTATTACTATTACTCGGTTCTTAATTTAAATCGCACATTTAGTTCAAGAGATTAGCACATTCAAACAAACAGACAAAACAGACAAACTCTCCAGTCTAATGGATAGGGAAGAGTTCGTTCGACTGTGTAATTAGTATCTATAGTTACCACTATTTATAGTAGTTAATTAGCCCTACATTAATCCTATACTTTGATTAAAATAGAATGAATTATTTTATTACTAACTTAATTGTCAATTAAATCAATCAAATTACCTGCACACATTGGCAAGTAGAGTAAATAATAGAGAAAATAGCATAATCATAGCAGTAAATAGTTGTGCCCGGTAGATGGCAATAGGCTCGCCCCCTATTACACTGGGACCTTAACATAACTGGCGAATCGTGGGTGTGTAATACACCTCTGCCTACCCCTTCGGCGATACAGGCGTAAAGTTATGTTACATAGTTATACACGTACTTCAGAATATATGTATCTACACTTACTCATACAACCGCAATAGCAACTTCAAAAATATATTATTAATTGAAATAAATAACGATGTCCACACGGTTTGTCCCATGTCAGAGGTCTACGCTCAGCACCTTGTGATGACGGGGAAAAAAAATAATAAATTAGCAAGCGTTACAGAGGTCAGAGATATAATTGTACGGTCAATTTAGATATCCGAGGGTACAATAATTCGCACCCAGCTCAAAGTTGGTAGGATTGTTCATAACACCATCAAAAATTAAATCTAAAAAGACTTTATAGATTGAATACCTGGATTTTTTTTACTCTGGGTCAAAGGTCACAAATACGGGTTTTTCAGCAAAACGGTAAGTTTTACCATAAAATTTGTTAACACGAAATTGGAGATCAGATACTAATTATCTACAAAAAAATGTCATAAAACTTTTTTTCCTAAGAACCACCGTTTCTGAGTTATAACGATTCAAGAAGTTGAAGAAGTTATAATTGTCATAATATGTATACGTCCATCACGTATACGAGGGAAGTTCAAAAAGTTCGCGGAATTCCTCATCAAGGTAGGCACTAATTGAGGGACTCATTGTTACTAAAATACGTACCGAAATTCTTCCCGAAATCCGATTTTTATTTCCAGGTATCGGATCGATGGAGATTTATTACATTTCATTTATAGATAGTGTTTTGAACAATCCTACCAATTTTGGGCTGGGTGCGAATTATTCTACCTTTATCCTATTTTTAGGGTTCCGTTGCCAAATGGCAAAAAACGGAACCCTTATAGCTTCGTCATGTCTGTCGTCTGTCCGTCCGTATGTCACAGCCATTTTTTTCCGAAACCATAAGAACTATGCTGTTGAAACTTGGTAAGTAGATGTATTCTGTGAACCGCATTAAGATTTTTACCCAAAAATAGCAAAAATCAATAATATTTTGGGGGTATATACCATACTTAGAACTGAAATTCAAAATTTTTTTTTTTCATCAAACCCATACGTATGTGGTATCTATGGATAGGTCTTCAAAAATGATATGAGGTTTCCTATATCATTTTTTTCTAAACTGAATATTTTGCGCGAGAGACACTTCCAAAGTGGTAAAATGTGTGTCCCCCCCCCCCCCCCTGTAACTTCTAAAATAAGAGAATTATAAAACTAAAAAAAATATATGATGTACATTACTATGTAAACTTCCACCGAAAATTGGTTTGAACGAGATCTAGTAAGCAGTTTTTTTTTAATACGTCCTTAATCGTAAACCGCATTTTTCCTTCATTCAAACAACTCAAATATAAAAAATTTACTTGCTGCTACGGAACCATCCTTCATGGGCGAGTCCGACTCGCACATGGCCGCTTTTTGGTCTAATTTCACCGGAATTTAAGGTTCATATTAATACAAGTTTAACTTTCAATGCAATTGGGTTCTTTCGGGGCCCATCAAGGTCCTTATCCTCTGGGACTTCTCAATACAGTTGGGGTCGCTTTTTCAGTCGTAACTACAAAGCGACCAAATTTCGATATTTGCCGTGAAGCCACTGCCATCTCACCTCCACAACCCACTGGCGACATCAAAGTTCTGTAGTTAGACCAGTTGTCGCACTTTTTAGGATTCAACTACCCGTAACGACTGCCATAGATGTTGTGTGATGTGCCAATCTCTGGCCACCTTTTTTTTTTTTTTTTTTTTTTTATCGTGCGGAAATCCCTTCGGATACCCTCCCGCGTGCCAGCGGGGGCGGTTATGTCGGGCTTGAACCGACATAAACCGCACGCCGCCTCGGGTCTACAGACGCCGGGGTGTAAGGTTGCCCATAGAGCATATCCCTCGCACCCCGACTAACCTGAGCCATCACCGGTTTCGAGATGGCCCCCTCGGGTTTGGGATCACTATATATCGTATATATCTTATGTATTTATGTATGTTTATGCATGTATATTTATGCATGTATATGTATATACCCTATAAGTTGACATTGATATTTATTTTATATGAATGAACAATATTTTTATTTATTTATTTTATCTTTTATTTATTTTTTCCTATTAACCACACCAATAACTACCCATAAATGGGTAATAAAAGTCTCAGTATGTCAAGAATGGTCACAATTCTGGCCAGGTCAGTCTTAGAACGGATCTGGCCAGGATGGCTTGCCCTTGCAATGTATAAATCTAATCAGTTACTACTTAGATACAAGCCCTTCTGGAGCCTCACCGTGACGCTCTTAAAGCAATTCAAAAGCAATACAGTTCAGCTAAGCTAGATAGATGGGGCTATACGCCATATAATTCAAATAGTTAGCAAAGTCATCTCAACGGTAATTGTATATTCTGTTATATTGATATATGTTTATTTTATATATATGTTTATTATAAATATGTATATTTATTTGTGTCCTGTATATATAATATGTATATATTTACCAGCATATATTTCATTACGCCTTCATACGCCTACTAGACCAGGGTCGATAATTTTTGAAACCAAAAAAAATTACAGTAGGATGAAACCAATTAGAAAAGAAGGGGAATATGATAAAAATGAAAGGAATAAGAAATTACGGTCGATCCGAGTACGAGAAGTGGGAGGCGGTGAGTTTTTAAGGGTAAAAAATGGTTTATCTCGATTTCCGGCAAAACTACAAGTCCTATGGAAAAAAGTTAAATTGCAAAGTTGTAGGTAATAAAAAGATCTACAACTTTTGCATTACAATTTTTTCACATAGTTTTTGGTTTTTTATTTTTATCTTTTTCAAAAGATTTTTCTTTTCTACGAAATTTGGTGAAAACTTACCTTATTATGTCCCAAATACACTGTAATTTATTTGATTTAAAATATTTATTTTTTCGCCTTATTTAAACTTAATATCAAAAAAGCACCCTAATTTTCAATCGAAAATTCTCGCGTCAAAATATCAGCTTTTGCCGAAAAGTCT
This sequence comes from Cybosia mesomella, assembly GCA_946251805.1. NCBI lineage: Eukaryota > Metazoa > Arthropoda > Insecta > Lepidoptera > Erebidae > Cybosia > Cybosia mesomella. The sequence continues at coordinate 4,018,759 of OX276402.1, read as the reverse complement.
AAAAAAGGCGCTTTTTGTTCGTTGAAATCTCTAATGTTCTCAGAAAATGAAAAAAATTGAAAAAAAACTCAAATTCGATATTTTTTTTTACACTATGTACAATTTCGTAAAAAAAAATGTGATTGCTGCAATTTTTTTAGTTCAAAAGTTTATTTATTAAATTCGAATTACATTCATGTCATAGAAAATCTCATAAAGTTATACTTTATGAGATTTTCTATGACATGAATGTATACATATATGTATACATATACATGTAAATTGTACTATTGAATTTAGATACTTAATTCTGATTACGTTATTCATTTTTTTTTTCAACAACGTTAATCTTGTTATTTATAAATACCTTATCTGAAATTCTAATCAGTCATTCAGTTTTCATTTCTTTGAAGGCATTTCTTCATCGTTAGATTCGACAAACCTTTCCAACTCTAGTTGATCGTCGAAATCTTCAAGACCATCATCTTCGTCTGCAATGCTATTTCCAGTCTGCATTGGTTCTTCATCCACAAATTCATCTGAATCATTTACTTCCTCGTAGATTTTTTCTTCCATATTGGAGCAATTTTCAGAACCATGACAATTAGTGCATAAATTTGTGCATTTTAAACTATGTTTTCGGAAGTCAGATTTTAAACTTACATCCAGTTTCACAGCTGCAGCAAGTAGTTTTGAGCAATACTTTCGGAATTAAATCCTTTTCTATAAATTTGGGTTAATGTTGCTTCCAGCCCCAATCTGTTGCTGTCAATTCGTTACCCAACCAAGTTTAAAGCTGATAATATGCTCTGTAACAATGTTGTTCTGCTGCTCCTTCTATGGGTTTGTCAAAATGAAGGATGATTTAATTTTTGCCAATTGATATTTTTGAAACCTTCTCCTAGGTCCTTTATGAAATACCTTACAATGGGCTAAAATTTACCGTAGGTCACTCAGGTATATAAATTATCTTAAAACAGCAATAAATAGGCAGAAGATTCTACAACTTTTTCAAAATGTCTTATTAAATATTAACTTATTTGTTTGTTAATTATAGTAGTATATTTCAATTTGCAATTTTTTCGTTTATCAATGTAACATGAAATCTTACGTTTTTTGATTAGTTAAAGTGTAAATTTTAATAAATAGCTCAAACGCTCTGTGGCGTAGCGGTAGTGCATTCGACTGCTACGACAGGGGCGCGGGTTCGATTCCCGCTCAGTGCAAATATTTGTATCCATGAATATGTCTATTTGCATTGGTCTGGGCAGCTTCAGCGGTAATGGCCAGGAGAGTGGAAGGCCACTCAATACGCATACTCTCCGACAGCATGGCCGTGCTGCAAGCTTTAAACAGCCACACTATAAACTCGGGACTAATTTTGGAGTGCCATCGTAAACTGAACCAAATAGGCCATTCCAACAACATAACGTTGCAATAGATTAAGGGCCACAGCGGCTCGCGCGGCAATGATGCAGCAGATGAGCTTGCCAGGAGAGGATCTGACATGGTGGGAATGGGACCTGAGCCCATAATACCGATCCCCTTTGCATACCTACGAACTATAGTAAACAAACGAACGAGAGATCAACACAACAGCTATTGGACAAATCTGGAAGTTTGCAGACAGGCGAAAGCACTCCCCGTGCTTGAAAATAGACTGACCAGGCGTCTTCGACAACTGACCAAACGGCAACTGCGCACGGCCACAGCTGCCATCACGGGGCACGGCTCCTTCAATAAACACCTTTTTATTTTAGGAATCACCGACAGCCCTCTCTGCAGAGCCTGCATGAGAGAGGAAGAAACAGCGGCACACGTGCTCCTACACTGCCCTGCAACCGCCACATACAGGGTTAAGTACTTCGGAAATACAGGTACGCTCCGGGAGATTGCCAGCAGCGTGAATAGCCTGCTGGCGTTCTTCAATAAGTTGGGGTGGATCGAGTGAAATGCCCACCCTCACGCAAAAACCGCGCCTTGTCGTGGAGTTGCGGATACCAGCTCGCGAAACCATACCATACCATACCATTGGTCTGGGTGTTTCTATATATAATATGTATGTATTTACAAAAAAAAAGCATATAAGTATGTTTATCCGCATTCTGGAACCCATAACACAAGCTAGTTAAACTATGCTTACCTTGGGTCTTGAAAGCGCTGTGTAGAATGTCGTAGAATATTTATTTATTTATTTATTTAATTGTAAATAATGATTAGAAAAAAACGAATTTGAGTTTATTTTTTCAATTTTATGCATTCTGAGAACATTTACTATGGTAATGTATTTTTTTTTACACCATCAGGAAGAAGAGATTTCAACGAACAAAAAGTGTGTCACAGACTAGTGGATCACAGATCTAAGTACCTACCAGTCCCCAGCACGAAGCTCTTTTTTTATACACTGTTCAAATGAATGTACAGTCTTATTCCAACAAATCTCCCACGTTTCATGAATAATTCCGTAAGCCAGTGATTAGTGATGTAAATTCAGCCTTTGCCAGTGTCCATCTGTAATTGAGCGTGTAATATTTACTGTTGTATTATTTAGTTTTCAATTGAGGTAACTTGTTTATTATTCACTGTCACTTTATTTAATTATGTGGAATGTATTGATAATGACTTTCAATATTATATTGTTCTTTTAATATACATATAGTATATACAATCAGCTATTAGAGAGTTGAAAGATATTCACATATAAGGTATACAATTTAAAGAGAACGGGTTCTCAATTCATTTGAGACTGATTTTTTTGTTACAAAGCAGGTGATTGTTTTTTTTTACATTTGGAAACCTAAATTAATCGAAGCTACCGATGACGTGGTTATATCGGAATCGATCCGACTAAAATCACACGGTGTTACGTCACGTACACATCATGGGGATATGAGTATTCCCTAGACAGTAATTTCTCAGAATCCCCACAAGACATTGGCTGCCTATCGTGAACAGGCAGCCCCACCATGAAGCGTCCTTTTAGTGTTTCTCCTCGAAGGAATAAACGTGACACTCCACCATCTTGGGTCTGCTTCTGAGGAGGTGGGCCGTGTGCTTGCTTGCCACCTAAGTAGGAACCCAAACTGTAACCGTAATAAGGTGTTTTAACACTGGTTTTTTAAACTGTTTAAGAAGAAAACCATTTATAAATGTAACAGATACGAAAGTGTACCATATACAAAGTGGTAAGTTTTATGTATTAATAAGTATTCCACCAAAAACATACCTGTTAAAAAGGGGGCCAAGTTCCTATCGGTTAATTGTTCGCCTAACAAGGGTTGAAATCCAATCCAATGAAGTTTAAATGCACTTTAAAATCGATCATAATCATCTTCATCAACAGCCTGATCCCCTGATAAACATTTACCATTCCCAAGACTCGCCACCACACCCAGTCATCCGCCTTCCGCATCCAGCCACTACCTGCCACCGTATTCATGTCAACGGTCCATCTGGCCGAAATTCACTTTACCATACACCCACCTTAAAATCTGGTAGAGTTGTGAAAATACGTAGGTACTTGGTTATAAATATTTAAAATTATAATACTTCTAAATTTGAACTTGGCAGAGTAATTTAATTATATAAATAATAAATTTATATATACAATTAAACAAGTGTTACGTATAGCACGAAAACCTGCCAAGTTCATAATCAAAATTTTTAAATAATAAATATAATAGGATAGTAAATTTGGCAACGTAGTATTTCGATTAACACTTATTTACTCTGTTAACAGATTACTATCTGTTACATAATATATAACTGTTACAAAATTGAAAGTGGTAACGATTAACAGATTCAATACCACATTTATAAGTGTAACACTTTCTTTCTGTAACCTTTTCATAGTGTAACCCATATTATAATTATGTAACCTTTGTGAATGTATTTTTAAGTCCCTGCACCTAAGTAGTATAAAAAGGTGACCGCTTGGTGGCTTAATTTTGTTAGAATAGGGCATACATTGGTACTTATTTCAGTTTTTTCTATCTGCTAAAATACATGAAATTTTCATCATAAATATATCTACATAAAAACATGGTATCTTCAAAGGAGCTTAAAAGTCTCCAAGCAAAAACCTGCAAACAGAAAGGTGCGAAATCAGTTGTGTATTATTTGTGAGTGCTTACGTCCTAAACAAACTGCAGACTGTACCCTCTCTCGTCACAACGATAACAACTCACACGACTTGAAATAACGTGATCAGATTTGTATTTATTTTAATAACAAAGCTTTACTCTGCAAAGATTTTTTATCCGTGGGAATAAAAACATAAGCCCTACATGCGCAATTTAGTACCTTCGTATACATCTTTATTGTAATTAGGTATATAGGGCCCATGAATATATTCGGAGCAAGCTGGTACACATATTGATCTCTGGCGCAGGCTTACCTCTCGGGGTTAGGGGATGAAATGACAGTCGCTCCCAGAAAAGTCGATCGTCATAAAAGAAGCGTCGGTAGTGGTTAAGGAGTCGAACCTACGATCGAGAGGTCCCGGGTTCGAATCCTGGCCATTACACTACTGACGTGAACCCACTCCTAACGCAAGGTATTAAGCTTAGTTGGAGGGGTTAGGGGGAATATTAGTAATTTCAGTTACTAATATGCTTTTAAGAAAAAAAAATCGGTTACTAATATCCTTTAAAAACAACGACCACTCATTAGACGAACGCGCCACCAAAGTTGTTAAGTACAGTGTGAAATTAGTATTTCTATATTTGTCTGCAAATGTCTTACCAATTTTCGATCAGGTCGCGTGTCCTGACGCGAGTTTAACCTTTTTTACCCATTACAAAAATGTGCACACGCCGCTAAAGAAGGTTTTACTATAAAAAAAGTGAAATTAAAGCAAGTCTTGGAAGAGGAGTAGAAGGCAGACCCCAGACTCCAAGCACTAAAATGTGCTTTGGATGCAAACCGGATTGGTCCTTGGACGTAATCAGGACTGCCGCTGAAAAATAATGTGGGGTTTGAAAAAATTTTTTAACTGGTTTTTAATCAATTCTTCTTCTTCTAACTAGACCTTGTCCCATTATTTGGGGATGGCCTTTCTTGTCATCATACTCTATTTAGAATGGACTTGTGCTTCATCTGCGAATAGATGAGCGTCCTTCAGGTCCTTCAAGACCGTCTGCCTTGTGACTGGTGGTCTTCCACGCGTACGTTATGTCGTAGGCAAATCTAGGGCAAGTGTCACCATACGGTCATCGGCTCGTCTTTGTATATGACTGTATGTACCGCCGTAAACACCCTGTTTTCATATTGCCATTTCGAATTTTGTCCAGCACTGTGTCACCTGCTACATTTTTATATGTTGTTTGTTGGTAACCCAACATTCTTAATTATGCTAAATAGGCATTGATTACCATAAAGAACTAGTTTTAATGAATAATATAGAAAAAATCCGTTCCCGCAGGGGGACGCACAGGTAGATTTCGTGAAGCAATTAATATTATTTTATATAGAGAACTACGGACGGACTTTAAACAATATTTCGTGAAGTTCCCCCTGCCAAGCGCATTTTTAACATGTTTAATTTTTTTTTCTCGAAAACGGTAACTTTTAGCGAAAAACTTTTCAGACATTTATTTTAGACTTAAAAATGGCCTATCGATTAAAAATGTTTCCGACGGCAAGAATGTTCACCGGTTAGAAGTTATGATTTTTTTCCCGAAAAATTTTGGTTTTTCCCCCCTCCACTTTTAGTTAAAGTTTTAATCTTATAGGTTTATAAATAAAAGTTGTTGGTATTCAAGTATACTATGGGATGAAATTAGAACGGTTCGAATATCTTTCATGGAACGTGAAATTTTGAGGAAAAACTTATTTCACAAAAAGTGAGGCCCTACCGTCCCCTTAGGCCGGATTCCACCCGTTCACGAACTTAAACTAAGTTTACACCCAAGCAATTTTTGACCGCAGTTTGAAAGCGATCGGGGCAAAAATGCGACCGTGAGAGTGCCGCAAATTTTGAGAAGTGGAACCATACATACATGTGGGATTGTTGCTCAGAGTAAAACAGTGAGATAATATAAAAAAACTATTTATTAAAAGAACACCAACTGCACCCGTACATTACTTAGCCGCCATCTTAAGTTCAAGTGTGTCTCTCTCCCTCTCGTATATACTCTCGCTCACTCATACGTTCCGTTTCCCACATTCGGCCCTCCTGCTCTCATGCCTGTCTCAGGCATTCCTTTCCTTTCAAGTTCCTTTCACTCAGTCTTACTTTCTTACTACTTAAACTTAATTTCTTAAGTATACAATTTTTCTCAAATAAATCACTATACTTAACAGTATTTTATTTATCTGTTCACCAGTCCCCTATTTTACATTTGAAATAATTACTAATCAGGAATTAGATAGCTATTCTTTGAAATTACAACAATTAGAGACTACAGTGAACAATAAATTCACTTCACATTCATTCATCATTCAAATTCACACAAATGTGAATGAAATAGTAAAACATTTTTATTTTGCTTAACACTTAATATCTAAGTTTAACATAAACATAGCATAGGTAGGCGTACACATAGCTTATATAGTAGAGCATGCACATAGTTCTTAAAATAAAATGAGATATACATACTTCAACTTTCATACTAGAAATCCCACATACTCACCCTCTGGCCACTTCTTGATGTTGTCAGCAGAGCTGGAAGTGCGGTTAGGACCCTCCGCTGAACAGTCTGCCTTCTCCATGTCATAGCGATCATTCATATGAACTTTGGTTATCTTATAAGGTCCTAAGTACTTCGCTTTCAGCTTCAGTCCTGTTCCAAATTGAGTCCGCTTGATGGCCACTAGATCTCCTATCTTGTACTTATGACTTTCCTTCCTTTTTCTGTTGAAATACTTCCTGTTTTCCTCCTGCACTGCCAGGATTTGGTCTTTCGCTTTATGACGTAGTTCTTCTCTCTGAGCGTCATACTGCTTAGCAGTTTCTTCCTGAAGCAACTCTAAGATTTCAATGTCCTCTTTGCATCTCATCTTAGTACCTACTAATAAATGGAAAGGTGTGGTATTGATACTTCTTTGAAAAGTACTATTCACTGCTCTTTGAACTCTACTAACGTATTTATACCACAATCCTGTATTTTCAATGCACAGCTTTGTTAACATAGGAATGATAATTTTGTGAACTCTTTCAACCTGGCCGTTCCCACGGGGTATCCCTGTTGTAATCGTTATATGTTGCATATTTTCTTCTTTACAATAATCTTTAAACTCATGGCTTGTGAAAGCTGTCCCTCTGTCGGTTATTAATCTTCTTGGATTCCCAAAAGTCTGTTGGTGTATTCTTAATTTATTCAGTGTCTCTGCACTCGAGGTACCTTTTGTAGGAAACAACCATATAAACTTTGTGAAGGCATCGATCATAGTAAGAATATAATTATACTGTTTTCTAGTCGCTGTCAATGGTCCTACATGATCCAAGTGTAGTGTGTCAAGTGGGATGTTTTCCTTCTCAATAGGATGCAAAAATCCTTCTTGCTTTCCCTCTTTTCTGCTAGCCAATAAACATGGTATACAAGCAACTACAGATTCATCTATCTTTTTGTCTATGTCTTTTATGTAATAATTTTGAACTATTAACTCTTTCATTTTCTTCTTTGAAAAATGCCCTTTTCCATGTACTCGCATAATTATTTCCTTTTCCAGGTGTTTAGGTATAACCAGCAATTTTCCAGGTCCCTTGTACAGTATGTCTCCTTCCACTGAATAATCTTTGTACAGCTTTTCTTTCAGTATATCTTTAATCGCCTTTACCCCATCATCCTGGTCCTGGGCTTGCTTAATCTGGTCACCTAAGGATCTTACTGTAGCCACATAAGGGTTGCGGCTGAGGGCATCGACATGTCTCATTCTTTGCTCAGCCCTGTGCTCTACTTCGAAATCATACTCGTTTAGCATAAGTACCCATCGTGCCACCTTCGCTGTCAGGTCCTTCTTCATCAGGGTTTGCTGAAAAGCTTTACAATCGGTTACTAACTTGAAATGTTTCCCATACAAATAGTGACGAAACTTTTTGACCCCTTCAATAATTGCTAAGGCTTCCAACTCATAGCTGGAGTACCTACTTTGCGCTTCATTCGTTTTACGGCTTGTATAATGAACTGGATGCAAACCAGTGTTAGGGTGGTACTGCATAAGAACAGCTGATAAAGCAATACTTGAAGCATCGGTATGTAATTCAGTATCCAGGCTAGGTTCAAATATCTTTAAAACTGGGCTTGAAGCCAGTTTTTTTTTTAAGGTACAAAAAGCTCTTTGCTGCTCTTCGTTAAAAATAAACTGGACGTCTTTTCTTAGCAAGTCATTCAGTGGCTTTGCTATTGTAGCATAGTGCTCTATATATTTCCTGAAGTATGAGGTCAAACCTAAAAAACTTTTTAGCTGCTTACCAGTTCTCGGTTCTGGAAACTTCATGACTGCATCTGTTTTCTCTGTGGTTGGTCGTACCGCACCATTCTTAACAACATGACCCAAGTACTCAATCTCCTCTTGCAGTAACTTAGCCTTCTTCCAATTGATCCTCAATCCGTATTGCGAGGCAACTCCCAATACTTGCTTCAATCGTTGTAATGCTTGCTCCTCATTTTCAGCTGGAATTACAATGTCATCGATAAAAATCATCATTATCTTTTGAGCTAGCAGCTCCCTGAAGATAACATTGACAAACCGCATGAAATACTTTGGGCTGGTTGAAAGACCAAATGGTGCTCGCATAAATTCAAATTGCCCGTGATGAGTTACAAACGAAGTAAAAGGGATGGACTCCTCGCTAACTTTCAAGTGGAAAAATCCGTTCTTTAAATCTAACACGCTGAATATCTTTGCATGCGACAGTCTGTCAATCAGGTCCTGGATAACTGGAAGTGGAAACTCATCTTTTACAATTTTCATATTGAGCTGCCGGTAATCTACGCATACTCGAGTTGTACCATCCTTCTTTTTTACTAACACCAGCGGACTAGAATATTCAGAAAAACTTACCCTTATTATGCCATCTTTCAACCATTCATCAATTTGTTTTTCTACAATACCCTGTTCTGCGTAGGACAATCGTCGTGGCCGCTGTGTAACTGGCACTTCATCTTTTAACACAATCTTGAGCTCCAAGGGTGCTTCCTTTACTTGGACTGGATTATAACTGTCAATGCATTGATACATCTCCTGCTTCACAACAGGATCCTTGATATGCTCTAGCAAAGATTCTGTGTCACCTGTGAAACAATTGACATTATTCAACCACTCACCTTCATCTCTGAAAATGTTAATGCATCCATCACTCATTAACACTGTCACATCTTTCAAAAACTCCTGACCTATAATAAAATCGTAAGGCATACAGTCTCTAGGTATGATATGGAACGTAACACCGTCGTAAGATCGTCCATCAATCGTAATCATCGTCGTAATCTTGCCTAAAGATTGCACTCGCGAACGTCCAAGTCCCGTTAATGTCAGCCTGCTGCCGACATCGCACTTTTCGGTGAACAATTTAGCGCATAACTCCGCCGAGATAAGGTTTACATCACTGCCACTGTCTATTAATGCACTAGAATTGCAATTTCCCGCTACAGTCACTATTTTCACCGGTTTTCCGACATTTTTAACGCACCGCAAGTCTTTGTTTACAACATGCATGACCTCCGAACAGCTGTCATTTGACGTTGACGCATCGATGACATTTTCACGGTCATGGCCGCTTCTCCACTCGCTCTCATTGGCTGCTGTCATCCCCGTCGTTCCGAACATGGCCGAACGCTGCTTTACCGACTGTGTTGAGCCACGGTGGTTGCTAATAACACGAACTTGCGCCGGACCCAATGTAGACTGCTTTACCGACGTGTTATGAAGATTGCGTTCCATCTTCGCACTGCTTCCGCCTTGACCAACCGAAGGACACCGTGATCCAATATGGCCGTACCCGTTGCATCTGAAGCACTTTAACCCGTTTGGACACTGCGCCGATAGATGAGTCTTTTCGCCACAGTTATAACAGCGCCGATTGAATGCTTCGCCTTTTTTTCTTACAGATGCCTCCGCCCGCGTATCTTTCTGCTTATCCGCTTGCATCTTCTCATAAATGGCTAACTTTTCTTTGAGCGTAGGATATGTTGTGACGCCATACAAAATAACCTTGTTAGTTTGCGAATCTTCAATGCCATCTATAATGTACTGTATCGCAATATAATCCGGGAATTTCGCCCTTTTTCCAAGCTCCTTCATAGAAAGCATGTATTGATAATACGTTTCGCCTTTGCTTTTCTTTTTTGCCGCCATTAACTCGTGCATCTCTTTAGTGTTTATAGCGTCAGGAAATTCTTTCTGTACGCCTGTCTTCAATTCTTCGTAGGTTTTAAACACTTTTTCCGATTTAAGCCACAAACCCGCCGTTCCACACAATGACCTGCGCGCGATTATAAGCTTCTGCTGTGGTGTCCATCCGAACACTTCCGCGTTGTCCTCCAGGTCCTGTGCCCATTTTGCTGAGGAATAGGCTTTATCCTCGCCGCTGAATGGAGCAACACTTCCTTCGAAGTTGTAAAATACGTTCACCGGCGGCGGCGGCGTCGTCTGTGATCCGCTAGCCGCTTCAACGGCCGTGGGCACGCTACTTTCGCTACTACCGCTAAGGCTAAGGCGCTTATCGGTAGCTTTCGGCATCTTGATCGGCACGTCTTATTCTTCTTTGTCGTCTTTATAACGTCTTCGTCTTCGGGTGCACCGTCCTGTGTTCGTCGTTGTCGACCGCGTGCTCCGCCCAACCACGTTGCGTCTTGTCCGTTAGGTGTACACCGGCCGGTTGTTGCGTCGTAATCTTGCGTATTTTTATCTTCCCGACTCTGAGCGCATCCCGGACAAGCCCCCAAATTATGTGGGATTGTTGCTCAGAGTAAAACAGTGAGATAATATAAAAAAACTATTTATTAAAAGAACACCAACTGCACCCGTACATTACTTAGCCGCCATCTTAAGTTCAAGTGTGTCTCTCTCCCTCTCGTATATACTCTCGCTCACTCATACGTTCCGTTTCCCACATACATATTGTGGGGTATGGAATGTGCTGACGGGCGCATTAGGAAGTGTATGCGCATTATGTTGTAAGCGGGAACGGGCAGTCGTCCGCTGCCCGCCGTATGGTTCGTTAATATACATATGGCTTGACAAACTACGTGTTTCATTTACTAGTTCATCGGAGACAGTACCTAAACTGGTGACCCCGACGATTAACTGCAGTGAATTTTTGAACAATTTAGTGACTATTTCTTCAAAAAAAAAATATTTTCTGGTACTGTCGGGACATACTCTCAGTTTAACGTAGAATAAAAAGTGTAACGTGGCAGCGGGCGACTCAGCGCGCACAAGCTAACGCGGGCGGGCTACAGTATTGCGTCATAGAAACAAACCGCGTGGGATTCAAGACATAATGACTAACCCGGCACCCAAACCTGGTATATTGAAGACGGAGCCGGCGCTATCGGAGACTGGTAGCATGCTTGCAGCAATAACGGTGTCGACAAAATTACCGGAATTTTGGGTGGAGATGCCGCGTCTGTGGTTCGCGCAGTTCGAGGCGATAATGGCGCCTCAAAAACAAGGAGACGAGGTGAAATTCAACTTGGTTATCGCCAAGTTAGGTAGAGACTCCATCCAGCAAGTCAGTGATTTAGTGACGACACCGCCGACAGACAACAAATACGCCGCGCTGAAAGAAAGACTACTGCAAGTCTACGAAGAGAGTTCGGAGCGACAGTTTCAAAAGCTCCTGTCGGAGATGGAGTTGGGTACCCAAAAACCCACACAACTTTTACGTCGAATGAGGGATTTGGGGCGCACAACACAAGTTACAGAAGAAACTTTAAAAAGCCTATGGTTGACTAGAATGCCGTCACAGGTCAGAGCGGTAATCGCAGTATGTCAAGACCAAGCATTAGACAGCCTCGCTAAGATTGCAGACAAAATAGTGGAAAATAGCAGATCAGAGGAAATCGCCGCCGTGGAGGAGAGTACAAGCCAGACAACTAGGGAGTCATTAGTAGACCTGATAAACAAGATGTCTTTAGAGGTAGCAGCGTTACGCAGCGAAGTACGAGAAGGCAGGCGTACAAGAAGCAGGAGCCGAGACGCGAGAAGAGGCCGATCACCATCACGGGACAGGAGAACGCCAGAGCACCCCGATTGGCTGTGCAGATTCCATTTCAGGTTCAGGAACAATGCAAGGCGCTGCGAACCACCTTGTGCATGGAAGAAAGAGAAGGCGGGAAACTAATTGCGGTACGTTCGGACGCGGTGGACGGAGGTACGCAAAAACAGGTAATAAAAAACCACCGTTTGATTATTAGAGATAACTCGACAAAATTTTATTTTTTAATTGATACAGGTGCCAATATATCGGTCATTCCAAAAAGATGAGTAAAAGGCCGTATTATCGAAAAATGTGATTTAAAATTGTACGCTGCTAACGACAGCGAAATCAAGACATATGGCATATGTTACTTAGAATTAACCTTCGAGCTGAGGCGTGTATTTAAATGGCCTTTCATTGTATGTGACGTTAAGCAGCCAATTATTGGCGCAGATTTTTTAAAACATTTTAGGTTATCTGTGGATTTATTTAATAATAGATTAGTAGATCTAGTGACAAATATGTACGTTTGTGGATCCAAGAGTTTAGGTCAGGAAGGTACGGTAAAAAGTATAAATAGTAGCCATCCTTACGCCGATTTGCTAAAACAATTCCAGGAAATCACGCGCCCGCCCAACTTCAAAGATATACCGGAACACAACGTATACCACTACATCGAGACGACGGGCCCACCAGTGCACGCTCGTGCGAGGAGATTGCCGCCACATAGATATGACAAGGTAAAAAAAGAATTTGAGTTAATGCAAGAGTTAGGGATAATTAGGCCATCAAAGAGCGCGTGGGCAAGCCCTTTGCATGTGGTACCAAAAAAAGGGGGTGATATACGTCCATGTGGGGACTATCGCATGCTTAACGCCATTACAAAGCCAGACCGTTACCCAATTCCGAGAGTCCAGGATTTCACTTACGGATTACACAATAAAAAATTTTTTTCGAAAGTAGATATTTGTAGGGCTTATCACTGTATTAAGATTAGACCTGAGGACATCGAAAAAACAGCCATAATTACACCCTTCGGGCTTTGGGAGTGGATTAGGATGAGTTTCGGATTACGGGGGGCAGCCCAAACTTTTCAAAGATTTATAAATAACACCGTATTATCCGGTATAGAACAAATAAATTGCGATCATAAAATAGGCGCTAGCTACAGTCATAACAATGTTACAGGGCAGTCATTTGTATTCGGTTACTTGGATGACGTCATAATAGGGTCAGATAACGCAGACATACACAGAGAACATTTAAGATTACTGTTCGAACGCTTTAGTAAATTTAAGATGTCCATTAATTTAAACAAGTGTGTATTTGGTCAGACAAAAATAGAGTTTCTTGGGTATGAGGTTTCGGAAAAGGGTATTAGACCCGTACAGGATAAGGTCAAGGTCATAGAGAACTATCCCAAACCAGAGACTATCGAGCAACTTCGTAGATTTTTGGGGATGGTAAATTTTTATAGGAACCACATACCTAACGCCGCGAAAGTACAAGGAATATTAGATAAATATTTACATGGGGCAAAAAAGCGAGACAAGCGTAAGATAGAATGGACGGACGAGGCACTGGCAGCATTCGTAAAATGTAAAGAAAATTTAAAGAATGCCGCCACATTATCGCACCCTGACTCGGAGGCAGAACTAGCGTTAATGACCGACGCATCAGACTTTAGTATAGGCGCGGTTTTACATCAGAAAGAAGGTAATGTATGGAGGCCCCTAGGTTATTTTTCAAAGAGGCTTACGGAACCCCAAAAGAAGTACTGCACGTATGATAAGGAACTTTTGGCAATTTACTCGGGTATCGTATATTTCAGGAATTTGGTAGAAGGCAGGCATTTTTCGATCTATACAGATCACAAACCGCTGACATATGCATTCACGAAATTAGGTTCAGACAAAGAGTTACCTAGACGGGCGCGTCAATTATTATTTATTAGCGAATTCACAACCGACATAAGGCATATAGACGGTAGCGAGAATGCGGTCGCTGACGCGCTATCTAGAATAGAAACAATAACATGTCCGGTCGGATTGCAATACCAAGAAATCGCGCGCGCGCAAGCGGGCGACGCTGAGTTAGCAATATTGTTAAATACTAAGGGAGCAAATAATATACAACTGAAGCGTATTCCTTTCAATGATTCAAACGATACAATTTATTGTGATATATCGAATAACAGTATTAGACCTTATATACCAGAAAATTTTAGAAAATCTATTTTCGACAATTTTCACGGTTTGGCTCACCCAGGAGTTCGAGCGACAAGGGCATTAATTAGTAAAAAAGTTTTTTGGCCTGAAATGAATAAAAATATAGGCAATTGGGCAAAAACGTGTATGCAATGTCAGAGGAGTAAGATAACACGCCACACGGTATCTAAATTGAGTTCATTCGAGGTAGGTGACCGTTTCGAGCATTTACATGTAGATTTAATAGGGCCTCTGCCTGTTACTGAGCAAGGTTATCGGTATTGCGTAACGATGATAGATCGTCGTACGCGATGGCCGGAAATATGTCCGGTCAAGGACATGACAGCTGAGACGGTAGCTAGGGCGATCTATGAAACCTGGATTTGTCGTTACGGGTGCCCGGTCAAAATAACTACAGACCAAGGTAGACAATTTGAGAGCGAACTATTTAGAGACTTGATGAAAATATTAGGGGTGCATAAGACAAGAACCACACCTTATCACCCTCAATGCAACGGTAAGATTGAAAGATGGCACAGGTCATTAAAAAACGCGTTAAAGGCTAGGATGGAGGATAACTTGGCATGGCATTTAGAGTTACCTACCGTAATGTTAGGGTTACGAGCAGCATGCCAGGCTGAGAATGATTTCATTAGTGCAGCGGAGTTCACGTTAGGACACTGTTTACGGTTACCGGGTGAGTTTTACGGGGACAGTAGCACAAGCATAGACGATCCACAAGCGTACATCAGTAGATTACGGGATATTTTGAACACTATTAAACCTAAAAATAGGAACCTTAATAATAGTAAGACCATATTTGTACATGCTGATTTAAATACTTGTTCTCATGTATTTTTGAGAATAGACGCAGTACGGAAACCGTTAACACCACCATACAGCGGACCCCACAAAGTAATAGAAAGGTCCCCAAAAATATTTAAAATCTTAATAGATAATAAACCTTGTATAGTTTCCACAGACAGGCTTAAACCAGCTTATATGTTAGACGATGTCACCAGAGATTTAAATCAGCATTCTTTTACGGAAGTACAGTCAAATGTAAAAAAGTCACGTAGTGGCCGAACCATTAAGCTACCTGTTAGATTTAAGATCTAGGACAGTGCTAAATTGACAATGTATTTTTATAGATATTTTTTTTTTTGCTATGTAGAGCTGAAATCGTTACTTATAGACACGTACATAAGAAGCTGTGTATTATTAAATCCATTTATTTTGGGAAGCACACTCGTGTATAATTGATATTTGTTTATTGTTTTAATTAGCTGAGTAAACACTTAATAATGGGTGCATCACACTCCCATAATGAGAAGGAGGAAGTCATCATCGCCCAGTCTGGGGCAAACCAGGCGTCCACAGATCACGTGGAACATAAATTGGAAATTCTAGAAATATTAGTCACAGTGATAAGTGTTGTAGTGATTATAGCGTGTCTGTTAACCATGTATAAAGCATGTGCTAATAAAACTAAACATTTGTTGCGGCGGGAACTCAACGCAGCACAAAGCTGCAACAATGTATAACCTTTAGCTGTAAGCAATACTTTGGCATTCCTGTGTATAATTTTTCTTTCCAGTAGAAAAACATGTACAACATTTTTTTTGGCACATGTTAATTTCTGTATTATTTTCTTTATTATATTTTTTTTTAAGAAGGGGGTGTATGTGGGGTATGGAATGTGCTGACGGGCGCATTAGGAAGTGTATGCGCATTATGTTGTAAGCGGGAACGGGCAGTCGTCCGCTGCCCGCCGTATGGTTCGTTAATATACATATGGCTTGACAAACTACGTGTTTCATTTACTAGTTCATCGGAGACAGTACCTAAAATATATATATAAATATAAACTTTTTGACCAGTGGTCATTTCGGACTCAGGGGGTCATAACTAGACCTCCTATGAAGAATTTTTTTTAAAATTCGACAGTAGTCAAGAAACCAATAGGTAGATCGATTTCATCGAAATCTACCTAAAAATATATAATATTTTGAAGAAACTACAGGTTACAAGTCTTTAGGCTTTCACGGCCGGCGTTGCACCAGGCAAACACAAATAACTACAGGTTAGTTATAGAAGAGAATATCTCTAATAGAAATATGCATGGAGCATAAACAAGAAATATGCCACTGCCTAATACTTGGTATAATATGATCGAGAACAATGTTATTATTATTCATACATGTTTTCCCCTTAATACAAAACTCAGAACCTGTATTTTACAAACGACTCATACATAAATATATTACCGAAAAAAAATACAACGGGATTGTAATACCAAAATAATAATTTTAATCATCTAAAGCCGCGTGCAGATTAGACACAACACTCTTAAGACAGACTTGTGACGCGACTTGTAAGTATTAGACAGCTTTGTTTTGTTCGTAATGTGCGAACTTTCATTTTGTTTCTGTAGAGCAGTAGTCTGTCTTAAGACTGTATGGTCTCTAATGAGCGCTCAGCCTAACAGAATTAAGAGGTAAGGTAATACAGTAATAAATAATAAGCAAGATATGAATATATGTTCTGTGGTATATCACCGCAGTAATACGTTGGGTTCAGTTTTTTTAAAGAACTTTGACTCAAGGTTGTGGAGAATATATTTATCTGGCTCCCATTTTTGTCATACGTGAAGTGAGAAACTGACGTCTCTAGACGCGACTAATATAGTACTTAGTACTGATACTGTAACACTGAATTATACATTAATTCCCATGAGAACCTATTCCATGGATAAGTCGTAGCCTATATGTTATTCCAGACTATAATCTATTCCTGTAACAAATTTCAGCCAAATGCGATCAGTCGTTTTCGCATGAAAGAGTAACAAACATCCATACATACATACTCACAAACTTTCGCGTTTTTGACGTAAAAACTTCTTTAGCGGCAACAAATATAGAAGCGCTAATTTCACACTGTCCTCAATCAACAACCTTGGTGGCGCGTTCGTCTAATGAGTGGTCGTTGACTTCGTCAAGACTGAGATCGGTTCCGACCGAGGCCCAAGAAACACTTTTTGTCGTCATATAACTTTTTGTAATATCTATTGTATTTTGTGCCATAAATCTATTGATATAAAATGGAAATTAAACAAAGTGCATATATTAATGAAAAAAGTGACGAAGAAATAGCGAACGAAGTCGTTGAAATTATTGATGTAAGTTGATTTTTCTGAGAGATAATTTTTTTAATGTAAAATAATTGTAATAGTTCTGAAGTGTTAAATTTTTTATGTAATATAAATTGTCATGTTTGTGTACGATAGCGCAATAAATTAATATTGTATGTTACCACATAAATGATAGTACTTTTATACTGATAATTAAAGCAATTCGTGCAATATTATACCCTAACCATTCTAAATATCAAAAATGCACAATGTTAATATTCAAGTTATCATTTCTGCGGGCACTCCCGGAGTGCAACCCGTCGTTTTTTTTTAATAAAATTTTAGTGGGAAGTAGTATTAATTCATATTTAATATTAATTATATAATATTTTTAATAATGCCGCGGTAGCCTAGTGGTATGGGTAATGGACTGCTGAGACGAGGTCTCGGGTTCGATCCCAGGTCTTACCATGGCACACACCAATGACTTTTCGATGCTTTTCGAAGTTATGTGTGTATTTATCGCAGGCTTATAAGTGCCCGGTTAATGGCAATAGGCTCGCCACCTATTACATTGGGACCTAAACATAAACTGGCGAAATGTGGGTGCTAGCACCTCTGCCTATCCCTTCGGGGATATAGGCGTGAGTTTATGTTATGTGATGTTTATTTTTAATATTATTTATTAATTATTTAATATTAATTATTATTTAATATTATGTTCAGTAAGTGACAAAAGTTGCTGAACACAAGCAAAATAAACGATCTTTATATCAAAATAGATCATAACAGATGAATAAATATTTTCTTAATCCTCAGGGAATTTCAGATTTGTAATCTGTAATTAGAATGCTGAACATACTATTTATATAGTAATGCATGTGTGTATATAGTAACTGCGTCCTTGGAAGTTTATGACATTTGCTGGTTCTTGTTTTTCAGTGCCATTAATATCTGCGGTAGACACGGCCCGAACATTACCATACACCAGACAGAATTTTAGATACCAAAACAGTACTTGAGTTATGGAGTTAGCTAAGTGCGGGCACCATAAACCGAAATGACTTACTAAAATGCTCTACAGCCTTAAATATTAACATTCGCTGCAATACTTCAAATAGTACTATACAAGCCAAGTGCAAGCCATCGACGACCAGATATGAATATCTTTAGGCTTGAAACTGCGTTAAACGGACGTCCGCGTGAGTTCATACAAAATTTCTCCGTCTCCGCGCGGGTGACTGTGGCAGGGAGGGAAAACCCTCGCTTTCACCAAGACCTTTAGAGTATACATAAGCTAGCCAGCCGCCAGCAGTAACACGCATGAGCGTATTTTGTCTGAAAAGCTATCTAATACGTGCCGTGTCTTAATTTACCAAACTTTACATCAAAATATTAATTAGTGTTCCACCTTCACGGCTATAGATGTACAACATTGAAATCGAACTAGCGACACTACGTAATCCGGACTTCGCGACTGGTTAGTCGTGGAGTCCGCAATGGAGCCCGCTTAACGCAGTTTCAAGCTTTATACACTTGCTCTTCATTATAAGTGCAAAGCATCGACCAGATGCTGCATGGCACTGAAAATTTTATAATTCATTAAAAGGATTTTCTCGGTAGAATGTGTGGACTCGATAGGAGGCAATAACAATTTGCTTTTGTGTGAGACAGCATTATTTTGAACTGTTATCGGTGGCATTTTTAATATTTCAAAGTTTATTGATTAGGTAGAAGATTAGTAGGGGGTGGATGGAGTCGACTCGCCACGGTATTCGGGTGGGGGGGGGGGGCTCTGTGGAGCAGGGGCAAGCCGATCTTAGTCAGATTCTTGCTCTTCTTCAATACTTGTGAGAATGAGAAACGGATGCTAATTTAAAGATGTATAACCTGA
Source organism: Cybosia mesomella (assembly GCA_946251805.1). NCBI lineage: Eukaryota > Metazoa > Arthropoda > Insecta > Lepidoptera > Erebidae > Cybosia > Cybosia mesomella. The sequence goes on along the minus strand of OX276402.1, from coordinate 3,999,404 downwards.
TTTTATTAAAGATATTGTGCAGGTTGAAAACATGGGTTAGTAGAAGTTTAAAGGGTTTAAAGGTTGCCATTTTGTTTATGGTTTTATTTTTTCTTTGAATGTTTATTTTATAGTGTGATACCTAAATTTATAAGAAAAAATACCAAGAAGTTGAAATTTTACGTTTCTAATAGTACTATTATCATTTTATTAGCTTAGTGATATTCTCTGCTAAAAATGTTAATTTATGAATATTACTAGAAGTTAGGCCAGTTTGTGTTATTTGCGTCAATTAAATGAAGTTTTAGGATGATTAAAACAGTTTTCTTCATTTTAAAATTTTGATTAAAATGGCAATTGCCGAATTTCAGGTAATAATTTATTTGCGATCTTCAGGCCCGCACGTAATAGGTGGTAGGCGGTTATGGCTTAAAAAATAATCTAAACGAAAAATACTTTTTACGATAGCCAAATTAAATTTTAGATTTCGTTTATGATTCACTTGAAGTATACATTCAAAGCTTAGCAGTTGATAGTAACTTTTGCTCACGTGTTCAAGTACTGTACCCAAAGTCGTCAGAGCGTACCATTATCACGCCCCCGCAATATGTGTCTAAGCTTTTTCCAACATTGAAAATCCGATCCCAAAACAATGTTATCCCAAACCGTCTTACCCTTAAACAAATGCTTTCTTAAATAAAGCACGTATAATATTTGGAAGGTGTTACTACATATTGAATAAGCTGTATTCTATTTGCATAAGTTTAGCTTCGGGCTAAGTCTGTAATATTTGCCTGGTTTCGGATCTTTGATGCAAAGGATCAGTTGTATGCAACACTGGCTTTAATAACAGTGGTATATTGCAACATTGTTTGTCTATCAACCCTCGTGAAGAGATGAATGGGTCGGATTTATTAAATTTCTATGCAGGAGTAAACTTATCTGATTTTGTGATTGTTATCATAAAGAGTAGGTATTTGTTTTTGTTTACATTTGTTTTGATTCTCACCTATTATTTATAAATACGACTAGATTATAGTGTATGTTCGAAAATGAATAATCTATACAATATAATAAAATCGTCATCATCATCATCAACCTATTCTAGTCCACTGCTGGACATAGATCTCCCCTAATGAGCGCCATAGCGCCCTGTCTTCAGCTTGCCGCATCCAGCATCTGCCCGCAGTCTTTCGCAGATCGTCATCCCACCTGGCCGGAGCGGCCTTGGCGGCAAAATCGTAACGAGGTGAAAACTGTACATAGAATATTTTTTTTTGAATAATGGCTATGTTTTCTAGGAACGATACCGATGCCAATAATGTGATTTTTAGAATTTTTGTCTGTTTATTTGTTTGTCTGCTTTTTATAATCGATTGTCGAGCATCACTTGAAAACGGCTGAACAGATTCAGCGGAAATTTTACATGAATATTCTTCTAAGGTATGATCATAAACTGCGCTATATATCATCACGCTATTATAAGTATGATAGGAGCAGCAGAGTAAAATCGACCGAATCTATTATTAATCATGCCTTTATTTTTGCAAAGCAGATCATTCTGCAGTACGATAGAACTCAGACATGGTCAACGTTCGGATGATAAATCATCACGCTATGGCAAAAAGGTTATGAGCAGTAAAATATGAAGTCTCCAAACTACAGAGTTACCTACGTGTAAAAGCTAGTTAGAGATTCAACCTTTAATAATGAATATCATCACGCTATTATATTAGGAAACCGGGTAGAATTTATTTCGATGTTACATGTAAACATCTATGATATATGACTGAAAAACGATGAAATAGGTAACCTAATGTAGGGTTTGAAACTGCAGAAGTAAACATACCTTGATCTATTCCGAATTTAACACGGACGAAATCGCAGGCAACAGCTAGTATTAGATATAGCTTGTCATGTTACTCGTAATATACCAACTGTTGCGGGCTACAAGTCGTGCTTGTATCTTGAGCCCGCTTCTCAAAAAGCCGCTAAATGCACCCTTCGTCTCGCAATATGCCGAAAGTCTCCATTTGAAGTGGTATTGTCAACAAGAGGAGAGTTTACTATTGTGATAGTTGCAAAAAACACCTTTTTGACGTTTGTTCGAGATTTTTGCCGGTAACTATATGGTAAAATTCTTAACTGTACCTTTTTTTTTCGTGCGGAAATCCCTTCGGATACCCCCTCGCCGCACCGGTTAGCGGGGGTGGTTATGTCGGGCTTGAATCGACTAAAACCGCACGCCGTCTCGGGTCTACAGACGCCGGGGTGTAAGGTTGCCCATAGAGCATATCCCTCGCACCCCGACTGACCCTGGGCCATCTCCGGTTTCGAGATGGCCCCCTCGGGTTTGGGAACCACGGCGTCCTCGTTTTGCCCCGGTTTGGAGGAGGGGCGCTAGTCGCCCCACCGTCCCAGCCTGCTTCTGCTGGGGTGACAGGTGGCCTCACCTGCCACCCCCAGGCCTGCGCTCATGGAGGACGGAGTTCGTTCAGCGACCTCCGGCGCCTGAGTCGCTTGCGACGCGCGGCGAGCATGTTGCTGGCTCGGCGGGCTGGGAGAGTTCTAAATCTCTCCAGGGCGCACTCCGCCATCTCCTTCGTGAGCATTACATGCTCGCGGAAGGAGGTGGCGGAGGCCCAAGCTACGCTCTTAAATGTACCTAATGATTTTATTTTTGTATTTCTTTTTTTTTTCTTGTCATTTGTCATGAAATTGTAGCTGCAAAATACATGAAGGCACTGGTCTCTGAAATACAGTTCACACTAGTTTGGGGACCAGAAAATTCATATTTAATGTAGACTTTTATATTTTTTGTGTCAATAAAGAAACTATTATTATTTTAATAACTAGCCTGCGAGGGATATACTCTATGGGCAACCTTAAACCCCGGCGTCTCTACAGACGCCGGGGTATACACCCGAGACGGCGTGCGATTTTAGTCGGTTCAAGCCCGACATAACCGCCCCCGCTGGCGGGGGGGTATCCGAAGGGATTTCCGCACGCAAAAAAAAAGTTATTCTATAGGCTAACCATGTGTCCCGGTAATAGGCCTGATGACGGATTCAATGTCTCAATTTATTGTTATCTAGTGTAAGGTCATACGTAAGACAAATTTAAATACGGAAAAAAAAATTAACAGGCAACAGTGAAAGGACTAAGAACAGAACAAACCAGAACCGGTACCGCCTGTTCATAACTGTTTACCTAAAACTTAGGTATTTAACAATGAGAAGGGTTAATTCGTAATAAATTGACGTGAGGGTATTGATGAATAGAGGTCCATGGCGGATTGAATACTTAGGCGACCTTGAATCCTTCCTGTACCAGAGCTTTATGAATTAATTTTCACAACTAGTGTACACACTAGTTGTAGGGTACACCCTACTACGATTTTGAATCGGTAAGTACATAACTTCACGCCTGTATCCCCGAAGGGGTAGGCAGATGTGTATTACACACCCATGATTCGCCAGTTATGATAAGGTCCCAATATAATAAGGGGCGAGCCTATTGCCATCTACCGGGCACATTATTAAGCGAGCAATAATTAACATTTATTAATACACACTTAACTACGAAAAGTTAGAGGTGTGTGACCGGGGCGAGTGAGAATCCAACTCGAGACCTCGTCTCAATAGTCAGCAGTCCGGTACGTACGCCACTGGTAAGTAAAAGTAAGTTAAGTTGACTTATTGGTTAATATGTTGAATTTATTAGTAAATTTGTTACTGCCTATGAACGTATAGGTACATCTGAGATATCACCTTGTGCGAAACTATATGCATAGAGAAAAGAAGAAGGCAAAGTGAAGAATTGTAAATTATCCCAAATCATACAAAGTACAACATAATGCTACCTAAATTAATTCTAAAGTAAACTGGTAATACATCCCTGATTGCGCCCAACTCATTTAAGCTCACCCGACAGTAGGGACCCAAACTATAACCGTAATAAAGTGTTTTAACACTGTTTCTTGAAACTGTTTTAGAAGAAAACCATTTATAAAAATGTAACAGATACGAAAGTGTACCATATTCAAAGTGGTACGTTTTATATGTGTTAATAAGTGTTAATAGGTGTAAAAGAAATAACGTCCTAAAGTACTTGGGGGTGTACACAATACCTTTATTTAAAAATGTTGATTATAAATATAATAGGATGGTAAATTTGGCAAAGTAGCATTTCGGTTAACACTTATTAACACTGTTAATAGATTAATATATGTTACATATATATAACTGTTACACAATTGAACGTGGTAACGATTAACAGATTCAATACCACATTTATAAGTGTAACACTTTCGTTATGTTACCTCTTCATAGTGTAACCCATATAATTATGTAACCTTTATGAATGTGTTTTTAAGTCCCTGCCCGACAGAGTAAAAATAGTCCTTGATACTGCCCAATGGTAACTAAATTCAATGGTTAGTTTAATCCCAATCAGTGGTAGAACTTTGTGCGCATATATGGTTGGTTATTTATGATAATGGTAAACGAAAATATAGTTATAAAAATCTGTACAGCTAGCGTAGCCACATGTATTTAACGCCATCTAGGGCAGTGAAGCTGAACTACGCCTAAGCCATTTAAACTCACCCGATAGAGTAAAAATAGTCCTGGGTATATTGCTCAATGGCAACTTAATTCAATGATTAGTTTAATCCCATATCACTCAATTTTAATGGTACAACTTTATACGCGTATATATTTGATATTATTTACGACAGGGGCGCGGGTTCGATTCCCGCTCAGTGCAAATATTTGTATGCATGAATATGTCCATTTGCATTGGTCTGGGTATTTCTATGTATAATATGTATGTAAAAAGTATATAAGTATGTTTATCCTCATTCTGGAACACATAACACAAGCTAGTTAATCTATGCTTACCTTTGGTCTAGAAAGGATATTAGGATATCGCTATGAGGGTGATGATTAAATAAAAGGATTGATATTCAATAGAACAAGATAGGCGGACTTCGGAAGTTTTAAATGCTATGCAAGAAGAAATTAATACGTCAAGGGAAAACTTTCTCTCCCTATTTAAGAAAATTACGCTCACGAAGGAGTGTGAGATTTGGCATAGTTCTAGCTTATATGAAGTGCAGAATGTATTTCTTTTTTATTATGTATAAAAATACATTTAATCTTTGATTAAGCATTTAATCAATAAAATAAACATTACACACACTACCATGCATTTGGCACACACACACCCATGTTACTTACGTATGTTTATTCTGCCAATGTCAAACATATTATGACATACGAGTATTTGTATAATGTTCACAGCTGACGTATTTAACGGAATTAAAAAGATGAGCAATGAAGTTTCACTTTCTGACAACCACAAAAAAGCGGCCAAGTGCGAGTCGGACTCGCCTATTAAGGGTTCCGTAGCAGCAAATAACATAATAATGTTTTTTTTTTAATTTTTATATTTGAGTTGATTGAATGAATGGTATACTGCGGTTAACGATTTATGACGTATTAATAAAAAACTACTAACTAGATCTCGTTCAAACCAATTTTCGGTGGAAGTTTACATGGTAATGTACATCATATATTTTTTTTAGTTTTATCATTCTCTCATTTTAGAAGTTACAGGGGATGGGGACACATTTTACCACTTTGGAAACGTCTCTCGCGCAAAATATGAAGTTTAGAAAATAATGATATTAGAAACTTCAATATCATTTTTGAAGACATATTCATAGATCGTATGTATGGGTTTGATGAAAAAAAAATTTTTGCGTTTCAGTTTTAAGTATGGGGAACCAGGGGAATTTCCTTTTTTTGTGTGAAAATCTTAATGCGGTTTACAGAATACATCTACTTACCAAGTTTTAACAGCATATAGCCATTTTTTTCCGAAACTATAAAGTTTCGGAAAAAAATGGCTGTGACATACGGACGGACAGACAGACAGGCATGACGAATCTATAAGGGTTCCGTTGTTTGCCATTTGGCAACGGAACCCTAAAAATGGAATATCGACCCTCGGGGTCACTAGTTGAAGTTTATAAGGATAACCTGTGTAAAAAGCTGAAGTTAATATATACAACTTGAAATAAAACTACATAGTATTATTTGTACACGGTGACAGCAGGCTGCAAAAAAACTGCAATGATATTAGTAGGTAGGTATATCCTTGTAATTCATCGAATTCGTTCAAAATCGAATACATTACCGTCAAATTTTAACCACCCTAAAGTCCATTAGTATTCATAAAACCGGCCAAGTGCGAGTCGGACTCGCACGCGAAGGGTTCCGTATCGTCATCTATAAAAACGGCAAAAACATCACCTTTATTGTATGGGACCCTTTATTTATTTTGTTATAATTAGCGGTAACAGAAATTTATTATCTGTGAACATTTCAACTGTTTTATTATCATAGTTCATGAGATACAGCCTGGTGACACACAAACAGACGGACAGCGGAGTCTTAGTAATAGAGAACCCTTTGGGTACGAAACCCTAAAAAAGCGTAAAACGTTTATTTTGGCAAAATTACAATATTTACAGCTTTCTCACATATTTATTCAGTGAAATATTCGTCAGTGACAGAGGTGTTACCGCATTTGATTTCAATCTATTAATTTACTCTCCCTAACGATGCTCAGTAATGAGTGTTCTACATAACTTCAAAGACACCTAATCTTTGTGTGATTGAATTATTAACTTTGATCCTTTACAAAATTACAGCTCTTTATTTGCTAAGAGATGTGTTATTTCATTTTATTATTTGTGCCAATAGAAATAACGTCTATTTTTGCTTATGATTTCATATGTTAATTGCTCCTTTGAGTTCTGTAATGTCAGTTACTGCGCAAGTATTATGCAGTAGTACTAATCGTTTTTTTTGAAAATCATTTTAACTATTGTTGCAAATTTCCGATTACGTTTGTTTTAATATACCACGAATTTTGTATACAATATATACCTATATTGATTTTATTTTACAATGTTTTAAATTTTAACAGACAATATTTAACCACACGACATTCTGAATTGCAGTTTGCCTTCGTTTGGGTGCTTCTTGTGTCTCTCCTCGTCACTGTCACTGTGGAGAAGTAGTAGACAGCCATGGAAATCACGTCCTATCATGCAGCAGGAGCGCAGGATGAATGTCATGTACACCTAAATGATTTTATCCGAGGGGCTCATGTTCCAGCCATGCTTGAACCTGTTGGTTTGGTGTGCGACGATGACCAGAGACCGGACGGTATCTCTTCGGTACCTTGGAAGATGGGTAGGTCTTTGATTTGAGACGCAACTTGCGTCGACACCCTTGCGCCTTCTCATCTTCCAAGTACAACGGGCTGCGTTTATGCTGCTGCGGCATCTGCGGCGACTCTCAAACGGGTCAAATATAATAATCTTATCAGTAATGCCCCTGCCCCTCTGGCTGGCTGGTTTCCTTTTTTGCGCAAAGAATTAGCATTGCCATCCAACGGGGCAATGCCGCCAGCCTTTTGGGTATGTTGCCAGTCGACATCGGTGGGGCGGAATTATTTGACCCCTAAACTTTTTATTTTAGTGTTAACTATACACATTGCCTCCCCCTTTTGTGTAAGTATTTTAGTCTATAATGTTCTTTAGAAAATTAATTTGTTTTGCTATAATATGTTCAACAAATTTTGAGATTAATTGAGAGATGAGATGAGAGAAAAAAAAAACTTTTATAGATAACTATATGGGCGCGTGTAGGCTATTATTGATGCGCAAACAAGTGCGTTTGGTCCCTACACCGGATCATGACATGATATCGCAATGAAAGTATTGTTTATCTCCACGCACCCTATCGAATTTTTAGATAGAAAAATGTAAAGTAATAATCCAGATCCACTAGTCCAGAAAGTTGGATTTCGATAGCAAGCCAGTAGCTGGTGTTAAAAAAATCTGTCAAACTAGTGGTCATTCGAAGATGTGTCTTGTCTAAGTATTGTCTGTCGAATAATCGTCTGTCGAAGTAGTGGTAATTCGAAGGTGTGTGTTGTTTAATAATTGTCTGCATTGTCTGTCGAAGCAATGACTTGTCGATCTATGTGTTTTCGAAGTTGGCTACATGTCGAAGTATTGTACTGTCTAAATTCAGTCCGTAAGTCCATTCCAACTTCACATAAATAGGCCAATTCAATTATTTATTCATTTCATTTCATTAGGAATGCAAACAGTATCTCACAACTAATTGACAACTGTTTATACAACTATAAATCATTTAAAAGTTTACAATATGATTTTTTGTTGTTTTTTTTAATACCGTAAACGCATATTATAAATTATTTTAAAACACTCATTTAACTGACTGAACTACTGCAATATTCTTGCAATATAACACAACCGTGACTTCAAAACAGCATCTGTAATGAATACAAACAGTAGAAAACAATATGCCGTTGATAAATAGTGACAGTTGAAACAAATATTTGGAATGAAAAACAAATGTTTGCACACGTTTGATGCCCTAAGTAAATACATCGGTCAGGATTGGCTTAATGTTGGACGTGGCAAGTGATGTTGGTCGATTTATTGTGATTTTTTGGAAGAGAATAGACAAAATATATTAATATAAGCAATGTACAACGAATAAGAAGAGTGAAACTATTATAGTTCCGGGTCCTTAAGGCGGCGGTAGCCCAGTGGCGTACGTAACGGACTGCTGAGACGAGGTCTCGAGTTCGATCCCCAGTCGCCCCCCGGGCACACACCTCCGACTACGAGGACCATGTTAATGATCGCTAGCTTCATAATGTGCCCGGTAGATGGCAATAGGCTCGCCCCCTATTACATTGGGACCTTAACTTATCTGGCGAATCGTGGGTGTGTTATACACACCCACGATTTGCCAGTTATGCCACATGCCTACCTCTTCGGGGATACAGGCGGGAAGTTATGTTATGTGATGTCCTTAAAGCGGGGCGTGAAAAAGCCGTCAAGCTGAGGGCTACCATTGTAACATTATCGGTGTCTGTAATGGTGACCCCATTCCTGAGACTTAACCTTTAGATGACGTGTCCATTATAAAAATCCGTTCCCGCAGGGGGAACGCACAGGTAGATTTCGTGAAGCAATTAATATTTTTCTTGACTACTGTCGAATTTAAAAAAAAAATCTTCATAGGAGGTCTAGTTATGACCCCCTGAGTCCGAAATGACCACTGGTCAAAAAGTTTATATTTATATATATATATGTATGTATGGTTCCACTTCCCAAAATTTGCGGCACTCTCACGGTCGCATTTTTGCCCCGATCGCTTTCAAACTGCGGTCAAAAATTGCTTGGGTGTAAACTTAGTTTAAGTTCGTGAACGGGTGGAATCCGGCCTAAGGGGACGGTAGGGCCTCACTTTTTGTGAAATCAGTTTTTCCTCAAAATTTCATGTTCCAGGAAAGATATTCGAACCGTTCTAATTTTATCCCATAGTATACATGAATACCAACAACTTTTAATTATAAACCTATAAGATCAAAACTTTAACTAAAAGTGGAGGGGGGAAAAACCAAAATTTTTCGGAAAAAAAGGGGGTCATAACTAGACCTAGAAATTTTTTTAAATTCGACAGTAGTCAAGAATCCAATAGGTAGATCGATTTCATCGAAATCTACCTTTTTTTTTTTTTTTTTCGGATACCCCCCCGCCGGCCAGCGGGGGCGGTTATGTCGGGCTTGCACCGACTAAAACCGCACGCCGTCTCGGGTCTTCAGACGCCGGGGTGTAAGGTTACCCATAGAGCATATCCCTCGCACCCCGGCTGACCCTGGGCCATCTCACCACTAACAGCATCGCTCATCCTGTCTCCTCTGAAAGCAGAGGAGTACGGAGAGCGATGTGTTCCCGCCACGTTGGGTATTGGCCGACGATCAATGCCAACCCTATGAAGGGGTGAAGGGGAAGCCATTGACCGCCGCCCAGGGTGTACCGGCCGCTCCGATTCCGTTCCCCCCGGACTGCAGCGGGATCGGAATCGGAGCGACACTCGAGGAGGTTACCCAACACACACCCCTCATCGAAATCTACCTAAAAAAAACAAGATTTTTAAGGTTTTTAATGGGATTAGGTATGCGCTTTCAAAACTGCAAATTAATTTTATCTCTTTTTGGAAGAAAATGTGCTCTTAATCTTTTTCTATACGAAGGTGCTTGTAGCAGAAGTGGAATTATGTCGGCACTAAATACGGAATATTTGAAAATTTGAAATCGTGTCATAACGATAAACGCCGAATGTTTAGCTTCACAATCACATAAACAGTACCCGGCTACTTCAGTTTTGTAAAGTAATTTTTGTTTGCTTTTTTTCAACTGAAACCGCACGATTGTGTTTCACCACATCTGAGAAACGTGCGTGGAAATAAAATGCGCCACCTCCCTAGGCCTGCATATATTAGGGCAACGGTTAACCGTAACTGTTACCCCCAGACCCGCGCTCATGGAGTACAGCGGGACAGTGTACTCAGAGCAGCCAGAGTAGCAACGGTTCACCGGAGCGAGGCTATGTCAATGAAGAATGATTTTATTGGTTTTTAACAAACACAACCCATCGCTACGAATCCTAGCACATCTCTGGTGGAACCGGAGCCTTAGACCTCTCCCATTCCTTTTCATATGGCCTATACAATGCAGGAACTTACCAAAGCAGCCATGCCCGGTGAGGACTCCTCGAGCCATTCCTCCATGACGGGTCTTACCGCCACAATCATGGCATTTTAATAGGCCATTTCTTGCATGTCTCCTATTTAAAACATGATTGGGCACTCTTTTTTTTGCAGGAAAACCCAACATCATCACGTTTTTAGGGTTCCATACCTTTTATACCTTTTTTTTTTTTTTTTATCGTGCGGAAATCCCTTCGGATACCCCCCCGCCGGCCAGCGGGGGCGGTTATGTCGGGCTTGTACCGACTAAAACCGCACGCCGTCTCAGGTCTTCAGACGCCGGGGTGTAAGGTTACCCATAGAGCATATCCCTTGCACCCCGGCTGACCCTGGGCCATCTCACTAACAGCATCGCTCATCCTGTCTACTCTGAAAGCAGAGGAGTACGGAGAGCGATGTGTTCCCGCCACGTTGGGTATTGGCCGACGATCAATGCCAACCCTATGAAGGGGTGAAGGGGAAGCCATTGACCGCCGCCCAGGGTGTACCGGCCGCTCCGATTCCGTTCCCCCCGGACTGCAGCGGGATCGGAATCGGAGTGACACTCGAGGAGGTTACCCAACACACACCCCTAGGGTTCCATACCTCAAAGGATCAAAACAGAAACGGTAACCTTACTTCATAGACCGTCTGTCTGTCAAGACTTTTTCTTAGGAAGATGTACGGGTATGTAGTTAAAATTTATAGATACCAAATACTCAGGTCTGCAACACCTTTATGCTGTATTAAATCAAACTTCTACGGAAAGGCCATCAAAATATACAGTTATTTATGCAGGATATATCGTCAATTCATCTGGCTGGAGAGTCTCTCGGGTCACCCTTTCTTTAGGTATCGATACGAGCTCTCCACTCTTATACCCGCTAGGGTCCATCTCAGTTCATCGGCAGATGTGGCTAACCCTGTTTGTGAACTAGACCCATCATATCTTTTTTTTTTCTTTTTTTCCGTGCGGAAATCCCTTCGGATACCCCCCCGCCGGACAACGGGGGCGGTTACGTCGGGCTTGAACCGACTAAAACCGCACGCCGTCTCGGGTCTACAGACGCCGGGGTGTAAGGTTACCCATAGATTATATCCCTCGCACCCCGACTGACCCTGGGCCATCTCCGGTTTCGAGATGGCCCCCTCGGGTAAGGGAACCACGGTGTCCCCGTCTTGCCCCGGGTTGGGGGAGGGGCGCTAGTCGCCCCACCGTCCCGGCCTGCTTCTGCTGGGGTGACAGGCAGCCTCAGCTGCCACCCCCAGGCCTGCACTCATGGAGGACGGAGGTCGTTAAGCGACCTCCGGCGCCTGAGTCGCCTGCGACGCGCGGCCATCATCAGTATCTACAACAACGTTAAATTCATCAGTCAATCCAGTATTACACGGAGTTCTCAGTGCGCGAGTCCGACTCGCACTTAACTGGTTTTTTTTTCTACTACTTTCAACAAAATTTTATTTTTAATCGACTTCCAAATAGGAGGAGGGTTCTCAATTCTTTTTTTTTTTTTAAAAGAATATTAGTAACCGAAATTACTAATATTCCCCTAACCCCTCCAGCCAAGCTTAATTGCTTGTGTTAGGAGTGGGTTCACGTCGGTAGTGTAATTGTCAGGATTCGAACCCGGGACTCCGGGTAGGGTCGACTCGTTAACCACTAAGCTGCCGGCGACTCGCACTTAACTGGTTTTTTTTTACTACTTTCAACAAAATTTTATTTTTAACCGACTTCCAAATGGGGGGAGGGTTGTCAATTCGTCGGAATCTTAATTTTTTTAAATTTATGTTCACCGATCACTGGAAGACGCCTGAACTGATTTGGAAAGTTCTTTTTTTGTTTTAAAGGGTATACTTTCCAGGTAGTCTCATTTAAATTTCATGGAGGTCTGATGATAAGTTTCAGAGACAGACGACGAAAGTCTTCAATAAATGCCAGTAAATCAACCTAGATTGCTGCTATCACATATCTAGCCATCGTTTATGCTATTATATAACATAACATCACGCCTGTATTCCCTAAACGGGTTCGTCCAAACGAGAATCAGACGTCTCGAATAACATTGAATTTTTACGTTGTGGCACCGACTTCAGAAGAAAAGTCTTACGTGTATTTTTGTCTTCTGAATTAAATCTGTCATTCAGTGAAATTTCTTTTTTCAGTGCCTGTTTTTAGTAGTATTTGAAGTCTTTTTTTTTAAATAAGGTTTTACTTATTACACGAACTTTCACATTTGTGAACTCCTATTCTAAACTTAATCAGAACTGACTTCCATGAATTTACATGCAAATTGGGTTTCAAAACGGATCTCAGTGCACGCCCATAGTTAATGCTATCCAAATTTATGTAACGTTAACAAAAAGCGAATACAACTCTATTGTGGAAAACATAACACACAAAATTGAATAGGTTTCTGGTTGAACGGCAGTAACATAAACTTCGTATTAGAATTAGTTCAACAGATTGGATAATGCATTGGATTTTCCTTTGAATTGTTCTTACTCATATGACTAGAAGGTTGTATATTGTGTAGCAAAATGTTTCGAAAGTGTTACAATGGATGCCCTCGTAAGTTTTAACTTTTCAAGCTTCGGTAAGGACTTTCAGACCACTAATATGTGACAAAGTGGCGTGACATACTAGTTTTTAGTGATTATTAATAGTTTGCTTGTATGCAAATAGCTTGTGAGTACGCGCTGTGGAATATGATTAAATAGTATAAATAGTAGGTATATGCCTATACCAAAATGAAGATAACTTTGTTTACCTTTACTCATTTTGTAAGCGGAGGGATTTGATTGTTCGTTTGTTTGTTTGCATTAAATAGGCTCCAAAACTTCTGGTCCGATTTCAAAAACTCTTTCACTATTAGAATTATCCTTGACTATCAAAGGCTGCTATTTATCCTGATATGCCGTCACGAAGCTAGTATATTATATCTTACGCCACCTCATACTACGACCTCTGTGGCGTGTCAATAGAACACTTGACTGCTTCGTCACGGTTTTGATTCCCGCTCAGAACAATGTTGTTTGTATGATATTCATACAAACAACACTTACACTACTTTACTTACATTAATTTAGGTGTTTTATACATAGAAAAAATACATTTTAATTGTTCAGATTTACCTATATAAACACATATAAACAAATGTATGTATTAACATAATTACCTGCCTACATACAAACATTCATATAAAATGTATTTATTTACAGAAGAAAATTCTAGAACTCATATTTTAAGATAGTTAAGCTGTGTGAGCTTTGTAGCACTGTTAGTAGCCCTACTCTCAAATTTTGGTATGTTGTTATGCATATATCTAAGATTATTAGAGTATTTATAGATACAGCGGTAATAGGTCAATCAAGAGAGCAATGACGTCAATATAGACGTGTCTACCTGTTTAGATCGTATCGCTTAGCACAAGATAAACACACACACGCATACACACTTCATTGATGATGTGGCGGGACTGTGTATCCTACATGTCTACGTAACTTCCTGTTTGGTTTGGCACCGACTTCAACTCGACTCGAGTCTTACGTACATTTTTATCTTTCGAATTAAATCTGTAATTCATTTATTTTTAAACGGTTCTAATTCACTTGCCCTATTTATTTATTTATTTGTTTATTTTTTATTATTCGCTGGCTTCTTGGATTTGAAGTCAGTTTTATTCTTTTGTTAAAAATGTACTTATTAGGTTTTCAGTTTCCTTACTATTTTTAGGGATTTTCTTTAGAAAAGCCCTATTGCTATCGAGTTTTCGTCGACGTCGCCGTTGTCAATTTTCTGTCACGGTTTTGGGTATGAAGGAGATGAGCTATCGAGTTGCTGTTTTCGGTAATAGATTCGTGCTGGGGTGAACCATTGCAAGATTAAGAAAAAATCGCAAAAAATCGCAAAAAAAAAAAACGCAAAATCGAAAATCCCTTGTATTCGGCTGAGCTCGTCTCAGGAATTCAACTTGTTCTTCATCTCTATAAGGTTATTGTTATGAAACAAACCTCCACTCTCTAGGGAGAAACCCACGTCTCACAGTCAATATGAATTGCGTCCTACTTTAGTTTAGCTACGAAATTCGGGATAGTAAATAAACACATTGTCACGGATAACTTTTCTGACCTTAAACTTGGTTAAGCATATTAATACGGGATACGAAGTAGAGTTCTCCTTTAGTTTAAGCCTCAGTTTCAGTAAGGTTTTAGGTAAAAAAGTGAAAGACTACAAACAATGCTAATAAATTCTGAATTTAAAAACACATTTTTTTTAAACAAGCTTTCCAGGAAGTGCAAAACAAGACAAATCAAATGACTTGTTTAGTTCAGGAATTCCTGTGACCACCTACCGTCTCCATCTTCAGACCCTAGATATCATGTAGCATCAGAGTATTTGCCAAGACAAAACAAATGAGCCCAAACTCGATTAAGGCTAGAAGCAGATGGCGGGCTGTTGTCTCTGCCTACCCCGGAGGGATAAAGGGCGTGTGTATATGTGTATGTATGTATGTGTTAGTATCGAGACTGCAGAAATAAACATACCTTAATCTATTCCGAACTTAACGTGTACGAAGTCGCGGGCAACAACTAGTCGATTATAATATGCGACATCCAAAATGTTCGGCTTAGCAAATAAGAAGGGATGATCATACCCTGCCTCTTATATTGGTTTACTATGATCAGACGAGGAGACATTTACACGTTACGATTTGATGAACCCTTTTAGGCTTCAATTATAGTTATATGTATGTCAATACGATTAAATTCATAGATGATCATAATTAATCTGAGTGAATGACGTACTGTATGATTTTAAGGATAGAAATACTGATAGAAATTCGCGAATAAACAGACAAGAATTCCACAAAATATATTTTTGTGTTCAGAATATTTCATTTAAGATAACCTAAGTATTTTTTAATATCTTTAATGTACAGACACAACTAATTAAGGCGCTGTTTGCACGTAAACTACCATAATTATGCTTATTTCTTGTCTCTAAGATTATTTCTCTCTCTCTCTAAGATTACTGATGCTAGACAGTTGTTTTTTTTATATATACAGTTAATTATCTACTGTTCACGCAAATTCAAAAACATTTTGGATAAATAGAGCTAAGGAATCTTGTTAAAAAATTTGCAAAGAAGCACTCTTTGAAATAAATTTTTCGTTTCAATTATCTCAATATTTTTAGCGATGACATAATATATTTTTTCTTACAAATATAAAGAAAATTTAATCAGCTAGTGGAATATCTACAAATTAACATCCTCAAATCCGTCATATTTTTTAAATGATTTATTTATCTGTTTGATTTGTTTCATTAGTTTGGCGGCTAGTAAATACTGTCTAGCATCAGTAATCTTAGAGAGAGAGAGAAATAATCTTAGAGACAAAAAATAAGCATAATTATGGTAGCTTACGTGCAGACAGCGCCTTAAAATTTTTATGATAGTATAGATAGAAGTAGGCAAAACAACAAGCTATTTTGTTTAAGTACAATCACCTTCAGAAGTTGCTGAACACTACGAAATTTACAAACAATTCTCACATTGAAATAAATCAATAAAAATTAATGTAAAGGTAATTGTTTTTGTAATTTTCGGATGCCAACTTTATTATTGTTCAATTGTTCAATTTTATGTAACGTTCAAGAGGTGAGGTGGTCGGTAACTTTGAATGTATTAAGTCAATAACGATGGCGACTATACATACATATACACAATTGCACATTAGGGTAGGCAGAGTCCAGCGAGTTCGGGAGAGACTCAGGTCTCTTCCGATTCGCAGAGCTCGTGAGCCGTAGCTGAAGCAGGCCGGCACCCCCCCCCCTCCCATTTTTCTGGGTCTCGACGGTGGCACCGTGGTTCCCAATCCCGAGTGGCCATCTCGAAACTGGAGATGGTTCCGGGTCGGGGCTAGTGAAAAGACCCAAGATGGCGTGCGGTTTTAGTCGGTTTCACAATTCGAGGGAATTTCAGCAAAAAAAAGTGTAGGCAGAGTCCATTATGTTTTCATTTGCTACGATCCTGGCCATTATTGGGTTTGTTCACCAGTAATCAATTCAAAAATGTTACAGCTTCCGATTACACTTCACCAACATTTGTTTTGTTTTGAATGGTATAGTACATTTTTAGACTACCTACTAGTAACCGTAAGTATTCCAGCTAAATTGCTTGTGTTACAAGTGGGTTCATGTGGGTGAAGTGCCCAGCATTCTAACCCGAGACCTGTCGATTGTACGACTGACTACTTAACCAATAAGCTTATTAGCAAATTTAATGGGTAAAGTCTTACCTACTAACTGCAAGGACTGCCGCGTCATTGAAGACGGTTTACACATTCTTTGCGAGTGTGTACGCAACAGAGCTTACAGAGTTATGCATTTTCGAGCCGCGAGAGATTTGAATATTGGCATTTGTAATAGACTCCTAGCCAACTCTGCGTCGGTTGAAGTCTAGAAATTGTATAAATTAGCAGAATTAGGTTTGGACTAGATTTTATTGTTTAAGCTGATTTGTATACCATATTTGTATGTCATCACGGGGCGATGTGGCAGCAAAGCGATAAAGCCCAAAAACAAAACCAATAAGCTACGACGCTTGCCTAAATATGTGAAGAACCACAATCAAACAAATTTTATTTAGATAAGAATTCAACGACAACGTAACGGGACTGATATCGTTAATAATAAAAAGGCTTTGTATCCGAAGTCAATGCGGTTTAAATTTCATAGAAATGATATTATTACCATCCGCTTTTTAGCGTCTACCTTGTGTATTCACTATTGGTTTACCATGGACTTTCTTTCTTTTTATATTATGATTTTATATATAAAACTAGCTCACCCGGCAAACTTCGGTCCGCCTTAGAATTAAATTATGTTGGTTAGTTTGTCGGCTGAATTAATCTCGTGAAGGTCTCCTTGCACCCTGGCATTAAAGACCCGAGACGTTGTGAGGTTTAAGTCGGCGCCGATCTACCAGCGCTTATCGGCGCTGGTCCATTCTACATAAAGCAAGAGACCTTCGTCCAGCAGTGGACTAGAATAGGTTGATGATGATTTGTAAAACTATTGAAATTTGATGATCAAAAATTTCGATTAATTTTAAATGGCGAGCGGCGCCAGCGCTGACCGGCGCATGTCAAAGATTGTCGGAACTTGTCGGCGACGTTCGGAGCTTATCGGTGCTTTCTTTCTTTATACGGCCTAGGCTCTTAGTCGAGTTTATTTCTATGTATAACATTTGATTTTGTAAGAACTGCAAATACATAGTCCACCATTTTGAAAGTCATTTGATTTCGGAAGTTCTAGCCATTTTAACGCTCACGATGGAGAGTGATAATCGATAAATGCTTCGAAGACCTATCTGATGATCCGACATATATTATAGAATATTTTTTGAGAATTTGAGATATCGGTAAGAACTGATTTATTTAAAATTTTATTTATATAAAGATTATAAGTCATTATAACCATTATTACACAGTGTCATCTAGACAAAAACTAAGCAATGTTTGTAATACCGATTTTCAAAAAATCACTTCACAAAGCCAAAGGTGTTTTCATCTAGGGTGGACACTTACACTTAAAAACAAAACAGTATACAAATTAGTTCTACATAACACATAAACCACTAAGGTTTGCATAGTGCTACTTATTCAGTCAGTACAATTTATAATTTTATAATAAGTAGCCTACCTACTTATGGTAGGAGGAGGTATGGAGGAGGTACATAAAATAATTTACTCAATTGCATGCATAAAATCTTAGAACAAACAAGTTTTACATTACCCTATCTATTTGTTACAACTTACAGTTATTTGTAAACAAAAGGCTTTTAGCTTGTCATCATATCAGCTGTAGGAAGTCCACTGCTGAACATAGGCCTCCCCCATATGCTTCCATTTCGACCCGTCTATAGCGGCCTGCATCCACCGAGTCCCTGCGCTATTTGCTAGGTCGTCTGTCCACCTTGTGGAAGGCCTTCCTACGCTGCGCTGGTCACGTGGTCTCCACTCTAGGACCTTTCTGTCCCAACGGCCATCGGTTCTCCGGATTATCATCTCATCTCATCATTCTCATCTCATTTTAGCTTGTATCCCTCCCAAACTTGAGACAAAAGCCTGTGCAGGAGGTTTTTCCATTGTTTTGCAGGTGCACCGATTTGCAGGTGAGATTAGATTATGCCTCAAAGATGTTGGTGGGGCCCCCTACACACCGGATTGTAAAGGTTTATTCATATTCAGACATCTACGACAGGAAAATTTTATAATTTATAATTTATTTATTTAGGTACTCAAATTTTTTACATTACATGCAGATCTCATATAAATTACAAAAAGCTAAAGATGTACCTTTTTTTTTGTGCGGAAATCCCTTCGGATACCCCCCCCCCCCCGCCGGCCAGCACCGCAAAAATATTTTTGAAAATTTTAAAGTTACTACTTCTTTTCTCATGAACGCGTGAAAGTACCATAACTATGACTCGATTGTCGTGATGAGTGAACTTTTACTTATATACCTACAGGTTTGTACGGAACCCTCGGTGTGCGAGTCCGACTCGCACTTGGCTGGTTGTTTTTTTTACATTGACTCCCCTATCCGTTTTCTACAATCCGAATTCGAATATGCGACAATTGCTACCTAAACCAACGATATCAATTCTTTTGATAGAAAAAAATCAAACGAATCAAATTCACTTCATAACTTTACCAAAGTTTGATTTCCAAACGATTACTCAACATGGGCCAATTTTTCTGTCTCTTGCGTTTGTATACGCTCATCCCTCTCCAACAGATGGCTCGAGTTAAAGCTTTCATTTACCTAAATCGAGTTAAAGGACCAAGAAAACAAGAAAGAGCTTCCCAGTGTCGTCATCTGTCAGCGGATGGCCATTTACTACCGCCAAAAAATATTACTCCCTGCCCAAAGTAACATAAACCTTATGAATTCCATCCTAGAGTTCTTTATACGTTCTTAATTTTTGAAATGTGAAACTAATTTCTTTCATGTTTCTTACTGTACGAATTTCAACTTTACCAAGATGGTATAAAGTGCATGCAATAATACGCATGTATTTGTATTATTTGTCCTTCCGATGTCACGATTCAGAACGGAGCGATGAAGACTATAGAGAAATAATGTTTTTGGAATTGGTATTTTGTAGGAAGCACACGTGTTAAGCTTTTAAGGGTTCCGTAGCCAAATGGCAAAGAACGGAACCCTTATAGATTCGTCATGTCTGTCTGTCTGTCCGTCCGTATGTCACAGCCACTTTTTTCTATAAGAAACTATAAGAACTATGCTGTTGAAACTTGGTAAGTAGATGTATTCTGTGAACCGCATTAAGATTTTCACACCAAAATAGAAAAAAAACAATAAATTTTGGAGGCATACTTAGAACTGAAACTCAAAATTTTTTTTTCATCCAACCCATGCAATTTCAATTTATTTCAATTTCAATTTATTGTGTCAAAAGCATGGCTTACAAAGGTAGTATTTGGAAGCTCCTTTTAAGCATCTGATACCTGTGTTAGGAGCCTCCACTCTTCCATTACATAACTTATAATATTAACACAATACTATGTAAGCGAGCATGAAAAAACTAATTAAACTTATTAACTA
Organism: Cybosia mesomella; assembly: GCA_946251805.1. NCBI lineage: Eukaryota > Metazoa > Arthropoda > Insecta > Lepidoptera > Erebidae > Cybosia > Cybosia mesomella. Next base: position 3,979,148 of record OX276402.1, on the reverse strand, counting down.
TTTTTAATGCATTTTTTATTTTAAAATATCCCTATACACAAACAATATAGCGCTCTGAGGGTTTATGAGTGAGGGTGTGTGTGTATATGAGAGGGTGTGTTTGCATGTGTGAGGGTGTGTTTGATGTGTTGTGAGAGTGTGTTTGTGTGTGTCGTCTGATTGTCTGAATTTGTTAAGTAGTAAGTTGTAAAAGTGTTTCCGTATCATCGTATGTAAGTGGTTTTACAAAATTTATTATATGCTTTTTCCATTCATAGTACTGTTTTGTATATACCTGTAACTCTTTATTTAGTCTATTATACAATTGAGCTGATCTTTTCATAAATTGTATGGAAGCAAAGTTAGTTCTGTTTTTTGGAACTTGGGCTATATTATATGATCTTCTTTTGGATTTAATTATGTTCACGTCGTAAGTTAAAGTCTTATGCTTTTTTAATATTATTTGAGTAATATATAATTTTCGGACAGAGAGTACATCGCTGATTTGGTAAAGTTTTTCTGTGGGGTACCTAATTTTTTTTAATAAGTACATTATTTTTAACAAGGCTCGTTGCGCCCTTTCCACTTGTATAAACTTAGTCTTCCCCGCACCTCCCCATACAGGAATGCAATAGACCAGGACAGATTGCACTAGGGCTATATATATTTGAGTTAAAATACTTTTTGATGGGTCAACATTGTCTCTTTTGTTTCGTGGCACCACATGTCTTAGTGTCTTAAAAATCCAGCTTAATTTACGAACCCTAGTCGTAACTTGTTCTAGGTGAGGATGCCAGGTTAATTTTTGGTCAATTATTACACCTAAATATTTGATTTCTGTGACCTTATCAATACTTGGACAGTTACAGTTTCTACCATTTGCATCGTCACACGAGTGTATTGTAATTTTAAAATCTTTTTTTGGTTGTGTGCTATTATAGATACTGAAGCATATGTATTTGGTTTTTGATGTGTTTAGTGTAAGTTAGTATTTAACCACCCAGCAATACAGTTCATACCTGCTTCAGCAATACGTTTAACATCTTGCCAAGACTTTTCGTTAAAAACTACAGCCGTATCATCAGCGTAACAAAATACTTTGGCATTGTTAATTTTCAAATTGCAGACTTCGTTAACATATAATAAAAAGAGAGTAGGGCCTGGTACGCTTCCTTGGGGCACGCCATATGATACCTCCGCATCTTCACTTAAAAATATTCCCACTTTGGTCCTTTGTCTCCTATCTGCAAGATAGTCCTTAAACAGATTCAAGGCGGTACTTCTGATCCCGACCTTTTCCAGTTTTTTTACAAGGTTTGGTGCAGAGACAGTATCAAATGCTTTTTTGAGATCCAGGAAGACAGTCAGGCATTTGTAGCCATTATCAAGACGTTCTGCTACTAGTGAGCTCATAGCAGTGACTGCATCTTCTGTGGATAGATTTTGTCTTAAACCGAATTGTGAGTCAGATATAATGTCAAATGTTTTTAAATAATTTATTAGTCTGGTATTAATTAGTTTTTCAATAATTTTAGCTATTGTACTTAAAACAGATATTGGCCTATAGTTGTTAATATCGTCCCTATCCCCTCCCTTGTGAATTGGAATGATGATAGATTGTTTTAGTGGAAGAGGGAATATACCCTTTCCGAAACATAAATTAGTCAAATGTGTTAGGATCGGAATAACTTCTTTGCTGACATATTTTAGATATTTCGTTGAGATATTGTCCCAGCCAGGAGCACTATCAGGTTTTAAGCTTTGTTACACTCTATAAACCTCGCCGGAGTCCGTGTCACGAAGTACAAAAGAGTTAAGTTGTACCGAAGTTTTACCAAACCGATTGGCATCATTGTCAGCGCGAGGCTGGATTTGTTGTGCTAGTTGTGTGCCGATGTTAGCAAAATATTCATTGATGTAGTTTACTGATTCAGTAGGGGATTTCATAATGTTTAGTAATTCATTGTTTTGATTTTTATCTTTATTAGTGTAGGTTATAGTTTTAATATTTTTCCAGAGTAATTTGTAATTTGTAATTGAATTTGATAAAAGTTTCCTCTCATATTTCCTTTTTAATTTTTTTATTAAGTTATTACAGTAGTTTCTATAACGTGTATATGTTATATTTAATATAATATTGTGAGGATCACGACGTAGCTTTTTTTGAAGTTTGTTACGATTCTGTATGCAGCGCAAGATGCCTTTGGTGATCCAAGGCTTAATTATGCGTTTGTTGTTCGGAATGTTTATAGTACTGGTAGCAAACTTTATTGACTCAGTGAGTTTTTGTATCAAAAGTGTACATAATAAATTCGGATCATTGCAAAGTAATAATTCATGAATATTATTATCTTGCAGATATTTTAGCGCCTGTTCAAAATTTATGGTTGTAGTAGTTTTCCGAGTCGATTGCATGTATTTTGTTTTAGATAATACCAGAAGTGTTGTGTAGTGATCGGTGATGGATGTATGTATAACAGCTATGAATGCAGATTTCTTTTTTTATTTAATTTAAGCATGAAGTGATCGAGACAGCTGTTCGATACAAGTATCCGAACATGGATTTACGTAGTTGTGTTGGTAGTTTTTATTTGAAACACTCACTCTGTACTCCTGTACTGTACTGCGTAGTCGAACCAATAAATTACTATGAGATCTATAATCTCGCAAGTTTTATTTATGTTACCATCGCAAAACCAGCTAATTAAATAAAGTGGCTAACATAAAATGGTCCTTCGGCGGATTCAAAAAAAAATAGAAAAAGGAAAAATATTTCGTCCTCCGAGTTTTGGGTGAGCTATATTCCCCGATCAGTTTCGTCGGTCATCGTGTTCCAGACGAAGCTGCTGCAATCTTGTACTATACAAGAAATCACCGGTGTGTGGAGCTTCAAGGATACAAAAACACCAGGTTCGTATCATATCCGACTGGAGTATCTTGGAGTAAATGCCTGACTATTTATCTTCGTGTGTGCGTCGGTGTTATTAAAAATTGCAGCAGGAAGGGTGTTCCGAAGATTGATAAGGCTGAACTGAAGAGGATACTTGCATGAGGACTACATGCCATCGCCTAATATCAGCTTTACCAAGACTGCAATCGTGTGAGTTGCTGCTATAATATAATTTGTTCTATATACCCTACAAATACCTAACCATTGTCTGCGAGCTACGACAACGTCTCTCTTCGAATATCTACTGTATGTCATCATTTCCGGCATTATTGATTATGTTGGTACACATTGCTTCATCGAGTTAAAAATCAAGATAATACTGTGTATCCGAACGTGTATTTGACAGTCGGTGACATTACGTCAGATTATCGACCAATAAGCGTTGCCCGGCGAGTGCGCAGAGCGACGAGATCGACCGAAGGGAGCCGAAATTTAGCGATTAGAAGTTAATACGGTAGGCATTTTGTTTTTTGTGTATTGATTGTTTAAAACCAAGAAAGAAGGGTATTCATTGATAGACGCCATTGTTGCGTAGGAAAATATAGTGTTAAATATTATTATATTGTAGATTAATAAGAAGATTCGTTAAAAAATAATATTAATAATCACTTATAAGTACATTTACTACATCAGTGTATAATTACTATAAAAAACTGGTAAGAATCATTTTGTTGCATCAAATACGTTGGCTTGGTACCTTTTTTTTTTTTTTTTTTTATCGTGCGGAAATCCCTTCGGATACCCCCCCGCCGGCCAGCGGGGGCGGTTATGTCGGGCTTGCACCGACTAAAACCGCACGCCGTCTCGGGTCTTCAGACGCCGGGGTGTAAGGTTACCCATAGAGCATATCCCTCGCACCCCGGCTGACCCTGGGCCATCTCACCACTAACAGCATCGCTCATCCTGTCTCCTCTGAAAGCAGAGGAGTACGGAGAGCGATGTGTTCCCGCCACGTTGGGTATTGGCCGACGATCAATGCCAACCCTATGAAGGGGTGAAGGGGAAGCCATTGACCGCCGCCCAGGGTGTACCGGCCGCTCCGATTCCGTTCCCCCCGGACTGCAGCGGGATCGGAATCGGAGTGACACTCGAGGAGGTTACCCAACACACACCCCCGTTGGCTTGGTACCTAATCTGTTTAAAGATTTGTTATTTACGTTCGTACATACTGTTTGTTCCTACAGCTCTAATTAATTAAAATGGCTGAGAAACTCGCACGTCTCGTCAGCGATAGAGGTTACGTGAAGGCTGCGATAACCAGAATGGAATCGTTTTGCTTGTCTGAAGAACTTAATGAGGCAACATATGAAACTCTTGTCGCTAAACGGGAAAGAATTATTACCGGGTTTTTAGAGTACGAGTCCTTGAATAAGGAGATCCTGTACTTTAAGCCGGGCGACAATGAGGATTACGAGGAGTATGAACGTAAGTACACCAATTGTTTATCTTTGCTGGATGTACAGATAGCACAAAGAAAGACAAAAAATGATGCACTATTAAGTAACAATTCAAATAAACCATTCAAAAGGCTGCCTCCCATTGATTTAAAGGCTTTTGATGGAAAAAATGTAGAGGATTTCATTCCATTTATCAGTATTTTTAAGGCTGTTTTTCATTCAGACACAAACATAACTCCATGTCAAAAGTTATATTACTTACGTACATATTTACAAGGAGAAGCTTTTGATATCATAAAAAACTTGCCTTTGACTGACAGTAACTATCTGTCAGCCCTTGAGTTGCTTGAAAAAAGGTATAACAATACACTTATGATTGTAAATCACCATGTAAACAGTCTGCTTGACTTACCTAGTTTTTCAAAGTGTACTGCACAGAATCTTCGGTCTATTGTAGCTAAAGTTAATCAGCACACAACAGCTCTTAAAAACTTAAATTTACCCGTTGATCAGTGGGATGTTATTCTAGTGAACATTCTATCTAGAAAAATAGATTCCTATACGATTAGGGGGTTCCATCTGGAACGGGATGAAAAAGAGTTGCCAGGTTTGGCAGAATTGCTTGGTTTTCTAGAAAAACGCGCCATCGCGATGGAAAACACGGCCAATGAAAGGCCGCTTGGCGCATCAATGTCTCCAGCCCCTCCGGTAAAGGTTGTAAAGTCTGTAAAGCCCAGCCTAGTATCCACAGCAAAGCCATCATGTAAGTATTGCCATCAATCACATAAAATTTATGAATGTGCAAAATTTAAATTGCTGACAGAGAAAGATAGGTTTGAATTTATTAAAAATAATAAATTATGTGTCTTGTGTTTGAATGAGCACCGTGGAAAGTGCATACTTCGCTTAAAATGTAATATTTGCCACAAAAAACATAACACGCTTATTCACACTGCGGATTTGTCTACTGATGTGAATGCTAGCATTTGTACTGCTGAAAACTCTGCTGCAGTTAACGCTGACAGCGCTGTGGTGATGACTAACACTACACAAGAGAAAGATGTGTTACTACCTACTGTTATGGTTCGTTTAATTGATAAAAATGGCAAATTCATTCATGCACGTGCTTTATTAGATACAGGAAGTCAAGTCTCTTTTGTTACTCAAAAGTTGTCAAAAAAAATAAGCTGTAAAATTTCAAAGGCTAACAAAATTATTACTGGTATAATTGAAGGCACCAATAGTGTCAATGAACAAGCTCAGTTTGACTTGTATTCTGCTTTGGATAATTTTAAATTGAATGTAACCTGCTGTATTGCAAAAAATATTACATGCGACTTGCCGCAACAGTCATTTGACTTAAAAGAACTGAATATTCCCTCTTACATTGAATTAGCTGATAAAGGCTTTAACAGAAAAGGAGAGATATCCTTGCTCTTAGGTTGTGATGTCTTTTTTCAGGTGATACAGAGGAATAATTTACCTCTGACACCAACCGGGCCATACCTGGTTAGCACAAGCCTTGGATATGTAGTCGCGGGAAACTTACCAGTGCCTTCTGGTAAAATATCAGCTTCTAATTTATGCGCAGTAAGTAAAAATCCTTTTAATTTCAAAAGTATTCAGCAGAGTTCCTCATCCAAGCAAGAAATTTGTGACACAATCTCACAATTTTGGGAGTGTGAAAAGGTTCCAAATGTGTACAAAGAAGGCACCACAGAGTTTCAGTTAGCTGAAGAATGTTTTGCAAATTCGGTAAAATTAATTCATAAAAAGTTTTCCGTAGCTTTGCCGCTAAAACTGGATTTAGCTGACGTCCAGCTAGGTGATTCATTCAGTCGTGTTTTGCAACGATTCTATAATCTTGAAAAACGTTTTACCAAAGATATTAATTTGTACAAAGAGTATAAAAAATTTATGCATGATTATATAAATCAGGATCATGCAAAATATTATGACATATCTCACTATGATCTCAAGGCAGGAAACATTTACTTTATTCCTCACCATCCAGTTTTTAATCCAAACAGTAAGACCACGCCAGTTCGGGCTGTATTTGATGCAAGTATGAAAACAAATAATAATCTTTGTTTAAATGACATTATGCTAAATGGCCCAACTGTTCAGAATGATCTTTTTGGTATTCTCACATTATTTAGAACTTTTAAGTATGTATTGCTTTGTGATGTGAAGGCTATGTATCGAGGTATTTTAGTCGATAATGATTACTGCTGTTTGCAAAACATTCTCTGGCGGGACTCACCAGAACTGCCTATACAATGTCTTCAATTGCAAACTGTGACCTACGGTTTAAAAAGTTCTGCGTTCTAGGCTACTCGCTGTTTGGTTGAACTTGCTAATAGGTATAAAGAGGAGTATCCACTAGCTTCATTTGTTTTAAAAAACACAAGTTACGTTGATGACATCCAATGCGGTAGTAATGATTTATTAGAGCTTGTAGAAACAAAACGGCAGCTCATAGAGCTCATGGACAAAGCTAGTTTTACCTTGCATAAATGGTGTTCAAATTGTAGTGAGATTTTAAATGATATTCCTGAATCGGTCCAGCAATTTAGCAGCAGAGATTTTGATAAGCAAAATAACACTTATGTAAAGACTTTAGGACTTTCTTATGATGTAAACACTGATACTTTGAACATGAAATGTCCTGTAACTCAGGGACAAGATAGTTATACAAAAAGAGAAATGTTGAGTTTCATTAGTAAATTTTTCGACCCCTTAGGTATTGTAGGACCTGTCTTAGTTCAGGCAAAACATTTGATGCAACAAGTGTGGTTCGAAAATTTAAATTGGGATGATGTATTGCCAGATCATCTTAATTGTAAGATGATTGACTTTACTAAAAACTTAATAGGTATGTCTTGCATTTCTGTTCCTAGAAATATCAATGTACAAACCCCCATTAAGATAGAAATTGTTGGTTATGCTGATGCCTCAAATATTGCTCATGGCTGTTGTTTGTATTTGAGAGTAGTCGATTATGATAACAAAGTAAGAGTCAATCTATTGTGTTCCAAGTCCCGCATTAATCCCAAAGACAAAACTCTGACAGTTCCTAGATTAGAACTAAATAGTGCTGTACTACTGGCAATATTAGCAGGAAAAGTGTGTGAAACACTAGCTCTTAAGTATACCAATATAAAAACATATCTGTATTTAGATTCAAAAATTGTTTTATCGTGGTTAAATACAGAACCTGTAAAACTAACTGTTTATATTGCAAACCGGGTAGAAAAAATAATACAATTATGTCCAAATGTTGAGTGGTACTATGTAAAAACAAGTGAAAATCCCGCTGACTGCTTATCACGTGGTTTAGAGCCCCATCAATTAAAGGGAAATTCCTTGTGGTTCCATGGTCCACTATATTTGCAAGAATCAGAATATGTGCATTGTAATTCTCAGAGTATTAATTTACCTATTTCTGAAATTCCCGGGTTAAAAAAGTCGTCAGTAACATGCAATTTATCTACTAAAGAAAAGGCTTACTTTCATGAATTTATGGAAAAATATTCTGACTTAGAAAAAATGATACGAGTTTTTACACATGTAAAAAGATTTATGCATAATTGTAAAAAACAAAATGTTAATAAAAAGAAGGGTTCCTTATCTCCAGAAGAGCTAGCCTTTGCACTGAATGATTTGATAAAATTAGAACAAAAACGATTATTTGAAACAGAGTTTCAGATTCTTGAGTCTAACGGTAAAGTAAAGTCTAACTTGAGTGGCTTAAATCCTTTCATAGATGGTCACGGTCTCTTAAGACTGGGTGGTCGTTTACAAAACGCAAATTTAACCTTTGACCAAAAACACCCCATTATATTGCCAAAAGGGTCAAAATTAACAAAAATGATAATCCATAAAGAACATATTAGACTAAAACATTCTGGGCAAAAGTTAACTTTGAGTAGTCTCAACGAACGATATTGGTTGATTAACGGGAGTAGAGAAATTAAATCAGTTTTACACAAATGCGTATTGTGTTTTAGATTGAGAGCAAGAAACGCTACTCAGTTGATGGGTTCTCTCCCGCTTGATCGAGTCAATTTCTCAAGGCCATTTCAAATTGTAGGCACAGACTATGCAGGTCCCTTCAGTGTAAAACAAACAAGAGTTAGAAACCCTGTTATAACAAAGGCATATGTGGTCATATTCATTTGCTTTGTAACAAAGGCTATTCATATAGAGCTGGCGTCTGACATGACTACAAATACTTTTTTAGGTTGTTTAAAGCGCTTCATTAGTCGAAGAAATAAACCTACTAAAATATATTGCGATAATGCTAGTTATTACAGGGGCGCTAGCAATGTACTAAAAGAATTATATGATTCACTAAATTCCACAGATCAACAAAATGCAATTACAAATTTCAGTAACTCAGAAAGAATTTCCTTTCAATTTATACCTTCATATTCTCCAGTTTTTGCAGGTCTGTGGGAAGCGGGTATAAAAAGCATAAAATGTCACATGAAACGTGTTATAGGCAATTTGGTACTCACCTATGAGGAAATGTACACGGTTTTAGTACAAATTGAGAGTATCTTAAACTCAAGACCACTTACTCCATTTTCAAGTGATCCAAATGATATGACATATTTAACACTTGGACATTTTCTCACCGGTGCGCCGCTAACTGTATATCCTGAGTTAAACTTGGCTGATACGAATATAGGAAAGCTTAGCTTTTGGAAACAATGTACTAAGTTACAACAATGTTTTTGGATCCAATGGCATAAGCAATATTTGACCATGTTGCAGAATAGACCTAAATGGAAAAATGTACAAGCTAACTTGAAAGTAGGTACTATGGTGCTACTCAAGTCCGATAATGTGAACCCTCTCAGGTGGCCAGTTGGTAGGATTACAAAGGTAATACCTGGTGCGGACGGTTTAGTGCGCGTACTTGAAGTTAAAACAAGTAATGGATTTGTCATTCGAACCAGTGTCATGAAAGTTTGTCCATTACCAATTGATTATAATTAATTTATTAAGCCTAGTTAAGATATTGAATAACTTACCTGCTGTTCGTCACTTACCATTCACTTTTTTAATTTAAGTTACTTTTACTTTAATACAAAGATAAAAAGATAAGTTTCAAAGATATGAAACAAAAATGTTATTTTTACATTTGTCTATTTTTAAGTAAAGTAAAACACAGTTATTCATTTAGTAATAATAAGTTTATTTAGTGTCTTTGTAAAAATTATAGTCATAATTAAGATATGTTTATCAAGTATTAGCTTGGACTACTTAAGCTATTACTAATGTTAACTTACTTGGCTTTTATGTTATGTTTTGGCTGTAGGCCCCAGTATGTTCGATACAAGTATCCGAACATGGATTTACGTAGTTGTGTTGGTAGTTTTTATTTGAAACACTCACTCTGTACTCCTGTACTGTACTGCGTAGTCGAACCAATAAATTACTATGAGATCTATAATCTCGCAAGTTTTATTTATGTTACCATCGCAAAACCAGCTAATTAAATAAAGTGGCTAACAACAGCTACGTGTAGGATATCTATAGATAGGTCTTCAAAAATGATATTGAGGTTTCTAATATCATTTTTCTCGAAACTGAATAGTTTGCGCATGAGACACTTCCAAAGTGGTAAAATGTGCCCCCCCCCCCCCCGTATAACTTCTAAAATAAGAGAATGATAAAACAAAAAAAAAATATGATGTACATTACCATATAAAATTCCACCGAAAATTGGTTTGAACGAGATCTAGCAAGTAGTTTTTTTTAATACATTATAAATCCTAAACCGCAATTTACCTTTCATTCAATCAACTCAAACATAAAATTTGAAAAAAAGCATTATTATGTTACTTGCTGCTACGGAACCCTTCATGGGCGAGTCCGACTCGCACTTGGCCGCTTTATTGGGCTTATAAGTGAACAATAAGTAAATAATAGAAATAGGTTTGCCGGGAGAAAACTCTATACTGAGTTAAGCTCGCCTTTGTACATCTATCTATACTATTATAAAATTGTAAATTTGTTGGGTCTGTACATGGGAGATGGAGAGAGGGAGGAAGGGATTTCTGCAGGGATGGATGATGACGAATAAAGAAATACACACGTAATACTTCTGTCGACACTTCCAGAGTGCCACTGCCTTCTTTTTGTAAATTATACATATTTTATACATAGATATTCATACATACAAATATTTGCACTGAGCGGGCATCGAACCCGCGTATCCTGGCGTAGGAGTCGAACGCACTACCGCTACGCCACATAGGCCGTCAAGCAAATAAATTAATAAGTAAATTGACAGAATCGAACATACTTCAAATCGAATTGCTCAAATATTTATGTCGATGATGTGACAGGCCGTGTTAAATCAAGTTTTATATTTGAACTTATTTCATGACTCCCTTCAGGAGTGAAAATTGATAAATTTATTGAATTTGATGATAGAATATTTCATTTATTGCGTTTAAAGTTTGTGGAATCGTACAAATATTGGCTAGCATTTGCCTTAGGCCGTAGTGTACATTGTACAGTTACGAGGGTTAGTTTAGAAGGGGACATTCTGGATGAACGATAAGGGAGTACCTATTTGTTTATATGACTGTTCAAAAGCCCTTTGGCTGTTACTTTAAGAGCGGTCACGGAATGGTAAATATGATGTATTTTCCTTGCGGAAAATAGTACTGTAGGGTGTTGGACAAATATTTTTGCACAAGTTCGAATCTGCTCTGTAACTTACTGACTAGGGTCGGTTGGCCCTTTTTTTATTTTTTTTACGTGCGGAAATCCCTTCGGATACCCCCCACTGGCTTGCGGGGGTGGTTATTTCGTGTCTCGACTAAAACCGCACGGTATCCTCCCCAAGTGTCCGTTGCTTGGCACCCCGGATAAGTCCTCGAAAGGATAACCCCAGGGTCGCCCGCGGACTTTGGCCCTAAGAAAAGCTATTTCATTAATGTCAAAAGATATGTTGAGGGTTCCCACAAATTATCTCAAAGTCAAAGTCAAAAACCATTTATTCTGGATAGACCATTAATAAGGCACTTACAAAACGTCAAAAAAATTAAACTAATGTTCGGCAAATGGACGGTTCGAAACGCGGCCCTGTCCTGAGAAGACTCCGACAAGAAAAGCGTCGGTAGCTTAGTGGTTAAGGAGTCGACCCTACGATCGAGAGGTCCCGGGTTCGAATCCTGGTCATTACACTAGCGACGTGAACCCACTCCTAACACAAGCAAGCTTAGCTGGAGTGGTTAGGGGGAATATTAGTAATTACGGTTACTAATATTCTGATAAAAAAAAAAAAACTCAGCGGGCTGTTTTTTTTTTGGTCTATTTACACACATGTTTACTTAATCTAATTACAATATTTCGTTTGAGTAGCATAGTGAGAGAGCAAACAGTTCATCAGTTCAACAGTATCTTGCACAAGATATACGAATTGCAGTATACTCATTATCCTCTGAGCCGTTCCCCAAGTTTTTAGTTAAAGTCAGCCTTTCCAGTTTCACTACGAAACGGCGCAATTCAGATATTATCCGTCGAGCGACTCCAATTTGACCACCACAACTCACTTGCGATTTCCCAATTGTGTCGTTAGAGCAGTTGTCGGATTTTTTAGGGCTCCAACTACCTTGGGGTGGCAGGTGAGGCCGCCTGTCACCCCAGCAGAAGCAGCCCGAGACGGCGGGGCGACTAGCACCCCTCCCACAAACCGGGGCAAGGCGGAGACACCGTGGTTCTCAAACCCGAGACGGCCATCTCGAAACCGGAGATGGCCTAGGGTCAGTCGGGGTGCGAGGGATATGCTCTATTTGCAACCTTACACCCCGGCGTCTTTAGAACCGAGACGGCGGCGTGCGGTTATAGTCGGTTCAAGCCCAACATAACCACCCCCGCTGGCTGGCGGGGGGTTTCCGAAGGGATTTCCGCACGAAAACATATAAAGGGCTCCAACTACCCGTAACGACTGGCAAAGATGTTCGTATGGCACTTTGTAGAGCGTTCTCTTTACAGTATATCGGAATGACAGCCGTCATCATCTTCCTAGCGTCAGTCGCATCCAAGGTTGCCACATCGGAGTCTGGGTTCCGCTTTCCGACTTTTACTTCTCCATTTCACATGGTTTTTGGCATCCATGGTAGTGAGATCACTTCATATCATCTCCTACGACGTCTTGCCAGTACTTCTTGGGTCTACTGCTCCTACCAGGCGCAGGTGGCATGATCAGACAATTGTTACCCACGTAGCCTGGCGGTCGCTGCAGAATGTGGCTGCACCAGCGAACAGGCGACTTTCCTACATGCCTGTTGTCGCGTATGCAAGAGTTCCTCATACGATCCTTACGTGGACTCCAGGACTCCATACATCCACCGCAGCGTATACATCGGACTGACAGTTTCATACCTTGTGCGGTAATATCCATTCGGATAAGCCAGCGGGGCGGTTATGTCGGGCTTGAACCGACTAAAACCGCGAGCCGTCTCGGGTCTACAGACGCCGGGGTGTAAGGTTGCCCATAGAGCATATCCCTGGTACCCCGTCTGACCCTGGTCCATCTTCGAACAGTTTCATGCCTTTATAGAATAGTAAAATCTTTTTTGTTCATAAAATATTAAAATAACTATATTTATATAACAAGTTACAACACATTAAATTAAAAGCCCGCAATACGTATTTTTATTTACATCTAAATAATGTTTGCGCATAAATACACTTATAAATTCATGTGTACTCCTAAGAAAGGTCGCTATTTCATTAATTTCAATCTAGTGGTACACTGAACAAACGAATTACTAATTCATATGGGAGTTAACTCTAACGTCAGATCATTTTGACATGGGTCCGAGGCCGTGATTCTACATAATGCTACTGTTCACAAGTTTTTTAGTGTTCAGTGATTTTATTGTGAAATAAAGAGTCATAAGTACAGAATTTCAATGTGGGCAAAATCTTTGCCATTTCAGTGGTACAGTGGTATAGAAATAGACTACGTGTGATGTTTGATGAAATCAGAACAAAAATGTTTCTGTACATAATAAATGATATTTGAATTTAACTTTGAAATTCACTTTAACTTTATTTTTGACTTAGATATGTTGTATTGTATCCTCCTCCCCTTAACGCACGATATCTAATAGCAACGAAAAATCGTTTTAAATCATCTACATACGCGTCGAAATGACAACCTCATTCTTTTTTATGATGATTTTTAAAAAGTTGATCAGAAGTTTTTTCAAAAATCTTCTGGTAACTCAAAAATGTTATATAAATTCTAAATAAATAATAGTTTAAAGTTTTTATAGAAAACCGAACGAAAAAATAGAAAATAAGTTTTAATAAATTTAAATTAAGAATAGTGTTAAAATTTTCAATAAATATAAATTAATAATAGTGTAAATAAAAACAAGTATTTTATTTTTTTAAAAGCGTGGGGTGCATGGGTCAATAATATAAATATTTTATTGACAGACATGAGTAGAGTGATTATCATTTTGATAATATCTTAAAAAGCACCCCACGCTTTTAAAAAAATAAAATACATTTTTTTTATTTACACCTTTTTTTATATATATTGACTTCACCTCGCCTGATGGTAAGCTGAAGGTAAAGTCAAGGAAAGAGGGTCACCATTAAATACACGTACCATGTTAACAATGGTGGCACTCAGCTTGACGGCCTCATCAGAAGAGGATTGTCGTCGCAGCACCGCTTATATTTATATTTATAGAAATTTTTAACACTATTCTTAATATAAATTTATTAAAACTTATTTTCTATTTTTTTAGTTCGGTTTTCTATAAAAAGCGTGTTTTTTAGTTTTTTTTTAACTATTATTATTATTTCCTACTTTTTAGTTTTGTTTATTCATAAATAAATTAACACGCTGCTGTTGCCACCTATTTCAGAGTTTATAATGTGACATTATTCGCAACTACGTGATACAAAGTTGACGGGATAGATGGCGCTGTTATAAAATATTTACAGAGATGTCAGTATATATTTCACGAATTCATCGTTATTTTGCTAATTTTATCAAACTAGTATATTGTCATCGGTCCTCCATAAATTTACAAAGTTTGAACGAAATCTGGCCGTTTAAAGTGGGTCAAAATCGCGCCTAAAGTAGTCGGTTACAAACAAACATACAAACATACAAATATTCAAACATACAAACAAACATACAGGTGAAGCTAATAAAAAGCATATAAAAAGAAATATTGGATGAATATGGATAAATATTAAAATATAGGTGGATGAAAAGGTGGATGCATTGAATGCAAAAAAAAGTAAACATCACAAAATAACGGATAAAAATCGCGTTTAGTTCTGTAATAAAAAAAACCGTCAAAAGGTAAGTCATACGCAAAAGAACTAAAAATAATAAAAATAAATCATTCAGAAAAAATTAATAAGCAGTACCATTGTACTATTCTTTCCACCATCAAATTTTTTTAGTATTTTTATTCGACGGCCTCTGTGGCGTAGCGGTAGTGCATTCGACTGCTACGACAGGGGGTTCGATTCCCGCTCAGTGCAAATATTTGTATGCATGAATATGTCTGTCTTCATTGGTCTGGGTGTTTCTATGTATAATATGTACGTATTTAATGTGTATTTAATCACGATCGGTGTAGGGGTTGGTTTTCACAATGAGTTGTGGTGGCAGTGTAGTGCAACTTCGTAGGTACATATTAAAATATGTATCCTTTAAACGAGCGGTGCTTACAAGCTGCAATTCACTACAGTTGTCTTGAATGTTACGTGTTTGGCAACTGGAATATTGCTATTAGGTAGATTTCGATGAAATCGATCTACCTATTGGTTTCTTGACTACTGTCGAATTTAAAAAAAAATTCTTCATAGGAGGTCTATTTATGACCCCCTGAGTCCGAAATGACCACTGGTCAAAAAGTTTATATATATATATATGTATGTATGGTTCCACTTCCCAAAATTTGCGGCACTCTCATGGTCACATATTTGCCCCGATCGCTTTCAAACTGCGGTCAAAAATTGCTTGGGTGTAAACTTAGTTTAAGTTCGTGAGCAGGTGGAATCCGGCCTAAGGGGACGGTAGGGCCTCACTTTTTGTGAAATCAGTTTTTCCTCAAAATTTCACGTTCCATGAAAGATATTCGAACCGTTCTAATTTTATCCCATAGTATACATGAATACCAACAACTTTTAATTATAAATCTATAAGATTAAACCTTTAACTAAAAGAGGAGGGGGGAAAAACCAAAATTTTTCGGGAAAAAAATCATAACTTCTAACCGGTGAACATTCTTGCCGTCGGAAACATTTTTAATCGATAGGCCATTTTTAACTCTAAAATAAATGTCTGAAAAGTTTTTCGTTAAAAGTTACCGTTTTCGAGAAAAAAAAATTAATCTGTTTAAAGTACGTAGTTCTCTATATAAAATAATATTAATTGATTCACGAAATCTACCTTTTTTTTTTTTTTTTTTTATTTATTTATTTTACAACATCACACAATTAAATTACATTATCACGGCATTCCAAAAAAACACTAAGGTTTGTGCGGAGTGCCGTGCATTCTATATTGCGATTACATGTTTAGTATAGTATACATAATATTTCACCTTATTATATGTTTTACATATCTATTCTTATCACTAATTTACACAGACTTTTAGTTATTATAAATCAGATGAGGTATATAAAAAAGGCGCAGGTAGGAAGTAAAAATTGTCAGTGAGCGATCGTCAGGCCGAGCTGACAAAGAACCGGTTTGGCGTACGAGGCATTTACAGGATGTTTAAGAAATGTGTTTTTAATTTATTTTTTATATTTGTTGGCGTGATACTTTGCTTGAAAGATGTATTTAATTTATTAATTAAACGGGGAATTATATAACGGGTGGTTCTTTCTCCGTAGGTATTCCTTGCCCTATAGGTTTCCAGTCTCTTATTACATATTGATCGTGTCTGAATATCATGAGATATTTTGATCTGTATGTTGTCATTGAAGAATTGTTCTTTGAGGAGGCATAGTGTGACATTAGAGTGAACCGGAAGCACCTTGCAATGCTTAAATAGTTCTACATCGTCTTCACTTTTTGACGCATTATGGTGTGACATGATCAATTTCAAAATTTTACTTTGTAGCTGGAATATACGATCAAGGTACGTTTTAAAAGTTCTACCATAGCTAGTAATTCCATATCCTATGATTGTTTCGGCAAGCGCGTTATAAAGCATGAGCTTCACTTTGGGAGGTATCCTATTATTGATAATGTACATGTTGGGCATAAATGCTTTCAGTTTTTCGCACACTTGGTTGACCTGAGGTAGCCAGTTAAATTTATAATCTATTATTAGACCAAGATATATGTGATTATTAACTATTTCAATTGTGGGGCATTGACAGTTGTTATCCTTTTTGTGTAAGCATAGGTGTTCGTGAGCCACCAGCTTTGTTCCATTGGGAACGTGGGTTTTACTGTACGGAGAACGAATATGAACAAGTTTGGTTTTGCTGGCGTTTAAAACTAATTCATTATCGTGACACCACTTGCTAATATTGTCTAGATCTGTTTGTACTTTCACAAATGCTTCAGATACATTTGTATCAGCTACCAGTAGGCATGTATCATCTGCATACTGATAGCTGGTACAGTGCCTTAGAATATTGTTGTGCACGACACAAATAAACCATAGACACATGTGCCAGTGACACGTAGATTAAGTAAGCGTGAATATAATGAATAAATTATGAAAATGTTAGATTTACGTAAATTAAAACGTAATTATGTAATAACTTTGATATTAAGCTAAGATAAATAGCTTACTACTGTTAGGAGTTAGTTTTCTGAGTAATTAAGTATGTTAGAGCCAAATTTAATAAAGAAAGTACATTCCCCGAAAAGCATAATTGTAAATATAATTACGTAAATGCATTACTCAGAATCTAACATAACTTCGTATAAATAGGAAATACGACTTTGTATATTAGTATGTAAGTTTAATTACACCCCGCGACTGCCTCCCACGCCGTAAGAAGCGAATATGCGCTCCCCCGGCTGGTGCCATTTTATTATATAGTAGCTCGCGGGAGGCAAGGCCCATATATAAGCCTGAGGGGTCAATCCGCCCGTCATTCAGTAACCCGACGTCGCACGGTACAGATGTAAGTACCTATCGTCGTGCAAGTCTTATCTCTACCTATGTACATATATGCTATGTAATTAATATGTAAAACATAAGTTTTATAAATAAATGGAAATGCGGAGGTGAGGTAATTTGGATCGCGGGCCAGCACTACAAAAGACTATAAAAGCAGGGACTATTTGGTAGGAAATTATTGGACATTGGGCAACAAGTAGACAACAAGAGTCTCTCAAGGAACAAGGAAGCTCAACAGGAAGTAGTAGATCAAGAGTAGTGCTGGGCCAAGTACATCCGATGCCTCACTGACGTCAATGAAGTCCACCCATCCAAGTGTTTCATTCTTCGACTCAACATCGTCAAATACAGTCCACTGAAGGCGACCGCGAAGTAGTGGCAGTCTATTTGGAACCTTATCAGGTCATAGTCTGTTACGAACCACGGTCCTTAACATTGGTCCTTCGGAGCCGAATAAAGTCCACGGTCCTCCGAAGATCCAGGTCAACTTCAAGTTAACTGCCAGCCGTAGACGTTTCATCGTTCTTCAACTAAGGGAGAAGTGACAGTCTATTTGGAACCTTATCAGGTCATAGTCTGTCACGAACGTCTATGGCCCATTGGAACCGGGTCGAAGGGTAGGAATAAAGTCCACGATCCGTCGGAATTCCAGGTAAGTATAAACTTGAAGAAAGAAGAATGGTTCTCACCAGGGATGGAGGGAAGCGCCGTCAGGAAGAGGAACCGGCATCAGCATCAGCACCAGTACCAAGATCAGTACTACACCCTGCGGCCACGGAAGAGGCCAGAAGTTATGTGGACAGTGGTGCGTCGGAAGCCACAGTCAGCACCGAGCAGACCACGTCCAGCACAACTGTGACTACTGAAGAGTCGGGGACGACAGAAAAAGGATCGCCCCACTCCCGCGCTGTTGTATATGGAGAGCCTAGCTCACAGCGCACCATGCGGCCTTTGGACACGAGGTCACGCCGCTCCACCAGTTCAAGAAAGAAGAAGGAACTGGAGGTCAAACAACGCTTGGCAGAACTGAAGCTCAAGCAAATACAAGCCGAAGCAGAGATAGAACAGATCCGTCTACAGCGGCTACTGCAGGACGAGAGCAGCGACGATGGGTCTGAGGAAGATCTGGCATCGGTACGTATTAACACGTGGCTACAGAAGGATGACGCTGCGGCACCCAACCTGAAGGAAAAGGGGCAAGACATCGAGGAAAACACTCAGACCTGCCAAGATAGGGGTCAACTAGTGGAGAAGTGTCAAACCCAAGAAAAATCAGAAGGAAGTGCACCAGTGAAGAACTCCGTGATCGATGTAGCTACGCTCACCGCGGCCCTATCCCAGGCTATGAGATGCAACAGGGAGCCGCCCAAGTATATACGGGAACTACCGATCTTCAGCGGCAGCAGTACAGAATGGCTCGCCTTCAAGACTACGTATGAAGAATCGGGTATATACTTCACGAAGAACGAAAATATCGCAAGAATAAGGAAAAGTTTACGTGGACTCGCACAAGAAGCAGTCGAGTGCCTAATGCTGAGTCAACCTGACCCCGAGGTGATCATAAGGGCCCTCGAGAGAAGATTTGGTAGACCAGAAGCACTCATCCACGTCGAGATGGAGAAGCTCAAGACTCTCAACAAAGTGACCGATAACGCCAAGGACATCTGTATCTTCGCTGGGAAGATAGCAAACATCGTGGGAACCATAGAAGCCTTGAGGAAGCCGCACTACCTACACAGTCCAGAGATGTGCAGAAGTATCATCGAGAAACTCACACCTATACTCCGAAACAAGTGGTACGACTTCGCTGCAAAGAAGAAAGAAGACATACCAGAACTGAAGAAAATATCTGTGTTCCTGTCAGAAGAGGCAGACAAGTGCAGCTCCTACGCGCTCCCAGAGGTGAACCACACAGAAGACAACAGAAGAGTCAGTTATCGTCCTCAAAGAAGCAGAAGAGTTGAACAGACGCTCACCATCAACAAGAAGACATCAGAAGAGAGATGTCCACAGTGTAGCAAGGATCATAAGCTACCTGACTGCAAGCAGTTCATCGCCCTAGACAACACCGCGAGATGGGAAACAGCCAAGAAGAATAGAGTCTGTTTTCGCTGCCTTCGAAGTAACCACCGACGCGCCACATGCAGAGCACCAGCCTGTGGGAAGAACGGGTGCCAGATAATGCACCACCGACTACTGCATCGCGATATGCCGCCAAGGGACCGTGAAGAACAGAAGGAAGACATCACGACCTCAACGGCAGAAGTAGCCACAGCAGCAGTTCCCCGCAGTCAGCGCAAGGCCTACCTCAAGATGGCACCAGTAACACTAAGAGGACCAAGCGGTAGCGTCAATACCTACGCCTTATTGGACGAAGGAAGCACGATCACGCTGATAGATGAGACCATAGCCGACGTCATCGGGGCAGACGGACCAACCAAGGAGATCTGCATCCAAGGTGTAAACAGTGAAATGAAGCACGAAAGCAAGACAGTGAGTTTATTCATCAAAGGGAAGTACGCCGATGAAGAGTACGACTTAAGCGCCCGCACCATGAACCGACTCCGCTTCTCACCCGATACAGTGTATGAAGAGCATCTCAACGGCTGCGAACATCTAGAGGATATACGTGACAAGATAACGTACGAGAAGGCTTCACCCAAAGTGTTACTAGGACAAGACAACTGGCATCTCATCGTAACCCGTCAGCTGCGCACCGGAAGCCGTAACCAGCCTGTGGCGTCGCTCACTCAGCTGGGATGGGTGCTTCACGGATGCAGCAGTTCAGTGACTGCAACAGTGTCATTCTGCGGTAAGTTACAACAGCGCGATAAGGACTCCATTGAAGATGAAGTGAAGAATTACTTCAAGTTGGAATCACTGGGCATCGAACCTCGACGCCCGAGAGAAGATCCCGAACTACGAGCCATGCAGATTCTCGAAGAAAAGAGTCGGCGGCTACCAGATGGAAGATATGAGACCGGACTGCTGTGGAAAGAAGAAAATGCGGACATACCGAATAATTACAAGGAAGCTGAGAAGCGTCTGCTTACGCTCGAACGAAGACTCGATAGGGATGAAGATTTGAAACAGAAATATGAAGAAAGAATGGAAAACCTATTCAAGTCAGGCTATGCAGAACCAGCTCCTATGACACCGCAGAAGGGAAGGACGTGGTACCTACCTCACTTTCCGGTCATCAACCCCGCCAAGCCGCACAAGCCACCTCGACTGGTACACGACGCAGCCGCCAAGAGCACCGGAGTATGTTTGAACGATATGCTCCACTCCGGTCCTGATCTGCTGCAGTCCCTACCAGGTGTGATCATGAGATTCCGCCAATACCCGTACGCTGTAAGTGCCGACATCAAAGAAATGTTCATGCAAGTGAAGATAAGGACAGAAGATCGAGATGCGCTGCGCTTTCTGTGGAGAGGACGACGCCGTGAAGGTCAACCCGAAGAGTATCGTATGACGTCAGTAATCTTCGGAGCCACCTCGTCGCCATGTACCGCGCTGTACATCAAGAACAGGAACGCAAGAGACTTCGTCGACACTTACCCGGATGCCGTAAAAGCCATACAAGAAAATCACTACATGGATGACTACTTGCAGAGCTTCCCTACGGTCACAGCGGCACGAGAGACCACGCGAACAGTCGACATGATACACAAGAAAGCAGGCTTCGTGTTGAACGGTTGGACTTCGAACGAAAAAACAATCATAGAAGATTTATCACTGCCCCGAGACAGCAGTGCTACAGTGGAACTCGGCGGCCAAGAGACAGAAAAAACCTTGGGTCTAACATGGCACGTCAACGAAGATCATCTTGGCTTTAACGCGAGCAACTTGAAGATCCCGCGCGAAGTGAAAACAAACACGCGACCTCCAACGAAGCGAGAGGCCTTGAGTGTGATAATGGCCTTATTCGATCCGCTCGGCCTTATTGCACCAATAATAACTCCCGGTAAACGTATTTTTCAGGACACATGGCGCTATAAGGCGCAATGGGACGACCCACTCCCAGCTGAGCTACGGGAACGATGGAACAAATGGTTCGCCCAGCTCAACAACATACACCTGCTGAGAATACCCCGCTGCTACGATCACCTGACGACATCAGTCGCCTCACGCCAACTGCACACTTTCGTCGATGCGAGTGAAGAAGCCTACGCTGCAGCTGTGTACTGGCGTACGCAACACACCGACGGGTCAGTAACCGTGTCATTAGCAGCCGCAAAGAGCAGAGTAACCCCGCTGAAGCCCATCTCCATGCCGAGACTCGAGCTTCAAGCTGCACTACTGGGAGCGCGCCTGGCTCAAACCACCCTGGAAGAACACGACTACGAGTCGACAGAGAAGACCTATTGGAGCGACTCGCGAACCGCGCTCACATGGATAAGGTCGGAGCCGCGTGCATACAAGTCATTCGTTGCACATCGCCTCGCCGAGATAGAAGACACCACGAAGAAAAATGAATGGCGTTGGGTGCCTACTCGACTCAACGTGGCAGACGACGCAACTCGGGAAACCCCCGACAACTTCCGGGCCGAACACAGATGGTATAACGGCCCCGATTTCCTGCGCCTGCCAGCAACCGAGTGGCCCACAGAAGAAAAGGTCATTCGTCACGACACGGGCGAAGAAAGACAAACGTGTCACACATCGCAAGATGTCGAGCAGCCCAGCACAAGTCAACTACTGCGTATAGAGAAGTACTCAAAATGGATGCGACTCATACGAACGACTGCACGAGTACTCCAGTTCATCGATTTGTGCCGGCCGAATAAGTGTAAAACGTCAGCTGCTCGAAAGCGAACTCGTAAGCTAGAGAAAGCTAATCCCGATTGGCGTACGAAGAAAGCCATACCAGTGCATAAAAAGAATAACACAGTGATACGCGATGAACAGTGCTACATAAACATACCAGGTGAGTACTTGAACCGCGCCGAACACCTGTGTGTAAACGCCAGTCAACGAGATAGTTTCGCGAGTGAAATAGTACGTATGACAAAAGGTCAATCAACTCCTCGCGACAACCGACTGAACCATGTAAGCGTGTACCTAGACTCACACGGCACTATGCGCGTGAGAGGACGCATATCAGCTGCAAAGGAGCTGGGAGAAGACGCATCGGACCCTGTGGTGCTCGACGGCAAACACCCGTACACACGCCTCTACATCAAACATGTTCATGAGAAGCTACGGCATGGTGGCACCGAGATCACGGTCAATGAACTCCGGCAGCGGTTATGGATTACCAAGATACGTCCCGCAGTGAAGAATGAGATAAAGAAGTGTGTATTGTGTCGCATAAGAAAGGCGAAACCAGCGTCACCGGTCACAGGCAACTTACCAGCCGCCCGGTTAGCTCACAACACACGTCCCTTCACGTTCACCGGTCTAGACTACTTCGGACCCATAGAAGTTACAGTCGCACGCCATCGAGAGAAGAGATATGGAGCCTTATTTACGTGTATGACCTCTCGAGCTATACATGTAGAGGTCGTTCACTCCTTAAGCGCCGACTCAGCCGTTTCCGCCCTGAGAAGATTCATCGCCAGACGTGGTTGTCCCAAAGAAATATGGAGTGACAACGCTACGTGCTTCAAGGCAGCGGAAAAGGAGCTAGCAGAGGCCGCACTCGACGCGCTCGAAAAAGAAACTACAAGTCAACACATCGTGTGGAAGTACATACCCCCTTCCGCACCCTTCATGGGGGGGGCATGGGAGCGAATGGTGAAAGCAGTGAAAGAAGTGCTTCGTGTCACCATGATGGAAAAGCATCCCAGCGACGAGATCCTGTTAACCTTATTAACAGAGGTCGAGAATATCGTCAACTCACGACCCCTCACACATGTTTCGGTTGATCCTAACGATCCCGAGGCCCTCACGCCGAACCACATCCTCATCGGGCCCAACTGCCATGTGCCACCACCAGGGCACTTCTCTGCAGACGACGTGACTGCTCGCCAACAATGGAAGCGAGCTCAAGCCCTGGCTGACATCTTCTGGAGGAGGTGGGTGAAGGAGTACCTTCCCCTATTGCAACACCGGCGGGAGCCCACCAGCACCGGCGTCGCCCCGAAGGTCGGGGACGTCGTCATCATCTGCGATTCCAATCTGCCGCGCAACACCTGGCCGCGAGGACGCGTCAGCCGGGTGTTCCCAGGAGCCGACGGCGAGGTACGAGTCGTGGACGTCACCACCAGCAGCGGACACGTGCTGAGGAGGCCTACGAAGAAGATCGTCGTGCTACCAACGGAGCTCGCAGACGAAACAGGGTCAGCGACGGCGGGAGAATGTGCACGACACAAATAAACCATAGACACATGTGCCAGTGACACGTAGATTAAGTAAGCGTGAATATAATGAATAAATTATGAAAATGTTAGATTTACGTAAATTAAAACGTAATTATGTAATAACTTTGATATTAAGCTAAGATAAATAGCTTACTACTGTTAGGAGTTAGTTTTCTGAGTAATTAAGTATGTTAGAGCCAAATTTAATAAAGAAAGTACATTCCCCGAAAAGCATAATTGTAAATATAATTACGTAAATGCATTACTCAGAATCTAACATAACTTCGTATAAATAGGAAATACGACTTTGTATATTAGTATGTAAGTTTAATTACACCCCGCGACTGCCTCCCACGCCGTAAGAAGCGAATATGCGCTCCCCCGGCTGGTGCCATTTTATTATATAGTAGCTCGCGGGAGGCAAGGCCCATATATAAGCCTGAGGGGTCAATCCGCCCGTCATTCAGTAACCCGACGTCGCACGGTACAGATGTAAGTACCTATCGTCGTGCAAGTCTTATCTCTACCTATGTACATATATGCTATGTAATTAATATGTAAAACATAAGTTTTATAAATAAATGGAAATGCGGAGGTGAGGTAATTTGGATCGCGGGCCAGCACTACAAAAGACTATAAAAGCAGGGACTATTTGGTAGGAAATTATTGGACATTGGGCAACAAGTAGACAACAAGAGTCTCTCAAGGAACAAGGAAGCTCAACAGGAAGTAGTAGATCAAGAGTAGTGCTGGGCCAAGTACATCCGATGCCTCACTGACGTCAATGAAGTCCACCCATCCAAGTGTTTCATTCTTCGACTCAACATCGTCAAATACAGTCCACTGAAGGCGACCGCGAAGTAGTGGCAGTCTATTTGGAACCTTATCAGGTCATAGTCTGTTACGAACCACGGTCCTTAACAATTGTTCATATCATTCACATACGTAATAAAGTGAAGAGGGCCGAGCACAGATCCTTGAGCTGTTCCTACATCAGCTGAGATTGTCTTACTGTATGTTTCATTTATTTTGACACGGTAAGACCTATTCTGGAGATAACTGTCACACCATCTTAATAGTGGGCCACGTATACCACTATTGTTTAGTTTTTTTACGAGTCTGTTATGATTTAACGTATCAAACGCACGAGAAAAATCAATAAAAAGAGCTAGGACATGTTGCCGGGAATTTAATGCTTCGTTTACGTCATCCGTAAATTTAGACAGAAGTAAAGATGTGCTTTTTTTTGGCTGGAACCCAAATTGATTTTCACTTATGATATTATTATCTTTATAAAAGCTATGTATTTGTTCGCTAACAAACTTCTCCACAATTTTGTTAACACTTGACAGAAGTGTGACTGGTCGATAATTAGACATATCATCATGTTTTCCCTTTTTATATATTGGCCGAATACAGCCACGTTTTAGTTAGTCTGGATATTTTCCTGATTGAATGCTAGCATTAACCAAATTAGTAATAGCAATAGATATATTCTGACTTATTATTTTGATATCTGTAACTTTTATGTTGTCTTGGCCAGGTGCTTTAATACTGCTTAATTTATTTATAATTTTATTTATTTTAAGAGGTGTAGCCTTCCGAACTAACATACTCACATCACTATCAATTACATAATCCTTTTCATTAAGAAGTGGTCTATCACACCTTGGTAATATGTTTCTAATAGAGTTTTGAAACTCATCAGCAAATCTGTTGGCAATTTCCAAGGACGAAAGTTTGTGATCATTAAACGCTTTTGAGATAACTTGATCAGCTGATTGAGTAACTCTACCACATATTGTATTTATCAGCTGCCACAGTTTTCTTGAGTTCGAATAGTTATTTCTAATGGCTGTTTTATAATAATTATTTCTATGATGTTCTAGAACTTTATGACATTTGTTGCGTGCATTATTAAACTGTAATCGGAGGTATTTATTGGTCGGATCTGCTTTCCATAAAGCAAACTGTCTATCCCTAGTCTCACATAACTTTAAAATATTCTGGTTAATCCATGGCTGTTTGAATCTCCGATTTTTTAATTTATTTTTCGTACGAAGGGCTCTACTACATGCGTTTTCAAACTCACCTTTAATGAATTCATATATTTGTTTTGGACAGCCCATTTTATCCGTCATGGCCCAGTCCGTATTACTAAGTTCTTTTTCTAATAAGCCTCGATCATAATAATATAAAATTTCAGTTTCAGAAACATCCTGTATATGCGCTCCCACCCTATTGCATTTACCGGCGATTAGTGTTACGCGGTGATCCGCCAGGACAGTGTCTACTACCGCTGAGAACGCATGCCAATTCAATAACCTCGCAAAAATATGATCAATACATGATTTTGTTACTTTGTTATCGCGTACATCAATACGAGTATAGTCGGATATTCCACATATGAACACGTTTTTCGCGAGCATATCTGTATATAAATTTCGGTGTGTGGAATATGTTTTGAGATTGATATTTAAGTCACCAAGAATAATCATGTCAGTGGAACTACTGTGTTTTTTTATTAAGCAAGACAGTTCTGAGATAAAAATACTTTTACTAGTGGATGGCGGTCTGTAGATAGCACACACAGTTATCGGGCTGTTATTAGCATTTACTAAAGTACCTACTATTGTTTCGAACGAGTGTGTTTTAAGTGAATTGGTGGTGAATTTCAAATAACTTTTTACGTATATTATAATTCCACCGCCTTTTTTATGATGTCTCAACTGTGCGTGCATTCTATAGCCCGGTATTTGAAAAAGTTTACAGACCTCATTCGATATACCCACTTCTGTAACTACAATCATATCAAGGGAAGTTCTAGAGGAATCTATCAAACTAAGTAGTTTTGGAAAGTTTCTAATAATTGATCGTATATTTACATGCATAGCAAATACATTAATATTAGAGGCGTGAATATTTTTGATAAATGAGTTTACAGAGACGCAATTATGAATTTCACGTATCTGACATAATGAATATTTATTTTATATTGACTAACTTTACAATTTTATTCTAGTTGTGAAATATATACTTAGGTAGGTACCTTAAGACTTTAAAAGTAAATCAATATCAGCATCCGAGCGTATGATAACTGCACGTTCAGAGTCTTCACCTTTTTTGGCAAATATCTTACCTTCTTTACACCAAATATACTTGTGTGTCCCGTTTAGGCGTTGCTTGGCGTTATATAATAGTGCCTTAGTATACTGGGTGAGTGCTGCGCGGACATAGATCCGGCGTGTGGCTTTTTCAGGAGGCAAATTAGGCAGAATATTCCCTGTCAGGATTTCTGTATTTCTCGCTGATAAAATCCATTGGTCTCGATCACCTTTAGATTGAAGTTCGACGATAATTGGTCCTGGCTGCTCTTTGCGGTGACGAGTCACTCGGCGGACACTTACTAATTTTTGTGCATTGACTTTAAGTTTGTTAGCTACTTCTTTGACAATATTCAAGGTATCTTGGTTAGGAGTTTCCGGGATTCCCGCTATTTCCAAGGTGGATGCTAGAAGCTTCTGATCAAATTCCTGAAAACGCTGTTCCATTGTAGAGATACGGAGCTCGAGATTTTTATTTTTGTTAATGAGTTCAGAGTTTTTGTTTACTAGCATTTTGATTGTATTGCCTTGTTCTCTCACCGTATCCTCGAGATCCGATATTTGGCTGTTCATAAAATTGATTGAGGTTGTTAATTCTTCTAGTTCATCTTTAACTACCTTCCTTATTTCGCGGCTGATATCTCTGAGTAGTTTTTTTGAGTCAAAGGTAATCGCTTTTTCACTATCCCTGTCCTCTTCGTTCTCAGAGTCCTCCGGGAGGAAAAAGGACGATCGTTTAGTCATGTTACGTAGACAGTCTTCACAGCTCCATTCTAACCCGTCAGAGTTTCTTAGGGCTGTGAGTTGTTTGTTGGAGAGTTTGGCACAAGTTGCTGTCGCATGTACGCACTTATTGCACCTGCTACACTCCAGCCCAGGAGATTTTTGGGTTATATTTTTATTGCAGTTTGTACACTTTTTTAACACCATCTTCCGTAAGTAGGTAGGTACTTGAAAGTAAAATACTATGAAACAATGACAAATTACAACGTCCACTCACTTTGAATCGCAATGATCGAATGAATGAAATGAATGATCGGTTCCCCCTGCGGGAACGGATTTTCAAGTTAAGTCTTACTTAACTTGATAGCGCAGTGTACTACATACCTTTATAAAGACACCGGTAGGAGAATTTTTCTATTGAAAAGATGTTCACATGTTTACGACAGCTGAATCGAGGAGATTTATTGGTCCATGTTTTATACTCGGGAATTACGAGTATGTAGACTGTAGTAGCCCTTTATTTTTTTGGATATACTCTCTTTCTGTGGTCAGGCTTGTGTGTGTTCAATTTGATTTATTTCCAAGATACCCATATAAACATACACTTGCCTGACGGTAGGTACTTATACTTCCTACTAATATTATAAGTGTGAAAGTTTGTAAGTTTGGATGTTTGTTACTCAATTATGCTATATCGGCTGAACGGATTTGGCTGAAATTTGGTGCTGAGATAGATTCTAGTGTAGAATAACATAAAGGCTATGTATATGAAGCGTCGGTAGCTTAGTGGTTAAGGAGTCGACCTTACGATCGAGAGGTCCCGGGTTCGAATCCTGGCCATTACACTACCGACGTGAACCCACTCCTAACACAAGCAATTTAGCTTAGCTGGAGGGGTTAGGGGGAATATTAGTAATTTCGGTTACTAATATTCTTTTAAAAAAAAAATATATATAATAGGAATAGGTTCCCATGGGAAGCGGAAACCGGAACAAAATACCACGCGGGTGAAGTCGCACGCAATATCTAGTTATACATACTACAAAGGTTAAACAATATTTTTAGTCTAATAGCAATCTAATAGCATCTTGCTATTAGGTTGACTAGGACTAATGAACAGGAAAAATAAAAAAGTGTGTGTACTTAAGCACACAATCTTTTTTTAAGCTATTGCATAGCTTTTATCGCGGCCTTTGAGCGCGTCGCATTCTTTCAATCAAGAAATTCCTAAACGAAAATAAAACCTAACACCCCATATTATAAAGCGGAGAGCTTTGTATGTAAGTATGTTTGTAACGAATTGGCTCAAAAAGTACTGGACCGATTTAAAAAAATATTTCATTCTTTGAATGCTACATTATCACTGATTAATATACGCTATTATATTTGCAAGAAAAAATAAGGATCCCTACTAAAACTACAATAATGTCACCCAAGGTGTAAAAAAATGCCTATAAAATATCTTTCATCGCATGCGCTGCGCAAACTATTGATGTAAGAACAAAAAATGTTCCACTTAAGTCCATACGGATATGACGTAACAAAGCCTTACTAACTTTGGCATTTCAGTAGTCGTGAAGATGAATGAAGCATATCCATCTTGGGATCTAGTTGGCATTGTTTTCTTCTTGACCGACGTCGCTCTATTATATGAAGTAGGTATTGTACAAATCCCGTACAAGGTGCAGGCCCCCCTCTTAGGGGCAAGATGGAGACACCGTGGTTCCCCGATATTTGACTGGGCTATCTCAAACCCTCAGATTGATGGCCCAGGGTCAGCCCGGGTGCGAGGGAATAGCCTTGGACATAAAAAAGTAGCCTAAATGTTATTACAAACTATAATCTATCCTTGTGCCAAATTGCAGTCAGATCTGTTCAGACGTTTATGTGTGAAAGAGTAGCAAACATCTAAATATCCTCACAAACTTTCACATTTATAATTATTAGTAGCAAGTGCGATAGGATATTTGAAAATAATCTTTTTTTTACTAAGCATAAATGTTCTTGCCAAATATACCGTTATCCCTTATGAAGAAACATTTATTTTTTAGGAGGACGTCACTTATTACCAAAAGTTCTTATTAGAACTACATATTTCAACCTTCCAATTAAAAAGTTCGTTTCAATACTATTTAAAACTTCCGGTTATAAAGTTCTTTTCAGAACTATTAATAAATTAGTTTATTCAAACTTTTCTATAAAATTAAACTAACAATATGCCTAGGAAAATAAAGTCGCAGCTATCTCAAAATAGTTTCCAAGCGAGATTAGCAAAAATACGTCGTATCGGAGAATATTCTTCTGAAAATTCAGATCGTCTCGCAAGTCAGACAGAGTACGTATCGCAGTCGCGAGCCAGAGAATCTAGCGCCGAACGTTCGCAGCGCATTGCTGAAAACCGAGCCAGAATCACACGAGCACGCCCAAGGGAATCTAGCGCTGAACGTTCACAGCATGTTGCTGCAAATACAGACAGAATCTCACGAGCACGTGCAAGGGAATCTAACGCTGAACACTCGCTGCGGCTCGCTGAGAATAGAATTAGAAACTCAGCGCAGCGGCTTTTATTAGCTTTACCGCGGCAGTCCCCGAGAGCCACAATAGGTTTTTTTTTAATTCTTATCTGTTTGTCTGTTTATTCGCGATGGACAATAAAACTACTAAACGCATTTTGATACGATTTTTTTCTATTAGAATGATCTTGGTCAGACTTAAAATATGGCGTATGTTTGATTACAATTGGTTTAGTATAAACGGAGACATAACTGAAAAACTATAATAGACCTCAGCGAGGGCGGAGCCGCGGGTATCAGCTAGTATAATATATCACAAAAGTAACTCAATTTGTTAATGTCAGGCCTACCAAGATGATGACACACACTCAATTTAGTGACGTCCTCCTAAAAAATAAATGTTTCTTCATAAGGGATAACGGTATATTTGGCAAGAACATTTTTGCTTAGTAAAATAAAAAGATTATTTTCAAATAACCTATACCACTTGCTACTAATCATTATAAATGTGAAAGTTTGTGAGGATATTTAGATGTTTGCTACTCTTTCACTCAAAAACATATCCCCCGATCATAGAGGTCGGTAGTCCTGGACAAAACTGAATCGAACTTGGAGGGCAGGTTTCTCTCCCGATCTCTATCCGCCCGCCCTATTTCGCCCGCGTTACCTGCTCGCCGAAAGAGGCAGCGGCGTGTCAGTTGCTCCCGTCGGACACTAGGGCTCTCACCATGGTCTCCAGCGAGAGAACGTCAACGTCCGGAACCGCAACGAGCTCCCGGCGTTGACTTGCCCACGCTGGCCACTTCAACAATGTGTGGAGTGTGCCGTGTCTTCAGGGGTCATGGCTAGGAGACATGACAGGTGACGGAGATCGTGTGGTATAATTCTAACCGCCAGCGTTTTCAACGGGCTATGCAAAACAGCCACGTTGCCTTCAGGCGAGGTGCAAGCAAAATTCATGGACAACACATAAAAAAGGACTGAGACACATTTACTCAAAGGTAATATAATTCTTATTTTACACTAGCTTCGCCCACGTGGTATTCTGATCCAGAGATAAAAAGTAGCCTGTGTTATTCCACTCTATCCGTGTATTACTACAATCTATCTCTATACCAAATTTCGACCAGATCCGTTCAGCCGAACGTGATCGAGTACCAAACATTCAAACACCTTCACAAACTTTCACAGTATTATTATTAAGTAGGAAGTTTAAGATAGGAAGTCCGATAGGATATTTACCTCTCCCTCTGTATGAAATAAAAAAAAACGGGTAACTTAGTAAGAAAACGATAAACGCTTAATCAATTTATCGAATTTATAGGCGGTCAAAAGTTTTATTTAGGCCGAAGCAGTAAACAGAATGATCTAGAATGTTATATGACTTGTAAACATCAGCCATTTACATGGAGAGAGTTTCTTAGCTCGAATATACGATTATCGTCAGCAAGAAATAAAAATATGATCATGTTAACTATAGATACGATATCGAACGTGGAAGGGGTGATAATCGCCTTGTCATTAAATACTGGACGTCCCTGTGTAAACAAAACAATATCTCGCTAGAGCTCGAATGACAAATCTTGTATTCAAATCGGTTCAAACCGATTTGTACGATACTCACATGAACTTAAAAATAAATCCTATGAGATTGAGTTTAGACAAGTCGAGACATCGTAAAATATCGCATTGCGATTTCGGTCGTAGTGTAAACAAAACGCTGGGCGATAATCCCCTTGTATGACATACTCGTAGGTGGGTTTTTATTTTGGGTTCGATGTAAACATGTGAATGCGATAATTATCTAAAGATTTTAATGTGCATATGCCTTTAAACGGTTTAAATGTACAACAGGATGGGACTAAACCGCAAACGTAATAAATTACTTTATATCTGAACAGTCTGTAGTGGACTTCCCATGGAATGTTAATAGCTATTGCATGACGTGTAATCAAGAATTAAATATCTTTAGTTTAGGTGTTAAGTGGACTGGTGGGTATAAGCTGAAAAGCACAACCAGTGTAAATTAAATAAGTGCATAGTGCAAGCGCATGGGCTACCGCCGCCTCCTAATACGGCCAAGTAATGCTCAATGATTCTCAGGTCTCTCCCGATCCGCAAAGCCCGCGAGGCGCGGGTGAGACTCAGGCTTCGGAAGTTGCTGAACAACCTCCGTCCTCCATGAGCGCAGGCCCCAGGCCTGCGCTCATGGAGGACGGAGGACGGAGGAGGACGGCTCGTGACAGGTAAAGCCACCTGTCACCCTAGCAGTAGCAGGCCGGGGCGGCGGCGCGTTGCGAGTCTCCTCTTTCCGGGGGCAAGACGGGGTCACCGTGGTTGACAAACCCGAGGAGGCCATCTCAAAACCGGAGATGGCCCTGGGTCAGCCGGGGTGCGAGAGAAACATCTTACGGGCCACGATACACCCCGGCGTCTGAAGACCCGAGACAGCGTGCGGTTTTAGTTGGTTTGAATCGAACATAACAAACTGCTTCAAGTTAATTATTTGCATAATAACCAGAACCAGAGCCCAAAGTAACTTAAGCCCGGATCGGGCCTAAGGGCATTTATAGTCGATCGATATGGGAGAGCACTAGTCGTAGATGCCGAGTATGCACATAAACAACATTTTTAATGAGGGTGTGTCGGTATAGTCAACGACAAAAGTGGATTAGCACTCGAATATTTACAAACTCTTTTTACATTGGAATATATGAACCTAATATAATTTAAATAGACTAGCAGCTTGGGACTCAGTCATTCACTTAATTAATTCCTAGAAAAATCAAAATACAACAAGACCTCATGACACTATGAGCTCATTCTGCGTAAATAGTAACACTTACACTACCAATAATAACAGATAACTTACACTTCCAACTATAAGACAACCACCATCTAAAGTCTCCCCGTGACTATGTCTGCTGAAAAACAACTGAAACGTCGGGTTCAATGTAAATAATAAAATAATAACAAATAAGAATCTGTTGAAAATAGTTTTATTTCAATATGTGACATTCGTGTAAAGTTCCGACAATATCTAATAATGAATATATTTGTAGTTGTATACTTCCCTGAGGACAAATTTAAAATATATTTCATGTTTTATTTGTTATTTTATGAAAGGTGTAAGAGCTAAAGTGAATTATTAATGAAGATTTGCTAAGCCACTTTTGTCGTTCACTGTACCTAAAGCAGTATTAGAATTATGTTATTATCACCCGTTCACCATTGCTTCCCTCGCCTTAGGATCGTCTATATGTCTAAAATGACTTCTAACAAACTTCTAGCGCTTTGATTCTCACTTGGAAATATGTTAAAGGTAGACCTGTGTTTAGGATATGAAGTAGTTTGACTTAAGAATTTGCTGACATCCATGGGCCCCGGGGACTACTAATCCCGCATACCGAGCCTCGGGGGCTACTCAATTTTAGAGTTTTCCTAATTGTTTTAGCCCTTGTTATATGTATTAAAATATTGATATACAATATTTTTATAAGAAAAGTTGCAGTAAAAACTGTTGTATTGACGGTATACAACAATTTCCATACAAACGCTCGTACGTGATTATGGCGTCGTAACACATCTAACTTTGATTTTTTGAAGTAATAAGTATAATTTTATTCGCGGTCGTCCCCACCCTGTTGTCCCCACTGGGTACATAACATAACATAACTTCACGCCTGTATCCCCGAAGGGGTAGGCAGAGGTGTATTACACACCCACGATTCGCCAGTTATGTTAGGCTCCCAATGTAATAGGGGGCGAGACTATTGCCATCTACCGGGCACATTATTAAGCGAGCGATAATTAACATTCCCACTGGGTACGAGTGGGAAAAAAAGTTTCGTTCGTCCCCAGTGGTGACGATAGGAACTTTTTATTTCTCACTCGTTCCGCTATAGTTTTCGCGAAGCTGGGCTCCATCATAATCATTAGCTAATAACTAATATATAAAAGAAGAAAACTATCTACAGGTAACTAATATTCTACTTTAATGTTCTCTCGGTCTATAGCGGAACGAGTGGGAAATAAAAA
This sequence comes from Cybosia mesomella, assembly GCA_946251805.1. Lineage (NCBI taxonomy): Eukaryota > Metazoa > Arthropoda > Insecta > Lepidoptera > Erebidae > Cybosia > Cybosia mesomella. The sequence continues at coordinate 3,944,991 of OX276402.1, read as the reverse complement.
GTTCCAATCGTCACCACTGGGGACAAACGCAACTTTTTTTTCCCACTCATACCTAGTGGGGACGACCAGGAATATTCCCAATTTCTATAGAAGCGAAAAATCAAAATTTGGAGAAGCAATTTTATAGATGTTCATAAACTAAATAACAAACACTTATTTTACAAACTTGTGAAACTGTTCAAAAACAAAAAAAAATTAAGAAATTTTTAACGATAGACCGACCTGAAAGTGTTCCTTTATTTAAAAATTTCATAATTTTTTGGTTTAGCAAAATCCTTCTAATCTAACTTGACTAAAAATAAATCAATGTTTGATGACATCACACTTTAGAGTCATTACTTAAAGCAGTAATAAGTACCATCCTATAAATTTACATCCCGACCCCTAACAGCCTGGGTTCCATATGTTATACGAATAAAACCTCTCTTGACCGGTTTCCGCATAATTTTCATGTATTCTTTGAGAATTTACTCTTCTATTTGCAATTCTGATTGAAACTCGGCTGTGGTGTTTTAGTCCAAAATTGGTGAATATTTGCTAGATGCCAAGTTTTCCATGGCTACTATTGAATATTGCTTACGCATCTGTCTGTCAAGCACATTGGCAGAATTTCTATCGATATTATGCTATTTAGAGGATTTACGAGATTGAATCGAAAAAATCGAGGTGAATCTCAGGACATTTTGTGGTAACTCACTTCATCCGGATAAATTCTGAATGGACTCCTTGCTCGAATGTATCACTTAAGAATAATCTTGACTTTATGAAAGTATTTTCTGAGAGCTTATTCGTAGTTGTCAGTTACTTATTTTATATTCTATATCTATATAAATATCAAATCAAAATCTTATTTTGCAAAAGAATGTTACAAATGAATTTTGATCTTGGATCCAGTTTATATTATTACTAGCAACCCGGCCTCGCTTCGCTTCGATTCTTTTGAAACTCTAGCTACATAAGATAATTAATGCACCTTTCAAAGGTGAAAGTATTTTTTTTTTTCAAAAGTCCAGTGGTTTTTTTTTTTTTATATTTAGGACACGTCAATTTGATTTCACCTCGCCTGATAGTAAGCTGAAGGTAAAGTCTCAGGAAAGAGGGTCACCATTACATACACGTACCATGTTAACAATGGTGGCACTCAGCTTGACGGCCACATCAGAAGAGGATTGTCGTCGCAGCACCGCGTGAGACCCACCGGTCCCACCAGTGCTGCGACCACAATCCCCTTGCCCGGCTATGCACTTGCTGACCCCAGAACGCAATCTAACCGAAATTGGATTACTATGGAGGGTTTTTCGCAATCGTACACGGTGGTTCCTACCCGGCCGAATTTTGTGACAAATTTGTGTCATAAAATTTCTACCACCAGTCAAGTAGTTCTGAAGGTTGTACTCAACATACAAACAAAATAAAAAAAAACCGGCCAAGTGCGAGTCGGACTCGCCCATTAAGGGGAGTAACAAAATAAGGTTTTTTTTTAAATTTTTAACATAATCTTTATCATAACATAACGTCACGCCTGTATCCCCGAAGGCGTAGGCAGAGGTATATTACGCACCCACGTTTTAATTTTTATATGAGTTGATTGAATGAAAGGTAGAAATAGAAAACCTCAATATCATTTTTGAAGACCAATCCATAGACTGGTATTGTAAACACACGAGGTTTGATGAAAAAAATAATTTAATTTCAGTTTTAAGAACTGGGACTCCCGAAATTTATTGCTTTTTTACTATTTTTGTCAAAAAATCTTAATGCAGTTCACAGAATACATTTACACACCAAGTTTCAACAGCATAGGTCTTATAGTTTCGGATAAAAGTGGCTGTGACATACGGACGGACAGACAGAGAGACATGACGAATCTACAAGGGTTCCGTTTTTGCCATTTGGCTACGGAACCCTAAAAACAGAGTCTCTCTTTATGATATTAGTAGACATTTGAGTTGACCTAGAGATTTAACCGATAGATCAGAGTCGCGTTGCTATCTGTCGAAAGAAAAAGAAAGAGAATTGTTAAAAGGAAATAGAGGAAAGACCTACATAGCCTACCTAGTACGTTATTAATGGAGCTGGACTATGAAAAAAAAGAAAACTAAAAATACTGACACAAAAACAATTGGGTTTCGAAAATGTGTGTTGAATTTTTTGAAGACTGATCACTGAATATTTCTCTGTTGAAAAATTCTACACGTGTTTGTAATTTAATACAGATATACATACATACATAACTTCACGCCTGTATCCCCGAAGGGGTAGGCTGAGGTATATTACACACCCACGATTCGCCAGTTATGTTTAGGTCCCAATGTAATAGGGGGCGAGCCTATTGCCATCTACCGGGCACATTATTATTAAACGAGCGATAATCAACAATTATTAATGCACAAATAACTACGAAAAGTCAGAGGTGTGTGCCCGGGGCGACCTGGGATCGAACTCGAGACCTTGTCTCGGCAGTCCGTTACGTACACCACTGGGCTATCGCCGCTAATTATATATATAGTTAAAGTACAACAGAGATTTTGTTAAATATAATTTGCAACGTTAAAAACAAAACAAAAAAGTATAAATCTCTACTGTACCTATTTTTATTATTTTTTTTCGTGCGGAAATCCCTTCGGATACCCCCCCGCGTGCCAGCGGGGGCGGTTATGTCGGGCTTGAACCGACTAAAACCGCACGCCGTCTCGGGTCTACAGACGCCGGGGTGTAAGGTTGCCCATAGAGCATATCCCTCGCACCCCGACTGACCCTGGGCCATCTCCGGTTTCGAGATGACCCCCTCGGGTTTGGGAACCACGGTGTCCCCGTCTTGCCCCGGTTTGGGGGAGAGGCGCTAGTCGATCCACCGTCCCGGCCTGCTTCTGCTGGGGTGACAGGTGGCCTCACCCGCCACCCCCAGGCCTGCGCTCATGGAGGACGGAGGTCGTTAAGCGACCTCCGGCGCCTGAGTCGCCTGCGACGCGCGGCGAGCAAGTTGCGGGCTCGGCGGTCCGGGAGAGTTCTAAATCTCTCCCGGGAATCTCTACTGTACCTATTCCTGTTCATCAAAAATATGAATTAAAGATTGAAAAACTTGTAATTCTTAGCAAATTCCTTATCTTTATTTAAGTTAACTCTTACCTCATTATGTCTCAGTTTTTCATTAAGTCTACTTACCTAATAGATTGCAAGGCATTGAGACATGGAAGAACAGTAAAAGAAATTATGCTATTTATATAACTGTCCAAGCAAAATGTGAATTGAACTTAAACATGATTTTCGTATGTGAACCAAACTAGACGTACAACGTCTTTTTGGTTCACCCCGATAGAATTGGTACAATGCTCTGTTTTTCGTCTGGCATAGATTTATCAGACTTCATATTGGTAGCCGCGGTAGCCTAGTGGTATGGGTAATGGACTGCTGAGACGAGGTCTCGGGTTCGATCCCAGGTTTTACCATGGCACACACCAATGACTTTTCGATGCTTTTCGAAGTTATGTGTGTATTTTATCGCAGGCTTATAAGTGCCCGGTTAATGGCAATAGGCTCGCCACCTATTACATTGGGACCTAAACATAAACTGGCGAAATATGGGTGCTAGCACCTCTGCTTACCCCTTCGGGGATATAGGCGTGAGTTTATGTTATGTTATATTGGTAGAATATCTCGGCTACCATTACTTAAAAGTCAAACTTCAAGAAATGATTTCCCATCTATAGTGTACCTTTTTTTTTTTTTTTTTTTTTTTTCGTGCGGAAATCCCTTCGGATACCCCCCCGCGTGCCAGCGGGGGCGGTTATGTCGGGCTTGAACCGACTAAAACCGCACGCCGTCTCGGGTCTACAGACGCCGGGGTGAGCATATCCCTCGCACCCCGACTGACCCTGGGCCATCTCCGGTTTCGAGATGGCCCCCTCGGGTTTGGGAACCACGGTGTCCCCGTCCCGCCCCGGTTTGGGGGAGGGGCGCTAGTCGCCCCACCGTCCCGGCCTGCTTCTGCTGGGGTGACAGGTGGCCTCACCCGCCACCCCCAGGCCTGCGCTCATGGAGGACGGAGGTCGTTAAGCGACCTCCGGCGCCTGAGTTGCCTGCGACGCGCGGCGAGCAAGTTGCGGGCTCGGCGGTCCGGGAGAGTTCTAAGTCTCTCCCGGGCGCGCTCCGCCACCTCCTTCGCGAGCATTACATGCTCGCAGAAGGAGGCGGCGGCGGCCCACGCGCTCGCGCTCCGCACCATTGCCGCAATCATGCTGCCGAGCGAGAGGACTCCCACCCCGATGGCTGCCACGAGGTCACGCCTCGGCGCCTCCCACGCCGGGCAGTCCGCCAGCGTGTGCAGCCCTGAGTCCTCGCTCGCGTCGCAGTGATGACACTCAGGCGTTGGCTCCTTCCTGATCCGATGCAGGTGGTCCCCGAAGCACCCCTTCCCTGAGATCACCTGCGTCAGTCGGTAGGAGAGGCTTCCGTGTCGCCTCTCCAGCCAATCCTCCATGATGGGCCTTACCGCCGCTATTGCGGCGTGCCCTGCGCTTGGTTGCCCAAGTCGTTCCTTCCACTCCACCACGATGGCCTGGCGGAGCTGGGACTGCACAGCCTCGATTTCTCGAGGCTCGGGGTTCCATCCCTGCTCCCGCGCCTCCTTTCGCCACTGGTACAGTTGCGAAAGGGCTCTCGCTTCCAGGTCCCATGGCGGAGTTCCGGCAAGGAGACTCGCCGCCTCGAAGGAGATCGTGCGGTACCCTCGGATGACCCTGATGGCCAGAACTCGCTGCGGAGCGCCCAGCATCCGCACAGTTCTGGTCCTCAGGGCCTCCGCCCATATTGGACACCCATACAGGGCCATGGACCGCACGATCCCCGCGTAGAGTCTCCTGCAGGAGTCATCGGGCCCCCTCATGTTGGGCAACAGCCGAGCCAGAGCAAGAGCTGTGCCCTTCAATTTGGGGGCCAGACTTCGGATGTGCTCTCCGAAGTCCCATCGGCCGTCGAGCACGAGCCCCAAATATTTCATTTGGGGCTTGATGCCGATGCGATTTCCTCCCACGATGAGACTGGATCCCTCGGGTGGCTTGCTCCGAGGCCCATGGAAGAACAGGGCCTCGGTTTTATGCAGGGCCACCTCGAGACCCAGCTGCCGGATCCGCCTAACGACTTGGGCAACCGCGGTCGTGGCCTTTCGGGTCGCTTCGCGGTACGTCGCCCCGCACGCCGTCACGAGCGTGTCGTCCGCGTAGCACGTGACGGCGGCACCGCCTACGAGCTCACCGCGAAGCACCCAGTCGTATCCGATGTTCCACAGGAGCGGCCCCAGGACCGATCCCTGTGGAACACCGCACGACATTTCACGCCGACCGAGACCGGTCACGGTTGGGTAGATGACGGCTCTCTCCGTCAAATACGCCCCGACTATGCGGCGGAGGTAGAGAGGCACTTCGTGATACACGAGCGCCTCCCTAATGCAACTCCAGGGCAAGGTGTTGAACGCGTTCGCGATGTCCAGGGACACCGCCAACATCACCTCACCCCGGGCTACTGCATCCTCCGCCAGAGCCCAGAGCCCTCACGCGCATGATGGCATCCACGGTGGAGCGCCTCTGGCGGAAGCCATATTGGCCATCCGCCAGGTCCGGCCCCACTCTTGAGAGGTGCTCGACGAGGCGCTTCGCAATTACTCTTTCAAAGAGCTTGCACACCTCGTCGAGCAACACTATGGGCCGGTAGGCGGACGGCGAGTCCGCCGGGCGCCCCTCCTTTCGGATGAGGACCAGTTTCCCCGTCTTCCACAATTTCGGAAACTGGCCCCGCTCCAAACATGCGCTGAGAAGCCCTCTCAGTCGGGGCTCGAGAGCGTCGTCGACTAGAGCTAGGACCCACGCTCGGCCTGGAATGCCGTCGGGTCCCGGGGCGGTGTGTTTGGCTCTTAGCCTTCTCACCGCCAGCTCTAGTTCTACCCAAGTGACCTCGGGCACGTCGTTGTCTTCCACGTCGGGCGCCATGCGCAACCGAGGCGGAGTCATCTGCGGTGGAACATGTTCCACCGCCCGCGCTGGGAACAGGGAGCCAACAACTCCTCCGAGCTGATCCGGCTGGAGACACCGGGTTAACGGCGGGGCCTTGGGGCGCAGCTTGCCCCTCACCATCCGGTAGGGCCGCCCCCAAGGGTCCCGCTCCAGCGTCTCCAGCAGCTCGCGGAAGGCGTCCCGTTTGGAACGCCTTATCTCCGCTCGGAGGGCTCGTCTGGCCTCCCTGTATCCCTCGTACAACTCCGCCTCTCGGGCCTCCGCATCTGCGGGGCGGCGACGCCTCCTACGGAATCGGGCCCACCGGCGGTGCGTGATCACGCAGCCCCGTCTGAGCTGCGCGATCTCCGACGACCACCAGTAGACCCGACCCCTCGGATTATAGGGCGGAGCCCTAGGCATCGCCGCGTCACAGACACGGGTCATGGCCTCCCGGAACCACTCCGCCTCATCGTCTATGCTGACAGGCCTGTCCGGCGCAGGGGCCCAGGCCTGTACGATGGCGGCTTCCAGGAGGAGCTCCCGATCAAGTCGCTTAAGCGCCCAACGTGGCTCGGGTGGAGCCGGTGCAGCCGGCGCGTCGCTCGCAGGGGGGGACACGTCAAACCGAATGTATCGGTGATCCGAACTTGTGTCCTCCCCCAAAACGACGCGCCAGCCCTGAACACGTCGCGCCAACGAGGGGCTCGCGAACGATAGGTCCACGATGGCTGACGAAGCGGCCACTACCGCTATATCCCCAACCGCCGCCGCCACGCAGCCGGGTCCCCTTGCAACGACGGCAAGAGGGGGGCTGCCGGCGGCAGGGTTGTGCACCAGTGCCGCCGACCCATTTGTACATGTATTGTTTAAGTTTCCATATATGTATATTCTGATTGGTGTACAATAAAGTTTATATCTATCTATCTATCTATCTATCTATCTGCCCCTCGAGGTCACGAACGTGTCCACGGCTCCCCGATTTAGGAGGACTAGGCCGAGTCGTGCGGCCCAGTCCACCAGTGCCCTGCCTCTATGCCCCGTCGCGCCCCTTTCGTGTCGGGAACCCCAGGCATACGACCAGGCGTTGAAGTCCCCGAGCACAAGGACCGGACGGGGCTGGCAGGCATTGACGACGACGGCCAGCTGACGGAGCCACTGCTCATATGCAGCTTGGTCTCGGTTCGGCGTGATATAAGCGGCCACGACCGCTATATCCCCAACCGCCGCCGCCACGCAGCCGGGTCCCCTTGCAACGACGGCAAGAGGGGGGCTGCCGGCGGCAGGGTTGTGCACCAGTGCCGCCGACCCATCCAGCGCGGTTTCCCAGGTAGGCCCGAGGAACCGGTGGGTGTATGGGTCGGCGACAGCGGCGACATTTATGGCCCACTGTGCCATGCTCTGGCGCAGAAGATCCTGAGCATGGGCACCGTGGCCAACGTTCACCTGCAGGATGCGGAGTTGAGGATCCATTATGGAACCCCCATCTCCGCATCCCGCTGTGAACTGGAGACGGATGGCCGGCCTCCCGGCTTCGGCTCCCCTCCGGCGCAGGCCTTGCCTCCAACCCTGTGGTCGGCCGGCTTGCCTCCCGCTGCACACCTAAAACAGTGCAGCGGGGCGTCGCACGTGCCGGCCTTGTGACCGGGTTGGCCACAGCGGAAGCATCGGTCACCCGCCGTCACTTCCGCCGTGCAGTGTACCCCCACATGGCCCACCGACAGGCACCTGAAGCACCTGGCCGGTCGGGCCTGCAGGAGCCTTGCCTGCGCCCTCAGGAAGCCTCCTACCAGGAGGCTCCGCCCGTCTGCGACCTTTTGGGCCGCCGCGATATCGCAGCCGACAACTGCTGCCCCCTGTCCACCACGGCCGAAGCGTATCACTCCGGCCTTAACTGTGTCCGGGGAGCAGCCCCCGGCCTCCGCAACGGCGAGCCTGAGCTCTTCTGCCGTGACGGAGTCGTCCAGGCCCGTAATGCGCATTTCTGCGCATTTAATGGGCCTGGACACCCGGACGTCGGCTGCATCCAGCAACTCCCTTAGCCGAGCCGCTAGGGCGTCGGCCTTGGGGCCACTGGCGGCGCCGGGGACCTCGAGAAGCCGGGCTCCCGTCCGTGTGCTCTTGCACCGGACACCCGGGATCTCGAGGGCCTTCAGGTCGACGTTGGCCTTTACTTTGGCCAACACCTCGGCATACCCCATGCCCCTCGACGCTGCCTCCGCCGTCAGAGTGACGACGACGGCAGTAGTGCGAGGGGCGCGGAGTTTCCCCGGCGCTGCCTTCGCGGCGGCCGCGGCCCTCCTGGCCTTCTTGGCGGCCTTCTTGGCGGCCTTCCGCCTCGTCTTACTGGCTCCAGCCACCTCCCAGCCCCCTTCCAATGGGGTGGAGGTAGCCGGAACCACGGCTGGGACTGGGGCTGGGGCCAGGGCTGGGGACGTCTTCCCCTTGCCCTTGCCTTTGCCCTTCCCCTTACCCTGAGCGGGAGGGGGCTGAGGAGCCGGGACCGGCAGAGTCGCACCCGCACCCGCGGCTGGGCGGGTAGGGCCCCTTTGGGCTACAGCCGCGTAGCCGGCCGCTGGTGGCGCCAGAGGCGGACGGCGGATGGAGTCCATTAGGGCCTCCATCCGACACATCATCCGCTCTTCTAGCGCCTCCACATAGGGGAGCCAGGACTCCGCCGACGGTGCCCTCTGCTGCGCCAGCCGCACCGACTGTGCAGGCTGCTGCACCGGTTGCACCGGCTGCTCTGGCTGCGCCGACTGCCTCCCCGACGAGCGAGTCACGCGCGCCGTCTCCGCCGGTTGCGCCCGCTGCGCCGGTTGAGCCGTGCTCGCCATCGCCCTCTGGAGCCCTTCGACGGCTGCAGCTAGTCGAGCCGTCTCCCGACGAGACTCGGCCAGCTGCGCCGCCAGGCCCTCATTCTCGGAGGCGATGTCGAGCACAATGCGCAACATCGCCTCCTGCTCAGGGTTTGGGGACCCCCGGAAGGACGCGGTCACCTTCTGGAGTCTCTCCATGAGTGACCGCGTCCTCCCGCTCGGTTCCGACACCGCCGAGGTGGAAGGGCCTCGGCGGTGACCCTACCGCGGCCCTCCCAAGAGCCGAGGGGGCTCGGGTGGATTGCCCAGCCCTCACGCCACCCCGCGCCCCTCGTCGGCCAGCAGCCACCTTGGTAGCCGGCTTCGAGGCCTCGTCACTACTGGAGGAGGAGGTCGTCCCGGTGAGGGTAAAATCCTCGTCCGAAACGTCCCCTCCGCCTCCTGCGCTTACGGGTCCGCTTCACGCCCAGACCAGCCGGGCTGCTCGCCCTGCTTCTCTCGTTGGCGGTGTCGAATTTCTCCGACACCGCCGAGATGCTTGGCGCCACCTCCGCGCTTGATTGCTGCGCGATCTCCGCGCAGACTACGTCATTTTCGTCGTCCTTTGTCCTTGCCATTGTCGTTGTTGTTTTTAATCGGTCCTTATTATTATTCAGAGAATTTATGTTAGCCATAGTATATCCCACGAGTATGGGGGAAAGGTGGTCCATCCAGGCGGTGCCCCCTGCACCTGGATAAGCCTATATACTATGGAGGTCGGCTGGTATCCATAGGTTTTTACGACTTGGCTGTCGGGTGTTATAGACTTTTCCTTGTCGTGGGCCGGCCAATAAAGGCAAGCCCTCCGGTCAGCAAGTTCACAGCGTACCCTTCTGGAGCCACCAGTCAGGTCGTTGCTGATCACCTGCCGATTACGGAACGCGAGAGGATGGCTAGTCCTCTCTCACCGGCGGCGGCATAAGTGCCCGTCGGCCCCTGCGTTAGCAGTGGGCCAACCCGCCCCTGGATCCCCCAGGACCCTATGGTGGCCTCAGCCACAAACACCATCGCTCATCCTGTCTCCTCTGAAAGCAGAGGAGTACGGAGAGCGATGTGTTCCCGCCACGTTGGATATTAGCCGACGATCAATGCCAACCCCATGAAGGGGAAGCCATTGACCGCCGCCCAGGGTGTACCGGCCGCTCCGATTCCGTTCCCGCCGGACTGCAGCGGGATCGGAATCGGAACGACACGCGAGGAGGTTACCCAACACACACCCCCCATCTATAGTGTACCTACTAAAATCGCACGCCGTCTCCGGTCTTCAGACGCCGGGGTGTAAAGTGGCCCCATAAGACATCGTCTATAGTGTGCCTTTTTTTAATTTTTCGTGCGGAAATCCCCTCGAATACCCCCCCCCCCCGCCGGCCAGCGGGGGCGGTTATGCCGGGCTAGAACCGACTAAAACCGCACGCCGTCTCGGGTCCTAAGACGCCGGGGTGTAAGGTTGCCCATAGAGCATATCTCTCGCACCCCGACTGCCCCTGGGCCACCTGCCACCCTCAGACCTGGGCTCATGGAGGACGGAGGTCGTTAGGCGACCTCCGGCGCCTGAGTAGCCTGCGACGCGCCGTCTATAGTGCACCTAATGGGTAATGTGTACTCCTTCCACGAGAGTACTTTTGTTTCTTCAAGTCCAACATCGCTTTTTATATCGAAAGTTTTGATCTTGGTGCGAACACCCAATATTCTAACTATATTCTTCACTTGTCTGCCAACTCACCGAAGCGGGTTAGAACCCGACCCCACCAGGCGAGGCCGCGGTGGCCAAAGTCCGCCGGCAACCCTGGGGTTATCCTTTCGAGGGCTTACCCGGGGTGCCCGGCAACGTACACTTGGGGAGGACACCATGCGGTTTTAGTCGATACACGACATAACCACCCCCGCTGGCCGGCGGGGGGGTTTCAATGTAGCCTTCTTTATTCGAAAGGATCGATATTTTGCAGGTAGAATGAAAAATAATTTTCCATCGCTTTTGACACGCGGTGCGATTATATGATCAAAGGGCCCAGACAGGCTTGTATAGCTGCGGATATTAAAAGTGTCATCGAACCTAGAATAGTTTACGGCGGGATAAGAGATGAGAATAATATTAAATAGCTTTTAGAAGCAGCTGTTGTTAAATAATGTTAGTATGTTGTCAAATATTTTATGAGCTTAAAGGTCGTATTTAGTGTATTGAAGTACGCAAGTTGTGTGTTGTATAATTAATAAACGAAATTTGTGCGATTTGTAACGTACAGGAAATAAAGGTTAACTGGCGTGCATGTAAGTATTACAATAATTATTAAAATAGAAGAAGCGAAAGGCGTATGCCAGGATCGCAGCAAGTGGAAAAATGTTGTCTCTGCCTACCCCAGTGGGAAAGAGGCGTAACTTCTATACTATTATTATATCAGTCATATCAGTACAAACAAGGAAGTTGAAATAAAGAATAATGTTTCACCATCCTTAAAACCATTTTTTTAAAGAATATCTATTTGTAACCGAAATGAATAGTAGGTATTCCCCTAACCGCCCCCGCTGGCCGGCGGGGGGGGTATCCGAAGGGATATCCGCACGAAAAAAAAAAAAAAGGTATTCCCCGTAACCTCTCCAGCTAAGCTTAATAGCTTCTGTTAGGAGTGGGTTCACGTCGGTAGTGTAATGGATTCGAACACGGAACCTCCAGATCGTAACGTCGACTCCTTAAGCACTAAGCTACCGACGAATATAGTTACTCCTATTTCAAGCTTAGAGCTTACGTTGAGTAACAACCTATAATAGCATGTTTGTCTTAAATAACATTATTAATTTAAAAATACTTATTTTAAAACAAGCTTTCTAGTAAGTGCATAATCAGACAAATCAAATGAGCCCAAACATGACGGGTTTATCTTGTTTAGTTCAGAAGTTCCTATGACCACTTACCGCCGCAATCTTCAGACCCTGGATATCATGTAGCCTCAGAGTATTTACCAAGACACCGCATTGTCGCCAAAGATACGCGAGTATAACAAATTTGAGACCGATCCAACGTCAAGAAGCGGTTCTAATTGGGCTTCCAAGATTTAACCCATACTAACAAACTAACAGAGCAAGTTAAATAAAACCTTGTAAAATATTCGAAAACGTACTAATTAAGATGGTATTATGGTAATTCCCACATATATTATATAAATGCTGATACATGCTGAATACACGCCGAAATTAATTATTACAGTCACGTTCAGGTTCGGGACTAAACTGTATATAACGCAGACACATAATAATTGTATGTAATTTGATTATATTTATGTACAGACCTACAGATATTTGATATGTGAATCCCGGTAAAGCAGAACAAAAGAGTCTCACCAACTGGGTATATTACAATGTGATTAAGTATAAATTTTCCATATATAAATTATGCTTTTCAAGTGAAAAGTTATTTGGACGCGTTGGGCACTTTCCATAAAAGCACTTTTTGGATGAAGAAAAGTCATGAAACTCGCGTTTTTTTTAAATCTCGCTAATCTTCACCGAAACTTCTACGTTACTGAGACGCATTGCAACTCATCTTTGTTTTAGCTGGATGAATGGAAAGAGGGACGAAGGAAGTAAGAGGTCAAGGAGTGATGGATGGAGGAAGGGAGAGAGCGAAGGACAGAGAGAGGAAAAGAAGGAGGGATGGATTATTATTATTATTATTATTATTTATTTATTTAGGTCCACCAACAACTGTTTACATTCATTCAAGTACATGTAGCAATATATCTAGATACAATACGTAATGTAACAGTTACTTATAGGTAGACACAACGTGCAATGAAAAACATTACAAAGAATCTACATATATACCACCACAGTAACAAGGTTATTCGAACAAAGTAGTTAAATAACAGGAAAATGTTACAACAGAACACATGAGTGTTTACTTTTTTTTTTATATTACAAAGATAAAAAGAAATATAAACCTTACAGTAGTAACAAAAAGAAAGAAATTAAGCCAGTTCTGGCAAGGAGCTGTAAATTCTGTACCTTCAGTGAAAAGTGATACATCTCGGCCTAGATCGGTTCTCATATTCACTGATTAAACTTCTTAAAAAAAAATTAGCTAAATTTCAGTCTTATCCCCGTTATTATAAGATTGAAATTGAGCGAGTTGTTTTTGTGAGTAGTGATATAAGTAAGCATTTATTTCTGGATTTTTTTGTGTAAAAAAATACTTTTTCATTCGTATCAAAGTGTACTGAACCCATACTAATATTTCTAAAATGTATTTTAATACGACTCAAGATACCACATCTTACGCGACTCAAAAGTTTTTACTTCAATTAGTACAAAGTGATATAAATCGAATCCTATCATAATACATTAAAAAATAGACACAATGCAGTTTAGTGCAAAGTGGTACATTTGTACATAAACCATAAAAATACAAAATTATTTTCATAAAAAGAAGTGACTAATGATACAACTGCAAATCAATCAATTTACACGTAATTTACCTAGCTAACTTTGATGTGATTATAAATTGAATACATATTATATTAATATAAACTTACGGAACATAGAACATAGATTTATGTGAAAAATGATACTTTTATAGTAGAATCAAAACTATCGCCAAATTTTAGAACTGAATTAGCGGAAAAATACGTAAAAAGTGATTTAAGTTCGCGCAGCTCTTACGCACCCCGTCCCGCACCTCTTAGCGGGGGGTATGGAAAGGGCGCAGGAGACGCGTGATTGTCAGTCTCGTACGTGCGATTAGAGAGGTGCGTCGTGCGTTACACCACAGGACAACGACGCGTAAGGTAAGACTTGTATCATTTTACACGAATTACGTAACATTTTTGTTATTGAAATGTTTACAAGGAACATGTATTTTATATTGATTTTAATAACGCAATTTTGTCATAAAATGTAGAGTATTTTATCATAGTACCTATTGTCAAACAGTCTTTATAATAATAATAAATAGGCAGTCTATCAATGAGTTTTAAATCGTTTTTATAAATTAATGTAGACTGGGTAGGTATTTTAGTGTAGGGATAGAGCAAATTATTGTTTTTTTTTCCATTGTGAGCATTTGCGTAGCTTCTTGGTGTGAATCACATTTTATTGCACCTATAGGTAATCATTTATTGTACACACGGCTACGCATCAAGTTATACAAATCGGACAAATTTATTTAATGCAGTTTATACCTAATTTTGTTTGGAACTCGAGGCACCGATTTTATTTTTAGTTTTTGAAGTCGGTTACTTTAACGCAGTTTCTTTATTTTGAAACATACATTTTGTCTGAACTGCATAACAGTAATGTTAACTTTTTATCTGCTCGTCTTTCTTTTAATGGTAGTAATTTTATAATATTAATTTTGCACTGTTATTTTTTTAGAGTCCATAATGAAAAAACGAATAGATAAGATTATGGAAGGCCTTCACCTAAGGAGGGATGTAATAAATACGAGAAATGAACAAATAATAAATGACGAAGAATCTAATCAGCCCAGAGAGAACATAGAAATAGAAATCGGTGAAAAAAATACTCTAGAAATAGTGGATCAATATGAAGAAGAAAACGCACTAAAAAAAGACGATCAATATAAAGAAAATATTAGCAATGAATCACAGGGCAAGGAAACTGTACTATCGCCTGGATTTCTTGATTTCAGCTCCGGGAGTAGTGATGATTATATACCAAACAGTGAAAGCGACTCAACTGAAACTAGCACGTCGACTAGTAGACCAAAGAAAAGGTGTAAAAGATCAAATAATCTTATAATTGCTGAAAGCTCTGATGACACAGATATCTCCATCACAGAGCCAGAGCCTGGATGCTCAAATTCAAATAAAAAGCAACGAAAATCGTTAAAGGAAAGAAGAGCAGAGAGAGAGTCCCGATTAATTTTACGCAATGCAGGCAAGAGTTATGTTACAAAACTGGGTAAAATGAAGCCTGGAAGAAACTTTGCTCCACTAACGGAGTGTCGCATGAAATGCAGAAGTCGTATATCTGAGGACATAAGAGAATTTATTTTTAAGGAGTACTGGGTTTTGGGTTCGTATGATGAAAGAGCTAAGTATACTGAACGCTTTATTAAAATTAATAATAAAAAAACTCATACAATCGGAAGCAAACTAAAACGAGAATACACTAATACATATAAAATTGTTTATTTTAATGAGGATTATAAGATTTGTAAAGGTTGTCTTTTAAAAACTCTTGGTGAGAGTAATCGCTTTCTTCAGACCGTGAGTGAAAAAATAAAAAAATTTGGTCGTGTGACGAAAAGTGAAAGGGGGCGTGCTGCCAGTTACAGAAAAATCTCTAACGAGCGACTAGAACTCGTGAAACAGCATATCAATAAATTCCCGGCATACGAAAGCCATTACTCTCGATCCAAGACTTCTAAAAAGTACCTTAGCTCTGACCTATCCCTCAATACTATGTATCAGCTTTATTGTAAAGAAAATAGTAACCCTGTCTGTAAAACTGTATATGCCAAAGTTTTTAAAGATATGAACCTATCATTTAAGAAACCTAGTGTAGATACATGCAATAAATGTAACTTGTTACAAAATAAGCTGCAATATTTACAAGATGCTGAAGAAATAGGACAAGTACAGGAGCAACTGAGACTACATCAGGAAAGCTACGAAAGTGCTTACAATGAAAAACGCAAAGATAAGGCTTTGGCTAAAACTAATTCTGATTTTTGTGTAATTGCATTTGATTTACAACAATGTTTGCCTACTCCAATGCTGAATACTCAGTCAGCATTTTATAAAAGACAGTTATGGGTCTACAACCTAACAATCCACGATTTTATGTCTGATAACGCATATTGCTACATGTGGCCAGAATGTAGTGGTGGTAGAGGCGCCAATCAAATAGCTTCATGCTTATACGACTTTATCACTGTGAGACTTCCGTTGCTTCACCCAAATGCTAAAACCTTAATCATGTATTCAGATTCATGTTCGGGACAAAACAAAAATTCTATTGTTTGCACAGCCTTATTATTTGCAATAAAAGACTCGCCTCAACTTTTGAACATTGAACAGAAATTTCTCGTGCCCGGCCATACGCACATGGAAGTTGATAGTGACCATGCGCTGATTGAAAGAGCAAAAAAACGAACTTCAATGAATATTCATCACCCACGTGATTGGTGTCAATTGGTAAGGACTGCATCGACTAGAACTAATAAATTTTCGGTAATTGAAATGGCGGTAACAGATTTTTATGATTTTGCACTATTTTCAAAAAATAATTTTACTGTAAAAAAGACTAATTCTACTGGGGAAAAGTTTGTATGGTCGAATGTACGAGTTATTAAATTTAGTAAAGAAAAATTTCCTGTTTTTGAATATAAAGAAAGTTACGAAGGTGATGACTATTCAATGATGTCTTACAACAAAAAGAATAAAAACTACAGCTGTTTAGTTAGTATCAATGCAGTACAAAAATGTTACAATGGACCGGTCCCTATAAGCGTTTTGAAGAAAAGAGATTTAATATCACTGTTAGAATACATTGACCCAAGTGTTCACAATTTTTATCATGATCTGATAACCAACTCAAATATGCGTGACGTAGATCCTGATATTGATTCTGATAATGAATAGTTGATAGATGTTTCAACACATTTGTTATTTGATTTTTGAGACAACTGATTTGATGCTGTGATAATCAAGATTTACCCTCCTTACTAATAAACGCGAAATAAAGTTACACCAACTCTAATCGGTTAAAAATGTATGTTATTCCGGAGATCATCCTAGTTGTAACTTAACGCCGTGTTTATTAGTAAGAGGGTAATGCTATAAGTTTAAAAGTTATGTTTTTTTTATATAGATGTTAAGTACTTTAAAATATATTGTTTTGTGAAAGGGTTAGTTGAAGTGTTTAAATGTATCTATTGTTTAGTTTTTTGAGACTGATTTTTAAGAGTAAAGACTGATTCGAAGAGTTAAAATTAATCAAGATTATCGCTAAGGTTTAAAGTTACGTTCTATTCAAATACATAATATTGTATTGTGTAATGAATAGATAAAGTGCTATAATTATATCTGTTGTTTTGTTTTTAAAGACTGATTTAATACTAGTTAAGACTGATTCGATACTCTGATAATCAAGATTAAGGCTATAGGTTTAAAAGTTATGTTTTTCTTTATAAGGATATTGTTTTATATCGTGTAGTTAGAGCGCTACAATATAATATATCTGTGTTAATTTCTTGAATTCTTTATTAAAGGAACCCTTTTTTAATGTTGGTTTTATTTTATTTTGATATTTACGTAATTTTAACCTTTCTATGACCAATACGTTTGAAAGTATCAGTGACTTGTATCACTAAACACTTTGAAGTATAAAAATGTATTACGATATATTCTAGCTTGTAGCAATAATCACTAACTAGTTTAAAAAAAATCTTTGGTGTAAAGGGATTCAAATGAATATTTTCATACTATTCTTTAATAAAACAAGGAAATAAGATTGCTGACAATTAAATTGATCATATTAGTTTTACGACTTTTGCTTACAATAACTGTTTGCTAGCAAAACAGGGCAAAACGCAAACCTTATAACATTTCACACCAAACGATAACTAAATGTGTAAAATAATGCAATTTGTTTTAGACCTATCTACACAAAAATTAGCAAAGAAAATTATAGTGTACAGTGATACAACTGGCTATTTTCAGTAATAACTTAAATCTCGTGCAAAATAATGAATTCAAACCTAGGTCTAAATAATCTTATTGGTATTATGTACTCGTAACACATACCGTTTTTCATTTTAAAACGTCAGAAACATAATGAGAATTTTTTGAATCTTTAACTTCAAATTACTCAAAACTGTGATTTTTGACTTGTATCACTTTTCACTGACAGTACAGAATTGTCTTTTGTTTATTACAAGATTCGAAGTGAATATCAACTAGGTGACTGCAACAATTTATCACCCTGCAAAACCTTGCATCAGGAGAATTAGCACCAAGAACAGTTCTTCTTAAGGGTGGACACAGTGGTGTGATTGGTTTGCGTGGAATCCTCGATGGTACGCGAAGTTTGAAAAGGCCCAGTAATGGGGAGCAGTCAATCTTGTTATTAAGTAGTTTAGAGGCAAACACTGCATCGTTTAATTTCAGTCTACTAGAAATAGAACAATAGAACATAGATTGATATAGATTTTAGATCGGAAAAAGAGAACATCTAGGACGGGACTTGAACCCGCGACCAGTCCCTTACAGGGGGAATGCTCTGACCAACTGAGCCACCTAGACACGTCCCAGATATTCGAAATTCTCCGATACATTATTCGTCTTAAGGCGACGTTGGAGCCATCTACCGTAATTCTTGCGAACTACGGAAACAATGAATAACTTTACAGTTATTTTTAAACATTGTTTTTTGATGACTCCGCCTAATTAATTCAATTAACTTTTTAAGCATTTTGTATGCTTACTTTTTTCTAAAGATTTTAGATCGGAAAAAGAGAACATCTAGGACGGGACTTGAACCCGCGACCAGTCCCTTACAGGGGGAATGCTCTGACCAACTGAGCCACCTAGACACGTCCCAGATATTCGAAATTCTCCGATACATTATTCGTCTTAAGGCGACGTTGCAGCCATCTACCGTAATTCTTGCGAACTACGGAAACAATGAATAACTTTACAGTCATTTTTAAACATTGTTTTTTGATGACTCCGCCTAATTAATTCAATTAACTTTTTAAGCATTTTGTATGCTTACTTTTTTCTAAAGATTTTAGATCGGAAAAAGAGAACATCTAGGACGGGACTTGAACCCGCGACCAGTCCCTTACAGGGGGAATGCTCTGACCAACTGAGCCACCTAGACACGTCCCAGATATTCGAAATTCTCCGATACATTATTCGTCTTAAGGCGACGTTGGAGCCATCTACCGTAATTCTTGCGAACTACGGAAACAATGAATAACTTTACAGTCATTTTTAAACATTGTTTTTTGATGACTCCGCCTAATTAATTCAATTAACTTTTTAAGCATTTTGTATGCTTACTTTTTTCTAAAGATTTTAGATCGGAAAAAGAGAACATCTAGGACGGGACTTGAACCCGCGACCAGTCCCTTACAGGGGGAATGCTCTGACCAACTGAGCCACCTAGACACGTCCCAGATATTCGAAATTCTCCGATACATTATTCGTCTTAAGGCGACGTTGGAGCCATCTACCGTAATTCTTGCGAACTACGGAAACAATGAATAACTTTACAGTCATTTTTAAACATTGTTTTTTGATGACTCCGCCTAATTAATTCAATTAACTTTTTAAGCATTTTGTATGCTTACTTTTTTCTAAAGATTTTAGATCGGAAAAAGAGAACATCTAGGACGGGACTTGAACCCGCGACCAGTCCCTTACAGGGGGAATGCTCTGACCAACTGAGCCACCTAGACACGTCCCAGATATTCGAAATTCTCCGATACATTATTCGTCTTAAGGCGACGTTGGAGCCATCTACCGTAATTCTTGCGAACTACGGAAACAATGAATAACTTTACAGTCATTTTTAAACATTGTTTTTTGATGACTCCGCCTAATTAATTCAATTAACTTTTTAAGCATTTTGTATGCTTACTTTTTTCTAAAGATTTTAGATCGGAAAAAGAGAACATCTAGGACGGGACTTGAACCCGCGACCAGTCCCTTACAGGGGGAATGCTCTGACCAACTGAGCCACCTAGACACGTCCCAGATATTCGAAATTCTCCGATACATTATTCGTCTTAAGGCGACGTTGGAGCCATCTACCGTAATTCTTGCGAACTACGGAAACAATGAATAACTTTACAGTCATTTTTAAACATTGTTTTTTGATGACTCCGCCTAATTAATTCAATTAACTTTTTAAGCATTTTGTATGCTTACTTTTTTCTAAAGATTTTAGATCGGAAAAAGAGAACATCTAGGACGGGACTTGAACCCGCGACCAGTCCCTTACAGGGGGAATGCTCTGACCAACTGAGCCACCTAGACACGTCCCAGATATTCGAAATTCTCCGATACATTATTCGTCTTAAGGCGACGTTGGAGCCATCTACCGTAATTCTTGCGAACTACGGAAACAATGAATAACTTTACAGTCATTTTTAAACATTGTTTTTTGATGACTCCGCCTAATTAATTCAATTAACTTTTTAAGCATTTTGTATGCTTACTTTTTTCTAAAGATTTTAGATCGGAAAAAGAGAACATCTAGGACGGGACTTGAACCCGCGACCAGTCCCTTACAGGGAAGAATTACGGTAGATGGCTCCAACGTCGCCTTAAGACGAATAATGTATCGGAGAATTTCGAATATCTGGGACGTGTCTAGGTGGCTCAGTTGGTCAGAGCATTCCCCCTGTAAGGGACTGGTCGCGGGTTCAAGTCCCGTCCTAGATGTTCTCTTTTTCCGATCTAAAATCTTTAGAAAAAAGTAAGCATACAAAATGCTTAAAAAGTTAATTGAATTAATTAGGCGGAGTCATCAAAAAACAATGTTTAATAATGACTGTAAAGTTATTCATTGTTTCCGTAGTTCGCAAGAATTACGGTAGATGGCTCCAACGTCGCCTTAAGACGAATAATGTATCGGAGAATTTCGAATATCTGGGACGTGTCTAGGTGGCTCAGTTGGTCAGAGCATTCCCCCTGTAAGGGACTGGTCGCGGGTTCAAGTCCCGTCCTAGATGTTCTCTTTTTCCGATCTAAAATCTTTAGAAAAAAGTAAGCATACAAAATGCTTAAAAAGTTAATTGAATTAATTAGGCGGAGTCATCAAAAAACAATGTTTAAAAATGACTGTAAAGTTATTCATTGTTTCCGTAGTTCGCAAGAATTACGGTAGATGGCTCCAACGTCGCCTTAAGACGAATAATGTATCGGAGAATTTCGAATATCTGGGACGTGTCTAGGTGGCTCAGTTGGTCAGAGCATTCCCCCTGTAAGGGACTGGTCGCGGGTTCAAGTCCCGTCCTAGATGTTCTCTTTTTCCGATCTAAAATCTTTAGAAAAAAGTAAGCATACAAAATGCTTAAAAAGTTAATTGAATTAATTAGGCGGAGTCATCAAAAAACAATGTTTAAAAATGACTGTAAAGTTATTCATTGTTTCCGTAGTTCGCAAGAATTACGGTAGATGGCTCCAACGTCGCCTTAAGACGAATAATGTATCGGAGAATTTCGAATATCTGGGACGTGTCTAGGTGGCTCAGTTGGTCAGAGCATTCCCCCTGTAAGGGACTGGTCGCGGGTTCAAGTCCCGTCCTAGATGTTCTCTTTTTCCGATCTAAAATCTTTAGAAAAAAGTAAGCATACAAAATGCTTAAAAAGTTAATTGAATTAATTAGGCGGAGTCATCAAAAAACAATGTTTAAAAATGACTGTAAAGTTATTCATTGTTTCCGTAGTTCGCAAGAATTACGGTAGATGGCTCCAACGTCGCCTTAAGACGAATAATGTATCGGAGAATTTCGAATATCTGGGACGTGTCTAGGTGGCTCAGTTGGTCAGAGCATTCCCCCTGTAAGGGACTGGTCGCGGGTTCAAGTCCCGTCCTAGATGTTCTCTTTTTCCGATCTAAAATCTTTAGAAAAAAGTAAGCATACAAAATGCTTAAAAAGTTAATTGAATTAATTAGGCGGAGTCATCAAAAAACAATGTTTAAAAATGACTGTAAAGTTATTCATTGTTTCCGTAGTTCGCAAGAATTACGGTAGATGGCTCCAACGTCGCCTTAAGACGAATAATGTATCGGAGAATTTCGAATATCTGGGACGTGTCTAGGTGGCTCAGTTGGTCAGAGCATTCCCCCTGTAAGGGACTGGTCGCGGGTTCAAGTCCCGTCCTAGATGTTCTCTTTTTCCGATCTAAAATCTTTAGAAAAAAGTAAGCATACAAAATGCTTAAAAAGTTAATTGAATTAATTAGGCGGAGTCATCAAAAAACAATGTTTAAAAATGACTGTAAAGTTATTCATTGTTTCCGTAGTTCGCAAGAATTACGGTAGATGGCTCCAACGTCGCCTTAAGACGAATAATGTATCGGAGAATTTCGAATATCTGGGACGTGTCTAGGTGGCTCAGTTGGTCAGAGCATTCCCCCTGTAAGGGACTGGTCGCGGGTTCAAGTCCCGTCCTAGATGTTCTCTTTTTCCGATCTAAAATCTTTAGAAAAAAGTAAGCATACAAAATGCTTAAAAAAGTTAATTGAATTAATTAGGCGGAGTCATCAAAAAACAATGTTTAAAAATGACTGTAAAGTTATTCATTGTTTCCGTAGTTCGCAAGAATTACGGTAGATGGCTCCAACGTCGCCTTAAGACGAATAATGTATCGGAGAATTTCGAATATCTGGGACGTGTCTAGGTGGCTCAGTTGGTCAGAGCATTCCCCCTGTAAGGGACTGGTCGCGGGTTCAAGTCCCGTCCTAGATGTTCTCTTTTTCCGATCTAAAATCTTTAGAAAAAAGTAAGCATACAAAATGCTTAAAAAGTTAATTGAAATAGATTGATATGTTTAAACACATCACATCTGGGGTTCCCCAGGGGTCCTATTTGGGGCCAACCATGTTTAATTTCTTCATAAACGATGTTCCTAATTGTTTTCAGTATTCTCAAGTTCATTTGTATGCAGACGATCTAAAATTTTCAAAAGTTATCAAGTCTATAGATGATGCAAGACATCTTCAGACTGATATAAATAGACTTGTCGAATGGTGTGGATTCCGCAAGTAAGGGCATATCAGAGTTTCAAATATTTTAGCAAATGATGATAAAATGGAAATGGATCTGTAAATAGATATTAAGTCAACATCACTTGATTATGGAGGGTGGAAGGTACGGAGGAGTGGAGAGACGGAGGAAGGGAAGCATGGAGGGTGGGTGGGAGCAGTAAGGGGCGAAGGGAGAGCCGGAAACGAGAGTGAGAGAGAAAAGGGGGAGGGACAGAGGAAGGAAGAGAGGGAGGCAGGGATGGATGATGACGATTCAAAAGAATACACAAGTAGTTGTTTAAGTTTTCACTTCTGTTGGCACTCCCGGAGAGCCACTGCTTTTTTTTTGACATATTACCCAGCGCCGTCTAGACCCAAACTAAGTAGAGCTTATCATGTGTGTTCTAGAATGCAAATAATTAGATACTTTTTTATAATAAAATACATATTATACATGAAACACCCAGCCTAATGCAAAATGTATATATTTTCACTGAGCAGGAATCGAACCAACGGCCTCTTACTTAGCGGCCTTATCATTACGCCACGGAAGTCATCCTTCCTCGCTTCCTCCCTCCGCGGTAGGCAGAGACAACAGCTCGCCGTTTTCATCTGTACTTACATACTTCACGAGCTTCCGAAACTGTGTTTAAACCTTTCATGCACACCCGCCGGTTTCGAGTACTTTTTCACCAAGCAGTAAACATTTACTCATTAATTCTTAGTAGACTCATAGTTAGGCTTCTAGCCTAACTACGAAGCACTAACTACTGACCTACGATATTTTTTTTTTTACCGTGAAGCGACTGCCATTTGACTTCCGCAACCCATTGGCGATATCGCAAGCTGTAATTAGTCCATTTGTCAGACTTTTTAGGGCTCCAACTACCCATAACGACTGCCATAGATTTTTATATGGCAGCCGTAACCGGAACGTCCGGTTACCGGATGCCGTAGAACACGCTAAGCCGTCGCTTACCGTGCATGAGTTAGAAAGGGATTACGGGGTGCAAGGGAAATGCCTTATGGGTCACCTTACACCCCGGTGTCTGAAGACCCGAGACGGCGTGCGGTTTTAGTCGGTTCATGCCCGATATAACCTCCCCCGCTGGCCGCATTTAATCACAAAAAAATGTTCAAAGGGATTTCAATGTGTCAGAAGAATAGTTATTACAGGCTACGATGACCTCTTACCGTCAGATAATCTGTAAAATTCAATGACCTTAGTTGTAAGAAGGAAATATATAAAACAGTCTTCTCTTTCCTTCTATACTAAAACAAACAACTTTAATAAAACTTACCACCCAACACATATTTTGCAAATACCCGTTCTCCTATTTTCTTTGTTTATGGCAGGATAATTAGATATAAATAACAGATTATTGTCCACATTCAGGGGTTTGCTTATTCAAAAAAGAAGATAGCTTTATTATTTATGTAGGTAACGAATAATAATTTCCCTTATCATGTAGATTGTCGGTAATGATATCTATATTTCTTCGCTTCACAAAGGAGGGTAATGTGTTTATCAGCATATATATGTTTGTTTCCATGTGGTGCGAGAGGCGAAACGGTTGGGCCGAATTTGATAACTCTTACGTCAATCGATTTGTCTCAGTCTTATGAATTGCACTACTGATATTTATAGTAATCCAAAGTGACAATAGCGACAACTAGACGCGTTATCATGTTTCTAAAGTTAATATAAGTTATTATAACGTTTACAATTCTCAGTTAGAAAGTGTAAAATAAAGTTGAACGAGGCAATTTTGAGTCATCTCGTCTTCGTTTGGAGTCGAAACGCTGGGTCCACGGACCCACGGGAGAGGTTCAAGCGCACACTCTCTATTTAAAAAGAATGCAAAGCGGCTGAACGGTGCTTCCCGTGACCATAGTGACCATTACGTCACTCAAAGAATTGGAATTGCCATTCAACGCTATTATGCCGCCAGGTTTTTGGACACGGTACCAGTAGACATCAATTGGGAGGAAAGGGGAGAAGGAAAGCGGAACCCGGGCTCCGAGGTGGAGGCCTCGGACGCAATTGGAACACAATGCTGAGTTGATGATGATGAAGATACCAATTCATGTGACCAAGGTACGTACCGCAGGTCCTACGTAACCTATCCATATTACAAAAGTAATTGTGGAAATCCCCTCGGATACCCTCCTGCAGGCCAGCGGGGTGGTTATGTCGGATTGGAACCGACTAAAACCGCACGCTGTTTCGGGTCTTCAGACGCCGGGGTGTAAGTTGGTCCCATAAGGCATTTTCCTGGCACCCCGGCTGAACCAAAGCCATATTCAGTTTCGAGATTTCCCCCTCGGGTTTAGGATTTGCGGTGTCCCCGTCTTGCCTCCGGTAATTGGGGAGGCGCGCAGCGCACCGCCATCCTGGCCTGCCTCTGTTAGATTGACAGGTGACTCCACCTGTCACCCCTAGGCCAGCGATCATGGAAGAAGGTCGTTCAGTGACTTCCGACGCCTGAGCCACCTCCGCACCTAGCGGGCTCTGCGGGCCCGTTCTGCCGCCTCCTTCTCGAGCAAGTAATTTTCGAGAAAGAGGCGGTAGCAGCCCACGGGCTCGCGCTCCGCACCATCGCTGTGAAGCAATTAATACCCTTTTTTTTGTGCGGAAATCCCTTCGGATACCCCCCCGCCGGCCAGCGGGGGCGGTTATGTCGGGCTTGAACCGACTAAAACCGCACGCCGTCTCGGGTCTACAGACGCCGGGGTGTAAGGTTACCCATAGAGCATATCCCTCGCACTCCGACTGACCCTGGGCCATTCGCAGTGTCCCCTCTGATAACAGCAGAGGGGACACCACGCCCCCCCGCGGGCCTTGCAGGCCCGCCATACCCCGACCCCCTCTTGCAATGGGGTCAGCTGGCCCTGAAAAGGGCCGGTTGGTCAGACTCTTGGAAGTTGACGTTGACGCCAGCTACTCCAGAGGAGCAATCAATGATGCGTCATCGCCCACGTTGCCCAGGGTGCACCAAACTTGGAGGTGATCCAACCAGTCGCACCCCAAGCAATTGATACCCTAAAACAAAAAAATCGCTAATTGATTACTCTTGTCGCAAGTCCTACATAGAGTACATTTTCAGTCAATTTCTCCCGCTTTAACAATACCTTCATTAGGCCGTTTGCATACTTAAAATTTTGTGAGAGTATATCCATTGTTTTGTTAACTGTTATATTATCATACTTAACTTAAGTACGGTTAATGGTGGCAACATAATTGCACTTAACTAGACACCAGTCTCTATAACAACCTTACCATCAGTTTGTACTAGCGTTAACGATTGTAGTTAATTGCATATAAAGATTAAATGGAATTAAATCCAATATTCTTTATTGCACAGCAGAAAACAGGGTTATAAAATATTAATAAAAGCAATCATTGCAATTAATAATCTCTTGCTGATATCCCTTAATTGTTGGCTCTCTCACTCAATCTTAATATCTCAAAATATTGTTATATGTTTGTAAATAGACCAAAAAATAGCCCGCCGAGTTTCTTGCCGTAGTCTTCTCAGAACGGGCCGCGTTTCGAACCGGTTTAGTTCTTTTTGACGTTTTGTAAGTTTCATTTTAATGGTTTATACAGAATAAATGTTTTTTGACTTTGACTACTAAAGTTACCAAAACATTATGCAAACCAAATGTGCCTTCACTTAGTAGCTGACAGGCAGCATCAAATTACGTATTCCCAAGCGTTTTGCTAAATAACATCGAATGGGGGGATTGTACACAATTACTTCTGTTATTGCCACCATTGTGGCAACGTCACATTAAAATTTTGAATAAATTATTTCGTGCTCAACTGAACGGAATTATAATTTCAGCGAAGATAATGAGTACCCTTTTTTGTTTGTTAAATTCGGCGGAAATTACGTAATTTGGTGAAATCCACATATGCAGGGAGCATTTTGAACTTTTCAAGTGATGATATTTCATTTTGTAAGTGGCCATCTCGACCCCTATTATGTCTGGGAACATTTAGCTCTCATGGGAGCTGCAGGCATGAGGCTACCCATAGAGGAGGTATAGTTTGTAAACCACTGGACAAACTTGTGTCTTACATTGTCCCCATAGCAAGCAAGCATACGGGTGCCCGCACTGCGTACTGCTTCATGCAAAACAGGCGCCTGTACACGTACATACGCATGAAGGGCGAAAACGTTCTCTCGCTGGAGACTATGGTGAGAGCCGTGGTCTTCGACGGGAGCAAGTGGCACGGCACCCTCTCTTTCTGGGGGCACGTAACGCGCCTGAAAGAGGCGTTGGAGAGGGACCGGGATAGAATCCTGTAACGAGTTCCGCAGTCTGCGAGGACGCCGCACACTTGTCTAAGTCCAGGACTACCGACTCCCATGATTGGGGCCAGAGGACGGTAGTCGGCGAATCATCTTCCTTACAGAAGCAGGCCAAGATGAAGGCGTGTCGTGTGTGTCCAACACACGCCTACCAACTCACCGAAGCAGAATCATACCCGACCACGTAGGCGAGGCCTCGATGGACGGCGTCCCAAGTCCGACGGTAGTCCTGGGATTATCCTTTCGAAGGCGCACCCGGGTTAACCGGCAATGGACGCTTGGAAAAGACACTGTGTAGTTTTAGTTGCTTCGATTCCGACACACCTATCTCATCGTTGGCACCGATGGGATAGAGCCTGTGGAGGTTTCCACACGTAAAAAAACAGCCTGTAAACGACTGTAGCTTGTTATTCTTGGATACCATATGATTCGATTAGACATATCATCACATCATCATCATCCTCATAACTATTTTCTAGTTGCGTCCAAAGTTTGCACCTTGGAGCTCCACTTATAGTTTTTGATTGGGATGTCGACTTTCCCAGGAAATACTGCCATCTGACCTTCCAAACCTGAGCGGAAAGACTGCGCCAGAGCCTCGTCCATTGTTTAGCAGTAGTTTTACTGACGGTAAGATTGGCTTGGGCCCCAAAGGTATAGAGGCCTGTACACATTGATTCTATCAGTCATAGAAAACTACTAATTGGTAACAATATTAGCAGAAATGCAATCTCAGATTGAAAACTTAAGTAGACGTGAACTATGAAGGGCTGACTAATATGTCTACCCTTTGTAACCGCTTAGCTGTGATTAGTCTGGGTCTAGGCTAACTAGCGTTTACTTGAACTAAGATAACAGTAATTAGGACAGCTAATTGTATATTTTACTATGTATGTAGTGGCTCTTATCAACACATTGCAGATAGTGGACTCTTAGTCATAAATGATAACAGTATAATATATATGAATATACTAGCTGTTGCCCGCGGCTTAGCCCGCGTGGAATTCTGATTTCGCTCCCATAAACTAAATGAACCTATTCCTGGGATAAGAAGTAGCACAGGTATGTGTTATTCTAGATTATAATGTATCCCTGGAACAAATATCAACGAGATCTGTTCAGCCGTTTGAGCGTGATTGAGTAACAAACATCCAAATATCTTCACAAACTTTCACATTTATAATTTTACTAGCTGTTTCCCGTGACATCGCCCGCATAGGATTCTTATCCAGTTTGCATCTTATCCATGGAAACCTGTTCCAATAATCAAAAGGAATAGATTATAATCTGGAACAGCCTATGTTATTCTATACTATAACCTATTTCTGTATCAAATTACAGCCAAATCCATGCAGCCGCTTGAGCGTAATCAAGGAACAAACATACTAGGTCTGCAAGGTGAATCGCTGCTTGCAATGTTGAGCTGAGTGAGACATCGAGATTTGAAAATCAGATTTTGAAAATTTTGAACAGTGATCATTGCTCCGTGGCAAGTCCGATTTTGAAAATTCTTTTTGAAAGTCACAACTCTGGACATGCTTTCTGAGCGTGTAAAGTTTGGCCACAGTGTCTCGAGCGGTTATTATGTAATTCCATCTGGATTTTTTACAACGGTGATCATTCCTCTGTGGTAGCATTAATTTTTTCAAAATATATCCATAAACCTTCCTCTGATTGACCTCTTTAATCATGCCAAATTTGGTTCTGATTGGATTACTAGTTTAGGAGGACACCTGTGACAAAGAAAATCCTGAAGTCTGGTATGAGGAGGAACAAATATTAGTAATTTATTAGTTCTAATGTATTGAATTTACTGTTACGCTCTTCCGGGTAGTAGCGTGATAATATATAGACTATAACCTTGCTCGATATATGGGTTATCCAAGACAAAAATATTTTTTCAATTCAAAAAAGTATTTCCTGAGATTGGCACATTCAAACAAACAAACTCTTCAGCTTCATAATATTATTATAAGTATATAGAATAGGACTTGTGCAAGCATCTTGAAAAACGTTCAAGATAATGACACATGTTATACGACTCTTTAAAGCGTGACTCTCGACGTCTTGCGATCTTCCTTAAGTACGATCTAACGATTCACGGCTCATTGTTCAAGACACTAATTGAGGGCCAAGAGTATTTTATTCAATAATCACTTCAATAAAATTGTAAAAAATTGTTTAGTTTACTTTAAAAAAGAAAATTATACTTCTCTATGGTATGGCCGTAGAGCGGTCAAAGTCAAAGGTCATTTATACTGTATAAACCATTGTAACGGCACTTACAAGTCAAAAAAATAGACTAATGTTTAGCAAATACCGCCGGTTCGAATCGCGGCCTTGTCCTGAGAAGACTCCAGCAAGCCTCTGAGTTGGTTAGAGTATTCCCTCTGTAAGGGACTGGTCACGGGTTCAAGTCCCGTCTTGGATGTTCACTTTTTCCGAATTAAATCTGACTTTGTTATAACTATGGGTAAATATCTTGCCAATGTACTATATAAGGTGTCACCGAATTAGGTCTCTGAATTTGGTGAGATGACTTGGTATCGGCAAAATATGTATATAAAACCAAAAAAAAAATATCGCGTAAAAGAAAACACCACCAGTGTGCATTGTGAACATTAAACAAGCCCACTCTTGTAAAAGTGAACTCGTCTATCCACAAAAAATTTCTGGTAGGATCTTCCACTAACCACCTTCAAAATCTTAACCGCGGATCTAAATCTGTGGTAAGGAGCTCTTGCACCCGCAGAAAGTGGTAGGCGTACAGTCCTTCTCCTCGCAGTATTCTCCAAGCGGATGTGGGGGAAATACCTAAATCGCGACCAGCGTCACCTGACACTGGTCGCGATTGTAGGTGGTTAGTGGAAGATCCTACCAGAAACATTTTGTGGATAGACGAGTCCACTTTTCCAAGAGTGGGCTTGTTTAATATTCACAATGCACACTGGTGGTGTTTTTTTTTTTATTCTTGTATTTTTTATATTTTTATTTTACCCGTTATTTTTTTTTGTTTCAAATACATATTTTGTCGATACCAAGTCATCTCACCAAATTAAGAGACCTAATTTGGTGACACCTTATATATACGTAGACCGAGGCTCTTTGGCGGTAAGTGCGGGACGCGACGGCGGAGGGCGCGCTAATCAACCAATCTAACCAATCACGGGTTCAAAGGACTCGTGTCATTTTCCTGATCAGTCCTTTCGTAAATTTTTTGGTTTCCCAGGAAGTGCAGAAAATTTTTGTGGACAGATACGACTCCACTTTTACAAGAGTGGGCTATATTCACAATGCACACTGGTGGTGTTTTTTTTTTTTATTCTTGTATTTTTTATATGTTTATTTTACCCGTTATTTTTTTTTTGTTTCAAATACATATTTTGTCGATACCAAGTCATCTCACCAAATTCAGAGACCTAATTTGGTGACACCTTATATATACGTGGATCGAGTCTCTTTGGCGGTAAGTGCGCGCTAATCAACCAATCTAACCAATCACGGGCTCAAAGGACTCGTGTCATTTTCCTGATCAGTCCTTTCGTAAATTTTTTGGTTTCCCAGGTAGTGCACATCCGCGTACTTTTAACGTTTTCCCAAGATTTTGGACTCAATTTAAAATAACATGTAAAACAGTCATTTTTTTTTAACATGTGGAAATCCCTTCGGATAACGGCCAGCGGGGGTGGTTTTGTCGAGTCTCGACTAAAACCGCACGGTGTCCTCCCCAAGTGTACGTTGCCGGCCACCCCGGGTAAAACCTCGAAAGGATAACCCCAGGGTTGCCGGCGGACTTTGGCCGCCACCGCGGCCTCGCCTGGTGAGGTCGGGTTTTATCCCGCTTCAGTGAGTTGGCAGGCGTGTGTAGGGTACACACGACACGCCTCCGCCACGGCCTGCTTCTGTAAGGACGGCGAGTCGGCCAACTGCCGTCCTCAGGCCCCGATCATGGAGGTCGGTAGTCCCGGGCGTAGATGAGTCTGCGGCGTCCTCGCCGCAGACTGTGAAACTCGGGGGGCAGGGTTCTCTCCCGCTCCCTCTCCACCGTCTCTTTCGCGCGCATTACCTGCTCGCAGAAAGAGGCGGCGGCGTGCCACTTGCTCCCGTCGGAGAACACGGCCCTCACCATGGTCTCCAACGAGATAACGTCCACGCCCAGGACCGCAACGAGATCCCGGCGTTGACTCGCCCACGCAGGGCACTCCACCAACGTGTGGAGCGCCGAGTCTTCGCCAGGATCCTCGCAGTGCTGGCACTGCGGCGTTGTCTCCCGGTGGATGCGCCACAGATACTTACCGAAGCACCCGTGTCCGGTAACCATCTGTCACATCCGGTAGGAGAGGTCCCCATGGTCCCTCTCCAACCACTCCTTCATGATCGGTCACACCGCCGCAATGGTGGATTCCCCCCACCTTGGATGCTCAAGTCGCATCCGCAGGGGGAGCAGGGACCGCTGAGCCTTGATTTCTCGGGGCTCCGGCCTATGACCCCGCTCCAGCGCCTCCTTGCGCCACTGGTACAGCAGCGCAAGGGCTCTCACTTCCAGGTCCCATGGAGGGGTCCCGGCTAGGAGACATGCCGCCTCGACGGAGATCGTGCGATACCCCCTGATGACTCTGAAGGCCATCGCTTTTAACGGGCTGTTTAATACAGCCACGTTGCGGGCCGCCAGAGTCTCCGCCCATACTGGGGCCCCGTACAGGGCCATGCTTCGCACGATCCCCAGGTACAGTCTCCTAGTGGGGGCGTTGGGTCCCTTAACGATGCGCATCAGCCGCGATAGCGCGGCCGCAGCCCCCCTCAGTTTCGGGACCAGACTTCGGAGATGAGGTCCGAAGTCCCATCGGCTATCGAGTACGAGCCCAAGGTACTTCATCGTGGGCTCGATGCCGATGCTTACGCCCCCTACGGTTTTGCTGGTTCCCGCAGGTGGCCCCCTCCGAGGCCCGTGGAAACACATAGCCTCGGATTTGTGGAGAGCCACCTCGAATCTTCGACCCACGATTTGAGCAACCCCTGCTGTGGCCTTTAGTGCCGCGGTTCGGTGCGTTGCTCCCCGCGCCATAACGAGGGTGTCGTCAGTATAACACGTTATGCTGACACCCTCGAGCAACGAACCGCGCAGCACCCAGTCGTATCCGATGTTCCACAGGAGTGGCCATGTAAAACAGTCTTAACTAAGAAAAGAGCAATGCCAATTACATTTTTGAATATAAAATTCTATCTGAAACAAAAACACAATCTTGACAAGAACAAATTTTGAATATACGCTCTGAAAGTCCCCATTTCGTTGAAGCTCTTAAGATCCTTAATTTGTAATAGGGCTTGAATAAATCTTTCTTTTCTTTTGTTGAATTTTTTTCTTGAGCAGGCCTCGCGCTGAGTGTCACGAGTACGTCACAATATCTGGGAATAATCAGTCGAATCTGACGTCAAATAGCTCCTCGTAAAACGTAGAAAGAATACTAATATCCTTGTCTGTCAATTTTGATAGCCCATCGATGATTCGGAGACGATAGTGGAATACGAATTCTACATAGATTTTGTCGCCTGCGAGTGATTTACAAGACATTTTTAGACCAATACTTTTTTTTTGGAACTGTAATTCAATTTTCGTCTTTCATGACGTTTTTAGAGTTACGTACCCTTTTTTTCGTGCGGAAATCCCTTCGGATACCCCTGCGCTGGCCAGCGGGGGAGGTTATGTCAGACTTGAACCGACTAAAACCGCACGCCATCTCGTGTGTAGTCAGTGGTGTGCCACGGTGTGTAAGGCATTTCCCTCACACCCCGGCTAACCCAGGGCCATCTCCGGTTTCGAGATGACCCCCTCGGGTTTGGAAACCAAGGTGTCCCCGTCTTGCCCCCGGAAAAAGGGTTCTGCACCCAAAGGGTAAAACGGGACCCTATTACTAAGACTGTCGGTACGTCTGTCACCAGGCTGTATCTCATGAACCGTAACAGTTAGACAGTTGAAATTTTCACAGATGATGTATTTCTGTTGCCGCTATAACAAGAAATACTACAAAACAGGATAAAATAAATATTTAAGGGGGCTCCCATACAACAAACGTCATTTTTTTCCTCATTTTTGCTCGATATTGATAACGATAACTGACGTTTGAAATTTTCACAGAATATTACGTTATATATTGACATTAAAATAAATAATTAAAATAAAATAGAACAAATATTTAAGTGTAGCTCCCTTACAACAAACATGATTATAGCCGTTTTTATAGATAATGGTACGGAAATGGCGTGCACGATTGCGACTCGCACTTGGCCGGTTTTTTTATTGAATGTTCATAAATTGTGTGTTCTTACTTTTAAGGTATCAAAAGATATAGGTATGTTGAGTACTAACAAATTTGGAAAAATATCGTGTGGCCGGTGACACTTCTGAAGGTTATTATTCATTCTTCTTCTTTAAGACATGTATTAAGCCATTAGGGTGATACCATCTATAAAAATTTAACTAAAGCATACTAAAGAGATAATTATCATCTCTTTAGCTTAATTCAATTGGTTTTAGTTAAAAAAAAATAAACTCGCGAAATTCAGAAAAACTTTTGCAGTACGGAGTCTGAAAACCTGACTTTTAGGCGTAAATTTTACAAGAAGCATAAGGCGTCTTGTATACTCGACTGATTTTGCTTTGATTATGTCTTCATAATCAAAGCAAAATCAGTCGCGTTGATATGTACGATTTTACTTTGATTATGCATTATGCCTCTTGCCTTTTCTGTTTAATTCATATCTTAGATGGCAATAAACCTAAACTCTCGCAGGAAATAATGAGTAAAAACTATAACCTGGAAACATGTTACAAACATGTTTCCAGGTTATAGTTTCTAGGTTTAGTTTTTTGAGTTTAAAAAAAAAATAGGAAAGCCCTTTAGCGGTAAGGCCGCCATTTGTATTTATATGCTATCTAAGTTTACCATATATGCATATTCTGATTGGTGTACAATAAAGTTTATATTAATCTATCTATCCTACGTAGCACTTATTGATATTGTTTCTGTATCGCATTAACGTTAGTGCATGAATATCGGTAACTATGGGATAAGTTGACTATGGGATAAGGATTTCCACCCAACAGTAAACAGCTCTCAACAAAGTGCATGGTTGATGTCAATAGGCGTGCCCCAATCGCGAGAGATTATAAAACACAGTAAAATGTAGAGTTTCATATCTATACACATCTATCTACTCCTTCAAAGATATATAGGTGTTAGTAGGTGTATGTATTAACTTTGACAGAATGATTCGTCACGTTTTGTCAATAAGCACAACAAATGTCTATCGTCTTAAATACAATCCGTTGTCTATTATGGTATTATCAAAGTTTGCACAAGGTTTCTAATCTTGATGGAAATTTCAAAGGTTAAAACAAATGACTTTAATACATTTAACTACTAAAAGAGGTTCAAAAAGCAAAGTTCAAGATATCGTCCTGCTTATAATATAATTGTTAGGATAAGAAATTGGATCAGTTAATCTAATCTCTGAAAGTTTTGGGTGTTTAAATTGTTTTAAATTCAAGCTGTAATGGCTTCCTCTTACGACATGCTCTAGAAAATCAGAGTGAATTGCAGGTTCCTGCAGTCTTTCTTCCTAGGATATACCCGGAGATTGCTGTGATAGGCCCTTGTCAAGGCAAACCGTCTGATGTCAGTTGGTTAGATTCCGACGTAGTCACGTCATCGTTTGCTTCTGCAAGGTAGTTCTGACGTATGGGACCCATAGGGGCTTCCACAAGCAAAAGAATAGGGTAAGCGTAAGTAAAGCATGTTTGCCCGCTTAGTAATAAATTACATGAAAAAAATACTGTCAGCGATGGAAGTTAAAAAATTGACGTTGACATGGATTCAAAATCATTAAAAACGTAAATACAAGTCTAAACTCGGTCAAAACGTTGAGTATTGAGGCAAGCGAAATGGTATTCCTAATTGCGTTAATAACCAATGAAATTAATGGAAGCACTCTGAGTAATAACGCTAGAATGTTCCAAGTAAAACATATCTGAATATAGTCTAAAGTAATCTGTAATAAAAGAAATGCTAAGTATACGAGGCGGAAACGAGACGGGACATTGACTGGTACTGGTGCTAGTCTCTTAATACTTAATGACTGAAATACCTAAACAGTTGATATTTTCGTCTAAATAAATCTTAGAGCGCAGTGTATACTATAAATTAGAAATTTAAAAAAACCCCTACGCCGATAAATACTTATACACGTAGTTTAATGAACAACCTTTAAAAAATAAAAACTGGTCATTTATTATATTTACATATTATATTTACATATCATATTATATATATATTTACATATTATATTTAAAATCGTTAAGCAGTTAATCGAGTAATCATACGCCAATAATGCCTTACATCATTTTGTAAAAGGGCTGAAACTCTTACTCTGCTGGACCGATATTAACCAAACAGTAAGAACCACCGCAAGGAAACTGGCTTCCAAATGAAAAAAACCGCATATCGAAATCGGTCCATCCGTTTGAGAGCTACTATGCCACAGACAGCCACACACAAACACTGACATCGACGTCTAACTTATAACACTCTTCTTTTTGCGTCAGGGGTTAAAAAAATCATGAATTCATGGTTCACCGGAGGATAAAAATCAACTACAGCTAATAAGTATGCCGCTGAGACAATCAGTGAAGGACGGAATGGTGTTTCCTACTCCAGAGTTAGAGGAAAAAGGCTTTTTTTTTTACGTGCGGAAATCCCTTCGGATTCCCCTCCCCCCCGCTGGCCAGCGGGGGTGGTTATGTCGTGTCTCGACTAAAACCGCACGGTGTCCTCCCCAAGTGTCCGTTGCCGGGCATCCCGGGTAAGCCCTCGAAAGGAAAACCCCAGGGTTGCCGGCGGACTTTGGCCGCCACCGCGGCCTCGCCTGGTGGGGTCGGGTTTTATCCCGCTTCGGTGAGTTGGCAGGCGTGTGTAGGGCACACACGACACACCTCCGCCCCGGCCTGCTTCTGTAAGGTCGGCGAGTCGGCCAACTGCCGTCCTCAGGCCCCGATCATGGAGGAAAAAAGGCTTGACTATTATATATGTGTATAAATAAATAAATCTAACAAAACGGGCATAGTACAGTCAACGACAAATGTAGCTTAACTAATACTAATTTATGAATCCCCTTAGCTCTTATACCTTTCATAAAATAACAAACTAAACATCAAATATATTAACTTCGGCCGCTGGAGATTATAAAGGTACTTTTAGATCAGTTATTGGCCCCATGTATTCCAATGTAACAAAAGGTTTGTAAATATTTTAGTGTTAAACCAATTTTGTCGTTGACTGTACATGCCTTGTAGTCGCTTGATGTCCTTCAAACCAATCTCTATGAAAAGCTACCAATATTGAGTATAGACTCGAGACTGGTGGAATACGAAGAATCGATACAAATAACATTTTTGAAAGATTTAAATAAATACGGCGTCAGCAACCCCAGGGTTGCCGGCGGACTTTGCGTGGCCTCGCCTGGTGGGGTCGGGTTTTATCCCGCTCGGTGAGTTGGCAGGCGTGTGTAGGGCACACACGACACGCCTCCGCCACGGCCTGCTTCTGTAAGGACGGCGAGTCGGCCAACTGCCGTCCTCAGGCCCCGATCATGGAGGTCGGTAGTCCCGGGCGTAGATGAGGCGATACGTGCCCGTGAGAGGCAAAGGATTGATGCTTTAGAAATGTGGTGCTGGAGACGTATGTTGAGGATACCCTGGACCGCCAAACGCTCCAACGTATCAATTCTTTCACAACTCAAAGTCAAGACTCGCTTGTCCACAATCTGCCATCAGGAGGGAGGCGACGAGAGTCTGGAAAAACTGATTATTGTGGGGAACACAGACGGCAAAAGAGCTCGAGGCCGATCTCCAACAAGGTGGACCGATCAGATAAAGGACTCGTCGTCCTCCAAGTTTTACTCCATAGTACGGGATGCCATGGATAGAAGTCGGTGGAGGCTGATCATACAAATGAAATCCAAACCGCCTGTTGATGACCACGATCCTCAGCCATGAGGGAACGAC
Organism: Cybosia mesomella; assembly: GCA_946251805.1. Classification (NCBI taxonomy): domain Eukaryota; kingdom Metazoa; phylum Arthropoda; class Insecta; order Lepidoptera; family Erebidae; genus Cybosia; species Cybosia mesomella. The sequence continues at coordinate 3,908,050 of OX276402.1, read as the reverse complement.
CAGAGAGAGAGAGAGAGATTATCCATAAAGTTGAATTTAATGAAAATATATGCTGTAAATATATTTTTCACCAATCTTAGTAAATATTATTTATCAATGACTTCAGAAAACTTTTGCTTTTGGAAGATATGGAATGTTGCGATCGAATGGTGTCATAATGAACGAACAATACTTGTAGTTATCTGTGGTATTTATTGAAGCCAAGGTTTAAATCATGGTACTAAGTAGTCTACGGTTTATTCAGTTTTTGTAATAAGAAGAAGTTTAAACCATGGTCTTGAGTTTAAGCTTAGACTTTATAGTTCGGGATTAAACCAGACTTTATTCCGTTTTTTGTAATAAGACCGATACAGTCCCTGTATAAAACTTTACATATTTTTTTACAATTCCAACATACAATTAGGTTTCAAATCGAAACTCGAAAATTCGAGGTTATTTAGTATTAAAAAACACTTATAATATTTATAAATAATAATACAAGGTCATACTGGACTGAGAAAAAGATAGAGGTGTGATAATAACTAAATGTTAATCGATAACCAATCCTTATAAAAATTATTTATAAAAGAAATAAAACCAATAAAGTCCCCGTATTAAAACTTAAAATATTTTTTTACAATTCCAACATACAGTTGGGTTATGAAAATAATAATACTATGAACTCTTTATTGGTAATAAAAAAAGCGGCCAAGTGCGAATCGGACTCGCCCATTAAGGGTTCTGTAGCAGGAAGTAACATAGTAGTGTTTCTTTTTAAATTCTAAGTATGGGGAGCCCCCAAAATTTTTGCTTTTTTCTATTTTTGTGCGAAAATCTTAATGCGGTTCACAGAATACATCTACTTACTAAGTTTCAATAGCATAGTTCTTATAGTTTCGGAAAAAAGTCGCTGTGACATACGGACGGACAGACAGACAGACATGACGAATCTATAAGGGTTCCGTTTTTTGCCATTTGGCAACGGAACCCTAAAAACATGTTACAAATTTAAATAAAAATACAAACTAAAATCACTATTTAAATAAAAAAGTTTTATCCCCCAAAAATTCGAACTACGTCGTAAGTGTCACAGCTCTACCGATAACTGTCACAGAGATCCTAGCTGGATCTCCGTGATAGTGTGATGTATTGAAAGGAGTATAAGCTAAATGGCTTTTATAATGAGTAAGTTCACGTCGATGGCGCTCTAGGGAGGCTTCGGGTGGATGACTATCTCCATCATTAGCACTTTCGGTCTCACGCACCGTTCGCGGATAAATATGGCAGACTATTTGACGTGGGATATAAAAAATATAAAAAATGTCTATAAACCACACACATTTTTCTACCAAGTGCGAAAGCACAATATTCAACACAGTATACCGCAACACCATCGTCGCAAAGATTCTGACCATAATATAAGTAGGTAGAACAATGGCAATAGTTAATTTCCTTTGAGAGCGAGTAAACAAGAAAAAAGAAACAAAAACATCTCAAAGCTTGTACGAAATAAACTACTTCCATACAGAACTAATAAGCACAATTTCAAAGCTAAACAGTTCGACATCGCAACACGTGATCGGTCAAGTCCCAAAAGGGCAATTTGAGGGCCTACTTACAGACTTGTCAGCCGAGATAAGGGTCCGTTTGCGTTAGACGGATCTGTTCTACTATACAAACTCGACGACAAGTCGAAGCTATTTATTACTGTCTACTTATCATTGTGCTTTTAAACAAACAACCCGATTATAAACATGGATTTACGTACTTCAAATAAAAATAAGGCTGCTACTTTAGAAATTCGAATGAAATACTTTATATCTAGATGTTTGTAGGGGTTCGTGGCTAAGTGGTAACCAATTAGGTTAACAAAGTTAAGCAATGCTAGTCTGGTCAGTCTTAGGATGGGTGACCATTTATATATTGAAAACCCTCCGTGCCTTGGAGAGTATGTTAAGCCATCGGTTACCGTTGGTACATGAATGTCGTTACGGGTAGTTGGAGCCCTAAAAAAAAACCAAAGTTATGACCATGCCTTTTTTTTTTAACGTGCGGAAATCCCTTCGGATACCCCCCCGCCGGCCAGCTGGGGCGGTTATGTCGTGCATCGACTAAAACCCCACGGTGTCCTGCCCAAGTGTCCATTGCCGGGTACCCCGGGTAAGCCCTCGAAAGGATAACCCCAGGGTTACCGATGGACCTTGGCCGCCAGCGCGGCCTCGCCTGGTGGGGTCGGGTTTTATCCCGCGTCGGTGAGTAGGCAGGCGTGTGTAGGACACACATGATACACCTCCTCATGATCATGGAGGTCGGTAGTCCCAGACGTAGACGAGTCTGCGGCGTCCTCGCCGCAGACTGCGGAACTCGGGGGACCGGGTTCTCTCCCGCTCCCTCTCCGCCGTCTCTTTCGCGCGCATAACCTGCTCGCAGAAAGAGGTGGCGGTGTGCCACTTGCTCCCGTAGGAGACCACGGCCTTCACCATGGTCTCCAACGAGAGAACGTCCACGCCCAGGACCACAACGAGATCCCGGCGTTGACTCGCCCACGCTGGGCACTCCACCAACGTGTGGAGCGCCGTGTCTTCGCCAGGATCCTCGCAGTGCTGGCACTGCGGCGTTGTCTCCCGGTGAATGCACCACAGATACTTACCGAAACACCCGTGTCCGGTAACCATCTGGCACATCTGGTAAGAGAGGTCCCTATGGTCCCTCTCCAACCACTCCTTCATGATCGGCCTCACCGCCGCAATGGTGGATTCTCCACACCCAAACTAAGCAGAAATTGTCATATAAACATAACTTCACGCCCGTATCCCCGAAGGGGTAGGCAGAGGTGTATTACACACCTACGATTAGCCAGTTATGTTAAGGTCTCAATGTAAGGGGGCGAACCTATTGCCATCGACTGGGCACATTATTAAGCGAGCGATAATTAACATTTATACACACATTACTACGAAAAGTCAGAGGTGTGTGCCCGGGGTGACTGGGGATCGACCTCGAGACCTCGTCTCAGCAGTCCGTTACGTACGCCAATGCAGATAAACATACTTAAATACGTTTTTTTTTTAACGTTGAAATAAAAACATATTATACCTACATAGAAACCACCAAACTACATTGAACCAATGCAAATATACATATTTGCACTGAGCGGGAATCGAACCCACGACCTTTGGCTTAGCAGTCGAATGCACTCTACACTCAGCAGTCGGATGTTCGTATGGCAAACGGGACCGACGCGGTTCTTCGTGATATCCGAGGCACGGAAGGGTATCAATGTTTTAAGAAGGGTCACCAATCCTAAGACTGACCTCGCTTGCAATGTGTTAACTACTCGGTTACCACTTAATCAACAGCCCCTCTACACAATTCCTGGTGCCTATAACCTAGAATTCAAAGACTGTTTTCTGTTAAAACGATTTTAAAATTAGTATAATATCGTTCATCAAAATTCTCAGAGGGTTTGACAAGGATTTGTTATTACGGGCAATTTACCTATTATACTATTTTGCATAATATAATAATGGCTTTATTCGTAAATGTATGATTTTTTCGTAAATGTCAAAAAACGTGTATCTACCATTAATTTTCCTTAATACATTTTTTATTATACCTATTTTTAGGAATTGCAATTACGGCCTTATTGCGAATTTTAGTTGGGTTATAATGGCTTTTTCTGATCTCCCCTGAGACGAGGCCTACACCAGAGCCTCGTTCGTTTATCAGTAGCTGCACGGACTTGCTGCTGAGGTTGACCCTGGTCCCAAAAATCTTTGTGGGCGCCATACATCTTATAAATATCACACACGTCCCAAAATAATACCAAGTACATGCTTTTTGTGTTCGTGCGGAAATCCCTTCGGATCCGCCGGCCAGCGGGGGCGGTTATGTCGGGCTTGAACCGACTAAAACCGCAAGCCATCTCGGGACTTAAGACGCCGGGGTGTAAGGTTGCCCATAGAGCATATCCCTCGCACCCCGACTGACCCTGGGCCATCTCCGGTTTCGAGATGTCCCCCTCGAATATCAAGTACCTATTTTACATTTACAACGCAACATTAAAGTTTTTGTAACCAACTGAAAAGAATAGAATAGAAATTAAGGCTCAGAGCCATTTGGTAGAGCAATGAAGTTGACAGTTCGTTTTTTGTTTTGGGGTTGCTGTACCACCTACTGGGTTTTAAAGGCACGGTACGTTCGTATCTTCAATTTATTCAGTGATTGACTAAACTTCTGGTGGTAGAAGTTTGATGACACGAATTTGTCACAAAATTCGGCCGGGTGGGTACCACCGTGCACGATTGCGAAAAACCCTCCATAGTAATCCAATTTCGGTTTGATTGCGTTCAGGGGTCAGCAAGTGTATAGCCGGGCAGGGGGATTGTGGTCGCAGCACTAGTGGGAGCGGCGGGTGTCCCGCGGTGCTGCGACGACAATCCTCTTCCGATGAGGCCGTCAAGCTGAGTGCCACCATTGTTAACATGATACGTGTATGTAATGGTGACCCTCTTTCCTGAGACTTTACCTTCAGCTTACCATCAGGCGAGGTGAAGTCAAATTGACGTGTCCTAAATATAAAAAAAAAACTTCACTCTGTTCTTTGATATTAAGGTTTTGAGTAAAACTAAACTGTCTAAATTGTTACTAAAATTAAGTATAATGCATTATTTCTGAACGCATGGTTTAAATGGTAGCAGATATCACTATTAGACCAGTCAAAATAGACTTCACCACTACTAATTCCAAAGAAGCTGAAAATTTACATCAACGTTGGAGGACACCATTATAATGAAACTGTGACAAATTCGAGTTGATTCCATCAGTGCTAAATACTCAAAGGTCACGAATTTTTGATATTCATGTACATTTATAGTATTTATTTACAGAGCTACTGGAGGGTTTTGTAGATTGTAAAATTCTCTGCAGAAAAGTTTATTTCCTTTGTTCCCTACGAAGCCCCAGACCGTAGGAAAGTCGTTTGTCTGTAAAGACACTTTTCTCAGGAACACTTGGAAGTATTCAGTTGAAATTTATATGAAATACACAAGTTTAAAATTTCTTAAGGCGGTAAAAAAATCATCATCGTCATCAAAACTTACAGCCATTTATGCAATATCTTTAAACATTTGTTCGAGAATTTTAGCCTAACGCCCCCGCTGACCGGGCAAAGTCAAAGTCAAAGTCAAAGTCGAAAACCATTTATTCTGTATAGACCATTAATACGGAACTTACAAAACGTCAAATAAAAATTAAACCAATGTTTGGCAAATGGACCACCGGCACCGGTTCGAAACGCGGCCCTGTCCTGAGAAGACTCCGGCAAGAAACTCAGCGCGCTGTTTTTTTTTTGGTCTATTTATAAACATGTTTACTTAATCTAATTACAATATTACATTTGAGTAGCATAGTGAGAGAGCAAACAGTTCATATCCAAGCTTGTTGGCTGGGACGAGGCGGGGGGGTATACGAAGGGATTTCAGCGCGAAAAAAAGAAAGAGTACTTTCTGTTGACCTAGAACCATGAAATTTGGCAAGAAGCAAGGTCTCATAGCACAAGATAAGAGAAAGCTTCGAAAATACAAAAGAAAATCTGATCTGATACTGATCGTAGGAAAAAAATCAAGATCAATTGTCTCATACATTTTTACGATAGAACTTACGGTTTATGAGAAAACTGCAAACTAAACGGATATTTGTGACTTTGACTTTTTCACAATTTCATTATATTGGTATCTCTAACATTCATACATGTACTGCTACATATATTGCTACATGTACTGGAATGAATGTAAACAGTTGTTGGTGGACCTAAATAAATAAATAAAAAAATTCAATGGAATTAATGCAAATCTACCCATATATTTGCGCTAAAATGACTGGACTATATCACTACACTAACAGTCAGTTGCTGCATTTAATTTTCGTTACATAAATATGTCCAACATAGGTCCCTAAACATATGATAAAATAATATCTGACCAACTGCGGTACCAAACAAAAGTACAGCCCTGACACCTTCTTTCAATAAATGATGGTTTTGTATGATTTCAGTTCTAAAATCAATTGATATATTTAGCAAAGTTAGTTATAGATTTAGATCGGAAAAAGAGAACATCTAGGACGGGACTTGAAACCGCAACCAGTCCCTTACAGGGGATACCCTGACCAACTGAGCTACCTAGACACGTTTCAGAAATTCAAAATTCTCCGATATATTGTTTTATACGTCTCGGGGCGATGCAGGAGCCATCTACCGTGATTCTTGCGAACTACCAAAACAATAAATGTTGTTTGATTACCGCCACATTTAATGAAATTTTGAAGCAATCAGTTTGAACTTTTCCTAAAGATTTAGATCGGAAAAAGAGAATATCTAGGACCTAGTACCTTTTTTTTTCGTGCGGAAACCCCGTCGGGTAGCCCCCCCCCCCCCACCGGCCAGCGGGGGCGGTTATTTCGGGCTTGAACCTAGGACCTAGTACCTAGTGTTTACGAGACGGAAAATTTAGAGGACTGGTACTGAACGCTACCGCAGTGATACACTCCTTCTTTATTTGCCAGGAAACAATGGTGCTTATTCCCATGCTGTCCAATATAAAATAAAATAAAAAGTAAAAGCTCTAAAAAAATTTACAAAAATAACATAATCATCTTTAGAATCTTGTCATTTTTTGAAGCGTCAATAGCTTCTTAGTTAAGGAGTCGACCCTACGATCGACCTACCCGGGTTCGAATTCTGGCCATTACACTGCTGACGTGAACCCACTCCTAAGACCAACAATTTAGCTTACCCTGAGGGGTTAGGGGAATATTAGTAATTTCTGTTTCTAATCTTTGCCCAGTACTCTCAATACTTCTTAGACAAAATGAGTGGCAGCGGATGCTCTGGAGGCCTTTGGGAGAGCGGCTGTTGCACATATATCTGGTAGTGTACAGCTGCGGCCGAAGTCTCATCGAGAAACCTGGACGGTTTATTACCGAAGATAGGATCCGGCCCCGTATATAATATGATGTCATTCACGTGCCGTTTTTGAGAAATATACTCCTAGAAATTAAAGTTGCGGCGGCTAAATGAAGCTCTTACTAGATAAGTCGCCGAGTGCCAGTCAGTGCGCCTTTGATGTGTGATCGAGGACACACTCAGCGAATCTTTGCCTGGTCAGTGTGCAGACATACATGGAAATTTCCCCTTTAAAAGAGGCTCTATTGCAGACATAGAGTAAACCTAGTACCTTCCATCTGTGGCCTTATTCAGAGTGGTATGCGATCGAGACACACCTTTTCCACCTGAATCAACAATGCTGTACGCCTCTTTGTTTCTCTCCACAGCCTACTAATGAAGTAGGCTGTGGAGAGATATTATCGCAGAAGGTAGCGTTGCGACGAAACTACTCATCGAAGTGCCACCTGAAGTTTAAACAAGACAGGAGTCAAGAAACAGTACCAACTTCATCTGGAAACTGACCTGTTACAAGGACCTTATATCGTAGTCTCTTGTTCGCGACAGACACTTAGTGAAAGTGATTCGTGATCCGTATAAATGAAATTGAAAATTAGTGAATCGTAAAACCAGTGATTTGTGACAAACAGTAAAATGATCTTAGACATTCAATCAACACAGCCACCGTACGCACGAGACGGTCGCAGCACCCCTTTTTTGTTAATAGATATAAGAAATTTAATATGTAAAATCACTGTATAGTAAATTAGTAAAATCAGCCATAAAAGCGCTGTTGTGTGAAGTAAAGTTTATGCATTATATAGAGTCAGTGAGTGGCTACCACATAACAACCCATGTAATACCGTACGATGTATAATATTTGTGTAATCGACCAATAACGTCGCATGATAGAGCCCAGCCACTCATAATTTCGATTGTAAACTGCTGTAATTAGTAAACAATAGTAAATACCTATTAAAAACCCTTACCATGGGATGGGTGACCGCCCTACCCATCTTGTTGCATTTACACATTATAATTCTTGTACATAGTTCGTTAAATATAAGTAAAAAACTGTAAAATAGATAGTGAAAAATGAATGTAAATTTCCGTATAATTTGTTCGTATTTTGACGGCCCTCGTCATGGTAAAGTTCGAGAGTACTTAAGCTGGCACAACATTTTGAACGATTGCGACATCTTAGCCGAGTCGCCAGCAATAGTCTTCGAGATAACACTCAGACTTTGCACTGATCAGATGGGCCATTATTAAAGCCATATTATTCAACCGAATTCTGTGTCTTATTTACTGGTGTTCCTGTTCAATCTAATTCGGAACCGTACCGCTCGCGGTCGGTTTATCCTTTCGCTTAGAGAGACGCACAGGGACGAGTATTTATACTTTCCCTGACCTCGTTCGAAAGATACAGTCCACACCTCCGCTGCATGGCAGGGAAAGAGTGTGCATACTGACGGCCAGTCCCTTTAAATGTACCTAAGGCGGACGTAAGCTGATCGCTGGTGTTTGAATCTGCGTTTATGACCAGATAGAATGTCACGTGAGGCCCGTTCGTCACATTTATTGGTCCTTCGTTGCCGGATTAAGAGCCTGCTGGCCACATTTATGTGGTTCATTGCGAGCCGGATTAAAGCGTTGCTGTCCACTTGTGGATAGCTTCCAGCCGGACGTATCGCATGACAGCCTGCTTTTCCCGTGCGTCTAAATTCTCGTCTAATTAGAGTCAGTGTTTTTAAAACAGTAATTAGAGTCAGTTCCGCGTATCTATATCCGTTCTTATAAGACAAAATAGTCAAACAGTATACAGTAACGTGTGCGCGATTTATATCCGTATTATCACCAGTAAATAAGCCAGTTTTAACCAGTAAACTATAGAATCAAGTGAATCTGCGTTAAACAGTAAAAACTACAGAATCAGTGAACCTGTGTTAAGTGTCGTGTGAATTAGTGCCAGCCAACATGCCGACCACCAGATCTAAAGCTTCAGAACCAAGCCAGCCTGAGAAGACTCTGGCTCGAGAAGAGATCCTCCGCCATGAGCAGCCGCCACGCTCACCCTCAATACCAGTCGGATCCGAGGTAAGCGCGCCATCGTGCATGACTCAACCGTCAACCAGTACACCACGGCCCCCTAGCGCCAAGACGCAAACAGATATCAGTAAGAAACCGTGGTGTCTGGAAGAGAATAGATCAGACAGTACGTTACGTCCAGTTGAACAGAAACCCATAGAAGGAGTACGTACCTCTGAGTCATTCAGCCGTGAGCCATGCGTGACGATTAGATCCAGATCTACTATACATAGTAAATCGAGGGCGCGCAAGCGTGCATTGAAAGCTCAGGAGGAGATGCTAAAAATTAAACTGCAACTAGCTGAGGTGGCACTACGCAGGGCTGAAGAGTCAGCCGAAGACACTGATTACGATGATGATGCCCATTCAAGGTCCGAATATGTTCGTTCGTGGTTACAAGAAGATGCGCCCTCGACACGACTCGGCTTAGAACCACGTTTCGTAAGTGGACACCTCCAGAAGGAGACCCACGAAGATGAGCCTCAGAAAGAGGTTCCCATCGTGCCCCGGGATGGGGGCACAGCCGAATTAAATGAACTCCAAAAGGAGGCACCAATGGTACCCCGGGTTGGGGGTACATCCGCTTATATTGAGCCTCAGAAAGAGACTCCTATCGTGCCCCGGGTTGGGGGCACAGCCGAATTTAACGAGCTCCAAAAGGAGACACCTTTGGTACCCCGGGTTGGGGGTACAACCGCTTATATTGAGACTCAGAAAGAGCCTTTTAACGTGCCCCGGGTTGGGGGCACAGCCGAACTTACCGTACAGTCAAATGAGAATTATTTGAAACCGTTTATTACCGAACTTACATCTGCTATAGCTGCGCTCGCTGATAGAAAACCGATGGAGGCTTCATTTACGTCCTCGTATCCATCGGCATCGAAGGTCATAATGACTTTACCAGTGTTTGGCGGGTCGCATACCGAATGGCTGTCATTCAAAGCAATATATGACACCACTAAGATGTATTTTAATGACATCGAGAATACAGCTAGACTCAGACGAAGCCTTAAAGGCAGAGCTCTAGAAATTGTTAGTTCCGAACTTATAGCAAATGCACAGCCGGAGCATATTATCCGAGAACTTGAGCTCCAATTCGGACGACCTGACTCCATCGCTCAATCAGAAACCGATAAACTAAGAGCATTGCCGCGATGTACCGAAGCCCCTAAGGACATCTGTACGTTTGCCAGTCGTATAAGGAGTAGCGTCGTCACTCTTCAGGCTTTAAAGAAAAACCATTATCTGATGAATGCCGAATTACTACGAATACTCACAGATAAGCTGCCTAATTCACTCCGTGTGCAATGGTATCGCACGTATACCGAAAAGTATAACTCTACTCCTGATTTAGCTTCGTTCAGCGAGTACGTAACCGAATATGCCCGCTATTGTAGTGCCTTCGCACCAGCCGAGACTATCAGAGATAACAGAGATAACCGAGATAACCAGCCGAATCGTCGTGTCCCTCAGAGAGCCTTTACGGCCACTGAGCGACAGACCGAAGATAAGATCACACGTAAGTGTAGGATATGCGACTCTGAGGGGCACTACGCATCGAACTGTGAAACCTTCATCAAAGGAAACTCCGATAAGAGGTGGGACTTGGCGAAGAAACACAAACTATGTTTTCGTTGTCTTAAATTCCGCCATAGCGATCATAGATGTCAGATCAGGAAGTGTGGTGTAGACAACTGTCCGGCCTCTCACCACAGATTACTTCATTACAGTAAACAGAAACCTCAAGAAGAGACAGTTGCTAGTTCATTTATCCGATCAAGTAAGCAAGCCTTTTTAAAGATAGCACCAGTCAAACTCTCCGGACCGGCGGGAGAGATATTGACGTACGCTCTCCTTGACGATGGATCTACCATATCCCTCATAGATAGAGATATAGCTGCCGAACTGGGAGCCCGAGGTAAGACTGAACCGTTTACCATCAAGGCCATTGGGGATACAGCGATCGATCTACCGGACTCACGAAGAGTCGAAGTTTATATAGGCAACCCCGATGGTACCAGCATCCCGTTGACGGTGAGAACCGTGCCCAAGCTGCAACTCTCGTCACAGACCATCAGCGAGACGGACATTGAGGACTGCGAACATCTGGCAGATATCAAAGATCAGCTCGTCTACACCGGAGGAACCCCAAAGGTACTAATAGGCCAAGACAACTGGCACCTTTTAATATCTAGCCACACCAAGAGGGGACCTCGCCAACAGCCAGTTGCCTCGCTCACAGCACTAGGATGGGTGCTGCATGGAAGCCACAGCCGAGCCTTAGGTCACAGTATACATTTTATCAATCGACTCTCAACCGTTGACGACAGCATTGACCGTCAATTAAAAGAATATTTCGCAATAGAATCACTTCTAATCAACCCGCGTCGCCCGAAATCCGATCCGGAACAGTTAGCTGCGAACATTTTAGAAAACAATACCGTTCAACTAACCGATGGCCGCATACAGACCGCTCTTCTATGGAAGAAGGACGACGACGTTATGCCAGACAGCTATAATAACGCTGTTAACAGACTAACTTCCATAGAACGAAAATTAGATCGTAATTCAGATTTAAAATCGAAATACACCGAACAGATTGAATTACTCATACAGAAAGGGTATGCGGAGGAAGCTCCGAAGCCAGCCAGACCAGGTAAGACCTGGTACTTACCGCATTTCGACGTACACAACCCTAGCAAGCCAGACAAGCTAAGGATAGTCCACGACGCTGCCGCCAAATCGGGAGGAAAGTCTCTCAACGACTTCCTACTAACAGGCCCGGACTTATTACAGTCACTCCCAGGTGTCATGATGCGCTTCCGTCGCCACCAAATCGCCGTGTCAGCTGACATCACCGAGATGTTTATGCAGGTTCAGGTGCGTCCAGAAGATCGGGACGCACTAAGATACCTATGGAGAGGTAACCGGCGGGAGGGAGCGCCAGATGAGTACCGTATGAAATCTATCATCTTCGGCGCAGCCAGCTCACCTTGCACCGCGATCTTCGCGAAGAATTGGAACGCGAAGCAGCACTCAGACGACTATCCCGAAGCAGTGAACGCCATCGTCAACCATCATTATATGGACGACTACCTTGACAGCTTCCCAAACATAGAAGAGGCGATACGCATCACCACACAGGTACGTGACATTCACAGAAAGGCCAAGTTCGAGTTACGAAAATGGGTCTCTAACTCCGTACAGCTGAAAGATCGATTAGAGAACAGTCCGAACCACACTGAATGTGTAAATATCACATCTAAGGCCCAGGAAGAGAAGATCCTCGGCCTGATCTGGGACCCACAGACAGACACTCTAAGTTTTAATTTAAAACTAGCCAGACTGCCTGACAACTTAGTAAACAAGACGTCGCCTACCAAGAGGGAAGCTTTAAAAATAATTATGTCGTTGTATGACCCTCTCGGGTTGGCATCACCGGTCACCGTGAGAGCCAAACAGATTCTCCAGGAGGCATGGCGCCTAGGCACAGACTGGGACGAACCGCTAGACGAGAAACTTTCAGCCCAATGGAGCGTATGGACAGACCATCTACAAGCTCTCAAGTTCGTGAGGATACCTAGGTGCTACCCGGGATACACCGATCGTCATACAATTCAGATGCATGTTTTTTCGGATGCCAGCGAAGCAGCCTACGCTGCAGCCATCTACTGGCGGACCGTCACCCATGACGGACAGGTGAGAGTCAGTCTCGTCACGGCAAAGGCGAGGGTGACCCCATTAAAACTCACGTCGATCCCTAGATTGGAGCTGCAAGCCGCGGTGATGGGAACTCGATTAGCTACAGCCGTCACCGAGAGCCACAGGATTCAGCCAGACTCTATTACCTACTGGTCTGACAGCAAAACAGTTTTAACTTGGTTAAGGAAAGGCTCTCGTATTTATAAACCCTTTGTAGCTCACAGGATCGCCGCCATAGAAGATAGCAGTAAGGTCGAGGACTGGAGATGGCTCCCGTCAAAGTCAAACATAGCAGACTCAGCCACTCGCGATGTACCTGCTAATTTCACATCCGATCACGAGTGGTACAACGGGCCGGCCTTCCTATATAAGGATGCGACAGACTGGCCAACCGAGAAGCCGCTACTAACCGAAGCCACCGGCGAAGAGAGAGTCACCACCGCAACAGACGTAAGTGCCTCAATAATTGACGTCACCAGGTTCTCCAGCTGGGAGAAGCTTCTACGCACCACCGCCCGGGTGCTACAGTTTATAGACGCACTCCGAAAACCTCGGACTCAACAGGTGGCCTACAAAAGGACGATCAAAAACAGAGAAAAGGATCCCGATTGGCGTCACACCGCTCGGCGAGTAAAGGTATCTAAAGGGCCAGTGTTACCCCAGAACACTGTACCCAATCAGAATTTTAAAATTTTAACCGCTGAATACCTTCACAAAGCCGAATTACAGCTTGTTAAATGCGTACAGAACACCGCATTTAAAAGGGACATCGAAAGATTAAAAAATCAACAGGAAGTGCCTCTAGACAGTCGACTCCGAAAACTCCGTGTTGAGCTCGCAGACGGAGTAATCGTGTTAACGAGCAGAATATCAGCAACACAAGACGTGTCCGAAGCAGTAAAAAGGCCACCAATATTAGATGGAGGACACACAATCACACAGTTGTACATAGACTGGACGCATCGAAAACTGCATCACAGTGGTACCGAAACCGTTATCAATGAGGTACGCCAACATTACTGGGTACTACGCCTACGGCCGACGACCAGGTCGGTCCTTCATCTATGCTTGCAGTGCCGCATCAGGAAGGTGCAGCCACCTGAGCCAGCTACTGGTGACCATCCGAAGACACGCCTTGCGCACCACCGCAGGCCTTTCACCTACACTGGGCTCGATTACTTCGGGCCGCTCAGTGTCACTATCGGCAGGCAACACCAAAAGCGCTATGTGGCGCTGTTCACCTGCCTGACCTCCCGGGCAGTCCACCTGGAAGTCGCCGCCAGCCTGAGCGCGGACTCCGCAATCCTAGCTTTGCGGAGGTTCGCCGCGCGCCGAGGCTGCCCTGCTGAGATATACTCAGACAATGGCACCAACATGCATGGTGCCGACCGCGAGATGCGCGAGGCTCTGTCTCGCGAAGCCGCTCATCGAGGCATCGTGTGGCGCTTCATCACCCCCGCTGCTCCCTTTATGGGGGGTGTCTGGGAGCGTCTAGTACGCTGCGTAAAGACCGCACTCACTACGGTCCTACACGAGCGCCATCCCCATGAAGAGGTGCTCTCCACTTTGCTGTGTGAGGTGGAATACACAGTGAATAGCCGCCCCCTCACACACGTCTCCGTGAGCCCCGAAGACGACGAGGCTATAACCCCGAACCACATCCTACTCGGTGGTTCCTCCCGACTTTCATCGCTCGGTGAGTTCGACTCTACCGACATCGACCACAAGAAGCAGTGGCGACGCGCTCAGGCGCTCGCCGACATGTTCTGGCGCAGATGGGTGCGCGAGTACCTACCCGAGCTGCAACACCGGCGGGAGCCCCATGGGTCGGGCCCTCGCATCGAGGTCGGCGATCCTGTCTTGATCGCCGACGGTCAGCTGCCCCGCAACACTTGGCCAAGGGGCCGAGTCACCGCCGTCTACCCAGGCGCCGACGGTCAAGTCCGGACCGTTGAGGTGCGCACAGCCGGGGGCGTGCTCAAGCGCCCAACTAAGAAGATCGTGCCACTGCCTAAGTGATGTCGCTCACCGAGGAATGCAGCATCACAAGCGGCCGCGCCTCACTCTGCTGCACGGCGGGAGAAATGTTCGCGACAGACACTTAGTGAAAGTGATTCGTGATCCGTATAAATGAAATTGAAAATTAGTGAATCGTAAAACCAGTGATTTGTGACAAACAGTAAAATGATCTTAGACATTCAATCAACACAGCCACCGTACGCACGAGACGGTCGCAGCACCCCTTTTTTGTTAATAGATATAAGAAATTTAATATGTAAAATCACTGTATAGTAAATTAGTAAAATCAGCCATAAAAGCGCTGTTGTGTGAAGTAAAGTTTATGCATTATATAGAGTCAGTGAGTGGCTACCACATAACAACCCATGTAATACCGTACGATGTATAATATTTGTGTAATCGACCAATAACGTCGCATGATAGAGCCCAGCCACTCATAATTTCGATTGTAAACTGCTGTAATTAGTAAACAATAGTAAATACCTATTAAAAACCCTTACCATGGGATGGGTGACCGCCCTACCCATCTTGTTGCATTTACACATTATAATTCTTGTACATAGTTCGTTAAATATAAGTAAAAAACTGTAAAATAGATAGTGAAAAATGAATGTAAATTTCCGTATAATTTGTTCGTATTTTGACGGCCCTCGTCATGGTAAAGTTCGAGAGTACTTAAGCTGGCACAACATTTTGAACGATTGCGACATCTTAGCCGAGTCGCCAGCAATAGTCTTCGAGATAACACTCAGACTTTGCACTGATCAGATGGGCCATTATTAAAGCCATATTATTCAACCGAATTCTGTGTCTTATTTACTGGTGTTCCTGTTCAATCTAATTCGGAACCGTACCGCTCGCGGTCGGTTTATCCTTTCGCTTAGAGAGACGCACAGGGACGAGTATTTATACTTTCCCTGACCTCGTTCGAAAGATACAGTCCACACCTCCGCTGCATGGCAGGGAAAGAGTGTGCATACTGACGGCCAGTCCCTTTAAATGTACCTAAGGCGGACGTAAGCTGATCGCTGGTGTTTGAATCTGCGTTTATGACCAGATAGAATGTCACGTGAGGCCCGTTCGTCACATCTCTAGTGGCAGTCAGCAAGGCCCATGAAATCTATATATATACATCAACTAGTATTTTGCACGGTGCGCGAGCTGCAAGCAGCTCGCGAGTGTTATGTGTAGCGCTCTATTTTGTTTATTTATTTCAAATAAAAAAAAAAAAAAAAAAAAATCGATCCGCCATCTTAGATTATTCAACTTTTTTTTTTTTCAAAAATTCAAAATCAGAAGCCTCGATTTACTCAAAAAAGACACCCATGTTGCCATGTCATCAAAGATGGCGGAGAAACGACCACCATGTTGGCTGCCATCTTGAATTTTTTGACATTTCGGATTTTTCCCATAGTCACCTCAGCAGCTCTCTCTACATTTTTCCCATACATTATCCATATCCTCATTACTCCTTCTAGGAGAACAATTGTGTCAGTGAGTGAGTGGTAATCGAGCTATATATAATATAATATAATATATCAATTCATGTTTCTGAAGATGAATATATAAATGCGTATTATTCTCATAATAAAAACATACAAGGATTACAGCGACTCTATTAAATAACGACAAAATAAATGTAACCCAAAAAAAAGAGCGTAATATTTTTCTCATTTCGTATTGTCATCGTAAATTTTTGGGGACAGGTGCTTTAATAAAAAAAACTCTTCTAATCCGCCATGGTTGAAAACCCTTTGTTGGTAGAATAGAGTGAAATAGATTTTATAAAGGTTCTGTATATTTTGGCTTTATTTTATTAAGTCTGTGCCTGACAAGTTGGCTTTAGGATTTTTATGATTGTTTTTTTTTAGTATACAAACTCGTTTATGCCTAGGGTCACTAAAATCATTTTCAAGGGTAACAAAAACATTAACAATATACCGACGGCGCTAGAGAAGTAAAATTGCGAGGGGGCCATCTCGAAACCGAAGATGACCCTGGGTTAGCCGGGGTGTGAGGGAAATGCCAGGGCCACCTTACACCCCGGCGCGGCGTCTGAAGACCCGAGACGGCGAGCGGATTTAGTCGATCGATTTAGCTAGGTTTCATTTTTAGAAATCGTCGAAAAAAACCCAAGTGTAGCCTAATTAGTATATGAAATTAATAAATAGACACGAGAAGCTGCTTCTTTCAAGCTAGTTCATTCCACATATTGCATGATATCCGTTTTGTTGTGCTAGTCATGTCATGAGAACGAGGAGCACGGACGAAATCAATTATTTAATGAAATTTCGTTTTAGTTTTGGTTACTTATTTTAAATCAGAAAAGTCAATATCCAAGATTAGACTTGAACCCGCGACCAGACCTTTTCAGGGAGAATAATATAACACATAAACTTTAGTGCTCTTACCAAAAACAGTCAAAGGATCTCTAAAAGAATACATTACGGCCTAAATGATCTTAACGAGCCTTTATCAATTAATCCAGCGTTCGATATGATATTGCGTCGTTCGTGTTGAAAAAGCTTAATCGATTTTTAGCTATGCAATGTACAATATTTAAACGGAATTAGTATCATGTCGACTACAATTCTTTTCTATTACATACACACATATACTCACGCCTTTTCCCTCCGGGGTAGGCAGAGACAACAGCCCGCCATCTGCTTAAAAAGTCCAACCACACGTCCGGATCGATTATCTGATCACGTAGGTGGCGGACACACGATTCACAAAATTACAGACGTGGCTAACGTGGCACTGGTAGATATCCCATCTATTCCCGTGGGTGTCGTTTAAGGCTACTAAGGCATAAGGCTGTTCTTCACTTGACATCATACAGTCCAAGAAAAAAAAACCGTCGTGAAATGCATGTAGATCCAAAGGAAAAGCTATCCCAGGGAGGTACCGGAGCAACCGGAGAGTCCTCCTCTCTTCCTCACAGGAAGAGGCAGTCCTACGTACTGGGGGGGGGGGGGGCAAATCTGCATGAAGAGGTGACGACGGTACTCGCCAGACGTCACGCCGAAATCTTTCTCGAAGGGGCGAAAAGAGGGCAGCAGACCGTCGATTTGCTACTCTGTTTCTGTTTTTATTATCTACAAAATTAATCTCTAAACGGTGTGGAAGGGCCTTACCAATATCCTTGATATCGAAGCCATCCTCATTTGCAAATCGGTGCACCTGCTTAACAACGGAAGAGGCTCTGGTACAGGCTTTCCTCTCAAGTTTGGGAGGACAAGTGGAAAAGCCGATATACCCATCAAAAAAGAATAAGCAGACCTTGGGCTCTAAAAGAGCAAAGTTTGAACGCAACTAAGACGATGCAATTTGACCTCTCAGCCAAGAAGAATATAGAGGTGTATTCTGAAGAATTGTTCGATATAATACCCACTAGCACATTCTATCATCGCACCGCCCGCTACAGACAGGCAATTCATTCTCATACGTTGCAACAAGCGCATAGCGAGGAATGGAAGAAACTTCATTCCACGGACGCTCCAACTGTGAAATGATCTCCCGGCTTTGGATTTCCCAAGTCACTACTATATGGGGTTCTTCAAGAAGGTTTTTACAGGATGTAGCACCTATAGCACGATACGACTAAGGAGTTAGGAGTCTACAGTACCATGCTACGGGGATGGTAAGAAGTTAAACATTCTATGCAGGTAACCGTAAACTTAAAGCGATGTTTTTCCCAGTGCACATAAAACAGCTAAGAAGCTATGGTGAAGTCTAGAAGCATTCCAGATGCTGACGAACCTGGTGGTCCTTACCATGACGGCCTCGACAGATTCTTTTTCACACCCGGGAAGGATGTGCATGCTATTCTATATTTTATATCGCGCGATAAAGAAATTTAATGTTAGGGTCAGCGCCGACTGACGGAGTGACGGCAAATAGAATAATTTAGTAACAGCTTGTATTCAACCTAAAGCTCTTCAGAATACGACTGTAATGTATAATAGAACAGAGTACTTAATATACCAATTTTTAACATAGAAATATAATGACGGCGAGCGATTCAAAGTCAGGTGTAATGGCGTTCAGAGTCGCGCGGAGGCGTTCGGAGTAACGCGACGGCTCTCATACTCAGCGGTCATAGCTATCGGCGCCGGCGGTGAAAACGCGTCGCTTAGTAAGCTTTGCGACCTGTAAACTGCTCTTTACACTCTCTCCCAGCGGTGCTGACCTTTAAGCTACTATAATGTTACATTACATTACTTATTCATTATTATTTTTCTCTTTTCAAGCTTTTATTTACTTTCCCATGTCCCGATTTCGGATGTTTATCATCAAATCTTGCAAATTAAATTTTATCCACTCCCCGGTTACCGATTGAGCTGAAATTTTGCATTATGTGTCAATCGTAAAACAATGCAATATTATGGAATAAGAACTTCGCAATGAAACGACACAACCTCATCGAGTTTCGGCTCGTTTGAATCGTCTTGACAAGTAGTTTGTCTTTCAATGGTAACCAGGGTCTGAGGATGGAGCTGGAACGTGGTCATAGGAACTCTGTAATGAAACGACGAAACCCCATCGACTTTGGACTCGTTTGATTCGTCTTGACTAGTAAGTGGTAGCTTAAAGCTACTATAATGTTACATTACATTACTTATTAATTATTATTTTTCTTTTTCAAGCTTTTATTTACTTTCCCATGTCCCGATTTCCGATGTTTATCATCAAATCTTACAAATTAAATTTGATTCACTTCCCGGTTACCGATTGAGCTGAAATTTTGCATTATGTGTCAATCGTAAAACAATGCAATATTATGGAATAAGAACTTCGCAATGAAACGACACAGCCTCATCGAGTTACGGCTCGTTTGAATCGTCTTGACAAGTAGTTTGTCTTTCAATGGTAACCAGGGTCTCAGGATGGAGCTGGAACGTGGTCATAGGAACTCTGTAATGAAACGACGCAACCCCATCGACTTTGGACTCGTTTGATTTCGTCTTGACGAGTAAATTTAATTTTCAACCAGAATCATTGTGCCCCCTGGAAGCGAGTCAGCTTTTAAACTTAAAGCTATAGTATCTATAGGCCTACATAAATAAAATTTAAGTGTCTGTTTGTAGTATTAAAATAACAGCTTCTTAGTACATGCTTATGAATGTGTACAGAAAAAGAAAAAAAATAATTTCCAAAATGTTTGTTTATCTACCTGTCTATCTGTCTTTCTGTATGTTTGACTTCTGTAATCTCATAAACGAATTTGCTGATTTTGACGGGGCTTCCACTGACAGGTTATAAGGCTTTACTTAAGTTACTTTTCTTATTCAGTAAAATAAAATCAATGTAAAATACAAAATAACATCAAATAAATCGCTATAGAATCTGTTAAAAATCGTTTTATTTCATCATTAAAATAACGTTGTTTATTAATTCGATTAATTAGAATAATTAAATTATGTAATTTTACTGAATCAGACCCCAAATTTACCCAACTGATTTTAACCGTGTTTTTTTTTTTTTTTTTTTTTTTTTTACGTGCGGAAATCCCTTCGGATACCCCCCCGCTGGCCAGCGGGGGTGGTTATGTCGTGTCTCGACTAAAACCGCACGGTGTCCTCCCCAAGTGTCCGTTGCCGGGCACCCCGGGTAAGCCCTCGAAAGGATAACCCCAGGGTTGCCGGCGGACTTTGGCCGCCTTCGCGGCCTCGCCTGGTGGGGTCGGGTTTTATCCCGCTTCGGTGAGTTGGCAGGCGTGTGTAGGGCACACTCGACAAGCCTCCGCCACGGCCTGCTTCTGTAAGGACGGCGAGTCGGCCAACTGCCGTCCTCAGGCCCCGATCATGGAGGTCGGTAGTCCTGGGCGTAGATGAGTCTGCGGCGTCCTCGCCGCAGACTGCGAAATTCGGGGGGCAGGGTTCTTTCCCGCTCCCTCTCCGCCGTCTCTTTCGCGCGCATTACCTGCTCGCAGAAAGAGGCGGCGGCGTGCCACTTGCTCCCGTCGGAGACCACGGCCCTCACCATGGTCTCCAACGAGAGAACGTCCACGCCCAGGACCGCAACGAGATCCCGGCGTTGACTCGCCCACGCAGGGCACTCCACCAACGTGTGGAGCGCCGTGTCTTCGCCAGGATCCTCGCAGTGCTGGCACTGCGGCGTTGTCTCCCGGTGGATGCGCCACAGATACTTACCGAAACACCCGTGTCCGGTAACCATCTGGCACATCCGGTAGGAGAGGTCCCCATGGTCCCTCTCCAACCACTCCTTCATGATCGGTCTCACCGCCGCAATGGTGGATTCCCCCCACCTTGGGTGCTCAAGTCGCACCCTCCATGTCTCCATGAGTTCCTGGCGGAGCAGGGACCGCTGAGCCCTGATTTCTCGGGGTTCCGGCCTATGGCCCCGCTCCAGCGCCTCCTTGCGCCACTGGTACAGCAGCGCAAGGGCTCTCGCTTCCAGGTCCCATGGAGGGGTCCCAGCTAGGAGACATGCCGCCTCGACGGAGATCGTGCGATACCCCCTGATGACTCTGACGGCCATCGCCTTTAACGGGCTGTTAAGAACAGCCACGTTGCGGGCCGCCAGAGTCTCCGCCCATACGGGGGCCCCGTATAGGGCCATACTTCGCACGATCCCCAGGTACAGTCTCCTAGTGGGGGCGTTGGGTCCCTTAATGTTGGGCATCAGCCGCGATAGCGCGGCCGCAGCCCCCCTCAGTTTCGGAACCAGACTTCGGAGATGAGGTCCGAAGTCCCATCGGCTATCGAGTACGAGCCCAAGGTACTTCATCGTGGGCTCGATGCCGATGCTTACGCCCCCTACGGTTATGCTGGTTCCCGCAGGTGGCCCCCTCCGAGGCCCGTGAAAACACATAGCCTCGGATTTGTGGAGAGCCACCTCGAGTCCCAGCCGCCGTATTCGACCCACGACTTGAGCAACCCCTGCCGTGGCCTTCAGTGCCGCGCTTCGGTACGTTGCTCCCCGCGCCATAACGAGGGTGTCGTCAGCATAGCACACTATGCTGACACCCTCGAGCAACGTACCGCGAAGCACCCAGTCGTATCCGATGTTCCACAGGAGTGGCCCTAGGACCGACCCCTGCGGAACACCGCACGACACTTCTCGCCGCCCTGGCCCTAGCCAGCTCGGGTAAACTATGGCCCTCTCGGATAGGTATGCCTCGACAATGCGGCGGAGGTAAGGAGGCACTCCGTGATACGCGAGCGCCTCCCTAACGCAGCTCCAGGGTAGGGTGTTGAAGGCGTTGGCGATGTCGAGAGACACCGCCACCACCACCCCACCCCGCGAGACTACTTCCTCCGCCAGGCGCCTAACGCGCATGATCGCTTCCACGGTGGAGCGCCCCCGGCGGAAACCGAACTGGTTGTCCGCCAGATCTGGCCCCACGTTCGTGAGATGCTCGACGAGGCGCTCTGCAATAATCCGCTCAAAGAGCTTGCACACCTCGTCGAGCAACACGATCGGGCGGTATCCGGATGGCTGGTCCGCCGGCCGCCCCGCCTTCCGGATAAGGACCAGTTTCCCCGTCTTCCAAGCCTTTGGAAACTGGCCCCTTTCGAGGCATGCGCTAAAGAGCGCCACCAGTCGAGGCCCTAGTTCCTCCAGGGCCAGGACCCATGCTCGGCCTGGAATGCCGTCGGGTCCGGGGGCAGTGCATTTCCGGGCTTTAAGCCGGAGCACTGCTACCCCCAGTTCACTCTCCCTGACTTCGGGCACATCGCTCTCGCTATTATGGGCGTCAGGTGCCTGAGGCGGAGCCATACGCGGAGGGACATGCTCCTCCGCTCTCGCTGGGAACAAGGAGCCCAGTATCCCCTCCAGCCGCTCCGGCTGGAGGCTCTGGGTCAGTAGGGGCGCCCTTGGGCGGATTTTGCCCCTGACCGCAAGGTAAGGACGCCCCCATGGATTCTGCTCCAGAGACTCCAGCAGCTCTTCGCGGGCCCGCCGTTTGGCCTGCTTTATGGCTTCCTGGAGGGTCCTCTTGGCCCCCTTGTACGCCTCATACAGCTCCGCCTCTCGGGCTGCCGCATCATCTGGTCGGCGACGCCTCCGGCGACCGTGTAATATAAAGTTTCTCCGTAACACTTATTCATAATCTTAATATGATGAGTGTAAGCTCAAAAATAATATACCAACAGAACTGTGCCAATAGAATCACAACCATCCGCCACTATAACACATCACCTCATAAATACTGACACGAAACACACATAAATAAACAAAACAACTCGTTTACTAACACAGAACAATGCAAATCTCGTTTACTAAACAGTTTCCCCTCTAACCACAGAAGCTATTGTATAATCTATTCTATTACAACTAGGTACATTTGTATAGAGAGGCACAAAAAATATCACACGCTCTCAAAATGAATTAAATTTGTGCCCGCTGTCATCATAAGTCTTTTGCGACAAGAGAATCGTGTGAGGGGACGTTTCGACCACGACATGACCGTGAATTGTCAACGAAGTATCGACGAAAGCAGATTTATTACTTTAGTTTATATGTTGCGGAATATGGATTGGATTGAGTAGGTTATGTTACTTTTAGAATGGTATTTTTAGAGATATCTTAACGCTCGGTACAGCAATACAGCCCCCTTATTCGGATTGATGGGATTGACCAACCGTACCTTTTTTTTTTCGTGCGGATATCCCCTCGGATACCCCTCAGCCGTCCAGCGGGGGTCGTTATGTCGGGCTTCAACCGACTAAAACCGTCTCGGGTCTACAGACGCCGGGGTGTAAGGTTGCCCATAGAGCATACCCCTCGCACCCCGACTGACCCTGGGCCAACTCCGGTTTCGAGATGGTCCCCTCAGGTTTGGGAACCACGGTGTCCCCGTCTTGCCCTGGTTTGGGAGGTCGTTATGCGTGAACAACCGTACCTTAACCATGCGCTTTTGTATTAGACAACACATTTACGTAGGTTTAGTTTTATGCTAGTTCTTTCTTCTATGCTAACCAATTCAAATCCACCGACTTCTCCTGTTGTGACTGTGATGATAACTCGCTGTCAAACAGAATAATGCCCCAACATTGTTTTAGTGGGTTAAATTTTCAAGATAAAATTTGTTCTTCGCAAATCCCGGTTCACAGCCCAAGGTCCTATCTCCTGCTCTTTCATTCTATAATTTGGTTTAAATTAGTTTATACAGGAACCTGTTGCCAAGGTCCCAGTTATAATGATAATCCCGGTAGATCATAGCTACCAGCCAGCAGGCGATTTCATTGTGAAGTTTGGGAGGCGTTTACTGCCGTGGGTACAGCGCGAAACACACCAAGCCGCGTCGCGGTGAGGAGAATCGTTTCTTTTCTATAATTTACAATTCAAGCTGTCAATATAGGGTATTTAAATCATCAAAAACTACCACAAGACGCGTTTAAATTTAATAAAATCTCAGTCATATAAAAATTACAACGTCACACTTCTCTATGCCCTTTCAAGTCTGACCCTTCTTACAGCACATTACCCACTGAGGGTACGATTCGATAATATTCGCATTTTATTCTATTTAACTCTCCCTTCGATCCCTTTTGATTGAATTGCTCAAAAAGTTTTTACCACGTAATTTAGTGATTTACCGAACTATACATATGTAACCAAAGTCGGTTACTTTGAGCAAAATTCATCGATAAAGTTGACAACATGCTGACTATAATTTAGTTCAGAGCAACAACAATATAATTGGTGATTGCCTGGTGAGCGCCTTGACCAACATCTCATGAGGCTCGCGTTACGCAGCTGGTATGCACCAGGCAGTACACTTCGACAGTACTGTACCCGATGCCGGTAGGACATTGTTTTTTTTTTTTTTTTTTTTTGTTTTTAGTTACAAAACTAGCTGATCTCCACGGCTCCACCGGATCCTGACACAGGGTTGGCTGCGTGAGTGTGACGCCCCTGGTATTGCAAACGTCCAAAAACCGCGGTAACCGCTTCCTATCAGATGGGTCGTGAGCTTGTCTGCCATTCAAGTGGCCATACAAAAACAATAAATCAAGTTTTCTCTTTGATTTGATTCAAATAAAAAAAAAAAAAAAAAAAAATATAGACTGTTTCGATTGAGGGTTAACCCTCAATCGAAACAGTCTATATTTTTTTAGTCTATTTTATTTACTCTATGACCTTTACATTTCCGGTAATAGACTATAATCCCCAGAGGATACCGTTATTATATATCATGTTTTGTTTATTGAGCTGAGAGTGAAAGGAAGTCGAGCGAAAGCTCCTTTCACTCCACTCGATGTGTTTCGTTTGTGTCCCTCTAGCGCCTAGACCCTTCGACCGATTTTAATGATTTTTAGCATAATCATAGATGGCAGTGATAGGCTATACAAATTTAAATTATGAAGTATCACGGAGGAATAATCACCGAACAAAAAAATCTAAAGCTGATTTCTCAAAAACTACAATTTGCAAGTTAGGCTGTTACGGCCTGTCTGCATAGACGATGAGGCGGAGTGGTTCCGGGAGGCCATGACCCGTGTCTGTGACGCGGCGATGCCT
The DNA here is from genome assembly GCA_946251805.1 of Cybosia mesomella. NCBI lineage: Eukaryota > Metazoa > Arthropoda > Insecta > Lepidoptera > Erebidae > Cybosia > Cybosia mesomella. The sequence goes on along the minus strand of OX276402.1, from coordinate 3,882,825 downwards.
AGGGCTCCGCCCTATAATCCGAGGGGTCGGGTCTACTGGTGGTCGTCGGAGATCGCGCAGCTCAGACGGGGCTGCGTGATCACGCACCGCCGGTGGGCCCGATTCCGTAGGAGGCGTCGCCGCCCCGCAGATGCGGAGGCCCGAGAGGCGGAGTTGTACGAGGGATACAGGGAGGCCAGACGAGCCCTCCGAGCGGAGATAAGGCGTTCCAAACGGGACGCCTTCCGCGAGCTGCTGGAGACGCTGGAGCGGGACCCTTGGGGGCGGCCCTTCCGGATGGTGAGGGGCAAGCTGCGCCCCAAGGCCCCGCCGTTAACCCGGTGTCTCCAGCCGGATCAGCTCGGAGGAGTTGTTGGCTCCCTGTTCCCAGCGCGGGCGGTGGAACATGTTCCACCGCAGATGACTCCGCCTCGGTTGCGCATGGCGCCCGACGTGGAAGACGACGACGTGCCCGAGGTCACTTGGGTAGAACTAGAGCTGGCGGTGAGAAGGCTAAGAGCCAAACACACCGCCCCGGGACCCGACGGCATTCCAGGCCGAGCGTGGGTCCTAGCTCTAGTCGACGACGCTCTCGAGCCCCGACTGAGAGGGCTTCTCAGCGCATGTTTGGAGCGGGGCCAGTTTCCGAAATTGTGGAAGACGGGGAAACTGGTCCTCATCCGAAAGGAGGGGCGCCCGGCGGACTCGCCGTCCGCCTACCGGCCCATAGTGTTGCTCGACGAGGTGTGCAAGCTCTTTGAAAGAGTAATTGCGAAGCGCCTCGTCGAGCACCTCTCAAGAGTGGGGCCGGACCTGGCGCATGGCCAATATGGCTTCCGCCAGAGGCGCTCCACCGTGGATGCCATCATGCGCGTGAGGGCTCTGGCGGAGGATGCAGTAGCCCGGGGTGAGGTGATGTTGGCGGTGTCCCTGGACATCGCCAACGCGTTCAACACCTTGCCCTGGAGTTGCATTAGGGAGGCGCTCGTGTATCACGAAGTGCCTCTCTACCTCCGCCGCATAGTCGGGGCGTATTTGACGGAGAGAGCCGTCATCTACCCAACCGTGACCGGTCTCGGTCGGCGTGAAATGTCGTGCGGTGTTCCACAGGGATCGGTCCTGGGGCCGCTCCTATGGAACATCGGATACGACTGGGTGCTTCGCGGTGAGCTCGTAGGCGGTGGCGCCGTCACGTGCTACGCGGACGACACGCTCGTGACGGCGTGCGGGGCGACGTACCGCGAAGCGACCCGAAAGGCCACGACCGCGGTTGCCCAAGTCGTTAGGCGGATCCGGCGGCTGGGTCTCGAGGTGGCCCTGCATAAAACCGAGGCCCTGTTCTTCCATGGGCCTCGGAGCAAGCCACCCGAGGGATCCAGTCTCATCGTGGGAGGAAATCGCATCGGCATCAAGCCCCAAATGAAATATTTGGGGCTCGTGCTCGACGGCCGATGGGACTTTGGAGAGCACATCCGAAGTCTGGCCCCCAAATTGAAGGGCACAGCTCTTGCTCTGGCTCGGCTGTTGCCCAACATGAGGGGGCCCGATGACTCCTGCAGGAGACTCTACGCGGGGATCGTGCGGTCCATGGCCCTGTATGGGTGCCCAATATGGGCGGAGGCCCTGAGGACCAGAACTGTGCAGATGCTGCGCGCTCCGCAGCGAGTTCTGGCCATCAGGGTCATCCGAGGGTACCGCACGATCTCCTTCGAGGCGGCGAGTCTCCTTGCCGGAACTCCGCCATGGGACCTGGCAGCGAGAGCCCTTTCGCAACTGTACCAGTGGCGAAAGGAGGCGCGGGAGCAGGGATGGAACCCCGAGCCTCGAGAAATCGAGGCCGTGCAGTCCCAGCTCCGCCAGACCATCGTGGTGGAGTGGAAGGAACGACTTGGGCAACCAAGCGCAGGGCACGCCGCAATAGCGGCGGTAAGGCCCATCATGGAGGATTGGCTGGAGAGGCGACACGGAAGCCTCTCCTACCGACTGACGCAGGTGATCTCCGGGAAGGGGTGCTTCGGGGACCACCTGCATCGGATCAGGAAGGAGCCAACGCCTGAGTGTCATCACTGCGACGCGAGCGAGGACTCAGGGCTGCACACGCTGGCGGACTGCCCGGCGTGGGAGGCGCCGAGGCGTGACCTCGTGGCAGCCATCGGGGTGGGAGTCCTCTCGCTCGGCAGCATGATTGCGGCAATGGTGCGGAGCGCCAGCGCGTGGGCCGCCGCCGCCTCCTTCTGCGAGCATGTAATGCTCGCGAAGGAGGTGGCGGAGCGCGCCCGGGAGAGACTTAGAACTCTCCCGGTCCGCCGAGCCCGCAACTTGCTCGCCGCGCGTCGCAGGCAACTCAGGCGCCGGAGGTCGCTTAACGACCTCCGTCCTCCATGAGCGCAGGCCTGGGGGTGGCGGGTGAGGCCACCTGTCACCCCAGCAGAAGCAGGCCGGGACGGTGGGGCGACTAGCGCCCCTCCCCCAAACCGGGGCAAGACGGGGACACCGTGGTTCCCAAACCCGAGGGGGCCATCTCGAAACCGGAGATGGCCCAGGGTCAGTCGGGGTGCGAGGGATATGCTCTATGGGCAACCTTACACCCCGGCGTCTGTAGACCCGAGACGGCGTGCGGTTTTAGTCGGTTCAAGCCCGACATAACCGCCCCCGCTGGCACGCGGGGGGGTATCCGAAGGGATATCCGCACGATAAAAAAAAAAAAAAAAAAATATGCTCCTTTCCAAATCACTCAGACATGGGCACTCTCAGCTCAACATTGTAAGAGCTTCTGCCTTGCGGACCTAGTTATTTTATGCAAGGTTTTCACGTAGGTACGCCAACACCTCCTCGTGCCTACGCTGCTATTGTTGCCTCACACAAGCCTGCTATGCCGCAAACAAAACGTCAAACAGGTAATGAGATAGGGTCAAAGCGAAGCTGTGCATCAGACCACAACGATCCGAAACAGCTGGGTCCAAACAAGGACTCGTGTGGCAAGGACGGCTACATAAAGGTAAAAAGAAGAAGAGAAAGATGCCTTGTCGTAATCAATGCGGTACTGTAGCGTCCGGGGCTTGGACGCCACAATATCTCGTGTTGATAAAAGATAAACACAAGGAAAGATAGTTTTATCTCATTTATTTATTAATTCAATAAAGCTTCCTGTATCGGGTTTAGGGAGGTTTTTACGCGTATATATTTATATTTAAGCGAACTAGGGAATCGCGATCTCCGCTCAAGGACTGAGCCTAAATTTAATACACTTATATCTTCTCTTCGGCCGGCGGACCCGGGCGGCGCGTCAAGTCGCCCGCTGTCAGCCGCACAGCCGAATACAGCTCCAAGCAATTGTTTTTCTTCCCTATCCTATATTCAAAAGTATTTATGTATTTATTTTTAAACTCTGACACATGATGGCCAGGTCAATGAACTGTAGTGGGTCGAACGAGGTCGCACACTACAGTACTGTGTTAGCAGGACCCAATACGTTGCTGCGTCCTGCAACACCTTCGACGCAGCTGTATGTGTCCCGATTACACCACTCCACGACAGTTGAAGATGTGGTGCAGTACATCAGGACGAAGACCAACTGGACTTTGAGGGTCGAGAGTCGTTCGCGGTACGGGTTCCGACACATCACCTCGCGAAATTCCTCAAAGAAGAGTTTTGGCCGAAGGGTGTCATGTACCGCCGATTTCGAGGGCAGCTATACGAGACACCGCGCAGCGCAACACGACGCCGTCATTTCGTGTGAATTAGTTATAGGAATTTTATAATTATATGTATTTTAGTCTGTAAGGTATATTGTATGAGCCACTGTGCTTGAAATAAATTATTATTATTATTATAAATTAAAATTGTAGAATCGAGGCTCAGCTCGCATTCGAGGCTCTCGCCTTGGGTCACCCTGCAGGCTTTTACTCCTCCACTTCCCATGGTTTTGGGCTTCCATGGTAATGAGACCGTTGGCACGCATAACTTCTTCTACGACGCCAAGCCAGCACTTGGGCAGCCGGTGGAAGTGGTATGACTATATATATGTTATCTTCGTAGCCTGGTGGTCGCCGCAAAATTGTGGTCGCACCAGCGCAGGTGACTAGACGCTAAATGTAGATATGTTTTCAAAAAGTAGATGCGGTACAGAAATTATGATTTTTAGATTTTGTAATGCTTGCACTTGTAATTATTACTTAGTCAACACTTATGCTTTTAGGCTTACTACAGTTGTATATGCACCCAATCAAGTGCATAACCTAGTTTAAGGTCCAACAGAGGCCTAAGCGCATTTTTCAACACTTAGTTTTCATTACTCAGTCCACTGAAGCATCCATTTACAATTAACTCTTGATTCCGCATTACTGGTAGGAGAGCCATCAACCGAACCGTGACATCTTTTTTTTTTTATCGTGCGGAAATCCCTTCGGATACCCCCCGCCGGCCAGCGGGGGCGGTTATGTCGGACTTGAACCGACTAAAACCGCACGCCGTCTCGGGTCTACAGACGCCGGGGTGTAAGGTTGCCCATAGAGCATATCCCTCGCACCCCGACCCGAACCGTAATACCTAATAACACAGAATACCTTTTTTTTTTTTTTCGTGCGGAAATCCCTTCGGATACCGCCCCCGCTGGAGAGCGGGGGGTCTCCAGCGGGGGCGGTTATGTCGGGCTTGCACCGACTAAAACCGGACGCCGTCTCGGGTCTTAAGACGCCGGGGTGTAAGGTTACTCATAGAGCATATCCCTCGCACCCCGACTGACCCTGGGCCATCTCCGGTTTCGAGATGGCCCCCTTACTTGCTCTCCACTGTGCCCTCTGCTAATCAGAGGGACACGTGGAAAGCTTCCGAACAGCCCTCAACAGGGCCGTCCTCGCCTCGGTCGGAGTTGGCCGTAGGCGGCAGCGTCTCTCCCGCCCTAGGAGAGCGGCGCTGCCGCCTCCGTTGCCCAGGGTGCACCGCGTGGAGGTCCCCAACCAAGCACCCCAACACAGAATACCTAATATCTGCGTAGCTTTTGTACAGTCTACTTACCAAGTAATCCAAAATACCGAATATAGAACAAAACAAATAAACCATAACAAAAGAACAAAACAAAATTACACTAAGCAACACAAACGTCACGCGGTGACCACGATTTCTAATAAATTTTATTCGTACCAACACGGCTGAATGCGTCCCCCTATCCCTTTTGTGTTGGTCACAGTACATTAAACCCTACCAATTTTAATTAATATCACAATATCGCGCAGATTACGGTATACAATTATATATTTACGCGTCGATACGCATTTTACTTTAATTACAATACAAAGTATGTAGGTATGTAATTAATTTTCGGGTAGATTTATTACGAAACTAATTATAAAATCGTTGATGGGTATGATATGGACCTACTGTTGCATGTTACGTTCTATTTCTCTTATTTTGATGATATTACTGTTAAACAACCGTCATCATTCAATCATTAACTGTAAAACAAGCGGCGATAGCTCAGTGGCGTACGTAACGGACTGCTGAGACGAGGTCTCGAGTTCGATCCCCAGTCATGTGTGCATTAATAAATGTTAATTATCGCTCGCTTAATAATGTGCCTGGTAGATGGCAATAGGCTCGCCTCCTATTACATTGGTACCTTAACATAACTGGCGGATCGTGGGTGTGTAATACACCTCTGCCTACCCCTTCGGGGATACAGGCGTGGAGTTATGTTATTACTATTAATACTCTTATTGTTTTGCACGTTCCTTGTGAACCCTCCATGCCTCGGAGAGCACCCTAAGCTCTCGGTCCCGTTTGCCATACTAACATGTATGGTAGTCGTTAGGGGTAGTTGGAGCCCTAGAAAGTCCGCGCCCTAGAAAGTCGAACTACGAAGAAAACCAAGCCCACCCCATCTGAGTTGGGAAAAGATTCGCAGGATAGATGACCCTTATTGTTGTGCAAAAAGTATTTTTTTTCGTACTTGCAATAAAACTACTTTTTGTGATTATTTCGTGATTTGTAACTAAATAATTATTCCATTTATGTTTTTCGAAAGTAAAAGAAAGTTACATTTGGTAGTCAGTCGGGGTGCGTGCGATATGCTTTATGGACAACCTTACACCCCGGCGTCTGAAGACCCGAGACGGCGTGCGGTTTTAGTCGGTTTAATCCCGACATAACCACCCCCGCAAGCCAGTGGAGGGGGGGGGGCGGTATCCGAGGGGATTCCCGCACGCAAAAAAAGGTCAATTTGGTACTTTCACAAACCGTAGGAAACACTTGAGAGGTTGGTACTTCTACCATAGAATCCATTTTAGGCGGAACTACCACTTTTATACACTCCTAATACTAAGCGATCGCCATTCTCAATGCGTGATAGCTGATACATGTGTGTACATACAGGTTTGACTGTCCGTCAAGTTCATGTACACGACGGACACCACTAGTAGGTACAGCCAAATATGTGCGTATCAGCTTTTTTTACAGCATTTAGGATTCAACATCATAAATACTTTGAAACAGCTGATACACTGACAGTGGAAGGAAGGAAAATCTCTTTTCCTGAAAAGTTAGAGAGAGACAGCAATCTATAAGTATATTATAAAGAGAGAGACCGACATTTTTGAGTCTATTTATATTGAGGGAAACCTTCACACCATAGCACTTATTGGAAACATTCTCTAACCATTTGAAAGGTACAATTACCGCCTCCGCTGGCCGGCAGGGGGTATCCGAGGGGATTTCCGCACGAAAAAAAAAAGGTACAATTACACGGTGCGAGGGAAATGCTTCATGGGCAACCTTACACCCCGGCGTCTGAAGACCCAAGACGGCGTGCAGTTTTAGTCGATTCAAGCCCGACATAACCCAGCGCCGGCGGGGGGATATCCGAGGGGATTTTCGCACGAATAAAAAAAAAAGTTACAATTACACAACGTGTAAATTACGATGCCCTGAGATAAGATAAATTCATATAAGCCGAAGCGAAGCGAGGGCAGGTTGCCAGTATTTTATAAATTGGAGTTCTGCCTGCAAATATTTTAAATTTGTGAAATCCAGATGTTCATTCTATATAAACAATATTCATCGTAAACTGCTTATACCCATGCCTCGAAACCCGGCGCCCGCCTTCCTACTGTTTTGACTGTTTTGACTCCATACGACAATGAAACCATTAACACGCAGGACATCCCTTACGATTTACTTAGCCATCATTTCTTAGGTCTTCTCCTAATAACGGCACCCGGCGGAGACGGCATAGCATTGCCACAAAATATGGAAATACCAGTGAAGGCAATTCTGCAATTTATCTGCGATATTGAGGACATAAAGGCTGAAGTGTCCTCACGCGAATATATCTCAGAAAAACTATTCATCATACATTCTACCTTTTTTTTTAGTCCAGGAATTTGATAAGTGCCTCTTGGAGATGTAAGTAGTTAACCGATTTAATTCCTAACTAGCTGACCCGGCAAACATCGTTTCGGCTTAGACTCAGGTTATATTGGCTACCTTATCAGCTGATATTCGTGAATAGTTTTAATTATCCTAATTGCTAGTATAGGCACAGTATCCCAAGGGGACCATCTCAAAGCCGTAGATGGCCCAGAGTCAGCTGCGGTGCAAGGGGATTTGCCTTATTTGGCCACCTTAAACCCCAGCATTTGGGACCCGAGACAGCGTGCGTTTTTGGTTGGTCCGAGTCAGACATAACTATCCCCACTCTGCCGGTGGTGGAGTAACCGTGGGTATTGCAGCAAAAAAAAATAGAAAATGGCGCAGTATAGGCGGAGACAAATCAAAAAAATCAAAGATCAGGAAAATCGGTCCATCCGTTCTCGAGTTCATCGCGCGCACACTAACAAGACTTTGTTATATTAGTTTACTATAATTCTACCTTTAAAGTAAACTTATTTAGCAACAAATTGAGTCACTACTCGCATCCCAAATAGGTACTTATCAAATTCCAGTTCTAAAAACCGCAGCGTCCCATCCAAGCCCTTGGCTAACAAAATTGTATACGAAATTAACCCAACAGAATAAATTACAGCCCATTGTTCACAACTAGAGAATGATTTTGGGCAAATTTAAATACAAAAGCGGAACAAAGGTATTACTAATCTAGAGAAAATTGTGATACTGTTTTAGTTGCGGCATTGAACACAAATAGACATAGTTTTTCTTCCTTTTATTATTGAAAACCGTGTGCATTTGTATGTACTTTAACCCATCACCACATCAACCCATTTTATTATCAAAAATATTCGAGTGCGATATTAATAAAATTATCGCTTATCATAACTTTACATGTCTTTGAAGGGGTAAACTCAATACCATTAAAGCGGCACTAGCAAAAGGTCATTTATTCATCATCATTCTCTTATTTTAGAAGTTACAGGGGGGGGGGGGGACATTTTACCACTTTGGGAGTGTCTCCCGCGCAAACTATTCAGTTTAGAAAAAAATGATATTAGAAACCTCAATATCCTTTTTGAAGAGCTATCCATAGATACCTCACACATAGGGATTCGATGAAAAAAACATTTTTGAGTTTCAGTTCTAAGTATGGGGACCCCCAAAATTTATTGTTTTTTTTTTCTATTTCTGTGTGAAAATCTTAATGCGGTTCACAGAATACATCTACTTACCAAGTTTCAACAGCATAGTTCTTATAGTTTCGGAAGAAAGTGGCTGTGACATACGGACGGACAGACAGACAGACATGACGAATCTATAAGGGTTCCGTTTTTTGTCATTTGGCAACGGAACCCTAAAAAGAGAAGGTCTAGATCTCTAGATTAACTAATGTTTATCTATTGGACAATCGACACAGCCCCATCCTGAGAAGACTACGGCAAGTAACTCAGTGAGTTTTTTTGTAGTCTATTTACTAACATGTTTACTTAACCTATAGATTTAGATCAGAAAAGAGAACATCTAGGATGGGACTTGGACCCGCGAACAATTCCTTACAGGGGGAATGCTCTGACCAACTGAGCCACCTAGACATGTCTCAGATATTCGAAATTCTCCGCTATATTATATACGTCTCAAGGTGACGCAGTAGCCATCTACCGTAATTCTTGCGAACTACGGAAACAATGAATGACTTTTCAATCATTTTTAACCATTGTTTTTTGAGGTTTACTCCATACAATTACAATGTTTTGTTTAAGTAGGACAGTAGATTTAACCGTTCATTCCAAGTTTACTTGTCTACGTACAACATCCATATTTCACCATCTTTCTGGTCCCACGATAATATATTATTCAGCCCTGGAGTCATATCCTGGACCTCTTGCAGGGCAGTCATACGCACAAGCGTTGCGTCAAGGTCATATCAAAAATTGCCATTAAAGTTTGATTGCCATCTGACACCTTAAACTCGAGAGAAAATCCTGCGTCAGAAAATCGTCCGTCAATCAGCTGATGTACCGGCTTGCAGTTGATGTAGGCTTGTCCCCGAAGGTTTGGGTGGGACACTTTACATATATTTTGTAATAAACAAACAAATAAATAAACTCACTTTCACATTAATAATATTAGTTGAGATACTATAATTGCGTTCACTTAACCCTTCGAAAGCGTTCGCAAATTATAAATAACCCTTTAATATGAACAAACAATGTCAAAATAAAGTCAATTCACATAAAATGGTCAAACAATGTCATAACATTAAACGATTTAACCCTTTTAGTTAACCCTGCTTGTGATCGCGGTGTAGGTTTATTATTTAACTGTCAGAGTGTTGACTGGGGATCTCTTTATCACCGGGAAGAAAGGGTTTAGTTCGCTTTTATTATCAATTCTATGGAAACATTAAAAATGTGTCTTGATGTCTATAGCTTGTAATAGCACCTTATAAAACAAAACAAAAACCGCCCCCGCTGGCCGGCGGGGGGTATCCGAAGGGATTTCTGCACGATAAAAAAAAAAAAATAAAAAGTATTCTCATTTAGCGCGAGCGCGTAGGCCACTGCCGCGTCCTTCTAGGAGCAAGTAATGCTCGAGAAGGAGACGGCGGAGCGAGCCAGGGAGAGATTTAGAACTCTCCCGGCTCGCTGAGCCCGCAACATACTCGCCGCGCGTTTCTCGACCACCTCCGTCCTCCATGTGCGCAGGTCTAGGGGTGGCAGGTGAGGCCGCCTGCCGGCGGGGCTACAAGCACCCCTCCCCCCTCCCTCGTTCTGGGGCAAGATGGGGAGACCGTGGTTCCCAAACCCGAGGGGGCGAAACTGGAGATGGCCCTGTGTCAGTAGGGGTGCGAGGGAAATGCCTTATGGGCCACCTTAGACCCCGGCGTCTGAAGACCCGAGACGGTGTTCAGTTTTAGCTTTTTGGCTGTTCAAGCCCGACATAACCTCCTCCGCTGGCAGGCGGGGCGGCATCCTAGGGATTTTCGCACGAAAAAAAAGGTTTAACCATTTAAATATTTCCAACCCTATAAAATCTAAAAAAATAGCCTTTTATGTATCTACTACGAAAACAAGTTTTGTTAAGTACATAGGTACTATATACATAACTACATACATTAAGACCACATTTTTAATGTTCTCATAGAATACCTTAACCACACTGACCTTCAATGATTTCGGGTTTTAGGAATGTGTATTATCTGCCGTGATTTTTTTAATTTTCATATTAATTTTAAAAATTAACAAACTCTGTTTTTCAAGGCAAGGTAAGGTAAGTAAACTAAGTTCACGCAGAGTTTTCTCAAAGGTTTACAATTTTTTTTCGAAGATTGCAGTTTGCAATGTAGGAAAATAAGCTATAATGATTTTACATGTCTTTGAATCATTTATTTTGAGTCTACCTAATACAATTTCTACAATGTTAAGTCGTATCTTACTGTCCATAATTTTTGTCAACATTAATATAACTAACACTTTTTTTAAATAAGCGCCACCTACACACTTTCTCTTTAACTGTTATAAGCTTTGGTTCAAAACTGTTGACAGCTAATTCTACTTTTATTATTAGATGGCGCCGTTGAATCTTACACTTACTTTTTCATAAATTTGACTACAGGATTTTATAATATTTTTTTCACAGACAGAATACTTTAAAACCACATTTATAATCTAAGCTAAAAAGCTTAAATATAGCCCTTTAATTAGTCAAAAATATCTCTCAGTCTGTGGGAAATTTCAATATATTGAGTCTCAGCAGCTAAAAGCCAACCTGATGGTAAGCGATTACCGTGATCTATAAACGTTTTCAACACTAAAATCGAATATATATTATCTTATAGGTGAGCCACGGACTAATAAAAGGATCCGAAACTGTTTAAAATGGTTTAACTGTTTGTATGGGTAGAAGTTTATTGAGATATGGAAAAATAAATATTTAAAATTGTCTTCTTTTTGATTTCTTAGTAGGTAATCCTATCCGGTGTAATTAGCTACTACTACGTGCGTTACAATGTATATAGTAAAATACAACAAGTATTATAAAAGTCTTTATTATAATATTTACAAAATGTATAAAAATAGTGCTTACGGTTGAAAAAACACAAAACACTGAAATGTTGAAATAAGTTTTTTTATTCAATTCGTAAGTCAGATAATATCAGCTCAGCTTACACAAACGTTGCAAATACAGTGATTTGTATTATTTCATCTTACAGACTTCTATTCTCATCAAGTCCAAATATTACTTCATTTTTTCAACGAATACTATCTTTATCACAATACAAATTCAGTAGGCTTCCCTCAGCGTTTAGTATCGAGGACAGCATTCTGAAGTTATATACCATATTTTATTCGCCAGTATAACTTTCCCTGTACTTAATCTTATCTTAAATAATATATCTTAAGTATTTTATTATTGTTATTTATCATCATCATCTTCATTAATATTTATTGTAACTACTGTACATTCTGTTCTAAACATAATAGTGCAATATTTTTACTAAAGATTATTGATTCAGATAGCCTTAAAACCAGTTATAAGAATTTGTCTACTGTAAGTTAATCAAGAAACCGATTTAATCCCTCTCAGTAGTGTAATACAATGTTATAGTAGGCGTTTTTAAATAAATAAACCTCATAGAAATACTGATGCATGATGTGATTCTAACATATAGGTATTTTTTGTAAGATTATGAAACATACCTCATACCGCTGTGTTGAATTATTCTAATCCATTTCAATTCATTAAAAAAACAATAGATATGATCATTCTGAAATTCTGCGAATAATTTAGAAATTTAACATCAAATGTATTAAAACTTGGGAGCTCTTTTGATACGTTGCTTACTTCAAATAAGTTTTTTGGTGCACAGAAATGCAAATGCTGACATGCAAAAAAGTGGCAATACCTCTGTAATTTAATATTCCATGTGGCAGAAGCGTTATACTACCTGGGTAATATTCTCCTGAGACGAACGCAGACCTAGTTGTTAAATTACCAGCAGGATTAGGTGGGTTGGTTGTCTTCTTCACAAATCTAAACCACGTACAAATTTATTAGGGACGGAGCGGCCATTTTTACTGATTGTGAATTTATTCAAATATGAAAGTTTCGGTCTGACACTGACTCCCATCAGGCCCGCTTATGGCCCTAAACATATATATAAAGTTACGTATATGATGAACGAGCTAGAAAATATGAATGCAGTCAAGTCTAGCCAGCGTTTTTTTTAGGAGGGGAACTGTTTTTTTCCGGTTGTACTTATACATAACCACTCTATTATGTTCCGTGGGTAAATTGATGAGGGCCTAAGTATGTTTCATTTGTTTTTAAGGATTTTATATGCACCTGAACTCAAATATTCATAAATAAATAAATATTCTACGAAATTCTACACAGCGCTTTTAGACCCAAAGTAAGCATAGTTAAACTAGCGTGTGTTATGGGTTCCAGAATGCGGATAAACATATTTAAAAAATATTTTTTTTTGTAAATACATAATTACATATATATAATATATTGTTTTCTGCAGTGCATCATGGACATATCTAATCCAAGGTAGAAGGTAATTAAATCGTCTTCCTGAAGTCAAAAACACTTGCATTTTTTCAGTCCAAAATGTATTTGTCGCTATATTATAAACAATATGCATATAACAAATTATACTCCTTGACGAGTATTTGCCACTTTCGAACAAAATCACAATTCAAGACGAATTATGAAAACATGAATGTTATCTATGCATCGGTGAGTATTCTTAATCATAATATTATACATTATTTAGCACAGTCTTGGTATCAATTCTTAGTTTGTTCAAAACGTCTACCGTATTTTCTATAAGTTCGAGGCCAAGTTTTAATTTAAAAACTACAAGTTTTTGTAGTAATGAGTAAATTCCGAAATGTTGTGGAGGTGGGTAAGTTGATACTTCAGTATCCTTTTCTGTATGCTTCTCAGCAACTTTTTCTGTGGTTTCTTCTGTAGTATTTTCTTCTGTAGTCTTTTCTTCTGTAGTCTTTTCTTCTGTAGTCTTTTCTTCTGTAGTCTTTTCTTCTGTAGTCTTTTCTTCTGTAGTCTTTTCTTCTGTAGTCTTTTCTTCTGTAGTCTTTTCTTCTGTAGTCTTTTCTTCTGTAGTCTTTTCTTCTGTATTCTTTTTTTCTGTAGTCTTTTCTTCCGTTAATTTTGTAGTTAGTGTGGTTATGTAAGTATTATGATTTAGTTCAGGTGTTGGAGTTGTCACAAACCCTGCAGTTGGTCTTGTTGTGACAGTTTCTTCAGTAATTGTTGAAATATATATAGGATTAATACGCCTTGCATCAGGAGTAGTGGAAGTCATCTCTTCATAAGTGCTGACAGGTTCTGATGGCGTAGTTTCGGCTTCATCATATAAATCAGTTTCAGCTTTACTCTGATCTTTAGTACTACTAATAGGTGCAGTTGAAACACTTTCAATGATCTGGTTATAATTATCATCATTATTTTCTGTCGGCACAATTACTGTACTTTCGACAGCCTGAACTTCTTTTTCATCCGCAGGTGTAGAATCAACTGCACTCCTGATAACATTAAGTTTATTTGTGTTCGAAGCAATAGTGGTTGGGGATTCAGACATATCGTTGCCTGTCATTTCATGGATTGGTGTGAAAGTGATATCATTTATTATGAGGGGTGCAAAATGTCTAAGCGGAGTGCTACTGTAAAAATCATCGATTTCATTACTTAAGATTACATCTTTATCAGGATCTTGATAATAGGGAAATTCTTCAAATGAGTCGGAAATACTGCGTCTCTTTCTCAATTTTCTAGGTCCATGTTCAGGTACAACCGCAGGTGTAGCAGAATCAGAAAGTTCTTTGGGTACATTTCCCACTACAAATTGGTTTTCTGATCCTTCTGAACTAATACTTGAGTAATCTTCATATTTGGTAGCATCTTCTTGATTGTCTCCGTTATTGTTTAAGCCTAGATACATTGATGTAGGTGAATAAGTCGCAGGACTACTTGTTGTTTCACTATAAAGGTGTCCTTCAAAAGGGTACACGGGCTTAAAGTCAGATTCTGATGATGGTTTAACTCCGTATACAACTGAGTTTGAAGTGTCACTTCCATATGACGACATTCCTGAAGGCCCAGTCTGTAGTGCTGCATATATTGGCTCTACAGCAGCTGCAGAGTAAGGAGTATAATTTGATTGTTTTGGTTTCTCGTAACTATTAATTCTTTCCGTCGTATACGCATTACGTGTCTCGTATTGGTTGTAGGCAACAGGTTTGGAGTAAACAGCAGCGTGAGCTATTCCTGTCTTTTGCTGGGCGTAATGCATTTTATAGTTTGGATTGTAGCTTGGTGTTACATGCCTATATCTAATATCCTGCTCTTTCTTTATTGGATACCTGCTAATATGAGGTGTTTGGGCAGCATAAGGATTCAACTTTTGTTTGGCGTGAGCAGGCATTCCCGCTAGTACAGTACCTAACATTTCTTCTTCTGCTTGTCCATTCCCATCATTTGCGTATTCTTCAGCATTATTTCTATACAAATCATCATTCTTGTCAACTTCAAAAGTTCTACGTACTGGGGCAGCAAATGGATATAAGAAGTATCCCGCTATACCAACTAAGCTGGCTAAACCTAAGACACCTACTCCAACAGATGGCATAACTTCCCTTGACAAGTAGTTATATATCTGCGTAGTAATAGCACCAGTTTGTGCCGTTGGTTTCTTAGTTTTTTTATTTGACTTTGTTTTATTTGAGGTTTTAACATCAGAAATAGCAACTTCTGTACTAGGTTTCGGTGTCGATGTCCTACGTCTCTTTGTTTTATTTTTTTTCTTGTTTGAACTTCTTTTAGGCTTTTTTGTTGTCATTGCTGGTGTACTGACTTCCAATTCAATTTCTTGTTCTTTTGCTTCAGTAGGTAAAAGTGCAGAGTCATCAATAGCTGGCGGTGCTAAAGTAGTAGTAGTCTTCTGTTTATTTTTATTTCTCTTCTTTGGTTTGGTATTCACTGTTAAACTTGGAGTAATTGTTGCTTTTGTTTCTTTTTTTGTCGTAGGAATTTCTGTGGTGGTGGTAGTTGTGGTAGATGTTGTGCTAGGCCGAGCAAAAGCGTTCTTGTTCTTCTGAACATTTGCTAGCACCGTGTCCTTTAGTTTGTTATAAACGTTTTCATTAATAGCTGATCCTCCGGCGACTAAATCAGCTTTGTTTGTACTGCCAATTATGGGGCGCTTAGATATTTTGTTTGTTTGAGGGCGTTTTAGTTTATTTTTAACAGGCTTAGGTTTTTTCTCTTTTTCCTCTCCTTTTGTAGGTTCAGTGACCGTATTTTCTTTGGAAGCGTTGCTCAATGAAATCCATGTGGAGATACCTTCATTAGATGTTGAAGATTCGTGGACCACTTCGCTTATCTTATTTCCTGTATCAAGTTCTTCCATGTTCACAGGAACAGCTTCACCCGGATGTGCATTCTCAAATTGATCTCTATCGTCATTTCTTGTCTTTGTTTTATGCTTGAGTTGAGTTTTGAGTTTCGGTGGTATTCTGGTGTCAGAGACAATGGATGATTCGATTGTTAAATTAGGTTTGTTCAAGAGTTGTATAGCAACCATTTCAATAGATTCCCGTATCGGAGTTTTTGATTTGACATCTCGCGCAGAACTTTCAGGAGCTGATGATGAATGTTGAATTGATACTTCCGGTGATGAAGAAACAGCCTTCGTGGAGTATTCCCTGAAATTTGAAAAGAAAGAATGTTAAGAAATTTCGGTTATTTATATAATTTAGTAACTGGTTGCTAATTACATGGCTGCCCAAAAAATGAGTATAATGTTGTCAGGATTCATGAAACTATGTGAGTTCCGGTATTCCACTATAACTTTTAAATGCCATCAGATTTGAATATATGGATATTATAATCACGTCATCCCGATTGACACTGCCTAGGTACTATTTAGTTTTTTTTTTGGTAGGGCTGTTCGTTTTTTTTTTTTAATTTAAGTACACAGAATCTTAGAAGACAAAGTGGCATTCTAGCAGTGGAATCGCTTCAAACTGAGTTCACTTTTCACTGACGTTATAGCCAATAGAATGTGACTTTGTTTAGACGCCCTCGTGTACTAAGTGTACGTTATTTATACGTACATGTATGGGTATAGTAATTAAGTAGAGTAGAAATTATATTTTAACAAAAAAGTTAATTGTTTTGTAGCTCTGCGGTGACAAGTGCAACTACTGTTCGTGAGACCTCGATTCCTGGGTCTCAGTAAGATTTTCAGATGTAACACGCACTTAGCAAATGTGCCCAGTTGACAATTATTGGCTGACCTCCTATTACATAGACCATGGGTCTGGTACTCTTAAGGTAGTAGACAAATTACCTTCTTGATATTAAGCGGTTACTGCGGCCTATGAACGCTTGCAACACCAAGGTGTCACTAACTTGTTTCTATCTACATGGGAGGTTGAGGAGGATGGGAAAAAAGATATTGGAATAAATGCATCTCTTTGAGCATACTGCTGCTAAGTCAGCAATAAGAGAAATAAAGGGATTTCACAATTTCCGCAGAAAGCAAGGTAATAACTATAATTAAATTGGTTTATATTTAAGTATGACCACTAGACAACAAGTCTTAGGTCGTTATACATAACCAATTTTATCTACAACTCTCGAATGTACATATTTTAGATAATACTTTTCATAAAAATAAAAACAAGCAAATATTTTTCAAAGTTTTATTTATTAACCATCAATAAGTTATTTATATTTTAAATGTTTAGAATTACTGCGCCGTGTAGTTCAGTCAATATCAACTTATGTCTGAACATCTGAATGAAGTTCATAACGAATTATTAGAATTGGTCTCGCAATCATAAGACATCATAGCTCACCTTGATACAATCCTATTTTCTACCATTTAGTTTAATTGGAGGGCTAAACAACTTATTTATTATTATTTTTAAGATTGCGTTAAGTAACATTATGTCGTACTTACAAATAAAAAAAGCTCATTTACAAATAATAAATATTATACTTTTATTATATTACTAAAATTACAATCAATTATTAACAATAATAATTAGTGTATAAACTAAGTAAATCAATCATAATAACGTTTAATGATAAAACTAGATTTATAATTATAATACTGTTCAGAATTAAATTCGCTACTCAGTACATAAAAATTATAGATAAACAATAAATTAAATGTATAAGTTCTTATCATCGAACATGTTAAATATTAATGTTTGTTTAACTATTAATGTTAATTTTATTGTATATGTACCTTTTTTTCGTGCGGATATCCCCTCGGATACCCCCCGCCGGCCAGCGGGGGCAGTTACGTCGGGCTTGAACCGACTAAAACCGCACGCCGTCTCGGGTCTTCAGACGCCGGTATGTAAGGTTACCCATAAAGCATTTCCCTCGCACCCCGACTGACCCTGGGCCCTCTCCGGTTTCGAGATGGCCCCCTCGGGTTTGGGAACCACGGTGTCCCCGTCTTGCCCCGTTTTGGGGGGGGGGGGAGAGGCGCTAGTCGCCCCGCCGCGCCGACCCGGCCTGCTTTTGCGGGGGTGACAGGCAGGTGAAGGCCACCCCAAGGCCTGCACTCATGGAGGACGGAGGTCGTTAAGCGACTTCCGGCGCCTGTGTCGCCTGCGAGAATCCGCAATAAAAACATGTTTTCTTTCTTTCTTTTTATGTCTTATTTTTCTGAGCTCAGGCATTCTATTATGCCATGGCCACCACAAAATCTATTGTTTATAGTAGACATTTTGCTATTGTCGGTTCATATCATGACTTAATATGTCCATTATTAAATAGTTGTATATTTTTCTATCATGAATGACTTTAGCATTACTAATTAATGAAGCCTTAGAAATGTGATCATAAATCTTATTTGGACGGTGTAATATTCAGATTAAACACAAATTTTACTGGCCGTTACTGCAACTGGTACGTATAAGCTTTCAATAGCTTATATGTTGAATGTTAAACTGGGTATTGACCAGTGTGTTACGGACCGTTATGTAAGAGTTTACAAAGTGTGAATGCATGCATTCGGTCAGATGTTTTTGATCACGCGCTGTAACACCGCTTAGTACCCACCTTTATAAGTGAAAGTGTCTTAGGTTTATGGATTCTATATGGATTTTGCAGACAAATTGACTTCATTTACATCCTTAAGTTAAAAAAAAGAATCATTTAATAAAATAGACAAGTCAAGGATATTAAATGATTAGGTAGCCTGTACAGCGGGGTGTGACTGGTTGGATCACCTCCAAGTTTGGTGCACCCTGGGCAACGTGGGCGATGACGCATCATTGATTGCTCCTCTGGAGTAGCTGGCATCAACGTCAACGGCCAAGAGTCTGACCAACCGGCCCTTTTCAGGGCCAGCTGACCCCGTTGCACAAGGGGGTCGGGGTATGGCGAGCCTGCAAGGCCTGCGGGGGGGAGTGGTCGCTCCAGGTACCCCTCTGCTGTTATCAGAGGGGACACTGCGAATGGCCCAGGGTCAGTCGGAGTGCGAGGGATATACTCTATGGGTAACCTTACACCCCGGCGTCTGTAGACCCGAGACGGCGTGCGGTTTTAGTCGGTTCAAGCCCGACATAACCGCCGCCGCTGGTCGGTGGGGGGGTATCCGAAGGGATTTCCACACAAAAAAATTTAATAAAAAAGGTATCCTGTACCGTATTCTTATGATTACTATTACTAATACTACTATTATTAAATGGTTAATAGGATTCAACTTTGGCTCTTTCGTTATTTTTCCTTAACACGCGTTGTCCATATTTCGCGTTTTTTTCGTTTAGCTTTACGTTCAATTGATTCTGTTTGAACATTTGGTTTGCGTTTCATCTTATTAGTGAAATTGATCATCCATTGTTTAATTCTTAAAAGTACCGTTGGAAAAGTTAGGGTTTTGTTTGTTTCAGTGTCTGCTCTGCCCATTTCAGGAAGCACTTTACGATTATCAGGAAACGAATGTAGATGCCACGTTTTCAACTGATCATCCCACCGCCATTCTGGCCGATGAACGTGTATAATTTTAGGAGCTTCTCTACCAATTGGAAGGAACCAGGGTGAAAATAATGCTGCAAACCCTGTCCCTGCAAATAACAGACCTATAGGAGCGAGTAGAAAAGGAAATAACCCAATACTTAAGGGACTTATTGCTGCTAGCCAATTGAAAGCATTTAATGCTGGGCGAAAGAAATCTGTCAGAGACGAAAAGCTAAATATGTCATCGTCACTACTTCCTGGACGTCCAGGTTTAATTATTGCAGACAATGGTGAAGATGCAGCTCCATAACCACCAGCTTCACTAGACTGTGACTGAATAGGACTATTTACTGAATGATAATTTGCTAACTCCGTTTCCTCAACAGATGCACTGTCATTTTGTTCCGCATTTTCATCTGATTCTGAATAATCTTCATCTTTTGAAGAGTCAGTGCCCGAATCATCACCAACATTAAGAACAGAATCGTCACTTAAACCTAAACTAAAGCTAGGAAACAAACTATCACTTTCTTCTTCAGATTCTACTACTACATTTTTGTTAACTACATTAGTATTAACTGCAATATTTAGGTCAGGACAGGCTTCTTTACCTTCACCTTGAAAAGTATTATTTAAAGTTAAAAAAATTGTTGGACAATCATCAGAATATGGGCTATATTCTTGAGGTCGTATAACAATTCTATCTGTATAAGAACTCGATGGTTCAAATGTGGTTACTTCATAGTTACCTCCATTATGATTTATATTATTATGATATTCATAATTTGGAGGTCTTGGCTTTTGTGTTGTGGTCCTTCTAATACTTTGGGTCCAGGGCATAGGATAGCCAACATTACTTATTATTGGAGTAGGTGTAGGAGCATTCGTATGGACATAAATAGGTCTAGTTGGTCGTGGGTAATGATCAACTAAATTTGGATAAGAGTTAGTGTCTATTATTTGCATATTAGAAGTATATACGTTACTTTCTTCTGAATATTGCGGATGAGGTCTCGTATACATATTATTGTACATATTATTATATGGCCTATCATACCTTTTGGAATTAATTTCATCGGAATTTTCAATGTTTGTATCATCATTATTGTAAACATCTCTGACATTTGTCATATTTTTTGTTTGTTCAGGTAAACGTTCGTAAGAAAAGTTAAGATCATCATATTTAGTCTTATCTCTCCATTTAGTAATCACTTTCCTTATTGCCGTTTTTTTTTGTTCCTGTGACGAAAAATCTAGTAGAGTTTTATCTGTCGCGGGATTGTTTGGTTTATTTTTCTTTTTTTTTCTACGTGTACCTGAACGTATCAAACGACTTACTCTATTTGAAGGAGGGATTTGGTTATTTGCACTTAATTCTTTGATTGTACTGTGTCTTAAAAATCTGTTTTCAGAATTTTTCTGCAAATTATGCCTTAAAGAACTTTCATTTTTAGTATTTTTAGTTTTATTTACTAAGTTAATGATTATAGGAACTAGCTTAACACTATTTAGACTTAAATTGCTATGAATATACCTTATTGGAGTTGGGGTGACACTTGTAGTAATAGCAGGAGCTGCTTGAGGTCGGGAATATACGTACGGACAAACTAAAACTAATAACAATATTAATGTCCACTTTAAGCACACACTTTTTCGCCTCGTCATTTTCACGTCGATTACCTGCAAAAAAGAGATACTAATATTAGTGACAAATTTATACATAGTACTTACATAAATTCTACTAGTGAAGCACCAAAATTGGTGTAAAAAAACAGAATAGTTTATTTATCAGTTGTAGGCGCAGATTGACAACCTTAATAGCAGAGGATCAGGTAATATAATGATAAAACCAGTGATTGATATAATTTAGTTTCTACATGAAACATAGCATACTACTATAATATTTGCCAAGCACCTATAACATAAGACGAAAAAGAAATAGATGACTAACAACGAAATTATGTAATACTGTCTTAAGCAGCATTTTAATTTGCTAATTTAAATATTTTGTTTGCTATTAAAAGTCGGTAACAAAATCGAAACTTACATAGATACTGATCTGAAGAGATCAGAACATTAAAAAAACCAAGAAAACGTTATGTATATATATTTAATCTAGTTATTTAATAAAGACAGCATTCCAATCGCTAATCCCGGTTGCATTTAAAGCTCGCTCTTTGAAGCCCGTGGTCCGCTCTCATATACCTACTGATTGGTTTATCTTTGCTTTTACTGGAGCGACTGCCCTCTGACCCCAACCTTGGTAGGAAACCCTACACAGAGCCTCATCCGTCAATAGACTTAGAGATGAGGTTGGTTTGTGCCCGAATATCTTGGTAGGCCGTTAATAACCCTTATAGCGGTTTTTTTTTTTTTTTTTACGTGCGGAAATCCCTTCGGATACCCCCCCGCTGGCCAGCGGGGGTGGTTATGTCGTGTCTCGACTAAAACCGCACGGTGTCCTCCCCAAGTGTCCGTTGCCGGGCACCCCGGGTAAGCCCTCGAAAGGTTATGCTTTCGAGGGCTTACCCGGCCAAAGTCCGCCGGCAACCCTGGGGTTGCCGGCGGACTTTGGCCGCCTTCGCGGCCTCGCCTGGTGGGGTCGGGATTTATCCCGCTTCGGTGAGTTGGCAGGCGTGTGTAGGGCACACACGACACGCCTCCGCCACGGCCTGCTTCTGTAAGGACGGCGAGTCGGCCAACTGCCGTCCTCAGGCCCCGATCATGGAGGTCGGTAGTCCTGGGCGTAGATGAGTCTGCGGCGTCCTCGCCGCAGACTGCGAAACTCGGGGGGCAGGGTTCTTTCCCGCTCCCTCTCCGCCGTCTCTTTCGCGCGCATTACCTGCTCGCAGAAAGAGGCGTCGGCGTGCCACTTGCTCCCGTCGGAGACCACGGCCCTCACCATGGTCTCCAACGAGAGAACGTCCACGCCCCCACCTTGGGTGCTCAAGTCGCACCCTCCATGTCTCCATGAGTTCCTGGCGGAGCAGGGACCGCTGAGCCCTGATTTCTCGGGGTTCCGGCCTATGGCCCCGCTCCAGCGCCTCCTTGCGCCACTGGTACAGCAGCGCAAGGGCTCTCGCTTCCAGGTCCCATGGAGGGGTCCCAGCTAGGAGACATGCCGCCTCGACGGAGATCGTGCGATACCCCCTGATGACTCTGACGGCCATCGCCTTTAACGGGCTGTTAAGAACAGCCACGTTGCGGGCCGCCAGAGTCTCCGCCCATACGGGGGCCCCGTATAGGGCCATACTTCGCACGATCCCCAGGTACAGTCTCCTAGTGGGGGCGTTGGGTCCCTTTACGTTGGGCATCAGCTGCGATAGCGCGGCCGCAGCCCCCCTCAATTTCGGGACCAGACTTCGGAGATGAGGTCCGAAGTCCCATCGGCTATCGAGTACGAGCCCAAGGTACTTCATCGTGGGCTCGATGCCGATGCTTACGCCCCCTACGGTTATGCTGGTTCCCGCAGGTGGCCCCTCCGAGGCCCGTGAAAACACATAGCCTCGGATTTGTGGAGAGCCACCTCGAGTCCCAGCCGCCGTATTCGACCCACGACTTGAGCAACCCCTGCCGTGCCTTTCGCCTTCAGTGCCGCGCTTCGGTACGTTGACCCTTATAGCGGTAACATAAAATCATATCAAAAGAACATAACATAACTTCACGCCTGTATCCCCGAAGGGGTAGGCAGAGGTGTATTGCACACCCACGATTCGCCAGTTATGTTAGGGTCCCAATGTAATAGGGGGCGAGCCTATTGCCATCTACCGGGCACATTACTGAGCGATAATCAACATTTTTAATACAAACATAACTACGAAAAGTCAGAGGTGTGCGCCTGGGGCGACTGGGGATCGAACTCGAGACCTCGTCTCGGCAGTCCGTTGCGTACACCACTGGGCTATCGCCGCTTATCAAAAGAATACCATACAAAAATGAATCAGCATTCACCAGTTCACTATTTATTTCACCTCGTCATATGTTTATAACTTTAGAACAATTATGATTATATGATTTTAAATCTGAAATAAATGAATGACCGTTTTTTTTCTTTATTGATTGTTGGAAACCGAATTGTAAAAGATACGTGTGTTCTTCAACACGTAAAACAAAAGGAATGACTACAATAGGAAATATAAATTAGTCATCTTAACTATAGTAACGGACTTTTACAAGGCGTAGTTATTTTCTGTACCCAGATCCTATAGTACCCACCCCATCGTAGGTTTAACGACCTATGCACCTTGGCAGTCTCGATGACTAATATTCTTTTAAAAGAAATATGACATTCGACTGTTAACTATGAGGTTGCAGGTTCGATTCTCGCTCAGTGCAATGCATGCTTGAATCCTATCCTATCCTACTAATATTATAAACTAACGGAACCGGCAAACTTCGTTCCGCCTTAGAATCAAGTTATGTTGGTTACTTTATCAGCTGAATTCATTTCGTGAATGTGAAGGCGTGAGGTTTTGGTTGCTTCGAGTCCGACATAACCACCTCTCTGGCCGACGGGGGGACGGGGGAGGCTGTAACCGTGGCGATATCCGCAAAAAGAAAATCGCAATTAAAAAAACTAAAACACACGCTTTTTATAGAAAACCGAACTAAAAAAATAGAAAATAAGTTTTAATAAATTTGAATTAAGAATAGTGTTAAAAATTTCAATAAATTTAAATTAATAAGTGTTAATTAAAAAAATGTATTTCATTAAAAAAAAAGCGTGGGGTGCATGGGTAATAGATATAAATATTTAATTGACAGACATGAGTAGAGTGATTATCATTTTGATAATATCTTAAAAAGCACCCCACGATTTTTTTTAAATAAAATACATTTTTTTATTTAGACTATTATTAATTTATATTTATTGAAATTTTTAACACTATTCTTAATTTAAATTTATCAAAACTTATTTTCTATTTTTTTTAGTTCGGTTTTCAATAAAAAGCGTATTTGTTAGTATTTTTAAACTATTATTTATTTCCTACTTTTTTGTTTTGTTTATTTATAAAAACTTTTTTTTTTAGTTTTTTTTACTATTATAATATGCTTTATTAAAGTTAAAAATTCTGTTTGGTGTTCGAAAATTTGTTAATATTAATAAATAAATCGACTAAAGATAATGGTTGGAAATTAAAATTTCTGCCTTGTCACTATAGATGGAAAAATCTTATTTTGCAAATTGAAAAATGGAATAATTTTATCAAATTAGTGTATTGTCATCGGTCATCGATAAATCTACAAAGTTTGAACGAAATCTGGCCTTTTAAAGTGGGTCAAAATCGTGCCCAAAGGAGTCGGTTACAAACAAATATACAAACAAATATACAAACAAACATACAGGTGAAGCTAATAAAAACCGTATAATAAGGCACAGTATAGTTGGAGACGAAGCTAAAAATCAAAGATCCACCCATTCTTGACTTTGTCTTTTCTTTTTTTATCAAAAAATCCCCACGGGCTTCATCGGTGCCAACGATGGGGTGGGTGTGTCGGAATCAGACCGACTAAAACCACACGGTGTCCTCCCCAAGTGTCCATTGCCGGGTACCCCGGGTAAGCCCTCGAAAGGATAACCCCAGGTTACCGGCAAACTTCGGCCACCAACGCGGCCTTGCCTGGTTGAGTCGGGTTTTATCGGCGAGTCGGCCAATTGTTGTCCTCAGGCCCCGATCATGGAGGTCGGTAGTCCCGGGCGTGGACGAGTCTGCGGCGTCCTCGCCGCAGACTGCGGAACTCGGGGGGCAGGGTTCTCTCCCGCTCCCTCTCCGCCGTCTCTTTCGCAAGCATTACCTGCTCGCAGAAAGAGGCGGCGGCGTGCCACTTGCTCCCGTCGGAGACCACGACCCTCATCATGGTCTCCAGCGAGAGAACGTCCACGCCCAGGACCGCAACGAGATCCCGGCGTTGACTCGCCCACGCAGGGCACTCCACTAACGTGTGGAGCGCCGTGTCTTCGCCAGGAATCTCGCAGTGCTGGCACTGCGGCGTTGTCTCCCGGTGGATGTGCCATAGATACTTACCGAAGCACCCGTGTCCGGTAACCATCTGGCACATCCGGTAGGAGAGGCTACCGTGGTGCCTCTCCAACCACTCCTTCATGATCTGCGTTGAGTTTCTGTCCTAGAATAATTTTTAAGTTTAAACTGTTGGAATTCTGATCACGTTCTCATGTTACGGCATGGTAACCAATTCCAAGAAAGAAGGAGCCGCCTCTAATCTATTCCTGTTCCAAATTTCAGCCAGATCCGTTCAGCCACTTTTGCGTGATAGTATAACATGCAACCATACATACACACATACATAATTACAAACTTTCACATTTATAACATTAGTAGTTACCAGTACCAGTGCTGTTTATTAACTAGACATATAACTAACTCACCCACTATATTATATACATATATATTATATATGTATATATATATGTATATATATATATATTGCATTATATAATATTAACAGTCACTAACTCTTTGTTTGGAGTATGGAAAGTAATAAAGATGTCAGTGATCGCACAATGCAGTTGAAGCCACAAGTTCATTAGCATTTAGTCTCCGTGAAGGCGAACTTTCGATCATGACTCAATGAGTAAATATTTTTGTGGTTTTAAATAATAAAAAAAGAAAATTGTATTTTTTTAACGTATTGCGGTTTGATGAATCAAAAACTACTTTAATAAATATAGTTTGTGGTAGACACTTGTACTAAAGCAGCAACTTTGTAAGTTATGATAGCTAGGACTGACTGGACACGCAAGGCTTAGGATTGGGTGCTATTTCGCACATTAAGAGAGCGCTATGTCCAGCAGTGGACTGTAATAGGCTAATTTTGTTGAAGATATTTTTTTGGGTAACTAGTAAAGTAAAGTTTTATTTCTTTTCCACAAATAAAAGGTACAAGTGCCATATTACAGGTAATTTTATTACTCTCGTACCTTTGTGAGAGGTTGTGTCTGTAGTAGGAAAATCTGTGTTAATGATCACCAGGCTCCCAGCTCTAGGACGACTGGTGTTAAGTTTTACATATGTTCTTTAAATATACTTTACAAGAAATAAACTCTATAGAGTATACTATATGTGTACTGTATGTGTTAGCGTGCGCGCGTTAGTAAATGAAGCGTCGGTAGCTTAGTGGTTAAGGAGTCGACCCTACGATCGAGAGGTCCCGGGTTCGAATCCTGGCCATTACACTACCGACGTGAACCCACTCCTAACACAAGCAATTAAGCTTAGCTAGAGGGGTCAGGTGGAATATTAGTAATTTCGGTTACTAATATTCTTAAGAAAAAAATTGTGAAAAAAAAAAGTGAAGGTGTGTTTGTGTGTGTGAGGGTGTGTGTGTGTGTGTGTTTTACTTATTTATATTTACTTGATTTGTGCGTAATTTATTCATATTACCTGTGTTAATAGGTTTGCGGTATCAACATAACATAAGCTTATCAATCAGTACGTCAGTTTCTTTTTCAGTTTGAATTTATTCAACTGTTATATGAAAAGAAGGCAGATATTGTTTTTTATACCACTCAGTTGGCAGACAAGCTCACGGCCCACCTGATGGGAAGCGGTTACCGTGGCCTATGGACGTGTGCAATACCAGGGGCGTCTCACTCGCGCTGCCGACAATGTAAAAACCTTCTAATGCCCTTCTTGATGAACCCCATATTGTAGTCGCTTGGGAAAACTACAGCAGGGAGATCATTCCACAGCCTGAGAGTGCGCGGAATAAAGTGCCTTTCATACCTAACTGTACGCACCGTTTCCGGTCGCAATGTGTGAGGATGAATTCCTAATTTTACTGTAAAGATCCAAGAGACCCAAAAAGCAATAAAATCTATGTGACAGAGTTGTTCTGTAGATAGTTTATGTATTATACACTGTATTCATTGTTTCGTACTTTAAACGGGGTGTTAAAAGCATCAGATGAATCTGTTAAGCAAAGGGCCACCGTTGTAGCACTATTGTTGTCTGTAATGGTGACGCCATTTCCTGAGACTTGACCTTTAGCTTAACATCAGGCGAGGTAGAGTCATCTTAGCAATGATTCTGGTTACGTTCAAGGAGCAATATAACCATCCGCGGCTTTCCCTTCGAAATTCGGAGTCCGCTTTCTATTATCCAATTTATGGGGGCGACTACCTTCTGACTTCCCAACAGCCGAAGCTGAAGTCTACGCAAGAGCCTCGTCCGTTCAGTGGCATTACCAGCAAGCAGGTGAGTTTGGCTTGGGATCCGTAAATATTAGCATCCTATGCAGTTTGCATGGTGTTATATTTAGTTTATAGCAATAAAAATATAAATTAAAGGTTAATTATTTTGGTGACTCTTTCTATCCAGATTCCTGTCGACTCGCACTGTAATAATAGTAAGTACTAATAATATTACGCCTGACGCAAAGACATAACAAACTCTACGGTATGCTTGCTCTTTAGTCTATACGTATACTAAATACCGTTTGCCAATTCTCGTACTCGTAGTAAAAAGATGTTTTAAATTTTTTAAATTCTCGTAACAACATTTTCAATATTTTTAACACACTTTTTTTACGAGAAAGTTTTTTCGACATTTGTGGGATCGACATGTGAACAAGTCTAGATTGACACGGAATTTTGAACATATTTTTATTACGAGACAGGCCCTCTGAGTCCCGTATTTCATACACGAATTTATCATTGTCCCGTAATATGGCGACACCAATACGGGACAGTACATTGTACCGTAATTTTATGATTCAATGGCATTTATATAAAAGTACAACTATAAAAATTATGATAAAAATACAACTATATCTAACAATATTTATTTGTCATTGACAAAGTCACAATAGGCCTGTCCAGTATTTTAATCTCGAATCCCGTATTTTCAATACAGTTGTCCCGTAAAACCGGAAATGAAATCTGTTCACCTTATCACCACCTGTTTGTAAGAAAGAGACGGCACGAGTTCAACGTCCGCGCGGCCATGACCGACTGGTTCTGAGTACCTTGGATTGTTGACCCGGTTACACGAATTTTTAAGGTCCCGTTTTGCCGTTACATTGAGTTTGAAAATTATGATTATTTGACATTAATTGGAGAGATAAAACACTGAAGAATATGTTAGTTAATTTGGTTCATTATTTTCTTCTAAACGCAGCACAAAATTGAGGTTAATTCATTCTGCAGAAAAGTTATTAGAGTGATTTTGTGATCAAATCTCTAAAAATAATCTGACTGATTATGATGGTCGGCCCAGATGTCCTTCACTACCCAAAAGAGGCAAAGCCTTCGAGGGTGCTATACTCCTTTAAAAAACCGGTTTAGTAAGTACAAGTAGTAGTAATCATTAAATCGCTAGCGGATCCAAGTTGGCCACTGCAAGAGAAATATTGCAAAATGGAGCTTTATTGACCAGTCGCAAGTGCCCTGCGATTGCGGAGCCCCATCCCTGTCCATGTCGCATTTGCTCTCTTGCCTACGGGGCCCTTCCAACTGCACTATCGAGGACCTGTGTAGGGCAACGTACAACTCTGTAGCTGTCGCCTGGTTTTGGGCTGACAAAATTTAAGAAGAAGCCAGAATATTATTAGCCATTCATTTGAAGAAGAAGAAGTAGTAGGTAGGTACTCGCGCACTGAGGATTCCGTTCAAAACTTTATTATAAGTACAAATAACTTGGTTTTCGGAAAACTGTTGTAGCCATACATCGACATAGGTGAAGTGAGCTATGCTTGTAGATTCTTTGAAGGATTAAATTCGAAATTAAGAAAGAAAGGTCTTGACAGACAGACAGATTGACAACGAAGTGATCCCATAAGGGCTCCGGTTATTCCTTTGGAGATACGCAACCCAGAAAAAGCGACAATAGGGCTGTTCTCGGAGGGGTGCGACTGGTTGGATCACCTCCAAGTTTGGTGCACCCTGGGCAAAGTGGGCGATGACGCATCATTGATTGCTCCTCTGGAGTAGCTGGCGTCAACGTCAACGGCCAAGAGTCTGACCAACCGGCCCTTTTCAGGGCCAGCTGACCCCATTGCACGAGGGGGTCGGGGTATGGCGGGCCTGCAAGGCCCGCGGGGAGGCGTGGTCGCTCCAGGTACCCCTCTGCTGTTATCAGAGGGGACACTGCGAATGGCCCAGGGTCAGTCGGAGTGCGAGGGATATGCTCTATGGGTAACCTTACACGGCGTCTGTAGACCCGAGACGGCGTGTGGTTTTAGTCGGTTCAAGCCCGACATAACCGCCCCGCTGGCCGGCGGGGGGGTATCCGAAGGGATTTCCGCACAAAAAAAAGGGCTGTTCTCGGAGATACTTAGTGATCATATAGTTTGTGTCCTCAGTGAGGAAACGTGAACATTATATACATTATATTTAAAAAAAGAATAAATTTTAGTGTCACTGTAGATATTGGTTCAACTAAAACCACGTTTTTAACAAACGATTTTTTTAATTAGCTACTGTTTTTAGATAGTTCTACTCAGATTTAGTTAATAAGTGCAGATTTATCCCACAACCATCCAACCTGTAATCTGTACTACTGACACGCTTAAAAACTATAAATAACGTAGAAATTTTGTCAAAACTTAAAAACAGCTCATTTTGTATGACTCATATTGTACCTATTTGTGTACCTTTTTTTTTTTTTTTTTTTTTTTTTTTTTTTTTATCGTGCGGCCGGTACACCCTGGGCGGCGGTCAATGGCTTCCCCTTCACCCCTTCATAGGGTTGGCATTGATCGTCGGCCAATACCCAACGTGGCGGGAACACATCGCTCTCCGTACGCCTCTGCTTTCAGAGGAGTCAGGATGAGCGATGCTGTTAGTGGTGAGATGGCCCAGGGTCAGCCGGGGTGCGAGGGATATGCTCTATGGGTAACCTTACACCCCGGCGTCTGAAGACCCGAGACGGCGTGCGGTTTTAGTCGGTGCAAGCCCGACATAACCGCACACACCCCTACCTATTTGTGTACCTACTTGGTTATTTTCGTTAACTTTCTAGAAAGTTGACGAGAAATTCTACTTCGACAGATTCCTTTTAAACTATAAGTAAGTAAATATCAATTTCTAAACAAATAATCTACGCCTAGAAATTATAATATAATTATGATGCAATCACACCAAGATATATATATCGGAGATTTTCGATTATTCAGGACGTGTCCAGGTAGCTCAGTTGGTCTAGGTATTCCCCCTAGAAAGCGACAGGTTGCGCGGGCTGCGGTTTCGATTCCCGTCCTGATTGTTGACTTTTTCGAATCTAACCTATTTAAAAAAAAAACGAATAAACATAACTAGGGGCGCAATGTATTCTACTATTGAGCTGAGAGTACACTACATGATTACCTACAATTCACGCGCAATTTTTTTCAATTGAATAACATTGAATTGTTTTTTGCGGTGATTATTCCTCCGTTGCTAGACCAAATTTCAATTTTCTTTGCACATTTTGGCGCCAAAATCGTGGTCTCAACATTGATCATTTTGGAGAAATCAGATTTTGAAATTTTTGAAGGGTGATTATTCCTCTATAGTATGTTAGATTTTCAATTTTATTTTTTCTGAACCTTTCGGGTATCAAGTTGTATTTACATGCCAAGTTTGGTCAAAATTGGTCGATTAGTTTAGGAGGAGGAAAGCGTCACAACCGAGTGGAGTATAGAGAGCTTTTCGCTCAACTTCGTCTCACTCTCAGCTCAATTACATACATCAATAGAAACTCGTTCTCAATATTGTAGAATATAAACGGTAAGAGATGTAAACAACCGATGGAAAAGAGTTTTTGAGTTCTCTGCTCCAATAAAAGTAATCATAACACACTAGCTGTGTCCTGCGGTTTCACCCGCCTGACTCAGTTCTATAAGTAATCTTCTTACTTTTTTTCTCATTGCTCGGCTCCTTATGGTTGTAGTCTGATGTTAAATAGTCTATAAACTTGCCAAAAACAAGGTTATTAAATGTAAAGAGAACTTTCGAAATCGCCCAGGTAGTTCATGAAAATAGCACTAACTAAACGCGAAACAAACACATAGCAAAACTTTTCAGCTTGAGATAAAAGTTTTAGTAAGTTTTACTTTCGTAAAACGAATACAAAAAAAAGCGGCCAAGTAGTCTACACACGCACAGAAGTCGTAAGGGCTAATAATCACACGAAAAAAAACACACCACAAAATCCTACAAACAAGTGCAAGCTTAAGTTACTACAACCTAGAACAAATAATATCTTCGTACATCTGGTCAGTTATCCGCAGTAACAACTCCATAGCACTTGACCATAACATTCAACTGTTTAATTACAACTTGTTCCGTACCGATGTTCCGTACATTGACATTAAAGTGTTAAGTCATAAGAGTATAGCGTGTAAAGAATTTATTTATATCGTTAAGATCGTTTAGATCGTTTAGATCGTTAGAATAAGTGTGAAGCAAACTAGAAAATTCGATGATTTGGTATTCAGTTTTGGTGGTGCAGTCACATATTTATCATCTACACCTAACATCTAATTACACCAGTCTAAAGACACCTATGTGCGAATGAGCTAGTGTGTCGTGTATCATCAATGCGCAGGAACACGGAATTAGTGCGGTGATCGAAGTGATGCAGCTCTAACATGGCGGCGACTCTATCAAGATTTTCTTCGACCAACGACAAAGCAGGAAAATCTATCGTGTGATACAAACTACTCATTTCATTGGTCAGCGAATTCGAGAAACACGAGTGTACAGTCCCTTACTATTGGAGCAGGAGGGCCATGTTACGAAACAAAGGTTTTTTCCTAACCTGCCCCAATACCGGGTTAGCTTATAATTACAGAAGATCGGCGAGCATAACGACGAAACAAAAACGCCGCTGAAACTTACAATGAGTGAAAATACTCATCCACACACGAATGACTGAATGAGTATATCGTCAAAGCAGGAAACTAACTACTATTCTTCAACATAGCGAGGAAGACATTCGTCTCTCGAGTCTGTTTGACTAATGGAATATCAGAAAAATCTATCACGTGATCAAAGCTTCTCGTTTCTCTGTTA
The DNA here is from genome assembly GCA_946251805.1 of Cybosia mesomella. NCBI lineage: Eukaryota > Metazoa > Arthropoda > Insecta > Lepidoptera > Erebidae > Cybosia > Cybosia mesomella. Next base: position 3,850,442 of record OX276402.1, on the reverse strand, counting down.
AAAGAGACTCCAACTACTAATTTACTCCACGGCTTAATCATAAGTGAGTGAGTATTTCGTCAAAGCGTGGGAGCTCGGAATCCTCGTAATATGTCAACATATGCGAATGTTTTAAACCTTTTTTCTATTCATTTATTTGATGGCCTTGTGCTTGTTTTTTACCTACAAAAACTAATATCGCTAGCGCCTGTCACTCACACATCGCACAGCGTTATTATGTTAATGATATAACAGACTCACGCGCGTTCTTGTTTCTTCTTGAGTCGTTTTTATAGCGGAGAAATTGTAGGTTTCCAAGTTCAAGTACATATTATATGCTCACGCCTATAATATCCCCCTAAGACATAGGCTGAAGTGTATTAACTCTCACATTTCGCTAACTTAAGTTTTCGGGCAGTTTACCACGGACTATAAATTTATGGTTACTGTGATGGATAGAGATCAGTATTTTCCATTAATAGCCTTGGACGACATACATGGCAATAGATGTGGGCCTTTTTCTGGTGTAGTGGAGTATTCGAAATTAGAGTAACAAAAAGCGCATGGCCCACCTGATGGCAAGCGGTTACTACAGTTTATGAATACTGAATGAAGTGGAGTATTTTAAATAATAAAGTAACAAAAAGCAAATGGCCCACCTGATGGCAAGCGGTTACTACAGTTTATGAATATTGAATGACACACCAAGTATGTACAGGCACATATAAGTGGGCAGCCAAGCCGGGGTCGACCTCTCAGGGCATACACTGATCAAATTAAAGATGTATTGAAAAAAGGGCAGGTCAAAAGCACTCGAAACCGGTGGGCTTGCATGAAACGTTTAATGACATTAGAGGAAGCTCGTGAAGTATGTAATGACAGAAGCAGATGGAGGGCTGTTGTCTCTGCCTACCTCAGACGGTAAAAGGCGCGAGTATATGTATATATGTATAACACAAATAAATAAATATTCTGCTGACTTGATAACTTCCTAAGTTTTTAAACGCTTAATATTAACTTGACCCGTATCAATCTATGTAATGGAAGCTCAAGCGTCGGTAGTTTAGTGGTTAAGGAGTCGACCCTACGATCTAGAGGGTTCAAATCCTGGCCATTAGAAAACTGACACTAACACAAGCAATTAAGCTTAGCTGGAGGGTTAGGGGGAATATTAGTAATTTCGGTTACTAATATTACTAAAAAAAAAGAAACTTTCAACAATTGCCTCACTTAAAAAAAGAAGGTTCTTTATTTGACCCGTATGACATCTTACTAATATTTTAAATGTAAAGTTTGGATGTATGGATGTATGAATGTTTGTTACTCTTTCACGCAAAAACGGCTGAACGACTCTGGATGAAATTTGGCACAGGGATAGATTATAGTCTGAAATAACACATAGGCTTTCCTCGGAAATATTTGCACATGGAAAGCGAGAACGGTAACAGAATTCCACGCAGGCAGAGCCGCGAGCAACAGTTCTGTCTGTTCGAGTCCGACATAACCACCTCCGGTTATGTCGGACTCGAACAGACTAAAATCGCACACTGTCTCGGGTCTCATTTGCCGTGGGCGAAGGTGGTCCAATAAGGCAATTCCCTCGATCCCTGGCTAATACTGGGCCATCTACAGCTTTGAGATTGCCCCCTTGTGTGTGGGAAAATCACTTTCCCCGTCTTGCCCCGGAAAGGGACTAAAGTAGTTTTCAGACCTTTATTTATTGAGGGTTTATCATAATTGAATCAATCAAATGCTTATCAATACTTTTTTTCAACTACTTTTATCTTTTTCCAATGGCTTATACAATACGTGCTCCTAAACTAGGACTCATTTCTCAAAAGAAGGTCAATTTAAGTCATCAATATAATTCAAACATTAACTGTTGGCAGAGAAATATTGTTTTATGCTCTGGTTCTTACAAAACACTATAGCAGTGTAATTTTCGTTATTAACTAAAGTGTATGCCTCTTCTTAATAACGAACGTAATAATTTATTGTTATAAGCAGCTTTTTTATAGTTTTTTTTAATAGATTCATCTCTATGTTTTTATCAGCATCATAACAGTGCTGTGTCTTGATTGCAAACGAGGATTCACCTCGGAGCCGGAAATCCACCTTCCAGTATTTCCTTCCACTTTGCACGGTCTTGGTCAACACTGGCAGTATGACCATTGGCACGCTTATCATCTTGTACGACGTCAAACCAGCTCTTGATCTATAATTCTTATGAACGGCAATTTCTAATTCAATTTTCATTCACTGTCAATTATCCAAATCATTTGAAATTCAGCACAATTTCAAACACGAAAACAATTAACATATTTGATGTTATTTTATATTTTACATTGAACCCGACGTTTCGGTTGCTTTTCAGAATAACAATTAACATAGCCAAATAAATGACGAAGACTGTAGACAGTCAATAGACTTTTTTTTTTAACGTGCGGAAATCTCTTCGGATAACCCCCCGCCGGCCAGCCGGGGTGGTTATGTCGTGTTAATTTCTTCAAAGTATTCAGCTAGCTAAGAAAATATTGCGAAGTAGCTGTTGCATGCGCAATTCCACTCGGGTACTGTTGCCGCACCCGAATGTATATCTGCTCCCGTTCCAGCTTCCTATGGGAACCTATTCCAGAGATAAAAGCCTATACGTTTTTTCAGACTATAAATCGATCCCTGTACTAAATTTTAGCTAAATCCGTTCAGCTGTTAAAGCGTTATTAAGTAACAAACATCCAAACCTACAAACATTTTCACCAAACCGCAACCAAAAATCTGAAATAATAATAATATTATCATTATAAATAATGACTTAATAAATAAAATGTTTTCTTTTGTTCCATTAAATGATCAACTGACAAGTGAACAAGTGTGAAATTATTGTTTTAAATTTATTGTTTTTAGTATATATTATGTTAGTAGTTACTAGGTGATTATTTGGAGTAAACTTTAAACACCGGCGTCGTGCAAATCGTATGGATGCTTTTGCAAATTTTGTGCAAATTATCTAGACGAAATTAACGCATGAAAATGGGCTGCCCTTGCGTGCACACGCATGGCGTTGCACAGGCCCTTAAAGATAAGTTTTTCAGATAGGAATTTTAATGTACAAGCACGAAGTTTGAAACAATGTCCGGTTGCCATCAATACGCAACAATATTTTCCGTGAAATTTTGATAGCATATTATTTACACTTAGTACTACTCCTCGGGTATACACAGGTGTAAGTCAAAGAAAATAAATAGTTGTTAATTGAATTTTTTTTTTTTTTAAACAACCTTTCTAGTAAGTGCATAACAAGACAAATCAAAGGACAAACATGACGGGTTTATTTTGTTTAGTTTAGAAGTTCTTATGACCAACTACCGTCTCCATCCTCAGACCCTGGATATCATGTAGCATCGACGTATTGGCAAGACAAAACAAATGATCCCAAACTCGATTGGTTTATATAGTTTAGTTCAGGAGTTCCTATAAACACATTTCGACTCCATCATTAGACCAGCTAGTGGTATGGGTAAAGGACTGCTGAGACGAGGTCTCGGGTTCGATCCCAGGTATTACCATGGCACACACCAATGACTTTTCGATGCTTTTCGAAGTTATGTGTGTATTTATCGCAGGTTTATAAGTGCCCGGTTAATGGCAATAGGCTCGCCACCTATTACATTGGGACCTAAAACATAAATTGGCGAAACGTGGGTGCTAGCACCTCTGCCTACCCCTTCGGGTATATAGGCGTGAGTTTATGTTATGTTATGTTAGACCAGCTTCATAGTACCATATTATCGAATTGTCACTGAAGATACGCAAGTATACTAAATTTGAGTCCAATCTACAGTCAAGAAGTGTTTCTTATTGGGCTTCTAAGATTTGAGCCATACTAACTAACAAAGCAAGCTAACCGAAACAATTTTTTAAATAAAGGATTTTATAGATACGACATGTTGTCATATTTTTATTACAAGACGATCTATTCATAAATAATATTTAAACTAGGTATGCAAGGCGAATCGCTGCTTGCAATGTTGAGCTGAGTGAGACATCGTGATTCTTGTCCAATAGACTTGACCGCTATTGCAGAATCAGATTTTGAAAATTTTGAACAGTGATCATTCCTCCGTGGCAAGTCCGATTTTGAAAATTCTTTTTGAAAGTCACAACTCTGGACATGTTTTCTGAGCGTGTAAAGTTTGGTCACAGTGTCTCGAGCGGTTATTATGTAATTCCATCTGGAATTTTTTTAACGGTGATCATTCGTCTGTGGTAGCATTAATTTTTTCAAAATATATCCATAAACCTTCCTCTGATTGACCTCATTAATCATGCCAAATTTGGTTCTGATTGGATTAGTAGTTTAGGAGGAGACCTGTGACAAAGAAAATCCTGAAGTCTGGTATGAGGAGCTTTCGCTCGACTTCGTCTCACTCAGCTCAATAATTAGATCAAAACATTTAAAAAAAAACCATTCATTATGGATACACATAATGAATGAGTTGCAGACTCAAGCAACGAATAGTGCAACTCTCTGCTTCTTCAAGTCTCAAGTGAATAGGTTCCTTTTAGGGCAACTTGTTTTATCGTCGAACACATCATAACTTGCCAGCAGGTGACATAGAGGTCAAATGTGAGCCTATCACTACATATTATAAACACAAAATCCTCCGCCACATCTGTTTGTCTGTCAGTCTGTTCGAGATAAACTCAAAAACAACTACATTGATTTTCGTGCTGTTTTCACCTATGGATAGAGTGGTTCTGGAGGAAGGCTTTAGTTTATAATTTGTCAAGTTTTTGTATACATTGGCTAAAATATAATGATATTTATTGGAGGTGTCGGAAAAAATTAAGCCGTCTGGGAGCTTTCAACGAAAACGCTGCCTAACGCTGAGATCTAACAAAATGATTTATGTGGAATTCTGCATCTTATATAGGATGTGGTGGTGGAATAGGGTCCCATGGGTAGTGAACCAGCTAGTCAATGATAAAAAATAGAAAAGTAAAAATAACAAACAATTAGAATTATGAAATACAGAAGAGCCATTAAGCTTTATATTTCAAGTAGTTATATGTGCAGTAAACTTGCCCTGTCACATGTTCTATCGTAATAGACAGTTAGACATCACGGTAATGTGTGTGCAATAGTATGGCATCGTTGGTCCATCACAAAGGAAACACTTTCCAATCCATGCCACTTTGCGCTCGACGGCCCACTAACACTGTCATTCCATTTCCTACTTTATTTCCTTACTGCAATGGTAGGTTTTCATTTTTGTACAGAGGTTTGTGGTCAGCATTATGTGATACATGACAAGTGTTATTTTTGCAAATATTATGTTTTGAGCATTTTGTTTAATAGAGTGTGCAATTGGTTTCTGTTTCCTTAGCCGCCCACTATTGCGTTATGGTGTTGATGTTTCATGGTATTTTTACTTCCTTTGGCAAGTATTGCAATAATGACAGGGAATTTTTAGAGTACCTATCGTTAATAGCGTTGTACGTTTTGCTCATGTCCAATGTAACTTCAAATGATAGACAGTTACCTATAGTGTGATAAGGGAGCATTGTTGCGCGAGAATTGAAGTAATAGTGAGGATTGAGAAAGATGTGATATCGTAGCTTGGACAGATGGGAGGTGGTTGACTAAAAACATTAATGCCAAATATTGGCAGCAAAGCCGGGAGAGATAACTATTCTTAGCGTTCCGTAGCCGAATGGCTAAAAACGGAACTCTTATAAATGACTTAGATTAAACATTTTTTTCATCAATCTCATACGTGTATATGGATAGGACTTTAAAAATGACATTGAGGTTTCTAATATAATTTTATTCCAAACTGAATAGTTTGCGCGAGAGACACTTCCAAAGTGGTAAAATGTGTCCCCCGCCCCCCTGTAACTTCTAAAATAAGAGAATGATAAAACTAAAAAAAAAATATGATTTACATACCATGTAAACTTCCACCAAAAATTGGTTTGGACGAGATCTAGTGTGTAGGTTTTTTTTTAATACGCCATAAATCGTAAACTGCAATTTACCTTTCATTAATCAACTCAAGTATAAAATATTTACATGCGGCTACGGAGCCCTTCAAGGGCCAGTCCGACTCGCACTTGGCCGGTATTTATAATCTTACAATTATATTTCTGGAGGCACACAAGACGTGAGTGTGCCCCTTTTCTGCCCCGCACGTAATGCTAAACAGGTCCTTTCTTGCGATTCATTCATGATATACATTGACATCTAGCATAAATTATTTCTATTTTAAAAGTACTCATCCGATGCCTGACCATTTCTTTTTAAAACAATGCAATATAAAGAAAGTCATCCTTGTTTTGGAAGATAATGGCCTTCACTTATGGCCAAGTGTGCCAGCAACGGAACTTTAATAGTTACAATGACTGACACACATTTATCTATTGATGCTTTTAGCTTGTTAAATCGGATCGATTTTTTAAGAAAAATGTTTCTAACACTAAGGTGGGCTTTTGTTATTGGCGAAAAGTTATATTATTATGTAAATCATAAATTCTAAGGAACAGTCGGCGGAGTAAAGTCGAATAGTTACCATGCGACATAAACGTCTGAATCTTTTGATTGAGTTGACTCAGAAATTTGATTTTTTCTCAGCTTCAACATGTTATAGACCTAAGTATTTGATATTGATTTCAACTTGATACCTTATCGTATTCCTGAAAAAGGTCTTACAGACAGACACACAGAGATTTTATTTTTTGTGATGTGGGTGACTACATATTTACAGATTCCTTCCTTTTTACTTTTTCCTATATAAGACTTTGCGTCTTGCCAAATTTCATGATTCCAGCTCAACGCGTAGTACTCTATATGTTTTAATACCCTTCCATTTGGATATTATCACACTAATATCATAAATGTGAATGTTTGGATGGATGGATAGATTTTTATTACTCAATCACGCTAGAACAGCTGAATGGATCTGGCTGAAATTTGGTACAGGGATAGATTATAGTCTGGAATAGGATATAGGCTACTTGTTATCCCTGGAATAGGTTCCCATGGGAATCGGGAACGGGATTGGGATTCCACACGGGTGGAGCCGCGCGCAACGGCTAGTTACTTCATAAACAGCTTCCTATGTATTTTTTCTTGATCGAATTAACGTAGAAGTTAGATTTTTTAAAGCTCAAAGCTCGAAGCTTCAAGGTGTTGCAGACCTCAGTATTTGGTATGAATTTCAACTTGATGCTTCCACGCATTCCTGAGAAAAAGGTCTTTACAGACAGACGGACAAGAAGTGATTTTACAAGGGATCCGTTTTTCCTTTTGAGGCACGGAACCCTAAAAGCAAATCCGATTCAGACATACACGTGTATGTCAGGATCGTAGTTAGTGGAAACACGAGGTTTTTGCCAACCCCAAATAGAACTAGGCGTGAAAATATCTATAGGTATGTATCAAATTCTGTAAGAATATAAGAAATGAATAAATGATATAAGATCCATTCAGCCGTATTTTAGTAAATAAAATCCAAACACCTTCACAAAGTTTTACATTTATAATATTAGTAAAATTACATCAAATTACTAAATCCGCACTCAGTCGCAAATACGCTATTATATTATCCTTTGCAAAACTAGAACATGACATCCTTTCCTTTACGAGTTTAGTGAAAATTGAGGCTAGGACTTTCATCTCGTTCTCAAAGATAATATTGTACTTAAGAGTAACAGAGAAAGCGATGCATTCAAAGGATTACTTGTAATAATGAAAGTGCCCTTAAACACAATAATACAGCGAAAGTAGGTTTGAACTTGATTCGTACAAGGAAACATTACACCGCAGGCGCCAGCGCAGAGTGATAAATGAACAGACAGTACTTTCACTGTGATTTTTGTGAATGTATTTAGAGATATTGATGATTTCAAGATGAAGATTAATATAAGCCTACAATGAATTGTTTTGAAAATTTATAGGCTGGTGATATATTGCCATTAACAACGTGAAGTCATGTCAGTTAATCATAACAAAAGTGTTTTTTTTAATGTATTGATAACATAACATAACTTCACGCCTGTATCCCCGAAGGGGTAGGCAGAGGTGTATTACACACCCACGATTCGCCAGTTATGTTGAGGTCCCAATGTAATAGGGGGCGAGCCTATTGCCATCTACCGGACACATTATTAAGCTTGCGATAATTATCATTTATTAATGCACACATAACTACGAAAAGTCAGAGGTGTGTGCCCGGGGCGACTGAGGATCGAACTCGAGACCTCGTCTCAGCAGTCCGTTACGTACGCCACCGGGCTATCGCTGCTATTTATTGTATTGATGCTTTTTCAGATAAGTAATATTAGCAGACGCGATTAAAATTTGTCCTGTTATAGTGTAGAATCTAATTGCCGCGCCCACTACCTGGTCTAATTGTAAATATAAATCGTACACAAATCCATCCCAAACATAAAAAATGGTCCTAAAATACTTAAAAGTACCTGATTGCAAAGCTATTGGATACGATTATGAATCTAAACCATCCAGTTCAGTGATACACGTACATAAGACGTTAATTATACACACGGGTACTTCTAAGTAAGGTAAGGGTAAGGCATAATCAAATCAAAATCCGCTCCCGTTCGTCGCCTTATGCCTTACGCTGACGTGTATTTGCTCACAACTCGACACAAAATCTTTGTCCTAAAGTTTATTTTATGATTTTTCTAATCAGTATGCTTTAAATAAAGAAAAAATACCAATATTCCTTTAAAAATGCCTTTCCTACATAATAATAAATGTAATTCACGTCTAAGGTATTATTAGTAAAAATAAAAATTATTATCGATTTCTATCGATAACAATTTTTATTAGCAAGAGTGTCACTATTCTTGAGTTACGGATACAGTTAGACACAAATAACATATCGATTTTAACGGAATAAATCTTTCCTATTTTGTTAGGCTGCCATGAATAACCAAACAACTTGTTAATATATTGAATGGTATGTAGGTTATGAGTTTACGACACGGCTTAACAGAGTTTACATAAACATACATCACGCGTTACCGTAAGAGTCACAGATATGGTGTTATAAACAAATTCGCGTAAAGGTAACGATTATCGGTGTTAAAACTTTTCTCTCCAGCTGTCGTGTTAGTGATGAACGGAATAAGCTCAAGAACGGGTGGACCTATTTTCATGACCTTTGAGTTTTTAGATTTGTCTCCGCCTATACTGTGCCTATCTTTGTTTTTTTTACGGAAATCCACACGGTCACCCTACGCTAGTTTTGTTATAAAGAAACTAACAATACTCTTACTTTAACTGCTATACATCAGAAACTATAACAATGATTCACAAAATACAGTATGAGACTCTGTTGAGGTTATCTAAGGAAAATTCAATTATTTTCCTTAGATAACAAGTTCGGACAGAAAAAAAGCGAAAATCCATTGCCCTTTTGTACAAAACGACACCTGTATTGTGTACAAAAGGGCAACTCTACTGTTCATCTCTGAAATGGCTCTTCTCTTTTAATTATATTTTATATTAACTATGACTTTTTACTAGATGTTCTCGACGTTTGATTTGATTTGAAGCATCGGTAGCAGCAGTGAATCTACTCCTAACACAACAACAACAATTTAGCTTATAGCAGCATACCAGTAATTTTCGATTACTAATATTCTTTAAAAAAGCGGCCAAGTGCGAGTCGGACTCGCCCATTAAGGGTTCCGTAGCAGCAAGTAACATAATAATGTTTTTTTTTTAATTTTTATATTTGAGTTGATTGAATGAAAGGTAAATTGCGATTTATGATTTATGACGTATTAAAAAAACTACTTACTAGATCTCGTTCAAACCAATTATCGTTGAAAGTTTACATGGTAATGTACATCGTATGTTTTTTTAGTTTTATCATTCTCTTATTTTAGAAGTTACAGCGGGGGGGGGGACACATTTTACCACTTTGGGAGTGTCTCCCGCGCAAACTATTCAGTTTAGAAAAAAATGATATCAGTAACCTAAATATCATTTTTGAAGACCTATCCATAGAGGTATGAGTTTACGATGTAAACAATTTTGACTTTTTTTTTTCGTGTGGAGATCCCCTCGGATACCCCCCCCCCCCCCCCCGTCGGCCACTTCTGTCATGCGACAATGAATGCATAACCATGTATTCATTGTCGCATGACAAAGAATTGCACTGCTTATCACACATACGCGTTTCCTTCTGCCTATAATCCCAGGTTCTGATACTAATAATATCTGGAATGTTAGCTCTTAATTTTGAACTAGACCCATCTAGACCCAAACTGAGCAGATCTTGTCATATGGGTTCTAGAATGAGGATAAACTTTTTTTTAGTAAATATAAAATACACAATTATTTGCAATAAGCGGTATACGAAACCGCGACCTCTGACTTAGTTTCTTTACTTCCAGCTGCAGGCAGCTGCGGCATGTCTACGAATGAACTAGCACTACATCCAGTAAATATTCCATCTAAAGGTTGTCTGGAAGAGATCGCAAATTGCGATAAGACCGCCCATTGTACAAGTTTATTTCTAAGTATCTTAGTAATTTGTATCCTTTGGTTGGTGTACAATAAAGAGTATCTATCTATCTATATTATAATAATAACCTCTTTTCTTTTTATTCCATGGACAGTAATATTGGTATAGAGAAAATGAAAATATTTTTCACATAAAATTTAAATCTTTCGAATCATACAAACTTGTCAGTAATAGAATCATGATAATATGCATAATTTTGTTGAACGTTCGGCTCTACGAATTGCATAAGTCTATGCTTTCTCTGGTACAATGTAAAGAATTTTACAGGTGTGCGGCCGAGCTATGAGTAGAATATCATTTATGTACACACGCAGTGGACACAGAATGCACATGCAGTCCTTGTCATTACAGAATGCTAGTAATTTTTAAATACAGAATTAACCAGTGGTTCCGATTCTGTTCCGCATCTCACTAAACTAATCTATCTCTAGAATGATTTTATTGGAATTTCAATTCAGAATTCAAAGAAAAAGTAGGTATTAAAGTTGGGTTTACTATAGATATTTTGTTGTTTATATCGTTTTAACAGTGGTCAACAACATTTTATCGATTTTCAATTTGGTTTAGAGAGTTTTGTAACTTTAGACTAGGCACAATCTATCGATGTTCACTAAAATAAACTAAAGTACCTATCTAAATATATTGAAGTCAATTCAGTTGTTTTATTTCGAACATTGACAAAAAATATGAAGTGCGAACCGTAACGATATTGTATAATATGAAACAAGCAAAACGAGTTAAAATCCAAATATTAAATATGCGGATTTCAGTTCAGTTTAGAGAACAAACAGAATTAACACCACTGTTCATTGTTTCAAGTTTTAAGTAGGTATTGTGTGGCTGTTGTAAAACATACTGCTACTTTTTAGTTTTAAGTATTGTGTAGATATTAATACTAGGTATATAGATGTAAAAAATACTGTTTTGTTTTTAAAGTTTTAAATATTGTGTTGTTTTTGATACTACGAGTATGGATGTAAATAATACTGCTATTTTTAATGCTTTTTATTAACTTCACCTGTATGTTTGTTTGTATGTTTGTATGTAACCGACTCCTTTGGGCGCGATTTTGACCCACTTTAAACGACCTGATTTCGTTCAAACTTTGTAGATTTATCGAGGACCGATGACAATGCACTAATTTGATAAAATTATTCCATTTTCAATTTGCTAAATAAGATTTTTGTTAATTTATATAATTTTCATCTATAAGTCGATAAGGCAGAAATTTCCAACCACCACACCACATCGATTTATCTAATATTAACAAATTTTCGAACACCAAAGAGAATTTTTAATTCAACAAAGCATAATATAGTTTAAAAAAACACAAAAAACCTCTGCTTACCCCTTCGGGGATACAGGCGTGAAGTTATGTTTTTGTTTTTTTAAAAACACAAAAAAAAAGTTTTTGTAAATAAACAAAACTAAAAAGTAGTAAATAAATACTACTTAAAAAAAACTAAAATACACGCTTTTTATAGAAAACCGAACTATAAAAATAGAAAATAAGTTTTTTAAAATTAAGAATACTATTAAAAATTTCAATAAATATAAATAAATAATAGTGTAAATTAAAAAGATGTATTTTATTTTAAAAGAAGTGTGGGGTGCTTTTTAAGATATTATCAAAATGATAATCACTCTACTCATGTCTGCATATAAAATGTTTTATCTATTGACCCATGCACGCTTTTTTAAAAATGAAATACATTTTTTTTTATTTACACTATTATTAATTTATATTTATTGAAATTTTTAACACTATTCTTAGTTTAAATTTATCAAAACATATTTTCAATTTTTTTAGTTCGGTTTTCTATGAAAAGTGTGTTTTATTAACCCAAAATCAGACATCAAATCCACACAAAAAAAAACCACTAAAAATTAGGAGCATAACTTTCGCTTTTATAATTGTATTTCCTGTGCCTCTATTGTTTGTATTTTTTTTTTTTGTCAGGAGAAATATATATTTATTATTATTAAACCCGGTAGGTGGCAATGCAATTCGTTCGGAGAGCACGTTAAGCTATAGTTTCCGGTTCTCAAACGGACATCTGTGGCATTCGGTATAGGTAGTTGGAGCATTAAAAAGTTCGAAAACCTGGTTTAACCACAGAACTTCGTTATCGCCAGTGAATTGTGGAGACCTAATGACACTTGCTTCACGGAAAAGATCAAAATTTAGCCGTTTTGTAGTTACACTGAATGCTGACCAGAACGTAGATAAGAAAAGGGTCGGAGGATGAGGGGGGTGGCTGTCCCTACGAAGTCGGGACTGATCAGCTAGTAGTAGCTAGCTTCCACAAAGTTCTTTATTCGAAATCAAAATGATTATTCAATTTTTTTAAGCATTTTGTATGCTTACTTTTTTCTAAAGATTTAGATCGGAAAAAAATAAAATAAAAATACAATGTTTAAAAAAAAAAAACAATGTTCAAAAATGACTGTAAAGTTATTCATTGTTTCCGTAGTTCACAAGAATTACGGTAGATGGCTCCAACGTCGCCTTAAGACGTATATGATATATCGGAGGATTTCGAATATCTGGGACGTGTCTAGGTGGCTCAGTTGGTCAGAGCATTCCCCCTGTAAGGGACTGGTCGCGGGTTCAAGTCCCGTCCTAGATGTTCTCTTTTTTCGATCTAAATCTTCAAAATGATAACCTTACTATCCTACTTCCTATTATCCTAATCACTACATAGTATAAAACAAAGTCGCTTTTTCTGTCCCTATATCCCTATGTATGCTTAAATCTTTGAAACTACGCAACGGATTTTGATGCGGTTTTTTTTTAATAGATAGAGTAATTGAAGAGGAAGGTTTATATGTATAATAACATCCACTGCACCAGTGCGATCCCGGGGCGGGTCGCTAGTAATATTATAAATGCGAAAGTTTGTGAAAATATTCGGATGTTTATTACTCAATCACGCTCTAACGGATGAACAGATCTGGCTAACATTTGGTACAGTTATAGATTATAATCTGTAATAACACATAGGCGGGAACGGGATCAGAATTCTACACGGGCGAAGCCGCGGGCAACAGATAGTTTATTATGTTTATTAAAAAAAAACGGCGGCGATAGCCAAGTGGTGTACGTAACGGACTGCTTAGACGAGGCCTTGAGTTCGATCCACAGTCGCCCCGGGCACAAACCTCTGACTTTTCGTAGTTATGTGTGCATTAATAAATGTTAATTATCGCTCGCTTAATAATTTGCCCGGTAGATGGCAATAGGCTCGCCCCCTAGTACATTGGGACCTTAACATAACTGGCGAATCGTGGGTGTGTAATACACCTCTGCCTACCCCTTCGGGGATACTGGCATGTAGTTATGTAGTTATGTTTATTTAAAAAAATGCCTGCTGCCCGGCGAAAGTGGACTACAACAACTAGATCTGCGTACGACCTAGGCGTCGCACAAGACAACAAAGGGATAAGGGCATTGTTCTTTATCCGACAGCAAACAAAAAAGAAGTCATCATTCTTCGAGCCTTTTTCCAACTCAGTTGAAGTTGACTTTCAGTCTAACTACGAAGAAGCTGAACTTCGATATTTGCAATGAAGTGCCTGCCATTTGACCTTAACAACCCACTAGTGATTTTTTTATACTGTTTAGCACACGGCCAACTGATGGGAACTACTGGTGGTAGAAATTTGATGACACAAATTTGTCACAATATTCTGCCGGGTGGGTACCACCGTGTACGATTGCGAAAAACCCTCCATAGTAATCTAATTTTGGTTTGATTGCGTTCAGGGGTCAGCAAGTGCATAGCCGGGCAGGGGGATTGTGGTGCTTCGACGACAATCCTCTTCTGATGAGGCCGTCAAGCTGAGTGCTACCATTGTTAACATGGTACGTGTATGTAATGGTGACCCTCTTTCTTGAGACTTTACCTTCAGCTTACCATCAGGCGAGGTGAAGTCAAATTGACGTGTCCTAAATATTTAAAAAAAAAAAGCCTTTTTCCAACTCAGTTGAAGTTGACTTTCAGTCTAACTACGAAGAAGCTGTTCTTCGATATTTGCCATGAAGTGACCACCATTTGACCTTAACAACCCAATAGTGATTTTTTTATACTGCTTAGGTGGTATACAAGCACACGACCAACTGATGGGAAGCGGTTACCGTGACCTATGGACGTGTGCACCACCCACACTCCGGAGCAAGCCTTGCTCAAGCCAATCTTGCCTCTTTCCGGGAGCAAGGCGGGGACATCGTGGATTCCAAACCCGAGGGGGGACATCTCAAAGATGGTCCTGGGGCAGCCGGAGTGCGAAGAAAATGCCTTATGGGCCAGGCAACCATACACCCTGGCATCTGAAGAACTGAGACGGCGTGCGGTTTAAGTCGGTTGAAATCCGACTTATCCACCCCCGCTGGCTGGCGGGTCGGGTATACGAGGGGTTTCCGCAAGAAAAAATAGGGGGCGTTACACTCGCGCTGCCGGCCCTGCAATATCCTTCTAATGCCCTTCTTGAAGAACCCCATATTGTAGTCGCTTGAGAATATCAAAGTTCTGTAGTTTGACCACTTTGCCGAACTTCTAAGCGTAACGAATACCACATATGTTTATATGGCAATCGAGATTACCGGCTTCACGTGCTCTGCGAGGTACAGAGGGGTAGGGCACGCCGCAATAGCGGCGGTAAGGCCCATCATGGAGGATTGGCTAGAGAGGCGACACGGAAGCCTCTCGTACCGACTGACGCAGGTGATCTCTGGGAAGGGGTGCTTCGGGGACCACCTGCATCGGATCAGGAAGGAGCCAACGCCTGAGTGTCATCACTGTGACGCGAGCGAGGACTCAGGGCTGCACACGCTGGCGGACTGCCCGGCGTGGGAGGTGCCGAGGCGTGACCTCGTGGCAGCCATCGGGGTGGGAGTCCTCTCGCTCGGCAGCATGATTGCGGCAATGGTGCGGAGCGCGAGCGCGTGGGCCGCCGCCACCTCCTTCTGCGAGCATGTGATGCTCGCGAAGGAGATGGCGGAGCGCGCCCGGGAGAGGTTCAGAACCCTCCCGGCCCGCCGAGCCCGCAACACGCTCGCCTCGCGTCGCAGGCGACTCAGGCGCCGGAGGTCGCTTAACGACCTCCGTCCTCCATGAGCGCAGGCCTGGGGGTGGAAGGTGAGGCCGCCTGTCACCCCAGCAGAAGCAGGCCGGGACGGTGGGGCGACTAGCGCCCCTCCCCCAAACCGGGGCAAGACGGGGACACCGTGGTTCCCAAACCCGAGGGGGCCATCTCGAAACCGGAGATGGCCCAGGGTCAGTCGGGGTGCGAGGGATATGCTCTATGGGCAACCTTACACCCCGGCGTCTGCAGACCCAAGACGGCGTGCGGTTTTAGTCGGTTCGAGCCCGACATAACCGCCCCCGCTGGCCGGCGGGGGGGTATCCGAGGGGATTTCCGCACGAAAAAAAAAAAAAAAAAAAGGTACAGAGGGGTTTCAATGTGGTTAGAACGTTCACCCGTCCTATGACAAACCTGGTTAGTATTACTTTACTTGCAAATATTAATTAATTAATACTTTTTGGTCTATTACAAACATCTAAGCATAAAAGACTACTAAACTACCAATGTTGTTAAGCCCAAATTGTATGATGTTACTTTTTTGATAAACTTTAGACACACAGTTCAGAGCAGTAAAATAATGCTCACTGACCGGCTGAGGCAAGAAAGATATTAAAATTTATATAAAAAAAACGTTATCAACTTTCTCGATGGATAAAAACACTAACTTCAAAATACCGCCGTTTAAATTACAGAGTTTGGTATGACCACCACGCTCTACATCCAATATGTGGTCACAGTATAAAACGTTTCATGGTGATACCCATCCGAAGTTATTTTTCACGAAAAAACATGGCTTTACATGAACTTTGTGTTTTAGAATGTGGATAAACATACTATACACTGAACTTGACGTAGCACTGAAAGATTGTATTGCCACGCCAAACAGGTCAACTCACACACAATGATCCATATTCCTCCAGCCAAGCATGACTCCTAAAACCGTTTGCGTAGCGGTTTAATATAAAGAACAACTATGTATCTAGTGCTACCTAAGTATCGATGCTTGTTGCAGAGAAATAACACAGTTGGATACAAGATTGCAGTAACGCATAAGTAATAGCTGGTTACTGCTCCATCGCATACAAGAACTATAACGACCTCATTGCCTCATTTCCTGACTGAATATATATTACTGGCCACAAAAAAAATACAAAGTACATGTATCCTAATAAAATTTAAAAACAAAGTCAACAAAATTAAAAAAAAACAAGTCATAATTCCAGAAAATTTTAAATTTTCAAATTTAGAATGTGAAAATTATTATCAATAAAAATAGTAAGATGGCACCATTTAGTTAAATAAAAAGTTAACTTACCGTTACTGAATGACTTGAAACGAACTCACGTCAATCGTACTACGTAATCAGTTTCGCGACACGGGCGGGTACCACCGCGTATACCGATAGACTGGCGCCCGAAGATGAGTAACGGTAAAACGTGCTACTTCCCCGACTAGGACGCACAAGACACGATGCATTCCAACTACTCGCGTGTCATCGTACTCGCTATACCAAAAAAGACACAGACCAGCACAGGGTTTTCCATAATGGCATATTGACAGCTTAAACTAGATAACTAGACTTTAAAAGACAAAATACGACCTCAATAAATACCCAAATACCAGCGACATTCCATCAGTACTGCTGATTTAAAATCTAGTATAGTAAACGCTTTTCACAAAACCAAAACACCTTAATGGGTGCGTGTGTCGAGTTTGTATTTCGATAATAGAAACAGTCGGAATCGAAAGTAGTTTAACGGATTGTAGTTTAATTTTAGATCTTAAACCTTTCGTTAAATACTAAATTGAAAATAAAAATACTTGTTGCTTGTACTTCAGCGGATATGCTGAGCCCTACGAACATGACCTAAGCCAACCTGACCTGCGAGTCAGTGCTCTGATGTAGGCTTTTTCTCTCAAAGTTGGGAGATCCCGGAAAAAACGACATACCAATCAAAAATAATAATCGGATCTCGGGCTTTAATATGCAAAGTTTAGACTCAACTGGGTAATCGGTATGAAGATGTTGATGACGTTTGTATTTCACCTGTAAGTCGGTATACATGCTGTTTGAGGGCGAGGCTCTGGCAGGCTTTCCTTTTCAGACTCTTGGGGGTCAGACGTCTTGACCTCCCGTCTCAAGATAAACCATTCATAGAAAGAGGGAGAAGGGACGGCGCACTCTCGGGTCCTAAGAATACATGAAAGACACCAGTTTTTTTTTAACTTGTGGAAACCCCCACGGGCTTCACCCCATCGGTGCCAACGATGGGGTGGGCGTGTCGGAACCGGACCGATTACAACCACACGGTGTCCTCCCCAAGTGTCCATTGCCAGGCACCCCGGGTAAGCCCTCGAAAGGATAACTCCAGGTTACCGGCGGATTTTGGCTGCAACCGCGGCCACGCCTGGTGGGGTCGGGTTTTATCCCGCGACGGTGAGTTGGCAGGCGTGTGTAGGATACACGACACGCCTCCGTCTTGGCTTGCTTCTGTAATGCCTGCGGCTCTACCCGCGTGGAGGTTGGTTAAAGTTTTTCAGTCATATCTCCCGTTCGTCTTAACCAATTGCAATCAAACATACGGCAGATTGTAAGTTCGATAAAGACCTTTCTAATAGCAAAATCCACATCAAAATCCATTCTGTCGTTCAATATTATAAAGAGGAAAGATTTGTTTATTTCTGATCTATAAACTCGGAAAATACTGCACCAGTTTCAAAAAATATTTCACGATTAGAATGCTACATTATCCCTAAATAACATAGGCTAGTTCTTACCCCGATATATTCACAGGATAAAAACTCAACGCGGGCGAAGCCACAGGCAACAGCTAGTAATATATATACAAATATACATAAAACTGACTGTAATGATTATTACTATATTACGATTCTATTTATGTAACGTAATTTTAATTTTGCGTGAACACTAATTCAAAATTTAAATTCAATTTTAATAAACTTATTCAAATATTAACATGAATTTTTTTATGCTATAAGTTGGAACATGGAGGATTTTTTGTAATATCTCTAGATTTTCACAAATTAAATACAGAGTTATTGTTTCAGTGTAAGAATCTTATAAGTTCGTTCGTGTTCAGTGATTTTTCACCAAGCATAGTGACATTTTGATTAAATACATATCAGGCATTACATTTTTTTTTAAATTGCCCATCAATTATAAAACTTAGTTTTTTAACCCCACCCTTTTTAAGACGCAAAAATGACGAAGTATAATAAATTTGACGTGTCAACGTGTGGGCCTGTATATGACATCGTAGCTCCCGAACGGATGAACTGATTTCGATTTTTTCACCATCACATCAGATTTTTTTGAAAAGTGGAATTAGTCATGAATGCCTATTTTTTATTTTATTTAAATTTAGATTATTAATACCTAGGTGCCGTTTTTTTGGGGTCATGGGGTCAAATTATGCATTTTTAGGGTTCCGTTACCATATGGCAAAAAATCGGCCAAATGCGAGCCGGACTCGCCCATTAAGGGTTCCGTAACAGCAAGTAACATGATAGTTTTTTTTTTTCATTTTTATATTTGAGTTGATTGAATGAAAGGTAAATTGCGGTTTACGATTCATGACGTTTTAAAAAAAACTACTTACTAGATCTCGCTCAAACCAATTTCCGTTGGCAGTTTACATGTACACCATATATTTTTTTTAGCTTTATGATTCTCTTATTTTAGAAGTTACAGGGCGAGGGTTCACACATTTTACGACTTTGGAAGTGTCTCTCGCGCAAACTATTCAATTTAGCACAAAATGATATTAGAAACCCTTAATATCATTTTTGAAGACCTATCCATTGATGGTTAGATGAAAAAAAAAATTTTTGAGTATCAGTTCTAAGTATGGGAACCCCCAAAATTTATTGTTTTTTTTTTCTATTTTTGTATGAAAATCTTAATGCGGTTCACAGAATTCATCTACTTACCAGGTTTCAACAGCATAGTTCTTATAGTTTCGGAAAAAAGTGGCTGTGACATACGGACGGATAGACATGACGAATCTATAAGGGTTCCGTTTTTTGCCATTTGGCAACGGAATCCTAAAAACGGTGTTAGAATTACGGTTACAGGAAAGAAAAGAAAAACGTATTTACTCTTTGATGGTCGAATTTATTCTGACTGAAAAGATATTCAAAAGGCTGATGAAAAGAAAGATCGAGTGAGAGTGAGTGAGTGAGTGAATCTATAAAGGGTTACCATACGAGTCGTGTTACTACATTAAAGAGACTTGAATTTTTGTTGTTTTTCTTATTTCAACAGTCCCCAAAATTTCAAAATGCAAGTATACAATCCATTTTAAATAAATTCAATCACACAATATACAATTTCAAACTTATTTATTCATATTATTGTATATAATAATTAAATGTAGTCTTAAATTTTTATCAAAATCAAAATTTCTACATATCTATGCGTAACTATTACATAGTTTAAAGAAAAATTAAATAAAACAAAATTCTAATATATTAAATTAGGTTTAAATGTTGCCTTAAATCAGTAAACTTCTTACGGCCAGTCTCAATAATCTACCTTTTTTTTTTTTTTTTATCGTGCAGAAATCCCTTCGGATACCCCCCCGCCGACCAGCGGGGGCGGTTATGTCGGGCTTGCACCGACTAAAACCGCACGCCGTCTCGGGTCTTCAGACGCCGGGGTGTAAGGTTACCCATAGAGCATATCCCTCGCACCCCGGCTGACCCTGGGCCATCTCACCACTAACAGCATCGCTCATCCTGTCTCCTCTGAAAGCAGAGGAGTACGGAGAGCGATGTGTTCCCGCCACGTTGGGTATTGGCCGACGATCAATGCCAACCCTATGAAGGGGTGAAGGGGAAGCCATTGACCGCCGCCCAGGGTGTACCGGCCGCTCCGATTCCGTTCCCCCCGGACTGCAGCGGGATCGGAATCGGAGCGACACTCGAGGAGGTTACCCAACACACACCCCTCAATAATCTACCTACAGTTAAAGGTAGAAGCTATCCCAGATAAACATGTCAACATTAATCTATCTGTAACTGCGGTTTCAATATTGTCAAAGTCATTTTCTGCTTATCTTTGTTTATTGAAACTGAAAAAATCCCCGATAGATACTAATGGTAGCTATTTTAACTGCTGGTAAAGGATAGATGGATTATTGAAAGCGGCCGTTAGAGGGTATCTCCTTAGTAAATATGTCAGTTGGTTGGTTTCCTGTGGAAATAAACTCTAGTATTATTATTTTATTAGCGATTTGTTCCCTAATGAAGTGATATTTGATGTCTATATGTTTAGACTTTTTGTGATTTATAGGGTTACTTGCAATACAAATACAACTGTTATTATCTTCGTATATAATTAAAGGCTCTTTTATTTGAATTGCAATGGAATTAAGTAAGGACTTAATCCAAACTGCTTCTCTTACAGGTTCAAAAAGAGCCATGTACTCAGCTTCCGTTGAGGAGACGGTGACAGTATTTTGCTTACGTGTGTTCCACAAAATAGTACAATTATCAAAAGCTTTAAATAATATAATATAGCCTGTTGTACTTTTTCTGTCGTTTTCATTGCCTCCCCAATTGGAATCCGCGTACGCAGTTATTAATTGCTTATAGGCACAACTATGATGGGGTACTTGGTTGGGGACCTCCACGCGGTGCACCCTGGGCAACGGAGACAGCAGCGCCTCTCTTCTACGGCGGGGGAGAGGCTGCCGCCTACGGCCAACTCCGACCGAGGCGAGGACGGCCCTGTTGAGGGCTGTTCGTAAGCTTTCCACGTGTCCCTCTGATTAGCAGATGGCACAGTGGAGAGCAAGTATAGGGGTCATCTCAAAACCGGAGATGGCCCAGGGTCAGTCGGGGTGCGAGGGATATGCTCTATGGGTAACCTTACACCCCGGCGTCTTAAGACCCGAGACGGCGTGCGGTTTCAGTCGGTTTAAGCCCGACATAATCGGCCCCGCTGGCCGGCGGGGGGTATCCGAAGGGATTTCCGCACGAAAAAAAAAAAAAAAGGCACAACTATGATAAGTCAATTTCAAATTTATTGTACCCTTAATATAACGTAATAGATGCTTAAGGCATTTCCATAATTCTTCATTGTTTTGGTCTGGTATCTGCTCAATATACTAATAGAAGCACAATCCGGTCTTGTACAAAGCATTGCATACATAATGACAACCTATAAAATTTTTACAAGGCGCGTCATAGTATGTATCAGAGTTTAAAGCAGAATAATTTAATTTACAGGGCAACGGTGAATTAGATGGATTGCATTCACTCATAGAAAATTAGTTTAAAACGTTTTGTAAATACGTAGATTGATCTAAAGAAATCACATTGTTTGACCTTTCAATTCTTATACCGAGGAATAATTTTATTTCCTTTAAATCAGTCATTTCGAACTTTTGCATTAGGCTATTTTTATACATCTGTAAAACCTCAGCATTTTTAGTGCAAATAGCTAAATTGTCCACATACAGAACTACGTAAATATTCTTATCAATGTTATTTTTGTCTAAAATATATAAACAAGGATCCACCTCTGAATTTTTATACCCCATTTCTTTTATTACAAGATCGAAGCGTTCGAACCAGCACCGCGTGACTGTTTTAAGCCTTATAATGATTTGTTCAATTTACATACTTGATTCCTTTTACGCTAGCACTGTTAGCTCGCGGTTCTTCAAATCAGGTATAATATCCTCCGCAATATGAATGAAAGTAGTCGTGGTACTATGTCCTGGACGAAATCCGGATTGAAAAGGGTTTAAAAGAGATTTTTTAGAGAGAAAACGAATTAACTGAGAATGGAACAAGCGCTCAAGGACTTTGCAAAGGAATGGAAGTATAGAAATAGGCCGATACTCGGAAAAGGATGAAGGATTACTCTTCTTAGGAACAGGAATTATTTGGGCATCTTTCCATGCTGATGGAATGGTGCTGCTAGCTACCGAGTAGTTGAAACTATGACAGATAATAGGGAGGATTTCGTCAATGATAGGAACGATCATATTGCGACTGACACAGTGGATTCCCACCGCATTGGAAATAAGATTCCTCATGTATGTCTGTCTGTCCGTAAACCGCAATTTACCTTTCATTCAATCAACTCAAATATAAAAATTTAACTTGCTGCTACGGAACCCTTCATGGGCGAGTCCGACTCGCACTTGGTCGGTTTTTTTTAGATTGTATAAAACGACTGATTCATGTAATTAGATAGCTGGAAATTTGTTTCACAAAGAGGTAGAGATTAATACGACGTAAAGGTTTTAATTAATAATCTGTCTTAAATAACTTTGACTATTTTCTTATAATTAAATCAACTGTAACCCGCGGCTCCACACGCGTGAAATAGTGATCCCTTTCCCGCTTCCCATGGGATCCTATTCCAGGGATAAAAAGCCTATGTGTCATTTCAGGTTATAATCTATTCCTGTACCAAATTTCAGCCAGATACGTTGAGCCGTTTTTGCGTGAAAGCGTAACAAACAGCCAGTTATCCATAGCTACTGTTGTGTCTTTTTTTTAGCGTGTGGAAACCCCCACGGACGACTAAAACCACACAGTGTCCTCACCAAGCGTCCATTGCCGGGCAAGACCTCGATGAAGTTATATTGTAACGTAGCAACACTGTCAAATTGAAAAGATGGGCAAGTACCTGAAAGAATCATTTGAAAATACATTTTCAAAAACACTGGACATAATAACTTGTAAACAATGCATCTTACGGCTCCCTAAAACGGAATTAAGCCGCAACTACCTCATGCGTGTCACGTATATCGTATGTACATACTTTTTGCACGACTTTTGTGCAAATTATTTCCACTGAACATGCTTCCATATGCGTGCACACGCACGAGAAGCGGACGGCCTTTTCCTCCAAATTTAAGAAGCAAGAGAAGACAAGTACAAAACTCACAAAATGCAAGTTGATCTAACACATTTCAAGTATTACAACTTTACAAAATTGTGAATCATCAAAGCTCATGAAGAATATTGGTTTCCCCTCTATGAAGTGAATGGTATTTTATTCATACTTTCTAATTAGTAAAACCCAGTAATTTATAATTCTATGCATGTTCTAATAATTACGTGTATTAAATTTTACTACACTACCTACTTTTTAGGGTTCCGTTGCCAAATGGCAAAAAACGGAACCCTTATAGATTCGTCATGTCTGTCTGTCTGTCCGTCCGTGTGTCACAGCCACTTTTTTCCGAAACTATACGAACTATGCTGTTGAAACTTGGTAAGTAGATGTATTCTGTGAATTGTATTAAGATTTTCACACAAAAATGAAAAAAAAACAATAAATTTTAGAGGTACTTATAACTGAAACCCAAATTTTTTTTTTTCATCAAACCCAGACGTTCTATGGATATAAGGATATAGACCTATACATAGAACGTCTGGGTTTGATGAAAAAAGAATTTGTGGGCTCAAAAATAATATTGAGGTTTCTAATATAATTTTTTTCTAAACTGAATAGTTTGCGCGAGACACATCCAAAGTGGTAAAATGTGTCCCCCCCCCCTCCCCCCTGTAACTTCTAGAATAAGAGATGATAAAACTAAAAAAATATATGATGTACTTTACCATGTAAACTTCCACCGAAAATTAGTTTGAAGGAGATCTAGTAAGTAGTTGTTTTAATACGTCATAAATCGTAAACCGCAATTTACCTTTCATTCAACCAACTCAAAAAAAAAACTTTAAAAAAAAAAATATGTTACTTTGCTGCTACGGAACCCTTCATGGGCGAGTCCGACTCGCAATGGCCGCTTTTTTTAATACGTCATAAATCGTAAACCGCAATTTACCTTTTATTTAATCAACTCACATATAATAGTAGATTGTTATACAAGGACCTAAAATGACCCATTATATACGAGGTAGTTTTACTCCCGAGCTTTAGCGAGGGAGTAAATAGAAACCGAGTTTTAGCGCCGTGCGTACTTTTCACTACGATTGCGAGAAAATAAAACAATACAATATGAAATATGTAGTTTATTTTATTAACTTTTCGTAAGTATTTAAATAAATGCTTTGTGACCTTGACGGCAACAGATTGAAAACTATTTCTTTTCCTTTCTCTTCTATTTGTAAATTAGGGTCTCCATTCTCACTATATGATGACATTTTCACTATTGTAAAATTAATTACGGTCACTACCAATTCAATTTGCAATTAGAGAAAAATTATAAAGATTTCGCGCCAATGTCTTTTTTTTTTGTTTCTTCTGTAGCTGCAACACATTGCATGCATTCTACCAGAGATCGCCGATTTTAGTACCATTTTCAAAATTAAAATGAAGTTCTTTTTTTATGAAACAGTTATAAGTCGAGTCTTTATTCATAATTATTCTACTTATGACTAAAAACGTTTTCGTTTTTGTAGGCTCATTGTCATTTGACACACAAAAATTAAAAAAAAACTTTTTCCCAAGGGGAAGAATTGCTATTTTTTCTTCGCTCTGGTACGCCACAATGACGCATTCTTTTTGAGCAAGAGGAGTGAAAAAAATTTCACTTGCTGCTACGGAACCCTTCATGGGCGAGTCCGACTCGCACTTGGCCGGTTTAATGGTTAGCTAATTCGTGCACATCCGCGAACTTTTTGACGTTTGTTCACGAAGTTTCTCGGTAATTATTTTGTCGTCTAATCATTTATCATATATTATCGATATTTACTTTTCCCGCCCTATAAAGGTGCAGTGGGTGTACGGGTAAACCCAAATTCCCCTTGCACCCACCAGTGGGAGAAGTTGGTAGGTAAACGGGTCGCGGTGGATATTAACTACAGCACAACGTGTATGCCACTGCATAAGCAACGGAGACGAGACGAGACCGATGCGATTTCGCGGTGTGGGTGATCACCGTACGTTCATCGAGTTACTAAACCGTAAATAGGCTAGTATGGAGGCAGCCTTAGACTTTGACTGAAGTAAAGGTAAATACTATAAATTCATTATTATATAATACAAGAAAGTTGAAGAAGTTAATTAATTTAAAGACTATGTTGTTTTAATTTATAAAAAGTAATTATAAATAGGTAGTATTTATATAATCATTTTAGAATATGGTTTCACATTTAAATTGTGATATTAATATTTTGGATATCTCAGAATACCTACTTTCAAAGTTATTAGTTCTAGTTATTAGGTCCGACTGACCCTGGGCCATCTCCGGTTTCCAGATGGCCCCCTCGGGTTTGAGAACCACGGTGTCCCCATCTTGCCCCGGTTTGGGGTAGGGGCGCTAGTCGCCTCACC
The DNA here is from genome assembly GCA_946251805.1 of Cybosia mesomella. Taxonomy (NCBI): domain Eukaryota; kingdom Metazoa; phylum Arthropoda; class Insecta; order Lepidoptera; family Erebidae; genus Cybosia; species Cybosia mesomella. The sequence goes on along the minus strand of OX276402.1, from coordinate 3,824,543 downwards.
GTCCCGGCCTGCTTCTGCTGGGGTGACAGGTGGCCTCACTGTCACTTGCCAACCCTAGGCCCGAGCTCATGGAGGACGGAGGTCGTTAAACGACCTCCGGCGCCTGAGTCGCAGAGAGTTCTAAACCTCTCCAGGGCGCGCTCCGCCATCTCCTTCGCGAGCATTACATGCTCGCAGAAAGAGGTGGCGGCGAGATAAAGTACCTACTAACTACAAAATTTCGTAATATAATATATCGATAAAAGAAAGTTCGTCGTTTCACTTACAGAGGGTGCTTCAGTAGTTAAGCCTACTTCCGTGTCATCCCATTGCATTGGGATGAATCACAGAATTTTGATATCAATATTTTTTTCATTCCGTTGTATATACGTTGTACATACGCTGAACGAATAGTCTTAATTATTTTAATAGTTCCGTATAGCTGATCTAGTAAATACAGTCTTCATGTTTCTAGGAATCAAAAAATGTCAAAAATTTAATACTTATACCTAAAAAATTTATACTTAGACCTCTGTGGCTTTACCGTAGAGCGTTCGACTACTGCGTTGGAGGTCGCGGGTATAATTCACTGTCAGTGCAAATATTTTTATGCATGAATGTGTTTGCATTTATCTAGTTGTTTTTATGTATAAAATGTATGTATTTACAAAAAAAAGTATCTAAGTATGTTTATCCGCATTTTAAAACCCATAACACAAGCTAGTTAAGCTATAATGCTTACTTTGGGTTAGATAACACTGAGTACAAAGTCCTAGAATATTTATTTTATTTATTTATATCCAACTAGGTGGGTTACCTGTACAGCTTGGAAAGCAGATAGCATGCATCATTAGCATACAACCTACTTGCACTCATTATTCTGTACTCACGTCTCCTTCGACTAATCACTGGTTAAATAAGCACGTTATTAATCTCATAAATATCAATAATAAATTGTGCCACTTCACTATTTTCAATCAACGCTTAAAACTAGTTGAATTCTTTTTTTGTATTCAAATTCAAATATATGAGACTCTATTTTTTAAATTGTGGCTAAATTATGTACGGGACCTAGTTTGTTTTTTCTTTCATATAATTTTATTCTACTACTGAATGCTATAAAATATGATTGTATTTAATTATCTCTAATATAAAGCACACGTTATTTTTGAGGCAGATCAGTAGAGGTGTTCCTACCATCTAAAAGTAATATCATCAAATCTTTTTATCGATACTTTTTAGAAGTTCAAAGTAAGTACCTATAACTAGAACTAATAGAGGTTTGGCATGGATCCCGGTTGCATCGGAGGCCTTAACCTTGAAGCTCGGGGACCGCTGTTGCAGAGGCGACCTAAGTATTATTTTAATTGGAGTAATATTTTTTATTACTTATAAATTCTGGAAGTTAATAATTTGTATTCCAAAAAAGTGACATCTCTTTTTCATATGTAGTACTAATATGTTTCCAGAGCGACATCTATATATTTTGTGAGAACGTAGGTCGTTGGACTATTCGTCGTTGCAGTACGAAAGTTGCGTGATAGATGGCGTTAGTAAGCTACAGTACTTTTCTTCAAACTAAGCTTTACTGTTAATAAAAATAATTAAATTTAATAACTATACCTACTGATATAAGTTATGGAAAGCGGTTACTTTTAACAGCTTGCAATACCAGAAGTTCCAGTGAAACTCTCACAGGCCTAAAACTTATGCAGCGCCTGCTGATACATTACGCCAGGATCTGGCAGGAATTTCTATAATTAAAGTCGTGATTACGAAAAATCTGTGCATCAAAACATAATTTTATTTCATAGGGGGCCATCTCGAGACCGGAGATGGGCCTTATGGGTGTTACTCCGTTCAAGCCCGACATAACCGCCCCCGCTGACCGGCGGGCGGGTATCCGAGGGAATTTCCGCACGAAAACAAAAAAAAGGTACGGTTACAGTAATTAGAGCATCCACCTTATACAGCAAAAGAGACTTAAAACGATAAGTACCTAAGTGACCAAACTCGGACACAAAAAATGACAAACAAAAGTATTTTGCTACATTATGAAAACACATCTTCTAAATTTACTTAAAATCATGAATTAAGTCTGAGTAGTTACCACGAGTAATATCACTAGCATGGGATCATTGTAATAATGATATTATGTTTTGTAACCCAACATCATTCTCCGAGCTGTTGGGGTACGTTTTTCGACCAACAACAAACCAGCCGAAGCGTTTCCGCGAAGCGACTGTCATCTGCTCTCCTCAACACATTGTGTTCTGTAGTTGAGGGCTCTTGTAGGGCTCCAACTACGCGTAATGGCTGCCATAGATGTTTTCGGTATCAGTATATAATATTTTACATTTCAATGTCTGCAACATTTGCTGATGGATTGTGACCGGAATAAAACTGAGCGTGAGGTTCTTCTTAAGTGAATTTTCTGGATGTGGGTTTTATGCAAACTATTATGAGTTGTCCAACTTCAAAAGCAGATTATGTCGTTGATGCTAGCGTGTCGCGATATACGTTGTTATCCCGTATATAGGCAATAGGTGGTGGTGGTACGCACATGAACTTTAACATAGAAACTTTTTCCAGACTTTGTGCCGCTATTGAGAAAAACCTAATGGACTAAAAATAAACAGCACTTACAATCGTTGATGTAGAGGCTTAAAGGCCTACAGACCTATCGTCAGAAATATAAAATTTTGAAACTAATTTTTAATTGATTCAAAAATTGTGTACAGGGCCCTATCACTACAACAGCTTTAGGCGCAAGTCGATTGCTAAACAACAAACGAGGCGGCGTTTACCTCTCAGAGTTAGGATTAGGGACCCAAACTGTAACCGTAATAAATTGTCTTAACACTGTTTTTTGAAACTGGTTTATAAATGTAACAGGTACGAAAGTGTACCATATTCAAAGTGGAACGTTTTATATGTGTTAATAAGTGTAACACAAATAACGTCCTAAAGTACTTGGGGGTGTACAAAATAGCTTTATTTAAAAAAATAGATTATGAATATAATAGGACAGTAAATTTGGCATCGTAGCATTTCGGTTAACAACATTATTATAGGTTAATAACGTTATTAACACTGTTAACAGATTAATATCTGTTAAATATATATCATGGTTACACAATTGAAAGTGGTAACGATTAACAGATTCAATACCACATTTATAAGTGTAACACTTTCATACTGTAACGTTTTCATAGTTATGTAACCTTTATGAATGTGTTTTTAAGTCCCAGGTTGGGATGTTAGACGGCAGTTGCTCAGAAAAGCCGGCATACCATAAGCGGACCCCGGGCTTCAAAGTGCTAACTTTGGACGTAAGTAGGAAACTCTGCGAGGATGATAATGATATACAATGGTATTAAAAAGTGTCAAAGAAGAAAATAGTGATGAATATCATTAAATGGTAATGGCAATGCATAAAATATAAGGAATAACTTCTTTTTTTAAATTTTGTCCGTCAAATTAACTTTCTTTACATTCAAATAAATCAATTAATTAAATTACATTAAATTATCTTTATTGACACAAAAAGTTACACAAAATAAGGCTAGATTTATAATGGATTTTACAAGTATTAAACCCTGCCTCTTATACTAGGATGATATCCTGTATCATGAAGCAGAAGTATACGCGATAAAAATATGCTTCGTTTCATCTGTGTCAATAATCTGTACGTCTATAGTCTATAGATATAAATAAAATTGAAGTGTCTTTTGTAATATATAATTAACCTTTTGTTACTACCGTTTGTTTTGTGTGTACCGTATATGAATATATATACGGTACACACAAAAATAACATTTTTTACAATTTTTGTCTGTCTGTCTGTGTGTTTGTTCGGGCTGATCTCTGAAATGGCTGGACCTATTTTGATGGGACTTTCACTGGCAGATAGGTGATGTTACAAGGCGTAACATAAGGTACTTTAATTTTATAAAAAAAAGTTTTGACTTCTGTCAGCACTCCTGGAGTGCCAAAGCCTTTATTTATTAATAATATATCTCCAATTTAGACAGACACAACTAATTTACAATTTTGACGGCCTCTGTGGCGTAGCGGTAGTGCATTTGACTGCTACGATAGGGGGCGCGGGTTCGATTCCCGCTCAGTGCAAATATTTGTATGCATGAATATGTAAATTGGCATTGGTCTGGGTATTTCTATGTATAATTTTAGGAAAAAAATTAGGGTATCGCGCAAAAGAACCAAAACCATAAAAATCGAAATCCACACATAAATATAATTGATGTATTTTTAACCTTTGAAGGACAAATGAAAGATTTTCAATTCTTGTTTATTATTTTACTAGCTGTTGCCCGAGGCTTCGCTGCGTGGAATTTGATACTCTTCCCGCAACCCATCTAACCCAGGATGAAAAGTATTTGTTATTCCGGACTATAATCTATGTCTGTACCTACGAATTTTCAGCTAGATCCGTTCAGCCGTTACAGCGTGATTGAGTATCAAAAATGCAAACATCTTCACAAATTTTCACATTTATTATGTTATAAGTAGGAAGAATGATAGTAGGATGAAAAGTTTTCAAGTTAAGGTGGTCGGTAATTAAGTGTATGTTTAACTAATACCGACGCCGACTGTACTAAATTGTCGACTGTCAACTGTCAAGTTTGCAAAGATGGCGGATGTAACAATGCACATTGTTCTTTTTAGGATATTGGTGGAATATGTAGTCGATTCCTTAGTTTGATATCGATTCATAGTCTACTAATATATTAGTAATATATTGTCTGTATTCTTTTATCGACTCTGTCTATGGTTAGCTGTGGTCCATTCCAAAATTGAATGTTTAGTAAAATATTTGGGACAGCCCTGGCATTCTTCTTACGATTAAAATCTCTCAATTAAAGTGACAGTTATTGGACGTGCCCGCAGAATCGTGAGAGATAAGATCTTACTGTTTACATATAACTTACAGATGGTATCGCAAACTCTCTTATTTTGGTTTTGTGTGTTTTGGGTAAGTGCCTACTGCATTTCAATGCTGAGGCCGTCTACTGCGTATTGCATGTGCGAGCACATGTTTCGTGCAAAAAATATGCAGCGGATTTCGTGCAGATAATTTGCTAAGAAATCTTGCAAAGTCGTTCTGTACAAATCCTGCGAAATTAGACCATTGTCTATTTATATATTTGTTTCAACATATGCATAGAATTAAGTTATTTGTGATTATCAACTTTGGATTTTTTTTGTATTTAATATTACCCATACTTAATAATAATTTAAATTTTCATAAAAAAGATTAACTTCTCTAGAAGAAACAGAAAAATGTTACAACAAGTTTTGTGTAAATTCCCGTGCTTTAATCTACACACTACACAAAAAGGTCTACATTAAAAACGATTTTGCTCTTTACTCTATGGTTTCCGCTACACATTTAGGTGATGAAATGTACATAGTTGATAACAATGATTTTGCTATCAGCGGCCGATTCCCTCGACGCGGGTTAAGGGAAGCAGAGTATTGTCATGTTATGTCATTTAATTTGACAGCAACTGACAGCATCGGCTACGATATTAGGACTCAAAGTCATTAAAACCTGACTTAACAACCTATGGCGAGCTATTTGAGCCCATGATTAGTTTTATATATCTATGATTGGTTGAATAGCGCGCCTCCGTTATGGTGTTCCACCAAAGAAACCTACAAACTCGTAACTGCGCATCTAGAGTACATTGTCAAGATTTTGTCGCTATCTATAGTTGAAATATTAAAAACAGAATTTGGCTCTTTGACAGAAAAAGTTCTCGAAACTGTTTTTTATATCAAATTGCAGGAGACAGAATGTGTAAATCAACAAAATATAATTTGTGTAGGTCTTTTTGTGTAGTCTCTAGAGTAAAACACGCACAGGGCGTAAAGCTGCATCACTCTTTCTGGTACGGAAAGTCAGCACATCCGGATATAATCTACGTCTGTGTCAAATTTCAGCCGGTAGTTTACGGATCTGTCCGGTAGTTTTTGCGTGAAAGAGTACCTAACAAACATCCACACATCTATAGGGTCAAATATAATATTGCAATTCAATATCATGATCCATGTACATCAATAATACCTCATTTACGTATCTATATCATCAATATTATTGACAGTATCGCGATATATATTGACTGCCTCCACGTGCCTATACAAACTTTCGCGTTTATAATATTAGTGCGATAGCTCTTCGCTTTACTAGGTTGAAATGTCACTTGTGTGTAATTATCACACTTTCGTGTGTAATATTATGTGGGTTATACGATATTTACACGGCGTAGAAGACTTGAAAATAAATAAAGCCAGGCACAGATACGATTGATAGGTGTTTGCACGAACTTTCGACCGAAATTTTGCTTAACAAGAGACCTTATTGTTGGAGAAACGTGACTCAGAAAAATGATATTGAGAAGACAGTGATACAATTTAATGATTAAGCGGGCAACATTTAGTAGAAATGTTGCCAAAATTTCAGCCAGATACGTTCAGCCTTTAGAGCGTGATTGAGTAACAAACAGCCAAACATACAAACATCTTCACATGGATGATGACGATTCAAATAAATACACACGTAATTGTTCAAGGTTTCACTTCTATCAGCACTCCTGGAGTGCCAAAGCCTTTATTTATTAATAATATATCTCCAATTTAGGCACAGACATAACTAATTTACAATTTTTTAATATGTAGTTTATGATATTGTCGGAAGTTTACGCGAATGTTACACATTGAAATAAAACTATTTTTAACGGATTCTATCGCGGTATATTTGATGTTATTTTATATTTTACATTGATCCCGACGTTTCGGTTGCTTTTCAGCAGCCATGGTCACGGGGAGAAAATAAAATCAAATAAACCGCGATAGAATACGTTAAAAATAGTTTTATTTCAATATGTAGTAGGTATAGTTATATACCTTTTTTTTTTTTTTTTTATCGTGCGGAAATCCCTTCGGATATCCCCCGCCGGCCAGCGGGGGCGGTTATGTCAGGCTTGCACCGACTAAAACCGCACGCCGTCTCGGGTCTTCAGACGCCGGGGTGTAAGGTTACCCATAGAGCATATCCCTCGCACCCTGGCTGACCCTGGGCCATCTCACCACTAACAGCATCGCTCATCCTGTCTCCTCTGAAAGCAGAGGAGTACGGAGAGCGATGTGTTCCCGCCACGTTGGGTATTGGCCGACGATCAATGCCAACCCTATGAAGGGGTGAAGGGGAAGCCATTGACCGCCGCCCAGGGTGTACCGGCCGCTCCGATTCCGTTCCCCCCGGACTGCAGCGGGATCGGAATCGGAGCGACACTCGAGGAGGTTACCCAACACACACCCCAGTATAGTTATATACCTATACCCAACTTTTAATTTGGCACTCGATGTGCCCGACTGTACTTTTTAGTTTGTGTGCATGATTCCAGACGAAGTAAAATACGAATACGTCCCTATCTCTTCCCGTGGGTATAGTAAAAGATGATATTTAGGTATAGGGTTGTTCTTACTTTCTTGTTGTACCTGTTTGACGGTAATAGGCTAACTCCCTATCTCTCCTCACTCTAGCAGAAGCAGGCCCACAGTGGCCGCGTATCGGTGGATTTTAATCCTCAACATCACGTCGGGGTCGCCTATGTTGGCGGCCAAGGCAGGTCGGGTCTTTGGGATATCCTTTCTAGGTGTTTTTAGGTCACACCAGATTCCCTGGCCACGCAGGCCGATGGGACAGTTTTTAGCCGGTTTGGGTCCGACGTTCCCACCTCATAGTTGGCTCCGGTGAGGTGAAGCTCAAGGGGGTTTCCGCATGTAAAACAAAAAAGTCTACCTCCCTATTAAATACATCCCTACCTGGATGGAACTGTTACTATTAATACAGCGCTTCGGTGTATACACTAACTGTTTCACGTATATTATTTTTGAAGTCTATATAGGCGTCATCGTCAGTATATTTTATAATCAAGATGACAAAAATAGCCGAAAACCAGTCATGTGCGAGTCGAACTCGCGCACGAAGGGTTTTGTACCATTATCTATACAATGGAAATTAAAATAAATCAAGGAGGGGGGCCTTAATTTATTTTAATGTAATTATTAATTTTTGCAGTGAATTTACAACAAAATATTCTATGAATTTATCAAGCATCTACTTGTAGCCGTTATTAATATCGAACAAAAAACGGGTCTGGCTGAAATTTAGTACAGAGATAGCTTATAGGGTGAATAACGCATTGTCTTCCCATGGGAAGCTAGAACGGTAACAATATTACACGCGAGTAAAACCTTGTATAAGATGATTTGTAAATTAGAATGTGTTAAACGACTTCTGTCTCTGAATGTGCTATCTACAAAAAACACGTAGGTAACAATATCTTATATTCTACGCTATTATAATGCTGATGATTACTTAAATCCAGTGTTTTGACAAGATAATGATATGCTCTTGGTATTATTAAGAAGCGAGGTTGGCATTTAGATGCCAGGCGATGGTAAATATTAATTCACAGACTTTCACATTTATTATATAGGAAGTAGGGAAGTAGGGAAATACATAAATAAATCTCTAAACATTTATACGATGTGTAAAGCGGAATGTAAAAAAGCGTTAAGTCTCTGGCTGTCCGAACTGAATTATGATGGAACTGAATTGATTATAAAGACGATAGAATGATTATAATATTTTAGCTGAAATACCCATCACTACCTCGCACCCTCCCACTCACCCTCACTCGTACACACTCACGCACACGTGCACATATACATAAATACATATTCATTAAACACACACACACACACACCACACACATACACACACACACACGCACACACACACACACACGCACCCACACATACACACACACACACACAAACGCACAGGTTTTTGTTATATCTCGTTTCTATTTATATTGTTTATAACCATACATTCGTTGAATTTATTGTTGTAATAACTCTTTACTGCTTAAGTTACTACATGTCAATGTCATAGCACAAGGGGGGCCTGGAGATCTGTCATACAGGTATCATACCTACTACGGACTCCAGCTCTCTCAATGTGTATTTAATACTTATATACAATGCTAAAAGCTGTATTGAGAGAGAAATGAATAAAAAAAAATAAAAAATAAAAAATTGGATGATTATGTTAATCATTCCACGAGAGGGCTAACATTTTATAATTATAGAGCGCAAATCATTGCTACTGGGTGAGGGTAATGTGTAAGGTGTCGTCAAATTAAAGAAAGAAAGTTGTTAAATTGATCGAACCGCGGTGAAGCGGTTGATTTTGGGATAATATATGTCTTCCTAATCAAACGTGCGCATCTCTATTACTCGATGGAGTTATAATATAAAAGAATTAACATACTTGAAAACACCGGTGGCGTCATGCGGATTGAATAATACCCATGATTATCCATCATATTCCATCATGGGGATGGAAAAATACCCTTGACACTACCAGTGGTGTCATTGGTCAATAGGGTGATGAAGGATATTTATAACAATTCTTATTATTATCTCATAATTCTCATAGCGATTTCCCAGTAGAGTCTAAAGTTTGCACTTCGGGGCCCGGGCTCCGTTTTATATTTTCGATTGATATGTCGGTTTTATCGGAAGCGAAATCGAATTCAACGATTCCATTACATACAAACTTTTCCATTCATATGCACAAAGCATTTTGGCAATACATTCATCATGCGTACTGCTAAAGAGCAGAATGCCCTGCCTGAGTCTGTGTTTCCGGAAAGCTATAACCTGGAAGTCTTCAAGTCTAGAGTGAATAGGTAAGCGTGCTCCACCTTTGACCACATCATCACTCACCAACAGGTGAGATAGTGGTCAAACGCGAGCCTATGATCAATAAACAATAAACTTACATACCATGGTTAATAAATGCGTATTAAAAATCGATAAACCTTTATTTTTTTAAAATATCATTATGGCTCTAGTGCAGGCTTTTATCTCGGGGTTAGGAGGGCAGGCACTAGGCGCATCAAGCTTCAAAAAAAACCTTTTTTTTTTTAAGTTCAAATTTTTTCAACCGAATCTACATTTGAATACGCATTACTTTCACGTAGCAATCATAGACTTTTTGCTAACATACTGTAGCAAATTACTGAAAGTACTCCGAATAAAAACGGCCCTTCTCGCTCGTGCTCTTTGTCTTTTTAGGTAAATCCGTCGTTTATTAGTAGATTAGAGAAATCTGTGTAAAAAATTGTTATGGTTACTCTTTGGACTGCATAACATAATAAAGAAATGCAATGGCCATTCTCATTACCAGGTTCTTGGCAAACTAGTTATTTATTTGATATTTTCGTAAGTTTACGCGAATGTCACACATTAAATTAAAACTATTTTTAACGAATTCTATCGCGATTTAATTGATATTATTTTATTATTTATAATAAGCTGCGGTAAGCCTGGTGGTATGGGTAATGGACTGCTGAGACGAGGTCTCGGGTTCGATCCCAGGTTTTACCATGGCACACACCAATGACTTTTCGATGCTTTTCGAAGTTATGTGTGTATTTATCGCAGGTTTATAAGTGCCCGGTTAATGGCAATAGGCTCGCCACCTATTACATTGCGGCCTAAACATAAACTGGCGAAATGTGGGTGCTAGCACCTCTGCCTACCCCTTCGGGGATATAGGCGTGAGTTTATGTTATGTTATGTTACTTGATGAATTTCACTGAGCAAAACGGTTTAGTTAAATGGAGTTTCACTGGTAATGAGAAATAGCCAAATACCCGAAGTGATTTGTACTATACCCATGGCAAGAAATGGGATTACCTTTGAATTTTACTTTACCGGGCATAAAACACATGTATTTAGACGATTATTGCAGGGTTAATAGCTGACTATCTACTTATAGCTGTATGCTTCTTTAGAAGTATGATAAAAAAAAAAATCTAATGATACCCTCCACATCTAAAACCGTCTACGGATTTAAAAGTCATACTGTTAACATAATACTCCTTTTTCAGGTAGCCGTGTAATAAGCTTTTGCCACGAAGATGTAACAACCCTGTAAATTATGCCCACAACTTCGAGAGGTGCGAAATAAATAAAGCTTTTGACCGGAAATTCGTTCACAATGATACTCTTGCGAGATGGTGCGTTATCATCCTTTTAGCCGGGGACCATAGCCGGAATGTACCTTTTTTTTCTTTTTTTTTTCGTGCGGAAATCCCTTCGGATACCGGGCTTGCACCGACTAAAACCGCACGCCGTCTCGGGTCTTAAGACGCCGGGGTGTAAGGTTACCCATAGAGCATATCCCTCGCACCCCGACTGACCCTGGGCCATCTCCGGTTTCAAGATGGCCCCCTTACTTGCTCTCCACTGTGCCATCTGCTAATCAGAGGGACACGTGGAAAGCTTCCGAACAGCCCTCAACAGGGCCGTCCTCGCCTCGGTCGGAGTTGGCCGTAGGTGGCAGCGTCTCTCCCGCCCTAGGAGAGAGGTGCTGCCGTCTCCGTTGCCCAGGGTGCACCGCGTAGAGGTCCCCAACCAAGCACCCCAGCCGGAATATACCTTTCTTTTTTCGTGCAGAAGTGCCCGGTTAATGGCAATAGGCTCGCCACCTATTACATTGGGACCTAAACATAAACTAGCGGAATGTGGGTGCTAGCACCTCTGCCTACCCCTTCGGGGACATAGGCGTGAGTTTATGTTATGTTATGTTATGAACCGACTAAAACCGCACGCCGTCTCGGGTCTTCAGACGCCGGGATGTAAGGTTGCCCATAAAGCATATCCCTCGCACCCCGACTGACCCTGAGCCATTTCCAGTTTCGACATGGCCCTCTCGGGTTTGGGGGAGGGGTGCTAGTCGCCCCACCATCCCGGCCTGCTTCTGCTAGGGTGACACGCGGCCTCACCTGCCACCCTCAGGCCTGCGCTCATGGAGGACAGTGCCTGCACCGTAATCGCGTCGCAGTGATGGCACTCAGGCATTGGCACCTTCCTGATCTGATGCAGGTGATCCCCGAAGCTCCACTTACCGGAGATCACCTGCGTCAGTCGGTACGGGCTAGAGGCTTCCGTGTTGCCAATCCTCCATGATGGGCCATACCGCCGCTATTGCGACACACGCTGCTGCGACGACAATCCTCTTCTGATGAGGCCGTCAAGCTGAGTGCCACCATTGTTAACATGGTACGTGTATGTAATGGTGACCTTTCCTGAGACTTTACCTTCAGCTTACCATCAGGCGAGGTGAAGTCAAATTGACGTGTCCTAAATATAAAAAAGAAAAAAAAAATCGCGGTGCAAAATTCATATCCACAATCTCGAGAGCTGCGAAGTAGATAATTATATACCTCAAACAGTCGTGTGTTCATTTGTGGTAACAATTTTGCTTGTCAAGATCAGTTTATAAACTAACTGTAGAATACGTTCCCACGGTTAGTAAATTGTTTTACTGTGACATCAAAAACACTAATTTCTTTTTTGCAGTACTAAGTTACTATAATCTGAATAGACTGAGATTTTCCTGAGCTCTGTCACGATCTTTATATTTTCATGCCATCAACTACCCATTTGTGGATGGCACAAGCATGATGCTACTATGGCACTGTCACGACACTGGTATGACGCATGACTATTATATGACTATAAGACTATCAGGAGTCAAACTAAGTATAGCTTGTAAAATTATGGATTTTAGATATAGAGATACATTTTTGGTCGGATTAAAGTCCCACATTTAGAAAAGTAATAGGTATATTGTTCGGCCCCACGTCTTTTTAGGGGGCGAACCCATTACCGGTCGCTTTTATAAACTTTTTTTTTTCGTGTGGAGTCCCCTCGTATTCTCTACTACTCGGTATCCCCGCCGGCCAGGGAGGGTGGTTATGTTGGGCTTGAACCGACTAAAACCGCACGCCGTCTCAGGTCTTCAGATGCCGGTGTGTATTGTGCCCATAAGGCATTTCCCTCGCACCCTGGCTAACACAGGACCATCTCGGGTTTCGAGATGCCCCCTGCGGGTGGTCGCTTTTATATACCTTTTCTTTTTTTTTTTCGTGCGGAAATCCCTTCGGATACCCCCCCGCCGGCCAGCAGGGGCAGTTATGTCGGGCTTGAAAAGACTAAAACCGCACGCCGTCTCGGGTCTACAGACGCCGGGGTGTAAGGTTGCCCATAGAGCATAAATGCTTATTTAGTTTCAAGCAGTAAATATTCGTTTTGAAAAACCAAATCCAGTTAAATAATTCATTTATAATATAACTAGTTGGCCCACTCCGGCTTCCCAAGTGACGTATTTCAACCCTCAGTTGCACCCCTTTAACCCATATATGTCCGTAATTTATTAGTTTTCATATAATTTATGAGAATCTGCCGGATTTGTTGACATTTATGATTACTGCTCCGCTCCCTTGGGTAGTGACACTCACAAATAATGTGATTTTTTATTGGTAAAACATTTTTTAAATCGGTTAAGTAGATCGAGATATTACCTTCTACTACCTCACAAACTCACAAACTTTACCTCTTTATAATGTTAGTATAGAGGTAAGGATAGGGTGTGCGTTGTTTTATAGACAACTGTTTTAAATAATTTCGTTTTACAGAAAATGTTTCGCATAATTTCGTTTCATCGAATAATCAATATACAGAATACTTACTTTAAAGATTTTTAAATCATTGATTTTTGTTTCACATAAAGTTTAACATTAGAATAATCATATCATAGAATAACAAATCAAATATTCTTTATCATTATATTGTTTATTTAATATAAAACTTATTACCAAGAATAACATATTATCAAAGTGACAGTTTCTAAACGTTTCAATTCATACCGTTCATTTCAGTCAAATAATTTACAGCTATACTTTTTTAAATATAACGATAAGTTAATACAACAAACGATTCTGGGTGGTAATATTTCTGGGTGATTAAAAAAAAAATAACCACGAAGGCTAAAGCGGGAGCTCCGCTCCGCTTCGCTCCCGCCTCAGCCTTCTAACCTAACCTATCCGAGTCGGGGTAATCTGAGTCGGGGTGTTAACTATAATGACGTTTTATTAACAATTTAATAACAAATTGATTTTATTTTATTTTACAGAAGAATTCAAGCAAACAAATTTGCAACAAAATATGTGAAAGATAAAAAATTCTATATTGATATGAAATTATTCAGAAATTAAATTACTACAAGCAATCGGAAAAAAATTAAAATTGTAAATGTTACAGTTAAAAATAAATGTGATTTGGAAAATTATAAAGGTGGTTTAATATTCTTTTAAAAATAATTCTACAGTTTGATAAGTTTGTTAAACAAAAAAATGTGATTAAAAATTCATTCAATTGTGTTTCTGTGAAATATGTTTCATTGTAGTAAATTGTTTTTGAAACAATAATATTCGAAATAAAAATATAAGGACCAAATATTATATGAAACATTTTCTGTGAAACGAAATTCTATGAAATTTCTTTCTGCGAAATAAGGGGCTCCCGTAAGGATAATGACCACAGATATACTACTCTGTCAAAAAAGTACCGGGAATTAGTCAATAAAACTTAAAATCTGTCCAAATTTTTTTGTATTACCTTCAAAAGAGGCCTCTGTTGAAATAATTATTTACGCCAACGAACAACTCAATCATCAGAACCATTTTAAATGTATCTTTTAGAAATCGCCTTCAATACTCGCTGCGATTTTTTTTATGACATCTATCGACTGAATACGGGTGCCTAGAAGTAGTAATTTGAGTTTCGGAAAAAGAAAGAAATCAGCCGAAGCCATATAAGATTTTTAGAGCTTTTGACCCGAAGTTCGTTCACAATCTGCTTTGCGAGATAGTGTGTTATCGCGGCATTTTCCTTTCACAAGTCTGGCCTTTTTCGACAAGCTAGCTCTATCAACCACCAGTTTTTATTTACTGTCTCACCTTCTGACAGAAATTCCTTCCAGAATTCCATCTGCATTTTGGTTAATCAAATCTACATCAGTTGAAGATGATAATGACTGATTAGAGTGAGGCAAATCTTCCACAATATATCTTTCGTTTTAAATGTGCGCCACACACATGCAGGTGTTTTTGATGAAGTTCACCATAAACCTTATGTATCACTTTCAGCGCTTTAACACAAACAAATATCCAGTTGCAATGCGAAATTTAAGAAGCATGCCATTTTAGAAAGTTCCGTCTATTTTAAAAATCGCAATTACTAAACGGCGTATATTAAACAAACTAAATGACCAATGACGCTCAAACACCGCGTGGTCATAAAGGACAGTTCTGGTCACTTGGCGAAAAAAAAGATCTTCCACAATTCCTTCAAGCCAAGTTTATAATTGATCGATTCCCGATACTTTCTTGACAGTATGTATATGACATCTAATCTATTGCAAACAATTCCATTCTATATACGAAAATCATTGTTTGTTTGTTTCCTTTATTGCACGTGGTTCACCTGCATAGTTAACCTGGGTGGACCATGGACAAATATTTCTTCCCATGGTTCACCTGAGTAATTTACAGCAACAATAATTTCCGTAGCTCAACTAGGTGAACTAATCACTTATAGCTCGATTAGGTTTTCACGGAAAAAGTGAAACGGCACTGAGATCTTCATTTGAAAACAAGCAAGCGCTTTGATAATCCGTGACATCCAATTGCCGCGAAAGTACTTTCTTGTGGAGATCAGGTTATCCCACCAAAAACATTTTCATGTGAAATAACGCTAAGACGAGTCTCCATATTGCTTACACTGTAAAAAAAGTGAGCCAAGTTTCTAGCTAGCTCTAAACGCCTTAAGCTAACACTCTTTCTCATCATAGCGTATAGTTGTATTTTATGCACTGCCATATCTGCCGTAACGTTCATAATATAAAACTTTGTCAATTAATTGCTTGCACTTGCGCATAGATTACAGAATATACTATTATTAGACTCGGTAACTAGTGCTGCAATCGGGTTACAAGATTATCTTTACAAAAAATGTCCTATGCAAATGAACTAATACTGTTACCTCTTGTATATACGTATGATAAATGCTAATTATCAGAAAAGTTTTACGGCTTAATTTTATGTTCTTAAATATGTATACACTATGTAAGTCGTGTGAAATGATAACTATTTTGAGATTTTGAAAGTTAATTTACATAGTGCTAAATAATTTTCAAAGACTGTACCTTTTTTTTTTTTTCGTGCGGAAATCCCTTCGGATACCCCCCCGCCGGGCAGTGGGGGCGGTTATGTCGGGCTTGAACCGACTAAAACCGCACGCCGTCTCGGGTCTACAGACGCCGGGGTGTAAGGTTACCCATAGAGCATATCCCTCGCACCCCGACTGACCCTGGGCCATCTCCGGTTTCGAGATGGCCCCCTCGGGTCAAAGACTGTACCTACCACAACATTTTCTAGGAAAACTTTGAAGTACTAGTAAAATTACTTTGAAAGAAAATTCCAACTCGGCTGTATGTTGTGAATGCAAATTGTGGTCCAATTTATTTCGCTCTTACACGAAATACTACGTGTATCATATTTTTATGTATTTTCATTATCACCGATATTAACTTTGTTTTTAATTTTTTTACTAGTTTGTACTAAAAAAACTAGAAAAGAAATCAAATTTTTGAAGTCAAGCACATATTTTTTGTTTTGAAATAATTAATCACCTGTACATTTCCACTAATATTTATTTAATTACACCTGACCGGTCTCGCCTCATGGTATTCTCAAAGGTTTTAGTTTTGTCGGTCGGTGTCGGTCAGGTGTAATTTAATAAATATTAGTCAAAAATTACAGGTGATTAATTATTTCAATATGTGTAGCAAGTTCCACCAAGTTCTATCAATCAACAGTCTAAATTTTTCATTTCAATATTTAGTTGGAAATTGTTATTTTGTTAAACATTTCTTAAATTTGGCTCAAGTGCAAATCGAAAAACAAATATTACATAAATAGTACCCCGCAAGTAATCATAAACAACTCACCTGCCTTCGTCTCTCAGCATCACGTCCCCTGTCGGTAGCTTCGATTGTTCACTCCATTTCAACGAAATTCGAATCACTTTCGCTTATTCTATCTATGTTTCACGACAACAAAAGTAAATCTTTATTAGCAGCCACATTCTTCGCCATTTCATACAACCGTCTTAAAGGTTATTGCCATGTCAAATTACATTTACAGCTGTGTCCGTTGCCAACTCGATGTTCATGCACGTCGTTGACAATTTCTTCGAGTGCTTTATCTGCAGCTTGTAATTTTGTTTCTTATGATTAGGTACTTGGATTAGAACCATCAATTTTGTTTTTGTTTCAAGTTAACTATCTGACACTTGGCTCTAATGACTTAATAATCTTGAGACGCTAATTTTAGTACCTACTAGGTTTCTAATGTGATTTGCTTTCTCGAAATATTTGATTTAAATTTTCTTTAAATGTTATCGTAATAAGCTGTTATGATGACCATCGATTTTCCTTTTAGTGAACAACGATCAATCTCAATTTGTGTTTACTGAAAAAGTATCGATCAATTAATCACTGATTTGTTGTTTTATGATACCAACATCGTTGGCGTATATATCAGTTTCTTGTTGAATATGCATGCATAGACTTAATAGATACGTTAAAATTTTGATCTTTATTGCCACAGATTCAGTTCCAGTTGCATTTTTGTGTTCAATTATGAAAGTCTTAAGGTTAATCTTTATATATACTTCAATTTTTAGTTAATACTAACTATTGCGTATATATTTTCAATATCAAGAACCTACATCTGCATTAAGATTTCTCATTTCACATCGTTCCAGACCAGTTTGTTTCTTATTTAATGAGTCCCGTCCGCCGCGCAGTCACAGTTTCTATAGTGTTTAATTTTTTGCTTTCATCAGACGAGTCTGTAACAAAAAATATTCTTTAATACACTTGTATGAATACTTAAGCATGGTTTTACTTTCTTTCAATTACGAGGTTTACGTCATTCAGTAGGTTTTATTGTGTAAAGAACTTGTCCATATTGCTTTTCATTCGTTTTGTTTTGTTACGTTTGTTTTGTAGTGCAATAACATTTAAACGATTATATACGGATTAGATATGGCCACGAACAGTTTAGATATCGGGTTTGTGTTATATCTATACAAAATGGGTATACGTTTAGGGAAACAGGCGTGAAGTTATGTTTTATGTTTATGTTATATTAAACTAAAAGTTGGTAATATTAATATTTACAATGAAGCTTCCAAACTGTTAGATTTCATAACACAGCTAAACCCGTTCTTTATAATCATTTATAGAAGAATTAATTCAACTCGACTAGTACAAGGGACGTGTATTTCTTTTTCTTTTATTTCATCATTGATAGGCCAGCGTGACCACCTTCTCATGATGTGGTCGACGAACATACTTGCCTAGAAAAAACCTATTCGCTCTTGACTTGCAGATTCCCAGGACAACCGGGGAATATGAAAGTCATGAGTTCAGGTTCAGAGACGAGAGTCTCAGGTAAGGAGTTCCACTCCTTGTTAGTACGCATACTGAACGTATTACGAAAAGGTTTCATATAATATTCTAATATCACCTAAACCTGTGCCTAAACACAGTTTTACATTATTCTTGTGCCCGAATCTCAAGGAAGTGTACAATCATATTTAAGGAATGATAATGGAAAGCTATATTTCTAAGTCGTGACATTAGAAACCGAGTTTATATTGGCGTTGTTCAAATCAAGATATTCTGAGATTCATTCATGATTATTTTATACATTTACGTTAAAACAAACTCAGTCAAAAAAATTGTACTTTATTGAACATTTTGATAGAATGTTACTGTGATGAATCTCGTCATATCCAGAAATCAAAAAGTGCTACACACAATGTAATAAAAAGAAACGTGGAATGCTACAACGAATAAAAACAATTTATTATATTTATTCGTTTAAGCAGTAAGTATTTGCAGACTTTTATTTAGCGTTTCAGAGCTTCAAAGTTAGTTGAACATTTGTCAAATAAAAGAATACAATTATCTAATA
Organism: Cybosia mesomella; assembly: GCA_946251805.1. Classification (NCBI taxonomy): domain Eukaryota; kingdom Metazoa; phylum Arthropoda; class Insecta; order Lepidoptera; family Erebidae; genus Cybosia; species Cybosia mesomella. The sequence goes on along the minus strand of OX276402.1, from coordinate 3,805,572 downwards.
TTTACCACATATAAACTCATACCTGCACTTTTAATGGACTATATCAATCACTGACTGACGCAGAACAGACAATTAATTAACCAGTAGCATCTCACTTTTAATTAATAGCTTGTCGTATAGTGCATAAGTGCCATAACTCTGTAATACTTAAGTTAATGTGACTAGGTTAATGTGTAATTTATAAATATCGAGAGGAAACGCTCAGTAAAATTTTAGCTTATAAATACGTCTTATGTTGTGAGTTGTGATTAATAAATCATTACAGTTTAAGAAACGTAAAACACGCCTGTTAGCAAATATTATGAATAGGACTCCAACTCAGTTCGCAAGAATTACGGTAGATGGCTACAGTGTCGCCTTGAGACGTATATATTATAATATATCGAAGAATTTCGAATATCTGGGATGTGTCTAGGTGGCTCAGTTGGTCAGAGCGTTCCCCCTGTAAGGTCTACAGGACTGGTCGCGGTTTCAGGTCCCCTTTTAGATGTTCTCTTTTTCCGATCTAAATCTATTTGAATAGGACTCGTAACAAAGTTTCAAACCGAAACGAAAATTAAAAGTAGAATAAATTCAACTTGTAATATTCGTTTACATACATAGTTGTATTCATTTTTCACCAGATTGTCAAGCTATAAGTATAATTTTTTGAGCAGTTAAATAAGATGTCAGGTGGGATAAATCATCAGTTGACGCAGTAGACTACAATCAAATTCTTACGGCTATTTAGCAAACAGTTGTGTATTAATGCGTGGTGAATGCTGGCAGATTCTCACATCGCTGATTGTAGCGGTAAATATGGGAGTGAGATAAGATTTATTTTTAGGTAACAATAATAGGCCCTATTGGCTGGTTTTATAAGGCTATGAGATGATAGAATCATGCTTTCTCACCACAATTAAACCAGTTTGAATGAGGAAATTATGACTTTATGACTTTATGGAAAAAGAAGCAATGTTTCATTTTTCTGACAGATTAAACAAATGATTCTCGGTGAAGTGCAATGAAACTGAAGGGCTAGCCCTTCTTTTTCCGTAAGTTTCGAAGAGAATAACTAAAGGTTGAGGCGGTTCTCGTTGCAAATGGTGAATATACAGGCCATGAAAAAGTGCTTAGTTGACAGCCCCCTATTACTTTTTATTAAATTCTGAGTTTGACGATGCTAATGTTTTTATGAAATACTAATGATTTATACATAGAAACACATCATACTTCAAAGAATTTCAGGTTTTCATAGTGGGGCAATGGAAAGAGGTGTTGAACCGTTTGGTCCTGGATATAAGATCGACATCACAGCACTGCACGTGTTGTTCTGGATATGTAAGGAGAGGGTGAAATTAATTGAGCAGAGCCGAAGTCGAGCGAAAGCTCCTCATACTAGACTACAGGATTTTCTTTGTCATAGGTCTCCTCCTAAACTACTAATCCAATCAGAACCAAATTTGGCATGATTAAAGAGGTCAATCAGAGGAAGGTTTATGGATATATTTAAAAAAAAAATGCTACCACAGAGGAATGATCACCGTAAAAAAAATTCCAGATGGAATTACATAATAACCGCTCGAGACACTGTGACCAAACTTTACACGCTCAGAAAGCATGTCCAGAGTTGTGACTTCCAAAAAGAATTTTCAAAATCGGACTTGCCACGGAGGAATGATCACTGTTCAAAATTTTCTAAATAACGATGTCTCCCTCAGCTCAACATTGCAAGCAGCGATTCGCCTTGCAGACCTAGTTATTGGAAGAGTTCATCGGAACATTAATGTTTTTAAATACTGCTAAGATGGCATCATACCTACGCAACTGCAAAGTGTTCAAGTGTGTTGGTGACCTAAGGACTCCCAAATAATACAAAATCTTACATACTACATAGTTAATTGTGAGTCTAATAATTATTAGAGATCGAGACGACGTATTAGTCGTAGTCATTCGTTGCTGGTTGAACGAAACTCGTAGATTACACGCTTGAAGTCACACATCAGGAACATTACAATCTCGTTACGCATATCATTAACTTTTAGTGCATTTCACTCATACCCAACAATATTCAGCCATGCACGAGTGCACGAGTAATCTTTAACTTTGTTAAAATGAAGCCAAGTCATAGATAACATGCTTGAAGTAACACAATGTACAGAGTTGGTACTTGCTGGCCACAGATTAACAGATCCAACCTAATAGCATTACGTAGCAATTAAAAAGTATGTAAAATGTAAAAGTGTTACAAAGATTATTAGAAAAGAAAAAATAACAACTTAATTAAATTAATTATGTTGTAACATAACAATAGAATTACAGTACATTCCAATTTATTACAGTGTAATTTATTATAACCAGTCATCTCGGTAAGAGCTATCATTTAAAATTATCCGACATGGCAATTAAATTTTATTCTTTATTAAATACCAATAATTATAGCTACAAGTGGCTTTGAGAATAGTTTTATAAAGATATAACTATTTATCGTTATTTGACTGTGTTATTAAAAATGTAGATCTGAATACAATGCTATTCTCATTATTGGATTTTTTTTTTCAAGTCTTAAACTGTTTTACCTGTCTGAACGTTCTATTTCTTTTTGGTTCACCCAGATTGCTGTGCTAAAATTGGTTTACATTTAGTTATGAATCAAAACCATTTTTTGCACACGAAGTTATATAAAAATCGACTTAGCCGTTTAGGGAGAGATCAGCGGTATACGTAGGTATAGACAGAAAGTTATTATAGGTAAAGATATAAAGTTAAACAACTTTTCTGACAGTAAATATTACTACTAATTACTTCTGCTGACTGCAGACTGCATCTATATCAAGCTAGAGGAAAATTTTAAAAAGATAAATTATTTTGACATAGCCTACGTGGAAGTCACCTAATCGACTTCGAAACTATTGATATTTAATACACAAATAAATGTAGTTTGACGGACCTTCACTAACACCTGCGTAAGCTAAATCAAGGAGACACTCTAATAGCCCATTAAAAAGTAACATTTGGAATTCCAAAAGTCAGAGAATGCATAGTTCCATGAGACAAATCGACATTGGAACAAGTGAGAACAACCCGAAGTTTGTGTGGTCGTAACACTTGCCCCAGGGCCGCCATCTTGTAAATGGGCTTTGAATTGTTTTAACGCTATATCGGACAAACTATTTATCGCATAATACATGTTTGTTGCATATTAAATTCTCTTTAACTCTCTTTTTTGTATTTTTAGCCTTAGAACCAAAACTAGCAAAGGTATTAATGAAAATAAATAAAATTTGGGGACAAATTTTCTTGCAAACAGATAATCTTTTTTTCAAATTTTATTTATTCACTAGGAATTTACAGCCTGCGAAACCAACGTAAGTATACCTACATAATATGAATGATTAAGTATAGTTTTCTCAGGGGTGTATGAGATCTGGCCCCACGTTCGTGAGATGCTCGAATGTGCAAGCTCTTTGAGCGGATGCTCAAAGAGCTTGCACACCTCGTCGAGTCAACGCCGGGATCTCGTTGCGGTCCTGGGCGTGGACGTTCTCTCGTTGGAGACCATGGTGAGGGCCGTGGTCTCCGACGGGACCAAGTGGCACGCCGCCGCCTCTTTCTGCGAGCAGGTAATGCGCGCGAAAGAGACGGCGGAGAGGGAGCGGGAGAGAACCCTGCCCCCCGAGTTTCGCAGTCTGCGGCGAGGACACCGCAGACTCATCTGCGCCCGGGACTACCGACCTCCATGATCGGGGCCTGAGGACGGCAGTTGGCCGACTCGCAGTCCTTACAGAAGCAGGCCGTGGTGGAGGCGTGTCGTGTGTGCCCTACACACGCCTGCCAACTCACCGAAGCGGGATAAAACCCGACCCCACCAGGCGAGGCCGCCGTGGCGGCCAAAGTCCGCCGGCAACCCTGGGGTTATCCTTTCGAGGGCTTACCCGGGGTGCCCGGCAACGGACACTTGGGGAGGACACCGTGCGGTTTTAGTCGAGACACGACATAACCACCCCCGCTGGCCAGCGGGGGGTATCCGAAGGGATTTCCGCACGTAAAAAAAAAAAAAGAAGGGTTGTATGAGACCCCGCTAAGATACTCGGAGCTTAAGTCTCACCTGCTGCACTAACATGTTCTATTACGTCAACTGCTAGTACGAAAATAGTTGTTTTGTATAATTTAATGTATCTGTACCTTTTTTTTTATTTTATTTTTTTCGTGCGGAAATCCCTTCGGATACCCCCCCGCGAGCCAGCGGGGGTGGTTATGTCGGGCTTAAACCGACTAAAACCGAACGCCGTCTCGGGTCTACAGACGCCGGGGTGTAAGGTTGCCCATAGAGCATATCCCTCGCACCTCGACTGACCCTGGGCCATCTCCGGTTTCGAGATGGCCCCCTCGGAATGTATCTGTACCTATTATATTTAAATTTTGCACTGCTTTTTCATATAAATTTTAACTATGCCAAATCTCACACGTAAAATGTCTCTCCGTGCGCGTAAAATCATTAAAATTATTTTGAAGTTTTCACTTCACAAATTTATATTTAAACTAGCTGTCCCCCGCGGCTTCGCCCGTGGCATACTTCGCCCCGTGGTACCTATTTATACTAAACATGCCTGTATTTTTTAAATGTAATTTTTTAAACTTTTCTCTCCGTAAAAACCATCCTTGGACTTCAACGAACATTTGAAAAAATGAATTGGTCAAATTGGTCCAGGCGTTGTTGAGTTATGCGCTTACCAACACATTTTGCGATTCATTTTGATATATATATAGATTATAAAGAGGCAAAGTTTGTGAGATAGTGAGTTTGTAGGGGGTAATCTTTGGATCTACTGAATTGAACTGAACTACATTATTTGGAAGTATCATAGGCTATATATCAGGCTATATATCATTACCGAGGTAGCAGAGCAGCAATCATAAATGTCAACAAATTCTGCAAAATTCCTATATACATTTTATGAAAACTTATAAATTACGGTCATAATGTAGGTTAAAGAGGTGCAAAAAGGGGGTTTGAAATACGCCCCGGGTGAAGCCGGGGAGGGCCAGCTAGTAATATTATATCTTAATTTTCTATTTTATTATAGATTTTACTATATTGTCCGAATAAACATAACATAACATAAACTCACGCCTATATCCCCGAAGGGGTAGGCAGAGGTGCTAGCACCCACATTTCGCCAGTTTATGTTTAGGTCCCAATGTAATAGGTGGCGAGCCTATTGCCATTAACCGGGCACTTATAAACCTGCGATAAATACACACATAACTTCGAAAAGCATCGAAAAGTCATTGGTGTGTGCCATGGTAAAACCTGGGATCGAACCCGAGACCTCGTCTCAGCAGTCCTTTACCCATACCACTAGGCTTTTTGATATAAATTTGATTCATTAGTTCTCATCGACGTTTATTATCAAATTACAAGCTTAGTGCAAGTATCAGTCGTTTATTACCTTAGAGCTAAAACACAAAACAAAAACATAGACATTGATTTTTGTTTTTCTTTTGAGTTTAGATGTGTTCATTTGCGAATTTCTAGTCACGAATTTCCTACTCGAAACCCATACCAGCACACCGTGACTAAGCATCACAGAACTTGATTACGCCTGCCCTCATTTTCCCTCAACTCGTGCGCATCCGTTATCAAGGATACAGGTACATATAAGTGAAATGTATTAAATGTTATGATTATGATTGTTATGATTAGACTGAGATCCAGACACATTCCATTAAATAAGTTCGCGGCCTTAATGGGTAAAGTGCCATCGCAAAATTGTGGCGAGTGCAATGTTCCGGAGGACGTGTACAATATTTTAGTGTAATGTGGATGGAATGAGGCGGAGAGAGCTATAATTAAATATCAATATGATATCGATGTCCATATTTTAGGCTCATTTAATAGTATTTACTGGTGGTAGAAGTTTGATGACACAAATTAGTCACAAAATTCGGCCGGGTAGGTAATTTCGAAAAGCCCTCCATAGTAATCCAATTTCGGTTTGATTGCGTTCAGGGGTCAGCAAGTGCATAGCCGGGCAGGGGGATTGTGGTCGCAGCACTAGTGGGACCGGTGGGTGTCACGCGGTGCTGCGACGACAACCCTCTTCTGATGAGGCCGTCAAGCTGAGTGCCACCATTGTTAACATGGTACGTGTATGTAATGGTGACCCTCTTTCCTGAGACTTTACCTTCAGCTTACCATCAGGCGAGATGAAGTCAAATTGACGTGTTCTAAATATAAAAAAAAAAGAAAGTATTCTTACCTTCCCGGCCAGTCGGAGGGCAAGAATACTTTACAAATTAGTTAATTTAGGTATTAAGCGTAGATTTTAGTTGTATGAAGGTGACATATTCACTTTGTGAACAAACCGTCTTGAAAATAAAGATACTAGGGGCGCAATGCATTCTGCTGTTGCAATGATGAGCTGAGAGTACAACTACATGATTACCTCCAATTCACTTGCAATTTTTTTTTAATTGAATACCATTGAATTGTTTTGACAGTGATCATTTCTCCGTTGCTGGACCGATTTTCAATTTTCTTTTTCTGTCTTATGCCAATAGTTAAGTTGCACATTTTGCCAAAATCGTGGTCTCAACATTGATCATTTTGGAGAAATCAGATTTTGAAATGTTTGAAGGGTAAAATTATTCCTCCATGGTATGTACGATTTTCAATTTTAATTTTTCTAAACCTTCCGGGTAACAAGTTGTATTTACATGCCAAGTTTGGTCAAAATTGGTTGATTCGTTTTTTTTTTTTTTTTTATACCACTAAGGTGGCAGACAGGCACACGGAACACCTGATGGGAAGCGGTCGTTTAAGAGGAGTTGCGTCACAACCGAAATACACCGAGTGGAGTATAGAGAGCTTTTCGCTCGACTTCGCCTCACTCTCAGCTCAAAAAAAAAGTAGTCCTAACCTTTTTAGGTCTGTATTGGTTCCATATACTATTCTCATCGGCTTGAATACGTGATAAGAACTATGTGATACTTATGATAATAAACCAGATCTAGGCCACACCAGGGCTTTCCCGAGATGCATATTTAGTGCTAACCTTAGTCGCGTTAGCCTAGTGGTATGGGTAATGGACTGCTGAGACGAGGTCTCGGGTTCGATCCCAGGTTTTACCATGGCACACACCAATGACTTTTCGATACTTTTCGAAGTTATGTGTGTATTTATCGCAGGTTTATAAGTGCCCGGTTAATGGCAATAGGCTCGCCACCTATTACATTGGGACCTAAACATAAACTGGCGAAATGTGGGTGCTAGCACCTCTGCCTACCCTACCCTTCGGGGATATAGGCGTGATGTTATGTTATGTTATGTTTATTATACCTTTTTATGAACTTTTAATTACCTTCACCTTTTTTTTTTTTTCGTGCGGAAATCCCCTCGGATACCCCCCCGCCGGCCAGCGGGGGCGGTTATATCGGGCTTGAACCGACTAAAACCGCACGCCGTCTCGGGTCTGCAGACGCCGGGGTGTAAGGTTGCCCATAGAGCATATCCCTCGCACCCCGACTGACCCTGGGCCATCTCGAAACCGGAGATCACCTGCGTCAGTCGGTACGAGAGGCTTCCGTGTCGCCTCTCTAGCCAATCCTCCATGAAGGGCCTTACCGCCGCTATTGCGGCGTGCCCTGTCACGATGTATGTCATCAAATGTTGCAAATTAAATTTGATCCACTTCCTGGTTATCGATTGAGCTGAAATTTTGTGTACATATGTAAATCGCGTGACATAGCAATATTATGATGAAATGGTGCTTATCTGATGATGGAGCTGGATGCTGGTCATAGGAACTTCGCAATAATACGACAAGCCCTTATCGAGTTTGCGATCGTTTGAATCGTCTTGACGAGTAGTTTGTCTTTCAATAGTGACCAGGTTCTGATGATGGAGCCGTAAGGCATTCATTGGAACTCTGTAATGAAACGACGCAACCTAATCGAGTTTAGGCTGGTTTGATTTTAAATTATTAGTTCTTTTTATTAACAAGAAAGAACAAAATCACTACATAGTTTAAAACAAAGTCGCTTTCTCTGTCCCTAAATCCCTATGTATGCTTAAATCTTTAAAACTGCGCAACGGATTTTGATGCGTTTTTTTTAATAGACAGAGTAATTGAAGAGGAAGGTTTATATGTATAATAACATTCATATCTCCCGTGCGAAGCCGGGGCGGGTCGCTAGTAAACATATATATTCCACTTGTTTAAGAATATTAGTAACCGAAATTACTAGTTACCTCGTTAATACCTTCAGCTAAAAGGTCAAGGCCGGTGCGTACCCGCAACCTCTCGACTACAAGTGCAATGCTTTAACCACTAGACTACAGCCGCTCCTGCCTCCGGTGGAGAGACTCGGGTCTCTCCCGATCCGCAGAGCCCGTGAGGTGTGGAGGCGACTCAGGCGTCGAAGGCCGCTGAACGACCTCGTGGTGTATAAATCTTAAGGCTTTCACGGCCGGCGTTGCAGACCTCGTGGGGGATTACGAGCGCAGGCCTGACAGGCCGGGGCCTCTTTCCTGGGGCAAGACTGGGCCACCGTGGTTCCCAAACCCGAGGGGGCCAGCCCGAAACCGAAGATGGCCCTGGGTCAGCAGGGGTGCGAAGGAAATACCTTATGGGCCCTCCATACACCCCGGCGCCGTCTGAAGCGACACCGGCGACTCGAGGCACGAGGTTTTAGTCGGTTCGAATCCGACATAACTTCCCCCGCTGGCCGGGGGATTTCCGCACGAAGAAAAAGGCTACAGTCGCTCATTAATTATGAAATCTTTTAAGTTAATAGTTCAAGAGCTGTACAACAGGACTGTGAAAAGTGACAGTACGGCTTACCACTGTTTTTAAGTTTTTATTGCTTTGTTCATCTCAAGATTCACATGGAAAATAGATGAAGAATGAGTATTCCCATGGAGGTTATCGATTGTAGAAATATAATGAAGACAGATTGTTATTGTGGGAAATTCTTTTAACGACTTTTTGTTTCTAAATAAACTGTTGCTTGAGGAGCCTGCTCTTTAGTTTCCATTTTATAAATATATTTTTTTAAAGTAGGTAGGTGTAGGTGCTTCTGGCTAACTGGTAACCGAGTATGTGAACACATTGCAAAGTTAAGCAATCCTAGCCAGGTCAGTGTTAGGATGGGTGAACATACTTAACATTGAGACCCCTCCTTGCTTCGGGGTGCATGTTGAGCCGTCCTACCTATATTTATCTTCACTGACCGGACACAAGTTTTGTTGCATATGCAGTCGAATGCACTACCGCTTCGCCACAGCATGTCTCGCCTTCATTAGGCATACGAATATTGTACATAACGTATTATTTAGTAGTAAATAATACGCTATGTACAATATTCTTTACGTAATTAAGATTTAATTGATATTAATAATTGTATACAAATGTCGATATCAATGAAATAGAGATTGTAATAAATTATGAATGCAATGGCAATATTCAGTTCAATGTTCAATAACATCAATAATTTCATACAATTTTGATTACATTTCAAAAAACCAATGATAATACATTATATACTTTTATTGAAAAAAATGAACACCAACAATCAGCTGTTATTAGGAATGCTGCGATAGAAAGTTTTCTCGTGGTCTAGCCCTGGGCAATAGAAATGGCAAAACCTCTATTCTTTTCTTCCTTATTTTTTAACGCAGCCGGCAGGGGAAGGGAATCTGTTAGGATTGCCGCACCATAAAAAAACAAGGTAGGTAGGTACTATTAACTGAAATTACTAGTATTCAATCCAGCTAAGCTCAATTGCTTGTGTTAAGAGTAAGTTCACGTCGATAATGGCCAGAATTCAGAACCGAGACCTCTCGATCTTAACACCGAATTCTTAACTTTTTCAACTAGACCAGTCATTGCTGGTTCAAATGTTATACCGAAGCAGTATTGGCCTGCAGTTAAGGGTTCTTGGTTTCGCCCATGTTTTACAAAATTGTTGAAGGCAGAGCGAAGACACAATGAAGTAGTATAACCTCCACACGAGCAACTCATAAGCGAACGAGTACATGGCAGTGTTACCACGTCACCGCCACCAAACCGCGATGCTGTGTCTGATTCCCACACCCGAGGGGGCTATCTCGAAACCAGAGATGGCCCTGGGTCAGCCAGAATGCGATCGAAATGCCTAATGTGCCACCTTACACCCTGAAGACCCCAGACGGCGTGCGGTTTTAGTCGGCTCGCATCTGACATAACCGCCCCCGCCGGTCAGCGGGGAGGAATCTGAGGAGATTTCCGCACAGAAAATAAAACTAAAAATGGTAAGTATACCTATGGCACGCGCTGCGGTGTTCATTGAAAGCAAATTATTAGTAAATGTACACTAGATGTATTGAACTACGTCAGTACTTATTTATTCTATGATAGCAGAACGTATTTTTAAGATATCTTTGGTAGTAAACACGGGGCGCGATGGGGGAGATGTGCCTATCAACTATAACTAGGAATTCAGTGCAGGGTGTGACTGAAATAAATTGAGCTAAGCGAGCAGGACTCTTACTTTTTACATCTTACTACGGTCGCGCGCTTAGCTAAAACGCTCGTGCGTGCGCGCTCGTGAAACTGTTTTCGGTGATTATTCCTCAATGGTACATCGGACATGAACCATCTCACTTCAAAAGTCTCCTCAGTGTCCACACTATCATGCTGGTAAATTTGGTCAGGATCGCGCAAGTGGTTATGGAGGAGTTTAGCCACCAACAAACGGATATGCCGTGTAATAATAATAGATTGTTCGAAAGGACGAACTTCACTGGTTGATCAGTCCTTTTATTGATATCTTAGATGGCCAGTTAGTCGACATGCGTGAACTTTTTGACGTTTGTTCAAGATTTTTGCTAGTAACATCACTATGACAACATGATAAAAAACCAACTTGTGTTTTTCCCGGCGAGTACTATTTATGGAACACCTACATATCTGTGCCTGCGACTAAGGAATAGGGCTGTTTTACATCCAGCAAGGATTCAAACCCTGGGCCTCTAGATCGTGAGGTCAACTCTTTAACCAATAAGCTACCAACGCGCGACGCTTCATTTCAATTCACCTCGGCCTAATGCTTCCTTGATAACAACCGTGACTATAAGTGCCTATATCTACACAATTGTTTGACATTGTTTCTGATCCCATGCTTACAAGTATTTGCACTGAGCGGGAATTGAACCCGCGCCCTATACACAGACCGCTACTGTACAGAAGTCGTCATTTTAAATTACATAAATACATGATATTGTCGAAAGTTTACGCGAATGTCACACATTGAAATAAAACTATTTTTAACGGATTCTATCACGATTTATTTGATGTTATTTTATATTTTACATTGATCCTGACCTTTCGGTTGCTTTTCAGCACCCATCGTCATGGGGAGAAATAAATCGCGATAGAATCCGTTAAAAATTGTTTTATTTCAATTAATTAATACATTTTCCATTACAGTAATATAAAGATTGCCATGCAGTATCCAACTTTGTAGCTGTCTGTATTTTCAACAATGCATATAATAGACCCGGTTTATAAAACTGGCTTCAATAAAGTACAGTTCAGCATTGTCGTCCTTAGAAAGTAGCTATATTGAGGCCGCTGCATTTTGCATGGAGCATAAATTATGCCCTTTATAGCATAATAGAGACCCATAACCTGAGGCATTTGATTATCTGTGATTTGTTTGTAGATAAGGTCGGGCATTCATGAATTTTAGAGTTATTGGTAGGGTGAATATGTTGTCTCGAACGGAAAAGTACAAAATAGTAGTACAAAGACAAGAATATAGGTAATTACTTCTTCGAGGCCTTCCCAATTCAGTTGTGGTCAGCTTTCAGTCTAACTATTAAACGAGCTTGGTCTACTGTCATTAAACCAAGTTAATTGATTTCGAGTGCTTCTAACCTGCCATTTTTTGAGTACCTCATCAATTTGATTTGATTTGGAATTGATTCAACCTGAGATAAACATTTATTTGAATAGAATAAATAACTATTAATCTTATTTGTTTTATCTATAGTTCTTTTGAAAGGGTTTGCTTTCTACGACTAAAGGCCGACTCGCCGTCCTTACAGAAGCAGGCCAAGACGGAGGCGTCTCGGGTGTCCTATACACGCCTGCCAACTCACTGACGCGGGCTCAAATCGGATCCCAAAAGCGAGGCCATGTGGCGGCTGAAGTTCGTCGGGAACCCTGGGGGTTATCCTTTCGAGGCCGTAAACGGGGTGCCCGGCAATGGACGCTTGGGAAGGACACCGTGTGTTTAAGGTCGGTTCGATTCCGAGATACCCACCTCACCGCTGCCACCGGTGGGATGAAGCCCGTGGGGGTTTCCAAACGAAAACAAAAAGGATTTGCCATCATCTTGAAAGTCCACTAGCTTTAAATTTCAGAAACACTAACCTATAGAATTTATTTATATATTTATTTAATCTTCATGCACATAGTACATTGGCGGACTTAATGCCATAGGTATGTAGGCATAAAAATGAATTATAAGTGATGAAATCAATGATAAATAGGTTCATACATAAAAAACAAAACAATACATGTATAAAACACATATATTTAACATAAATACATATATTACAGAAACATACTATAAAAACATACATACCATATCTATAAACATACACGCATATCAATATTAAATGAAGGAGAATAATTACATATGTTGAGATGACTCTGCTAATTCCTGAAAAAGTAGTAGCCTTACTTTCGACTTGAAAACATCACGACTTCTGCTCATCCTGACTTCAGGGAGTGCGTTCCAATGAAGAACAGATTGAATGAAGAAAGAGGAGCCTAAGAAACTAGTGGTATGGGAAGGACTTATGAGAAGAAGGTTATTCGAAGAACGAAGATTTCTGTCATGGTTTGTACATAACAGTTGGAAGCAAGAAGTCAGGTAAGTAGGAGATGTAGGAGAGTTAAGAATATTGAAAAGAGTAGTAAGTGAGCGTAACTTACGGCGATGACGGATAGGCAACCAATTAAGTTGGGAACGGAAAGAAGACACATGGTTATATTTTCGAAGGTTGAAGATAAATCGAATGCAGTTATTAAGAAGACGGTCTAGCTTATCGAGAAGGTCTGCATTCAGGTCAAAATAGCACACATCACCATAATCAATCAGGGGATAGATCAGGCTTTGAGCCAATGTCACTTTCGTCTTCATTGGCAGAAAGTTCTTTATTCGTATTCGTATTCGTGTATCTGCGTATTAGCTCTTCCAATTAGTTCTCCCCTCTCTTTTCCTTATAGAACAACACTTGCAAGGCTGAGGTATGACCCTCATACGGTGCAAACAATTTCATCAAGATCCAAGCGGTTCGGTACATCTTTTTTTCGACGCATCATCAGGAGTTGGAATTCTTTACCACCACACGTGTTTCCTTCTTCTTGTGATCCTGGGTCCTTTAAACGGAGCGTGAAAAAGCATCTGACGAGGCCGCCAAGCTGAAGGCCGCCATTGTAACATTATCAATGTCTGTAATGGTGTCCCTCATTCCTGAGACTTTACCTTAGCTTACCATCAGGCAGGCCGGAGCCCCGAGAAATCAGGGCTCAGCGGTCCCTGCTCTGCCAGGAACTCATGGAGACATGGAGGGTGCGAATTGAGCATCCAAGGTGGGGGGAATCCACCATTGCGGCGGTGAGACCGATTATGAAGGAGTGGTTGGAGAGGGACCATGGGGACCTCTCCTACCGGATGTGCCAGATATTTACCGGACACGGGTGTTTCGGTAAGTATCTATGGCGCATCCACCGGGAGACAACGCCGCAGTGCCAGCACTGCGAGGATCCTGGCGAAGACACGGCGCTCCACACGTTGGTGGAGTGCCCTGCGTGGGCGAGTCAACGCCGGGATCTCGTTGCGGTCCTGGGCGTGGACGTTCTCTCGTTGGAGACCATGGTGAGGGCCGTGGTCTCCGACGGGAGCATGTGGCACGCCGCCGCCTCTTTCTGCGAGCAGGTAATGCTCGCGAAAGAGACGGCGGAGAGGGAGCGGGAGAGAACCCTGCCCCTCGAGTTTCGCAGTCTGCGGCGAGGTCGCCGCAGACTCATCTACGCCCGGGACTACCGACCTCCATGATCGGGGCCTGAGGACGGCAGTTGGCCGACTCGCCGTCCTTACAGAAGCAGGCCGTGGCGGAGGCGTGTGCCCTACACACGCCTGCCAACTCACCGACGCGGGATAAAACCCGACTCCACCAGGCGAGGCCGCGGTGGCGGCCAAAGTCCGCCGGCAACCCTGGGGTTATCCTTTCGAGGGCTTACCCGGGGTGCCCGGCAACGGACACTTGGGGAGGACACCGTGCGGTTTTAGTCGAGACACGACATAACCGCCCCCGCTGGCCAGCGGGGGGGTATCCGAAGGGATTTCCGCACGTAAAAAAAAAAAGCTTACCATCAGGCAAGGTAAAGTTATCTTAACCATAAATACCTTCCGTTTCAATTTTTTTTTTTTATTATTATTCTACTACATTTTACACAGCGCTTCTAGACCCAAAGTAAGCATAGTTTAACTACCTTGTGTTATGGGTTCCAGAATGCGGATAAACATACTTACATACATTTTTTTTTGTAAATACATGCATATTATACACAGGAACATCCAGACCAATGCAAATAGACATATTCATGCATACAAATATTTGCACTGAGCGGGAATCGAACCCGCGCCCCCAGTCGTAGCAGTCGAATGCACTACCGCTACGCCACAGAGGCCGTCAAGATAACATAACAGATAATCATCATAATCAAGATAACAGAGAACTCGTAAGCTATTGTTATGCAACCGAGAGTAAAAGCCGCTCATCCGATGTAATGACAGGTTTTCCAATTCTAAGAGAATCTGCATATCATTTTGTAAGACTAATGCATATACTATATAGCATCATATAACTATGTAATGAGATAAGATCTGATATACTACGTTTCTTTGTAATAGACTAGATTGAGTGATAGGTTTACGAGATGATCAGAATATTTAGAAAATTTTACTGTCAATAGAAAGTTAACACACTATCTGCTAATTTTTTTTATATCACTACAGTGTGAATGGTGTGGCATGGATGTCGCAACTTTTGAATTGATTACTTCGCAAACTGTCACTATGTCTTCAGTCAGTATGAGAGGGAAATGCTTTATAGGCCATCTTACACCCCGGCTTCTGGAAACCCGAGATGGCATGCGGTTTTAGTCGGTTTGAATCCGACATAACCTCGGGGGTATAATTTTTTTTTACGTGCGGAAATCCCTTCGGATACCCTCCCGCTGGCCAGCGCGGGTGGTTATGTCGTGTCTCGACTAAAACCGCACGGTGTCCTCCCCAAGTGTCCGTTGCCGGGCACTCCGGGTAAGCCCACGAAAGGATAACCCCAGGGTTGCCGGCGGACTTTGGCCGCCACCGCGGCCTCGCCTGGTGGGGTCGGGTTTTATCCCGCGTCGGTGAGTTGGCAGGCGTGTGTAGGACACACGACACGCCTTCGCCACGGCCGGCTTCTGTAAGGACGGCGAGTCGGCCCACTGCCGTCCTCAGGCCCCGATCATGGAGGTACTACCGACCTCCATGATCGGGGCCCTACCCGGGCGTAGATGAGTCTGCGGCATACTTATTTTCCTCCTGCCCATGATTTGATTTGCCTTGGTTTTATGGGAGCGACTGCGGTCAGAACCCCCAACCCCGAGGGGAAAGCCAGCGCCAGTGCCTCTTTTTTTTTTCTTTTTTTTTTTAAGAATATTAGTAACCGAAATCACTAATATTCCCCTTAACCACTCCAGCTAAGCTAAATTGCTTGCGTTAGGAGTGGGTTCACATCGCTAGTGTAATGACCAGGATTCGAACCCGGGACCTCTCGATCGTAGAGTCGACGCCTTAACCACTAAGCTACTGACGCTTCAATGCATTGCATCAATCAACACGTATAATGCCTTTCAGGAGAGTTTGACGTGTGATTCTTGATCTTAGCGTGTTCTCGCGAAATGCTTTCCTTTTCTGAACAAAGTCCTAGTTTTATAACAGAAAAAAACAGAGTTTTGAAAAGCAGCTATGAAGTGACAGTTTTTATTTATTTATTTACTAGCTGTGCCCGCGAATTCGTCCGCGTAGATTAAGATTTTTAAGGTTTTAGTTTTTTTTGCGAGGAACCCTAATTATTTTTCCTAAAATTAAAGTAGCCTATGTTACTCCTTGTTATATTACCTGTCTGCCAGTGAAAGTCCCGTCAAAATCGGTACAGCCATTTCAGAGATTAGCCGGAACAGCCAGACCGACAGACAGACGGACAGACAGACAAAAATTTAAAAAAATGTTACTTTGGTGTATGTACCGTATATATATTTTTAAAATACATGTAGTAAAAAACGGTTATTTCAATATTACAAACAGACACTTCAATTTTATTTATATGTATAGATGTATTTATTAGTTTATAAATGTCCCCAAAACTGCATTGATGGTTTGACGGGGGATCTAGTCTCCGAACAATTCTGTAATCTTCTTCTTCTTCTTCTTCTTCTTCTTCTTATATATAAAAATGAATTGCTGTTCGTTAGTCTCGCTAAAACTCGAGAACGGCTGGACCGATTTGGCTAATTTTGGTCTTGAATTATTTGTGGAGGTCCAGAGAAGGTTTAAAAGGTTTGTCATCGATTGAGGCAGTACGAAGTCTGCCGGGTCAGCTAGTATATAATATAATACAAATCGCGTTTGTTTAAATAACACTATTTCATAATTATAATGAACCGCTATCATTATGATAACGGAATGTACCTTAAACTCACGCCTATATCCCCGAAGGGGTAGGCAGAGGTGCTAGCACCCACGTTTCGCCAGTTTATGTTTAGGTCCCAATGTAATAGGTGGCGAGCCTATTGCCATTAACCGGGCACTTATAAACCTGCGATAAATACACACATAACTTCGAAAAGCATCGAAAAGTCATTGGTGTGTGCCATGGTAATACCTGGGATCGAACCCGAGACCTCGTCTCAGCAGTCCTTTACCCATACCACTAGGCTACCGCGGCTTTTCCACTAGGCTACCGCGGCTTTTTATTTAAGTTTTTTATTATACACTAATGTTGCAGATTCCACGGATATAACTAAAAAGAAACACCATATTTGGTTCTCGAATATTGAATGTGTATTCACAGAAGCTCATTGTATAAACCATATCGATGACGTACATTTTTAAATATAGAAACAGCTGTCTTAGATAAAAAACTTAATCTAAAATAATAGACAGAGTTTATAGTGGTGCATACCTTTTTTTTGTGCGGAAATCCCTTCGGATACCCTCCCGCGGTTATGTCGGGCTTGAAACGACTAATACCGTACGCCGTCTCGGGTCTTAAGACGCCGGGGTGTAAGGTTACCCATAGAGCATATCCCTCGCACCCCGACTGACCCCGGGCCATCTCCGGTTTTGAGATGGCCCCCTTACTTGCTCTCCACTGTGCCATCTGCTAATCAGAGGGACACGTGGAAAGCTTCCGAACAGCCCTCAACAGGGCCGTCCTCGCCTCGGTCGGAGTTGGCCGTAGGCGGCAGCGTCTCTCCCGCCCTAGGAGAGAGGCGCTGCTGTCTCCGTTGCCCTGGGTGCACCGCGTGGAGGTCCCCAACCAAGCACCCCAGTGGTGCATACCTATACGAACTCTGTTGTAAGCTAGTTCCAACAACTAATTTGTCTGGTTCTTCTCTAATGAGAGACATGACTGAGAGTTGACTGTGTGGGTGTGCTATGGGCCCTACCAACACCTGTGGGGCCCACGCTAACCTCACTTTCTAGTCGGTGCACCAGCTAAACAATGGACGAGACTCCGGCGCAGGTTTTCCTTTCGGGGTTGACAGTTCAGACGGTAGTTGCTCTCAGAATAGCCAACATACCAATCAAAAATGATAAGCGGGCCTCGATGAGCCACACTGTTTATAGGAAAAAGACCCATACTGATAGGTACTAAAATGGTGAATCTCACCACCACTCTAAACAGTTAGCTACCGTGGGAATATCTTTGTTTCAGAGAGCCCGTAGGATCTGTGACAACAAACACCTGGACACTGAGCTACAACATGTCAAACAAGTTCTGTATGACAACAATCTCAAACAACCGCGCATCAGTCACAGATCCCGAGAAAAGCCAGCCACTGTCGAGCGCCAGCCTGTAGTCCTACCATACGTACGAGGGGTCACTGACAAGATTGGCTACATCTTGAAGCGAGCTTCGATCAATTAACACATACTACAAGCCGCCAATGAAGATATGTCAATTTTTACCATCTGTCAAGTGCCAATTGCCTCTACAAGATGCAGGGGTCTATAAAATAGATAGTGACTGTGGGCTCTCATACATTGGTCAAACCAAGCGAAGCATTAGCACTCGCGTCAAAGAACACATAGCTGATATAAAACACCAACGCTCAAAAAAGTCTGCTGTATGTGAGCACGTGCAATAGGGGACCAAACATTACTTAAGATTTGATAAACCATGGATAGGTACTCGCCAAAGAGCCCGATATAACCGCCCCCGCTGGCCGGCGGGGGGGTATCCGAAGGGATTTCCAAACGAAAAAAAAAAAAAAAAAGGTACTCGCCAAAGGGGGAGCGACTGGTTGGATCACCTCCAAGTTTGGTGCACCCTGGGCAACGTGGGCGATGACGCATCATTGATTGCTCCTCTGGAGTAGCTGGCGTCAATGTCAACGGCCAAGAGTCTGACCAACCGGCCCTTTTCAGGGCCAGCTGACCCCATTGCACGAGGGGGTCGGGGTATGGCGGGCCTGCAAGGCCCGCGGGGGGGCGTGGTCGCTCCAGGTACCCCTCTGCTCTTATCAGAGGGGACACTGCGAATGGCCCAGGGTCAGTCGGAGTGCGAGAGATATGCTCTATGAGTAACCTTACACCCCGGCGTCTGTAGACCCGAGACGGCGTGCGGTTTTAGTCGGTTCAAGCCCGACATAACCGCCCCCGCTAGCTGGCGGGGGGGTATCCGAAGGGATTTCCGCACAAAAAAAAAAAAAAAAAAAAAAAGGTACTCGCCAAAGAAAATCGATTCCTACCTA
Organism: Cybosia mesomella; assembly: GCA_946251805.1. Taxonomy (NCBI): domain Eukaryota; kingdom Metazoa; phylum Arthropoda; class Insecta; order Lepidoptera; family Erebidae; genus Cybosia; species Cybosia mesomella. The sequence goes on along the minus strand of OX276402.1, from coordinate 3,786,511 downwards.
GGATGCTCCGCGAAGCTGTTGAAATTAAAAAACATTCTAATAAAATTTTAATAGAGAAGATGGTTGGAATGTACCACCAGCTTGGGACCCAGTCATTCACTTAATTAATTCCAAGAAAAATCAAAATACAATAAGACTTCATGACACTGTGAGCTCATACTACGTAAATACAACCAACAATTCAACATAGTTCGGGTACTTTGAGATAACTTACACTTAAAACTACAAGACAACAACCATCTTTAATCTTCCCGTGACCATGGCTGCTGCAAAGCAACCGAAATATTGATCCCGACGTTTCGGTACTCTATATTTTCGGTATTTTATATTTTACATTGGTACAATATAAAATAACATCAAATAAATCGCGATAGAATCCGTTACAAATATTTTTATTTCAATTCATGGATGTAATTAAAAAAATATAAATTCTAGAATTGCCACGTTTTACAATCTTTTTTTTTATGCCATTAACAATTTGGTACGTACAAAAAGCATTTTTCTAGAATTCATATTTGTTATGAATGTACAATATCCCTAGACAGTGTTGATATGTGTAGTTCATAATAAAAGTATCACTACATTTACCATCGTGGTATGCATTGATAGGTTCACAATGACACAAGCTCAAGTATTTTAACTTAGCTGGAAACATCAGAATTTCAACACTCAAAATGAAACATTCACTCGTCAATCTTCAATCGTTAACCAAATAACCCTTAAGCGTGAATTATACCGAATAGGCATAACACCTATTGATTTATCAAAGCAAAATGGTATGTATTGACGCGATTTTGCTCTGCGATCCCGTCCTTACCTACGGTTATGTTTTGATTATGCCTAACGCCTTATACCTTTTCAGCCATACATTTAATAAGCGTTTTGGGTTGATCTCTAACCCCTAACTAATAAGTAAGTAATAATAATACTACAACCTACTAGGTGATTATGTTTTTAAGCCACTTGGGGTGAGACGCTGGAGTCATGGCGTCCAAGTGCCCGTTTTTTTTAAAAAGATTTGGCAAAACGGCTGATCGACACGTGACCAGAAGGCTGGACTTTATCTTGCACAAAGAATTAGCATTGCCATTCAACGTGGCAATGCTGCCAGTCTTCTGGGAACATTACCAGTCGATGATGATGCAGAGGAATTCTATGACGCATGTATGTAAATATTTATCCGTCTTTAGGTTTAGTTTTCTTTAGAGTTATTTATAAGTGGTTATACATAATAATTTTAAGTTGGTGTTTTGTAATATTGTTCTATGAAGATTATAAACAATGAAATGATCAGAAAAAGAGAACATCTAGGACGGGACTTGAACCCGCGACCAGTCCCTTACAGGGGGAATGCTCTGACCAACTAAGACACCTAGACACGTCCCAGATATTCGAAATTCTCCGATACATTAATACGTCTTAAGGTGACGTTTTTCCGATCTAAATCTTTAGAAAAGAGTAAGCATACAAAATGCTTAAAAATTTAATTTTAATAAAAATCTAAGTAAGTTATTCAATGCAAATGTTAACACAGCTATCATTGTTTGGCCTGTTGGGCAGAAGTCTTAAGTTATTTTAGTCAATAGTCAATAAAATATTACTTTTTTATACCACTGAATTCAGATTGAACGGATTTACGTCTTATTTAGTCACATGTACGTTCAAGTCCAAGTTCCACCAATTGCCAGCAGTCATCAGTATAAATAAAATGTATCTTTTTTTGCGTGTGAAAGCCCCCACGAGTTCGTGGCATAAATACAAACATTGTGGATCCTTATATTGTGGTATGTAGTCATTGTGGATGTCGTCTAAATACAAGAATATTTAGACGACAAACAAGCTTTGTAATGAGCAGTTTGTTCTTTCAGTATGCTACTCAAAAAAAACATTGTAATTAGATGAAGTAACCTTGTTTGTAAACAGATAAAAAAAAAACAGAAGGGTTTAGAACATAACATAACATAAACTCACGCCTATATCCCCGAAGGGGTAGGCAGAGGTGCTAGCACCCACATTTCGCCAGTTTATGTTTAGGTCCCATTGTAATAGGTGGCGAGCCTATTGCCATTAACCGGGCACTTATAAACCTGCGATAAATACACACATAACTTCAAAAAGCATCGAAAAGTCATTGGTGTGTGCCATGGTAAAACCTGGGATCGAACCCGAGACCTCGTCTCAACAGTCCATTACCCATACCTACCACTAGGCTTCGCTTTTTAGATATTTTCGAAATTTTCCCCTCATAAAAATATCTGTCACCACTAGGCTACCGCGGCTTATATATAGGGTTTAGAGTCTTCTCAGAACGAGGCCGTGGTTTGAACCGGTGGCCATTTGTTAAACAGTAATCTAGTTCTTTATAACGTTTTGTAAGTGTGGATTTAAGGGTCTATACCGAATAAATGATTTTTGACTGTGACTTTCACTTGGTGATACATATTTTCTTTCCAATCATGTATTGCCAAAAAATGTCTCGTCATTATTATCACAGCATTTTGCTCCAATTGCATCTGAGGCCTTTACCTCGAAGCCCAGGGTCCGCTGATGCTGCTGGGTACTACCAAAAAATGTCTAAATTTACGACAACTAGCCCCATGTGACTACAGATATCACCTGTAAGACGTAGAAAGTACCAAATTGTTAAGTTATCTGTTATATTACGGTAATTAAGCCAAATAATAACTTGAAAAAGTCCGTGAAACTTTAAACTATAAAATTATTTATTATTAGGACTGGAATTACTATTGATAATTTGTGAGCCTAGGTCCTGTCAGTCGCGACCTCTATGCTCTCACGCCCTGATTGCAAGGTTAAAAAAATTGAAAAAATTAAGAAACCCCGACATAGCTAATAAGAATCCCATTCAACTTTCAAACAAAAATAAAACAAAATCAAAAGCGGTTCATACGTTCGGGAGCTACGATGCCACAAAGAGACACAGACACGAGGGCGAAGCAATAACTTCTATGTGATTACTACAAACCAAGCTGTTTGTGTGTGTTTGGAATGAGACGCAAAAAGTAGATAAATGAGTTAGGCAATCAATTTTGACACCTATATGGCTTTGACGGGAGTGACAGCCATAGCCTGCACCAGAGCCTCGTTCGTCAAACACCAGGTATACCGACTTGCAGGAGTGGTCTCTTTGAGTCTCGTAGGCGTTGGTAGAATAAGGAATATGGGGATGTATGAGGCCATATACCTCCATATATTCGCCATCTTCATCGTCCTAGCATTTATCCAAACTTTCACTTTGAAATCTACTAAAACGTAATTCTTTTTAGGAAAAGAGAAAAATTGAGCACTGAGCATCTAATGTCAAAATCCTTATTACAGGTGACGGGTCTTCCGCGTGGGTGCACACTGATTATAATCTTATAATGACTGCAATTGAGTTGTAATTGTTCTGCCACACTTAACCGACACGGTTTACATCAACATTGTGTTTGTTTTTAATTATTTTTTTTTCGTGGGTCCTGAGCTTAAATAATTATATGTATGATATGATTACAGTTTATAATTCTAGGATTGTATTTTTTTTTTTTTCAAATTGACGATGGTAGCCGAACTCGTTGAACTTGATATTGAATATCTTTACTAGAATAATGTTTTCTTTATTGCTTTTGTATTTATTTTTTTATTAATGAATAAGAATAAATGTAAAGGTTTGACTAAAAGAAAATGATTTAGTAGTATGTATTTATATATATTTCCTGCGCACTACAAAAGGTTTTTTATACTCAAAGTTAATTTCAAATAAGTTGCTTGTTTCAAATCTTTTAATGACATTCGGATATAAATAACATAACATAAATTCACGCCTGTATCCCCGAAGGGGTAGGCAGAGGTGTATTACACCCACGTTTCGCCAGTTATGTTTAGGTAATAGGGGGCGAGCCTATTGCCATCTACCGGGCACGTTACTAAGCGAGCGATAATCAACTTTTTTTTTTAATACACACATAACTTCGAAAAGTCAGAGGTGTGTGCCCGGGGCGACTGGGGATCGAACTCGAGACCTCGTCTCGGCAGTCTGTTACGTACACCCCTGGGCTAAACATTGACATATTGAAGAATTTGGTTGATAAAATTGATTACGGTACTATTTTATTTTTTGTTTAATGTTTTTAACTTCTGAGGCAATAGAATAGGTTATCGACGTTTTAATTAAGATAAGAACCATATCGGCTAGATCCAATTAACATACCATACACAAGCAGAAAAAAAATCTTTTCCGCCAAAATATGATGACAAGAAATACAAAAAAAAGTACTTACACAAAAATAAAACCAAGCACTGTCATATTCACAATTCGAAATTCAATACTCGAACACACACTCGAAATTGAAATTTTTCAAAAAGAGAATCTCATAAACAACACGTCAAGCACGTCATCACGTCACCGCAAGCGATATCGCAATGATTCTTCGTGCAGTCAACATACCGCATCCAGAGTAGCATCTAAATGTAATCAACTCACCATTTGAAAATCAACCTTAACCAATGCGTTTAAGTTTCTGTTTTGATAAATAATCTTGAAAGGTAAAAGTAAAAAAATAACATCATTGTAGTGTGCTTAACTTTAAGGGCCTAACATTTAGACATTATATTGTTGATTCAAATGTCTCTTAAAGGTTTCTTTTCGTATGTCAACCGAGTATAATTGATAATTGGATGAGATTGTTCGTAGCAAGTAGCCTTCACGTAAGCTCGCTGGACCTAAAGATGCACTTTTGAGATTGCGACATAGTGTCGTCAGTGTTGTGTGTGTTTGTAGGTTTAAGTTATGGTAAAAGCCTTTTGAACGTAGGTACTATAGGACTGGGCACGCCGCAATAACGGCGGTAAGGCCCATCATGGAGGATTGGCTGGAGAGGCGACACGGAAGCCTCTCGTACCGACTGACGCAGGTGATCTCCGGGAAGGGGTGCTTCGGGGACCACCTGCATCGGATCAGGAAGGAGCCAACGCCTGAGTATCATCACTGCGACGCGAGCGAGGACTCAGGGCTGCACACGCTGGCGGACTGCCCGGCGTGGGAGGCGGCGAGGCGTGACCTCGTGGCAGCCATCGGGGTGGGAGTCCTCTCGCTCGGCAGCATGATTGCGGCAATGGTGCGGAGCGCGAGCGCGTGGGCCGCCGCCACCTCCTTCTGCGAGCATGTAATGCTCGCGAAGGAGATGGCGGAGCGCGCCCGGGAGAGATTTAGAACTCTCCCGGACCGCCGAGCCCGCAACTTGCTCGCCGCGCGTCGCAGGCGACTCAGGCGCCGGAGGTCGCTTAACGACCTCCGTCCTCCATGAGCGCAGGCCTGGGGGTGGCGGGTGAGGCCACCTGTCACCCCAGCAGAAGCAGGCCGGGACGGTGGGGCGACTAGCGCCCCTCCCCCAAACCGGGGCAAGACGGGGACACCGTGGTTCCCAAACCCGAGGGGGCCATCTCGAAACCGGAGATGGCCCAGGGTCAGTCGGTGTGCGAGGGATATGCTCTATGGGCAACCTTACACCCCGGCGTCTGTAGACCCTAGACGGCGTGCGATTTTAGTCGGTTCAAGCCCGACATAACCATCCCCGCTGGCACGCGCGGGGGTATCGGAAGGGGTTTCCGCACGAAAAAAAAAAAAAAGAAAAGGTACTATAGGACTGTCTATCCGTCACCCCAGCAGAAGCAGGCCGGGACGTCGGGGCGACTAGCGCCCCTGCCCAAACCGGGGCAAGACGGGGACACCGTGGTTCCCAAACCCTAGGGGGCCATCTGGAAACCGGAAATGACCCAGGGTCAGTCGGGGTGCGAGGGATATGCTCTATGGGCAACCTTACACCCCGGCGTCTTAAGACCCGAGATGGCGTGCGGTTTTAGTCGGTTCAGGCCCGACATAACCGCCCCCGCTGGCCGGCGGGGGGTATCCGAAGTGATTTCCGCACGAAAAACAAGAAGGTACTATAGGACTAGAAATCTTCGTAGTAGTATAGTTGCCCTCAAAAGTCACTGAATTCAAACACTTTTTATCAATCAATCAATTGATGTATAATTATATAGTAATCAGATGCAGAGGGTAAATTTTCAAATTTTCGAGATTTATTTATATTTTTATGTAAAGTTTTAGAGCTAAATTAGTAGGTAACTGAGAATGTGTTAAGCTAATACCGATGGCGACTGTACCATAAGTGATGCTTTGAAGTTTTTAAAATCTATATGAATTTTGCATATTCTTTTCTTATGAAAATATTCGGAGGTTTCATCATAAAATTCAAATATCAAAGATATATAGTTGACCTAGAAAGTTCCCTGGGAGTTTTGAAAATTTTAGTCAGTTTCCTTTATGCTCCGACTTATTTTACGATTAAAAATTAAACTGGAGAAAATTTTCTAAAATCTACTTTGGTGGTAATCTTATATTTATTTTGTAAAATGAATATCTTTAAGCGTATGGGCAGCACAAAGTCTACTCCAATACGAACTTTACCAGAAAACGCACTAAGGTGCCATTCCGGGACCGACCGCAGACCGCAACCGCAGGCCAAACGTAGCGGTAGTGCGTTCGACTGCTAAGCCAGAGGTTGCGGGTTCGATTCCCGCTCAGTGCAAATATGTGTATTTGCATTGGTCTGGGTGTTTCTATGTATAATATGTATTTATTTACAAAAAAAAAGTATTTAAGTATGTTTATCCGCATTCTAGAACCCAGGTGACAAGCTCTGCTTAGTTTGGGTCTAGATGGCGTTGTGTACTTTGTCCTACAATATTTATTTATATTTACTTCGGGCCACCAACCAGGTGGACACCGAAGTCTTAAAATCACGCAAAAAAAATCAAAAACTTACACCCACTTTTTATCACTTTTCTCGACGTGTCACATCATTCTAAGTCTAATTAAACAAAAAAAAATTTTTGTGTACGTCTGTCTGTTGGTCTGGATGTCTGGATGTCTGGATGTCTGTTTACGCAATAACTCAAGAACCACTTATCCGATTTAAAAAATTGGGTGGTAAAAAAAGCGTATCATCTTGTTTGGTTAATGGGAAGAACTGATTAGATTTTGGGGTTTGTACGTTCAAGGTTTCGGGTACCTTTTTTTTTTTTCGTGCGGAGATCCCTTCGGATACCCCCCCGCTGGCCATCAGGGGCAGTTATGTCGGGCTTGAACCGACTAAAACCGCACGCCGTCTCGGGTCTGCGGACGCCGGGGTGTAAGGTTGCCCATAGAGCATATCAATCGCACCCCGACTGACCCTGGGCCATCGCCGGTTTCGAGATGGCCCCCTCGGGTTTGGGAACCACGGTGTCCCCGTCTTGCCCCGGTTTGGGGGAGGGGTGTTAGTCGCCCCACCATCCCGGCCTGCTTCTGCTGGGGTGACAGGTGGCCTCACCTGCCACCCCCAGGCCTGCGCTCATGGAGGACGGAGGTCGTTGAGCGACCTCCGGCGCCTGAGTCGCGTGCGACGCGCGGCGTGTATGTTGCGGGCTCGGCGGGCCGGGAGAGTTCTGAGCCTCTCCCGGGCGCGCTCCGCCATCTCCTTCGCGAGCATCGCATGCTCGCAGAAGGAGGTGGCGGTGGCCCACGCGCTCGCGCACCGCACCATTGCCGCAATCATGCTGCCGAGCGAGAGGACTCCCACCCCGATGGCTGCCACGAGGTCACGCCTCGGCGCCTCCCACGCCGGGCAGTCCGCCAGCGTGTGCAGCCCTGAGTCCTCGCTCGCGTCACAGTGATGACACTCAGGCGTTGGCTCCTTCCTGATCCGATGCAGGTGGTCCCCGAAGCACCCCTTCCCGGAGATCACCTGCGTCAGTCGGTACGAGAGGCTTCCGTGTCGCCTCTCTAGCCAATCCTCCATGATGGGCCTTACCACCGCTATGGCGGGGTTTCGGGTACCTTTTTTTTTTTTTTTTTTTTTTTTTCGTGCGGAAATCCCCTCGGATACCCCCCCGCCGGCCAGCGGGGGCGGTTATGTCGGGCTCGATTCCGCGGGTACCGCACGATCTCCTTCGAGGCGGCGAGTCTCCTTGCCGGAACTCCGCCATGGGACCTGGAGGCGAGAGCCCTTTCGCAACTGTACCAGTGGCGAAAGGAGGCGCGGGAGCAGCGACTGAACCCCGAGCATCGAGAAATCGAGGCCGTACAGTCCCAGCTCCGCCAGGCCATCATGGTGGAGTGGAAGGAACGACTTGGGCGACCAAGCGCAGGGCACGCCGCAATAGCGTCGGTAAGGCCCATCATGGAGGATTGGCTAGAGAGGCGACACGGAAGCCTCTCGTACCGACTGACGCAGGTGATCTCCGGGAAGGGGTGCTTCGGGGACCACCTGCATCGGATCAGGAAGGAGCCAACGCCTGAGTGTCATCACTGTGTCGCGAGCGAGGACTCAGGGCTGCACACGCTGGCGGACTGCCCGGCGTGGGAGGTGCCGAGGCGTGACCTCGTGGCAGCCATCGGGATGGGAGTCCTATCGCTCGGCAGCATGATTGCGGCAATGGTGCGGAGCGCGAGCGCGTGGGCCGCCGCCACCTCCTTCTGCGAGCATGTGATGCTCGCGAAGGAGATGGCGGAGCGCGCCCGGGAGAGGTTCAGAACCCTCCCGGCCCGCCGAGCCCGCAACATGCTCGCCTCGCGTCGCAGGCGACTCAGGCGCCGGAGGTCGCTTAACGACCTCCGTCCTCCATGAGCGCAGGCCTGGGGGTGGCAGGTGAGGCCGCCTGTCACCCCAGCAGAAGCAGGCCGGGACGGTGGGGCGACTAGCGCCCCTCCCCCAAACCGGGTTTCGGGTACCTACCATACAAATTGTCCCTAAAAATATATAAGTTTGGCCCGAAGTTTGACAATCACTGTGTGATTTCCGCCCCACTAGTTTTATAAATACATAGAAACCAGTTGTGTCGCTGCAGTCGAACGTTGGTATTTCTATACGATCCGCCTGCGGTTGCGGTCTGTGATCAGTCTCAGAATGGCACCTTTAAACATTTAGGTGCGGTCATTAGAATTTTAATTTGGGGCCCGACCAAGATGTTTGGGGCTCAAGTCAAGCACCTGCAAGCCGGCACACCTGCTGATCCATGAACGAGACTCTGGCGCAGGTTTTTCTATCGCTGTTGGGAAGTCAGACAGTAGTCGGTCCTGCAATACCCGAAATTAGCCATAATTGGAGAAGAAGCTGTGCCCTGCGGCTTCGCCCGTGGTTTACTTTGCCCCCGTGCCATCCATTTCTCCCATATGTTATGTCCGTAATTTATAAGTTCTAAAATAATATATGTAAATTTGCCCAATTTGTTGACATTTATGATAACTGCTGCACTCTCCTAGGTATTAGCGTAATGATATATAGCCTATAAGCTTCCCCGATAAATGGGCTATCCTACACTAAAAGACTTTTCTGAATTCGAACCAGTAGTTCCTAAGATAAGGGCGTTCAACCAAACAAACAAACAAACTCTTCAGCGTTATAATATTACTAGCTGTATCCCGCGGCTTCACCCATGGCATACTTCACCCCCACGGCACCCAATTATCCCAAACATAAATTATTAATTCTACAATATTGAATGGAAATTTGTTCGATTTGTTGACATTTATGATTACTACACCGCTCTCCTGGGTAGTGGCGTGATGATATATATAACCTGCCTCGATAAATGAGCTATCTAACACAAAAATATTTGTTCCATTCCGACCAGTAGTTCCTGAGTTTAGATCGTTCAACCAAATAAACAAACTCTTCAGATTTTTGTGAGTGGTAGAGTCAAGCAACAGTCATTTTGGCTGTTTGCTCCTTTCCCATCCCCTCCCAAACACCTTTCCCGTCCCCTTTCCTTTACAGGGTCGGCAGCGCGAGTGTGACGCCACTGTTGTTCTACGAGAAAGATAAAACTAAAAAAATATATGATGTACATCACCATGTAAACTTCCACCGAAAATTGGTTTAAACGAGATCTAGTAAGTAGTTTTTTTTATACGTCAAAAATCGTAAACCACAATTTACCTTTCATTCAATCAAATCAAATATAAAAATTTAAATAAACAACATTATTATGTTACTTGCTGCTACGGAACCCTTAATGGGCGAGTCCGACTCGCACTTGGCCGCTTTTTTTTTGTAAATGCATACATATTATACATAGAAACACCAAGAACAACGCAAATAGACATTCATACATACAAATATTTGCACTGAGTGGGAATCGAACCCGCACCCCCTGTCGTAGCAGTCGAATGCACTACCGCTACGCCAACGAGGCCGTCAAACTGAATACGATTACTAGCCTTAAGGTAATTTATGTTTAAATTAATCTGGACAGCCTCCGTGGTGTAGCAGTAGTGCATTCGACTGCTACGACAGGGGGCGCGGGTTCAATTCCTGTTCAGTGCAAATATTTGTATGCATGAATATGTCTATTTGCATTGATATGGCGAATTCTATGTATAATATGTATGTATTTACAAAAATAAAAGGTATATAGGTGTGTTTATCCGAATTCTGGAACCCATAACAGAAGCTAGTTAACCTATGGTTACTTTGGGTCTAGAAAGCGCTGTGTAGCATGTCGTAGAATATTTATTTATTTATTTATTGTGCTAAAATCCTACAAATCAAAGAATGTGTCCAGTGTCCATTAGCACTTTTCCTATCTTCTATTAACCGGGCACTTATAAACCTGCGATAAATACACACATAACTTCGAAAAGCATCGAAAAGACATTGGTGTGTGCCATGGTAAAACCTGGGATCGAACCCGAGACCTCGTCTCAGCAGTCCATTACCCATACCACTAGGCTACCGCGGCTCACAATAATTAATGGCATTAGGCTCGCCACCACATTTGGACCTTTTTTTTTTTTTTTTTTTATAGTGCGGAAATCCCTTCGGATACCCCCCCGCCGGCCAGCGGGGGCGGTTATGTCGGGCTTGCACCGACTAAAACCGCACGCCGTCTCGGGTCTTCAGACGCCGGGGTGTAAGGTTACCCATAGAGCATATCCCTCGCACCCCGGCTGACCCTGGGCCATCTCACCACTAACAGCATCGCTCATCCTGTCTCCTCTGAAAGCAGAGGAGTACGGAGAGCGATGTGTTCCCGCCACGTTGGGTATTGGCCGACGATCAATGCCAACCCTATGAAGGGGTGAAGGGGAAGCCATTGACCGCCGCCCAGGGTGTACCGGCCGCTCCGATTCCGTTCCCCCCGGACTGCAGCGGGATCGGAATCGGAGCGACACTCGAGGAGGTTACCCAACACACACCCCACCACATTTGGACCTAAACATAAACTGGCGAAATGTGGGTGCTAGCACCTCTGCCTACCCCTTCGGGGATATAGGCGTGAGTTTATGTTTATGTATATGTTATGTATCTATCTATACTATTATAAATTGTAAATTAGTTGTGTCTGTACATTGAAGATATTAAAAAAGTGGGTTATGTTAAATGAACGATTCTATAACAGTTTTTTTTTTGGAATTCTTGTCTGTTTGTTCGCGATGGACTCAATAACGAATTTTGATGCAGTTTCTCTATTAGAAAGGTCTTGGTCAAACTTAAAATCAGCCGTATGTTTGATTGCAATTGGTTAAGTAGAATGACGCCCATTGCCAGGCACCCCGGGTACGCCCTCGAAAGGATAACCCCAGGGTCCAAGACGGGCATGGCCCGCCTTCGGTAGCTTCGCCTTTAAAACATGTAACTATATTACCATAAAGAAATCCAACATTCGCCTTTAAAACATGTAACTATATTACCATAAAGAAATCCAACAATGGTTTCGATTTTCTATATAAATATTACAATCGCGTTGCCATTGTGAATGAATTCGGTAAGTACTTAACTTTCTCACGCGGACTCACTGCTTGAAATAATTATTTTGGTGACATTTTCTATCAGATATATGTAATTTACTGTACTTTTTTTGGTTAGACTTCTAAAGTACACGAGACTCTCTTTATAATTGTTTGGTCCTTTATTTTTAAGTCTTAATCATTGTCATGGCATTGGTCCCCATTGCATCTGAGCCACTCACCTCAGAGCCCAGTGGAGCGGGTCCGGGACAGGCTCTGGTTTTTTTTTTTATACCACTAAGGTGGCAGACAAGCACACGGCCCATCACCTGATGGGAAGCGGTTACCGCGGCCTATGGACGTGTGCAACACCAGTGGCGTCACACTCGCGCTGCCGACCCTGTAAAGGAAAGGGGATGGGAAAGGAGTTTGGGAGGGGATGGGAAAGGAGTTTGGGCTCCGGCACTCTCACTCACCAAACGGAACGCAACAGTTCAAATACTGTTACTTGGCGTCGATATTCTGTGAGAGGGTGGTGATTCCCCGGTCGAGTCGGCCCATTCATGCAACGGCCAAAATGACTGTTGCTTGACTCTACCACTCAGAGCCCGCGAGGCATGGAGGCGACTCAGATGACGGAGGTCGCTCAATGACTCAAAGACCTCCGTCCTCCATGCGCGCAGGGCTAGGACAGGTAGAGCCGCCTAGTCACCCTAGGTAGGCTGGGGCGACGGCGCGTTGTGCGCTCTCCTCTCCTTTTTCTGGGGGCAAGACCAGGACACCGTGGTTTCCAAATCAGAGGGGGCCATCTTGAAACCGAGGATGGCCTTGAGTCAGTCGGGGTGCGAGGGAAATGCCTTATGGCCCCACTTTACACCCCAGTATCTGAAGACCCGAGACGGTGTGCGGTCAGTTCGAGTCGGACATAACCGCCCCTGCTGGTTGGCAAGGGGGGGGGATTTTTGAGTATCTGGGGATATCTCCTTTGTTTCATCACCTGGTACCTCAAAAGGAACCCTTATAGGATCAATATGTCGTCTGTCTATTTATCAAAGATTCTATTCTCAGCATCCAGGTTAGCCCCTTTCTAAGGGGAATACCCTGGTCTGTATATCAAAGATTCTATATTCTCAGCATCCACGGCAGCCGCAATAGCCTCTATCTAGGGGCAAGCTAGCTATCCAAAACCTGTCTAGGTAGCTCAGATCTTGCTATCTGAGCTACCTAGACAGGTCTTGGATAGCTGAATTTTTATTTTATTTTCTAAGCGACGTAGGAGTATCGAAATTCTCACGAATTACTGAAATAATTACGATAGATGTTACAAATCTTGTTTTTTGACTACCCCAAATATTAAAATATGATTGAAATATTCTAGGATATTCTACACAGCCTGCAGTGTTATCCAGACCCAAAGTAAGCATAATTTAACTAGCTTGTATTATGGGTTCTAGAATGCGCATTGACAAACTTTTTTTCCTGTAAATACATACATAAATAAACATAGAAATACGCAGTCCAATGCAAATTGTTATGCATTAAACAACATTGTTATTCATACAAATATTTGCATCAGCGGAAATCGAACCCGTGACAAATAATAATAAAAACTTATTTAATCCTGCTGTATATAGAAAGTCATAAATAATACGTACACGAGTCAGGCTTCCATTGAATGTAGTGCACTCTGTATAAGAACAAAAAGTCGTAAAAAATGCTAAATTATAAAACCGTTAGTTTGAACACACCGCCCCAGTTGTCTGTAATCTCAGACTGACAGATTAAGAATCCGTATTCTTTTTGTCTGAGTCTATAATGTTTTTATTTTGACCCATACACTGTCATCTATCTTAATATACCTATTAGTCCATTGAAATGTTACATTTTTTAGGCCTTACCTACCTTGCGATTATTAGAGGACGCAATTTAATTTTTTTGATGTGGAGGGGGGAAAGCCGATCAGATGCTGAGCCGCAGCCTGGTCCATCGAAAAGACTGAGGACGGAGTAGGTCAAATTTAAAAAAGTGGCCAAGTGCGAGTCGGACTCGCCCATTAAGGGTTCCGTAGCAGCAAGTAACTTATTAATGTTTTTTTTTACTAGATCTCGATCAAACTAATTATCGTTGGAAGTTTACATGTACATCATATATTTTTTTTAGTTTTATCATTCTCTTATTTTAGAAGTTACAGGGGGGAGACACACATTTTACCACTTTGGAAGTATCTCTCGCGCAAACTATTGAGTTTAGAAAAAAATGATATTAGAAACCTCCATATAATTTTTGAAGACCTATCCATAGATACATTCGGTTTCGTTTTTTGCCATTGGCACCGGAACATTTTTTTTTTTTTTTTTTTATCATGCGGAAATCCCTTCGGATACCCCCCCGCGTGCCAGCGGGGGCGGTTATGTCAGGCTTGAACCGACTAAAACCACACGCCGTCTCGGGTCTACAGACGCCGAGGTGTAAGGTTGCCCATAGAGCATATCCCTCGCACCCCGACTTACCCTGGGCCATCTCCGGTTTCGAGATGGCCCCCTCGGGTTTGGGAACCACGGTGTCCCCGTCTTGCCCCGGTTTGGGGGAGGAGCGCTAGTCGCCCCACCGTCCCGGCCTGCTTCTGCTGGGGTGACAGGTGGCCTCACCCGCCACCCCCAGGCCTGCGCTCATGGAGGACGGAGGTCGTTAAGCGACCTCCGGCGCCTGAGTCGCCTGCGACGCGCGGCGAGCAAGTTGCGGGCTCGGCGGTCCGGGAGAGTTCTAAGTCTCTCCCGGGCGCGCTCCGCCATCTCCTTCGCGAGCATTACATGCTCGCAGAAGGAGGTGGCGGCGGCCCACGCGCTCGCGCTCCGCACCATTGCCGCAATCATGCTGCCGAGCGAGAGGACTCCCACCCCGATGGCTGCCACGAGGTCACGCCTCGGCGCCTCCCACGTCGGGCAGTCTGGCAACGGAACCCTAAAAATCACCGTGGATTATGCCTATTGGGGATACTACGTAAAAAAAACGCTGGGGATACCCCGTAAAAAAAAACGCGCCTCCAGACTCTACCTCGTGGGTGGTGGGGAAAACAGTCAATAATTAACTATTAATAATATTGCAAAATTAATAATAAACAAAATTATAATGACAGTATATATATATATATATATATATATATATATGTAATATGTATAATAACAGAATTAAAAAAAAAAACAAATGTTACTGGACCAAAGTTGTAGAGAAATTAATTTGCAACAAAAAATGTTAACACATTTTTTTATCAGATAAATAGTTTAAGAGATATATCGTAAAAACGCTTGCGCAGTTCGAACTGTGAAAAAAATGGCGCACGCTAAATTACTTCCTTGTAACCTACCTACTTTGTTTAATTTCAATTTTTCCTATGAGTGAAGATAAAGTAGTGTATGAAACTGCATATAACTTAGGTATTAAAACACTCGAGTCAACCTATTATCGCATTCGGCTTCGCCTCATGTGATAAACAGACTCTCGTGTTTTAATACCCCTTCTTATATGACAGTTGCATAAACTACTATTTTTTGAAATGTTTATATTTGAGTTGATTGAATGAAAGGTAAATTGCGGTTTACGATTTATGACGTATTAAAAAAAACTACTTACTAGATCGCGTTCAAACCAATTTTCCGTGGATGTTTGCATGGTAATGTACATCATAATATTTTCTTAGTTTTATCATTCTCTTATTTTAGAAGTTACAGAGGGACACACACACACACACACTCACACATTTTACTACTTTGGAAATGTTGAATTTGTCCTCTTAAGATAACTATATATAACTATATAATACATCAATTTTGATTTATTTCAATGTCAAGATCGTTTGTAAATTAGTAAGTGTTCTTCAGCCACTTCTGATGGCGACTGTACTTACTGTACTTAAGTTCCACACCAAAAATAACTGTATGCATTTATAGACTACACAGTAACTCCTTAAAGACTAATATTCATGTCAAGGGGACATCACTACTTGAATATGAATCATCTGCTTTTTAGTTTTGCGCATTCTGCACGTGCTGTCTTCACTTTCTTTAGTAGTGGTAGCTATCTATCTATATATATATATATATGAGGTACATTTATACATATATACTATTGATATAAGAAAGGATTTTTGGACATTTCACTTCTAAGGTGACAAAATATGGGATTAAAGTTTGTATGGAAGGCTGTCATTTTCAAAGTTAGACGCACGAAATTTGATACACCGGCTTCTGATTAGGTATAAATTAAAGTATTTATCAGCGTTTATTAAAATTTTATCCCTAAGGGGGTGAAATAGGATTTGAAAGTTTATATGGGAAGTTCGTCACTTTTAAAGATAGAAGCATGACAATTCATATACCTATTTCTGGTTACTACTAGGGTTTAGGCGATGAATGGTTGTAGGGACGCTGCACCAGAGTTTCCTCCATCAATCAGCGGATACCGGCTTGCAGGCGAGTTGTTTTAGGCTCCATATACCCCACATAGCCACTACGTTCCTATGTTAATATTTGGATATAATACACGCTGGCATTCACACAGACTTACCAATGTCAACGCCTGTGTATTCTTAAAACTGGCTGGCTTGTGGCTTGCAAATCTGGCTTCCCAACTACGAGAGAAATGCCCTGGTGCAGGCCTTCGCCCGTCAATCAGTAGGTGTACCATCGGCTTACAGGTTGAATTCAATATTAACATAGATCAATAAATAAACATGTTTATTCGTTGTTCTATGATATCTTTCATAATATTATAAAATTGAAAATTAGTTGTGTCTGTACATTGGATATATTAAAAAAAACCGGCCAAGTGCGAGTCAGAATCGCCCATGAAGGGTTCCGTAGCAGCAAGTGACATAATAATGTTTTTTTTATATTTTTATACTTCAGTTGATTAAAATGAAAGGTAAATTGCGGGTTACGATGTATGACATATTAAAAAAAAACTACTTACTAGATCTCGTTCAAACCAATTTCCGGTGGAAGTTTACATGGTAATGTATATCATATTTTTTTTTGTTTTATCATTCTCTTATTTTAGAAGTTACAGGGGGGGGGGGGGGAGAAACATTTTACCACTTTGGAAGTGTCTCTCGCGCAAACTATTCAGTTTAGAAATAAATGATATTAGAAACCTCAATATCATTTTTCAAGACCTATTCATAGATACCACACACGTATGGGGTTGATGAAAAAAATAATTTTAAGTTTCAGTTCGTAGTATGGGGACCCCCAAAATTGATTGTTTTTTTTCTATTTTTATGTGAAAATCTTAATGCATTTCACAGAATACATCTACTTACCAAGTTTCAACAGCATAGTTCTTATAGTTTCGGAAAAAAGTGGCTGTGACATACGGACGGACAGACAGACAGACATGACGAATCTATAAGGGTTCCGCTTTTTGCCATTTGGCAACGGAACCCTAAAAATGTGACTAAACAGTACAAC
The DNA here is from genome assembly GCA_946251805.1 of Cybosia mesomella. Lineage (NCBI taxonomy): Eukaryota > Metazoa > Arthropoda > Insecta > Lepidoptera > Erebidae > Cybosia > Cybosia mesomella. The sequence goes on along the minus strand of OX276402.1, from coordinate 3,769,276 downwards.
ATGACTTTACTAGCATAAATAGTGAGTAAAGTAATGTACTGTAAGTTTATAAATTACATTTTACTTAGCATTACTGCATATCCTACCATCTGTGGTGAACAACCTGAACTAGACTTACTTCAAAATAAACGTTTGTGAAGTTGTGAGACTTAGTTCTAGTTTCCACTTGTACGGGTAGATGTCACTGTTCTCAAATGTGCAGTTATAATAGATACGTCGCAAAAGTATCGCCACTTTGTCACTGTTAGGAGGTTTATTTTGTAAATCTATAATCTTTTTAAGAGTGGGTAACATTTTTAATAACAAGCAAAGGAAAACGTAGGAATATTTTCTTATCCACCCACCGTATTTAGACCGTCTTCAGATGTTCACTTTATTTTCTTATATCTCTCGAATTTAATTAAATAAAGAAACTGTCAAGTGATACTTGAAGAGCTCTCTTTTGTAAACAAAAGACAGATATTTTTATGAGGGGAAATTTTCGAAAATATCCAAAAAACGGTAAAAAATCTTTAAAAGTTCGATAAGAGTTTTTCAAATGTGTTAATCGGTTTTTTCATTTGTTAATATTGTGTTTATTAAAATAAATAAACACATTTTCATTTAAATTCAATAAACATAATTTAGATTGCTCTATTTATTAATCGAAATCATCATCTGATTGATACAATAAAAGTTTAAGTTAGTAATACTTAGAATAAATAATACTAAAACACTTTTTTTTTGTAAAAAAAAAAAGCCGGCCAAGTGCGAGTCGGACTAGCACACCGAGGGTTCCGTAAAATTTTTCTAAAATATTTTTTATTATATGATGTACTTACCTAAAAATTTACGGTTTTCGCAATTTTTCCTTTATCTGTACTATAAGACGTTACTACGTACCAAATTTCAAGATTCTAAGTTCATGGGAAGTACCCTGTAGGTTTTGATACCCTTGCGAGTTTCGAAAATTTGCGGAAATTTGCGGCATAAACGGCTGTATCTTTTAATTGCTTTGGCTTAGAAATTTGATTTTTTCACAGCTCTAAGGGACAGTAGACCTGAGTATTAGATATAAATTTCAGTTGGATACCTCCACGCGTTACTGAGAAAAACGGTTTTGACAGACGGACGGACGGATGGACGGACAACGAAGTGATCCTATAAGGGTTCCGTTTTTTCCTTATGAGGTATGGAACCCTAAAAACCAACCCAAACATATTATGAGTTGAAGTTACTCGATATAGAAATTATCTTATTATCTATTATAGATACAGGAACCATTCCATGGATGTCGTAATTACAAAGTGATTAACTGATAGCGCTAATCTCCTTACCTCATATTATGTGGGCTTGAAAACATTCATATAATCGCCATTGGGATAATAAGAGCTTAAAAAAAAGTAAACAAAATTTACATCTTTCTACATTCATCTTCCTTTTTTTTAACTTTCATTAGTCATACATGCTTAACGATTGCATTTTGCTTTTTTTTCCGTGTGGAAATTTCTTCGGAGGTTTTGTCGGACTTGAACCAATTAAAACCGCACGCCGCCGTCTCGGTTCTTCAGATGTCGGGGTGTAAGGTGGGCCCATAAGGCATTTCCCTCGCACAAAACTGACCTATGGCCTTCTCCAGTTTCGAGATGACCCCCTTGGGTTTGGAACCAGGGTGTCCCCGTCTTATCCTCGGAAAAGGTGGGTGGGGGCGTGGAACGCGCCGCCTCTTCGGCCTGCTTCTGCTAGGGTGACCGGCGGTCGTTGAGCGACCTCCGACGTCTGAGTTGCCTACGCGCCTTGTGGGCTTTGTGGATCAGGGAAGACCTGGAGCTCGAGAAGGAGGCGGCGGAGTGGGTCCGCCGCCTCCTTCTCGAGCATAACTAGCTCGCAGAAGGAGGCAGCGGCAGCACACGCACTCGCGCTCCGCACCATCGCTGTGAGCAAGACGCCGAGCGAGAGGACTCCCACTCCGAGGGTTGCCACGAGGGACCGCCTCAGCACCTCCCACGCCGGAGACTCCGCCAGCATGTGCAGCCCAGAGTCCACTTGTGTCAAAATGATGCCAGTCAGACGTTTGCTCCCCAGACCCCTTACCAGAGATCACCTGCGTCAGCCGGAACGAGAGGCTACCGTATCACCTTTCTAGCCAATCCTCTTTTACCTAGTACAGAAACGTATCTTTTTTTTCGTTTCGTGCCGGAATCCCTTCGGATACCCCCCCCGCCGCGCCGGCCAGCGGAGGTGGTTATGTCGGGCTTGAACCGACTAAAACCGCACGCCGTCTCAGGTCTTAAGACGCCGGGGTTGCCCATAGAGCATATCCCTCGCACCCCGACTGACCCTGGGGAGTACAGAACCATATCTGTGTATGTCAAAGTTCAAATTAAAAAAAAATGATTGGTATGGTATGGTATGGTTTCGCGAGCTGGTATCCGCAACTCCACGACAGGGCGCGGTTTTTGCGTGAGGGTGGGATTTCCGCCCTACCCAAAAAAATGATTTTTTGCAAATTACTTATTTTTAATGCGCAAATCCTCCCGTATAGAGTATATATAGAGTAAGATTTTATGGCAACGGATCTTGTGATATTTTTTTTTCATAATTTATTTATTCACTCAATTCTTTTTACATTACAAAACTAAAAATAGGTACTTAGTTAAAACTCTGTACATAAATATTTTTACCTCTTGAACTAGGCGCGCCTGTATCTCAAGAGGCAATATTCGATTACTATAGTAATTCTAGACGTACGATTTTTATAACCTGCGTACTTATAATCAATATATAGTAACAAGAATTTGTATTTATAGATGAACATATTGGAATAAAGGTTAGCATTTCTGGTCAAGTAAGGGTCAAATTGAATCGATAATGTTTCAATTATAATAAAGGATTGTAAGGTTAAAATTGATGTCTGTAGGGCACATTTGTAAGTACGTGTGAATTCTGTATTATGTAACTTGTACCTACTACAGAGAATGTGGGCAACAGAGTCCTAATCATATAAAGAAAATTATATTTATAAGGGTCGGACCAGACTATACTCAACATTAACAAATTAAATAAGAAAATGCGTAACAAAATAACATTATCTAGGAAGTGCTAATGTGTCCAACATAAGCTGACCTCCCATTTACTGAATTACTGATTATAATTTCATAAGGCTTTTCCTGTTGAAAGATCTCGCTTGAGTGGATTCGTCTAAGTGTAGGCAGGTAGGTAGCCACTGTCTGTTTATAGGTGGGCCCTTTAACATAAAGCTTAATTATAATACTTGAGGGAGCATAATTAAATTTTTAGTAACATTATAATATTTTTTATTCGCTAATAAACTCAAAACATTTTAACATTTTAAGAATATTGAAAGTAATTGCAGAATTTAATACACCAGCTCTTGAATCAGTAGCCCCAATTTGTTGGTTGTTATTTGAAGTTATACTTCTTTTGGTGCGTTAGGGAAAAATCATGAGGGTACATATTTACGATGCGCGCGCACGCCGTCACGAAAAACCGACACCATGAAGTTAGCTAGAAAACCGACACCCTGAAGTTAGCTAGTCAACATTTTACTATTAATACGTTTGTAGAATTTGATGTTAATTGACGGTATGTTTTATTTATTTACATCATAAACTACTTTTTTTTAAATTATTAATTCTACAAAAGTAGGATAACGCAAAGGATAAAATTTTCAGAGACATTTTTATCTTGTTCGCCAAAGAAGTATAACTTCTGACGTGTGTACATAAATATACACATACTTTTTTATATTTAAGTAAATGGGGCGTCATCATGCACTAACTCCGGTAAGTAGGTGAGGTTGGATTGGCTCCGGAGATCTTCATGGAACCCCATGAACATAAACTACCTACAAACACAAACTAGCTTATTAAAATACTCTTGATTTTTAGGGTTCCGTTGCCAAATGTCAAATAACGGAACCCTTATAGATTCGTCATGTCTGTCTGTCTGCCCGTCCGTATGCCACAGCTACTTTTTACCGAAACTACGAAACTATAAGAATTATGCTGTTGAAACTTGGTAAGTAGATGTATTCTGTGAACCGCATTAAGATTTTCACACAAAAATAGAAAAAAAAAAAAAAAATTTTGGGGGTCCCCATACTTAGAACTGAAACTCAAAAATGTTTTTTCATCAACCCATACGTGTGGATATGAATATGTATAGATAGGTCTTCAAAAATGATATTGAGGTTTCTAATATCATTTTATTCTGAACTGAATAGATTGCGCGAGAGACACTTCCAAAGTAGTCAAAGTCAAAGTCAAAAATCATTTATTCTGTAAGACCATTAATACGGAAATTACAAAACGTCAAAAAAAATTAAACGCATGTTTGGCAAATGGACCAAAACTCAGCTGGCTGTTTTTTTTTTGGTCAATTTACAAACATGTTTACTTAACCTAATTTCAATATTTCATTTGAGTAGCATAGAGAGAGAGCAAACAGTTCATATCCAAGCTTGTTTGTCATCTAAATAGTCTTGAAGAATTTTATAATAGCCTTTTTAGAAGAGTTTACTTTTAATTTGTCTTTTAAATTTATGAAGAGGTAGATTCTTCACTTCACTAGGAAGCTAGGAAGCTTGTTGTAGAAGCGTATACAGTTACTCTGAAAGGAATTACTAATCTTGTGGTGTCGAATATTAAAAACCACAAAATTGTTTTTATGTCTAGTATTTACGTTATGTATATCATGTTTCTTCTAACATACAAAAGATTTTCAAAAATATATTGAGACACTACAGTTAGAATGTTTATTTCTTTGAACTTTTCTCGGAGGGAGATTCTTGGACCCAACTTATAAAATAAGGTAAGGTAAAATGTGTCCCCCCTGTAACTTCTAAAATAAGAGAATGATAAAACTAAAAAAAATATATGATGTACATTACCATGTAAACTTCCACCGAAAATTGGTTTGAACGAGATCTAGCAAGTAGTTTTTTTTAACGTCATAAATCGTAAACCGCAATTTACCTTTCATTCAATCAACTCAAATATAAAAATTATTAAAAACATATTATTATGTTACTTGCTGCTACGGAACCCTTCATAGGGGAGTCCGACTCGCTCTTGGCCGCTTTTTTATTTATTAACTTACGTATTATTTGTACCTAAAGTAATTATACAAATTGAATTAAAATCATAACTCCTGTCCAATATGTATACAAAACTTGATTATTCCGACGTGTGAATGTATTAATTGAATCTCATTCACTGCGAACAGGCTGAACAGAGATATAAACTAATGGGCGAATATAATCTGGATAAGCTTTTTAATCTATAACATGATTGCTTGCGAAAAATGTTTTGAATTTTTTTGAACGAAGCTCGTCAGAGCTTTGCTCTCTTTTAGACGACTCATGTATTTCTTTAGACCATCTTCTCATCCCAAACGGCTGAACCGATTCTAATGAAATTTCACACAAACAAAGATGTTACTGATGGGAAGGACATAGGCTATGTAATTAAAAATTCATGTGTACCAACACATATTATCGGAGGTATAATTACCAGAAAAAAATAATTAAAATCTGATTTCTCAATGAACAAAAAAGCCTCATTCACGCGATTGGTATTAGTCAGGGCACGCCGCAATAGCGGCGGTAAGGCCCATCATGGAGGATTGGCTGGAGAGGCGACACGGAAGCCTCTCCTACCGACTGACGCAGGTGATCTCAGGGAAGGGGTGCTTCGGGGACCACCTGCATCGGATCAGGAAGGAGCCAACGCCTGAGTGTCATCACTGCGACGCGAGCGAGGACTCAGGGCTGCACACGCTGGCGGACTGCCCGGCGTGGGAGGCGCCGAGGCGTGACCTCGTGGCAGCCATCGGGGTGGGAGTCCTCTCGCTCGGCAGCATGATTGCGGCAATGGTGCGGAGCGCGAGCGCGTGGGCCGCCGCCGCCTCCTTCTGCGAGCATGTAATGCTCGCGAAGGAGGTGGCGGAGCGCGCCCGGGAGAGACTTAGAACTCTCCCGGTCCGCCGAGCCCGCAACTTGCTCGCCGCGCGTCGCAGGCAACTCAGGCGCCGGAGGTCGCTTAACGACCTCCGTCCTCCATGAGCGCAGGCCTGGGGGTGGCGGGTGAGGCCACCTGTCACCCCAGCAGAAGCAGGCCGGGACGGTGGGGCGACTAGCGCCCCTCCCCCAAACCGGGGCAAGACGGGGACACCGTGGTTCCCAAACCCGAGGGGGCCATCTCGAAACCGGAGATGGCCCAGGGTCAGTCGGGGTGCGAGGGATATGCTCTATGGGCAACCTTACACCCCGGCGTCTGTAGACCCTAGACGGCGTGCGGTTTTAGTCGGTTCAAGCCCGACATAACCGCCCCCGCTGGCACGCGGGGGGGTATCCGAAGGGATTTCCGCACGAAAAAAAAAAAAAAAAAAGGTAATTTGTTCATATTCATAAGACAAAAAAAGAAAAACGAAAATCGGACTAGCCATTGAGGAATTATCACCGTTAGAAAAAGTTCTGGTGAAATTGCTTCGCTCAATTTTTGCAATAACAGAATGTATTGCAGACCTAGTTTATAGTATACTAGCGACCCGCCCCGGCTTCGCACGGGTGCAATGGATGTTATTATATATATAAACCTTCCTCTTCAATCACCCTATCTATTAAAAAAACCGCATCAAAATATATAGTTGCGTAGTTTTAAAGATTTAAACTTACATAGGGATATAGGGACAGAGAAAGCGACTTTGTTTCATACTATTTAGTGATTCAGTCCGCCAATTGATTGCACCCCGCTGGATGATAAGAAGTTAGGGTGAAGCCCTGAAGATACAAACCACTATTCTAGATACTGGCGATCAATTATAAATTGCTGTTGGATGGTAGCCTCAACATGTACTTTTTCACGCTTAATTTTTTTTAGAGTACTCGTGATTGTAGGACGAAGAATTTGTAATTCTTAATAACAACCTAATCTTATTTAAATCTTCGCAGCGTGCATCCGGGATGGATGCCCCTGAAGCTCTCACAACGCAGCCCAGGTTCCGTCTACTCCTCAGTTTCACCCGGTCTTGGCATCCCTGGTAGTGAGACATATTGCCATATTGACGGCCTCTGTGGCGTAGCGGTAATGCATTCCACTGCTACGACAGGGGGCGCGGGTACGATTCCCGCTCAGTGCGAATATTTGTATGCATGAATATGTCTATTTACATTGGTCCGGGATTTTCTATGTATAAGATGTATGTATTTACAAAAAAAAAGTATATAAGTATTTTTATCCGCATTCTGGAACCAATAACACAAGTTAGTTAAACTATGCTTACTTTGGGTCTAGAAAGCGCTGTGTAGAATGTCTTAGAATATAACATAACATAACTTCACGCATGTATCCCCGAAGGGGTAGGCAGAGATGTATTACACCCTACGATTCGCCAGTAATGTTAAGGTCCCAATTTAATAGGGGGCGAGCCTATTGCCATCTACCGGGTACATTATTAAGCGAGCGATAATTAACAAATAAGTCTCAGAATATTTATTTATTTATATATGATAATGATAACTAATTGTTGCCCGTGGCTTCGCCCGAATGGCAGTCTCTTCCAGTTCCCATGTGAACCTCCAGGACATATATAAGTAGCCTATGTGTTATACCAGACTATACTTTATCTCTGTGCCAAATTCGCCAGCCAGATCCGTTCAGTCGTTACAGCGTGATTGAGTAACAAACATTCAAACATCTTCACAAACTTTCACATTTATAATATTACTAGCGACCCGCACCGGCTTCGCACGGGTGCAATGGATGTTATTCTACATATAAACCTTCCTCTTCAATCACTCTATCTATTAAAAAAACCGCATCAAAATCCGTTGCGTAGTTTTAAAGATTTAAGCATACATAGGGATATAGGGACAGAGAAAGCGACTTTGTTTTATACTATGTAGTGATTGAGTAGGAATTAGGATTTACCTATTCTCATTTTCAAATAATAAATAACCTGAATTTGTAACCTATAATAAGTAATGTGTAGGCAATGTTAATCGGCTGGGCTAAGTTATCTCCACATAGTGCCATAGGCAGTGGAAGGAGCAATTATTTTCTTAGCAGGTGTTGTTGGTGGAGTTAACGCCGGGATCTAGTTGCGGTCCTGGGCGTGGACGTTCTCTCGCTGGAGACTATGGTGAGAGCCGTAGTCTCCGACGGGAGCAAGTGGCACGCCACCGCCTCATTCTGTGAGCAGGTAATGCGCGCGGAAGAGGCGGCGGAGAGGGAGCGGGAGAGAACCCTGCCCCCAGAGTTCCGCAGTCTGCGGCGAGGAAGCCGCAGACACGTCTACGCCCGGGACTACCGACCTCCATGATTGGGGCCTGAGAACGGCAGTTGGCCGACTCGCCGTCCTTACTGAAGCAGACGGGTCCTAAGACGGAGACGTGTCGTGTGTGACCTACACACGCCTGCCAACTCACCGACGCGGGATAAAACCCGACGCTACCAGGCGAGGCCGCGGCGGCGGCCAAAGTCCTGCCGGTAACCCTGGGGTTATCCTTTCGAGGGTTTACCCGGGGTGCCCGGAAATGGACGCTTGGGGAGGAAACCATGTGTTTTTAGTCGGTTCGATTCCGATACGCCCACCCCATCGTTGGTACCGATGGGACGAAGCACGTGGGGGTTTCCAAACGTTAAAAAAGCAGGTTTTGTTGCTTTCTGAATAATTTACCGTAACGTTGGTTTATTTTATAAACTCTAATTACAATGAATATCATTTTAATACACTAAAATGTAAATAAATTAAGAGAGTACTTCGCATTATGTACACATGGCCAAGGAAATAAGTAAACACCATTACATGTAATGGTGTATTTAAAGGTGTATATTTATTTCCTTTGCCCTGTGTACACAAAGCTATTATACCTCTGTAGAATATATTTTACCTCAACTGTTTATTTTCGAACGACTTTAGCTTTGCGATTCGCGGGTGGCGTGAAGCCGCCCGCATGGAGATTATGGTGAGGTGGTCGTCCCGGCTGGAGGCTCCACGTGCTGGCTTTGCTACCGTGGAGGCGCTCCAGCCGGTTATTGTCGAGTGGGCAGGGCGGCAGCACGGGACTCTTTCCTTCCGACTCCGAGGCGCGAGTACTTGCGCCTCATGCCGCCCTGAGCGTGGCTGCGGGTGTGAGGGACGGGGTAAGCCCTCCACCGGCTGATCTAGCCACCCGCGAAGGGGATGACGTCCATGTGTGCCTGGACGTCAACCAATTGAGAGTATGGAAGGTGTGGTGCCCGCGTTAATGGGCATGCGCTAGGGGGGGTCGCCATAGAAGTATTCCTGCATAGTTTCAGGCCCCCCCGATAAGGCGCAGAGTATGGCACACCGTGGGGTTTAGTGGGTATGCCCATCCGTTTTGCGGATGGGAGAGTCCCACACACGATCTCCGGCTACCACCCCGTGGCCGGCGGTGCCGTGCGTAACAGCATTCCCCACGTAAAAAAAAAAAAAAAAAAAAGGAATCCAATCCTAGAGCCTATGCATACAGCATAAGTAATAATATTTACCAGTCAATACCAATAGAGTTTAGCGGCACGGTCCCGTCCCGTTGCATTTAAATAATCCTTCACTCGGGATAAAGTTATCGATGTCAATCATTCGATAATTCGACTTGTAATGCCAGAGACAAGTGTAATCGAATTGAAAACCGAATGTTGAATCAGGCTGTATCGTGAAAATGAGTTGAACAATATTGTGAAGTGACGAGTCGATGAAGTGCTCGTATAGATTAATAAATATTTCGTTCATTTAATTTCAATCAATACTGATCGTCAAAATTAAGTTTGTAGCTCTGTAGAGTATTTTGACTGGAGTGGATGGAATTTTCCGTTGTTCAAATTCTAAGGCTGGTATTAATTTGAGTTATGAATTTGATGTTCTTTTTTAAAGAATATTAGTAATCGAAATAACTAGTACTTATTCCCCCTAACCCATTCAGCTAATCTAAATTCGTCAGTTGTGTAATGGCTAGGATTTGAACCCGGGACCTTTCGATCGTAAGGCTGGCTCCTTAACAACTAAGCTACCGACGACGCTACGAATTCATAATCCATAACGTCCAAAATCGGTTATGATGTAGGATAATTTCGAAGTCTCAGATCCTGGCCATTGCACTACCGAGAACCCATTCCTAACACAAGTAATTTAGCTTAGCTGGAGTGGTTAGGAGATTATACTAGTAATTACGGTTCATAGACCTCTGTAATTTTTTTTTAAATTGAAATTTCAAATGGCTGCCTCTGAAACTTGTGGGATTGTTTGGTTTAATCATGGTGGAGGAAGTCGTTAAGGTGTACTTGCCTAGAAAATCTCCTCGTGGTGGACCCTTCGCAATGGAAGCCGTAATGGCTCTCTTCCTTCCTGTAGAAGAGGTGCTGTTGCTCCCGTTCTTGTTCAAGTTTTGAATAACTCGATTACTTAGTGTATGTTTGAGAGAAACAGCAAGGGGGCTTGGTGAATTTGCCATTTATCACGAAACGTTTTGGCTACCCATTTATTATGTGTATATTTTAGTTAAGCAGTGGAATACCCTGCCCTAATCCGTGTTTCTGGAAAGCCGAGGAGTCTTCAAGTCTTGAATGAATAGGTCTAGGCAAACGTGTTTCATTGTAGACCAACTCATCATTTACCAGCAGGTGAGATAGAGGTCAAAAACGTGAGGTTATCAATGATAAAAAAATGGTAGCCAAGATCTGTCGAGAAGTAGAATTAATAATTCACTCCGCGAGAAAACCTCTCTCGGTAATAAATTTGGTTCTCTGAAGTCTGTTGCAGATGCTGTCTAGTTTTAGTCGATTCAACTTCTTCATATCCTTTTCATATGAGACGTTTCCACATGAACAACAAAATAGAGACAGTTCACGAGACGTGTCCTTGCAGAACTGAGGTAAATGACTGGTTGTAGTGTCTACCTGCCCTAGAGGAAGAGAGGCGTGTAATTTGTTTTTTTTTGGTCCAGTTTCGGACTCTTTCAATCTAAAACATTGTTTATAGCATTCCCTTTGCCCCAGTTTCTGTAGATTACATTCTTTCAACTAAAACACTGCTGATATGAAAACCAGTTGAAGTCTTCCCACGAAATTTATCACCGGTTCTACCCGGCTACACAACCAACTTTCCTACTAGTCGACCCATTTCAGCTATGACGTTATCGTTTACTAACACTGGCTTTGTTTTTACACCGAATAAAAAACCTACGTAATTTGTTAAAGGTGGTTGGAGTGTGAAGATTGTGTAACTTTAGGAGAAGATAATAAATGTCTGCGACATTTTCGGTAGTTTAAGTAAATATCACACATTAAAATAAAACTATTTTTAACGGATTCTATCGCCATTTATTTGGTGTTATTTTATTACTAGCGGTTGCCTGTGGCTTCGCCCGCGTAGAATTCTGATTCTCTTTTTTTCAGGGAATTTTTAAATTTTGCTCTTCGTAAGAACCAACCTCGTACTTCAAGGAATATTATAAAAAAAGAATAAGCGAAATCGGTTCAGCTGCGCTTAGCAACACATTCTGCGATTCATTTTTTATAATAGATTTACATCCTAATTTTAATAGTGAAGATTTGGAATGTACCACCAGCTTGGGATCCAGTCATTCAGTTAAATAAATTAAACCAAAGATCAAGCAAAATACATGACTTCATGATATTGTGAGCTCATTCTGCGTAAATAGCAACACCAACAATTCAGCATAGCGGGGGGGGTATACGAAGGGATTTCCGCACGATAAAAAAAAAAAAAGGTACTTTGATACAACTTACACTTCAAACTAAAAGACAACCACCATCTTCAGTCTTCCCTTGACCAAGGCTTCTGAAAAGTAACCGAAACTTTGAGATCATTCTTAATAATTTACACCAAATGAATCGCGATAGAATCCGTTACAAATAGTTTTTTTTAAATATATTTAGGACACGTCAATTTGACTTCACCTCGCCTGATGGTAAGCTGAAGGTAAAGTCTCAGGAAAGAGGGTCACCATAACATACACGTACCATGTTAACAATGGTGGCACTCCGCTTGACGGCCTCATCAGAAGAGGATTGTCGTCGCAGCACCGCGTGACACCCACCGGTCCCACTAGTGCTGCGACCACAATCCCCCTGCCCGGCTATGCACTTGCTGACCCATGAACGCAATCAAACCGAAATTGGATTACTATGGAGGGTTTGTCGCAATCGTGCACGTTGGTACCCACCCGGCCGAATTTTGTGACAAATTTGTGGCATCAAATTTCTACCACCAGTAAAAAAAATATTTAGCTATTGCCCGCGACTTCGTACATGTTAAGTTCGGAATACATCAAGATATGTATATTTCTGCAGTCTCGATACTAACACGTAAGTATTAAGTTATTTTATTTAACGGGCCGGATGAAGTGATGTAGTAGGTACACTTGTATTCGAGGGATATGCTCTATGGGCAACCTTACACCCCCGCGTCTGTAGACCCGAGACGGCGTGCGGTTTTAGTCGGTTCAAGCCCGACATAACCGCCCCCGCTGGCACGCGGGGGGGTATCCGAAGGGATTTCCGCACGAAAAAAAAATAGAAAAAAAATAAAGGTACACTTGTATTACATCGACAATCCGTTCGAAATAGATAGAGAAATATGTAACATCGAAATTACTTCTGCCCGATTCCTTAATATAATAGCGTGATGATATTTATTATGAAATGTTTATGCGTCTCTAATCAACTATCTTTTATACGTATTTAACTCTGTGGAGATTCGAGATTTTACATTTTACTGCTCATTACCTGTAAGGCATAGCGTGATGAGTTATAGCCTGGATTTTCAGTCCATATCTCAGTTCTGTTGAACTACAAAATTTCGTAAAGTTCTACCTTGTAAAAATAAAGTTATCATGAAAAATATTTTAGATCGATTTCGATCGATCGACTGCTCCTATCATACCTGTAAAAGCGTGATTATATATAGCGCAGTTTATTACTGTTCATGTGCTATGAATGTTCATGCAAAATTTCAGCCAAATCTGCTCAGCGGTTTTCAAGTGATGTTCGGACAGATAATTAAAAGCAGACAAACAGAGAAACCGACAAACAAACAAACATACTAAAATCACATTTCCGACATCGGTATCGCTCTAGCACATATCAATTTTTTAGGGATTTTCTTTAGAAAAGCCCTATTGCTAAGGAGTTGTCGTCGACGTCGTCGTAATTGCCAATTTTCTGTCACGGTTTTGGGTATGAAGGAGATGAACTATCGAGTTGCTGTTTTCGGTAATAGATTCGTGTGGGGTGAACCATTGCAAGATACAGAAAAAATCGCAAAAAATTGCAAAAAAAAAAAAAACAAGTTGAATTCCTGAGACGAGCTCAGCCCGAATACAAGGGATTTTCGATTTTGGCAACGACGACGTCGACGACGACAACTCGATAGCAATAGGGCTTTTCTAAAGAAAATCCCTAAAAAGATATACAAAGGCGAGCTTAACTCAATATGAGAATATTTCAAGAAAGGTGATAACAAGATTACAAGATAAAAAGGAAAAGAGAAACATGCCAATATTTTAATACTTTTAATAAAAAAGAAATACATGTATACACACACATACATACATCTATATATAGGTACATACATAAGTATACCTTTGTATTTTTTGCTATTGATGATTTCGAAATTCAAATTTCTTTTCGTCTGTGGCCATTATATTTAAATTGATATTAAGTCTTGAGGGATGTTGAATCTAACTACCCATTAATCACCTGATCCAAAATGGACCATATGTCGCCGCATCTCATTCCCTTTGCGTCAACGAACTATGATGGCTGTTATCCCCATCTGTGTTTTGGGGCCAGCTGAGGGCGATAGATGGAGCTACACACCAAGGCACCGTGTATAACTCCGTCTCTCTCCCTCAGCTGCGCTGCCCGTAATTGAATAGTTTTAAGAGCGTCGTGGTATGGCCCCTGCTAGTTAAAGAAAATTTGGTTATGTTGACCTTTTATAAATTATTCCGTCAATTTAAGACATTTATAATGCTAATAAATCACGAAAGGATCCAAATATAAATCTATTTTTCAATGCTTTATGTCTCCGCTGATAGTATTTATAATAATGTAAAGAATGGAAGATGTATCTTGAAAATTATTTAGAACCGGGGATTAGCTTGTAGACAAAATGTCATTCTATTGATGGAATCGCTTCGAAGCAAATCGTTTTCTATTCGTTGTCAATGAATAATGTGACACTTTGGTGATTATAATAATAATATAACAAATCAATTATTTTGAGTTACAAAGATTCACTTGAATTTCATTAAATTTTAGTAACTACGTGAATGATTAAGGTATCAATCGTTAAGTAATGTATGGACATTACTTAACGTTTCCACTGGCGATACTCTAATAGAATGTCACTTTGTCTATAGGCCCTGATACGACACGATTTGTTTCTTAAAGATTGAAGGAAAGAGAGGAAGAAACAGACTAAGAAGAACTTACATGAAACAAAAGTTGACTCGTATCAGGAGATCTAAGGATTGCCTGAGAAAATATTAAAGCGGTAATTACTACACCGACAAGAGAATTGCACTTAAGTTAGTAAGTTAGAAAACTAATAGAATAGGTTTCTTGAATGCGTAAGCTTCATTTTATAATGAACATTTTCTTTCAAAAGTTTCTAATACCCAGCCATGCAAAAAAATCTCAATCATCTGAGTCACAGGTTATTTCACGTTCTCAATTTATACTAAACCGCCGCTTCGATGAATTTCATTAAACTTTATTATTAAAGTTTAGTGATAATATTCAATTCTTGATAATAAATACTTTAAATATGTACTAAACGGGCTACTAGAACACTATACGTCGCTTTGTAGGTGTTGAATTGAATATTATCCAGTGATTAATAATTAAAAAATAGTTCATTCTCAAAAGTCTGAAAATTATTCTTCTAATTGATTTAGATCGAAAAAAGAGAAGATCTAGGACGGGACTTGAACCCGCGACCAGTCCCTTATAGGGGGAATGCTCTGACCAACTGAGCTACCTAGACACTTCCCAGATATTCAAAACGCTCCGATATATTTTATAAGTCTTGGAGCGACGCTGGAGCCATCTACCTATTCTATAGGAAAAGTTACCATACTAATTGCTTGAAAAATTCAATGAGTTATTCTTCTTGCTTCAAATTTACTGCCAAAATAGACTTACTTGGCAGTAAACTTGACTAAGTCTATGGAGAAAAAACTTCGCAATTTGCTTTTACATTAATGTATCACAAAACAATAACGCCTGACTCCAGTATATCCATCATAATATCCGTCACACTTCCTACTTCAAAAATAACTTCAAACATACGTTCATTATCATACAAAAATCTCATCCTTCCTTAATTCCGAAGCAAACCATAATATTACAGCGAATTGTACTCTGAAAAATTTTCATAAACACAAATTGATTCCGTAATACGACTCCATATTTCTCGGCAAAGAAATTTCAACTTTAGAAACATCCATTTTAAGTTGTAATTTGATGGATTGAAGTGTTATTATAGACACATGGATGAGCATGAGGGATTTATTATAGCTGTAGTCCTAAATACGACTATGTCATGCTTGGCATAAGGTTGGTTATGCTAAATATGATGTTTGTAAAGGAAAAGCTCCCGGGTCCCGAACAAGTTCTCTGTATTCACTCTCGAATAATCGATAACTGACGTCTGGCCTCCCCGCGCACAGGTGCTCACCCTTCTCTCATCTTTAGTAAAAGGGGAGTTCCATTGATGCAGATTTTGAACACGTCTTTTCCTAAACCGCGACTTACTCTCTGTATGACAGGAAAGATACAGCCCAAGTATCCAGTTGACAGCAATAGGCTCGCTCTCTATTACGTTGGACCAATAAACACAATAAGTAGGTATAGAAATGTGAGTATTAATACTTATACCTCTGCTTATCCTTTCAAGATAAACACCCGTTCGTATATGTATGTATCTAATATGGTTCCCTACTGTTACCTTACTTTTTTATCCATAATCTAAAGTTCCAAAATTATTTTTGTCATAATCATCATTTCACCGATTGATAACTTGCCCGAATCTAGCGTCACATAATATCACATACCATAAAATTGAAATCCCTACAAATGCAATACAATATGCCCTAAATTATTTTCTCATAAATATTACCATCAATAATATACAAAATACTTAAAAGCGTTTCCATATAAGTTATAAAGCCTATCCATATTGTTTAATGTTTATTTATCCTAATAATGTATTACAAAGACTCGCCCCTTCGCGGCTATGCGATTTTAAATTGCGCTCTAATGGTAGTGCAGACAAGACTACGTGGAGTTGGATTTACAGCAATATGACTTAGGCTAGGTCTTCGGCGTTCCCACGCGGGCTTATCGTCTTAGACGGCTTTCGTTCACCACTGCAGCTTTGGTTTCTTAGCCTCAGCCACGTTTGCTCGCAGCCTCTTGCCTGTTGGTTGTTTCGCCCTTTCGCGCTTACGCGATTCTAGATTACACTCTTGGGGAAGAAGAGACAAGACAACGTGGAGTGGGATTATGGTTTCGTCTCTTTCAGTAAAACCTAATTTTCAGTAAATGTTTTAGGAATAACAATTTCATTATAAATAAACATTCAGAATCATACACATTATACAATACAATACTTAGGACATATGACTTTATTTCATACAAAATTAGAAGATTCAATTATTATAGGACTTTATATTATGACAATAGTTTTTAGAAGTAAAGATAATTGTATTCCCTAAAGCCTTTAAATGCAGCCTTTAGTAAAAGTTCTCAAACAATTGTAAATGTAACCAATAATTTCATTATGTAAAATAAAATTTCGAAGTTTTGAACATTATGTTTATTGAAGTTGGCAGCAAACGTGTTATGTATCATGATTTTCGAACAAATAATTTTAGAAGTCAGGGACTGCAATCTAATATCTATGCTTCTTCCTCGTGTTTTTTTCAGTTGCTAAGTTACATGTTGAATCATGGAAAAAGCAAGGCAAGCCTCTTCCCCATTGAGGTAGGCAGAGACAACGTTTTTCTAATAGAAGCTCACATTGAAAATTTTTCTCCCAACGATTTAAAATTTTTGTAACTTTTAAAACTGTGCTTACTCTATGTCTGAAATCATAGGAATAATGTATTTGTAGCTCCAATCATCTGCAAAAGACATGAGGATTTAAAGACACGCTTCAGCTTTTTACAAGCTTTTATTTAATTTGGTTTGTTAGTTTGTTAGTTAGTATGGCGTTAGATCTTGGAAGCCCAATTAGAACCACTGCATGACGTAAGATTGGACTCAAAATTGGTATACTTGTGTAGCGTCGGTGACAATACGATAATACGGTATTATGAAGCTAGTCTGATGATGGAGTCGGAAGGTGTCCATAGGAACTCCTGAACAAAACAAGATAAACAAAACGAGTTTGGACTCATTAGTTGTGTCTTAATAAATACTCTGATGCTTTATATTGTTATGCACTTACTAGAAAATTTGTTTCTAAAAAACTGTTTTTAAATTGATAATTTTATTTTCATAATTATTTTCCTGCGCTGTCGCAACTACTCAGCACCGTCGTGTATCTTGTTATTATTAGTAATTTTGACACAATCTAATCGTATTTTCTTGCATGGTGCCACCCTTAAAGCTTTCCTTACAATTTGATAAAAAAAAATCTGCGACTGCAAATTTTGCGAGACAAAAAGTGAATGATAAAAATCGCCTTTTTCAAAACGCGTTGTTGAAACACACCTCTAAGCTAGACACAGACGATCGTCTAACAAGCTCTTGCATGAATGAGCTGCGCTGTTTCTGCGTGCTGCGTGCAGTAATTGGGTATTGTATCGCACCTGCATTGTATAATATTGCTCTGTCAAACTTTACTCGAATGTTAATTATTTATCGAATGCTTCAATTGTTTGTTGAATTCAAGTTTTGGTTTATTTGTGATATAGTCTTACATGATTAAACCTATATTTAAAATAAATATAATAAATAATAACACCTGGCAACACTAGTATCAACAAGTCAGCTATTTTTGTGCTATAAATCCAATAACATTTACATAAAATCTGTTAAATATATAATCCATTCAACAAATTTGTAACCAAGAATTTATTATAGTTATTGACATGACAGTTTATGTCTTTCAAACACAAAAAATCTTGAAAATGCACAAAAATAAATATGAAAGATGATAACAATAGCCAAGGCAAGAGCAGCAGCACGCCCAACAACCCCGGACTCGTCACTCAGCTCCGTCCCACAGCCACCATCAGATTCTCTGGGTGTGACAGCGACGTCGAGCTCAAGCTCAAGCGTCGAGTTTTTCTCCCCGCCGACGTCGCCAACGCCTGTACGTCGCCAGGGGAGAGGCCGTCCACCGACTGGCTTGGAGCCCCGACGCCCACCGGCTTCGAATAGGGCCCCCGCTACCGGTGGTGATGTGCACCGAATGCGATGGAGTACTTCAATGAACGAAAATGTCATGCGGGCATATTTTGTGGCTACAGAGGGAGGAGGCAACCTCACTGCGTACCGTGTTCGTATGCTGCCTTTGTTTCAGGTACTTGAACCAACTGTGATTGTTTCGGCACAACGGCTATCGGATCAAGTGCGGGCCATACAACGTTGTAATTTGTTGGATGACTTTGTACTTGAGAGGCTACGCTCTGACGTACGAAGTAGCCCGGGTACCACACCCTCTTCGCAAACTGTGAGACCAGCCACGGAGACCATCTCACAACACATCTGTAGCGAAGAAGTGATTGATACCTACCAGGGCTATAGACGTAAGTACCGAGTACGACGAGCAATTAAGGAGTGCTTTGGAATGTGCTATGCGGCAAGCTGAAGACAGGGCGCTATGGCGCTCATTAGGGGAGACCTATGTCCAGCAGTGGACTAGAATAGGTTGATGATGATGATAATGATGATGCGGGAATATCGTTCCATGCCTTTTGTTAATAGACCTCGCCTACCACGTTTGCCAACGCATAAAAAAATGTAGCGCTAGTGTGTGCCCTGGATTCGTTATTATCAGATTATTTTGATAATAGCGAAGATCTCGATGATACACATTCATTTCTTTATTGCGCGGCCGTAGCAGTATGTCGAGTTGCTAATGTTCAATTTCCAAAATGCGACTTAGCTACTCGACTGAAATCTGCTGTGCCGGCTTGGCAATTTAGAATTGAGCAACGTATCACCGAGACTAGGGAACTCATTGGAAAGCTCATTTGTTTCAGGTCGGGCAATACCCGCCCAAGAGTGATGCGCTTTGTGAGTCGAGCGTTCTCGGGGTCTGATATTAGGCCTCGAGAATTTTTGGCACGAGTCACAGAGCGTATCAACTACCTGAAACAAAAAGTTTATGCGTGGGCAAACCGGATTCGGCGGTATAAAAAAAGAGTGGAGCGATATTCTCAGAATCGCACGTTCCAAAGGGACCAAAGGTGGGTCTACAGAGATTGGGAGCGCCCTGATTCGACTGGGGCTGACGTGTGTCGACCAGATGATGATATTACTAATACATTCTGGCGTAATATCTGGTCGATGCCCGTCAGTCATACGGAGGGTGATTGGATGCAGGTTTTTGAGCGATCGTGTGAGCCTATTAGGATCATGGATCCGGTTACCATGATTCAAGAGGATGTAACCGATGCAGTCCGTCTGTTGCCTAACTGGAAGTCAGCAGGACCAGACGGACTGCATAATTTTTGGTTAAAATGGCTGAAAAGCTTACACGGTCGTTTGGAATCTCAATTCCAATCATATGTATTGTATCAGAATGGATTCCCAATTTCATGACCACTGGTGTAACCCACTTTCTTTACAAGTCCGGTAGTGCTACGGACCCTAAAAATTATAGACAGAGCACATGTCTTCCTACGGTCTATAAGCTTCTTACATCTATCCTGAGAGTAAAAATATCTTCACACTTAACCGACAATTCTATCATGTCTATCTCTCAGAATGGATGTAGAAGTGGGGCTCGTGGCACTAAAGAGCTCCTTATAATTGATATGGCTATTAGCCCACAGGCACGCCGTAATCGTAAGGACCTGGCGACATGTTGAATAGACTATAAAAAGGCCTATGACTCCGTGCAGCATACGTGGCTCTTGAGGGTGCTTGAGTTGTATAAAATTGATACAACTCTATGTATACTCTTCCTGAAGGCATGTATGGGGCAATGGAGTACGATCCTTTGCTATCCAGGGTGTCGATGGATCTGCGAGAATGGCGAGCTTATAAGGATAGAGCGGGGCATATTCCAGGGTAATAGTCTTAGTCCATTATGGTTTTGCCTGACACTTAGTTATATTCTGGAGAGTTCAGGGTTAGGCTGTCGATTGCGCAGAGATGGTCAGGTTATATCCCACCTCCTTTACATGGATGATCTTAAATTATTTGCCCTCAACAATTCCCAACTGATAGCGTTACTAAAGATGACCGAAACCTTTAGTAAATCTATCAGGATGGAATTTGGTGTGGACAAATGTGCGGTCATGCATGTAAAAAGAGGGGAGATTGTGGAATCTGATGGGGTTGAGCTCACAGATTCCACAAAACTAAGGTCTCTCTCTGTAATCGACACCTATAAATACCTGGGTATGTGGAAGGCGTTAGGCATTTCAGAAGCTAGCATGAAGGATATTCTTTGGCCGCTTGAAAAAAGTCCTCAAAAGTCTTTTGTCAGGCGGTAATAAGGTGCGCGCCTATAACGGTTGGGTCATGCCGGTTTTAATGTACTCCTTCGGCATACTCAGGTGGACTCAGACGGAATTAGACACCCTGGATAGGAGAGTCCGTACGCTTCTTACTGCATACCGAATACATCATCCGCGTTCATCTGTGATGAGGTTGTACATACCGCGGAAATACGGGGGGACGGGGCTTTTTAAATGCCAAATCCCTCCATAACCGTGAGCTGTGCAACCTCGGGGAATAATGAAGCTGATATGCATCGTGATGTAGTAAGGGTGGATAACGGATTTACCCCGCTAGCTTTGGCGCAAACCCTGCAAATAATGACCGCATGGATGTATGGAAGAGCAAGGAGTTGCATGGACTTTTCTATCGGGCTCTTCATGGGCCTGATATAGACTTACCAGCATCTGTGTCTTGGCTACGCTTCGGTGACCTATTTGGGGAAACCGAAGGTTTTGTTTTTGCAATTATGGACGAAGTTGTGATGACGAATAACTATCGGAAGTATATTCTAAGGGATGGTACGGTTGACATATGTCGGGCGTGCCACCGTCACGGAGAATCCCTTAGACATATAATTTCTGGTTGTTCTCGTCTTGCCAATGGCAAGTATTTGCATAGACATAACCAAGTAGCCAGGATTGCTCATCAACTGCTTGCTCTAAAGTACAACTTTTTGGAATCAGAGGTACCGTACTATAGGTATGTTTCCGACGCAGTTCTCGAAAATGGGCATGTCACGTTGTACTGGGATCGATCTATCATCACTGACAGGACTATTGTAGCTAATAAACCTGATATAGTGTTGATAGATCGATCAGAGCGCCGCGCAATAATTATCGATATCACCATTCCACATGACGAGAATCTTGTGAAAGCCGAAAAAGAAAAACAAATAAAATATTTATATTTGGCTCACGAGGTTGTCGACATGTGGAGTGTGGATTCGGCGATTATTGTTCCGATAGTTGTATCGGTTCACGGACTGATTGCCAAGAGCCTCGAACAACATCTCCAGAGGCTCGCGTTAGGCAGTTGGATCAAGGGCTTGATGCAGAAGGCAGTGCTCCTTGACACGGCACGTTTTGTGAGGAGATTCCTCTCTCTGGAGCCCTAACCACCGGTAGCTTGGTCCCTATTCCCAATGCCGGTGGGCCACTATTTTTTATATTTTTAAATATATTTGTTTTTTTTTATATAGAATGTATTTATAAATATAATTTATTTGTATGTAAAGTTAAATAAAGGAAATATAATAAATGTGTATAGATTTAAATAATATGAAACTTGCAGGATAATATCTTTATTTTTTTATCTGATTTTATTTTTAATTATTAATTAATTAAATATTAATTATTTATTTTGGTTATATTAAGTGTTATAACTCGTTACAACGAGTTATAACACTTAATATAACCAAAATTACACACAAAACTTTAGGTATTTTGAGAAAATATACTAATTATTATCTATATATATTATATAAAAATGAATCGCAAAATATGTTGGTAAGCGCATAACTCAACAACGCCTTGACCAATTTGATCAATTCTTTTTTTAAATGTTCGTTGAAGTCTATTGATTGTTTTTATGGAGAGAAAAGTTTAATAAATTGCATTAAAAAAATTACAGGCATGTTTAGGATAAATCCGTGCCACGGGGCGAAGTATGCCACGGGCGAAGCTGCGGGGGACAGCTAGTTAAATATAAATATTGTTTACTTTAAAACTTACTAAACAAAAGTAAATCATAACGTAAAACATAAAATGCAATAATAAAAAAACCATAAATACGTTACGTTACAATTAATGTGACGTCACGGACACATGGCGTAACGCAGGTGATATAAAAAGACTGGTATTAACAAGATAGAGGATAGTTGTAAAACTCCTTCATTGCAAATAGGCTGTAAAGTACGCCGGGTGCGACATATGACCGACGATTAGTTAGGCAGCACGTGCGTTTGTAGATATCACCGCCGCGCTTCTGTGTGGAGTTTTGACAGTTCACGATTTAAATATAACTATGAGCAAAAATCTTGACAATGTACTCTAGATGCGTAGAACGAATTTCTAGATCTCTCTGTGAGTAATCGCGAGGTACGACGGCGGCGGGGTGCTTGGTTGGGGACCTCCACGCGGTGCACCCTGGGCAACGGAGACGGCAGCGCCTTTCTCCTAGGGCGGAGGAGACGCTGCCACCTACGGCCAACTCCGACCGAGGCGAGGACGGCCCTGTTGAGGGCTGTTCGGAAGCTTTCCACGTGTCCCTCTGATTAGCAGATGGCACAGTGGAGAGCAAGTAAGGGGGGCCATCTCGAAACCGGAGATGGCCCAGGGTCAGTCGGGGTGCGAGGGATATGCTCTATGGGTAACCTAACACCCCGGCGTCTTAAGACCCGAGACGGCATGCGGTTTTAGTCGGTTCAAGCCCAACATAACCGCCCCCGCTGGAGACACCCCGCTCTCCAGCGGGGGCGGTATCCGAAGGGATTTCCGCACGAAAAAAAAAAAAAAAAAAGATACGACGGCGGCTCGGGGTGCGAGGGAAATACCTTGTGGGGGGGAGGGGGGATATCCGAGGGGATTTCCGCACGAAGAAAAAAGAATAAGGTACGATGGCGGAGGCGTGCTAATCAACAAATCATAGATAACTAATAACTAACTATATAAAACTAATGAAGGGCTCAAATGGCTCGCGTTCTTAGTTGATCAGTCCTTTTATTGGTTTTTTGGTTGACCCGCATGCAATACAATGCATATCAATATTCTACGACATTCTACACAGCGCTTTCTAGACTCAAAGTAAGCATAGTTGTAACTAGCTTGTGTTATGGGTTCCAACAACATACTTATATACTTTTTTTTGTAAATACATACATATTATATATAGAAAGAACCAGACCAATGCAAATATATATATATTTATGCATACAAATATTTGCACTGAGCGGGAATCGTACCCGCGCCCACCGTCGTAGCAGTCGAATCAGGCCTCCGTCACTCGCTCAAGGCCGCGCGCTATATACCTAGCGCTCGCGTATCCTCGACGATACAAACAGGCAGAGGGCTGCCGAACGCCCGCCTGAGCGCTTGCATCGGACCGAACTGTACGTTTCCCGCGCTTACGCTTCGAAATGCAGAAACCACGTAATTATTGTGCAGTGGATGGGTGTAAAAGTCAAAAAATAAAGGAAAATTTGTCGTTTTTTTCATTGCCGAGAGACGAAGAACACCTATTTTAAATCTTATCTATATGAATGTTGTCACCGTTTATTTCTTTAAACATAAGTAGGTAATAAGCAGGTACGTAAATCGTAAATTAAAGGAGTTTTTTGAGTAATGGGTAATGTCCGTTTTAGATTTCTTTGATATTTTAACTATGGTTAGGAATAAGCGTCTATATATAGGTATTTAAACTATCATGGTCATTCACATTCGTATTAAAGTTATTGGGATATTTACCATGTTGTATATTAGGCATTGCGACAGCTTCAAAACAAAACAACATGGTAAATATCCCGATAATTTTAATACGAAAGTCTATGTATAGGTATATCTATCGGGGTGCGAGGGATATGCTCTATGGGCAACCTTACACCCCGGCGTCCGCAGACCTGAGACGGCGTGCGGTTTTAGTCGGTTCAAGCCCGACATAACCGCCCCCGCTGGCCGGCGGGGGGGTATCCGAAGGAATTTCCGTACGAAAAAAAAAGGGCTCCGTACCCAAAGGGGAAATACAGGACCCTATTACTAAGACTTCACTGTCCATCTGTCTGTCTGTCTGTCTGTCCGTACGTCTGTCACCAGGCTGTTTTTCATGAACCGTGATAATTAGTATACCTTGAACCGTGACATAGTAAATAATGTATTTATGTTGCCGCTATAATGTCATAATGAATCAGCCTGGTAGCACCGTATTACAAATGTTAAAAACCGTTGATTTTCCGTCGCTTTGCTCCTGTTTTCCTTATGATTATTTGTTAAAATTATTTACGCGATTTAGGATATTTTCGACTATAGAATTTAATAACAGAGAATTCCGAGAAGGAAAAAAATATATAAATCATAACTACCTAATCGGAAAACGGTAGCCAAAGCGATATGCTTGGGGATATCAAGATTGATATCAGTTTCAAGAGTCTAACTAAACTTTAAAAAATAGATAATTGGAAACCTTACAGGACTACCTACATCGTTATAGCTCCTTATTACCTTTATGATATACTAGCTGTTACCTGCAGCTCCCGGGTATTCTGATGCCGTCCCCATAACCCATGGGAACGTATTCCAGGGATAAAAAGTAGCTTATGTATTATTTCAGCCAATAATATTTATCCCAGTATCAAATTTCAGCCATATCCGTTCAGTCGTTTTGCATGATAGAGTAACAAAAATCCCACATACAAAGTTTTGCGTTTATAATATTAAAGTCATTACATATGAAATTGCCGTTTTTCTTGAAGAAATTGGAGGAAACCCAATTTTCAGTACTAACATTTTTGCAGTTTTTTTAGGAATGACAAAACCAAATTGTATGATTTTTTTTTGTGTATGAATGAGATAACATTAAGCTAACAAACAGCAACTTTTATTACATTTTTGACAGTGACAGCTGTTAAGTAATACGAAATTTATCATCAAAATGGATAGCATTTAGGAAATACTATTTTTGAAGATCGAATTAATTTATCAAGCGGCCAATAAAAACAAAATTTAATACAGAGTTGTAAAATCTTGAAATCAACTTTCAAACAAAATATAAATAATGCGTTACGACAAAGTATTGTCTCCTCTGTTACATTTCTTAAGCGTTTTCGCAACTCTATGACAGACTTCCCCTAGGCTCTAGGCTATATCCCCAGGCAGTGCTTGAATAAGAAAGGGTAGTTTTACAACTCGCGAGGGATAACTTTACGTGTTAGGGGGTAAAAATATCCACCCCTTTATTTTGGGGTTCATTGGTATTATAGCTACTGAAAGAAATACTCTAGTTTTAATACGGCTGTACCGGCCTCGTTTCAAAAGATATAAATAAGTATGTTAAGTAGGCAGGTATCTGTTTAGGGGCGTTTTCCCTTAAGCCGTTTCAAAAATGATCCTATTTATTGAAATAAAAAAATGTAAAGTTGGTGGAATTTAACTATAAAACCGTGTTCCTTAATTTTTTTCTTTAATTGTAGAAATACTGGCCTCGGCAGCAACATCGCCGAAAATTCGTATATTTCAAGCAAAATGTATACAATGTGTTGCAATCATTGAGAGATCATTCTTCCCAAATCTGTTTCTCAAATTTTGATGAATATGTTAGTTAAGTGTAGCGAGCCGAAGGCGAGCGAAGCGTCTTTGGTTTCAAAGTTGCATTTCAAACAAATGATACTCCTCCGAGACCATTTGACCGATCTCGACCAAATTTGCCACGGTGATCAAGTAGACATTACTGAGTGTCGTAAGGGATCGAATGTCCAGATCGGTCTTACCATCGAGTAATAATCACCGAAAAACAAAATCAATGAAAAAAGTGGACGGGTCACGTTGACCTATTGTTGGATAGGCAAATCTCGCTACGCTTAAGTTTGGGTTGATTGCCAAGCTGGTAACCGTCCTAGTATATTTTTCATACCAATAGTACCTTCTTATGCTTAGTGAAAAAAGGTTTTGTAAATCTCGGTAATTTCTTTGTGATTTTAGGTTGATATAACCTAATAGGTATAGTTCTGAATTACGTTTTTTTTTAAACAAAAGGCACAATCTAGTTGAAAATATCAGCTGATCTTCTCGTAACACACTTATTCAAGATAAGAACTTCTAAAATACACAAAACAGTACTGTAGGAGAGGGCACAGTAATCACATGAATTGATGTCAGCAATTTAGCACAAGTCAGTGCCGAGATTAAATGAAGTCTCTTAAGGAAAAGTGCTCCCGTTAGCTGCTCTATCTTTTTTATTTGCTTTAAAATTGTGATTCACGATGCGAAGCTCCAGTTAATCTTAAAGATTAAACTGTGTTGAGTTTATTTCATGTTAATTATAAATAAAGTATAAAAATTTAAGATATTAAAAAATCGGCGATAGATAAAAAAAATCGACGATAGCCCAGTGGTGTACGTAACAGACTGCTGAGATTAGGTTGACGAGAGAGGTCATTCGTAATTATGTGTGTATTAAAAATATGTAGATTATCGCTCGCTTAGTAATGTGTCCGGTAGATGGCAATAGGCTCGCCCCTATTACATTGGGACCTAAACATAACTGACGAATCGTGGCTGTCACACATACACCTTCACCTACCCCTTCGGGGATACAGACGTGAAGTTATGTTTATGATATGTAATTATACATATCTAATATAAACTTCACTATGATTATCCTCATAATAGCGATATCCCAGTGGCGATCAGTTAACGACCTTGAACTCCAAAGTGCATTTGGAGTTCAAGGTCGTTTATTGTTTTTGATTGGAACGACCTCGGTGGCTTAGCGGTAGTGCATTCGACTGCTACGACAGGGAGCGCAGGTTCGATTCCCGCTTAGTGCAAAAATTTGTATGCATGAATATATCTATTTACATTGGTCTGGGTGTTTCTATGTATAATAATATGTATGTATTTACAAAAAAAGAGTTAATAAGTATGTTTATTCGCATTGTGGAATCCATAACACAAGCTAGTTAAACTATGCTTACTTTGGGTCTAGAAAGCGCTGTGTAGAATTTTGTAGAATAGAATAGAATTGGTATGTTGACTTTTTCGGGAGCGACTGCTGTCGGACCTTGCAACCCTAAAAGAAAAGCCTGCGCTAAAACCTCGTCAAAATCAAAGTAACAATCTTTATTGCATTCATGTGTGTACAGATGTTAAATGGTTGTATAATTCCCGTTAACCTCTAGTGTAGGTGTAACCTGTACTCTTTTACACGTTGCGGGCCGCCAGAGTCTCCGCCCATACGGGGGTCATGTACAGGGCCATGCTTCGCACGATCCCCAGGTACAGTCTCCCTTAACGTTGGGCATCAGCCGCGATAGCGCGGCCGCAGCCCCCCTCAGTTTCGGGATCAGACTTTGGAGATGTGGTCTGAAGTCCCATCGGCTATCGAGTACGAGCCCAAGGTACTTCATCGTGGGCTCGATGCCAATGCTTACGCCCCCTACGGGTATGCTGGTTCCCGCAGGTGGCCTCCTCCGAGGCCCGTGAAAACATATAGCCTTGGATTTGTGGAGAGTCACCTCGAGTCTCAGCCGCCGTATTCGACCCACGATTAAAAAAAAAGAACCTGTATTTAAAATTGTTCTTAATTCGGACCAGAGATTTTAACGTTTTAAACCAACACAAAAATCGAAAGTTTCGCGTAAATGATATTATTGGGATTCCAATAAGCCGCTGGCATGCTGCTGTTTACTTGAGGGCTACGTGACTTGGATTCGATTTTTCTTCCCCAAAGTTACTTTACAAAATTCGAAGCACTAAATAAATCGTTAGAGCGATTATAGCATCGCAATGGCTCGAGGCCGATTAGACTGGCAAAGTCCTCTACGTGGACATCGGCCCCATCTACATAACTAGACGCCTCAATCGAGGTTTATTTAACCTTAAAAGAACAGATTATGTATCTAGGCCTACTTATCGACTGTCAACTAGAGCCTGTAGATTAAATGACATTCTATCCCACCATCCTGAGGATGATGGCTGAGAGGTTCGACTGTCATTACATTAACCATTGCTGTATGATTAATGTAGTGACTATAAAATTAATAGTCACAACACAATCAACACATCATCATAATATTATATAAATCTTATTATTTATTTCAATGCACATTTTAACCATTTTTTTATTTTATTTAATCTTATTTGAATATTATCATAATTACATTTATTCAACTATGTTGACATTGATGACTATTTATCATTATTTTATTTTATTTTAAGACATGTGTAATTAATTGAGATTGTGTGTTGTGTTGTATTATTATTTTAATAATTTTTATTTTTATTTTTAATTTTTAATTCATGTATCTAATGATAGTGTATGATCTAAATGTTGATCGAAATAAATTGATTGAATTGAATTAGAAGAATCGCTCCGACGCAAATCCGTTTCTATTCGTAAGCAATCGATTACGTGATACTATGTTAATAAAATTATAGTTAAAATATATAAATATCTGGATGACCTTTTTGACATATTCCAAAATGAAACCTATCTTTATCGATTTATCACTCCCGAAACTCCCTGTATACTAAATTTCATGAAAATTGTTGGAGCCGTTTTCGAGATATATATTATAGCAAAATAAGGGATGAAAGTTTGTATGGAAGTCCATCAGTTTCAAAGTTAAAAGCACTGGTTTTATACACCTGCTTCTGGTTGGAAATAAATGAAAACGGTCAATTCATTTTTCAAAATTTGTACTCTAAGGGGGTGAAATTGGGGTTGAAAGTTTATATGGGAAGTTCGTCACTTTTGAAGATAAGAGGGAGAAATTCCATACACGTGCGTCTTTTACGAAATGATTAAACACCTGTATCAGCATTTTTCAAAATTTTGCTACTAAGGGGGTAAAATAGGCGATGAAATGGTTGTATGGAAATTTCGTTATATTGAAAGTGTTAAACTTTTAAAGTAAATAGCATAAAATTCAATATTAAAGCTTATTTTAGGCTGCATATATATATTATATATAAATCATTTATTTCGAGTTATAAAGACTCACTTAAATTTCACAAATTTTTTGTAGTCATATTATATCAGTCTCATACAATACTGAACGTTTTTTTATGTAAAAAGTGCCAGTAACTGAAATTACTCGTGTTCCTGAGAGAACCCGGGACCTTTTGATCGTAAGGCTCTTTAGCCACCAAGCTACTGGCGCTTCTACGACCGTTATCGCTAATGGAATATTACTTTGTCTAGAGGCCGAGTATTTCAGGCTGATCCCCCTATGCTAGTCGATGCTGATCTTAATGATCTGATGCATATCTTGGTGAGAAATTTGGAATCTGGGAGAGCCTTGTACGTTACTTGTGAAACTGTTTTATTTGTAATCTTAATTTGCATCCAGAAAACTCCTCCGAAACGGCTTGACCGATTCTCATGAAATTTTGTGTGCATATTGGGTAGGTCTGAGAATCGGACATCTATTTTTCATCCCCCTAAATGTTAAGGGAGTCCACCCCTAAATAATTATTTTTAATTTTTAGGAATAAATGTTTTTTTTTGTTTTTTTTTTTTTTATGATACAATATTAGAAAATACAAACAGCCCTGAATTTTCAACTCTCTACGATCAACCCCTATTTTTCCATTGCGATTTTTATTTTTTTTATTTTTTATACTTTCCTTCAATTATGATTTTTTTCTCAATTCAATTTGATCTTCCGGATTCGCCGGTCGATAACCGATCAACTATCAATCAATCAGTTATCCCCGCTAGATGTCTACCGTTGTCACCTCTCATCCAGCAAACATCACGGAGTAGGGATGAGAACGAAGCCGGTCTCCTGTCTTACTCACTATACAGTTTTCGGCATACTGTCATTGTCTACAACGCTTTCGATTATAAGTAAACCCCCCCACACTTATAGTAGATAGTTAGTTTTATTGAACTAAAAAATGTTTCCTAGAAAAAATATACATGGCAAAACAACGTTTGCCGGGTCAGCTAGTATTATATATAATTGTACATTCTTTGTCCCCCAAAACCGAGTTTATGGTTTGACTGGGGTTCTAATACGTACGATTTATTTTAAAAAATATTGTTAACCGAAATTACTAGTATCCCGCCTAACCCCTCCACCTAAGCTAAATTTGCTAGTGTTCACGTCGTCGGTAGAGTAATGGCCTGGACTCGAACCCGGGACCTATCGATCGTAAGGTCGATTCCTTAACCACTAAACTACCGACACTAGTTTCGATAACTAAAACTATTATATAATTATAATAACTAACTTCCGCTATCGTTATGATAACGTAATGTAATAATTCTAGCAAATCTAAAAAATAAGTTTTTTCATAAATACTAATTTGTCTGGTTTTTCTCTAATGTCCTCACTATACACTCACGCCTATAAATCCTAAAAGGCATAGGCAGAGGTGGATTGCTTAACGAGCTCCGTCCTCCATGAGCGCAGGCCTGGGGGTGGCAGGTGAGGCCGCCTGTCACCCCAGCAGAAGCAGGCTGGGACGGCGGAGCGACTAGCGCCCCTCCTCCAAACCGGGGCAAGACGGGGACACCGTGGTTCCCAAACCTGCGGGGGGCCATCTCGAAACCGGAGATGACCCAGGGTCCGTCGGGGTGCGAGGGATATGCTGTATGGGCAACCTTACACCCCGGCGTCTGTAGACCCGAGACGGCGTGCTGTTTTAGTCGGTTCAAGCCTGACATAACCGCCCCCGCTGGCCGGGGGGGGGGGTCCGAGGGGATTTCCGCACGAAAAAAAAAGGCAGAGGCAGATTAACAACCGCATTTTGTGAACTATGTTTTTTCGTTCCACGTAATACGGTACGTATAAAGCCTCCCCCTATTACGAGGGGCTGAAAGTTAAAATTTATAGACTGATATTGCCTTCATACTGTTAGATGCATGTTACGACACTCTTGGGGCATATTACTATGAATTCTTACCTGAAAACCCTTATGGCATACCAAAATTTCCTACAAATGCAACCACATGTAATTAATAACTGACTACGATTCTTCCTAAGAGTATTTTTGAACCGAAAAGAAAAATTTGCAACAAGAGCCCGGCATTTTGTTGCATCAAATGGCAAAAAACGGACCCCTTATAGATTCGTCATATCTGTCTGTCTGTCCGTCCAGCCACTTTTTTCCGAACCCATAAGAACTATGCTGTTGAAACTTGGTAAGTAGATGTATTCTGTGAACCACATTAAGATTTTCACACAAAAATAGTAAAAAAAAAACAATAAATTTTGGTTTGAACGAGATCTAGTGAGTAGTTTTTTTAATACGTCATAAATCGTAAACCGCAATTTACCTTTCATTCAATCAACTCAAATGTAAAAAAAATTACTTGCTGCTACGCAACCCTACATGGGCGAGTACGACTCGCACTTGACCGGTTTTTTTTAAATGGTCACGTCAATAATAACCTCGTGGGATGTTAATCTAGCTATTAAGTCTCAAAATTGAGGAACACCATTACAGATACAGATAAGTTACAATGGTGGCCCTCAGCTTGACGGCCTCATCAGATGTACTACTTTTTGGACTTCACCTCAGCTTATCATCAGGCGGGGTGCAGTCAATGGGACGGACTAAATATTTAACCGATATTCACCCGACTTAGGAAGAAAAACTCCAAGTCTTTATGTTGCGGCAAAGAAAAGAGGTGCCAATATGCTGGGTTCTTGATAGAATTCAAACTTCTAAATAGTATAGTTGGGATGTTACAGACAGTCAAGATTCAATGACGTTTTTCGTTAGAATAAAAAATCTTAAAGTTGAATAGCCTTAAAAAATGTTAACACCGTATTTTTATCTATCCACCCCCTATGGTTTGAAGCATGCTATATTGTTTCTCCATTCTCCACCTTTAGGCGTGCAATACAATTTTATTTAGATGTATTGTAATTTTTTTTCCTATATTGAAATAATTACTCACTTGTACGTGTCCACTCTGTCTCTGTGGCGTAACGGTAGTGCATTCGACTGCTA
Source organism: Cybosia mesomella (assembly GCA_946251805.1). Classification (NCBI taxonomy): domain Eukaryota; kingdom Metazoa; phylum Arthropoda; class Insecta; order Lepidoptera; family Erebidae; genus Cybosia; species Cybosia mesomella. The sequence goes on along the minus strand of OX276402.1, from coordinate 3,736,875 downwards.
CAGGTTCGATTCCCGCTCAGTGCCAATATTTGTATGCATGAATATGTCTACTTGCATTGGTCTGGGTGTTTCTATGTATAATAGCCTGTCTACTATACTCTAAATACATTACCAGAAATTAATATATAAGTGGAAATTTGTAATTGGCCCTCTTCTAGTATCTATCTATTTGTAAACTAACCATTAGCTGTAAGTTTCCTTAAAATATAATAAATAAATAATATGTATGTATTTACAAGAAAAAGTATATAAGTATGTTTATCCGCATTCAGGAACCCATAACACAAGCTAGTTGAACTATGCTTAGTTTGGGTCTAGAAAGCGTTGTGTAAATGTTGTAGAATATCTATTTATTTATTTATTACACCTAATCGCGATTTAACATCACGGTAAGTAATAATTTCAAAATGTGTTGGAAGTTTCACTTAGTACCATCAATCAAGATTATACATTATTTAATCGAGCTGAGTGAAACGAAGTCGAGCGAAAGCTCCTCATACCAGACTTCAGGATTTTCTTTGTCACAGGTCTCCTCCTAAACTACTAATCCAATCAGAACCAAATTTGGCATGATTAAAGAGGTGAATCAGAGGAAGGTTTATGGATATATTTTGAAAAAATTAATGCTACCACAGAGGAATGATCACCGTTAAAAAAATTCCAGATGGAATTACATAATAACCGCTCGAGACACTGTGACCAAACTTTACACGCTCAGAAAGAGCTCTTTTTGAAAGTCCAGAGTTGTGACTTTCAAAAAGAATTTTCAAAATCGGACTTGCTTTGAAGTGATTGTGGCGCCAACTACCAACGCGAAACAAAAAAATTGATAAAAAAAAATCTTTGAAGCGTGTTGCATCTTGTGTCAAAATTTGAGCTCAATCGATGTAGAACTTTTTGACTATTTGTCCCTTACGAGGAGAATACTCTGAATACCTGGGCACGCACACTGGCCGCGGGTTCAAGTCCCGTCCCGTTCCGATCTGAATCTTTGGTTGTTAAGTGTTAATACATCTCTGCCTTCCCCTTTAGAGATATATAGACGTGAATATATTACGTATGTTATGATGTATTTGAATTACACTTGCACAAGTTTTCTGTTCATATTGGAGGCGGTAAATTTAATTTATTTCCATCGTACAAAGTTTAACAACCCACAAAATTAGATTTTAATTGCATTATAATTGAAATAACTTTGTCCCTGATTCGTACAATGAATATATTTGTACTAGATATGACTTATAAAGTATTGCCTGTTTGTTCCACTATAAATACTCAATATAACTGGCAGCTTCTATCCTCTAGGGGTTATAAGAATAAATTAAAAATTAAAAAACCTCCGACTGATTTTCATCAAACATTAATAAGAACACTGCCGGCTAATTCACCTTTCAAATAAAAAAAAACAAACATAAAAATAGGTTCATCCGTTCGGGAGCAACGATGCTACACACAAAACATACACACACACACACAGACACGTGAAACTTATAACACCGTGTCGTTTTTGCATCGGGGGTTAATAAAAATATAAGTACAATTATATTTTGCTAATTTATTTTTTAGAAGCCACGTACTAAGTGGGTATTCGTTATTTTTGAGTTTAATCCCCTCCACACACCCAATACTCTAACTGCTGTACACCAGGATCAAAATGAGGTTACTGGTAAAGGTAAAACACAACTGAAAGAGTCCATCTTTAGGGAGTTTAACCCTAATAGATTAGATTTTGAACTCGTCAATAGTATTCTGGCAAACCCAAAATCGGATGTTGCCCAAAAATGATGCAGCCTAGTAAGTAAGTAAAGCTGTATTTCTCTTTCACAAAGGTAAGGTACAAGATGCATGTTACAGGTCATTTTATTACTCTCGTGCCTTTTTGAGAGGCTGGTGTCTGTAGTAGGTAAACCTGTGTCAGCCAAATCACCAGGCTCCAGAAGTATTGGTGCCTACTGACTCTCTTTCATAGTCAAAGTCATAGTCATATTAAAGGTATAAAAGATATAAGCTAATAACATTAAGGTCTATTTGTGTTACTGTTAATTATTTAGTTTAAGGTACTATGGAATTAACTTGTAAATGTGGGCATAATCTCCTTCAATTCAAGATTTTTAGAAAACCCGAAACCAAATTAGTCAGAATTGAATTGGAGGAGCTGGAGATATAATTAGTTCACTTCCTTCCTTGGCAATGTAGGAGATGAAAAAATTGTGAAACGTCACCGGTTCGAACCCCAGCCATTACCTTACCAATGTGCACTAAATCTTCTTCTTCTGAGCACCAATCCAGGTTCTGTCCAAAGCTTGCACTTTGGATCCCGTAAACCGTTATTGTACTCTTGCTTTCCATAATTCGATTTACCGTCTGGCGTCTGGCGACTGCCGTCAGACCTCCAAATCCTATCAAATTCAGTCCAGCCACTTTGAAGATTATCCGGAACGAACAGACAGGAAAACAGACAAAAATTTGTATTCACTTTATTGAATAATAATAATAATAACATTTATTTCTCACCATACATGTTACATAACAAATCTCAAATAAAATACAGTACAATGTAATTTTAAAATTAGTACTAGAATCAAACAGAATTATGGCGGGTTGGTACCTGAACTAGGAGAATCCTGTGTCTCAGGCTACCAACCCTCCACCCCTGGCCAGTATCTAATATAGTAGTAAAATAACTGTTATTTTGACAACTTCAATTTTATTTATCAGTATAGGTGAAAATAATGAGAGAATTGACAATTCCAAAAAACAAGTTGAATTCCTGAGACGAGCTCAGCCGAATACAAGGGATTTTCTTTTCTTTTATCTTTTTTTTTTGTTTTTTTTTTTTATCTTGCAATGGTTCACCCCAGCACGAATCTATTACCGAAAACAGCAACTCGATAGCTCATGTCCTTCATACCCAAAACCGTGACAGAAAATTGGCAACGACGACGTCGACGACGACAACTCGATAGCAATAGGGCTTTTCTAAAGAAAATCCCTAAAAACAATATCGTTTCCATTGATTCGAACGTCTACGGCCATAATAACACAGGTAGTTCTCGATGGGTGATCTTCCCGGGAAAGGGTTTAGTACAATTTGAAACCGGAACGACGATCGATGAATTAATCGCCTTCCTGCGATTCAAGTAATGGAAGTAATAATGATCAATGTTTAATCGAAGTTTAAATAATGATTACTTAATGGAAGTTTATTACAAGAAATTACAAACCACACTAGAAACTAGAGAAAAGCAACTTATTTATATTTTCATGGTGAAGGTTTTGGACTTGGTATCGAGAAGTCTCAGTTTCAATCCTAACAGGGGTTTATGGTCTTACAGTGACCATTATGACTAAATGACTCGTATGAGGCCATCGGTGTTGGCAAAATGCGTCGTCACGGGGGCAAGAAGTGGATATAATAGGTCACGGTAACAGCTTGCCATCAGATGGGACGTGTGCTTGTTTGCCACCTAAGTGTCATAAAAAAAACAATTTTTATATATATCCCTGCTAACTACTTTGAAGGTATGTATACAGGCAGGTTAAAAAAAAAATCCGTTCCCGCAGGGGGAACGCACAGGTAGATTTCGTGAAGCAATTAATATTATTTTATATAAGAACTACGGACTTTAAACAGTTTTTTTTTTCTCTAAAACGGTAACTTTTAGCGAAAAACTTTTCAGACATTTATTTTAGAGTTAAAAATGGCCTATCGATTAAAAATGTTTCCGACGGCAAGAATGTTCACCGGTTAGAAGTTATGATTTTTTTCCCGAAAAATTTTGGTTTTTCCCCCCTCCACTTTTAGTTAAAGTTTTAATCTTATAGGTTTTTAATTAAAAGTTGTTGGTATTCATGTATACTATGGGATAAAATTAGAACGGTTCGAATATCTTTCATGGAACGTGAAATTTTGAGGAAAAACTGAGTTCACAAAAAGTGAGGCCCTACCGTCCCCTTAGGCCGGATTCCACCCGTTCACGAACTTAAACTAAGTTTACCTCCAAGCAATTTTTGACCGCAGTTTGAAAGCGATCGGGGCAAAAATGCGACCGTGAGAGTGCCGCAAATTTTGGGAAGTGGAACATATATAAACTTTTTGACCAGTGGTCATTTCGGACTCAGGGGGTCATAACTAGACCTTCTATGAAGAATTTTTTTTTAAATTCGACAGTAGTCAAGAAACCAATAGGTAGATCGATTTCATCGAAATCTACCTAAAAGCTGCCATAGTTAATAGCACTCCCGACTCATTCACCTTCCAAACAAAAAATAACACAAAATCAAAATCGATTCATCCGCTCGGTAGCTACTTTGCCACATACATACACATACACACATACATACACAGACACGTCAAACTTTTAACAGCCCGTCGGTTTTGCGTCGGGGGTTAAAAAGGTTTAGGTAAATTATTAAAATATACTTTGTCCTTCGTATATTCTTTGTTCCACAAAAAAAATCCCCTGTTTGTATGCCCCTCATACTGAAACAAAAAAAAATATCTTCCATTGTGATAATGTAGCCGAGACTCAAACAAATCGTTTCGCGTAAAAATGTATAGTGTTTAAAAGCAACTGTTTTTTGTCTTTTACAGTTTTGATGGAGCATTTCATATAGCTTTTAATTCTTTACGTAGCAGTGGATTGAGAAAAAATTTCACAGCAATTATTAACAGATTGGATTTGATAACAATAATAATGTTTAACAACAACAAAGTATTCATAGAGACATTGTAGCCTCAGATCCCACACTAGGATTCCCTGTATTGTGAGTTCTAATCTCTTTCAATCCGCTTAAGATTCCCAGGTTTGAATCCTGGCCATTACACTACTGACGTGAACCCACTCCTAATACAAGTAATTTAACTTAGCCGAAGGGTTTAAGGGGATGCTAGTAATTTCAGTTACTGATCATACATACGTACATATACTCACGCCTTTTTCCCTCTGGGGTAGGCAGAGATAACACCCTCCCGAGCCCGCCATCTGATCTTTTTGTCTTGTTATTTAAGTAAGTACTGAAATGACCTGATCTCATTATTATTAAACATGGGGATCTTCAAGAAGGGTATTAGAAAGTTTTTTCAGGTTCGGCAGCGCGCCTCTGGAGATGCACACGTCCATAGGCCGCGGTAACCGCTTCCCATCAGGTGAGCCGTGTGCTTGTCTGCCACCTAAGTGGTATAAAAAAACATTAGACGCTACTATTTCACTTTATTTATAACTGTTAATCCTTCAAGTTAAAAGGCTGGTCGAAAATCAGTAGAATGTCAAATGGAGAAGTTTATATTCTGATTTAATAGGTACAGTCAACGACAAAAGTAGCTGCCGTTTTTTAAATATCTTTATGATTGTATACCATAATACCTTATGATTTGATCCGACATTTCGATATGAAGTTCCCATCGGGGTCCGTACGTAAAAAAGACGCATCTACGAATTAAATAGAAGTGACAAATTTTAAAACTTCGGTCATTATAATGTAAATTTAGTAAAAATTCGTATCGATACCTCCCCCTACAGTGAAACCGGTATTTCAAACATGTTGGGTAATAAACTTGAAAGTCGCGCTCCATACTTTACACTTAGAGCTATGTATTGCCTACACAAGACCGCTAAAATCCGTAGACGAGAAAATTTCTTGATCTTTTTGTTTTTTAGCGGCGATAGCCCAGTGGTGTACGTAACGGACTGCCGAGACGAGGTTTCGAGTTCGATCCCCAGTCGCCCCGGGCACACACCTCTGACTTTTCGTAGTTATGTGTGTATTAAAAATATTGATTATCGCTCGCTTAGTAATGTGCCCGGTAGATGGCAATAGGCTCGCCCCCTATTACATTGGGACCCGAACATAACTGGCGAATCGTGGGTGTGCAATACACCTCTGCCTACCCTTTCGGGGATACAGGCGTGAAGTTATGTTATGTTTTTTACGTGTGGATACCCCACGGGCTTCACCCCACCGGTGCCAGCGAAGAGATAGGTATGTCGAAAACCACATGGTGTCCTTTCCAAGCGCCCATTGCCAGGCACCCCGGGTACGCCCTCGAAAGGATAACCCCAGGGAAATTTCTTGATTTTTTATGTAAAGTAGTCTACCAATTGAGACGCAATATATTTTTTCTATCTGATGCCCGCGGCTCCACTCGGGTGGAATTCTAATTCTGATTCCGCAACCCATGGGAATCTATTCCAGTGTATGTGTTACTCCAGACTATAATCTATACCTGTACCGAATTTCAGCCAGATCAGTTTAGCCGTTTCAGCGTGATTGAGTAACAAGCATCTAAACATCTTCACACACTTTCACATTTATAATACTAGGAATTCAATACAGGGTGCGACTGAATTAAATTGAGCTGAGCGAGCAGGACTCTTACTTGAAAATAAGAAAGACATCTTATTACGGTCGCGCGCTTAGCTAAGACCGCGCGCTCGTAAAAATTGTTTTTCGATGATTATTCCTCAATGGTACATCGGACATGAACCATTTCGCTTCAAAACACTCCTCAGTGTCCACACTATCACCGTGGTAAATTAGGTCAAGATCGCGCGAGTGGTTACGGAGGCTACGGAGGCTACGGAGTGGTTACGGGAGTACGTATAAGAGTATAATTATAGTAGGAAAGGAAGTAATTAGTAGGAAATGATTTGTCTGGACTACTTGGACTGTAATACTAGGAATTTAAAAATTATTAATTTTTTAGAGGAAGCTTAAATTTCGGCAGTTTCAATAGAAAAAAAAAATCTACATGATAATTTTATCATTAAACTTCGTTAGAATGATCATGATTTATTAGGAAACAATATATACAAAAGGCATCCAAGAGCTTATTTTGATGCCAAGAACATGTTTCTATGTTTAATATGTATGTATTTACAAAAAAAAAGTATATAAGTATGTTTATCCGCATTCTGGAACCCATAACACAAGCTAGTTAAAGTATGCTTACTTTGGGTCTAGAAAGCGCTGTGTCGAATGTCGTAAAATATTTATTTATTTATTTTATAATACCTACCTAATAATCCACTCTCAGACTCCGCCCGCGCGGAGTCTATTATCGTTTTTTTTGGTCATATTCTACTAAGCCAATTGCAATCAAACATACGGCAGTTTGTAATTCTGACCAAGACATTTCTAACAGAAAAAACCGCATCAAAATCCGTTCAGTACAGTACAGTGGTGCAGCACACAGTTTAACATACACCGAGTATTTTTTTTAATAGGTACCTCTAATGTACAGACACAACTAATTTTCAAAGTTATATTGTATCTGGTTTATTAAAATCACGTGTCACATTGTTATCTATCTCCTCCGAAACGGCTTGACTAATTGTTAAGAAAAAAATTGTGTATATTTGGTTGATCTGAACATAGGTTGTAGGCTTTTTTTTATACCCTCAGATGAACGAGATCAGAATAACACGCGAAATTAACAATTAGTGTCTATATAAATATTCGAACAGACAGTGATCTTTTGACCATCTTGTCTAGACAGTAAAACACAGGCGCTGAATGCGTCGTTAGAGGACTTCCCAGTGATGGTACAATGGATTAGTGAAATATAGAATAACTGTTATTACTAGGAATTCAGTGCAGGGTGCGACTGAAATAAATTGAGCAGAGCGAGCAGGACTCGTACTTGAAAATAAGACATCTTACTACGGTCGCGCGCTTAGCTAAGGCCGCGCGCTCGTGTAACTGTTTTTCGGGGATTTTTCTTCAATGGTACATCGGACATGAACCATCTCACTTCAAAACACTCCTCAGTGTCCACACTATCACCGTGGTAAATTTGGTCAAGATCCCGCGGGTGGTTACGGAGGAGTTCAGCCATCAAAAACAAACGGATATGCCGCGTATAAGAGCTCCGCTCGCTTCGCTCGCTCAGCTCAAGATTCTATCGCGATTTATTTGATGTTATTTTATATTTTACATTGATCCTGACAACATCAAATAAATCGCGAAAGAATCCGTTAAAAATAGTTTTATTTCAATGTGTGACATTCGCGTAAACTTCCGACAATATCATGTAATTACAATTTTTAAAAGTACTCTATTTTCGAAATGGTATAAAATTCTAATAGTGCTTAAAAAAGATGAATAGATTTCTGGCACGATTTCTCACGAGAGGTGATGGAGTCAGGCATGTATGAAAGAGAATAATATGTTTCGTTGACCCCAAATATTTGGGACTAGAGTAGTCAGATGATGAACATGATGATTACGATTACGACAACTTAAATATTAAAAAAAATATGGGCGAGTCCAACTCGCACTTGGCCGCTTTTTTTAAAATTTTTTTGCACACACAAGAAAATGATAGTAACATAAATAAAATTAAAAAACGATGTACAAAGGCGAGCTTAACTCAATAACCTAATTCCTCAAATTACCTTTCATTCAATCATCTCAAATATAAAAATTTTACTTGCTGCTACGGAACCCTTCATGGGCGAGTCCGACTCGCACTTGGCCGGTTTTTTGTTTACACGTTTCAGAATATTTACATAATGAAAAACAATTTAGTTAATAAAAATTTACATGGAAAATACAACATGCATTGTTCATACACTTGACCAGCATATTTTAACACTAACCAGTACTTTCTACTTAAGTGTATACAAAAAAAAAAAATAGTAGACTCGAAAACATTACTACTAAATTATTAAACAAACTGATATTGTAAAACCCTGATTGTAAGGAGCAGACAGACAATTTCAAGCTGAAACAAAGTTGTACCAGCCTTTCTGTGAAATCTGTTTCATTACATGAATTTTTATCAAACTATTCCCTTTAAAATGTCATATAACATAACATAACTTCACGCCTGTATCCCCGGAGGGGTAGGCAGAGGTGTATTACACACCCACGATTCGCCAGTTATGTCTGACTGTCATATAGTATTAACAATATTGCTATTCCTCCATTGATCTGTCTACTCTATACATACCTCGCTCTAGTTACTCCCGCATAACTTCTACCTGGAATGTGGCAATATTTCTACTGCGAGCGAAATGTAATTAATCAAAAAGTTCGCAGCATCCTCTCCCCCCACTTTTGGTGTCAAGAGTGACGTCGCCTTCCAAATACTTTTCGATTGTTGCCTTTGTTTATTACGTTGTTATAATTTTGTGGTTTACGGATGTATTCTGGCATTTCGTTGATTCGAAATATGCTAAATTTCTAAAGGATATTAATTGAGCCTTGCTTTGTTGTGAGTTTTAGTAAATACAATACAAAACCCAATTGAGAAGTTTCTACCTGAGATCGCCTAAAAAGGTCAAGTAGCTTAATGTTTCATATAATAGCTTCATCAAACAATTCTTTATTGAAGTTGTAACAATTATAAATGTATGTATAAACTCACGCCTATATCCCCGAAGGGGTAGGCAGAGGTGCTAGCACCCACATTTCGCCAGTTTATGTTTAGGTCCCAATGTAATAGGTGGCGAGCCTATTGCCATTAACCGGGCACTTATAAACCTGCGATAAATACACACATAACTTCGAAAAGCATCGAAAAGTCATTGGTGTGTAATGGTAAAACCTGGGATCGAACCCGAGACCTCGTCTCAGCAGTCCATTACCCATACCACTAGGCTACCGCGGCCTTTTAAATGTCTACATTAAATAATTAGTCTAGAACATAGCTTGATATGAGTTATGATACTGATATGCATTGTTTGTTAAGTACTTACGTATTATAATAGAACCACTACCCAGACCTAGGGACCCAAACTGTAACCGTAATGTAATAAAGTGTTTTAACACTGTTTTTAGGGTTCCGTTGCCAAATGGCATAAAACGGAACCCTTATAGATTCGGCATGATTGTCTGTCTGTCTGTCCGTCCGTATGTCACAGCCACTTTTTTCCGAAACTATAAGAACTATGCTGTTGAAACTTGGTAAGTAGATGTATTCTGTGAACCGCATTAAAATTTTAACACAAAAATGAAAAAAAAGCAATAAATTTTGGCGGCTGCCCAAACTTAGAACTGAAACTCAAAAATGTTCTTTCATCAAACCCATACGTGTGTGGTATCTATGGATAGGTCTTCAAAAATGATATTGAGGTTTCTAATATCATTTTTTTCTAAACTGAATGGTTTGCGCGAGGGACACTTCCAAAGCGGTAAAATGTGTGTCCCCTCCCTGTAACTTCTAAGATAAGAGAACGATAAAAGTAAAAAAAATATATGATGTACATTACCATGTAAACTTCCACTGAAAATTGGTTTGAACGAGATCTAGTAAGTAGTTTTTTTTTAATACATCATAAATCGTAAACCGCAATTAACCTTTCATTCAATCAACTCCAATATAAAATTTAAAAAAAAAAACATTATTATGTTACTTGCTACTACGGAACCCTTAATGGGCGAGTCCGACTCGCACTTGGCCGCTTTTTTTGAAACTAAATGTAACAGATACGAAAGTGTACCATATTCAAAGTGGTTGGTACGTTTTATATGTAGGGCACGCCGCAATAGCGGCGGTAAGGCCCATCATGGAGGATTGGCTAAAGAGGCGACACGGAAGCCTCTCGTACCGACTGATGCAGGTGATCTCCGGGAACGATGGGGATGCTTCGGGGACCACCTACATCGGATCAGGAAGGAGCCAACGCCTGAGTGTCATCACTGTGACGCGAGCGAGGACTCAGGGCTGCACACGCTGGCGGACTGCCCGGCGTGGGAGGTGCCGAGGCGTGACCTCGTGGCAGCCATCGGGGTGGGAGTCCTCTCGTTCGGCAGCATGATTGCGGCAATGGTGCGGAGCGCGAGCGCGTGGGCCGCCGCCACCACCTTCTGCGAGCATGTGACGCTCGCGAAGGAGATGGCGGAGCGCGCCCGGGAGAGGTTCAGAACTCTCTCGGCCCGCCGAGCCTGGAACATGCTCGCCGCGCGTCGCAGGCGACTCAGGCGCCGGAGGTCGCTTAACGACCTCCGTCCTCCATGAGCGCAGGCCTGGGGGTGGCAGGTCAGGCCGCCTGTCACCCTAGCAGAAGCAGGCCGGGACGGTGGGGTGACTAGCGCCCCTCCCCCAAATCGGGGCAAGACAGGGACACCGTGGTTCCCAAACCCGAGGGGGCCATCTCGAAACCGGAGATGGCCCAGGGTCAGTCGGGGTGCGAGGGATATGCTCTATGGGCAACCATACACCCCGGCGTCTGCAGACCCGAGACGGCGTGCGGTTTTAGTCGGTTCAAGCCCGTCATAACCGCCCCCGCTGGCCGGCGGGGGGGTATCCGAAGGGATTTCCGCACGGAAAAAAAATGTACGTTTTATATGTGTTAATAAGTATAAAAGAAATAACATTCTGAAGTACTTGGGGGTTCATAATTCACATTTAAATAAAAATTTAGATTATAAATATAATAGGATAGTAAATTAGGCCTCGTAGCATTTCGGTTAACGCTTATTAACACTGTTAACAGATAAATATCGGTTACATAAATATAACGGTTACACAATTTAAACGATTACCAACTTTCCAGAACCTCGTTTAAGAGCACTACTTGACGCTTTAAAAGCAATTTTGTTTTTAAAAGGATTATAAAAGAATTTATTTATTTTTAGTAAATATGTATAATTAATAATACATATTTATAGTATGTTTCATTTACTATATATATTATTTTTATCACACAATATACCTTTGTATTTATGTGTCGCAATTTTATTATTATTTATTATAGGTACACCACTACAACTGCCCAATTCTATCAATCTAGTCCATCTAAAGTATGCCTGGAAGAGATCGCAATTTGCGATAAAACCGCCCATTGTACAAGTTTTGTTTAATCATCTTAGACGTTTGGATAATTTGGTTGCTGTACAATAAAGATTATATATCTATCTATCAGACAAATAGGGATCAAATTTAATTAGTGAGAGACAAATGATATAACATAAGTCACTTTAACCCATGTTTTAACTGTACGCCACATGTGATAGACAGTAACAGTGTAAAGCCGCATCGCACTTCTGATAGGCAGCTGCTTAATAGAAACATGTCGAGAATCATTGTGGTAAGGGTCGGCTCCCGTCTACCCGTGTGGTTTCACTACAAATTACGAACAGATACAAACTACACGTCTCGTCTTGGCTGCTCGATCCTGACTATAAGTTGGTATCACGCATGCATAAAGTAATCTCTGTGACAGCCCTAGCACGCGAGTGTAGTATTTGGCAAAAACGTATATAGAATCGTAATCTCTTATCAATAAGAGTGAACTTCCGTACGTTTATGCGTTTTTGTAACTCTAAGGGTTACACTTAACCGATTAGGTTAACACATTGCAAAGTTAAGCAACACTAGCCAGGGCAGTCTTAGGATGGGTGACCATTCTTCTGACACATTGAGACCTTTCCGTGCCTCAGAAAGCACGTTAAGCCGTCGGTTTCGGTGGCCATACGCACATCTATGGCAGCGTCACAGGTAGTTGGAGCTCTAAAAAGTCCGACAACTGGTGTTAGTCAAAGTCAAAAATCCATTCATTTTATACGTAACGTCAAAAAAATGAAGACTCATGTTTAGCAAATGGACCACCGGCAACGCGGCCCTGCCCTGAGAAGACTCCGGCAAGTAACTCAGCGGGCTGTGGTTTTTTGGTTTATTTACAAACATGTTTACTGGTGGTAGAAATTTGATGACACAAATTTGTCACAAAATTCGGCCGGGTAGGTACCACCGTGCACGATTGCGAAAAACCCTCCATAGTAATCCAATTTCGGTTTGATTGGGTTCAGGGGTCAGCAAGTGCATAGCCGGGCAGGGGGATTGTGGTCGCAGCACTGGTGGGACCGATGGGTGTCACGCGGCGCTGCGACGACAATCCTCTTCTGATGAGGCCGTCAAGCTGAGTGCCACCATTGTTAACATGGTACGTGTATGTAATGGTGACCCTCATTCCTGAGACTTTACCTTCAGCTTACCATCAGGCGAGGTGAAGTCAAATTGACGTGTCCTAAATATTAAAAAAAAAAAAAAGTTTACTTAATCTATACTTGCTTGAGTGGCATAGTGAGTGAGCAAACAGTTCATAACCAATCAAATTGCAGAACTTTGATATTGCCAATGGGAGGTCGAGGTAAGATGGAAGTCGCTCTACGGAAAATGTCGAAGTTCAGCTACTTCGTAGTAGACTGAAAAATCCGACTTCAATTGTGTTGGGAAAAGACTCGGCGGATGATGGTATGAATTTTTTGTTGTGGTATATTTTACTTTCAGAATCAAATATTATTACCAAGGGCAGTTTGCTTCTTTTTAACCGACTTCAAAAAAAGGATGATCAATGTTCGACTGTTTTTTTTTTAAGTATGTTTACCGGTATATTCTTCGTTTTGTTTTCTAGTCTCACACTTAACTTATGCCTACTGAGAGTGTACTTACTTGTTTCCAACTTCTTGAAATTAAAACTCAATTCAGGACTTGAAGCTTGGACCTCACGTAGAGCAGCACAGTAGTAAACCGCTGCCATTGACCACCGGGACAGAATTTTATTTTAGTATTAAATATTTTTTTATTTGACACAATAACTTTTGAAACATTCACTATGCTGCTACCTTTTTCGTGTACAACTAAATTAAAAAGAGATTAAAAATCACACCAAAATTTATTCTCGAGTCGAATCAGTTACATATAATTATGTATATCAAGATAACTGAATATATAATATCGATGTCCAGAACCCACATATCATATCATGGACATTAATCAGCCCAGACATTACGTACCATGACATTGTATTAATCCCTTTGTTATATCACAATACCTTCACGGCACAACAATTGATCACTGTTGACACACACCGATTTACCTTCAAAATAAAGACGCATAATCCCCGAAAAAGGGTCCAGCGGGAAAATAACAATAATACACGAAGCGGTCAATTGTTTACTCACCCTACGGAACCCAAAATTAATTTCGTTTCCGTCAACACGTGAAGTGTAGGGTAGAACGACAATTAGGTAAAGTACGAGAATTGGAGATTTCGCCCCTTTTTTTCCGTGTGGAAATTCTTCCACCGGCCAGCGGGGGTGGTTATGTCTGACTCGAACCGACTAAAACCGCATGCCGTCTCGGGTCTTAAGATACAGAGGGTGTAAGTTGGGCCCAGGGCCATCTCCGGTTTCGAAATGGTCCCCTAGGGTTTGAGAACCACGGTGTCCCCGTCTTGCCCCTGGAAAACGAGGAGTGTTCAGCGAGCCACCGCCCCGGCCTGCTTCTGCTATGGTGACAGGCGGCTCCACAAATATTTTCTACTAGCCGATGCCCGCAGCTCCCTCCATGTGGCATTCTGCTTTCGGTCCCCTTTATCCATAGGAACCTACACCCGGGATAAAAATAGCCTATGTGTTATTCCAGACTATAATCTATCCTTATACCAAATTTAAGCCTGATACGTTCAGCCGTTAGAGCGTGATTGACTAACAAACATCCAAATATCTTCACGAACTTCCACAATTATAATATTACTAGGATACAAAACACATATCACACACCTTGAACTAAACTGAGACAACATAAACAAGTTGAATTCCTGAGACGAGCTCAGCCGAATACAAGGGATTTTCGATTTTGCGATTTTTTGTTTTGCGATTTTTTGCGATTTTTTCTTTATCTTGCAATGGTTCACCCCAGCACGAATCTATTACCGAAAACAGCAACTCGATAGCTCATCTCCTTCATACCCAAAACCGTGACAGAAAATTGGCAACGACGACGACGTCGACGACAACTCGATAGCAATAGGGTTTTTCTAAAGAAAATCCCTAAAAAGGGGAATTTTTCAGGAAGGAAAAAAACGCATTACTTCCGGATTTTTTTGTTAGGGAAGTTATGAAATTAAATAGTATTTTACATCGTTCTATAGTTATAAAATGTGACAGTATTATATATAGCTGCTTACTTACTGAGCGAGTAGCCAAGCGAGGCGACCGCTCGAGGCAAATCCTTTGTCGTTGAAGACGTGGCTCGCTCGAGGCAAACGTACACGCTGTCTCGCCCGAACGTGCCTCGGCTCGAGCCGGACGGCTGGACAGTTCACAATGAAAACTCCTAATCTACATTATTTGGTAAAGTAGTATTTATTACCTTTTTTTAAGTTGCATGTCTTTATGGAACTCTCCCATTCTCCATCTCCTGTTATCCCTCTCACTTTCCTTCTGCTGCTAGTCTTATTGGGCAACTAATGCCTCTGGTGTAACTACCGCTGGTAGACCAGCGCAACCACTTACCATCAAGTATTATTATTTTTCTTGAGAACTTGCTAAACCCTTCAAATCAAATCAAATCATTTGCAGAAAACATTGTTACAATGGCGTTGTCAAAATATTTATGAATATGTTCCAAGTGTTTCGACCTTAGAATAGGCATACAAAATTTTGTAAATTAGATCCAATTGTGTTATGTTTTATGTCAAATTATAAATTTCAATATACGAAAAAAATAAAATGTCAAACATGCAATTTAATTATAATATAATAGATTATCATTTAGATAATCTATTATATTATAATTGCATTTGTCTACAAGAAGGCTTTTCAGCTATGTTAAATTGCTTGTGTTAGGCGAGTGGGTTCACGTCGGTAGTGTAATAGCCAGCATCCGAACCCGGGACCTCTCGAACGTAAGGAAGATTCCTTAACCAATAAGCTACTGACGTATTTTTGTTTATAGTATAAAAAATTGTATCTATATCCATGTTATTTCAAGTTTAAAACAATAGCTCTCATGATAAAATTTACATTATTCGAAAGGAGTTTTTACGAGATTTTTCTTACAATATCTTTCTTCAGACTGTGATTCCCTTGGGAGGGGTACAGACAGAGTTGTACGTGTTACTGCGAATTCAAATGTCTTGCTTATCCCATAGGGCTGTTTGATATGTAATACACCATTTTATATTTGTATACTTCCTTTTGTTTTTAATATTAGTAAGAGGTAAAGATAGGACGAGAATTACATTGCAACGACCCTTAATAGAATAAGGGTAGGCAGTTGACGATGAGATATAAGAAGTAAAGTATATATTTGATGGAGAAAGAAATTCAAAAATCATAACTGCCCCCGTTGGCTGGCGGAGGGGTATCCGAGGGGATTCCCGCACGAAAAAAAAAGATACACATCAAAAAAAGTATTCGATCGCTGTGAAAATTTGATATCTTTTTAGTTACGGTAGATTATATTATGATTTCTTCTTCTTTTTAGATTCTTTATTTAAAAATATCGAATTAGAATGTTAAACAATAAAACAGTTCAATTGTTTTCCATATAGAAAGACTTTCAGTCCTAGCTTACGCTCATTCAGAAATCTGAGTGAATTTTAATGGATTTAAAATACTTGTTCGCGGAAAGTTGTGATTGAAAAAATTCCAAAAGGATTATCAAGATTTACGAGCAAGAATAGTAACTTTGAAGAAAGAAGGATACACCACGAGATAAATAGCACGCAGAGTTGCTATGTCCCAATCCTGTGTCATGACCATCCTGTGTCATTGGTAGTTTAAGTGACCGACCCCTCAGTGGTCACCCAACTGTTTTAACTGCTGCCCAAAAGCTATATTACATTACTGGCAGCTCGTGATCCAACAATCAACGCTCAAAAATAAAAGCAGAAGTTCGGGCCGCCACTGGGCTTGAAGTTAGCACTCAGAATCACTTTGGAATCGCTTGCTGAATTACGAGCACGGAGTTCTTGGCGAGTTCCTCTGAATTCCCGACAACGTCAACGTCGGATATTGCAGTGGGCTACGCTTCGGCAAAATTTAGAAGATGAAGAAGGAAACTTTTGGTAAAACTGTGTCTTAACCTGAGTCTCTCCCAGGCCCGCTCTGCTGCCTCCTTCTCAAGCATTACTTGCTCGCAGAAGGAGGCAGCGGCAGCTCATGCGCTCACACTCCGCACCATCAACGTTAGCAAGAAGCGTCTTGAGCGGAGTGAGAGCCACGAGGGCCCGCCTCGCCACCTCCCTCGCCAGGCACTCCAGCAGCGTGTGCAGCCCAGAGTCTTCGCTTGGATCACAGTGATGGCACTCAGATGTGGGTGGCCCCCTGAAGCACCGATTAGGTCGTTATAACTTAAATTGATAACAAACATTCTGACAAACTACATACAACATATTATTAAATGTCTAATGGCTACTTGTAACCCCGACTGCATCCACGATTTTTGACATACGCTAGAACAAAGTCGTAACATAAAGCTAGCTAGAAAATGAACCAAAATAAAAATGAAATAATAAACTGTTTAAAAAACAAATCGGTACTCGTGTGATTTTCTGTCTGTTTGTAACCTACTTATTTACAATAAGTTCTATTAGTTTCAAACTAGAAGTGATTGCTTGTAATTGTCTCAAATGATTGATCTGCTTTATTTAATTAGCTGTAAGTTTTTCATACATCATATAAATAAATAAAATCAAAACAAACTATAAAAAATCATTTTACTAAAATCAAAAAAATATAAAAACATCTTCTGCCATCACGGAGATTGCAAATGAAAACATTGTATTGTTTAATACAAAGTCGTCCCCAACTTTTGTCTAATTTGCGTGCAACTTGGAAGAATGACAGGTCGGGTGGGTGGCGGGGTGGCAAAATTGTAAACTTGTCAAAATTACACAAGTTCCTACAGGCTGCTGAGGGGTGATATTCTGAATATTTACCGCGATATTGTTTCTCTCTCATTAAGGTATTTTAATACTTAAGTCTCTTACACTATTAAATAAGGTATTCTTGTATTTACATATTTACTTATATACTAATATTATGAAGAGATAGAGTTTGTGAGGTTGTAGGAGGTAATCACTGGATTTTTTCTTTAAATGTCAAGAAATCCGGCATACATTTTATGGAAACTAATCAATTACAGGCATATATTTTTTTAATCTAAAGGTACGTGAGAGGTGTAGGCCGGAACGGTGGGGCGACTAGCGCCCCTCCCCCAAACCGGGGCAAGACGGGGACACCGTGGTTCCCAAATCCGAGGGGCCATCTCGAAACCGGAGATGGCCCAGGGTCAGTCGGGGTGCGAGGGATATGCTTTATGGGCGACCTTACACCCCGGCGTCTGTAGACCCGAGACGGCATGCGATTTTAGTCGGTTCAAGCCCGACATAACCACCGCTGCTAGCAGACGGGGAAGTATCCGAGAGGATTTCCGCACGAAAAAAAAGGTATGTGAGAGGTGGAAAACAATTCACCTCCCTAGAAGGATTTTAACTGTTCAAAACGCTATCCCATCTGAGATATCGGGTATCCTGGGATAATCTTTTACGACGTGTATTTTTTCCGACGCCGTAATTAAGTCAACATACAGAATTCACTAGCAATTACTTCAATATCAGCATATTCGATTACCTAATTACTCAGGACCAATATCGTAAATATATTGACAAGAGCCGGTCCGTGGTTGTCATTATCGTGTTTAATTAATATTATACCATGATATTAAATATAAGCATCATTAAAAATCCAGAGAGAAAATACACAAATATTTCCTTCGAAAACAAATTCATGAGGGGATTTATATTAAGCGACGTTTAAATTAGGAGGGTAGAAAATATAATGGTGGCCTTGAAAAGTTTAGAGGAGACACAAGTTATCATAAGTATCATTTTTATGTAATTAATTCTCCTTTTTTTACACAATTTTAAGATATCTTGTTGTTATAATGAAAACATACGTGTAGAAAACTTAACCAACATCTTTGAGGCCCAAGCTAACCTTACCAGCTAGTCAGTAAACGGGGGGGGGGGCGTATGTAGTTTCGAACGCCACTGTGGCGACACACGCTGTTGCGAATTATTTTTCCACTGCCTCACAGGTTCGAAAGTTCATGGACTCGAATGAAATAGTCGCGAAAGACGCTGTTTCGAAAAACATTGTTGCGATTAGAGTGTCTATTAGAGTGACTAGTGGTTCCGGCGCTTCTGGGTTAGGTTAGGTTAGAACTGTGACCCCAACAGAGCGAGCCGAGCGAGCGAGCGAACCACTAGTCCGGAAAGTTGAATTTCGATAACGTGACTATATTCGACCGTATGACGCGCAGTGAAAATGTTTTTCGGAACAGCGTTTTTCGCGACTATTTCATTCGAGTCCATGAGCTTCCGAACCTGTGATGCAGTGGAAAAATAATTCGCAACAGCGTGTGTCGCCACAGCGGCGTTGGAAACTACATATGTATCCCTCAGTAAACTTGCTAGACAACGGATGAAGCTCTGGTGCAGGTTTTACTCTAAGGATAGGGAGATCAGACGGCAGTATACCACTTAAAGCAATAAGCGGGCCTCGGGCTCCGAAGTACAAACTTTGGACGCAAATCGCTAGTACTGACCAAGGCAACCATAAATATGTATCGGATTAATAACAATCCTAAAACGTGGCGAATCGTAGAAATCGATTTTCAAATATATACTCGTATATAAAATGATTACCCATTACCTTCGATCTTTTATATCGATATCGATTCGATCTCTTGATGTGACCGAGTGTGACTGGAGACTTGTGGGCATATGGTCTGCTTTTGCATACTCTTTCGGAAATATAGGGGTGAGTGTAAGGATGTATAATGATTTATTGGATGTTTTTAAGAACGAAGACTTGTGTAAGTGCGATAATATATTAGCGACATTGTTCATTTATTATTAAGTAACTATAATATTATTGTACATACCACAACTTTCATGGTTTACAATAAAGAATATTTTATCTTATCTTATAATTTTCTACATTATCAACACTACATTATATCTGAAAAATCATTGGCCGCCTCTATTAATACTTAGATCTACATTCGGATGTAATAAATCGGTGTCTTGGTTTCGTAAATTTTTAAGGAGGCCTAATATAAATCATTCGTTTTCATAACATTTTTTACATCTATTTTTCTCGAAGCGTATTTTAAGTTTTCGTATGCTGAAAGAACTTTTCGCTTAAATTTTTCTTCCAAAGGTTTCGTCTGACATCACCCTTTGTAAGAACACATTGCTTTTATTCTAGGTTTAATATTGTTTTATTAAACAGAGCTGCGTCTGACATGGAGCTTAGAACTTTGTATGTTGAAGAAAAGTGCTTCTTACAATATTTTATGAAAGATATGATAAAAGAGATATTTAATCACTAAGAATAGGTATACAGATGTTTATATGTTATCCTACATTATGTATTATTATATTATTCGTTTATTAGATAAATATATTTAAATAAATAATATATACCAATATGCTAAGATATATTACACAACGCCATCTAGACCCAAACTAAGCAGAGCTTGTCATATGGGTTCTAGAATGCTGATAATCATACTTGGATTCTTTTTTTTGTAAATATATACACATTATACATAGAAACACCCAGACCAATGCAAACATACATATTTGCAATGAGCTGGAATCAAACCCGTGACCTCTGACTTAGCAGTCGAAAGCTCTACCGCTACGTCAGTCAAATATGACGACCTCTGCGTCATATTTCATAGTTCATATTTCCGTGCTGACCCCGGACATTTCCGTTTTGACCCAGGAATGAGAGAAAAACATAGAATGTGTTAGCTGCATATCTTCTCGGGCAAGTCGTAAAAGTCGATAGAGGGATACTCAGGGTCTAGTGTGGTATCATATGTATAGGGTAGCCTCCTTCCACTACTATCTACTAACTTAGGTTATAACACAGTTGGAGCCATGACCGAATGTGACTGGCGAACTGTGGGCATATGGTCTGCTTTTGCCTGCAATATGGGGTTATTCAAGAAGGGCTTTAGAAGGTTTCTGCAAAGTCAGCAGCTCGAGTGCGTCGGCCCTGGTGTTGCACACGTCCATAGGCCATGGTAACCGCTTCCCATCAGGCGGGTCACGTGCTTGTCTACCACCTAAGTGGTATAAAAAAATGCATAATAATTAATTGGATGTTTTTAAAAATGAATACTTGTCTACTTCCGCTTATTTTTATAGCTATTTATACGCTTTCATAAAATTAACGAATGCTTCAATTACTCGGAACACTAAAATTTATGTAAACGCGATAATCACCAATACTCGACATTCTCAACCGGTAAAGTTGGTCCAGCTGTATGGCTGAGGCATGATCAGGTACTATATTGCCCAACTGAAATATTTGGGGCTCGTGCTCGACGGCCGATGGGACTTCGGAGAGCACATCCGAAGTCTGGCCCCCAAACTGAAGGGCACAGCTCTCGCTCTGGCGCGGCTGCGGCATGGGGGGGCCCGATGACTCCTGGATCCCTGGATTCCCTGGATTCCTCGGATTAGGAAGGAGCCAACGCCTGAGTGTCATCACTGCGACGCTAGCGACGACTCAGGGCTGCACACGCTGGCGGACTGCCCGGCGTGGGAGGCGCCGAGGCGAGACCTCGTGGCAGCCATCGGGGTGGGAGTCCTCTCGCTCGGCAGCATGATTGCGGCAATGGTCCGGAGCGCAAGCGCGTGGGCCGCCGCCACCTCCTTCTGCGAGCATGCAATGCTCGCAAAGGAGATGGCGAAGTGCGCCCGGGAGAGGTTCAGAACTCTCCCGGCCCGCCGAGCCTGCAACATGCTCGCCGCGCGTCGCAGGCGCCTCAGGCGCCGGAGGTCGCTTAACGACCTCCGGCCTCCATGAGCGCAGGCCTGGGGGTGGCAGGTGAGGCCACCTGTCACCCAGCAGAAGCAGGCCGGGACGGTGGGGCGACAAGCGCCCCTCCCCCAAACCGGGGCAAGACGGGGACACTGTGGTTTCGAAACCCGAGGGGGCCATCTCGAAACCGGAGATGGCCCAGGGACAGTCGGGGTGCGAGGGATATGCTCTATGGGCAACCTTACACCCCGGCGTCTGAAGACCCGAGACGGCGTGCGGTTTTAGTCGGCTCAAGCCCGACATAACTACCCCCGCTGGCCGGCGGGGGGGTATCCGAAGGGATTTCCGCACGAAAAAAAAAAAGGTGCTATATTGGTATCTATTGATGAGTCATCATATTTGCAGTTTAAAAAAACCATTCAGTATGCAACTGATGGTATTCTCAACATTTGTCTTATAAGGGTTGTCTTATAGATACTGTAAAATCTACTTCGCAGTATTATTATTTACCTATACATAAATACAAGCAAGAACACATAACCGTCTTTTTTTTTACGTGTGGAAACCCCCACGATGCCTATCGGGGCCAACGATGGGATGGGTGTGTCGGAATCGGACCCTTGTAAACAAACCTATTTGGTCGGGATTGATCCCGCGACAGTGAGTCGGCAAGCATGTGTAGGAGACACACAACACGCCTCCATCTAGGCAAGCTTCTGTAAGGAAATCGACTCGGCCAACTAGGCCCCTCAGGCCCCGATGATTGAGGTCGGTAGTTCCGGGCGTAGACAACTCCTCGCCGCAGACTGTGGAACTCAGGGGGCAGGGTTCTTTCCCGTTCCTTCCGCCACCTCTTTCGAGATTATTACCGGCTCGCAGAAATAGGCGGCGGCGTGCCACTTGTTACACATACCGTCTACACAAAGTTGGTCTTACCTCAGGATAAAGACTCACTGCGCTAACGTATATACGTCTCGCTTTAGCCACGGCTTCAAGGCCACAATTCTGCTATTTAGTTTAACTGTCATTCCACTGACAAATGTCAAAATAAGCCAAAAAAAAATAAAGCATTTTGTAAAGTAAATGAAAATGTATAATGAACTCTATTCATTTATTTTTAGACTTTAAATAAATATCAATAACGCCTAAAACTGCATTTTTTACAGTGACAGTAAAGTATGACTCTGTGTGGCTAAATAGCAGAATCGAGGCACATATCTTCTTGTATTCCTATGTAAGTCCTCTATTTTATGTTAGTATATCTTGATGTAAGAGTTATCAGTACATATCAGTAGTAAGCACAGTATTATTTGTATTTACCGGGTAAGGAAAATGTATAGAAACCCCGGAAAATTCAATAAACAACAGGTTAGTCGTGAAACAAAGGTCATACCCTAGGTAACTTTCAACGAGGAATTCAACGGTGACCTCTGATTTGACCTTGAACCTCAATATCAAGGTTATTTCAAGGTCAACCTTATTTTTTAATTTTATAAACCGGACTCGAAAAGAGAGAGAAATTTTACGAGTGGGAACAATTCAATTACGAAGATAGCGTGATCCCTAATCCAATCCAAAGTTACCTATAACCGCCCCCGCTGGCCGGCGGAGGGTTAGCCGAGGGGACTGCCGCACGAAAAAAAAGGCCTTTTTATGACCTTTGTTTCACGATTAACCTCGTGCGTTTTTTCGAATTTTCTGGGGTTTCCCTACTTTTTCCTCACCTGGTATATATAAATGATGAATGTCATTCCTGAGACTTCTTTTAGCTTATCATCATGCGAGATGAAGTCATATTGACGTGTCTTAAATAAAAAACCAGTTAGGTGCGAGTCGGACTCACGCACAAAAGGTTCTGCACCATTATCTGTATATATCCGTATATATATTTCATTTGAATATTAAATGAAATATTATGTAAATATTTCAAGTTTCTACCTGTCATAGTTAGTAAAACCGAAAAAAAAATCACGTTTGTTACATATCGATATTAATTTTATTTTAATTTAATTATTATTTTTAGTGAATAAAATAACTCAATATTCTGTGAAAGTTTTCAAGCGTCTACTTGTTGCCCCTTTCAAAATAGAGCAAAAACGAGCAAAAAAATTACATTCCCTGAATTTTTTTTAATTTTATTATTTATTTTCAAAGTGAATATAAAACTAAATTTTAGGTTTTTTTTAAGCGTCTACCTGTTGCTGTTAAATGGGAGTCCTCTTAAATATTTATTTTACGGCCTCTGTGGCTTAGCGGTAGTGCATTCGACTGCTACGACAGGGGGCACGGGTTCGATTCCGCTCAGTGCAAATATTTGTATGAATGAATATCTCTATTTTCATTGGTCTGGGTGTTTCTATTTTATAATACTTGTATACTTTTTTACAAAAAAAAAGTGTAAAAGTATGTTTATCCGCATACCATATCCGCAACCCATAACACAAGCTAATTAAACTATGCTTACTTTGGGTCTAGAAAACGCTGTGTAGAATGTCGTAGCATATTTATTTATCGTAGAATATTTATTCTGTTTTTTAGTATTTTTTGTTATAGCGGCAACAAAAATACATCACGACTGACGGACGGATAGCGGAGTCTTAGTAATAGACTCCCGTTTCACCCTTTGAGTAAAGAACCCTAAAAATATGCGTAGATTACGTGAGGTAAATGTCGTAGTAAGTTTTTTCAGAAGTCAAACCTAACATCAATACATCTGTCTGCCAAGAGCCCTAGAAGACCATTGAATAAAATTTAAACCAATTTGTACTCGCAGCACTACCGCAATATCTTCCAATGCTCCACTTCATTTAAGAGCAACAGCACAGAGTGTATTAGAAACGTAGTTTATCGACTGCATACGTAATACCAATACTTCAAGGCAAGAATTCTTAAGCAGTGCATTATACATAAATGTATCCGTTGAGCTGAAATAGCAGTAGACTCAACACATTTGTAAAATCATAGGTACGATCTTAATTCTTTACCTATTCGGTCGACCAATGGGTCGAAATATCAACCATAAAACTGTTTCCAATTTTTGGTGATAAGACTATTTTTTTATTAGCAACAAAAAAGGCATTGGCACTCCGGGAGTGCCGACAGAAGTGAAAACTTGAACAACTACCGGTGTATTTTTTTAATCGCCCTCATCCATCTCTGCTTCCCTCCCTCCCTCTCAACCTCCTTCCTCCCAAAGTAAGCATAGCTGAACTAACTTGTATTTTGGGTTCTTTAAATCTTGGTAAACATACTTAGATACATTTACAAATACCTACCCTTATATTGTTTTTGTTTATCAATATGTTAATCACACTTTTTTTAGCTTCAGCTATCCATGACGTGTCCAGGTAGCTTAGTTGGCAGAGTACTCCCCCTAGAAAGGGACTGTTGCGGGTTCAAGTCCCGTCTAGTAAGTGGCCCTTCCGATTATTTTCTGAAGAGTGGAGGCAAATTTACTTCAAGTACAAAAGGTCAAGTTCAGACAAAAACCTTGACTGATAAATTATTTTATCAGGAGAGCGATAAATAAACTGTTGTATATTTAGTTACGTTTCTAGACTGATAGGGCTTCGGTCAATTTACGAAGACAGCGCTGGTTGTTATCGCTACGGGAGCCATCTATCTCTGCCGTCTGTTAAGAATGATGTTATTTTTTAAACTAGGTTTTATGGTTTTATTATATGAGCCGGGAGGAAAATTCAGGATTATGGTACAGTATGTACTGTGCAAAGTATTTTTGTATTTTTTGTATCAAATATATTACCAACAGAATGTATCAGTAAGTGGGCAGATTCTATGTTGGTCACTGTTCTTCACTCGGTCCGTCACCGTCATGCAAAACTAAATAAATACTTAGTAAGTACCTAGGAGAAGGGGACATAGATACACGCGGTACTTAGATACAGAACCTATTTTAAAGAACCGAAAAATGCTAATGTAACGCCACTCGCCGCCTTCAACGGGTATAAACATGTTCGTGCTGATATCTAATAAAATTTTACCTAAACTGCTAACGTGTACCGTCTTATAAGTTGTTTTTGTTATTTTATGTTACCAAAGATGAGTGAATATATTCAAAAGTGTTTCCAAATATGTTTTTCAATACAATAATATAAAATAATTTAGTAAATTAACTTTTGACAGCTCAATTTTTCATCAAATAGTTATATCCTAGTGCGTAACCGATTCGATTGACACAACAATCGACTTTAGTTATGAAGAAGTTGAAATCGATGTTACATATTGAAGTTCTATTTTTCTGGATATTTTTAACACGTTTTTAGCATATCAGCGGGCCTACCACGACACTCATTATGCGATTTAGTTTTGGGCAGCGGTTCAGAGGGAGTTAAATGGCCATGTATCTATATGTAACAAAGTGTACCTCGGGTGGGGCAGAATGATGCAAAAAAGTTTTCTTATTAAAAGCAGTAAGTATATCTCTGTGCTTAATCAAATCACTTTTAACCTACTTTGTTTCGTATCAAAAATAATAACTAACATATTAGTCAATGCATATGCAAAAGAAATTTTCAAATATGATGCTTTTGTTCAATAAAATTGAGGATGAATTTGTGTGTATCAATGGGCCCCGTCTTCCCCTACATACGTATAACTGGGGACATATCAAAGTAATGGCTAAACTCTTTAAGCTATTCGATAGTCTCAATTGAGTTTAAGTTACTATCCAATAGGGAATTACGAAAATCGAGTAACATTCGTCACATAAAATATTCAAAGGGGTTATTGACTTACATGCCGCTTATGTTACAATTTGGTTTATCTATATGTAAGAGTTTACTTGTAAAGGAATATAAGACTTCAAATGCTTTAGTTAGACTGTTATATTCAAATAAAAATAACATTCTTAATTTAATTAATTTACTTAATCTAAACTAAATATTTCTTTTTAAACTGAGTTCCTGACTAGAGTTAGAATAAAAATTCATTCAGGGAAGAGGCGGAAATCCCCTATTGGGGAGGGAGGGCTATTCCCGCTCCTTCCCCGGAATCATGATTTGATTTACGGGACGACGAGACTGAATAAAAATAAGTCGTAGACCACATCATCACTTACGATCAGGTGAGATAGAGGTCAAACGTGAGCCTATCATCCATAAAAAAAAATAAGTCACAGAATTCTAACAACAAAAACATAGCGCGCTTTTGTCCTAATGTCATCTGTATGACTATAAAACTACTACAGTATGCTACAAAAAATTGGGCGTGGTAGATGGCTTTTCGCTATACCATTTTTGGTCCGTACAGCCAGTTTACTTGTGTACATAGAAATCATTGCCTATCACTATGAGATTTCTAAAACTGTGGAATCCTCATGTATAAGGGTGAGTGTAGATTAGACATAAGCCAGTCTTAAGACAGACTTGTCACCGTGCAGAACTTGTAGGTATTTGTCAGCTTTGTTTATGAAACAGTTTTGTTCGAAGTGTGCGCACTTTCATATAAATAAATAAATATTCCAGGACATTCCACACAACGCTATCTAGACTGTAGATAAACATACTTAAATACATTATTTTTGTAAATACATACACATTATACATAGAAAGACCCAAACCAATGTAAGTAGACATATTCATGTATACAAATATTTGTACTGAGCGGGAATTGAACCCGGGACCTCCGACATAGAAGTCTACCGCCACACCATAATCGATGTTTCTGTAGGCCAATAGTCTGTCTTAAGACTGCATTGTCTCTAATGAGCTCTCAGCTTAAAGTATAGCATGAACATAGAACGTCCAAAGTATGGCGTCAATTTAGAACGTCTCATGCACACATTGAGTTTGTCAAGTTCTTCTTCGCCGCTGTGACAGCATGTAATTAAATTAATAGGAAGTTTGCCCCGTACCTTCAAAACCACTTCCAGTTGCTTCGATATACGCCTGATGGTATGTTCTTCTTAGGTCTCGAAACATTTCTACCATATCATTTTAATTTTGTGACGTCGAAGCTTTTATTCATGCGATAGTTAATTAAAGTGGAATTAACCATTAAGACTATTAATATTAACACACTCGGTTCTTGAACCCTAGACATTTTAGTTCCGTTTTAGTTTTTAAAATACTAGAAACTGTGAGGATATTTAAAAAATATATTATTTATTTGTCTCAAGTACATATTTACGAAAGATATTTACAACTATAAAGTCAAGCAGAAAGGAACATTGAACAACAGTCAGACATAGAAATCTGGAATATAAAAGTACACCACGGTTTTGCCGTTTTTGGGAAGTATGCACTTTTATATAATAATCATACAACAAAGTATACTTCAATATAATAAATTTTACAGTTCAAACAAACCAAAATGCCTACCTCTAAGCTGACAATGCATTCTTCGGGTCCCTTGGTCATGTCAATAAAAGTATACAACAAGTTACCTGAGCCCATAAAAAAAGAAGAAAAATTTACCTTTTTTGTAAACAAACTAAAAAACTTCCTAATAAGTAAAAGCTATTACAGCATACAAGAATACTTTGACGATAAAAACTAAATACATACATACCTTTGACATAAAATACCTAATTATTAAATATTTATTTTTTATCCAAATAAACCTCTATTGAAACAAAAATTATACAAAAAATTCATTAAATAAATAATTAATTCATGTATTAAAAATGACATTTTATATTAAACGGACATACATGAAATATACAAAAAAAAAAATGTATATATGCTTGTGTGTGTGTGTATATATATGTATGTATATAGACATGTATGTATGTGTGTGTGTGTATATATATATATTTGTATTGAAATAACACCATTTTATGTTGTACTGTAAATTTTGTGTATGAAATTGACATAAAGTTTTATATTGACATTTACATAAACTTTATCTACTCTAGTGCGTAAGTATGTGCATGTGTTACAATGACATTAATAAAATTAATAAAGCATAAGAATAATTTTAAGATTGTACTTATAATAATATGTATCTGTATGAATGATTTTGACACACTATAGAGTAAACATTTTGTATTTTATTAGATCGAATTGTTTTAACTATAAATAAATTCTATTATTGGATGTAACTCTGGAACAGATAGGAGCTAAGTTAACTTCATCATAAATGCTATGAAATAAAATAAAAGTTGTATAATACATTAAACATTAAAATAAACTGCATAATAAGATCCAAAATAATACACATTATATGTTTTGCAATTGTTGTAAAATAAACTAATACTAAGATAAAATAATTAAGTTTAACAAACTATTCCTCACTCCAAACTTTGTGCTGTGCCCGACAGGGTCCATAATTGTATCCTAATTTTAATTTAACAACTGTATAACATTATGGAATGCAATAAAGGTATTGAGTATTGAATGAACTTCACCCTTGATGGTTTTAGCTTTATTGTTTAAAAACCATTCTGAATGTAGGTATATATTTTCAATTGAAAATTAATATTTTTGGGTTGGCTAACAGCCTGGCCAACTACCATCATTACGCTTTCAGACTAATCCACTGATTTCTAGTGTTTCTGATTTGCCCTTTTTTCAAAGCATCACATTGTTCATACACATAGTTCGCAAGAATTACGATAGATGGCTCCAGAGTCGCCCCGAGACATATATAATATATCGGAGAATTTCGAATATCTGGGACATGTCTAGGCAGCCGTAAGGGATTGGTCGCGGGTTCAAGTCCCGTCCTAGATGTTCTCTTTTTCCGAACTAAATCTATAGGAAAACTTAATATACTAATTGTTTCAAAAATTTCATTGAATTAATTCGGCGGATTAATCAAAAACAATGTACAAAAATAATTGTAACATCATTCATTGATTCCGTAGTTCGCCAGAACTATGGTGGATGGCTCTAGCGCCGCCCCGAGACGTATATACTATATCGGTAAATATCGAATATTTGAGACGTGTCTAGGTAGCTCAGTTGGTCATAATATTCCCCCTGTAAGGGATTATTTCATCGGTGTATATCAGGTCGACTGTGACGTGCCTTATACTTTTATAATCGCCTTATAAACTAGGTAATTACTAAAAAAGAAATTACTTTTAAAATTTATGTTTAAAAATCTACGATTTTGTACAAAACCACATTAAATAACGGGTCGGGTCGGCCAAAAAGCCGATCGGCTTATAAACAATGGTTATCGTCGCTTAGCACCCTCACAGTGGCTATCAGCATCGACAGGTATTAGTTGTTCAACGATCGCCCAAATGACATCGTTTGCACAAATCACCTAATTTCCCCTGACAAGTTATTGTTACTGAGAGACAATACCCAGAAACTGCGGTTTATGTGTTGATGATATCAATTATATGAATAGGTGACGTGGTCGACATAATCGTACGTTTTTTTAAAGAATAATTTTAGAGTTTCATTCAGATTGAACATCAGTAAATACCTTTTTTTTTTTGTTTTTGCGTGCGGAAATTCCCTCGTATGCCAGGGCCAGTGGTTGTGACGGGCTTGAACCAACTAAAACCGCACACCGTCCCAGGTCTTCAGACGCCAGGACGTAAGCTGGCCCCATAAGGCATTTTCCTCGCTCCCCGACTGACCCAGGGCCATCTTCACGTACAAAACATGCCTCGTAGAAATTGAAATTTTTGTAAAGTCATGCTCTGAATAGAAAATTTCACTAGTACAAACTTCAAAATCTTCGTCAATGAACTCTGTTAGTGCTATTTCTTTCTGATTTCGGTCTTATGTATTTTTCAAAAATATAAAACATCTTCCATATAAAATATGCCAGGGTTGTCTTAGTAGACTATAAGACCGAAATCAAAATAACCCCGTGAAGTGACTAAGCCCTATGGCGTCACTTTTGAGCGGTACAGGGTTAATAATTGGTTACCGAGTATATGTATATAGGTAGGAGTATATTGGGGTGTGTGTTGGGTAACCTCCTCGAGTGTCGCTCCGATTCCGATCCCGCTGCAGTCCGGGGGGAACGGAATCGGAGCGGCCGGTACACCCTGGGCGGCGGTCAATGGCTTCCCCTTCACCCCTTCATAGGGTTGGCATTGATCGTCGGCCAATACCCAACGTGGCGGGAACACATCGCTCTCCGTACTCCTCTGCTTTCAGAGGAGACAGGATGAGCGATGCTGTTAGTGGTGAGATGGCCCAGGGTCAGCCGGGGTGCGAGGGATATGCTCTATGGGTAACCTTACACCCTGGCGTCTGAAGACCCGAGACGGCGTGCGGTTTTAGTCGGTGCAAGCCCGACATAACCGCCCTCGCTGGCCGGCGGGGGGGTATCCGAAGGGATTTCCGCACGATAAAAAAAAAAAAAAAAAAAAAAAAAGGTAGGAGTATATTATGGGGTTATATTTTATTAAAGGTTATATTGTAGGAGTATATTTTACGATATATTTGCTGGTAGAGAACTCTTTGAGAGTTAAGCTCGTCTTTGTACATAATTTATTTTAATTGTAATACATTTATATCTTTTTTTTTGTGTTCAATAAAGAATTAAGAATTAGGTTACTGGACAGCTGGACTGGATAAGTCGTTACGGGTAGTTAGGAGCCGTAAAAAGTCGGACAGCTGGACAGCTGGACTGGACAAGTCGTTACGGGTAGTTAGGAGCCCTAAAAAGTCGGACAGCTGGACAGCTAGACTGGACAAGTCGTTACGGGTAGTTAGGAGCCCTAAAAAGCCGGACAGCTAGACAGTTAGACTGGACAAGTCGTTACGGGTAGTTAGGAGCCCTAAAAAGTCGGACAGCTGGACAGCTTGACTGGACCAGTCGTTACGGGTAGTTAGGAGCCCTAAAAGTCGGACAGCTGGACAGCTAGACTGGACAAGTCGTTACGGGTAGTTAGGAGCCCTAAAAAGTCAGACAGCTGGACAGCTAGACTGGACAAATCATTACGGGTAGTTAGGAGCCCTAAAAAGTCGGACAGCTGGACAGCTAGACTGGACAAGTCGTTACGGGTAGTTAGGAGCCCTAAAAGTCGGACAGCTGGACAGCTAGACTGGACAAGTCGTTACGGGTAGTTAGGAGCCCTAAAAAGTCGAACAGCTGGACAGCTAGACTGGACAAGTCGTTACGGGTAGTTAGGAGCCCTAAAAGTCGGACAGCTGGACAGCTAGACTGGACAAGTCGTTACGGGTAGTTAGGAGCCCTAAAAGTCGGACAGCTGGACAGCTAGACTGGACAAGTCGTTACGGGTAGTTAGGAGCCCTAAAAAGTCGGACAGCTGGACTGGACAAATGATTTAATCGCCAATGGGTTGTGGAGGTCTGATGGCAGTCGACTGAAAAGAAGAAGAGGTAAGTATATGGGAGATTTGAATCAGGGAAAAGGTTGCAACCACCGGCTTTTGATTCTGTAATGAAATTGAAAATATGTAAGGTTCTAATGAATAAAGTATAGAAAAGGAAATAAAATGAAATAAATGAAAAAAAAACTGACTGCTGCTGAAAATTAAGGGTAATATTAATGGGTACCGCCTGCTACCAAACATGTTTCGGTCTTTTCAGCAGCAGTTGTGTATCTGATGTTTTTATCATTTATTTTTTTGTAGTGATGTATCAACTACAAGATATTAAATTTATTGTTCAGTAATAAATGTGAAGCAGCGGGTAGTTGCTCGCACTCTCGTCGCACGGGCGATGAGTTTTTGAAAAAGATTCGGTTGGGAGCTGTCGCACGGATCGGCCGCGCGTGCGTTCGCTGTAATTGGATGCGATCCTCACTCATTAAAATAGATACGGATATATTTATTATTCCTACGGACCTTCTTCTTGTGTGTGTTGTGTATTCGGGCAACCACCGGACGAGAGGAATACGGCGACCAGTGAAGCTCCGGATCCTGGTTACGGAAAACAAACGGGTTGGATCTACTACACCGGTAACGCAGTCTATCAATATATTTATTGACACATTTAGCTAGGGTACATATATACACATAACAGGGGCTCCAGATCAGAAGAAGGATCAGCTACATCTGGTGAGAGGCCGTATTCTTTTCCTATTCCTTTAGCTCCGCGTCACCGTGGACAGTTTTGAAGTCGCGGACGAATTCAAAATATCTATAATTGACAATGGATTATTTCTCATGGTTATTTTGTTCTAGGGCTTGTAGGCTATATGTGGACCCTACGTACTCCTCGGTCCCCCACTAGGAGACTGTACCTGGGGATCGTGCGAAGCATGGCCCTGTACGGGGCCCCAGTATGGGCGGTGACTCTGGCGGCCCGCAACGTGGCTGTATTAAACAGCCCGTTAAAAGCGATGGCCGTCAGAGTCATCAGGGGGTATCGCACGATCTCCGTCGAGGCGGCATGTCTCCAAGCCGGGACCCCTCCATGGGACCTGGAAGCGAGAGCCCTTGCGCTGCTGTACCAGTGGCGCAAGGAGGCGCTGGAGCGGGGCCATAAGCTGGAGCCCCGAGAAATCAGGGCTCAGCGGTCCCTGCTCCGCCAGGAACTCATGGAGACATGGAGGGTGCGACTTGAGCACCCAAGGTGGGGGGAATCCACCATTGCGGCGGTGAGACCGATCATGAAGGAGTGGTTGCAGAGGGACCATGGGGACCTCTCCTACCGGATGTGCCAGATGGTTACCGGACACGGGTGTTTCGGTAAGTATCTGTGGCGCATCCACCGGGAGACAACGCCGCAGTGCCAGCACTGCGAGGATCCTGGCGAAGACACGGCGCTCCACACGCTGGTGGAGTGCCCTGCGTGGGCGAGTTAATGCCGGGATCTCGTTGCGGTCCTGGGCGTGGACGTTCTCTCGTTGGAAACCATGGTGAGGGCCGTGGTCTCCGACGGGAGCAGGTGGCACGCCGCCGCCTCTTTCTGCGAGCAGGTAATGCGCGCGAAAGAGACGGCGGAGAGGGAGCGGGAGAGAACCCTGCCCCCCGAGTTCCGCAGTCTGCGGCGAGGTCGCCGCAGACTCATCTACGCCCGGGACTACCGACCTCCATGATCGGGGCCTGAGGACGGCAGTTGGCCGACTCGCCGTCCTTACAGAAGCAGGCCGTGGTGGAGGCGTGTCATGTGTGCCCTACACACGCCTGCCAACTCACCGAAGCGGGATAAAACCCGACCCCACCAGGCGAGGCCGCGGTGGCGGTCAAAGTCCACCGGCAACCCTGGGGTTATCCTTTCGAGGGCTTACCCGGGGTGCCTGGCAACGGACACTTGGGGAGGACACCTTGCGGTTTTAGTCGAGACACGACATAACCACCCCCGCTGGCCAGCGGGGGGGTATCCGAAGGGATTTCAGCACTTTAAAAAAAAACGTCGGTTAACACGATAATAAAGTATATTTCAGAGATCTAAGCAGAAGATACCAACTCTTCAGTACGAAATGACAAACTTTGCAAACCGTCAGTAAATACGTATTTGTTGACTGAATTGGGTAAACAAGTTGAATGATTTATTCGTAGACCTGTTTGATTAGTGGTAAATATAATTTAGTGTTTAATTTTATTAAATTACGTCACTGGATGAACTCGGTAGCGCAGTGGTATCGAGTGTAACTATTAAGCTATAAAACCGAGTTCGAGTTCAGAGATATACAGGCCTGAGCATATAAAACAGAGACAGATAATAAACAGACAACGGAGTGATCCTTTAAGGGTTCCGTGTTTTCTTTCCACTGAAGGTACCGAACTCTCGGAGTGAACAAGCCCCCTCCCCTCCAGTGGCAGATCCAGGGCAAGATGGGGACACCGTGATTCCTAAACCAGAGGGGGCCATCTCGAAACCGGAGATGGCCCTGGGTGTCAGTCGGTGTGCGAAGAAATACCTTATGGGGCCACCTTACGCCCCGGCGTCTGAAGACCCGAGAAGTGTGCGATTTTAGTCGATTCAAGCTCGACATGACCTTCCCCGCTGGGAGGAGGGTGGGGGGGTATCCGAGGGGATTTCCGCACGAAAAAAAAAGTACGGACCTCTAGAAATAAAGACGGTAGGGTAGGTACGTTAATTTTCTCTGCACGACCTGACATAACTGCCTCTCTTAAACCGGAGTAGCATCGAGAGAAAATACTTTTGACGAGGTGTGAAAATCATAAAATATTCTGGAACATCCAGGGTTACTGCTGTAGCAACACGTCTCTTCTTTCTTCTAAGTTTTACTGAAGCTGAAGAGTCACACCTTTTATATTAGGTCTCTGTTCTACGGGGTGCCCGGCAACGGACACGTGGGGAGGACACCGTGCGGTTTTAGTCGATACACGACATAACCACTGGCCGGTGGGGGGGGGGGTATCCGAAGGGTATTTGCACGTAAAAAAAAAAGGTCATTGTTCTATTTCTCAGCATGCCCGTTTGATTAAAAGAGGGCACAGTTTAACTGTAATGATGATTATATCTATACTATTGTAAAAATTGTAAATTACACGTGTCTGTACATTGTAGATATTACAAAAAAACTTGGTTTATGTTAAATGAACGATTCAGAACACAAAAATGATTTTTTTTTGGAATTCTTATCTGTTATTGTCAATTGAACTACTGAACGGATTTTAATGTCGTTTTTTAAATTAGAAAGGTCTTGGTCAGACTTAAAATTTGCCGCATGTTTGATTGCAATTTGTGAAATAGAACCGGAAATACAACCGAAAAACGATAGCCGACGTTCACGCGGGCGAGCCGCAGGCATCAGCTAGTACCGAATGCAAATGAAGCAAAAAATATGACTCCAAACGGATCGAGATTACGCTTAAAAAGATACTCAGACCAAATTAGTAATGTTCTGAAAAAAGGATAGGTCAATAGTACTCCGAATCGGTGGACTAGTATTATCATCATCCGAACTTTTTCTCAACTAGGTTAGGGTTAACTTTTCAGTTTAACTTCGATATGGCGGAACTTCGAAATTTTGAAGCGTGTTGACCGGCCAACGTCTTAATGTTCTCTCCGAGGCACAGACTGGTGCTGGTGGACCAATATGAAAGGGTTCATAACGATAGAGGAAGCTTGTGTGATGTGTAAGGATAGAAGAAAAAGGCTGGCTCTTAGCCCTCAGGGTACAGAAGGAGGAGGGTTTGTGTATAATGTTGCTATATAGACATTTTTTTTGCTTTTTACATATAGAACCCCCACGGGCTTCTCCCCATCGGTGCCAATGATGGGTGTGTCGGAATGCGACTGACTAGAACCATACGGTGTCCTCCCCAAGTGTCCATTGCCGGACAACCCGGGTAAGCCCTCCAAAGGATACAATAATACCGGCCAGTATGTTTTGCAAATAGAAAGAAAGAAAATATATTTTATTTTTCAACGAATACAGTAAGGTTTACTTT
The DNA here is from genome assembly GCA_946251805.1 of Cybosia mesomella. NCBI lineage: Eukaryota > Metazoa > Arthropoda > Insecta > Lepidoptera > Erebidae > Cybosia > Cybosia mesomella. Next base: position 3,701,033 of record OX276402.1, on the reverse strand, counting down.
TTTTTATATACTTGAGATCCATACCTAAATTTCATTCATCAGAAGTGCCTTCTATAAGATCACACCCGAGACATAATGAAGTAACATAATAATGTCACATACAGGACACATTCGATTTCTTAGATAATTGTATTTGAGAGCAACTCTGAGTGCTACTTCGTAGGCACGTTAAAAACACGGACCTCCGCACGTTATACTGGGGTGTACAAGTACGTTAATTCCCAAAATAACTTGTCGACACAACCACTCCCTTTAAGTAGGGACACCAAGATTTCAGACTACTTTTCCGGATTATGTTTAGGTAGATATGTATCTCCGAGGGGGCCATCTCGAAACCGAAGATGGCCCAGGGTCAGTCGGGGTGCGAGGGATATGCTCTATGGGCAACCTTACACCCCGGCGTCTGTAGACCCGAGACGGCGTGCGGTTTTAGTCGGTTCAAGCCCGACATAACCGCCCCCGCTGACACGCGGGGGGGTGACCGAAGGGATTTCCGCACGATAAAAAAAAAAAAAGGTAGATATGTATCTAAGCTTTAGTTTAGCTGGACTGAATGCCAAGAAATAAGCTAAATTAGTAGGTAATAGGATAATCGAAATATTATCTTACTGCCTTAACCCTGATTCTTTAAGCGGGGCGTGAAAAGAGATCTCTCGGAGCCGTTAAACTGAAGACTATCATGTTATTATAGCATTGTTTGTAAGGTAATTAATTATCTAGTATTAGTAATTAGAGTATAATTCTACCGAGAAAATCCAGTCTTGGTACGAATTACCCAATGTTACGAATTTTAGGGGAATAGTGGTTTTTGAATCATTTGATCAAATTTCAGTTATTTTGTACTCTTTATTATACTAGGTCTGCAAAGCGAATCGCTGCTTGCAATGTTGAGCTGAGTGAGACAATCAGAGACAATGAGAGAATCAAATTTTGAAAATTTTGAACAGTGATCATTCCGCCGTGGCAAGTCCGATTTTGAAAATTATTTTTGAAAGTCACAACTCTGGACATGCTTTCTGAGCGTGTAAAGTTTGGTCACAGTGTCACGAGCGGTTATTATGTAATTCCATCTGGAACTTTTTTAACGGTGATCATTCCTCTATGGTAGCATTATTTTTTTCAAAATATATCCATAAACCTTCCTCTGATTGACCTCTTTAATCATGCCAAATTTGGTTCTGATTGGATTAGTAGTTTAGGAGGAGACCTGTGACAAAGAAAATCCTGAAGTCTAGTATGAGGAGCTTTCGCTCGACTTCGTCTGACTCAGCTCAATAATACAAAATGTTTAAACACATGTCAAAATTCTTTAGTTTCTTAAATATAATGTAGTAAGTGTTGTCACCCTAGCCGCGACTAAGTTTCAATTAAGCCTTCCCCTCTCATTCGGCGCTTGCCTAAGCTTCCGGTAGGCGCCTACAAATAGATTACAGGATTTATACCACGATTGTGTAGCCTACAAGATAAATTTCGATACAAGCTCTTTGTTTGGTAGGTATAAGTACAGAAGCCAATATTAAATTTAAATTATAAGTTCTTAATTAAATTTACGCATCCTTTTCTGTACGGCGAGTTATATGAACATAGTATTAATTGTAATTAAAACTAATTAACAGTTTTAAGTAATCTTTTGACATATTTATACGATATTGTCTGAAGTTCACGCGCATGTCACACATTAAAATAAAACTATTTTAACGGATTCTTTTGCGATTTATCAGATGTTATTTTATTATTTACATTGATCCCGACATTTCGGTAGTTTTTCAGCAGCCATGAACGTGGCCATGCGTAAACAGTGACACCAACAATTCAGCATAGTTCGGGTACTTTAAGATAACTTACACTTAAAACTATCCGACAACCACCATCTTTAGTCTCCCCGTGACCATGGCTGCTGAAAAGCAACCGAAACTCAGATGTACATTCAGAAAGGTAAATAGCGGTTTACGATTTATGACATATTAAAAAAATCTACATGCTAGATCTCGTTCAAACCAATTTTCGGTGGAAGTTTACATGGTAATGTACATCATATATATTTTTTAGTTTTATCATTCTCTTAGTTTAGAAGTTGCAGAGGGAGACACATTTTACCTCTTTGGTAGTGTCTCTCGCGCAAACTATTCAGTTTAGAAAAAAATGATATTAGAAACCTGAATATCATTTTTAAAGACTTATCCATATCCCACACGTATGAGTTTGATTAAAAAAATGTTTGAGTTTCAGTTCTAAGTATGGGGAGAGAACCCCCAAAATTTATTGCTTTTTTTTTATTTTTGTGTAAAAATCTTAATGCGGCTCACAGTTTACTACTAGCTACTTACCAAGTTTCAACAGTATAGTTCTTATAGTTTTGGAAAAAAAAGGACAGACAGACATGACGAATCTATCCCGTTTTTTGCCATTTGGCTACGGAACCCTAAAAACTGACATATACTATTTGACTAAACTATATAGCACTAGTTCAGTAGGAGACGGCCGTTTTTAATGGGTCGTCTTAAATTATTCTCGTAATAATAAAGCTAGGGTTCACAGTGCAAAAAAGAACTAACACTATTCCTCTCGTATACGCTGATATCCAGTCTATATTTAGCCAGTTAATGATCTACGTTTAATGTTAGTCCGGTGTACAACAGAGAGAAAGCTCTACAAAACCGAAGTAAGTCGATCTTAGCCGGACTCTCTTTCATCTTCCCGATGTGCCAGCCTAAGCACCGTGACCTATATGTGAATAATTCAAAATTTCACATAACAATCAACTAACTATAGTACGGCCGTTAAAATTTGCGTCATAAACATTATAAGTGTCACATCGCTCATCTCTATATCATGCCCAACAATGAGAGTAAGCGAGACAAATAGTGAACCGCCACTAATGTGAATAATTTACTCTATTACTCATTACTATGACAGCTGTCAAATTGGTTGAAATTACAACTCAACATGGCTCGTCACTATTGCGTCGTAGCCCCCTTACTCCCAATCCTAAGTGATTTTAAATCCCACCCTTGGCTCAAAACCCGGTTAGATGGGTAAACAACTCCTTAAGCCTAGTTTTATTAGAGCGTCTAGACGGGGTTCCGATATTGGATCCGGCTCAGAGGTATACCTTAGGATTGTATTATAACTAATTTTAATGTACCTACCTTTATTTTTCGTGCGGAAATCCCTTCGGATACCCCCCCCGCTGGCTAGCGGGGGCTTTAATGTACCTATAAGTTTTGTTGTTTTATTTAACGATGAGTGACTATTGATAGTAGTGACATTTTTTGTGGCAAATAAAGATTCGGTCGACATGGTGGTGAATATTCACCTTATCCTATGAAAGACTGAAACACTAGCGGTGCCAGTAGTGCGGTGCGTTTTTATTAGGGTTCCGTAGCCAAATGGCAAAAAACGGAACCCTTATACACACACCGGCAGAATTAGCGGAACATAAAAAAAGGACAGTATAGTTAGCTTTATTTTTAAACAAATAATAATTAAATATGAAACAACAGTTACATTAACATGTTTTGACATTAATTTGCAACACCATACTTAACGTTTAATAAAAAAAAACTTAACTAAACAAAATGCATTTTTCTAAGATTTCGTAGTAACAGAGAAACAGTTGAAATTTTTAGATTTAATGACGGTTTAAAATTAATTAAATGAATGTTTAATAACGAGTGTTTCCCCCTCGTTATTAAGTTATTAAGGTTTCCATCCGTCTGGGTATGCTGCGAATGATGTTGTCAATGATTTCTTGGGGCAACCTCTGCCATTCTTCAACTTATGTGTTTCGCAGCTCGCTCAGATTGTTAGGAGGTGGCATTCTTGATTTGACACTCCTCTTTAGCAAGTCCCAAACGTGTTCAATCGGATTCATATCCAGGGACCGTGCTGGCCACTCCATCACCGTAACACCAACATGGTTTAGGTATGCCTGTACTGAGCGAGCACTGTGAGCCCGAGCATTATCCTGCATTAAAATGAAGTCGTTACCAATAAATGGGGCAAATGGCACAACATGTTCCTCTAAAATCTCCCTGATATACCGATCAGCAGTCAGATTTCCGCAGTCGACTACCACTAACTCCGTGCGAGCTCCTAAACATATCCCTCCCCAGACCATAATTGACCACCGCCATAAGCCACTGTATTTTCAAAATTAGACTGTAAATAACGCTCTCCTTTGCGTCTCCATATTCGCTGCCTTCCATCAATCTGATTTAACAGAATTCTGCATTCATCAGTAAAGAGAACCTGTCCCCACTCGTCAAAGTCCCAATGACGATGTTCACGAGCAAAGTATAGTCGGTTTGTGCGGTGGTGTCTTTCAAGTTTTGGTGCTTTGGCGGGTATAAATGAGCCTATACCAACTTCCTCAAATCTTCTGCGAACTGTCCGCTCACTCACTCTTACTCCTCGAACCTCCTCCAATGCATTTCGGGCCTGCACCGCCGTAAGTCTCGTGTTCCGACGAACTTGGAAGTTGTAGAAAACGGTCATCTCTCCTTGAAGTACACCTTTTCCTGCCTTGCCCTCTTCTCCTCACTAGAGAATTCGTCAATCTGTGCCGATTGATGCTGCGTTGATAACGGTCGACGAAGTCTTGTTGCAATCGATCTGTAGGATTGACCATTTCTTCTCATTTCATCTGCCCTGATGATTTCTGGTAGCGTTAAATCAGGCATACTTAGATGTTCGTAACTTATCAATAAGCGAGAAAACACAAAAGTCTCATAAAACTGCAATACAATGTTTTTCAAGTGGAATTTACGAACTTTACGAAAATGGAAAATCTACTTCGAAGCAGTCGATAGAGATGTATGAATGAAAAATTAAAGCAAACGAATGAAAAAAATGACTGTTGACATTTGTTCCATTTTCAAATTAGACGTTTCTAAAAAAATTATGTAAAATAATGATAAAAAAGTAATGTAACCGGCCAGTGCTACGATTTTTTTTTATTAATTCTTCCTTTTTTTTGTGTTCCGCTAATTCTGCCGGTGTGTGTAGATTCGTCATGCTGTCTGTCTGTACGTCCGTATGTCACAGCAACTTTTTTCCTAAACTATAAGAATTATGCTGTTGAAATTTGGTAAGTAGATGTATTCTGTAAACCGCATTAAGATTTTCACACAAAAATTGAAAATAAACAATAAATTTACTTAGAACTGAAATTAAAAAAAAAAATTTTTCATCAAACCCATGCTGTTAGGTGTCTAGGTCTTCAAAAATGATATTGAGGTTTCCAATATCATTTTTTTTCTAAACTGAATAGTTTGCGCGAGAGACACTTCCAAAGTGGTAAAATGTATCCCTGTAACTTAAAGAGCTCTCTCTTTAAGTTACAGGGGGGGGGGGGGATACTATGATAAAACTAAACAACGGCCTCTGTGGCGTAGCGGTAGTGCATTCGACTGCTACGACAGGGGGCGCGGGTTCGATTCCCGCTCAGTGCAAATATTTGTATGCATGAATACGTCTATTTGCATTGGTCTGGGTGTTTCTATGTATAATATGTATATATTCATAAAAAAAAAGTATATTAGTATGTTTATCCGCATTCTGGAACCCATAATACAAGCTAGTTAAACTATGCTTACTTTGGGTCTAGAAAGCGCTGTGTAGAATGTCGTAGAATATTTATTTATTTATATTTATGATGACGATGATGAACTTCATCACATCACACAAGTTGAATCCGTAACATGCGTAGGGACGCTTGCGCCAGAACCTAGTCCGCCAATCAGTAGGTGTACCAATTTGCATGTGAAGTTGACTTGGGCCCCGAAGATCTTAGTGGTCCCCATACACATAAAGACGTATCTATTGTATCGATTTAGATTTTTAACGACCAACTTAAATTATGTAATATCTGGGTGACCGATCTTTGATCAGTGTTTATTTCCTCGATGTTTTTTTAAAATGAAACCTAGCTAGATCAATTTATCGCCTCCAATACTAAATTTCATGAAAATCGTTGAAGTAGTTTCATAATATATATACTAGCTGTTGCCCGCGGCTTTACCTGCGTGGAATTCTGATCCCATTCTCGCTACCCATGGGACCCAATTCCACTACCACAAACTATATAAGATACACAATTCCACCATACATCATTTTGTTATATCTCAAAGGGTTTAGGCAGCGTTTTCGTTTGAAGCTCCCAGACGACTTATTTTTTCCGACACCTAAAACAAATATCATTATATTTTAACCAAAGTATACAAAAACTTGACAAATTATATACTAAAACCTTCCTTGAGAACCACTCTATCCATTGGTGAAAACATCATGAGAAGCGGTACAGTAGTTTTTGAGTTTATCGCGAAAGTAAGTAGTAAGTGGGCAGACGAAGTGGAGTAGATAAAGCAGGAAGCGAACCCTGGGCTCCGAGATGTAGTCTCGGATGCAATCGGGTCATTGTCCAAGTTCAGAAGTAGCACAAAAATGGTGTCACCTGATTACAATACTTTAGCAATGATATATCTATTACGTTTGTTAAAACAAAACCTCGAAATAAATAAAAAATACAAAAAAAAACTGCTTAAATACATATGCTATATATAAATATATACTTACTTCCTAAACTCACTTCAATATCGTCCTACAGGCACCTTATTCCGAGTTCCCGCCTTAATACGATTTTGATATTGTGGTCGGCGGCCATTGAATTAGTCTGAGCTTTTCACGGAGGCTTTATGGCGAGGTAACTAAGTACATTCGCCTGCATTGTCCACGAGAGATTTTAATGGCAATTGGTTGAGAAATATAAGGTTTCGTTCCTGCCTATTGTTGGACTATGATGGGTTTTCACTGTAAAGCGCATTGTGACGTGTTTGAAATTTTACTATAGAAAATATTGAGTGTTTTTTTTTGTTAAAATAGTAATAATACGATTTAAGTGCTCCCATTTTTTAATTTTTTTAATATCTCATTGCTGCGGGAAGTCGCCTTCCCGTGGGAGTTAGGTATATAAGATTACTACACGTAAATTGGCAACACGTTGTAAGGTTAAGTAATGCTAGCCAGGTCATTCTTAGGATGGGTGACCATTGATATTGTCGGAAGTTTACGCAAACACACATTGAAATAAAACTATTTTTAACGTATTCTATCGCGATTTATTTGATGTTATTTTATATTTTACATTGATCCCGACGTTTCGGTTGCTTTTCAGCAGCCATGGTAACGGGAGACGAAGGATGGTTGTTGTCTTGTAGTTTGAGTCTGGGTGACCATTTTCAACCCCTCCGTGCCACGGAGAGCAATTTAAGCCGTTGTCGGCCCCGGTTGCCATATAAATACCTGTGGCATTAGTTACGGGTTGTGAGCCCTAACGTAGTGTAGGACGCCCTCCGGCCAGGTGGGATAATGATCTGCAAAAGACTGCGGGCAGATGCTGGATGTGGCAAGCTGAAGACAGGGCGCTATGGCGCTCATTAGGGGAGACCTATGTCCAGCAGTGGACTAGCATAGGTTGATGATGATGAGCCCTAAAAAGTCCGACAATCAGGTCTAACTACAGAATTTCGATATCGCCCTTGAGTGGCAGCTGACAGTCGCTCCTCGGAAATTGTCGAAGTACGGCAGTTTCGTAGTTAGACTTAAATTAGTTTTTTTTTTCTCTTTATTTAAGGAGTTTTAGTCCCTCGAGACTATGCCATTCCGTAAGGTCGACAACAATTTTTTTTCCTTTTAACTATATAATAACTAATTCATAATATTATGTCATATACGTGACGATCTCCTTCTCATACCAACTAGAACCACTCTATACAGTGACTTTGCTGCCTCCGAAAGGGGAGCCGCCAACACTTCGTTACAATTGCCGAGTAGTCCCAGCTTATTATTTCATAAATATAATTTTATAAGATTGATATCTTTGTAAACGTTTAGTTGAAAGTGTCTTCATAAACGACGTTTCTGTTTTGTGATACAGGCGGCGCTGTAGTCCTTTTCTTTTGTTTTTTTTCTAGAATGTCACTTCTGATTTGTTCCGTGAACTGTTTGTGTTCAAAACTAAAATATATCATTTAAAGAAATCTAACGTGATTTTCATTGGAATATTGCCTAATCTCAATTGGTTATGGGCCCAGGCACATGATACGTGAATATTTCAACAATAAAAGTCAAGTTAAGAGCAAGATTGCAACCGGTGTAAACCTCACCTACGTAATGGAGGTTACGAATACAATGAAAGTTGAGAAATTTGATGGCAGAAACTTCAAGCAATGGAAATTTCAAGTGAAGTGTGCATTAAGAGCAAAAGGATTGGACATCAACATGATGAAATCGGAAGAGAATCAAAGTCAATGGAACAAAGATGATGAAATGGCGATGTTTATTATAACATCGGCTATGGACCTGAATCAAATAGCACTGATTGAGAATTGTGAAACAGCACTTCAAATAATGAGTAAACTCGAGTCTATCTACGAACAAAAATCTGAGATGAACAAAATGATGTTGCATGAACGATTTTATCAGTACAAAATGTCGCCGTCAGATTGTATTGCTCAACATATTGCTAAAGTTGAAAGTTTAGCAAAGCAGTTGAAAGAAAATGCTGAAGAAATCAGTGACACCGCAATTATAACTAAAATATTAAGTACTCTACCACCCAAATACAGATCCCTTCGCCAGGCTTGGATATCACTTGATCCGTCAAAACAAACCATAATGAACTTGACAGCTCGCCTATTAGATGAAGAGGCCAGCTTGAATGTAGAAGAAGAGAATGAAACGGCTTTACTAGTTGCAAAACAAAGTGCACATAAGAAGACAATTTCATCGAAGAAAGAGACAAATGACAAAACTTCACATCGCTTTGTCTGCTACAACTGTGGAAAACGCGGTCATTTCTCTAAGGAATGTCAGGCCCCTAAACAGAAACAGAATCAAAGTGAGAAAAATGTATTGGCCTTCAATGTTTCACTACATGATGGATTGGATTGGAAAGATGATGGTGAAACCAATTGGATATTGGACAGTGGTGCTTCAGCCCACATGTCTTACCAAAAAGAAAATTTTACAGAGTTATACGAGTACACAGGGTCACCACTGAAACTAGGGAATCAAGAATCTATTGAAGTAGTCGGCCAAGGAAGTATATTGATTAAAAAGTGTGTCAATGGCCAGTGGGAGAATAGCATTCTCAAGGATGTTCTGTATGTACCTAAACTAAGAAGAAACCTATTCTCTGAAGGTGCAGTGATGAGACTAGGATACATTATTGTAAAGAAAAACACTAATGCCTTCATTTACAAGGACAATGAAGTAGTGATGTGTGCGGCCTTATTAAATAACAATCTGTATGTGTTGAAGATTAAAACAGTTATAACCCCAGCGTGCAACATAGTGCAAAAACTTGACCTGAAAACATGGCATGAACGCTTGGGACATTTGAATATTAAAGAAATACAGAAGATGTGTAACAATAATTTGATAACTGGTGTGGACTTTACAGACTGTGACAAGTTTGTATGTGAGGGTTGTGCTTATGGCAAGCATGCTCGTCGATCCTTTCAGAAATCAAATAGAGGACCACTGAAACCAGGTGATGTTGTCTACAGTGACGTATGTGGACCTTTTAATGTGCCATCAGTCCAAGGTATGAAATACTTTGTTATTTTTAAAGATGGTGCAACAAGTTTTAGATATGTCTACTTCATTAAAAACAAATGTGATGTGTTAGACTGTTTCAAGAAATATAATTTAAGAATAAGAAACCTTTTCTCACATGGTGTACGCATATTACACACTGATAATGGAGGAGAATATACAAGTAAAGACTTTAAAGAATATGTAGACAATGAAGGCATTACTCATGAATTCACTGCTCCATATACACCAGAGCAGAATGGTCGGGCTGAAAGAGAAATAAGGACAATAGTGGAAAGCGCCCGTTCTATGCTTTATGCTCGCAGTGTACCCCTCAATCTTTGGGCTGAAGCAATTAATTGTGCTATCTATATATTAAATCGTACATCATCCAGTCAAACACCGAATGTTGCACCCATAGAACTGTGGAGTGGTTATAAACCAAGTTTGGATCATATTAGAGTATTTGGATGTGAAGGATATGTCCATGTACCAGATCAGTTGAGAAAAAAACTTGATAGTAAAAGTCGTAAAATGATGTTAGTTGGTTATGATAACAACAACTATAAAATGTATGATGTAAACACAGGAAGAATAACAATATCAAGGAATGTTATTTTTGATGAACAGAAGAAGCCTGAATTTGGAAGATATAGAGCTCAAATTTTGATTTCTAATGATGATAATGATAATGATGATGATGATGATGGAGATCAAGTAGAGGAAAATTCAACTAACAGCATTAATTGTACAAATGAGCAAAATTGTGAAAGCGATAGTAGTGTTTATTCTGTTGCTGGTGAGCATGATGAGACATATGAACCTTCACAAGACATCACGGATTTAGGGAGGACACATAATTTGACTCTGAGACCTCGAAGAAATCAATTAGAGGCAAACTTGATGGAATTAGATGTGCCCTTAACTTATGAAGAAGCAATGAATTGTCCAGATTCTCATCTATGGAGGAAAGCTGTGGCGGAAGAGCTTCAATCACATAAAGAAAATCAAACCTGGATACTGACTGATCGAACTGACAAGAAGCCTGTTTCGTGTAAATGGGTACTCGCCCTAAAGAAGAATAGAGATGGAGAGATAGTACGATTCAAAGCACGACTGTGTGCACGTGGGTTTACACAAGTCAAGGGCTTGGACTATAACGAGACCTTTTCTCCTACTAGCAGGTATGATTCCATCAGGGTGCTGCTTAGCATTGCCGCGAGAGATGAACTACATATTGAGCAATTTGATGTGAAGACGGCCTTCTTGTATGGTGAACTCGCTGAGGATATATATATGGAGGTTCCTAAAGGTTTGGAAGCACAGCCTACAAAAGTATGTAAGTTAATTAAATCTTTATATGGTCTTAAACAATCTTCGAGATGCTGGAATGAAAAGTTTTGTTCTTTTCTAACTAATTATGGTTTTAAATCGTGTCCATCTGATAATTGTGTATTTGTGGGATATTTTAGAGATGTCAAGGTAATATTAATACTTTTTGTCGATGACGGATTACTCTTGGCCAAAAGTAAAGATGTTTTGTCTGATGTATTAAATAATCTTAAACAAAGGTTTGATATTAAGATTATTAACTGTAATTTATTTATTGGTATGGAATTGAATATTGAAAAAGATTGTATAAGTATAAATCAAAAACAGTACATTAAAACAATAATAGATAAATTTAATTTGTCAGATGCTAAAAGTAGTAGTACTCCTGCTGATGTAAATGTACAATTATCTAGGAATACAAGTAATGAGCTTATTAAATTCCCATATAGAGAAGCAGTGGGAGCATTGTTATTTTTGTCATCTGTATCTAGACCTGACATAGCATATGCTGTGAATGTTGTAAGCAGGTATGTCAATGACCCCGGTCCTTCTCATGTTACAGCTGTGAAAAGAATCTTACGTTATTTAATTAATACTAAAGATATGTCTATTGTTTATAAAGGTAATGTAGAATTGGTGGGCTACTCAGATTCTGATTTTGCAGGTGACTTGGATGCTAGGAAGTCTAATACAGGTTATATATTTACAATGAATGGAGGTCCTGTCACTTGGTCTAGTCGAAAACAAAATACTGTGGCATTATCCACAACTGAGTCTGAGTACATGGCTGCTAGTGAAGCAGCTAAAGAAATTTTATGGCTTAGGCAATTTCTATGTGATATTGGGGAAACACAAGGTTCAATTACTTTAAATATTGATAATCAAAGTGCGATTAAGTTAATTAATAACCCTGTGTTTCATAAAAGAAGTAAGCACATAGATATTAGATATAATTTTATCAGAGAAAGTGTTGCAAACAAACTAATTGATATTAAATATGTTGAGAGTTCAAATCAATTGGCCGATTTCCTAACTAAGTCTTTGCCGGTAAATAAATTTAATTCAATTAGAGATAAGCTGATGACCAATGTTTAATGAGTGTAGGTCAATAACTCATGTTTAATTTTTTTTTGAAATTATTCAAACAAGATCTAAGTTAAAATGAAAGGAAACTTGTCTATCTTATAAATTTAAGTGGGAGTATTGGATAAATATAATTTTATAAGATTGATATCTTTGTAAACGTTTAGTTGAAAGTGTCTTCATAAACGACGTTTCTGTTTTGTGATACAGGCGGCGCTGTAGTCCTTTTCTTTTGTTTTTTTTCTAGAATGTCACTTCTGATTTGTTCCGTGAACTGTTTGTGTTCAAAACTAAAATATATCATTTAAAGAAATCTAACGTGATTTTCATTGGAATATTGCCTAATCTCAATTCTTATTAGTAAAAAAAAACATATCCTGCCTTACGTCTTCGTTTCGGACACACTCCATCATAATATGCAACGCATCTTCTACTATGCCACATTCAGAGTAGAGGGGGGATGGAGCCTTCTTCATCATGTGTGCGAATTTATTAAGTGGAATGTGGCTGGAACTTCTTATCGGACTTAAAACTGATTAAAATACCATAATGGACTCGAAGTCGGAAATAAATGTTTTATTGTTATATCAATTTTGAAATTATTAAGTAGAGGTAGAGCGTTTGACTGCTAAGTCAGGGTTCGATTCCCGCTTAGTGTGTAATAATGTATATTTGCGTGGTCTGGGTGTTTCTATTTTATGGATAATTATTACTATTTACAAAAAAATGTATTTAAGTATGTTTATCCGCTTTCTAGAACCACGCATTCTAGAAACACACGTTGGTAAGAATAACTCATGCTTACTTAGATTCTAGATAGCGCTATGTAGAATGCCCTAGAATATTTATATTATTAGCTATCATGCTTAACTTGATTTGATTATAAATGATAGAAACAGTCTGTAACAATAATCAAACCACGAATAAATACCTTAATACATCAATTGTAAAGCAACAACAAGCCCACAAAACTGAAAACAATTTGGCAAATAGCTTTCACCGACGATTCAATAAAATATTAGCTTAATTTATTCAAAATTCCCTTTCTATTCGAAACCGAATTTGATATTATTACGTTAAAACATCAAAAGCTATGGAACAATTTCAGTCACTTCCACAAAATAATTTTCAGGGTTGGTTTAATCGTTATCATTTATAATATCAATTTTATATCTGTTTTGATTAATTGATTTAATTGTTTATTTAGGAATTATTTATCATTAGCTGTGCTTCGTGGTTTCATCTGCTGTATTCAGTTCTATTCGGTTCTGTTAGGTTTTATTCGGTTCTATTCGGTCCTGTTCGGTTCCATTCGGTTCATTCGGTTCATTCGAAGCCTGTTAACCAAGAACTGCGCTATCAAATATACGAAAAAAAAAATAAACACTCAGTGATTTGCGTGTTCAAAAAAACGAACCCTTTGGTTTTTCATAAGTAAAGATCAGAAAAGAAGGGTTTCTTTGCACAAAATTTGAGAATTACTTCTTATCATGGTGTTACCTACCTATTTAATGCATGCAATTATTTTACAAATTTGCAATAACATTTGCTATTTGCCAACATTTTAGAAAATTTCAGATGCTTGCAAAATTTAATAAATTTTTAGTTTAGTTAAGAAAGTAATGTAATAGCCGAATTGGTATTAATTGACGTCAAAAAATTGGCTTCAATAAATTAATTGACGGCCTCTGTGGCGTAGCGGTAGTGCATTCGACTGCTACGACAGGAGGCGCGGGTTCGATTCCCGCTCAGTGCAAATATTTGTATGCATGTCTATTTGCATTGGTCTGGGTGTTTCTATGTATAATATTTATGTAATTACAAAAAAACAAAGTAAATAAGTATGTTTATCCGCATTCTGGATCCCATAACACAAGCTAGTAAACTATGCTTACTTTGGGACTAGAAAGCGCTGTGTAGAATGTCGTAGAATATTTTTATTATTTATTATTATTAATTTCGATTCATATAAATTGCCTCTCAAAACAATATACACAGTGGAACAGCCCTTTAAATGTAAACATTTCAAATCAATTGTAACATTCACGTTCAAGAAACGCCAATACTTATTTAATTAAAAACTTGTTCACTGTTTCTCCCCTAAATTGATAGGAAACTTGTTGTTTAATTACTGAACGTTTTAAATAACTCAAAGTCATCTAGCAGAATAAGTAAATACAGGAAATGAACATTCTTTCAAACTTCCAGGGCAAGAACAAAGTTGAACGTTATTTTCAAGTCAATTGAATTCAATTTGCATCGAATTATACTCCAATATAAATAAACACTCTAGGTCAAATTACACAACGCCATCTAGACCCAACTAAGCAGAGCTTGTCATTTGGTTTCTAGAATGCGGATAAACATATTTAGATACTTTTTTTTGTAAATAAATACTTATTATACATAGAAAGAAAGAAAGAAAGAAAAATGTTTTATTGCGGATTAGGTACAAATACAAAAGACAAAATAGCAAAACAAAAATAAAAACGCAGCTACTCTGGCGGCGAATGCTCGTACCACCTTGACCAAGAGGCGCTATAAATATATTATTTATCTGTGGTAGCCGCCACCTGAGCATACGTATGACATTTTACGTATGACAAAATTGTCAAGCATGGCAGCATTGACAACTCAACAACGTGTCTTATTACGTGGCAATTTATAACCGTGTTAAATGGATATTAAATCAATCAATATTAAAATAGAAACAGTATTAACATTATGTAAGCCATGTCCGCAATAAGGGATTGACACTCAGCATACACTAAGGTGGGTATCTACCACCCAAGTACTGATTTTCAGCGTCACCCCATGTGTGCCACCTGACGTCGTCAGGCAATATCGCTCCGTATATAAGTCAACAACAAACATAATTCCCTACAAGTAACCTAAGTATCAAGAAGAATACCTCACGCTAAAAGAGTAAGTAATTTTACAATATTCCAACAATAAAAATTAAATAACTTTGACAATATTTAACATTTCCTTAAGGTACATTTATACATATAACAATCACAACTCAGCCCGCCATACGTCCCATCAGAGGCTCCGCACGCCCAAACAGTGCAGTTAGAACCCAGAACAAAGACATGCATGCACAGACAATGCCGTCAAGTGCCGTGAAATGCGACTCTGGAGTGATCCAGTTGATGGGCCAAAACATCCTAGTAAAAAGAAAGGATATGTGCTAATGCATACTCTTTTGATGTTGTAATAGTAATGCTTTGTACTTGACTTTAAAACTGTGTTTGAATTTTAGGTCCCTAAGAGGTGGAGGCAGATCATTCCAGATTCGCATTGCTGCATATTTTAGGCAACCTCGGAAAGCTGTAGTTCTATGCCTTGGCACTGATATTGTACTGGTTGCAGACCTGACAGGGTAAGGGTAGTGGGTTTGTCTTAAACATATTTTTTCATATTAGAAACCCAGACCAATGCAAAATTCATATTGACACAGCGGGAATTAAACCCGCGACCTCTGACTAAGCAGTTGAACGCACTACCGCCACGCAACAGAGGTTGTCTTAATATAAAAAAAGACGTGCGTTATCATCACTGTGTCCTCATAACAGTATTATACCTTTTTTTTTTGTATCTTGTACCTCAGATTCTGAAGTCCACGCTGTTACTGTTTCTTGAGCGGCTGCCGTCTCATCCCGAGAAGAGAGCCTGCGCCAGAACTTCTACGTCAATCAGCAGGTGAAAGGAAGAAAGAAAGAAAGAAAAACATTTAATTCAGGACACGCACATAAATAAATATCTTTCAATCTAAGAATGCGACACTGCGATCCCGAATATGGCCGCCATCTCGGCATAAATGCTACGCATACCGTTAGACACACGCAGCGCTGGTTTTCAGATGGGGCCACTCGTGACGTCACGTACGCAAACACACAATAAAAAAAAATACAGATAAAAAAGGTATACATACATAATACATAAACGAAAAAAAAATCAACAAGGAAGAAGAAAAGGAAATTACAAACTATTATCAATCTATACAGTCTGTGACTGTGTACTCCCGTGCAGGGCCAACAGTATGTTTATCCGTATTCCTGAACCTATAACACAAGCTAGTTAAACTATGCTTACTTTGGGTCTAGAAAGCGCTGTGTAGAATCTCGTAGAATATTTATTTATTTATTTATTTATGTTGGATTCTGTTATGAGAAACTTACGAGAGACTGCTTCGTCCGCGTGGATTTCGGTTTTGGTTCTTTTGCATGGAACCCTATTTTTTTTTCTAAAATTAAAGAAAAAAAAAAAGAATAAAAATGCAAAAAAAAAACACCACCAGCGACCGACGTGACGCGACGAGCACACGTGACGCTGGTCGCGATTTAGGTATTTCCCACACATCCGCTTGGAGAATACTGCGAGGAGAAAGACTGCACGCCTACCACGTGCGTCAGGGGCTCGTCGCGTCACGTGACACTGGTCGCTGGTGGTGTTTTTTTTTTCATTTTTATTCTTTTTTTTTTCTTTTTCCTACCCGACTTCTTTTTTGTTTCAAATACATATTTTGTCGATACCAAGTCATCTCACCAAATTCAGAGAACTAATTTTGTGACACCTTTTTATTCATATACATGTAGTAAAAAACGGTTATTTCAATATTACAAACAGACACTCCAATTTTATTTATATGTATAGATATGAGAGTGTTATATGATTTTTTGTATGTTGTTATAATGTGGACAATTCAAAGATATTATAATACTACTACTACTAATACACTAAAAACAAGTTTTTATTGCAAAATAACAATAATAAATCACAAAAACCATTTAAATTCGTAGAGCACTCCACACGCGTAATGTCTTGTTTACGCCACCCATAGACCATCAACTTCAGACATATTTTTTAAATCGAAACAGCTAGTGTCGGACCGTGAAATATTTTTTAAGGAAGCTCCAACTAATATTTATTCGAGTTAAAACGCGTATATCGCTATTATTTCAAGTGTTAAAAAGTGATAAATAATAGGGACTGGAGTCCCGCGTGCCCCCACTACCGGATCATAAAAAAGGACTACAGTCCCTTTGCACGCATGACGGGTTTTGAAAAAAGGGACTACAGTCCCTTTGCGCGCACGACCGGGGCATACGGACGCACCGGACAATCTACACATTGTCCCAATGATATTCAAGTAGTATTGTAGTAGTAAACTTGGGCCCTGAAGATCTTGAAGATAATGATCTTAAAATGTTAAGAACGTCAGAACCTGGACTTGGTGGCCCGTATCTTCCGAAATTCACGGTCAATAGATGGTTTGTCCGTCAATTAACTGTACCTCGCTGGATGGTATGGACATATAAGAAAAAACATAACGTAAAACGGCAGTTGCTCCCATAAAAGTCGGATAAGCCAAACCTAAAAGGGAGAAGAAGTCAGCGGACTCCGAGAAGAACGGTAATATGATAATAACGACAATGAAACAAAAAACGAACAGCTCTCGAAGTACCATTTCCTTGAAATAAAACTATTTTTAACGGATTCTATCGCGGTTTATTTGATGTTATTTTATATTTTACATTGAACCCGACGTTTCGGTTGCTTTTCAGCAGCCATGGTCACGGGGAGACTAAAGATGGTTGTTGTCTTAAAGTTTGAAGTGAAAGTTATCTCAAAGTACCCGAACTATCTTGAATTGTTGGTGTTACTATTTACGCAGAATGAGCTCACAGTGTCATGAAGTCTTGTTGTATTTTGTTTTTTCTTGGAATTAATTAAGTGAATGACTGGGTCCCAAGCTGGTGGTACATTCCAACCATCTTCTCTATTAAAATTAGGATGTTTTTTAATTTCAATAGCTTCGCGGAGCATCCTAGGTAGGAATCGACTTTCTTTGGCGAGTATCTGTGGTTTATCAAACCTTAAGTAATGTTTGGTCCCCTGTTGCACGTGTTCACATACAGCAGACTTTTTTGAGCGTTGGTGTTTTATGTCAGCTATGTGTTCTTTGACGCGAGTGCCAATGCTTCGTTTGGTTTGACCAATATAAGAGAGCCCACAGTCACAATCTATTTTATAGACCCCTGCATCTTGTAGAGGCAATTGGCACTTGACAGATGGTAAAAATTGACATATCTTCGTTGGCGGCTTGTAGTATGTGTTAATTGAAGCTCGCTTCAAGATGTAGCCAATCTTGTCAGTGACCCCTCGTATGTATGGTAGGACTGCAGGCTGGCGCTCGACAGTGGCTGGCTTTTCTCGGGATCTGTGACTGATGCGCGGTTGTTTGAGCTTGTTGTCATACAGAACTTGTTTGACATGTTGTAGCTCAGCGTCCAGGTGTTTCTTGTCACAGATCCCACGGGCTCTCTGAAACAAAGACATTCCCACGGTAGCTAACTGTTTAGGGTGGTGGTGAGATTCACCGTTTAAGTACCTATCAGTATGGGTCTTTTTCCTATACACAGTATGGCTCAAAGTATTATTAGAGTTTCTGATTACAAGAACATCTAGGAAAGCTAATGAATTATTTGCCTCTAATTCCATAGTGAATTGTATGTTGTCAAAGTAACAAAATGGTCAACAGCATATGTTAGAGATTCTTACCATTTTGTTAGTGAAATTAAACACCTACATCTCACTAATAATGAAACAATGGTCAGTTTTGATGTACAGTCATTATTTACATGCATACCTGTACATGACTGTATAGACATAGTTAGGAGAAAGTTAATAGAGAACACCATGCCTGAGGAATATGCAGAAATACTAAATCACTGCTTAACAACTGGCTACCTGTTGTGGGATGATAAGTTCTACATACAAATCGATGGCGTGGCAATGGGCTCCGTGACCATGGCTGCTGAAAAGCAACCGAAACGTCGGGTTCAATGTAAAATATAAAATAACATCAAAAAACCGCGATAGAATCCGTTAAAAATAGTTTTATTTCAATGTGTAACATTCGCGTAAACTTCCGACAATATCATACCATTTCCTTGCTTGCGATAGGTACTTTTTCTTATTTACTACTAGCTGTGGACCTTCCCGTTAGTTTTTATTTTGCGTGGAACCCTAATTCGTTTTTTTAATTACCTATCTGCAGGCAGAGTCCCATCAAAATCGGCCCAGTCGTTCCAGACATTACCTAATTCAAACAGACAGACACATCAGGAAAAAATCAAAAAATGCATTTTTGGTATATGTACACACATACACTCATATGCATTTATATACAAAATCTGTTATTTTAATGTTACAAACAGACACTTTAATTTTATTCATTTGTATAGATGTATAGATCTATTATGTCTGCAGCCGAGCGACACTCTTGTCTATCGCTGCGGTTCAATTTGCTCGATTGAGCGCTTATTCGCGATTATGCCCGTCTACCTTGTAACAGCAACTCAGCGCAGTTGATCGACAAAAAGAACACTTTAATAAGCCTCGTTATGGAATTCTTGAAGTCAGCAGTTTCTGAGATAGGGGTAAAGAAAGAAGAAAGAAAGAAAGTGTTTTTATTGCAAATTAGGTACAAATACAAAAGAAAAATAACAAAATAAAAACAAAATAAAAATAAAAACAGAGCAACTCTGGCGGCGAATGCTCGTACAACCTTGACCAAAGAGGCGCGATAAAAATATTATTTATCTCTGGTAGCCGCCACCTGAGCATTTTTTTGTTCTTGTTCTATGGCGATCCCAATAATTCCGCCAACAACTCAGTTTTTATACTGATCAAAATAACGTGTGAAAGTACAAGTGTAAAATTATCCATACAAACAGTTAATTTGGAATAGCGGCCAAAAGGTTTATAGTGTGTTGAAGTACCTACCTGAGAAGAAGAGACAACATTACACCTGAGCATATGTATGACATTTTACGTATGACAAGATTGTCAAGCATGGCAGCATTGACAACTTGACAACGTGTCGTGTTACGTGGCAATTTATAACACGTGTAACGAAGAGGAATAGGCCGAGATTGGGCGAAGATGTATATTTGGAATAATAGGCAGCGTCAATACAGTTGTTGTTTATTCAGCGTCTTACAGCGAACTGAGAGCTCAAATGATTGTACATCGTGTTTTTATAACCGCGTACAATGATACCCACTCAAAAAAATATATGTCTCGATACATTGTTATTCAATTTAGCACTTAATCAATTATTAATGACTAATCAGAAATTAACTTTTAAAACAATAATCTGAAATCTATATAACTTAATTCAATACTAATTATAAGGAATGCAGAATTAGACTGACAGTGATGTCACTACTTCCCCTAGTCTCTTCACGTTTGTAACACTCGGCCATCCTGCATACGCCGTGTCTCACGGCGATCGTTCCGTCTCTGGTCGTCGTCATTTTTTTTGGAACTGAAATAATAAAAATATCACGCAGTTTACGCCCTTATAAAATTAAAATCCTAAAATGTTCTTCGATACAATTTTTTTTGGACACTAGGCAGCCAAGTATATGCACACATATATGATATACTCCTTCAGCTTTATGTAGGTACCTAAGTATAATGATCTTTCTAGACTACGGATAATCACCATATTACTGTTATACACAGATGTAAACCGTCATAGTTTAGTAGATACACTCAGTAGTTCATGTAGTTTGTTGTATCACGTAGTTTCATTTTATTCATGTAGTTCATGTAGTTTGTTGTATCACACAGCTTTGTTGTATCTTTCTTTGTTATCTTTTGTTGTATCACAATACAATTTATATTTGTTTAATTTCTTATGTACCATAATATCATATGGTTATGTTTTGGGTTCACATAGATCTAGAATACCGTACCATACCGCTAAGTAAAATAGATAGATTATGTACAGCTAGAATACCTACATGTTAAATTGATATTCCTTTCAATATATATCACATATTTTAACGTCGTTTCACATAGATCTATACACAGTATCACACAGCTTTATAGTATAATTGATGTTATATTTATGTTTCTTGTCATGTATCACGTATATTTGTAAATACGTCTCACACAGATCTGGACTGCACCATCACACAGCCTTGTGGAATAGATGTATTATATGTCTTGTTATGTATCAAGGATACTTTTTAACGTTGTTTCAAATAGATCTAGACTACAGTATCACACAGCCTTATATAATTATTTGTGTATTATTTAAACAGTTAAACCTGCTAACAGCCCCATCTATGTACATGTTTGAGTGTTGCAACTTCGTTAAAGGTCATAAATATTTATTTAAAACATGTGAAGACCACATGATATTGTCGGAAGTTGGAAGTTGTCGGAACAGGACTAATATGTGAAGACCACTATAAGTTCAATACACGTTATCCTGGTCGACTGTTAATACCTTCGATAGAAACGGAGCAATATACGAGCTGATATCCAATGACCATCAAATTTTTAATATATTACCAAATTACATGAAAGATCTGCCTGTAAATATTTTCTGCAGAAACTTAGCTGGTTGAAAGACATGTGTTTCTACAGTGTCCAGGAACATCTAGAGATGTCATTATTATGATAGCAAATAATGCAAATAACTCAGACATGATGAACATACAGTTGATAATTAATAATAACATTGATATATTTATCGACATTTTCCTTTCATTTTGACATTATCTATTTAGCATTATTGACATTGCAAGACATTTTTTTATTTTGTTTGAAGAATTGTGTTAATTTGTTTATTCATTTTAAAAATGTAATATCTCTGCATGTAGTCTCACATGCCAGCAATGGCGAATATGAGGATGCGATTTAATGTCATCTACCACCAATATGTAACCATATTCTTTGATGTTCATATTATTATTATTCTTGTAAATTTACTATTGAAGTCTCTTACTTCGTTGATATTAAATTAGGACCTTTATCACACAGCCATCCTATTTATATAGCATCACACAGCTGTCTTTCATTTATATAGACTTGATCACACAGCTGTCCTTATTCATATAGACTTGATCACATAGCCGTCTTCATTTATATGGACTTGATCACAAAGCCGTCCTCATTTATATGGACTTGATCACAAAGCCGTCCTCATTTATATGGACTTGATCACAAAGCCGTCCTTATTTATATAGACTCGATCACACAGCCCTCATTTATATCGACTTGATCACACAGCCGTCCTTATTTATATGGACTTGATCACACAGCCGTCCTATTTATATGGACTTGATCACACAGCCGTCCTTTTTATATGGACTTGATCACACAGCCGTCCTATTTATATGGACTTGATCACACAGCCGTCCCCTTTTAGCTATCCACTATAGACTTTGTTTTTGTTATTCTAATCCGACTTCTAATGTCTAATGTATTTTGTACAATTTTATTATTCTGCTATTCTATCAATCTTAATATGATTTTGACATGAATGATTTTTTAAATTTAACATGCAACGTATGATCTACTTACATTGGTTAATAATGATCTATTCTATTACTTCTGCAAGACAATCAGTCAATGATGTGCATATTTGTAATTGGTGTAGCATATGCCATATTTCCATTGTAACTAGATAATGTTCGTGCTGACAATATTGGTGTTGACACTGTTGGTGTTTACGCTGTTAATATGCTTTAATACATGAATGAAATAAATAGACTTAGTCTCACAGCCATTTCATTATGATATAGGTTATGCAGTTGTCCTGACTCCTGACTAACCAATACTCATAGCACAGTTACTTGTTATCATTATGTCCTCTGTACATTAAAAAATAATAAATATCAATTATTTATTGATTTCTTTCAATGTGAAGATCGTTTGTAGTTTTTTTTAGTATTCAGCAACTTCTGGGGGCGACTGCAGGTACCCAGTGAAGTTAAAGCTTTAAGATTCATAAAATTTTAGTAGACTGGTTGCTTGAAATATGTTTTAATCCATTACGGACTTTTCATTCACCCGTTGTAATAGATCGATAGATAAATGATTGATAATTTAGGGTCCTCATTATCTATACTAATATTATAAAGCTGAAGAGTTTGTTTGTTTGTGTTTGAGAAATTCTTACATTCTGTTTGGTTATAGGCTACATGTCATCGCGTTACTACCTAGAAGAGCGGAACAGTAACATAAATGTGAACAAATCGGGCAAATCCATAAATTATTGTAGATCTATTCCTAGTCATAAGACATTTAGTGGTCGTAATCACAATATTCTAATAACAAAAATTATTATTAATCATTCCTTTGACAGCTTATTCACATTTATTAACGTGAACAGGACTACTTGATCGTAATATTTTTCACAAATTCTATTTGGAAAGTTTATGAGTAGAGCACACCTTGCCATTCAATGCAATATTTACAATACTTGGATTAGTCATCCCTTGTTGTGTTGTGTTCATCTTGCTAGTATGTAATGTTGAACTCAAATCTGCCAATCAATTTGAAAAACTGAACTCTTCACAATCGAGCATTTGCGAGTCTCGTAATTTCTACTATGTATTTCTATAACTGAAAACATTTATGTCTAACGACACGTATTACACTCATCTATTTCACAAAAATCCATATTCGCAAATGTAGCTAATTTTTGTTTTCTTGTCAGGGTAGGTACTTTAACATTTAACTATCGGTATCTACCGTGTACTAATCCGTATTGCCTATGTTTATCACTCGTAGTTGGTACGATTTTTGTGTTTAAACAGTTTGATGAATAAAATAATAAAGGATTGCTCTCGTAACTAGCAAAGTATTCAATGGTGTATAGTGTTCTGTGTAAATACAAGCATCGCAACAACAGTTCCTCATGTTAATAGTGACACTTTTACATCGACACTAATATTATTAAGAGAGAATATTTGTATTTTGGATGGTTGTATGTAACGAATAAACATAAAAACTATTGGACCGATTTCAAAAATTCTTTTACCGTTGGAGTGAGATATTATCACCGAGTAACATTGGCTATTTTTACTACTAGAGAACTTAGAGGTCCTTAGAAATCCCTACTAAAATCAACTCGTAGGTATAAAAATATTAGTCATAAAACCTTTCATCGCATGCGCTGCGGTAAGTATTGATGATAGAGCAATGTTCTACAATATTATAGAACATATCAATATTTACAAAAAACTTCGCGAGACCTTATGTCCAACTACTCGTATTGTAGTTATGTCAGTATAACTACTTTTTTACATTTTTAAAGTTAATAGGAATGTCCATCAAAATCAGACAATGCTATCCATATTTGTATTAATTCTTATCCACATATATGATTGCGTATTCAAGACTGTTTCAATACCTGTTGATTACTTTTGGTATTATTGAAATCGGAACATTCCATTCAAAAGATGTTACGAAATTAAGGATACGACATAGTTCGTTGGTCGCGATCATCGACATCTACGCGGGCGGAACCGCGGGCAACGGCTAGTAGTCAGATGCAAACTAAGAACTTAACGCTTGAGAAGTTGGTACCCAAGTACCTGGTTCACTTTTGGATGGATGGTTGTCAAATAACTATTTATATTGTTTAGATTAACATTCGTCGGTATGAAGTTTAAATCGTACTTTGCTTAGTGACAGTGTATGTAAACCTCGAAGCGTTTGACTAGTTTAAACTCGGAAGTGTGTTCAGAACAGAAGCATGGATCTGGATAATTTTCTATGCCCAACTCGGGTAATAAATATGTGAGAATAGGTTTTGTTTGTATGTAGGTTAACTTACAGCCGTAATTTCTAAATCTCTAGTATAAACTAGGCAGACCTCTCGTATTCGTAATTATCAGCCAACACTCGATTATTAATCGAAACAAATTTTACAAACAATGCGGATAGAGTTTTTAGAATGCAAATAGTAGTGACCTATACATTCCGTACCAGTAGCGTGTGCTGGGGCCTCCGTGATTCGTGATGCAAAGAAGTAGTATACTACGCAGCTCTGGGAGCGGGCTGCGAAGTACCGGCTGCATAGCAGCAGGTGGCAGCGGCTGGGCCATCCCGCCAGTTGTAGCAGGTCCTAGGCGCGGGCAGCGCTTGCTGCTGTCCCTTACTGCCAGGTCGATTTTGCTCCCAATGTTTTTGATGTGTAAATGTATAAAGAGATTATTATTATTCTACCTTCATAGAATTTTCAAGAGATGATAAAATCCTTGGATTTTTTTTCGTTTTATCATTTTCTCGTAGGCGGTCAACAAATAAGTGGAACGGGGAAATGCTTTTGTTAACCTATCTTTCCAATTAGTTCACGAGGTGCCGTAATCATCCAGATCGTTATGTTATTCCCGTGCTACGCCACGAAGACGAATTTGTATGGAAAAAATATTACTTCGTAGAGGCTCCTAGCTACTCGATTTTGTGTAACCAACCTTTTACATTTGTGCACAGAAAAGCAGAAGTTCAGGATCAAACTTAGGGATGATTTCAGCGTCCAAATGTGTGCCCTCTTTTTCTTAGTTGAACTAAAATGCTATGGTGGTAGGTACTCAGAGAAAAAAAAATTGCTTACATTTTCGTCTTCACTGGTCGTATTAGCTGAAGTCTCGCTGGATATTCATTTCCTCGAACTGCTGGAGTATGGTGGCATTCTTATTTTGTTCTATCCCACTTCTGAAGTGTAACGAAGAGGAATAGGCCGAGATTGGGCGAAGATGTATATTTGGAATAATAGGCAGCGTCAATACAGTTGTTGTTTATTCAGCGTCTTACAGCGAACTGAGAGCTCAAATGATTGTACATCGTGTTTTTATAACCGCGTACAATGATACCCACTCAAAAAAATATATGTCTCGATACATTGTTATTCAATTTAGCACTTAATCAATTATTAATGACTAATCAGAAATTAACTTTTAAAACAATAATCTGAAATCTATATAACTTAATTAAATACTAATTATAAGGAATGCAGAATTAGACTGACAGTGATGTCACTACTTCCCCTAGTCTCTTCACGTTTGTAACACACGTGTTAAATGTATATTAAATCAATAAATATTAAAATGGAAACAATATTAACATTATGTAAGCCATGTCCGCTATAAGGGATGGACACTCAGCATACACTTAGGTGGGTATTTTTTTTTTTTTTTTTTTTGCCTACCCCCGCTATGGAGCGGGGCCTATTTTCACAATCGTGATTAAAACGCTTCCTATATAAATCTAATCTTTCCTCTTTCATTCCGAGCCTCTTTGTCATTCCAGTTCTCGCATTTATTCCTCTCGCACTTTCATACAACCTTTCATTCTCTGTGGGGATATGGGGGCATCAGGGGATAAGTGTACCTACTGTTATTCTATTCTTTTTGTTTCTTTTGTTTATTTTATTAATTTTTTATTACATACAACAAGTTTTTTACATTATTTCTTACGGCTACTTAATTATTATTACATATTTAATGGCATTATCTTCTTAGTTTCTGTACAGGTTTGACTATTACTATTTTTTTGAGCAACACAATTCTTAGTCTATAATAATTTTATGCTCTACAACATTATGCCCAGCATAATGGGCTAGCATAGTTTTTACTCCTTGTTCCTTCTGTTAACAATTCTCACTATTTTATTTACAAATTGTATGGTCAGCTATGTGTGTTTGCTAAGTAATGTTTTCATACCTTTATTGTCCATTTTTAGCCCAGTGGCTATTTCCAGTTCGAGCCTGTCTCTGGCGTGTATTGGGCAGGCCGTCAGGAGGTGCACCACCGACTCCGAGACCTCAGGCTCACAGGCGCACGATGGGTCCGCCTTACACTTGAATCGCGTCAAGTATTCGGAGAACCCACCGTGCCCCGTGAGGATTTGGGTTGTAGGACCTTCGATGGTGATCCTCCTGACGGTCCCATACGCCTCCACCGCGCAAGGGAAGAACAGCTTGGTGGTTGAGGCGGTCTCACCTTCCCGATAGCGCCTGTTCCATTCGTCAAGAGAGCCCTGTCTTAGGACTCTCTTGACGAATGAAACAGGACACTGGTCGTAGACCGGTTTTTTCTTGAGCCTCAGGGCGGCCTCCTTGGCGAGGCAATCCGCCCTCTCGTTCCCCTCTAGACCAACATGTGCCTTGATCCAGTAAAGAGAGACGCTCTTGCCCTGCTGCTTACAGCGACCAAGAGCGTCTCTAATTTCCACTGAGAGGGGATGCAGGGATTGCGGATTGACTACGCTGAGGAGCGCCGCCCTGCTGTCACTGAACACCCCGAACGCGGCAACGTCGTGTCGCTCGACCTCGCATACCGCTTTGCGCAACACCAGGAGTTCCGCCTGGTAGACGGTGCAGTGAGCTGCGAGGGCAAACTTGCGGGCCGCAGTCTCGGACTGGCTATTCCACACAGAGACAGCAGCCCCGACTCGGCCTTCAAGTTTGCTCCCGTCAGTATAAATTCGAATGTCGTGTGGTTGCACGCTGTTTAAATGTTCCTCGGCTACCACACTGTCGAACTCCAGGCGCACACGCTCCGCGGGATGCGGGGCGGCCGAAATGGGTGCCAACCGTTCGATCTCCCTGTCCCCTAGCCATGGCTGGGACACTCCTCTCTTGGCCTCGTACAACGAGGCCACCTCCCGAACTCGAAGGTCCAGAGGGAGTATACCAGCCAGCAGCAGTGCCGAGTGCAGGGAGACCGTGCGGTAGGCCTTGATTAATTTTTGGGCGAACACACGCTGAACCGCGTTCAGTTGTTTTCGGACGCAGTGTATACTGGTCGCCTCGTACCAAGCGGGGGCCCCGTACATGATGATCGGCTCGATCACTGCCGTGTAAATGGTCCGGATCACCTCGGGGTGAAGCCCCCAGGAGATCCGGGCCGTTCGTGCAAGCTTCTTATAAATATTAATGGCCCTGGAACAAAATTTTTTAACATGACTATTAAATGTCAACTTGTTATCTATTATTAAGCCTAAAATTTTGATTTCTTTGGACAGGGCAATGTCGACCCCGCCCATGCTCAGGCGTGGGTTGTCATACTTCAGCTTTCGGGTTATCACCATTGCGCTGGTCTTATGCGGTGCAAATTTTAATTTGTTTCTGACTCCCCACGCCTGAACAAGCTCGAGGGCGGCATTGGCCTGCCCTTCAATTTCTGACGCTGTATCTCCATTGAAGACGAGAACTACGTCGTCCGCGAAGGATCCAGAAGCAGGTTCCAAAGCAAGGGACCCGTTATCGACCCTTGAACACATCCCTTTTGGGTGCCCCTTTTGCTTTCCGCCCCTGCGTACCTCACCCGCACCGTTCTCTCGCTAAGGTAACTGCCGACAACTCGCCTCAAGTTGACGGGGCACTTTTCCTCAGCCAGTCGTGTTATTATTGCTGGCCACCATGCGCTGTCAAAGGCGCCCTCTATATCCAACGACACTACCGTGACAATCTTCTTCTCACAAAGATTGCCGCGCACGTGCCGAATCAGGTTATAGAGGGCGTCTTCGGTGCTCCTCCGGAGCATAAAACCGTACTGGCGAGTACTAAACTGTGGTATTAGGTAAAACTTGAGCCGAGCTGCCAGCATCTTCTCGTACAGCTTCCCCAACACAGGCAAGAGCCCAATCGGCCTGTACGACTTGGGGGAGCTGTACGAGTCCTTGCCTGGCTTTCGAAGTGCGACAACTGTCGCTTCCTTCCACGGTTTAGGGAAATATTCGAAAGCCAATCACTTGTTGAGTAACTCCAAGAACAGTGCGGGTGCGCAGTTAATTGCGTGGCTGCAAATATCGGCGGTGAAGCCGTCGGCACCCGGAGCCTTTTTTGGGTTAAACGTTTCTAGTGCGTCCCTGAGTTCGCCGCCGGTGAATGGCGGGTCGCAGACGTCATTTTGCCCCCCAGCATTGACTGTTTTGGCCAGCCCACGAATCGCTCTGTGGTCCGCGGTGTCCTCCTCGTCCCGGTCCTCCGGATAGAAGACCGAGGCGAGGAGCCCCGCGGAATCGTTTGCGTCCAAAACTACCCCATTGTGTTGTAGCGGTGGGTCTTCTTCCCTTGCTGTGGACCTGCCAATAACCCTATAAATCCCCTCCCATAACCCCTCTTTGTCTTGTTTTGTGCAGAACTCCTTCCAACTCGCAGTCTGTGCTAACTTTACCTCCGACTCGTATCTGTCTTTGCGCTCCAGGTACTGCGTCACGACCCACTGCCTGCGGACTGGCGCTGCGTTCCTGATTCAGCGCCTGAAGGTAACGACCTCCTTCCTCACCTTGGCGAGCTTCTCCGATCACCACGGCATGCTTAACGTTTCCTTATTGGACATTTTTGGGATTGCTTCCTCGCAAGATGTTTTAATACAATTTTGGTAAACTAGTAACTTCTCCTCTATTTCCTCCGTGGATTGGATGTCTTTAATTACTTCGACTGCCAGACTGTTCTCCACCAAGGAGCGGGACATTTTCTCATGAAAATTTATCCAGTTCGCTTTCTTCGTGTTGAACAGTCTGGTAGTTCTGCTGATTGTGGACCCTTTAGTTTTTACCAACTTTAGATTTACCGTTATACCGATGTGGTCGGAGCTGGCCGCCAAGCTCTCGTCGGTCCTCCAGCCGTCGATCAGTGCTAGCAGGTCTCCTGAGCAGGCAGTCACGTCGACGTAACTGCAGTACCTTTTGCCCCCCCTGACAGTGTCGAAGGTGGGCTTCCTACCTTCGTTGAGGATGTGTAGTCTCATCTCTACGAGAGTTCCCAACAGTTCTTCCCCCCTATCATCCTCAACGTGACTTCCCCACCAAGCACTCTTCGCATTGGCGTCACCTCCAATTAGGAGCCGTCCAGGGCCCAGCCTGTGTCCCACTCTTTTGAGCAGGGCTTGGTGAGGGCCGATGAGTTTATCGGGCTCCATATAGAGAGATACCAGGGTTACCTCCCAGGCACTGGTTCGCATCCTCACCACCACGATGTTGTCGGTGGTGAGTTTTGGGCACTGTATCACGTTCAAGTCAGGATCAAAGACGGCAATAGCCGCCTTTACAGTGCCCGCCCCTGGTCCAGTGTTTTGGAAAATGCGTACACCCCGGTACCTCTTCATCCCGCCCCTTACGGGGTCCCTGTACGGCTCCTGGATGAGTGCGACTGACGCCTTCCTCCTGATCGCTTCCAGAATGAAGTCGTCAGTCGCAAGCCTCTTCTTTTGGAGGTTCGCCTGCAGCACCTTGTAGTGTGGGTCGTTTCCGGTGGTGCTCTTAGCAATACTGCGTGGCAGACCGCGCATTATTGTCCCATTTGATGCGGAACGGGCATTCCCGGTCGAATGCATCGTGCGCTGTGTCGTCGCCTTTTGTATGCCAGCAGTTACAACACCTGGCTTCGGCTCCTGCCCTATATTTAGGGCAGTCTACCCTCAGGTGGTGTTCTCCGCAGTGGCTACACTTGGGCTCTGTCTCCTTACAGAAGCGGCGACTATGCCCGAACCCTAGGCACAGGGAACACTGAACGAGTGGCGACTGGTCGGCCACTCTGACAGGCTGAATGTCGATATGCAGTGTTCCCTGGTCTAGTGCTCTGCGCCATATCATGGGTGACGTTTGCAGGATGATGTGGGCGGTATGCGGGTTTCTGGCGTTCCTGCGGTATTTAATATTGAGCCTATCTTGGGACGGGTCAAGATCGCGGAAGATATTTTTATTTTTAGTCCGTAGGGCTGCTATAATTTCCTCGTCCTTATACACTTTGAGGACACTGTAAAGGACGAGCAGGGGATCCTTATTGTGGATTGTTACCACTCTAAGGCCCCCCTGCCTCCTCTCCAGTGTCCCTTTAGCCCTCTCCCGTTGCTCCGCAGTTTTGTACCCCAGGACGACCTTTCGGTCCCTGGCTTTACGCACCCGCTCTACCGCAATTCACCCCTCATCCTCATGCGCGGTCCACCTCAGGTCGTTCAAAAGTTCCTCACCCGTTTTATTCTCATCTGTGGAAGTCTCCACCAACGAGTGTAGCGCCGGCTGCAGCGGGGTCGTCCCCCGGCAGTGTTCGCAACCACAGTCGCATATGATGATGCCCTCCTGCCCTCTTGGTAGGTGTCGAGGCTGCCTTTTATTTCGGCGAGGGCTTTGCCGTTTTCCT
Source organism: Cybosia mesomella (assembly GCA_946251805.1). Lineage (NCBI taxonomy): Eukaryota > Metazoa > Arthropoda > Insecta > Lepidoptera > Erebidae > Cybosia > Cybosia mesomella. Next base: position 3,670,063 of record OX276402.1, on the reverse strand, counting down.
GTAGAAGCTTACCATGTTCCTCTAACCTCCTCATCACCTCTTCCTTCGTTTTGCTGGGCCATGCAGTTGCAGGTCCAGCCGTGGTCGCAGCCGATTCGACGACACTGTCCTGTCCGGGTGCCTTTTCAACGAGCTTTTTCCTATTAGCTTCGTTGAGGAGAAGTATCTTGCGCAGGTTTTTTTCTTGCGCTTCTATTTTCAACCTAATCTCCTTTTTGATATTTTTCGACTCTCGGCATCTTTGCCTGATGAGATCTAGACAGGACAGGGCCGTCGTGTGCCGGTCTTCCGGCGTTAAGGCCTCGATTGTGACCATTTGCAGGACAGCTTCCTCAGACAGTTCGTTAGTAATTGGTGACATGGGAGTCTCCGCTGATGGTTTGCGGTTTTTAGGTAATTCCTTTTCCGCTGTTGTTCTGCGGGTTACAGAGGCACTGACTGTAAAAGCTCTGACTTTTGTCACCGTTTTTGTTGCTGCCGTGTTCGGTTTCTGAGTAGGGGGAGTGGTAGTGATGGAGGATTTTTCCTCAATCTCCCCTATGCTGTCCCTAACCGATTTGGGACGTACTTGAACCCTTGGTGATGATGATGTGGAGGCAGAGGTCCCCGGGGAGGAACCGGCCTGTTTGGCAACTGGAGTTCTGCCGAGTGCAATGTCCACGCAATACCGACAAGTGGACTGCAAATTAAAATTTAAAATAAAATAAATTGGATTAAATTAAATTAAAGTGTAAAAAATAAAACAAAACAACAGAAACTTAAACTATGTTCTTGCCACAAAAGTGGTCAAGATCGTCCTAATCTAAAATAAACTACTGTGACTACCAGGTGTATGTCCCTTGCGCAGCAGGCGCAAGAAGTTAAAAGGCTGTGTGTGTGTGTCGGGTGTGTGATGTGCAAGTTTAGTGTGTTTGCGAGTGTGTATGTGTGGTGTAGGTGAGTATATGTGTGTGTGTACTGAGCCTGCCTATCTACTAAAAAGATGCTGTTGTTCGGTTGGAACAAGGGTAGTTCTAGCAGTATTATTTAGGGTAATTGCAATTGTCCCTAAGTCAAGGTAGCCCAGCTACTCGGTCAATTAAATTGGCCAAAAGGCACAAGTCTTATAACCAAAGGCTTTTGTCAGGCAGAAGTCTGGTTAAAACTAAATTTAAAATCTCAACTCTACGTAGAGCTGTGTTCTTGTCTTAATACTACAAATTAGTAGCTGACCTCCGATAAAGTGGTGTCACAGTGTTATTATATAATATTATTTACAAAGCTTAATATTAACTTAAATACTAAATTAACCGTTAACCTAACCTAAGTCGCCCTGTTATAGGGTCCCCGCCCAGGAGATAAAGACCTTGTAAAAATTTAAGCCAATTGGCAGTTGCTTAGAGCGGGAAAGCCGGTGCTCCCCCGATGTCCCCAGTCGAAATCCGGAGCTTCTACGACCCTCCGCCGCGGAGTTATTGATGTTCGAAAAAAGCCAAGATGGCCACCGTGCGGCCGAGGTCAAACTTTGACCGGCTATAACTCCGGAACGGTTGGTCCCAGAGCTCCCAAAATCGATATCTGGGGTCGACTTATGTGGCTCTATCTCCTGGTTTAAACCTAAATAAAAAATATCCACGAAACTGCAAAATTTGTAGATAGGCCTAAAATATACAAGAAACTAAAGCTAATACAGAAAACCGCTGTCCGATAGGCCAAATCCAGTCCGGAGATATTAAATTTCCAAAAAATGGGACTAAAAAAAAACCAAAATGGCGGATTTTTCGATTTTCGTTGTTTTTGACGTTAGAGGGGCCTTGTTTGGGCTTAGGTAATTGTAGATGGCTTATCTAAACCCAACCCCGATGCCAAAAACAAAGAAAATCTGCCGATTTTCAATTAATTTAAGAAAAAGACTAAAAAAATTGATATGCACACACAAACTGGAAAATCGCGTGAAAAATCTGCAAGTTTGTCACTCTGCTCTCCTCGCGAGCGCGCGAAAAATATCAATTGTGGTTTTTCGAATTTTCGCTCTGGTCCCGCGTTATTAACTGTCAAAGTTTGGAACTTTATAAATATATAACTAATGAACCCCTGGTAAAATTTTTCTTGAGGCGGCAAAATACTCCTGTTCTTATGTCCCTCCTTCCTGCAAATTTTCAGCTCGCTCGGACTGCGGCAACTGGTACCTGATGGCCACGTGGAACTTGTTTTTCTGGCTTTCCTTGAAAGACCAGGGCTTTCCCAGGAAAGCACGTGGGAGGTGGGCCTCCGCTGCCCGCAGTCGGGGCAATTTGCTGTTTCAAAATCCGTTCACAGTGCACTGATTTATTAACACTTTTGTCACGAACACGTGGCGTGGTGAGCCGGAAACGTGGAAAAACGCTTTTCCCGGGTTGGTGGTGAAAGTTTCGAACACACACAATGTACCGATGGGTGTAATTTACCGAGACGCACCTGCTGACACTTGGTTCGTCAAAATCGGATAACAAAAACCCACTTTTTGGTTTTTTTTTTCATACGGAGCGCTATAGAATCGCAGCTAGTCGTCGCGAGACTTAGGTGGGTATCTACCACCCAAGTACTGATTTTCAGCGTCACCCCAGCGCCACCCTAGTGGTACCGGGCCACATGCATTTTTATATGTTTGGTTAAGAGGTAAATGTTAAGGCAAGTATTTATAAGCAGGTTTTTGTGGTAAGGTAGTAAGTAAGGTGTTACTGTTTCCTACCGCATAGTATCGATAGGTAGTAACTATTGTAGCTTGCAACACCAAAGGTTGTAATGTTGCAACGTGCAAATGGGGAAAGAGTGGATAAATTAGAAATAGTGAATGGGAAAATGCTTTCCATGTTCTCCACAACAGAAATGCTACAAAAAAAAAAATAAGTTGATACCTACTTCTAGCGGTCAAGCGGGGTTGTTTTTGTTTGAAAAATGATTTTTCTACTATCATTGTCACGGTTTTTGAATCCTTCGGGGGTAAACTGTCTAAAGTACATGATATAATTGAACATAACAGTACCTAACACCTGTATAACTCCTTAAAATTTGCTAATTTGTAACAGAATTCACACTTACGAGTATATTCGTTACAAACATGTTCGAAAAAACCCGTGGCACTCCGCGAGTGCCGACAGAAGTGAAAACACGGAACAAATATTTACAGAACCATCTATGTTGTTCATTATGAATCAGTTCGAAATTTCATTCAAGTCAGAACAAAATAGTTCATCGGCTATAACAAAATGTTATAAAAATATGGAAAGCGTAATAATATATTTTATAACAATGCCATATTGTTGTGCGCAACAGTGACGATGACGTGAGTTCCATGATTTTTGTTCACCCAAAAAGTGCTCAACGCGCCTAAAGAAGTTTTCTATACAAAATCAAAATTTTAAATTAAGAACGTTACTTTATATACTTATTTGAACATCATTCACTCGTTCCACAGATTTGAAATTCAAACGAAATATCATAGGGATGGGCCGTACCGGTTAAATTAAGTGGAACATTACAAATTTATTCGAATTAGACGCACTTTGGATACCAACTGAGCCTCCGCACTTGACTACTGAATACGATTTGAAATTTTAGGAATAGTGTACATGAAGGATTTCTTTTAAGTTTCATGTAAATGCTGTGTAGATTACTACATATTTACATATATTTAACATTATATATCTTTTTAACAGTACCTACACTACTGGGTATAACCATATTGCATGCGAATAATGAATTGATTGCTTAATAAGTCTACCCAAAAATAATATTTATTCATCGACATTTAACTGTCAACATTATCATCCCATCATCCCATCGTTATTAATACCGTCTGCATTCGGAGCTTTCCCTCGTAGTAAGACTTATTGGATCATCCATGGGAATAAGACCAGGGCACATTAGACCATCCCTTGTAGTAAGACCATTTATCTTCTACGATGGCTAATCAGTAATTGTTTGAAACATGACCGTACCAGCAAAATTGACTCTCCTGTAGATAGTTTTTTTTTTTTTAAAGAATATTAGTAACCGAAATTAATAATATCCCCCCTAACCCCTCCAGCGAAGCTAAATTGCTTGTGTTAGGAGTGGCTTCACGTCGGTAGTGAAATGGCCAGGATTCGAACCCGGGACCTCTCGATCGTAAAGTTGACTCCTTAATCACTAAGCTACCGACGGATATGAAGACTGCCAAAGATGCGAAAATTCCTTACACAATCCTGACTCTACGCATTCAACGCAGCATATCCATTTTTTAGCATTAGCATATTTTAACAGCGATTTAAGAGCGGCGATAGCCCAGTGGCGTACGTAACGGACTGCTGAGACGAGGTCTCGAGTTCGATCCTCAGTCGCCCCGGGCACACACCTCTGACTTTTCGTAGTTATGTGTGCATTAATAATAAATGTTAATTATCGCTCGCTTAATAATGTGCGTGGTAGATGGCAATAGGCTCGCCCCCTAGTACATTGGGACCTTAACATAACTGGCGAATCGTGGGTGTGTAATACACCTCTGCCTACCCCTTCGGGGATACAGGCGTGAAGTTATGTTATGTTATATTTTAACATTAATCTGTATTATATGTCAGTTACAAATAACTAAATAACAACGTTTAACTCAACCACTTGTCTCTCCACAGCCCTTGTAAAGGGAAAATTCCTACTTTATTCAGTAGTAACCGGTTCGGAAACCGATGCGGTTCATAAAGAGGACTATATCCAATTTGCTGAAGCCGACTCAACCGGCCGGACACCGCTCAACATTTAAATTAGTTAGGCATTTGAGTGCGGGATTCGTGTCTACTGAAAAAAGAAATTTCACTGGTTTTTGCTGAATGTAGGGTAGTCATATAAAATGTATTATATTAAAGGGATCATTTTTATTAAATTACGCAATGATTCTTGAATTTTGGTATGCGGGCCATTCAGCTCTTTACTACATAACATTGTACTATATAAATATGATAATGTAAAGAGAAAAAGGTTCTCATTTCAAATTTCTGCATAAGGTTCAAAACGGTGTCCTTTCGGACTTTACTAGTGTAACAAGTATAAAGTTTCAAAACTGTAACCAGACTACGGGTAAGGTTAGGTTAGGTTATATAGACGTAAAAGAGATATTTTTAAGAATAGTAAAATATAGTCCCAGCTCTCCACCGATAGATGGCATTAGTAATATTTTATTACATGATATTACACTATATTTACATTTTTGAACTCAGATTGTTGCCCCTTTCATTAGATATCACACTCGATACGATAGGTAAATTTTTTTATGTGGTACCACATTTGTTATTCGTATAAAGTGTAGCATATTGCGCCCAAAGTATGATACTGAATCGAGTAACATCATGGTTAAGTTAACCATGATGTTAATCGATTCATTACAATCAGTTCAGTATCTTAGAAGCAACAGTGGAATATACGTAAATACCCTTCATAGACCGGGTGTAAAGTTACCCATAGAGCATATCCCTCGCACCTGTAAAATTTTGAACAAATGTCAAAAAGCTTGCGTATGTGCACTAACTCTATAAGCCTATCAAACAACCAATAAAAGAACTGATCAACCAATGACGCGAGCCCTTTGATCCCTTGATTAACATAACATAACTTCACGCCTGTATCCCCGAAGGGGTAGGCAGAGGTGTATTTACACACCCACGATTCGCCAGTTATGTTGAGGTCCCAATGTAATAGGGGGCGAGCCTATTGCCATCTACCGGGCACATTACTAAGCGAGCGATAATTATCATTTATTAATGCACACTTAACTACGAAAAGTCAGAGGTGTGCGCCCGGGGCGACTGGGGATCGAACTCGAGACCTCGTCTCAGCAGTCCGTTACGTACGCCACTGAGCTATCGCCCTTGATTAGTTTTGTATATATATACATATAAATAAATAAATAAATAATAAATATTCTAGGGAATGGAACCCGCAACCTCTGACTTAGCAGTCAAATGCACTACCGCTACGCTACAGAGGTGATCTATCATATCTATCATTGGTTGATTGGCGGGCGTCCGCCGTCGCACCACTTACCATTAAAGGGACCCAAGAACTCGTGACTGCGGATCTAGAGTACCTTGTCAAGATTTTTGTCTCTATCTATACATGAAATCATCAAAGCAAGATATCAGTGGTCTGGGTGTTTTCATGTAATATATGTAATTATTTACAAAAAAAGTAAGTAAGTGAGTAAATTCATTTATTGCACGAAACATGGTCAGATAGGTAAAGTATCTAAGTATGTTTATCCGCATTCTAGAACCCATATAACAAGCTCTGCTTAGTTTGGGTCTAGAAGGCGATCTGTAATATGTCCTAAAATATTTATTATTAGTATTATTTATTATTATTATTTACAATTACACAAAGATTGCACAACTTGGCCAGATTAAATTACCGCCTACCACCGACCCTAAGTTCTACAACGTTTATTAAGAAACTCTACGCAAACAGGCGTTAACAGATGCAAATGACGCGACAATGCAATAATCTATCGTTACGAGTGGCGCTGTAAAGTTTGTGTTCGCACTAGGAGTCGTGACAGCTGCGGGTTTTAAATCGACTGCTGAAGGAATGAAGGGATTAACTGAAATATAACATCTTTAGGCGCGTTAGATATTTTTGAGATGGAAAAAACCATTTTTTGGTTATGAGCCGCGGTAGCCTAGTGGTATGGGTAAAGGACTGCTGAGACGAGGTCTCGGGTTCGATCCCAGGTATTACCATGGCACACACCAATGACTTTTCGATGCTTTTCGAAGTTATGTGTGTATTTATCGCAGGTTTATAAGTGCCCGGTTAATGGCAATAGGCTCGCCACCTATTACATTGGGACCTAAAACATAAACTGGCGAAACGTGGGTGCTAGCACCTCTGCCTACCCCTTCGGGGATATAGGCGTGAGTTTATGTTATGTAAAAAACCATTGAATTAGTGACACTGTTATCGGTACAGACAGCGCGCCACGATCCGCGCTCACGCTCACCATGCTCGATAACACGCTCTCCGTGCTGGGTGAGTCCATAATACACGGAACGCGACGTCTGGGAGTTCGTCACACCCGTGTACACGGTGAGAATGCACACATAATTGTTCAAGTTTTCACTACTCTAGGCACTCCCGGATTGCCACTATTTTTTTTTTCTATAATGTGTAATTTAGCTTCACCTGTCCTGGTATCTATCTGTGAAATATCTTACAAATTATTTAGAATATTAAGCTTTTCCTTGAAATTTTTAATGAAATTATTAAATTCTCATAACAAATGGATAGTTGTTGTTTCTTTTTGCCGCGGTCGTCATCATCTTTAGGTAAGTCGCGGTCGCTTCCGAGATTCTCACCTCCGGTTCCACTCAGAGGATGAAAGGTGTAGCTGACAGAAGCAGGCGCAGGACAGGTAAGGACTTCGGTGAGTAAAAAAAGGCGATTTATTGGAGGCTTGTGCTTAAGGAGCGAGTACGTGTGCTTTGGTTGACGGTCAAAGGGTCACTCCCTGTGACAGAGCTAGGCGACGCACACATAGACTCGCGCCCGTACACGAGCGTTTATTCACACATTTACATTACTTTACAGACACACAGCAGTAGCGGGTTAACAGACCAGGTAAGTAGCTAAATCTATAATTTTTTATTTATTCTATTTTCTGTTTCAGATGGAAGCCAGGCGTCGTGTACTTTACATCATTCTCCCCCCCATTGTCCTTTCAGGACAATCATTCTCGGCTGCAGTGGGGAGCAAAGCCACGCGGGTCGCCGGTCTGGTAAGGATTCCCGTCTTTGTCCGTATGTCCACAATTCGTACTCGACCATCGGCGCCGGGGTGGACACTCTCGATTATTCCTTTAGGCCAAGTATTTCGTGGTAGTTTCGGGTCAACTATGACAACTACGTCTCCTCGTTTCAGCTGATGACTTTCTTGAAACCATTTTTGGCGTGGTAACATAGTCGGCAGGACTTCTCGCATCCAGCGTTGCCAGAACATGTCCGCTAGTCTCTGCGTGATTCTCCACGATTTTCTACTGTAGAAGTCGTCAATATCAAATTTCCCAGGCACAGGTAAGTTCGAGGAGGTCCCGATAAGAAAATGATTGGGTGTTAGACTTTCAGGGTATTCGTGGTCCACTGAAACATGGCTCAAGGGGCGGCTGTTGACTATATTTTCCACCTCAGCTAGTAATGTTATCAGCACTTCTTCGCGCGGAGCCCTTTCTTTCAGGATTACTCTTAAGGCCGCTTTCACAGTACCAATAAGCCGCTCCCATGCACCACCCATGTGAGGACTTGCCGGAGATATGAAATACCACTCTAGTCCACGGCTGATTAACTCGTTTTTTACAGTAGCTTCTTCATTGATCGCTTGGAATGACTTTTTCAGTTCCGCATTTGAACCCCGAAGATTAGTAGCATTATCCGAAAACATACGGTATGGCCAGCCACGCCGCGCTGCCATTCGCCGCAATGCCATTATAAATGAATCTGTTGACAACGACGGTACAAGTTCCATGTGTATAGCGCGTACAGTGAGGCAGGTGAAAAGAACACCGTACCTTTTTTCTCGGCGGCGTCCGACTGTAATTTCCATTGGGCCGAACAGATCGACGCCACAATAGGTATAGGGTCGCTGATGATGGGCAAGGCGGGCTTCGGGCAGGTCTCCCATTCGTGGGTTGGTAGGTCTCGCTTTCCTTATACGGCAGTACAAACACTTCGCAGCAATCGTTCGCACAGTAGGTCGCAATTTCAATAGCCAGTACTTTTGACGAATCTCATTAACTACTGTTTCGGTACAGCCATGTGCTGCCATCTCGTGGTAGTGTCTTACTATTAATTTTGGAATATAGTCACGTCCGTCCAAAATTACCGGTCGCTTTACACTTGGGTTCACGTTCGCAGCAGCTTCTATTCTCCCGCCGACGCTCAATAACCCATTTTCGTTCCAAACTGGCGTTAGTTTTCTCAGGCGACTAATCGTTGATATAGGTTTATTAATTTTAATCAGATTTACCTCCTCAGGAAACGACTGTAGTTGTGAGTAGCGCAATAACTCATATTCAGCGCGCTGCATAATTTCCGAGGTAAGTTCAGCAGTTCCAGACGTTCTACATTTTTCAATAAACAATAACACGTTCGCCATGCATCGGCACAGGCGGAGCCAGGAGGAAAATCTTGTAGGTTCCGGAACAGGTACGTATTTATTGTAATTTTTCACAATCAAGTTGACTTGTAACGTCTCATCATCATATTTCTCGATTTTTTCAGGGTTCATGGATGGCCAATCTTCGCGCGGCATGTGCAGAAAATGTGGACCTCGCAGCCATTCCCCGTCGTTACTCAGTTTGTAAGTATTAATTTTTGTAGCTTTATCGGCAATATTTAACTTCGTAGGTATATAATTCCATTCTTGAGGCTGAGACAACTCGTCAATTTCTCCGAGTCTGTTAGCGACGAACACTTTATAATTGCGCGTGTTATTCTTTATTTGACATAACACTATTTGCGAGTCCGTCCAAAAGAATCGTTTGTTTATTACTAACCGGTTCTCGCGCGCAATCGTATCGGCGAGGCGGCAGGCTATCACGGCGGCTTGCATCTCAAGTTTAGGTATAGTTATACATTTGTTTATCGGAGCGGCACGGGATTTGCAAGCGATGAATGATACATTAATTTGTTTGTTTGCGAGTGTCTTTCGATAATAAGCAACTGCCGCGTATGCAGTGGGCGCCGCATCGCAAAAAACGTGCAGTTCAAGTGTCGTCTCGTTCTGGCAGTCGCTACTGCTCGATGCATTCATTGCTTTGTCTTGCTCACTCGCCTTTGAAGTGGCGAAGTGATATCTAGGCACTCTCAAGTGTTGTAGCAAATTGAGCTCTAATATCCACTCTTGGAAGGTCTTATTTTCGTTGTCCGAAATCTTGTCGTCCCATTTAATATTACTTTTCCAGGTATTCTGTAGCATTATTTTTGCTTTCACTGAGAATGGAGCGAGAAAACCAAAAACATCAAATATGGACATGAAAATGCGCAAGAGTTCTCTTTTCGTAGGTTTTCTTTGGAGTTTCAGAATGTCCGTAGGTATGCGCTTGAGCGATAAATCGAACCCGAATAAGTCACTGGCGGGAAACCACAACAGTCCCAGCGTTCTCTCTGGTAACTCGTCGCAAGCAGATTTGATTCTTATTGCCTTGTTACTTAAGGTCTCTTTTGGCATGTCGGCTAAAACTTCTTCTTTATTACTAATCCAATTTCTTATCTCGAAACCGCCTTGATGATGAATATAGGATACTGATTTGATCATTTTTCTTGCAGTTTCGATGTCGTCCAGACTTTCAATATAGTCGTCCATGTAGTGGGACTTCAGGATCGCGTCCGTGGCTTCAGGCATCTCGTCTTTAAATCTGATCGCATTTTTGTTTTTAATATGTTGCGCGATGAACGGAGAACAATTCGCGCCGAATAACAAAGATGTCATGACATATGTTTTGATTTTGCTGTCATTAGTTTCGCGCCATAAAAATCGTAGGGCGTGTTGGTCGTCTTCTTTTATTTGAATACGAAGGAACATGTCTCTAATGTCTCCCATTACGGCGACGGGCTTCTCACGAAATCGCAGTAGGATACCCAGCAATGGTTGAAGAAGATCCGCGCCTTGTAATAAAAAATCGTTCAGCGATTTGTTAGCTACTTTAGCCGCAGCGTCGAAAACCAGTCTTAAATTGCGTTTGTTGGGGTTATCCACTCCAAAATGTGGGAGGTACCATGTTCGCTCCCTAGGTGCCGAAATCTCGTAATCAGTTAGCTCCCGCGCGTAGCCGTTTTCAAATAAATGATGCATACGGTCTTGGTATCTCGACGCGTAATCGTTGTTTAGTTTCATTTTTCGTTCAACGGAGAGAAATCTTCTTAACGCCGTTGCATAAGAATCGGGCATTTTTGATTCGTTTTTCCAGGGTAGGCCAACTTCCCATCTGTTATTATTAAGTTTCGCAGATTGATCCACCGTGTTGAGTGCACGAATTTCATCCTTATTTACACGTGGCGTAGAGCTTACTCCAATTGATTCTAAGGCAAACGAGCGTCGAACCAGTTCGTGTAGTTGCATAACTTCGTTATTGTGTGCATCGTTTGAGAGTTGCAGCATTGAGTGCGCTGTGTGCGCGTGTGCGCCCGCGCATGTGTGCGTCTCCGGCTGGGAACAGCCGGGGGGCGGGGCGGGGGCGCCGGGTGGACCGCTGATAAGACAGATCGGCAGGTCGCGCGCTTCGTACAGCGTCGTAGTTAGCGTATGCTCAGTGGTTAGTAGCCCGCGTGAGGTTGCGGGTACGATTCCGTGCAGACACCACCCCAGAGGTGTTAGGGTCGCACACGGTTCGTTTATCTTGCGATGAATCGTCTTCAGCGTCATGATCAGATGGAAATTGTCTTGTCCAATTAATAATTTGGGTTTTATGTCAGCACAGGTAACATGGTTTTTCAGGTTTCGTAAATGTTCATAGTCTTCTATATGCACTTTAGATAACTTTTGTGTAGGTAGGTCTAGTTCACTAATTTTACGCGCACGCACTTCGTACATTTGGTCTCTTGTGTTAGAAAGTTTAAATTTCACAATTTCACTTTGGCAAACGATGTCAGAGTTCCACGCGCCTCTCATACGTAACGTTTCAGGCTGACCTTGTAAGTTGATACTGTCCGCGAGATCAGCTGACATTAGGGAGACTGTAGCACCGTCGTCTAGCAAAGCGTACGTAGTAATTATACCACTCGGTCCATGTACTTTCACGCGTACTGTTTTTAGCATTACACTAGCACTGTTTTGGGCGGCTATAGTGTTTGTCACAGTTTCACTGTCGTTGGTAGGCTCATTGGTGCTTGTTGTCGTTAATTGGGTAGCACTGGATTCTTCATTTACAGCGTCGCTGCTGGGAGGTGAAGCTACTTTATGGGGCCAGTGTAACAAGCGATGGTGAGGTAGGCCGCACTCGTCGATATCGCACGGCGCGGCCGGGCAGGTTTCTTTCCCATGCCCCGGTAATAGACACTTATGACACATTCTATGTGTTTTAATAAATCGCCACTTGTCTTTACGCAGCGCGCGTTTGAATTTAGTGCAGTTTGAAATCGGGTGATCATGTGTGCGACAGAATTTACATTTTGCGTCACTATTATTGTCGTGGTTCAAAACTGCGTGTGAATAAACTCTTCGTTCTTCGGTTTTCGGCTTGAATGGTTTATTTTCAGATTGCGCGTGAATGTGGCTTATTCCAGCTGAGGCGATCTTCATTGCTTCTTTGTGTAGAAATTCGGAAAAATATTGTAATTTTGCCTTCTTGCTGTCGTTATGGTCGTAAATGTAATCTGCCCATTTGTTAAGAAGTGTAGTTGGGCATTTCGATAAAACAGTGTTGAGCAATTCTGGGCTTCTTAAATAGTCGTTTTGATTTATTGACTGTACGGCAGCGACGTAGTTTCTCACTCTAACTGCGAAGTTCACGATCTCGTTATGATAGTTAGGTGGCAAGGAGGGCAGTTTTCTAAATTGTGAACCCAACTTGAAGATAATTAATTCAGGACGTCCAAAACGTAGCTCGAGTGCTTCTAAAATGGTACTTGGAGTAGTGTCGCTCATGAGCAGCGATGAAACTGCTTCCCTGGCTTCACCGCGGAGACATCTGTTCAGTCTTGCGATGTTTTCGCTATTACTGTAATTACACAATTTGGTTGAGTCTTCGTAGCTTCTTTTAAATTGCCTCCATTCGAGTGGGTCGCCGTGGAATGGGGGCAGGTCCTTGGATGTGGCTAATCTTGACATGAAGTTCGTATTTGCACTTTGTGTCGCGGTGGCAAGGTTGGCAATCGCGTGCGACAGTTGCAAAAATTCATTTGAAGTAGGTAGGGCGGCGGGCGCTAAAGCAGGTTCATGGCCGGGATGGTCAACGACTGGTTCCTGTACACTGTTTTCGAGCCATTGTTCCACTTTCTGTGATGCTGCTTGCATTGATTGGTTATCACTACAGCGACTTTTTCTCGAGGAACGGTCATCAAGCGCAGCGAGATCAGCTGCTAGCTTCTTATCAATCAATTCCCGCTCGATTCTCGCCTTGGCCTCGGCCGCCTCTAGCTCTAATTGTTTTCTGCGGGCCAGCACTGAAGGGTTGGAACTCTTGGCCGAGGGAACTGAGGTGCGGCATTCGTCGAGCTCTGTTTTCAAGGTACCCTCTTTTTCTGTAGCCTTCTCTTTCTGTAGAAAATTAGTAGCTATTGGTGGACTTAAATCCGTGAGTTTCCCTGCCGGAGGGCACGTTTTCACTGAGAGCACTTCACTAACGGTTGCCATGGAATGTTTCAACTTTTCACGAACGTGAGCGCGCTCACTGCGAGATGTAGCCTTTGCGTGCGGTGGCGGTGTGCTGAACATTACGTTCGCCGTTTTATCCGGATTCCTTTTTGATCCTGGCTCGGAGGACCAAATGTAGCTGACAGAAGCAGGCGCAGGACAGGTAAGGACTTCGGTGAGTAAAAAAAGGCGATTTATTGGAGGCTTGTGCTTAAGGAGCGAGTACGTGTGCTTTGGTTGACGGTCAAAGGGTCACTCCCTGTGACAGAGCTAGGCGACGCACACATAGACTCGCGCCCGTACACGAGCGTTTATTCACACATTTACATTACTTTACAGACACACAGCAGTAGCGGGTTAACAGACCAGGTAAGTAGCTAAATCTATAATTTTTTATTTATTCTATTTTCTGTTTCAGATGGAAGCCAGGCGTCGTGTACTTTACAAAAGGTATGTCTGTTTATAAGTAAAAATCAGAATTTAACCATAAATCTGATTCGAGTCTGTCCAAGCATGAAACAACTGTCACGTTTTATAAACCCAGTGCGTAACGAATGATTCATTTCTAATTGGATGGAACGCATATTTGCATATAGATTGCATTGGGTCGATATCCACACCAGGGGAATCTCTTCTGGGGGCTACCTCCTTGATTAACCCTGGTGCATTCTTTTCTGGTTTGTATATTGGAGTCCCCGATTGAATGGGAAAAGCACTTTATTTTTTTTATTTTTAGTGTTCCGTACCTTTTTTTTCGTGCGGAAATCCCTTCGGATACCCCCCCGTCGGCCAGCGGGGGCGGTTATGTCGGGCTTGCACCGATTAAAACCGCACGCCGTCTCGGGTCTTAAGACGCCGGGGTGTAAGGTTACCCATAGAGCATATCCCTCGCACCCCGACTGACCCTGGGCCATCTCCGGTTTCGAGATGGCCCCCTTACTTGCTCTCCACTGTGCCATCTGCTAATCAGAGGGACACGTGGAAAGCTTTCGAACAACCCTCAACAGGACCGTCCTCGCCTCGGTCGGAGTTGGCCGTAGGCGGCAGCGTCTCTCCCACCCTAGGAGAGAGGTGCTGCCGTCTCCGTTGCACCGCGTGGAGGACCCCAACCAAGCACCCTAGGGTTCCGTATCTCAAAAGGAAAAAACCGAAACCCTTATAGGATCACTTCGTTGTCCGTCCGTACGTCCGTCCGTCTGTCAAGACCGTTTTTCTCAGGAACGCGTGGAGGTAACAAACTGAAATTTATATCTAATACTCAAGTTTACTGCCCATTGGAGCTGTGAAAAAATCAAAGTTCTAAGCCAAAACAATCAAAAGATACAGCCGTTTATGCCGCAAATTTCCGCAAACTTTCGAAACTCGCACGGGAATCAAAACCTACAGGTTACTACGAAGTAACGTCTTATAGTACAGATAAAGGAAAAATTGCGAAAACCGTAAATTTATAGTTACATCATATAATAAAAAATATTTTTGAAAATTTTAAAGGTACCACATACTTACTTCATTTCTCATGAACGCGTAGAGGTATTAAATTGAAATTCATATCAAATACTAAGGTCTATAATACCTTTAAGCAGTAACAAAAATAAACGTTTATTTTACTTAAATACCTACAGGTTTGTACGGAACCCTCGGTGTGCGAGTCCGACTCGCACTTGGCCGGAATTTTTTTTAACAGATAAAATACATTTATCTTATACTCTAGTAGTAGTGTACGAAAAACCAGAAAGATTTATTCGTACACTACGTATTTGTCACTCAATCGTTGTACTTTAACAGAATAAATTAATATCTATGAACTACTTAATCTAATAACAAATTATAAAATACGCACTACAAAAGTGTACTTTCTAAGTATGTAATTATATAGTGAAACAAAATATGAGTAGTTTTAGTTCTGCAGTGACTAATTTTACGTTCAAAGTAAATAATTTGCAGGTAGATTTGTAAGCCGCGGTAGCCTAGTGGTATGGGTAAAGGACTGCTGAGACGAGGTCTCGGGTTCGATCCAGGTATTACCATGGCACACACCAATGACTTTTCGATGCTTTTCGAAGTTATGTGTGTATTTATCGCAGGTTTATAAGTGCCCGGTTAATGGCAATAGGCTCGCCACCTATTACATTGGGACCTACACATAAACTGGCGAAATGTGGGTGCTAGCACCTCTGCCTACCCCTTCGGGGAGATAGGCGTGAGTTTACGAGTTTACGTTTTTTAGATTTGTAAAATAATTACGATACATCAATAGCTTACAACGTTAGCCAAATAAGTTTGCAGCAGAGACTCAGCTAGAGCTATACTGAGCTGCGTACAGAATATTTCTTTTTTTACGTGTTATTTAACAAATAAATTAATTTTGTCAAACATGCTTAACAACGAACATTATTTTGACAACCTTCTTCGAGATAAATCGAAATTGCTATACATGCGAGCAGCGGCCGGCAAAAGTTGTATGAAAATCCATATCTGTCGTGTTTTAGCGGCCAAATAATTTACTATGTAAACTCATATCTGTCGAGTAATTTAAAAATGGAACCATCTTTTAGAAAGAACCAAGGAGGTAACTTATCCAAGGCATTATTTAAATACAGAACTGGCTTGCAAATAGAAAGCTGTTTATTAAGAAAAATAAAAAACAAATGAACATTTTGCCGCGTGAAAAATTACTGTTGTTCGTATTGTACTTTCAATAACTGCATTTTCAAATAAAAAGTTCTGCCTAGATACTACTTAGTTTTAATTTCCGCGCATTGTTTGAGAAAAGCACTATACAAGCCTTGGCCACAACTGAGTGTTGCCGGACTCCGTAATGCGTGCGGCCTGCATACTTCACGATTGTCCGGCAACACTACACTTGGCGGCCGCGGCAGTAATGTACTAAAATGTAGGTATTTACTATTTTAACGGATTCTATCGCGATTTATTTCATGTCATTTTATTATTTACATTGAACCCGACGTTTCGGTTGCTATTCAGCAGCCATAGTCACGGGGAGACTGAAGATGGTGGTTGTCTTATTGTTTGAAGTGTAAGTTATCTCAAAGTACCTGAAGTATGCTGAATTGTTGGTGTTACTATTTACACAGAATGAGCTCATAGTGTCATGAAATCTTGTTGTATTTTGATTTTTCTTGGAATTAAATAAGTATATTCCAACCACCTTCTCTAATAAAATTTTTACTATTTATTTCATTTTTGATATGCTCAGGTGACTTATTCATTAAACTAGGGACAAATGATGTCAATGTTCGTTTTCCATGAAGGTTATTAAATGTCATGTTCTCATCACTGGAACCTTTTGTGCACGAATCCAAGTCGCACTTAGTGAAGTTTCAGAATTATTTCACCCATAAGCCCAGAATTTGTTTTCGTTTTATAAATACAAACGAGTTTTCTTAATTTCTTACTATTTTTAATCATATAATCATATCTATGTATATAGATCTGTATATGTATTTATATATGTTACATACAGAACAGTCATGCTTTTCTGTAAGAACGTTTATGTATCTCGATACCTTTTTTTTAGCGTGTGGAAATGCTGAAACCACCGTGAGTATTAAATTTCTTATGGTGATTTCTCACCTTTGACTCTCAGGTATATGCTTCAGAGTCGATCCGGAGATTTCCTAGAACAAATTTGATATCCATGAACGTATTGGTTAAAAAGAAGCATGGTTTTAGAGATCCGTAAATCAAAAGGTTCCTTTTGATTTACGGATCTCTAAAACCATGCTTCTTTTTAACCAATACGTTCTTATAGATCTTCTCGTCTCCATCTGTCTGTCCACTCGGTTTTCTCAGAAACGCGTATGGGTATCGATTTGAAATTTATATCAAATAGGTCCTGCAATACCTTGAACTCTGAAAAAGTAAAGGGAAAGGTTAATAAACTGTAAATTAATAGTAACAGTTACATTAAAAAACGACCGTAACGTTTTCAATGACAGGATTCCAGTTTTACAACGGCAAATTTTTGCCCCTCAATACAGTTAATCTCATCGTTACAGCAATATTCGGTGCATAAACTTTAGTAATGATTATCTACAATCGTCTACAAGTCTCAACTCGCACTTGGTTAAGTTTTTAAACTACTTTCCCCACAGACAGATTGAACTAAGATCTCGATACTGATACAATAACAAAACCGTCGTATTACCATAAATATTCTTCGTAGTGCTATCTTGTTTGAATATATTTCCAGTTCATGAACCCAAGAGTCATATTGACTGCTTTTCATAACATAACATAACATAACTTCACGCCTGTATCCCCGAAGGGGTAGGCAGAGGTGTATTACACACCCACAATTCGGCTGTTATGTTTAGGTCCCAATGTAATAGGGGGCGAGCCTATTGCCATCTACCGGGCACATTACTAAGCGAGCGATAATCAACATTTTTAATACACACATAACTACGAAAAGTCAGAGGTGTGTGCCCGGGGCGACTGGGGATCGAACTCAAGACCTCGTCTCGGCAGTGCTTTACGTACACCACTAGGCTATCGCCGCTTAACTGCGCTTGACTGCTTTTCGTTTTAGAAAAATGCAAATATGTTGTAAATCTTCAATTGTATGACATACTCATATAAGACAGTATTGGATGAGTTACTTTTTTTTTACTCACATCTTTTTTAGGGTTCCGTTGCCAAATGGCAAAAAAAGGAACCCTTATAGATTCGTCATGTTTGTCTGTCTGTCCGTCCGTATGTCACAGCCACTTTTCTCCGAAAGTATTAGTACTGTGCTGTTGAAACTTGGTAAGTAGATGTATTCTGTGAACCGCATTAAGATTTTCACACAAAAATACAAAAAAAAACATTAAATTTTGGAGGTTCTGAAACTCAAAAAATTTTTTTTCGTCAAACCTTTACCTGGGAGGTCTTCAAAAATGATATTGAGGTTTCTAATATAATTTTTTTTCTGAACTGAATAGTTTGGAAGAGAGACACTTCCAAAGTGGTAAAATGTGTGTCCCCCCTCCTGTAACTTCTAAAATAAGAGAATGATAAAACTAAAAAAAATATATGATGTACATTAGCATGTAAACTTCCACCGACAATAATAAGGTTTGAACGAGATCTAGTAAGTAGTTTTTTTTATAATAAGTACGTCATAAATCGTAAAACACAATTTACCTTGCATTCAACACCTCAAATGATAAATTTAAAAAATATCATTATTATGTTACTTGCTGCTACGGAACCCTTCATGGGTGAGTCCGACTCGCACTTGGCCGCTTTTTCGTCAACACCTCTAAAAGAACAGATATAACAAACTTTAAGACTATCCCCCACTTCAAACCAACTCCATCTTAGAATTCTCAAGATTATTTTAATGAAAACCGTTTCAAATAGTATCGGAAACTTTGACCAAATTAAAAAAGTTCGCCCTTTGATTAGTCCTATTCATTATTAAGCTAAAGCGAACTAATCTGAAAAAAATCTCGTTACTGAGTCGGGAGTTAACGAAAGTTGCCGAAGTTGGCCGAAGTTCCGCCCCCTTGATAGGCCACAACTATTGGTAACGGATAAGTTTTGCTATAGGAAGGATGTATGGTCCAAGTAACTAACTGCTAAATCATAGACTGAGAATCTAAGAGACAAATGGTTCCCGTGGTCGCATGAGAGACAGAACGATAAATGGGTGATGTTGCCATATTAAAACTTTTACCCTGGTGTAAAGCAAGCATCGATTGCAGATAGCTGAGTCTAAAACGAACAAACACGATTGCACCATAGTAATTATGTGTAGATATGTTACGCCTACACGTGTTTAGACACATATATTTATACTTTTACAAACAAACATTCACTCAACTTTTACAGTGACTAGATTTATAAAAATAAAACAATATTGTTACGTAGACTGTATAATTTAATATACTTAGGTTTAATGATTAGATTAAATGTAATATATAAAATTCTCGTGTCGCGGTGTTTGTAGTTAAACTCCTCCGAAACGGCTTGACCGATTCTCATGAATCACGATTTGTAGGTAAAGTAGGTATAGGTATTTGAAGTTGTGATTTCCGACACAGATCGATAGAGTACTTCGACACTAACAATGCGTTTTAACTTCCAGAAGATTCGATCAGTAGTTTTCGAGATATCGATGATCCTTGTAACAGTATTTTGAATATTTGTATCATAATCATGTATCTATTTACGCAGTCTTTGCGTTATAAAAAACAAAATCTACAACTTATTGATAAGAAAGGTTCCGGTACTATTAATGAAAGAGATGGTGGACACACATGTTTTAGACAAATAAAATATTATTGTTATTCTCTTTATTTAAACGATTTTCTTAATAATTAAATTTTTAAACAATGCTATAAAATTACAATTTAAAAATATAAAAAACAGAGTGCCACCTGCATCTAGTACAGGAACCAAACTACCGGTGGTTGGGGCTCCAGAGAAAGGAATTAGAAAGAAAGAGAAAGATTATGCGTGCCGTATCGAGGAGCTTCTGCTGCCTCAGGCCCTTGACTCAACCGTCTAACACGAGCCTCTTTAGGCGTTGATCAAGGCTCTAGGCTATCCGGCCAACAGGCTTGATATGTATTAACATAATATGTATTATTAAAGTACAGTTGGTTTATTATATGGGTTAGTTTAAAAAATATATATATCGCCACTATATGTTACCACAGCCCAATCGTTCCGGTTATGGAAATACGCTTTCCCGCTGAAGTTTACACCACACGCCCATAAAGAGATCAAAGCAAGCCGTTCAAGACATCATTAAATGAGTGCCATATGACTATCGAATCATATTTGCAGCTCTTTTCACCTCTAATGCATTGCTTTAAAATCCATATTTGTATAAATCTTCTTCTAATATAACTTTATCAAAATACATACGTGATTTTCTATAAGCACTAGTAACTAAATGATTATTATAATTGAAATTGTATACAGAATTATGACCTTTACGTGCACGTGATTAAGGTGTTATTGGAATACATTCATCGCCATTAATTACTGCTTAGTGCGGAGTATTTGGCTTTGATGTTATAACAAAGAAAGGTTTGTTGTAGACGTTTGTTTATCAATTAGTAATAATTGAACTATGGGAATATCGTATACATGATATTGTAAGAAGTTTTAAGAATATTAAGAATTTATATTTTACATTGTCTCCCCGTGACCATGGCTGCTGAAAAGCAACCGAAACGTCGGGTTCAAGGTAAAATATAAAATAACATCAAATAAATCGCGATACAATCGGTTAAAAATTGTTTTATTTCAATATCGTATATAGTTTGTATTTGTATGGTATAATATAGTGTGAATAGGATTTCGAAGATATCTGTCTGTTAGGCTTGTGCAAGCAGGAGTAACTCAAACTAATGAATATAGTATTACAAAATAGTTTAGAATAAAAAACATGTCATGGTTCCTGAGTGCTAGTCCATTGAAATATAACAAGTTTTAAGGCTTGGCCTGCAAAAATCATAGAAAGCAAATTTTCGGTTTTGAATGTCTAGAGGAGGTTGGTGTGAAGTTAAATCCAAATTTGTGGGGGTCGTAACCCTTGTCCCGAAGCTGCCATCTTGAAAAGGGGTGAGAATGGTTTTTACGCTATATCAGGTAAACTTTGCGCCTTACAGAAAATTTTCTATGCTACGGATAGTTTGCCTAAAATAGCGTAAAAACAATTCGCATCCCTTTTTAATGATGGCGGCCACGGGACAAATGATTGCGCTCCAGAAACTTGGATTTAACTTTACACTATCCCCCTCTAGCCATATAAAATTGTATTCTCTGTCTCTTACAACGCCAAGTGTAACTTTTTAATGGACTATGACGCGAGAATGAGTTTCGAATTTCGAATGTGGAACGAACGCAGAAAACAAGCAAATGAGATAATGAATTTTGACACTTTTCTGAATAGTCAGCGCACTTTTTTGTGATGTCATCCGTATGAAGTACACAGCAGAGTACACTCAGCAGGTTCTTCTTATCAGCTCTGCGTTTACCTTGCTCCTTCCCTTGAATTATAAGCTGTAACATTGAGTACCATTTTTTCCATCCTACTTCCTACTAATTTTATAAATGTGATAACAGTTTAAGTATTAGAGTTAACGGGATATCTACCATGTGTTTTTAAGAGTGTCCTATCGGCATTGTTGCAAGCGCCATGATCACGGAGGTCTTATCGGACACTCTTAAAAACACATGGTAAATATCCTGTTAACTCTAATACTTATGTTAGTGACCATGATAGTTTAAATACTTATATAGTGATAATAGTTAGTAGCTATATTTGCCAATGCAGATACCGGCAAACATCTTGAAGAAAAGATTTAGATCGGAAAAAGAGAACATCTAGGACGGGAATTGAACCCGCGACCAGTCCCTTACAGGGTGAATTTTCCGATCTAAATCTTTAGAAAAAAGTAAGCATACAAAATGCTTAAAAATTTAATTGAATCTTGAACAAAAGTCGGCGTAGTGGGGAAGAGTTCGCGTATGTGCACTATAAGGACCAACAAAAAGCTAATAAAACTGATCAACCAATGGCGTGAGCCCTTTGAACCGTGTTCGGTTTCTATCTAATTTCTATCTATGATTGGTTAATTGGTGCTACTCGGCCGTCCCTGTACAAAACCAAATAAAACTTTTTTTTTCATGCTGAAATACCCCGTATCCCTCCCCGCCAGCCAGCGGGGGTGGTTATGTCGGATTCGAACCGACTAAAACCGCACGCCGTCTAAGGTCTTCGAGTGTAAGGTGGCAAATAAGGCATTTTCCTCGCACCTCGGCTGACCCAGGACCATCAAGATGGCTCCCTCGGGTTTGAGAACTATGGTGTCCTCGTCTTGCCCCCGGAAAGAGGGGAGGAGTTAGCGCGGCGCGCCGCCTCTGACTGCTTCTGGGGCCACCTGTCACCCCTAGGCCTGCGCTCATGGAAACACCAAATAGACCTAAAACGCTTTATGCGCAGCAAGCAGCAGTACCGGTCACTATACTAACAGGCAATACAATAAAAGCTCGTGATAAACCTAGATTAACTAACAACTTATACACCGAACTCATCGCAAGTTCAATGTATCACGAATTTTCGTCGAGTTCTTTTAATGACATCACTAACGAGTCGTCTCTATTCCCGTCACGTACCCGTCACGTAAGGTAAACAGCTTGTTCTTGGACATGAACGAAATTGCGTTATTAATAACACGATGGAGAAAGTTTTTATTTGGTTACTTGACAAAAATTGAGTGAAATAGCTTGTCAAAATATCCGTGAATAACATAAAATTATACCTCTAATATTATATACATATTGTTTACTTTAATTAAACAGTTTGTTTTATTAAAAGGAATATATAAAAACCTTTTTTTATCAACGTGATACAAATAATTTTCCCCTAATCCCTCCAGCTAAGGTAAAGTGCTTGTGTTAGGAGTGGGTTCACATGTAAAGACCCCTTCACACTAACGTTTGTTCATCGTAGGGGTTCAGTAGTAGGGTATTTCTAGAGTGGTAGAGTCAAGCAACAGTCATTTTGGCCGTTGCATGAATGGGCCGACTCGACCGGGGAAGCACCACCCTCTCACAGAATATCGACGCCAAGTAACAGTATTTGAACTGTTGCGTTCCGTTTGGTGAGTGAGAGTGCCGGAGCCCAAACTCCTTTCCCATCCCCTCCCAAACTCCTTTCCCATCCTTTCCTTTACAGGGTCGGCAGCGCGAGTGTGACGCCACTGGTGTTGCACACGTCCATAGGCCGCGGTAACCGCTTCCCATCAGGTGGGCCGTGTGCTTGTCTGCCACCTTAGTGGTATAAAAAAAAACAGTAAATGTATGCGCAATGATGACGTATGCGCAACGGTGTCACGGCTTCTCTCCTGTAGTATATAATAAGCGGCGATAGCGCAGTGGTGTACGTTACGGACTGCCGAGACGTGGTCTCGAGTTCGATCCCCAGTCGCTCCGGGCACACACCTCGGACTTTTCGTAGTTATGTGTGTATTAAAAATGTTGACTATCGCTCGCTTAGTAATGTGCCCGGTAGATGGCAATAGGCTCGCCCCCTATTACATTGGGACCTAAACATAACTAGCGAATCGTGGGTGTGCAATATACCTCTGCCTACCCCTTCGGGGATACAGACGTGAAGTTATGCTCTCCTGTAGTAAATTAAACGCAGTGCAAACGTGGCGTACACATTTGCTCCAGCAACTACGCCGCGACAACTAGCCGCGCGTCAGTCTACGCTGCGCATACGTTCATTGAACGCCTACCCTTATCAAACGCTATTGCCGGGGCTCTAAAATGTAATATAGATTTTTTTATCACGTAGTGATGTCAATGAATACTTCATTTCGCTTGATGGCAAGCTTAAGGAGAAGTCTCAGTAATGGGGGTCACCATTATAGATACCAATAATACCACAAGGGTGGCCTTTAGCTGGACGGCATCATCACATGGTTTTTCCACTTCAGAAATTCAGATGTATGCGAAAGATAAAGAAGAAGACGATTCTAAGGCTAGAATGGTACTGATTAAGAAGGCGGTGAGGCAACATCCAGCATTCACCACGACAGTTCCTTTTTCCCCTTCTAGGAGGAATGCTCTACCAAATGCGAAACCTGAACCTGTTCTGGATATTTGATGTTTTCGTCTACATAGTTCTTATAGCGATTTCCTTATGGTGATGAGCTTTAAGAACTACTATATGTGAGTCAATGAACTCTTGAATAAATTTGTATAACTAAGTAACACTTTAGGAAATTGTCTGCCTTAGTAGAACATTAACGTATTGACGCCTTTAGGACTTTTAAGTAAGAATAGAGACGCTTCTGTTTCCAGCACATTTTCTCTGGAACAAAATCTTAGGTACAGCTCAAGTTGGGGTGCTTGGTTGGGGACCTCCACGCGGTGCACCCTAGGCAACCGTCTCGGCAGCGCCTCTCTCCTAGGGCGGGAGAGACGCTGCCGCCTACGGCCAACTCCGACCGAGGCGAGGACGGCCCTGTTGAGGGCTTTCCAGAGGCTTTCCAGAGGGAAGCTTTCCACGTGTCCCTCTGATTAGCAGAGGGCACAGTGGAGAGCAAGTAAGGGGGCCATCTCGAAACCGGAGATGGCCCAGGGTCAGTCGGGGTGCGAGGGATATGCTCTATGGGTAACCTTACACCCTGGCGTCTTAAGACCCGAGACGGCGTGCGGTTTTAGTCGGTGCAAGCCCGACATAACCGCCCCCGCTGGAGATCCCCCGCTCTCCAGCGGGGGCGGTATCCGAAGGGATTTCCGCACGAAAAAAAAAAAAAAAAAAAGGTACAGCTCAAGTTTGATACTATAGGTATATAGATTATTACAAACGTTAACATAATAGCGGCCCGGGTTCCAGCTTCAAACCTCGCATAAATTCGTAAAAAAAAAACAAGATTATTGCTTCCCGGCGCGAACTTTTAACTTTTGTTACGCAACATTATGATATTTATGAAGATATTCAATGAAATTATCTAGTGCAAAAGGCAATTATTATGTATATGAAATTCTCAAAGTGATCATTGTAATTTGATAACGCTTGATACAAAACCACGGTAGCCTAGTGGTATGGGTAATGGACTGCTAAGACGAGGTCTCGGGTTCGATCCCAGGTTTTACCATGGCACACACCAATGACTTTTCGATGCTTTTCGAAGTTATGTGTGTATTTATCGCAGGTTTATAAGTGCCCGGTTAATGGCAATAGGCTTGCCACCTATTACATTGGGACCTAAACATAAACTGGCGAAATGTGGGTGCTAGCACCTCTGCCTACCCCTACGGGGACATAGGCGTGAGTTTATGTTATGTTATGTTATGATAACGATTAATAGTATATTTGTCGTAATAGTTTTCCAATTACTACATAAATTGTGAACATTTTATTAGAAGTTAAGATGCTGCGGTGTCATTCGCCCTGGTGGAATTCGCTTCAATGACTTTTCGCTCCAGCGTACCACGATAAAAGTTTTTCGTCACAATGACCTA
This sequence comes from Cybosia mesomella, assembly GCA_946251805.1. Lineage (NCBI taxonomy): Eukaryota > Metazoa > Arthropoda > Insecta > Lepidoptera > Erebidae > Cybosia > Cybosia mesomella. The sequence continues at coordinate 3,644,734 of OX276402.1, read as the reverse complement.
TCGCTGCAACGTCATTCGAAACTACGTACGGGACCGCTTAAAAGATATAGACATATGCCATCGCGAACTTTTTTGTAGACCTGTAAATGACGAACAATCCCACCATACATCGTTTTGTTACATCTCGAAGGGGTTACGCAGCGTATTCGATTGTAGATCTCAGTCGGCTTTATTTATTTCGTCATCTTGAACAATTATCGTCACATTTCCACAAATTTATCACAAAATAGTATCAGACTATAAGCATTATCCTTCCTTTTTAATCACTCTATCTATTGATGATAACCGCATCAAAATTCGTTGGGTGATTTAGAGGATCTCAGCGACCAGACACCGAGAAGTCACTTTGTTTTATACCATGATAAGGATAAGGAAGTAAAAGCTTGTGAAGATGAATGAATAGATGTTTGATACTCTTTCACACCAAACCAGGCTCCAGTCAGCCGATTTCGTGATGAAATTTGTCATAGAGATATGACAGCACGTAGGATATTTTCTATCCTGGAAATAGGTTCTTGTAAGTTCCGGATGGAGCATCGGAAAATATATGAATAATATAGATTACATTAAAGTACTAGTATTTTACTTCTACTAGTGTTTGTCTAGTGTTGCGTTCCTAAACGAAGTAAAAAAAAAAAAACCATAATTTGCGTTGACAGATCTACGACTGTCACTTGTTGTCAACTTGTTGAAAGATTTGTCTTGAGAAAACGTTTGTTGAAATAAGTTTGTTCGAATAAATGTAATCCGTGAATATCATATTTGGCCAGTGTTGGATTAGTTATATTTTGGACTAATTGACGTGATCGGTTGGGAGTTGTTCGACCGAATCATATATTTACTTGAGGAAGGGCTCCATTTGTACCACGCGCGCTGCTGATCTGTCCACACAAACCTTCATACACCCCTACACTTCATAAACACGTAAATACAGACACAGACAGGTAAACGCGTTGTGTTTCGGGCGCCTTCTAAGTTGGTAAGTGAAACCTATTTTATAAACAATTTGCTCTGTGAACCGCAGACTGCTCACTTTCCCATTGTAGCCAGGAGGACGAACTTCCACTGCGCAATATACCTCCTGGCCCGGAATTGAACATTTTGGTAGCAAGAGCGTGGTTGTGTCGGATTCGAACCGACTAAAACCGCAGTCTCGGGTCTCATAACCTTAATTGTAATTGGTAAATTGATTTGATTGATTGATTTGTAAATTAATTTGTAATTGGTAAATTGTATTGGTAAATTGACAATATTTCAATAGTTTATTAGTTGTAAACAAGTTAATATCAGTTTGGTGTGCTGATTTGGAGTCATTGCTGGGGAACCATTATGACTAATTAATTGGCAATCTCTTGTTAAGGCATTTGATTTAATCTTTAAGCTATATTGAATTATATTTGTATTGGTGTTTTGCATCAGTGTTGGATAAAATAAATTGAACTAACATTGTTTAAATAATTTCTTTGTTTGGGTAATCTCTTTATCTAATTTGTTGAAGTTTGGTCATTGGAATGTCTCATTTAAGTGCAGCGAAGGAGGCCATAGCCGGTATAACCACACAATTGAGGTGGTTCACGTCGGCGGCGGCCACTACCACTCGACCAGAGCTGGCAGAGACCACTCTTACCAGGTTCGGCGGTATGGAGAACAGGCTTGGGGCTGTAGATGCCCTGTTCACCCGCTTTAGCCACCTGGCTGACGACCTCGGGTTGGATCAGCTGAGTCAGGCAGCGCGGGACAAGGTTGTTGGCGACTACGACCAGATCCTGGCGTTGGCAGACACGATTTCCCTACGTGCTAGGGAAATATTGAAGAGCCGGGAGTCTGTCCAGGTCAAGCCGGAGACCTCTGTCGCTGGCCCGGGACTTTTGAGCAAGCTGCCCACGCTTGAACTGCCACATTTTGATGGTCGGATGGACCACTGGCTGGGCTTTCAAAATTTATTTGTGAGTCTGGTCGACTCGCGCTCGGACCTTGGACCCGCCTAAAAGTTGGCCTACTTGATGTCCGTCCTCAAGGGAGAGGCCCGAGCCTTGGTGCAGCACTTACCGGTAACGGATGCGGCTTACCCTACTGCTCTGGAGCTGCTCTCCCGGCGGTACCACAATAAACGGTGTTTGGCTGACGCTCACATTAGCCATATTTTGGGGTTGCCCTTCATTACCAGAGTGTCAGCCTTGCGTACTGACCTTTTGAACCCGTTGTTGGCAGCGACGAATGCTTTGAGGCGACTGGAGTTGCCAGTCGACCATTGGTCGTACATCTTGGTGCATATAGTGCTGCAACGGCTGCCCGTGGACTTGAAGTCCCGTTTTGAGCAAAAATATGGTGGGGATAGTGCCACCCATCTCCCCCTTTTTGAGGACCTCGTCAAGTTCCTGGAGGACGAATGCCGGTTTCTAGACAACTCCAGTATTGCCATGGGGTCTCGCCCACCGTCTCCTCGGCCCAGAGGCCAGGGACTGCCTAGGGTACGTGGGCCTGTTGAGAGTCGCCCCGCCCCCCGTTTCGCCGGCACCCAGATTCATCCTGACTGCTCTTATTGTAAGGCTACGGGGCATGGCATAGCAACTTGCGCGGCCTTTTTGGGAGAGCACGTGAGTGCCCGCCGCCGCATTGCCAGTGCACGCCGACTGTGCTACTCATGTTTGGGGGCACATTTCCAACGGGAATGCCCCAACCCCCGTCCTTGCAGAGTTTGTGGGGGACCACATCTGGACATTTTATGCGTGAACGCGAACCGCGTTGGCAGTCCAGCTTCTGTGGGGGGTTCGCGTACGGGGGGGTACGATGGAGACGGTCACGGGGTCCGCTCGCCAGTGCAGAACCGAGGCGAGATCCGCAGGTTCGAACGCCGTAGCGCCGTAGGGCTCCCTCACATGGAGACGAGTACGCAGCGGCCGCTTGCCGGCAGTGGCCGGACCAGCACCGACTGCCCTCCCCTCCGTTGGCGGAGCGTCCCCGATTGGAGTCGCGCCCCCCGCCATTCAGGCATCCGGTGGGATACGCCCCTCCAGCGATGGCACGCGGCTCGGGACATCGCGCGGACGAGGGGTTTGAACCCTATCCTCATCGCGAAAGACTACAGTCTGGGTGCGGCGATCGGTCACCGCCCAGACATTAGGAAGTCGGCGCCTGCCCCACTACTGCAGCCCCCCAGATTGACACGGTTTTGTTGCCTACGGCATCGGTCAGGGTCTGGGGACCAGCGGGGGCCTCTGTTGTGGTCCGTGCCATTTTGGACACGGGTTCCCAGGGCTGCATTTTGTCGTCTTGGTTAGTGGGACAGGTAGGCCTTGATGTACGTGGCTATTCAGACACGATTAGAGGAGTGGGCAACGCAGCTGTCACCACTGTTGAGGGACAGGCTCGGTTTGGGCTCACTCCTTTGCATTCGTTGGGCCCTAAAATTGGTACCTCGGCCATTGTTATGAAGAACATTCTGGGAAGACATCCCCGGACACAGTTGTCTTCAGATATTGTTCGGTTGACGTTGGGTATGAAGTTGGCTGACCCCCGGTTTGATTCTCCTAGTACAGCGCATTTGTTGTTGGGTGCCGATGTACTAGGGAGAATATTTTTGGGTGGTATAAGGGTCTTGCAGCCAACCGGGTTGGTGGCTGTCTCGACCATCTTTGGCTTTACATTGATGGGACCGGTATTTAAGGAACCCCCTCCACCTGAGCTTGATTGTGCATTGGTGTCCGGCTCCGCTCTCTCTGACGCCGTTCAGAGGTTTTGGGAGGTTGAGGAGCCCCCTCAGGTGGCCCGTTTGAACCCGGAACACCAGGATTGCGAATTGTTCTATCAGAACAACACGGGTCGACTCCGTTCCGGTCGGATTGTTACCAGGTTGCCCTTTGTCGCAGTGCGACCACCTCTCGGTGAATCTAGACCTACGGCCGAGAAGAGATTGTTGGCAATGGAGCGCCGCATGGGCAGGGACCTTGTGTTGAGGCAGAAGTACTTGGATTTCATGCAGGAGTATGCGGATTTGGGACACATGTCGGTGTCAAGGTTGGATTGGCGCTCAGTTGAACATTACTTCCTGCCCCATCATGCGGTCCTCAAGCCGTCCACTGGCAAGCTGCGCACGGTGTTTGATGGGTCTGCGCGAACTTCTTCGGGTGTCTCATTGAATGATTGCTTACATTCAGGCCCCAAATTGTTAAAGGACCGTTGTGACGTCATCACGTCTTTCCGTCGACATCAGGTTGTCTTTGTGGCCGACATCAAGATGATGTTCCGACAAACGGTCATTCACCAGGATGACAGACGTTATCAGTTAATCCTTTGGCGCGACAACCCCCAGGACCCCATGATTGTGTACGAGCTCAATACGAATACATACGGCCTTCGTTCTAGCCCCTTTGTTGCCATTCGTTCGCTTTGGGAGCTCGCGGACCGAGAGCGTTTGAAGTTCCCTCGGGCGTCCGCCATCTTGAAAACGGACCTGTACGTCGATGACGTCTGTACTGGGGCTCCCACGGTTGGGGAAGCCATTTTATTGCGTGACGAGTTGATTGGGATCCTGGCTTCCGCTGGATACGAGTTGCGTAAATGGGTGTCCAACTCTCCAGCTCTATTGGAAGGTTTGCCGGAGGATCATAGACAGGACCCGCATTTGTTTGAAGACGTTGACAACCCCGCCATGATGGCCGTCCTCGGTGTTCAGTACAGACCTGTCCAAGACATCTTTACATACGATGTCGACCTAGAGTTGCCCCACACTTGGACTAAACGACTTGTGTTGTCTACTGTCGCAAGGACTTTTGATCCTAATGGTTGGATTTGTCCGGTACTGTTTTGGGCGAAATGCTTTCTCCAGCGCCTCTGGACCGCGGGACTTGGTTGGGACGAGCCGCTTCGGGAAACCCTGTTGAAGGATTGGATCCACTTTGTGTCCACACTCCCTGCGTTCAATGAGGTCGTGTTGCCCCGCGCCATCCTCCCCCCTGGGAGTTACACTGCTACCCTCCACGGGTTTTGTGACGCGTCGTCGCACGGTTACGCAGCCGTTGTTTATCTGCGCACTGTCAGCGCGGCAGGCCAGGGGAAGCTCTCGCTGGTCATGGCCAAGAGCAAGGTAGCCGCTCTTCGAACAGCATTGACCATTCCCAAATTGGAGTTGTCAGGGGCAGCTCTTCTTGTGCGTCTATTGAATCACGTTGTTAATACCTTGGGTGAAACTGTGGACATTCGATCCTCTTACGCCTGGACGGACAGTCAAATTGTTTTGTGTTGGTTGAAGACGTCCGTCCACACTTTGGAGGTCTTTGTGGCGAACCGAGTGTCACAGATACAAAATTCTGCAGCACCTTTAACTTGGAGGCATGTCCCTGGGGACCTGAACCCCGGCGACGTGGCCTCACGTGGGTGCACGGCCTCTCACTTGATTGATCACCCCCTCTGGTGGGGGCCAGAATGGCTGACTCGGTCCGAGGATGCTTGGCCTCGAATGCCAGTCTTGATGACGGATCCTTTGCCCGGGCTAAGGGTGCTCGCTGTTGAGACGAAGGACCCGCCGTTTGATCCCGACCTTTTGTTGAATCGGTACAGCTCCCTCGATAAACTGTTGAATGTCACATCTTGAATCAGGCGCTTTCGTCACAATTGTAGGAACCGTGGGGACAAACGCCTGTCGCCGGTCCTTTCTCCTCAAGAGCTCCAGGAGTCTCTCCTCCTTTGGGTCCGCTCTGTGCAGGCTGCACACTTTGAGAAGGAGATTGAAATCTTGAAGTCCGGTATGGCTAAGTTGTCGGGAGCTATCAGTAAGCTGAGCCCCTTTTTGGATGATGCGGGTTTCTTGCGGGTTTTTTGTTGCCCAAGGAAGGCCATTTGGTCAAGTTGTTGGTGACTGATCGTCACATTAAGAACTCGCATGCCGGTTGTAATGCGCTGTTGGCCATTCTGCAGCGAGACTTTTGGATTTTGTCGGCCCGTCGTACTATCCGCAGCATTGTCTTTCGTTGCATGCCATGCTACCGGACTAAGGCCCCCACTATGCAGCCCATGATGGGAGACTTGCCGGCGGATCGTGTCAATGAGGCAAGGCCTTTTGCAGGCGTCGGAACGGACTTTGCCGGTCCCTTTTTGGTGAAGACGTCTACTCTTCGTAACAGTAAAATCCTTAAGGCTTATTTGTGTGTGTTTGTCTGCCTGTCAACGAAGGCAGTACACTTGGAGCTAGTAACCTCGCTCTCGACGGAGGCCTTTGTGGCAACTTTGGATAGATTCGTGTCTCGCCGTGGATTGCCTTCTTTAATTAGATCTGATTGCGGTACCAATTACAGAGGTACAAGTAACTATTTGAAGGAAGTTTACGCCTTCCTTGCGGAGAACCAGGTTGACATAGGCAACAAATTAGCCCGCAAGGGGGTCACTTGGCTGTTTGACCCGCCAGCCTGCCCCCATTGGGGGGGTATTTTTGAAGCCGCTGTGAAGGCGGCCAAGGGACTCTGGCGGAGATTATTGGGAGACACAGTTCTCACCTTTGAGGAATTAGCTACGGTATTTTGCCGCATTGAGGCCGTACTAAACTCGCGTCCATTGTGCCCGCTCTCTTCGGACCCTAATGATTTGGAGGCCCTAACCCCGGGCCATTTTTTGATTGGACAACCACTTGTCGCCCTGCCGGAGCACCCCCTTGTCGATGTGAGCCGAAATCGGCTATCGCGGTTCCAGTTAGTGCAACAGCTCGCTCAGAGCTTTTGGAAGCGTTGGAGCTTGGAGTACTTGCACATCCTCCAGCAGCGCGTCAAGTGGACGGATAAAACTCATCCTCCCAAGGTCGGAGACCTCGTCCTGATTAAGGATGCCAACCTAATGCCGTTGTATTGGCGCCGGGGGCGCATTCTCAATCTAGTGGCTGGCACCGATGGGGTTCCTCGATTTGCTGAGGTTTTGGTTGACGGATCGGTGATGAGGAGAGCGGTCGCAACCTTATCAAGATTGCCAATTGATTAGCGGACGGGAAGGCCCGTCCGGAGGGGGTAGATGTTGCGTTCCTAAACGAAGTAAAAAAAAAAAAACATAATTTGCGTTGACAGATCTACGACTGTCACTTGTTGTCAACTTGTTGAAAGATTTGTCTTGAGAAAACGTTTGTTGAAATAAGTTTGTTCGAATAAATGTAATCCGTGAATATCATATTTGGCCAGTGTTGGATTAGTTATATTTTGGACTAATTGACGTGATCGGTTGGGAGTTGTTCGACCGAATCATATATTTACTTGAGGAAGGGCTCCATTTGTACCACGCGCGCTGCTGATCTGTCCACACAAACCTTCATACACCCCTACACTTCATAAACACGTAAATACAGACACAGACAGGTAAACGCGTTGTGTTTCGGGCGCCTTCTAAGTTGGTAAGTGAAACCTATTTTTTAAACAATTTGCTCTGTGAACCGCAGACTGCTCACTTCCCCATTGTAGCCAGGAGGACGAACTTCCACTGCGCAATATACCTCCTGGCCCGGAATTGAACATCTAGTATTTTATATAAAAGAGGTTCTATATTTACCTAAAATCCTCACTAATTTCACGCGTTACAACAAGCAAAACAACTATATTAACTAGAAGCAAATCTTTGAAACAAACATGGCGACCAATTAAGTCACCACAAAGATAAACCCGAATTGTGTGGGATTGGCAAATTGAACTCAACTAGTCTGTTCATGACGGTAGTGATGTAACACACGGGATATTATCCGCTATAGTACGGGGTATTGGAAGCTTTGAAATTACGTATCAAAGGTGAGGAATGTTTTAATTTCAGCACCAAGTTAATACAATGATTATTGTGTGGAACTTAGAGCTTTCTTAAATAACTCTTGTTAGGTTGGATTAATTTGTCGACAATATAACATAATTTTGAACGGCAATATAGGTTGAGAAACACGACAGTCTTGAAACAGATAAGTCGCCGTGCAGATCTTATAGGTGTTATACAGCTTTGTCTATGAAATGTTTTGTTTGAAGTATGCTCCCTTTCATATTTTTTGTAAAGCAGCAGTCTTTAAATACGACGTCTTTATTCTGCGCTCAACCTTAGATTACGACTAGACTGCTGGTGTTATTTCATGAATTTGTAATCAGTTTATTAATATTGCAAGTTGTACATTTAGATGACAATACATTAAGTTCCGAATATGGAACTCTTCATGGACTACTTAACATTAAGAATAGAAATAATATAATGACAATAATAATAAGGAATGCAAGAGGCCCCACCAAGATTTTCGGAGCCCAAGCCGACCTCACCTTTAAGCTTGATTGATTGATTGACGGACGAAGCTCTTGCTCTCCGAGTCGGAGGATTATCAGACGGTTATCATTCCCGTAAAATCAAGGTTTATCAAGTTAGAAAAAGGGTAGGAAAGCAAATCTCTAGCTCCAAAGTGCACGCTTCGGATGCAAGCTTTGGATTGGTGCTCTGGGTGAGCTAATTGCCACTAACCAGTAAAAATAAACAAACCAAAGAATGCCGATATTATCGATAAACCATCCCACACTTAACATCACTAGCTGGGCCTACTTAACGATTTGCCTGATTCTGTGTTTGTTTAGGACTTCATTTAATTGATAGGTACCCGTGATTGGGTGATTTGGGTGCGAGGGTCCAACTACCTGTTCATATTATGTTTACCCATGTATTCGTTGTGTACCTATTTGTTAAATAGAGTTATAGAATTAGTGGTATTATTTCCCAGTGGTGATTGAGTTATTGGAGAGTGTAGCTATTAAAAATTCAATACTTATTTTCTTCAATTTATTTACCCACACCTAGTATAATATTCCTGATGGGATAAGCAGAGTCATTTTTATATATTTTTTATATTTTGGACACGTCAATTTGACTTTACCTCGCCTGATGGTAAGCTGAAGGTAAAGTCTCAGGAAATAGGGTCACTATTACATACATGTACCATGTTAACAATGGTGGCACTCAGGTTGACGGCCTCATCAAAAGAGGATTGTCGTCGCAGCACCGTGTGACACCCACCGGTCACACTAGTGCTGCGACCACAATCCCCCTGCCCGGCTATGCAGTTGCTGACCCCTGAACGCAATCAAACCGAAATTGGATTACTATGGAGAGTTTTTCGCAATCGTGCACGGTGGTACCCGGCCGAATTTTGTGACAAGTTCATATTAATACTCATATTTTGCCATGTAAAGCAGTTGCACTAATCCGCATTATCATATTACCGGGGCGTCACCGATGTAGTCGATATATTAAAAAAAAACAACAATTCATAAATCGATTTAGATCAGAAAAAGAGAACATCTAGGACGGGACTTGAACCCGCGACCAGTCCCTTACAGGGGGAATGCTCTGACCAAATTTTTTCCGATCTAAATCTTTAGAAAAAAGTAAGCATACAAAATGCTTAAAAATTTAATTGAATTCATAAATCGAATTTACTTTATCAAAATATGAAATTCGATTTATAAATTTGATAGCAACTTTCTATGAAATGTCAAATATAAGAAATCATAGTCTAAATTGAAAACTAATGATACTGACCTTCAAACAAAAATAGAGAATTAATTATTTTATATAGAAACATACAAATAAAATGGGGATAATTTTATTTGGAGATACAGACAGATAAATAAACTAGATGTGTGTCCTATTATAATGTCAAAATAACTTTTTCATCTCTCCTGTTCGGAAAGTTTAATTTTCATGGGTAGATAGCCGGGTGGAAAGTAGCTTATTTCATCCCTAGGGCGGAAAGTATTTTTTTTTTAATTTTAGGATTTGCCATGGAGTCCATGATAATTAAGTTACGTCATAATGCCTTGATATCATGACGCTGTTTTATATGGCCGCCTAGATACTCGATTACAATGTAACCAATAGATTCGATTTTCAAAACTTTTCTAATGTTGGCAGTATGTACGTGAATTATAACTTTTTTTTCAGAATTAAAAAGAAACAATTGAAGTTTGCTAAATAATTAGCGGGAAAACGAGATTCAATATAAATAAATACCTTGTGTTAATTGTGGTTAAAATGGTTTCGGAAAGTGATTCCAGTGACATGGATATTAATTTAACTCCCGATGAGATTTAAGAACAGGCAAAAGCTGTTGTTAATTATCCATTTTCAAATTGTTCTAATTTTACTTAAAATTTTAACTGATAATCAATATACCTGTTTCATTAAATGTGTGTGTAGTATTTTAATTTTCTCACATAGTCGAATTGAAAAGTAGAGTGTTTACCTCGGGTGAATGTCACCATTTCACCCTCGAATTATTAGCGCTCTCACTTCGTTCGAGCGCCAGAAAAATCTCGGGTGAAATGGCTGACTTTCAACCCTTGTGTAACAATCTACTATTACCTACTAGTTTTTTTTACTAAATGCATAATGAATTATTGTATTAATACCAAATATTTTTTAAGTAAAACTTATTTACGCGCGTTGAGCACTTTCCATATGACCGCTTTTTTGGTAAAGAAAAATCATAGAACTCGCGTCATCGTCACATCCCGTCAGGTCCTGTTCTATAACTCTTTCCATGTCCAAAAATGGATGGATAGATGGATGTATGGATGAAGGGAGGTAGGAATTAAGGTAGGTGGGGCAAGACGGGGACACCGTGGTTCCCAAACCCGAGGGGGCCATCTCGAAACCGGAGATGGCCCAGGGTCAGTCGGGGTGCGAGGGATATGCTCTATGGGCAACCTAACACCCCGGCGTCTGCAGACCCGAGACGGCGTGCGGTTTTAGTCGGTTCAAGAACGACATAATCGCCCCCGCTGGCCGGCGGGGGGGTATCCGAGGGGATTTCCGCACGAAAAAAAAAAAAGGGAGTGAGGGAGGAAGGGAGAGACTATGGGGGGTAGGCAAGGAGGACGGTACGTAGAGAGGAAGGTAGGTGAGACGAAGGAATGGAGGAAAGGGGAGAGGGAGGTAGGAAGGTGTGGAGAGAGAGAGAGGGTAGGAGGAAGGTAGAGAGGGAGGAATGATGACAATTAAAAATATACACGTAATTGTTCAAGTTTTCACTTCTGTTGGCACTTACGGAGTGCCACATACTTTTTCTTTATATTTTCGGAATTGAGTTCAATGATTTTGACCAGACTTTCACTGCTGATGTTACAAAAAGTACCTCAGGGTACCTAATTCTATTTTAGAAAAATTATTAGGGTACTCTGCATAATAAATAAGTCCGCAATTGGTTTAAGGTTCATTTTGAACCTCAAGTATTCTCGCAATTATTTTTTCCGTGAAGTTTACAAATTTTTCCATTCAAATTACGTTCTCAAAAGCAGCTTTTTCAATAAATCCGAAACATGTCAATACACAGCGAGCTTCGTGACGTGGCACCCCTGTTTAGGGGTCCGTTAATATCGCCCGTGGCTAATTGAATGTCGATGACGTGGGCCGTGATGAGGCGTGACATGCTAAAAGGGTTCCGTACTTTAAAATATTTTTTATTTTTTGTTAGTACTTTTTTGAATTACTTGGATGTCGATGGTTTGGCTTTTAGCGGAGTACGGGAATTATCTTGAAAATACGGAACAAGTGCTACGTTGATGGCTTAGACGCAAGCTAAACACCATAGACGAAAAGTTCATAAACGCGTATGTCCTTTTTGAGGTAAAAACTTCTTTAGGCGCATTGAACATTTGTGAGATAGGAAAAAAACATTGATGATTTCGTGACACTGTTACCGTTACCGACACCTCTGTAAATATTTTCTGACAATTCAAAAAATGCACACGTAATTTTTCAAGTAGCAACTTTGTCGGCAATCCCGGAGCGCCACTGTTTTTTGGCATTAAAAGTATATAGAAAAGACACCACGTAAAAATATACAAAGGACAGGGTGCAGACAGAACTCTTCCATTTGCGGCTTATAATTTACACATGGAGAAGACTCAGATCTCCGAGTAATATGTTATATGCCAGCAGGTCGGCAAATCCATGCTTATGCTAATATGATTTTTTATTAATAAATATTAGTGACCGAAATTCCGTTTTTACCCCTCCAGCTAAGCTAAATTGCTTGTATTAGGAGTGGGTTCACCTCGATAGTGTGATGGCCAGGATTTGAACCTGGGAACTTTAGGTCGTAAGACCGACTCCTTAACCACTAAATCAATGTTTCTTCTATTCGCCTGATTGTAAGCTAGACCTGAAATCTCAGGAATAAAGGCTACCAATGAACCCCTAACCCTTCCAGCTAATTATAACAAATTATTAAGGAGTAATTAACACAATAAATAATAATTCATTATTGAAGTAAAACATATTTGATAGGATATTTTCTGGTGTGCTCCCTAGAGGACAGAGAAGTGCCTTATAAACGACTTAATAAAGATAGAATACGGTGATGAATGATGCCATATTATTTAAATATAATAAGAATTAATTATACATGATCTTTGATGTACCTGTATATCCCTGAAGGGGTAAGCAGAGACACTTTCATATCGATACTTAAAAATGATTTTATTTTTAAAATATCGGACACGTCAATATAACTTCAACCTTTGCTAAATGGTCCATAATCATCTTAACGTTGCTCTCGGTTGCATCCGAATCTCTCACCTCCTTTAGGCTTGACTTAAATGGTTTTTATTAGAGCAACTGCTGTCTGACTTTCCCACCCCGATTCGTCCGTCAATCAGAAATTTCAATTAGAAAGGTGCACAAAATACGAAAGGAAATTAACTATTAGTCAACTAAAATAAATACTATGATCTCACAAACGAATTAATCGAAAACGGTTACGTGGTTATTTTGTATCCAGTGGAAGTGGGAGCGAGAGGTATACCAGCAAAATCTCTCTATAACCTACTTAAAGATCAAGGCCTATCGAGAGCTACAATAAGCTCATTAGATACTAGGACGAATGTCTAAAGCGGCACTTGTAGGTTCGTATCAAATTTGGTTAGGCAGGGAGGGGAACTTGGGTAGTGAAGGTGAGTGTTGATGTACATCAACAAAAGGGGCCCCTTCTAAACCTACACTTGGGTCGCAAGTCCCAAGCACTGTCCCGATTTCCCAACTCAGCAACGCAATGGACCCGACACCGCCGCACGGAGGATCCATGGATTGCTAAGAATATCGGTCTATCAGTAGTACTAATTTTACTACTACTTAGTGTTGTGTCCCGATTGCATCCGAGGCTATACCTCAGAGCCCAGGGTCTGCTTAGTAGTACAAGTTACTAACATGAAGTAATATGGCAATATTAAAAAAAATACTTTTTCCAAATTTAGCCTTTTGGCCAAAAAACTGATTTATTTTTGCCTACTTACATGTACATATTGAATATGCCGTAGCTTCTTTTTTTTTTCTTTCTTCCGTTTGGAAATCCGGGTCATGTCAGTCATGTCGGGCTTGAACCGACTAAAACCGCACGCCGTCTCGGGTCTTCAGACGCCGGGGTGTAAGGTTACCCATAGAGCATATCCCTCGCACCCCGGCTGACCCTGGGCCATCTCTGGTTACGAGATGGCCACCTCGGGTTTGGGAACCAACTCCCATCCCGATTGCTACCAAAGGTCACGCCTCGGCACCTCCCACGCCCGGCACTCTACCAGCCCGTGTGTAGCCCCGAGTCCTCACTCGCGTCGCAGTGATGGCACTCAGACGTTGGCTCCTTCCTTATCCGATGCAGTTGGTCTCCGAAGCTCACCGGAGATCATCACGTGCGTCAGAATGATGCCGTACCCATAAATTTACAATTTGATTGCGATAACATAACAGAACATAACTTCACGCCTGTATCCCCGAAGGGGTAGGCAGAGGTGTATTACACACCCACGATTCGCCAGTTATGTTAAGGTCCCAATGTAATAGTGGGCGAGCCTATTGTCATCTACCGGGCACATTGTTAAGTGAGCGATAATTAACATTTATTAATGCACAGATAACTACGAAAAGTCAGAGGTGTGTGCCCGGGCCGACTGGGGATCGAACTCGAGACCTCGTCTCAGCAGTCCGTTACGTACGCCACCGGGCTATCGCCGCCATTGATTGCGATAGCTTAGAATTTTGCAATTAATACTAAATTAAGCCCTACGGAACCAACACGATATAAATTATTCACCCGCACATTATCCCATATTTTTTCACCGTCTCATGGTTAACGCGATTATGCTCGCTTTGCCCATATGTCTCCAGGCTAGGGTGTCCTCTCCGAACCCCATCGTATTGTGGTTATCGTAGTGTTTCCAATGCATTGAGCAATTTCAATGGCTTTTTATACCACGCTTTGATATGATGATTGTTAGTTTTACTGAAAGGACTTTTATGGAATTATTCCCTTTAAAAAAAACGATCGGCAAAATTATTATGCTGTTTTGGCAATAGGCTATAATAGTACACAAACTCTGTGTGTAAATGTTCTTAGGCATAATAATGTACCCTAGGGTTATACTTTCGAGGGCTTACCCGGGGTGCCCGGCAATGGACATAGGGGCAGGACACCGCGCGGTTTTAGTCGATGCACGACATAACCGCCCCTGCTGGCCGGCGGGGGGGTATCCGAAGGGATTTACGCACGTAAAAAAAAAAGCGGCCAAGTGCGAGTCGGACTCGCCCATGAAGGGTTCCGTAGCAGCAAGTAAAATTTTTATATTTGAGTTGATTGAATGAAAGGTAAATATTGCTGTTTACGATTTATGACGTATTAAAAAAAAACTACTTACTACATGATATTGTCGGAAGTTTACGCGAATGTTACACATTGAAATAAAACTATTTTTAACGGATTCTATCGTGGTTTATTTGATGTTATTTTATATTTTACATAGAACCCGACGTTTCGGTTGCTTTTCAGCAGCCATGGTCACGGGGAGACTAAAGATGGTTGTTGTCTTGAAGTTTGAAGTGAAAGTTATCTCAAAGTACCCGAACTATGTTGAATTGTTGGTGTTACTATTTACGCAGAATGAGCTCACAGTGTCATGAAGTCTTGTTGTATTTTGTTTTTTCTTGGAATTAATTAAGTGAATGACTGGGTCCCAAGCTGGTGGTACATTCCAACCATCTTCTCTATTAAAATTAGGATGTTTTTTAATTTCAATAGCTTCGCGGAGCATCCTAGGTAGGAATCGATTTTCTTTGGTGAGTATCTGTGGTTTATCAAATCTTAAGTAATGTTTGGTCCCCTGTTGCACGTGTTCACATACAGCAGACTTTTTTGAGCGTTGGTGTTTTATGTCAGCTATGTGTCCTTTGACGCGAGTGCCAATGCTTCGCTTGGTTTGACCCATATAAGAGAGCCCACAGTCACAATCTATTTTATAGACCCCTGCATCTTGTAGAGGCAATTGGCACTTGACAGATGGTAAAAATTGACATATCTTCATTGGCGGCTTGTAGTATGTGTTAATTGAAGCTCGCTTCACGATGTAGCCAATCTTGAATGTAAAATATAAAATAACATCAAATAAACCACGATAGAATCCGTTAAAAATAGTTTTATTTCAACTACTTACTAGATCTCGTTCAAACCAATTTTCAGTAGAAGTTTACATGATAATTATCATGTAAACTTCCATGTATATCATATATTTTTTTAGTTTCATCATTCTCTTATTTTAGAAGTTACAGGGACACACACATTTCAACACTTTAAAGTGTCTCTTGCGCAAACTATTAAGTTTAGAAAAAAAACGATATTAGGAACCTCAATATCATTTTTGAAGACCTATCCATAGATATACCACACAATGGGTATGGGTTTGCTGAAAAAAAATAGGGATCCGTTTTTTGCCAAATGGCAACGGAACCCTAAAAACATATCTACTTAAGACATTATAATTTCTTTTTACGCAATTTTTCCGAAGCGAAATGTAATAAACACACATTACGCATCAGCAATTCTTCTTACGTAGAAAGTATCTTACCAGACCAACTCCATTGTCAAGTAAAATATATAAAAATAGTAAAAAAAATATTTATAAGAGAAAATTCAGGTGGTAAAGGAAGACAAACAGACATTCATTTCCGGCACCACCTGGCGACGGGCGCCGTCAACTACACAAAGTACGCCACTTCCGGTTAATCTGGTGGGAAGCGACTCACTATAAGAGATTTAACTTTTTTTTTTGTTAAAACCCCTGTTTCTTTTTCAGTTTGAATTTGGAGACTTGCGACTTCGAGGGAGGATTTCAATTGGACCCTAACATTCTGTTTATAGCTGTATTTCTAAATTGTAAGCGTTGTTTACGTGAACGTTCAAACCTTTTTTTCGAGTCCTTGGGTGTGTTTGGGTCGGGTGCAGCGGGTTGCTATGTATTTTATATCAGGCGCCTCCCTTTTAACTTACCTTGGGAAGTTAATTTAAAAAGATAAAGACAATGCAATGAAAAATAAATTTAAAATATACGGTGATTATGAACATAAGTTTACTATATAAACCTCGCAGTCTAAATCACGACGAAGTGTCCTTAATTTCATTCAGATCCGTTCAGCCGTTAGTGCGTGATTGTTTAACAAACATCCGAAGATCTTCACAAACTAATAACTAATATTAGTAGGATAAATAGTGTACGATGTATTTGAAGATTTAATTTTGGAATGGAACTTGTAAGTGCATTGAACTTCAGGTAAATCCCCTTTTGAATTACGTTTAACGATGTTCTACAAAGCACAAAGGACTATGTGCGGTCTGAGCTGAAGAGCGTAATGACATTATAACTCAACGCATATTGGTTGTTGAGTACACCTGCAGACTATATTACCAATCCAGGTTTGAGTATAATCAAGAGCTTATGACAAAAATAATAGAGCCTTGTCTGGTAGACAAAATTTATATTAAATATTTTGTTATAACTTGCGGTTTGTTGACAAAAGTGGAGATTTTGGAATATATTTTTGTAATTTTGTGATATGTATATTACCTATGTGAACAGCAGTTTAATTTAAATCTTAAGGCTTTCACGGCCGGCGTTGCATGTACTTCTCTGCGACTGATGATGTGACTGATGAAGTCGCCGCCGAGGAAGGTTTTCCGCACTCGACGGCGTCCGAACCTCTACCAATGAAGATGTCAACCGCAGTGATCGACGAAACGTCTGGAATACAAGTTTCCGATGGACCACGGCCAACAGCCCGGAAGCAGTATATTCTACAAGCAGTTTAATTATTTATAATCCAGCTTGGTTCCCAGTGAAACACAATACATGGGCAATAGAAGGTGATTTAGGCGTGAATTATACAGAAACAATTCGACACGGATATGACAGGACCAAGTGGATTTTCGAGTGTCTTAAGATCCATTATTTTGAATTGCCTGGCGGGTTGTTAGTTCCTAATAATATGGAAACACCGTTACGAATTTTTAACACGCAAGTTGATACAATTGTTTACGGTAGATATAAGAACGCAATAACTGCCATTTTGTGGCGGTATAAAACATGAATACTGTTTTCTTTTTATCAATACAGACCCGCCAGTCGTTGCAGACACTCTCGTAAAATGGGCGTCGACGCAGATATAAAAATACACTGGAAATGATATACCTATAATACATAAAAGAACGAAAAAAAAAGGTTTTTGTCATTAAGTTTTGACATCAAAATTCTGTATTATTTTATCAATGACAACATCGAAAGAAATGACACTTATTGTATGGCAAGTGTTCATAGGCCAAATGGCTACTTGCCACTAGATGGGCCGAGCGTTTGTTTGATGTCTTGTATAAACCAACGCATCAAACAAACGCTGCCAGAAATAAACGAAGAAGAAGACAAAAAACTCATAAAAAAATCATTTAACAATTCATAAATTACGTAAAATTGTCATGTACCTTACCCAACCCACATAAGATATTTTAATTATGATCACGCTTGACCTCGCGTTATGTTAAACTAAAGGTAAAATCGCAGGAATGAGGGTCACCATTACAGATTCTGATAATGCTACAATGGTAGTCCTCCTGGATGAAATTTAAATTGAAATTTTAATCAGCAAAGATTAATTTCTAATTATTATAAATAGTAAGGTTTGTTTCTGCTGATTGTTTCAGACATATCTCACCCTCTAGTACGGTCCATAGCTGCATACAAATATTTTATAATTTACTATTCGTTGCCCGCGGTTAACTCGCGTGAAATTCTAATCCCGTTTCCGCTACCCATGAGATCCTATTCAACCACTACAATACACAATTCCACTATACATTTAGGTAGCGTTTTTGTGTTGAAAGCTCCCAGACGGTTTATTTTTTTCCGACACCTCCGACACGAATCATTAGATTTTAGCCCATGTATTCAAAAACTTCACAAATTATATATACCTTCCTCGAGAACTATTTTAGCCATTGGTGAAAACAGCATGAAAATCGGTGCAATAGTTTTTGAGTTTGTCGCGAACAGTCCGACAGACAGACAGATCCGGTGAAGGACTTTGTTTTATAATATGTAGTGTTAGCGATTGTGCGAGAATTATAGTTTTAAATCGTTGTTAAATTCGTTATTCGAGGGTATATCAGTCAGTATTATATATTATTTTAGATGAATTTTATACTGATACTATTTAATCAAACGCGGGCAAAAGATTGAAAGGCTTTTTCATTGAACAAAAGAACGCACAAACTCATGCGGACTGATGAAAATTGAAACGGATTTTAAATCCCATTCAAAACTCACTACCGTGAATACTGGAAATATTGGATTCTGTTTTATAATTCTCTTATAGAGAACCGTGTATAATCTGAAAGACTTATTACCCTACTGCGCCAGCGAGGATGATTACGCGCGTATGTATGTAGTTTTCTTTTTTACCCTGTATAGGTGTCACGGCTGGACATATTTCGATGAAAGAGCTTTAAGAGCTCTTTCATCGAATCATGAAGGTATTCATCTGCCGAGTAGGTTACATGAAATGTGAATAAAAACCATACGCTAGATTTTTGGCGCTAAAATATATGTTGTCAAAAAATATTCTCGCTCAAACTTATTGAGTAGGGTATCAAAATGAAGGAAATGAGAAGGAGAATACAAAAATATATGGTTATGTCTCATAACTAAAAAGTATAAAATAAAATAAATAATTAAAAAATCAAAAACCCGACTGCTGGTGAACAGTCCGAAACAAGTTTGATAGCAGGCGGTACCCATTTGCAAATCATATACCGAGAGAAAATTAATGGGTACCGCCTGCTATCAAACTTGTGGCGGTCTTTTCAGCAGCAGTCGGGTGTTTGATTTTTTTTATTATTTTTCTTAACCATGTGTGAAATAGAACAAAAGTGGCATTACTTAATAGGACTGTCTTATATTTTACTGTAATTTCATCCAGTTTCGAACAAGATTATAAAAATCTTAGTATGACCAGGCCTCCGTCACTCGCTCAAGGCCGCGCGTTATAAGCGCTCGCGTATCGTCGACGATACAAACAGGCGGAGGGCTGCCGAACGAACGCCTGAGCGCTCACATCGGACCGCACTGTACGTTACGCGCTTACGCTTCGAAATGCAGAAACCACGTAATTATTGTGCAGTGGATGGTTGTAAAAGTCAAAAAACAAAGGAAAATTTGTCGTTTCTTTTCATTGCCGAGAGACGAAGAACACCTATTTTAAATCTTATCTATATGAATGTTGTCACCATTTATTGTAATGTAAATCGTAAATTAAAGGAGTTTTTTGAGTAAGTTATTATAAAAGTGTTGTATTATAGGTAATTCTAATACTGTAGTTACCTAGTACTTACGCAATAGGTAATGTCCGTTAATTTTAGATTTCTTTGATATTTTAGCTATGGGTAGGAATAAGCGTCTATATATAGATAGGTATTTAAACTATCATGGTCATTCACATTCGTATTAAAGTTATCGTGATATTTACCATTTTGTATATTAGGCATTGTGACAGCTTCAAAACAATACAACATGGTAAATATCCCGATAACTAAAATATGAAAGTCAATATATAGGTATATCTACTGTAAATTAATTCGTATTTTATACCAATGGTTTAACAAACTGACAAAATAATTAATCTAAATGCATTAAAATTTGAAAAAATCTTATGAGAAAGCTGTATACAGTATACAGTAAGGCCTCCCTAATCCGGATAGGAAAAAGAATACCCCTTCTGAATTATCGAGGCGTCCAGATTATAGTAGGTATGCAAATGGTATGCACGATTTTAATAATAACAAAATGCATTTTTAATTTGGGTTTCATTTACTTACATTTCTTTTTGTTTTTCGTGCACCGGGATTACGTTATGTTTGGCTAACAAAAAACACGGCCAAGTGCGATTCGGACTCGCTCATGAAGGGTTCCGTAGCAGCAAGTAACATAATATTTTTAATTTATACGATTTATGGATTTATAAATTTAAATATATAATAAATAATATAAAAAATTTAAACGATTTATAAAAAAACTACTTACTAAATCTCGTTCAAACCAATTTTCGGTAGAAGTATGCATGGTAATGTACAACATATATACCTACATATTTTTTGTTCTATCATTCTCTTATTATAGAAGTTAGAGGTGGGGGGGGGGGGCTTTTTACCACTTTGGAAGGGTTTCTCGCGCAAACTATTCAGTTTAGAAAAAAAATGATATTAGGAACCTCAATATCATTTTTGATGACCTATCCATAGATATAATTATTCTTTTTTAGGGCTCCGTACCCAAAGGGGAAATACAGAACCCCTATTACTTACTTACCTTGTAAGGCAAGATTTAGAACTCGATCCAAGAGGTTGTGCCACGTCACCAGAGCTACAAGTATTGACCGCCATAAGATGTTGGGGACGTCGTGAAGTAAGTATTTTGAACTTTTGAACAGAAAGAAATCACTACCAGAGATATGTACGTACGAACGACAATCACAATTACAAAATAAATGACAGATGTCATTTTTTTGGCTTGAATACTGGTGTTTTTACTTATTTTGTCTGTGGATTCATCAAAACGACAACATGACAACGTTAAAATGTTCCATAAAGCAACTTTAGCTATGAGAGGTGTATGTAACGTTTATGAATCAAGAATTTTATAATACGTTTATTAGTCCTAATGAGCATTTTAACTAATGAGTATTATAAACCTGTTTTAAGAACTTTTTATGAATAAGACCGTAGGTATTTTCGTTTTTGTATGGGAGTGATGTATCTGTTACGTTAGTAACTATTTATTAATCTGTGGTATGACTCCCTGATTCAACAAAGAAATATTGTTTTTTTTTCTTGATTAATTTTAGAATTCTTACTAAATACTGAGAACTAACCCTCTGCACGGTTACCTCCCCGACAGCCTGCGGACTCGAACCGTCCAAAACCTCACGCCGCGGAGTCTCGGGTGTCTAATACCGGGGTGTGAGGTGGCCCAATCAGGCAATTCTCTCGCACCCCGTCATGTTCACATGTCACCTACCTATTACGCTTTTCAATTTAGCCATTGTCATTATGAAGATTTCCCTGTGAATTATATTCGAGATACTTCTTAACAATAATTGTGACGCCACATCCAGAATCTTGTCCTCTTCGTGAACGGAACCCTTACGACAACACGTGTTCTGTGGGACGTCTATATATTTTACAGCACAACCCTAAAATGTTATTTACGAAGGAAGGAGCGATTTTCAAGTTCCCCTCTCTTCAGCCGAAGTACTTCCATATTCGATTATATTGAAGGTGTTATTATTGAAATGTTTATTTTTCTTATTTACTTTTACCTTTTATTAAAGGAAGCGGTGACTGTGTTATCAAAATTATGGGGTGGCAATTGAGTGGAGTTTTCTTTTATTTGTGTTTTGATGTTGAATAGGATAAAGTAAAATAAAATGTGTTAGGATCGACAACGAGTTGATTATGATTACAAATGGAATAACTTCAGAGGTGCCTGGCTGGTAAGTAATTCTTTGTATACTCACGTCTTTACCGGTAGGGGTAGGTAGAGATGTATAAGCACCCACATTTTGCAAATTAGGTTTTCGGCTGCGAGCTGCATGGTGTGTGGAAGTTTAGATATTATTAATTTATTTTCGCGTGGAAACCCCCACGGGTTTCACCCTACCGGTGCAAAGCGGTGAGTGTGTATTTCGGAATTGTACCAACTAAAACCACACGGTGTCCTTCCCAAGCGTCCCTTGCCGGGCACCCCGGGTAAGCTCTTGAATGGATAACCCCAGGTTAAGTAAGTTTTTTTATATGTGTTTCTCGAAGGTATAATAAAATAATTTCTTCTTTTTCTTTTTGGGTATGTATTACTTCAGGCTATAATCAAGATCTTTGGGGCCAAACCAACGGCCGTTAGTCTAGTAGCCGGGATTTGAACCCAGGACCTCTTGATAGTAAGGCCGACTCCATAACCACGAATCTACCCACCTAGCTACATATTATACATAGAAATACCTAGATCAATACAAATGCATAAAAATGCTTTGCACAGAACGGGAATCGAACTCGAGACCTCCGACGTAGCAGTCGAGTGCTTTACCGCCACCTCAACGCTGTATAATCTATACATATACTCGTTTGAAGAATTTCAAAGTCTGTGTATAATGCTTTCATTACGGTGGTGAGCAGCACCGAAATTCAACTTAATCCACTGTTCTTCTAACAAGGGTATTTGAGCAACCATTTAAACGAGACCTTCCCATCCTCTTTCTTGCCTTAAAAAGTAAGGTGAAAAAGGGCGTGAGTTATTGTTTGTAGAGGTAATCTTAAACTGGTTAGTGAAAATGCAAAGATCTATGAATGATAATGGTCTTTCGCTGTTATGTTTCACACTATATTAAGTAGACAGACTTATTTCCTTAAGTTATTTCAACGTGTTCTTTGGATTTTTTATTCTTGAGGGGCCTCTTCTTTAATATCCGTTCAACCAATTGAACATATTGAAAGTTTATGTCCAATTTTGTAACTTTGAAAATAGTTGAACTACTTACATGATATTGTCGGAAGTTTACGCGAATGTCACACATTGAAATAAAACTAATTTTGGAACTTAACTTGGAAATATGATCAAAGGGAGACTGAAGATGGTGGATGTCTTATAGTTTGAATTGTAAGTTATCTCAACTATGCTGAATTGTTGGTGTTACTATTTATGCAGAATGAGATCACAGTGTCATGAAGTCTTGTTGTATTTTCATTATTCTTGGTATTAATTAAGCGAATGACTAGGTCCCAAGCTGGTGGTGGTACATTCCAACCATCTTTTCTATTAAAATCAGGTTTTTTTTTTAAACTTCAATAGCCTCGCGGAGCATCCTAGGTTTTCTTATGCCCTACGGGAAGTCAAAAAGACAACTGACTTGGCGACTGCTTTGGTTACCTACTATGCCTATGCATACTCTTGGCTGACCTATGGTATCATTTTGTGGGGAAACAGTAAAGATGCGCCTACTATATTTACTCAACAAAAAAAACTCATAAGAATATTAGTAAATATAGAACAAACAGACACTTGCAAACCCCATTTCCAGAAACTAAAAATATTAACATTGCCATGCATTTATATTTTGGAAGTATGTAAATTTGTCCGTAAATACCCAGAACACTACACTACACGCGAAAACATACAAACTAGGTATACACTGAGACACAAAAATAGACTAAACCTACCTACCTCCAAACTCGAAATGCATTCTTCTGGTCCTTTGGTCATGTCAATAAAAATTTATAATAAGTTACCCGAGCCCATAAAAAATGAAGAAAAGTTTTGCAGTTTTGTTAACAAATTAAAAAACTTTCTACTAATTAAAAGCTATTACAGTATACAAGAATACTTTGATGATAAAAGTTGAAATTAATTTACATAAAATTATATAAAATTATTGAATGTTTAATAAGACATCTGAAATAATATCTACACAAAATACACCTAATAAATAAAATGAATAATATAATCAATTCATAATGACATTAAATAACTTACATGGACGCCAATTTATTATTACTAGGACATAGAATTATTAATGATTGATAAACCATTGACATTGGATGGAGACAATTCATGTCTATATACCTACTAAAAACGGAGTATGTAATGGATTAAACGTTCACATCTAATAATGACATTTTAGTGTTTTGTATTTGACATCTAATGTTGAGATTTTTGTTTTCGTATTGACATCTAATATTGACATTTTTGTATTCTGTATCGACATCTATAATAGTATTGACATTTTGTATATTTTTTGTCTTTGTTAAAAATATTAATAAAAAATGGGAACTAAAATGTAATAAAAAACTATGTATTCGTTAATGACTATGTATAACAAATATGTATCTGCATGAATGATATAAATGGACATAGAACAATAATTTGTTATTAATATTTCGTTTATTTGAATACTATTGTCAAATAATATTTTATAAAACACTAAATCATCTACTCACATCATCACATCATACAGGATATAATATATAGGAATAAAATTAAGATTGTTACAATTAATTAATAAAAACAAATAGATAAATAATAATAATATCCAAAATTAAATTATGGATGCGAAACTGTGTACAACAGAAAATTCTCCCTCTCTCCAAACATTGTGCTGTGCCCGACAGGGTCCATAATTGTAACTAATTAATAATAACATGACATCTGTATCACATTATGGAACGCAATAAATGTATTGAGTATTGAGTATTGAGTAGGTAGGAATCGATTTTCTTTAGCGAGTATCTGAAGTAATAAATGTGTTTTCCTGGGCCTCGGAGAGGGTCACCTGCAGGAACCAGCATAACCGTAGGGGGCGTAAGCATCGGCATCGAGCCCACGATGAAGTACTTTGGGCTCGTACTCGATAGCCGATGGGACTTCGGACCACATCTCCGAACTCTGGTCCTGAAACTGAGGGGGGCTGTGGCCCTGTACGGGGCCCCCGTATAGGCGGAGACTGGCGGCCCGCAACGTGGGTGTTCTAAACAGCCCGTTAAAAGCGATGGCCGTCAGAGTCATCAGGGAGTATCGCACGATCTTCGTCGAGGTGGCATGTCTCCTAGCCGGGACCCCTCCATGGGACCTGTGGGCCTACCGCCCAAGTGTCGTCGACTTGAACTCGATTCCGACGGTTGATTACGATGCTGATTGCACCTAACACTGGGCTACTATGGCTTTTATGGGTGCGACTGCCGACGAGTGGGTTCTGCCCTCCTATTGCACCTAACACTGGGCTACTATGGCTTTTATGGGTGCGACTGCCGACGAGTGGGTTCTGCCGTCCTATTGCACCTAACACTGGGCTACTATGGCTTTTATGGGGGCGACTGGGTTCTGCCCTCCTATTGCACCTAACACTGGGCTACTATGGCTTTTATGGGGGCGACTGGGTTCTGCCCTCCTATTGCACCTAACACTGCTAACACTGGACTACTATGGCTTTTATGGGGGCGACTGGGTTCTGCCCTCCTATTGCACCTAACACTGGGCTACTATGGCTTTTATGGGGCGACTGCCGACGAATGGGTTCTGCTCTCCTATTGCACCTAACACTGGGCTACTATGGCGTTTATGGGGGCGACTGGGTTCTGTCATCCTATTGCACCTAACACTGGGCTACTATGGCTTTTATGGGGGCGACTGCCGACGATGGAATTTCGTCCTCCAACTCCTTCGCTTATTCCTTCCTTCTGAAACACACGAAAACAACAAACAACACAGCAAAAACGTTTAAGTAGGTAAGATAAAGATTAAAGAGTGTTTTAATTAGTCGCTAGAAAGCAGAATAATTAAAAAAAGCAAGGTAAAATTGGAAAGACCAAATTTATTTTCAAAGAAAATAATATTCAAAACGACAACTCATGAGGTGCCGCAATGAAATGACACATCAAAGCAACGCTTCGGAATGGCCGTCGATTTAAATTTTTTTAGACGGCAGCTATTTAACTGTCAAAAACAGCGTTTCATTCATTCTCACGCCGCGCCGACATCGATTATCAAACCGACGCGTCGGTTTGGAAAATTGGGCGGTACAAAATGGCCGTGGACCTTATTTCGACGGCTGTGATATCGACGACACTTGGGCGGTAGGCCCCCTGGAAGCGAGAGCCAGTGCGAGAGAGTACCAGTGGCGCAAGGAGGCGCTGGAGCGGGGCCATAGGCCGGAGCCACGAGAAATCAGGGCTCAGCGGTCCCAGCTCCGCCGGGACCCCATGGAGACATGGAGGGTGCGACTTGAGCATCCAAGGTGGGGGGAATCCACCATTGCGGCGGTGAGACCGATTATGAAGGAGTAGTTGTAGGGGCACCACGGTGACCTCTCCTACCGGATGTGCCAGATATTTACCGGACACGGGTGCTTCGATAAGTATCTGTGGCGCATCCACCGGGAGACAACGCGCGGCGCAGTGCCAGCACTGCGAGGATCCTGGCGAGGATACGGCGCTCCACACGTTGGTGGAGTGCCCTGCTTGGGCGAGTCAACGCCGGGATCTCGTTGCGGTCCTGAGCGTGGAGGTTCTCTCGTTGGAGACCATGGTGAGCGCCGTGGTCTCTGACGGGAGCAAGTGGCACGCCACCACCTCTTTCTGCGAGCAGGTAATGCGCGAGAAAGAGATGGCGGAGAAGGAGCGGGAGAGAACCCTACCCCTCGAGTTTCGCAGTCTCGCAGGCGAGGACGCCGCAGACTCATCTACGCCCGGGACTACTGTCCTCGATGATCGGGGCCTTAAGACGGCAGTTGGCCAACTCGACGTCCTTACAGAAGCAGGCCGTGGCGGAGGCGTGTGCCCTTCACACGCCTGCCAACTCACCGACGCGGGATAAAACTCGCCCCCACCAGGCGAGGCCGCGGTGGCAGCCAAATTCCGCCGGTAACCCTGGGGTTATCCTTTCCAGGGCTTACCCGGGGTGCCCGGCAACGGACACTTGGGGAGGACACCGTGCGGTTTTAGTCGGTTCATGCCCGACATAACCACCTCCACTTGCCGGCGGGGCGGTATCCGAACGGATTTCCGCACGTAAAAAAAACGCTCTACCGCTACGCCACATAGGTCGTCAGATCATAAGATGTACATATGATTATATGCGTGTCTTTATTTAATAAAACTGACATGAAATGACAGAGTTTTGCATTGTTTTTGTCGACGTTTGCTAAAAATAAAACCTAGCTAGATCGATTTAACGCCCCCGAATCCTCCTGCATACAAATTTCATGCTTGTTCAAAGGTATTAGATACGATCCTTTTATACAGTTGTTTGAGTTGAGCATGCAGCCATATTTTAAATAGGTTCTCGTAAAAATTTTCATCGCTAAGTGCGATCTCTTGAGAATCTCCTCGTAAAGTAAAGTAGAACTAGTAAAATAAGTTTATGGTAGAGTCATACTTTCTCAGTATACTAGGCACAGTCGCCATTAACACAT
The DNA here is from genome assembly GCA_946251805.1 of Cybosia mesomella. Taxonomy (NCBI): domain Eukaryota; kingdom Metazoa; phylum Arthropoda; class Insecta; order Lepidoptera; family Erebidae; genus Cybosia; species Cybosia mesomella. The sequence goes on along the minus strand of OX276402.1, from coordinate 3,617,422 downwards.
TCCAAGTTACCAACTTTTATTTTAACTACTATTATTTTATATAAACTTTTAGAGCCAAGGTGGCTCTAAAAGTTTATATAAAATAATAAATTGAAATTAAATCATGTTAAATTTGTGCTCTGAAGATTTCAAAAATAATTATACATCAATTTATAACATAACATAACTTCACACCTGTATCCCCGGAGGGGTAGGCAAGAGGTGTATTACACACCCACGATTCGCCAGTTATGTTTGGGTCCCAATGTAATAGGGGGCGAGCCTATTGCCATCTACCGGGTACATTACTAAGCGAGCGATAATAAACATTTTTAATACACACATAACTGCGAATAGTCAGAGATGTGTGCCCGGGGTGACTGGGGATCGAACTCGAGACGTCGTCTCGGCAGTCCGTTACGTACACCACTGGGCTATCGCCACTTTTTCACAATCTTTTTACATCAATTTATTTCTATGTGAAGATCGTTTGTAAATTTATTAGTCTTCAGTTGCTTCTGAGGGGAACTGTACTAGTAATGGTTTATGTTGTGATAAGTGGGGTAGTTGAATATCACCGGGGTGCGAGGAAAATGCCTTATGGCCCACCTTATACCCCGGCGTCTGAAGACCCGAGACGGCTAGCGGTTTCAGTCGCTTCAAATCCGACATAACCACCCCCGCTGGCCGGTGGGAGGGTATCCAGACTCCAGAGAGATATCCAAACGAAAAAAAGGGTATTTGACTATAAAGTCAATTCAATTTTTTTTGTTAAGAATTAGTCGAATATTTCTAGGTAAGTATACTATTAGAGAGGGGTTCAACGGCACAAATAATAAATAAATAATAAATAAATAAATATTGTAAGACAAAGTACACAACGCCATCTAGACCCAAACTAAGCCGAGCTTGTCATATGGTTTCTAGAATGCGACTAAACATACTTAAATACTTTTTTTTGTAAATAAATACATATTATACATAGAGACACCCAGGCCAATGCAAATATACATATTTGCACTGAGCGGGAATCGAACCCGTGACCTCTGGCTTAGCAGTCGAGCGCACTACCGCTACGCCACAGCTAGAGGTCGCCAAAAAAATTTAATGAATTGTCCGAGTTAAGAACGTTACCTGACTACTAATTTTTTTAGTTATCATACAGATGATGTTACAAAAGGGCGTACTATGTACTTGGCATAGATAATCATATATCCTACTAATATTATAAACGCGAAAGTCTGTAAGTATGGATGGATGGCTGGATGTTTGTTACTCTTTCACGTAAAGACTACTGAATTGATTTTAATGAAACTTTACAATAATATAGCTTATACATCAGAATAACACATAGGCTATTATTTTTAAAGATATTGTTTGAATTGTCCAAAATATGACTATAAGTTTCAAGCAAGTAGGAAAAAATCTACCATCTGCGAGCTATTCTGGCGTGCGCTGCCAAAACTGCTAGAGTTACACATATCCTACTAATATATTAAACGCGAAAGTTTGTGAGTATTTATGTATGTATGTATGTTTGTTTGTTACTCTTTCACGCAAAACGGCAGAACGGTACTCGCTTAAATTTGGTACAGGGATAAGTTCCCATGGGTAGCGGGAACGGGATCAGATTCCACGTGAGTGGAGTCGCGGGCAACAGCTAGTAGGATATATAGTCATCATCATCCTCCGAGTCTTATCCCAACTCAGTTTTTTTTTAATCCTTATTTAAAGGCTTAATCACACTAGGCGATTATGTCGCGTTAATAAATTACAATATGTAATAAGCTAAAAATGAATTAATACAGTACAGTAATATTTTTAGGTAAATCAATGATTCATTTCAATAGAGGGATTAGCATTCTGTATGACTTCCTGCATCGATCTGCTAAGGGCTATACCAACAAAACATTACATTATCCAAGGTCTGAGTGGGCACCAAAACCCAGACCCTGTCTTATATACTCAGTACGGACACACTCCATAGAGTGTGGTAAACATCCTCGGGAACGCTTACTTAAAGATAAGATGCACAAGCTACTAGTAGCAAAATATTACTATACTATTGCGGAATATTTAGAAGAAACAAGTTTATTGGTGGTAGAAATTTGATGACACAAATTTGTCACAAAATTCGGCCGGGTGGGCACCACCGTGCACGATCCAATCCATTTTCGGTTTGATTGCGTTCAGGGGTCAGCAAGTGCATAGCCGGGCAGGGGGATTGTGGTCGCAGCACTAGTGGGGCCGGTGGGTGTCACGCGGTGCTGCGACGACAATCCTCTTTTGATGAGGCCGTCAAGCTGAGTGCCACCATTGTTAACATGGTACGTGTATGTAATGGTGACCCTCTTTTCTAAGAGTTTACCTTCAGCTTACCATCAGGCGAGGTGAAGTCTAATTGACGTGTCCTAAACATATAAAAAAACCATCGAATAACATTTGCTTGAGTTTAAATATTGTTTGTTACCTTTTAAACAATATGTACGATCCACTGACTCAGGGTGCATGATATGGTTAAATAGTAAATAATAGAACATGAACAATGTGCCCGGTAGATGGCAATAGGCTCGCCCCCTATTACATTGGGACCTTAATATAACTGGCGAATCGTGGGTGTGTAATACACCTCTGCCTACCCCTTCAGGGATACAGGCGTGAAGTTAACATATGTTTATGTTAGAACATGACCGCTATTAATATGTGAATGATAAGTTGTAATAAACAAACGAATATAATGTGACATAACAAATAATTAAAACAAAAAGAAAAACAAAAATGTCTATGTCGATATGGCTAAACATGGCTGATCAAGTTTTTTGTATACCATCTATGTACCTACCTATGTTTCACAATAAAGGATTTGAATTTGAATTTGAATTTACGTTGCTTAGAGAGAACCCCTCTCAACTCAGTTGGGGTCGGCATTTTAGTCTAACTACGAAGCGCCCGAACTTCAATATTTTCCATGAAGCGACTATCATTAGACCTCCACAACCCACTGGCGATATCGAAATTTTTTGGGATTTTCTTTAGAAAAGCCCTATTGCTATCGAGTTGTCGTCAACGTCATCGACGTCGTCGTTGCCAATTTTCTGTCACGGTTTTGGGTATGAAGGAGATGAGCTATCGAGTTGCTGTTTTCGGTAATAGATTCGTGCTGGGGTGAACCATTGCAAGATAAAGAAAAAATCGCAAAAAAAAAACGCAAAATGTAAATCCCTTGTATTCGGCTGAGCTCGTCTCAGGAATTCAACTTGTTTGCAGTTACACCAATGTTGTCGGACTTTTTAGGGCTCCAACTACCCGTAACGACTGCCATAGATCTTCGTGTGGCAATCGGGACCGACGGCTTAACGTGCTCGCTGAGGCACGGGAGAATATACAGGGTGGAAACGTTAAATGTGTTCAGCCGAATATTTCGAAAGTTATTGCAAAACTTTATACTGATATGAAATTTGCATCCACTATCTATGAAATACATTTTAAAAAAGTTAAAAAGAAATATCGGCGTATGTTCACAATTTTTGTACTCTTACCATTCCCATACATTTATTATGGCATGGTTTATTCACTAGTCTGATAAGTAGAAATATTAAAAAAAAAACAAAATAAACATCGTATTGCAGTAGAGCCAGGACCAATTATAAGTTAAAAGTAACCTAATTCAATGAAATTTTAAGCAATTAGCATGGTAACTTTTCCTATAGATTTAATATCATTCTATATTTACGTAGTTCGGAAGAATTACGTTAGATGGCGCCAGCGTCGCCCCGAGACGTATATAACACATCGGAGGATTTCGAATATCTGGGACGTATCTAGTTGTTCAGAGCATTCCCTCTGTAAGGAACTGGTAGCGGGTTCAAGTCCCGTCCTTGATGTTCTCTTTTCCGGTTAATAAAACTTACCTATGCCATGCAGCCAACAGACTGTCAACAGATGAAAAACCCCGCCGACGAAGATGGATAGATTGGATTGGATATGGATAGACTGGAGTGGAAAACGATGAACCAGGGCTTATGGCGCAGGTATAGGTCACATTATATGCAAGTGTGGATAACAGGGTAGACAGATTGAAATGAAACAAAAACTGGAGTGCCACAAACGCGTTTTACTGACAAACCGTGGAATACTTTCCATAAGTATATGTACAGCGAGCTAAGCATCTGCTCAATATGCGGCTTACTGAACTAAGGTATCGGCACTCAATTCATTATTGAAGGGCTCAATAACCCTGAGTTGAATCACCCTAAGTTGAATCACCCTAAGTTGAATCACCCTAACTCAAATAACCCCAAAGGTTGGTAGCAGTAGCTATATTTCATTGACGTTTTTTGAAAACAGTGGCGAATGGCGTTGAACCCAATATTTTCAACGAACAAAACAGCTTTTATTAGTGTTTAATTTTTTTTTTTCGAACTCGGACTAAGTGCCCCATTTGTTCGTAAAAAGAGATAAGTAATTTAGATTTAAGAAAAAATTACCACTTTAAATAACACGAAAATGAATTACAAAAATATATTTCAATTCTTTTTTCAACAATTAGAAGTGATTTATTTTTTTAATTTCAGTTAAATAGAAACAAAGAATGGACTCTAAAAAGGGTATCATTTTCTCATAGACCTAACCTAACCCATGAATAGACCTTCATTTAACTAAATTGAAAACTAAGAAGTAGTCCAACGCGTTTCCTGATGATTTATTCAAAAATAATTTCCACTAAATGTAAATTCGATAACAAAATATTACTGTATTGCTTTTAAACCTTGAAATTATATTAAAGTACAGAGGTTTATGTTCCATTCGGATAATTTTCAGGTTTCCAACAAATGAATACCTATTTAAAAGTATATCAATTGTTTTATTTATGTAATTTTTAATTGTTCAGTTTCAAAAACGTATCCAACAAAATTTATATTTTATTTAATAACGTTATTTAAGGTGCTTTCTCGCCGGGAGCATTAGGCTATAACATAACATTGCAGATTTGATTTTGAGCAATACGTTACAATAGCGCCTCCAAGTTTGACGAACATTCGCGTGTAATGTAACATTTCTTATTTGATTTTGTTACAAGTTGCATTAAAATATTACAGACATTGCACACTTTACTGTTCGTTTCTCCTCCCTCGCTGATGTAATGTTCAAATTGTATCATTACAGGTTGCGCACTGTAATGCTCGATTCTTCTCCCTCACTGATGTAATGTTCGAATCTGTAATGTTACGTTACAGTCGAATGATCGCGGTGAGGGAGCATCTTTACAGTAATTCCACATATAGGATGTAAATGGAATGTACCTGGATTTCTTTTTCGCCCCACATTGCTGGTTTCGTCCCTAAATAATAAAATGCCTGGCTGAGCCTAGATAACAATATTTTTATTCTTCTAATTCGGCTTTCATAGGTAGGTATCTAATAATGAATTGAATCTCGAGACAGTTTGTCAATACACCACGGACAGATACTTAAATGACATTTATATAAATCACAAGTAAAGACCAATACATAATTCGGTACAATTAGAATTCAATAAACTAATTTTATTTCGACACTTTCATGTCAAACAATTAATACATTGTGAAATATATAAATTTCGGATTGAAATGTAATAAATTTTATAAATAGAATTAGGTTTTACGACTACGGAAATCAGATGACTAATTATTTTTTCAATCCGAAATTTTACAACATACAAATTACATTTTTACGTAATATATAATATGTTTTACAAACGTGTACAATTTAGCATTCCAAAATAATTGCGACTGGAACAATACTTGTTATACAATATGTTGATATCAATTTTCGTATACCTCAAAAATTAAATATCATACCTTGTTCATTGCTTTCAAAATACTTTTATCCTATCTCACTCACCTTAAGGATTGCTGCCACACTTACCACCTCTATTTCTTACTAAACATAACATCTAAGTGATGAAAAAATAAGTGGTTAGCAGTATAAGCGAGGAAAAAGTATTATTAATACGCAAAGCAATACATATTTTGCCATTCGCCACTTCATACTTTTACAAAAAAAAAAAACAAACTTAACTCATTACAAAAAAGGAATAACAACTTCTAACTATAAAATAATCACAAAGACCCAAATTATTACTAAAACTACATTTTACTACATTAGAAAAAAACCATATTTTAAAGTAATTTCATTGGCAAATTTAAAAGTTCATCAAAAATTTTCAAAATTTCACAAATCTTTTATCGCTTTAATCTCGTTCTGGGAATTAAAATTACTCATTCGGGCACCTGTTAAATTCCTCTATTTTTAGTCTTCAGACTAGTTGACATAGAGTATGTGTAAGTCTGACAAAATCATTCAACCCACCAACATCATCGCTCCCAATAGTCGGTTATGTATCATTCCAACTACATTTATTTTAACTATTTTCAACATAACTAAGGTTGATTCACATATGTTCATAACACTTATTGGTCGACTTGGCTATCGTTCTATTTACCTAAGTTTGATTGAACTAAAATCAACTGCACTAACGAATGATTCATCTAATCGTTTTTTGAGGTATTGAATATTTCACTTATGTTTGAAAACTCACCTACGGTTTATTAATACTGCGCGCTGGATTGTTTTCTAAAGTGGCGAGTAGTTAAAGTATTAATATGGTAGTAGTGTGAATGACATTTTATTAATAATAATAATGAATAATTAGGATTAGAACAATAGAGGTAATAGGTAGTAACCACATCGGTTAACGGTTTAACTTGATCCCCTCTATTGTAGGTGAATCATATTACACACCCTAAATGAAATACATAAATGTTGTTGAATCACACATGATTCCGCTCCGCTTCACTCCGGCCTATTCCACTCTATTTTACCTTACATAAATTTGAATCACTTGGCCGTGTTGGGTGGGCGTTTATCAAACTTGATGACCTAATTTCATGTTAGTATTTTTTTGTGTTTCTTAAGACTATATATTTATTTAGTCTACAATTATTGACCACTGATAAATCTAATACGGTACTAATGTATCGTAGTTGAATAAACCGTAAGGATGTTGACATTCACATGTTACAAACATCTGTGAAACGACCGCAGGTATTTTGAACAGTATGTCATATATGACTGTAGTTCTTTTGAAAACAGTTAAAGCAACCTAAGTTATAATGGTACGTAACCCAATAGTCAGCTCTTTGTTAATTTGTTGGGTATTGTCGATGTTGGGTACTACTAGTGTTGGGTACTATCGGTGCTGAGTATCTACTAATGAATTCTTATTTAATTTTTAGTACAATGTTTAATGTATTACTTGGGATTCCGATAGTGATATGATATGAAAAAATATTTTTATGATAAAGGTTCTCAATGAAATAATAACGCCGTAAATTTCGACTTAATCGCAGATATTCTGATTGGTGAAATCTCACCTAAACAGTATAGGTACGTGAATATATCCGGGGAATGGTAATGTCCAAGAAATGTTAGTATTAAAGTCAGACCTAGCTATTTAATAAAAACTATTAATAAATATCATATTATAACAAATATTATATTTATTTATAGTTAAAAAAAGCAATAAGTATTGTAAGTTGAATGAAATATTTTTCTAAACCAATTGTTATTTAAAAAATAACCACAAGTACATTGTATTAAACAATGATATCATATTATAGTAATCGTCACGAAGTTTCAGCACAAATATTATTCATTTTCACAATTTTTTATTAAATTACATTTTCATATTAAATTTTAATTTTGGTAAAAGTCAACACACTGGACTAGACTTGAACTTCAATAGTCCCATACTATGTGGGATTACTTAGTCCAACTCAGTTTCTTTGCGCCCGTCCGTTATGAACGACGGGCTCAAGTCAGCGGTTCAGTCGTAAGAAATATCTTACCATGTTAATTATTTGGTGTTGGTGCTCATTCATTTCGTTAATACATAAAGATTGGACATTGGGAACGCTTCTAAATTTATTTATATTAATGTTACAGTTTAGTATTGCAACAGTTGGCAACATGTTGAATAAAATATTTACTAAAAATTCGAGACGTTTTCTATATTTCCTTATCTTAACAATACTTTTACAAGCGGTGCATCCCTAAAAATAAAAATAAAACATATTTCTTCTGACAAAATGCATTGAAATTAATGCAAATAAAAAAAGAACATAACAGAAGCTTCGACTGAATCTAAAAAAAAACCGACTAGGCTTTAAAATTATCACCTCGGTCACGAAAAAATCTGTTATATTAAACACCTTTGGGTATTAAAAATACTTAAAATTAAAATTTAAAAATAAAACTGTTTCCCACCTAACCATTCGTTGTCTAAAAGAGTGTACAATTTTTAGACTGACATGAAAAAAATACTTTTGAATGCAATAAATTTATATTAACGGTAAAAAATGTAATACTTAAAAAAAAAAAACACTAATTTCACAATTATTATCCTACATTAAAAGCGTGAGGATATGTACAGATGTAGAAAGAGACTGAGGTGCTTAGAGAAATAAATCATAATTTTACGGGTTACTACATTCAGAATTTGAGCAGTTATCTGCATTATTATTCAAAATAGTGGCAGTTTTACTTAATAGTGCATAATAGGATAAAAACGATTCCATTTCCGAAATGCGTGTAGCACTGTTAGTACTTTTTGCAGTTCGAATAGTTTATTTTTGAAGATTTGAGATGGCGGATATTTGAAATCGTCGAAAATAAACTATGTGAAGTCCGTTTCAATAATTTTACTGTTAATATAATAAAGGTAGCTCCTAAAAATAATCCGCAAAATGAATAAGAATTCAATATTATGGTGTTTGTGTTAGTACAAAAAATTGTGTGCAGTAAAAGTGTCTTATGCATCTAAAAAATATCTGTTTATTATGCATTTTATTAAACTAAGCATTCTTCTGGGACTTTTAAGAGGCAGTTTCATTTTTATTGTTTTTGTGATATTATGTCACATAATTATTATCTAAACACTTAAAGTACTTTTAGTTGATATGGTTAATATGCCATAAAATTCCAAAATTAATTGTTATTCTCGTAAATATCACAAATAAATTACGAAAATATTTTTGCTTTTTCTAATAATATTGTGAATTTGATAAATTTAAAGTTCATTAAATGAAATGGGTCATAAAGGCACATATTCGGACATGACGAAACGGAGCGCATTTAGATATGATCGATTCATGTCTATCTAGGTACTTATAAGACAAAAAATAATCTGTATTTTTTTGTAATTTACTATAAAAATGACTGACTATTCTTCATTTGGTTCACAATACGACTTTAGAATTCATTAAAAGATATCTATCAGTTATGTTATTCGTATATGTGACATTTAAGAATGTATGTACATTGTCCTATATTTTTTACAACGGTAAACTATACCAATAATATAAGCCTAGGCACTTACGGCAAATATGTTTTGGCATATTCATTAATTTATATAATTTTACCACGAAACACATACTTTGACTTTCATTTTGTTACAATTTGAATTATCCTGTACACTAGCTATTAACTAAAAGGAACAACGCTCACATTTCAATTGAAAAAGGAAATCGTGATTCTTATGCTATTGTTATCCCTACTACCTCGACTTAATACTAATTTAGACATTGACGGGTTTTATGTACGCTGCTCGAAGATCGACGAGTGAATAAAATGATTTTGGCATGTGAACCTTTGATTTCCAGACAGAAAATCCGCCCTGATTTCCATAGTCGTAATAATTTCTGATAAAAGGTCCGGATTTTTCTGTTGGTTATTTTTTTCTATAAACGGCGAGCGAACAGCGTTTGCCGTTTGAAAATTATTTAGAATTCGTATCACGAATTGACTCGAGAATTCTTCGTGCAAAATTAGATTTTGAATTTTAAGAGTTAAGCAAAAGTATCTGATTAAGCAGACCGTGGAACGTGAGAAAAAGTGTGGATAAAAACTGTCTATTTTTTTATTGTCACAAGGGATAAAAAATTTGGTACAATGCGAAGCACAAGTCTTAGTATTATGCTAAGATTTCTTCACTTACATATTGACTTGGTATGTCACAGCGCGCTTTGATTACACTATTAAAGTTAGTGTTGCATACGATTACTACTCCTAGTACAGATATGCAAATTATACAAACGGACATAATTTTTAGAACTCACATTGAATTAAGTAAGGAACTTACTTTCATGTCTCATATATTATGAGATGCTCAGCATTATAAGAACTGCAACCTATAGTCTGGGATTATAATATGAGCCTCTCGAATACTTACTGTAGGGTGACAGTTTGCAAAGTTGTACTAGAAATACAAGCCCATCTTCAAATCAAGTGGAAATAGTTTTGAAAATTTCCAATTAAATTAAATTGATCTTAGTTAAGTGTGCCCCGGGCACAAAACAGTGAGTGAGAACTCAACATGTCAAAGTTCGAGATAACCTCAAACGCTAAAAACTACTTCTTTAAAGACTAAAAAAAAAACTTAATAAAGTAAATTCTAAAGTAAGTAATTAAAATAAAAAGTGTACTTCTGCCATGCACCTCTAAAAATGAGGGTAAATTCACATTTTGAATATTGACTGCTTTATATCAATGTCATCAAACACAACTTTGCGTCACGTAAAATAATATTTAAACCTGTTATGTAACATATTATTAAAATTAAAGTTTGTGTTACTAAATTTATACGCTATCAGTGGAACAAGGGTCGTCAAGCAAGAAATGCTGTTCTATATTATTGAACCAAACATTGCAAATCATAATAACACTTTTGGCCACACCTACACAAATAGTGATATTATATTTATGGCGATTATAAAGGTGCTTCACTATTATTTCATTACAGCGACAGCGCAGTCAATATCCAATCATTTAACATACTCATTCTGACCAGACGCTGAAATTAGGTACTTATTCGTTAATTAATGGATGGTTTCATGATATTATTATTCTTATTTGAGTACTGTTAGTAAGCTGAGTCAGTGTAGCTAAAGTAGCTGCATATAATATGTAGGATGTGCTAAATTGGCAAACTAAAGTGACGTTGACGTCCACTTTAGATGCAACGTTTTTAAAATTGCATAGCATTTGCAACTCTAGCCAATAGTGTGTAGTAAAGTACTGTGGACACTATTGTCATTTGTAGTAAGATTGGATTTTCTTTGACAGTGTTGTAATGTTTCGTACTGATGCTCAAAAATCGTGAATAGCACAATAGCTTCTATTTACACAAAATAGTGTTCAAAATTGTTTAGTAAAAATATGCAAAATGCGTTTTAGAGTTTAATCTAGAAGGCAAGCCTCAAGAAGCTGCTAACGCTAATTAATTCTCTATGCAACTTTGAGCATTACTTTGTGAAGCTAAAAGTTAAAATGCTATGTGAATTTTTTGTGTATTCACTTCAACTCATTGAGGCCAAAAAAAAACATAATTCATTTAGTACTTTTGTGTTAAGCTCAAGCATATTCGAAGCCATCCATTCATCATCACAAAGAAGAAAAATATAGGTCTTTGTAATATCTGGTCCAACTATATCTTGTTACCATACAAGCCTTAGAACCATTGAAAATATTACATATTGTAGGTAAGTAGACATTATAAAGAAAATGTGGAGTATCAAGTATCTAAGGTTATCCTGCCTGACTTGCCTAGCTACAGTGGGCCCGTTACCCTGGGATGGAAACTTGCCAGTGCTGTAGAATTCTTTTAGCATCTTGTCTTTTTCTATGAATCGGTCGTAGAGCCATTCGGTCATGCCTGCATTGTCAGACGGTACCTGTTGAGAGAAATAGCATATGGTCAGGAAATTTAGTTTTAAGTGCATAAACAGAAAACAACTGAATCTCCCACCAAAAAAATGTATAATTCTCAATTTGTTGTTTGTGATATTACACGAAAAACAGTTCTGAGAATTTTAATAAAATTTACATGGATTATGTGATGGGAGAAAAGAATAATCGAAGTGGATCAATTTGATTTTTATGAAATAAATAAGATAGCAACGGTACCATAAAAGCTAAGCCATTGAACTTGCCATCAAAAGGGTTTAACTCCCTTTCCGTACCATAAACTACCACCAAGAATGCACTAACAAGAATATTAAACTTAGTTGAATAAGTAACCACAAATATTAGCATTGTGTTATCCATGTTGCAAGAAAATTCAAAAATAAACATTGTCAGCAAAATTACACGAGTAAAACTTGGTGGGCTCTAAATGGAAATGTCAACAAATAAATAGTTCCATCCAGTAGTAATCTTTTCACCTTCAAATACTAACCTCTGAACTAGGATATAGCCGATAATGCAAATTTGTGGTACAGGCGGGTCGGATCCCACACACAACATCCACCAGATGTAGTGGAATTCTGTCGGGATAAGCGATGGTCACGTCCAAGATCCACTCGATGGTATCTCCAACTTTAGCATGCACTGGCTTCGAATTATTTTGGTTGGTATTATTGTCGTCTGTGAAACAATGCAAAGAAATTCAGTAAAATGTTGTTTTTTTTTTCACCTACACCAACCTTTTCTTCCACACCGATAATAAATACAAAGTTTGAATATGCACTTGAACTTCAAAAAGTTACTGCTACGTATCCCAAGATTGAATTCAAACTGCCCGTGTGAAACGTAATTATGATTAGTTCACTAAACTTATTAATTAGATTTAAAATTCACAGTCGACCTATCCATCGAATAAAGATACTTCTCCAAAATCTCTACTTTACAGGACAGCGATTTGAAGTTTGTGGTACACATAACTTACTGTTACATTCTTCTTTATTTTCTAGAGAAATGATTCTTCTACATAAACATCTAAAGCATTATTAAGTATGGGTAATATTAGCGACAAAAATTTAAGAAAACAGATTCATTTCCGAATCACATGTAACTTTATTCCATGCATAGATCAACTTGTGTATACATTCCTCGATTTGTAAGGGAAGCAATCTGACACCTGTCAATTGAGGCTGTGGACTAACTGCTACAGACATGGCTTTCTCTCTCTGTAACTTCTGTCAATAAGTGCAGAGCAGGGGATAGCTTATTAAAGAGAACTGATATATTTATTATAATAACTTTTGGTAGGTCAAGGGTTTGTATTTCAGACTGCCTGGTGCAGTGGTTTTAGCTGCGGTTTATGTATTGTTAGGTTTTATTGTCAGAAACATTTAAATAGAAGCAGGTCACCTACTATATGGAACCGTAAACTTGACAATAGGTACATGTATTAAGGTATGGGAATACACATCTGCCTAGTCTTTCAAGGACTAAATTAAAAAAAACCACAGCAATTCTATAGAACTCTAATGTATTAAAATCTCTAGACCGATCTAGGTTTGGATTTGAAAAAAAAAAGTTTTAAATGTTTCTTTTAAATGTAACAGTAACTATACTATAATATTATAAATCTGAAGAGTTTGTTTGCTCGTTGGTTGCTTGAACATTTTGAAAAAATCTTCTTGTTTTGGATAGCCTATTTACCGTTGAAGGTTATAGGCTATATGTCATCACGTTACTACCCAGGGGAGCCGAGCAGTAATCATATATGTCAACAAATGGGGCAAATTTCATACATTATTGTAAAAGGAATGCATGTAGGTATGGGTTAAATAGGAGCCAAAGAAGATCGAAGTATGTCACGGGCGAAGCCGCGAGGGACAGCTAGTCATTAATAACATTAGGTGTTCTAGGGGCCTTATCAAGAGCTTCTGAGCTAATCCGAACCTCATCGTCAAGCCGGTACACTTGTTGATTGACGGATGAGGGTCTGGCGAAGGCTTCTTTCTGGGGGTTGGGAGGTCAGATGACGGTCACTTCCATAAAAGCTGTATGAGCAGAACCGAGAGATGGAGAAGGAGTAAATGGACCCTAGGCTCCAAAGTGTAAGCTTCGGATGTAACCAAGAACAATGCCAAGACTATGAGAGTATTATCAATAAGTTTATCAACATCACCTTTCTTCGGAGTTTCTTCTTTAGAAGTGCTAGCACCATGGTCTCCACCAGGTCCTATCTCTTCCATGATCACCTTCATGGCACCGGCTCGAGGCAGTGATACGTACTCTAGCTTTGGCAGGTTGTTCTTCTCTGCAAATCTGAATAAATTTTTCATATGTTAACTAGGACTGTGTGCTTGTACAAAAGTAGAACATGTGAACACATTTTTTTTTACTTTTTCATTTTTGTCATTTTGTTGCAGATGTCATATCAGTTCTAAGTTTTGCAATATCTTTAAATATCACGAAATTGTTGTCTGGACGCACTTACCGTTTCCAACCTGTACACTTTTTTATACCACTCAGGTGGCAGACACGCTCACGGCCCACCTGATGGGAAGTGGTTACCGTGGCCTATGGACGTGTGCAACACCAGGGGCGTCACACTCGCGCTGCCGACCCTGTAAAAACCTTCTAATGCCCTTCTTGAAGAACTCCATATTGTAGTCGCTTGAGAAAACCACAGCAGGTAGTAGGCTAGCGTTTGACCACTATCTTACCTGTTGGTAAGTGATGATGTGGTCTAAGGTGGAGCATGCTTGCCTAGAAGTAACCTTCGCTATAGACTTGAAGATTCCCAGTTTATAGCTTTCCAGAAACAGACTCAGGCAGGGCATTCCACTCTTTAGCAGTACGCATGATGGATGTATTGCCAAAACGTTTCGTGCATATGAGTGGAATAGCCACCAATATTATAGTGATCAGTAAATTAGTTGGAAGTAGTTTATTGTATACTCACTAGAAGAAGATTGAAGATACGATATAAAATTACTTTTGATTCTTACCTTTGGCTGATTTCTCTTCTCTTGTGCAAAAATCCTCCCTCAGGGAACAGTACGATGAACTGGCGAGCCAGAGGGATGTAAAATTTGTGAATGTGTTGTCTTAGCTCTTCCAGAGACGAGTCCCGTCGCTCCTTGCCCTGGTGACAAAGAAAATGAATATGAGAACATGTTCTTTTTTGTGATTTTGTGGTTTTGAAATTTAGTACAATAACTAAATAAATAGTATAAGATTGATAAACTCCAACACCGTTTAACTTTGAACGTGCTCTATTTGTTACTATAAAAATTAATGCCATAATTTATTCATTTTAAATTTTCAATATATATATATATATATATATATATATATATATATATACATACATAACTTCACGACTGTATCCCCGAAGGGGTAGGCAGAGGTGTATTACACACCCACGATACGCCAGTTATGTTTAGGTCCCAATGTAATTGGGGGCGAGCCTATAGCCATCTACCGGGCACATTACTAAGCGAGCGATAATCAACATTTTTAATACACACATAACTACGAAAAGTCAGAGGTGTGTGCCCGGGGCGACTGGGGATCGAACTCGAGTCCTCGTCTCGGCAGTCCGTTACGTACACCACTGGGCTATCGCCGCTAATATATTATATATATATCGGCGGGGTCACTTCGACTCAAGCACAGATTAATAAAACTCAAGTTACTACTGCTAACCGTGAAACTCAATGTGATAGCGCTTATGAATACTAGTGAATCTTAATTCGATTTAAAATGATTCATCACATCCTAATGTTTCTAATCTGAATCATTCTAATTGATTTATATTTTGTGTTTGCTAAAGAAACTAATTTATTTACAGTTCATCAACAATTAAATATTTTTTTAATTATTGTGATGTTTTAGAGCTAAGGTGCTCGGTAGCTAGAAAGGTTTTATAGCTAATACCGATGACGTCTTTATATAATAATGTCAAAGAAAAACTAATCAAAAGATCAATTTTGAAGGTGAAGCCATTTTTGTTCCTTATGTTATCCCCATTGACATGGTGCGGTGACGTGACAATTTCTAATATCCGCAAACAGAGGGTGCGATAGAAATATTATACTCATCATGAGACCATGCGTGTATAATTAGAGATAAATCGTTTGCCGCATACGTTAATATGAATTCTTCTAAAACTAATAAATACGTTCTTACACTATACGACACGAAGTCGATACGACAAAGCACTCTATGAAAACTGTAATAGTAAAAAAAGAGTGGCACTCGGGGAGTGCCGATAGGAATGATAACTTGAACAATTTCGTGTGTTTTTATTTTAATCGCCAGTAAATTATTACAGAGGTTTTGGTAACCGTAACAGTGTCGCGAATTAAATTATATTTTCCACTCTCAAAAATACTCCATGCGCCTAAAAAGTTTTAACTTCAAAAATATATTATAGCTTCGTATGAGCCGCCAGCCTTGTTTAGAATTCTTTGAGTAAATTCGGGTACAGACCGGTACTAACTGCCCGAATTTTCGCTTTGTAACATATTATAATGGTTTTACGGGTCAGCATCAGCTTGATATTTATCTTTCCATCCATTCATCTTTTGTCACTCAGTAGTGAGTTTACCCGAAAGATGTCTAAATATGAATTAACAATGAGCATATTGAGCATTCCGAATTTTGAAACAAATTTTTTTATTTGTATGTGTGTGCATGATGAGAAGTACATTATACAGTTTGTATAAAAATATACATCAATACATGCAAATAAGGTGTCTTTTATATTTTTATGTCGACGGCGAAATGGTAGCGATTTTAGTTTACTTCCTTGATGCTGAAATAGTATTGGTTAAAGTGGCACTTATTGGGCTTTATTTACTATTGCCAGGGTAAAGTGTGTGTTTAGACGTATATGAATAGATCCTCTACATAAAATAGGCATTGACGAAAGGAAAGAAGGCAATATCGTATCGTGTAATGTAAACACTGAAATTAGACCCACGACTCGAGTCCGAGTTCAGTCGCCCGTACAATGCGTTAACTATTAACGTGCATTTCATAGGTCATTATCGGTATAGCTTTGAGGTAGGGTTGTCACCGCCCGATGGTATATTTAATTACTTTATAGGCAATTGTAAATCTAGGTATTAGATCAATGTCAAGGTGCTTAACACCGTGGCATAATTCATTGACAGTTGTAAAAAAAAATATCTTAAAAAAATGGTTACGCGTTGTCATGATGCAAAAAGACCCGTCTTAACCAAATTAGGTATTTTCTGTTTTCAGATAAACATTTTTATTCAGCTATCTAAAAACATCGAGCAAAGTGTTGGAAAAAATGTGTGGCTTATTTTTTCTAATACTTCACCTGCGTTTCGACTTTGTCTCACAACAAAGTCAACATCATCCTTTAGAAATACCGAAACTGTCAATTCGGTGTAAACATAACATAACATAACTTCACGCCTGTATCCCCGAAGGGGTAGGCAGAGGTGTATTATACACCCACGATTCGCCAGTTATGTTTAGGTCCTAATGTAATAGGGGGCGAGCCTATTGCCATCTACCGGGCACATTACTAAGCGAGCGATAATAATTAACATTTTTAATACACACATAACTACGAAAAGTCATGGTAGTGATGAATTGGATAAACTCAAGAACGGGTGATCCGATTCAGCCTATACTGTGCCATTTTTGTGGTTTTTTTTTTGCTGTTATCCCCACGGTTATCCCACCGCCAGCCAGAGGGACTCGAACCCATCAAAACCTCACACCATCTCGAGTATTTAATGCCGAGGTGTAAGGGGACATTCAGGAAATAAATTCAGGTGATAAGATAAACAACATAATTTGATTCTAAGTCGGACACAAGTTTACCGGGTCAGCTAGTTATTGATAAATCCTTAACTCTCATCTTCAATTATATCAAATAATCAAATCCTAGTAGAAATTCTGATGAATCATTTTGAGATCACGATGCACTTTGGTAACAAGAAACTTGATCTTTTTTCTTCGAATTATAATATCAATCTTGTCTATTTAAAAATTGACGTCCATTTTTTCAAACGGCACAATAGTATTTTATAAGAAATAAAACTGAAAATCTGAAGTTTATTTGTTGATCTATTTCAATCGAATACCACATTTCTAATACCACTGGTATTTATTTGTACTGGATTACTTCAGTATCATTTACAAGCATAAAACAATTTCATTTATAATTTTAACTAGGAATTCAGTGCAGGGTGCGACAGAAATAAATTGAGCTGAGCGAGCAGAACTCATACTTGAAAATAAGACATCTTACTACGGTCGCGCGCTTAGCTGAGGCCGCGCGCTCGTGAAACTGTTTTTCGGTGATTATTCCTCAATGGTACATCGGACATGAACTATCTCGCTTCAAAACACTCCTCAGTGTCCACACTATCACCGTGGTAAATTTGGTCGAGATCGCGCGAGTGGCTACGGAGGAGTTCAACCACCAACAAACGGCTATGCCGCGTATAAGAGCAACAATAGTTTAAAAATAAAAAAAATCCCACACAAACACACTCCCAGACACAAATTTATTTATAGCTAAGAACCATCTCGATCATATCGGCTTTCGAACAAAAAATCCGCCTCAAAATCGGTTCATCCGTTCGGTAGCTACGATCCCGCAGATAGTCACACACAAACACATCAAACTTAAAGCCTCGTCGTTTTTGCGTCGGCGTGTTAAAAATATAGTGCCGCTAATATATTATATATATATCGACGGGGTCACTTCGACTCAAGCACAGATTAATAAAACTCAAGTTACTACTGCTAACCGTGAAACTCAATGTGATAGCGCTTATGAATACTAGTGAATCTTAATTCGATTTAAAATGATTCATCACATCCTAATGTTTCTAATCTGAATCATTCTAATTGATTTATATTTTGTGTTTGCTAAAGAAACTAATTTATTTACAGTTCATCAACAATTAAATATTTTTTTAATTATTGTGATGTTTTAGAGCTAAGGTGCTCGGTAGCTAGAAAGGTTTTATAGCTAATACCGATGACGTCTTTATATAATAATGTCAAAGAAAAACTAATCAAAAGATCAATTTTGAAGGTGAAGCCATTTTTGTTCCTTATGTTATCCCCATTGACATGGTGCGGTGACGTGACAATTTCTAATATCCGCAAACAGAGGGTGCGATAGAAATATTATACTCATCATGAGACCATGCGTGTATAATTAGAGATAAATCGTTTGCCGCATACGTTAGTATGAATTCTTCTAAAACTAATAAATACGTTCTTACACTATACGACACGAAGTCGACACGACAAAGCACTCTATGAAAACTGTAATAGTAAAATAAAAAGTGGCCAAGTGCGAGTCGGATTCGCCCATGAAGGGTTCCGTAGCAGTAAGTAACATAATAAACTTTTTAAATTTTACATTTGAGTTGATTGAATGAAAGGTAAAGTGCGTTTTATGATTTATGACGTATTGAAAAAAAACTAATTACTAGATCTCGTTCAAACCAATTATCGGTGGAAGTTTACATGGTAATGTATATCATATATTTTTTTTAGTATTATCTTTCTCTTATTTTAGAAGTTACAGGGGGGGGGGGACACATTTTACCACTTTGGAAGTATCTCTCGCGCAAACTATTCAGTTTTTTTGCTGTTATCCCCACGGTTATCCCACCGCCAGCCAGAGGGACTCGAACCCATCAAAACCTCACACCATCTCGAGTATTTAATGCCGAGGTGTAAGGGGACATTCAGGAAATAAATTCAGGTGATAAGATAAACAACATAATTTGATTCTAAGTCGGACACAAGTTTACCGGGTCAGCTAGTTATTGATAAATCCTTAACTCTCATCTTCAATTATATCAAATAATCAAATCCTAGTAGAAATTCTGATGAATCATTTTGAGATCACGATGCACTTTGGTAACAAGAAACTTGATCTTTTTTCTTCGAATTATAATATCAATCTTGTCTATTTAAAAATTGACGTCCATTTTTTCAAACGGCACAATAGTATTTTATAAGAAATAAAACTGAAAATCTGAAGTTTATTTGTTGATCTATTTCAATCGAATACCACATTTCTAATACCACTGGTATTTATTTGTACTGGATTACTTCAGTATCATTTACAAGCATAAAACAATTTCATTTATAATTTTAACTAGGAATTCAGTGCAGGGTGCGACAGAAATAAATTGAGCTGAGCGAGCAGAACTCATACTTGAAAATAAGACATCTTACTACGGTCGCGCGCTTAGCTGAGGCCGCGCGCTCGTGAAACTGTTTTTCGGTGATTATTCCTCAATGGTACATCGGACATGAACTATCTCGCTTCAAAACACTCCTCAGTGTCCACACTATCACCGTGGTAAATTTGGTCGAGATCGCGCGAGTGGCTACGGAGGAGTTCAACCACCAACAAACGGCTATGCCGCGTATAAGAGCAACAATAGTTTAAAAATAAAAAAAATCCCACACAAACACACTCCCAGACACAAATTTATTTATAGCTAAGAACCATCTCGATCATATCGGCTTTCGAACAAAAAATCCGCCTCAAAATCGGTTCATCCGTTCGGTAGCTACGATCCCGCAGATAGTCACACACAAACACATCAAACTTAAAGCCTCGTCGTTTTTGCGTCGGCGTGTTAAAAATATAGTGCCGCTAATATATTATATATATATCGACGGGGTCACTTCGACTCAAGCACAGATTAATAAAACTCAAGTTACTACTGCTAACCGTGAAACTCAATGTGATAGCGCTTATGAATACTAGTGAATCTTAATTCGATTTAAAATGATTCATCACATCCTAATGTTTCTAATCTGAATCATTCTAATTGATTTATATTTTGTGTTTGCTAAAGAAACTAATTTATTTACAGTTCATCAACAATTAAATATTTTTTTAATTATTGTGATGTTTTAGAGCTAAGGTGCTCGGTAGCTAGAAAGGTTTTATAGCTAATACCGATGACGTCTTTATATAATAATGTCAAAGAAAAACTAATCAAAAGATCAATTTTGAAGGTGAAGCCATTTTTGTTCCTTATGTTATCCCCATTGACATGGTGCGGTGACGTGACAATTTCTAATATCCGCAAACAGAGGGTGCGATAGAAATATTATACTCATCATGAGACCATGCGTGTATAATTAGAGATAAATCGTTTGCCGCATACGTTAGTATGAATTCTTCTAAAACTAATAAATACGTTCTTACACTATACGACACGAAGTCGACACGACAAAGCACTCTATGAAAACTGTAATAGTAAAATAAAAAGTGGCCAAGTGCGAGTCGGATTCGCCCATGAAGGGTTCCGTAGCAGTAAGTAACATAATAAACTTTTTAAATTTTACATTTGAGTTGATTGAATGAAAGGTAAAGTGCGTTTTATGATTTATGACGTATTGAAAAAAAACTAATTACTAGATCTCGTTCAAACCAATTATCGGTGGAAGTTTACATGGTAATGTATATCATATATTTTTTTTAGTATTATCTTTCTCTTATTTTAGAAGTTACAGGGGGGGGGACACATTTTACCACTTTGGAAGTATCTCTCGCGCAAACTATTCAGTTTAGAGAAAAATTATATTAGGAACCTCAATATCATTTTTGAAGACCTATCCATAGATACCTCACACGTATGGGTTAGATGAAAAAAAAATTGAGATTTAGTTCTAAGTATGGGAAGCCCCCAAAATGTATTGTTTTTTTCTATTTTTCTATGAAAATCTTAATGCGGTTCACAGAATACATCTACTTACCAAGTTTCAACAGCATAGTTCTTATAGTTTCGGAAAAAAGTGACTGTGACATACGGACGGACAGACAGACAGACATGACGAATCTATAAGGGCGGGACCCGCCCAATTTTTTTGCCATTTGGCAACGGAACCCTAAAAAGAGTGGCACTCGGGGAGTGCCGACAGGAATGATAACTTGAACAATTTCGTGTGTATTTTTTTTAATCGCCAGTAAATTATTACAGAGGTTTCGGTAACCGTAATAGAGTCGCGAATTCAATTATATTTTCCACTCTCAAAAATACTCCATGCGCCTAAAAAGTTTTAACTTCAAAAATATATTATAGCTTCGTATGAGCCGCCAGCCTTGTTTAGAATTCTTTGAGTAAATTCGGGTACAGACCGGTACTAACTGCCCGAATTTTAGCTTTGTAACATATTATAATGGTTTTACGGGTCAGCATCAGCTTGATATTTATCTTTCCATCCATTCATCTTTTGTCACTCAGTAGTGAGTTTACCCGAAAGATGTCTAAATATGAATTAACAATGAGCATATTGAGCATTCCGAATTTTGAAACAAATTTTTTTATTTGTATGTGTGTGCATGATGAGAAGTACATTATACAGTTTGTATAAAAATATACATCAATACATGCAAATAAGGTGTCTTTTATATTTTTATGTCGACGGCGAAATGGTAGCGATTTTAGTTTACTTCCTTGATGCTGAAATAGTATTGGTTAAAGTGGCACTTATTGGGCTTTATTTACTATTGCCAGGGTAAAGTGTGTGTTTAGACGTATATGAATAGATCCTCTACATAAAATAGGCATTGACGAAAGGAAAGAAGGCAATATCGTATCGTGTAATGTAAACACTGAAATTAGACCCACGACTCGAGTCCGAGTTCAGTCGCCCGTACAATGCGTTAACTATTAACGTGCATTTCATAGGTCATTATCGGTATAGCTTTGAGGTAGGGTTGTCACCGACCGATGGTATATTTAATTACTTTATAGGCAATTGTAAGTCTTGGTATATGATCAATGCCAAGGTGCTTAACACCGTGGCATAATTCATTGACAGTTGAAAAAAAAAATTCTTAAAAAAATGGTGCGGGGTTTTATACGGTTACGCGTTGTCATGATGCAAAAAGACCCGTCTTAACCAAATTAGGTATTTTCTGTTTTCAGATAAACATTTTTATTCAGCCATCTAAAAATATCGAGCAAAGTGTTGGAAAAAATGTGTGGCTTATTTTTTCTAATACTCTGACTTTCTTGTGAGACAAAGTCGAAACGCAGGTGAACTGCGTTTCGACTTTGTCTCACAACAAAGTCAACATCATCCTTTAGAAATACCGAAACTGTCAATTCGGTGTAAACATAACATAACATAACTTCACGCCTGTATCCCCGAAGGGGTAGGCAGAGGTGTATTATACACCCACGATTCGCCAGTTATGTTTAGGTCCTAATGTAATAGGGGGCGAGCCTATTGCCATCTACCGGGCACATTACTAAGCGAGCGATAATAATTAACATTTTTAATACACACATAACTACGAAAAGTCATTGTAGTGATGAATTGGATAAACTCAAGAACGGGTGATCCGATTCAGCCTATACTGTGCCATTTTTGTGGTTTTTTTTTGCTGTAATCCCCACGGTTATCCCCCCGCCAGCCGGAGGGACTCGAACCCATCAAAACCTCACACCATCTCGAGTATTTAATGCCGGGGTGTAAGGGGACATTCACGAAATAAATTCAGGTGATAAGGTAACCATCATAATTTGATTCTAAGTCGGACAGAAGTTTACCGGGTCAGCTAGTTATTGATAAATCCTTAACTCTCGTCTTCAATTATGTTAAATAATCAAATCCTAGTAGAAATTCTGATGAATCATTTTGAGATCACGATGCACTTTGGTAACAAGAAACTTGATCTTTTTTCTTCGAATTATAATATCAATCTTGTCTATTTAAAAATTGACGTCCATTTTTTCAAACGTCAATAGTATTTTTCTCGTTATAAAACAAAGAAATAAAACTGAAAGTCTGAAGTTTTTTTCTTGATCTATTTAAATCGAATACCACATTTCTAATAGCACTGGTATTTCTTTGTACCGGAGTATCATTTACAAGCATAAAACAATTTCATTTATAATTTAAACTAGGAATTCAGTGCAGGGGGCGACTGAAATAAATTGAGCTGAGCGAGCAGGACTCTTATTTGAAAATAAGACATCTTACTACGGTCGCGCGCTTAGCTGAGGCCGCGCGCTCGTGAAACTGTTTTTCGGTGATTATTCCTCAATGGTACATCGGACATGAACTATCTAGCTTCAAAACACTCCTCAGTGTCCACAGTATCACCGTGGTAAATTTGGTCAAGATCGCGCGAGTGGTTACGGAGGAGTTCAGCCACCAACAAACGGCTATGCCGCGTATAAGAGCTTCGCTCACTCAGGTCAATAATATCGTGCAGCCTATACTTTTTTATATAAAGGCAACGAAATATCTTTATAAAGGAGTAAGAATATTCTGTGAAATAGGGTCGGGCAACCTCAATAAAGCGGTCGACAGCCGAACTATATTTCTTAAAAAGCGGCCAAGTGCGAGTCGGACTCGCCCAATAAGGGTTCCGTAGCAGCAAGTAACATAATAATGTTCTTTTATAATTTTTATATTTGAGTTGATTGAATGAAAGGTAAATGGCGGTTTACGATTTATGACGTATTAAAAAAAACTACTTACTAGATCTCGTTCAAACCAAATTTCGGTGGAAGTTTACACGGTAATTACATTATATATTTTTTTTAGTTTTATCATATTCTTATTTTAGAAGTTACAGAGGGGGGGGGGGCATATTTTACCACTTTGGAGGTGTCTCTCGCGCTGAATATTCAGTTTAGAAAAAAATGATTTTAGAAACCTCAATATCATTTTTGAAGACCTATCCATAGAACCACACACGTATGGGTTTCATGAAAAAAAAATTTTGAGTTTCAGTTGTAACTATGGGAACCCCCAAAATTTATTGTTTTTTTTTCTAATTTTGTGTGAAAATCTTAATGCGGTTCACAGAATACATCTACTTACCAAGTTTCAACGGTATACTTCTTATAGTTTCGGAAAAAAGTGGCTGTGACATACGGACGGACAGACAGACAGACATGACGAATCTGTAAGGGTTCCGTTTTTTGCTATTTGGCAACGGAACCCTAAAAAGCAACATACCTATAAAACTCAGGTATCCATTAAGTATTTCGTAGTCTCGAGGACTCTTATAAAAGATTTCTTTTACAAAGTATATATCCCAATTTTATTCAGCACAACCCTAGCCAGGGGCACATCTAATGGATATTGTCGATATTGGCGCGGCGATGAGTGGGCAACTTTTCGACCACCCCTGATTGGACGGAAGGGCCCGACGTGATGTTTTAATTAAAGCCGTGTTGTGTTTCTACTGAACATGTCTGCCCAATCCTCCTGAAGTATTGATATTTTTTGTTTTTGTTTGTCATATGTGGCTAAATGCTAGAATAATAAAGGTCTGAGAATACTAAGAGAAATGTACACTATATTTTTAACACGCCGACGCAAAAACGACGAGGCTTTAAATTTGATGTGTTTGTGTGTGACTATCTCCGGGACCGTAGCTACCGAACGGATGAACCGATTTTGATGTGGATTTTGTTGTTCGAAAGCCGATTTGATCGAGATGGTTCTTAGCTATAAATAAATTTGTGTCTGGGAGTGTGTTTGTGTGTGGGGTTTTTTTTTATTTTTAAACTATTGTTGCTCTTATACGCGGCATAGCCGTTTGTTGGTGGTTGAACTCCTCCGTAACCACTAGCGCGATCTCGACCAAATTTACCACGGTGATAGTGTGGACACTGAGGACTGTTTTGAAGCGAGATGGTTCATGTCCGATGTACCATTGAGGAATAATCACCGAAAAACAGTTTCACGAGCGCGCGGCCTTAGCTAAGCGCGCGACCGTAATAAGATGTCTTATTTTCAAGTAAGAGTCCTGCTCGCTCAGCTCAATTTATTTCAGTCGCACCCTGCACTGAATACCTAGTTTTTTTCTCCCGTTTTTTGTCGTCATCGTCGTCTTAGCGTTGTTCCCTTTCACCTCGGAACCCAGAGTCCCCTTACTTTTATGGGAGCGACTACCTTCTGACCACCCAACCCCAAGAGGAAAGCCTGCGCCAGAGCCCCGTCCGTTACTCAGCAGATGTATCGTCTTGCAAATAAGTCCTTGGTGAGGGCCCATAGACCCTTTTTTTGTTTTTTTTTTTCGTGCGGCAATCCCTTCGGATAGCCCCCCTCCGGCCAGCGGGGGCGGTTATGTCGGGCTTGAACCGACTAAAACCGCACGCCGTCTCGGGTTTTAACACGCCGGGGTGTAACTTTGCCCATAGAGCATATCCCTCGCACCCCGACAGGCCCCATAGACCCATGGTTCGTATGGTTAGCAGTAATAGTATTAACGACATTGGAATTCTTGGGCCATAGGTACTGGCCATCTCGAAACCGGAGATGGCCCAGGGTCAGTCGGGGTGCGAGGGATATGCTCTATGGGCAACCTCTCACCCCGGCGTCGGTAGACCCGAGACGGCGTGCGGTTTTAGTCGGTTCAAGCCCGACATAACCACCCCCGCTGGCCGGCGGGGGGATATCCGAGGGGATTTTCGCACGAAAAAAAAAAGGTACTGTTATTTGATTGAAATTAGTATTAAAATTATTGTTTTTGTAAAAGAAATAACAAAATAATTTATGAAATAAGTCTCAATACGTGCTTCTTTCCACCAGACACGGCGCAATTACAAGATGCATCACAAAAAAAGTTGTCGTGAATGCAAAGCAGCGCTTTGGTATGGGATGTTCCTCACGGAACAGCATTAGGCTGAGAGTGATTTTGTATTATTTTATGTCATAGAAATAAAACTAAAAGATTCAGCTTTACTTCGTGACTGTACTAATGATGAAATTGGGCAGTGGGTCCAGTCGACCAATTCTAAATCTGATTTGGTTGAGTCCAGTGAGAGGTCCATTTCGAGCGGGTTCCAGTTGATGAAGACTTCTAGTTTACGTTTTATTTTTTAATCTCAAGTTTTATGTAGCAAATTTATTAAATTGTTCAAACTAAACTACATAGATATAGAACATAAATAGTATACAGTGTTACCAGATATTTATTAAGAACCGTCGTAAGTTTTTAATTAGTAATGTTATAGTTAGCAGACTAAGTTAGTACTCTGTGCACTTATAACTTCAGAAAGTTATAAGTGCACAGAGTACCTACTAATACGAAATGTAGAATTTTTATGTTAAAAGTGAAAAATGTTATCGAATTCTATAATGGGCTACCTTATACAATTGACGTAATTAAATCTTTTTCTTTCTTTTTTAAATACAATACCTACTAATTATTTAGTTAAAACTGAAAATGGTCATTATTTTGGTAAAGCGTCAAAAATAATTAAAAGTATGCCATATACTTTTAATTATTTTTGACGCTTTAGTCGATCCGTAAAAGCAACCAAAATATGGAAAGAAGTAGGAGACTCTATGCTCGGAAGTGCAAACTTGATATACAACCGGGATCGGAGCTTGGTTGAAAAAGACTAGGTCAGAAAACAGGCTGAAGAAAAAAAATTACAAGTGGAATTAAAAAAAAAAGGAGAAAACATGCTGAATTAAAAAAAATACGCTAGTGGAAAATTTTGAAAAAATAAAACATCTTAAGCGCACGCCAGCTTCCCAACATTTCTATCTACTTATTATACGGTACCCGCTATAAACCCAATCCCCCAGCCATCGATATCTAGAGAACAAACCGTTTTCTAGTGGTTCTAGCCTTAGTTTCTTTGAGCAGCAGACGCAAATAGGTCCTTCCCACGGGTGCAATGAACCGGACTGAACCGGGAACGATCCAATCGGGAAGTTTGTGCCAGGAGTTTTGAAAACACTAACGACTGTGCAATTGAAGTGTCGCTCTCCATTATGTACGACAATGTTGCTACATTAATGCTGAACTTCATTTAATTTATTGTATTGTATTTTTATATGTTTTATGTGTTGCGGGCACAGCTAGTGCCCGCACCTTCGTCCGCGTGGATTTAGATTGTAAAGTCTTCTTTTGCACGATACCCTAATTCTTTTTCTAAAATAAAAGTTATGTGGCCTAAGTTATGCCTTATAATATTAGCTATCAGCCAGTAAAAGTCCCGTCAAAACTGACCCAGCCGTTACCTCATTCAAACAAAGATAAATAAAGACAGCTAAACGTTACTTACAACAAAAAAATGTTTTTTGGTGAAAGTATCGTTTACATTCATATGAATTCATGGCAAAGCTTTTATTTTAACGTTTCAAATAGACACTTTAATTTTCTTTATTTGTACAGATTGTAACGCTCCCCCCTTTACAGTGTCCGAAAGTATTTCCCTCACTGATGAGACGATGGACCTGAATGCAGCAACTGATTACAGTGCTGAAGGCACTGAGAGTATCCGTTACTGTTATATCTTCCAAGTTTAGGAAGATACTATTAAAAGTTTGGCTTTATTGTGATCATCTAATAACCCTTTATACGTTGTGTTTAAGCATTGTAGTAACTCATAGTCCTTTATTTGGTACATTGAGACAAGACAAGAGTACATGGTATTGAGAACACTGATTTCAATCTAATTCCTATAACTATTATTCTATCTAGTAATAAAGTTAAATAATGTTCCTATACAACTACATTGAATCCCTGAACCTAATATGATTTAAGATTTTGATTTTAGAAGCTACCTAGTCTCTATAGTGATAATTAGTGATATTTATAAAATTCTGAATACTAAGTTCATTCCTAAGTGATCCTAGATATAGACATTTTAAGTTTTGTGTACCTTTAAATGCAAGCTAGTTCAATTTCACAGTATGATATATAAGCATTTAGTTTAGGTAAAGTAAAGATATAACACACACAATATGGAGTTGTCTTACCATAACTGGACCCTGCAAAGGAAATGTATATAGTTTTCTTATATACAATTTGAGTTATTTAGACAAAGATATAGTAAATATTGGTGGTCAAGTAAATAAAATGTGTGATTAAATACATATGTGGTTAATAATTAGTTACCTTGAGATAACCTACATAGTAGATTATCTCAGAGTAGCCGGAAAAATGAAATGAAGCATCTGTTGATATGTGTAGACTGCTAGGATGGGGTATTTTTATAGGTAATAAGGAATCCTATGACCATCGCTGTCCATTGCTGGAACCGGGGAGGCCGCATCCGCCAAAACCCCAGGCCCCCAACGAGCAACCAATCCTCTCCAAGCTGAAGGCATACTACTTTTAAGTTATGCACAACCTTGGTGCTTTACAAAATAAAAATAGTACCGAATTGGGAATGAGTGCCCATAGGTTAGATGAAAATATATCCAGTCTAACGAATGTATAGCTCGAATCATTGCTGTAGTGTATTCATACACAGGCAGTAATTGGGTAACCCCTTGGGCAGTTCATCTAGAACACGGCCAATGAGTTACTAGCGCTGTTATGGGTACCAGCTGTAAACAGACATGGTAATATATATGGTAAGGTCTTCGCGAGCTTGTGGCAACTGTCCACGTTTCAGGGTCAAGTGATACCGCGACCAAACGCTTTCAAGACACAATGCGAGCTTGTGGCAACTGTCCACGTTTCAGGGTCAAGCGATTCCGCGACCAAACGCTTTCAAGACACAATGCGAGCTTGTGGCAACTGTCCACGTTTCAGGGTCAAGCGATACTGCGACCAAACGCTTTCAAGACACAATGCGAGCTTGTGGCAACTGTCCACGTTTCAGGGTCAAGCGATACCGCGACCAAACGCTTTCAAGACACAATGCGAGCTTGTGGCAACTGTCCACGTTTCAGGGTCAAGCGATACTGCGACCAAACGCTTTCAAGACACAATGCGAGCTTGTGGCAACTGTCCACGTTTCAGGGTCAAGCGATACCGCGACCAAACGCTTTCAAGACACAATGCGAGCTTGTGGCAACTGTCCACGTTTCAGGGTCAAGTGATACCGCGACCAAACGCTTTCAAGACACAAGTATTTTCCCCACACCGATAAAGACATAATAATAAGTAGGTAGGTAAGTATGATAGCATGTATTGCGAGGGCTTAGCCCAGCATGACATATCACTTACAATGAAACGAGCTCACATCCGTCAAACAGGATACATAGATCGAATTGGACATCGATCCTGTAAATAATTTGTTTTAAATGTCTGAATTAAATCAGGCACTCACAAGGACTGGATAAAGACAAAGGAATTGTCAAGAGTTAAATGAAACTGCTTTGTAAGACATAACAATCATTTACTCAAGTAATTACCGTACCTTTTGAGCTTCTCATCTTTACAATGAAAGTGAGGTCTGTATTTGATAGGAATAATAGTCCAGCAGATGGCTGTATGTATACACAATACAACACAAGTGGACTGTCCGATCTTGTCCTATCACCAGTTGAGAAACCGTATGATACTAAAAGATAAGCTCAGTAGGGTTGAGCTAGCCAAGGGGCATCAGTCGTCACTAAACATCCCCTCGGACCGAACCAATATCAGCAATGAACTGAGTCAGGGTATGATTATGTTACCTTACTTGATTAAGCAAGGTTTCACAACACACATCGACAATCCATTACTAGCTATTGTTGCGTACAGTACTGTTGTCTCGGCAGACTAGGCAAGTAAAGGGACGCTACATTCCATCCACTAGAATAAACATTTAGTTTGTCTAGCACATAGAATGCGATATCCAACGCTGAACGGGCTCTGCCCAATTGGGGTTCCCTATAATAAAACAACGGTCGAATACAGCCATCCTCTGGACTCATCCCAGACAGACTGTTGAATTTCAGTAGAACCATCGTAAAAAATAAGAGCTCAATTTCTCAAACCTTTACCTCATTCCAAGCAAACTTAAGAACTTGGGAGGCTCTTAAGCGTGCCTAGAACTACATATTTCGTGTACACAAGGGTATTGTGTAGTGTGCAGGATGAGTGTAATGATGAGTGTATAAAATAATATTTTATAAGTTAGTTTAACAAGTCATATGACCCATTAATCACACTTTGAATATTAAATGCCATTACAGATACAGGCTAAGAATCTACAATAGACATCCCAGGCTTATAGGAACTAGCAATCTAGATTTAGATAAGGTAGCATTAAAAGAAAATGTTAGTAGCAAATTGCTTACATATAGGTTAACGGCAATAAAAGTGTTCCCAGTCACCTCATTCCAGATAAAGAGCCTCGAGTACTCTAAACCCAGCATGAATCGACAGAAAACGCTATCATAGCATAGTCACAGTCTGATTCCTGACCTGACTTGGCCAAAGTCAACCCAGTTCACATACCATGACCACACCAGATATATAAATCTTAGGTTTCAAAGGAAAATTTATATTCTATTTTATTTTTCTACCTCCAACCCACAAAAGTAAATTATCATGAATACAATTTATGTAACCTAAATACAGTCAACATTTTAAGAATTAGAAGAACAGAAACTAAGATAACTCACCACGCAGGCTACAAGGCTTTCTAAAATTCGGATGAACTTTTCAGCAACTTAAGTTCGCGACGAATTCTTGAAGACTCCTCCTATTATATCCTAAGCTGAGCAGCGACTAATCGAAGGCTGCTCGGGCAGAGCTTCCGCTTGCTTATAGTTCGCGACGAATTCTTGAAGACTCATCCCGATATTCTCCGGTACGCTCCTTTTATTACCTCTTACTACCCCCCGTTCCTATAATCACGCCACTACACGTCATCTCTTCTGAGTTGCCATAAAACAATATGTTTTAAAGCCACTACCAACTATCGACTATTTGAAATTAATAACGGAAGCTATCAGCCTAAACAAATAAATTCACTTCAACTATTCCTACTCTTTAAATTGTCTTGTAACCAAATTAACATGAGATTATACCAAAATTATATTAAAAGTTAAGAGAAATCATTAAGTCTTGAATTGTCCTTTTAATTTTTATTTTACTTTAGGCCAACAATGTATGAGCAGTGAGAAGGGTATTTTAATGTTAATCTGCAACGTCTGAAGCCGTTCTGAACAGCAAGCCCCCATCCTCAAACCGCCAATGCAATCTCGATGGTTGGACCGTCACAAGATGTATTATATACATTATTGCCCGAAAATAAAGTGCTCTTACTATCGAGGTAAGCAGAAATATGGACTGATACTAATTTTACTATTGTATACGAGTATCTTGTGAGCAATCGTGTCGACAACATTGGAAAACGCAAAAGTCGTGAGCCCGCTACAGACGTCACAAGAAATCAAGTTAACGCTATCCAGTATTTACCGTTTTTTACAATTTAATTATAGTTGAACGCCTAGTGTTTGTTAAGGTAAAATCTTTATTATATCGTTATATTCCTTTTTATATCATTATATAGCTTTCTAACGCTTAGCATGAGGTCCTCTGATATCATTTCTACGTCTTACTAAAACATTTTTTTAATTTTTTTTATAGATTCTTAGTACTGACTGAAATTACTAGTATTTATTATAACAACATAAACTCACGTCTATATCCCCGAAGGGGTAGGCAGAGGTGCTAGCACCCACATTTCGCCAGTTTATGTTTAGGTCCCAATGTAATAGGTGGCGAGCCTATTGCCATTAACCGGGCACTTATAAACCTGGGATAAATACACACATAACTTCGAAAAGCATCGAAAAGTCATTGGTGTGTGCCATGGTAAAACCTGGGATCGAACCCGAGACCTCGTCTCAGCAGTCCATTACCCATACCACTAGGCTACCGCGGCTTATGTATTATAATGATAATATTTTGTGGATCATGGGTTAGTTTTGAAAGTCTTATAATTAGGTTATGTGCGCTATGTGCTACCACATGTGTGATGTACCAATTAATATACATCAAATTTGAATATCACATAAGTGTTATTTCACAATCATTATTTAGTCAGAATATTCAATAGTATGTATAAATAAAAAGGTACATACCTTGGTTTGTAAAAATGTTATTATTTTCTTTCTACTAATACTAAATGCCTAACCCCTAACCTCTCCAGTTAAGCTAAATTGCTTGTGTTAGTTCTCGTAAATAGTGTTTCAGTCAGAATTAGAACCCGGGACCTCGCGATCGTAAGTCCAACTCCTAAACCACTAAGACTGTATAGATAACTTATCGGAGAGCACGTTAAGCCGTCGGTCCCAGTTGCCATAAGAATAACAAAAGTCCGACAACTGGTCCTACAGAATTTCGATTATCCTATCCGATGTTATCTACTGTCTATATTTATATACTTGTTTCTTATAAATATAAAACTCGCATTACTCACTTGCATATAATATTACTTGGCGAACATTGGTGTGGGTTATGCGTTTACCTAACAGACACATTTACTGTACACTTCTAATATCAATGTATAACGCATAACTGTTGAATGTTCCAATAAATAAATAAATAGGTTGTGGGGGTCAGATGGCAGTCGCGTAGAAGTTCAGCCGTTTCGTAGTTAGACTGAAAAGCCAACCCCAAATGAGTCGGAAAAGGCACAGAGGATTTTTATGGTGATAATGATGATATACTTTCATCAGCCAAACGCCAACCTCGATTGCATTCAAAACTTGCACTTTGGAACCCAGGGTTCACTCTTCTTCGGGAGAGACTCAGGTCTTTCCGGAAGCGCAGAGCCCGCGAGTCGTGGAGGCGACTCAGACGTCTGAGGAGCGCAGGCCTGGGGGCGACAGGTGGCGCCTTGCACACCCCCCCCTCCTTTTCCGGGAGCAAGACGGAGACACCGTGGTACCCAAACCCGAAGGGGCCATCTTGAAACCGGAGATGGCCCATGGTCAGTCGGGATGCGAGGGAAAGCGCCTTTTAGGCCACCTTACACCTCGACATCTAAAGACCTGAGATGGCGTGCAGTTTTAGTCGGTTCGAGGCCGAAATAACCTGGTATCTGTGGGAATTTCCGCACGAAAAAAAAAAAGAAAAAGGTTTCACTCTTCTTATCCTTAATTATTACCATGGCTTATACAGGAGTGTCTGACCAGGCTTATCTCATGTCTCATCAGGTTTACTGGCCTGAGGTTAACTTGGACCCTGATGATCTTATTAGGGCTACATTGCATGAAATTGACCATGAGCAACATCGATATGAGCGGCTGGAGAGGTATTGAATTCAGAGCTGATTTCAACTTCACGGGTCTCGTATAAAAACAAAAACATGGAGCGGGCCATCATTGTGAATTTTTATTGTATTCTTGTCGTTTATTGCATTTATCAAAAAAAATAAGCTAGTCGTAAAGGCCTGCATACTCTCAACTTATCAGTCCACCGCAAGATATCATAACATAACATAACACAACATAAAATCACGCCTATATCCCCGAAGGGGTAGGCAGAGGTGTTAGCACCCACATTTCGCCAGTTTATGTTTAGGTCCCAATGTAATAGGTGGCGAGCCTATTACCATTAACCGGGCACTTATAAACCTGCGATATATACACACATAACTTCGAAAAGCATCGAAAAGTCATTGGTGTGTGCCATGGTAAAACCTGGGATCGAACCCGAGACCTCGTCACAGCAGTCCTTTACCCATACCACTAGGCTACCGCGGTCATGCAGTTATCATGCAGTTGTAAAATCCTACTTCCTAATATCGTATTCCCACTATTCCCATCCCACTTCCTTCTAAGATTATAAATGTGAATGTTTGTGAAGATGTTTGAATGTTTGTTACTCAATCACGCTTAAATGGCTGAACAGATCTGGCTGAAATTCGGTTCAAGGATAGATAATAGGCTACTTTTTAGGGTTCCATTGCCAAATAGCAAAAAACGGAACCCTTATAGATTCGTCATCTCTGTCTGTCTATCCGTCCGTATGTCACAGCCACTTTTTTCCGAAACTATAAGACTATGCTGTTGAAATTTGGTAAGAAGATGTATTCTGTAAACCGCATTAAGATTTTTACACAAAACTAGAAAAAAAAACAATAACTTTGGGGTACTTAGAACTGAAACTGAAAAATTTTTTTTTTCATCAAACCCATAAGTGTGTGGTTCTATGGATAGGTCTTCGAAAATGATATTAAGGTTTCTAACGTCATTTTTTTCTAAACTGAATAGTTTGCGCGGGAGACACTTCAAAAGTGGTAAAATGTGTCGGGGGGAGGGGGGGCCTGAATATATGATAAACCATGTAAACTTCCACCGAAAATTGGTTTGAACGAGATCTAGTAAGTAGTTTTTTTTTAATGCGTCATAAATCGTAAACCGCACTTGCTGCCACGGATCCCTTCATGTGCGAGTCCGAGTCGCACTTGGCCGGTTTTTTTCCTGATATAGGTTCCCATAGGTTGCGGGAACGGGATTAGAATTCCACGCAGGCGGAGCCGCTGGCAACAGCTAGTAATTTATAAAGCTAATGTACCACCGGCTGACCCCCACGGGTAATTATTATTATTATTGCTGTTAGACATGAGCGTATACGCTGAAAATATATACAGAACCTTTTTGTATTCAAAGCGTTTCAAACAAGCACATAGGGGTACATATGTTGTTAGTTTATTAGAGGCGTTTAATTCAGCGCCGAGTGTCTGTGACTTCTGACTGCTAATTATAGTGAGGGCATGACTATGTGTATGTGTCATATACATGTGTGTTATGTTCTATTAGTATCGTGAACAATATGTAACAAAACTGGTGTCCGATCCGTGAATGTGTATATAGGTATCAATCTAATATTGCTGTTTATGTAATCCAATTTGGAAAATAAATTTAAAAAAATTACCCCATAGAAACTGCTATAAGATGTAGGTTGACGCGGAAACTTACATGGTTAAACTCTTTGAGAACAAACCATCTCTAAACAAAAAAATAACACAAGATGGCGCGGCGGTGCAGCCCAGCGGGTGGCGGTATTGTAGGCCGTCGCTAAATATTATTGAATATGTACTATGTGGTGCTTTCATATTCATCGATTTTGGGGAGATATTGGGCAATTACGATTTAGGAAATGCCATTCAAGATTCCAATAGGACTTACATTTATTTTCATTAATATATTATTTTTAATTTCAAATATCGTACCTATGTGCCCCTCATTGATCGGACACTAGTTTTGTTACCTACTGCATTTCAATGTGTGAAATAGGCCAGCAAAAATTTAATTTAATTTCACACTTAATTACCGATCCAATTTCTGTTTTATTTTTTCTTAGGATCCCTTACTGCGTATTAAATCACAAAATTCTCACAAATTCCGGTGGAGTTTCAGGCACCATCTTGGCCGAAATCTCAGAAACTATCCACTTTATAACTATAACTCATACAGACCATTATTGTAGAGAATAACATTCCCCATCTTTTGCTTCTCATAAATTTTCTTGTAAAATTTTAACCTATTTCATCTGTAGATTTCAAATTCAATTATAATCATCAATGCTACTAAAATTATAAACGCCAAAGTTTGTAAGTAAGTTTGCAGGTATGGTTGTCCATTAGTCTTTCACGTAAGAACGGCTCAACCGATCAGGCTAAAATTTGGTACAGGGATAGATTATAGTCTGGAATAACACATAGTTCACACTTTTTATCTCTGAGATAGGTTCTCATGGGAAGCGGGAACGGGAACAGAATTCCAAGCGGCATAAGCCGCTGGCATCAGCCATTACCGAATACGAAACGATACGAAACCGAAATTATTTATTCAAATACTTAGTACTACCTTCTGTGTTAAATTGGAACATGCAAATTCCCCCCACCCCCCTTTTTATGGGAGGTTATGCCGGCTTAACCGACTAAGACTGCACGCCATCTCGGGTCTTCAGACGCCGGGGTGTAAGATAAGCATTTCCCTCGCACCCTGACTGACCCTTTTTTTTTTTTTTTTTATCGTGCGGAAATCCCTTCGGATACCCCCCCGCCGGCCAGCGGGGGCGGTTATGTCGGGCTTGCACCGACTAAAACCGCACGCCGTCTTGGGTCTTCAGACGCCGGGGTGTATGGTTACCCATAGAGCATATCCCTCGCACCCCGGCTGACCCTGGGCCATCTCACCACTAACAGCATCGCTCATCCTGTCTCCTCTGAAAGCAGAGGAGTACGGAGAGCGATGAGTTCCCGCCACGTTGGGTATTGGCCGACGATCAATGCCAACCCTATGAAGGGGTGAAGGGGAAGCCATTGACCGCCGCCCAGGGTGTACCGGCCGCTCCGATTCCGTTCCCCCCGGACTGCAGCGGGATCGGAATCGGAGCGACACTCGAGGAGGTTACCCAACACACACCCCACCCTGAATGACCCTGGGCCATCTCCCGTTTCGAGAAGGCCCCCTCGGGTAAAATTCACCTCCCTGATCAACTTCAATCGATCGGATTATAACTCAAAATTATTGCATGCATTGCAATAAATCATGCAACACGATGTAACAAACAACATATAGTAGTCAGTCTTACAATACAAACTCTTGCTCTCTCATTCGGCTCACTCCAACAATTTGTACAATTAAAACGAGGGAGTTACGAACGCTTTGTACAGGGCACTACCTACGTCGAGCGAAATACTCCAACTTTTAATTGAACGTGACGATGATATGCTAATATTCAGAACTTGTCGGGCGGTTGGAACTGCTTTGTAATGTTCACGACGCTTTTCAGTTCACTTTTTGTACAACAATTTGTCAATAGCACGGGAGTGATTGAACGCTATATCAATGCACGCAATGGATATGCAGACGGCCTCTGTGGCGTAGCGGTAGTGCATTCGACTGCTACGACGGGTTCGATTCCCGCTCAGTGCAAATATTTTGTATGCACGAATATGAACATTTGCATTGGTCTGGGTGTTTCTATGTATAATATGTATGTATTTACAAAAAAAAATCTAAGTATGCAGTTCACTTTTTATACAACAATTTGTCAATAGCACGGGAGTGATTGAACTGCATATCCATTGCAAGCATTGATGCTTGCAATGGATATGCAGACGACCTCTGTGGCGTAGCGGTAGTGCATTCGACTGCTACGACAGGTCGCGGGTTCGTTCCCCGCTCAGTGCAAATATGTATATTTGCATTGGTCTGGGTGTTTCTATGTATAATATGTATGTATTTACAAAAAAAAATCTATGTATGTATATCCGCATTCTAGAATCCATAACACAAGCTAGATAAGCTATGCTTACTTGGGGTCTAGATAGCGCTGTGTAGAAGGTCGTAGAATATTTATTAGAATATGATTTATCAATGCATGCAATGGATATGCAGATGGCCTCTGTGGCGTAGCGGTAGTGCATTCGACTGCTACGACAGGTCGCGGTTTCGATTACCGCTCAGTGCAAATATGTATATTTGCATTGGTCTGGGTGTTTCTATGTATAATATGTATTTATTTACAAAAAAAGTATTTAAGTATGTTTATACGCATTCTAGAACCCATATGACAAGCTCTGCTTAGTTTGAGTCTAGATGGCATTGCGTACTTTGTCCTACAATATTAAAAAAAAGGAGTTTTTATGTTTTTCTTTGTTACTAACCCACTATAAATGATACTTATGTGAAAACAATATTTTTTCTTCATAAATTTAGCCTACGTTACACTTGTATATTCCGAAGGGATAGGCGGAAGTGAATTTACTCCAAAGTTTCGATATGTATATAGGTCTTAAAAAATAAGGGCCTTTTGCTGTCAACCGGGTATTCTCTCATGAGCTATTTGCTTCCAGTCGAATAGTCCCTCAACACTCTTCTATCTTAGACCCATTGTACAACACTCACGAGATAGGGTGTGTAATATTATAGCATAGTACTACTACTGTCTGTCAGTATAACATCACATAATGTATACTATTGTAAATTAGTTGTGTCGGTATATTGGAGATATTTAAAAAAATGGATTATGTTAAATGAACGATTCTGAACACAATTTTTTTTTTTTGTATTCTTTTCTATTTTATTTATTTTACTTTATAATTATTTTCAACTTAGTAACAAGACATTAGTTGCCAAACTGCAGAGTTTGTCTGTTTTTTTCGTGATGGACGCAAAAACTACTGGACGGATTTTGATACGATTCTTTCTATTAGAAAGGTCTTGGTCGGACTTAAAATCTGCTGTATTTTTGATTGCACTTAAGTAGAACCGGAGATATGATCAAAAAAACGATAGGTGACCTTCGCACGGGCGGTGTCGCGGGCATCAGTTAGTATTATATATTTGAGTTAAACGTTAGAAGCGGTTATTCTATTTTAACATGATACTATAAAAGAATACTAACACTCAGCCAAAAACTAAGCTCACGAACTTATAACTGCCATAAACCGATTACATGAAAAATCATATTACACACGCGACCAAAATAGTTCGGGCACACTTAAAGATAATCCGCTTCGAGTAAATCGTCACGAGTTGAGCTTGTTAATCGTCCAAACTATTACAAGTCGGGCCCGAAGAAAGTATACACAAAAGTGTGTCTAGGGAAATTCGTTAAAAGAAAAAAGTCTTCGTAACAAATGTCCATGCGGCTGTAACGAGCGTATCTAGAAGTAAAAGTTTCACATCGTTACCGCGACTACGGGTGAGATAAGGGAAAATCTTACATTTAAACTGCAGGCCATATAAAGGGCCCACAATTGTTTATATAATGCTTTATAAAAACAGTTACTAATTTGTTGCCACTGTTATTAATACCGACCTCCATGATCGGGGCCTGAGGACGGCAGTTGGCCGACTCGACGTCCTTACAGAAGCAGGCCGTGGCGGAGGTGTGTCGTGTGTACGCCTGCCTACTCACCGACGCGGGATAAAACCCGAACCCACCAGGCGAGGCCGCGCTGGCGGCCAAGGTCCGCCGGTAACCTTGGGGTTATCCTTTCGAGGGCTTACCCGGGGTGCCCGGCAATGGACACTTGGGCAGGACACCGTTCGGTTTTAGTCGATGCACGCCATAACCGCTGGCCGGCGGGGGGGTATCCGAAGGGATATCCGCAAGTAAAAAAAAAAAAAAAAAGTTCTGCAATTCATTCTGCTGTTGAAAAAATTGAGCGAAGCAATTTCACCAGGACTTTTTCTAACGGTGATAATTGCACAGATTTTAATTATTTTTTCCTGTGATTATTCCTCCGTGGTACTTCTGATTTTTGATTTTTCTAGCTTATGTCCTTCCCATTAGTAACATCTATGCTTGTGGGAAATTTAATTAGTATCGGTTCAGGCGTTTGGGAGGAGAAGATGGTCTAACGAAATATATGAGTCTAAAAGAGAGCTTCACTCTTTCAGAGCATCGCTCCGAACTTGAAAATTAGTTGTGTCTGCCTATTGGATATTGTAAAAAAAGAATACTTGGGTTATGTTAAATGAACGACTCTGAACACATCAATATTATTTTTGGAATTCTTGTCTGTTTATCTGTTCGCAGAATAAGCAAGCTGAAATGGCAATGGGCTAGCCACATCTGCCGAAGGACCGATGGCCGATGGAGCAAACGAGTCCTAGTGTGGAGACCGCGAATCGGCAAACGGATGGTAGGACGTCCCCCAGCAAGATGAACGGACGACCTGAAAAAGGTAGCTGCGACAGACTGGATACGCAAGGCGGAGGATCGGGTGCTATGGCATACATTGGGAGCGGCCTATATCCAGCAGTGGACTGCAATAGGCTAATTGATTGATTGATATCTGTTTGTCTGTTTAGTCACAATGGACGCAAAGACTACTGAGTGGATTTTTACGCGGTTTTTTCTATTAAGCTCTTGGTCAGACTTAGAATTTGCCGTATGATTGATTGCAATTGGTTTAGAAGAACTGGAGATATGACCAAAAAACGATAACCGACCTCTGTGCGGGCGGAACCGCTGACATCAGCTAGTAGTTTCTATTTGGAAACACGTTACCTATGCATATGTCTTGTATTCTAAATCTATTCATTATAACGATAAATAGTAGTTGCACCAATGATACTACAAATAAATTGATATGCTCTATGTACAATGTACTCACATGTTACAGGATCTAGGGCATATTATGTGTATTTTTTTTTTGTTGATCAATTCGTTTACATAATTTATGTTGTTACAATTAAACCATCCGCTTAAACCACGATGGTTTTTATGCGAGCGGGAGATGGCTTATTGGTTATAAACTAAACTAATTACATAAGTGAAAAAATTATAATCTAAAATAAACTAAGTACATACAGAATCTTCTATATCGTTTTGGAAATTACTGGCCATTTTACTTCAAGCTTCAATATTAGATGGGTAGGTGATAGGCTCAAGATACATTATAAGTAAATGGCTCTGATGCTTGATGAAACAGCATAGTAAATTAAATTTGCTTTGCTTGTACTATTAGTAGAAGAGATAGTAGAAATCATATAGACGTAAAAAGAGTGAGGGCTGAGATATCACAAAACTTACCTTTAATACCAAATACACCAGATGTGAACGCAGAATAAAATTCAGTCTTCAACCTAGCTAAGTGAATTACATCTGTCAAATAATACCTAT
Organism: Cybosia mesomella; assembly: GCA_946251805.1. Taxonomy (NCBI): domain Eukaryota; kingdom Metazoa; phylum Arthropoda; class Insecta; order Lepidoptera; family Erebidae; genus Cybosia; species Cybosia mesomella. The sequence continues at coordinate 3,576,334 of OX276402.1, read as the reverse complement.
ACAGAACTATTAATGTAAAGTTTTTTCCGCATGTTTTCCTTCAAAAATATTGTGTACTTTTTATTTGTTTTTTTTTTCATGCGGAAATCCCTTCGGATACCCCCCCGCCGGCCAGCGGGAGCGGTTATGTCTGGCTTGAACCGACTAAAACCGCACGCCGTCTCGGGTCTACAGACGCCGGGGTGTAAGGTTGCCTATAGAGCATATCCCTCGCACCCCGACTGACCCAGGGCCATCTCCGGTTTCGAGATGGCCCCCTTGGGTTTGGGAACCACGGAGTCCCCGTTTTGCCCCGGTTTGAGGGAGGGGCGCTAGTCGCCCCACCGTCCCGGCCTGCTTCTGCTGGGGTGACAGGCGGCCTCACCCGCCACCCCCAGGCCTGCGCTCATGGAGGACGGAGGTCGTTAAGCGACCTCTGGCGCCTGAGTCGTACCTATCATGATTTTAATTAATATAATGAGGGCCACTAACTAGCAAGTAAACTAATGTTATGTATGTTAAGTAAGTAATGTTAAGTAGCCCCCGAGGCTTATAGAAGTCAGTACTATGCGTGATAAGTAGTCCTATGGCCGATGGATATCAGCAGTTTCTTAACTCAAACTACTTCATATCCTAAAAACAGGTCTACGTTTAACGTAATTTTAAGTGAGAATCAAAACGCTAGAACTCAGTTAGTAGTTATTGTATAAATGCAGACGATCCTAAGCGCCATCTAGGGATGCTATGGTGGATGGGTTATAATAAAATCATTCCTACATTTCCTCATTAAAATGAATACATAAAGGGAATATATTATTGAGCTGAGTGAGACGAAGTCGAGCGAAAGCTCCTCATACCGGACTTCAGGATTTTCTTTGTCACAGGTCTCCTCCTAAACTACTAATCCAATCAGAACCAAATTTGGCATGATTAAAGAGGTCAATCAGAGGAAGGTTTATGGATATATTTTGAAAAAATTAATACCACAGAGGAATGATCACCGTTAAAAAAAATCCAGATGGAATTACACAATAACCGCTCTAGACACTGTGACCAAACTTTACACGCTCAGAAAGCATGTCCAGAGTTGTAACTTTCAAAAAGAATTTTCAAAATCGGACTTGCCACGGAGGAATGATCACTGTTCAAAATTTTCAAAATCTGATTCACGATGTCTCACTCAGCTCAACATTGCAAGCAGCGATTCGCCTTGCAGCCCTAGTATTCTTTATACAACTCTGCAAATTACAGATGCAAATGGTAGTACGCGATACAAGTAATCAATTTATTAATTTTACTGTATACTTTTTCTTGGCCTCCAGTGTACCGTTAAAACTTGCTACGTGTGCCGTTCTCATAGAAAAGCAAGCCTAATTACCTGCGGCCGAGTTCCCTCTTTTTCTATTTTTGCTATAATTGCGGAGGAGGTATATTTTTCTCTTTTTGAGATAAAATGCGACCTCGGTGAAATGGGATATTAAACTAGGTACATTAGTTACAAGTATGAGTATAAACGATTGCTACTATGGTAGATTATAGTAAGTATGTGAAGGTCATAATGCTCGTACTGATATGCTAATTTCCTAGATCACACATAAATTATTTAAAATATAGAATGGTAAAGGATGTTTTTATGATTTTTTAGAATATATTAGAAATAAACTTCATTGCACACCAATATGCAATTATGCATACATGGAATATACTAGCTTTTTAGGGTTCCGTAGCCAAATGGCAAAAAACGGAACCTTTATTTACGAACTTATTTTAGAACCCTTATTATTCGTTATGTCTGTCTGTCCGTCCGTATGTCAAAGCCACTTTTTTGCGAAACTATAAGAACTATGCTGTTGAAACTTGGTAAGTAGATGTATTCTGTGAACCGCATTAAGATTTTCACACTAAAATAAAAAATAAAAATTTGGGGGGGTTCAAATAATTTATTAATGACAATAACTAAGAATGACGTCATAACACGGACTACACGCAGGTGTAATCTATCGAAAGCGAAATAACAAAAGCCAATTTATGGGCCTACCTAAAACTGCCTTAATTAACTAAATGTACGTGTATACCACAGAATGTATGGCTCGTAGACATCCGATACCGATACCTTACGAGTGTCCCAAATTATCTGGTTCACGCTCCGTCGGCTACGTTTGTAATAATACCATTAATTCGGGCTGTTTTGACTAGGGTAGGTACTGGTCATCATGATAATGAGTGTAGTAATTAATAATATTAATTTGACATACATTGTGTCAATTTCGTAAAGTTACACATACATATATAGTTCGGGATGAATAATCACCCACATTTCGCCAATCCTATATACGGTCCGGTCGGTCGTAATAGGGGGGAGGGGGAGAGGGAGCCTAGGTCAGGTATTGCGGATTCGAATCCCACTCTGTGTGATTTGTATGCATAAATATGTATTTACATTAATCTAGGTGTTTTTGCTTGAAAAAAAAAAAAGAAAAAAAAGGGGTTTTTGCTTGATCTCTGTTTGAAACGATTCAAAGATTATAAAAAAAAATTATATACCAAGTGTTAGGGAAACGTTCCGGAAACCAACGACAGGCGATAATACTAAAGATAAACAAAATTCTGAGTGATTTTTTTTCGATCGGTATATTTTTTTAATTATTTTTTTTAGATTTTCTCTTTTCATTATTCACACTTCATCGTGTCGCTAAATGAAACCGGTTATTGACCCTGCACGCTATGTAGTGTCAACGAAAGGCGATGTCATCGATATTCATGGCGGCATTCATTTTTTAGGTAAAGTAATGCATTTTCATATGAAATTATCGTTTCATTTAACTGTACTAATACGATGGAGCGTGAATAATAAAAAAAACTAAAAATAATATTTAAAAAAAACTTTAAACCGATCGAATAACAAAAACGCTCAAATTTCGTTTCATATTCAGTACTATTGCCTGTATTCGTTTTCGGGAGCGTTTCCCTAAAACACCCGGTATACCTTTTTTTTTTTTTTTCGTGCGGAAATCCCTTCGGATACCCCCCGCCGGCCAGCGGGGGCGGTTATGTCGGGCTTGAACCGACTAAAACCGCACGCCGTCTCGGGTCTGCAGACGCCGGGGTGTAAGGGTGCCCATAGAGCATATCCCTCGCACCCCGACTGACCCTTTTTTTTTTTTTTTTATCGTGCGGAAATCCCTTCGGATACCCCCCCGCGTGCCAGCGGGGGCGGTTATGTCGGGCTTGAACCGACTAAAACCGCACGCCGTCTCGGGTCTACAGACGCCGGGGTGTAAGGTTGCCCATAGAGCATATCCCTCGCACCCCGACTGACCCTGGGCCATCTCCGGTTTCGAGATGGCCCCCTCGGGTCGAGATGGCCCCCTCGGGACCCCGACTGACCCTGGGCCATCTCCGGTTTCGAGATGGCCCCCTCGGGTTTGGGAACCACGGTGTCCCCGTCTTGCCCCGGTTTATAATGCTTATTTTCTTTCATTTTATGGCCTTCCTCGGTAGCCTCTAATTATTTAGACTGAATAATATGTACTCAGTAATACACCTACCTATTTATGTGGGGATACCACATAAATAGGTAGGTGTATTACCCAACACCCTCAATTCGCCAACTATGTTCCTTTATTCCACGTTATAGAGACTAAGCCATTTACTATCTACCCGCTCAGTGCAGTGTCTTTTTCAGACTCTGTACTGCTATTGAGAGTCTAACAGAAAATATCAATAAAAAAAACAATCATGTCCAAAAAAATGGACGGAAAGGAAGGACTTGAACCTAATATCACAAGTAACACGTCATTACCAAGCAGATTTATGTAAAAATTCATAAATATGAAAAATACAGAGATAAAGTTTTCCATTTCAATCTGCTTTTTATGACGTATCCCACTCAAACTAAAAAAGCGGAAAGCACGTACTCCAAATTCAATCTAAAAAATACCGTCAAATAAAAGTTTCGGAATTTCAAACCACGAATACGTAAGTACAGTCAACTACAAAAATACCTTAACAAATCCTACTTTATTGATTACCTTAGCTCTTAAACCCTTCGTAGAACGATACAAAATACATAAAATATATTAACTTTGTCCTGTGAGAATAAAAAAACGACTTGTCCAATAATTACCCGGTGCACGCAGTTCTGGCGTGGGTTTTCCTCTCGAGGTTTGGATATCAGACGGCGCTTCTATAAAAGCCGTCTGAGTCAAACCAAAGGAATATAATGAGTAAGCGGACCCTGGGCTCCGAAGTAATAGCGTGGGATATGGCCGGGAGTAGCGCTAAGATCATCATCTTGACATCAATTATTATTCGCACATATATTTCAATGTTAAAAAATGTTAGTAAATATTTAAGTGCTAAACAACTTCTGTCATTAACTGTACCTAGTATTCAGAGTATGAACCATACTAGGGACGCTATCAATTTCACGAATAAAAAGACTGGTTAAAAAACTAATGAAAATCCTTTCATCTGGTCAGCGCTAGTGTGGGATAGTCATGGCCAGGAAATGAAGACCGCAAACTTTGGCCCAATTTGTTGCACGACTGGGGGCTTAGTGTGGAGCTTAGGGAAAAAATGTGATATCGATATGATAGAACCTTTCTTATAAATATTTTTTAACATTTCTTTGTTGAAAATTCAATCTTCTAAGTAAAGTTATTTGCTAGAAGTACCTTTTTTTTTTTTTTTTATCGTGCGGAAATCCCTTCGGATACCCCCCCGCCGGCCAGCGGGGGTGGTTATGTTGGGCTTGCACCGACTAAAACCGCACGCCGTCTCGGGTCTCAGGTGTAAGGTTACCCATAGAGCATATCCCTCGCACCCCGGCTGACCCTGGGCCATCTCACCACTAACAGCATCGCTCATCCTGTCTCCTCTGAAAGCAGAGGAGTACCGAGAGCGATGTGTTCCCGCCACGTTGGGTATTGGCCGACGATCAATGCCAACCCTATGAAGGGGTGAAGGGGAAGCCATTGACCGCCGCCCAGGGTGTACCGGCCGCTCCGATTCCGTTCCCCTCGGATTGCAGCGGGATCGGAATCGGAGCGACACTCGAGGAGGTTACACAACACACACCCCTGCTAGAAGTACCTTTATTTTTTTTCTAATATCCCCTCGGATATCCCCCCCCCCCGCCGGCCAGCGTTGGCGATTATGTCGGGCTTGAACCGACTAAAACCGCACGCCGTTTCGGGTCTTCAGACGCCGGGGTGTAAGGTTGCCCATAGAGCATATCCCTCGCACCCCGGGCTTGAACCGACTAAAACCGCACGCCGTTTCGGGTCTTCAGACGCCGGGGTGTAAGGTTGCCCATAGAGCATATCCCTCGCACCCCGGAGTTGCTTTTTTTATAAGTATAAATCGCACAAATATTGATTGTGACGATAAAGTGAGAATTAGAAGATGAAGAGGCCTATACAAAAAACTAAAGAAACAATTAATTTTTATAGGTTATGATAAGTTTACTATTTACAGTGTCTGTAAAATTTATGACTTTATACTACGATCGTAGCATTAACCAGCATATTGAAATCGAAGCTATTAGGGAAATTATTGTATTTTGTGTGAATCTGTCCCATCTCCGTTGTATACTAGTAAAACAAAAAGAAATAAAAGAAATGTACCTACTAACCCTAGTTTATAAGCAATATTGTTACTAACACTATGGATAATTTTCCGAAATAAATGTTTAATAATAATTTTACTTTTACTCACTAGACCACAGATGTACTACTCTCTTATCGAACTTAAGTATTGGTATGGTTACCCTTAATTTCCTTTATTAGGTAGATTTCGATGAAATCGATCTACCTATTGGTTTCTTGACTACTGTCGAATTTAAAAAAAAATTCTTCATAGGAGGTCTAGTCATGACCCCCTGAGTCCGAAATGACCACTGGTCAAAAAGTTTATATATATATATATATATATATATATATATATATATATATATATATATATTTATATATATATTTATATATATATATATATATATATATGTATGTATGGTTCCACTTCCCATAATTTGCGGCACTCTCACGGTCGCATTTTTGCCCCGATCGCTTTCAAACTGCGGTCAAAAATTGCTTGGGTGTAAACTTAGTAAGGAGTAGGGCGAGCAGCCCGTTAGGATTGGGCGTCAAGGCGCAGAAGCGCAAACGGCGCCCAAGGAAGCAGCGACTGGGGGAGGGCGTGTCGGATGAGGATTACACCCTCACCGGGACGGCCTCCTCCAGCGATGAGGCGACCATGTGGGCGCCTAAGGTGGCTGCAGTCCGCCGGGCGCGAGGAGGGCTGAGGGGTGGGCAACCCAGCCGGGCCCCCTCGGCCACTGGGAGGGCCGCGGAAAAATCGCCACCGAGGCCTTCCACCTCGGCGGTGACGGAACCGAGCGGGAGGACGCGGTCTCTTTTGGAGAGACTCCAAAAGGTGACCGCGTCATTCCAGGGGTCCCCAAACCCTGAGCAGGAGGCGATGTTGAGCATTGTGCTCGACATCGCCTCCGAGAATGAGGGCCTGGCGGCGCAGCTGGCCGAGTCCCGTCGAGAGACGGCTCGACTAGCTGCAGCCGTCGAGGAGCTCAAGAAGGGGATGGCGAGCTCGGCCCAAACGGCGCAAAGGGCGCAGCCGGCGGAGCAGACACGCGTGACTCGCTCGTCCGCGAGTCGGTCAGCGCAGCCAGCGCTGTCGGCGCGGCCGGTGCAACCGGTCCAGCAGCCGGCACCGTCGGTGCGGCCGGCGCAGCCGAGGGCACCGCCGGCGGAGTCCTGGCTCCCCTATATGGAGGCGCTGGAGGAGAGGATGATGTGTCGGATGGAGGCCCTAATGGACTCCATCCGCCGCCCGCCTCTGGCGCCACCAGCTGCCGGCTACGCGGCTGTAGCCCAAAGGGGCCCTACCCGCCCGGCCGCGGGTGCGGTTGCGACTCTGCCGGTCCCGGCTCCTCAGCCCCCTCCCGCTCAGGGTAAGGGGAAGGGCAAAGGCAAGGGGAAGGGCAAGGGGAAGACGTCCCCAGCCCTGGCCCCAGCCCCAGCCCCAGCCGTGGTTCCGGCTACCTCCACCCCATTGGAAGGGGGCTGGGAGGTGGCTGGAGCCAGCAAGAAGAGGCGGAAGGCCGCCAAGAAGGCCGCCAAAAAGGCCAGGAGGGCCGCGGCCGCCGCGAAAGCAGCGCCGGGGAAGCTCCGTGCCCCCCGCACTACGGCCGTCGTCGTCACCCTGACGGCCGAGGCAGCGAGTAGAGGCATGGGGTATGCCGAGGTGTTGGCCAAGGTGAAGGCCAACGTCGACCTCAAGGCCCTCGAGATCCCGGGCGTCCGGTGCAAGAGCACACGGACGGGAGCCCGGCTTCTCGAGGTCCCCGGCGCCGCCAGTGGCCCCAAGGCTGACGCCCTAGCGGCTAGGCTGAGGGAGTCGCTGGATGCAGCCGACGTCCGGGTGTCCAGGCCCATTAAATGCGCAGAAGTGCGCATCACGGGCCTGGATGACTCCGTCACGGCTGAGGAGCTTAGGCTCGCCGTGGCGGAGGCCGGGGACTGCTCCCCGGACACAGTGAAGGCCGGAGCTATACGCTTCGGCCACGGTGGACAGGAGGCAGCAGTTGTCGGCTGCCCTATCGCGGCGGCCCAAAAGGTCGCTGACGGGCGGAGCCTCTTGGTAGGAGGCTTCCTGAGGGCGCAGGCACGGCTCCTGCAGGCCCGACCGGCCAGGTGCTTCAGGTGCCTGTCGGTGGGCCATGTGGGGGTGCACTGCACAGCGGAGGTAACGGCGGGTGACCGTTGCTTCCGCTGTGGCCAGCCCGGTCATAAGGCCGGCACGTGTAGCGCCCCGTTGCACTGTTTCAGATGTGCAGCGGGGGGCAAGCCGGCTGACCATAGGGTTGGCAGCAAGGCCTGCGCCGGAGGGGAGCCGAAGCCGGGAGGCCGGCCTTCCGCCCCTAGTTCGCAGCGGGATGCGGAGATGGGGGTTCCATAATGGATCCTCAACTCCGCATCCTGCAGGTGAACGTTGGCCACGGTGCCCATGCTCAGGATCTTCTGCGCCAGAGCATGGCACAGTGGGCCATGATTGTCGCCGCTGTCGCCGACCCATACACCCACCGGTTCCTCGGGCCTACCTGGGAAACCGCGCTGGATGGGTCGGCGGCACTGGTGCACAACCCTGCCGCCGGCAGCCCCCCTCTTGCCGTCGTTGCAAGGGGACCCGGCTGCGTGGCGGCGGCGGTTGGCGACATAGCGGTCGTGGCCGCTTATATCACGCCGAACCGAGACCAAGCTGCATATGAGCAATGGCTCCGTCAGCTGGCCGTCGTCGTCAACGCCTGCCAGCCCAGTCCGGTCCTTGTGCTCGGGGACTTCAACGCCTGGTCGTATGCGTGGGGTTCCCGACACGAAAGGGGCGCGACGGGGCATAGAGGCAGGGCACTGGTGGACTGGGCCGCACGACTCGGCCTAGTCCTCCTAAATCGGGGAGCCGTGGACACGTTCGTGACCTCGAGGGGTAGCTCCATCGTGGACCTATCGTTCGCGAGCCCCTCGTTGGTGCGACGTGTTCCTGAACGCGCGTCGTTTTGGGGGAGGACACAAGTTCGGATCACCGATACATTCGGTTTGACGTGTCCCCCCCTGCGAGCGACGCGCCGGCTGCACCGGCTCCACCCGAGCCACGTTGGGCGCTTAAGCGACTTGATCGGGAGCTTCTCCTGGAAGCCGCCATCGTACAGGCCTGGGCCCCTGCGCCGGACAGGACTGTCAGCATAGACGATGAGGCGGAGTGGTTCCGGGAGGCCATGACCCGTGTCTGTGACGCGGCGATGCCTAGGGCTCCGCCCTATAATCCGAGGGGTCAGGTCTACTGGTGGTCGTCGGAGATCGCGCAGCTCAGACGGGGCTGCGTGATCACGCACGCGTGGGCCCGATTCCGTAGGAGGCGTCGCCGCCCCGCAGATGCGGAGGCCCGAGAGGCGGAGTTGTACGAGGGATACAGGGAGGCCAGACGAGCCCTCCGAGCGGAGATAAGGCGTTCCAAACGGGACGCCTTCCGCGAGCTGCTGGAGACGCTGGAGCGGGACCCTTGGGGGCGGCCCTACCGGATGGTGAGGGGCAAGCTGCGCCCCAAGGCCCCGCCGTTAACCCGGTGTCTCCAGCCGGATCTGCTCGGAGGAGTTGTTGGCTCCCTGTTCCCAGCGCGGGCGGTGGAACATGTTCCACCGCAGATGACTCTGCCTCGGTTGCGCATGGCGCCCGACGTGGAAGACGACGACGTGCCCGAGGTCACTTGGGTAGAACTAGAGCTGGCGGTGAGAAGGCTAAGAGCCAAACACACCGCCCCGGGACCCGACGGCATTCCAGGCCGAGCGTGGGTCCTAGCTCTAGTCGACGACGCTCTCGAGCCCCGACTGAGAGGGCTTCTCAGCGCATGTTTGGAGCGGGGCCAGTTTCCGAAATTGTGGAAGACGGGGAAACTGGTCCTCATCCGAAAGGAGGGGCGCCCGGCGGACTCGCCGTCCGCCTACCGGCCCATAGTGTTGCTCGACGAGGTGTGCAAGCTCTTTGAAAGAGTAATTGCGAAGCGCCTCGTCGAGCACCTCTCAAGAGTGGGGCCGGACCTGGCGGATGGCCAATATGGCTTCCGCCAGAGGCGCTCCACCGTGGATGCCATCATGCGCGTGAGGGCTCTGGCGGAGGATGCAGTAGCCCGGGGTGAGGTGATGTTGGCGGTGTCCCTGGACATCGCCAACGCGTTCAACACCTTGCCCTGGAGTTGCATTAGGGAGGCGCTCGTGTATCACGAAGTGCCTCTCTACCTCCGCCGCATAGTCGGGGCGTATTTGACGGAGAGAGCCGTCATCTACCCAACCGTGACCGGTCTCGGTCGGCGTGAAATGTCGTGCGGTGTTCCACAGGGATCGGTCCTGGGGCCGCTCCTGTGGAACATCGGATACGACTGGGTGCTTCGCGGTGAGCTCGTAGGCGGTGCCGCCGTCACGTGCTACGCGGACGACACGCTCGTGACGGCGTGCGGGGCGACGTACCGCGAAGCGACCCGAAAGGCCACGACCGCGGTTGCCCAAGTCGTTAGGCGGATCCGGCGGCTGGGTCTCGAGGTGGCCCTGCATAAAACCGAGGCCCTGTTCTTCCATGGGCCTCGGAGCAAGCCACCCGAGGGATCTAGTCTCATCGTGGGAGGAAATCGCATCGGCATCAAGCCCCAAATGAAATATTTGGGGCTCGTGCTCGACGGCCGATGGGACTTCGGAGAGCACATCCGAAGTCTGGCCCCCAAATTGAAGGGCACAGCTCTTGCTCTGGCTCGGCTGTTGCCCAACATGAGGGGGCCCGATGACTCCTGCAGGAGACTCTACGCGGGGATCGTGCGGTCCATGGCCCTGTATGGGTGCCCAATATGGGCGGAGGCCCTGAGGATCAGAACTGTGCGGATGCTGCGCGCTCCGCAGCGAGTTCTGGCCATCAGGGTCATCCGAGGGTACCGCACGATCTCCTTCGAGGCGGCGAGTCTCCTTGCCGGAACTCCGCCATGGGACCTGGAAGCGAGAGCCCTTTCGCAACTGTACCAGTGGCGAAAGGAGGCGCGGGAGCAGGGATGGAACCCCGAGCCTCGAGAAATCGAGGCCGTGCAGTCCCAGCTCCGCCAGGCCATCGTGGTGGAGTGGAAGGAACGACTTGGGCAACCAAGCGCAGGGCACGCCGCAATAGCGGCGGTAAGGCCCATCATGGAGGATTGGCTGGAGAGGCGACACGGAAGCCTCTCCTACCGACTGACGCAAGTGATCTCAGGGAAGGGGTGCTTCGGGGACCACCTGCATCGGATCAGGAAGGAGCCAACGCCTGAGTGTCATCACTGCGACGCGAGCGAGGACTCAGGGCTGCACACGCTGGCGGACTGCCCGGCGAGGGAGGCGCCGAGGCGTGACCTCGTGGCAGCCATCGGGGTGGGAGTCCTCTCGCTCGGCAGCATGATTGCGGCAATGGTGCGGAGCGCGAGCGCGTGGGCCGCCGCCGCCTCCTTCTGCGAGCATGTAATGCTCGCGAAGGAAGTCGCTTAACGACCTCCGTCCTCCATGAGCGCAGGCCTGGGGGTGGCGGGTGAGGCCACCTGTCACCCCAGCAGAAGCAGGCCGGGACGGTGGGGCGACTAGCGCCCCTCCCCCAAACCGGGGCAAGACGGGAACACCGTGGTTCCCAAACCCGAGGGGGCCATCTCGGTTTTAGTCGGTTCAAGCCCGACATAACCGCCCCCGCTGGCACGCGGGGGGGTATCCGAAGGGATTTCCGCACGATAAAAAAAAAAAAAAAGGGTGTAAACTTAGTTTAAGTTCGTGAACGGGTGAAATCAGTTTTTCCTCAAAATTTCATGTCCCATGAAAGATATTCGAACCGTTCTAATTTTATCCCATAGTATACATGAATACCAACAACTTTTAATTATAAACCTATAAGATTAAAACTTTAACTAAAAGTGAAGGGGGGAAAAACCAAAATTTTTCGGGAAAAAAATCATAACTTCTAACCGGTGAACATTCTTGTCGTCGGAAACCTTTTTAATCGATAGGCCATTTTTAAGTCTAAAATAAATGTCTGAAAAGTTTTTCGCTAAAAGTTACCGTTCTCGAGAAAAAAAAATTAAACATGTTAAAAATGTTACTGTGTTTATTTGTGTGTGTAAATCCGTAGTTCTCTATATAAAATAATATTAATTGCTTCACGAAATCTACCTGTGCGTTCCCCCTGCGGGAACGGATTTTTCATTGTTCTTTTTATCTCCTCTTTTGAAGGAGTAGCAAGTTCCTTGTGATTTCCTTCAGTTTCCACCACAGGTGGTACGCGAAACTAATGGCAATATTCAAGCAAGGAATGGCAATAGACAAGCATTCATAGCCGCGTCTCACCATATGGGCTGTGTTTGTTTGATCTCTTGTTAGTATAAAATAACAATAAAATTACCTACACTGTATTATATCAAAACGTAGGTAAATAAACCTATATAGGTTAGAATATTTTTAGGTCGATAAAATTTATCGATAAGAGAAAAATAAAGCATATATTTTAAAGTTTTTACACCTCAAATAAATTAATCAATATTCAGTAAATCGTAGACTGAGACACATCACTATCGACGACTCACTGTCCACAAACTTCCATCCTTGTAGGATATTAACCAGAGGCCGGAAAATTTTCACGGCAACTTTTATTTCTTTGCCATGTTTTGTACAGAATATTACTTTTTTGACCAGGAGTTAGGTCTTGATGTACATCAGTACAAGTTTGAAAGCAAGAAACAATGAAACAGACTTCTAGACCTAAAAGAGGTGATATAAAATTTGTCTCTTTAAAGCAACATCGGCTTCTTATATTAAAATATAATTTACTAGATGCTATCCACAGCTCCGCCTGTAAGGAATTTTGAGTTGGGGGTTTAAGGCAGCACCCATTAGCTTGTGAGGATGAAGGGGAATGTGAGATTAAATTGTGTGCATGGATGTCATACGATTTTCCTGGAACAAACCTGGGATGTGGGGGAAGGGAAAAACGGTCACCCTTCCCTTCATCCTCCCTTCATCCTCACAAGCTAATGGGTGCTGCCTTAAACCCCCAACTGACCCATAGGAACCTATTCCAAGGATAAAAGTATAATCTATGTATTATTCCAGACTATAATCTATCCCTGTAACACATTTCAGTCAGAGCCGTTCAGCCGCTTGAGCGTAATTGAGTAACAAACATCCAAACATCGGAACATCTTCACAAACTTTCACATTTATAATATAAGCAAGAAGTAGGATTAAAGAGTTCCTATGACCAGCTCCATCACCAGACCCTGGTACCATTGAAAGTCAAACTACTCGTCAAAACGATTCAAACAACCCTAAACTCGATGAGTGTTGTGTCATTTCATTGCGAAGTTCCTATGGCTACTATCCAGCTCCATCATCAGATCAGCACCATGATATCATAATGTTGCATTGTCACGCAATTTACACATGTATGCAAAATTTCAGCTCAATCGGTATCCGGGAAGTGGATCAAATTCAATTTGCAAGATTTGATGACAAACATAGGGAGAGGTGAGTCTTAATAAAAGCTAATAAAAAAATACCCTTGCCACTTTTCCCCTTTTTACCCTTTCTATATTTCCCGTTTATGCTTCCCACATTTCCCCTTTTTACCCTTTTTCACATTTCCCGTTTATACCCTTGCCAAATTTCTCCTTTTTATCCTTTACACAATTCCCCTTTTTACCCTTTTATAGCGTGTGTGTGTGCAAGTCACACACGGTAGAAAAGAAACATCTGAAAAGTCCCTGATTAAAAAAAACATTGGACTTATTTTTTCCTTTCATGTCGTTTCATCGAGTTTAAAATCACGATTCTAAAGAAGTTTCACTTCAAAAAGGATACAGTTACGAAATTCCAGGATAAATGAATAAATACTGAAAAAAAGCCGAACTAACGGTAATTAATACTATCACAAATCCCATTTTAAATGCACAACCGAGACGTCAAACAGTGAATTCACTTACATTTTTCAACATGCAATATAAATGAAAGCAATGTGTCTTCCCGCGATCAACATGAGCCAAACAGCCGTGTATTTTTTAAATGCCCTGTCTCACTTCAAGTAAGCGATAAAATACATCAAGCGCGGCTACATTATTTATTGGAAAGTTTTGAACGTACGTAACGTATTGACTAAAATTTATCCCTGTAACACATTTCAGTCACAGCCGTTCAGCCGTTTGAGCGAGATTGAGTAACAAACATCCAAACATCAGAACATCTTCACAAACTTTCACATTTATAATGTAAGCAAGAAGCAAGCGTTTGTGTAGAAAATAGATGGTTCTTTTTTTTAACGTGTGGAAACCCCCACGGACTTCACCCCATCGATGCCAACGATGGGATAGGAGTGTCTGAATCGGACCGACTAAAACCAAACGGTGTCCTAAAATGTCCATTGCCGGGCACCTCGGTTAAGTCCTCGAAAGGATAACCCCAGGGTTACCTGTGGATTTTGGCCGCCACCGCGGCCCCGCCTGGTGGGGTCAGGTTTTATCCCGCGACGGTGAGATGGCAGGCGTGTGTAGGAGACACACGACACGCCTCCATCTTGGCCTGCCCCTGTAAGGACACCGAGTCGGCCAACTGCCGTATTCAGGCCCCGATGGTGGAGGTCGGTAGTCCCGGGCGTAGACGAGTCTGCGGCGTCCTCTTTCAAAATATATGGTTTACAAACATATTTATAATAAGAATTTTCAGTATGAAATTTTGAAATAAATGATAGCTTACAGAAAACGAATCAACATCATCTTCCTAGGAATATCCTGGTTAGGGCCAAATTTTTGGCTTTTTCTCTGATATAGGGTCCTTCCACATTTCACCGCGATGGTGCTGAACGTGAGCGCATGGGCTGCCTCCTTCTGCAAGCAAGTAATGCTCGAGAAAGAGGCGGTGGAACAGGTCCGGGAGAGATTCAGGTCTCTCCCGATCCGCAGAGCCCGTGAGGTACGGAGGCGACTGGCGTCGGAAGTCGCTGAAAGACCTCCGTCCTCCTTGATCGCAGCCCTGGAGGTCACAGATGGAACCGCCTGTCACCCTAGTAGTAGCGGGCCGGGGCAGCGTTGCGCTGCTCTGCTGCTCTACTGCGGGGCAAGACGGAGATACCGTGATTCCCAAACCCGAGGGGGCCATCTCGAAACCAGAAATGGACCTTGGTCAACCGGCGTGCGAGGAAAGTGCCTTACACCCCGTCGTCTGAAGACCCGAGACGGCGGTTTTAGTCGGTTGGAATCCGACATAACCACCACGGGGGTACCCGGGTAGATTTCTGCACGAAAAAAAAGGGTCTTTCCACATTCAACCGGTAATTTTTCTTTAGGTGAATATATGTATTTTCCACTTTCTTTTTCAGTAAAAACATTCTACGTCCAACCAGCAATTTAAAAAGTAAAATGTAAGATTAAGCTGGTTCACTTGTTTATATATTTACTTTGGAAGTCCTAATAGATCATCTAAATTATCTGGTGTCGGTAAGTCGGTAGCTTAATTATTTAGGAATCGGCCTGACGATCGAGAGGTCCCGGGTTCGAGTACTAGTCATTACACTACCGACGAGGACCCACTTCTAACACAAGCAAGTTAGGTTAGCTGGAGAGGTTAGAGAGAATATTAGCAATTCCAGTCACTAATATTCTTTAACAAAAATCCAGCACATTACAAAGCATATTCCCATATCTCCCATATCTATATACATGCTCTGTTTTTTTATACTGTTTAGTAATAAAAAAATGGAAAATATTTTACAGCTTTAAAAAATATTTGTAGCATGGATCGTTAATGTGCGACGTACCACTGAGCGGCGCGCGCGCACCACACGTGCTGCGCATCGAAGCGTATATCCGCGCAACAGTCGGGTGACATGTTGAATAACACGCTGGTCAAGATGGTGACAGGCCATGTTGTGGTAAAAGTATATGGGCAATTTGAGAGTTCCTATTTGCTTAATGTAGTGGAACCAAAAACAGATGGAGTATTCCTACATATACTTACGCGTGTCCGTCACAGGTATGAGTATAGCCAACAATATTTTTTTGGTGTCACATAATATACATTGAACCTTTTAGAGTAAACCGCACATTATACCTACTTATATCTATAACTAGGCCTGCAATTCATTCTGCTGTTGCAAAAATTGAGCGAAGTAATTTCACCAGGACTTTTTCTAACGGTGATAATTCCTCAATGGCTAGTCCGATTTTTGTTTTTCTTTTTTTGTCTTGTGTATATGAACAAATTACTTAATTTAATACCAATCGCGTGAATGAGGCTTTTCTGTTCATTGGGAAATCAGCTTTATATTTATTTTTTCCGGTGATTATTATTTATTCCTCCGTGGTACTTTGGATTTTTGATTTTCCTAGCCTATATCCTTCCCATCAGTAACATCTTTGCTTGTGTGAAATTTCATGAGAATCGGTTCAGCCGTTTGGGAGGAGAAGATGGTCTAACAAAATACATGAGTAGTCTAAAAGAGAGCTTCACTCTTTCAGAGCTTTGCTCAAAAATAATATTCAAAAACACTTTTTAGGTAGATTTCGATGAAATCGATCTACCTATTGGTTTCTTGACTACTGTCGAATTTAAAAAAAAATTCTTCATAGGAGGTCTAGTTATGACCCCCTGAGACCGAAATTACCACTGGTCAAAAGTTTATATATATATATATATATATATATGTATGTATGGTTCCACTTCCCAAAATTTGCGGCACTCTCACGGTCGCATTTTTGCCCCGATCGCTTTCAAACTGCGGTCAAAAATTGCTTGGGTGTAAACTTAGTTTAAGTTCGTGAACGGGTGGAATTCGGCCTAAGGGGACGGTAGGGCCTCACTTTTTGTGAAATCAGTTTTTCATCAAAATTTCACGTTCCATGAAAGATATTCGAACCGTTCTAATTTTATCCCATAGTATACATGAATACCAACAACTTTTACTTCTCTAAGTCCTAAGTCCTAAATCTTTAAGATTAAAAATTTAACTAAAAGTGGAGGGGGGGAAAACCAAAATTTTTCGGGAAAAAAATCATAACTTCTAACCGGTGAAGATTCTTGCTGTCGGAAACATTTTTAATCGATAGGCCATTTTTAAGTCTAAAATAAATGTCTGAAAAGTTTTTCGCTAAAAGTTACCGTTTTCGAGAAAAAATTATTAAACATGTTAAAAAATAATATTAATTGCTTCACGAAATCTACATTTTTTTTTTTTTATCGTGCGGAAATCCCTTCGGATTCCCCCCCGCGTGCCAGCGGGGGCGGTTATGTCGGGCTTGAACCGACTAAAACCGCACGCCGTCTCGGGTCTACAGACGCCGGGGTGTAAGGTTGCCCATAGAGCATATCCCTCGCACCACGAAATCTACCTGTGCGTTCCCCTTGCGGGGACGGATTTTTTTTAAAACAAGCTTTCTATTAAGTGCATAACAAGACAAATCAAATGAGCCCAAACATGACGGGTTAATCTTGTTTAGTTCAGAAGTTCATATTGACGTCTTCATGAGACCAGCTTCATAGTACCATATTATCGCATTGTTTTAAAAGAATAGTAGTAACCGAAATTACTAGTATTCCTCCTAACCCCTCCAGCTAAGTCAAATTGCTTGTGTTAGGAGTGGGCTCACATTGGTAGTGTAATGGCTAGGATTGGAACCCGGGACCTCTCGATCGTAAGTCCGACTCCTTAACCACTAAGCTACCGACGCTTCTAACGTCAAGAAGTGGTACTAATTGGGTAAACTAACAGAGCAAGTCAAATAAAAGCTTGTGATAAAATGCTTTGGGATATTACTGTGTTAAATATTGTTTGAAGTTAGAATATTTGATCATTTATGAATTAATGAAGTTACAATCCTATCCGACTAATATTACAAATGTGAAAGTTGTAAAGATGTTTGGATGTTTGTAACTCAATCAAGCTCAAACGCCTGAATGGATCCGGCTGAAATTTGGTACAGGAATAAATTAAAGTCTAGAATAACACGTAAGTTTTATACCACTGGAATAGTCTTTCATGGGTTTCGGGAAATGGAACAGAATTCCCGTTAGAGCGTGATTGACTAATAAACATCTAAACATACAAACTTCTTCACAAACTTTCATATTTAGAATATTCGTAGGATAGAAATACCCAGACATTACATAAAAAACCTAGCTCAATTCAAATATACATATTTGTGTACTCAGAAATTTGTATTAAGTGGGAATAAAACCTCGCTCCGAACATTCGAGCACTCTACCTCAATGCCACACAACAAACACGAACTGTGATAAGTAGTAAGTCAAGATTATTAATTAAATCGCCCGATTACACTTCTCATTATTCATGCTGCCCGAGCAATATAAATAATGCCCTCATTAATCACTTGTTCCAAAACATACACAGACTAAATATATTAACATAATCCAAGACCAGTTTGGATGACCCACATAAAACATGAACACACTTAATTAAATATGTTAAAAGACAGATAAGTAATAATAAACAAGAAATCTATCTATATATATATATAAATATTGAGTTAGTTTATTTACGCTTCAAAAACTCAAAAAGTTCTGCATGGATTATGTTCAAGTTTGACAATATACAAGCCGCTACAAAGATGGTTTCGGTTGTCGCGTCGTCGGTAGATGGCAATCGGGTAATATAATTATTTTTCGAATTTATTTCCGGACGAAGCCGATACCGGGTCCTCTAGTATATTGTTAATTTAACAGAAAAAACAGTGAAATGACCAACTTATTATATCATTATTATGTATTACCAAACACTTAAAACGTGAGAACTTGGTTTTGTAGAACGGATTTCCACTGGTAAAATCCATCCTATTTACGGATAGCTTCTGAAATGGTGGCCTTTACTTTTCGGTATTCACCTCGGATTACCATCAGGCGGAGTGCAGTTACTTTAACGGATCAAGTACGTAAAAAATCCTTAATAATGCGAAAAGATTGAAGAAGAAAACACAAGAATGAAATTATACTCAAGAACTACTCTGAACCAGACGGAATAGTATATTCTGGCTTACAGTTATAGTGGCCTGCATTTTTTTTACGTACGGAAATCCCTTCGGATACCCCCCCGACGGCCAGCTTAATTAAAATAGTAGACTTAAACCCCTACATTCGTACATCCCCAACACAATTATCATGATATATCACAGGTCATGGCAGGTAACAACTCAATTAATAAATCTGATTAATTTGTCTGTATCATTTAAATGCAATAAATTATTCAGACACGTGTTGCATATTATTATTCTTCATTTCATCGCACGCGCATGTACCCGCGCCGCAACATTTGCATATCAATGATTATAATTTGTTAGATAGACGCGTTTTGTAAAAGTACCATTATTTTCATTAGATTATACGGTACGTGTTTAGTACCATAAAATATGAGCAAATGGTACTTGAGATAACGGAAATTGAGGGGATATTTTTGTATCAATACACGATAAAGAAATGATCAAAGATTTTTAGCCACAATAAAAATGTATAATTTATTATATTATGAAAATATTACTCGCCGAGGGTGATCATTGTTGGAACAAAGAATATTAAGTAACATGGAACTGGTCGAATAGGAGAGTTCTAAATCTTTCCCGGGCGCGCTCCGCCATCTCCTTCTCGAGCATTTACATGCTCACAGAAGAAGGCGGCGACGGCCCACGCGCTTGCGCTCCGCACCATTGCCGCAATCATGCTGCCAAGCGAGAGGACTCCCACCCCGATAGCTGCCACGAGGTCACGCCTCGGCACCTCCCACGCCGGTCAGTCTACCAGCGTGTGCAGCCCCGAGTCCTCGCTCGCGTCGCAGTGATGGCACTCAGGCGTTGGCTCCTTCCTGATTCAATGTAGGTGGTGCCCGAAGCTCCCCTTACCGGAGATCACCTTAGTCAGTCGGTACGAGAGGATTCCATGTTGCCTCCCTAGCCAATCCCCCATGATGGGCCTTACCGCCGCTATTGCAACGTGCCCTAATTTAATGGTAACTATCTTCAATAATTATACCATCAGGTACAGAACCAGGGGAAGAATACCAAAACTCTTCCGTTCGTTTTCGACCATTTAAATAATTCTGCTATATAAGATCTTACCATGTGACCAAAACTCTGCTTCTGGACATTTAGGTGTTTTTAATAAAAATATAATAACCCACAACAATAAACTAAGGTCATATCCTTATTATGATATGGAACATGTAGATATAATTAAAATATAACATAGTTGAGTCGCATTCATGAATAATTGTGACGGGCGGCGCGTGCGCGTAAACCGTGACTGCTGTGTGGTAGCATCATTAGCACATCAATATATAGGGTTTAGTGCCAGCTTATTAGCATATCCTTATTCACTTTTAACAACTACTTGTTTTGATACCTATTTCATTGCAAGATTGTAGCATAAACATTGAATTACTTATCGGTTTACAGGTGAGCTTGGCTTGAACTTTGAAAATCTTAAGGGGGCCCCATATACGCCTCGTTTGTGATTAGTATAGTCAACAGTTTCATAACTAATGATGATAATTGTGAAAGTGTGTTGACGAGAAAGGCAGTAACGGATCTAGGTGAATTTTTGACCCAAGAAATACAGGGCACCTATGGAAGGGACACATGCAAGAATTCAATGTCAAAAGTATAGTGATAAAAGTCAGTTTGTCACTCAACGAATTTTACTGACAAATGACAAAATGAAATTGAGGAGCAATAAACATGCAAAATTTTTGTATGAATTTAAATCGGCACAAGGTAACATCCAAGACGTGACTTGACCCGGGACCAGTAGTCTTATAGGAGGAATACTCTGACCAACCGAGGTACTTCAACAAGGACAAGGATGAAGGACCGATAGCCATTGCGACAGTGACTCTTAGGGGAGATCGCGATTAGATAAACGGAATGACGCCAGCCAGATGCATAGACGATCTGAAACCGTAACTGGGACAGACAGGATGCCGGAAGGCATCGGGTGTTATGACGCAAAAAAAAAAAAAAAAAAATTGGGAGAGGCCTATGTCGAAAGTGCGGCAATTGATGCAGTAAGGCGGGGATTAGACAGTCAATAAATATCGCGATCCAATATCATGTGTTAATATAGATACGAATCACGTTGGTACATCAATAATACCAATGCCTTTATTTTTATTTTTTTTTTCGTGCGTAAAAAAAACTTGGCTTGAAAAAAGGGCTTGAACCGACTAAAACCGCACCCCGTCTCGGGTCTTAATACGCCGGGGCTTAAGGGTGCCCATAGAGCATATCCCGCGCACCCCGACATAATACCAATGCCTAAGGATCACTTTGAAAAAGATACAAACAAAGTTATGAATTTTCCGCCTATGATTACGAATTACCTCTAGATCTAACTTTTTTTTTAAAACATGTTTTCTAGTAAATGCATGACAAGGCAAATTAAATGATTCCAAACATGACAGGTTTATCTTATTTAGTTCAAAATGAGCCCAAACTCGATTGGTCTGGTCTATCTTGTTTAGTTCAGGAGTTCCTATGGACACCTGCCGATTCCATCATCAGAGCAGCTTTATAACATAACATAAACTCACGCCTATATCCCCGAAGAGGTAGGCAGAGGTGCTAGCACCCACATTTCGAAAGTTTATATTTAGGTCCCAATGTAACAGGTGGCGAGCCTATTGCCATTAACCGGGCACTTATAAACCTGCGATAAATACACACATAACTTCGAAAAGCATCGAAAAGTCATTGGTGTGTGCCATGGTAATACCTGGGATCGAACCCGAGACCTCGTCTCAGCAGTCCTTTACCCATACCACTAGGCTACCGCGGTCATTATATGACCATATTATCGCATTATAACCAAGATACGCAAGTATACCAAATTTGAGTCCAATCTAATGTCAGGAAGTAATTCTAATTAGGCTTTCAAGATTTTACCCATACCTACATCAAACTAATACACCAAGTTAATAAAAGCTTGTAAAAACATAATATTGGAAACAAAACTCAATTTCCCTAATCGATAACGGATAGAGTTCCGGTTAAAGTATTATCTATTTTACCTGTTCGATGTTGACACACACACATACACGTACAATCAGGGCTAAACATTAACGACGCAATCGGCATGTAGCGTTATTGGGATTTGGTACCGAGTGCAAATAAATATTATAGAAAATATATTTATTAGTATGAATCCGACTATAA
The DNA here is from genome assembly GCA_946251805.1 of Cybosia mesomella. Taxonomy (NCBI): domain Eukaryota; kingdom Metazoa; phylum Arthropoda; class Insecta; order Lepidoptera; family Erebidae; genus Cybosia; species Cybosia mesomella. The sequence goes on along the minus strand of OX276402.1, from coordinate 3,554,596 downwards.
CTACTGAAAATAAAACAAAACGCTGGCAAAGGTGTAGAGATCAAAAAATTGAAATATAATTCGGAAAAATTAATTTCATTTCAGTATGTAAAATTCACATAAATATCGACAATATCATCGGCATATGGTATTCCCACTGCTCGAGAATCCTTTGTACGTAAATCAGACATTTTTAGAATGGCTGGCACTAATGTTTAAACGTATAAGCATGCCTATTGACAACTTGCGTAGCGTGGCGGAAGAGCTCGACTGTAACGTCAGAATTCGCTGATACTATTCCTGCTTAGTGCAAATATTTGTATGCATAAGAAGTGTATTTATATTAATCGGGTGTTTCTATGTATCCTAAGTCTGTTTTTAGAGAAAAAGTCAGTAAGCAGTTTTATCCACCTCCTAGAACCCACATTTCAAGCTATGCTTGGTTTGAATGAAGATAACTCTGTCTTATATATTTTAGAATATTGATTTATGCGCTATCCCTATATTTATCTAATTGTTGCTTTAAAATTTTAATGAAATGTTGGTATTGAGAAACCTTCTCAGTAAGTTTTTTTTTATAAACTAGGTTCTCCAGTGGCTCCGTCCATGTGGAATGTCCCGTTCTCACAATCAATATTATATATAACTTATTCCACAGAAAAATGTAGCCAATGTATTATTCAGACTATAATCTATCACTGTACAACATTTTACCCAGATCCGTTTAGCCGTTTGAGCGTGATTGAATAACAAACATTCATACAACTTCACAAACTTTCACATTTATAATATTAAGTTGAATAATAGAATATTTTAAAACTAATTAATTCTTTTACGTTGACCTTACTGCCACCGTCATTCGCAATCCTCCGTCTATATCCGCGACTGCGGTCCATATTGAAATTATGCGCGTAATGCCTGTGTGCGGTCGTATTTCTCGTATTATACACGCATTATGTTGTGCTCTGCACCTGTCTGTGACGCGACATTATCTGATTAAATCTGCGGTTAACGTTGAGGGACGTCCAGATTTTAATGATAACTAGCTGCTGCCCCCGACTTCGCCCACGTGGAACATGTATAGTGATAATTAATAGTAAACATTCATAAAATCACGCCTATATCCCCGAAGGGGTAGGCAGAGGTGCTAGCACCCACATTTCGCCAGTTTATGTTTAGGTCCCAATGTAATAGGTGGCGAGCCTATTGCCATTAACCGGGCACTTATAAACCTGCGATAAATACACACATAACTTCGAAAAGCATCGAAAAGTCATTGGTGTGTGCCATGGTAAAACCTGGGATCGAACCCGAGACCTCGTCTCAGCAGTCCATTACCCATACCACTAGGCTACCGCGGCTTAATTAATAGTAATTAATCGTAATATGTGATAGTTAAACAGTTTTGCCTAAATGTTCTTCATTCAACAGTAAATACAAAGTTCATAATGAAGCACTCACTAGTAGCACCCATAGCAATAGGCTTGGAAAAACCATAGTTAGTAGAATGCGGGTTTCAAATACATCACACCTACTCCTTCGAGGACATATAGGCTTCAAGACGTTTTTACACCTTGTAAAGTGAAGGTGTACCATTTTTTTTGTGCGGCAATCCCCTCGGATACCTTCCCGCCGGCCTTTTATGCCTTTATGTCGGGCTTGCACCGACTAAAAATACTTATTTCTTTGGTCGTATGTACATTACGTTCTGTAATAGTTATCTTGAAATCCAAAATGAATGGTTGACAATGGTAGAGTTCTGCATACCGATGGCCTTAAAGTGGCGCACCTTGATCTATGACTGGTCGCCGGCCCTGTTAAAATTCTATCTTACCGCCTTTCAGATGACCCTCCCAGACCAGAGTAATCTGGTAAGCTGGGGGAAGGCCACAGAAAAACAATGTTATACTTGTGGTGAGGCAATAGGGACGGTTAGACACATATTAGTAGGATGTAGGGTGCTTCTCGATAGAGGCCAATACTCACGCCGCCACGATAAGGTGCTTATCATCATACGTGAAGCAATGAGTCTGGCAGTAGCTAGAGCCCAAAAAGGATTGACTACTAACAGACGTCATATCAACTTTGTGTCTGAATGTTCATCCATAACATCCAGGAACAAACCTTATTCAATCTTAGATACTGCCCCAGATTGGACTCTCCTATTCGACACGTATGAAAAGCACTATAAAATTCCGGAGAATGTTGGGGTTTCGTCATCTAGACCTGACATATTCCTTTAATCTAAGAGGTTTAACATGTGGTTCTTGTGGAACTTACTGTACCGTGGGAAACAAATATACCGAAGGACCACACAAAAAAGAAAAATAAATACTATGATCTCACAAACGAATTAATCAAAAACGGTTACGTGGTTAATTTGTATGCAGTGGAAGTGGGAGCGAGAGTTATACCAGCAAAATCTCTCTATAACCTACTTAAAGATCTAGGCCTATCGATAGCTACAATAAGCTCATTACTAGGGCGAATGTCTAAAGCGGCACTAGTAGGTTCGTATCAAATTTGGTTAGGCAGGGAGGGGAACTTGGGTAGTGAAGGTGAGTGTTGATGTACATCAACAAAAGGGGCCCCTTCTAAACCTACACTTGGGTCGCAAGCCCCAGGCACTGTCCCGAGTTCCCAACTCAGCAACGCGATGGACCCGTCACCCGCACGGAGAATCCATGGATTGCTAAGAATATCGGTCTAATGTTAAAAAAACATTGAATAAGATTAAAACTGTCTAAACTACATGCTCATAATACAAGCTAAGATAATTCACAGAATTGATACTATGTTTTCCATGAAAATTTATGCTGACACAAAACGAGGAGGGTTGCCTTAACATAAAAAATACAGAAGCTTTTCTCTTTTAATGTGGAATGCAAAATGATAAGACTTACATTTCTTTCAGTCGCATACCGTAATAAAAAATGTACATTTACCCAACCATCCCATATTAAAAGTACCCTTTCAAAATCGCAATTAGTTACAGCGAACTGTCGGACCTTCCTTAACTGATGGTTGGAGCAGTGACCGGCGTGACTCGCACGCGCTCATTACTGGACGACTAACAGGACCATTCATTTGTTAGAGCACTGTGTTATCTTTACGAATGAGCGTGTGTATAATTATGAATGATTTTGGTCGTGAATGAGAATATAAAAAGCTTTGTTGGAAAACGGGATTTTGTTCTTTTGTCAAATTTATCTGCATGGTTCATGTAAAGTAGTTTTTTCAATCAAAATTATGTAACAATGGATGATTTGTATGAGTGACAAAACATTTGTTTCGATTTCTATTGTAATTATAGAGGCTATTTTTTCCTATTATTTTATACAAAAAAGACTAGTATAAAAGTAGTGTAGAATGTTTAGCCGATTTAACACAATTTACAACACACACCTATCATCGTCATCAAATGAAGGGTAATTGAAAACTAAGATCAGATTTGATTGTTTGCGATCAAGTTAAACCGGGTTCTCATTGAATAAACCTTAATAATGCAGTTGAATTAACTTCATCGCGGTTACTATCATCGTCATATATCATGGCGAAATCCACTCTAAGAGCAATGAAATCAAATATTAACTAACAGTTCGTTACGAAAAAATATTATCAGTGGGTTGAATATGTGAAACTCTATAATGTTTTCGTCCATCAAACTATTGTTCAAGGAGTAGATAAGCATCTTTTTTTTTCATTTAATTCTGTTTATTCGCACCCCTCTCCCTTAAACTTGTCTGTACTTGTCTAGTTACTCCAGCATAGTCATCCCATCAGACAATCCGGCGAAGATTTAGCTGCAGACTTTCATTGAATGATAAATGATTATACTATTCTAATTTATATACTATACATTCAGTAGTTAATAGACCCTCAGGTGAAATAAAAAAGTTCAAAGATCTACATCAAATACCAACAAAATTCACTGCAAAAAGCAACAACCAAACACAATCCAATGAACCAGTCTAAATTACGCTACCAGAACATGTTGACTTGACAAAAAAATTCACGTAGACTCTCCATTTTATCATGATCTCCAGTCTGGAAGGAATTGTTTGGGAGTTTTGAATGGTTGACATGAGTTTGAGGGTCATGAATTTTCGGTTTGCTCGACAGGGAGGCATTCGGTAACAATATCCTAATTTATCAAACGAGGCACATTGTAGTGTGCCCCTCCGTGCCTCGACCTGCTGTCTCCCTACCTACACTTTCATCTACATACAAACATCTGTACAGGGTCGGATATTCATAAGATTTTTTCGCGAGTAATATTTTTATTCTTGTAGAGATTTATTTGTCTCTTTGTGCCTAATAAATTCATGGTAAAACGTTTATGATTTTATTGTATTTACGACTAGTAACTTATTATAGTTTGTTATTTGTTTATGCCGAAAGTCCAAATAAACCGTTTTAACGGACTAAAGTTTAACTTATACACGTAATAAAAATGTTTAATTTCAACAAATCCTTACTCTGTTTTAAATTATCCTCTGATTTCTTTTTATTAGTAATAAATAAACCTGGCGAGTCATGTAGAACTCTTTCTAGCGCTCCTTTGCAGGTGAAGAATACGGTTTCGCTGGACATCTATCTGTGCCGAGTTGCATCCTCTGTCTATGAATGATTTAACAGATAGCAAAGTTATTCGATTTAAAAATTTCGTCCAAAATTTACTCACTAATACACCCCTGTACTGACTAAATACCGCGTCGCAGGTGATGTTTTTATTAAATTTTTCGTCAGCGAATCGGAATTAACTTCGGCGTGTTTGTGTTCACTACTTGTTTTTAACAAAAGATCCCTCGGCTAAGTAATTTTGTGTTTAATGAAATGTTTAATTAAAAGAACGAAGGTGCAGCAACGAGTTTTATTTAACGTCTGAGAGGTACTGGCTGTTTCTTCAGTGATTTGTGTGCGCGCGAGTAATGCTATTTATGTATACAACACAGCCAAGAGGATTTAATAAATGGCGTGGCTTGGAATTCACGAGATCTCCTCAAAAAGTAATACACAGATAAGTATTTTCAACATTTCACGCCAGGTGAAGTTCCACAAAACATTTTGAGTCTTATTTCTGTAAGATCTGGCGTCGGCCTCTGACTGGCTCAGTCCCGCTTTGGGTACATATTTTTATGTAATAATATGTATATTTGCATTAATCTAGATGTTTATGTGTATAATATGTATCTATTCATAAAAAGTATCTGTTTAAGATTCACTCTCTGGAAACCATTATACAAGCTATGCTAAGTTTTGGTCTAGGTTTTGTTGTGTATAATGTTTTACTAGGACGTTTACCAGCTACCCGCAATCGACCCAAACTTAAGCGTAGCGAGATATGCCTATCCAACAATAGGTCAACGTGACCGGTCGACTTTTTCCATTGATTTGGTTTTTCGGTGATTATTCCTCGAAGGTAAGACCGATCTGGACATTCGACCCCTTACGACACTCAGTAATGTCTATTTGATCACCGTGGCAAATTTGGTCGAGATCGGTCATACGGTCTCGGAGGAGTATCATTTGTTTGAAATGCAACTTTGAAACCAAAGACGCTTAATTAATGTTTAGACAGCAAAAACTACGATAACTGCTTTATCGATGTGAACCTACTCTTAAAACTTTATAACGTATTCGTAACATGAACCAGTCGATGTTTTTTTTTTGTAAACATCGACTCATTTGTTTACCTACCTAATCGAGTCGTTGAATGTGTGTATATACTTGTATATATATATCAAAACTATAAAGCTCTCTTACCAACTTGTTCTTCGTTTACCGAGTATGCATTGTCTTCAATATCAAAATATCCTTACTATATTATCGAATATTCGGACACGTACAACTGTGCTATATTGGCAAGTTGCCAGTGTCTCAGTTTCCCAAATTTGGTGCGACCTCGACACTATATTAGCAATACCTAGAGCGGCTGTGTATTCTACGATTAGGAGTACAATTTTCGCTATATTGTTTCGATATAAAATATTAGCGACTTCGTCCACGTTAAATTCGGAATAGTTCAAGGTATGTTTATTTCTGCAGTTTCGAACCCAAAATTTTTTTTTTCGTGCGAAAATCCCTTCGGAAACCCCCCCGCGTGCCAGCGGGGGCGGTTATGTCGGACTGACCCTGGGCCATCTCCGGTTTCGAGATGGCCCATGGTTTGGGGGAGGGGCGCTAGTCGCCCCACCGTCCCGGCCTGCTTCTGCTGGGGTGACAGGTGGCCTCACCCGCCACCCCCAGGCCTGCGCTCATGGAGGACGGAGGTCGTTAAGCGACCTCCGGCGCCTGAGTCGCCTGAGTCGCCTGATGCTGCCGAGCGAGAGGACTCCCACCCCGATGGCTGCCACGAGGTCACGCCTCGGCGCCTCCCACGCCGGGCAGTCCGCCAGCGTGTTCTAAGTGTTACTGAACTCATTCTTAGATTTATGTTTACGTGGTAATTTGGGCGCAATTTATTTACTTATTAGTCAATAGGCTTGATTGTTATCGAAATAGAGTATTAAATAAGTGACTTTATTAGGAAAAAAAAAGGCAGTGAGTTTCCAACAGAAGTGAAAACTTAAACAATTACATAATATGTATTTTTAATCGTCCCTCCATCTCTCCATTCCTCCGTCCCTCCCTTTATCCCTCTCTCCATCCTTCCCTCCCTCTCTCCCGCCATCCATCCATCCGTCCATCCATCCATCCATCCATTTTTGAATATGGAAAGCGTGACAGGACGAGACGGTACGTGACGAAGATGCGTATTCCATGGCTTTTCTTCGCCCAAAAAAGCGCTAATATGGAAAGTGCTTATTGGGCTTTAAGTTTTCACTTCAAAAAATACAAACATCTTAATATTGTTCTCGAAGGTTTCTTAAGCCAGACTATACTAGGCGCACATAACCGTTAAGAACTACTTCAGCAAGGAAAATCTATCTTACCCTACACTTATAGTAACCTATCTCTTTATAAACCCTCTTCAAGTTCCTTGAAGCTTCGTCCCGTATACGCTTCATTAAATGAAACAAAAAGGAATCGATCTAAAAAAACACAAATTAGTACCACGGAACAAATAAGGAGCGCAGGGACAATATTACAAAAGAAAAGAATGAAGACGAGGTTTCAATAATAAATTATCAAAGGAGGGGAGCCTTAGGGACGACACCTCCCAGCATCTTTCTTATTGTCTGTACTCGACTTCATATTGTGGATCAAGTCACAAGATAAAGCGTTAATAAAACGCATTGTTTTTCAAGTCACGTCTATCATGCAAATTAGCACAAACAAAGGAGCATTATATATTACACTGATATATATATATGATACATATATTATCAATTCAATTCATTACCCTAGATGGCGATTGTGCTGGTGGCCTGAAATACAGGATCCTCCTAGTTTAGGCACCTGTCTCCCACATAAATAATTGTACATTATGTTCAAGGCCACTCAAATTTTTCTAACCTATATTGTGGTGAGAAAATTAATATGTTTTTATTTATTATTTATTTATTTATTATCTCAGGAAAATAATTGTACCTGTTTATAATGAAAAACGCCTGTACCAACATTGTGGGACAGTTGGTAAAAACATTTGTGCATTCCACTTGAATCCCTTAACTGGCTCCCCAAGGGGATCCTACTTGTATAGCTATATTACATCAATCCCTCATGATATACAAAGTTATTCGACACTTCTAATATATGAAAAGACAGAAGTCAGATAGTGAATCGGTAGTCAACCGATAAGAAAAAAGATTGTGGACTTACAGCAGATCAATAGGCACCAACTAGGCATCCTTCATCATTAAAGAGAGATAAATACGTAGTTTTTGCTTCAACAAAGTATTCAGATATCTATTACTTATGCTAGTAGATAAGATTCACTCATAAGCGGTAGCGAGGATATATAACCAACGTAAGGTTTTAACTTGCACCATTCTAAGTACCTACACGTAAAAGTTTTGTGATACAAAATTAGCGTTAGGAATAAAACAAAGAATCACCGAAGGGTATACAGACAGGGTTCTTTTAATCAATGCCATGTGCGTCATTGAAGATAATAATTTTGAAAATGTTGCATATTAAGAGTTATGAACTTGAAAACTTGAAAGACTTTTTTAAAACACGGTTTCTAGTAAGTTCATAACCTGACAAATCAAATGAGACCAAACATGGCGGGTTCATCTTATTAAAATTCGGCTGGGTAGGTACCACCGTGCACGATTGCGAAAACCCCACCATATTAATCCAATTTCGGTTTGATTGCGTTCAGGGGTCAGCAAGTGCATAGCCAGGCAGGGGGATTGTGGTCGCAGCACTAGTGGGACCGGTGGGTGTCACGCGGTGCTGCGACGACAATCCTCTTCTGATGAGGCCGTCAAGCTGAGTGCCACCATTATTAACATTGTACGTGTATGTAATGGTGACCCTCTTTCCTGAGACTTTATCTTCAGCTTACCATCAAGACGGTGAAGTCAAATTGACGTGTACTAAATATAAAAAAAAAAAATTGGTTCAGAAGTTACTATAACCACCATCTTCAGACACAGGATATCATTTAGGATCAGAGTATTTGCTAAGACATAACAAAAGAGCCCAAACTCGATTGGTCTATCTTGTTTAGTTCAGGAGTTCCAATGGACACCTGCCGATTCCATCATCAGAGCAGCTTTATATGACCATATTATCGCATTGTCCCCGAAGATACGCAAATATACCAAATTCAGTCTAATCTAACGTCAGGAAGTGGTTCTAATTGGGCTTCTAAGATTTGTGCCATAGGCATACCAACAAGAGCAGATTGCAACTAACAGAGCATCTTTAGAAATCTTTAGAAAAAAGTTGAATTCCTGAGACGAGCTCAGCCGAAGACAAGGGATTTTCGATTTTTGCGATTTTTTCTTTATCTTGCAATGGTTCACCCCAGCACGAATCTATTACCGAAAACAGCAACTCGATAGCTCATCTCCTTCATACCCAAAACCGTGACAGAAAATTGGCAACGACGACGACGTCGACGACAACTCGATAGCAATAGGGCTTTTCTAAAGAAAATCCCTAAAAAGTAAGCATACAAAATGCTTAAAAATTTAACAGAGCAAGTTAAATAAAAGCTTATACTGGAGTAAATATGATGATCTAGTAACTTTTTGATTTAACTTCTTGATTTTCATAAGGAAGTCTAATGATATGGAAACATCATTAATTGTGTATTGTTACAAGAAATATGAATACATCTACATAATATATGATAGGGTATACACACAGGGGTGCGACTGGTTGGATCACCTCCAAGTTTGGTGCACCCTGGGCAACGTGGGCGATGACGCATCATTGATTGCTCCTCTGGAGTAGCTGGCGTCAACGTCAACGGCCAAGAGTCTGACCAACCGGCCCTTTTCAGGGCCAGCTGACCCCATTGCACGAGGGGGTCGGGGCATGGCGGGCCTGCAAGGCCCGCGTAGGGGAGTGGTCGCGCCAGGTACCCCTCTGCTGTTATCAGAGGGGACACTGCGAATGGCACAGGGTCCGTCGGAGTGCGAGGGATATGCTCTATGGGTAACCTTACACCCCGGCGTGTGTAGACCCGAGACGGCGTGCTGTTTTAGTCAGTTCAAGCCCGACATAACCACCCCCGCTGGTCGGCGGGGGTATCCGAAGAGATTTCCGCACAAGAAAAAAAAAAGGGTATACACACAATAAGCAGCCATAATCGGAGATAATAAAATTTTATTTTTATATCAGTGTCTAGAAAGCTATATATATAAATAAATAAATAAATATTCTAGGACATATTACACAACGCCATCTAGACCCAAACTAAGCAGAGCTTGTCATATGGGTTCTAGAATGCGGATAATCATACCTAGATACTTTTTTTTGCAAATAAATACATATTATATATTATATAGAAACAACCAGACCAATGCAAACATACATATTTACAATGAGTGGGAATCGAACCCAATACCTCTGACTTAGCAGTCGAAAGCTCTACCGCTACGCCACAGAGGTCGTCTCTATCACCAAAGATGTATAGATCTTTAAACGAATATATCAATAGGAGTTATAAGATTACTGAATCCTAACTTTACAATATTTTCAGGCTAAAACTGGTGTAAATAATTTGTTGACGAATGAAAACAGTTGCTGCATTGTGAACCTTAAGAATAAAGGTTATTCTCCCATACCTCATTTTGTGTCTAAAGATGCAAGCGTAGCGCAGCGCGGCGCTAGAATAGTACCACCCTCTCACTTAACATCAGCTTAAAGTACCAATAGGCTACATCAGCTTAAAGTACCAATAGGCTACATATTATGCCTTTCCTTAGCATTTCATTGCTATATACAGTACCTACACAAGCTACACAGGATTTGTATCTCTGGCGTTGCAAACTTCCATAACCCACGAGAATCATTTACCTTAATGTATCGTGGGTTTGTAATACACCTCTGCCTACCCCTTCGGGGATATAGGCGCGAAATTATGTTATGTTAATATATCGTGAGCCGTGGCTTTTTAGATATTCCAGCAGTTTAAAACCATTATTAATTCTAAGTATAAGATATTCCAGCAGACATGTTATTTTTGTTATGATGTATGCCCTCTTTACATTGATCTCTAAAAAGAGCCATTGTTTTTACACGAGAAAGCACTCTAATATAAATAAATAATTTTCCAATACACGCCGGGCATTCCCTATCATCGTTATTATATTTATTTGAAAATTTTCCGCATCTACGATCGTCCGGTATTCTTGTTATTTAGCGCGAGACGGGGCCGACTGCCATACCGAGAGGGGAAATATTTAATAAAAACCCGATTTTCTTTGAAACGCTCCGCGATTTTAACATGCCCAGGCAAATTATTGTTTATAACTAATGGCTGTATTTGAATAAGCCGCGGTAGCCTAGTGGTATGGGTAATGGACTGCTGAGACGAGGTCTCGGGTTCGATCCCAGGTTTTACCATTGCACACACCAATGACTTTTCGATGCTTTTCGAAGTTATGTGTGTATTTATCGCAGGTTTATAAGTGCCCGGTTAATGGCAATAGGCTCGCCATTGGGACCTAAACATAAACATGCGAAATGTGGGTGCTAGCACCTCTGCCTACCCCTTCGGGGATATAGGCGTGAGTTTATGTTATGTTATGTATTTGAATCACTTCAGATATAAATTTAATTTTAAAATTGTTTGAGTTAAATATTTGTATTTTATATTTGAATTGCTAGCAAAACAATGTAAGTATTTTATTTTATAGAACGATTTTATACACTGACAGAAAAAGTATAAGAAACAGAAGATGTGAAATTTTATTCTCTACAATACTGGTTTGACTACCTTTTACCCTAAAGTGCATAGTTGGCGAGATATCGGACAAAAACTTTTTTCAATATGGCGCCGGATTTTCCACCGGTATTTGTTAGCATTCTGTGATTTTATATTCAATGAGTGATTCTAAACCTTATAAAAACAAAAGTTGGATAGGTAGTTTAGTGCAAAAAAAAAAAAAACAGATAGGTAGTTTAGTGCGAGGGATATGCTCTATGGGCAACCTTACACCCCGGCGTCTGTAGACCCGAGACGGCGTGCGGTTTTAGTCGGTTCAAGCCCGACATAACCGCCCCCGCTGGCACGCGGGGGGTATCCGAAGGGATTTCCGCACGAAAAAAAAAAGAAAAAAAGGTAGTTTAGTGCGGGGGTGCGACTGGTCGGATCACCTCCAAGTTTGGTGCACCCTGGGCAACGTGGGCGATGACGCATCATTGATTGCTCCTCTGGAGTAGCTGGCGTCAACGTCAACGGCCAGGAGTCTGACCAACCGGCCCTTTCCAGGGCCAGCTGACCCCATTGCACGAGGGGGTCGGGGTATAGCGGGTCTGCAAGGCCCGCGGGGAGGGAGGTCGCTCCAGGTACCCCTCTGCTCTTATCAGAGGGGACACTGCGAATGGCCCAGGGTCAGTCGGAGTGCGATGGATATGCTCTATGGGTAACCTTACACCCCGGCGTCTGTAGACCCGAGACGGCGTGCGGTTTTAGTCGGGTCCAGCCCGACATTACCGCCCTCGGTGGTCAGCGGGGGTATCCGAAGGGATTTCCGCACAAAAAAAAAAGGTAGTTTAGTGCGAAGTTAAGACCAAAAAATATACGTAAATGCTTATATTTTGACATGCCATACATAGGCATGTCAAAATATAAGCTTTTACGTATATTTTTCGGTCTTGAACCCCACCAGGTGAGGCCGCGCTGGCGGCCAAAGTCCGCCGGCAACCCTGGGGTTATCCTTTCGAGGGCTTACCCGGGGTGCCCGGCAACGGACACTTGGGTAGGACATCGTGCGGTTTTAGTCGAGACACGACATAACCACCCGCGCTCGCCGGCGGGTGGGTATCCGAAGGGAATTCCGCACGTAAAAAAAAAAATGCCATACATAGGTCGCCTCTCAAATTCATAATAAGAAATATAAACTACACTGAGATCACAATATTTCAAACATTCAGGGTACTTATATTTAAACTGCAAAAATTTGAAAAGAAGAAAACTTAGTGATAGACACAGTAAATGATATGAATATAACGATTGTGTTTAAATAAATATATTAATTGACAAAGTACTACTAAGTATAAAAAATACAGTCGAGCATAAAAGTGCTTAGTAAATTAAACGTCAACATTACCTATGCCAGAACCTAGGTAATTAAATTATACAAATTCTATACTTACGATACTAAAAATTACGTTCTATAATCTCATAAAGGTTAAGGCCCATCATGGAGGATTGGCTAGAGACGCGACACGGAAGCCTCTCGTACCGACTGACGCAGGTGGTCTCCGGGAAGGGGTGCTTCGGGGACCACCTGCATCGGATCAGGAAGGAGCCAACGCCTGAGTGTTATCACTGCGACGCTAGCGAGGACTGGCGGACTGCCCGGCGTGGGAGGCGCCGAGGCGTGACCTCGTGGCAGCCATCGGGGTGGGAGTCCTCTCGCTCGGCAGCATGATTGCGGCAATGGTGCGAAGCGCAAACGCGTGGGCCGCCGCCACCTCCGGAGATGGCGGAGCGCGCCCGGGAGGGGTTCAGAACTCTCCCGGCCCGATGAGCCTGCAACATGACACCCCAGCAGAAGCAGGCCGGGACGACTAGCGCCCCTCCCCCAAACCGGGGCAAGACGGGGACACCGTGGTTTCCAAACCCGAGGGGGCCATCTCGAAACCGGAGATGGCCCAGGGTCAGTCGGGGTGCGAGGGATATGCTCTATGGGTAACCTTACACCCCGGCATCTGAAGACCCGAGACGGCATGCGGTTTTAGTCGGTTCAAGCCCGACATAACCGCCCCCGCTGGCCGGCGGGGGGGGGGGGTATCCGAAGGGATTTCCACACGAAAAAAAAAAAGATATACATAATACATAAGGACGAAAGAGAAAACGTCTTTATATCAGTAATAAAGCCTACACAATGACATCAAATTCAGGTAACGACAGTGAAATTAAATCACCCCATTTTCTCACAACGCCAAGAAAATGACGCAAAAGTACCAAAGTACAGCAGAGGGTTTGTAATCAATACTAGACCGTCGTTGCCTTGAAACAATTCAGTGGAAGAGGTCATACAGATACGTACAGCCAGCAACAAAGGTACACGAATATATAAAATGATAATTAAATTAAACAAATACTTATCTTTCAAGTAGTAGTGGTGAGAAAAACTTAACATGATTATTTTCTTGTAGTAAATATCTTAATAGTGCAATTTTAAAATGAGGATAATTGTTTAAAAATATTATTATCTAATATAAAATTATGTGTATATAAGGTATTTGTATTTGTGCTCTTCTTTAGAGAAACTTTGCCAACCCCTGGGTTGTTATGATTCATCCCATGCCTGGGCATTGGACTATGTGCCACTGAAATCCCAGAGCCTAAATTTTAAAATAAACTTTGTGGTAAGTGATTAACTCAGCTTTACTGGGATGACAGTGGTCAAAATATCGCAGAATGTTTAATTGTATGAAATTTTACTCGTGTATTCTTATAGTATGGCTGTAGAGTCCTGTGCTCATGTGTTTAATAGCCTGTGATGCGTATAGCTTCACAGGCTATTCTGCAACTTCTGCAGCTGACCGTACACAACAGTCACGGTCGACAGACACGTCTAACTGAAGGGCTGGACCTAACAGGGTTGGCTACCGTTGAAATATTACGTGACAGGCCAGGGGACCGTGGGTTTTTTTGCTTCTGTTACTGTTGTTATTAATGAGCTCCTTGATAAAAGTGGTGCTTGCAATTTTTTGTGGTTATTTTTCTTTGCGTGGTTTCCCTAAGCGACTACAATATGGGGTTCTTCGGGAAGGGCATTGGAAGGTTTTTACAGGGTAGGCAGTGCGAGTGTGACGCGTCTGGTGTTGCACACATCCATAGGCCACGGTAACTGCTTCCCATCAGGGGGGCCTTGAGCTTGTCTGCCACCGAAGTGGTATAAAAAAAATAGAGAATATTTTCTGTCTACTTATTTTTACTTATGTCTTTGTTCACTTACTAACTATTGCCAATGAGCTAGGAAAATACCTTTTTAATGTTTACGATTTTATTCTTAGAAAGACGTGACGCATACCTTCCATACATACAGCCCTCCTACTTAAATCTCCTTAAAGTAGCAGTAAGCTGCATTATCTCATTCTCATACTTTTTGTGATACCTTTTTTTTTTGTGCGGAAATCCCTTCGGATACCCCGCGCCGGCCGGCCAGCGGGGGCGGTTATGTCGAGCTTGAACCGACTAAAACCGCACGCCGTCTCGGGTCTTCAGTCGCCGGCGTGTGAGGTTGCCCATAGAGCATATCCCTCGCACCCCGACTGACCATGGGCCATCTCCGGTATCGAGATGGCCCCCTCGGGTTTGGGAACCACGGTGTCCCCGTCTTGCCTCGGTTTGGGGGAGGGGCGCTAGTCGCCCCACCGTCCCGGCCTAGTCGTACCTTTTTTTTTTTGTGATACCTTACCCTATTTTTTCACTCATAAGGTTTTCTAATTACCTACTTCATTATGGTGTATACATAATAGTTAGACTCTTCTCAGCAGCGAAATAATCATATCTGGATACGTTTGGAGGTCCCAAGCTGTCTAACAGGGCACTTTGTGCCGGTGAATTTTAACGGAAATAATCCTTCTGTCATTCCCACTACTGTAACTCCTGTACATCAGAATCAACTGTAGTAACCCACGAACACATAACGAGTTATGGCACGGGACGTCCCAGGGAAACTGTCTTCGAACCCGCATTGAAATTAATCAAAAATAAATTGGAGGAGACAGAAATATTATAATCCACTTCGCTCTTTAGCAAACGGGAAACAATAGACACAAATAGGCAACTAGCGAGGCGGTGAATGACAAAACCTCTATTTAATAATACGCCAGGTGATGTCATCGACGAAACCACTTAAATATTGCAGACTGAACCTTATTATAAGCAACCCCAAATCAAACAGAAAAACAAACAAACAAGAACCCTTCAAACCTGCCAAAGCTCAAACTCCATGACAAATTACTCTAAAAGCCTAGGTTGCATCTTAAAGGACTTCAATAAGAACACACAAGTAAAAAGAGTTGTAAAACAATAGTGATATGAGTGTTTAGTCAGACAAAAAGAAATAAACGTCCAACTTCACCATTACGTGAGTTTACGAAAAAGGTTTGAATATCGAAGTCGAATATCCTTAAATTACTAAAAGAACCTAAACAAATCTACTATATATTCGTATCTACCACCCTTAGCAGCCCCAATCAAGAAAGGGACAATCGAAATCTGTGGGACCCTAGTGCCTTTTATCTGTAATGGGATTGACATGGCCGCCTAATACCCAGAAATGCGAGTTTAACTTAATGATTAGTTTAGTGGTCCTCCCAATGACCATGCTATGAGGCCACTTGGACATTTTTCCTTTATTCCAAAAGCCTTTTAAAGGCGGACTTTTAGGTACATTTTCGTGCAGGACGTTTTGCGGTATTTAATGTTATTGTACCTTCCAAGTTGTTTAGTTTTTTTTATAGTGTTATTTAATGCTTGATGTTTTTTTGAAATAGACAAAGTTTTTTCAATAATTACTTTTACTTGACAGAGTTTTTGTTATGTGCTTGAACTAAAATTCACGTCAAATATATCGATAGTGCGAATCGCTGAGTAAGATGAATGTTTAATCTTATTGACATACGATTGAAGAAATGTTAATTAAATATTTAGTATATAGACGAATAGAAACAAGACGAAAAAATACAGTATAACTTTACATACATACATACTCACGCCTTTTTCCCTCCGGGGTAGGCAGAGACAACAGCCCGCCATTTGCTTCTGTCCTTGCATAATTCACGAGCTTCCTTCACTGTCATTAAACCAGTAATTTTAGGGTTTTTCAATTTAAGCAATGTAATATTTACAACACATTTACATCTTTTCAACATTTCTAACAAACTTCAAAACTGAGTTGCCGCTTTCCTGATCCATTATTAAAACAATCCTTTTAGGCTTAAAATATTCGTTACGTGGACTGGTGTAAAATTGGCTGAAATTTGAAAACATTAATTTGAAGGGTAAGTAATAGAAACTCACGTAGACTGGAATAAATTTCTAGAGAAGATAGAAAACATTTCACGTTTCGTTTCGTTCACGATTTATATTGTTAACTATCTGTTACCCGCGGCTTCCCCCTCGTGGAATTCTGTACCTGTTTCCACAACTCATCGGAACCTAACCCTGGGATAATATATCCTATGTGTTACCCAGACTATAATCTATCCTCGCACCAACTTCCAGCCAGATCCGCTCAGACGTTAGAGCGTAATTGGGTAACAAACATACAAAGATCTTCACAAACTTTCACATTTATAAACTTCGTAGGATTAGTAGGATAATAGGATATAAAAACCAAATTTTATTATTAGTATTTAAAAATATGAGGATTACTCACGTTACCTACAAAAAAGATAATCATAAAGATTAGTTACCTTAAGATTCGTAGTATATTACGTAACCGAATAACCAAAGATGGAGAAACTCATCATTATACATATAATAGTGAATCTTCAGACAATTCATAAGAGAAGAACAACGAACAAGACACGAGGAAGAAAGAAACGATAACATGTTCATTTTAAAATTGGGACACAAAAACGAAATTTAATACAATTTATTATGTGTTAAATATTAGAGGTTCCATGACCAAAAACATTTGTAATATTTCACAAATCAATGATGAATGATGAGTGAACGCATGAGTGAGATATTCAGTAGTACATCCTATCAGCACATAACATGAAAAAAGAAAACTGCCCCAAGATTCGATGTTCTGAGTCATCATACATTTAGAGAAATCATTATTCAAATAAAGAGAAAGAAACAAAATACCAATGCCAGTAAATTAATTATGAAAAATAAGAAATAGAATTTTTGAACCGCTTTTTCGAGATTCCTCGTTATGAAAACGCTCAATCACATAACTAACAATTTTAACCAAACACTGTCTGGTCATTTTAAATTCCCCACAGTCGGAGTCCCTAGTGGCTCGTGTGAGTGAGCACTTAACAGGAATCCATTACACAAACAAAATTGACCCCCGACAGGTGAATCACAAATTTTGAACACAAATAAAATGAACTAAACTGACCTTTATCATCTACAAGATAAGATAAAAGGCGAGGGTAAAGCTGATTTTGTGAAGACGTAAATAATTTTAGAAAAGGAATGAATAATCTCAAAGTTTACGAATTTAATTTCGGGCTTTTAATAGATCCGTCTTTGGATCCGAGATCGACTCTGGAAAAATTATATAAGATTTAGTTAAAATTTTCGTTTACAGCGAGCTTATTTTGGAAGTAATTATTTATTATTTTTGTAAAGTATCTTTGTTAATAATATTTTGGGGTAATTATTTTTTTGCTAAATACAAATCCTCAACGATTTTCTCTTTGAAATGACATTCGATCAGTGAAATCTTATTTAGTCGGGTCTTGATGTCTTATTTACTTTGAATTGGACATAATAACGAAATTTCCTACGAACTATGTCAGAAAGACAAAAAGGAGTTAGCAATCAAAAAAAATTAAATTAGTATTTTTTTTTATTAAAGCTACTTGGAAAGAAAATAACTTGTCAACTAGAAATACAAATTTATTTATTATTTTTGTTTAAATGTACCTTTTTTTTTTTTTTTTTCGTGCGGAAATCCCTTCGGATACCCCTCCGCCGGCCAGCGGGGGCGGTTATGTCGGGCTTGAACCGACTAAAACCGCACGCCGTCTCGGGTCTTCAGACGCCGGGGTTTAAGGTTGCCCATAGAGCATATCCCTTGTACCCCGACTGACCCTGGGCCATCTTCGGTTTCGAGATGGCCCCCTCGGGTTTGGGAACCACGGTGTCCCCGTCTTGCCCCGGTTTGGGGGAGGGGCGCTAGTCGCCCCACCGTCCCGGCCTGCTTCTGCTGGGGTGACAGGCGGCGTCACCTGTCACCCCCAGGCCTGCGCTCATGGAGGACGGAGGTCGTTAAGCGACCTGGTATTTTTTTTGAAAATAATTTTTACTGGCCTTTTATTGTACTATAAAAACTATAAAGACAAAATGAATTCAATTAATGAAAATTTACAGTGTGCAGTACCAAAGCTGTGGGTTAGTAACCCCAGTATTCAGTAAATCACGAATTTTCATTACTCTCCCCCACGACTCAGGGGTTACGCGACTTATGCATTTTTATACAGTTATATAGGTATACCAATGAGCCCGCTAGACGTGATCCTACCCGGAAAAGTGTTTGGTGACATATTGACAGCAGCGCCACCTACCGGGTTCAATTGTATTTTTAAACTATTCAAGAACTCGAAAGACTTGCCACGGAGGAATGATCACTGTTCAAAATTTTCAAAATCTGATTCCGCAATAGCGGTCAAATCTATTGGACAAGTTTTGGCGCCAAAACAGTCGTCCAAAACTCCCGAATAACTATCAAAAACAATATTCAAAATCGGACTTGCCACGGAGGAATAATCACCGAGAAAAACAAACATTGTAATTCAAATCACGATGTCTCACTCAGCTCAACATTGCAAGCAGCGATTCGCCTTGCAGACCTAGTTAATTTGAATACGTTAAGAAACTTTGCAACTGACTGTACCTGTAGCTCAGTCAACGTCAATTTTCTGTCATATATTTTAGTCTTTCCTTTATTATTACAGACGAAAACCTTGTTATACATTTTGAAGACGTGAGCGTGGGACGTGGCGCCTTGACGCCATCCACGTGAATAATATTGCTCACTTTCTGATGTATAATGGGAAATCATATTATTCAATAAATCTTACAAAAATGAAACAGAGTTTTGTTTTAAATAACTAGTTGTTTTCCGCGGCCCTACCCGCGTGGAACAGTGATCCCGTTCTCCCCTTAATTTGATGATTATTAGTTAATTTTTGTTTGCTATTTTTTTTTAACTATGTCCAGCAGTGGACTAGAATAGGTTGATGGTGATGATGATGAATTATTTTTATATTTATGGAATAAAACCCTAAAACAGAAGAGGAATATTTTTTATTTTCTGGCTATGCCAGCATATTGTTATTTAGGAGCTGTAGTCTAGAAAACGATTAAATATTAATTTACTATATTTCTAGTAAAATTAATTCTCAAACTACTAAGTTTGATAAGTATTTTTGTATATTTATAGTTAAAATCATGTATTATTCATATAATATATATAAAACAAACTCGTCTTAGTGATGACCGGGTTAAACTCAAGAACGGGTGGACCGATTTTCATGATCCTTGTTTTTTTAGGAACATCGGTATGAAAATCGGTCCACCCGTTGTTGAGTGTAACCTGGTCATCACTACCATGAGTTTGTTTTATATATAAGGTATCACAAAATTATGTCTCTGAATTTGGTGAGATGACTTGGTATCGACAATATATGTATTTGAAACAAAAAAAAATATCGGGTACAATAAAAACAAAAAAAAAATTGATAAAAAAAACACCACCAACGACCAGGCGTCACGTGAACGCGACGAGCACACGTGACGCTGGTCGCGATTTAGGTATTTCCCACACATCCGCTTGGAGAATACTGCGAGTAGGACTACACGCCTACCACGTGCGTCTAGGACTCGTCGCGTCACGGGACGCTGGTCACTGGTGGTGTTTTTTTTTTCATTTTTATATTTTTTATTTTTATATTTTTTTTTATTTTACCCGTTTTTTTTTTGTTTCAAATACATATTTTGTCGATACCAAGTCATCTCACCAAATTCAGAGACCTAAGTTTGTGACACGTTATATATACATTATGAATAATACATAATTCTAATAAATATAAAAATAATTATCAAACTTAGTAGTTTGTTAATTAATTTTAAGTTTTTCTTGGACGATGTGAAAGTGCCGCTTAATAATCTATGCAGAATAAATGATTTTTGACATTGACCTAAAATCCTTTTACTAAATATATAATATATATATATATATATAATATATAAAAATATATATCGCAAGTAGCAATGTATCTCGAAAGGTGCGTGAATGTGCTGTTTTTCTTTATTTCCATTAAAACAATTTCAACATATCCGGTGTTTTAGAAGTTACTCGCACCAACATTCAGAACACATGGTTTTTTGCCACCTTAGTGTTAAAAAGAACATCTCTGCCTACCCCTCTGGGGATATAAATGTGTGAGTACATAAAAGGAACTACGTACAAAAGGAAATATATCCAAACATGTCTCGTGGGACCAATTATTCATTTAAACACGCACCAATCTTCATTCCCGCTACACTATATCGTGCAGAGACAAAAGGTATGCGTTAAGACACTGGTCACGTAGACCCCGTTTCGAGTGGCTTGGCGGCCTCACCACGATATTAGGATAGGGGGGACGGTTTTTTAACTTATTATTGCCCCCAAAAAACCCATTTTGTCTTCGTCAGCAATAAAATAAAGCCTTTTATGGGCGAATTATGTGACGTTTATTAGGCTGTCTCAGTCCTAAATGAAACTTAATCGTAGGCTAGTAATGTTGGTGTGTGTTGTGGTAATTGAATAAAGTTGCAGAATACGTTATTTTCAGGTGTTTAACGATCTATACGTCTAAGGAGCCAACTATCCGCAACGTCTACAAAGCAATAAGATTTTTTTTTTGTGTCCCTTCAGATACCCCAGGGCCAGCCAGCGGGGGTGGTTATGTCGGACTTGAACCAAGTAAAACCGCACGCCATCTCGGGTCTTCAAACGCCGGGGTGTAAGGTGGCCCTAAAGCATTTCTCTCGCACCCCGGTTGACCCAGGGTCGTCTCCGATTTCGAGATGGCCCGCTCGAATTTGGGAACCAGTAACAAATCGTCTATGTAGCAAAACGTCTAACTATTGAAATGTCTATATCGCAATAAGTCTAAGTAGCAAATCGTTTTTGTAGCAAAATGTCCAATTAATAAATCGTTTAATTTTTTGAATGCCTTTGTAATTGAATTAGGTATAAGAACATTTATATAGATTCATTTTTGGGTATCCGAAGGGATTTCCGCACGAAAAAAAAAAGAAGGTACCTATAACGTAAGTTTATCAGATTCTGAAGACAATATACTTCAATTAAATTTTTAAGCATTTTCTATGCTTACTTTTTCTGAAGAAAAAAAAACAATGTTTAAAAATGACTGTAAAGTTATTCATTGTTTCCGTAGTTCGCAAGAATTATGGTAGATGGCTCCAGCGTCGCCTTAAGACGTATATAATATATCGGAGAATTTCGAATACCTATCTGGGACGTGTCTAGATAGCTCAGCTGGTCAGAGCATTCCCCCTGTAAGGGACTGGTTGCGGGTTCAAGTCCCGTTCTAGATGTTCTCTTTTTCCGATCTAAATCTTTAGACAATATACTTAAAAAAACACGGAACCGAAGGTGCATACTCTGTGAGAGATCTCGTTATGTCGCCGGAAATTAATGTTTCCTGCGTATAGCCTCGTGAAATATTCACATAAATTATAAATTATCTGCGCAGGTAGAACGCTGAAATTGTGTGGAACGATTAGCTTGAGATTGTATTTCGTGTAAGGAACTGATGGTACTATGAATATTAACTATTCTGAAAGTATGTGTAGTTACACCAAACTTATTATTTATACATACAAAACTAGTGGGGCGGAAATCACACAGTGATTGTCAAACTTCGGGCCAAACTTAGATATTTTTGTTGCAGTATTTTTATTCAAAATTACAGACCTTAGGCTTTATGCATATTATTCGACGCGTCTTTATATATTGAGCAATAAATATGAAGAAAATTAAATCAAATCCAACGTCTTCGACGTCAAAAACACAAAAAAATGATTTTATATTTCAGTTTCTTTCAGAGTCTGGTTGTTTTATGTAAATATACAATATACGTATTGTCATTGTCACTCAAATGTCAAAGTCAAATACGCGTTACTCTGATACCTCGAAAGAAACTCACTTGTAAAAGTTTATTAGGGAAAATTTGTATGGTAGGTACCCGAAATCTTGAACGTACAAACCCCAAAATCTAATCAGTTCTTCCCATTAACCAAACAAGATGATTGGCGAAAGAATTTTTTAAATCGGATAAGTGGTTCTTGATTGCGTAAACAGACATCCAGACATCCAGACCACCAGACAGACCGACACAACATTTTTTTTTGCTTAATTAGACTTAGAATCATGTGAAACGTCGAGAAAAGTGATAAAAAGTGGGTGTAAGATTTTGATTTTTTTTACGTGATTTTAAGACTTCGGTGTCCATCTGGTTGGTGGCCCGAAGTAATAAATAAAACTGAAGTGTCTGTTTGTAATATTAAAACAACAGAGTTTTAATGATTGCTCATGGATGTATAAACGATGATTTGACTGCTACGACAGGGGGCGCGGGTTCGATTCCTGCTCAGTGCAAATATTTGTATACATGAATATATCTATTGGCATTGGTCTGGGTGTTTCTATGTATAATATGTATGTATTTACAAAACAAAAGTATATAAGTATGTTTATCTGCATTCTGGAACCCATAACACAAGCTAGTTAAACTATGCTTACTTTGGGTCTAGACAGCGCTGTGTAGAATGTCATAGAATATTACAAAAAAAAAAGAAATTATCACACAAGTAGATGCCATCAATCCAGCAAAACGAAACAATTATGACAGCATTCCTCCAATGTTGCTACAGCGAAACCTGTTGTTAAAATTGAGACAAAGTATCGAGACAAAGAGGATATTATTATGTTCGTGACTTTTACTTTGAATAAAACGACGAAGTGTCACTGTGAATGCTGTAATCGTTAAAGTGGAGACAATGTGTCGGAACGAAATTAAGACAAGCATTCATGAAGAGATATGGAAAGATTTTAAAACAGTTGATTATAATCAACTGTTTTAAATTCTTTCCTTCTTTAAAACAGTTGATTATAATCAACTGTTTTAAATTCTTTCCTTCTTTAAAACAGTTGATTATAATCAACTGTTTTAAATTCTTTCCATATCTCTTCATGAATGCTTGTCTTAATTTCGTTCCGACACATTGTCTCCATTTTAACGATTACAGCATTCACAGTGACACTTCGTCGTTTTATTCAAAGTAAAAGTCACGAACATAATAATATCCTCTTTGTCTCGATACTTTGTCTCAATTTTAACAACAGGTTTCGCTGTAGCAACATTGGAGGAATGCTGTCATAATTGTTTCGTTTTGCTGGATTGATGGCATCTACTTGTGTGATAATTTCTTTTTTTTTTTGTAATATTCTATGACAATAATAATATAAATAATAATATATTATTGGCAGTGTAAAGTGTGTGAGCAGCGATACCCCAGTGGCGTACGTAACGAACTGCTAAGAGGAGGTCTCGAGTTCGATCCCCAGTCGCCCCGGGCACACATCTCTGACTTTTCGTAGTTATGTGTGCATTAATAAATGTTAATTATCGCTCGCTTAATAATGTACCCGGTAGATGGGAATAGGCTCGCCCCCTATTACATTGGGACCTTAACATAACCGGCGAGTCGTGGGTGTGTAATACACCTCTGCCTACCCCTGAAGGGATACAGGCGTGAAGTTATGTTATGTTATAAAATGTGAATGTGTAACTGCCACCGATATGTTTATAAAATATTTTAGGACATTCTACACAGGGCAATCTACAACCAGTAACCTTAACTAGCTTGTGTTATCGGTTCTAGAATGCGGATAAACATACATAGATACATTTTTTGTAAATTTTTACAATATTTTTTTTTTTGACAATATGTTTATACATTGAAAAATTTAGGTCTATCCACATAAATATTTTCACTGACCGGTAAACCAATCCGTAACCTCTGACTTATCAGTTGATCGCTCTACCGCGACGCGATAGAGGCCGTCATATTAACCTATACTAATGTTATAAAGAGGAAAGATTTGAATGTTTGTTTGTTTGTATTGAATAGGCTCCAAAACGACTGGACCGATTTCAAAAATTCTTGCGCCATTAGAATGCTAGATCATCCCCGAGTATGATAAGCTCAATTATATCACGATATTCCCACAGGATCAGGACATACGAGGGTGAAATCGCACGCCGATGCTAGTTGTATATACTTTGATCCAGAATTCGATACTACAATGCGGCCGGCTGACCGCATGTCTACTTTATATAAAACTGCAGCGAATGCGGTGCGGTTGACCGTATGCAGAGCGAAAATCAGGAAAGCGAGCCCTGGACTCCGAGGTGAAGGCCTCGGATGCGAGCTAACGCGAAGATATAACCCACTTTAATGATTTTTTTAAATCTATTTCTCGCGTCGGTAGACGGCGCTACAATCGAATTATAAGATTTTTTTTACGAATTTTTTCCCGGCCGTAGCCGAGACCCGAGCCGCTAGTAATTTATAATTTTGTATACAATAACTGATAACACTGTTATTACAAAACCAAGTAAAGTACTCAAAGTACACACTTTCAAGCAATTCTTTAGACACTCAATAGATCTACCTGAATAAATAGATGGGTGGCTGGCTATAAAAGTACCATAATCCTCTCTCAAAGAAAGCTTTTAGAATTTATCGCGCCAAATTTACATGTCAATGTGGCTTTTGAGACCTCACGGTGACAGAAAGTGAACCGCTGAGTAGATATACCTACTTTATAGTCAAAGGTTTAGAAATTTCACCCAGATTAACAATCTGTCTATATTATGCTGCTCTTTAAACACGTGGTGCCTATATTCGAGAAGTTTCGGGTAATTGGATTAGTCGCTATCGGTATTAGTTTAACATATTCCAAGTTCACGACCTCTGTTTTTTTTTAACGTGTGGAATCCCCCACGGGCTTCACCCCATCGGTGCCAACGATAGGGTGGGCGTGTCGGAATCGGACCGACTAAAACCACACGGTCATGAAGGACGACAGTTGGCCGACTACCGACCAAACTTTACTTAAAAAAATACTGAAGTTTACAAACATAATTGTATTATTGATTAATTCAGTCTTGATTTAGGTATTTAAAAGCCGCCGTAGCCTAGTGGTATCGGTAATGGACTGCTGAGACGAGGTCTCGGGTTCGATCCCAGGTTTTACCATGGCACACAGCAATGACTTTTCGATGGTTTTCGAAGTTATGTGTGTATTTATCGCAGGTTTATAAGTGCCCGGTTAATGGCCTATTACATTGGGACCTAAACATGAACTGGCGAAATGTGGGTGCTAGCACCTCTGCCTACCCCTTCGGGGATATAGGCGTGAGTTTATGTTATGTTTATATGTGATTTATTTCAATGTAAAGATCGATTGCAAATTTTTTAGTGTTCAGCAACTTCTGAGGGTGACTGTACTATGTAACGCATGTATCCCAAAGACGGTATGTGACCCTTCATGCAGCAAAAAGTTGACTAAAAAACTCCAGTGATCTACGGCTTTGAGATGGCCCCCTCGGGATACTGTGGCTATACTAGCTATTAGGAAAATTAAAAATATTAAACATTCACGAATATCAGCTGATAAGGAAGCCAACATAACTTGATTCTAGGGAGGAACGAAGTTTGCCGGGTCAGCTAGTAATAATAATAATAATCATTATCAAAATAACCGCGGTAGCCTAGTGGTATGGGTAATGGACTGCTGAGACGATGTCTCAGGTTCGATCCCAGGTTTTAGCATGGCACACACCAATGACTTTTCGATGCTTTTCGGTTTTTTTTTTTTTTTTTTTTTTAAAGAATATTAGTAACCGAATTATTTTTATATTATTTTTTATTATTTTTAGTATTTATTATTTTTAGTATTTTTATGTGTGTATTTATCGCAGGTTTATAACTGTCCAGTTAAACTGGCGAAATGTGGGTGCTAGCACCTCTGCCTACCCCTTCGGGGATAAAGGCGTGAGTTTATGTTATGTTATGTTATTATCAAACAAAGGGTACCTTTTTTTTCGTGCGGAAATCCCTTCGGATCCCCCCCCCCCCGGGGGGTATCCGAAGTATTATGTCGGGCTTGAACCGACTAAAACCGCACGTTGTCTCGAGTCTTAAGACGCCGGGGTATAAGGTTGCCCATAGAGCATATCCCTCGCACCCCGACTGACCCTGGGCCATCTCCGATGATCAAAATAGCGTTCAACCAGTAAATAACAATAATCTTATTTGTATTTTATTTTTCCTTTGGGACCTATGGGAATAGGAAAGCTCTTTTTATAGCCAGCTACCATAAAACTGCTTGTTTTTCTATTTCTCGTAACAGTTCTATAACTTGTTAAAGTTACGAAAAAGGAAACTGTCCTTTTGCATAATCACGCCTCGATATCTCCCAAGGAGTAATGCAGAGGTGTGTTAAACAGTCACACTCAGCTGTTTTTGATTCTCACGTAAAGGGTCGGTAGCTTAGTGGTTAAGTAGTCGGCGTGACTACCGAGAGGTCTCGGGTTCGAATCCGGGTGTTACACTACCGACGTGAACCCACTCCTAAACACAAGCAATTAAGCTTAGCTGGAGCAGCCAGCGGGAATACTACTCATAGTCATTTCGGATACAGGTACCTTTTTCTTTCATTCTTTTTTTTTTAATAGTCGGATACTGCATCTATACTACAGTACGGATTTTTTACTGACTGTGCTGTTGCAATGACTGTTTTATTTTTTAATTTCTCAAATAAATGTTAAATATCTGGTGACGGCCTTGCACGGTTTTTTATTGACCTTTTCTAAAAGTGAAACCTAGCTATCTATCGATTTTTATTGCCCCGAAACCTCTATATACTAAAATAATAATAATTAAAATTGGGACGGTTTCCGAAATTCAAATTAATAGTAGTTTATGCAACTGTCATATAATGCAGTTTCATACACTACTTTATCTTCACTCATAGGAAAAATTGAAATTAAACAAAGTAGGTAGGTTACAAGGAAGTAATTTAGCGTGCGCCATTTTTTTTACAGTTCGAACTGCGCATGCGTGCGCCTTTTTTTTCAGATTCAGCCTAAAACCTTAGACTAGTTTAATGAATAAAAAAAGATAGCGGTGCTATAATGAGTTTTATGATACAGTTGGCGGTACTATAATAAGTTTTATTTTTAATTTTATGTATATGCGTTTATAAAGTGCGTATGTATAGAATCGTCTTTGAATTCGTAATTCGAATTTTTCGATTTGAGTGTAGATAAATATATATATACGTTTCGGTTTACTGTTTTTGCAGCAAATTTTATACATTAGGATATGCTTAAATTTTGATCACGTCACTTTATAAAACGCTAATTAACGTCATAAAAACGTCAAAAAACCTTTAATTTTGTAAAACGTTTAAGCAGGTTTACGTACGCGTCAGCACCTAACAATGTTTCAGAACATTTCGCCACGCGCCGCGAACAATGTAATTAGAGAATTTGGCTTTTAACTCCACCAGCACACGGAGCCGAGCTGAAAGCACTATTTTAACACTGAGTACTATTGCAACAAAGACCTAGCATTATTCTGAACGATGCCAATGTTGTAATAACAGAGAAAATAAACGATTTTGTCACTCGTTTATTTTGTGTTTTTGCATTGACATTGTCGAATGTAACACAATGTTTTTGCCAATCACTTATTGATACATAAATAGGAAACTGGCATGGGAGTAGATGTACAGTCAGCGACAAAAGCTGATTTTACCTTTTTTTTTTTTCGTGCGGAAATCCCTTCAGATACCCCCCTGGCTCGCGGGGCGGTTATGTCGGGCTTGAATATATACCTACAGTTGAATTTTACCTTTTATTTCATTGCAATAAATGTACCAATAATTGACGTTCAATTAGTTTAGGAGATAAAGTAATTCAAGTAATGTTTATTATTTTATGAAAGGTTTAAGAACTAAGGTGATCAATAAATTAGAATTTGTTAAGCTACTTTTGTCATTGACTGTACATGTAGATAGTAAGATAAGAAATAATTGAAAGAATAGAAAAGTCCTAAAAAAGCGGCGATAGCCCAGTGGCGTACGTAACGGACTGCTGAGACGAGGTCTCGAGTTCGATCCCCAGTCGCCTCGCGCATACACCTCTGACTTTTCGTAGTTATGTGTGCATTAATAAATGTTGGCTAAATAATCTCCCCCCCCCCCTCTATTACATTGAGACCTTAACATAACTGGCGAATCGTGGGTGTGTAATACACCTCTGTCTACCCCTTCGGGGATACAGGCGTGAATTTAAGTTATGTTATGTAGAAAAGTTCTAAGGTTGCAAAATATTAAAGCTACAGATATTATCGATACGAAAATCGAAAGAAAAAATATAGCATCAATAAATAAGTGAGACAGTATAAAATGAATAATCGAGCATTATGATGGCTACATTTATTCGTCTGTTTATTCAGTTTGGCGCTGGGGCTGCCAAGTTGCCAATAAAAACATTTTCATAGCTCACATTAAAACACTGGCGAAAGTGAACGCCCTCAAATAATCAATACAGAAACCCTCCATGCCGGGAGCGCCCGGCGCAGGTACGCCCCGCCCGCGCCCCGCTGCCGCGTCGCCGTCGCCCCGCAGCTGCTCCGGTCATAGAATAGACAGACAGACGATTGTACACTAGTCTGGACGTCAATATTTTATGGCGCGGCCAAAGTCCGCCGGCAACCCTGGGGTTATCCTTTCGAGGGCCTACCCGGGGTGCCCGGCAACGGACACTTGGGGAGGACACCGTGCGGTTTTAGTCGAGACACGACATAACCACCCCCGCTGGCCAGCGGGGGGGTATCCGAAGGGATTTCCGCACGTAAAAAAAAAAAAAAAAAAAAAAAAAAAAAAAGGTGATGATGTGTGATAGCTCTGATGAGGTGAAGCCCGATGGGGATTCCGCACGAAAAAAAAGAAAAACTAAAAGGTGTTTGTGTGTGGCCATTACCGCACAGGTGTTATAGTAACAGCTCCATTAATAGGTACCTTCGGATACCCGCCCGCCGGCCAGCGGGGGCGGTTATGTCGGGCTGGAACCGACTAAAACCGCACGCCGTCTCGGGTCTTCAGACGCCGGGGTGTAAGGTTGCCCATAGAGTATATCCCTCGCACCCCGACTGACCCTGGGCCATCTCCGGTTTCTAGATGGCCCCCTCGGGTTTGGGAACCGTACCTTTTTTTTTTTTTTTTTTTTTTTTTTTTCGTGCGGAAATCCCCTCGGATACCCCCCCGCCGGCCAGCGGGGGCGGTTATGTCGGGCTCGAACCGACTAAAACCGCACGCCGTCTTGGGTCTGCAGACGCCGGGGTGTAAGGTTGCCCATAGAGCATATCCCTCACTGCTGATATAAAAAAATTGTTGCCCATAATTTGAGGTTCGATGTTGTTTAGATGTATGCTAAAACAAAGGAGTAAGTTTAGAAACACCTATGTAAGTCTAGACTTTATCTTTTCAAAAATCGAAGTTTGATAGCTCCTATTTTACATAAATACTTGAATAATCTTCTCGAGAATGAACTGTTTTGTACTTGGAGGTCCTGATCCTCTAGCAGCTGTTGTCTTCAATCTGTTGATAATATTAAGCTATAAAATCTCGAATTTGCCAAATACACGAATCTATTTACCAAACAAGCGACTGATACAACAGTTGATGACATAATCAATTTGCGGTGCTTCAAACTAAGCCTAGGCCTGATTACAACAAGATATTGTAAGTCCGCATTCTGTAAACACAAAATAGTGTTCAAGTAATTTAATTCGTCGTCGAAACATTTTATTCTATGACAGCGACTGCAGCTGGTGCGGTGATGTACAGTCTAAACCGACTGATGCGTCTGATTTTGTCCGTAAACCCAAATTTCGTTTCGTTTCCAATGCGCTTAAAAGCTTTAGCAAGGTGGGTGACCTTTTATTTCCTTCAAAAAAGTACTCCTAAGTACTATGCCACCGGCTTTTTAAAGAGCTCCGCAGGGACTTGAAATGCTCTGAACATAATGGCTGAATTTGTTCCTTTTTGACTGAATAATGTAGGTACTCTAACAAATACTTCTAATTGAAATAAAACTATTTTTAACGGATTCTATCGCGATTTATTTGATGTTATTTAATTTATCGCTGGAGACGCTTGAGTCTTCCCGTGACCATGGCTGCTGAAAAGCAAACGAAACGTCGGTTCAATGTAAAATATAAAATAACATCAAATAAATCGCGATAGAATCCGTTAAAAAATAGTTTTATTTCAATATTTGACATTCGCGTAAACTTCCAACAATATCAAATAATTCTAAATCAAAGTTTATTATAATGAAGAGTGAAAAATTAAACTGTAATAGGAAAATTAAACGAGCAAGTGGTTCAATAAAGTGAAAAATAATAACTACAGATTCATAGTGTTCAGGATACTGATATTGCTATTCAAGGGCCATTAGCAGAATTGAGTCGCGATGTTGTGTCGGAAAGTGCAGCATTCGCACAAGTGGATGCCAATATCAATTATTAGTGCACTCGAGGAAATATTTCATTTCTGTTTCCTACAGTTTAATAATAATATAATTTGTCTCTCTCGTATTGAGTTAAGCTCGCCTTTGTAAATATTTTTTGTATATCTATGTAAACAATTATGATGTTTTGTGTTAAATAAAGAATTAAGGATAATAATTTGTATAATGTACCTTTTTTTTTTTTTTTTTTTTTTTTCGTGCGGAAATCCCCTCGGATACCCCCCCGCCGGCCAGCGGGGGCGGTTATGTCGGGCTTGAACCGACTAAAACCGCACGCCGTCTCGGGTCTGCAGACGCCGGGGTGTAAGGTTGCCCATAGAGCATATCCCTCGCACCCCGACTGACCCTGGGCCATCTCCGGTTTCGAGATGGCCCCCTCGGGTTTGGGAACCACGGTGTCCCCGTCTTGCCCCGGTTTGGGGGAGGGGCGCTAGTCGCCCCACCGTCCCGGCCTGCTTCTGCTGGGGTGACAGGCGGCCTCACCTGCCACCCCCAGGCCTGCGCTCATGGAGGACGGAGGTCGTTAAGCGACCTCCGGCGCCTGAGTCGCCTGCGACGCGAGGCGAGCGTGTTGCGGGCTCGGCGGGCCGGGAGGGTTCTGAACCTCTCCCGGGCGCGCTCCGCCATCTCCTTCGCGAGCATCACATGCTCGCAGAAGGAGGTGGCGGCGGCCGACGCGCTCGCGCTCCGCACCATTGCCGCAATCATGCTGCCGAGCGAGAGGACTCCCACCCCGATGGCTGCCACGAGGTCACGCCTCGGCACCTCCCACGCCGGGCAATCCGCCAGCGTGTGCAGCCCTGAGTCCTCGCTCGCGTCACAGTGATGACACTCAGGCGTTGGCTCCTTCCTGATCCGATGCAGGTGGTCCCCGAAGCACCCCTTCCCGGAGATCACCTGCGTCAGTCGATACGAGAGGCTTCCGTGTCGCCTCTCTAGCCAATCCTCCATGATGGGTCTTACCGCCGCTATTGCGGCGTGCCCTTGTATAATGTACCTATATCTTTTTTTTTTTCGTGCGGAAATCCCTTCGGATACCCCCCGCCGGCCAGCGAGGGCGGTTATGTCGGGCTTGAACCGACTAAAACCGCACGCCGTCTCGGGTCTTAAGACCATAGAGAAGACTTAAGGGTGTAAGGTTGCCCATAGAGCATATCCCTCGCACCCCGACTGACAATATATATATATATATATTGCTACAATATATAATACATATTGTTACAAATATAAGCAATAAGTTCTCGCGGTTATGGTAGTAGTAAAGCAGGTAGGTTTTTTAGTCTCCTCGTGACCATGGCTGCTGAAAAGCAACCGAAACGTCGGGATCAATGTAAAATATAAAATAACATCAAATCAATCGCGATAGAATCCGTTAAAAATAGTTTTATTTCAAGGTAGGATTTTTATTATACCACTCAGTTGGCAGACAAGCACACGGCCCACCTGATGGGAAGCTGTGGGAGGATATACGGTGGTGGAAGTATAGTTTCGTAGTTTCTTTGTATTATCATGTCTTCATCACCATTGCATTGCGATTGCATCCAAACCTGAATTTTGAAGCCCGGTCCACACTTCTCTTCATTTGGCTTATCTTGACTTTGACGGGAGCAACTGCCATCTGACCTCCCAAGTTAAGAGTAAAGCCTGCGACAGAGCCTCGCAAGTAAAAGAAGATTAACATCAAAAGATGACTAACAATGACGGCCTCTGTGGTGTAGCGGTAGTGCATTCGACTGCTACGACAGATGGCGCGGGTTCGATTCCCGCTCAGTGCAAATATGTGCTCTGGGTGTTTCTATGTATAATATGTATTTATTTACAAAAAAAAGTGTTCAAGTATGTTTACCCGCATTCTAGAACCCATATGACAAACTCTGCTTAGTTTGGGTCTATGTGGCATTGTGTGCTTTGTCCTACAATATTTAATTTAATTTCATATTCAACAATTCCACCATAAACAACACTACATAATGATTAGCACACACAGATATATAATAAAGCAGTCTCACAAATACAATGGTTAAATACAGACAAAGTCAAAATGAGTCCTACACGGTACACAATAAGGTCCTTTTGACTGGAATTTTCGCTAGCTACTGTTTAATTAATCATTCCGTAGCGGAAAATCGAGCTGTTTGCTAACAATATCGTCCAAAAAGTTTGATGGCTGACAAAGATTTTGACAGCTACTGTCTATCTGCGCTTCAGTTTATTACCTCATTATACTTAGCATCATTGCTTTGGGAGGTTCTGTGAAAAAATGGATACGAGCCGTTTTAACGATTGGCATTCGCTGAAATTTATATATCTACTAGCTGTAGCCCGCGGCTCCGCCCGCGTTGAATTCTAACCCCGTTCCCGCAATCCATGGAAACCCGAGATAAAAAGTAGACTATGTGTTATTTCGGACTATAATCTATCCCTGTGCCAAATTTCAGCCAGATCTGTTCTGCCGTTTTTGGGTGAAAGAGCAACAAAGATACATACATATATGTATGTATGTACTCACAAACTTTTGCTTTCATAATCTAAGTAGGATACTATTATTAAATTATAAATAAGCTGTGTACATTGGAGATATTAAAAAAAATACTTGGGTTAGGTTTGGCCAATGAACGATTCTGAACACAAAAATATTTTTTGGAATTCTTTTCTGTTTGTCTGTTTAACTGTTTGTTCGCGATGGACGCAAAAACTACTGAAATGATTTTGATGCTGCTTTTTCTAATAAAAAGGTCTTGTTCAGACTTAAAATCTGCCGTACTTTTTATTGCAATTGGTTAACTAAATTGAAATAAAGATTTTATTTCGAACTAGCTGATGCCAGCGGCTCTACCCGCGCGGAAGTTAGTTATCGTTTTTTGGTTATATCTCCGGTTCTACTAAACCAATTGGCATACATAAGTCTGACCAAGACGTTTTTAATAGAAAAAACTGCATCAAAATCCGGTCAGTAGTAACAAACAAACAGATGAATAGATAAACAGACAAACAGACAAGAATTCAAAAAAGAATTTTCGGTCAGAATCGTTCATTTAACATAATCTAATTTTTTTTATTACTCCAATGTCTGACAGGCAAGTAATTTATAATTTTATAATACGAGTAGTATAGATAATTAATATCCATAAGTAACAAATATACTTATAAACTTTCACATTTAAAGTATTAATAGGAGTCATTAATTATATACATTGTTAAGAGTAATCCATTGAAGGTAGAAGCATAATTTTCTTTTAAAAGCTTTATAAAGGCATATCTACTTAATTGATTCTGCCAGTTTGTGCGAAGCGTAAACGGAAAGTTTGCGAAACCAATTCAAATGGCTTCGAACTGAAATTACTTCGTCTCAGACTAAATAGTAGAGCATTGCCGCGATAAATTTCATCAAATTACCCAATTTAATTAATAAGAGAAACCGCGAATACCTTCGGTTTATAATTAACGAAGAGTCAATAAATTCATCAGACAACTTATATATGCCTATTAGTCCAAAACCGCATTGTTTCAGAAACCAGCAACATCTAATCTAACTTCGACATAAGATAAAGTTTGGTGTTCGTCTGTAACTATTTGGTGACAGTGGATTACTGGTGAAGACGTCAGCAAATTCCTATTCCCAGAATATATTAGATGTCTACATGTATTTTGATACAAGAAAACTTTGAAATTTGATATTTATGATTTATGTGTTTAAGTTTTGGATGTTTATTCCACCCGAATTCCCACTCCTGTAACTCCTGTCTCATAAAAACATCGATTAATGACACTCGGGAAGTCCCAGGGAAAGTTAAATTGTCTTGGAACTAATATATAAGATAAGTTAGTTAAAGTTAAATAAAGAAACAACTCAATAACTTCTTGGAACTTGCATCAAAATATTATGAAGTAAATTGGAGTTAATTACTCAAATGTACTTCTGATATATTTCGATCTATAAAGCCAATCCTTAGTATTGTAGTGTTCGGACTCCTTCGAACACTTAGTTACTTGCCTGGCCATCATGCGTCAGCGGTATTAATATAAAATTGTATAAATATTTTAAATATAGAGAATAAGGAAAAACAAATGCTTGGCGGACAGTTCGAGACAGTGGGTGACCAGGAGCTCCGGCCTCGACCCGCCGTACGAAGAGAGTATCAAGAAAGTGGTATCTTAGGCTCAATATATCTGTCAATCAAAAATACTGATGGTAGAAATTTGATGACACAAATTTGTCACAAAATTCGGCCGGGTAGGTACCACCGTGCACGATTGCGAAAAACCCTCCATAGTAATCCAATTTCGGTTTGATTGCGTTCAGGGGTCTGCAAGTGCATAGCCGGGCAGGGGGATTGTGGTCGCAGCACTAGTGGGACCGGTGGGTGTCACGCGGTGCTGCGACGACAATCCTCTTCTGATGAGGCCATCAAGCGGAGTGCCACCATTGTTAACATGGTACGTGTATGTAATGGTGACCCTCTTTCCTGAGACTTTACCTTCAGCTTACCATCAGGCGAGGTGAAGTCAAATTGACGTGTCCTAAATCAAAAAAAATAAAAAATACAGACTCCGCGTTCCTCCATAGTTCGATCAGTAAACCTAAATAATCTCGCGTAATGTCCCCTAAAATACGTTGATAGGAGTTATATGTGAAAATAAATGATAGAGAATATAAAATTACTTGTGTTATCATTTAATTATCTCGAAAAGCTGTGAAGTCAGACCCCCGACGTCACAGTATATAGGAGACAAGAGATAAATAGGCAAAATGCTCATAAGAGATAAAGTACCACGGGCACAAATATTATGGGCTCCAAGTTGTATTTGATTTCAATAATATACGAATATCATTAATGGACATAAACATCACATAACATAAACTCACGCCTATATCCCCGAAGGGGTAGGCAGAAGTGCTAGCACCCACATTTCGCCAGTTTATGTTTAGGTCCCAATGTAATAGGTGGCGAGCCTATTGCCATTAACCGGGCACTTATAAATCTGCGATAAATACACACATAACTTCGAAAAGTCATTGGCGTGTGCCATGGTAATACCTGGGATCGAACCCGAGACCTCGTCTCAGCAGTCCTTTACCCATACCACTAGGCTATCGCAACATTATCATTATCATTAATGGCGGTATATCAAAAATGCACATGCGCATGAGATCGGCATATTTTAAATAAACTTATTATTTAATAAAAATGAATAACAATATAAAAGTGAGCCATAAAACAAAATATCGATATTTTTACTTAATTATTATCAACCCTTAAATCCCCATAATTAAGATTTAAACACAATAAATAACGTGGTCATTTTTAAGCCAAAGCCATAAATTAATAAAGACTCGCCCCATAAAGTAGCCCACGTGCGCTTAAGCCTTCGGCCGGGGAAGGCCGTTCATTAAAACTTACAACAATGAACTCAGATAAGGATATAATTCAATAAGCCCCATGTACCCTACAACTTGCCCAATATTTTACAACTATGAGCACTTCATTTAATAGGGCTACATACACATATAAAGCGCCAGTGACGCAATAATTAAGGCATGTGTAGGATTTGCAACGTGTATGGTACGGACCGATAGTAGGTGAAGAAATAAGAGATTAAAGAAACAGAAAGTAGAAGCAGAAAATGTCAACTCCCATGTTATTATGCTAAATGATACGGCAATAGCTGCTAATACGAGTGCAAGCTAACCGATGCAATACGATAGAACACAGTTTAGCTGATTGACGGACGAGGCTCTGGCTCCAGACCACAGTCGACGGAGGAGTAGGAGATTACACCTCAGGCTCCTAAGTTTATGATTTGGCTACAACCCCGAGAGGAAACCCTGTCCCAGGGCCTCATCCGTCAATCAGCAGGTGTACCAACTTATAGATGAGGTTGGCTTAGGCCCTGAAGATTTTGGAGACGCTGGATCAGCTAGACGTTATCGATCATCATGAAAAGTATTGAACAGCATGCTGCTTGCTATAAAAATTTGCAGGTATAAAGCCACTTTTTTTTTAATCCACTAAGGTGGCAGACAAGCACACGGCCCACCTGATGGGAAGCGGTTACCGCGGCCTATGGACGTGTGCAATACCAGTGGCGTCACACTCGCGCTGCCGACCCTGTAAAGGAAAGGGGATGGGCAAGGAGTTTGGTAGGGGATGGGAAAGGAGTTTGGGCTCCGGCACTCTCACTCACCAAACGGAACGCAACAGTTCAAATACTGTTACTTGGCGTCGATATTCTGTGAGAGGGTGGTGCTTCCCCGGTCGAGTCGGCCCATTCATGCAACGGCCAAAATGACTGTTGCTTGACTCTACCACCGTCGCACTTCAAATTATATAACATAGCAGTTCTATTTTTGAATACTTCTTTGAATAAATCGTTACAGGACCGTGGGTTTACTAATCTCAAATCGTGTGATTAATTTGGTTGAACGAACACGCTCAGCTGATTTAATCGTTTATAGAACTTAAGACCGCTGAACCATTTCATGGAAATCAAGATTGATTAGATATTGAAGGAAATGAAACAGTTCGAAGTGATTTTCTTTTGAGGGCATCAGTTGAAAGGTTTAAAATATCTGATGGAAGTTTCTGTTTTAAAAGATGGCATGATATAATAATCTGTTATGGTAAAATAAATCATCATCATCATATCAGCCATAGGAAGACCACTGCTGAACATAGGCCAGAAAAATAAATAACTGACTACATATTTTGAACATAAACTTATTTTATTTTTATAAATTATTTTGAATATGAAGCGTCGGTAGCTTAGTGGTTAAGGAGTCGACCTTACGATCGAGAGGTCTTGGGTTCGAATCCTGGCCATTACACTACCGACGTGAACCCACTCCTAACACAAGCAATTTAGCTTAGAGGGATTAGAGGGAGGGAGGGGTTAGGGGGAATATTAGTAATTTCGGTTGCTAATATTCTTTAAAAAAAAAAAGAAAAAAACATTTTGTCTAAAGACTAGTAGTAACTAGTCAGTTTTAATGTATGTAAAAAAACTATAAGACTATAACGAACTAAGAACTATACACATTTTTTTGTAAACGAAAGCATACATTTGAACCATTACAAAAAGAGAGAAAAAAAAAAGAAAAAATATGCGGTTGGTATTCTAATTTTTCCCGCGTTATGCGGCAAGATTGATGCCGTTTTGTATTTTTTTCAGATGAACGAACAAACTGACAAAGGTAAATGGGAAAGTCTGAATACGGAAGGCCACGACGGTCGGGTACTATGGAACATTTTGGGAGAAGTCTATATTTAATGATGAATTGCATTAGGCTAATTGGATGAAAGAAAATACCAGAGAGCAGACCTGGGTCTGTAGACAAAATTCTATTAACGGAATCGCTTCGAAGCGAATTCGTATCTATTCGTTATCAATGGGTCACGAAACACTTCGAGGGTTCAAAAATCATAAATAAATAATATAAATAAATATTCTACGACATTCTACACAGCGCTTTCTAGACCTTAAGTAAGCATAGTTTAATTAGCTTGTGTTATGGGTTTCAGAATGCGGATAAACATACTTATATACTTGTCTTTGTAAATACATACATATTATACATAGAAACACCCAGACCAATGCAAATAGGCATTTTCATGCATTGAAATATTTACACTGAGCGAGAATCGAATGTACCATCTCCATTTAATTCAAGTTACAAAGGCTCACTTGAATTTCATTACATTTTTGTAGTAACATTCATGATTATATCAATCTGATACGTTACTGAACGTTCCCTTTTGCGTCATCGGTAATAAATATCACTTTCTGTAGAGACCGTGCCCAGAACTGGCTACGTCATTATCAAAATCTAGTAAATAACTGTAATCTTCTATATAAGTGAAAATGAATTGCCGAAATGTATGTACGCGCATAATTGCCGAAGGACTGCACCAAATTGGATAATTATTTTTTATTTGTGCTCGTTATTGTCAGGACAAAGTTTGTATGAAAGAACATTTTAGGGAACGGGTACGGTACTACCGGGGCGAAGCTAGTAAACTATAAATATGTTAGCACTGAATCCATTTGAAGCTAAAATTTCGGGAACTACATACGGCTGGCCAGTTTGAATCGTAACTTGTGAATTTTGCTCTAACGCGTTAGAACTTAGCTTTTGTTCACGAAACCGCTGTAAAGCTTATTACTCAGGTGGCCGCTGTACCTAATAAAATTCGCTAAGTTGAAATTGTGGCTACAAGTTAGACAGACTATGTGGTTATATATTTCTATGAGCTGTGTGAGTTATACCGGCTGTTCTGAATTGTAAATGGTAGAGTTTTCAACTCATATAATAATATTATTATGTTTTACAAGTTTTAAACTTGAGGGTTGGTGGTTTGTACAAGTATATGAGGCACGTGGAAGGGAACAGGTAAGCCGAGGTCGACCTCGGGAATATATATGATCAAATTAATGGTGTACTGATAAAGGATAGTGAGGACAGTAAAGGAAGCTCGTGAAGTGCGAAATGATAGAAGCAGATGGTGGACTGTTGTCTCTGCTTACTCCAGAGGGAGAAGTGTGTGTGTAAGTTTTATACTGAAATTGTTGATATTAATATTGTCTTAGTTGCAGTGAAAAAAAAAAACGATAAGTCTGATATCCGCCAGTGGAGGATAAACAGTGGGAGACAGCGGGTTTAGAAAATCTATTCCCGTAAGTGTCATAAAAGGCAAGCAAAGGATAGAGCTGTTTGCCATCCGAAAATAAATATACAGCCCATAAAAATCTGTGTGACTAGTATTCCTTAAGATCAAAACTTAATAATTGATACAAATTAGGTATAAATACACCTCCGACTACCTATTAGCTTGATATCATCCTTAAAAAATAATAGCGATAATATAAAACGAAATAAAATAAATTTTTCGCCATTTTTACTTAAAGAGTGTTAACCAAAAATATAAGTAAC
This sequence comes from Cybosia mesomella, assembly GCA_946251805.1. Classification (NCBI taxonomy): domain Eukaryota; kingdom Metazoa; phylum Arthropoda; class Insecta; order Lepidoptera; family Erebidae; genus Cybosia; species Cybosia mesomella. The sequence continues at coordinate 3,514,737 of OX276402.1, read as the reverse complement.
CCTACTCAAAACTACACCACTTTACACTAATGAAGACCTTTCACAATGGTATGAAGCTGAAAAGCATTTAAGCGAATAGGGTTGCCAACATAAACACATATTCTGCTAACAAGGCCTGTGGTAACATCACGTTCCAACCTAATCCCACACGACGGCATTATAAATACTATTAGGTATACGATCCCTAGGGATTCCCACCTCCCTTCCTGCAATTTCCCCCGAAACTATACCGCATTAATCCCCCAACAGGATAAAGGTTCTCTATTATGAAAGTACGAAACAATTGATATAGAAGAAGCCCTTTTTGGCTTTATTTTTGTAACGAGTGTCCAAAAAATGATAATAAGGAAATATTAAGGTGCAATGAAATTTTGTGACACATCTGTGCAGCAGTTTGTTTTTATGAGCAAAGAAAAGAGTGGGATACGTGTAGAATGTCGAGTTTTCTTGATGGTTATGGGAGAGAACGTGTTGTTATGTGGGCTGTGAGGTGGGCGGAGTTCATTGTAGATGACAGGGGTGTTAAACAAATTCAAACCATTAACAAACTGCGTAGCGTGGCAGTGGAAGTTTCGATTGCCACGGTAGGGGTCGCAGATTCGATGTGCGCTTGTGTATTATGTCTATTTGTATTGGTAAGTATGTATTTAATAAGTGTATAGTTTAAAAAACTGTAACCAGACTACGGTTAGGTTAAAAATATTGACGTGAAAGTAGTACTAGTATATAATATAACACTATATTGATATTTTTGAACCCGGAATTTTCTCCCCTTTTTTTATATCAAACTTTACAGCAAAAAAATTTTTTTTGGTCCCCACATTTTTGGATCTAACCTCCGTTATGTTGATGTTATTCGTATAAAATGTAGTCTATTATATCCAGAGCATGACACTGAATCAATTGATACCTCATTTATTACAATCAGTTCAGTATCTTAGGAGCTACAGTGGAACATACGTAAATATCCTACACAGACAGGCAAAAAAATAACCTTACTACGGACGCGCGGGTGTACGCACTGTAGTCTGGTAAAAAAGAAAAACGTTTCTAAGTATGTTCAAGCGCATTTTAGAGCCTGTTTTTTTTTTATATTTAGGACACGTCAATTTGACTTCACCTCGCCTGATGGTAAGCTGAAGGTAAAGTCCAAGAAAGCGGGTCACCATTACATACAGATACCATGTTAACAATGGTGGCACTCAGCTTGACGGCCTCATCAGAAGAGGATTGTCGTCGCAGCACCGCGTGACACCCACCGGTTCCACTAGAGCTGCGACCACAATCCCCCTTCCCGGCTATGCACTTGCTGACCCCTGAACGCAATTAAACCGAAATTTGATTACTATGGAGGGTTTTTCACAATCGTGCAAGGTGGTACCAACCCGGCCGAATTTTGTGACAAATTTGTGTCATCAAATTTCTACCACCAGTACAATACTGTAATACAGGGTAAACTAAACTGAGCAAAATATATATATATTGTTTGGTGTGGGGCAGTGATCCAAATACCACGAGCCTGTCCCTGTTGTCGTGATCCAACTATTTCAGAAATGGGACTACTTACCACTCTTTTTCATAGTCCCATGGTCCAACATATTGAATCCTACTTCCTATTGTTTTACCTACTACTGTTACAAATGTGAAAGTTTGTGAAGATGTTTGTATATTTGTTACTCAATCACGCTTTAACGGGTGCACGGATTTGGCTGAAATTTGGTACAGGGATAGATTATAGTCGGGAATAACACATAAGCTTCTTATCCCTGGCATAGGTTCCCATGGGCTACGGTAACGCGATCAGAAATCTACGTGAGTGACACCACAGGCACCAGTTAATCTATACATCTATACATATAAATAAAATTGGACTGTCTGTTTGTAATATTGAAATAACCGTTTTTTACTACATGTATATGAATATATATGTCTGTCCGTCTGTCTGTCTGTCTGTTTGTTCAGGCTAATCTCTGAAATGGCTGGACCGATTTTGACGGGACTTTCACTGGCAGAAAGGTAATATAACAAGGCGTAACATAGGTTACTTTCATTTTAGGAAAAATGATTAGGGTTCCGCGCAAAAAAAAAACTAAAACCCAAAAAATCTTAATCCACGCGGACGAAGTCGTGGGCACAGCTAGTGTTATTATAAAATCGTTTCATAATCAAGTGATAACTTAAACATACGAGTACTTTTCATAAATGAAATTCACAAATCTAAACTCATGTCAAAGTCCCAAATGACCCCTTTGTTGCCATTGTGAGGATAAATTTACAAATTTGGGAGGCTGTCATCAAGGGTTAAATGTCATCATAACCGCAGCGACGACGTTTGTCAGTCTCAAGAGGTCAGTGATGTGTTGAAATGTCAACATAACCTTTGTCATAACCAATTGGCTTTTGATTGGCGTTTTATGAGAATAATGAGCTACGATACAATCAACAAGTATATTTATGTATACGGCGTCTGTAGACCAGAGACGGCGTGCGGTTTTAGTCGGTTCAAGCCCGACATAACCACCCCCGCTGGCTAGGGGGGTATCCGAGGGGATATCCGCACGAAACAAAAAAAAAAGGTCTTTACCTATGAAATTGCCGAAGTTTTCTTGCAAATTCATGAGTTCGTTATTCCTGTAATTTAATACCTATTGCCAAAATTTTTTGTTTGTTAGCTTAATGTTGTCTCTCATTCATACACAAAAAAAATCCTTAAAATTTGGATTTGTCATTCATAAAAAAAATGTAAATATGTTAGTACTGAAAATTGGGTTTCCTACAATTTCTTCAAGAAAAACGGCAATTTCATATGTAACGACCTAATATATCTTTACTATTATTGTAAATTAGTTGTATGTGTGCATACAGAGTAAAATACTTGCCTTATGTTAAATTAACGATTCTGAACCCAACAATATTATTTTTGGAATTCTTGTCTGTTTAGTTTTAAAATTAAAATTATAAACGGGATATTTACCATGTTTATTATCTTTTTCGAGTATCCGATGGTAAATAATATTGGGTAAATAATATCATGGTAAATATCCCGTTTATAATTTTAATTTTAATGTAAATGACCATGTCAATCTAAAATCATATATTCTTGTCTGTTTGTTTGTGTATTTGTTTGTTTGCGATGGCCGCAAAGACTACAGAACGGATTTCGATGCAGTTTTTTGATTAGAAATGACTAGGTTACACTTTCTAAAGATTTAAAATTTTTAAGCATTTTGTATGCTTACTTTTTAAGCATACAAAATGCTTAAAAATTTAATTGAATAGGTTAAACTTAAAATCTGCTGTTCGTTTTGTTGCAATTGATTAAGTAAAACCGGTGATATGACCAATAAACTATAACCAAACTCCGCGCGATTGGAGTCGCGGGCATCAGCTAGTGTACCTACTATAAAGGTCAATTCCCAGTAAAAGAGCAGCAGTCGGCAGCGGTCACTATTTGTTAACATACACAACATAACTTCACGCCTGTATCCCCGAAGGGGTAGGCAGAGGTGTATTACACACCCACGATTCGCCAGTTATGTTAAGGTCCCAATGTAATAGGGGGCGAGCCTATTGCCATCTACCGGGCACATTATTAAGCGAGCGATAATTAACATTTATTAATGCACACATAACTACGAAAAGTCAGAGGTGTGTGCCCGGGGCGACTGGGGATCGAACTCGAGACCTCGTCTCAGCAGTCCGTTACGTCCGCCACTGGGCTATCGCCGCTGTTACTACTATTTGTTACTGCAGTCTAAATAATCTAAAAAGGTTGGGTATCTACAAATCGATAGTGAGAATAACCGATTCAGATAACAAATGAATTTATGATCGATCGATTTATGATCTCTGGTTTAGCAGCTCCCTTGCTAACTTACGATTTGTCATAAAGACCGATTTATCTTTACCACCGTAACGATTAAAATGTAACAACACAAAGCGAACAAGTTTGAGCGAATCGACCATTAAGACATCTAAGAATTTTAAAACATTTTAATCATTGTGAAAACATGTCAAAATATTATATTAATAAACATAACATAACATAAACTCACGCCTATATCCCCGAAGGGGTAGGCAGAGGTGCTAGCACCCACATTTCGCCAGTTTATGTTTAGGTCCCAATGTAATAGGTGGCGAGCCTATTGCCATTAACCGGGCACTTATAAACCTGCGGTAAATACACACATAACTTCGAAAAGCATTGAAAAGTCATTGGTGTGTGCCATGGGATCGAACCCAAGACCTCGTCTCAGCAGTCCATTACTCATACCACTAGGCTACCTTAATTATAATAAACAAAATTTGGAAGGCGGTTTTTTTAAAGAGAATATAATCTTTTATTTCTTGAATTATTTTATGATTGATAACACGTCTGAATATAAATTATTATGTCAAAGCCCAAACCTGAAAGTGTGATAATTTCTCAGTAAAGTGTACCACAAAAATGCATAGATTATGGAATAGTGATATATAATGCCGTATTTACTTACTCACTAAAAACTAGGACGGTTGCCAGCTTGGCAATCAACCCAAACTTAAGCGTAGCGAGATTTGCCTATCCAACAATAGGTCAACGTGACCGGTCGACTTTTTCTATTAATTTGGTTTTTCGGTGATTATTCCTCGATGGTAAGACCAATCTGGACATTCGACCGCTTACGACACTCAGTAATGTCTACTTGATCACCGTGGCAAATTTGGTCGAGATCGGTCAAACGGTCTCGGAGGAGCATCATTTGTTTGAAATGCAACTTTGAAACCAAAGACGCTTCGCTCGCCTACGGCTCGCTACGCTTAATAAACCATGATATATACGAATGATATATACGTTGGTGGAGTGCCCTGCGTGGGCGAGTCAACGCCGGGATCTAGTTGCGGTCCTGGACGTGGACGTTCTCTCGTTGGAGACCATGGTGAGGGCCGTGGTCTCCGACGGGAGCAAGTGGCACGCCACCGCCTCTTTCTGCGAGCAGGTTATGCGCGCGAAAGAGACGGTGGAGAGGGAGCGGGAGAGAACCCTGCCCCCCGAGTTTCGCAGTCTGCGGCGAGGACACCGGAGACTCATCTACGCCCGGCACTACCGACCTCCATGATCGGGGCCTGAAGACGGCAGTTGGCCGACTCGCCGTCCTTACAGAAGCAGGCCGTGGCGGAGGCGTGTCGTGTGTGCCCTACACACGCCTGTCAACTCACCGAAGCGGGATAAAACCAGACCCCACCAGGCGAGGCCGCGGTGGTGGCCAAAGTCCGCCGGTAACCCTGGGGTTATCCTTTCGAGGGCTTACACGGGGTGCTCGGCAACGGACACTTGGGGAGGACACCGTGCGGTTTTAGTCGATTCACGACATAACCACCCCCGCTGGCCGGCAGGGGGGTATCCGAAGGGATTTCCGAACGTAAAAAAAAGATATATACGAAAAGTTTGTTTTGTTGACAATTTGAGAATAATAAAGCCATTTTAAATAATGTATGATGTTCTTTTATTCCCCCAATGGGAAGTTCTTACCGTATTATTTTGTTATGGTTAATCCTTGGAAATACTCATGTTTTTTCTGTTAAGCAGAAAAGGGGAAGTCGGTGTATATATTTATATCTTTAGGTATACAAGAAACGATGACTCATTCAAGTGGGTGTATACATAGGTACTTTTAGTACAGTTAAGTACTTCATTTAATTATACAACCAATCTTGACTAGGGACGTACCTTGAACCTTTAGAAAAAATAGATATTCCGGGTCTTAGGGAAACACAACCGGAAACGAAGACAGGGGATGATAGTACTGAAGATAAAAAAAGATTTGAGTGTTTTTTTTTCGATTGACTTAATTTCTTTTAAAAATATTTTTTTTATATTAGCATTTTTCACGTTCCGTCATGTTAGTACAGCTGATTGAAACCAGTCGTTGACCCCGGCGACGCGTGGGGTCAACTACCGGCGACGTTATACCGATATTCATTGCGGCTTTTTTTTTAGATGAAGTAATGCATTTTTTTATGAAATTATCATTTCATTTAGCTGTACTAACACGATAGAAAGTGAAAAATGCTGATAAAAAAAATTCAACATTTTTTTTTACCTAATCGAAGACATGTCGCTTAAAGTATTTTATACCTATATATATAGTACTGAACTATAGCCTGTTTTCGTTTTCGGGAGCGATTCCCTAACACCCGGTATATGTAACTTCATGTATGATTTTCATTATCAAACTATATTAATATTTAATTATTAGTATTTTATTACCTCAAGGAATGTACTTTTTAATCATTATGGGAATTAAAAACGATGTATAACTTATTATTATATATATTTGGTGTGTCATAACACTCCATCAAGATATTTGGAGCCCAAGCCAACTTCACCTCCAAGCCGTTACATCTGCTGTTTAGCAGACGAGGCTCAGATACAGGCTCGCCCCCCTCCCCCTCCCCTTCTTACATATTAATGTAATCGATTGTGTGATATTTAAGATAAACACACAGTGCTCTGAAAGGAGACTGGCTCACAAGTTATAAATAGTAATCCATTTAGAAAATAACTCACTGATCTTGGAGTTGAGCAACTAAATTTATGAAAAAGTATTATAAATAACCCTCACAATACTCGGACTCCTTCGAACACTACAGTTAGTTGCCTGGCCATCATGCGTCAGCGGTATAAAAATAAAACTGTATAATAAAATTTAAATTTGGAGCTAAAAAATTAACAAATGCTCGGAGGACAGATCAAGTAGAGCGGAGCACCAGAGGGACCGCCCTTGATACTGCAGTGGAAAATATCTAGAAGTAGAAGTGGATCTTAGGCTCAATCGCTGGGCAGAATACGCGTTCCTCTCTAGTTCGTTCAGTAAATCTAAATAATCTCGCGTAAAACCCCTAAAATACGTTGAATAGAGTTGTATTGCTGCATAAATGCCACATTAATATCACATATTTGTGTTGTAATTTAATTATCACTAGTTGTCGACAAAAAGCTGTGAAGTCACCCAGACATCACAGTACCTACGCAATACATACATAATCAGTTAGTAAGTAACGTATAAGTATTCATACGACAACATTCTGTATAATGAGCTAAAATATAAATTCACGTAGCTTTCAAACGAAGCCCTCAAACAATTTCATCTCTAATGACAGTACTCAAAACAAAGGCTCGATCGCTGTATCAAAAAGGGAAGGGAATTAAGTCTAAACAAAGATGATCACGGCTCATTTGGGCGGCGCTCCAAAGCTACGCAAATAAAACATTCATACACCAGTTAACTGAATCACCCCTGCTACACCTAAACACCGTATTATTTGGCTCACGTACCTATTTTACTCGAATGACTACAGGTGGAGCCAAAGCACACTTCGGCAATATTTTTCCGTCAACTCCGCATTTATATGATAATGCGTACCCTGGCACGAGGTTTCGTACTGATCCGGTGAGTTCCGAAAATTTCCGAAGTCATAAATCTAATTTCGGTGCCCACCTAACTTCGAGCTCATATTTGCCGGCAATTCCGGCTCACGTTTTGTTTGAGATTCGACCTTAACGCCGAGTTATGACTAGTGATGCTGATGTGTATCGATAAATTCATAGAAATAGTTCAACTATCGATGTTTATCACAAACGATAAGCGTGTCTATAAAATTTTATTGTAGTGGAGTCAGAGCAGTTAGGAAAGGACATTGAATCTTAAGTCTTGAAATAGAAACTGTGTTAATAACTTTGTAAAGTTCAATGTCCTTTAAAGTTTTATATTTTAAAATCAAAAACATAGGATTGTCAATAGGTATGTGCTGCTTATTTAATTTTTTGTTCCCTACTTTTCAATCAGCTGGATTACGCTAATGCCAAACAGAATATTTATTAGATAAAAACCAAGCAAATTATTCTAATAAAATATTACTCGTAACTTAAAATGAAAGTACCTACTTGAGTTAGAATATTTTTATTTAAATAAAAAAAATGATCTACTCTTTTATGCTCTTTTTGCTCTTTTTTTCCAAAACATAAAATATCGAAATATCGTACCGCATCACTATACAAGTTTCGAAAGTATGTAGATCCGGAGGTGTAGAACATTAACTTTTCTTTTTTGTTCGGGAGTTATTTTGCTCTTAAATATATGTACGCTACATTTTCGTTCTATATTCTCTATGGAATCGGTATAGAATGAGCATCTGTTGTATACTTATGTATCTCAATTACTTTATTATTATACAAAATGTTGATGCCCGGGGCTCCGCGTGCGTGAAGGTCGGTTATTGTTTTTTGATAATATCTCCGGTTCTACTTAACCAATTGGAATCAAACATACGGCAGATGTTAAGTCTTACCAAGACCTTTCTAATAAAAAACCGCATCGAAATTCGTTCAGTAGTTTTTGCTCCATCGCGAACAGACAACAGGCAAGAATTTCAAAAAAATTTTAGTTTCGTTCATTAAAAAAAACTCAGATATATATTTTTAAATATCTCCATTGTACATTACTAATTTACAATATTATACTAGTATAGATAAAGTCGATAAAATAAATATTTGAAAGTTAGTACCCAATAGTTTGAAAACATAATTTTTTTACGAGAGAACGCTCTTAGGAAGTTTACTAAGTAAGTAAAGTTTCAAAGCCTAAGTCAAAGTAAAACAAAGAAAGATTGAAGACAGTGTTAGAAGGCTATAAATTCAATTTCATTATAGAAAAGACAAATAAAAGAAAACTGAACATTAAATAAAATATTTAAGTAAAAGAAAAGCCAAATAATTCATTGAAAGTTATTAATCTTAGCAATTCTATTGATCTCATGAATTACGAATAATTTGGAATATCTGTCTTCTATATAAACTGTCTTATACACAGACGTCTGCAGATAGTGTTCGAATTTATCTGTCAGATGTATCTCAACTTACAAAGATATTTCTGGCAGTGTCAAAATGATGGATAAGGATTACTATAACTAGAGTTTATGATTCATGATTATTGTAGCATATAACTTCGTAATAACTTCGTGAAAACAAAAATAATTATTTCATAATGAATACTGTGTAATAAAAAAAAAGCGGCCAAGTGCGAGTCGGACTCGCCCATGAAGGGTTCCGTAGCAGCAAGTAACATAATAATGTTTTTGTTTAATTTTTATGTTTGAGTTGATTGAAAGGTAAATTGCGGTTTACGATTTATGACGTATTAAAAAAAACTACTTACTAGATCTCGTTCAAACCAATTATCGTTGGAAGTTTACATAGTAATGTATATCATATATTTTTTTTACTTTTATCATTCTCTTATTTTAGAAGTTACAAGGGGGGACACACATTTTACCACTTTGGAAGTGTCTCTCACGCAATCTATTCAGTTTAGAAAAAAATGATATTAGAAACCTCAATATCATTTTTGAAGACCTATCCACAGAATTTTTTTGAGTTGTAGTTGCAAGCATGGGGACCCCCAAAATTTATTGTTTTTTTTCTAGTTTTATATAAAAATCTTAATGCGGTTTACAGAATACATTTACTTACCAAGTTTCAACAGCATAGATCTTATAGTTTAGGAAAAAAGTGGCTGTGACATACGGACGGACAGACATGACGAATCTATAAGGGTTCCGCTTTTTGCCATTTGGCAACGGAACCCTAAAACACTTGGGTTATGTTAAATGAACGATTTTGAACACAAAAATAATACAATTGTAGAAATTAAAAATACATGTTATACCAAATTAATAATGTCATCCAATATTTTCGATCACCTTATTACAAATATGATAAAAATATACTGCCTTACAAATATTTCTCCAATATACTGTCCAGTCAGTAAATCATTGTGGTGAAAGGTCACATTTAACACGCAATAAGGTGAGTTTGCGAGGATAGAGCCGAAAAAAAAATGGGATACGATGGAATTGATTTGAATAAAACTATATTATGTTATTACGTCGGCAGCCTACATCTACCTATCTATCTATACATAGATCTACATATACATAAATCTCTATCTCTACATACATAGATCTCTATCAAAACATAATAAAGATTGTATAATCTTAATAAAATACAATCAAATCAAATTATCTTAAACGTTAAAGCAGTTTGCGAGATAGTAATGTAGATAGATTAGATAACTCTACGGCCTCTGTGGCGTAGCGGTAGTGCATTCGACTGCTACGACAGGGAGCGCGGGTTCGATTCCCGCTCAGTGCAAATATTTGTATGCATGAATATATCTATTTGCATTGGTCTGGGTGTTTCTATGTATAGTATGTATGTATTTACAAAAAAAAGTATATAAGTATGTTTATCTGCATTCTGGAACCCATAACACATGCTAGTTAAACTATGCTTACTTTGGGTCTAGAAAGCCCTGTGTAAAATGTCGTAGAATACATTTATAAACTCTTTATTGTACACCAAAAGAATTACAGTAAGTAAATAAATAATTAGTACGTAGACAGTTGAATGTATAATGTATAAATATAACGTAACATATACATAACATAACTTCACGCCTGTATCCCCGAAGGGGTAGGCAGAGGTGTATTACACACCCATGATTCACCACTTATGTTGAGGTCCCAATGTAATAGGGGGCGAGCCTAACGCCATCTAAGCGAGCGATAATCAACATTTTTACTACCCACAAAACTACGAAAAGTCAGAGGTGTGTGCCCGGGGCGACTGTGGATCGAACTCGAGACCTCGTCTCGGCAGTCCGTTACGTACACCACTGGGCTATCGCCGCTTCTAAATATAATAACATTAGATAAATAAGTAATAAACGAACAGGGACTTTATAAATTAGTGTTAATTAGTACTAAAATGTGACTACATAGTCTAGTTTATGCGAAGAGTTTTAATTAAATTAATTCCAATAACGCTTATAGTGTTTATTGTACAAGTTTTATTGTCACTTTAATTAAATTAAATTAAGTCTATTGCAGACAAAGGGTCAGGGTGATCTGGACGCGTTTTCAACTTTTCGTAGTAAATATTCGATCCTTAGCAGTGTAAAAAGTTTGGCAAATTATCTCAATTGCTTCTTTTATTTGATTACAGTCATTGAATAAAATGAAATTTCTGATTTACGATTCTGGTATTGTAATTAAATAAATAAATACTCTAAGACAAATTACACAACGCCATTTAGATCCAAGCTAAGCAGTGCTTGTCATATGGGTTTTAGAATGCGGATAAACATACTTAAATACTTCTTTTTTTGTAAATTTTTATTATTATTTTTTATAAAATGTTAACGTTTTTTCTAAAAATGCACGTAATAACATTGAGAATAACAATATCCCTTATACAACATGCGCTTTTTGAGGGGCTCATGGTTAAGTGATTACTGAGTGGGTTGACACATTACAAAATTAAGCCAATACCAACCAGGTTAGTCCTAAAATGGGTGACCTTTTTTAACACATTGATACCATTCTGTGCCTCGGAGAGCACGTTCATTTGCCGGTCCCGGTTGCCATACGAACTTTTTTCACACGTTACGGGTAGTTGGATACTTAAAAATTACAACAATCTGGTCTAATTACAGAATTTCGATACCGCCAGTGGGTTGCGGAGGACAAATAGAAGTCGCGTCACAGAAAATGTAGAATTCTGGACGTTCCGTAGTTGGACTGAAAGCCGTCCCCAAAAGGCTCTTTTTCAGAGTAATAAAAGTAAAAAGCACATGTTGTCCTCCCCCCTCTACTCATCTGTAAAGTAAAAAAAAACCAGCCAAGTGCGAGTCGGACTCGCCCATGAAGGGTTGCAGCAAGTAAAATTTTTATATTTGAGTTGACTGAATGAAACGTAAATTGCGGTTTACGATTTATGACGTATTATAAAGAAACTACTTACTAGATCTCGTTAAAACCAATTTTCGGTGGAAGTTTTTTTAGTTTTATCATTCTCTTATTTTAGAAGTTACAGGGGGGGGGGGGCACATTTTACCACTTTGGAAGTGGCTCTCGCGCAAGCTATTCCGTTTAGAAAAAAATGATATAAGAAACCTTAATATCATTTTTAAGACCTATCCATAGATACACGTATTGAGTTGATGAAAATTTTTTTTTTGAGTTTCATGTAAAAGTATGGGGAACCCTCAAAATGTATTGTTTTTTTTTCTATTTTTGTGTGAAAATCTAAATGCGGTTCACAGAATACATCTGCTTACCAAGTTTCAACAGCATAGGTCAACAGCACAGACAGACATGACGAATTCTGGCTTCCGTTATTTGCCCTTTGGCAACGGAACCCTAAAAATACTGATAAGTTTAAACATAACCTTTTTGGACCCAATCGAAGAAGTGAATTACTTCTCCAGTCGTTCTCCAATTTCTAGCGGCAACCCATTCATTCTTCCATCATTTTTCTCCTATACCTCATTTACATTCATTATTTCAATATTAATAACATCACAAACTCACAATCAATATATAAAAATAAACCCGAAATATAAAGTAAATACTAAAATATATACATAAGGTACAGTCAGCCAAATAAGATATGCTCCAATAAACACAAATTGTAATCCAGGGGCGTACAACAAATATTATGATAGAACACATACGAAAATAAATTAAAACACTCTCTAAGGGATGAATTCAAGCAATCACCATCACGGAACGAACAGATTTGTTTGTTCAGTAAACCTACTGGAAATGTCAATGTACTCTCCTAAAAAGGGTTATTTTTAATTTAAAACGCTCCCTAAGAAAATTATGGAGGGGCAACGATAAATTACATTAAACGTCAAATTAATTAAAGAGACGACACGCCACCGAAGCCTTCTAAAAAAGTTAAATCTAATGAAATTCATAACTTAATAGAAGTGACTCTAATTCCTGCGCCATATTTTAATGAGATCTTCATTCGCGCTTCTGACATACTTTGTTTTTTTTTTAATAATTTAATGACGACAATTTTTTAATTATGTGAAATATAAAAAGCCGCGGTAGCCTAGTGGTATGGGTAATGGATTGCTGAGACGAGGTCTCGGGTTCGATCCCAGGTTTTACCATGGCACACACCAATGACTTTTCGATGCTTTTCGAAGTTATGTGTGTATTTATCGCAGTAATAAGTGCCCGGTTAATGACAATAGGCTCGCCACCTATTACATTGGGACCTAAACATAAACTGGCGAAATGTGGGTGCTAGCACCTCTGCCTACCCCTTCGGGGATATAGGCGTGAGTTTATGTTATGTTTATGTTATGTATGTATTTAATATTTTTAACGAGTATTTTTGTTTATTTTATAAATGCTTTTTTTAATTATGTATATTTAAAAATTTTAACGAGTTTGTTTATTTTATACATTTTTCACACACACCACATTCTTTAAAATCAGAAAGAATTTTAGAGGAATACTTCTTTATCCAAGTACCAGTTCCAGTTGCATTCAAAGTGTCTGCTATCCCACAACTCGATTATTTGATTTTATTTGATTTTTACAGGATCGAATGCCATCTGACCCCGCAACCCCAAGAGAAACGCCTGCGATAGAGACTTGCTCTTAAATCAGCAGGTACGTCCAGAAATGCAACTGAAATTGACTTGGGCCTCGAAGATTATCGTGGGATCCCTTAAAGGAATACAAAGCGGTTCAAAGATACAAATCCAAACAGTAAAATATCCTTATTTCCTATTATTTATACTTTTAGGCTGTTTTAATTGCTACCAAATGTACAATCCATTAACATCGCCGTTTTTTTTTTCTGGCAATATAATCCAAAAAACTTTTATAAAAAAATCGAAGTCCAATCAAATACGAATTAATAATTCAAGCCCCTATACCAATTATGAACTGTCCAAAAGCAATATCTCGAATATAACAAAGGACAGCTACATAAAAGTACATTTCTCTTCGTCAGGTTAATCTAAGGGCAATTATTTCAAAGGTTCGATGTTTTTGACAGGCCCTTTGTAAACGCTTTTAGTCTTTACTTATTCCCTTCTTGTTCCCCGTTTAATAGACTTTTATCATGTGTGTGTTACAGTGTCGCTCAAAGGATTGTCACATACAAGTGTGTCAGTTTTATATATGTGTCATTAACTTGAACACAGAATGTTGTACTAAAATCATTTCAGTATCTGTTTTTTATTTCACAAAGATTCATACAGAATGATTTCTAAGTTTGTTTACTCTTTTCGTAGAGTTGTAGAACTTTTACAAGATTATATTAGACTTTTTAGGGATTTTCTTTAGAAAAGCCCTATTGCTATCGAGTTGTCGTCGACGTCGTCGTTGCCAATTTTCTGTCACGGTTTTAGGTATGAAGGAGATGAGCTATCGAGTTGCTGTTTTCGCTGCGCTGCGCTGCTGGTGAACCATTGCAAGATAAAAAAAAAATCGCAAAAAATCGCAAAAAAAAAAAATCGCTGAATCGAAAATCCCTTGTATTCGGCTGAGCTCGTCTCAGGAATTCAACTTGTTATATTATACTGGCTGATGCCGGCAGCTCCGTCGCGGAGGTCGGTTATTGTGTTTTGGTCATATCTCCGGTTATACTTTACATTGCAATCAAACATATGGTAAATTTTAAGTCTGATCAAGACCTTTCTAATACAAAAAAACCACATCAAAATCTGTTCAGTAATTTTTGCAACCATCGCGAACAAACAGAAAAAAAAGGAAAAAAATACAAAAAAATAATTGTGTTCAGAATCGTTCATTTAACATAACCTAAGTTTTTCTTTTTTCAAATATCTCCAATGTACAGACAGCCGAGTGGTAGATTCAAGCAACAGTCATTTTGGCCTTTGCATGAATGGGCCGACTCGACAGGGGAAGCACCACCCTCTCACAGAATATCGACGCCAAGTAACAGTATTTGAACTGTTGCGTTCTGTTTGGTGAGTGAGAGTGCCGGAGCCCAAACTCCTTTCCCATACCCTCCTCCTCCTTTCCCCCCAGAAATATAGGAGAATCGTTTAAAATGAAAGGAAGAAAGGTACCATGGCGCCATTACAAGTCTTATGAACTGATGTAGCTTCATTTATTTTATATATATTTACATTTAATATGTAAAAATAATATTCATATTTATGATTCATATATAAAAAACCAATTTTTAAATTAAATTAATTTAAGTGTCGTATGATACATTTGATTTTTACATACACGCGCACAGTATGTGTGAAAAACTAACTGCTTAGTCACAGCACGTAAACGTAGAGGTAACAAAAGAAATCAAATAATAAAAATAATAGCAAAAAAAAAGCTACATATTGTGGTTGAACAACTTGTTAGGGTACAATTATTTTTTGAAAGTATATTACTACTCGAAACTACTAATATTCCCCTAATCCCTCCAGTTGAGCGGAATTGTTTGTGTTTGGAGTGGGTTCCGTTCACGTTGGTAAGTGCCATGATTCGTACTCGGGACCTCTCGATCGTAAGGGCGAGTCCTTAACTACTAAGCCACCGATGCTTTCTAATTAATAATAACTCAATCACTTTACGGAACTCATGATACAAAATACAACCTAGGAGACTAATCTAAATTAAGGATTTGTTACACAGTGGTTCATTAAGGCGCTTTATTCGGTTTGTATTAAAAAAATAATTATCTCGCTACGATTACCCCTGTGACGCGTGTGTCCGTTAATTGAATGTTGGTAAAGTGCCCACTTAACAAATATCCAATTAACTCACACAAAGTACAGTCAGGCTCAGAAATATTTCAAAAGAACACATAAATAATTAACTCATATGGGGATCGAAACCATGAGCTTCGTTAAAAAAGGATAATTCTCAAATCTTGTTTTTTTTTCAATATATTTTTTAATTATTGTCTGAGTCTTTTTCCGGAAAGTTACAACTTAGGATTTTCCAAGTTTCGAAGAAATAGATTCCTTCTAGGCAAGAGAGTTTCATCGCGGATGCAGTTTTCGGACTTTTCCCTTTACTTGTACTATAAGATCTTGCTTCTTGCTAAATTTCATGATTCGAGCTCAACGGAAAGTACCATATAGGTTTTGATTTTTTCATAGCTACAGAACCCTAAAAATTTTTAGGGTTCCCCTAATTTTTTTGTGTATATTATGGGTGCATATTATTTTGTGGGTCTGAAAATAGTTCGTAGGCTATATTTTTAAGTTTAGTAGTGTAGTGTAGGTGAACGGGATTAAAATTTCACGTAGGCGGAGCCATGGACTACAGCTAGTATTATATAATATCTTTTAGACTGACTTAAGCGCTTATATTATATCCAATAATAACCTCAAAACCGGGAAACGCGTAGCAAGGATTAACATTGAATTTACCCTAAGACACAACCTTCTACCCCATATACATTTACGAAACCCTAAAGCGATGTTTGAATTGCAAAAAATGCAAATCTCAATTTTCTAAATGCGACACGAGAAAATTTTTGGAGCAATTTTAATTTTCATTTCACAAAATTAACGAACTCCACAGCTTAGCGCAGGAGGCAACGAGATTTTTTTGTCTATGGAATTTGGTCTGCGAGACCACTGTGCAAAATTTCGTTTACAACGTGCAGTTCCCATGTGTTGATTTGTTAATGTAAAAAAAGTTGCAGCGACAGTTGCTCCGCTCAGTTTAATACACTGTAGCTATGTTGCTGTTTCGCACATTGATAAATAGTAATGAAATGTTAGAAGGGATGAATGTTAAAAATACCCTTATCCGAATTTTTTATTCAGAAAAATTACGAGGACCATATTGCATATGCCTTTTTTTTTTTTTTTTTTTATCGTGCGGAAATCCCTTCGGATACCCCCCCGCGTGCCAGCGGGGGCGGTTATGTCGGGCTTGAACCGACTAAAACCGCACGCCGTCTCGGGTCTACAGACGCCGGGGTGTAAGGTTGCCCATAGAGCATATCCCTCGCACCATATTGCATATGCCTAAAATATTTGGCCATTCTGTAAAATAATGGAGGCGCCCTCAGAAGTTGCTGAACACTAACTACATTACAAATGATAATAAATGCAATAAATCAGTAAATACTGGATGTAAACTATTTTTGTAACCTTCAGAGGACAAAGTTTTTTCAAGTATTGTTTATTATTTTATGAAAAGTTTCAGAGCTAAGGCCGTCGGTCGGTAACTTGGAATGTGTTAAGTCAATACCGATGGTGACTGTACCTATTCGGTTGTTACAAATACTTGAGTATATAACATTATATATAACGTTATGGAACATACATACATTATGGAAAACAAAATTAACAAATTATATGTACAAATGATGGCCTTATAGCTAAAAGCAATATCTTAAAAGCAAACTTTGTTACTCAATCATGTCCGAACAGCCGAACGGAATGAAATTTGGCATCAAGATAGATTACAATTTGGAATCACAGGCTATCGTGGGAATAGGTTTCAAAAACGAATCCGTTGCCATGACTATGTTTCACGCGGATAGAATCCCGGGCAAACGCTTTTTTTTCAAACTACTATTATTGTAAATTTGAAAGTTTGTGAAGATGTTTGTTACTCTATCATGGTTAACGGCTAAACGGATTTGGCTGAAATTTGGTACAGCGATAGGTTATAGACTGAAATAACTTATAGGCTACATTTCTTAATCCTAGTCTATCTATCCTAGAATAGGTTCCCATGGGTAGCGGGAACGGAATCAGAATTCCACGCGGTCGAAATCGCGGGCAACAGCTAGTGCACCTATATATGTAAGGAGTGCTACTCAAAGTGGGTCTCGATACTAAACAGTGTGATCGCGATTCGATTAGTAGGCGGAACGCTTTTTCGTAATAAATGTCTCATTTGTCAAATTTTATGGGCGACCCGCCCTGTTCTGCAATGTTTCACGATAGTAAGCCTAAAGGAGTCTACACACCAACTCGCCGACCCACCAATATGAGTCATAGACTTTCTTGTCGGCAACTTCACAGCTCGTTTAAGTAGAAAATCTTTGTCAGCGGCACGACATCGGTAACTATACTATACAAGGCGCTATAGCTCGAGTGTCGGCGGGCAAATGACCGCGAAAGCCAGTCGCAGATATGCCACCGACATGTTGCCGTAAGTCGCCGAACGATACGCGCGGTTACAAGTCGCCGACATGATTCTTTTGAAAAAAAGCCGCCGACATCAAGCCGTCGGGCTGTGTTGGCGGGTCGGTGGGTTTGGTGTGAAAACTCCGCAAGACTCATTTTAGAAATGCTTCGTACGCAAAACCTTCGAGCACCTATTAATACAAGGCTTAGACTTTTATGACTATTTTATTTCGTACTCGTGGACATTCGATCGGAACTGGTTTTGCAATTTTTTGTAACCTCTCACAAGTAAATCCATATTTAATAGTTATTAAGTATATTACTGGTATGTAGATTTGTGAGAGGGTGTATGTGTGTATGTGCGCCTGCGTGTATATGTGTTGTGAGGGTGTGTTGACGTGTGTAAGTGCGACCGAATGGAGAGTATGCATGTTGTAGGATTACATTTTTTTTTTTTTATGAGTTAGAAAATGTTGAAGCACTTGGCCCACCTGAGCCCTTACTTTGCTACCTGTTTTATCAATTACCTCTTTCCCCTTACCCTAAATAGACATAAATGCATGAGTTAAACTTCTAGTGGTGCTATTATAAACATATCATTGAAGAGTTGAGTGGAGGGCTATTGCCTCTGACTACGCTGAAGAAAATAAGCGTGACCCTCCCTCTGGGGTAAGCTAATAGCAGTCCGTTTGCCTCTGACCTTAAGTAGGTACAGTCGCCGTCAGTATTAGCTTAACACATTCCAAGTTACCAACCACCTTGGCTCTAAAACTTTACATACAATAATATCAAAAAAAAAAATGTTTTATCTGTCCTCTGAAGATTACAAAAATAATAATATAATACATGAATTATAATATAAATATTTATAATATTTATATAGTAATATAAATATTTATACTATTGTAAAATTGTAAATTAATTTAAAAATTACTTGGGTTATGTTCATGAACGATACTGAATACAAACTTTTTTTTTGAATTCTTGTCTGTTTGTTCGCGGTGGACGCAAAAACTGAACGGATTTTCATGTGGTTGTTTCTATAAGAAAGGTCTTGTTCAAACTTAAAATCTGACTTATGTTTGATTGCAATTGGTTGAGTATAACTAGAGATATGACGAAAAATCGATAACCGATCTCCGCGCGGGTGTAGCCGCGGGCATTAGCGAGTTGTTTATAAATTTGGTAATGTTCAGCAATATCTGAAGGCAACTGTACCTCATCAGCTTCCTTAAGATTAAATTATAAATCCTAAAGTAATCCATGTCTGCAAGAAACCAACTTGTACTCACTTGAAATTCACTTTGTACTTCGATTTAAAACGTGCGAAACTTAGTTCACAAGACGCATTTTATAACAAATGACCTCACACTCATAATCACGTTATTGCGTTTTAATATCTGGCAACATTGCGCTACAAAATGTTCCTTCGAGAGCTGGCAACATTAGCCTTGTGCCCTGATTCTACGTTATTGATGGGCGAAGGATTACTTGATGTTAAAGTCGTTCGGTGATTGATATTACAGGTCGTTAAGGCTTTATATATTTTCCTGGAAGGATCAGCCCGGTTAGTTTAACGGCCCACCTGATGGCGAAGCCTTCCGAAATATATTTTCTATTCAAGACGAGTTTTATAATATTTTATTTTTAAATTGTGGCGTCATGTTGGATTAAATTATTGTGATGCTTCTAAAATGATACAGGTACCGTGATTAAGTTTGCTTTACGTGTGATCGCGAGGTTCAGAGTTCAATTCTCGGATCAAGAAAAGTGGTAATGGCCTTTTTTTTTAAAGATGTAACAGGAAGGTCTACGTCTAGAGTGTCAACTCCTATTACGTAGGATAATCCAGATTCAGTTGAAGCAATATTGGTGGTCATACTCATGGCTAAGTGGTAACCGAGTAGGTTAACACATTGCAAAGTTAAGTAGTAACAGTAGCCAAGGTAGTCATAGGATGGGTGACCATTCTTAACACATTGAGACCCATGCCTCGGAGAGAACGCTAAGCCGTCGGACCCGGTTGCCATAAGAAAATCCATGGCAGTCGTTACGGGCAGTTGGAGCCCTAAATAGATCGCCAGCGGGTTGTGAAGGTCAGTTCGGCTGCTTCGTAGTTAGTCTGAAAAAGCCGAATTAAAAAGAGAAGGCTCGGCGGATGATGATGACATTATTAGTACTCTCGTTTATTATATTCAGTTCATCAATTTACTGCACCCCACTGGATGGTAAGAAGCTCACTCTAGCTTCTTACCATCCAGTGGGGTCCAGAAGATTTGGGCCAACATTCCAGATACTGGTGATCCTAAAATAACGGCGGAATAATCTCTACCTTGACGGTGTCGACAAACAATTTTTCACGCTCCGCTTACAGAACCTAGGATTTTAAGATGAAATAAGCTTTTAATTGCTTGTATTTAAAGTGTGTTCTTAAAATATTTTAATTTAAAAGTCCAACACCCAAGCCACTATCTATGCCATATCCGCTTAACTTTTATTATAAACACAAGCTAGATTTAACCCAACAGGGCAGGCGGAGATTCGTCAACTATCTTCAGTTCCACATAATATACTACTCTGTCAAGAAAGTAACGGGAAAAGATCAATAATACACAAAATGATTGTTATTCATCCAAGTTTACTTTATCACCTTCAAAGTATGCTCCTTCAGAAACGATACACTTACGCCTGTAAATAATCCAATCATTAAAACATTTTTTAAACGCTGTTTCCGGAATTGGGTTCAGTTCTCGCCGCGAATTCTCCTTTATGTCTTCTATCGATTGAAAACGGATGCCACGAAGTGGTAATTTGAATTTAGGAAAAAGAAAGAAGTCGGTTGGAGCCATATCTGGTGAATATGATGGTTGCTCGATGGTATTTGTTGAGTGCTTGGTCAAAAATTCGTTCACAATGATGGCCTTGTGCGAAGGCGCATTATCGTGGTGCAAAATCCAAGAATTTTCTTGTCATAAATCTAGCCTTTTTCGTCGAATTTGCTCTCTTAAATGCCGCATAATGCTCAAATATTCTTTATTTACCGTTTGATGTTCCGGCGTTGAGAATTCCGAGTTTACAACACCGCGATAGTCAAAGAAAACAGACAACATGACTTTGACGTTTGATCGACTATGGCGTGGTTTTTTCGGTTTCGGTTCAGTTGAAGTTTTTGGAGAAAATTCAGGTCTTTTGGGACTAGCCGAGCGGTAACATGTTTCATATCCAAGTGATTAGTTAAAATAGTACGAAACGACTCGTGACATACAGAAAGTTCGGTGGCTATCTCTCTCAAAGTTGAATGAGGATTTTCAGTCGCTGTTTCCTGCACTTTTGCGGTGTTAACTTCAGTTGCAGACGATGATGGCCTACCAGAGCGAGGCAAAACTTCTATCACATCTCGATCGCTTTTGAATGCTTTGTACCACTCATAAGCACGTGTTTTTGATAAAGTCGATTCACCGTAAGCCTTCTGTAACATTTTCAGTGACTCCGAACTCGAAATTCCATTGGCGATGCAAAATTTAAGACAAACTCTTTGTTCGATGTTTTTGTCCATAATGAAATTCGCTATACACACTAGATATGATATAACTAAAAACAGCACTGTATTTAATATAAATAACAGATGCAATTCAAACTCCGCGCCAAAATGGAAAACAGTTGTGTCAATCACAACAAAAAAAAAAATTTGGTACCTTAAACAAATCATCCATTCCTGATACTTTTTTGACTGTATATTACTGTTGACAAAGCAAAAAAGACATGTAGTTTCTCGAAAGAATAAAATACAAAACTTGCTTCGAAAATACTTCTAAAATATTCAAGAAATGCGCTAGTCAATGAATTACATTTGAATATAAAAATATGCTCAGCGCACATCAGAACATACTAAACATGAAATAAATAAGGACTCATATTTAAATATAAAGAGCTAGAAAACATAATGCTGTTATATAAAAAGACTTCGAGTGTAGCGACACGACGCATGGATCTACGAATCTGCTACGGCGTAGCAATATTTTTTGTTTTATAGTTTTCTAGCTAACAACTTACATATACTATACTTACTTATATTCATGTCTGTTCATCCCTAAAGCGGTTGATAGAGACATACACACATCCAAATGTCAATACATGTATATTTGGCTGACTATTTTTAGGGATTTTCTTTAGAAAAGCCCTATTGCTAAGGAGTTGTCGTCGACGTCGTCGTCGTTGCCAATTTTCTGTCACGGTTTTGGGTATGAAGGAGATGAGCTATCGAGTTGCTGTTTTCGGTAATAGATTCGTGCTGGGGTGAACTATTGCAAGATAAAAAAAAAATCGCAAAAAATCGCAAAAAAAATAATAATCGCAAAATCGAAAATCCCTTGTATTCGGCTGAGCTCGTCTCAGGAATTCAACTTGTTTTCTATGCTACTTAATTGGTAACGAACTAATCACCGTTAATCGGGTACTTTTTCATGGGCTGTTTGTTTTACTGTTGTCGTAACAGCCTAACACTCGTATTATATACGCGGAAAGGGATAGGAAATCCTTATATCTAGTTTCCCAGAAACTATTCGACAAAATATTGAGATAGTATTCATTCATAGTACAGTGATGCGACTAAGCTTTCACTGCAATACGTCAGACAAATCTATTGCACATTCGCAAAGAGACATATTGTAAGTAGCCGGCATCCATTCCGTTCTACACAACTATAAAGATACGAATCACACGCGTAGCCTATCTACGATGTTCGTAGCTCACGCGCCACTACGGCTACGCCATGTGCTACGGAAAACGGATGCTACACTAAATAATGCAATATGTGTGCTAATGTATGTGTGTTATTTATTTGTTGGAACTCGACTAGTTTTTAATTAGCTGAGAGCATGCATAGTGAGAATTAACATTACATTTTTATTTAATGCTAGCTGTTGCCCGCAGTTCCACTTGCGTGGAATTCTGTTACCGTTCCCGGTTCCATAGGAATCTGTTCCAGGGATAAAAAGAAACCTTTGTATTAATCCAGACTACAATCTATAAATAGGTCTGCAAGACGAATCGCTGCTTGCAATGTGGAGCTGAGTGAGACATCGTGAATCAGATGTTGAAAATTTTGAACAGTGATCATTCCTCCGTGGCAAGTCCGATTTTGAAAATTCTTTTTGAAAGTCACAACTCTGGACATGCTTTCTGAGCGTGTAAAGTTTGGTCACAGTGTCTCGAGCGGTTATTATGTAATTCCATCTGGAATTTTTTTAACGGTGATCATTCCTCTGTGGTAGCATTAATTTTTTCAAAATATATCCATAAACCTTCCTCTGATTGACCTCTTTAATCATGCCAAATTTGGTTCTGATTGGATTAGTAGTTTAGGAGGAGACCTGTGACAAAGAAAATCCTGAAATCTGGTATGAGGAGCTTTCGCTCGACTTCGTCTCACTCAGCTCAAAAAACATAATCTATAAAATTCAGCCAGAGAGAACAAACATCCAAACATCACACTTATAATAATTATTATAGTATAATACTACCAATATTATAAACTAGCTATCCCCCGCGGCTTAACCCGTAACATACTTCGATTCCCGTGGCACCTATTTAACCCATACATGCATTAGTTTTACAATAATATACAGAAATTTACCCAATTTGTTGACATATATGACTACTGCCGCACTCCCTTGAGTAATAGCATGATGTTATATAGCCTATAACCATCCTCGATAAACAAGCTATCTAACCTAAAAAAATTCAATTCGGTACATTGGTTCCTGAGATCGGCATGTTCAAACAAACAAACAAACTCTTCAGTTTTATAATATACTAGCTGTTACCCGCGACTTCGTCCGCGACCAAATTGTGAATCTAAACCATCAAAAACAACTCAGACAAAAAATTTCATCAAAATCGGTCCAGCCGTCAGTGACATACACACGCACACAAGAAATATATATATAAAGATGTGAAAGTTTGTGGAGATGTTCATGTCAGGATTATCGCCACAAGGGTTCACTTTTATAAGTATTATAAGCTGTTTTTTAGTTCCTTAGTAATATACTAAGAGTCTTCTGCCGTCAATCAGGTTATTTTGCTGACACCAAGTTTTTACTGATAAATTAATAATTGAGAAATATCTAATACCGCTTTTTGCCATATCCGATAGTCGAATCCCTTATTCAAAGTAGTCGCATAATCTAGTGCCGTTCATAGAACAATCTGTGCTGACACCAAATTTTTTGTGATAAATTCCTAACCAAGAAAAATTTTATGCCGGTTTTTATCATACCCGAAAGTGGTAACCCTGGGGTTATCCTTTCGAGGGCTTACCCGGGGTGCCCGGCAATGGACATCGTGTGGTGTTAGTCGGTCCGATTCCGACACGCCCATCCCATCGTTGGGATCCACCGTGGGGGTTTCCACTCGTAAAAAAAAATACTCGAAAGTGGAACCCCTTATTCAAAGTATTCGCAAAATCTAGTGCCGTTCATTGAGCAATTTAGCTAAATGGGAGAGGTTAGCGGGAGTACTAGTAATTTCGATTATTATTATTCTTTAAAAAAACTATAATTGAACCAAAAGTTTTCATAAAAGCGGTGATAGCCCAGTGGTGTACGTAACGGACTGCCGAGACGAGGTCTCGAGTTCGATCCACAGTCGCCCCGGGCACACACCTTTGACTTTTTGTAGATATGTGTTTATCAATAACGTTTATTATCGCTCGCTTAGTAATGTGCCCGGTAAATGGCAATAGGCTCGCCCCTATTACATTGGGATCTAAACATAACTGGCGAATAGTGGGTGAGTAATACATCTCTGCCTACCCCTTCGGGGATACAGGCGTGAAGTTATGTTTATATTTAGGACACGTCAATTTAACTTCACCTCGCCTGATGGTAAGCTGAAGGTAAAGTTTCAGGAAAGAGGGTCACCATTACATACACGTACCATGTTAACAATGGTGGCACTCAGCTTGACGGCCTCATCAAAAGAGGATTGTCGTCGCAGCACCGCGTGACACCCACCGGTCCCACTAGTGCTGCGACCACAATCCCTTTGCCCGGCTATGCACTTGCTGAACCCTGAACGCAATCAAACCGAAATTGGATTACTATGAAGGGTTTCTCGCAATCATGCACAGTGGTACCCTTTTTTTTTTTTTTTCGTGCGGAAATCTCTTCGGATACCCCCCCGCCGGCCAGCGGGGGCGGTTATGTCGGGCTTGCACCGACTAAAACCGCATGCCGTCTCGGGTCTTCAGACGCCGGGGTGTAAGGTTACCCATAGAGCATATCCCTCGCACCCCGACTGACCCTGGGCCATCTCACCACTAACAGCATCGCTCATCCTGTCTCCTCTGAAAGCAGAGGAGTACGGAGAGCGATGTGTTCCCGCCACGTTGGGTATTGGCCGACGATCAATGCCAACCCTATGAAGGGGAAGCCATTGACCGCCGCCCAGGGTGTACCGGCCGCTCCGATTCCGTTCCCCCCGGACTGCAGCGGGATCGGAATCGGAGCGACACTCGAGGAGGTTACCCAACACACACCCCGCACAGTGGTACCCACCCGGCCGAATTTTGTGACAAATTTGTGTCATCAAATTTCTACCACCAGTGAGATGTTATGTTATGTTAAGTTTTCATTACTAAATTAGGAACAAATTTATTACTTTGGAAAAGCCTAAGTCTTGTGTGTGAAGCCCATTTTTAGATCAATACACCGTAAAATCCTTAATCAAAAGTGCTTTTAAATACCTTCATAAACTATATTGCATGTGTCTGTATGTCCAAGCAAACAACGCCGAAACCTTTGACCGTTCTGTGACCTGACAAAGCTGATTGTGTCAACACACCGTCCTATACAATAAAGCCTTACTATTATAGTCTATGTATACCTTATCAGAATGTTACAAAGACTATTTTGCTGTATACAAGCTGCAAATTTAAGTTTGTTTTCATATAGAGATCAAAGAATCAATATTGAACTTCATCATGAGAGTTTAGGGTTGATTTTAGAATGGCAAGATAATTTATTTGTTAGATACGTAACTGGCCTGAAGGCAATGTATATTGCCCTGGCCGTTTTTATACGATTCTAGTATTGGAAACTGTGAATGATGAATTTCTATTGCGTTGTTTTTTATTTTTGTAAACTTTTGATGGGAAATATATTGGCTACATACATATGTATGAGGCGATATATTACCGATAAAATACATATTTGAAACGAAAAATCGAAACAAAATTAAAAAGAACACGAGATTTTTGTTGCGAAAGTAGAGGTATTTTCCTGTGGCTTTATCGGTGATATCTAGTA
This sequence comes from Cybosia mesomella, assembly GCA_946251805.1. Taxonomy (NCBI): domain Eukaryota; kingdom Metazoa; phylum Arthropoda; class Insecta; order Lepidoptera; family Erebidae; genus Cybosia; species Cybosia mesomella. The sequence goes on along the minus strand of OX276402.1, from coordinate 3,488,462 downwards.
CTTGTGAAGTTTTAGAATTACAGAATACTGATTTTACATAATATTGACGTCTAACGAATATATGCTTCGTTAAATTCAAATTTTAGGAGTTTTATCGATATTATCTCAATATTTGAGGAGTCTATGATAGCCATTAAAGAAGTTCGCCTTCATAATGGGACATGCAGACTCCCCAAACTGCGAGGTATGCGGCGTAGTAGAGGATGCGCACCACCTATTAATGAACTGTGTAAGTTATGAAACGGCCTGAGAGTCCCTGATTGGGACCTATAACCTGAGCAGACTACATATAGGTATGCTCCATGATATACTGGCAACACCTCGATGCGAAGCAGCTAGAAGTTTGTTTGGGTTACTGGGTCCCATCAGGGATAGTAACATTTTCTATTTGTTATACTGTGTAAGCATGTTTACTGTTTTAAGCTACGATGGGATTAACATATCCGTAACGGATAAAAATCCCTAAAAAAGAGAATAAACAAAAAAAATATATATTCAAATTGGCCGGGATCAATGTAAAATATAAAATAACAACAAATAAATCGCGATGGAATTCGTTAAAAATGGTTTTATTTCAATGCGTGCCATTCACGTAAACTTCCGACAATATCATCAAATTGGAAAGGTCAACAACCAGGGCAAGTCCTGAGTAGCCTGAGTTCTCAGTTGCCTGAGTACTTCTCTTACAAAAGGACTGCCGTGGGTTCTAGTCCCGTATTGGACGTTGGTTGGTTTTTGATTAAGATGTGTTAAGATTAACTGACTTGCAACTTAGATTGAACCTGGTAATTATTTTTGATGATAACTTTTGTAGTAAAAATGTCTGTCGAAATCTGGTGAAAGTTGGTGGTGAAATCGCATATAATTATATCCAGCGTCATTTAGCAAAGTCGAGCATTCTGCTCGACTTTGCTGAATGACACTGGATATAATTACTTCGGAGCTTCTAAACATGCACCTGCGTATGTAGGTTCAAAATGTTGTAATGTAAAATTTCTAACCCCCTTTTTTTAATACAACTTAGATGGCAGACTAGCACACGACCAACCTGATGGGAAGTGGTTACCGTGGCCTATGGATGTTTGCAACACCAGGGGCGTCAAACTCGCGCTGCCAATCCTGTAGAAACCTTCTAATGCCCTTCTTGAAGTACCCCATATTGTAGTGACTTGGGAAAACCACAGCAGGGAGATCCTTCCACAGTTTGAGCGTGCGCGGAATGAAGTTTCTTTCATATCCGTGTCGCACCGTTGCCGGTTACAATGTGTGAGGATGAATTCGCTGTTTGTATCAATCAAACCTTAATACCACCTTCAGACACTATTACTGAATATGACATACAGCATACTGTTCGTAACGTCGATATTAATATACCGGTAAAATCTTTAAAAAAAAGCGGCGATAGCGGCGTCCGTAACGGACTGCTGAGACGAGGTCTCGAGTTCGATCCCCAGTCGCCCAGGGCACACGCCTCTGACTTTTCGTAGTTATGTGTGCATTAATAAATGTTAATTATCGCTCGCTTAAAAACGTGCCCGGTAGATGGCAATAGGCTCGCCCCCTATTACATTGGGACCTTAACATAACTGGCGAATCGTGGGTGTTCAATACACCTTTGCCTACCCCTTCGGGGATACAGGCGTGAAGTTATGTTATGTTATGTGGCAAAATCTTTATAATTCTGTCAACTTATAGTACAATAATATTATTAGTAAGAAGACAGAAACGGACAAGGCCTGCTGAGTGCTAGTATAGTATTTTATTGAGAAACAAACAAATGTAGTGGTAAGCGCTACCTAATTTTAGTAATAAACTAAATTATGAAGGGTATTTTTTCATTTAACAGTAAGAATTAATTTAATCAATTACATCCTCTTTCGAAAAACCAATAAACAAATAACCAAAGCTAAGCTGCTAGTAGCTGACTGTACAACACATTCGTTAAAAAAAAAAGTTTACGCGCTCGCAGCAATAACGTTCAAAGGCGTATTAATTTTAATGGGCGGAAAGCCTAGGCCTGGAGCCGGGATGCAAAAACATCAACACTGAACGTAATTTTTATTTTCTATTCTACTAGAAATGTTTGTATAAATTATTAGTCAAATGTAGGTAAGTTTGCGAAAAGTTATTAATAGTTTTTTTGATTTTTATGGATTGTTAGTTACAATTTAATTGATAAATTATCTAATATTTTTGTTTCCTTGCGAACTGATATTACACAAGATATATTATTTTGCAAACTCAATAACGAACTTAGTAGTTTTGTATACTGATATCGAAAAGCTAGTGGAGCTGTGTAAGTTTTGTAAGTAGTAATAGTAGTTATTGTTCAGATGGAATGAGTATAACGCAAGTTAAGCATTCAATTTTGTAGAATATACTGCTTCCGGGCTGTTTGACCGTGGTTCATAAGAAACTAGCGTCCCAAACGTTTCGTCGTACACTACGGTCGACATCTTCAGTGGTCAGATCCAGGCGCCGATGAGTGCGGAGAACTCTCCTCGGCGGCGACTTCACTGCGACTGATGTAGAGGCCCGAGTCAGTGGCGTATTTATAGGCGCAGTTGGAGGGGGGAAACGACGTGATCGATCCTGATTGGTCGAGAGCTGCGGAACCGACGCGCTCGATCCTGATTGGTCAAGGCTAAGCAAGGGGGCGTAGCCTCCCGATACCGGGGATGGTGTTGGATTCGTCAAGTTTGAACCGTGACGACGAGCGGCACTCAGTGCTGGGTACCAATCTTTTTGAAGATGAAAACCAACTACGCCTTTAACGCAAGTAAGCGCCCGTGGATTAATCGGCCTTGCAGAGAAGCAAGACTGCACAAGCAATCTGCTTATAAGCCTCGGACCACGGCTCTTGCTAACAAGGATCCGAATATCACTGAAGTGAAGTGGAAATTGAATGCCGCCTCAACGGCCAGGGCGAAGTTTGAATTCATCGGCAAAATTGGTGAACGGCTGGCGCGGTACCCGTCTGGTAGTCGAGCATTCTGGTCGCTTGCCAAAGCTGCCGAGGGAAATTTCTGTCGGTCTTCTCTGCCGCCGATGCAAAAACAAGATGGCAGTCTGGCCCATGGCGCTACGGAGAAAGCCGATCTTTTAGGTGACCTCTTTGCGTCAAACTCGACCATGAACGATGGGAATGCTGAGCCATCCACTATACCCTGGTGTGATGTTTCTATGCCAGAAATAAAAATCACACAACGGGTGGTCCGGCGAGAATTGAAGTCCTTAGATGTTCGCAAGTCGAGTGGGCCTGACGGCATATCGGCGATAGTGCTTAAGCAGTGTGCTCCAGAGTTGTGCCCTGTACTTACACAGCTTTTTGCGCTCTCTTACTCCACGAGACAAGTCCCAGCTTCGTGGAAGACCGCATTCGTGCATCCTGTGCCTAAGAAGTTTAGTTCCGATGTTATAGTGCTGACCAAAATGTGTGGCCTTAATTCTGAATTTTTAAGAGTCAGCCTTTTGTAATTTTTATCTTTTAACGACTGACATTTTTAAACTACTAAAATTTCTAAAAAAATATGTATGAAAAAACGCCTGTTATTTTCTCTTCACAGTTAAAATTTAATATTTATTAAATAAACTTAATATATTTAGATTTTTTCCATTATCTATAAAGAATTCATTTCATCATAATATAAGCAATTTCTAAAGTTTCAGTGTCTTTTATATTTTTAAACTTATATGTAGGTACCTACTCCTAAAACCCGATATTAAGTAATAATGAAAAAAAAAACTTAGAAACGCACTTTCCAGGTAATAAATTAAATTCATGACGCAATCGGCTCCCAGTCTACAAGCACTAAACACTCCCGCCGATTGGTTTTTCCAAGCAATTAATACATTGGGTGCACAGACGGTATCCCTTTTATTAAAATTAACTGAGTTTTACACCAATTACCATCAACAGATGTTAGCCGATAACAGTTCATTGGATATTGTATTATCTGGTAAAACGCCTGTTCGGCATTTATAATACACGCACTATAATTTATTCGTTTTGTAATGCGCTATTGTAATTTCTTCATTTTTGTAACGCATTACCGATAGAGACAGCCAACCATACATGTGCCGTGATCTTATTTACTTCGGGCCACCAACCAGGTGGACACCGAAGTCTTAAAATCACGCAAAAAAAATCAAAATCTTACAAACACTTTTTATCACTTTTCTCAACGTTTCACAAGAGTCTAAGTCTAATTAAGCACAAAAATTTTTTTGTGTCGGTCTGTCTGTTGGTCTGGATGTCTGGATGTCTGTTTACGCAATAACTCAAGAACCACTTATCCGATTTAAAAAATTCTTTCGCCAATCATCTTGTTTGGTTAATGGGAAGAACTGATTAGATTTTGGGGTTTGTACGTTCAAGGTTTCGGGTACCTACCATACAAATTGTCCCTAAAAATATCTAAGTTTGGCCCGAAGTTTGACAATCACTGTGTGATTTCCGCCCCACTAGTTTTTCTACTGTGTCACCAATCGTAATCAGATTTGCGTTCGGATGAAGAATGCAATAATGTATTTACAAATAAAACATCTAAGTATATTTATCCGCTTTCCAGAACCCATTTGAAAAGCTCTGCTTAGTTTAGGCCAAGATGGGGCTGTGTAAATATAGTTCATCTACTTATATAGGTATCTTATCTGGAAAAAAAAGCAAAAAACCGGTCAAGTGCGATTCGATTTTGAGCACCGAGGGTTCAATACAACTTTTTTAGTTTTTTGAAGTTCTCCTTTATTTGTGCTTGACCTTGCTTTTTGCCAAATTTTGTGGTTCTAGTTTAAAGGGAACTACCATATAAGTTTTCGACTCAGAACCTATAGGGTTCTTCCGGTTGACCTAGAATTGACAGTTTTGGTTAAAAGTAAGGTCTTACAGAGTAATAAAAAAAAATTGTAAATAAGGTAAATGTTGCTACTTTATACATTTAATAGGGACTACAGACCTCAGTAACTGGTATAAATTTCAACTTGCTCGGTCCATCCGATCCTGAGAAAATCAGTGGTGATACATGGACAGACGGACAAGACAAGTGATCGTATAAGGGTTCTTTTGACATACGGAACCCTAAAAACCAAAAAAAAACCCTCGAGCTAATTTCGGTAATCCAGATATTTATATTGACATCACTATAATAAAACTACAACAACGTTGATACAAAAATCAAAAGTAACGTTCACAGAAAGAAAAGCTTATACAAGTTTCCTTTGCAAAATCAGCATAAAGACATTAAAAACCCATGTCAATCACAAAATATTGTACCGAGTTGACAATTTAAGCCAAATAGAACAAAAAAAGCGTCAGAGTAAAAAAATTTACTTTCACTTCGAGGTAACAAACTAGCACCAGGTAGCAAACTAACAAATTGCCCTTCTAATGGTAAACGACTACCGTACCGAGATCAAAAGACGCTCAAATTATTAAAAATATTTTTGAGCATAATAATTTGTATTTCTTAATAAAAAGCTACATAGTGGGCTCTATTGAAATATTTTTGAATTTTACTAATTAAAATATAATTGATATTCCGATTTTTAAATTTGAAATAAGTACTATCGTTATCGACTTGTGACGTCAACTGTACTAGTATACTGCAAAATATGTACTTTTTTGGGATTCATTAACATAAATGTTGGTTTTTTAGTTTTTTTTTTTTTATAAATAATGTTAGTAATCGAAATTGCTAATATTTTCCCTAACCGCTTCAGCTAAGCTAAAATGCTTGTTTTTTTTTATACCACTAAGGTGGCAGACAAGCACACGGCCCACCTGATGGGAAGCGGTTACCGCGGCCTATGGACGTGTGCAACACCAGTGGCGTCACACTCGCGCTGCCGACCCTGTAAAGGAAAGGGGATGGGAAAGGAGTGGGTTGTGTTAGGAGTGGGTTCACGTCGGTAGTGTAGTGGCCAGAATTCGAATCCAAACCTCTCGATCTTAAAGCCGACTCCTTAACCACTTAGCTACCGACGTACCGCATGGAACTAGCCGATTCTCTAAACAAACTATGCTCTCATAAAAATCTATTGAAAATATTTATTATCATCGAACGTTCGCAAAAGAAAACATAAAAGACTATAAGATCCACTTGTATGCAATTACGGAATTATTGCACTGGATGAGAGGTCGTGTCTGAATAACAGAAAAAGCGGAGAAAACTAGGTAAAAAGAATATATTGGTGCAGTCATCACCTTAAAATATATTTCAATGTAGGAGTAACACGTTTTGTTTTGAAGTCGGAAACAATTAATGGCAGGCAGTCATGGCGGATATTGCACTCGGTTGACTAACGCCACAGTGTAGGCAGTGGAACAGTATGCATACGTTACGAGTACGTAATATAGCTTATAAGACCTTTATAACTAACCTATGATCCACAGAATAAATATTATGATTATGATTATGCAATTACAAAATATATACCTTATGCTGTACGACATTTCAAAATATCGAAAAGATTGAATGAACTTGTAGGAAAGAAAACAATTTTGTTTCTAGCTTGAAAAGTGACTCTTTCTCTTCTTTACTGTATTTGGTTTAATATAACATAACTTCACGCCTATATCCCCGAAGGGGTAGGCAGAGGTGTATTACACACCCACGATTCGCCAGTTATGTTAAGGTCCCAATGTAATAGGGGGCGAGTCTATTGCCATCTACCGAGCACATTATTGAGCGAGCGATAATTAACATTTATTAATGCAAACATAACTACGAAAAGTCAGAGGTGTGTGGCCGGAGCGACTGCATGGGGATCGAACTCGAGACCTCGTCTCAGCAGTCCGTTACGTACGCCACTGGGCTGTATTTGGTTTACCATGGCTTTAACGGGGAAGACTGCCGTCTAATTCCTCAATCTCGAGAAGGAAAGCCTGCGCCAGAGCAGCTCAGTATCGGCTTTTAAGTGAGGTTAGCTTTGGCCTCGAAGAGCTTGGTGGTGGTGTTCAATACACCATAATAAAGTGACCATCGGTGGTGCCATTGTAGCAAGGACCATTACGTTACAACTAAACTATGCACACTTCCATTGGACATTACAATACACGTATTACATTTATACGTCTCGACAGCGACAATTTTTTAAATTACGTTTTTACCGAAATAATTATACTAGCGGCACGCTAAGATGGCCGTTTTGACACGTTAAAATAGTGATGTGAAATGTCAATTTAAAATAGAAAAAAATCAAATCAAATGCGGATCACGTAGTTTTTGGATATTTTTTAAATTTCGAATTTCGAAAAACATATATGCCAAGTTCTGTCGTAAATTAGTAGGTACGCTGAACCTGGGGTGCGACTGGTTGGATCACCTCCAAGTTTGGTGCACCCTGGGCAACGTGGGCGATGACACATCATTGATTGCTCCTCTGGAGTAGCTGGCGTCAACGTCAACGGCCAAGAATCTGACCAACCGGCCCTTTTCAGGGCCAGCTGACCCCATTGCACGAGGGGGTCGGGGCATGGCGGGCCTGCAAGGCCCGCGGGGGTGGGGGCCGCTCCAGGTACCCCTCTGCTGTTATCAGAGGGGACACTGCGAATGGCCCAGGGTCAGTCGGAGTGCGAGGGATATGCTCTATGGGTAACCTTACACCCCGGCGTCTGTAGACCCGAGACGGCGTGCGGTATTAGTCGGTTCAAGCCCGACATAACCGCCCCCGCTGGCTGGCGGGGGGGGGTATCCGAAGGGATTTCCGCACAATAAAAAAAAAAAAAGGTACACTGAACCTCACTATTGACAGTAAAGAACACAAATTTACTCCTTCAAACTTAGTATTTATTTTTACGAAACTTCATGAGCGGACACACGTCTAAACGGCCGTCATAGCGTGCCGCTAGTTTAGTAGGTCATCAACTCTCCGAGCCTTTTCCCAACTCAGTTGGGTTTGTCTTTACAGTCTAACTACGAAACGGCTGATCCTTGATATTTTCCGTGAAGTGCCTGGCATCTGACCTCCACAACCCATTGGCGACATCGAAGTTCTGTAATTAGACCAGTTGTCGAACTTTTAGGGCTCCAAGTACCCGTAACGGCTGCCATAGATGTTGCCATGCCAACCGGGACCGACGGCTTAATGTACTCTCTGAGGCACGGATAATAATTGTAAATATTCTAGGACATAGGCATAGCTTAACTAGCATGTGTTATGGATAACTGACCATGGATGAAAATACTTAAGTACTTTTTTTTTGCAAATACGAGTACATACATATTTTCAATAGAAACACCCAGACCAATGCAAATAGGTATATTCATGCCTACAAATATTTGCACTAAGCGGGAATCGAACCTGTGCCTTCCTCGTAGCAGTCGATCGCTCTACCGCCACGCCACGGAGGTCGTCTGATATAGAGTGAGTAATAAGAATACGGTCTCTCTTTCTAAAATATATTATTAAAGTTTGTATAAAGCAACCAACAATTAGTGTAAACCGAAACATTCCGAGCACCTACATAATTTTAAAGCTCTTACGATACGAAAAAAATATTAAATTTTAATTATCGCTCGCTTAGTAATGTGCCCGGTAGATGGCAATAGGCTCGCCCCCTATCACATTTGGACCTAAACATAACTGGCGAATCGTGGGTGTGTAATACACCTCTGCCCACCCCTTCGGGGATACAGGCGTGAAGTTATATGATGCTTACGATGAAAGAAGTACAATTTATCATTTCGAAGACTGTAAAAAAATCATTTCGTACGTAATTGAATTCATGAGTCATGTGACGTTATATCACGTCAGATTACGAGGTTAATCCTACTGCTTATACCACGCTATGGCACGCTAACTCGCGCCTGCTCACCACTGATAACGTAGGCACACATGCATTTGTTAATGGAACGCATCGCTATATTGACTTTTCGGAATCGCGCGTTCCAGCGCAATATCGCGTTATATTTAGAACAGATTCCGTTTTATTGAATAGAATGCTTTTAAATGGATATGTTGTTTAAGGTTTTATTGGATTTGTTTAAAATATAGTTGTGTTAGTTCGATGGTTATGAATGCTTTATTGATGGAGAGTAATGAAACCTTAATTAGTAGTGCTTAGTAAGGATAGTGTTTTTTACAAGATTTTATTTAACTTGCTTTGTTAGTTTGTTAGTACCTATGGCTGGGCTATAATTGGGCTTCCGAGCAGATCTCGGAAGCCCAATTAGAACCGTAGATTATAGAATTAGATTGCACTCAAATTTGGTATACTTGCGTATCTTTGGTGATCATTTTCTGTCTGGCTATGCACTTACTAGAAAGCTAGTTTAAAAAAAGTACTTTCAGAGTATAAAAAATTATAGGGTTTATATATTGGGGTGAGACTGGTTGGATCACCTCCAAATTTGGTGCACCCTGGGCAACGTGGGCGATGACGCATCATTGATTGCTCGCTCCTCTGGAGTAGCTGGCGTCAACGTCAACGGCCAAGAGTCTGACCAACCGGCCCTTTTCAGGGCCAGTTGGCCCCATTGCACGAGGGGGTCGGGGTATGGCGGGCCTGCAAGACCCGCGGGGGGGGGGGGGTCTCTCCAGGTACCCCTCTGCTCTTATCAGAGGGGACACTGCGAATGGCCCAGAGTCAGTCGGAGTGCGAGGGATATGCTCTATGGGTAACCTTACACCCCGGCGTCTGTAGACCCGAGACGGCGTGCGGTTTTAGTCGGTTCAAGCCCGACATAACCGCCCCCGGCCGGCGGGAGGGTATCCGAAGGGATTTCCGCACGAAAAAAAAAGCGTTTATATATTAAGAATTTTGTTTGCAGGGTGAAACTCGTACGGCGAATGCGGAATAAAACATAAACATATTTAAAATCCAATATTTTAATTTGGTAACGCCAAAGTTCGTCGAACCAATAACAAAAACATAAAAAAAAACAATTAAGAGACAGAAGAGAAAGATAACAAACTATATATAGAAAATCTGGCTAGAGATACAGCTTCAACTATTCTAGACATTGGCCTGAATTTCAGCTGGTTAGCCGTTACGGTTCCCAAGATAAAGGGTCAGTGACAGACGGACGGACGGACGGGCCATACTTTATTAATAGAATTCCACTGTGCCTCTTGTATACGGAAGCCTTAAAATATCTTTGCTACACAAGTAACTCTTGGTTAACAGCTGGCTTATATTGTTCTTTGTATAGTTTACATATGAATTATATTTTCTTTGTAAAGTTTAATGAATTATATTTTCTTTGAAATTGTAACGTTGGTAAATATTAATAGTATATTGTTTTATAAAATTGTAAATTAGTCGTGTCTGTACATTGGAGATACTAATAAAATTATTAATTAAAAAATCAAATAACCCGAATGCCCTAAAAAGACTGAAACAAGTTTGATAGCAGACGGGACCCACTAATTTTCTTTCGGTTTATGATTTGCATCTGGGTCCCGCCTGCTATCAAACTTGTCTTTTAAGGGCAGTCGGGTTATTTGATTTTTTTATTAATAATTTTATTGTATACTTTGTACTTATGATATAATTATATATTTTTGAAATCCCCTTTTAAAGTTCTTCATTTTGATAACCTACTCGATAAGTTTGAGTGAAAATATTTTTTGAATGACATACATTTTAGCGCCAAAAATCCACCATTTCGTATTTTTATTATTTTGATATACCCAGTGTCACTCTTACAGTAAATACGAATGTAACGACACCTCTCAAGCTGAAATCCATCGAGCCGTTCAGGCTGCAGAGCGTGCCAAACAATTATACATACATACATACTCTCGAAAACCATAACCCTACTTCTGGCGCAGTCGAGTAAAGATACTTGAGTTTTGATAAATGAACGATTCTGAACACATTTTTTTTTAAATTTCAAGCTGCTCTGCCTGTGCGGATGTTGGTTATCGTGTTTTGGTTACGTCTCCGGTTCTACTTAACCAATTACAATCAAACATAAGGCAAATTTTAAGTCTGATCAGACGTTTCCGATAGAAAAATCCGTACACTAGTTTTTGCGTCCATCACGATCAAACAGACAAACAAATAAACGGACAAAAATTACAAAAAATATATATTTGTATTCAGAATCGCTTAATTTAATATAACCTAATTTACAATTATATAATTGTATAGAAGTCGCCCATGACCTTTTTTTTTTTTTTTACGTGCGGAAATCCCTTCGGATACCCCCCCCGGCGGCCAGCAGGGGTGGTTATATCGTGTATCGACTAAAACCCCAAGTGTCCGTTGCCGGGCACCCCGGGTAAGCCCTCGAAAGGATAACCCCAAGGTTGCCGGCGGACTTTGGCCGCCACCGCGGCCTCGCCTGGTGGGGTCGGGTAACATTACAATTCCTGGAATAGGCACTAAGTCTTAAGTACTGAAATATACATGTAAACATCTATGTACACTTTGAAGGCAAGAAATTATTTATTTTCGAATATGAATTCAATGAACTTTATTTTCTTGTGAGGTTACCTGAGTTATATTTTCCATGACAACGGCTGTAATAAAATATTCAGTGATTTCGGTAGTTAGTACGACTGTTGTGCAAGAAGTCTTATACATAACGACGAACAAAAAACATCATTAGGATTTTCTGTATTAGGATATTGCCGCGGAGATATCATACTGTCTTCTTCATCATCATCATCATCATATATCAATCATCATCCATGTTACGTCATACATCCATAAACAATAATTTGAATGTAGAAATTTTCAAAACCCCACTAAATATACTGTTTCTGTAATAATGCGTATGACGTCACACACAAGTAAACTGGTTTTTTTTAAATATTTTTAGATAGTGTAATAATTGCAATAAGAAATAATAGTAGTTGAACTTATTTATGTATAATAAGACAGATTTAATTAGATTTTAAGATTTAATCAAATTCTTCGCCGGTTGATAATCGATCAACTATCAATCGAGCAGTTCAGACCAGCAAACATCACGGAGTAGGGATGAGAACGAAGCCGGTCTCCTGTCTTACTCACTATACAGTTTTCGGCATACTGTCATTGTCTACAACGCTTTCGATTATAAGTAAATCCCCGCACACTTATAGTAGATAGTTAGTTTTATTGAACTAAAAAATGTTTCCTAGAAATAATATACATGGCAAAACAACGTTTGCCGGGTCAGCTAGTTTATTTATAATAGTTAATTTGAAAACACTGCAAAGTATTTTCAACACAGCAAAAGTTATTCTGAAAACGTTTGCACTGCTTATAATTTCACCAGCTGAATACCCAAGCTTTGTTTTAAATAGACAAAAGCTTGTTCTCTAGTGTCATAGCATTAAGCTCAAGAGCTTGTCATATGATACAATAATTTTCTGTGAAAGCATTTATTTCAGCAAACATCAAGTGTTTACTGGGCGGTGGCCAATTTCCAATAATTAAGACGAGTATTCGTGTACACAAAACTGGGGCAATTTTCGTAACATCCTAGTCTTTTAATAGGAGTGCTATGGTTTTTTTATTTATTATTAAAAGCAAAACGTTAGGTACATTATTATATAGTAATAAACATAACATAACATAACTTCACGCCTGTATCCCCGAAGGGGTAGGCAGAGGTGTATTACACATCCACGATTTGCCAGTTATGTTAGGGTCCCAATGTAATAGGGGCGAGCCTATCGCCATCTACAGGGCACATTACTAAGCGAGCGATAATCAACATTTTTAATACACACATAACTACGAAAAGTCTGAGGTATTTGCCCGGGGCGACTGGGGATCGAACTCGAGTACACCACTGGGCTATCGCCGCTTTTTTCTGTATTATTATATAGTAATAGCAAGAGAAGCGTCGGTAGCTTAGTGGTTAATTAGTAAGTAATTTCGGTTACTAATATTATAAAAAAAAAAAACTAAGGTACACAATAATAAAAAAAAACATTTGAAGCTTTTTTTTGCGTGTGGGAACCCCCACGGGCCATTTGAAGCTAATAAGTTTTGTTAGTGGTTTAAGGTGTGCTAATGTGTAAAATGTATGTCTTATATTTTGTAAATAAATGAATAAAAAAAATAAAATAAAAAAAAACTAATTATAACTACAGTCATAACAAAAAAAAAGTGGCCAAGTGCGAGTCGGATTCGCCCATGAAGGGTTCCGTAGCAGCAAGTAACATAATAATGCTTTTTTAAATTTGATATTTGAGTTGATTGAATGAAAGGTAAAGTGCGTTTTACGATTTATGACGTATTAAAAAAAACTACTTACTAGATCTCATTCAAACCAATTTTCGGTGGAAGTTTACATGGTAATGTACATCATATACTTTTTTTAGTTTTATCATTCTCTTATTTTAGAAGTTACATTACACACATTTTACCACTTTGGAAGTGTCTCTCGCGCAATTTTTTCAGTTTCAATCGAATTTTTATCAAAAATGATATTAGGAACCTCAATATCATTTTTGAAGACCTATCCATAGATACCCAACACACATGGGATTGATAAAAAAAATGTTGAGTTTTAGTTCTAAGTATGGGGAGTGCTTCCAAAACTTATGCTTTTTTTACTATTTTTGTGTGAAAATCTTAATGTGGTTCACAGAATACATCTACTTACCAAGTTTCAACAGCATAGTAAGTGGCTGTGACATACGGACGGACAAACAGACAGACATGACGAATCTATGAGGGTTCCGATTTTTGGCGATTTGGCTACCCATAGGGTACCCCTAAAAATATGCTTTAAGTTTACAAGTAATATTTAACACAGTGCTACATGACTTTATATTAGGAGGTGACCGTTAATGAGCCGAGGGACAATATAGCCAGTAGTGCGCTCGCCATACATATTGTGGGCACTCTGTGTGCGGAGCCGATTTTCGGAAACTGCCCGAGTGTATACAGAATGTTCGATAATATTTCTTAAAGATTTATTAAAAAAATGTTCTTTTGGTATTGAGAAACGGTCTTGAGTGTGGATTGGCAGAATTTGACAGTGCTTAAAAAGACCGATTTCATTGTCATAATATTGGTTATTTATGTTATTAGAAACTATTGTTTTTAAAATTCTATGTTGTAGTTTCGAATGAAATATATTACAATTTTCTTTTCTTTTTTCTATTCAAGCCCTTGTCTCAGAGTAGTTTCCTACTACTTATTGTAATAACATTATCCTACTGCCTACTTTTATTATAAACGTGAAAGTTTGTGAAGATGTATGGATGTTTATTACTCAATCACGCTCTAAGTCTGAAAACGGTAAAACTTGTAGACAGAAAATTTGAGAAACTAGGCTGGTCACCAATTAAACAGACTCATAGAACATAGATGGCGAAATATGAGTATAATACACCTGTGCTTACCCCTTCAGAGGCCTAAATTAATACTATTATCAATATCGATAGTAAGATGTTTTTTTTTTAATGTGCGGATATCCCTTCGGTTCCCCACATCCCCCCCCCCGCGCCCGCCCGCCGTCCAGCGGGGGCGGTTATGCCGTGCATCGACTAAAACCGCACGGTGTCCTGCCCAAGTGTCCATTGCCGGGCACCCCGGGTAAGCCCTCGAAAGGATAACCCCAGGGTTACCGGCGGTCATTGGCCGCCAGAGCGGCCTCGCCTTGTGGATACAAACGATAGTTAATAAAAAAAATTACTATCACCACTATTTATGTCGCAGACAAACCGATTTCAATACACGAACTCAAATAATTAACTAGAATCGATGTTCATTGGTCTGCAAACGTTATAATAGCTTTCCTCCTAACAGGGGTTACTTCCTAAATAATGACCAACAGTTTGGGTAATAAATAATACTTGTACGGTGATTCGGCTCATATTATGTTACTTGAAGTTGACTGCGGAGTTAAGAAGTACCTACCTTACATTTAATTTAATGGCTTCTTTAATACTCTCTGTTGCTGAGTAGATATGTTTGTTTTGGGAGGGAGACGCTGGTTTGTTTTGATGAAATGAGACGAATATTTTTATTTTTTGTATTAGGCATATGATATACCTCCGGGGTGCGAGGAAATTACCTTGTTGGGCCACCTCACGTCTCGGTATAAGAGACCCGAGACAGAGTGCGTTTTTGGTTGGTTCGAGTCAGCACGAAAAAAGGCATATGATATACAACTACATTTGAACAGTTAAACAGTTTTGGTTCGAAATAATTCACTTTGCTATTGGTATACCGAAAAGATACACAGAAATAGAAAAACTGCACGAAAATTTACCCTAAATAAAATTTTTGATTGATGTGCGTCTCTTTGATTTTTCCTTAGGTACAGTCGCAGTCGTAATTTGATGTATAATTATTTCTGTAATATTCAAAATAAACAAAAATAACATTTTTCAATATTTATTTAGGTATTATTTTATATTAATTTTAGAGTCAAGGTAATCGGTTACTTGAAATGTGTTAAGGTAATACCGATAGCGACTGCACATAAATTATTTACTGGAAACTCTGTGAGTTTGTGATTTTTGTCTCTTTTATGCAAGGATACATGTTTATTTCTTTTGTTTTTAGTTTGTTATACTCCCAACTTCTCTAATTTACTTTTATACGGATGCTGAGACAGATGTACGATATGTGGAACTTTTTGAGTATCATGCATAGTAAGTGCAAAAAAGTATACTAATAACTGAAATTATGAGTCTTTCCGTTAAACTTTCCAGTTAATCTAAATTCCCTTATGTTAGGAGTGGGTTCACGTTGATAGTGTGATGATCGGGTTTCGAACCCGTGACTTTTTGCCCTCTCTTGATCGTAAGTCTAACGCCTTAGCCACTAGACTTCTGAATATCTGTATAATACTTCATATATAATATTCGGTATTTTTTCAAAAACAACAAGATCGTCAATACACTCATTTCAACATGTCTGCATTGTTATAATCCCCATCATATTGTTATATTGTTATGACGCGACGTAACACTTATGACTACTACAGATGGTAATCCTCAAATAATGATGTGCTCGCGAGCAACGTAAAGTACTTTAAAACAAATAAAATATACTTTGCAGACGTCCTTATATGACTTATGTAAGCTTCTTATTATTGATATTTTACGAACGATATTGAAATCTATGGCGCTCATTAGGGGAGACCTAAGGCCAGCAGTGGACTAGAATAGGTTGATGATGATGATGATGATGATTGAAATCTGATAATTATATGAAAATCTGACATTTGAAATCTAATAAATATTACAATTTGAAACAAATGTTGGTGTGTTCGTATTTCTGCTGATCCTGATTGTGATAAAATTTATAGCTTAGATATATAAGTGCCGGAGCCCAAACTCCTTTCCCATCCCCTCCCAAACTCCTTTACCATCCCCTCCCAAACTCCTTTCCCTTACAGGGTCCCTTACTCCTATCCCCTTTCCTTTACAGGGTCGGCAGCGCGAGTGTGACGCCACTGGTGTTGCACACGTCCATAGGCCGCGGTAACCGCTTCCCATCAGGTGGGCCGTGTGCTTGTCTACCGCCTTAGTGGTATAAAAAAAAAACTTATAGGCAAAGTAAAATTATATAATAATCAAAAAAAGATGGCACTCACTGATAATCTAAGATTATAGCGATATGATATTGTCGGAAGTTTACGCGAATGCTACACATTGAAATGAAGCTATTTTTAACGGATTCTATCGCGAATTTATTTGATGTTACACTTCAAACTATAAGACAACCAACATCTTCAGTCTCCTAGTGACCATGGCTACTGAATGGCTGCTGGAAGCAACCGAAACGTAGGGTTCAATGTAAATAATAAAATAACAGCAATTAAATTAAGATAGAATCCGTTAAAAATAGATTTCGATGATGGTATACCTATACGAATGAAAGATTTTATCGATTTGTAATGGAATCTATTATCAGATCTTGGTTAAGTTCATATGAGACAAGCCCTTTAGTTTCAAAAAAACAACGATTTGAAATCGATTTAAAAATATATGATAACAAAATACTAGGTCTGCAAGACGAATCGCTGCTTGCAATGTTGAGCTGAGTGAGACATCGTGAATCAGATTTTGAAAATTTTGAACAGTGATCATTCCTCCGTGGCAAGTCCGATTTTGAAAATTCTTTTTGAAAGTCACAACTCTAGGGATTTCCGCACGTTAAAAAAAAAAGAAGAAAAAAAAAGAAAAAAAAAGACATGCTTTCTGAGCGTTTAAAGTTTGGTCACAGTGTCTCGAGCGGTTATTATGTAATTCCATCTGGAATTTTTTTTTTGGAATTGTGGTAGCATTAATTTTTTCAAAATATACCCATTAACCTTCCTCTGATTGACTTCTTTAATCATACCAAATTTGGTTCTGATTGGATTAGTAGTTTAGGAGGAGACCTGTGACAAAGAAAATCCTGAAGTCTGGTATGAGGAGCTTTCGATCGACTTCGTCTCACTCAGCTCAATAATATTTCGACCAATTGAGAATGTACTCAATTCTTTGAAGTCAGACAAATATGAATCTTATCAAATCGTATAATAGGATTGCATTTAATTTTATACACAAGAACATCGCGTAACAAAGAAATACAATATCAAACAATGCCATCAGTTAATCAAGATGCCAACCCTTCAAAGATTCACACAATATGACGCCTAACTTCATCTTTACACATCGACGACACCAGATTATACAGCCACAAGATGACGTCACACCAGGGTTGCCAACAAACTCTCTTGTTTCGCCACAATTGTCGAAGCGAAACAAGGCCAGATTAGCATAATCTGACGTACTTGGCCTCTGTTGAATTTACAATGCCCTCTAATCATAACATAGGTACGATTTTATTGTTTTGTGGGACTTTCGTGGGCCTATATGTCGCAGGATGGTCGTTAATGACGAAATATTGTTATCATATTTTCAGATATATTTTTTACTACAGCATCTTTGTGAGATCCGCCTCATACGCAAAATCTTTTTTTGTTTCCTAAAATTCTTTGGCATACATCCAAATTAAGGTTACAAAGTAACAGTTATGAACGTCTAAACCAATGCTTTTCTATATTTAAAACCAGCTTCGTAAGGCATATTATTTTTATAGAATACTGGTTAAATAACAATTATTATTCAGCTAATATTTGTCGAAAGGCATAATCCTTTATTCGTATCAGGATTAATACCCCAACTCGGAGGAGGCTGACTCAGAATTATATTGGGTTAGAAGGTTAAATTGGTATAATTATAATATGACGGTTTTCCAACATTCCCGCGACATCCACGAACAGTAGAAAAGTTAATATAGCAAAAGGTTTAATGTATGTAGGATGTACCGTTGTTTGTGGAATATGTTATTGCCGATTGTGTTGTTAGACAGCTATGGGACGACGCATGAAGCGCTCGAAATTGGCCCATTGTTCTAATGTTATGTGAATAATTTAATTTTATTGTTCTAAACTTTGTAAAGATATATGTGTGAGTAAATTTTTGAAGCAACGTTTCTCGAAATTCTAGTAATGTTTTAGTACTAGAAAGGTAGCATACACCCAACTCACCTAGTGGTAAGCGGGTAACGAATATCTCTAGTATTTCAAACTAACGTAGAAGAAATTGAATTGTAAATCGGTCATTCTCTGTGGCGTAGCGGTAGTGCTCTCGATTGCTAAGTCAGAGGTCGTGGGTTCAATTCCCGCTCAGTGCAAGTATGTATATATGCATTGGTCTGGGTGTTTCTATGTATCTAAAAATGTTTATCCGCATTTTAGAACCTATATGACAAGCTCGGCTTAGTCTTGGATGGCGTTGTGTAATTTTTCCTTTTTTTTTCGAATACCCCCCGCCGGCCAGCGGGAGCGGTTATGTCGGGCTTGAACCGACTAAAACCGCACGCCATGTCGGGTCTAGAATATTTATTTTATTTTTATTCTACGAGTCTGTCATTCTGTGAGACTGTTATTCTGTAATTCTGTGATTATCGTTGCCGTACCAAAATCGTATAAGCAGCAGAGAGTGAACTCGGGTTAGATAATGTGCAAAAACCGGTCAAGTGCGAGTGGGACATGAAGGGTTCCGTAGCAGCAAGATTTTTTTTTATATTTGAGTTGTTTAAATGAAAGTTAAATTGCAGTTTACGATTTAAGACGTATTAAAAAAAAACTACTCACTAGATCGGGTTCAAACCAATTATCGGTGGAAGTTTACACCGCACGAAAAAAAAAAAAAAGGTAAGTACATCATATATTTTTTTTTTGTTTTATCACTCTTATTTTAGAAGTTACAGGGGGGGGGGACACATTTAGCCACTTTGGAAGTGTCTCACACGCAAACTATTCAGTTTAGAAAAAAATTATATTAGAAACCTCAATATTGTTTTTGAAGACCTATAGGTTTGACGAAAAAATATTTTTTGAGTTTCAGTTCTAAGTATGGAGAACCCCTAAAATTTATTGTTTTTTTTCTATTTTTGTGAAAATCTTAATGCGGTTCACAGAATAAATCTACTTACCAAGTTTCAACAGCATAGTTCTTAAAGTTTCGGAGAAAAGTAGCTGTGACATACGGATAGACAGACAGACATGACGAATCTAAGAGTTCCGTTTTTTGCCATTTGGCAACGGAACCCTAAAAATAAATGAAGAATCAACGCGAGGTTACGAAGAATGGAAAAAATATAGCTATCGAAATATTTTCGATATAAATATAAACTCATTGAAGAATTGTTGATATCATTATTAATTGAAGCATATGAAAATAGGAATGAATATAGATTTCACTTCTCATGCTCTTAAAATGTTTCTTTAGTCTCTGCATATCAGGACTAAAGTTCCTTATTAATCTCTAGGGACTAAAGTAATTTTTTTTTAAATTTACTTTGAAAACTCCTAAACAGCCAATCACGGTGTTTGTGAATTGGCGGATTATCACCTTTTTAGTGGTTGTGTATAGAAATAACCTCAAAATCACATGTGAAAAAATCTAAAAAACCCATTTAATTTCGTAATGAAATGACCATCGGCAACCTTTTTGAGGATAGTGTCTTTACGACACTCTCCAACTTTTACTCCGAGCTCAAATACAAAGCACGGAGACCCACGTTAATATACCGGGGAAAACCATACATTTAAATGTAAATAAATGTACAAATTGCACTTTTAATTTTTCTTAGGTTAGATTAACGATTAATACGTAATTTTAAGAAAGTTTGTTATTATAAATATTATAATTTTGTTTAGAACGTCGTTTTTTTTCCTCGCATTCAAAGTGAAAAGTAGAGTGTTTAACGTGAGACTAAACAACCATAATGACACTCGAACTATTAGCCAAATCATCTCATCTCATCTCATTGGCTAAAACATCTCGTGTCATTATGGCTTGTTTTAGCCCCTTGTTGAACAATCTACTATTATACGTACCCGTTGCAATAAAAAGTAATCAGCGTTATTAATTTCGACTTACCTGAAACAAAAAGAGCACATATAAGTATATTAATGATTAATGAATTAATAACCTACCACAAAAAAAATTTAACCCACGAATGTCATTATTGAAAAAAAAAATTTTTGACATACTATTAAACAAAATGAACGTATTATAATACTAATGAATTTTTGGATGCTACGATAATAGATAAAAATATTCTGACATAGGTAAACTTGTAATTTTTTTTTTATAGAATATTAAGAACCGTAATTACTAATATTCCCCCTAACCCCTCCAGCTAAGCTAAATTGCTTGTGTTAGGAGTGGGTTCACGTCGGTAGTGTAATGGCCAGGATTCGAACCCGGGACCTTTCGATTGTAGGGTCGACTCCTTAACAACTAAGCTACCGACGCATCATAATTTGTATGCTGTAGTGGCAGAATATGAAAAAAAAAACATAAAGAATAGTAACAACTCTTATACCATATTCTCGCAAATAAATGATTTTGATTGGATTTGATTTGTTTTAGTTAACTTAGTAGGTACTTTCCGTTTAATTGGTAGTATGTACGAGCTGCATTATCAGCAAGTACAGCAAGAATAGGCAGTCTGAACTAGGGAAGTGTACTCGTAGCAACATCTTGTATTTTGTAAGAGTTGTGAGAACCGAAGGCTTCAATTTTGGTCAAAATTACGATTATCAGGATGTTTCGACCCATTGCACATTACAATATAAGAAATTATGCACAATAAATAATTATTTATTAAAATTCTTGTCCCCAGTTCTCAGGGTGACTAAAATAAGACACCCGGAATCGATGTCGAAACGACTGAGAATATTTTTAAATGGAGACTAGTATGTGTCTATGATCTTTATTCAACGTCACCGCAATCTAAGCGATAATCCCGGTTGATAAAGGATTTTTACACGGATCCCGGGGTCCGCTTTCCTAGAAAGAAAGAAAGAAAGAAAGAAATAAATATTTATTAGTGCAAAGAGGCCACAAACTAAGTACATAACATTACATGACATCTGAAAACACAGATCTTAAAATAACAGGAGCACAATAGTAATGTGGCACACAAATGCACCAAATGGGTAACCTAGTTCAACATGTGCCAGATAGTAACCTGGCGCTGGTCTTCTACTGGAGCCCAACTGGTTAGTGACACACGGATGCCCCACCGTCGAAGCCGTGTGTCAATGACGTGTGTAGTGGTGTGTTTGTGAAATAAATAGTGTGATAAATTATGTTAATATTGGAACGAAGTTCCTTATCGCGCGTTACGAAAGGGGGCTAGACGGAAAAAATTAAGATTGTAACGACACTTTTTGCTTTGTAACTTCTGCGCACCGATCCGCGCATTGTTGTCACGGTACTATGGAAACGTATGGTGTCATTGTCAATATTTTCTCTTATGTAAAAATAAACTACAATTTGGTTTAATATTTTAATGTGTTTCCTTGAGGCGTAAAAGTGGTGACCCCGACGTGATGGACATCATTTGTGAATTCGCTAATGAATAGGAGTTGACGAGTACGACGAGGAGTTTCAGTTTCTGAAGAACTTCTCAAAAGCGCGTAAGTCAGCGGCTTATGATCAGTAAAAATTATCAGTTAGATTAAGTCCCGCGCATCTATGACGTGTACGAAAGAATAGACAGACAGAGTGCATATATGCACTCTGTCTGTTGCGGTAGCCTAGTGGTATGGGTAAAGGACTGCTGAGACGAGGTCTCGGGTTCGATCCCAGGTCTTACTATGGCACACACCAATGACTTTTCGATGCTTTTCGAAGTTATGTGTGTATTTATCGCAGGCTTATAAGTGCCCGTTTAATGGCAATAGGCTCACCACCTATTACATTGGGACCTAAACATAAACTGGCGAAATGTGGGTGCTAGCACCTCTGCCTACCCCTTCGGGGATATAGGCGTGAGTTTATGTTATGTTATGGTATGTTATATATATATGTGTGTGTAGGTGTGTGTGTATGTAAGGAACTTTGTTCCATCCGGGTGTCCCTTGATACCTCTCAAGTTTTTTATAAATAAATATGATGATACGGTTAATATATAATATATACTAACTCTATTTGGCGCATTTGGCTATTACAGGGGCCATGATCTCATCTGTTCATCGGCAGGTGAACCAGTCAGTAAGTGAGGTTGACTGGGAAAATGTTTAATAGAAATAAAGAAAGTAAAATATTTTATTTACAGTACACACAACGGAATACATTATAATATGAGTGTATGACTCATATTCATTCTATGTATTTAAGCGTCGATAGCTTAGTGGTTAAGGAGTTGACCATACGATCGAGAGGTCCCGGGTTCCAATCTTGGCCATTACACTACCGAGGTGAACCCCCTCCTAACACAAATTAAGCTTAGCTGGAGGGGTTAGGGGGAATATTGGTAATTCCGGTTACTAATATTCTTAAAAAAAAATATATTTATTGTATGTATTATATAATATTAGGTCGTTACATATGAAATTGCCGTTTTTCTTGAAGAAATTGGAGGAAACCCAATATTCGGTACTAACATTTTTTTAGGAATGACAAATTCAAATTTTATGTTTTTTTTGTCTAATGAGACAACATTAAGTTAACAAACAGCAACATTTATTACATTTTTGAAAAGTGACAGCTGTTAAGTAATACGAAATTTATCATCAAAATGGATAGTATTTAGGAAGTACTTTTTTTGAAGATCGAATTAATTTATCAAGCGGCCAATAAAAACAAAATTTATTACAGAGTTGTAAAATCTTGAAATCAACTTTCAAACAAAATATAAATAGCGGAAAT
The DNA here is from genome assembly GCA_946251805.1 of Cybosia mesomella. NCBI lineage: Eukaryota > Metazoa > Arthropoda > Insecta > Lepidoptera > Erebidae > Cybosia > Cybosia mesomella. The sequence continues at coordinate 3,465,341 of OX276402.1, read as the reverse complement.
AGCTATTAAATTACAGGAATAACTCATGAATTTGTAAGAAAATTTCGGCAATTTCATAGCTAAAGACCTATTATTTCAGACTAACTACGAAGCTGCTGAACTTCGATATTTTTCATGAAGCGACTGGGTCTGACCTCCACAACCCATTGGCAATATCGTAAAACCCGACCCCAAAGACGAGGCCGCGACGGAGGCCGAAGTCCATCGGGGTTATCCTTTCGAGGGCGTAGCCGGGGTGCCTGGCAATGGGCGCTTGGTAAGGACACCGTATGGTTTTAGTCGGTTGGATTCTGACATACCCACCTCATCGCTGGGACCGGTGGGGTGAAGCCCGTGGGGGTTTCCACAAGTAAAAAAAAAAGACCAGTTGTCGTATTTTTGGGCTCCAACCAAATATTCTATGTAATTCAAATAATTACAACCAATAAGTAAACGTAAAGGTCATCTTTCTTACTGAAATACGGACACAAAACAAAATTTATCAATAATTTAAAGTTCAACCCTCACCACCATATTTTGGTCTCATATTTTTGATCGAAAGCTCAGATAAACATGTTTTTTTACATGTCATACACGTATATATGTCACTGACCAAATGATTAATGAGCATATTATTTATAATGCCCGGTCACTATAAATAATGACAAATCTGATCAGGCCATGTAATAAATAATTATCTGAACTTAATTATTTGTATCGAAAAAGTATTAAATAAAAAAAAATGATAATTTAGTCACCAAATATTTTTAGCTTAATAATACAAAAATTTACGTATTTACACAGTATTCTTAAAAATTATTTTACAAAGGAAAAAGGATTTTTCAATTGAAAATTATATTTAATATTGTTCTATAACTTATTCTTCAATAAACCAAAGTTTTGTAGAACTTCGTTTTTCTTTTTTAGGGTTCCGTACCTCAAAAGGAAAAAACGGAACCCTTATAGGATCACTTCGTTGTCCATCGGTCCGTCCGTCCATCTGTCAAGACCGTTTTTCTCAGGAACGCGTGGAGCTATAAAACTTAAATTTATATCTAACACTCGGGTCTACTGTCCCTTGGAGCTGTGAAAAAATCAAACTTCTAAGTCCCTGTAGGTTTTGATTCCCGTGCGAGTTTCGAAAATTTGCGGAAATTTGCGGCATAAACGGCTGTATCTTTTGATTAAAGCATCGCACGGGAATCAAAACCTACAGGGTACTTCCCGTGAACTTAGAATCTTGAAATTTGGTACAAAGGTAACATCTAATAGTACTGATAAAGCAAAAATTGCGAAAACCGTAAATTTTTAGTTACATCATATAATAAAAAATATTTTTACGGAACCCTCGGTGTGCGAGTCCGACTCGCACTTGGCTGGTTTTTTGAAATATATACTATACCTACCTACACGCAGAAGACAGATAAGTATAAAACATTTATTAATAACAGGCGGGGTTGGCACGAGTAATTTTATTTCGTTGTCTAACGAAGCGTTTTTATCGCCTCGCTTATTTCTCTCATCGTAAATATGAACTGATGAACATTGAATTTATTTTGTGTACTTCTAAGTCACTTTTATTTGTCACAAGCTAATGGCCGCGGCTCCGCCTGCATTTAATACTCATCCCTTTCAAGTGACCCGGGAATATAATTCCTAGGATAACAGTAGCTACTTATGTGCTATTTCGGACTATAATATATATGTCTGTGCGAATTTATATTCAGATTGTTCAGCTGTTTTAACGTGTTTGAGTAACAAACATTGATCCAAAATTATCATTAATCCAAATTTTTATATAAAATCTACTAATATTGCTTATACATGCACAACATACACATATACCCTAATATTCTCCCTATACACAAACACGCTGCAGAATTAATATAGTCACTCTAATTAATGTCAAAATATAACACAACATGTTCAACCCTGTCTCTTAATTTTACAAAAAATAATTTGTACCTTCACTCTATGATCCCGACTAATTCATATTGCGAAACTTCGAAACGTGCAATTACACGCAACTGACACCCTTCCATTATTAATATCAGTACAAAACAGCCAACTTAAAAAAAAGGGAAAATAACGAACACAACGAGCAAAAAGCGCTTTCTAAATTACAATTTGACTCAATTTATACAAATTACAAAGTATGAGAATTTTACACCCTTTCCCTTACTCCCTTATGATAAAGGCCTAAAATTATCGTGGGCCTTACACAACCCTTGTCACGACCACTTTGACAAATTAAAAAGCACGCTCCGCAAATAAAATTGCCGGTGTGCCAATTTTGTAATTTGCTCGCGACAACCCTAGCGTGATCTTATCGGGGATTGTATTAATTGATACATTCGTTGCTGGGCAAAGAGAAATGTCCCTTTTTAATAAAAAGAGGTAACCTTTTTATCTAATCCCAGTCGAAAAGTAAAGTAGGCTCAATTAAGATAATTCCCTGAAATTATTACATTATGAATACACGATTTAAACTTGAAACAGTTACTGAGATGAAAAAGACCTATTTTATTACTTACTATGTGTGCGTTCTGGCTTTATCCTGGTGCAATTATAGCACCTTCTTTCATAGAAACCTTGTCCAGACAATAACAATTAGTTGACAAAGTTTAAATAATCTGTTGAAAGAATAGCTCGAAAAAATAGAACTGACTTCAAAAAGGCACAAAAAGTGAAAAATACTAGAATTAGTGATTTATCTCAACAGACAAAAATGCGCAACTATTCTATTGAAGTATGTGCCAAGCCATACTGGACATGTAGGGCAGCAATCCGCAGTCCCACCACCGTAGGTCGTAGGTTGTAGGTCTTCGTAGGTCTTCACACGCAAGCAATGAAATGTTTAAGCGTGAGTTGGGTCTCGTGCTGAGCTTCTGTAGACACCATTTCAGAAACCACATTGATTGTCGGAGCGGATGTGGAATGTGGTTTAATAATTAGTCGGTATCTTGGTCTGATCTTTATCTCCAGATGTGTTCACCAAGGTGACTAACGCAGTTTTAAAGGTCCTTGGGAAAATGCCTTGTGATATGGCCAGGATGCAGATGTGAGTGATGGGAGACACCAGAATATTTCGAGCCATTTTTATTAATTAAGCTGGATGTTTGTTACTCCTTCATGCAAAAAAGGCTAAATGGATCTGGCTCAAATTTGGTACAGGGATAGATTATAGTCCGGGATAACACATGGGCTATATATCCCTGGAATAAGTTACATCCCAGGAACAGCTAGTGTAGTACAAATGAGAGCCGAATGTGGCTTCAATAACATCCGCTTAGACTTAGGTCTCTTTTATTTTTGCGCAGAATCCTAATATTTTTTTCTCAAATTAAAGTAGCCTATGTTAGGCTTTGTAATATTAGCTATCTACCAGTAAAAGTCCCGTTGATATCGGCCCAGCCGTTCCAGAGACCACCTAATTCAAACAAATAGAAAGACAGACAGACAAAATTAAAAAAAAATGTTTTTGTTGTATACTGGACTCTTCAGCATATTGGACTTTGTAAGAGACTAGATATTGTCAGCGTACTACTAACTACTGTATATACATTCATATGAATTCATTTGAAAACTGTTATTTTAACGTTATGTGCCTATGTGTTGGTGAATATCCGTTTTCACTCGTAGTATGAAGCGGGCTTTTTGTGTCTCTTTATTTCCGACAAAAGTAAGAAGTACCTACGTGTATCGTTTTGCCTCTCGATAAGTAAAAGTGGATAGTATTTCCTTAATCGAAATATCCTTACAGTGAGAGACTTGGGCAAATAATAGAGGAGAATACACGTCCACATACATACATGGTCTATTCGTAAATATCAAAACAGATCATAAATTTTCACGCACCCACCATTCATAAGGGCTGTTTCTCACGACACATAATGAGAGTATGTTATAGGGAGGTGGTGTTATAACGGGGATGGGCCTTAAGCTTTATTTATGGAAATACTCCAAACAATTAGCCGTTTAATATCACCGGGAACTATTATAGTTATTAGGTAATGGCATTCGCAGGTCATTGTAATTACATTTTGAGACAAAGCTGAGCCGCATAGTTGTTGACTCACTGCAGTACAATTTTTTTTTTTATTCAGTTTTATTACTGTAAATAAAGTGAAATTTATTTTGCTCCTGTTAGAAGTGGGTTCACGTTGGTAGTGTAGTGACCAGGAACCGAACACGGGATCTCTCGATTGTAAGGCCGGATCCTTACCCACTAAGCAGACCGACAGAAGACAAGTCCTATCAGTCACTGCAAAGCGCAATTCACGAGCATGACGTATGAACAAAACATCGCATCTTACATCGCAATTAATGCTAACCTTTTATGACTTGATTTACTCAATAGAACATGCCAAAAACAAGCTAGACTACATAACCCTAAACTAGTAAAACTCCCACGTTGTCCAACTTCAGAAGCAGTCCAAAAGTTATGTCACCTGATTACAATAGCTCAGCAATGATGAAAATTAATGTGAACTATGTAAACTGTACAGTAGTAATCGTAAGATTTTTTTGTGTTTAACTTAGAATTAAGGTACGATAGGGTTGACATATCCTTACTGGATCCAAACTCCGAAATAAAGATAAAAGAAAAAAAGAAAAAAGAAGTAAAACTCTAAAGGTTGTCTGTACTGTACATCATTATGGCGCATCGTATTCAGCGCAAGTGGATCTCATTAACAGCAACAAGCATTCATCACTGAATACAAAACTTAGTGCTCGTCTGAACATTTAACTGTATGTAGTTGGGTGCTTTGTGACATAGAAATGTCTGCTGAAGCAAAGTTATAACTATATTTCATTGAATTAATGTGGCGGAGTAATCAAAAAACAATGTTTGAAAATGATTTTAACATCATTCATTGTTTACGTAGTTTGCAAGAATTACGATAGATGGCTTCAGTGTGTCTAGGTAGCTCAGTTGGTCAGGGCATTCCCACTGTTAGATGTTCTCTTTTTCCGATTTAAATCTAAAGAAAAGTAATAACTATCGAACGGTTGTGTTTATTCTTAGTAAGTGCAAACAAGAGACACTACGGCAGACTCTACAATGCGTTGATTCAAATTTGCGCATTATTTGCAAGGAGATTGAGCCACTTATAGTCGTCTAAAATTCATGTTAAAAAAAGCGGCAAGTGCGAGTCGGACCGCCCATGAAGGGTTCCGTAGCAACAAGTAACATAACAATGTTTTTTTTATTTTTATATTTGAGTTGATTGAAGGAAAGGCGAATTGCTGTTTACGATTTATGACGTATTAAAAAAAACTACATACTAGATCTCGTTCAAACCAATTTTTGGTGGAAGTTTACATGGTAAAGTACATCATATATTTTTTTTTATTTTTGTCATTCTTTTATTTTAGAATTTACAGGGGGGGGGGGGGAGGGGACACTCATTTTACCACTTTGGAAGTGTCTCTCGCGTTAACTATTCAGTTTAGAAAAAAGTGATATTGGAAACCTCAATATCATTTTTGAAGATCTATCCATCCCAACACGTACCTATGGGTTTGATGAAATTTTTTTTTGAGTTTATGTTCAAAATATTGGGAACCACCAAAATTTATTGTTTATTTTCTATTTTGTGTGAAAATCTTAATGCAGTTCACAGAATATATCTACTTATCAAGTTTCAACAGCATAGTTCTTATAGTTTCGGAAAAAAGTGGCTGTGACATACGGACGGACGGCAGGCAGACATGACGAATCTATAAGGGTTCCGTTTTTTGCCATTTGGCTACGGAACCCTGAAAAGTGTGTTATTTCTACCGATTGTAATCACTATCACATCAAAAATGAAGACATAAAAAAGCATTATTATTTTAATAATAATTTTATTAATTTTAATAATAAATAATAATTATATTCACTGTACTAGTGATAAAATTCGATAGAACAAGCGCTGTAAATTTACAAGTCTATTATATAATCCTTTTTTCTTAACAAGATTTTTTGACGATTTTAAGTAGTTCAACCCCCTGTGAATAATGTGCAAATGCAAATCAACACGTTGCATAGTGTTAATGTTATTATTGAAGAGCTCTTTTTGGTAAGGGAAACTCTTATGGGTTAGTGTCACTGATATAGTTACGTCAACTGTAGCTGTCAGTATGACGTGTTGCATTGGGTTCGCAATGAAAAAAAGAAATTGAACTGCATCCGGCCTGATAATAAATTAAAGTTGACTTCCAAGAAGTAAAGGCCACCATTCCAGATACTATCTATTGTAATATGGTGGGCCTTAAACCTCTGACAAAACCTTTACTTACCTTTCCCGGTAGGATACAACTTGCCTTTGTGCTAGTGCAAACAATAAGTTAATTTTATCGCAATCGGATGAACGGCACGGTAACGTTTAAAATATGAACAAAAACAAACTTCAGTTTGTATACAATATGTAACAAAACTAGTGTCCGATCCGTGGTAGATATCAATATGAGGTTCTGTTTATGTAGTCCTTTTTGGAAAATATGGTAAAAAAAAATACTCCACATAAAGTGCAATAAAATTTAGGTCGATGCGGAAACTTACATGGCAACACAGGCAGGCCACTAGTAAAATGAACATCTCCAAAAAAAGGAATATCAAAAAGAAAATCACAAGGGAACCAGCAGGGGGCGGTTTTGTGGGCCGCCACCAAATATTATTGGATATATATTATTTATTGTTGTCACTTTCTTAGATTTTGTGGAAATATTGGGTAATTATTATTTAGGAAATGGCATTTAAAATTCCAATAGCACCTACATTTGTTTTCATTCATACATTATTTTTAATTTCATATATAGTTATGTATTTTGAATTTCTATGTTCCTCTTATTGATCGGACATGAGTTTGGTTTTGAAGCGTCGGTAGCTTAGTGGTTAAGGAGTCGACCCTACGATCGAGAGGTCCCGGGTTCGAACCCTGGTCATTACACTACCGACCGGAACCCACTCCTAACACAAGCAATTTAGCTTAGCTGGAGGGGTTAGGGGGAATGTTAGTAATTTCGGTTACTAACATTATTAAAAAAAAAATATATATATATATACTCCTTCTCCATACAAACCTTTACTATGCCAAATTTCATGCTTAATCTCAAGTTACAGTAGTCATAAATCTACAAAATTACTTGCAAAGATGCATAAACTACGTACTATCATAGCACTATCATCCGGCGTTACATCCAAACCAAACTTCGCCTCCAAGTAGCGATGCACTCACATGTACGAACATATCCAATTACTTTAACTAGCGGCAGTAAATCTTTACTCAGCTCAAAGGCAATGGGACTGTGTCGATGTGAACTGGCACAGGAAATTACTCCTTTTGAGGAAAACTTTCATGAGTACCTTAGGACGGCTTCAGGTAGGAAGAAGTTGGAGATATTGGAAAGATGGAGTCGGAAACTTTTATACTTATTTAAATAAAATAGAGAATTCTCTTTATTGGTAAGATAAAAATACGCACCATATTGTTTTCTTTGTCTAATGTCTGTATCTATTTGAAGGTGTAAACATCCACAGTTCGGCCTGTTTTCTTCCCCACAAAATACTTCGAGGTCCTTGTTTTACCTAAATAACTAAAATACAATTGAATATATAATCTCATACGACTTTATCGTTAATAGCGATTTCTTTTAGGTAACCTAGAATAAGATCCTATAACCTAGAAGCGGCGATAGCCCAGTGGCGTACGTAACGGACTGCCGAGACGAGGTCTCGAGTTCGATCTCCAGTCGCCCCGGGCACACACCTCTGACTTTTCGTAGTTATGTGTGTATTAAAAATGTTGATTATCGCTCGCTTTACTAAGCGCACATTACTATGTGCCCGGTAGATGGCAATAGGCATAACTGGCGAATCGTGGGTGTGCAATACACCTCTGCCTACCCCTTCGGGGATACAGGCGTGAAGTTATGTATGTATGTATGTATGTAGAATAAGATACAATTTATCCCGCAAATAGGTTTCCGGGGGTCAAGCGATCGACACTAGTATACCACACGAATGAAATCGCGTGAAATATTGTCAGTACAGCGACATTTGAACAGGAACTCTTCGTTAACCATACCTTTTGGTTTTTTTTTTCGTGCGGAAATCCCGTCGGATACCCTCCCCACCGGCCAGCGGGGGTGGTTATGTCGTGCTTGAACCGACTAAAACCGCAAGCCGTTTCGGGTCTTCAGGCACCGGGGTGTAAGGTTACCCATAAAGCATTTCCCTCGCACCTGGACGTTAACCATACCTGGCACGCTTTAGGTAAAGATACCATAAATTTATCGTAATACCCCATCTGGAAATCGGTTGTTCATGTTCCCATCCCATTTTCTGTTCATATACCTTGAGATGGCAGTTTCAGACACGGCGTCTGAATACGAATTACATACGTTACAATGTACGGGCGAGATGATATCGTGTCTCACGAAACATTAACACTAGCTTACTTTGTCGCAGCTAAATGGTTTTCTGAGTATCTGGCTTTTGGGACATTACGTACGTTTCTTTGTAACTTTTTGGCTGACAATTTTGTATGATGCTTTTAGTGCAGATAATGAAATGAAATATTATACGAAAAAGTAACAACAACATAGTTCGTGTACTTTGAGATAACTTACACTACAAACTATGAGACAACCATCATCTTTAGTCTTCCCGTGACCATGGCTGCTGAAATAGAACCGTTACATCGTGATTAGTGTGAATAACATGAAATAAACTGCGATAGAATCCGTTAAAAATTTCAATTTCATATTTCACTTAATCTTCTGTTATTAGGAGATCGTGACTACAACTTGGCTTGAGTTTCTTTCTTTTATATCATAAATCCGTGAACAATAGTGTGGGTTATATGTTCACCAATTTGTTAAATTACCTATAATTTGTTAACTATTTTAGCATGTAACTGTTTTTTGTTCCAAATAAATAAAATAAAATGAAATAAAATAGAAAAGTGTTATTTCATTCTGTAATAAAATGTTGATCAATAATTATTGATCCGACCCCACAGGCGAGGCCACGATGGCAACCAAAGTTCGCCGGTTACCCTGGGGTTATCCTTTCGAGAACTTACCCGGGGTGTCCAGTAATGGACACTTGGGGAGGACACCGTGTGGTTTTAGTCGGTTCGATTCCGACACACCCATCTCATCGTTGGCACCGATGGGGTGGAACCCGTGGGGGATTCCACACGAAAAAAAAAGAAAGCACTTCAAAATTATGTCGTAACACATTTTAGATAGCCAGGGCCTTGAAAGATGGCAGAGCTCTGTCAGTACAAATGGGCTGACTTCACCAGGAAAGCAGCCCCATCTCTTTTAATATCAATAACTTAAGTGTATTCAATAGCATTTTGAATTTTTTGCCTTTTTTCTTTTGATAATTGATTACTATTATTATTTCCTTTATTAAATTTTAAAATATAGGTATATACATTTTATTTTAAAATATATTCTGTATAAAAAAAAACAAATATATTTAAAAATATAAAAAGTCTGAACCCACTAACATTGGGTACAGGGATCAAGCTACCGGTGGTTAAGGCTCCAGAGAGAGGAATCTCCTCACAATACGTGCCGTGTCGAGGAGCACTGCCTTCTGCATCAAGCCCTTGACCCAACTGCCTAACGCGAGCCTCTGGAGATGTTGATCGAAGCTCTTGGCAATCAGTCCGTGAACCGATACAACTATCGGAAGAATAATTGCCAAATCCACACTCCACATGTCGACAACCTCATGAGCCAAATCCAAATATTTTATTTCTTTTTCGGCTTTCACAACATTCTCGTCATGTGGAATGGTGATATCGATAATTATTATTATTGTTACTTATTAGTGTTTTCCGTTTCCCATTCTATACTTCACCCCCTTCACCCTCTTCCTAGGTGGCAACACATTCATAGGTGCCGAAAAGCATTTTCTAGCAAGGGAGCCGTGTGCTCATTTGCTCAGTTCAGTTAAAAGTATACATAATCTTATAATATTTCTCCTCCTTACCTTGCACATTCCTCTCTGCGAATAGTACTCGTAAAGTACGAATGTCACCCTCTAGTATAAATAGAGCCCAGTTACTGCCATCCACGTTATTGCTACTATCACATAATATAACATATATAATATATATACATAACTTCACGCCTGTATCGCCGAAGGGGTAGGCAGAGGTGTATTACACACCCACGAATCGCTAGTTATGTTAAGGTCCTAATGTAATAGGGGGTGAGTCTATTGCCATCTACCGGGCACATTATTAAGCGAGCGATAATTAACATTTATTAAAGAAGACATAACTACGAAAAGTCAGAGGTGTGTGCCCGGGGCGACTGGGGATCGAACTCGAGACCTCGTCTCAGCAGTCCGTTACGTACGCCACTGGGCTATCGTCGCTTTTTTTGGGCATTAGGGCTATTGCTACTATCGTAATATAAAAAAGACAATATCACCTGAGCAATAGAATATTCAAAACACATTGAATAAAATTCAATGAAAAACGTAGCGGTAGATCTCAATAAAATATTTATATATTCGTACCACAGTCACCACCCCTAGCAGTAAATTAACTTTCAAATTCGTCAAAAAGCATAGGGTTGCCTCTCATTAGCACATAAAACATCCAGTGAGTGACAATCAAAAAGACAATGCCAGTGCCCCCAAAAATCGCTGCGTATCCCACAACCCAACTACAAACATTTGTCGGGAGTCTTCAGGGCCGTCACAATACAAAATTACATTCATTTGTATGCAGATGTTGGTGGAATTAAGTCGGCACGCGTTTGACTCAATGCAAATAACTCTTGGAAATTAAGCCATCGATAACCAGCCCTATCTCGAGCTAACGGTAATAGAAGCCATTAGAAATAATTTTTCAAGTAGCTAAATTTAATTTGAAGTTCTTGATTGTACAAAGTGAGGGGGCGAGTCGAGTTCTAATTAACTCAGTTTTACACACACACTACATACACATGCATATTCACTCTCCACGTAAATAGATGTGTATTAAACATAACATTTACATAACATCACATAACTTCACGCCTGTATCCCCGAGGGGGTAAGCAGAAGTATATTACACACTCACGATTCGTCGGTTATGTTAAGATCCCAATGTCATAGGGGGCGAGCCTATTGCCATCTACCGGGTCCAGTATTAAGCGAGTGATAGGTAATTAACATTTATTAACGCACACACAACTACGAAAAGTCAGAGTTGTGTGCCCGGGGCGACTGAGATTGGAACTCAAGACCTCGTCTCAGCAGTCCGTTCCGTTCAGTTATATTTTTTGTCTCGAATAATAGGGGTAAGTGGTCTACCAGGCTTGAGCTGGTAGGATATCTGACATTATCGACGCGTAAATTTTGCGTGTCTAATATTTTTTATGTATTTGATTTAATTGAGTAGGTGTTAGCAGTTAACATACGAGATGAACGGATAGACAATAGATACAATTAAAAACCTTCGTCTAGTCTGAAAAATTATTATTTTTCTCTCTATGATTTACTCTTTGCATATAGAATTTAAGAGGTTGGTCTCTATTTTTTTTTTTTTCATAAACAATTTTACATTGTATTGAAATGTTGTAACTTAAAATTAACTTAGTCTAAGGGCGATACAACGAAAATAATAAAAATCAAACAGAAATTCAATAAAAAAAAAAGAATAAAGATGTCAAAAGTTGCATGTCAAGGAAATTCAAATTAAAAATTATGTTGTCAAGCTCAACAAAATACTCAAGATTATAATTTATTATTATTATGTTTCCTTTATTGAAGTTTAAATACATATCAATTATATTTTTAAATACATTCTATATAAATAAAAAAAGCAAATATATTTAAAAATATAAAAAATAGTGGCCCACCGGCATCAGGAACAGGGACCAAGCTACCGGTGGTTAGGGCTCCAGAGAGAGGAATCTCCTCACAATACGTGCCGTGTCGAGGAGCACTGCCTTCTGCATCAAGCCCTTGACCCAACTGCCTAACGCGAGCCTCTGGAGATGTTGTTCGAGGCTCTTGGCAATCAGTCCGTGCACCGATACAACTATCGGAACAATAATCGCCGAATCCACACTCCACATGTCGACAACCTATTATTATTATTATTTATTATTATTATTTATTATAGATTATTATTTATTCTTCGTGACTGTGGAGGTTCCAAGGTATTAGTAACCTCAGGACTCCCAGTTGTACGGATGGCACGCCACTGCAACATGGCGAGAGCGTCTAATAAGTACTGTGTGAGGCCATCCCAGAGATGAAAACAGTATTCCACGTAGGGGCCATAAAATAACAAACATAAGTGGGTAAAGACAATGTTACTCAGGCGGGAGTTAGTTTACAATTTTCGCATTTAAGCATACGAACTATCCAATGGTAAGCAGTACCTTTTTTTTTTTTTTTCGTGCGGAAATCCCTTCGGATACCCCCCCGCCAGCCAGCGGGGGCGGTTATGTCGGACTTGAACCGACTAAAACCGCACGCCGTCTCGGGTCTACAGACGCCGGGGTGTAAGGTTGCCCATAGAGCATATCCCTCGCATCCCGACTGACCCTGGGCCATCTCCGGTTTCGAGATGACCCCCTCGGGTTTGGGAACCACGGAGTCCCCGTCTTGCCCCGGTTTGGGGGAGGGGCGCTAGTCGCCCCACCGTCCCGGTAAGCGGTAAGCGGTACCTATGAGCGCTTGCTACGCCAGAAGTGTTACAAAGAGGTAGCCGGTGTAAAATAGAAGGAGAATAGGAAAAAAAGGGAGTTAAGGAAGGATATTTTTATTCAAAGTAATCTATACATTTTTTTACGTTTGGAATCCCCCGCGCTCTTTCCCCCACCGGTGCCAGCGATGAGGTGGGTATGTCGGAATCGAGCCGACTAAAACCACACGGTGTCCTTCCCAAGCGTCCATTGGCGGCACCCCGGGTACATTAATGATAACCCCAGGGTTCCCAGCGGACTTCGGCTGCCATCGCGGCCTCGCCTTTGGAGTCAGGTTTGATTTTTACCTTCAATAACTTTTTAAGCAATAGAAGAATCAAAGGAGGACTCTTAGCCTATCATTTGTAATTTAAGATCTCCAATGGTGATCAGCACTATCGCTATGCCTATCGAAGAAATATTATATTATGCCCCCTGGGGTTAACCTTTCGAGGGCTTACCCGGGGTGCCCGGCAACGGACTCTTGGGAAGGACACCGTGCGGTTTTAGTCGATACACGACATAACCACCCCCGCTGGCCGGCGGGGGGGTATCCGAAGGGATTTCCGCACGTAAAAAAAAGAAAAAAAAATGCCCCACGAAAACATTTTTAATTTTCAACTAGTTGGTGCCGGCGGCTCCACCCGCGCGGAGGTTGGTTATAATTTTTTGGTCATATCTTCAGTTCTACTAAACCATTTGCAATCAAACATACGACAGAATTTAAGTCTGATTACAAACTTTCGAATAAAAAAAACTGCATTAAAATCAGTTTGGTAATTTTTGCGCCTATCGCGAATAAACAGACAAGGATTACAAAAAAAGTTTTTTTAAATATCTCTCTCGAAAATTGCAGTTTTTACAACTTTATAATAGTATGAATGAAAAGAATCAGCCTTTTACATGTGTCGGCCATCTCATTCATCAGCCCATGATGGACGCCAAGTTCACCTTCTGTTAATTACGTCATAGTATATTAAGGGCGACTCGGCCGGAATGTCTATGCGTACCTTCACACCAAGAGGAATCCGAGATCCGGACGACTGATGAATTAAAATATTCTAAAAAAATGCACTGTCCGCATTTGTATATTTCTGAGGGTTTCGCATATGTAGGGTAAAAATAATTTATTGTTTGTATAAAACACACGCTTTTTACTAAATAGGAGTCACTGGGACAAACCAAATGAGCCCCTATTCGAGGGGTTTACTAGGTACTATTGAAGAGTTCTTTAGTAGTAGTTAGAAGAATGGAGCACTACCAAGATCTTGCCAAATAACAGACCAGGCTCTGATGCACGCTATCGCTTTCGATGTTGGGGGATCAGACAATAGTACCTTTTGTTAGAAATTCTAGAAAAGCGGGCCTCGGGTCAAAAAAAATTACAAACATATGTGGGTAAAGATAATGTTAGAATGCTCGATAAATATGTATTGTAGCGTCCGGGGCTGACGCCACAATACCTCGTGTTGACGAAAAGATAAAACACAAGGATTAATTTTCATATGAACAATTATTTATTTAAATAAAGCTTCCTATATCGAGTTTTTAGGGAGGTTTTACACGAAATTATTTATTTTTAAAACGAACTGTAGGGAATCGCGGACTCTGCTCAAGGATTGAGCCTACAATTAGTGTACTTGGGACTTCTCTTCGGACGGCGGGCGAGGCCGGAGCCCCAGATCGCCCGCTGTCAGCCGCTTGGTCCGCCAAGCGATTGTTTTTCTTCCCTAGACTTATTTCAAATTAAAAACATTTATTTTTAATCTCTGACACATGATGGCCAGGTCAACGAACTGTAGTGCTCGAACGAGGTCGGAACACTACAGTATCTACGAGATTCTTCAATCAATTAACCTATTGCAGTCCACTGCTGGACATAGGCCTCTTCCAATGTATGCCATAGCACCTGATCCTCCGCCTTGCGCATCCAGTCTAGTCGAGATCCTTCAGGTAACCGTAAACCTCACAGTCAGGCGGGAGTTTATTCGGTAGCTTGGTCAAGGAGTCGGCATTACGATCGAGAGTATCCGGGTTCGAATCCTAGCCATTACACTACCGCCGTGAACACACTCTTAACACAAGCAATTTAGCTTAGCTGAAGGGGTTACTAGTAATTTCGGTTTCTAGTTTTTATTAAAAAAAAGATTATTCTTAATACTAAGTTAGCATTTATGCACACGACCCATGTAATGGTAAGCGATATCTCTGAACGCCAGAAGTGACACAAAGGCGTAGCTGGGGTATAATAGGAGAAGGAGAATAGAAAAAAAGAAGGGAGGCAAGGAAGGTTAAAGAAATTCGGATAAATTTAAAAAAAAAATACCCTTGCCACTTTTCTCCTGCTTACCCTTTCTATATTTCCCGTTTTTACGCTTTCCACATTTCCCCTTTTTACCCTTTTTCACATTTCCCGTTTTTACCCTTCCCACATTTCCCCTTTTTACCCTTTACACAATGCCACTTTTTACCCTTTTATAGTGTGTGTGTGTATGTGTGTGCAAGTCACACACGGTAAAGTGAAACTTCTGAAAAGTCCCTGATTTCAAAAAAACTATGGACTTATTTTTTTTTTTTCGTTTCATTTCGTTTCATCGACTTTAAAATCACGATTCTAAAGAAGTTTCACTTCAAAAAATGACGACACTAAATGAAATACTGTGTACAACCGTTCTGTGTTGGGTAATATGAAGTATCATCAAAGGGCTGTGCAAACAGAATACATATGTTACGCACGTATGAACATGGACCACCGTCCACCGTTTACTGGACTTAATTAAAATAGAACATACATAGATTACATATATAGTAAAAAAATTGCAGTTTTTACCTACGCAGACATCTTAGCTGGTTTTACTCTCTAATCAATCATATGGCATAAGTTCTAGACATTAAGATATCCGGTAGCAGTACTACTAAATAAACTTACTACAGCTTTACAAAAAAAAAAGTATTTAAGTGTGTTTATCTGCATTCTAGAAAACTTAATATGAGCTAGGCTTCATTTCGATTTAGATAGCGCTTTGTTATACGATCCAAAACATTATTATTAGGATGAACAGGTCACTATATTGTGAACTGTATTTTACACAGTGCAATGAACCGAATAGAATCGTATTTTTTAAATATTAGCATATTAAATGGTAACCACATATATTCAGGTGGGTTGTGGGCCTTTTTGATTACCTTCCTTATGAGTATAAACAAGCATAACTTCTGATAAGTTTCCTTTAAGGACTTAAGAGATTCGACTAAACACAGTTTCACGATTTCTTAAATGCACGAATTAAACGCGTTATTAACCACCAACTCTAACCAGTTTTTCTATATATTACTACTTGCTTGCCCTGACTTCACCCCGGTGCAATTATAGCACCTTAGACGTCAACTTTCCAAAATTATTTCCTAAAAAACCTTGTGGTGACAATAACGAACAGAAGATACGAAGTATCCAATTTAATGCAGTTCTTCGGAAGTTATGCGCGTACATATATTTCAGCAATTCAATAGATCAGCTGGTATAGTGTAACTGAACCTGAATCCAATTATTTTGAAACAGATGATTTTATTTATTACTATGAGCAAGTCCTTTTAATACTAGCTTTGAATCCGTAACGTTAGGCATAAAACTGTATCTTTACGGGTACACTGCCAGTTTGTCTATCGTATCTACACTAACGTATTCTACATACACAATGATTATGTGCGCAGAGGCGTATGTTTAATAAGTGTTTCATCTAAGCAGGCAGCGCCGCAGGCGATCGGATGTCCACTAACAAAATTGTGTTGTTTGCACAGAGACCGTCAGATATAATAATATGGCAGTAAGGGTGTGCCTTTTATTACATTTCCTGTAAGGGTACATTTGTATAATAAGCGTCCAATGATTTCGTTTCTTCGTAAAATCATCCTTGGATGACATAATAAAAAAAAAGCGGCGATAGTCCAGTGGTTTACGTAATGGACTGCCGAGACGAGCTCTCGAGTTCGTTCCCCAGTTGCCCCGGGTACACATCTCTGATTTTTTTTAGTTATGTGTGTATTAAAATGTTCATTATCGCTCGCTTAGTAATGTGCCCGGTAGATGGCAATACGCTCGCCCCCTATTACATTGGGATCTAAACATAACTGGTGAATCGGGTGCATTATACACCTCTGCCTACCCCTTCGGGGATACAGTCGTGAAGTTATGTTATGTTATGATTTGTATAATAAGCATCCAATGATTTAGTTTCTTCGTAAAATCATCCTTGGATGACATAATAAAAAACAAGTTGAATTCCTGAGACGAGCTCAGGGATTTTGATTTTGCGTTTTTTTATTTTTTTTGCGACTTTTAGCGATTTTTTCTTTATCTTGCAATGGTTCACCCCAGCACGAATCTATTACCGAAAACAGCTACTCGATAGCTCATCTCCTTCATACCCAAAACCGTGACAGAAAATTGGCAACGACGTCGACGACAACTCGATAGCAATAGGGCTTTTCTAAAGAAAATCCCTAAAAAATCCGAGCGCCAATTCTGATTGCAGTTAAAGTTTGCACTTTGAAACTCGGGTTCTACTCTCAAAGGGTTCCTTGCCATATTTTGAATTATTTTGGTTATACAGAACCGTCTGGCAGCCGAGATAAAAACCCGCGCTAGAGATTTGTCCGTCCAATCGTCCGTGAAACCTTTTCTATGTTACATTATTGATATTGTGTTACTCAAAAAGATACGTAAAACTGATTGTAAATTTGTTGTGTCTGTACAACGGAGATATTTAAAAAAAATACTTGCTTTATGTTTATTTTGAACACAAAAAATTGTTTTGTAACCTTTATTGGTTCCTTTTTTTAGGGATTTTCTTTAGAAAAGCCCTATTGCTATCGAGTCGTCGTCGACGTCGCGTCGTCGACGTCGTCGTTGCCAATTTTCTATCACGGTTTTGGGTATGAAGGAGATGAGCTATCGAGTTGCTGTTTTCGGTAATAGATTCGTGCTGGGGTGAACCATTGCAAGATAAAAAAAAACGCAAAAAAACGCAAAATCGAAAATCCCTTGTATTCGGCTGAGCTCGTCTCAGGAATTCAACTTGTTACCTTTTGAGGTACGAAACGCGGGCAGAGTCGCGTTTTCAGCTAATTATTTATATTTATTAAAAAAAGCTTAATATTCAGCTTAGCATACTTCTTAAAGTACATATTGTGTGAATAAATGTCTTATTATAGAATATTTATTATTATTATAACTTTTAATTATAATATAGGAATATATAACCTAAGTGTTTTATTCTACACAATAAAGAAAAAAAAATTATAACACTGAAGAGTTTGTTTGTTTGTTCGGTTGAATGCGCTAATCTCAGGGACTATTTATTCGAATTGAAAAAATATTTTTGTTTCGTATAGCCTATTTATCGAGGAAGGCTAGGCTATAATCATCATAAATAAATAAATAAATATAAATATTCTACAACATTCTACACAGCGCTTTCTAGATCCAAAGTAAGCCTAGTTTAACTAGCTTGTGTTATGGGTTCCAGAATGCGGATAAACATACTTATATACTTTTTTTTGTAAATACATACATATTATACATAGAAACACCCAGACCAATGCAAATAGACATATTCATGCATACAAATATTTGCACTGAGCGGGAATCTAACCCGCGCCCCCTGTCGTAGCAGTCGAATGCACTACCGCTACGCCTCAGCCCTGCACGTGTTGTGTTTGACAGGAAGGGTGAAGGTAGAGCTAATTGGAAGAGTTCATCAGAACACTCGCCATGGTAGAGGCGCTTAAATACTGCCAAAGGGACAACATTCACCCCTAAAATAAACTTCAATTTTATTATGGTCTAAGTGAAGAAGACCAGGTGTGGAAGGCGGAGGAATGGGTGCTTTATAAGTTATACGTAGATTGCATAACAATTTTTAAAAGTAACCTAACAAATAAAGTCCTCGTGAAATGTCAAAAAAAAATGTAATTGAAATATTATATGTCCGGGTAAATTTAACCTTTGTATATTAAAACACATTACACCGATATAAATAGCATAACGAATTTTGAAGTGAAAAATAATACAGGATATTGGTAGGGCCCATTATACACCGAGCACGTAGGCCGTGTATACTGACAAGCTCGTATAATGATTGTTTTTTCATTCAATCCTTCCCCACATCGCATTTAAATGGAATAATAATGACATGAAATGTACAAAGCGACAAAAATATGTTACATCTCAACACCCAACAATATAATAAATAAGTATTACGTTGTGTGTGACAAATGAACATATTTGCGGATTATGATGGCAGCCATCTTTTGGATTTATTATTATATGTGGTAGAGCTACACATTGCTACCGAATATTCATTAGGTTATGATGTCTCTGACATTTACTCTCAAAGAATATTTGCAGGCAATGAAATAACGTGTTTAAATAAGTTTCTATTTTTTTTTTCATTAATTCGTTCAAGTATTTATTTCTGCGCATAATTATATGACAAACTAGCCATGTCTGCGATTTCGTCGGTGTGCAATTAGATCTGGGTTATTTTCTCACGCGGAACGTAATACTTTAAACATAAATGAAAGTAGCCTTAGTTACGTCTTATAAAATCATCTATCTGCAGTAAAAATCCTATTGAAATTGGCCCAGCCATTTCCGAGATTATATTTTTTTTTATTTAGGACACGTCAATTTGACTTCACCTCGCCTGATGGTAAGCTGAAGGTAGTCTCAGGAAAGAGGGTCACCATTACATACACGTACCATGTTAACACTGGTGGCACTCAGCTTGACGGCCTCATCAGAAGAGGATTATCGTCGCAGCACCGCGTGACACCCACCGGCCCCACTAGTGCTGCGACCACAATCCCCCTGCCCGGCTATGCACTTGTTGACCCCTGAACGCAATCAAACCGAAATTGGATTACTATGGAGGGTTTTTCGCAATCGTGCACGGTGGTACCGGCCGAATTTTGTGACAAATTTGTGTCATCAAAACATATGGAACAGACAGACAATTTTTTTGTAAATGGCTTACTTGCTATAAGTATCGTAAATACACTCATATCGATGGTTGAAAGGCAAACAGTGCAAACGCCATTGAATGTTCAAAGAGAAAAGATCCCAAAAGACACCATAAACACTTTACTGAAAAGTGATTTCCTTGTGAACTGTTATTGTCGCTTACACCCTTAGCCTTTCAACCATCGATATGCATTTGTTAAAATGCTGCTATTTACACGTTACAGACACTTCAATTTCATTTATTTCTTTGGATTATTATTTATATTTTATAAATAACATGTCAAGGTTATAGGTGGTTGTTTAGTAACACTACGTTCACACGTGGACATGCCGAATCGGATGTCTGCAGGATACGGTTTAGTCACAATATAATTGTTATGTATTAGTTCACACGTGCATTCGGTTTTAAGATTCAGCAATTGACTTTACTCTGGTATAAACCGCGACATTTTTTCTCTTCGAATGTTTTCTGGGTGTCTAATAAGATTTTTTCGACGTTTGTAGAATCGTTTATAGAAGCAGGAGTTCAATAATATAAAATAATGTTGTGGAACCACAGTGAATGAAGTCTTCAAAGACCCTTGAGGAGGCGTGGAAGTCTCATCAATAAGGAAATTGCCTTTTATTTTCATTTTCGTATCATAGATGACAATAGGCTAGCTCACTATATATTGCGACCTAAACATAACTGGCGAATCGTGGTTGTGTAATACACCTCTGCCTACCACTTCGGGAATATAGGCGTGTTGTATCAAAGCTGGGACCCGTTTTAAGTCTTTATGGGTTTTCATACACTGAAATGCAAAGTCCAATGTTAGGTAGAGATCACATCCACCCAAAGTTTGCTCTTACTTCAGAATTCTTTCAAACAAAATGGTGTTAAAAGTCACATAAAATAAAAGAAGAATAACATTTAATCTGGACGAAAATGTATCCAAGTATGTTTATCCGCATTCTAGAACCCATGACACAAGCTAGTTAAGCTATGCTTACTTTGGGTCTAGATAGCACTGTGTAAAATTACATAGAATATTATTGTTAAAATTTATAATCTACAATTTTATAAAATTTACTTAAAACATATTATTTCTATTTTCCAACAACAGTCTATAATCAAACTGTCACACCGACCACAACAATATATTAAAACGTCACACATACGACGTGCTGCTAGTGTCACTCCCCTGGCACAGAATCCCAGGGGAATGAGCGCCACGTGACTTCAGAATGCATTCATTAAGACGTATTGTGTACAAAGCGCTGCCTGCCCTATGCCCAGACGCCAGAAAATGTACACAGAGGGCACCCTGCAATGTGAAATTAAAATGATGCGCTCTTATTTCTTTGAAGGACTTTCAAAGGTGTTTGAAGGGCGCTTAAGCATGTTAAACTTTTGTTAATGTTAAATGACAGTGTGGAGTTCCAGTTATTTTAAAATTTTGCTGTAAATGATGATGGTCATAATATTTTTTAAAGAATACCAGTAACTATTACAGTACTGACGTGGACCCACTCCTAAGAGAAGAAATTTAGCTTAGCTGGAGGCACCAGCGGTAATACCAGTTGGTTCGTTAACTAGAATCAATAAAAAAGTCATTGACATACGGGTCAATTTTTTTTCAATGCTGGACATAAACTTCTCATATTTTTTTAATTTGGTTTTGTAAATATTTTATAATTATTTATCAACTGTGGAATATTGCAATGGCTCAACCACTACAGGACTTTAACATTTCAAACCTTTAGCAAAAGTGATATCCCCTTTTAAACTTTCCCTTCAACAAACTACCAATTTTTCAATCTCTTAATTTCAAGGAACCCGATTGCCTATAATAACACCAATTACGTAGAAAGAAGAGAGACGGTGAATAGTGGGTGTCTGTCTGACTCTTTGGAGATATAGAAGCGTGAGTTTATGAATATTTTCAGATAACTTGACCCTTTTTTTCGTGCGGAAATCCCCCCTGAATACCTTCCCGCTGGCCAGCGGGGTTGGTTATGTCGGATACGAACCGACTAAAACCGCACGCCGTTTCGGATGTTCAGACACCGGGGTGCAGGGTGGCCCTATAAGGCGTTTCATTTTCTTCAGAGATGGCCCCCTCGGGTTTGGAAACCACGGTTGCCCCGTCTTGCCCCCGGAAAGAGGGGAGTGCGCAACGTGTGATTATCCCAATTTAGATGCAGTGCTCTTCTAAGTTATTAATTGGGCTAAGATGCCGTAACTTCGTTTCATATCCTGCATATTGACTTGGTATAAGTTTAAGATTCGCTTCAGAAAATCGAAACATAACAATTTACGTGTAAGCAATTTTATTCCTAAGTTTCCTTGCCCCGACTTTGAAGTGTGCCGTTAAAGTTAGTTGTTTGATTGGCACCTGCATCAACTGTTTAGTTTTCTTTTTGTTTTGAAGCATATTAGTAATTCAAAAGCTAGTTCTGAAAGCTACCATATATCAATTCTCATAATTTAAGGTTGTAAAGCGATATAATAATAAGCCAAATAAAAAGTATTAAACCAATTTCACGAAACCAATAAAATAGGAAAGACAACGTTGCCTCAACGGTCGCAAATCAACAAC
Organism: Cybosia mesomella; assembly: GCA_946251805.1. Taxonomy (NCBI): domain Eukaryota; kingdom Metazoa; phylum Arthropoda; class Insecta; order Lepidoptera; family Erebidae; genus Cybosia; species Cybosia mesomella. The sequence continues at coordinate 3,443,069 of OX276402.1, read as the reverse complement.
AAAAGCCGATATATATTCGTACCTTTTTTTTTTTTTTTTTTTTTATCGTGCGGAAATCCCTTCGGATACCCCCCCGCCGGCCAGCGGGGGCGGTTATGTCGGGCTTGCACCGACTAAAACCGCACGCCGTCTCGGGTTCTCAGACGCCGGGGTGTAAGGTTACCCATAGAGCATATCCCTCGCACCCCGGCTGACCCCGGGCCATCTCACCACTAACAGCATCACTCAATACAGACGGTGGATTCGTTCTAGCAAGCGTTTGGAGATTGATACGAAATAAATAAAAACGTTGTTCTCTTTTTCCTGTAAATATAATATAAATAAATGAATGGGGCGGAGTAATCAAAAAGCAATGTTTAAAAATGATTGTAAAGTCATTCATTGTTTCCGTAGTTTGCAAGAATTACGGTAGATGGCTCTAGTGTCGCCTTAAGACGTATATAATATATCGGAGAGTTTCGAATATCTGGGACGTGTCTAGGTGGCTCAGTTGATCAGAGCATTCCCCTTGTAAAGGACTGGTCGCGGGTTCAAGTCTCGTCCTAGATGTTCCCTTTTTCCGATCTAAATCTATTGGGAAAGTAAGCATACGAATTACTTTAAATTTAATTGAATTAATGTGGCGGAGTCAAAAAAAAAAAAATGTTTAAAAATGACTGTAAAGTCTAGCTTGGTCGCAGGTTCAAGTCCCGTCCTAGGTGTTCTCTTTTTCCGATCTAAATCAATACGAAATAACTGGCCATTTTACTATCTACTACTTACCTCTGTGGCGGAGCGTTCGACTGCTAGTCAGAGTTCACGGGTTCGATTTTCAATCAGTGCATATATTTGTAAGCATGAATATATTATATATATTTGCGTTGATCTGGGTATGTATATGTAGATATAATATGTATGTATTTACAAAAATAAATGTCTCCATGTTTATATATTTATCCACATTTTAGACACAGAACAAGTATTTTGGGTCTGAATGGCGTTATGTAGATTATTGATTTATAATATTACTAGGTTTTACCGGCAGCTTCACCCGCGTGGAATTCTGTTCCCATTCCCGATTCCTATATAAGATACACAATTCCAACATACATCATTTTGTTATATCTCAAAGGGTAACCGCGGTAGCCTAGTGGAATAACCGCGGTAGCCTAGTGGTATGGGTAATGGACTGCTGAGACGAGGTCTCGGGTTCGATCCCAGGTTTTACCATGGCACACACCAATGACTTTTCGATGCTTTTCGAAGTTATGTGGGTATTTATCGCAGGTTTATAAGTGCCCGGTTAATGGCAATAGGCTCGCCACCTATTACATTGGGACCTAAACATAAACTGGCGAAATGTGAGTGCTAGCACCTCTGCCTACCCCTTCGGGGACATAGGCGTGAGTTTATGTTATGTTATGTTCAAAGGGTTTAGGCAGCGTTATCGTTGGAAGTCCCAGAAGGCTTATTTTTTCCAACACCTCTAACAAATATCATTATATTTTAGAAAATATACACAAAAACTTGACAAATTATATAAAAAAAACCGTCTTTGAGAATCAATCTATCCATTGGTGAAAACAGCATGAAAATAGGTTCAGTAGTTTTTGTGTTTATCGCAAACAGACAGACAGACAGATTGAACGACGCGGCAGAGGACTTTGTTTATATAATATGAAGTGACTACCCGCGAATTCTTCCGCATGTATTTTATACAAGGACTACAAAACACGCACGTACCCGAGGGTACCATTAAAAAATAAAAAATAAAATAAATATTCTACGACATTCTACACAGCGCTTTCTAGACCCAAAGTAAGCATAGTTTAACTAGCTTGTATTAAATACATACATACCTATTATACATAGAAACACCCAGACCAGTGCAAATAGACATATTCATGCATACAAATATTTGCACTGAGCGGGAATCGAACCCGCGCCCCCTGTCGCAGCAGTCGAATGCACTACCGCTACGCCACAGAGACCGTCAATGATGATTGATGAAAACGTAAATAAACACACTGTATTGAAGTCCAAACAGCGTGTTTGGCATTTTGGTGATATTTAAATGATTAGTTTAAAGACTAGAATAAGCAACGATAGCCCAGTGGCGTACGTAACGGACTGCTGAGACGAGGTCTCGAGTTCGATCCCCAGTCGCCCCGGGAACACACACCTCTGACTTTTCGTAGTTATGTGTGCATTAATAAATGTTAATTATCGCTCGCTTAATAATATACCCGGTAGATGGCAATAGGCTCGCCCCCTATTACATTGGGACCTAAACATAACTGGCGAATCGTGGGTGTGTAATACACCTCTGCCTAACCCTTCGGGGATACAGGCGTGAAGTTATGTTATGTTATGTTAAATGACTAGTCTGATCTGCAAAACCACAATTACAACAGCTGTCAAGTGAAACCTAATTGCTTTCATTGTGCCTTAAAGAGCTACGCCCACATATGCAACATTTCTCATTTCTCAATTGGCTTTGCCAAAAACGAAAATGATCGTACGATATATACACGGGGAGACTGTTAACGGATATTTGAGGTTCAAAACAGCGATGAACGGTAGCACAATAGAACTGAAACCTAAGCGTCGGTAGCTTAGTGGTTAAGGAGTCGACCCTACGATCGAGAGGTCCTGGGTTCGAATCCTGGCCATTACGCTACCGAGGTGAACCCACTCCTAACACAAGCAATTAAGCTTACCTGTCATGACAGGTAGAACGCACTGGTACACCTTTGTTTTTAGGCATTGCGGGAAAGGGGAGGAGAAATGCTGCCCCTACCTAATTGCCAAATGCTGCCCCTACCTAATTGAATCCTTTTGGTGACTTTTTTCTCGAAGTTGTTTCTAAAATAAGGGCGGCACAGTGGTACATAATTATGACATAACTAGCTGATGTCCGCGGCTCCGCCCGCTTGCAGGTCAGTTATCGTTTTTGGTCATATCTCCGGTTCTTCTTAATGAATTGCAATCAAACATACGGCAGATTTCCATGACCATTAAAATCAATACAAGAACTCAAAAAAAATATTTTTGTGTCCAGAATCGTTATGAGCGTTGCTCCCGTTTGCATCAGACCTCGGAGCTCGGCATCCGGGGTATACGGATTTTACGAGAGCGACTACTGTGTGACCTCCCAACGCCGAAAGGAAAGTCTGCACCGGAGCCTCGTACATCAGCAGGTGTACCGGCTTGCAGGCGAATTTGGCTTGGCTCTAAAAGTCTTTGTAGGTAGGTACAAATCCCTTTCGGGGTGCGAGGGATATGCCCTACGGGTAACCTTACACCCCGGTGTCTGTAGACCCGAGACGGCGTGCGGTTAAAGTCGGTTCAAGCCCGACATAACCGCCGCCACTGGCCGGCGGGGGGGTATCACACAAATCCCTTAAGTATAGCTTTATATCGCTTCAGTTTCACTGGAAGCCTACCTTAACTCGTAGTGAAACTATTTCACAAAAATGCCCGGCTAAGAGCAGTGCGGACTCTTTTATGCGTTTTTGCTGAGCTTCAAACGATGACAAAGGTACTGCTTGACGAACTTTTTCCTACAGATTTTCCGTCCCACTGCACATAAATGTGCGTTATGCATATTTTTTTCTTTTTAAAACTAAAACACAAACTTTTTTATCCACCTAGGTTTTCATTTGAGTGTATCATCATTAATTTTTCTACAGTTTTCTGTTCGAATAAAGTGAATTGTGCCTCGTTTACCTACGTAAAAGAAGGGAGTCTGTTGAAAAACGCTTTTATGTTAAAAACAAAGAAATGAGCACATTAATGAGCTATTTCGCTTTTGACTTGCCTTTTACTGTCTCTTAAAGCTTTTATCTCATTAATAAGTAGGAGATGTGGCTTAACTAAAAAAATATTATGTGAGATTTTAATAAATTTTGTCTACACTCAAATCGAAAAATTCGAATTACGAATTCAAAGACGATTCTATACATACGCACTTTATAAACGCATATACATAAAATTAAAAATAAAACTTATTATAGTACCGCCAACTGTATCATAAAACTCATTATAGTACTGCTATCTTTTTTATTCATTAAACTAGTCTAAGGTTTTAGGCTGAATATGAAAAAAAGTCGCACGAATGCGCAGTTCGAACTGTGAAGAAAATGGCGCCCTTGTAACCTACCTACTTTGTTTAATTTCAATTTTTCCTATGAGTGAAGATAAAGTAGTGTATGAAACTGCATATAACTTAGGTATTAAAACACTCGAGTCAACTATTATCGCATAAACAGACCCTTTTTTTTTTTTTTTTTTTCGTGCGGAAATCCCTTCGGATACCCCCCGCGTGCCAGCGGGGGCGGTTATGTCGGGCTTGAACCGACTAAAACCGCACGCCGTCTCGGGTCTACAGACGCCGGGGTGTAAGGTTGCCCATAGAGCATATCCCTCGCACCCCGACTGACCCTGGGCCATCTCCGGTTTCGAGATGGCCCCCTCGGGTTTGGGAACCACGGTGTCCCCGTCTTGCCCCGGTTTGGGGGAGGGGCGCTAGTCGCCCCACCGTCCCGGCCTGCTTCTGCTGGGGTGACAGGTGGCCTCACCCGCCACCCCCAGGCCTGCGCTCATGGAGGACGGAGGTCGTTAAGCGACCTCCGGCGCCTGAGTTGCCTGCGACGCGCGGCGAGCAAGTTGCGGGCTCGGCGGACCGGGAGAGTTCTAAGTCTCTCCCGGGCGCGCTCCGCCACCTCCTTCGCGAGCATTACATGCTCGCAGAAGGAGGCGGCGGCGGCCCACGCGCTCGCGCTCCGCACCATTGCCGCAATCATGCTGCCGAGCGAGAGGACTCCCACCCCGATGGCTGCCACGAGGTCACGCCTCGGCGCCTCCCACGCCGGGCAGTCCGCCAGCGTGTGCAGCCCTGAGTCCTCGCTCGCGTCGCAGTGATGACACTCAGGCGTTGGCTCCTTCCTGATCCGATGCAGGTGGTCCCCGAAGCACCCCTTCCCTGAGATCACCTGCGTCAGTCGGTAGGAGAGGCTTCCGTGTCGCCTCTCCAGCCAATCCTCCATGATGGGCCTTACCGCCGCTATTGCGGCGTCGTGTTTTAATACCCCTTCTTATATGACAGTTGCATAAACTACTATTATATTACTTCGGGCCACCAACCAGGTGGACACCGAAGTCTTAAAATCACGCAAAAAAAATCAAAATCTTACACCCACTTTTTGTCACTTTTCTCGACGTTTCACATGATTCTAAGTCTAATTAAGCAAAAAAAATTTTTGTGTCGGTCTGTCTGTTGGTCTGGCTGTCTGGATGTCTGGATGTCTGTTTACGCAATAACTCAAGAACCACTTATCCGATTTAAAAAATTCTTTCGCCAATCATCTTGTTTGGTTAATGGGAAGAACTGATTAGATTTTGGGGTTTGTACGTTCAAGGTTTCGGGTACCTCCCATACAAATTGTCCCTAAAAACTTTTACAAGTGAGTTTCTTTCGCGTTATCAGAGTAACTTTGACATTTGAGTGACAATGACAATACGTATATTGTATATTTACATGAAACAACCAGACTCTGAAAGAAACTGAAATATAAAATATATTTTTTTGTGTTTTTGACGTCGAAGACGTTTGATTTGATTTCATTTTCTTCATATTTATTGCGCAATATATAAAGACGCGTCGAATAATATGCATGAAGCCTAAGGTCTGTAATTTTGAATAAAAATACTGCAACAAAAATATCTAAGTTTGGCTCGAAGTTTGACAATCACTGTGTGATTTCCGCCGCAGTAGATTTATTAGGTATATAAAAAATTACAAATAACCAAAATTACTAGCATTCCCGCTCCAGCTAAACTAAATTGCTTGTGTTAGTAATGAGTTCACGTTGGTAGTGTAATAGCCAGGAATCGAACCCGGGACCCCTCGATTTTAAGACCAATTGCTCAACCTGTATTCAAAAAAGGGATCTAGTCTATTAATGAAGATCCCTAGCAATAATGGAATTAGAATTAACTGCTCAAAAATAATAAATAAAAAACAGACCTTCCTTGTTTTTATTATTCTTCATTTTTTTATTTTAAGTACGATCGTCAAAACAAAAATCAAAACAATTGCCTTTCGAAACCCTCTTCGAACCAGCATAATCTTCAAACTTGGGTGCTTACAATTTAAATGAATCACTCCGTTGGTTCACGATTGCTTTCTATCGATGCACCCATCACTCGTCTCGAGGGATTTTGCACCCCCTTGCACCCGTTTGCACCCCAAATTCTCGTTGTGGCAATTTTTTCCTGTCTGTCAAACTCTCGCCGAGGGATGTGCGCGTTAGCCTGTTGTAATTGGATAGACTGACAGATGTTACGTTTATATACATTTCGTCGTTTGTCAATCAGACCTTAGGACCTTGTTAGAAACGATCAGGTTTTTTCCTTGTGAGATAAACTCAATTTTCAGGTACGCTGAACTCGATTATTAATTGTACCTTTTTTTTTTTTTTTTTTTTTTTTCGTGCGGAAATCCCTTCGGATACCCCCCCCGCCGGCCAGCGGGGGTGGTTATACCTACAGTGTATTGTAATATTTTTTTATCCAATTCAGAACATGAGTTTCTTATCTCAATTCGATGCACACTTTTTTTTTTTACGTGCGGAAATCCCTTGGGATACCCCCCCCCGCCGGCCAGCGGGGGTGGTTATGTCGTGTATCGACTAAAACCGCACGGTGTCCTCCCCAAATGTCCCTTGCCGAGCACCCCGGGTAAGCCCTCGAAAGGATAACCCCAGGGTTGCCGGCGGACTTTGGGCGCCACCGCGGCCTCGCCTGGTGGGGTCGGGTTTTATCCCGCTTCGGTGAGTTGGCAGGCGTGTGTAGGGCACACACGACACGCCTCCGCCACGGCCTGCTTCTGTAAGGACGGCGAGTCGGCCAACTGCCGTCCTCAGGCCCCGATCATGTATTTACACTGATTTTTTCGAGATCTACTAATTCGCACACATGTGGGTTCCGTACCTCAGTAGAAGAAAACATTACTATAATAGGGTCACTTACTGATTGTCCGTCTGTCTATCTGATATATCCGACTGCTAGTCAGAGGTCGCGGGTTCGATTCCCGCTCATTGCAAATATGTATATTGTCTGGGTGTTTCTATGTATAATATGTATTTATTTACAAAAAATAGTATCTAAGTATGATTATCCGCATTCTAGAACCCATATGACAAGCTTTGCTTAGTTTGGGTCTAGATGGCGTTGTGTAATATGTCCTAGAATATTAATTATATATTTATTATTGTTTGTAATTTATAACTTGTAACATTTTTTTTTGGTTGAACTAATGTTTATGCAATTGATAATATCAGAATTTATTTGTCACAAGAACTAGGTGAACGGGATAAAAATTGAATGTGCGTGAAACCACAGGCAACAGCTAGTAGCTAGTAGAAGATAAATTTATACAACAGAAATAAACGCTAGTGGCTTATAACAATGTTAACCAGATTGACAATGCGATTGGATACAAAGTTCCACAACGCATCAATGATGTCGCAACTTGTCCTACTTGCGTAGTTGCATCAACCGATACACCTACGAACGCCTACGAGGTTATTGCGCTGTTGTAGAAATAAAGATAGAGACACACTTTGAATATTTTTCGTAGGCTACATTTATCATATACTTTTTTTTACTAACTAATGGATGAACCTGCAGACTTCTTTTTTTTTTATACCATTCAGGTGGCAGCCAAGCTCACGGCCCACCTGATGGGAAGCGGTCACCGTGGCCTATGGACGTGTGCAACATCAGGGGCGTCACACTCGCGCTGCCGACCCTAAAAAAAAGAAATTGCAAAGAAGGCCTTAAATAGTCTTCCGGGAAGACCAAAGGCTACTCCCGCCTCTCCCCTCTTTTTTAATTTTTGTGCTGTCAGAAGGAAGACTCTTCCCTCTGACAGCACAAAAACTGTCAGTGAACTCTGGCTACCCTACTTACCGCCGGGAACACAACACGAGGTTATTATGGCCGCGGTATTCTGGGAATACCGTCATGTCCTACCTCTCTTCTTTTGTCGTGTCAACGGCATATCATTTTTAAATTTATTTGCCCAGTGCGCTGCAACCTTAATTGTGTTCTCAGAGACGCTCACGAGTTCCTCCGGTGTCTATGTACCTATATGAGCAAGCAGCACACGTCAGTAGGTGGGTCATAGTCTGTGGACTAACTTGAAGGTAAACTTTAACCATAAGGCAACTTGTTTTCCAGGCCGCTAAAAACTTAAAGGGTGACTAACTATTTACTACTAGAAAATTAAAGTGGCAGTGAATAAATATTTTAGTTAAAATTATGAGCTTCAATATGCAGGACTCTAAGGTTGGATAAACCCGGGAAACTAAGTGGTCAATGGGAATTTAAACAAAAATAAACAGGTTTCTCACTTGGAGGTACTCTCCAAATCTGTTTAATAGACAAATTGATTAATTACAAAAATGTGCTGATAAACTAGTTGCAAAGACCCTTAACACCGTAATCTAGGAATGATGTACAACAATACAACGCCATCTGTGTTCAACTTACGGTACTAAATTAATTCTGGTAGATCACAACAGGTGGCGTCACATGTAACATTATACAATTATTATTTTTTTTAATATTTAGGACACGTCAATTTGACTTCACCTCGCCTGACGGTAAGCTGAAGGTAAAGTCTCAGGAAAGAGGGTCACCATTACATACACGTACCATGTTAACAATGGTGGCACTCAGCTTGACGGCCTCATCAGAAGAGGATTGTCGTCGCAGCACCACGTGACACCCACCGGTCGCACTAGTGATGCGACCACAATCCCTCTGCCCGGCTATGCACTTGCTGACCCCTGAACGCAATCAAACCGAAATTGGATTACTATGGAGGGTTTTCCGCAATCGTGCACGGTGGTACCTACCCGGCCGAATTTTGTGACAAATTTGTGTCATCAAATTTCTACCACCAGTAAAACTTAGCCTATAGACAAAGGTAACGAATATACCGGGTGTTAGGGAAACGCTCCCAAAAACGAAGACTGATAGTACTGAACACAAACAAAAATTGAGTGCTTTTTTCGAGCGGTTTTTTTAGCAGCTAGTTGAAACCAGTTGTTGCATTGTGCCAAGTGATGCATGTTTTAATGTAATTATCACTGCTAAATGATGATTCATGATTGGAACCTTGGACTTCAAGTTCAGCAGCTGACTCTTTCTCCGCAGGAATATCACAGCCATCTTTGAAATTAATCACTGAAAGTTACCGCATTACGCTTTAGTTTCATTCAAATAAAAGCGCTCTAATTTTCAGCTGTCGCAAACGTCGCATAAAACCAAAAAACAGTTTTAAAACAAAGAAAACAATATTTTGTTGACCATTGTTCTTGAGACCAATGCATCTATACTATTATAAAATTGTAAATTAGTTGTATCTGTATATTGAAGATAGCAAAAAAAACTTGGGTTATGTTAAATGAACGATACTGAACACAAAGTTATTTTTTTGGATTTTTTGTATGTTTGTCCGCGATGAATGCAAAAATACTGAACGGATTTAGATGTCGTATTTTCTATTACAAAGATCAGACTTAAAAATTGCCGTATGTTTGATTGCAATTAGTTAAGTGGAACCAGAGATGTTACCGAAAAACAAAAACCAGCCAAGTGCGAGTCGGACTCGCCCATGAAGGGTTCCGTAGCAGTAAGTAACATTGCGGTTTACGATTTATGACGTATTATAAAAAACTACTTACTAGATCTCATTCAAACCAATTTTCGGTGGAAGTTTACATGGTAATGTACATCATATATTTTTTTAGTTTTATCATTCTCTTATTTTAGAAGTTACAGGGGGAGGGGGGCACATTTTACCACTTTGGAAGTGTCTCTCGCGCAAACTATTCGGTTTATAAAAAAAATATATTAGAAACCTCAATACCATTTTTGAAGACCTATCCATAGATACACGTACGGGTTTGACGAAAAAAAAATTTTGAGTTTCAGTTCTTAGTTAGGGGAACCCTCAAACTTGGTTTTTTTTTCTATTTTTGTGAGAAAATCTATATACGGTTCACAGAACACATTTACTTACCTAGTTTCAACAGCATAGTTCTTATGGTTTTGAAAAATGTGGCAGTGACATACCATCCGGACAGACAGACAGACATGACGAATCTATAAGGCATCCGTTTTTTGCCATTCGGCTACGGAACCCTAAAAACCGACCTCCACGCGGGCGTACCCGCGGACATCAGCTACTTATTGTAAAAAAAGCTAAAGTGGGACAAAACTCATTTTGAATTTGACTTGTATTAAGGGCCAGAAAATCTTCGTTTGTCTAAAGAAAAATCTTGACAGCACTTGGACAAATTAAAAACTTTTTGGAGAAAAAAATGGTAACAGCAAAATGAGGCGAAACTTTTATTTGAGGGAGTAAGAACAAGTCAAACATTCTTTTAAAGGTTCTGAGGACCTCAGATTGTCTTGAGTGTGAATTTAAGGGACATTGTTGTTAAAAAAGAATGGCCAGATGTTTTTATTTAGCATAAATACAGAATACTTTTGGATGTTTACTCGAATTGAAATAAAATTATTTTAAACGGATTCCATCGCGATTTATTTGGTGTTGTTTTCTTATTTACTTACAGTAAACCCGACGTTTCGGTTGCTTTTCAGCAGCCATGGTCATAGGAAGACTGAAGATGGTGGTTGTCTTATAGTTTGAAGTGTAAGTTAAAGTCAATGCAAACTAGGTCTGCAAGGCGAATCGCTGCTTGCAATGTTGAGCTGAGTGAGACATCGTGATTCTTCTGCAATAGATTTGACCGCTATTGCGGAATCAGATTTTGAAAATTATGAACAGTGATCATTCCTCCATGGCAAGTCCGATTTTGAAAATTCTTTTTGAAAGTCACAACTCTGGACATGCTTTCTGAGCGTGTAAAGTTTGGTCACAGTGTCTCGAGCTGTTATTATGTAATTCCATCTGGATTTTTTTTAACGGTGAGCATTCCTCTGTGGTAGCATTATTTTTTTAAAAATATATCCATAAACCTTCCTCTGATTGACCTCTTTAATCATGCCAAATTTGGTTCTGATTGGATTAGTAGTTTAGGAGGAGACCTGTGACAAAGAAAATCCTGAAGTCTGGTATGAGGAGCTTTCGCTCGACTTCGTCTCACTCAGCTCAAATAGTTTAATTTCTGGGGTGAAGCCCGAGAGGGATTCCACACGTAAAAAAAACTAAACTTAACTAAAATCTCTAAATTTGATGTCGACTTTCAAGACGCTGAATTGGCTTTTATCGACTTTTCTTTACTACTTTTGTCGACTATTTCTGACTATTATTTTCTTTTCAAAATCGAAAAAACTATCAACTATAATCCGTTATCATATTGAATAGTTTAATAAACATTCTGAAACAAGATTACTGGTGGTAGAAATTTGATGACACAAATTTGTCACAATATTCGGCCGGGTAGGTACCACCGTGCACGATTGCGAAAAACCCTCCATAGTAATCCAATTTCGGTTTGATTGCGTTCAGGGGTCAGCAAGTGCATAGCCGGGCAGGGGGATAGTGGTCGCAGCACTAGTGGGACCGGTGGGTGGCACGTGGTGCTGCGACGACAATCCTCTTCTGATGAGACCGTCAAGCTGAGTGCCACCATATGTTAACATGATACGTGTATGTAATGGTGACCCTCTTTCCTGAGACTTTACCTTCAGCTTACCATCAGGCGAGGTGAAGTCAAATTGACGTGTCCTAAATAAAAAAAAAACAAGCAAATAAATAATATAAAATCGAAATTTAATTTTGAGATTTTAGTTTTGTTTGACAAAAATGCACAACAAAATTGACAACATTATTCGCGTAAACTTTCGACAATATTATCCATACTTCAATTGACAACATTAAAACATAATAATAATAAATAATAAATACTCTAGGACAAATGACACAACGCCATCTAGACACAAACTAAGCAGTGCTTGTCATATGGGTTCGAGATTGCGGGTAAACATACGTAGATACTTTTTTGTTTTTTGTAAATAAATACATATTATACATAGAAACACCCAGATCAATGCAAAGTTACATATTTGCACTGAGCGGGAATCGAACCCGCAACCTCTAACTTAGCAGTCGAACGCACTACCGCTACACCATAGAAGTTGTCATAAACTAATATACATATATAAACTAATAATGCTTCGGACTCGCCCATGAAGGGTTCCGTAGCAGCAAGTAAAATTTTTTTTTAAATAATAAATGCTTTTTTTTTAAATTTTATATTTGAGTTGATTGAATGAGAGGTAAATTGCGGTTTACGATTTATGACGTGTTCAAAAAAAACTACTTACTAGATCTCGTTCAAACCAATTTTCGGTGGAATTTTACATGGTAATGTACATCATACATTTTTTTTAGTTTTATCATTGTCTTAGTTTAGAAGTTACAGGGGGGGCACACTTTTTACCACTTTGGAAGTGTCTCTCACGCAAACTATTCAGTTTAGAGAAAAATGATATTAGAAACCTCAAGATCATTTTTGAAGACCTATCCATAGATACCCTACACGTATGGGCTTGATGAAAAAAAATTTTTTGGGTTTCAGTTCTAAGGAGCTCCCAAAATGTATTGTTTATTTCTATATTTGTGTGAAAATCTTAATGCGGTTCACAGAGTACATCTACTTACCAAGTTTCAACACCATAGTTTTTATAGTTTCAGAAAAAAGTGGCTGTGACAGTGGATGTGACATCTATAAGGGTTCCGTTTTGTGCCATTTGGCAACGGAACCCTAAAAATACCTTTATTCGACGTATATTATCACTTGATTTTCTAATACAAACAGCCGATGAAGCCATATTACGACCTTTCCGATCCAAGCATGATATCGCCGTAATCCGTATTCTCATCGGGCGGTAAGGCAAGCCGACGATTATTAGCGTTTGAATGCAGCTGATTGCTTATCATTAGTGATATGACTATCTTTTTCCTTATTCAAGTTCTCGTAATATGTGAATTGAGTTCCTTAGCAGATTTTGTCGATAGGTAACGTTTTGAAGGCTGTTGAATTAGTTACCGTCTATCTATTAGATAAACTTTGCCTTCTTTGGGTATATAAAGCGCTATGTTGAATGTCGTAGACTATTTATTTATTTTCTTTATTTATTTATTTATCTATTATAAAATTGTAAATTAGATGTGTCTGTATTATTGGAAATAATTAAAAAAATAATTGGGTTATGTTAACTGAACGAATTTTTTTAAATTTGAATTCTTGTCTGTCTGTTTATTCGCGATGGACGCAAAAGCTACTGAACGAATTTGATACGGTTTTTTTCTGTTATAAAGGTCTTGGTTAGAGTTAAAAGCAGTGTGTTTGATTGCAATTGGTTAAGTAGAACAGAAGATATGGCCGATAAACCATAACCGACCTCCGCGCGGGCGGATAAAGGTATATTTGAAAGGTTGGTAAAGTATCTGATGTCATTCTGATATTTTACACAAAGGAGGATGTATGTCCGCCGGCAACCCTGGGGTTATCCTTTCGAGGGCTTACCAGGGGTGCCCGGCCATGGACACTTGGGGAGGACACCGTGTGGTTTTAGTCGGTCCGATTCCGACACGACCACCCCATCGTTGGCACCGATGGGGTGAAGCCCGTGGGGGTTTCCACACGTAAAAAAAAGTGAGGATGTATGGGGCTCCATCAAGAGTTTCGGGGCCCGAGCCAATCTCGCTGCTAGCCGGTACGCCTGCTGGTAGCGGATGGACTCAGCCGAAGGCTTTTCTGTCGGGGTTGGAATTGTACAAGGCAGTCGCTCCCATAAAAGCTGAACAAGTCAAACCAAGAGCAGGAGAAAGATTATGCTTGATGTGGCCCTAAATAACCGTATTGACGTGATTGAGTTATAAACATACATCAATCCATTCGCTTCAACGCTTAATGCTATTGGTTTCGCCCGCGTGGAATTCTGTCCTGTTTCCGCTTCCCATGGTAACCTATTCCAAGAATGAAAAGTGACTATGTGCTATTTCAGACTATAATCTATCCCTGTACCAAATTTCAGCTAAATCCGTTCAGCCGTTAGAACGTGATTGCGTAACAAATATCTTCACATAATTTCACATTTATAATATTAGTAGGATACAATGTTACCAGACCTTAGCCTTGACAAAAACCAAGCAAATTCTAGTACGTTGATAGATAACAGAAATTTATTGCGTAGCAGTTGTACAGCTTTATCTTGAAAAGTCTAAATAACAATACAGACGAATGCAATTTAAAACGAAAATGCAAGAAGCAAAATCTTTAAAAAAAGATTTCTTAAACATTTTATTAGTCTAAACGACACAATCCAGGAAACCCTTCTACAAACGTATAGCTACTATTAAGTACATTTTATTTTATTATCGGAGTACATTCGTAGCTGACTGTACGGGTAAGTTCTAAGTACCGAGGTGGGGGTGGGAGGAAGCAGGGGTCATATCGACATACGTTTACTGGCAATATCCGAGCCGCTTTCTTCAAGACGCCCATTACTAGCTTGAGAGGGCAAAGATTAAGAATTGTACGTCGCACAATAAATATATATAATAAATAAAAATATATATAGGCAGATAATTGCTTATTTAGTTAAAACTTAGTTGTTATAGTAATTTTAAATACAGTTCTTCTAAAAGTAATTAACTTCGTAATTAAACCAAGTGGTTCAGTGGGTAGTTAAAATTCAACCGTATAAATTTTATCGTTTAAAAGCTATTGACATTCTTTTGTCAAGCTCATTGCAGATGTGTACCGATCACAAATACCTCGAATATAAAAATCTAAAGAACACTATGTAGTTAGCTCGAGTATCCAATCCAGACCTTATAATCGCACCAAAAAAAAGTAAAATATAATATGCCATAATATAATATGTCTCGGGTCTTCAGACGCCGTGGTGTAAGGTGGCCCATAAAGCATTTCCCTGGCACCCCGACTGACCAAGGGCCATCTTTCGAGCCAGGTTCAGGTTTCGTGATGGCCCCTCGTATTTGGGAACCACCAGTGGACAATGTAGATATTCCTGTCATTGTATAAAGGTAGAACTTTTCTGAAAGTACCAGCGGTGAGATTTGAGTTCAATCACCATATATTCAAAACGGCAGCTGAAGGGATCCGGGAATATGAACTCGTCGCCACTGAGAAGCATTAATTTATTTTAATTTATCTCAAGATCCACGGCTTCCATCAAGGCAGATTGCCTAATACAGATAAAAAGCGCGATGATCAAAAAGCCTGTCCACTGACCCAACGGCTATACTAAAGTAATCTATGTGGTTGTATGCTCACATGCACTATGGGTGGGCACTCCTTTGCAAATTGAGTATGTAACCTTGGGAGAAAATACCAAAGAGTTTCTATGAACAACAATGATGCATGAATCAGCATCTATGGCTGAAATCGACTAGAAAGCAAACCTTTATATTTTACTAAACTACCAAAAGCAGATTTCAATAATAGAAATTATTGCGATCTTATAGAATTAAACTAGTATTATTATTAATCATATTTAACTTAATGAAATTGAACGAATTAAACGTGTAAACCTAGGTGTCACCAATGAAATTGTTTTGCGCTAATAAGGAATAATTGCGATCAACTTCAACTAAACTGATTTAATTCGCAAGAATTACGGTTGATAGCTCCAGCGTCGCCTTGAGACGTATATAATATATCGGAGAATTTCGAATATATGACGTGTCTAGGGGGTTGGTCGCGGGTTTAAGTCCCGTCCTAGATGTTCTCTTTTTCCGAATAAAATCTACTAGAAAAGTAAGCATACCAATTGCTTAAAAAATTAATTGCAATAAACTGATTTACCTAGTTTTAGTAAATTAAATTCAATGAGTGATACCCAGTTTTCTCCAATGAAAGTAATTTTCATCATCATCAAGCAATTATCATCAAATAGTAATCTAAACAAGTAATATTTTACTAACTGAGACCTATTCAATTACATAAACGTAACCCAAATAATAAGTCAATTTAATTTGATTGCAATAACTTTCATTTTAAAAATGCACTTCACCTTTATAGGCATACATTTCACCAATGAAAGTGAAAATATTAAAATGGTCTCCCGTCTTTTGAAACGTAATAGGTAGAAAACATCAATCCAAATGTATCAAGTTCTGTAATTTAGTCTATGGCCTTGTGTAGGGGAAATACGCGGGCTGAGCATGGTTCATGGTAACCATCTAGTTAAGTCAACCCCGGCGCTGCGTCGATAACCGACGTGAATGGCCGCCTTTATTTTGTTTCTATTGCTGCTCTGACTCACCGTGTTGTGTAAATATATCTTTCGATACCGTGCATTATGAGATATTTTGGGTAGGAATAATTACGTCTATGTATACTAGGTACTAGACTGGCTGTAAGAAAAAAAACAGTGGTACTCCGAGAGTGCCGACAGAAGTGAAAATTTAAACATTTACATATGTGTTTTTTTAATCTACTTCAAAAAATGTGGTATCGTGGATTCGTTTTTTTAGCTGTAATACAGATGGCATTAAAAAGGCGCACTATACTTAACTATACACATAAGTGTCAAGATTAATTAACTCATTAATCTAGTACGCGTCCCGTATAGTCGAGCTCAGAAGTTGCTGAACACTAACAAAATTTGTTAGTGTGCACAAACAAACAATCTTTAGATTGAAATAAATCACAAATTAATTGATGTACTTATAAATATTTTTGTAATCTTCACAGGATATATTTATCATTTTTCAATTATTTTCTATTATTTTACGTTAAATTTTAGAACTAAGTTGGAATGGAATGACTTTGTTGAGCTGAGTGAGACGAAGTCGAGCGAAAGCTCCTCATACCAGACTTCAGGATTTTCTTTGTCACAGGTCTCCTCCTAAACTACTAATCCAATCAGAACCAAATTTGGCATGATTAAAGAGGTCAATCAGAGTAAGGTTTATGGATATATTTTGAAAAAAATAATGCTACCACAGAGGAATGATCACCATTAAAAAATTACAGATGGAATTACATAATAACCGCTCGAGACACTGTGACCAAACTTTACACGCTCAGATAGCATGTCCAGAGTTGTGACTTTCAAAAAGAATTTTCAAAATCGGACTTGCCATGGAGGAATGATCACTGTTCAAAATTTTCAAAATCTGGTTTCTCACTCAGCTCAACATTGCAAGCAGCGATTCGCCTTGCAGATCTATATAGTAAGTTGGAATGTGTTAAGTTAATACCGATGGCGACTGTACCTAATTCGAAATTCAAAATTCATTCTCGTCTCACCCAGAAACCGCGACACAATTTTGTGGTCTAAGCCTATACTACATATATAGGTATAAGTATTCATCATAATATATTCTTCCTCGTTTTTAGACTGTGGTTATCTTACATAAAAAGCTAGATTCCACTGTATCATCTGAGTTACTGAACAGGAAAATAAAATGTTTACATGAGCGGAGCTAATCAACCGTACTACACATTTTTATCCGTCGGATACCAACGCGATACATGTCTTTTTTTAATGAGTCCTTCTACATATTTTTTCTTTCTTTCTAATGCGACTTTATGAAACCCTAACATTTCTTTTGCAACTTTATGAAAATAAAAGTACACTGCCATAAAGTTCCTCTACAAGCAATCAAGTTGCTACAAGATTCAGTACACTCTAATCCTTTTCCAATACCAAATTGAAAAAAAAAGTAAAAATTGACCACACAGCAACGAACATTTGAAATTAGAAAACTCTGTTCAGCCAATCGAAGCCCGTGAGTTAGGTGCGGTGCACACTTGGCGCCCACTTTGTGCAAGTGCAGCCCTACGGGTCGAGCGGCGGTCGCCCGGGAGACGAGCTTGGCCCGGGCCGCCGCCGTCGTCCCCGCCGGGGGGCAAACGAACCCTCACAACAACCCCCCTAGCAAACAACACACGTGAAACACAACCTTATTTCTCTAGTAATAAGACCACTTTCTGTTTATGACAGATACTCTCAGTAGAATTAGCGATTTGTATGCTATGCAACACGGAATAGGGTCTGCTTTTCGAACGCTAATTCAGTTATCGCTAAGTATTGTTATGGTTGTACAAAAATATACTCAATTTCGTATCAATAAAGTTGATTATTGCATGTAGTGTTTCAGTGCGTGCGATTCGTTTTGAAGGGGGGTATCCAAGGGTGTCCCCTCATTCATAATCACAGGGATGTCGAACGCTCAGGTGGTTAAGGTAGCAGATTTATCGTTTCTAGGTGAGATGGCCCGCAGTTAAATAATCTGTATTGTTTATAAAGCTACCGTATTGTTTTATTATAGCAATTAATATGTCTGAAGTTTACAATCACACTGTCATATGACACCTTATTGTGGGGTTTATTCGGCAGTACAATGACTTGTAAACATTGAATGCCCCTGTTTCATTTGAGCCATTCAATTTTGTGCCTTTATTTCGTTTATGTCGAGTTACATTGTGAAGTGATGTACTAAATTGACAAAGTTGGAATTTTTCATTTCTGTCCATAAGAAATACTTACATTTATATTATGTTTCCTGCTTTAATGTTGTTCATGACTTACCTGCAACAAAATAAAACATAAAGTTAGCGAAAGCTTTTTCTTATCTTGATGAGTTTTATTTTCTCATCACGTTATATTTCCTCGGGGAGTAATAAACATTGTAGGTAGTAACCTTTAAAAGGTAATGCATAATTAACAATTAAGCACTCTTTGAGTCTGATTACAAAATCACGGTTGAGAACATTTACAGTTTATCGTTGAAATTTTAAGTTATTGTTCTGTTCTTGCTGCATGTTGCTATATTTAAAACCGGCCAAGTGCGAGTCGGACTCGCCCATGAAGGGTTCCGTAGCAGCAAGTAAAATTTTTATATTTGAGTTGATTGAATGAAAAGTAAATTGCGGTTTTCGATTTATGACGTATTAAAAAAAAACTACTTACTAGATCTCGTTCAAACCAATTTTCGGTTGAAGTTTACAAGGTAATGTACATCATATTTTTTATAGCTTTATCGTTCTCTTATTTTAGAAGTTACAGAGGGGGGGGCGACACCCATTTTACCACTTTGGAAGTGTCTCTCGCGCAAACTATTCAGTTTAGAAAAAAATGATATTAAAAACCTCAATATCATTTTTGAAGACCTATCCCTATGGAAGACCTATCCCCATACGTCCGGGATATCTATATATCCCGCACGTGTGCGGGTTTGATGAAAAAAATAATTAAGTTTTAGTTCTAAGTATGGGGAACCCCCAAAATTTATTGATTTTTTTTCTATTTTTGTGCGAAAATCTTTATGCGGTTCACAAAATACCTTATTACTTAGCATGTACAAAAACCTCGCTCCGCTGAGTCGTTTCCATTCATCGAGCATATAACCGGAATATATATGCTCGATGTTTCCATTAGAGCTACGCTGAGCGAGGCTAGGTAAATGAAGTGATTCTATTGGTTCTTAACAAACACATCCCTCGCTACACATACTCGCACATCTCTGGTGGAAACGTAGCGTTAATGGCATGCTATCGTAGGCTATAAGATACTATAAGATGCTAAAAATATAAGTTACAAAACATCTTTTAACAAACTTCAATTACAATACAATAGACATTTTTAACAAAATCAACTGGTTTTATGAAGAAATTGTGGTGATAGGCATTTTCTAAATAAACGAACCACGGGGTATTCCATTTTATCTCTGTACTCGCAACTCATGAGTTGCAATCAACTGAGTTAAGAAGATTCAATCACGTAGTCAAGAATCTGTTCATGCGTTCGCTAGAATAAGCATATTTTGATATTCTAGGAAGTTTACGCGTATATTATTACGTAAATAGTAACACCAACAATTCAACATAGTTCGTGTAGTTTGAGATAACTTACACTTCAAACTATAAGACACCCACCAACTTCAGTCTCCCCGTGCCCATGGCTGAAATTTAAACGAAACATTGGGTTCAGTGTAAAGAATACCACCAAATAAATTGAGATAGAATCCGTTAAAAATAGTTTCATTTCAATAAGCATAATTTCTTGGGAATTGGCCTTCATAAGTCTCTTTCTAATGTGGGTAGGTAGAGTAACCTAAAACAAAAAAGTCAATATCGCTAGCGGTCGGCCGCACTAATTGAATCGAGTACGATGGATGAAACCGCGGTGCGCAGCTAGTTATATTTTATTCTATTCTTTCTTGTAGCGCTTATATATGGAAGAAAGTATACAGAATAATTTGCATAATTATTATAAACTTTAACCCAGCGATCGCATAGATGGGTCTATTTGACCCATGCCATTTTAAAATTAGCTTATCTCTCTAAATTTTTGTGCAACGTTTTATCAATTTTTATAAGGGTCTCTGAGACCGTGGGGGTTCTCACACGTTAAAAAAAAAGGGTCTCTCAGACCCAACCTTACTATAGTTGTAACATATTTCAACTGTGCTAATGTCGAGTTGACGAAGCGGACTTGAACCTATAACAAATAAGTAAATAGTCAATAACAAACTCATTCAAATTGTACATAGCCATCACATCAAAGTAGCGTCAGTAAAAACAAATATCAAGACAAAAGCCGTCAAACAAAAGTAGTTTAAGACCACCAATTGAAGCCTACAGGACTTTTACGAGATCCAGTAACGATCTGAGTAGCGTGGAAACTCGCACACTGCCTATTAAAGTCTATCCTAGAATCTCATAAAGTCATACTGAAGCCTACAATACCACATCAATAACCCTTATTCCTAACGCGTCAAGGTTTATTCTAATGTGATGTAGGTGTAAGAAAAGTTTCAGCAGTTTTCCCCGCATTCGCCATTTTGTTCGTCGTAAAAAGTTAATGGCATTACTGTAATTTTGCGGCGAGCAACAAGTAAAATTAAACGTATAATTACTTGAGTAATGACTCCTGTTATGGTGATAGATAAAAATGTAACTATCGTGAAAGTATTAAGTTTGGTAAATGGAATATAGGGAAATTCGAAGGTGGCGATGCAATTGAGGCACAGACTTAACAACGACTGACTTTATTATATAGGGTCGGTAGGTACATAATATATTCAGGGCTGCACACGCTGGCGGACTGCTCAGCGTTGGAGGTGCCGAGGCGTGACCTCGTGGCAGCCATCGGGGTGGGAGTCCTCTCGCTCGGCAGCATAATTGCGTGGGCCACCGCCACCTCCTTCTGCGAGCGTGTAATGCTCGAGAAGGAGATGGCCGAACGCGCCCGGGAGAGGTTTAGAACTCTCCCGACCCGCCGAGCCCGCAACATGCTCGCCGCGCGTCGCAGGCGACCCAGGCGCCGGAGGTCGCTTAACGACCTCCGTCCTCCATGAGCGCAGGCCTGGGGGTGGCAGGTGAGGCCGTCTGTCACCACAGCAGAAGCAGGCCGAAAAAAAGGTACATAATATAGTACAGGCTTACATTAAATACCATGTGCTATACACTACAAAAAAGAAAAACTTTATGGTAGCATACGTAGTATCCCTGGGGTTATCCTTTCGAGGGCTTACCCGAGGTGCCCGGCAATGGATACTTCGGCAGGACACCGTGCGGTTTTAGTCGATGCACGACATAACCGCCCCCGCTGGCCGGCGGTATCCGGAGGGATTTCCGCAAGTTAAAAAAAGCATGCGTAGTATGAATTACAAAGCCAGATGGTAAAGTAGACAAACTAGACTCACACATTAAACAAGTACAGTCGAAAAGTAGCTTAAGATATTCCAAGTTACCTTTTTTTTTCTGTTTTTTTCGTGCGGATACCCCCCCGCGTGCTAGCGGGGGCGGTTATGTCGGGCTTGAACCGACTAAAACCGCACGCCGTCTCGGATCTACGGACGCCGGGGTGTAATGTTGCCCATAGAGCATATCCCTCGCACCCCGACTGACCCTGGGGCCATCTCGCCTAAGCTCTAAAAAATTTTCAAAAACAATAAAATATTAAATAATATTAAACTTCTCCTCAGTAGATTACAAATTGTATCTAATGATGTATTTCATTGTTAAATTCATTTGTAAACTTGATAGTGTTCGACTGTACAAATAATTAAAGAAAACATTCAAGCAAAATAATTTCTATACAAAAAAATTGCACTAATAAGCATTAAAATGTTACTACGCCTCAATGGCCAACGACGAACAGTCATATCGATACTTTAAGGATATGACCAGGGGGTTTATGAGGCCAACCTCACGCGCTAGCTGTTACAGCTGCGGATTAACGGACGAGGCTCTGGTGCAGGTTATCCTCTCGGGTTTGGGAGATCAGACGGCATTTGCTCCTGTAAAAGTCAAAACTAAATCAAGCTGAAAAACTCAAGGTCCGTTCTCGGACTCCAAAGTGCAACCAAAGCTAGAGTTGATGATTTATTGTAATGGACAGTGACGGTCGGGAATCAAAGGTTTAGAATACGTTAATTTCAAACTAATAAAATCACCCAGATTTTCGTTACTATACAAACCTAAAAAACAATATCCCCGAAATTCCAACATCAACTTCAAGTCCAACTTTTGGTCCACAATTGAGTAACATTCTACGACATTCTACACAGCGCTTTCTAGACTCAAAGTAAGCATAGTTAAACTAGCTTGTGTTATGGGTTTCAGAATGCGGATAAACATACTTATATACTATTTTTTTTTGTAAATACGTACATATTATACATAGAAACACCCAGACCAATGCAAATAGACATATTCATGTATACAAATATTTGCACTGGGCGAGAAATGGACCCGCGCCCCCTGTCGTAGCAGTCGAATGCACTACCGCTACGCCACAGAGGCCGAAAGAAGAAGACATACATATCAAGTCCGTACAACCAAGAAGACGATGCGACGTACCGACTATTAATCGTTGCATTTCTACAAAAGCTCTACCCTCCAAGAAAATTCTTCTGATATATACGAGCGATACATAACGTCGAATCGATTTATCCAGTGAAATCACAACTGCGTCGTCGATCAGTGTGCTCTGAAAGTAATCTAGAGATGTTACGACCTCTCTACGAAACACATAGACAGGCTGACCAATTACCCTCATTTGTTACCATGGCCAAGAGCAGTATCGTTGAGAAACAGACGAATTTCTTACTTTTGGTGGAGTATATTAAATTTATCCGTACGTATTTTGAAGACCAGCTCTTATGCTTGTAAAGATTATAAATGGAGTCAGATTACGAATACATAACGAAATATTTTTTATTATTTAGCACTTGTTCTATGCCAATCAGATAGAGGACGTTTTAAAAAAAGGCCGAGTCAAGTACCCGTAACTGGCGTGTATGTATGAAAATAATTTATGAAATTAGATTAAGCGAAAGATGTATGCCTTATGGATCCGTATGGATCGTAGCAAGTGTTAAGATGCTGTCTCTGCCTATCCCAATGGGAAAGAGGTGTGACTAAATATGTGTAGGCGGCGATAGCCCAGTGGCGTACGTGACGGACTGCGAGACGAGGTCTCGAGTACGATCCCCAGTCGCCCCGGGCACACACCTCTGACTTTTCGTAGTTATGTGTGCATTAATAAATGTTAATTATCGCTCGCTTAATAATGTACTCGGTATGTGGCAATGGGCTCGCCCCCTATTACATTGGGACCTTAACATAACTGGCGAATCGTGGGTGTATAATACACCTCTGCCTACCTCTTCGGGGATACAGGCGTGAAGTTATGTTATGTTATGTTCTCAATGAATGTATCTATAATATGAACTACAATCTAGAACTGAAATCGTAAAGGTAAATTATTACGAGAGAGAAAAGTATTACTGACTAGCTAGCCCTCCCTGGCTTCGCCCGTGGCGTATTCCGAACCCCCGTTGAACCCCCATAACCCATATATGCCCGTAATTTATTAGTTTTCATATGAAGTATGGGAATCTGCCGGAATTGTTGACATTTACGATTACTGCACTGCTCCCTTGGGTAGTAGCGTGATGATATATAGCCTATGCCAATCACAAATAATGTGACTATCTATTGGTCAAAGAATTTTCAAATTCGGTTCAGTAGATCTATTGATTACTTCCTACAATCTCACCTGATCTTTATAGATGAACCTGCGATTGCGTTACTTATTTTATCACACTCGCAGTAACAGCTCACCTCCCTAACCTCCAAGTGAAAAAATATGTTTAAAAAAAAGATGTATGACTGAAATAATCGCGTTCAAAAATATGAAAAGATAAAAATGCTTTGATTAAAATTTGTCTTCTAAGGGCTCCATATTAGAAAGATCACCATACTTCTTAAGATATCTGAAGTTTTAATGAAAATATTATAACAAAATTCAGAAGTTTGAAATATGGCTAAAATAGACTTTAATTTCAAAGAATATATAAAGACGGATCTAAGATATTCTTAAGTTGACTTTCATAGTTATAATTTTGATAAGGAGAAGCTTAAAAATTCTAAGCAAAGACAGGAAATTTCACGGCAATGAGTAAAAACTTATGTTAAATATTAGTGATAGTAATGGTTATTAAAAAATTTGTTGAAGTATTAATTAATACAAAAATGGTTAAAGCAAATGGTCATATATCGTGGCACAGTCTGTGAGAACTCATATACTCATGCCTTTTACCCTCAGAGGTAAGCAGAAACAACAGCCCGCCATCTGCATCTGTCCTTAGATACTTCACGAGCTTCCTTCACTAAAGGTCCGCCGGTTTCGAGTGCTTTGCTATAGAATACCTATATAATATAAAAATTTTGGATGCAAAATGTCCATATAATGCAGTGTGTAAGAACAAAAACGTTGTCTCTATTTAAAAAAGCGGCCAATTACGAGTCGGACTCGCCCATGACGGGTTCCGTATCAGGAAATAACAATGTTTTTAAATTATATTTTTTTAATATTTGACTCGATTGAATGAAAGGTAAATTGCGGTTTACGATTTATGACGTATTAAAAAAAAAACTACTTACTAGATCTCGTTCAAACCAATTTTCGGTGAAAGTTTACATGGTAATGTACATCATATTTTTTTTAGTTTTATCATTCTGTTATTTTAGTAGTGACAGGGGGGGGGACACATATTTTACCACCTTGGAAGTCGTCGAGGTCTCGCGCAAACTATTCAGTTTAGAAAAAAAAAATTAGAAACCTCAATATCATTTTTGAAGACCTATCCATACACACGTATGGGTTTGATGAAAAAAAAATCGAGTTTCAGTTCTAAGGAACCTCCAAAATTTATTGTTTTTTTTTCTAATTTTGTGTCAAAATCTTAATGCGGTTCACAGAATACATCTACTTAACAAGTTTCAACAGCATAGTTCTTATAGTTTCGGAAAAAAGTGGCTGTGACATACGGACGGACAGACAGACAGACACGACGAATCTATAAGGGTTCCGTTTTTTGCCATTTGGCTACGGAACCCTAAAAAGAGCTCTAACAAAAATATATTTCAATATACCGGCACACTTCTTCGACATTTTTTTCCAGAGGCAATAGTACGAAAAACTTTTATGGTGCCATGAGCATTAAAACTTAACGTAGAGAGCGAAACTTTTAGTTAAATCGTTACTACTTCAAATCTTTTACATTTAATACTTTCTTCG
The DNA here is from genome assembly GCA_946251805.1 of Cybosia mesomella. Taxonomy (NCBI): domain Eukaryota; kingdom Metazoa; phylum Arthropoda; class Insecta; order Lepidoptera; family Erebidae; genus Cybosia; species Cybosia mesomella. The sequence continues at coordinate 3,417,476 of OX276402.1, read as the reverse complement.
AATGAAATTTCCTCTGGAAACAAAGGTTTTCACACGAAATAAATGAATTTTGAAGACTTCATGTAGTCAGACAAAACAGTGGGCACAATTTAAATAAACATTAGGATCATAAGATGTTGCTAAATATTTAAATTGTGCTTTTACATAGGTAATAAATGCCGTTACTTTTGGACACGGGTAGGAGACGTAGGCATGCCGGTCATGCCGTTTCTGTTGGACCCGGGTAGGAGACGTAGGCATGCCGGTCATGCCGTTACTGTTGGACCCGGGTAGGAGAAGTAGGAATGCCGGTCATGCCGTGACTGCTGGAACCGGGTAGGAGACGCAGGCATGCCGGTCATGCCGTTACTGTTGGACCCGGGTAGGAGACGTAGGCATGCCGGTCATGCCGTTGCTGCTGGACCCGGGTAGGAGACGTAAGCATGCCGGTCATGCCGTTACTGTTGGGCCCGGGTAGGAGACGTAAGCATGCCGGTCATGCCGTTACTGTTGGGCCCGGGTAGGAAATATAAACAGAAGAATTGCTTGCTTAACGTTATAACACATTGACTTGTGTGCTAATGGCTTTACTATCAGGAATGTCAAAGACCGTGGTGAGTAGAAGGGAGAAAGTAGGAGAGCGTACCACAAAGTGGAAGCTTGGGATGTAACCAGGATTAGCACGATGCCAATAGGTTGCCGGTAAAGTATAATAAAATGGCCAATTACCATCTTTTCGTAAGTGTCACACAAGCTGATTAAAGTATACGACAGCACCCGAGGAAATTTGCGGATGGCGTGAAGCCTTGATATTCAGCTGAGGTGGTCGTCCCGGCTAGAGGCTCCAGGTACTGGCTTTGCCACGGTGGAAGCGCTTCAGCGGGTCATTGTCTAGTGGGCAGGGTGGCAGCACGGGACAATTTCTTTCCACGGGCGGTGGAGGCGCATATTTGCGCCTCATGCCGCTCTGAGTGTGACTGCGGGTGTGAGGAACGGGGTTAGCCCTCCACCCGCCAATCTAGCCACCCGCGAAGAGGCAACGTCCATGTGTGCCTGGACGTCGCCTAAATAAGAGTTTAATAGTGCAGGTGCCCGTGACACACTACGGGTACGCGCTTGGGGGGGCCACCATAGAAGTATTGTATAGTAGAAGTCTATTATAGTTTCAAAGCCCCCCCCCCCCCCACGATTAGGCGCTGAGTATGGGACCCGCACGTTTTTTGTGTGTGAAAGTCACACATAACCCCGCGTCGCGCAGTATGCCGTGTGACCTTTCCCTTGATTAAACAAACAAAAAAAAAAGGGATACGATAACAAAAATATAGCACTTGACCCTTGTTTAGTTTACGTCAACTTTTACTTATTGTTTCATCTTAGCATTATTCCGAGTTGCATCCGAGGCTTACAGCTCGCTGACTCCTCTCTCTTCTCTTCTCCTCCTTCTTGATTTGACTTATACTGGTTTTATGGAAGAGACTGCAGTCTAACCTCCGAACCCCGAGAGGAAAGTTGACGCCAGAGCCTCGTCTGTCAATCAGTACGTGTACTGGCTTACAGGTAAAGTTGGCATGGCGCCAAGTTCTTGGTGGGGCCTCATATACCCTCTGACGTCACATTTACTATACCACCTTAACTATTGAAAGGTATCAACACTTCCAACGCATTACAAGTGAAGCATCTCAAATCAAAACAATTTGATTTAAAGCCATCGATTTGTAATGCGTTTTACAGAAAGGAATAAACTGTAGACAGTTTATTCCTGAAAGAACTCACTACGGTCTTGTATCGGTAATGTAGGGAACCGGAATCCTGCACAAATCTGCAAGCCTACCCTGAAACGTACATTCGCAATTGCGGACTAAATTTTTGGGCAATCGGTACCATGAAACGCACTTATCCCGTAATCGGGCCCGAAAACGGCACATGACAGTTCATTCGGCCTAAACCCTGAAACTACTTGAATAGCCGCAGTAACTTCAAGGTACCTACCTTTTTTTTTTTCGTGCGGAAATCCCCTCGGATACCCCCCCCCCCCGCCGGCCAGCTGGGGCGGTTATGTCGGGCTTGAACCGACTAAAACCGCACGCCGTCTCGGGTCTGCAGACGCCGGGTGTAAGGTTGCCCATAGAGCATATCCCTCGCACCCCGACTGACCCTGGGCCATCTCCGGTTTCGAGATGGCCCCCTCGGGTTTAGGAACCACTGTGTCCTCGTCTTGCCCCGGTTTGGGGGAGGGGCGCTGGTCGCCCCACCGTCCCGGCCTGCTTCTGAAATGAAACTTCTTTCGTTCGTGTTTCGCCCCGCAATTGGGTATTTACATTTCATGGTTGGCCTACTGACCCCGACTGACTGAATAACTACGTCCACCCTCTTATGCAGGATTTCTGCTACCAGCCTCTCACAAAGGAGATGAATTGCTTTATCTATTTTGTATTAACTAAATAAATATTCTATGACAAATTACACAACGCCATCTAGACTCAAACTAAGCAGTGCTTGTCATATGGGTTCTAGAATGCGGATAAACACATTTAAATACCTTTGTTTTATAAATACATACATATTATACATAGAAACACCCAGACCAATGCAAATATATATATTTACACTGAGCGGGAATCGAACCCGCGACCTCTGACTTGCAGTCGAACGCACTACCGCTATGCCAAAACAAATAGAGTAATTTTGTTCTACCCACATCTGGCATGCATGTATGAAAGTACAAGAAGTGAAAGGCGTATGACAAAATCGTAGCAAGTGGAAAGATGTTGTCTCTGCCTACACCAATGGGAGAGACGTACTCGAGTGAACAGGTTCCTTCTAGGCAAACGTGATCCATCGTAGACCACATCGTCACTTACGACCAGGTGAGATAGAGGTCAAACGTGAGCCTATCATCCATAAAAAAGTATGTATTATTGTTCTAAGAATACCCTGGAATTTTTTTATAATATAAAAATAGATCCAGACTAAGTATAGCTTCTAATATGGGTTCAAGAATGCGGAAAAATATTTTTTTTTTTGTACATACATTAACAGGTTCTATGTACAATGTATGTATCTACAAACATACATACATTATACATAGAAACTAATTTTGTGGTGTTTTGCTTCTGTGTGTTAAAGATATTTGTATTTAACTTCTCAGGATACATAACGCTCGCTAAGAAGGTCTCTTAAAACAATATCTCCATACGATCGAAACGTGGACGCTGTTAAACACAATAGCATGTTTTGTTTCGTAAGTTATTTTGTACGATAATAGCAATAACCTTTGGCCTCGATGTGGACCAAATATAGCCAAATATGGACATAACGAGGCTGGTTTCAAATGTGACCTGCTACATGATGGACGCTCCTCAAGTTAATATAAAGTATATCACAGTGTCAGGGGTGTCACTCGGATCTCGGATAGCAGATTTAAATAGAATCTATGACTTCGATTTCTTTCGAGTGGCGATAGCCCAGTGGCGTACGTAACGGACTGCTGAGACGAGGTCTCGAGTTCAATTCCCAGTCGCCCCGAGGCACCTCTGACTTTTCGTAGTTATGTGTGCATAAATAAATGTTAATTATCGCTCGCTTAATAATATGCCCGGTAGATAGCAATAGGCTCGCCGTCTATTACATTAGGACCTTAATATAATAGGCGAATCGTGGGTTTATAATACACCTCTGCCTACTTCTTAGGAAATACAGGCGTGAAGTTATGTTATGTGTGTTACAAGTTACTTTATTCAGTATGTGTAGCAAGTTCTACCAAGTGCCATCAATCAACACTATTTAATACTCCAACATAAATATTTTATGCAACTTTCAAGCATTTTTCGCAACCCTAAACCGAGCAAGCTCATCATTGCTCAAAGTTCACGTGTCGAGCCGTTTGACTTCTATATTAGGTAGCAGGCTGCTAATGTCCTCGTCTTGATTCTACTCACGCGCGGCAGCCCTATGCTTCGCGGATATTCTGCTTATTATGCGAGCGCTGAGCACCTTTACCGTATACTATATTTAGCTCTATTTTTAGTTAAAAAGGAAATATATGATGCAGAATCACAAATCTTTCAAATGTGAAGTTATTTCACACGAAACTACGTGGAAGAAGGATTGTATTTGTCAAAATAATTGATATTATGATCATCTGTATTGTACGTCAACCAAATATAATAAATATTCTACTACATTTTACACAGCTCTTCTAGACCCAAAGTAAGCATAGATTAACTAGCTTGTGTTATGGGTTCCAGAATGCAGATAAACATACTTATATACATTTTCTTTTTTTTTTTGTAAATACATACATATTATACATAGGAACACCCAGACCAATGCAAATAGACATATTCATGCATACAAATATTTGCACTGAGCGGGAATCGAACCCGCGCCCCCAGTCGTAGCAGTCGAATGCACTACCGCTACGCCACAGAGGCCGTAAAATAAAACACAAGTTAGTGACAAATTTATAGCTGTTGTAGTAACCAAGATTTTGGAAATTGAAATCATATACAATAAACATTTACATACATAAAAATGTAAGGGAATAACATATTTCTACAGAATTTAAAGGTTTATTAGAAAAACAATTGCATTTTGGTTTTGCAATTTTAAATTCGCACCAAAACGCTTGTTAGTGTCATGGCGTTGCGAGTGACGTCACTTCTGAATAGGCTTTACCTTTTTTTTTTTTTTTTTTATCGTGCTGAAATCCCGTCGGATACCCCCCCGCCGGCCAGCGGGGGCGGTTATGTCGGGCTTGCACCGACTAAAACCGCACGCCGTCTCGGGTCTTCAGACGCCGGGGTGTAAGGTTACCCATAGAGCATATCCCTCGCACCCCAGCTGACCCTGGGCCATCTCACCACTAACAGCATCGCTCATCCTGTCTCCTCTGAAAGCAGAGGAGTACGGAGAGCGATGTGTTGCCGCCACGTTGGGTATTGGCCGACGATCAATGCCAACCCTATGAAGGGGTGAAGGGGAAGCCATTGACCGCCGCCCAGGGTGTACCGGCCGCTCCGATTCCGTTCCCCCCGGACTGCAGCGGGATCGGAATCGGAGCGACACTCGAGGAGGTTACCCAACACACACCCCACTATCATCATACCTATTGGTGGATTTATCGCAGTTTGCGATCTCTTCCCGATTTTATTTATAGTTTTCTACAATAGCAAACAACCTTCATAAAGCCACTTTACTAATCAAATTACAATTACTTTCGTCACAGGTCTTACGAATATGGCTTTAAAGGTAACAGCATTCATCTTGAAATTAAATCGGCAATTCAACATCCACGACGAAATATGAATCCGCCACAGTCTCTTTTTAAGGTAAATGTTCAGGCTTCCCTAGAAAAGGATTGTCACGGGTTCAAGTCCCGCCCTAGATATTGACTTTCTCGATTTAAATTTATAGAAATAGTTAGCACCCTCATTGCTTTGAATTTTTTTTTATACCACTTAGTTGGCAGACATGCCCACGGCCCACCTGATGGGAAGCAGTTACTGCGGCCTATGGACGTGTGCAACACCTGAGGCGTCACACTCGCGTTTATTAAATTTCATTCATTTAAATTTTAAGTTCATACGGGTTACTTTGTGATCTAAATTAATATAGATATTTGATAAAGCGTCGGTCCCGGGTTCGAATCCTGGCCATTGCACTACCGACCTGAACCCACTCCTAACACAAGCAATTTAGCTTAGCTGGAGGGGTTAGGGGGGATATTAGTAATTTCGGTTACTAATATTCTTTTAAAACAAAAAAAATCTTTAGAGCAACAAAATGAAAAAGCAAGAAAGGAGTAAGAAAAGTCAGAAAAATACAAGACAACACAACAATTAAATATTCCAAAATGCCAAAGTGGACAAAGTAATAAAAAATAATACGACCAATAACGAGAGTGGGAATTCGCTCTATGGACAATATAGGACGTGCGCGACATATAAAAGCTCGTGGGAACGAAGCAACGGTCAGTGCATTACTGGTGGTAGAAATTTGATGACACAAATTTGTCACAAAATTCGGCCGGGTGGGTACCACCGTGCACGATTGCGAAAAACCCTCCATAGTAATCCAATTTCGGTTTGATTGCGTTCAGGGGTCAGCAAGTGCAAGCCGGGCAGGGGGATTGTGGTCGCAGCACTAGTGGGACCGCTGGGTGTCACGCGGTGCTGCGACGACAATCCTCTTCTGATGAGGCCGTCAAGCTGAGTGCCACCATTGTTAACATGGTACGCGTATGTAATGGTGACCCTCTTTCCTGAGACTTTACCTTCAGCTTACCAACAGGCGAGGTGAAGTCAAATTGATGTGTCCTAAATAAAAAATAAAAAAATTACCTCTGTGGCATAGCGGTAGTGTGTTCGACTGCTAAGTCAGAGGTTGCGGATTCGATTCCCGCTCAGTGCAAATATGTATATTTGCATTGGTCTGGGTGTTTCTATGTATAATATGTATGTATTTACAAAAAAAAAGTATTTAAGTATTATCCACATTCTAGAATCCATTATTTACGCCCAGGACTACCGACCTCCATGATCGGGGCCTGAGGACGGCAGTTGGCCGACTCGCCGTCCTTACAGAAGCAGGCCGTGGCGGAGGCGTGTCGAGTGTGCCCTACACACGCCTGCCAACTCACCGAAGCGGGATAAAACCCGACCCCACCAGGCGAGGCCGCGAAGGCGGCCAAAGTCCGCCGGCAACCCTGGGGTTATCCTTTCGAGGGCTTACCCGGGGTGCCCGGCAACGGACACTTGGGGAGGACACCGTGCGGTTTTAGTCGAGACACGACATAACCACCCCCGCTGGCCAGCGGGGGGGTATCCGAAGGGATTTCCGCACGTAAAAAAAAAAAAAAAAAAAAAAAAAAAAAAGAATCCATTATTATGACAAGCTCTACTTAGTTTGGGTGTAAATGGTGTTTAGGCTTATGTGTAGGTTATGTTATTGGTGATAAATAGATAATGCTGTGAACTGTATTACTGGTTTTATTGCGTATAAGTTAAAAGAAAATGAGAAACAGTGTTGAATGAAGTTGTCGCGTAGCGCGTATGGCGCGTATGGCGTTGTGTAATTTGTCCTTGAATATTTATTATTTATATTTATGACATTCTATAGGTGTCGTATAATTTTTTATAGTATTTAGGGTACAGGAGATGAAATCATAAGCCAATTTACATGATGTGGAATAGAACTGACTCTTTTAAAAAGTTTTAATCACACGCAACCCGCAGTTTTGCTCATGTGGGACACGGATTTCTTGACCGTCGCTTCACACCGCGAGTCCACCTCATCTGAGAAACCCCACCTAGACCGGTTTTCCTTGCTTCGACCGACTTATGTCCGAAACCTGTTTAAGGAATTCCACTTGGTCCAAGAAGGTCATGTCCAGGGCGGTGCGAGAAAGGAAGGGAAATAAAGCGTTCGGCACAAACCGTATGTAATGTAGCATACTGCTACTTAAATTCGATACTAAGTTTTAGGGTTGTGTTCCTATTAAAGCAGGCCTATTTAACGATAAAAGGATCAACAACTCGTAAATTATTTATCACTTTCGCGATATAACAAAACATCTATACTTACGAGTATAATAAAACCGTAACGAAGTGAAAATTAAACATTGAATATTTTCTAAAAAATATAATTGTTATGTGTTCTACGAACGATACCGATACCAGAAATGTGATTTTTAGGGATTTTCTTTAGAAAAGTCCTATTGCTATCGAGTTGTCATCGGCGACGTCGTTGACGTCGTCGTTGCCAATTTTCTGTCACGGTTTTGGGTATGAAGGAAATGAGCTATCGAGTTGCTGTTTTCGGTAATAGATTCGTGCTGGGGTGAACCATTGCAAGATAAAGATAAAATCGCAAAAAATCGCAAAAAAAAAAACGCAAAATCGAAAATCCCTTGTATTCGGCTGAGCTCGTCTCAGGAATTCAACTTGTTTGAATTCTTGTCTGTTTATCTGTTTGTCTGCTTTTTATTATCGATGTCCGAGCATCACTTGAAAACAGCTGAACTTTTGCATGAACATTCTTCTAGGGTACCTATGGTCATAAGCTGCGCTATATATCATCACGCTATTATAAGTTTGATAGGAGCAGCCAGCAGGGTAAAATCGACCAAATCTATATCCCTTTATTATTACAAAGCAGACATTACGAAATTCTTCAGTTCGCTAGAAGTCAGGTGGAGGCTAGAAAAAGGTGATAAGCAGTAAAATATGAAATCTCAAAACGACAGAAATACGTACGTGTAAAAGATAGTTGATTAGAAACTCAACCTTTGATAATAAATATCATCATGCATACAAAACATATCGAACGCAAACATACCATGATCTATTCCGAATTTTACTCGGACGAAGTCGCGGGCAACCGCTAGTAATAGCATAATTGTAGAGTGGTTGAACAAATAAGTTATTTCGTAAAGAACACGCCAAGAAAATAAACGGTTTGTTCATTTCCTTTGGAGCAATTTACGTAATTTCCAAACACCTGAAACCGCTTCGTATTGTTACAAAAAATATAACGATGTATTTGTACAATGCTTTTTTTCAGCGTCACCGGTTAAAATGTAGCGGTCCCACTTTTTAAATACAAAAAGAAAATAAAAATAAGCGGCCAAGTGCGAGTGGGACTCGCCCATGAAAGGTTCCGTAGCAGCTAGTAACCTAATAATGTTTTTTTTTAATGTTCATATTTGAGTTGATTGAATGAAAGGTAAATTGCGGTTTACGATTTATGACGTAAAAAAACTACTTACTAGATCTCGTTCAAACCAATTTTCGGTGGAAATTTACATGGTAATGTACATCATATATTTTTTTTAGTTTTATCATTTTTTTATTTTAGAAGTTACAGGGGGGGGGGACATTTTACCACTTTGGAAGTGTCACTCGCGCAAACTATTCAGTTTTGAAAAAAAAATGAAATTAGAAACCTCAATATCATTTTGGAAGACCTATCCATAGATAACCAACATGTATGCGTGTGATGAAAAAAAAAATTTTTGAGTTTCAGTTCTAAGTATGGGAACACCCAAATTTTTCCTTTTTTTCTAATTTTGTGTCAAAATCTTAATGCGGTTCACAGAATACATCTACTTCCCAAGTTTCAACAGCATAGTTCTTATAGTTTCGGAAAAAAGTGGCTGTGACATACGGACGGACAGACAGACAGACGTGACGAATCTATAAGGGTTCCTTTTTTGCCATTTGGCAACGGAACTCTAAAAATATCAGCTGCTGCCGCGGCTCCACCCGCGTGGAATTCTAATCCCCGCGTGGAAGGCCGCAACCCACGGGAACCTATTCCATGGATAAAATATAGCCCATATATTATTCTAGATTATAATACATCCATGTACCAAATTTTAACCAGATCCGTACAGCCGTTTGAGCGTGTTTAAGAAACAAACATCCAAATATCTTAACATCTTCATATATGCATGTCTTGTTACCTCGAAGAAGACGGAAAATCATGATGATTTTACTTTACTTTCTGACTACGGCGTTGCTGGTTGACTTTCATAAACGTTACTTTGTAACCCCGATGAATAAATAACGGACCTAAACTTATTCGGTCACCCCGCACAGAAAAATCCCGGCTAATCCAACCAAACTCGATAAAAATAAACGCACAGTAATTAAACCGGTGTTCACTGAACAAAGCAACATGTGTACTTTATAAATATGACCGGATGAAGCGTTGCCGACAAAAAATTGTGAAATATAGAGTAAGGGAGACAATACATATACCGATCCGGTTCTCTTTAATATAACATTCTACAATTTATAACCGAACCATTCTCGGAATTTAATACGGTAATATGATAGACACTATAATTTATTACTAAAGTTTTGCACTTGCTATTGTGAGGATGTGGCTTCGACCCCCAACTATTACGCTTCAACCCACTCAAAAGCAGTTTATATTAACAGAAGGAGTTAACGAGAGTACTATATCTAATACCGTTAAACAAAAACTTCTTGTATATATTATATGTATATATATAATCTGAATCTCGGAAAAGGCTCCAATAATTTTCAAGAAATTAACCCCCCCTCCCCCCCGAAATTCGGGGGCAATAAATCGATCTAGCTAGATTTCATTTTTATCTAAAACTTTTAAATGAGAAATTCTTGTCTATATGTATATATATAATCTTAATCTCCGAAACGGCTCCAACGATTTTCAAGAAATTTAGTATACAGGTGGTTTCGGGGGCGATAAATCGATCTAGCTAGGTTTAATTTTTAGAAAAAATCAAATACTATTACTACTATTTTTAAGATATCACACAATTACTGTGACGTACTGTGTGTTACGGTCGAGTCCGTCCGAATCAGGAAGCATACCTGCTTGCAGGTAAAATCTCGGTAGGCTCTCATACACCCCTTCCAAATACAGATATTGTGACGTCAAAACACAGTTTGAAACTCGTTTTCCTGGTGTCTTTAAATATAGACCTCAAGCCCCTAAGGGCAAGCCTTGATAAACACCCTACTTCCGACTAATCGTATCCTATTTCTTACCAATATGATAAATATGAAAGTTTGTGAAAATGTTTGGATGTTTGTTACTCAATCACGCTCTAGCGGCAGAACGGATCTGGATAAAATTTAGTACAGGGATAGATTATAGGCGAGGCCTATCGAGGTTATCCTTTCGAGGGCTTACCCGGGGTGCCCGGCAACGGACACTTGGGGAGGACACCGTGCGGTTTTAGTCGAGACACGACATAACCACCCCCGCTGGCCGGCGGGGGGGTATCCGAAGGGATTTCCGCACGTAAAAAAAAAAAATGGGGATAGATTATAGTCTGGAATAACGTACAGGCTACTTTTATTTCTGGAATTTCCTGGAAGTTCCCATGGGTAATGGGAGCCTCTGCGGGCAACAGCTAGTTGTAAATAATATATTTGACGACCTCTGTGGCGTAGGGATAGTGCTGTGACTGTTAAGTCAGAGGTCGCAGGTTCGATTCCCGCTCAGTGCAAATATGTATATTTGCATTGGTTTGGGTGTTTCTATGTATAGTGTGTATTTATTTACAAAAAAAAAGAGTAAGTATGTTTATCCGCATTCTAGAACCCATATGACACGCTATGCTTAATTTGGGTCTAGATGGCGTTGTGTACTTTGTCCCACAATATTTATTTATTTATTTATTTACCACCGTCATTCAAATATAAATTGAAACCGGATCGAAACCGAACCGGTTCAGTTGAACGCTTAAGTGCAATCCCTCTTATAACGATGCGGACGTCGTCTAGCGTTTCCGAAGCGAGAAAAATGTGTAATAAAGGGTCAAAGTTTGACGCAACGGGTTCCGTCGTTAATCTTTTTGATGGTGTAATGTATCTTCACGGTTGTCTGCCCTTGGAGTGAAAGTGTTAGGTATGACTCTGCTGTGATGAGATCGAATATGAGGGTGGGTACATCATATTAGGGATTTTGACATGACATTACTAATAGAATTATAATGTAACGTATTATAGTTTGTGATATATTTGGTTTTTGCAAACACAACTGTTGATCTGTCTAATAAACAAGGATTCTTGAATGCATTTTGACTGACATGATTTTACTAGCATCACCTATAAGTGATTAACTAAAAATACATGTGAACAAATCTTGTAAGTATAATTTAACTTGACGTATCGATTCGAAACTTTTTATGAGATGTCCAGCTGATGATACGTACTAAATCGGATACTAACTTAAAAGATGCCGGAACTGGCGGTTAGTTATATTATTGAAGAAATATGAGTCGATGTGCTAACCATCACAACTGTATATTTCATTAAGTAAAAGAGCATTATCTCTGAACCTACGAAGCGTAAAATTTTGCCAAATGTAACATTTATAACAAGAACCGAATGCCAATTTCGAACTTGTAAACTCAAGAAACATCGCAGAATTCGAAGGGATATGAATAAACGTACCTACCTATAATCAAACGTTTCGAGAGGATCACCCGCTTTAGGCACCCATTCTCTAATCATGTATTCTATACCAACAATAACTCTTAATTCCGTCAACAAAACTTGTTAGCCTGTCTAAAACAGGTGTTACGAGCCTCGCACCTACACAGCTCTGAAAGTTCACAAAGGGGGTTGAAAAGTGGCGCGCGACGTGTTTTGTCACGCCATAATCAAACGTCACGTCACAGGGGGATGATCCAGCACCCTTACACCCTGCCTTCCTCCCTAGTCTCCGCAAACATTGCTGTTGCCACCTACCTCACGGATTAAGAATTGTTTGAACATCTAGCGAGAGGAATGAATGTTACATTTTTCTGATTGCACCGCTGAATTCATTTGGAGTTGACACACGGTATGATTAATTTTAATTTTAAGTTAATCTAAGGCTGAGTGCTCATTTGAAACAAGACAGGCTTAACACAGACTATTACTCTACAAAAACATAAAAATGCGCACACATCGAACAAAACTGGTTCATAAAAAATCTGCCAAATACCTACAAGATCTGCACGAGAACAAATCTGTCTTAAGACTGTCTTGTCACCAATCTGCGTTCGTTCTAAGCGTTTTCTTTCTCAGTAGTATAATAAAACATTTAGTTACGCTTGTAAATCCCTGAAGTGGTAGACAATGTGCATAAATACCCACATGTCACCAAAATTGATTGAATATTATAAAAAAAATATATACATGTGTGTGTATTATAATTGCAGCGTGGTGGTGAGTTTTTCTCAATGGCTTTATTTATTGCCTTACGAATCTGGCTGTAAATGTAATTGTAGTAGCAATTATCTTGACGTAAACCTACCATCATCATAAGGTCATCAGCTGCGTTCAGCGAGCACCCGGAGCAGGCGTCTGCGCTGTGGTTCTGTTTCGTGCAAATACATACAGCAACGCTGCGTTAGGCGAGTCGCCCATCACCCGATTTGTTCGCGACGTAACCCGGCCACAAAGCAGTCAATTATTTCGAATAAGTTCGACTAAATCAGTATCTCAATTAAATTCGTAAACCGTGATGAAGTCGTTTACTTCAACTTGATCACCATTAAAATTTTAAGTTACAAGTTATGTAGTATGATTTACATTATTACGCTACGATTCCATAGCGTGTCACATCTCCAGTCGAGCAGCATTAAGTTGCTGACTGTACAAATACTACAATATTAAATCGTTATTTTTTTTTTTACCTGCGGAAATCCCTTCGGATACCCCCCCGCCAGGCAGCGGGGGTGGTTATGTCGTGTATCGACTAAAACCGCACGGTGTCCTCCCCAAGTGTCCATTGCCGAGCACCCCGGGTAAGCCCTCGAAAGGATAACCCCAGCGTGAAACGATTTTGTTTCGTCTACATTTTTTAATTTAACCTCCTACAACACCTTTAACCATCAGCCGTAAAGGAACAGAAGATTAAAATCGGTGAACGCTCGGTGTTCGAAACTTGTGCCTCATTCATTATTTCCGACAAAGAATGTTTAATGCAATACAAACATTTACGAGTAGGCCAGGCTGGGGTTAGGGGTGAGATAATAATATATCCGGAGGGTGGCGTGGGCTTACGATAATAGGAAGAAAATTAAAATATATTAGTGTTTATTTTTTATGAAAACCTCTTCATGCTTCGAAATGTTTTAGTTAACCCCGGGGTTATCCTTTCGAGGGCTTACCCGGGGTGCCCGGCAACGGACATTTGGGGAGGACACCGTGCGGTTTTAGTCGAGACACTATATAACCACCCCCGCCGGGGAGGTATCCGAAGGGATTTCCGCACGTAAAAAAAAAAAAAAAAAAAACGTCTAGAGGTGTTAACCAGGTGGTAGAAATTTGATGACACAAATTTGTCACAAAATTCGGCCGGGTGGGTACCACCGTGTACGATTGCGAAAAACCCTTCATAGTAATCGAATTTCGGTTTGGTTGCGTTCAGGGGTCAGCAAGTGCATAGCCGGGCAGGGGGATTGTGGTCGCAGCACTAGTGGGACCGGTGGGTGTCACGCGGTGCTGCGACGACAATCCTCTTCTGATGAGGCCGTCAAGCTGAGTGTGTGTATGTGTATATAAAGGTAACCCTCTTTCCTGAGACTTTACCTTCAGCTTACCATCAGGCGAGGTGAAGTCAAATTGACGTGTCCTAAATATAAAATATATATATATATATATATTATTATACTAGCTATTGCCCGCGGCTCTGCCCGCGTGAAATACTGGTCCAGTTCCCGTAACCCACAGGATTCTGTTCCCGGCATAACTGAGTTGTATTATTAGCAATTTCAAACTTTAACCTACATCCGAGCCATTTTTGAGTGAAAGAGTAACAAACATGCATTCCTCCATCCACCTATCCATCCGTTCATCTATGCGTTGACGCATCCATCCTCATAAACTTTCCCAATAATAATATTAACTTTTTCTTTCTTCTATTATTATGATTTTGGTGGCAAAGTCGATAACTAGTCGATATATTGAGTTGAAATTTTGACAGGTCTGCATTTTTACCCAATAGTGTTTTTATAATGTTGAATAAAAATGCAATGTGCTTGGATAAAAAAACTCTCTTTTTTTCTGGGTGCTCCCATAGGACTCTCGAATATCTTACTTTTGACTTTCATGAAATCTTCCCTTGCATAGCCGGGTAGACCAGCTAATATTTTATATTAAAGTTACTCTCTTACTCTGCCAGATATTAATGGATTCAAGTAGCTCAGTTGGTACAATAATATTTTTGCATTGACTGTTTATAGGTCCAAATCGTTTGTTGAATTTCCAATTTAAATGTATAACACAAAATTAACTTTCAATGCTTCAAAATTCTTTCGCTGTCAAATATAGGTTTCTGAAAGGGATAGGCTATCAATTCGGCCACAAAGAAACGAGAAGGGTCAAGGTTGGGAAAAAGGATTCAGGGAAAAATAACGTATGAAGTTTGTGTTCGCAAATAGCAGACACGTTCATATTCGCTGGTTATTTTTCAGGAGTCTGGATATTAGATTCCTACACGTTGACATAGGTGATCTTATCATACATGTGTACAATTTGCAAATGTCGCAGTGAGCCTCTGTAGTCAGTTATTATTAAACGTAAAAAAGCGGCGATAGCCCAGCGGCGTACGTAACGGACTGCTGAGACGAGGTCTCGAGTTCGATCCCCAGTCGCCCCGGGCACACACCTCTGACTTTTCATAGTTATGTGTGCATTAATAAATGTTAATTATCGCTCGCTTAATAATGTGCCCGGTTGATGGCAATAGGCTTGCCCCTATTACATTGGGACCTTAACATAACTGGCGAATCGTGGGTGCGTAATACACCTCTGCCTACCCCTTCGGGGATACAGGCGTGAAGTTATGTTATGTAAAAATATATAATTTTAAGATTGGAAATTCTCATTTTTTGGCTCTAAGTCGTTCAAGGGTGGATTGGGCTATATCTTAGGATCTTCGTAGTCTACTTCAAGTTTACCTGCAAGACGGTACGCCTGCTGATTGATGGGCGAGGGTTTGGTGTAAGTTCCTGTCGGAGTTAAGGGTCTGACGGCAGTCGCTTTTTTTTTTGTTTTTATTTTACTTGCGGTAATCCTTTCGGATACCCCCCCGCCGGCCAGCGGGGGTGGTTATGTCGTGTCTCGACTAAAACCACACGTATCCTCCCCAAGTGTCCGTTGCCGGGCACCCCGGGTAAGCCCTCGAAAGGATAACCCCAGGGTTGCCGGCGGACTTTGGCCGCCACCGCGGCCTCGCCTGGTGGGGTCGCGTTTTATCCCGCTTCGGTGAGTTGGCAGCCATGTGTAGGGCACACACGACACGCCTCCGCCACGGCCTGCTTCTGTAAGAACGGCGAGTCGGCCAACTAGCGTCCTCAGGCCCTGATCACGGAGGTCGGTAGTCCCGGGCGTAGACGAGTCTGCGGGACTCGGGGGACAGGGTTCTCTCCCGCTCCCTCTCCGCCGTCTCTTTCGCGCGCATTACCTGCTCGCAGAAAGAGGCGGCGGAGTGCCACTTGCTCCCGTCGGAGACCACGGCACTCACCATGGTCTACAACGAGAGAAGGTCCACGCCCAGGACCGCAACGTAATTCCGGTGTTGACTCGCCCACGCAGGGCACTCCACCAACGTGTGGAGCGCCGTGTCTTCACCAGGATCCTCGCAGTGCTGGCACTGCGGCGTTGTCTCCCGGTGGATGCGCCACAGATACCTACCGAAACACCCGTGTCCGGTAACCATCTGGCACATCCGGTAGGAGAGGTCCCCATGGTCCCTCTCCAACCACTCCTTCATAATCGGTCTCACCGCCGCAATGGTGGATTCCCCCTACCTTGGGTACTCATTTCGCACCCTCCATGTCTCCATGAGTTACCGGTGGAGTAGGGAACGCTGAGACTTGATTTCTCGGGGCTTCGGCCTATGGCCCCGCTCCAGCGCCTCCTTGCGCCACTGGTACAGCAGCGCAAGGGCTCTCGCTTCCAGGTCCCATGGAGGGGTCCCGGCTAGGAGACATGCCGCCTCGACGGATAACGTGCGATACCCCCTGATGACTCTGAAGGCCATCGCTTTTAACGGGCTGTTTAATACAGCCACGTTGCGGGCCGCCAGAGTTTCCGCCCATACTGGGGCCCCGTACAGGGCCATGCTTCGCACGATCCCCGGGTACAGTCAGGACTGCCGTCCCAACACCCCCACTAGGAAGTGGGGGTGTTGGGACGGCAGTCGCTACCGTAAAAATCAGGATACAAAAAATAATAATAAATTATCGTTCCATGCCCCATAAAATAATCGTATTAGTATTACCCGTGTGATAAACACACCTCTTCGCTACCACAAACCGCCTAATAATAGTCAAAGTATAATCCATATTGGTGAAGCTGTTTACCCCGCTAATCCATTTATTGAACCTTCTTCCCCCATCTTTTGATAAGGTTCTTTGTGAAATAGCTTTCCGCTTAAATTGAGTTCGCACCTACATTGAAGCCGTTAATAAAAATTAATGTAATGGGTAATGCAGTGTATTAAATATTAGCTGTGTCTGCGACTTTTTGGCTGATATATGCGACTTGATGGATTTAGGTTATTTGAATATTACAAAGAGACATTTCAATTTATTTTTATAACTAGCTGTTGCCCGCAGCTTCGCCCGCGTGGAAATCTGATCACGTTCCCGCTACCCATGGAACCCTATTTGACCACTACAATCTATATAAGATATACAATATTCACTATACATAATTTTGTTATATCTCAAAGGGTTTAGGCAGTGTCTTCGTTAAAAGCTCCCAGACGGCTTTCTTTGGTGGTTCCCCACCAAGATCTTCAGGGGCAAACACAACCTCACCTGCAAGACTGTATACCTGCTGATTGACGGATGAGGCTTTGGCGCTGGGTATCCTCTCGGGGTTGGGAGGTCAGACGACAGTCGCTTACATAAAAGCCGTATAAACCAAACCAAGAGTAGGAGAAGGCGTAACGGACCTCGGGCTCCAAATTATAACCCTCGGATGCACCCGGGAACAACGCTAAGATGATGATGATGGTGATAACTCAATAAATAAAAAGCGTCGGTAGCTTAGTGGTTAAGGAGTCGAACCTGCGATCGAGAGGTCCCGGGTTCGAATCCTGGCCATTACACTACCGACGTGAACCGACTCCTAACACAAGCAATTATGCTTTGCTGGAGGGGTTAGGAAGATATTAGTAATTTCGGTTACTAATGTTCTTTTTAAAAAAACCATGCATCCATATTATGGTAGGCAACTACCGATACCTACTTGGTATAACAAGTGTATGCTTTTTAGGGTTCCTTAGTCCCTACGGAATACTACTTAACGCGTGGCCCGACATGCACTTGGCCTTTACCCTATTCTCCATGTTTCCATCCCTTTTTTATTTGCAACTGCAAGTGTGTAACATCTCACACTGAAAGTATTCCTAGGGCGTTACCAGTGCAACGGCTTACTATGTATGCTTATGTATTGCTACTTTTTTTTTTAATCTTTATTATTAGTTACATTTATAGTATAAAACTTTAGCTTACCAATAGACGACATGAAATCAAAAAAGATATAGTGGAATTCGTATTGAACAATCCTACCTCGGATAGACTGCCTCGATAACGCAGCGGTACGAAGAGTGGCTATTGTGGATTCGGTCTTGAGTTCGATTACAGAGTCGAGTGAAGTGTTATTGGGTTTTTCTGTAGGCAAATTCTTAGTGTGAAAGTATGCCTAATAGGCGACAAAAGACTAGCTTTTTACGTGGGACAGGCAACATCGTTGATGAAATACGTGAGTTATTTCGTACCCTTCGTAGATATACACGGGGTGAATACATAAAAAAATATTGATTTTCCCATATATACAGGCAAAGGCGAGCATAAGGTTTCATGCCCTCGATAAAATAGTCAATAAACTCAACTTACAAAGAGTCATATTCCCGAATTGTAAAGTGACGTCACGTAGCCCGCTTAACCCGACATTTTACGTAGATATTACATTTGTTCTACACTCTCATACAATAATACCACCTTTTATGAAAGCAACCAAAAAGTTACGTACGTATTTTACATTTATTACCATTTACATGACTTTGAAATGGAGATGAAAGCAATAAGCCCGCACAACTTTAATAAGCGACTTTCCACGAATCTACTATTTAAAATTACGTCAGTACTAGTATCTATTCTGTGATTAAGTTTAAACGCTGGTGACTTAATTAATTGATTTACTCATACAACCATGCCATTTTAACTGACGCATTCCTAGCTGCGAGACAAATGGATTAAAATAAAAACAAAAAAATAACAGTCACTCTCAAAAAAATATCAAAGAACTGAAGTGGAAATGGTTTTTTTTCGTGCGAAAATCCCCCCTGATACCCCGCACCGGTCAGCGGGGGTGGGTATCTCGCATTCGAAACAACTAAAACCGCACACCGTCTCGGGTCTTCCCTCACAACCCGGCTGACCCAGGTCCATCCCCGGTTTCGAGATTGGCCCTCGGTGTCCCCGTCTTGACCCCGGAAAGAGGGAGAGCGTGCAGAGCACCGCCGCCGCGGCCTGCTTCTGCTAGATAACAGGCGGCTCCACCGGTCACCCCCAGGCCTGTGCTCATGGAGGACGGAGGTCGTTCCACGAACCCGACGCCTGAGTCGCTTCTGCGCCTCGCGGGCTCTGCTGATCGGGAGAGACCTGAGTCTCTCCTGGTCCCGTTCCGCCGCCTACTTCTCGAGCATAACTTACTAGTAGAAGGAGGTGGCGGCAGCCCGCGCTCTCGTGCTCCGCACCATCGCTATGAGCAAGACACCGAGTGAGAGGACTCTCACTCCGAGGGTCGCCAAGATAAGTGGAAATGAACTAGACACTATGATAACCAAAATAGACAAATGGACCAAAATCGTAACAGAATGGTACCCAATGAACGGACAGAGACAACTAGCAGTCAGCAAGCAGATGTTCTAACTTGCAGATGAGGTCGGTATCCAAAAATCTTAGTGAGGCACATATTCACCATAGTATATGGCTCAATGCAGTTACCAGTAAACTTCGTGACAAGGTACTCTAGCTACCTGACCCTATAGACACTTTGGGAGGACGCTGGCACCGATGGGGTGAAGCCCGTGGAGAATTCCACACGTTAAATAAAAAACAAGTTGAATTCCTGAGACGAGCTCAGCCGAATACAAGGGATTTTCGATTTTGCGTTTTTTTTTATTTTTTTGCGATTTTTTGCGATTTTTTCTTTATCTTGCAATGGTTCACCCCAGGACGAATCTATTACCGAAAACAGCAACTCGATAGCTCATCTCCTTCATACCCAAAACCGTGACAGAAAATTGGCAACGACGACGTCGACGACAACTCGATAGCAATAGGGCTTTTCTAAAGAAAATCCCTAAAAAATGTTCTCTAGCTGCGCAGAACGCGGTTTTAGGTCTCTGTGGTGGTAAGCGCATGCGCGACGGCGAAGACGCGCCGATCAACCAATCATTATATTAAACTAACGGGTTCAAAAGTCTCGCGTCATTAGTTGATCAGACCTTTTATTGGTTACTAGAAGCACCTCCTGTACTCCTTACTACTAATACTCCTTACCTCCTAATTACCTATTTTATTGTAATGTATAATTAGATACCTAATTCCTGATCCCATAGTCAAACCATTTGTACGCTTTTCTGGGACATTGTACTAGATTATAAGATAACAAGTTGAATTCCTGAGACGAGCTCAGCCGAATACAAGGGATTTTCGATTTTGCGATTTTGTATTTTTTTTGCGATTTTTTGCGATTTTTTCTTTATCTTGTAATGGTTCACCCCAGCACGAATCTATTACCGAAAACAGCAACTCGATAGCTCATCTCCTTCATACCCAAAACCGTGACAGAAAATTGGCAACGACGACACCGACGACGTCGACGACAACTCGATAGCAATAGGGTTTTTCTAAAGAAAATCCCTAAAAACATGTATATATATGCACAAATAAAAAAAAATGAAAAAAAAAACAATACGTTAATGTCAAATATCGGTAACATTTCAACAGATGACGTCACATGACGTCATTTACTGTTCCAAATTCAAATATTTTTACATTAATAAAAATTGTTTCTTTAAATTTCGGGGAACTATATTACTCTCTAGGGCAATACTAACGGACGACGTCAATGCCCATTATCTCGTCAATACTGTTTTAATTATTTTTAATGCGTAAATTACAGTGGCCATTGTTCAATAGTCAACGTCAATGCCCATTCTTAACGAAGAGTTATCACCTTTTTTTTTTTTTTTTTTTTATTTGGGACACGTCAATTTGACTTCACCTCGCCTGATGGTAAGCTGAAGGCAAAGTCCAAGAAAGAGGGTCACCATTACATACACATACCATGTTAACAATGGTGGCACTCTGCTTGACGGCCTCATCAGAAGAGGATTGTCGTCGCAGCACCGCGTGACACCCACCGGTCCCACTAGTGCTGCGACCACAATCCCCCTGACACTTGCTGACCCCTGAACGCAATCAAACCGAAATTAGATTACTATGGAGGGTTTTTCACAATCGTGCACGGTGATACCAACCCGGCCGAATTTTGTGACAAATTTGTGTCATCAAATTTCTACCACCAGTTCTAACGTCAAACGGCAATGTGAATGCCGTTGTTAAATCATAGCGTTATTTCATAGCTACATCTACGCGAAACGTCCATTATTGCAATAATAATAATTTAAAGCATTTCCCGTTAGTGTGGCCCCAGCACTACACACATTACAAATATTACAAATAAAACTCGGGCATAAAAACAAACAATATTCGAAAGCTAAAAACTCCATAAAACTGTAACATTGAAACATATATTTATAAAACACGGTTTTATTTTATTATGACTAGTTTTTTACCCCTGTCTCTGCTCAAGTTAGGCTTGATAAATAATAAATGTACTCGCTCGTAGACAAGGGTTTGGCAAGAATGCTCCATTTGCAATATTGAAAACAAGGTAAACTTAACCAGATGAAATATTTCGGTGTGTAAGAAATAAGATGAGGCTCACCATTAAATAGAAAAATAATCCCACTAATATCATAAATGTGAAAGTTTGGATGGATGGATGGATGTTTGTTACTCAATTACGCCGGAACGGCTAAATCGATCCGACTGAAATTTGGTAGAAGGATAGATTATAGTCTGAAATAGGTTATTTTATTCCTTTTTTTACGTGCGGAAATCCCTTCGGATACCCTCCCCGCCAGACAGCAAGGGCGGTTATGTCGTGCATGAACCGACTAAAACCGCACGGTGTCCTGCCCAAGTGTCCATTGCCGGGCACCCCGGGTAAGCCCTCGGAAGGATAACCCCAGGGTTACCGGCGGACCTTGGCCGCCAGCGCGACCTCGCCTGGTGGGGTCGGGTTTTATCCCGCGTCAGTGAGTTGACAGGCGTGTGTAGGACACACATGACACGCCTCCGCCACGGCCTGCTTCTGTAAGGACGGCGAGTCGGCCAAATGCCGTCCTCAGGCCCCGATCATGGAGGTCGGTAGTCCCGGGCGTAGAGGAGTGCGGAACTCGGGGGCCAGGGTTCTCTCCCGCTCCCTCTCCGCCGTTTATTTTATCACTGGAATAGGTATAGGATAGGTGAGAACGGGAACCTATTACAGGGATAAAAAATATTGTGTTGGGTGTACAGGGCTCTATCAAAATAGGGTCCAAGCCAATTCTACTTGCTAGTCAGAGCACTTGCTAAACAACGGTCGAGACTCTGGTGTAGCTTTTCCACTCGAGGGGAGGTATGGCAGATGACGCAGTAGTCTCATCTGCCAAACCTCCCCTCGAGCCTTAACATGTAAACGGTACAAGCTTCCTTATATTCAGAGATTACAACGACCTACGCATCGACCTATGACATTTAAAAAGCTATTGATTTCATCCCAACCATTAAAGCGTCGGTAGCTTAGTAGTTAAGGAGTCGACCCTACGATCGAGAGGTCCCAGGTTCGAATCCTGGCCATTACACAACCGACGTGAACCCACTCCTAAAACAAGCAATTTAGCTTAGCTGGAGGGGTTAGGGGGAATATTCCTAGGGGGCCTTCCTACGCTGCGCTTGCGCTACAGACCGGTCAAAATGGAAGTCAATGGCGGAGGCCTATGTTCAGCAGTGGACTTCCTACGGCTGATATGCTATGCTGATGATGAATATTCTTTAAAAAAAAAAAACTAAATACAACCGGAGGTTTTTACTGGAGTCGAATTTATTTGAATCGAATGTTAGCTTAATTTCGTTATAGTAATGAAGATATATACTCTGGGAAGAATGTAGAAG
The DNA here is from genome assembly GCA_946251805.1 of Cybosia mesomella. Lineage (NCBI taxonomy): Eukaryota > Metazoa > Arthropoda > Insecta > Lepidoptera > Erebidae > Cybosia > Cybosia mesomella. The sequence continues at coordinate 3,394,705 of OX276402.1, read as the reverse complement.
GGAATTCAATGTTTAATTAAAGTTAAATATATTACGACATTATTTTTTTACACAGCGCCATCTAGACCCAAAGTAAGCATAGTTTAACTAGCTTGTGTTGTGGGTTCTAGAATGCGGATAAACTTACTTAAGTATATATTTTTTTTGTAAATACATACTGTATATTATACATAATAAACCCAGACCAATGCAAATAGATATATTTATGCATACAAATATTTGCACTGAGTTAGAATCGAACCCGCGCCCCCTGTTGTAGCAGTCGAATGCACTACCGCTACGCCACAGAGGTTAGTCACTCCCGGGTGGAAACTGATACCGCAAGCCGTTCATCTCAGCGTGTTATCAAACTCGTGAACTTTACAAGCTGCCCGCGTCTTTCTGCGCTTCTACTAAGTCTAAGTTCACCCTTGCCTTTTTTTTTTCGTGCGGAAATCCCTTCGGATACCCCCCCGCCACCCAGCGGGGGCGGTAATGTCGGGCTTGAACCGACTAAAACCGCACGCCGTCTCGAGTCTACAGACACCGGGGTTTAAGGTTTGCCCATAGAGCATATCCCTCGCACCCCGACTGACCCTGGGCCATCTCCGGTTACGAGATGGCCCCCTCGGGTTTGGGAACCACGGTGTCCCCGTCTTGCCCCGGTTTGGGGGAAGGGCGCTAGTCGCCCCACCAGTTCACCTTTGCCTAACGACAACATAAAATTGCCGAAATGTGCCAACTGACTCGTGAAGTGACTAATGAAACAATTCTGTTTACGATAAAGTATTATAACAATGCTGGATTTCACCAATCATAGAAACCGAGACCAACTAAACAGCGCTATTACATACGTTTTATTAAATTAATTTCATTGACGCTGGAATTCATCGATAAATATGAACGTATTTAATTCGTTTTGTATTATTTATAGCTGTGCTCGCGACTTCGTCCGCGTGGATTTCGATTTTTATGGTTTTGGTTCTTCTGCGCGGAACCCTATTCTTTTTCTAAAATTAATGTACCTTACGTTACGCCTTGTAACATAACCTATCTGCCAGTGAAAGTCCCGTCAAAATCGGTCCAGCCATTTCAGAGATTAACCGGAACAAACAGACAGACAGACAAAAATTGAAAAAAATGTTATTTTGGTGTTATACATGTAGTAAACAACCGTTATTTCAATATTACAAACAGACACTCCAATTTTATCTATATGTATAGATTTATTTGTCGTGTCGTGTCGCACAACGGTAGTTATCAAAATAACGTTTTTTTTTTAAAGAATATTAGTAACCGAAATTACTAATATTCCCCCTAACCCCTCCAGCTAAGCTAAATTGCTTGTGTTAGGAGTGGGTTCACGTCGGTAGTGTAATGGCCAGGATTCGAACCCGGGACCTCTCGATCGTAAGGTCGACTCCTTAACCACTAAGCTACCGACGCTTCAACTTTTAGTTTTCATTGTATTTAAACCACGTGCATGTAGTACACTATGAGTTTCTGTTACCAATGGTATTTCATATGAAATCGCAAACAGACCGCAGTTTTCAAAGTGGAAACTGTAACCGCAGACATTCTTCAAACATGTAGCCTACGAGAACATGCGTTTATGAATCTGCGTTTTAATTAAGGAATATTTACACTCCCATATTGTTTGTGTAACACACACAAAGTTGGTTCTAATGAAATTTGTCTGACTAGTCAATCGAATGAGAAAGTTTAATTAAGTTCTTTAATGTTCGCTTAAAATTTAGAGACTATATTTTTCTTGGAATATAATAAGATTAGATTTGATACCTCTTTTACTCCGTCGAAGCGGCATGTCTCCTAGCCGGGGCCCCTCCATGGGACCTGGAAGCGAGAGCCCATGCGCTGCTGTACCAGTGGCGCAAGGAGGCGCTGGAACGGGGCCATAGGCCGGAGCCCCGAGAAATCAGGGCTCAGCGTCCCTGCTCCGCCGGGAACTCATGGAGACATGGAGGGTGCGACTTGAGCACCCAAGGTGGGGGGAATCCACCATTGCGGCGGTGAGACCGATCATGAAGGAGTGGTTGGAGTGGGACCATGGGGACCTCTCCTACCGGATGTGCCAGATGGTTACCGGACACGGGTGTTTCGGTAAGTATCTGTGGCGCATCCACCGGGAGACAACGCCGCAGTGCCAGCACTGCGAGGATCCTGGTGAAGACACGGCGCTCCACACGTTGGTGGAGTGCCCTGCGTAGGCGAGTCAACGCCAGGATCTCGTTGCGGTACTGGGCGTGGACGTTCTCTCGTTGGAGACCATGGTGAGGGCCGTGGTCTCCGACGGGAGCAAGTGGCACGCCGCCACCTCTTTCTGCAAGCAGGTAATGCGCGCGAAAGAGACGGCGGAGAGGGAGCGGGAGAGAACCCTGCCCCCCGAGTTTCGCAGTCTGCGGCGAGAACGCCGCAGACTCATCTACGCCCGGGACTACCGACCTCCATGATCGGGGCCTGAGGACGGCAGTTGGCCGACTCGCCGTCCTTACAGAAGCAGGCCGTGGCGGAGGCGTATCGTGTGGCCCTACACACGCCTGCCAACTCACCGAAGCGGGATAAAACCCGACCCCACCAGGCGAGGCCGCGGTGGCGGCCAAGGTCCGCCGGCAACCCTGGGGTTATCCTTTCGAGGGGTTATCCTTTCCTATCCTTACCCGGGGTGCCCGGCAACGGACACTTGGGGAGGACACCGTGCGGTTTTAGTCGAGACACGACATAACCATGGGGGGTATCCGAAGGGATATCCGCACGTAAAAAAAAAAGAAAAAACCTCTTTTACTTTCGGCAATTATTATCGATAGCAGCTGTCCTACTGACAGCAATAAGCTCGCCCCTTATCACAAATCTCTGAAAATTACAAGTAAAATACCGTAAATTCAGATATGTTACACAGTGTGCCGTAAAGATTATTCCACTTCACTTGAAAAGAATATGTTGAACATAGACTTATTCTGGGTCAGCCGCGGTGTGAGGGAAATGTCTTATGCCTTACTTTACACCCCTTTTTATGAAACGGCGTGCGGTTTAAGTCGGTTCGAATCCGACATGACCACCCGCGCTGGCAACTTATTTTATATAGACCGGCTTATCCAATATACGAGTATATCGCACAAACACTCTGATGTATTTATATGAATAAAAAAATATAATTTAACCGACTTCAAAAAAAGAGGAGGCTCTCAATGCGACAAATAATATAATGTATATTTATTAACACACAGTTATTACAATATTATAATGTGTATAACAATACGACAGCTTGGACAAAAGTATACTTACATTATAATGTGACACTTTCGCACCTGTACTAATGTACATTGTATCACAGTTGCCATTAATTAAAATTTGAAGAAGAATAATTTTTTGGAAACATGTTTTTAGGGTTCCGTAGCCAAAGATGTACTCTATGAACCGCATTAAGACTTTAACACAAAAATAGAAAAATAAACAATTTTTGGGGGTTCCCGTCCGAGTTTCAGTTCTACTGAAACTCAAAAAAAATAATTCATCTAACCCATACGTGTATCTATGGATAGCTCTTCAAAAATGATATTGAGGTTTCTAATATCGTTTTTTTCTAAACTAAATAGTTTGCGCGAGAGACACTTCCAAAGTGGTAAAATGTCTCCCCTCCCCCTTGTAACTTCTAAAATAAGAGAACTATAAAACTAAAAAAAATATATGATGTACATTATCATGTAAATTTCCACCGAAATTGGTTTGAACGAGTTCTAGTTAGTAGTTTTTTTAATACGTCATAAATCGTAAACCGCAATTTACCTTTCATTCAATCAACTCAAACAACAAGAAACTCAAAAAATTATTTGCTGCTACGGAACCCTTCATGGGCGAGTCCGACTCGCACTTGGCCGGTTTTTTAATCTACGCAGCTATGACAACGGGCAAACGTAGTCAGCATCTGTTTGAGTTCACATTGGTGTATGAATACGATTTATGTTTTATTTAACAATGAGTTGGAAAGGTCCATACGTAATAATCCTATGGCTGATGGAAAATCTATCCTGTTTGCCCACTGGGGAAACAATATAAGTCTGCGAATCAGACCTTTATCCCGAATAATTCTGCGTTTGTCCATCATTCAATTACACAAACAAACATATGGAAATTATCACAGAACGTATCAAAATAAAAGAATAATAAAGTAGGGGATGTGGAAAGGGGAGTTTATGGTGACTGGTTTTGATATTCGCGTGTGAAATGAAAGTGTGGACCAAGAGAGACGAAATCGAAAAACATTTATGTCGAATGCTAAATTTCAACAATGAAAATATAAACGCGTTTAAATCAGTTTAAACTGCGTTACCGTGAGTAGTTACTTAGTTTCGCCGAATGGATTTTCGAAGATGAAATCCGGTCCAAAGAGGACACTTTGCTATATTTTTTATGTGTAACATCTATGCATTGAATTAAGCATTAAATATGGAAGTGGGCCAGGGGGTATTGCAGTGTGGGGTGTGTGTTGGGTAACCTCCTCGAGTGTCGCTCCGATTCCGATCCCGCTGCAGTCCGGGGGGAACGGAATCGGAGCGGCCGGTACACCCTGGGCGGCGGTCAATGGCTTCCCCTTCACCCCTTCATAGGGTTGGCATTGATCGTCGGCCAATACCCAACGTGGCGGGAACACATCGCTCTCCGTACTCCTCTGCTTTCAGAGGAGACAGGATGAGCGATGCTGTTAGTGGTGAGATGGCCCAGGGTCAGCCGGGGTGCGAGGGATATGCTCTATGGGTAACCTTACACCCCGGCGTCTGAAGACCCGAGACGGCGTGCGGTTTTAGTCGGTGCAAGCCCGACATAACCGCCCCCGCTGGCCAGCGGGGGGGTATCCGAAGGGATTTCCGCACGATAAAAAAAAAAAAAAAAAAAAGGGGGTATTGCAGTGTAAACCTTATATAACATTTAAAACAGCGATTGCCTAGTGGTTAAGATGTCACACTTGGGATGGGAGGTCAACGGTTCGAATCCCGGCCCCGCAATTTAGCACCGCTGCCGCGCTGGTAGGATTAACAAAAATTTCATTAAAAAAAACATGTAGAACAAGATTACGAAATTAATATAATCCCATTTTATACCTGAGGATAAAACGTAAAGCCTACAAAAGACAACAACAAAACATAGTCGTATAGAACCGTGAGAACATGCAACAAGAAATACGCACCCTGTACCGAAAACACGTATTCACATTTCTTTGTAACAGGCACATTCATTGTCTAAAAGAAAGTAACGTTCGTCTCGCCAAATCCAAAGGGAAAACACACCAGCGGCATTCACCGCTAAATTAATCCCCAACCCTCCCTACATTGGGTAATACCCGGTATTAACCATTCATACCTATGTGATTTCGTTATTTCTCCCAAACGCACTAGCTGTTCCTATTATTTTTTATTCCCCGACACCAAGTTGGTACTATTTCGTAGGCTGAATAGTCGCAATTTGGACGTGAATGCCTTTATGTTTGGTGTAAGAATTTTCTGTTCCTGTCAAGAGCATGGAGTTATTAGACAGCTGAATGGTGTGAAGAAATGTTGGGTAAGCTTGTTGAAGTACTACGGTGCAAGTTTATTAGTCGCTTGTAATTATTGCACGCATTTAAAAACTTGGAGTGAAGTTGAAAGAATTTTTGAAACATTTTCTGTAACAGAATTTTCTTTCAATTTATATTTTCTTAGAAAATGTTAGCTAGTTAGTCAGTTATTGGTGAAAAGCGGGTATTTATTCGTCTCTGTTTTAACTCTTCGGAAATTATGTGTATTAGGGTAGTATATGTAATAATATTATGTTTATATGTATGAATATATATGTGTGTTATTGTAAATTATGCCGCTTATATTTATTTATTGTACCATTCAATAATAATATAACATCAAAACCATTCATGCGCCCTCTTCCATTTATCTCCGCATCACCCCAAGGTAAATTGATAGACAATGCCTTTGGCAATAAGTTAAAATTTGTACATTCCCATGTGCAGCGCATAAAGTTTTAAATAAATAAATAAGTACTTAAGAAATGTATTAAAATGTGAACGGAATAATTAAGAGAACAATGTGTATTAATTATTGTAGTTCGTAATATTTCCAGTAGATGGCTCCTCGTAACTCTAAGACGTAGACGAGTATTTCAACTATTCAGAACAGGTTCAAGTAAATCAGGTAATTGAATATTATTCTCGAAAGGAACTGTTGGAGTAAAACTATTACAAAATATTACGAGACAGTATAATTTACAGTTGTATTAACAAAATTATATTCTGAACAGATGGCGGTAGACACAGATGTTATTTATGTTTAGAAGTCAAGCAACTTAATGTTTGACTTAATGTTTACTTTTAATTTAGTTTGAGTATCCAAAAGGTCACTTTGCTTTACGAATTGAAATAAACCTGACAACAGATATCAATAATTGCTAAAAGACAAAAAATACCATTGTGAGACGCCATGTTAATGTTGAAAAATCATTCACTCGTCGAACTCATTTTCCTAAGGTTCGACTAGGCTGTTATAGGCAACCATTTTTTATACAACAAATACCCACTTTTCTTACGTATATTTGTACAAATAAACATTTACCATCGTCTAAAATTAAAACAAACTCTAGTACGTTGAAATAAGAGTGGTTTTAAGCATAATATGGTTTGCTAAAGTTTGCAGGTTTTGATGTATTATAAAAGTGGCAAGATTGAAGATCGATTCGATGTGCACAGGCTGTACATTTTGCGGTTTTGATTTTAAAATGAGCTTAAATTTTCGTGTCCGTGCTTAATTAATTGAATATCGATCACGGTTGGTTTATGTCTTTATTTCAAAGTTAGAAATTGTTTTAGATAATACACTTCATACAAATTTGAGTTACAAAAGTATTCGACTCTATTTAAGATTTATATAGTATAGTAGTAGCTGGGATAGACTGAATGTGGAAGGTGAAGGACCGGGTGGAAGGGGGCATTTAGCCTATTGCAGTCCAGCAGTGGACTGCAATAGGCTGATTGGTTGCTAATAGAAGTAAGGAGAGCTTTAACATGTTATCAAGCAAGTACTGACAACAAGCTCAAACAAACGCACATCAAATGTTCTACCATATGTACGTGCCACTGATAAAATTGGGGACATCAACTATTCAATTAAAACATACTACAAACTGCCAACGAAACAAAGTCAGCTATGAAAAGACAAAAAAACTGACAACCACGGCATTTTCTTTTTATTTGATATTGGGATATGTATAACGGCTGCACCATAAACCCTAATTTTGGAACCCCTTAATATTATATATATATTTTAATTAATATGACGGGCTTGAACCGACTAAAACCGCACGCCGTCTCTAATCTACAGACGCCGGGGTGTAAGGTTGCCCATAGAGCAAATCCCTCGCACCTCGACTGACCCTGGGCCATCTCCGGTTTCGAGATGGCCCCCATATTCGATTGCAAGTAATATTAGAAACATCAGTATAGTTAGACCCTTAGTATAGTTAAACTATTGTACAGTCTTAATTGTAAGCAAATAAACTCATATAGATTTTTCCAATCAAACTGATATAGTATGATTTCGCAATTTTCTAGGATAATTAAGATTTCTCTTGGGCAGGTGTCATATACAGGACAGGTCAAATACACAGAATTTTGTTCAGGTGGTGGGTTAAATATATAGGATTTTAGACAAAATAAAAAAATGAAATTACTAAAAAAATATTATAAAAGTAACTTTTTTAAAACCAATCTTTTATTAAATAATATTGCAATGTCACGCGATATGAATTTGCGTAAATCATCTCAATCGGAAACCAAGCAGCGTGTCAAATGTAACTTGTAAGATTTGATTACACACACCAGAAAGTGAAAGTAAATAAAAGCTTGTAAATAACATAAACATAACACATAACATAAACTCACGCCTATATCCCCGAAGGGGTAGGCAGAGGTGCTAGCACCCACATTTCGCCAGTTTATGTTTAGGTCCCAATGTAATAGGTGGCGAGCCTATTGCCATTAACCGGGCACTTATAAACCTGCGATAAATACACACATAACTTCGAAAAGCATCGAAAAGTCATTGGTGTGTGCTATGGTAAAACCTGGGATCGAACCCGAGACCTCGTCTCAGCAGTCCATTACCCATACCACTAGGCTACCGCGGCTAATTCAGCTAATAATATTATCCACTTCATGCAAAATATTAAAAAAAATAAAACAAATCGTAAAAAATATAAAGTAACAAAACGATTTCATATATACGTCTCTATTTCAAAAGCAGGAAATATTCAATCCTGTCCAAAAATTACCTTCGCCCAATCAAAGAAAATGTACACAGTCGAATTCACCCAGTTGAGTCCGGTTTTAAAAAAATACTTCCTTATTTCAAATCTTTGTGAATTACTTTTATACCGTTTGGGTACACTCACAATACGGATGATTCCACCCCTGAAGGCCTAAAAGGAAAGGAGGTCGAAGAGTTAATGAAGTTGAAAATTTTAAATTTTTATTCAAAAATTGAATTCTTTGATAAAACAGATAGCGCTGTGGGAATAATTTAGTGTGGGAATTAATTACTAATATAATTTGACATTTCAAGATTTCTGCTACAGCGTTTGAAATACATTGCTTCCAATATTTTTCAAATGATTCGAAATATAAATCACATCATCAAGGTCTATTCACACCTGAGCGATGTTATTCGCAGCCGGGTTCGCTTAAGGTAGGTATATAGTACGAAGTAACGCGGCTGGAGCGGAATAGCTGGTACCATAGTACCGCATAAGAAACTTGAACGGTATTCTATTTATAAGGAAAGCGAAATCCGCTTTGATGTGAACACCATTTTTTTTTTCGTGTGGAAATCCCTTCGGATACCCCCCCGCCGGCCAGCGGGGGCGGTTATGTCGGGCTTGAACCGACTAAAACCGCACGCCGTCTCGGGTATACAGACGTCGGGGTGTAAGGTTGCCCATACAGCATATTCCTCGCACCCCGACTGAACAGTAGTACCTTTTTTTTTTTCGTGCGGAAATCCCTTCGGATACCCCCCGCCGACATCACATCACCGCAAAACCACGCGGTTTTCTCTACCGCAGACGTTAGCGAATACCGCTTAAGTTTGAATAGGCTTTAACGAGAACGATATTTAAATAATGCTTTTTTTGTCTTGCGCCTTAGGCGTTAGACCTAGAATCTCTTAAATTGTCATGTGAAAACAAATGAACGGGCCATGTGCGAGTCGGAGTCGCACACGAAGAGTTCCGTACGATTATCTACCTGTTGCCGTTATCAATCTCGACCAAAAACGAGCAAAAAAATCACGTTTTTTATTTGCGAGCCCCCCTTAAATGTTTGTTTATTCTAATTATTTATTTTTAAAGTGAATATAGAACTAAATATTCTGGGAAAATTTAAAGCGTCTAGCTGTTGCTGTTATCAATATCGAGCAAAAAATCACGTTTATTGTTGGGGCGGCCTTTTAAATATTTATTTTAATATTTATATTTTTTAGTATTTGTTGTAATAGCGATAACAGAAGTACATCATGTGTGAAAATTCCAACTGTCTAGCTATTCATGAGATTATGGCCGTTATTTATATCGAACAAGATACGGCAAAAAATTCACGTTCCTTGTATGGGAGTCCACCAGAAATACTTTTTTTTACTAGTTTTTGTTGTTATAGCGGCTACATACGAACATACAATATAACATCAGTGAAAATTTCAAATGTCTAGCTATGAGATACAGCCTGGTGTCAGACGGACGGAGTGACTGGCCTTAATAATAGGGTCCCGTTTTACACTTTAAGTACAGAACCCTAAAAACCAGACCTGGTCTAAAAAGACTAATTAAAAAGTAGTCAGTGTTACTCGGGATACTCCTCCCCCTCATTTTTACAACTCGGGATCGGCTTTTAGTCTAACTACGACGGCCGAATTTCGATATTTTCCGTGAACGAATGCCTTCAGATCTTCACAACCCACTGGCGATATCGAAATTTTGGAGTTAGACCAGATTGTCGGACTTTTTAGGGCTCCAACGACTAGTGATGAATGCAACAGATGTTTGTATGGCAACCAGGGTTGACGACAACGGCTTATTTATTTATTTATTTATTTATTAGGTCTACCAACAATGTTTTACATCAAAACATACAATAACAGTAAATTAAAGCTTAGTTATTACAATGCAAACATCACTTAAAGGTAAACACCGCATACGAAGAATGACAAAGAGAAACTTATACTAAGCTAAAATAATATAATTGAGACTTAAAACTAAACAACTTTACATAAAAATATATGAAAAAAGATGGGAAAAGGAAAAGAAACAAGCTTACTACTAAATAACACTAATAGTACTTAAAATACGTTTTTGTTTAGGCTGGGTATCAAAGTGAAAGTCAATCTTGTCACTGAGACTGTTCACTACTCTAGACAGTCTCGCGCATGGAGAATTGGAACCTAAAACTGTCCTTCTTAGAGGTGGGCAGAGTGGTGTGACTGGTTTGCGAGGGATCCTAGATGGAACATTGAATCTTAGCAAAGCCAGCAACCTTGGACAATCAATTTTGTGTTGGAGGATCTTGGAGGCAAACTTTACCTCATTAATTTTTGTGCGTTGTTCTAAAGTTTTCATTTTAAAACGCTCCAAGCGGCAGTTGTAAGAACGTATTTTTTTAGTAAGACCATTTAAAAATGCTAAGTGCCAGACAAACCGTTTTTGACATTGTTCTAGGCGCAGAGCGTGGGTTGCATAATGGGGACGCCAAACAACACTACAATATTCTATAATACTCCGTACCAGGCTGTTGTACAATAGTATTTTAGTGCGATTATCGCGAAAACCTTTACTATTTCTAAGCATGAACCCGAGCATTTTGGATGATCTTTTAATTACACTATCCAAGTGTGGTACGAATGTCATTTTTTTGTCGAATGTTACACCGAGATCTCTTACATTTTCTACTTCAGATATTTTATCAGAATTTATGTAATAGTCATGACTTAGGGCTTGCGTTTTTCTCGTAAATTTTACGTGGTAGCATTTTTTTGCATTTAGCAACATTCCGTTGTTCTTACACCACAAAATTAATCCATTAAGATCATTTTGTAGATTCCTGGCATCCCGATCCGATTCAACTATTTTCACAAACTTAAGATCGTCAGCATACATAAAAACTTCAAAAAATTTAAAACATTCTGGAATATCATTTATGAAAAAGTTAAACAGAATCGGGCCCAGATGTGACCCTTGGGGAACACCGGAAGAAATTGGTTGCAAACTCGACTGATACCCATTAACTACCACAGAATAAACTCTGAACATCAAATAGGATGATATCCAATCAAGCAAGGATCCTGATATGCCATAAGCTCGTAATTTATTTATGAGAACTTTATGCGATACTCTGTCAAATGCCTTGGAGAAGTCCGTGTAGATCACGTCAGCTTGATGTCCCCGATCAATGGCATGTATTAGTAGTTCAGTGAAAGGAACTAAATTGGTATTTACTTAACGTACCCTCAGAGTGCCAATGTGTTAAGAATGGTAACCCATCCTACGACTGACTTGGTTCCTCAATTAGCCTATTGCAGTCCACTGCTGGACATAGACCTCTCCCATTTTACGCCATAGCACCCGATCCTCTGCCTTGCGCATCCAGTCTATCCCAGCTACCTTTTTCAGGTCGTCCGTCCATCTTGCTGGTGGACGTCCCACCTTCCGTTTACCGATTCGTGGTCTCCACTCTAGGACTCGTTTGCTCCATCGGCCATCGGTCCTTCGGCAGATGTGGCCAGCCCATTGCCACTTCAGCTTGCTTATTCTGCGAACTATGTCGGTGACTTTGGTTCTTTGTCGGATGACCTCATTTCGAATTTTATCCTTCAAAGAAACCCCAAGCATAGCTCGCTCCATAGCCCGCTGCGCGACTTTTAAGTCGTGGACTAGCCTCACTGTTAATGTCCACGTTTCGGCACCGTAAGTCATGACAGGTAGGACGCACTGGTCGAACACCTTTGTTTTAAGGCATTGCGGTAAAGGGGAGGAGAAAACCCGACGCAGTTTGCCAAATGCTGCCCAACCTAATTGGATCCTTTTGGTGACTTCTTTCTCGAAGTTGTTTCTACCGACTGGATAACCTGCCCAAGGTAGACATACTGTTGAACAACTTCGAGTGTCGACCCTTCGATGGCAATCGGCCTCGGCGTGACATGTTCGTTGAACATAACCTTGGTTTTGTCAAAGTTCACACCAAGACCGACACGTCGAGAGGCTCCATTTAGGCTGTGCAGCATCTGACTGACTGACTTGGTTAGTATTGCTTAACCTTTCAATATGTTAACCTTCTCGATTGCCACTTATAAGCGTCGGTAGCTTAGTGGTTAAGGAGTGGTCACGCGTTCGAATCCTTGCCATTACACTACCGACGTGAACCCACTCCTAACACAAGCAATTAAGCTTAGCTGGAGGGGTTAGGGTGAATATTAGTAATACTGGTTACTAAAATTCTTTAAAAAAAAAACGGCGGGTTGCACTCCGGGAGTGCCGGTAGAAGTGAAAACTTGAATATTAACGTTGTGCATTTTTGATATTTTGGAATGGTTAGGGAATAATTTTGGACGAATTTGTTTAATTATCAGTATAAAAGTACTATCATTTATGTGGTAACATACAATATTCATTTATTGCGCTATCGTACACAAACATGACAATTTATATAACATTAAAAATTTAACACCTCAGAACTATTAGAATTATTTTACATTAAAAAGTTTATTTCTCAGAAAAATCAACTTCCATCCATAATTCCATCGACTTTTTCACCACTTTTGAACCATCATCGCCAATATATTTATAAAGTACTCACTAATTTTCTTTCGCTATTTCTTCGTCACTTTTTTCATTAATAGATGCACTTTGATTAATTTCCATTTTATATCAATAGATTTATGACACAAAATAGAACAAATATTACAAAAAGTTATATGATGACAAAAAGTGTTTCTAGGGCCTCGGTCGGAATCGACCTCAGTCTTGACGAAGTCAACGACCACTCATTAGACGAACGCGCCACCAAGGTTGTTAAGTACAGTGTGAAATTAGCGCTTCTATATTTATTGTCTTACGTTCAGGTCACGAGTTTAACCTTTTTTACCCATTACAAAAAAGTTCACAACGCCGCTAAGAAATTTACACTTCAAAAAAACTTAGCCACGAGATCCTTCGCGCCTATTATATATAGAAAGAAACTCATATCATGAACCCTGAAAACGTTACACTACTTTTGGGCGGTCGCTCAAAATGGCGCATTCAAAAGGTGATTTTAATTGATGGATGCTGTGATGACAAAGGATATTTCCATAAAATGAATATTACGTTACCTATAATATATATGTTTATAGAAGGTTTTAAGGGTAAAATAGATTGACATTCATGAGTGATGAGCTGATGAGATGATTTTTTTCCGTAGGTGAACATTTTTTTTAGATTAGAGATTGTGGATCACTGTTTATATAACAACAGCTGACATTGGATCCTTTTAGCTTTCCAAATTTGAAAATGTTTTGAATGAAACCACAAAAGTAAGCCCGCTGAGTCTTGCCGGAGTTTTCTCAGGAATAGGCCGCTTTGTGACCAATTTAGTAAACATAACTTATTCTAAATTGGTTTAAAACTATTTTAACGGATTCTATCGACATATTATTCGATGTTATTTTATTACTAGCTTTTGCCCGCGGCTCCGCCCGCGTAGATGTCGGTTATCGCGACAAAACATAGCCTATGTCCTTTTCCAAGGTCTAATCTACCCGTGTACCAAATTTAAGCAAAATCGGTTCAGTGGTTTTTGCGTGAAAGCGTAACAAACAAACTTACATTCGCATTTATAATAGTAGGGATTTACATTGAACCCGACGTTTCGGTTGCTTTTCAGCAGCCATGGTCACGGGGAGACTGAAGAATCTCAAAGTACCCGAACTATGCTGAATTTTTGGTTTTACTATTTACGCAGAATAAGGTCACAGTGTCATGAAGTCTTGTTATATTTTTCTTGGAATTGATTAAGTGAATAACTGGGTCCCCATGCTGGTGGTACATTAGAAACCATCTTCTCTTTTAAAACTAGGATATTTTTTAATTTCCATAGCCTCGCGAAGCAACCTAGGCAGGAATAGTTTTTCTTTAGCAAGTATATGAGGTTTATCAAATCTTAAGTAAAATAACATCAAATAAATCTCGATAGAATCCGTTAAAAATAGTTTTATTCCGACAATATTGTTACAACGATCATCGATATCTCGAAAACTACTGATCGAATCTTCTAGAAATTAAACCGCATTGTTAATGTTGAAGTACTCTATCGATCGGTGTCGAAAAATCCAGAAAATTCAATACAAAATCACAAGCCCTTTAAATACCTGTACCTACTTTACCTACAAATCGTGATAACAAGGGCATTCACCTCTATTGTCGGCACGACTGTGTAGGTACTTGTTTTCTCGAATGCTCCAGTAAATACCTACTCTTCTGGAACGCGTAGATAAATAAATAACGTGCCTTATCTCTAGATGATTCCGGAACATTCTACCCTCTTTATTAAGAGCTATAAAAGGGCGCCCGGCTATTGACACGAGTCAGTTTATTTTCGAAAGTGAAAGCGAACACATCTTACCGAAGTGAACCAAGAGAGTTATACCTGCGACTTAAGCAACTACTGTGGACTACTGTGAGGTGCTGGGCGACTGGAACTGTTGAAGAGTACTGTGTGTGCTAGTTATTTAGTTGTCTAGTTTGTGGTGAGCGAATAAACTTCTTCGTTGTATAAACGGCATTTAATTTGTACCCCAGCGCACGTAACAATATCATAACTTAGTCTAATTCTTTTCATTATCTTGAACGTTTGTAAGTTTAGTTTATATGGTTTGTACAGAACTTTGTGACCGTTTCTCTCAATATTTCAGTGCAGTAGTAGAAAATAATATTAAATGCCTATTGTAGGCAGCCAGGGCTTGTATGTATTTGCTCACGGAGACCATAGGCAGATAAAGAGGATCGCCTGTGACACAGGTTAATGAGTTTACGTAGCGTTGTCTATGATCAAGGCCATGGTTTCAAATGTTTGCTTACTGGTTCCTCTGTGTTCCTGATTGTTGGTGTACGTAATAGTATTCCCATTTGTTGGACAAAGAATATTTGCATTACTTAGGCGTTTATAGGAAGGCCTCAATTTACTGCAATGTCGATAAGAGCCGGCACTTACGGATAGCACGATAAAGAATTGTTATGAGAAGAATAGAAATAGATCTTAAAAGCATTATTATTAAAATCAAATTTCAATTATCGTAGCTTTTTTTTTCGTTCGGAAATCCCTTCGGATACCCCCCCGCCGGCCAGCAGGGGCGGTTATGTCGGGCTTGAACCGACTATAACCGCACGTCGTCTCAGGTCTTCAGGCGCCAGGATGTAAGGTTGCCCATAAGCATTTCCTTCGCACCCCGACTGAACCTAGGCCATCTCCGGTTTCGAGATGGCGCCCTCGGGTTTGGGAACCACGGTGCCCCGTCTTGCGGCTTCTGCTGGGGTGATAGACGGCCTCACCTGGCACCCCCAGGCCTGCGCTCATGGAGGACGGAGGTCGTTAAGCGACCTCAGGCGTCTGAGTCGCCTGCGACGCGCGGCGAGCATGTTGCGGGCTCGGCGGGTCAGGAGAGTTCTAAATCTCTCCCGGGCGCCTCAGTTTTGGTTTTGTGTCTACGAGTAATCATTATTGAAAATTAAATTTTACTGTTATGCTTTTGAGGTTCATTTCTATTACTCACATAGAAATGCTTTGCCTTGCCATGCTGGCAGCCAGCTCTAAACATATTTCTCTACAAATCTGTATTAAAAACATGCGTATATTTACCGTTCAATCGAAAACATAGATAAATTTAACTAAATACTTAAAATACTTAAAAATAAAAAATGTACTTAACTAGGACGGTTACCAGCTTCGCAATCAACCCAAACTTAAGCGTAGCGAGATTTGCCTATCCAACAATAGGTCAACGTGACCGGTCGACTTTTTCCATTGATTTGGTTTTTCGGTGATTATTCCTCGATGTTAAGACCGATATGGACATTCGACCCCTTACGACACTCAGTAATGTCTACTTGATCACCGTGGCAAATTTGGTCGAGATCGGTCAAACGGTCTCGGAGGAGTATCATTTGTTTGAAATGCAACTTTGAAACCAAAGACGCTTCGCTCGCCTTCGGCTCGCTACGCTTAAAAATGCAGAGAAGATGCATCAAACTAACCACAAAAAAAACAAAAACCTCACTAGACCCGTAAATGATAAGCTTGGTAACTTTGTGTTCGCCGGGATAACTTTAAATTTTCCAACCGACGCGGACGGCCGTTAAAACTTCGCCGCTTCTCTTTTTAAATTTAAAATATTCCACCTCATTTTTATTTTGGAACAGATTCCGTAAGGTAAATAGTTGAGACATCTCACTGGGGTATATTTTTAAAACAAAATTTATCTGTCCTGAGCTGGGGTGATACTGAAAGTGTATAGCGTTTATTGGACACTAAATTTGAAATTTTAATTATATAAAATGGTTGTAAAAAAATCGAATACGTAATATCATCAAAAATTACAAAGCTTTTAAATCTTTCCAAAATAACTGGTATTCTCTTATACCAAAGTTATATATTACTATCCTTTACGCGCCGCTCTGCTCATTAGGTTATTGCGTTCAATGGAACCGTGTGGTTTTCTGGTGAATAAGTAGTCTACATCACTTTCTCTAAACCAAAAATAACACCAATATGTATGTATCAATATGCTCCCTTGCTGCAAACAGCTTGCAAAGAAGCAAAAAGTCACACATCGTATTCATACTATTATGTTAGGGAATGAAGTCTGAGAGTAATCTCTAAGTATTTGAATTTTATCTTTTATGAAACGAGTATAATAAAGTGACCTTGTGGTCATGTGTGGGTTATGTTTTTTGAGATGCAATATGCATTTTGACTATATTTAAAATATTGTACGAATTGTTGTCATCCTAATAAAATGTACCGTCAAAAACATATTTTATTAATTTTCAATATAAAATAAGTTTCTTTTTTGTTAAAAAATCAAGATTAAAATCTCACTTTTTTTTAGATTTGATCACGTGCATATAAACACTCTGTGACGTCACACATAAGTAAACAGAGTTTTTCAATACAGGCTGTCTGCATTGCCTAGTGTTAATCGACTGGTTCAATTATTAATTACTAATAATGTTTCACTTTTATCTTATATATCTCAAAATAAACCATTATTTTTGCAACTAATTTCAATAATTATATAAACGTGCTTTAAGTCGCTTACTGTTTACTTTGGTGTGACGTCACATGTCACGGGATCCGTTATGGCGCGTACTTTTTTAAATCAAACTTTAATATCGATTTTTATCGTAAATAAAACAGTTCTCAAAAAATATTGATGTCATCTGCATATTTATGTTGTAATACATTAACGACTCAGTCGGAATCGATCTCAGTCTTGACGAAGTCAACGACGAAAGAAGTTTTCACTTCAAAAATTGTGTTCAGAATCGTTCATTAAACATAACCCAAGTATTTTTTTACGCCCACTCATTAGACAAACGCGCCACCAAGGTTGTTAAGTACAGTGTGAAATTAGCGCTGCTATATTTGTCTGCAAACGTCTTACGAATTTTCGATCAGGTCACGTGGCCTGACGCGAG
The DNA here is from genome assembly GCA_946251805.1 of Cybosia mesomella. Classification (NCBI taxonomy): domain Eukaryota; kingdom Metazoa; phylum Arthropoda; class Insecta; order Lepidoptera; family Erebidae; genus Cybosia; species Cybosia mesomella. The sequence continues at coordinate 3,376,957 of OX276402.1, read as the reverse complement.
TTTAACAAAAAAAGTGCACAACGCCGCTAAAGAAGTTTTCACTAGCAGTAGTCAAATACCCTATTAAGAAGTTATACCACCCAGTATACTACCTAAGTGAACCTATGTTCTAACATACTTGATTTATTCAATTAAATTTTGAAGCAATTTGTATGCTTACTTTACCTATAGATATAGATCGGAAAAAGAGAACATCTAAGACGGGACTTGAACCCGCAACCAGTAAGGGACGTGCCCCGTAAGGTACTGGTCGCGGGTTCAAGTCCCGTCCTATATGTTCTCTTTTTCAGATCTATATCTATAGGAGACGTAATTTAGCTTAGATGGATAGGTTGAAGAGAATAGAAGTAATGTGTACGTTATTGGCCTTAACAACAACGCGCTTAAAACAATTCAATTTCGAGGCAAGGCAGTTGAGGGTGTATACCTCCATCTTTCTCCCTCAGCTGAGGCGTCGGTAGCTTAGTGGTTAAGGAGTGGACCCTATTACCGAGAGGTCCCGGGTTCAAATCCTGGTCAGTACACTACAGAAGTGAACCCACTACTAATACAAGCTTAGCTGGAGGGGTTAGGGGGAATATTAGTAATTTCGGTTACTAATATTCTTTATGAAAATATAAAAGCTGCGCTGCCCGACATCGGTAAGGCCTCAGGTAATCTTTTAAAAATTCACTTCGTATACCAATTGAATTTTTAAAAGATTATGGTAGTAAAATCGTCCTTTGCTGTCAAACGCTTACATTGACACCTCATCTCAACTTACATTATAAAGAGTACCACGAATGGACGGAAACAGTTCTCTCTCTTTTTATACTGAATAAGATACTTCCTATTTTGGCGAGAGCGTAATGGGTAAGGCCAGTGATTACAGAGGTACATGGCGACTAAGGGATAGGGTTCTGTTCTCCATCCACCAGTAAAGATACAGGGTAGAAACGTTAAGTGTGTCCAAACGATTATTTTGTCAATTTGAGAAATATTGTAAAACTTTTGGCTGATATGAAATCTGCATCGCTTAATCTATAAAATGGCAAAAGGACATGTTTTAAGTTTTAGTTTAAAGTTTTACAATATATTTAAAAATCATGAAATAATCCTCTGGACACACACAACGTTTCCACCCTGTATATTATCATACAACCCAGGAAAAATGTTTTGTTGTTGTTACTTGGGACCAAAGAGTTTAGTTGACAAAAAGTGGGTTTTAATACACCTCTAGGTACACTTGTGGGGATATGCAGGCGCAAGCATATGCGTATATATATGTATGTCCATACTGTAGACAAGTGATAAAATTGTGTTTAAAAAAAAGGTGAAATGAGAGAACCATTAGGTAAAGTGTGGGTGCTGTCTTCTAACCGGGTGATACCCAAACTATTTATTGACTACTTTTTCCATTCTTCTCTATTTCCTTCTTCTTTCACTCTCTTCTAACTCTCTATTAGAAGTAAAAATTGGACTTTTACAGAGTGTCACAATGGGCGGTAGCTATTTATAAAAATAATTATCAATGGAAGAACTACTGAAGATTATTCAAATCAGGAAAATGTGCTGGTCACGTCTCTTACTCTTCATGTTAAAGCAGTGCTTCTAAACTATCACGTTTCACGATTTAACATTGTTCTGACGTTGAGTTTTTTAACCTTCTACCTCATGAGGTAGAAGGTGGGCTCATGAGCCCACCACACAGGGTGCACACACTGAACCAGTCAGCCGGTGACCACGGTCAGTACAACCTGGTTGGAACGTCAGGCAATTCCTAAATAAAGATCGCGTTAATTCGTGTAAACATAATTGTAAACTTCTATCACTACCTACATATTATAAAACAAAGTCCTTCACCGCCTCTGTCTGTTCGCGATACACTCAAAAACTACAGTATCGATTTTCATGCTGTTTGTTATTCGAGGAAGGTTTTAGTATATAATTTGTCAAGTTTTTGTATACATTGGCTAAAATATATTAATATTTGTTAGTGTCGAAAAAAAATAAGCCGCTTGTGAAACGAGATCAATATTTTTTGATTACTTTTAGTCGCCATAGCAGACATCCACGCGGACGAAGCCGCAGGCATTAGCTAGTATAGTATAAGTGCCGATGTTGCAATCATTAAAAGGTAACATGAGCATTGTATGCGCCTACCAGACCTAATTAGTGGTAAGTAAAAAGTAAAATTCACTATCACTTGCTAGTAAGACCACCTTATATGTATACACGAGACTGTCTTCCTAGACGGTGTTATAAATCCCGTCAAAAACATAACATGCAAAGAAATTCAAGTTTCACAACGCACTCTTTTTTTTCTGTTTCTTTTAATGTGTGGAAACCCCCACGGGCTTCACCCCATCGGTGCCAACGATGGGATGGGCGTGTCGGAATCAGACCGACTAAAACCACACGGTGTCCTCCCCAAGTGTCCATTGCCGGGCACATTTCGGGTAAGCCCTCGAAAGGATAACCCCAGGGTTACTGGCAGTCGCAACGCAATCTATCAGTCTACCGTATAAAGTTGTGAGATCTAGTGTAAAATAGATAATAATAAAATATTTTATTTCTCCTTACAAAAAAGCAAGACGACAAACAATCGAGCCACAGGAAATACAATATTAAAAGCGAAAGTAATGCCCCTAATTCTTGGTGCATTTTTTCTTTTGTAAGGAGCTGGTGTCTGATTTAGGTTAATGAAACCTGTGCTACAGATCACCAGGTCCCCACCCCACTAATTGAACATATTACTAGAATACAAGGATCATGAGTATACCTATATATAAATATATATATATGTACGTACTTATTTTCATTTTCAAGCAAATTATGTATGTGTGTCTATTATGCGTATGGGTGTTTTTGTAGGTGAGTGTGTGTGTGTGAGAGGGTGTGGGTGACTATGTATCTATGTATTGGAATATTTGTGTGTACGCACGCGGGTGTGTTAATTGCTGTGTGTAGAATTTTATGTTTAGGAAATAAATCGTAAATTGCGAAGGTAAAAAGGCGATTTCCCTCAGCCCAAGTCTCGGCTCGTCCCTAGAGTAACATTTCCGTAAAGGTATAATCTAATTTTTTCAACCAATCTCTGACAACAGACTTACATTCTTGTATTGACATTGTATAAATACCTAATACCCTGTTTATTTTGTTATATAAATTACAGCTTTGGTAGCCAAAGAACCGATGGGAAAAGCACAGGTTTTATACCAACTCTGTCCTTTCTGCAATCAAATCAAAATCAAATCGGTTTGTTTATTCATAGGTAATGGGACCATATATCCAATAACTTAGTCATACAATGTTACAGAATTATCAAACAACACTAGATAGTGACTGTATGTATCAATTTAGACATCGTTACTTGTACTAATCGCTCATTAGAGACAAGACCGTCTTAAGACTATTGCTCTACCTACAGTAACATATGAAAGAGCGCACACTTCGAACAAAACAAAGCTGTCTAATTACCTTCAAGTCACGTCACGACAAGAAGACTGTCTTGTCTCGAATGTGCGCTCAGCCTAATAGGATGACTTCGCAATTTTGCAACAGACATTACAATTTTTGAAGTGAAAACTTCTTTAGCGGTGTTGTGCACTTTTTTTGTTAAACTCGCGTCAGGACACTTGACCTGATCGAAAATTCGTAAGACGTTTGCAGACATATATAGCAGCGCTAATTTCACACTGTACTTAACAACCTTGGTGGCGCGTTTGTCTAATGAGTGGGCGTAAAAAAAATACTTGGGTTATGTTTAATGAATGATTCTGAACACAATTTTTGAAGTGAAAACTTCTTTCGTCGTTGACTTCGTCAAGACTGAGATCGATTCCGACCGAGGCCCACGAAACACTTTTTGTCGTCATATAACTTTTTGTAATATTGATTCTCTTTTGTGCCATAAATCTATTGATATAAAATGGAAATTAAACAAAGTGCATCTATTAATGAAAAAAGTGACGAAGAAATAGCGAAATAAAATGAGTGAGTACTTTATAAATATATTGGCGATGATGGTTCTGGTAATAATGATGGTGAAAAAGTAGTTGAAATTATGGATGGAAGTTGATTTTTCTGAGAGATAAACTTTTTAATGTAAAATAATCGTAATAGTTCTTAAGTGTTAAATTTTTAATGCAATATAAATTGTCATGTTTGTGTACGATAGCGCAATAAATGAATATTGTATGTTACCACATAAATTATAGTACTTTTATACTGATAATTATAGCAATTCGTGCAAAATTATTACCTAACCATTCCAAAATATCAAAAATGCACAACGTTAATATTCAAGTTTTCACTTCTGCCAGCACTCCCGGAGTGCAACACGTCGTTTTTTAAAAAAAAAAAAAAAAGAATATAATTAACCTGAATTACTAATATCCCCCCTAACCCCTCCAGCTATGCTTAATTGCTTGTGTTAGAAGTGGGTTCACGTCAGTAGTGTTACGGCCAGGATTCGAACCCGGAACCTCTTGATCGCAGGGTCGACTCCTTAACCACTAAGCTACCGACGCTTCAAAGCATATTATAAGGTACTTCTAAGCCACATTTTACTTACAAAAACGTAGGCAATAAAACATCAGTACATTCCGCCATAGCTATTTCCAATAAAAATCGCTAGTGTACTGCGAGCTCAAGCAATCCGAGTACTAGTCCCTTTGTGTTCGTCAGAGGAACACTTCCAACGTAGACGTGTACCTACCATCCGCAAATTTCACACGCATTCCGCTATTTATACATTACATCGGTATCGGGGAGTGTTCACGGATTCCATAACTTTGGATATTCTTTCGAGTTTTTACACTTTTGATGTGGCATATCTAATGAAGTTATACTGGCTGTAGGTGAGGTGACGCGTCATCGTCACGTGCTCGCAACTCTGCGACTCAATTTGAATTTAAATTCTGTTTTTTTTAATGAAGAATGTTCTTTAAAAAAAACAAAATGCAAAAATGAATTAAGAAGATTAAAATAACTAAATATTTTGAGTATATATTAAGTCGTTACATATGAAATTGCCGTTTTTCTTGAAGAAGTTGGAGGAAACCCAATTTTCAGTACTAGCATTTTTGCATTTTTTTAGGAATGACAAATCCAAATTTTATGTTTTTTTTTTTGTGTGTGAATGAGACAACATTAAGCTAACATATAGCAATTTTTATTACATTTTTGAAAAGTGACAGCTGTTAAGTAATACGAAATTTATCATCAAAATGAATAGCATTTAGGAAGTACAGTTTTTGAAGATCGAATTAATTTATCAAGCGGCCAATAAAAACAAAATTTAATACAGAGTTGTAAAATCTTGAAATCAACTTTCAAACAAAATTTAAATAATGGAAATAGTTATTAAATTACAGGAATAACGAACTCATGAATTTGTAAGAAAATTTCGGCAATTTCATAGGTAAAGACCTATTATGATGATAAATTATAATTTCATACAACCTATATAATTTATTATATAGGTTATTATAATAGGTAATATATTACCCCTGTCAGTACCAGTATTTAAATATTAAATACTGATTTGAAACATATGTACTTTTTATTTTGAGAAAGATTAGAGAGAATGACCAATCTAATTATGATATGAACGAGACGTCGCGTCGGGTCAGGTTAGGAAGAGGGTTACGTTCGGAACAAATATTACAATTTTTTTCAAGATTCTAACCTAACCCACGACCGGGTCAGGTTTTCGGGTCAGGTTCGGAATAACCGAGTTCAACTGTATAGTGAAACCTGTGGTAGTGCTGTTACGTGTAGCAAACGATTCCGAAAGAGGATAGATCGATAGATTTACTCTTGAAACTGTTTCACCCTTAACCGTGAACGTTACTTCAGTTCCTCCATGATCATGGCTCTTGCAACAATGCTAAAATATCAGACATTCAAAACAACACATGGTAAATATCCCGTCTATCTAATAGTAAATACAAGTTTTAAAAAAATAACACCAGTAGAAATCGTTGTTCAAATTACCGAAACTTGTAAAACAAAACTGAATCCACCTACAACCACTCGTACACATGTCCAATCCTCATTCGTTTAATCCGCGCCAAATCCTCACAAAGAGCGGTCTCAAAGGCAGCCGATGGGAAAAATCTCCCAAGTTATAAAGATTTACTATTACCGGAGGGACGGATAATAATGGAATTTCAATCAGTTGTGGCGAGGGGGTGTCCTGGGTCGAGACGAGGGGGGAGAGTTCAGGTTATTGCTGATTGGGCGGCTAAAACGGAGCTTTGACTATTCAACATGAAAGCTCGAGTTTGATTAGTAATATTGGATTGGGAAACAATAGTGGTTTAGGAGATTGTGTTTGAGAAATGGTAAAGGAAAAATGTATCTTATCTTTGACGCTTCTCTCTTTTATGTGATTTATCTTTTATCTTTTGTAACCTCGTGGAGTTTGTTTACGACAGCTGGTTATTGCAACAATCGTGGACCGTATTTATATGTCCTATGAAAGCGGCGTGGCCTGAAAGTGAATGTAGTCTTCTTCTATCTGGTCGACGGCATATCATTTGTCAAATTTTATTTGCCCAATGTGTTGACGCGTTCTCAGTGGGCTCATGAGTTGCTTTATTGTACATGTATATAGGCAAGCAACATACGTTAGTAGAGGGGCCATAGTCTGTGGCGTAATGATAATAAATAAAATAAACTAGGGATGCGATGCAGTTAGCCGATCGCAAGAAAATTAAGCTGAGCGAGCATTTAATTTTTATTTCAAAATATGAAAAATTCAATTTTTGCGCGCTCGAACTTTTTCCATTAGTTTCAATGGTAAATTTGTTTTTCGGTGATAATGCCTCAATGGTATATCCGATTTTTAATTTTATAGTCTCAAAAAACCATGCCCCTAGATTGTCGTTATGACCATGCCAAATTTGGTTGAAATCAGATTTGTGGTTGCAAAGGAGTATCCGAGTTTGTAAAGCGGCTATCCCGCGTATAAGATAAATAATAGTTTTTAAAAAATCTAAACAAAACACGCTTCCCTAGAAGGCCAAACTAAAAAGTAAAAAATAATTGTTAAAAACTCTAACATTTAATTAATTGGTAATAAAAAGCGTGGGTGCTCGATAATGATTATTGTAAACACCCTACGTATTTTTTTTAAATAAAAGGACGGGACCTAAACCCTCGGCCAGTCCCTTATAGGGGGAATGCTCTGACCAACTGAGCCACCTAAGCACGTTACAGATATTCGACATTCTCCGATATACGATGACATATACTTCTCAAGGCGACGCTGGAACCATCTACCGTAATTCTTGCGAACTACGGAAACAATGAATGACTGTACAATCATTTTTAAATATTATTTTTTGATGACTCCGCCACAATAGGACGGGATCTAGATGTTCCCTTTTTCCGATCTAAATCTATTGGAAAATTAATCATACTAATTGCTTAAAAATTTAATTGAAATAAACTTTCAGACTTTCTAAATGTAGTTTATTCTAAAATTTTAATTTTTATAAGTCTATACCAGGTCTCTGGGGCCTCAACATGATCTACGAGGCCCAAGTCAACCTTTCCTGCTAGTTGGTACACCTGCTAATTAATAAAATTGAAAGTGAACAAAAAAAAAATATTTTTTTGAAATCTTAGTTAAATAATTGTTGGTGCCCCCAATCCTGAGACTTTCAGGCGAGATGAAATCATGTTGACATGATCATTATAAAAAAAATAATAGTATAATGGTTGTATAATAACAAAAAAAAATGATATTGTCGGAAGTTTACGCGAATGTTACACATTGAAATAAAACTATTTTCAACGGATTCTATCGCGGTTTATTTGATGTGTAAAATGTAATGTAAATGTAATGTAAAATATAAAATAACAAATAAACCGCGATAGAATCCGTTAAAAATAGTTTTATTTCAAAAAAAAAAACTAAAATTCCAATGTCTAAAAGCTCATATGAAGTGACAGGATGGCATTACGAGTGCACTATTAGTAAGTATTTTGTTTTGTGTGTATTTAATAAAACTTTATTCCACTCACCTTTCTTGTATATATGTATCTTTATGTAATATTTATCTATATGCATTAGTCTGGGTGTTTCTTATAATATGTATTTATTTACAAAAAAAAAGTATCTAAGTATGTTTATCCACATTCTAGAACCCATATGACAAGCTCTGCTTAGTTTGGGTCTAGATGGCGCTGTGTAATAGGTCCTAGAATATTTATATTTATTTATTTAATTTATCTGATTTTTTTTAATGTTATGTGTGGCCGTATTTACAATTCAGTGCCATATGAATTCAAACAATTAAGCACAAAAAAAATGTAGGAATTTTAAATTATGGCTTTTAGAACAATCGTTTTACTCATTAAACGACTACTTGAATACTTAATTTTTATTTATCAACATTATAATTCATTAAATACCTATTGCAGACATTATTAATGTATTGGACAATTATATTATCTTGAACATTATGAGTATATTCTTATTTCCTATATTAATTAAATATAGCTTATAAATTATATTTTTAAATATACCTAAAAATACATTTAAATATTTACAAAAAAGTACCCCACCGGCATCGGGTACAGGGACCAAGATACCGTTGGTTAGGGTTCCAGAGAGAGGAATCTCCTCACAGTACGTGCCGTGTCGAGGAGCACTGCCTTCTGCATCAAGCCCTTGACCCAACTGCCTAACGCGAGCCTCTTTAGATGTCAAAGCTCGAAAGGTCGAGTCTCTTGACAATCAGTCCGTGGCCCGATACGACTATCGGAACAATAATTACTGAATCCACATTCCACATGTCGACAATCTCGTGAGCCAATATTATTATTATTATTGCTATGTTGATATTCTATTATTATTTTAGGTAGATTTCGATGAAATCGATCTACCTATTGGTTTCTTGACTACTGTCGAATTTAAAAAAAAAATCTTCATAGGAGGTCTAGTTATGACCCCCTGAGTCCGGAATGACCACTGGTTAAAAAGTTTATATATATATATATATATGTATGTATGGTTCCACTTCCCAAAATTTGCGGCACTCTCACGGTCGCATTTTTGCCCCGATCGCTTTCAAACTGCGGTCAAAAATTGCTTGGGTGTAAACTTAGTTTAAGTTCGTGAACGGGTGGAATCCGCCCTAAAAGTGAGGCCCTACCGTCCGGTAGGGCCTCACATTTTGTGAAATCAGTTTTTCCTCAAAATTTCACGTTCCATGAAAGATATTCGAACCGTTCTAATTTTATCCCATAGTATACATGAATACCAACAACTTTTAATTATAAACCTGTAAGATTAAAACTTTAACTAAAAGTGGAGGGGGGAAAAACCAAAAATTTTCGGGAAAAAAATCATAACTTCTAACCGGTGAACATTCTTGCAGTCCGAAACATTTTTAATAGATAGGCCATTTTTAAGTCTAAAATAAATGTCTGAAAAGTTACCGTTTTCGAGAAAAAAAAATTAAACATTTTAAAAATGCGCTCAGCGTGGGTCATAGAAGAAGCATAGGTCATAGAGGGGCAAAAAAATATTTCTAACCGATAGGTTATTTTTTGCTCTAAAATAAATGTCCGAAACATTTTTTGCTCAAAACCGTTTTCGAGAAAAAGAAAAAAATAGTGTTAATTACTTCACGAAATATTGTTTAAAGTCCGTAGTTCTCTATATAAAATAATATTAATTGCTTCACGAAATCTACCTGTGCGTTCCCCCTGCGGGAACGGTTTTTTTTATATATGTTAAGTAATATGTAATAAGTTTTATAAAACTTAAATAAAATTATGTGTGCATACCATTGGTAGATATGCTGCACAATATTGTTTCATTTTAACATTTTCGAATGACTGCCAAATCAACATATTCCAATAACAAAACAAATATTTTCGTTGTTAATTGTCAAGTCTTTGTCGACATGACACTCATTCGTGCCACCGAGAGTCACGCCCACCGCTTGACACGCACACCGTTTATTTTTTTAACACACTCAATAGCAACTTGACATGGTATGTCAGGAAATTTTATCTGAATGCTGAATTACACCACTCGAGGTAAAAAAATATATTTGTCCTGAAATTTATTTTATGACCAACTATTCGCCCCGGTGTCACCCGATTGCTGACTATTCCCGTGGATTTTTCAAAATTTTCGTTCATAAGAACGTTTTCCTGACAAAAACATACACAACAAAAAGAGAATTAGCGAAATCGGTCCAGCATTGCACGCGTGATGCCGCGACCAAGGGAAATAGGAATTAATTTTTATATTCAAAGTTTTTTCTATTCATTATATAAAATAAAGAAAAATACCCATATTTCTTAAAAAGCTTGCGTTGAAATTTCATTAGGACATCATGCATTACTGTATGTTTTGCAGAAGCAAGCTAGAGTCTCTGCCTTCCCTGAAGGTAGATATGTGAAATTTGAATCCAGGAACATCCAGGAAGAGCACCTTTTGTTATTTTTTTTTCGTGCGAAAGTCCTCTCGGATACCCCCCCGTCGGCCAACGGGGACGGTTATTTCGGGCTTGAACCGACTAAAACCGCACGCCGTCTCGGGTCTTCAGACGCCGGGGTGTAAGGTGGCCCAGAAGTTATTTCCCTCGCACCCCTGGCTGACCCAAGTCCACGATGAGCACCTAGCACGGCTTGCGGTTTTAGTATGTTCGAATCCGACATAACCACCCCCGCTGGGCGGCGGCAAGGGGTATCCGGAGGGATTTCCCACGAAAAAAAAGGCTAGCTGCTAATCATGAAGGTGCTATTCGGACAGGTGGACTACCTCACTATATTATATGTAAATTTGCTACCCTTGTATATAATATACATTGAAAGTCAGCATCCTCCAAGCCTTTTCCTCAGTTGGGGTCAGCTTTTTCGGTCTAACTACAAAACGGCCGAACTTAGCTATTTTCCGTGAAGCAACTACCATCTGACCTCTACAACCTATTGGCGACATCGAAGTTATGTAGTTAGACCCGTTCTCGGATTGTTTAGGGCTCAAACTACCCGTTACGACTGCCATAGATGTTCGTATGGCAACCGGGACCGACGACGGCTTACCGTGCTCTACGAGCCACAATATTAAAAGTGAATTAGCCAAAATCCATAATGAAAGTGGAGTGTCATACTGAATTTCGAAGTTCAAAATAGCGATGAACTGTAGCCCTTTTTTTTTTTTTTTTTTTTTTCCGTGCGGAAATCCCTTCGGATACCCCCCCGCTGGCCAGCGGGGGTGGTTATGTCGTGTCTCGACTAAAACCGCACGGTGTCCTCCCCAAGTGTCCGTTGCCGGGCACCCCGGGTAAGCCCTCGAAAGGATAACCCCAGGGTTGCCGGCGGACTTTGGCCGCCACCGCGGCCTCGCCTGGTGGGGTCGGGTTTTATCCCGCTTCGGTGAGTTGGCAGGCGTGTGTAGGGCACACACGACACGCCTCCGCCACGGCCTGCTTCTGTAAGGACGGCGAGTCGGCCAACTGCCGTCCTCAGGCCCCGATCATGGAGGTCGGTAGTCCCGGGCGTAGATGAGTCTGCGGCGTCCTCGCCGCAGACTGCGAAACTCGGGGGGCAGGGTTCTTTCCCGCTCCCTCTCCGCCGTCTCTTTCGCGCGCATTACCTGCTCGCAGAAAGAGGCGGCGGCGTGCCACTTGCTCCCGTCGGAGACCACGGCCCTCACCATGGTCTCCAACGAGAGAACGTCCACGCCCAGGACCGCAACGAGGTCCCGGCGTTGACTCACCCACGCAGGGCACTCCACCAACGTGTGGAGCGCCGTGTCTTCGCCAGGATGAACTGTAGCCCTAAAGTACCGAAACGCGACTCACGGTAGTGCGAAAGTGCGCCACATCGATACCCATAACGTCGAATGTCTTCCACCGCGAAGCACGGTAGTGCAAAAGTATTCCACATCGAGTCGCGTTTCGGTACTTTAGGGCTACAGTACATCGCTATTTTGAACTTCGAAATTCAGTATGACAGTCCGTTAAAAGTCCACAGAACATATTTGTTTGCAAATGTAAAGGGGGTTTTCATTTTTTTTTAAATGTTATTTGTGTTATTTATCTGGCACTCGGCGACCGCTGCCGCGGCAGTTCTAACCTAATCTAACCCTGCCGATTTCAGTGATGTAAGAAAACCACTAAGAGTATGTAAATTCAAAAATTTAGTCTGAGATTTGATGCAAAATAGCGATGAACTGTAGCCCTGTGAAACGCGACTCGATGTGGAATACTTTCGCACTACCGTGCTTCGCGGTGTAAAACATTCGAAATTATGGGTATCGCTGTGGCGCACTTTCGCACTACCGTGAGTCGCGTTTCGGTACTTTAGGGCTACAGTTCATCGCTATTTTGAACTTCAAAATTTAGTATGACAGTGACAAAAGTGAAGTAGTTAAATTATATATTTATAACTCAAAGCAAAATCATATCGATGTTTATGCAAATCAGATCGTTGAACGATATTAAAAGTGAATTAGCCAAATTCCATAATGAAAGTGAAGTAGTTAATTTATAACTTAAAGGAAAATCATATCGATGTTTATGCAAATCAGATCGTTGACGAGAACGCCCCCTCTGAACACAAGAATGCTATTTAAACTTTTTTATGTCTCACTTCGTATAGAAAAGGTGGCCACAACTTTCTTATTAAAGGTATTACGGTTAGACGTCAGGTAAATGGGAATAGGGTCGCCACGCATTACGAATCCTATTTAGGTAATTAGCGTAGTACCTTGTTTTTTTTTCTTGCGGAAATCCCTTCGGATACCGAAGGAATTTCCGACTAAAACCGCACGCCGTCGCGGGTCTAATAAAAAATGTATTCTTCTAGAAATTAAATAAGTATTGGATTAAAGATTTTATAAAAAAAAGATAAATGAATCACAGACTCCTTTCAGAGATTTTAAATTGAATTTGTTTTGCCTTTAATTTTATTATTTCTTAAAATGAAGTTTGGTTGGAACTGTATAGAAATTAATATTTATAGGTGATTATTATTAACAACACACACATAATACCGATTTCTATGTTCTTGTTCTACTTGCCACTCTCATTTTCTCTAATAAATATTTTGATATTACACTTGCTGTCCCCCGCGGCTTCATCTGTGGCATCCATTTCTCAAATAGGTACATTCCCGGAAGAGGTTTAGAACTCTCCCGGCCCGCCGAGACCGCAACATGCTCGCCGCGCGTCGCAGGCGACTCAGGCACCGGAGGTCGCTTAACGACCTCCGACCTCCATGAGCGCAGGCCTGAGGGTGGCAGGTGATGCCGCCTGTCACCCCAGCAGAAGCAGGCCGTAACGGCGGGGCGACTAGCGCCCCTCGCCAAAACCAGGGCAAGATGGAGACACCGTGGTTCCCAAACCCGAGGGGGCCATCTCGAAACCGGAGATGGCCCAGGGTCAGTCGGGGTGCGAGGGATATGCTCTATGGGCAACCCGAGACGGCGTGCGGTTTTAGTCGGTTCAAGCCCGACATAACCGCCCCGGTTGGCCGGCGGGATCTGAAGGGATTTCCGCACGAAAAAAAAAAGGTACATGTCCATAATTTATTAGTTTATAGCAATTTGAAATTTGCCCGAATTGTTGACATTGATGGTTACTACTCCCCTCTCCTGGGTAGTAGTGTGATGATATATAGCCTATAACCTTCCTCGATAAATGGGCTATCTAACACAAAAATAATTTAATTTTTCGATTCGAATCAGTAGATCCTGAGATAAGCGCGATCAACCAAAAAAACAAACAAACTCTTCAGCTTTATAATATTAGTATAGATACTAGGAAACTAATATTAAAGCATCATCTAGTTGCTAGACCTACCTCTCTGAGCAGAGAAACATATATCTTGCAATTAGTAGTCATATCATTATGGTTGCAAATAAAAAACCATCGTCCGTCTCCTACAAAATATGTTTTTTTTTTCTCAAATACCTTATTCCTTTATCCCTGCATCACCATTCATTTCCCTCCAAGGTATAACAATAAATTCATTGGTGTGTCCGCAATGCAGATTAATCAAAACTTGTCACAAACATTTTGGTGAGAAATAAGGACATTCTTTTTATCCATTGTCTTCCTAATTTTGGTGACAACCCTGTAACTTGAATATTCCATTAGGGATGCGACACTAAGGATAAATTATTCGTTCTCGAGAATTAGGCGAACGCCATTCAGAGGTGATTAAACTTCTTTTTTTTTAATCGGATATTTGTCTTAACTGAAGCTACTAAGATTGCTTTTATGGCTTTTATATATTTAATTTAAATTTATTACGGCATTTGACTCTCTTTAGCACAGGAAAATAAATTGGAGTTTATTCATTGCAAAGTCAATTGCCGATAATTTGTTTATATTACTTTAATTAGATAATAAATAGTCACAATCCATAATTATACTAGTTGCTACAAAACTTTATTTATTTTTTAATCTCTATAGATGAAGTCTTCTTCGTTTATATTCTCGTTCATATCTATACTAATATTATAAAGATGAAAGATTTGTATGTAAGTATGTTTGTAACGATATGGCTCAAAAAGTACTGGAGCGATTTCAAAAATTCTTTCACCATTAGAATGCTAGATTATTCCTGAGTAACATAGGCTACTTTTTATCCCGATATTCCCACGGGATCAAGACTTACGCGGGTGAAACCGCAAGCGATGCTAGTACAGATATAAATGCATTCTTGTCTATACTATTACATGTTTAAATAAATGATGGATAATTATTTTTATTTGAGAACATAATCTACATTAATATCTAAAGTAATGTCTATTCTGCTGTTACAAAACTCTCGGGCTTACGATCGTGAGGTCCCAGGTTCGAATCCTGAAAATTACACTACTGACGTCAACCCACTTCTAACACTAGTAATTTCGGAAACTAGCAGTCTTCTAAAAAAAACTGTATATTCATAGTAGAACAGAATACGGTCTATTTAAATCTATATATTTTGTTTTATTGAGCTGAGAGTGAGACGAAGCCGAGCGAAAGCTCCTTTCACTCCACTCGTTGTCTTTCGTTTGTGTCCCTCTAGGGCCTAGACCCTTCGACCGATTTTAATGATTTTTAGCGTAATCATAGATGATAGTGATGTGACGGACATAGGTTATACAAATTTAAATTATCAAGTACCACGGAGGAATAATCACCGAACAAAAAATTCAAATGCTAATTTCTCAAAAACCACAATTAGTCAAATATAAGTTTTGCCGCCAAAACGTAGCCTATAACCATAAATACCGATTAAAAAAAGAAAACTGAAAATCGGACAAGACACGGAGGAATAATCACCGAACAAAAAATTCTAAAGCTGACTTCTCAAAAACTACGATATTCTACGCTCCTTTCTAAATCATTCTGACATGGACAGTCTCAGATCAACATTGCAAGAGCTACTGCCTTGCGGACCTAGTTATAAGGCCCGCGTTTGACCACTGTCTCACTTGGTAAGTGATGATGTGTTGAACGATAGAACATGCTTATCTAAAAGCAAACAAACAAAACTATCTCAATTACTATAAACACATACAACAAAAACAAAATAGTACTATAAAAGGGTAAGCAGAGGGTAGGCAGAGGTGTATTACACACCCACGACGTAAATAAATTGTGGCAGTATAACACTAAAATCCTACAGTAAATAAAGACACAAAACTATAACATCGAAGATAAAACCTTCTTAGGTTAACAAAACGTAAAATAGTACTCCGGAACCCCATTAAAACGTAACCTCAACGATCTCGTATGCAACGAGGGGGGAAAATCACAGGATAATGTCATTGGAGCGGTTTCAATGGAGCTCCACCGCGTAAAGGTTTTCGTTTCGATGGAACGTTATTATGCGAGTCTGCGATAAAACTAAATGTCGTGTGCTGACATTTGATAGCGATGCATGGCAGATATGAGTGGAAGAAACTAGGGGAGGCCTATGTCGAAGGATAACCTGACCAACAAACTGGTTGCTGAAGATTATAATATTACTTACCTAATAGAATTAAGTCATTTTTTTTTCATAATTTCTTTACCAACTATATTTTTCATTTTTTTTCTTTTTTTTCTAGACTTTTTTATTACATAGAAATAACATTTACTAAAATTCAAATGTACTGTATTTTGGTCAGCGAATAAAGGCTTTTTTTTTCTTTTTTTTTATTATTTATTATGACAGATATTGTTTTTATGTTCAAAATATTAGAAAATGTTTGGAATTCAGATACACTATATATGTTATACTGTTGTCTGTGAGTTCATCTGCATGAATGTCAGTTTAAGTGGATACGGACTAAGGTCAGATTTCAGCAGTGAAAATGATTGACATCAATTTTAATTTGTATGTCGGTATCATGTATTACTCAATGGAATTAATTAATTAACTGGTGAATCCGATTTAAGTCAGGTTCAAAGTAGTCTAGTTCCATATCTGGGCTCCAGATAACCTCGTCGGTAAATTTTATTAAGAGCGGTTCAGAGATTTAAGTACGAAAAAATAAAAAAAAAACACATAGAATTAGTTGAAGAAAGAAGAAATGTGATATCGGTATCACGTAGCAGTTTGCTGTATTTCATCTGATTTCTAAAAGTGCCTCACCACAAAGTGGCAATTTGAGAGTAACAACTCTGATAACAAATTAGCATCAAGTGGGATGTTTGCTTATTTGCTACCCCAGTAATATTTTAGGAAGTAAAATTTTTTTTTACGTGCGTAAATCTCTTCGGATACCCCCCGCCAGCCAGGAATATAAAATATAAATTAAGATCATTTTATATAAATAATGAAATTGTATCAATCTAGTATTTAGAATATACTACATCCGGACTGTTTGGCCGTGGTCCATAGAAAACTTGTGTTCGAAACGTCTACATCAGTCGCAGAGAATTCGCCGCCGAGGAGAATTCTCCGCACTCGTCGACGCCCGGACCTGCACCGGATCCACTGAAGATGTTGACTGCAGTGATCGACGAAACGTTAGGAACACAAGTTTCCTATGGATCACGGCCAAGCAGTATATTCTACATTCAATGCCGGCCGTAAAAGCCTAAAGATCTATATTCATTCTCAATCTAGATTTAAGTACCTACAGCATACAATACAAACCTTCGGGGTTTAAAGGAATGCTGCTATGCCATAAAACTTGTAATGTTATTTAAATGTAAAATAATTGAATATAAAAAATTAACAATTAATCAAACTCATGATTTAAAATGCCAAAAGTGTGCTAGTGTAGAAAGAAATATTATTAACTTAATTAAGAATCTTCTTTCAAACGGAAAAATAACTAAATATTTTATGTCATGCCTTTTTGGTAATTAGGTAATTTTGGTACCTTCATAAGTATACACATACATACATCATAAATCTTGTAGAAATGCCCAATTTTCAAATAATCCAAATATTGTTTATCGTGCAAAAGACATTTTCAAACAGTCCAAATATTTTTATCGTGCAAAAGACATTTTCAAACAGTCCAAATATTTTTTATCGTGCAAAAGACATTTATCGAGTGCCACCGAAATAAGTAACCACTAACATATGCTCGAATGAAGTTGGTGTCTACTCGTAAGGTGCGTTTTATCTCCATATATTATTCAGCGGTTACATTTGTACCAATATATATTTCGGGGATTTAACTCGAGTGAAAGTTTGAAATTGAAATTTTGATATACAGCGATTTTGTAATTAGAGAAAGTAATAATAATCTGAAATGTACGTATAGTAATTACGTAATGGGAAACGTCCAATTTTGATAAATTACTTTGTGGGCGCATACATCTTGGCGTCTTGAACTTGACTAGATATATCCCAAAATATGTTAGACAGCTCAACATCGGTAATAACCGGGAATAGAATAGAATAACCGGGGAAGAAATAACAGGGATAACCCTGGAGTTATCCTTTCGAGGGCTTACCTGGGGTGCCCGGCAATGGACACTTGGGAAGGACACCGTGTGGTTTTAGTCGGTCCGATTCCGACACGCCCACCCCATCGTCGGCACCGATGGGGTGAAGCCTGTAGGAGTTTCCACACGCTAAAAAAAGTCAACTCAACATTGCGTGAAAAGATCGTGTGTAGCAGTAATGTATGCAGTACTGGTGGTAGAAATTTGATGACACAAACTTGTCACAAAATTCGGCCGGGTGGGTACCACCGTGCACGATTGCGAAAAACCCTCCATAGTAATCCAATTTCGGTTTGATTGCGTTCAGGGGTCAGCAAGTGCATAGCCGGGCAGGGGGATTGTGGTCGCAGCACTAGTGGGACCGGTGGGTGTCACGCTGCGAGGACAATCCTCTTATGATGAGGCCGTCAACCTGAGTGCCACCATTGTTAACATGGTACGTGTATGTAATGGTGACCCTCTTTCCTGAGACTTTACCTTCAGCTTACCATCAGGCGAGGTGAAGTCAAATTGACGTGTCCTAAATATAAAAAAAATAAATAATTATATACCTGATAGTGGAATCATCTTATAGGTTACGACGATCGCTTACTATCAGTTGGGCTAATTGTTTGTATCAAAATAAGTTCTAGACTACTCGATTTATCCAACTAAAATACTTGAAGAAGGTAACATGAAAATTGTTTTCTCTCTGTGGCGTAGCGGTAGTGCATTCGACTGCTATGACAGGGGGCGCGGGTTCGATCCCCGCTCAGTGCAAATATTTGTTTGCATGAATATATATATCTATTTGCATTGGTCTGGGTGTTTCTATATAAAAGTATGTTTACCCGCATTCTGTAACCCATAACACAAACTAGTTAAACTATGCTTACTTTGGGTCTAGTAAGCGCTGTGTAGAATGTCACAGAATATTTATTTATACATTGCAATGAAACCACTTGTCAGCAGCTCATTGTTTGAAAGTATTTAGTCCCCCCATTCTTTCTCTAGAAATACTCCCGAGTGTACCAACCACCTCCTTTAACTCATTTTGAAATTTCAACTTCTCCATCCAAGCGTCAATCCTAGACGTATCCAAAGCTCTCACTCACTTTGGAGCCTGGAGTCGGCTTTCCTGCTACTCCTTTTGTTGGTTTCTTTTGGCTTTAATGGAAACGAGTTCCAATCCTTAGAGGAAAGCCTGCATCAGAGCCTCGTCCATTAATCAGTAGGAGAGGTTTATTTCGGTCCCAAAGGTCGTTGTGGAACCCCATATACATCCCCATTATGCCATTTCAACACGATTCAGGATGAGTGCGTCCAGTGCAATTTCAATAATCGTTACAAATTTTTACTTACCCACCGCCGTTTTAAATGTGTCTAGCGCATCTTTAACATTTGGTTACTTACCTGAAATAAACAAAAAGTACTTATTATTTCCACTTACATACAAAGAATAATACACGAGACTCTATGGAAGGAAATGCAACCCAAAATTAGGGGTATCTCTGTGCCAAAATGGGTGACGTATGACAAACAGAATGGCAACATTCTAAGGTTGGTTGTTCATGTATTTCAATGTAAAGATCGTAAGTAAATTTGTTACTATTTAGCTACTTTTGCCGCTCACTGTAGCAGCTTTAAATTCGAGTCGGTCGATTCGGTATACCACGTGGGCAAAATTCATCTCTTAAAAAAATATTATTATTAAATTGGCTCTCTGAGTATTTCATGATATATTTCTTAAAACATTTCTATTACCCCCCGATTCCTAACAGTTACAATCTTTATAAACCCACCCAATAACTTTCTAAGAAATCCAATCAACTGTAAGACGCCGGGAGTGAGTTCTATAAAATATTTCGTATATTGTGGTCAATATATTATTATAGTATATGAAAAAGTAAGAAAAATAAAAGATATCACGTTAGGTCTAACTTTAGACGTATGATTTTCAGTTCAGGGCTTTTGAGGGGTTTGGAGTAGTAAACTTCTGAAGTAAATCCATTCGTAATAAAGACTGCTAATAGGCTGTAAGGGCTCACAAGAATATTGTAATATATAAGTTATCAGGCCAAGTATATAACTTCAAAATAATTGTTAGCAAGTACAGGAATAATTGCCTTGGTAGTATAGTACCAAAAATATTATCATGTGAAATGACGCCAAGACGAGTCTCCATATTGCTTGCACTTTAAAAAGTTACCTGATCTTACGGAGAGCCAAGTTTCTTACTCTACATGACCTAGCCAAACACTCTAAATCTTATCATAGCATATAGTGTTCTGAGTGAATTCTAGTCTTGAGTTCTTTCTAAATTCAGGAAGTACCGTAACAGTTTTGCTGATAACAAGTAAGTAAGTCAGTAAGTGACGAAAACTATGTATTTTATTATTATTATAATGTCTAAGTATTTGAAATATAGCTATGTATTTGAAAGTTGATATATTTAATAAATACTATAATGACATTATATCCTGAAAATTTAGACTTCCTAGCACAGTCCAGATCGAATCTATAATGGTACAAAAATACGGCGAAACGCATCGAGAAAAGGTAGGTAGTGCCCTGCGCTCCGCTGTCTCGTCTTGGCGATAGATATCATTATTGACACGACACACATATTTTATTATTTTATTACCGTTACCCAAATACCAACCCAAATTGTCCTTACTCATGCAACGCTGTCTTTATGTATCCAGTATAATTAGTGTTATTCCAATTTGTAACATTTGCGTAACCTTTCGAAAACATCAAATTTTTACTTTTCATAATAAGCCTTCCAAAATAAAACTATATAAAACTGTACTTTAAGCAATAGTCCATTAACATACTATATAAAAAGTATTAATAAGTGGCAAAGTTGGTCCGCCCTCGACCTGAATGCATAAACATATCTTCAGAAAGTTGTATAAAAACATTGCCCATATACATGTAATATACATTACCTGGCTTCAAGCCAACAACTGAAACTTGTGCACATTTCAGTATACCGCCGAAGAAAACCTAAAACTTTTATAGTGACCTAGAGCAAGTTCAAGCTTACTCAGCCTTATTTTGGAATTTCAGCGAAGTGAGATGAATAAATTATTTAAGGAATGAATGTGTCTAACGGTCGCGAACTTGAGAGAGAGGAATTGTTAATTCATCATTGAAAACTACCTGCTTTTATGTGTGTCTGTATACATACTGTATGTATAGTAATAGATAGAGCTCGTGTAAATAATTTACTACTCTGGACCATAACGTTGGAGACATCTGTTTTACAGCCGGGCAAAGTTTATAGTTTTCCGCGCTTATTTCTGGTCTTTGTGTATAGATATCCGGGATGCTAAATTATTCCCACCACTAAAACTATCACCTCTGGTGCGCATTTTCCTCGTGGACCACCTATGTATGCACAACTAGTTGTACCATGAGGATTTTTTTTTAAAAAAGACAGCCTACGTCAGAACCTCGTCCGTCAATTGAGCGTGATTGAGTAACAAATATCCAAACATCTTCACAAACTTTCACAGTTACAATTTATAGTTCTCGCAACCCATGGGAACCTATTTCCGGGATAAAAGTAGCCTATGTGTCATTCCGGACTATAATCTATCCCTGTGCCAAATTTCAGCAAGATCCGTTCAGCCGTTTTTGCGTGAAAGAACAACAAAGATACCTACATACATACAAACATCACAAAACATCACAAACGTTCTAATATTAGTAGCGTGTTTATAATATTAGTAGTATAATGGAACGAAAAACTTTAAAAGTTAGTACTAAATAAAAACGCTACACTCAAATTATAGTAACACCTTGCGAAAACAGCAAAACTGGATCGAAATTATAAGTGTGCTTTACTAGCACACCCGTTATTGAAGTTAATAAGTTGCCTTGCGGTTTGCGATGCGAAACAACCAGTAGTTACTGTACACGAACGCCTTTGCAATTCTAACACCTTATTACTTGAAACTTAAGTTGTTACTCTTTAAAACAATTGCTAGTTTACATGCAGAAGTGACAGTTGATCGTGAGATTTCGTTGGTATAAGTTGCGGTCATTGATATTCGATAAAATAGGTAATATACGATTTAACAAGCTTTTATTTAACTTTATTTGTTAGTTTGTTAGTAAGTATGGGTCAAATCTTGGAGGCCCAATTAGAACGACTTCCTGACGTTAGATTGGACTCAAATTTAGTATACTGGCATACGTTCGGTGACAATGCGATAATGGTCTGATGATGGAGTCGGAAGGAGTCCATAGGAACTCCTGAACTAAACTAGACTAGGTCTGCAAGGCAAATCGCTGCTTGCAATGTTGAGCTGAGTGAGACATCGTGATTTGAATTTTGAACAGTGATCATTCCTCCGTGGCAAGTCCGATTTTGAAAATTCTTTTTGAAAGTCACAACTCTGGACATGGTTTCTGAGCGTGTAAAGTTTGGTCACAGTGTCTTGAGCGGTTATTATGTAATTCCATCTGGGATATTTTTAACGGTGATCATGCCTCTGTGGTAGCATTAATTTTTTCAAAATATATCCATAAACCTTCCTCTGATTAAACCTCTTTAATCATGCCAAATTTGGTTCTGATTGGATTAGTAGTTTAGGAGGAGACCAAAGACAATCAAAGTGTGACAAAGAAAATCCTGAAGTCTGATATGAGGAGCTTTCGCTCGACTTCGTCTCACTCAGCTCAATAAACCAATCGAATTTGGGCTTATTTGTTTTGTCTTAGCAATACTCTAAGGCTACATGGTATCCAGGGTCTGAAGATGGAGACGGTAGGTGGTCATAGGAACTTCTGAACTACACAAGATAAACCCGCCATGTTTGGGCTCGTTTGATTTGTCTACTTACTAGAAAGCTCATTTTAAAAAATGTGTTTTTAAATTCATAATGGTTTACATTTTTAAGTGGGAATTTTGTTGATTTGTTTTCAGCACTTTTTTTTTCAGAGTACTATTAACCAAAAATGGATGAGCAACACATGTTCATAAATAGTTGAATAAACGTAATACTGTACAAAATAGTTATAGACAACATTATAGACGGCCTCTGTGGCGTAGCGGTAGTGCATTCGACTGCTACGACAGGGGGCGCGGGTTCGATTCCCGCTCAGTGCAAATATTTGTATGCATGAATATGTCTATTTGCATTGGTCTGGGTGTTTCTATGTATAACATGTATGTATTTCCAAAAAAAAAAGTATATAAGTATGTTTATCCGCATTCTGGAACCCATAACACAAGCTAGTTAAACTACGCTTACTTTGGGTCTAGAAAGCGCTGTGTAGAATGTCGTAGAATATTTACTGTCGTAGAATATATTTAGCTAAGCTAAATTGCGTAAGTTAGTAGTGGGTCTACGTCGGTAGTGTAATGGGCAGCATTCGAACCTGTGGCCTTTCGACCGTAAGGCCGACTCGTTAATAAAAATTTCGTGAACTATCATTTCAGTCCTATGTAGGAAGGAGATTATTGCAGTCGAAAGCTTACTTTTTCAAATTCCATATTGTTTCTGATAACTTGTTAACTGAAAAACATAACACTTAGATTGTCTTGGGGGATAAATATGAGGCCATTAGCAGCTACCGCTGATAGTGTAAACAAACCGGTAGATATTATTGTAATAAGTATTTAATCGAGACCTTTTTGTCTATGTATACTATTATAAAACTGTAAATTAGTTGTATCTGTACATTGGAGATATTAAAAAAATACTTGGGTTATGTTAAATGAATGATTCATAACACAATTTTTTTTTCGGAATGCTGTTTTTTTATTAGAAAGGTCTTAGTCAGACTTTTAAAATCTACCGTATGTTTGATTGCAATTGGTTAAGTAGAACCGGAGATATGACGAAAAAGCGAAAACTGACATACGCGCGGGCCGAGTCGCCAGCATTTTTTTTTTTTTTTTTTTATCTTTTTTTACGTGCGGAAATCCCTTCAGATACCCCCCGCCGGCCAGCGGGGGTGGTTATGTCATGTCTCGACTAAAACCGCACGGCGTCCTCCCCAAGTGTCCGTTGCCGGGCACCCCGGGTAAGCTCTCGAAAGGATAACCCAGCATCAGCTAGTGTTCTATAAAGAAAATATATCAAAATTTCAAATCTAATGCCTCCTTTGCAAAACCAGGTCGATATAAAGTACGAAGTAAATAGAGTGAAAAGTCGCGTAGATATGTCTCGGTAACTGAGAGTTCAAAGAGGCTGTTGCATTGGCGAAGCTCCAGAACGTTCGATAGTACTAACTCGTGGTATTTTGTACTTCACCGATTTTTCGCTAATCTTGAGCTCACTTTCAACTTGAAGGAAAATGTTGAAATAAAACTCTGTTTAACGGATTATAGGTTGGTTTATTTGATGTTAGTTTATTATTTACACTGGACCCGACGTTTTGGTTGCTTTTCAGCAGCCATGGTCACCCAGACTGGATGACGGGGAGTCTCCGCGATAGGATCCTCCTTTTGTTTGGCTTATACGGGAGCGACTGCCATCTGACCTCCCACCCTGAAAGGAATGCCTGCGCCAGAGCCCACATTTATGTTGTCTGATACTTGATATTCATAAGCGCCAAATGAACTTACATTTTTTTTAAAGGATAATAAGTCGAAAATAAACTAGGAATTCAGTGCAGGGTGCGACTGAAATAAATTGAGCTGAGCGAGCAGGACTCTTACTTGAAAATAAGACATCTTACCACGGTCGCGCGCTTAGCTAATGCCACGCGCTCGTGAAAATGTTTTTCGGTGATTATTCCTCAATGGTACATCGGACATGAATCATCTCGCTTCAAAACACTCCTCACTGTCCACATTATCACCGTGGTAAATTTGGTCAAGATCGCGCGAGTGGTTATGGAGGAGTTCAACCACCAACAAACGGCTATGCCGCGTATAAGAGCTTGCCATCAACCGGCAATATAAACATGTTTAGTAGTAGTTCTCCGTTTAAACCAGCCCATCTCTAATGTTAGAAGCATTATTCTACCACCTAATGCGAATGTTCCCCTTGTTGACATAGGTACAGGGTAAGTAATGGTGGAGACTGTTCAATATTTTCAACTAAGGAATGTTATCATTACCAGTCCCCTAGCTAAATGTTGCGATTATGTGTCTCTTGGGATAGGGTCCGTTGCCAGCGGTGGACAGTCTGCTATTTTGCTTTTCCACCCAAAAGTAGCGAATGTCAAATCATTTACAGGACTCGGGTTTTTATTATAATACTAGCTGTTGCTCGCGGCTCCACCCTTGTGCGATTCTGATCCACAATACATGGGAAAATATTCCAGAGATAAAATGTGTTATTACAGGCTATTAATAGTAAATTTCAGCCAGATCCGTTCAGCCGTTAGAGCATGATTGAGTAACAAATATTCAAACATCTTCATAAACTTACAAATTTATAACACTAGGACGGTTACCAGCTTCGCAATCAACCCATGCAAACTTAAGCGTAGCGAGATTTGCCTATCCAACAATAGGTCAACGTGACCGGTCGACTTTTTCCATTGATTTGGTTTTTCGGTGATTATTCCTCGATGGTAAGACCGATCTGGACATTCGACCCCTTACGATACTCAGTAATGTCTACTTGATCACCGTGGCAATTTTGGTCGAGATCGGTCAAACGGTCTCGGAGGAGTATCATTTGTTTAAAATGCAACTTTGAAACCAAAGTCGCTTCGCTCGCCTTCGGCTCGCTACGCTTAACTAGTGCGATATGTAGGTATGAGTATGTTAAATACCAACAGTTGTGTATTATAGAATCATTAGGCAAAATCGCAATAACACGAACCAAATACCTGTGAATGTAAACATTATTATAAATGAAAAAAGCGATCAACTGCTGCGAGTCGGACTCGCCCATGAACGGTTCTGTAGCAGCAAGTACATAATAATGATTTTTTTTAATTTTTATATTTGAGTTGATTGAACGAAAGCTAAATTGCGGTTTACGAATAATGAAGTATTTAAAAAATTCACTTACTAGATGTCGTTCAAACCAATTTTCGGT
Organism: Cybosia mesomella; assembly: GCA_946251805.1. Lineage (NCBI taxonomy): Eukaryota > Metazoa > Arthropoda > Insecta > Lepidoptera > Erebidae > Cybosia > Cybosia mesomella. The sequence continues at coordinate 3,351,072 of OX276402.1, read as the reverse complement.
TGAAGTTTACATGGTAATGTACATAGATATATCTATAAACGTATGGGTTTGAAGAAAAAAACAATTTTGAGTTTCAGTTTTAAGTATGGGGAACGCCCAAAATGTATTTTTTTTTTCTATTTTTGTGTGAAAATCTTAACTGCGGTTCACAGAATACATCTACTTACTAAGTTTCAACAGCATAGTTCTTATAGTTTCGGCTAAAAGTGCGGCTATGACATACGGACGGACAGACAAATAGACTCCTGCTACGTCTGAAACTAGTAAGACTTTTCTGAAGTCTCGTATGAGTACGGAGTCATCATCATCATCTTAGAGTTGTGTAACGATTGCATCCGAGACCTACACCTCAGAGCCCAGGGTCCGCCTTCCTGCTTTTTATTCTCCACTTCGCACGATCTTGGTCATTCATGGTAGTGAGACCATTGGCACGCATGTCATCCCTAACGATGTCAAACCAGCACTTCTTAGGTCTCACCCTCCTACCGGAACCCGTTAAAAGTGCCATGGCCTTTTTTATTTTTTTTAACGTTCGGAAATCCCATCGGATACCCCCCCGCCGGCCAGCGAGGGCGGTTATGTCGTGTATCAAATACATATTTTGTCGATACCAAGACATCTCACCAAATTCAGAGACCTAATTTTGTGACACCTTATATATATATATAAATATTTGGTTATCATCAATAACAATTCTATTACAAATATTTATTGCACACGTAACAGCTCTTATCCTACATGACAATTAGACTCGCAACTGATTTCAATCCAATTAGCAAAATAATTAACATCATTCTAATTGTCCGAATTGGAACACGGCCAGCGAGCTTGTCGTACAAGATTCGATTCCTGGCGGCTATTGTCCGGATGTATTATTATCAATGGGTGACGTAATGGCATTTGGAATTAGCGCAATTGTTGATTAATTAATATGTTAGAGGTTATTGAGTGGTGAATGGTGAATTAATCAAATATCTGTCAGGTGGGATACTATTTCGCTTATATGTACACAAACCGCCCCCGCTGGCCGGCGGGGGGGTATCCGAAGGGATTTCCGCACGAAAAAAAAAAAGGTACACAAGTGGTTGTGTAGGAATGGAACTGACTAAAACCATGTTCTTCCAGTACGGAAGCTAATACCACAAGGAATCCCAGGAACTCAACTAATACCTTTTTTCCCTACGTTTACCACATTTTGCAATAAGGGGTCTAATTATTTTTTTTGAAAAAGAGTACTAGAAACCGAAATTACATGTATTCCCTTTAACCCCTGCAGCTAAGCTAAATTGCTTGTGTTAGGAGTAGGTTCACGTCGGTAGTGTAATGGCCAAGATTCGAACCCGGGACCTCTCGATCGTAAGGCCGTCTGCTGAACCACTAACCTACCGACGCTTATGCAAAACGTGGTCTTTTTTTACCATTTCGAAACCCACACGGGCTTCACCCCATCGGTGCCAACGATGGGGTAGGCGTGTCAGAATCGGACCGACTAAAACCACACGGTGTCCTTACCAAGTGTCCATTGCCGATGCAAAACGTGGTCTAACAATAAATCTAGATTTACACGTTTGTAATAAGAGGAAACTGCCTTGTAAACCGTATCGAAGGTGCTCGAAGGTAAATTGCAGAATCGCCCTATAAACCCTTATTAAATAACACATAAACTTATACAATTACCGAAACTCGAATACAGATAACCAATAAGTGTTCGTAAGTACTACTAACCTAATGTACCAAAACCACCAATCGCAATATAAACTCCGTCAAATTTATTAGCACGTCTCGGAGTTCTTCAAAGGCCATGGACAAACTCAGTGGTCGCTGTTCAAAATCCCCGCTTTAATTACACGAAAATCAGGTGGCAAGCAAATAATCTCACCCACCTGGGACCCGCTGATAGCACCCCGATGTTTTATGCAGCCGTTGATATATAGCCCTTGGAACTGGCAAAATTAATGACTGCATGGCACGGTGCAATAATTTAACTGGTCACCTTACCAAATGCCGCAGTGTTGAATGATGGAGAGGGTTTTCTATCCCCATACAAGGTAAGTATTTACATACGACTAGGTGGAAGAGTTATGTAGTACTTTTATCTATTTCTTGGCTACTTTTTTTCCGGTATGTATATTTGTTGTGTATACGAACATGAAGGCGGGTTGCAAACCCTTTCTTCTACCCCCCCCCCCCCGGGCTTGAACCGACTAAAACCGCACCCGTCTCGGGTCTTCAGATGCCGGGATGTAAGGTTGCCCATAAAGCATATCCCTCGCACCCCGAATGAGCCTGGGTCCCTACATACCCTGGGCAAAACTTACTTTTCTTGTTTTCCCCTTTCTCATTGGTGTTTTGAGGACAATAAGAAGGGCCGCAAGTTTTTTTACTATTTTTTTTACTGCCAGTGGGGACGCCGTTTGACCTCATCTGATCAGCCCTTCTATGTGGGGCCATTTCACCCATTTCCCCTATAACGACTGTCATACATATTCGTATGGCAACCGGGACCGACATCTTAACGTGCTCTCCGAGGCACGACCAGACCAATGCAAATACTCATATTCATGCATACAAATATTTGCACTGAGCGGGGATCGAACCCGCGCCTCCTGCGTAGCGGCCGCTTTCAATACCGCCACGCCACGGAGGCTGTCGAGCTTGTTTACTATAAAACAAGTATAAAAACTCCTTTGAAGTTCGGAGTTCGTGATATTTTTTTGACTGTACGAGCATTAACTTCAAACATTGATGAGCTCTTCCAATTAGTCCCACCGTCTCATTTCCTATACAGAACAACACGTGTAAATCCGAGGTATAACCCTAATACTAGACTACAAGAACTAAGCGGTTCGGCACCCTCTTCTCTATGCCGCATTATAAAGACTTGGAATTCTTCACCAGCACACGTGTTTCCTTCTTCCTGCAGCCTCTGGTCCATTAAACGGGGCTTGAACCAGCATCTGATGAGGCTGTCAATCTGAGGGCTACATTTGTGGCATTATCGATGTCTATAGTGATGACCCCTAAGACTTTTCCTTTAGCTTTCCATCAGGCGAGGTTAAGTCATATTGATGTGACCATTAATAGAAAAGAAGAAAAGCTAAGACTATTAATAACTATACGCAATCATGATTTAATATATTGTGGAAAGTACAGATAATAAGTTTAAACAATCACTTTCTCTTCCAGTATTATTATATCGATACACTCAATTGGTAAGAATTGTTAATTTTAAAGTCGATCGGCAACTTCCCGTTGTTGAAAATCAATTATCGAGCCGCCGAAAAAACAAATAATAAGATATTATTACTTTACGCTATAGATGGACCTATGGCAGAATTTACGACAGGCGCTGTTAGTCGAAAAATCTGTACACACCCACCATTCCACTTTTGATTGAAATGTTTTGAAAAGGGGTAGTTTAGAAGTACGTGAACCCGGCGAGCCTATATGAAAAGATTAATGATGGTAGAGGCAGCTCGTGAAATATGTAAAGATAAAAGTAAACAGTGGACTGGGTGACTATATGTACTCTGCAGGGAGAAAGTAAAACGGATATGGGTATAAAGATATTATATTTACATTTCCCTATATATATATATGATATATATAAGCAAATAATAATAAATTAATATTCTACGACATTCTACACAGCGCTTTCTAGTTCAAAGTAAGCATAGTTTAACTAGCTTGTTCCAGAATGCGGATAAACATACTTACATACTTTCTTTATATTTAAATACGTACATATTATAGATAGAAACACCCAGACCAGTGCAAATAGACATATTCATGCACACAAATATTTGCACTAAGCAGGAATCGAACCCGCGCCCCCTGTCGTAGCAGTCGAATGCACTACCGCTACGCCACAGAGGCCGTCTATAATGATGTCTATAACTATTTTGTACAGTATTACGTTCATTCGATTAAAATCTGTTTATGAACATGTGTTGACCATCCGGTGATCTACTAAAACAATACGAAAAAATTGAAATTTTTGAGAGCCAGACTGTAAAAAACCTGCAGCTTACACAGAAATCCCAACTAAACTATAACTTGCTTAGGATCGGAACCGTTAGGACTTCTGAGAAACCCCTAAGGATTTTGGCGAACCTGCTCATCACGTCCTTGGGGAGAGGGGTGAGTTTGGCGTTGGCAAACTGACTGAGTTATACCTGAATTAAAGGAGGGTTTTATAAAAAATATTACTGAAATATGTGCAATCACCTATGTGATTAAACGCCTACCAGAAATGCACCTATATTACTACCAAATAAATTTTAATTAGCAATACCTTTTAGGTAGATTTCGATGAAATCGATCTACCTATTGGTTTCTTGACTACTGTCGAATTAAAAAAAAAATTCTTCATAGGAGGTCTAGTTATGACCCCCTGAGTCCGAAATGACCACTGGTCAAAAAGTTTATATATATATATATATATATATATGTATGTATGGTTCCACTTCCCAAAATTTGCGGCACTCTCACGGTCGCATTTTTGCCCCGATCGCTTTCAAACTGCGGTCAAAAATTGCTTGGGTGTAAACTTAGTTTAAGTTCGTGAATTGGTGGAATCCGGCCTAAGGGGACGGTAGGGCGTCACTTTTTGTGAAATCAGTTTTTCCTCAAAATTTCACGTGCCATGAAAGATATTCGAACCGTTCTAATTTTATCCCATAGTAATACCATAGTAATCATGTGAATACCAACAACTTTTAATTATAAACCTATAAGATTAAAACTTTAACTAGGAGTGGAGGGGGGAAAAACCAAAATTTTTCGGGAAAAAAATCATAACTTCTAACCGGTGACATTCTTGGTGTCGGAAACATTTTTAATCGATAGGCCATTTTTAAGTCTAAAATAAATGTCGGAAAAGTTTTTTAGGGCACACACGACACGCCTCCGCCACGGCCTGCTTCTGTAAGGACAGCGAGTCGGCCAACTGCCGTCCTCAGGCCCCGATCATGGAGGTCGGTAGTCCCGGGCGTATATGAGTCTGCGGCGTCCTCGCCGCAGATTGCGAAACTCAGGGGGCGGGGGAAACTCGGGGGGGGGGGGGGAATTGTTGCGCTAGTTTTTTTAACTCATTGCTTTTGGTTTATCTTTCAGTCAGTCTATGCAGGTTTGTAAAAAACCTAAGTTAGCTGGTATTCTATACATGTAAATACTTGTCCCGATGGACTGACAGACTAATTGACTGACTGACTGATTCATCAACGCAGAGCCTAAACCGCTGCACCTACAAACTGGAAATTTTGGCAGTAGATGCCTTATATATTGTAGGCATCCACTAAGAAAGGATTTTTGGAAATATCACTTACAGGGTGGCAAAATAAGGGGTGAACATTTGTTTGAAAATCCGTCATTTTCAAAATTTGAAGCACGAAATTTCAAATACCTGCTTTTGGTTAGAAATGAATAAACATATGCACCAGCGTTTTCCAAATTTTTTTCCCTAAGAGGGTGAAATAAGAGTTGAAAGTTAATATTGGAAATTCATCATTTTTGAACATAGAAGCATGACAATTCATATACCTACTTTTGGTTAGGAACAAATGAACATGTGTATCAGCGTTTTTCAAAATTTTACTCCTAAGGGGGTAAAATAGCTGATAAACTTATATGGAAAGTTCGTCATTTTCAAAGTATTGATAGCTTCTAATAGCTATCTTATATTTACCATTGACCCGGAAGGTGGCGCTACAATCGGGTTTTAAGTAATTTCTTACGAATTTATTCCCGAAGCCGGATCTCGGACCGCCATTAAATAAAATAACTGTCATAAATGACTTAATGATTTCCGAGATATACAATTTAGCATCCTACGCTTTCAGAGACCAATAAAACAATATTTGCCAAAAAAATATATACAAAATCATAATTTTCGTAATACGTAACATTATTTTATGGTGATTGCTGCATTTTATGGAGGAGCAGTATTTTATTCGGCAATAAAATTAGGGTGAACGAACTGAATTGCACCCTGTTTAGGCCGGTGAATAAAATATGAAGGAATGAGAATGTTAAAGTAATTCGTCCATGAGTTTTCTGGTTGTTATAAGAAAATCATTATAATAATGCCTTATCAATATACGAATCATCACATAAATATGGGATACTAATAAAATAATAATAATAATTGTTAGAATGATGTATCAAAATAGTTATATTATAAGTATTGTTATCTGTAGTATGGTACAATGTAAAACTCTTTTAAAAATATATACTCTGTGGCCTAGTCTGTTGCGACATTCACGTGTTTCATTATTGGTAAGCCCATAGCTTATCCCGAAAAATTATCAGTTATTTTAGTTTAAAATAGATAATTAGTGAAAGTTAAATCGCAGAAACATGACTACGAACTATATTGCCAGTGTTCCTAAACTTAAAGGAAGAGACAACTATGATGAGTGGAGCTTCGCGGCTGAAAATTTGTTGGTGCTCGAAGGGATGGACAAATACATCAAACCGACGCCAGATTTAGAAATCAAGCCAGTGGACGATGCAAAAACAAAGGCAAAGCTAGTATTGACTATGGACCCGTCATTGTACGTGCATGTAAAGAACACCAAGACTTCAGCAGAATTATGGTCTACATTGAAGACGATGTTTGATGATTCTGGTTTCTCACGAAAAATAACCTTGCTGCGACATTTGATATCCATACGATTAGACAAATGTAATTCTATGGCGTCTTATGTGACTCAAATGGTCGACACAGCACAGCGGTTGAATGGCACGGGCTTTACAATAACAGACGAATGGGTTGGCTCATTACTACTAGCAGGTTTGTCCGATCATTATACACCTATGATTATGGCAATTGAACATTCAGGGATTTCGATAACTGCAGATGTCATAAAGTCGAAATTACTAGACATGGAAGTGACCAGCGACAATGACAACGTGGAAACCGGAGCTGCATTTGCCGCGCGAAATAAAATAAACTCTGCCAACACTAATAAGCCAAAGAGAAATGGCGGTCCCTCAACGTCAAATAAGAAAACAGTGACAGCAATGACAGATTCATCTACGAAAGTAATTACATGCTATAAATGTAAAGAAGATGGTCATTATCGAAATCAATGCCCGTCATTGAAGAAAAATAATAACAAATGTGTATTTAATGTCGTTTTCCTAAATGGAAAGTTTAACAAAACAGAGTGGTACGTGGATTCCGGCGCGAGCGCACATATGACGGCGAATGAATCTTGGATAAGAAATATGAACAATACACCAAGTTTACCTGAAATTGTGGTAGCAAACGAATCAAAAGTGCCAGTTGTTTGTTCCGGAGACGTCGACATTGTGTCTGATTTAAAATACGACATTACTGTGAAAGATGTGTTATGCGTGCCTAGTTTGACAACAAACTTATTATCCGTAAGTGAACTAATTCAAAATGGCAATAATGTTAGTTTTGATGAAAAGCACTGCTATATACGAAACAAAAGCAATGTTTTGATAGCCACAGCTGATTTATCGGATGGTGTTTATAAGCTGAAATTGCACACACAGAGTTGTATGTTGGCTGCACCAGTGGTAAGTGGTAAACTATGGCACAGAAAGCTGGCACACATCAATAGTCAAGACATGAATAAGATGAGAAATATGGTGGATGGTATGTCATATGAAAACAATTTTGACATAACCAAGTCTAAGTGTATAACATGTTGCGAAGGGAAGCAGAAAAGATTACCCTTCACACATGTGGGTGAAAGAAGTACAGAGACGCTACACAGGATCCATACAGACATTTGTGGTCCAATGGAAACTGGTTCATTGAACGGTGCTCGATATTTTATACTGTTTGTTGATGATTTTAGTAGAATGACATTTATATATTTTCTTCGGAAGAAAAGTGAACCATTTACTAATTTCAAGGTATTTAAAACAATGGTGGAAAATCAGTTCAATAAGAAGATAAAAATACTGAGGTCAGACAATGGACTAGAGTATGTCAACAAAGAGTTTGAGAATTATTTAAAGCAAGAGGGTATAATTCATCAAAGATCGAATAGTTATACACCTGAACAGAATGGTCTGTGTGAGCGAGCAAATCGTACTGTGGTTGAGAAGGCTAGATGCCTACTGTATGATGCAAAGCTGGATAAAAAATTTTGGGCAGAAGCAGCAAACACTGCTGTCTATTTAAAAAATAGATCCATTGCATCGGGACTTAAGAAAACTCCATATGAATTGTGGTATGGGAAAAAACCTGACCTAAGCCACATACGTTTGTTTGGATGTAAAGTCATGGTACATGTCCCTAAGGAGCGTCGTTTGAAGTGGGATAAGAAGTCTGCGGAGCACATATTAGTTGGATATAGTGAAAATGTTAAGGGCTACAGGCTATACAATCCTGTCAAGAAGAATCTTGTTACCAGCAGAGATGTTATCTTTATGGAAGAAGAATTAGATAGTGAAGAAAACAATCAGGAGTCGGCTATCTGGATTCCTAATGAAGAGACACCTGCAGTTGGCATACAGGAAGAAGTGAATACAGATTCAGTGGGGGAAGCATCACAGAATGTTAAAGACTCCGAAGACTACCATTCAGATTCTTCTGTGTATGAGGATGGGAGTGAAACACTGACTAAATCTCCAAGTACAGATGACTCAGTACAAGAAATCCAGATGACATCAACCCCAGAGCAGGAATCAGGATTGCCTACAAAGCGTACCAGAAGACAACCTGATAAGTATGGTTATATGTGTCTTTCTAGTACTGTTCCAGCATCAGAAGAAATTGTGTTCTCAGAGGCTCTTGCAGGGCCTGAGAGTGAGCAGTGGAAGCGCGCAATGGCCGATGAGCTGCAATCGTTTGAGGACAATGATGCTTGGGAGCTCGTTGACAACCCAGGTGATGTGACAATTGTGAAGTGCAGGTGGGTGCTAACTAAAAAGTTTGATGTGGACAATAATGTGCGGTTCCGGGCTAGACTTGTGGCTAAAGGTTTTTCGCAAAAACCTGGCATAGACTATACTGACACTTTCTCACCAGTGGTTAGACATTCAACACTTAGATTATTATTTGCTCTCAGTGTTAAATTGAATATGTGTATTGATCACTTGGATGTAACTACAGCTTTTTTAAATGGTTTCTTGAAAGAGGCAATTTACATGTCAGTACCTGATGGTTTTGTGAACAAAAGTGGGGGAAACGTTTTGAAATTAAAACGAGCAATTTATGGATTAAAACAATCTTCTCTTGCGTGGTATGAGAGAGTCAAAGATTTGCTTTGTAAATTGAATTTTAAAAATAGTCAGTATGAGCCTTGTTTGTTCACAAAAACGAAGGGTGAAATTAAAATTATTGTGGCCCTATATGTAGATGATTTTTTAATTTTCTCTAAAAATTCTGTTGAAACTGATAATTTAAAACATGTTTTGGGTGCAGAATTTAAATTGAAAGATTTGGGACCTGTAAGACAATATTTAGGCATGAGAATAAATGTTGACAAAAATAAAAATGTTATAACTGTAGATCAACAACAATATATTGAAAGGTTAGCTTCTAGATTCAATATGTCAGATTGTAAAACTTATAAAACCCCAATTGAATGTAAGTTAAATGTTAAGAAAGCTGATGAATGTGTATCTGATCTTCCATATCAAAAGTTAATTGGATCATTAATGTATTTGGCAGTACTAACTAGACCAGACATTTCCTATTCTGTTAGTTTTCTGAGCCAATTTAATAGTTGTTACAATAATACACATTGGCATTATGCTAAACGCATTTTAAAATATTTGTTATGTACAAAAACTTATTGTTTAAAATTTTGTGATGATGATAGCAAGTTACAGGGTTTTGTGGATAGTGATTGGGCTAGTGACGCCTTGGACAGAAAGTCGTATACAGGCTTTTGCTTCACGATGTCTGGATCTGCTATTTCATGGCAAAGCAGGAAGCAAAAGACGGTATCTCTTTCAAGTACAGAGGCAGAATATACTGCTCTGTCTGAGGCAGCTCGGGAAGCAGTATATCTTAGAAACCTTCTTCATGAAATTATAGGTAGTTTTGGTATGATTGAGCTCTATTGTGACAATCAAAGCGCATTAAAATTGTCAGTAAGCAATCAAAGTCACAATAGATCGAAACACATTGATGTAAAATATCACTATGTAAGAGATGTTGTTTATAATAAATATATAAAAGTTATATATTTATGTACTGAAGAAATGACAGCTGATATTTTCACTAAAGGTTTATGTCCTGTTAAACATTATAAGTTTCTGCATAAATTGGGAATTGTACCTAAATAATTTTATTTGTTTATTTTGATAAGTGGGGGTGTTAGAATGATGTATCAAAATAATTATATTATAAGTATTGTTATCTGTGGTATGGTACAATGTAAAACTCTTTTAAAAATATATACTCTGTGGCCTAGTCTGTTGCGACATTCACGTGTTTCATTATTATAATAATAATTAATAATAATAATACTAAGAATAAGAACAACAATTCTGCCTTTGTAAGTATAATATAGTCCCTGCCGTGATAGTTCTGTAGTTATTATGTGATGAATATACAAAAAACAAGTGCATAAAAAAACCAACTAAAATGTTGAAAGCTAACTCAAACATGTGTGATCTGATACGCTTACAAAATGCACTGGAATGTGAGTCTTAATACAACACTACCTAACCCATCTATTCGGAAATATATGAGCAGGTATAAGTTTGGAAAAAAAATGGCGCTCCGGAAGTTCTGACGGAAGTGAAAAAATTAACAATTACGTGTGTATTTTTTGAATCGTCAGAAAATATTTACAGATATGTCGGTAACGGTAACAGTTTCACGAATTCACTTGTTTCTTCCCATTTCAAAAATGCCCAACGCATCTATAGGTTTCACTTCAAAAATAATTTCAGTTAAACGAAATCATTTTGGCACGCACTTTTATCTATACCATTATAAAATTGTAAATTATTTGTGTCTGTACATTACAGATATTTAAGAAAAAAACTTGGGTTATGTTAAATGAACAATTCTGAACACAAAAATATTTTTTTGGAATACTTGTCTGTCTGTGTGTTCGCGATGGACGCAAAAACTACTCAACGGATTCTGATGCAGTTTTTTCGATTAAATAAATCTTGGTCAGACTTAATGCACAGACTGCCGAATGTTTGATTGCAATTGGTTAAGTAGAACCGGAGATATGACTCAAAAACGTAATCTAACTCCGTGCGGGTGGGGTCACGGAACAGCTAGTATGTTATATAGGTAACACACGCTTAGCAATCAAATGAATTTGAATTTAACGCAAGGAAAAACTACTTCATCATCAGCATCAAGACTTTTACCAACTCAGTTGGAGTCGGCTTTTCAGTCTAAAGCTCAGTCAGTCAGTTTTTCAATCTGAAGCGGCCGACCTTCGATATTTTTCGTGAAGCGCCTGAAATCTGACCTTAATCAAAATCAAAATCAAAATCATAATCATAATCATAGTCACATTCATAATCATTTATTTGTGGAACATAGGTTAGTTACAGGTCGTATCGTTACGTTATAATGTACTCTACGTCCTACCACAATGAGTGATGTATAAATATATTATATTTTATTACAATAGTCAATAAAGTGGAATAAAGCAAGGTATTAGTGACTTACAAGTCAAGGTTGCCCAACGGTAACTATTTTATATGACTAAAGTAAAACCAATCTGGCTGAACATCGCAAAGGGAGTTATCATACCAGCAGAAGATTCCGTATTACGCAGAAATTACATGAGTTTTTAATTAATTAAAAAACATTAAAATAACTGGTTTGTTTAATTTTACCTTTATAACATTGACTGAGCTAAAATCTTGTTCTAATATAAAATACTAGTCGTTGCCCGCGGCTTCGTTCGCGTAAAATTCTGATCTCGTTCTCGCTACCCATGGGAACCTATTCCAGGGATAAAACGTAGCCTATGTGTTATTCCAGGCTATAATCTATTTCTGTACCAAATTTTTAGGTCTCCAACTACTCGTAACCGCACTGTTTGAATGGCAACCGGGAATGACAGCGTATCGTGCTCTCTGAGGCACGGAGAAGTCGTCAATTCCATTATCCCAATATGAATCTAAATTGTCTGAATACATTACATAACATAAACTCACGCCTATATCCCCGAAGGGGTAGGCAGAGGTGCTAACACCCACATTTCGCCAGTTTGTATACACACCTACGATTCGCCAGTTGTGTTAAGGTCCCAATGACCTTAACATAACTGGCGAATCGTGGGTGTGTAATACACCTCTGCCTACCCCTTCGGGGATACAGGCGTGAAGTTATGTTATGATATGTTAAAAAAACTTATGAGCAAAGTCGTTGTCGCTTATGCCCGTTGACCTTTAGACTATAGATATTTTCTATCGATTAAGCTTGGCACTAGAGAAGCACTATTGGGTACTAAATATAGCAAATAAGAAATAAAATAATAATTTATTTGACTGATGCCTGCTATTTGTAGTGGCGGGTTAGTTAGTGGCGGTTTACACATTTGGTTTTTTATTTAGTTTTTACGCTGTTCCCAAAATTTCGGTTGCTTTTCAGCTATGGTCAATGGGAGGCTAAGATGGAATCCATTAGAATAGTTTCATTTCATTGTTAAGATGTATTAAATAGACTTCTAAAAAGGAGGAGGCTCTCAATTCAACGAGATTGTTCGCCTTACTCTGTTCTAAATTTTAACCAGATCCGTTCAGCCGTTTTTGTTTGAAAGATTAACAATCATACACCTATCCATCCATAAATTTCACCTATCCTTAAAATAACTACATTTTTTATATTATGCAACAATAAGATTCGCGTACACTTTCGTTAGTTTCAAATCTTAAAGATTAAGAAATCAGTATATCAGTATTAGACAATCTAGGAACTCGTCTTTTTTTATATATATTTAGGACACGTCAATTTGACTTCACCTCGCCTGATGGTAAGCTGAAGGTAAAGTCTCAGGAAAGAGGGTCGCCATTACATACACGTACTATCTTAACAATGGTGGCACTCAGCTTGACGGCCTTATCAGAAGAGGATTGTCGTCGCGGCACCGCGCGACACCCACCGGTCCCACTAGTGCTGCATCCCCCTGCCCGGCTATTCACTTGCTGACCCCTGAACGCAATCAAACCGAAATTGGATTACTATGGAGGGTTTTTCGCAATGGTGCACGGTGGTACCCACCCGGCCGAATTTTGTGACAAATTTGTGTCATCGAATTTCTACCACCAGTATACCACCCTATATGAATATTTTAAACCGTTAATTAGTCATTCAGGTACATCACCAGTTCACTATACTTAGTAGCAGGCAACCTGTACCAACAATCGATACTAAAATGAAAAATACCCGGTCATTATCCACAATAATTCGCAGAAACTATGAGTCTGCCAGTTCATTTGCATAATTACGGGAATCGAACACACCATGTATAATAAATATCACAGGAAACCACGATACAAGCATAAAATCATTAAAGTAGCGTACTGGTCACTCATTACGAACATTTTCAGACCATACTATACACACACACAAAGTTTATATTAAAGGGTCACATGTGTACACAAAATTGTTCTACACATTCGACGTTTTAATACGATGCTAATATCGAACTTTGATAGTAAAAGGTTGTAACTGAGGGCAGATCGTGTGGGTGTTACGTCTGTATAGTTCTGTGGGGAGCACCGGTAGCAAGGCGATTTAAGTTTATTAGTTCTGTCTATACAAGGGGCAGGGGTCGTAAACCCGCTTTGGTTGTGGTATACAACATTGTTTTTAATACTTCTCAATACGTCCACGGCACATGTGACAGCGTTTTCTCTTTCTTAATATAGACCGGTACAATGCGCGAAAAAGCTGCAACATATTTTTAGAGCGGTTAAAACTAAAGCTATAATTTTAATATTTCACAAACACAAACAGTTTTAACCTTTCTATAAAGGTGTCAAACTGTCACAGATCATAGACGGAATCTTACTTTTCTTCCCGATGTCATATCAAAAGCTGTCAATAAGTACTTTCAATTTTATGGCGATGAAAACCCCGTCAAAACAGTATTTTAATGAATGATCCTATTATTATACTCAGATGCGAAAGTTTGGATGGACACATCACGACAGAACGATAGATACATACAATATCATTCATACATACAATATGTTAAATCATGTTGATAAAATCTCATTACTTAGACCACAATAGAACTAAACTGCTGTAACAATATATAACACCAAAATTACAATTAAAATTAGTCTTTCCTGTAACATAATAAGGACTTCGAAAACCGCAAAGATAAGATTGTAAGGAGTGGTAACGTGTGACATCCGTTCGTTCGCTTAGTGTATGTTTTTTTAATAAGGCATTGATTTTCTGTGTTAGAGTGTATTCGGTAGAAACAAGCAACAGGTGCCGCGTATGATGTACAACAAGGCTAACATTTTGTCGTGCTACAGTTTTTGTGTCGAACTAAATTGTAAAGCACGATGTATTTAGAAATTCAGTTTTTCTTCGATTAGGTGATATGTCTATAGAAGTGTCGGTAGCTTACTTGTTAAAGAGTCGACCTAATGATTGAGAGGTATCGGGTTCGAATCGTGGCCGTTACACTACCGACGTGAACCCACTCCAATTAAGCTTAGTTTAGGGAGTTAACGGGAATGCTGTAGATAATTTCGTTACTACTCCTTAAAAAAATGTAATAAATCGATTAGTTTTCTCGAGTTTCCATACACATTTGAATAAGAATCTAGGACAATACTTGAACCCGTAGTAGTTTCTTTCTGAAATTAATACTTTAGCAACTAAACTACCTAGGCTAGACCCGTCCCCCGTGAAGGCAATCTCGAAACCGGAGATGGCCCTGGGTCAGTCGCGGTGCGAGGTAAATGCCTTAGGGCCACCTTACACCTGAAGACCCGAGACTTTTACTGGGTTCGAGTCCGACATAAACACCCCGCTAGCCGGCAGGGGGTTATCCAAAAAGCTCAAGCTGTGGAATCTCGGAACTGTGGTTTTCCCAAGCAACTACAATATGCGAGTTCGTCCAGAATGTTGTAATGTGGCATAAGAAGGTTTTCACAGGGTCTCTGGTATTGCACACGTCCATAGGCTGCAGTAACCGCTTTCCATCATGCCTGCCGCGTGCTTTTTTTTTTTATTATTTCTCCTCACGAAAAAGAACACAAATACAAACAGTACAGATATCCGCTTAAAAGAAACTATAGTATTAAAAGCTAAATACATGCTCCTGCTTTGTAGTACTCTTTTCTTTTGTGAGGAGCTGGCGTCTGATATAATTTTAAAAGAAAACCTGTGCTACAGATCACCACCCAAGTGGTATAAAAAAGTAATATAAAAACAGAGTTAAATAATATAGAAGAAAGCAAGAAATACGTTTATTTAGGACACGCACCACATAGCTAGTGACAAAAAAAAACCAGAAAATAAGTATTATGTACATATAAAAAAAGTAGATGTGCGAGCCTCAATAGATCGCCATCTCTAGTTGGAGTTACGGACTGAATTTAGACAGTACAATATTTCGACATGTAGCGAACTTCGAAAACACATATATCGACAAGTCATTGCTTCGACAGACAACTATTAGACAATACACACCTTCGAATTACCACTACTTCGACAGACGATTATTCGACAGACAATACTTAGACAAGACACATCTTCGAATGACCACTAGTTTGAGAGAAATCGCAAACCGCAATTTACCTTTCATTCAATCAACTCAAATATAAAAATTTAAAAAAGCATTATTGTTACTTGCTGCTGCGGAACCCTTCATTTGTTTTTTAGGGATTTTCTTTAGAAAAGCCCTATTGCTATCGAGTTGTCGTCGACGTCGTCGACGTCGTCGGTGTCGTCGACGTAGTCGACGTCATCGTTGCCAATTTTCTGTCACGGTTTTGGGTATGAAGGAGATGAGCTATCGATTTGCTGTTTTCGGTAATAGATTCGTGCTGGGGTGAACCATTGCAAGATAAAGAAAAAATCGCAAAAAATCGCAAAAAAAAAAAAACGCAAAATCGAAAATCCCTTGTATTCGGCTGAGCTCGTCTCAGGAATTCAACTTGTTTTAAATATATTTAGGACACGTCAATTTGACTTCATCTCGCCAGATGGTAAGCTGAAGGTAAAGTCTCAGGAAAGAGGGTCACCATTACATACACGTACCATGTTAACAATGGTGGCACTCAGCTTGACGGCCTCATCAGAAGAGGATGGCTGTCGCAGCACCGCGTGACACCAACCGGTCCCACTAGTGCTGCGACCACAATCCCCCTTCATTCCTCCCCTCCCCGTCCCCTCCATTCATGGGCGAGTCCGACTCGCACTTGGCCGGTTTTTTCTTAAGTAAACCATTATTGGTGCATCCATGTAAAAAGGATATCCAAATATGCTTAGCGATGCTTCTCTCAGCATTAATAGGACATCTCGACCGGACCCTCCCATTCATGACCAATCCATATTATTATTAAGTCTTGCCTTTATCTTTCGTCTTTAACATTCTCGTTCTATTCATGTTTCGTCTTCATTTTCCTTTTGCCATTCCCATCTTCGGGTAATAATGTAAAAATAGCAGGCGTTATAAGACTTCAAAAGCCACAATCACAGCTTTTTCACTGCTTTACATGTATAAAACCATAAGTAGGAGTAAGGAAGTATATTTTAAATCCCATCCGTCACAAATGAAAGCGTAATAAAGAAAAGCCTTTTACCATTCGTTACCCTGAAACACACGGCAACCTCAAACATTAAGATTTACATTTTCACAGTTAATTATTCAAGGAGATTTTAAGCCTGGTTGTTGCATTTCACCCTTCTTAATCCTGGCTGAGATTACACCAACCCTTAAGTGATAAATACTCTGAATTTACCGAATTCGTGTACTGTGTGAATGTTTGAAGAAATTCGCGATTACATTTAATAATCGTGTACATTTTTACTTGTGGTGTATATTTGTATGTTGGAGGGCTTGGTTTGTTTCTAGGAACAGCTGGTATGAGCTGTGAGGGACGCGGTGATATCTCTTTGAGCTATTTTTTCCACCTTTTTGCGTTATCCTTTCTACATATTTTCCATTCAGATGTGACTATAATTCTTTTTTATGAAGTACGGTTGAATTTGTATGTAATCCAATGGCCTCTAGTATATTACATGTATTGTCGGCATTTCACACGGATATTACACAACTATTTTAACGGATTCTATCGGGATTTATTGGTGTGTTATTCTATTATATACATTGATCCCGACATTTCGGTTGCTGCCTCGTAACGATGACTACTGAAAAGCAACCGAAACGTCGTGAAAAGTGTAAATAATAAAATATTACCAAATGACCGATAGAATCTGTTAAAAAAGTTTTATTTTATTGGCCTTTTTATTAAAATATATCCCATCTTCCGCTGTTGAAAAATCCAAAGGATTTAGTGTTATAATATGGCAATATTTATTTTGGTTCCATTAATTCGATTTTAGCGTTTTCCCTTAGTTATATTGTAATTACATTACAAGCACTCAGCTGAAAACCGCACAATTTCCTGGTAAATGCAAGTTATGGCTCCCGAGGGACTGAGAGGGAAAAATGCGGCTGGTTTATTTATCTGTGGCTATTATCACTTGTCTTACGAATAGGTAGGTAAACAATTGATGTGTTGTTGTATATATTAAACAGTCTCGATGTGTATCCTTATATTGTGTGTATCCTTGTGCACAATCGATCATGTAGCGAAGTTCGAAAACACATAGATCGATAAGTCATTGCTTTGACAGATAATTATTAGACAACACACACCTTCGAATTACCACTACTTCGACAGACGATTATTCGACAGACAATAGTTAGACAAGATACATCTTCGAATGACCACTACTTCGACAGTTTTTTTTTTGTAGTCTTTCGTTGAAGTAAAGTGGGTTAGGTTAGGTTAGAACTGTGACCCCAACAGACAGTCCGGAATTGATGTTTCAATTGATTGGGTACATATTTTAATTAGGTAGGGCACATTTTTGTATAACTTTCAGAGCATTATTATTCTGGAAGAATGTTAAAAAAATCTCTCAAACTAGTGGTCATTCGAAGATGTGTCTTGTCTAAGTATTGTCTGTCGAATAATCGTCTGTCGAAGTAGTGGTAATTCGAAGGTGTGTGTTGTCTAATAATTATCTGTCAAAGCAATGACTTATCGATCTATGTGTTTTCGAACTTCGCTACATGATCGATTGTGCACAAGGATACACACAATATAAGGATACACATCGAGACTGTTTAATATATACAACAACACATCAATTGTTTACCTACCTATTCGTAAGACAAGTGATAATAGCCACAGATAAATAAACCAGCCGCATTTTTCCCTCTCAGTCCCTCGGGAGCCATAACTTGCATTTACCAGGAAATTGTGCGGTTTTCAGCTGAGTGCTTGTAATGTAATTACAATATAACTAAGGGAAAACGCTAAAATCGAATTAATGGAACCAAAATAAATATTGCCATATTATAACACTAAATCATTTGGATTTTTCAACAGCGAAAGATGGGATATATTTTAATAAAAAGGCCAATAAAATAAAACTTTTTTAACAGATTCTATCGGTCATTTGGTAATATTTTATTATTTACACTTTTCACGACGTTTCGGTTGCTTTTCAGTAGTCATCGTTACGAGGCAGCAACCGAAATGTCGGGATCAATGTATATAATAGAATAACACACCAATAAATCCCGATAGAATCCGTTAAAATAGTTGTGTAATATCCGTGTGAAATGCCGACAATACATGTAATATACTAGAGGCCATTGGATTACATACAAATTCAACCGTACTTCATAAAAAAGAATTATAGTCACATCTGAATGGAAAATATGTAGAAAGGATAACGCAAAAAGGTGGAAAAAATAGCTCAAAGAGATATCACCGCGTCCCTCACAGCTCATACCAGCTGTTCCTAGAAACAAACCAAGCCCTCCAACATACAAATATACACCACAAGTAAAAATGTACACGATTATTAAATGTAATCGCGAATTTCTTCAAACATTCACACAGTACACGAATTCGGTAAATTCAGAGTATTTATCACTTAAGGGTTGGTGTAATCTCAGCCAGGATTAAGAAGGGTGAAATGCAACAACCAGGCTTAAAATCTCCTTGAATAATTAACTGTGAAAATGTAAATCTTAATGTTTGAGGTTGCCGTGTGTTTCAGGGTAACGAATGGTAAAAGGCTTTTCTTTATTACGCTTTCATTTGTGACGGATGGGATTTAAAATATACTTCCTTACTCCTACTTATGGTTTTATACATGTAAAGCAGTGAAAAAGCTGTGATTGTGGCTTTTGAAGTCTTATAACGCCTGCTATTTTTACATTATTACCCGAAGATGGGAATGGCAAAAGGAAAATGAAGACGAAACATGAATAGAACGAGAATGTTAAAGACGAAAGATAAAGGCAAGACTTAATAATAATATGGATTGGTCATGAATGGGAGGGTCCGGTCGAGATGTCCTATTAATGCTGAGAGAAGCATCGCTAAGCATATTTGGATATCCTTTTTACATGGATGCACCAATAATGGTTTACTTAAGAAAAAACCGGCCAAGTGCGAGTCGGACTCGCCCATGAATGGAGGGGACGGGGAGGGGATGAATGAAGGGGGATTGTGGTCGCAGCACTAGTGGGACCGGTTGGTGTCACGCGGTGCTGCGACAGCCATCCTCTTCTGATGAGGCCGTCAAGCTGAGTGCCACCATTGTTAACATGTTACGTGTATGTAATGGTGACCCTCTTTCCTGAGACTTTACCTTCAGCTTACCATCAGGCGAGATGAAGTCAAATTGACGTGTCCTAAATATATTTAAAACAAGTTGAATTCCTGAGACGAGCTCAGCCGAATACAAGGGATTTTCGATTTTGCGTTTTTTTTTTTTTGCGATTTTTTGCGATTTTTTCTTTATCTTGCAATGGTTCACCCCAGCACGAATCTATTATCGAAAACAGCAAATCGATAGCTCATCTCCTTCATACCCAAAACCGTGACAGAAAATTGGCAACGATGACGTCGACTACGTAGACGACACCGACGACGTCGACGACGTCGACGACAACTCGATAGCAATAGGGCTTTTCTAAAGAAAATCCCTAAAAAACAAATGAAGGGTTCCGCAGCAGCAAGTAACAATAATGCTTTTTTAAATTTTTATATTTGAGTTGATTGAATGAAAGGTAAATTGCGGTTTGCGATTTATGACGTATTAAAAAAAACTACTAACTAGATCTCGTTTAAACCACTTTTCGGTGGAAGTTTACATGGTAATGTACATCATATATATTTTTTAGTTTTATTATTCTCTTATTTTAGAAGTTACAGGGACACATTTGACCACTTTGGAAGTGGCTCTCGCAAAATATTCAGTTTAGAAAAACCCTAAAAAATGATATTAGAAACTTTAATATCATTTTTGAAGACCTATCCATAGATACACGTATGGGTTTGATGACAATAAAAATTAGAGTTTTTAGTAGCAAAGTAGGGTATTGTTTTTTTTTTCTATTTTTGTGTGAAAATCTTAATGCGGTTCACAGTGTAGCGGAACAGGTGCGCCGGCCCTCGTCAATCTTCGGAGGAGTTCGGGCCGCGCGCGCGCCGTTCGTTTTTGCCGTACTCCCACCAGCCAGTGCATTGTTCGCATCTGCCCGACGCAGACGCTGTGTCGCTTCCCGTCGCGCTTGCTTATTACGCCTACCGCACGTAGTTAAATTATTAATCCTGTGTATTAATTTCTTACTTTCTTTTCGTACTGTACTCGCTGTTCTATACTATTGCTTATAAACTATTTCTATTTCTTCGCGTGTGCTTACTACTCTTCTTGTAATTTATTTCGTCTGACAATATATATATTTAATAGTTACCGTACCTGGCTAGTGTTTTTATTTAATCTCGCCCGTGAACTCGCAGTTATATTAGTAGTGTATCTACATTGGTGACCCCGACGCGATGCAGGACGAGAAAACTTTTGGGTCTACGGTTCTGGAAACGTCTCGGGTGGGGGTACGCCCACCCCCATTTTGGCCGGATGACCCCGAAATGTGGTTTGCACAAATGGAATGTCAATTTGCGATTGCCAATGTAACAGTTGATTCCACAAAGTTCCAGCACATCGTTTGCGCGCTGGAACCGCGTTATGCAATGGAGGTTAAAGATGTGCTTACCAAACCGCCGGCGACAGATAAGTACGGTAAATTAAAAACAGAGCTTATTAAGCGCTTATCAGCATCGCGGGAGCGTAAAGTCCAACAGCTGTTGCGGTATGAAGAGTTGGGAGATAGAAAGCCGTCGCAGTTTCTACGGCACCTGCAAAACTTAGCCGGCCCGTCGATGCCAGAAGATTTTTTGAAAACTTTGTGGTCGAGCCGTCTCCCGAACAATTTGCAGACGGTGTTAGCGTCCCAACCGGAGCTCGCGTTGGTTAAGTTGGCAGAGTTAGCGGATACCGTTCATGATATCGCGCCCGCCGGACCGCACCAGGTCGCAAGTGCCTCGGCATCAGGTCCGCCGGGTCTGATGGAAGAGATGGCCTCACAAATTAGTGAACTCACCAAGCAGGTAGCATTACTTACCACTCGCTTGGATGAAAGGTAGCGTGACTGTGAACGGCTACCGTTCACAGTCACGCTTCGGCAGGCAGAGAAAAGGTTCTAGGTCAAATTCACGGCCACGCCAGCCACCCCCGGAAAGCCCTCACTGTTTTTACCATTATAGGTTTGGCTCGCGGGCCCATAGATGTATACAACCTTGTGAGTGGCGTGCGGAAAACACAAGGGGCAGCCGGAATTAGCGGCCTCGGACTGCCCAAATGGTACAGGCCGACTGTTTATACCTGACAGGAAATCTAAAATGCTATTCCTTGTTGATACCGGCTCCGACTTATGCGTGTTTCCTAGATCAGCTGTTAAGACTCCGTACTATAAAGCAAAATACGACTTAACAGCTGCTAATGGCAGCGTGATACATACCTATGGTCCCATTCTTCTCAACCTGGACCTAGGACTTCGCCGAGGATTTGAGTGGAAATTCACTATAGCTGACGTCTCTAAACCCATTATAGGCATCGATTTTTTAAGCTTTTATAATCTGCTTATAGATTGCCGTAACCACAGGCTAATTGATGGCACTACGTCACTCACCGTGTCAGCTGCGCCACAACGAGTCCCAGATGACGTCGCTTCTATAGAAACGGTGACAGGGGATACACCGTTCCACCAGCTGCTGCGCGAGTTTCCGGAGCTGACACGTCCAGCAGGTACCGTGAATCAAGGTAGACCTAATAAACATTCTACAATGCACTATATTAGAACAACACCTGGACCGGCAGTCGCCTGTAGGCCTAGACGTTTAGATCCAGAGCGTCTTAGGATAGCCAAGAAGGAGTTTGCGGATATGGTCGCTAATGGTACCGCTAGGCGATCAGAGAGCCCATGGTCTTCGGCTCTGCACCTGGTGAAGAAGAAGGACGATGGATGGCGGCCGTGCGGTGACTACCGCGCGCTTAATGCCCGCACCATACCCGACAGGTACCCAGTTAGACACATTCAAGACTTTTCACAGCAGCTCTATGGATGTACTATGTTCTCGAAGATTGACCTGGTAAAGGCGTATAATCAGATTCCTGTCTTTCCAGCTGATGTACCCAAGACCGCCATCACAACCCCCTTCGGGATGTGAGAGTTCCCCTTTATGACCTTTGGCCTCCGAAATGCTGCGCAGACGTTCCAGAGGTTCATAGATGAAGTGCTTGCAGGTCTAGACTTCTGCTACGGCTATATCGACGATATATTGGTGTTCTCTCCACCTGGGCTTCACGAAGACCACCTGAGACAGCTACTGACACGTCTGGCTGACTATGGCGTATTAATTAACGCAAGTAAGTGCGTCTGGGGACAGCCTCAGGTAACTTTCCTTGGGTATCAAGTTTCTGCTTCTGGTGTTCAGCCTTTGAGCACCAAAGTCCAGGCTATCCAGGAGTTCCCAGTACCTAAGACTGTGAAGGAGTTACGGAGATTCCTCGGTATGATCAATTTCTACCGCCGGTTTATTCCAGGTGCTGCTAAAATTCAAGCACCGCTGAACGCTATGCTAGCAGGTGCAACCACTAAGAGTTCAGACCCAGTACAGATGACGCAGAAGGAGTTAGCAGCATTTTACGAGTGTAAGAAAACCCTTTCTGACGCAACTCTTCTCGTACATCCTCAACTTCACGCCGATCTCTCCATTCTCACCGACGCTTCCGACGTGTCTATCGGCGCTGTACTGCAGCAACGTAATGGTAAGGAGTGGGAACCACTATCCTTCTTTTCTAAGAAGCTGAACCGAGCACAGAAGAAGTATAGCCCTTACGATAGAGAGCTACTGGCTATATACGAAGCCATTAAACATTTTCGGCATATGGTAGAAGCTAGAAATTTTGTCGTCTTTACCGATCATCGACCGCTTACCTTTGCATATAAGTCGCCAAAGGAAAACTGTTCCCCTCGACAGTTCCGGTACTTTGACTATATAGCACAATTTACCACAGACATAAGATATATACCCGGAACGGAAAATGTCGTCGCTGATAGTTTATCCCGGGTTGAAGAGATTACTCAAGCTATCGACTTCGCCGAACTCGCCAAATTGCAGCAGTCAGATCCGGAGTTACAAGCACTCCTCGCCAACGGATCGTCGCTAAAGTTACGACCTATTACTCCGGCAGGCTCAGACACACAATTGTACTGCGACGTATCCATGCAGTCGCCAAGGCCTTACGTAACACCTGGGCTTCGTAAACAAGTGTTTGACGCGCTGCACTGTCTGAGTCATCCCGGACGTACCGCTACCGTGCGACTGGTGACACAAAGATTTGTGTGGCCAGGGATTCGCAAAAACTGTAGAGAGTGGTCTAGGCGCTGCCTTGAATGTCGGCGAAGCAAAGTTACCAAGTACGATATACCATAGTCACGTCGAGGTCACCACTGTGGAGAAACAGGGTGTGATGTTCCTCCAACACAAAGGGAGGATCCTCCGACCAGGCAAGGTGATCACGCCTGGCGGGCCGCGGCCCTGGTCGGAGGACGGATGAAATATTGAAAGACCGCGGTAGCCTAGTGGAATGGGCAAAGGACTGCCGAGACGAGGTCTCGGGTTCTGCAGACCCGAGACGGCGTGCGGTTTTAGTCGGTTCGAGCCCGACATAACCGCCCCCGCTGGCCGGCGGGGGGGTATCCGAGGGGATTTCCGCACGGAAACAAAAAAAAAAAAAAAAAAGGTATTACCATGGCACACACCAATGTGTATTTATCGCTGGTTTATAAGTGCCCAGTTAATGGCAATAGGCTCGCCACCTATTACATTGGGACCTAAACATAAACTGGCGAAATGTGGGTGCTAGCACCTCTGCCTACCCCTTCGGGGATATAGGCGTGAGTTTATGTTATGTTATGTTATGAAATATTGAAAATGATATTAATCCACATAACAATAATTTAAAAATTGAAAAAGCCCCGACACAAATGTATTTATAGCTAAGAACCATCTCGATATGACATCGGCTTTCGAACAAAATAAAATCGGTTTATCCGTTCGGGAACTACGATGCCACAGACAAACACGTCAATATTATTGCACTCCATCATTTTTGCGTTGAGGGTTAAAAAGTAGTACCTACCATACTATTTCAAGACCTTGAAAATAATTTAAGCACCTATTTTGGAGCATTTCCAAAACAAAAGCGAGCCCGAGCAGTGTGAGAGTACTTACAATATGATGTACATATTAGTTAAAAGCATTAAAACATGGAGAGACAAATGTGCCAACGAGACAACAAAGACGTGTTCAAGACAATGAATGATTGCGGTTGCGTTTATATTACACGATATGATTGGTCGTGTCGGATTCGTCACGGTACAATGTACCTGTTTAAATTCTTAGTAAGGTATTTATTGAAACGTATAATACTAAGCACTTAGGGAACACATTAAGGGCAGATTAAACAGTGAAAGTAATTGCGATAATAATTGAGATTAAACGTGATAAAGAAGTTTAGTTTGATTTGATCACAATTAATTGGGGAAATCCGTCCTAAGAACAAAACAACCGTAAGCTGGTTTGAATTTTCTTTAATCTTCTTTAAATTTTTCTTTTGAAGCAAAAAGAAAACAAAAACTAAAGAGATTACACATTTTAGTTTACTTTATAATAATGTTATAAAAAGAACTTGCATATACTTTTTAATCCAATCTAATTCCAGTACCTAAACTACTGCAATATAATAAAATCGATTTGCACTGCAGCCAAATGATCATTAAATTAGCAATGTACTAAAATCGTATCGGCCCCGTCCCATCCATTCTAACACCGCAACACCACCACACTAGGCATTAGTTAGTGAATCACGTCACTCCAACGGCCAATTGTGGGCAAACGGTGTCCAGCACATAAATACACGGCTGACTAAAGTGTCCCTTTAGTGTCTGATATAATTATAGAAGCACTCTTTATCTGATATTAATCATCACAAGTGACATATGCACTGCATTTGGATATTAATATGTGGAGGAAGGGCGATAATGTTTGTGAATGTTATTGAAGCTTTTGATACTAGTAAATCGTCATCGTTGTAACAGCTTTTACCATATTAATGCTGATAACTACAGTCCTCATACAAAGTACATGTTCTTCTTATTTTATCCATGACGATTACGCGACGAAGAAGCATGTTTTCTCAGCTTAGCTAGGTTGCGTTTAGTTTTTGGAACGGCGCGGCGGTATTACCGGGGCAGCACTGTCGTTTCTAAAGCTTAGGAACTTATAAATCTGACTATTATTTATACGTGGGTGAAATAATCAATAAAAGCTACGACTTATTATTTAGTAAGCTAGCTAGCTAAGCTTTATTATAAAAATGTAACACATTCTAAATGTTGTGTATATAATATGTGTCATGTAATAAAACTTTTAATTAGGGTTCCGTTGCCAAATGGCAAAAAATGGAACCCTTATGGATTCGTCATGTCTGTCTGTCTGTCTATCCGTCCGTATGTCACAGCCACTATTTTCCGATATTATAAGAACTATGCTGTTGAAGCTCGGTAAGTAGATGTATTCTGTGAACCGCATTAAGATTTTCACACAAAAATAGAAAAAAAAACTGAAACTGATACTTAGAACTGAAACTCAAAAATTTTTTTTCATTAAACCCTTACGTGGATATATTGGATATATTAATTCTGGCCTTTCTTAATTAATATTAAATTTAAATTTCTTATTAGCCTCAAGGTCTAGATTGTAATTGTTATGAGTTTATAAACGAGTAAATCATAATAGATTTTTTTTTTGACCATATTAAGTAGTTATTCGAAGAGATTGTCAGTCTTAGTTCGGTCCTGTCTGAGCTATATTGCGTATAAAGTAAATTTGGCGTCACAAGATATCGGACATGTTCAATCTGAATCTATATCAGATGTCTGTGTATTTAATACAGCTTAATGAATTAACTAGACGATGTGGAATGTGCGCTTTAATGCGATAACGATCGCTACCAATAGCTAATTAATTCAGAGTGCATGGGTTTAAATTATAAACCAGTCCTCACTGATATTACGAATTTGTTTTTAAAACACCTCCGTGTTGAAAGAAGTAAGTAAATAAATAACTACCTAATTAGTAACGCATTGTGACCAAATGGTTAGGTCACGCGAGTGTGACGCCCCTGAAGTTGTACACGTCCATAGGCCACGGTAACCGCTTCCCATCAGGTGGGTCATGTACTTGCCTGTTGCCTATAAATGGTATATAAAAAAAACTTCTGGTTTATAAATAATTGCATTCACAGTGTAAATAACCTGTGTGGCTGGTGGTAGAACTTTCGGCAGCTAAGTCCGAGGCCGCATATTCGGTTACTACTCAATACAAATTTTTGGGAGCCCCTTATTTCGCAGAAAGAAATTTCATAGAATTTCGATTCACAGAAAATGTTTCATATAATATTTGGTCCTTATATTTTTATTTCGAATATTATTGTTTCAAAAACATTTTACTACAATGAAACATATTTCACAGAAACACAATTGAATGAATTTTCAATCACATTTTTTTGTTGAACAAACTTATCAAACTGTAGAATTATTTTTAAAAGAATATTAAATCACCTTTATAATTTTCCAAATCGCATTTATTTTTAACTGTAACATTTACAATTTAATTTTTTTTTCGATTGCTTGTAGTAATTTAATTTCTGAATAATTTCATATCAATATAGAATTTTTTATCTTTCGCATATATTGTTGCAAATTTGTTTGCTTATAATTTGTTTGCTTCGCCTTAGCCTTCGTGATTATTTTTTTTTAACCACCCAGAATCGTTTATTATATATAAAAAATGTCATTATAGTTAACACCCAGTCTCAGATTACCCCGACTCGGATAGGTTAGGTTAGAAGGCTGAGGCGGGAGCGAAGCGGAGCGGAGCTCCCGCCTTAGCCTTCGTGGTTATTTTTTTTTAATCACCCAGAAATAGGACCACCCAGAAGCGTTTATTGTATTAACTTATCGTTATATTTTAAAAAAGTATAGCTTCACCTGTAAATTGTTTGACTGAAATGAACGGTATGAATTGAAACGTTTAGAAACTGTCACTTTGATAAAATGTTATTTTTGGTAATAAGTTTTACATTAAATAAGCAATATAATGATAAAGAATATTTGATTTGTTATTCTATGATATGATTATTCTAATGTTAAACTTTATGTGAAACAAAAATCAATGATTTAAAAATCTTTAAAGTTAGTATTCTGTATATTGATTATTCTATGAAACGAAATTATGCGAAACATTTTCTGTAAAACGAAATTATTTAAAACAATTGTCTATAAAACAACGCACACCCCAAATTTTTATATAAGCATGTATGAAATGTATTATGAATACGAAACATGATTGACATTCCACTCACTCAAGGCGTTTTGCATAATAAATGTACTGCACATTCATTATGCCCTGCCTGAGTCTGTGTTTCTGGAGAGCTATAACCTGGGAGTCTTCAAGTCTAGAGTACGGTTATTCTAGGCCAGCGTGCTCCACCGTCGACCACAACATCACTTACCAACATGTGAGATAGTGGTCAAACGCCAGCCTATTACCAATAAAAAAAGAGGAAAGATGTTCCCTCTGCCTACCCCAATGGAAAAGAAGCGTGACTATATGTATTTAGGTATGAATATATTCATTCCATTGGTCTTTGTGTGTCGAAGTATGTATGTTTTTAAATAAAAAATTCAAGTACTTTAATAATTCGTATGATGTTTCAGTAGAAGGCTCCAATGTCGCTCTAGGACGTAGGCGAGACAAGATAGGTCTAGGTAGCTCAGTTGGTTCCTTCGAGGCGGCGAGTCTCCTTGCCGGAACTCCGCCATGGGACCTGGAAGCGAGAGCCCTTTCGCCACTGGTACAGTTGCGAAAGGGCGCGGGAGCAGGGATGGAACCCCGAGCCTCGAGAAATCGAGGCCGTACAGTCCCAGCTCCGCCAGGCCATCGTGGTGGAGTGGAAGGAACGACTTGGGCGACCAAGCGCAGGGCACACCGCAATAGCGGCGGTAAGGCCCATCATGGAGGATTGGTTAGAGAGGCGACACGGAAGCCTCTCGTACCGACTGACGCAGGTGATCTCCGGAAGGGGTGCTTCGGGGATCACCTGCATCGGATCAGGAAGGAGCCAACGCCTGAGTGTCATCACTGCGACGCGAGCGAGGACTCAGGGCTGCACACGCTGGCGGACTGCCCGGCGTGGGAGGCGCCGAGGCGTGACCTCGTGGCAGCCATCGGGGTGGGAGTCCTCTCGCTCGGCAGCATGATTGCGGCAATGAAGCGGAGCGCGAGCGCGTGGGCCGCCGCCACCTCCTTCTGCGAGCATGTAATGCTCGCGAAGGAGATGGCGGAGCGCGCCCGGGAGAGATTTAGAACTCTCCCGGACCGCCGAGCCCGCAACTTGCTCGCCGCGCGTCGCAGGCGACTCAGGCGCCGGAGGTCGCTTAACGACCTCCGTCCTCCATGAGCGCAGGCCTGGGGGTGGCGGGTGAGGCCACCTGTCACCCCAGCAGAAGCAGGCCGGGACGGTGGGGCGACGGGCGCCCGTCCCCCAAACCGGGGCAAGACGGGGACACCGTGGTTCCCAAACCCGAGGGGGCCATCTCGAAACCGGAGATGGCCCAGGGTCAGTTGGGGTGCGAGGGATATGCTCTATGGGTAACCTTACACCCCGGCGTCTGTAGACCCGAGACGGCGTGCGGTTTTAGTCGGTTCAAGCCCGACATAACTGCCCCCGCTGGCACGCGGGGGGGTATCCGAAGGGATTTCCGCACGATTAAAAAAATTAAAAAAAAGGTAGCTCAGTTGGTCAGAGTGTTCACACTTTTTTTTTAGCGTGTGGAAACCCCGTCGGGCTTCACCCCATCTGTGCCGACGATGGGGTGGGCATTGCGGAATCAGACCGACTAAAACCTCACGGAGTCCTCCCCATGTGTCCTGCCCTTTCGAGGGCTTACCCGGAGCACCCCGGGTAAGCCCTCGAAAGGATAACCCCAGGGTTACCGGCGGACTTTGGCCGCCACCGCGGCCTCGCCTGGTGGGGTCGGGCTTTTATCCCGCGGCGGTGAGTTGGCAGGCGTGTGCAGGTCACACACGACACGCCTCCGCCACGGCCTGCTTCTGTAAGGACGGCGAGTCGGCCAACTGCCATCCTCAGGCTCTGATCATGGAGGTCGGTAGTCCCGGGCGTAGACGAGACTGCGGCGTCTTCGCCGCAGACTGCGGAACTCGGGGGGCAGGGTTCTCTCCCACTCCCTCTCCGCCGTCTCTTTCGCGCGCATTACCTGCTCGCAGAAAGAGGCGGCGGCGTGCCACTTGCCCCCATCGGAGACCATGGCCCTCACCATGGTCTCCAGCGATAGAACGTCCACGTTCAGGACCGCAACGAGATTCCGGCGTTGACTCGCCCACGCAGGGCACTCCACCAACGTGTGGAGCGCCGTATCCTCGCCAGGATCCTCGCAGTGCTGGCACTGCGGTGTTGTCTCCCATGCGGTGGATGCGCCATAGATACTTACCGAAGCACCAGTGTCCGGTAAATATCTGGCACATCCGGTAGGAGAGGTCACCGTGGTGCCTCTCCAACCATTCCTTCATGATCGGCCTCACCGACGCAATAGTGGATTCCCCCCAACTTAGATGTTCAAGTCGCACCCTCCATGTCTCCATGAGTTCCCGGCGGAGCTGGGACCGCCGAGCCCTGGAGAGTGTTCACCCTAGATTTTGGACGAGTCCCGGATATCGACATACATACATATCCTCACTTCGTTTTCCCTCCGGAGTAGGCCAACAGCCCACCTTCTTCTTCTATCCTTACACACTTCACGAGCTTCCTCTACTGTCATTAAACCTTTCATGCAAGCCCACCGGTTTCGAGTGCTTTTGACCTACCCAAAACACCTTAGCAAGAAGAAGCTTAGGATGTTGTTTTTTTTAGTTTGTAAGTATCTTTTGAGGCCGTCAAGGTAGGGGCCACCATTTTAGGATCTTCAGCATCTGGGATGGTGGCCCATATCTTCTGGACTTCACCCTAGCTTTTCACCATCCAGCAAGGAGCAGACAATTGACGGAATAAATATAAAAAAAGTTAGCACATTATTCGCTTCAAAATTTCATTTAATAACAAAACCTGTTATAAAGGGTTCAGCAATACAAAATATAGGAATGTTACCATAATCTCGTACCAATAAAAATAGTAATACACTTACAAAGTAGTAAAGCCGTTAAAACCCACCCTCTTTCGATACATCTCGATCTCGGATACAAAAATACATACAAATGTATTTACGTGAAAAGATTTACGAGGCTATATTTTATAGTGTTGGATAATTAAGGCTCTATTGGACGTCGACAGCCCGACCTGGATAAACAACTGGGTCAGTTCTGTGATTAGGTTTACGATCTACAATGTTTGAAACAATGTCATCGATGTGGGTAAATAGATGCCTTTTTAATTTTTTTCGTGAGGAATTCCCTTCGGATATCCCCCCCCCCCCCGGTCAGCGGGGGCGGTTTTGTCGGGCTTGAACCGACTAAAACCGCACGCCGTTTCGGGTCTACAGACGCCGGGGTGTAAGTTTGCCCATAGAGCATATCCCTCGCACCCCGACTGAGGGTAAATAGATACCTACTGGCTCATTAAAACTGTGGAATGAATATTCTGATAGATTTAGATCGGCAAAAGAGATCATTTAGGACGGGACTTGAACGCGCGATCAGTCCCTTACAGGGGGAATGCTCTGACCAACTGAGCTACCTAGACACGTCCCAGATATTCGAAATTCTCCGATATCTAATACACATCTCGGGGCGACGCTGGAGCCATCTACCGTAATTCTTGCGAACTACGGAAACAATGAATGACTTTACAATCATTTTTAAACATTGTTTTTTTTTCTGTTCTGATATTAAAATTATGAGCGAGGGATATGCTCTATGGGCAACCTTACACCTCGGCGTCTGCAGACCCGAGACGGCGTGCGGTTTTAGTCGGTTCAAGCCCGACATAACCGCCCCCGCTGGCACGCGGGGGTGTATCCGAGGGGATTTCCGCACGAAAAAAAAAAAAAAAAAAAGGTACAGCAATCCGCCGTCGCTTTGCTTCGGTTTATTTATAGTCCAGTCATATATGTTTGAAATAAATAAATAAATAATTCGAAAGTAGCTGAAAATTTGCATGAATCCTGACATTCATGCAAATTTTCAGCTACTTTACCATATAACGATACCATTAAAACGAAATTGTAAAAAATCCCCATTGATCCAATCGGTGCAAATTTTTTTTACCACTCGGATATTTGTGACAAATATCCGTTTTGTGTGGGATCAAACATAAATAGTCAAAGTTAAAATTCATGCATTCTGTATAGATCAATAAAACGTCAAAAAACTAGACTAATGTAT
Organism: Cybosia mesomella; assembly: GCA_946251805.1. Classification (NCBI taxonomy): domain Eukaryota; kingdom Metazoa; phylum Arthropoda; class Insecta; order Lepidoptera; family Erebidae; genus Cybosia; species Cybosia mesomella. The sequence goes on along the minus strand of OX276402.1, from coordinate 3,319,023 downwards.
GCAAATTCTCAAACTCCTCCATGCGCACAATTTTCTCAAAAAGGGATGTAAAGTTTTCCCTTCACGTATTAATACATTTTCTCGTCTAATCAACTCTATCCAAACCTAACCTAAAAATTTGAATGAGAAGTGCTACTTACATGGGCAACTGAACAACTAAAATAATGCACTATTAAATCCCCCACAAAGAATTTTGACTTACAACAAGAATACTTAAATAGGTTCGCTGTGACCGTCCGTAGGATGGAGTCACTTCTCTCATCCCAAAAAAAAAATCCATTGAGCTTCACATCTTTTTTTTTATGAATTATAGGCTCACGTTTGACTTCTATCACACCTGGTCGTAAGTGACGATGTGGTCTACGATGGATCACGTTTGCCTAGAAGGAACCTATTCACTCGAGACTTGAAGATTCCGAGGTTATAGCTTTCCGGAAACACAGACTCGTTATATGTATAATCATACTAGCTGGGACCCGCAGCTCCGTCCGCGTGGAATTCAGATCACGTTCCCGCAACCCATGGCGACTCAGGCGCCGGAGGTCGCTTAACGACCTCCGTCCTCCATGAGCGCAGGCCTGGCAGGTAAGGCCGCCTGTCACCCCAGCAGAAGCAGGCCGGGACGGTGGGGCAGCTAGCGCCCCTCCCCCAATCCGGGGCAAGACGGGGACACCGTGGTTCCCAAACCCGAGGGGGCCATCTCGAAACCGGAGATGGCCCAGGGTCAGTCGGAGTGCGAGGGATATGTTCTATGGGCAACCTTACACCTCGGCGTATTAAGACCCGAGACGGCGTGCGGTTTTAGTCGGTTCAAGCCCGACATAACCGCCCCCGCTGGCACGCGGGGGTGTATCCGAGGGGATTTCCGCACGAAAAAAAAAAAAAAAAAATGTACAGCAATCCGCCGTCGCTTTGCTTCGGTTTATTTATAGTCCAGTCATATATGTTTGAAATAAATAAATAAATAATTCGAAAGTAGCTGAAAATTTGCATGAATCCTGACATTCATGCAAATTTTCAGCTACTTTACCATATAACGATACCATTAAAACGAAATTGTAAAAAATCCCCATTGATCCAATCGGTGCAAATTTTTTTTACCACTCGGATATTTGTCACAAATATCCGTTTTGTGTGGGATCAAACATAAATAGTCAAAGTTAAAATTCATGCATTCTGTATAGATCAATAAAACGTCAAAACTAGACTAATGTATGCAAATTCTCAAACTCCTCCATGCGCACAATTTTCTCAAAAAGGGATGTAAAGTTTTCCCTTCACGTATTAATACATTTTCTCGTCTAATCAACTCTATCCAAACCTAACCTAAAAGTTTGAATGAGAAGTGCTACTTACATGGGCAACTGAACAACTAAAATAATGCACTATTAAATCCCCCACAAAGAATTTTGACTTACAACAAGAATACTTAAATAGGTTCGCTGTGACCGTCCGTAAGATGGAGTCACTTCTCTCATCCCAAAAAAAAAAATCCATTGAGCTTCACATCTTTTTTTTTATGAATTATAGGCTCACGTTTGACCTCTATCACACCTGGTCGTAAGTGACGATGTGGTCTACGATGGATCACGTTTGCCTAGAAGGAACCTATTCACTCGAGACTTGAAGATTCCGAGGTTATAGCTTTCCGGAAACACAGACTCGTTATATGTATAATCTTACTAGCTGGGACCCGCAGCTCCGCCCGCGTGGAATTCAGATCACGTTCCCGCAACCCATGGCGACTCAGGCGCCGGAGGTCGTTTAACGTCCTCCGTCCTCCATGAGCGCAGGCCTGGCAGGTGGCAGGTGGCAGGTAAGGCCGCCTGTCACCCCAGCAGAAGCAGTCCGGGACGGTGGGGCAGCTAGCGCCCCTCCCCCAAACCGGGGCAAGACGGGGACACCGTGGTTCCCAAACCCGAGGGGGCCATCTCGAAACCGGAGATGGCCCAGGGCCAGTCGGAGTGCGAGGGATATGTTCTATGGGCAACCTTACACCCCGGCGTATTAAGACCCGAGACGGCGTGCGGTTTTAGTCGGTTCAAGCCCGACATAACCGCCCCCGCTGGCCGGCGGGAGGGTATCCGAAGGGATTTCCGCCTACCTTTTCCTGGGAAGAAAAGTACCCTATGTATTATTCCAGACTATAATCTGTCCCTGTACAAATTGCAGCCAAATCCGTTCATGCTTTGAGCGTGATTCAGCAAAAAACATCTTCATAAACTTCCACATTTATTGTATTACGAGTAAGTAGGATTACTTTTCAATTTGTTTAGTTACATATCACTTTGTACTGTATCCCCGAAGGAGTAGGCAGAGGTGTATTACACACCCACGATTCGCCAGTTATGTTAAGGGCACAGTATTAAGCGAGCGATAATTAACATTTATTAATGCACACATAACTACGAATAGTCAGAGGTGTGTGCCCGGGGCGACTGGGGATCGAACTCGAGACCTCGTCTCAGCTGTCCGTTACGTACGCCACTGGGCTATCGCCGCTATCATTTTGCACTTAACTTAAATATCCGTCAACTCTCATAGCAATTTCACTTATATACCCAAAATAGCTTTACGTTTCAAGTTTATAATCTCTGAAGAAAAGTACAAATTTTCCCCAAGAGTGCTGCGTCCGAAAGAATTTACGGCAGACAACGTGATTGCACTTAGCGTTTTCGTCGTGCAAAATTGTTTATAGTACGAATGACATTTCAATTTTGAAATAGACCTGAATAGCTCATTGGTACCGTAGTCTTGGTCCCATAAGATTGAATTTATGTTTACGTGCGATCACTAGCTACTGGTTTAAATTGCTGTACAGAGCAGTTCAATGTTACATCTATTTTACTCTGCCCCCTTAAACAATAGGGCTTTGACTTGCATCCGTCAATTGACTGCACCCCACTGGATGGTGGTGGAAAAGCTGGGGTTAAGTCCAGAATATTTTTTTATGGCCGTAAACAACGTCTTGCTAAAAGCATTCTTGTTGAGGATCTACATAAGTTTCAATTAATCTCTACATCACCCCAGGGAAGACTGGTAGATACTGTCTTTGGCATTAAGTTTTTTTTTTAGATAAAAAAAAATTAAACTATGTCTTGAAAAAAAAAACGAAGACAATTTCTGTAAAGTTTTGGTATAATATATGTAATGCCCGTGGTAAATACGCATGATCAAGATGTATTCATCGAAACAAATGAAAGAAATCAAACCATGTAAGCTCTTTATCGGTAGTTTAAAATTTAAATTTACTGTATAAATCTTTATAAACAAAATGTGTTCTAAGAACTTGAAATATCTCCTACTTACCGCTTGTATGAAGAAGTCCTCGTGCAGTACGCTGACTATTCCAAAGTTTGTGAACTTGAAGACCCTATCCATGATCCACATCAGGTTGGGCAGTACTCCAGGGCGGGGATTCCAGGCTGCCATCAGCATAGGAACGTCTGCGGTACTCTGATGATTGGCCAAAACTAAGGTCCGTCGTCCAGTACATGCCGCTGGCTCGTCTCCGGTTTCGATTACTGTGGAAGAGAGAAAAGAAATAACAATACTGGTTTAGCAGCGTAAAATTTCAACATCGAAATTCTGGTTATACTTGGACTGAAATAAAAACAATAGCAGATGCAAAATTTGACTCTGTAAGAAGTAATTGGACGTCGATCTCGTCAGCTTCAGAGCACAGCTGCAATATGCAATCAAGTGGTAAAGCAATCGATTTCACTGTCGAATATTTTTTGAAGTTATACTTTTCCTTCGATTCCCGGTTAGTGCAAATATGTATATTTGCATTGGTCTGGGTGTTTATATGTATAATATGTATTTATTTACAAAACAAAAGTATTTAAGTATGTTTATCAACATTCTAGAAGCCATATGACAAGCTCTGCTTAGTTTGGGTCTAGATGGCGTTGAGTACTTTGTCCTACAATATTTATTTATTTATTAGTTTGGCGCGTTAGGGAAAAATGATGAGAGTAAGTTTTTACGATGCACGCGCACACCGTCACGAAAAACCGACCCCCTTAAACCTAACCCACTTCCAGATTTACTAAAATACATTTTTACATTATTATTTCTACAAACGTAGAATAACGCGAAGGATAACATTATTAGAAAAAATTTGATCTTGTTACCTCAAAGAAGTATAACTAAGTACACACACACTTTTTGTCTTAAAACTAAGTTTTCAAACTAGGAACCGTCAAGTGGTAAACCAATTCTGCGGTAACTGTGCTCTTTCTTTTCCGAGTCTGATCCGCTTGGAGTTAGACTGATCATATTGTTGAGGTAGGATTTGCCAGCCCTTGCCTACGCAGGTCTAGCAAACGTGTTCACGCATACTTAAAAAAAAAAAAGGAATTTGTCTAAATTTTCGAGAGCTGGTCTTGTCCTTCCAGCCTAGTCTGACCCTGGATACGGCCATCGTCATAACAACTTAGTGATGTCAAATATTAAGAATTAATGTTACATGGAACTAGAGCTAGAAAAATACTATTTAGCCAGGGTCAGTCGGTGTGCGAGGGATATGCTCTATGGGCAACCTTACACCTCGGCGTCTTTAGGCCCGAGACGGCGTGCGGCTTTAGTCGGTTCAAGCCCGACATAGCCACCCCCGCTGGCCGGCGGGGGGAGTGGGGGGTATCCGAGGGGATTTCCGCAAGAAAAAACAAAAAAAGGTACAACAGTAGTTAACTTAAAAACCTGTTTGGTTATTATGTTCATATTTTGTCACCAGCGAGTACCGTCGTCAACCAAGTTTACCCACTTCAGCAAAACTGTCACATATATTTCATATCATTTTCGGCTATCAACATGGCACCTCATCAGAAATTCACCACCCCTCCGTACCACTCTAAAACTATTACCAGTGCCAGTGGAGGACGACTGTTTACCCCGCGTCGCGTAAATACGAACTACACTGAAATATTTATTTGCTCCACGACCGTTTAGAGATGCTGTCTCATGTTTGCGGAACGTGACGTATAAGAAGATGGTTATTGATTCTGGGATATACGGTTTGTCTATGAATTTGGTGGCTCCTTTTATGCCGATAAGAAAATGGTGGCCTTTTAAGGGTTACGTTGCCAAATGGCAAAAAACGGAACCCTTATAGATTCGTCATGTCTGTCTGTCTGTCCGTCCGTATGTCACAGCCACTTTTTTCCGAAAATATAAGAACTATAGGTGTTGAAACTTGGTAAGTAGATGTATTCTGTGAACCGCATTAAAATTTTTACACAAAAATAAAAAAAACAAAAAATTTTAGGGGTTCCCTATACTTAGAACTGAAACTCCAAAAATTTTTTTTCATCAAAGCCATACGTGTGTGGTATCTATGGATAGGTCTTCAAAAATAATATTGAGGTTTCTAATAACATTTTTTTCTAAACTGAATAGTTTGCGCAAGAGACACTTCCAAAGTGGTAAAATGTGTGTCCCCCCCCCCCCTGTAACTTCTAAAATAAGAGAAGGATAAAACTAAAAAAAATATAATTATGATGTACATTACCATGTAAACTTCCACCGAAAATTGGTTTGAACGTTACGTTAATACGTCATGAATCGTAAACCGCAATTTACCTTTCATTCAATACTTGCTGCTCACGGAACCCTTAATGGGCGAGTCCGACTCGCACTTGGCCACTTTTTCTATATTTCTAAGCGTAAGCGGTTACTTATGTTCAGTATCGAGATGATCAATATCGTACCTTGTAAATGTGAATACATTTTCGAGTGAGTCCGGAATATCGGGCTATGAGCACGCGATCAGTTATCGCCAGCTCACCGTGTAGTATATATTTCGTAGCTGGTGTGTGAAAACTAGCATAGGCCTCGTAAGTTTCATTCTCTCTGCCTTCTATGTTATATATAACATAACATAACATAACATAAACTCACGCCTATATCCCCGAAGGGGTAGGCAGAGGTGCTAGCACCCACGTTTCGCCAGTTTATGTTTTAGGTCCCAATGTAATAGGTGGCGAGCCTATTGCCATTAACCGGGCACTTATAAACCTGCGATAAATACACACATAACTTCGAAAAGCATCGAAAAGTCATTGGTGTGTGCCATGGTAATACCTGGGATCGAACCCGAGACCTCGTCTCAGCAGTCCTTTACCCATACCACTAGGCTACCGCGGCTCAAACGTATGTTATATATATATATATATATATATATATATAATTAATGGTCCCGACTGACTGATTGACTGATGCATCAACGCAGATTTTAAACCGCTGGACCTCAGAACTTGCAATTTTAGCAGTAGATGCCTTTTATGTTGAAGGCATCCACTAAGAAGGCATTTTTAGATATTTCACTTCTAAAGCGGCAAAATGAGGGAACAACGTTTGTATGAAAGTCGGTCATTCTCAAAGTTAGAAGCACGAATTTTCATACACCTTTAGGTTAGAAATAAATGAACACATGCATAAGCGTTTTTAAAATTTTTACCCCTAAGACGGTGAAATAAGGGTTGGAAGTTTTCATGGGAAGCTCGTAATTTTTGAAGATAGAAGCATGACAATTCATATACCTTGACTGCCTCTGTGGCGTAGCGGTAGTGTATGCTACGACAGGGGCCGCGGGTTCGATTCCCGCTCAGTGCAAATATTTGTATGCATGAATATGTCTATTTGCATTGGTCTGGGTGTTTCTATGTATAATATGTACGTATTTACAAAAAAAAAAAGTATATAAGTATGTTTATCAGCATTCTGGAACCCATAACACAAGCTAGTTAAACTATGCTTACTTTGGGTAGAATGGAGAGCGCTGTGTAGAATGTCGTAGAATATTTATTTATTTATTTATACCTTGTTTTTTTTTTCGTACGGAAATCCCTTCGGATACCGCCGGCCAGCGGGAGCGGTTATGTCGGGCTTGAACCGACTAAAACCGCACGCCGTCTCGGGTCTTCAGACGCCGGGGTTTAAGGTTGCCCATAGAGCATATCCCTCGCACCCCGACACAATACTTTTGGTTAGGAAGAAATGAACACGTTAATCAGCGTTTATCAAAATTTTGCTACTAAGGGGGTAAATTAGGTGATGAACGATTATATGGAAAGTTCGTTCTTTTCAAAGTAAGAGGCACGAAATTACAATAATAAATAAATATTCTACGACATTCTACACAGCGCTTTCTAGACCCAAAGTAAGTAGTTTAACTAGCTTGTGTTATGGGTTCCAGAATGCGGATAAACATACTTATATACTTTTGTTTTGTAAATACATAGGTACATATTATACATAGAAATACCCAGACCAATGCAAATAGACATTTTCATGCATGCAAATATTTGCACTGAGCGGGAATCGAACCCGCGCCCCCCTGTCGTAGCAGTCGAATGCACTACCGCTACGCCACAGAGGCCGTCAATCTGCCTGCAATCGGTTTATAGGTCATTTTTTACGAATAAATTCCCGGACGAAACCGGGTTTCTGGCCGCTGGACCCTACAATCGGGTTATAGGTAATTTTTTACGTATTTATTCCCGGACGAAGCCGGGTTCCGGGTCGCTAGTTTAGTATTTGTAAAGGTAGCATAATCCAACAAAATATGAATTTCGTTTTATGCTCAGTTGTATTTTTGACTCGGAGTGTTTATCATGTTCTGAGGCATGGCAAGGTTCATGATCATCAAACGGAAAGACACGCGTAGAATTTGTAAGACCCACTTAATTTTTATATGTGGGCGTACTCAGAATCATAAAAGCAAAGAATCAAAAGAAATAAAAAAACATAAGAGCCCTTCAAACTTAGCAAATATAATATAATATGAAAACGTTCAATCGAAACTCAAGATTTTCATCACAAAAAGAATCACGCTTTTCTTGCCCTACTTAAAATAAATAATGGCTTTCGTATTAAGATTCAAATTACAGTATATCTACTTAAGTACCCCCCTTCCAGTGCCGGCCCCCGGTCCCCCGGAACCTCCCTAATAAAACCCACCCTTCTATCAGTTTCAAGAGAGCAAAAAATTTCTACCTCCGTAAAAATTATTAACATTTTCATGAATTCGTAATACTGTTTGCGAGACGAGTGATCTACAAGGAACGTTTCCTTGAGGTTGGCCAAATTAAAAATGTATTAGTTGCCCTTTTTGTTGGAAATTGGTTGCTCCCAACGTTTTTGTCTAGAAATTTTAAAAAGAACATATATAAGAATCGTGACTGGCGATTCGAAATAAGTCTTTAAAGTTCATTAAGATTAACAGGTATACCATGACTGCAGGCCTGGGAGTGAGGCCGCCTGTCACCTCAGCAGAAACAGGCCAGGACGGTGGGGCGACTAGCGCCCCTTCCCCAAACCCGAGGGGGCCATCTCGAAACTTGAGATGGCCCAGGGTCAATCGGGGTGCGAGGGATATGCCCTATGGGCAACCTTACACCCCGGCATCTGAAGACCCGAGACGGCGTGCGGTTTTAGTCGGTTCAAGCCCGACATAACCACCCCGTGGGTCGACGGGGGGGGGGGGTATCCAAAGGGATTTTCGCACGAGAAAAAAAATGAGATACCATGACTATTTTAGCGAAAGCACCATGAGATTCGACACAACACACTTCTGCTCGAGTGTGGTGAGGCATCCTCTCTGTTCTACAGAAGTTCGCACCAAAAAACAGTGTGTAATTTTGGTACGAACTTCTCACTTCTGTGCTTCTCCACCATTATAATATGATTATGGTGGAATAATGCAATCAAGTGTCGGCAGGAAAATATCCATGTTTATCTCTTGTAAATAAAAAAGACAAAATATGATGAAAAGGACGGTTTGAGTAAATTAGTCAATTGTACGAAAGGCGCAGTAGTTTATGACGTCATTTTGCACACTGTCATTACATCGAGTATAGTGCGTCCGCTCCGTACAAAGGATAATTTGGCCGGTGGCGGGGTATCTGAAAAAAATAAAATGTATGTGTCATTGTCGAGGTGCGAGGGAAATGCCTTACACCCCGGCATTTGAAAACCCGAGACAACGTGCGGTTTTAGTTGGTTCAATACCGACATAACCTCCCGCGCCAGCCGTCGGGGGGGTATCCAAGGGGATTTCCGCACGAAATAAAAGGGTACTTGTTATTAGAGTGGATTGCAGCACGAAAAAAAAACAAAGGTACTTGTTATTAGAGTATGTTTCATAGATACTCATTCTGGAATAAGCTATACTTTGTATGCATAAATTACAAACCTACCTGCATAACACAACAGAATAATCTTTAGTGCGAAAGTAGTGTTTTATAGCCCAGAATTGAAAGCAAGAAAAAAAAACACGCTGTAAGAATACACTGAACTAAAAAGTAATGAAATTATGAATTTAAAAACACTAAATAAAAAGTAAGCTTTCTAGTAAGTGAATGACAACATAAGTCAAATGAGCCCAAACATGACGGGTTTACATCATTACATTACATCATCAACCTATGCTGGTCCACTGCTGGCAATAGGTCTCCCTTAATGAGCGCCATAGCGCCCTATCTTCATCTTGCCGCACCCAGCATCTGCCCGCAGTCTTTCGCAGATCGTCATCCCACCTGGCCGGAGGGCGTCCTACACTACTTTTGCCGAGTCGCGGTCTCCACTCAAGAACATGTTTACCCCAGCGGTTATCGGTTCTTCGCGAGATATGGCGGGCTTGTTCTTGTTTAATTCAGAAGTCCCTATGGCCACCTACCATCTCCAACTTCAGACCCCTTTTTTTTCGTGCGGAAATCCCTTCGGATACCCCCCCACACTGGCCAGCGGGGGCGGTTATGTCAGGCTTGAAGCGACTAAAACCTCAGACACTAAATATCATGAAGAATAAGAGTATTTGCTAAGGCAAAACAAATGAGCGCAAACCTTATAAGTTTATCTTACTAAGTCCAGGAGTGCCTTCCAACTGCAACATCCGACCAGCTTCATGGTACCTTATTATTGCATTGTCACCGAAGATACGCAAGTATACCAAATTTAAGTCCAATCTAACGTCAGGACATGGTTCTCATTGGGCTTTCGAAGTTAGACTCATACTAACTAACCAGCAAACTCACAGAGCAAGTTAAATAAAAGCTTGCAATGAAAGCGAGTGCTCTTAAACATAAACGAATGTGCACCTTAATCAGAACAGAAGATAAACAGAATTTGAATTTGAAAATCAAATTTTACTAAAACTCGAAAAGGGTGAAAGTCTAGAGGTTTTTAAAGATCCTTAGTAAACCGTTTTTGTCTAAAAAAGTACGATTACGTTAAATGAACAATTCTGAACGCAAAAATATTTTTAGGGATTTTCTTTAGAAAAGCCCTATTGCTATCGAGTTGTCGTCGACGTCGTCGCTGCCAATTTTCTATCACGGTTTTGGGTATGAAGGAGATGAGCTATCGAGTTGCTGTTTTCGGTAATAAATTCGTGCTGGGGTGAACCATTGCAAGATAGAAAAAAAATCGCAAAAAAAAAAAACGCAAAATCGGAAATCCCTTGTATTCGGCTGAGCTCGTCTCAGGAATTCAACTTGTTTGGAATTCTGGTCTGTTTATTAACAACGGTTTTTCTATTAGAAAGGTCATAATTAAAATCTGCCATATGTTCGATTGCAATTGGTTAAGTAGAACTGGAGATATGACTAAAAAACGATAACCGACCTCCACGCGGGTAGAGCCGCGGGCATCACCTAGTTTAATAATATTGATATAGTTATTCCTATTCACCAATGCATAAACTAGATATTGATATACATCGGGGTGCTTGGTTGGGGCCCTCCACGCGGTGCACCCTGGGCAACGGAGACGGCAGCGCCTCTCTCCTAGGGCGGGAGAGACGCTGCCGCCTACGGCCAACTCCGACCGAGGCAAGGACGGCCCTGTTGAGGGCTGTTCGGAAGCTTTCCACGTGTCCCTCTGATTAGCAGATGGCACCGTGGAGAGCAAGTAAGGGGGCCATCTCGAAACCGGAGATGGCCCGGGGTCAGTCGGGGTGCGAGGGATATGCTCTATGGGTAACCTTACACCCCGGTGTCTTAAGACCCGAGACGGCATGCGGTTTTAGTCGGTTCAAGCCCGACATAACCGCCCCCGCTGGAGACCCCCCGTTCTCCAGCGGGGGCGGTATCCGAAGGGATTTCCGCACGAAAAAAAAAAAAGGTATTGATATACATCGGAGTGCGAGGGAAATGCCTAATGAAATACCTTACACTCCGGCGTCTGAAGACCCGAAACGGCGTGCGGTTTTAGTCGGTTCAAGCCCGACATAACCTCCCCCACTGAGTAATAACATTTTTGCATTTTTTTTAGGAATGACAAATCCAAATTGTATGTTTTTTTTTGTATGAATGATACAACATTAAGCTAACAAACAGCAACTTTTATTACATTTTTGAAAAGACAGCTGTTAGGTAATACGAAATTTATCATCAAAATGGATAACATTTAGGAAGTACTGTTTTTGAAGATCGAATTAATTTATCAAGCGGCCAATAAAAACAAAATTTAATACAGAGTTGTAAAATCTTGAAATCCACTTTCCAACAAAATATAAATAATGGAAATAGCTATTAAATTACAGGAATAATGAACTCATGAATTTGTAAGAAAATTTCGGCAATTTCAACCTTACACCCCGGCGTCTGCAGACCCGAGACGGCATGCGGTATTAGTCGGTTCAAGCCCGACATAACCGCCCCCGCTGGCCGGCGGGGGGGTATCCGAAGGGATATCCGAACGAAAAAAAAAAAAAAAGGTAAAAACCTATTATATACAACTAGAGATTGTAACGTTCATGTATACGCAAGTCTGCCATAATTCCGGTATGTTCTACACAAAGAGCTCTTGGCTACTGCATACAAGAATCTTTAACAGCTTGTGTATACAATGTACTTTACTAGGTATACACAAGTTGTAGACATCTCTTTGTGGGCAGTCCGCCACGTGAGCAATAAAGGCTGTATCTTCTTAGGTAATTACTTGCCAACCTGCCCGAGGGACCTTTGTTTACGAAGATCTAAGAAATTTCACAGTTTCGAGGAGGTATTATTTATCTATACCTACTATAAAATCGTAATTAGTTGTGTCTGTACATTGTTTATCGTAGACCACATCGTCACTTACGATCAGGTGAGATAGAGGTCAAACGTGAGCCTATCATCCATAAAAAAAAATTGGAGATATTAAAAAAATACTAGGGTTATGAACGATTCTGAAGACAAAAATATTTTTGCCAAAATTCTTGTCCGTTTGTTCGCAATGGACGTAAATACTACTGAACGGAATGTGGAATGGTTGCGGAATGAGGAACTAAATGCGATTTTTTCTAAGTCTCGGCCACACTTGAAGTCGTTGTTGCTATTGGATAAGTAGAACCGGAGATATGACCAAAAAACGATAACCGACGATACGAATCTGTGCCTTTTGTTGTAATTTTTTTTCGTGCGGAAATCCCTTCGGATACCCCCCGCCGGCCAGCGGGGGCGGTTATGTCGGGCTTGAACCGACTAAAACCACACGCCATCTCGTGTCTTCAGACGCCGGGGTGTAAGGTGCCCATAGAGCATATCCCTCGCACCCCAACTGACCCTGGGCCATCTCCGGTTTCGAGATGGCCCCCTCGGGTTTGGGAACCACAGTGTCCCCGTCTTGCCCCGGTTTGGGGGAGGGCCGCTAGTCGCCCCACCGTCCTGGCCTGCTTTTGCTGGGGTAACAGGCGGACGAATCTGTACCTAAGTAGATATATTGCCTCAATTTCAATAACTCTGTTCAGAAATCAGCCATTAGAGAGGCCCTAATTCGTTCTAAGTATGGTAGAAAATTAGAGCTTCAATAAAAAAAAACTAGCATCGCCCTGCAGTTTTAACCGCAGAAGTTTTGATCCCGTTGGAGTTTTGGAATAAAAAGTATTTAATGTTACTCATAGATAATGTAGCTTTCTATAGGTAAAAGATTTTTTTTAATTGGTCCAGTAGTTTTGAGATTATTCTCCAAACAATCATACAAATTTACCTCTACATAAGAGAAAAGATCTACTGCAGTACGGCTTCCTTAGCTCGCCGAATTAGCAATGCAAATGTTGGAATTAAGGTGGTTGGAAGAATATTGGCTAGGTTCGACAAAAAAGAGCCTGTTGAAGGTTTGATTTTTACCGAAGAGTCTCTTGGGATGCTGTATTGAATCCTACTATCCTACTTATATTATAAATGCGAAAGTTTGTGAAGATGTTTGGCTCTATCGGCTGACCGGATCTGGCTTAAATTTGTTACAGGGATAGATATTATAATAATCTGGAGTAACACATTTTTCATCACTGGAACAGGTTCCCATGGGAAGTGAGAACGGGAACAGATTTCCTCCCGGGTGAAACCGCGGGCAACAGCTATGAAAAAACCGGTCAAGGGCCAGTCGGACTCGCGCCCTGGGGGTTCTGTACAAAACTGGATAGCGGGGCGAACTTTACGTTGTTGTAAGCACTGATGAAGAGGCTGAACCACAAACGGGCTACATCTACCGATTGACTGCCGATTTTTCACAACTTCAGGGTTGATTATTTAATATTAGTTTTTTTATTCTTTGTCTGAGTAAATGGTCTTGGCAGACAGACAGACAGGCAACGAAGTGATCCTATGAGAGCTCTATTTTTCACATAGGTATACATTCGTCTGTATATGCTTATAAGGCTAAGCCATATATATTTTAGCTCCTACATTTTACAAACTCGGTTTTCAGTCCCATGTAATCTTGTAGACTCCGTGCTGCTACTGAGAATTGAATAACAGAAAAACACATTAATACTATTGGCTAACTCGGAAACCGAACTTAAAACTTCAATCATAGCTGTTGGACTTACTTCTACCGCGCAAACCGGAAGGAATATCTAATCGTTTTCAACCTTCTCACGAAAAGTTTCATAAATATCAACTGGTGATCGTCAAAATAGAGGTATCCTATCACCAATTAGCCTGATTGATCTAAAATAGATTGGGAGATATCTGATATCCTGTACAAACACATCTAAATGATAATTAGAGAATATCGGTTTTCTGCCAAGTTCACGCAAAGACTAAACTTTAAGGATTCTCAAAAAAGTTTAAAAATGTATTTATTTATGACTAGCTGACCCGTTCCGGCTCCGCACGGACAAATTTTACTGTACGCAATGGCATATCTCGTGAAGTTAAGTCAACGTTAGCAGAGAAAGCGTCCAACAGTCTATTTTCATAAAACATTGACTGTTTTATATTTTTCTATTCATGTTTTTTTTTCCGTGCGGAAATCCCTTCGGATACCCCCCGCCGGCCAGCGGTGGCGGTTATGTCGGGCTTGAACCGACTAAAGCCATATGATGAATATTTGGTGCTGGAATGTATGTTATCAAAAAATATTTTTGTCGAACTTATCGAGCAGATTATCATAACATAACATAATATAACTTGACGCCTATAATCCCGAAGGGGTAGGCAGAGGTGTATTACACACCCACGATCAATGAAGGAAATTAGTAGGAGATTTGGTTTGGGTTTCGGCATTTTCAGCAGCAGTTAAGTGTTTGATTTTTTACTCTTTTATTATGTATCCCTGGAATAGGTTCGCATCGGATGCAGGGGCCTTACTCTTGAACTTAATTCCGATCGATCGGTATTGGGGTAAGAAATTTCGTAATCTTGTATTCGACGCTAGCGCCATATTGTTTTAAAATTGCGTGACCATTAATAAGGACCACCTGAACCTAACCAGATGCCAGTGTAATGGTCACGCAATTTTATAAGAATATAGCGCTAGCGTCGAATTCAAGACTACAAAATTTCTTACCCCAATACCGATCGATCGGAAGTAAGTTCAAGAGTAAGGCCCCAGGAATGGGATCAGAACTACAATCGGGCGAAGCCGTGGACAGCTAGTTGAAAAGTAAAGTAATAATAATGTTATTTCAAATTACTTATTACGCGATATTATAAAGTGTAATCACATTAAAACTTTCCCCAAACAGCTCAACCGTCTGTTTCATATTCTATGACCGATAATACAGAGTTAAATTTAAATACGAAAGGATAGCGGTAATTAAGCATCTCAAAGGAAGGCGTGCTTAAGTAATTGAAGGTTGCAACGGATTTAAGAAAAGGGCTGCGGGTAAAGGTTTTCATTACCTATTGTAATGGAGAAGGGAAATTTAATAAATTGCTTGGTAAAGATAATATTGAAACTGATATTGCTAGTGCTTCTTGAGGATTTTGATGATATAAATACTGATATTGAAACTAAACGAATATATCACATGATGAGACTAACTTAACTAGTGACTCTGCGCGATGGTTGAAATTCGACCTTTGAGGTTGTCAAAAAGTTGAACTTCCATGCATGTCTTTTTAATTTTGTTATATACATCAGCTGTAAACATTACACAAATATGTCATAAATATAACATGGGTGTGTGTTTTCCAAATGCATGGTAGTGTGTGTATTGTATTTCAATTTAGGTATTTAAACTATCATGGTCACTAACATAAGTATTAGAGTTAACGGGATATTTACCATGTGTTTCTAAGAGTGTCCGATATGTCGGCACTGTTGCAAGCGCCATGATCACGGAGTTCCTCCGTCGGACACTCTTAGAAACACATGGTAAATATCCCGTTAACTCTAATACTTATGTATTTCAATTGATTTAATTTATTTTTTATGCATTTTTTTGTAATATTATCATTCTGCACTTCTCCTCCATATGCGCTATAATTATGCCAAATCCTATGTGCACGCAATATTCCTAAAAAGGGTTGTAAAGTTTTCCCTTCACGTATAGGTCTATAGGTAATAGGTACCTATGAAATTGCCGAAATTTTCTTAAAAATTCATGAGTTCGTTATTCCTGTAATTTAATAGCTATTTCCACTATTTATATTTTGTTTCAAAGTTGATTTCAAGATTTTACAACTCTGTATTAAATTTTGTTTTTATTGGCCGCTTGATAAATTACTTCGATCTTCAAAACCGGTACTCCCTAAATGCTATCCATTTTGATGATAAATTTCGTATTACTTAACAGCTGTCACTTTTCAAAAATGTAATAAAAGTTGCTGTTTGTTAGCTTAATGTTGTCTCATTCATACCCAAAAAAAAACATAAAATTTGGATTTGTCATTCCTAAAAAAATGCAAAAATGTTAGAACTGGAAATTGGGTTTCCTCCAATTTCTTTAACCTTTAACTGGTGACATGGTATTTTTATAACATAACTGGTGACGAGCGGCCTGACAGGCCGCTGCCATAACTGGTCTTTAATACATATATTAAAATATGGTAGGTTATCCTAATGTTTATTATGTGTTAAATTATATATTAAAGTAAAAATTAAAACAACGTCATGTAGTCTAAATATAATTTTAATTAGGAACTGGGTAGTTACAAAATTTTTGGTCTATGTAATTGAAATACTAGGCTCGAGATCAACAATTGCTTATAAAATAGTAAAAATCAACGTAAATTATAAAATATTTGTGTTTTTATCAAAGTTCAAACACTAATCAACTTAAAAAAAAATTAAACTCTTATCACAAGTGTCATATCTCAAAAATGACAACTGTCAAACTTTAGTACTTTTTATTGACAGTTAGGGCATAATTGCTTCGCACACTGCAAACACACATGTTTATCGCATGATATACATTGATAATTCGATTTACGGGTCAATTTAGGAGGACAACTAGCCCAGGTTTTCCGTATTTTCAGTCTGTTTTCAGAATTTTGTGGTTCAGGTGGCAAATCAGAACCCAGAATACGCACCAAGTTGGTTCTTATATCACGTGGAATATGACTATTATAAACTCTGCGCTTCATGTGTTGTAAAACCGTGTTTCTCGCCAGGATCTTGATGAACTGTCCCCGATCAATGGTATTGGCACCATCAGCTTGATAAAGAACATGGGCATTCACTGTACTTATGTCTAACATTCGATAAAAAAGTACCATGGGCCACCTTCGCGATCGGCGACTGCAGGTGTAGATGGCGCATTTTTTGTTTATCTCATCAACTCCTCCTTTCGTGGAGTTGTAATAAGCTATAATTTCAGGTTTTCCTGTCTTCTCGTCAATCGCCTCACAGTGGTGCATTGAAGAAATTAAACACACAGCTTTTCCTTTCTTTGGAACATGAGACATCAAAGTCATATTATTAGTAAATCCGTAGAGTGTAGATCCCACATCTCTTGTTTTAGATGGCTGGAACTCCTTGGGAAGTTCTCTTTTGTTTTTTTTTTAAAGTTCCTACACATGTCAGTCCTCGTTTCTTTAGTGCATCTACCAATTCAACCGATGTGAACCAATTGTCGAACGTTACATTGCGATTACTGTTGTGAATGGGTTTCGTCAAGCGAATCACTGCTTGTGACGGAACTAGAAACTTTTTTTCATCGTTTGTCAAAGTTTCCCCATCAGATCCTTTTCCACAATAAATATAGCCATTATAGAAATAGTTAGTCTTAGAATCGCACATACACATCATTTTCAAACCGTATTTGGATGGTTTGTTTGGCATATATATGACAAAAAAAGAACGACCTCTGAATGCTATCAACATTTCATCGATCGTTGCGCACTCTCCAATGTTGTACAGGGTTTGACAGTTATTCACAAATATTCTGAATATGTTTGAAATTGCGGCCAGCTTATCATTCTCTCTTCTTTCATCTCGGTCAGCCCCATTATCAAACCGTAAGCACAGTAACAGATTCAAAAATCTTTTTTGCGACATTACACATCTAAAAATATCCCTTCCCGTCCCATCAGTGGCAAAGAGGTACTCACAGTTTTCATGATTGGACTTGAACACAGCTGTATACATAAGAAGACCAAGAAATGCATGCAATTCGACCATATCCAAGTCTTGTACTTCAGGTCGATTTTCTCTACTGTACTTTAGTCTGAGTTCACTAATTTTCACATTTGTCCATTTCAAAATTTCTTCTAAGATATCTGAACTTATCTATCTGATCTCTGAACCTTGACTCAGGCACACGAGAAATAATGTTATGTTGACCTGTCCTCACAGCTCTGTTTGGTGGATCTTTTGCCCATTTGAACCGATTTTTGCCATAGAAACATCTAGATATTCTTGACAATGGTTCGTCACTGTCGTTCTCTGAAAGCTGATTTTCCTGCTGTATTACAGGTTCTTCATCTTCCGAAGCACTTTCTTCCGTCTCCGAGTTGTGGTCGCTATTCTCTGGGACATAATTTTCGGGGACGTCTTCAGCTTCCGATGCACTTGAGTCTTCTTGTTGTAACCAGTCTACAATTCACCGATCGACATTAGAATATATGACTGATGAGACTTGTTTGCTTGTGCTAGGCATTACATTTTGGTCAACAACCTCTACGCTTTTTCTAGGAGGTCCAGAGTCATTCATTGTAAAAAATATCTGAAAAAAAAACGCAATAAACCAATATAGTCAAAATCCAAAAAAGTTACGTAAGTGGCGACATAAGGTCTGAGAGGCCGCCCGAGAATTTTAAATCGATCTAACTTACCGATTTGGGCCTGGCCGACGCAACTATCCCCCTCCAAGGCACTGGCTATACTAAACTCGAAGCTACTCAGGCGCTCAAACACGGGAAGTGCGGGGAAGGGGGTGATACGATGTTTCGCTAACGCCGCTCGGCCTGTGAGACCGCACGTCACCAGTTAAAGGTTAAGAAAAACGGCAATGTCATATGTAACGACCTAATATACATATAGCAGTTTCACTGCGTTTGCCACGGATTATAATTTCAAAAAGAAACGTTGATAAAACATAACATAACATCACGCCTGTATCCCCGAAGGGGTAGGCAGAGGTGTATTACACACCCACGATTCGCCAGTTATGTTAAACGTTAATAAACTACAAGATATTACCTACCAAGATCTTCGTGGCCCAAGCCAACCTCACCTGTAAGCCGGTACACCTGCTGATTGACGGACGAGACTCTGGTGCAGGCTTTCGTCTCGGGGTTAGAAGGTCAGACCTAGACGGCAGCCGCTCTCGTTAAAGCTAAGCCTAAAGCTATAAGCCAAGGGAGCGAGGAGGGTTGTGGGAGGGAGAGAGGGAGGCAGGGAGGAATAGGAAGGTAGGGAAGGAGGGAGGGAGGACGGTAAAATACACACGTAATTGTGCAAGTTTTGACTTCTGTCGGCACTCACGGAGTGCCACACACTTTTTTTTGAAGAATATTAGTAACCAAAATTGTTAGTACCTATTCCCCTTAACCACTCCAGCTAAGATAAATTGCTTGTGTTAGGAGTGGGTTCACATCGGTAGTGTTATGACCAGGATTCGAACCCGGGACCTCTCAATCGTAAGGCCGACTCCTTAAACCCTAAGCTACCGGGATTGGCAGCATTGGGATGGATTGGCCATCCCATCTCCTTCCGTGACGTACTCATCTTGTACAAGGCGACGAATAAATAGGGTTGTTCTCTAGCCAATAGTGAACAAACGGTCCATGGAAAAGTGCCCGGTTGACTACAATCGACTTATTCCCTATTATGTGAGACCGAAAACCAAACGGCCGAATGCGAGTATTAATACGCAAGTACCCAAACCTACACAATATTATTTAAATGTCAAACAAAAAAAGAATTTTGCAAATCCATCTATGAATAAGGAAATATCTCTATTAATGGAGGAATATGCCTGAATATGCATTAAAAAAAAACCATCCGAATTAGGAACCTCTTCGAATCCACTTCATCCGAAAGTAGGTACTTCACCTCGAGCAGCCGTCCGAATGACACCTAGCCTAGTCCACGAAAGGCACACTTTAGTTCATTTCCGAAACTATAAGAACTATGCTGTTGAAGCGTGGTAAGCTTGGTAAGTAGATGAATTCTGTGAACCGCATTAAGATTGTCACACAAAAATAGATAAAAAACCAAAACATTTTGGGGGTTCCCTATGGGGAACTTTGGAAGTGTTCGCGCAAACAATTCAGTTTAGATGAAAATGAAATTGAAACCTCAATATGATTTTTGAAGACCTCACACCAAAAAAAATCTCATACGTGTGAGGTCTTCAAAAATCATATTGAGGTTTCTAATTTCATTTTTATCTAAACTGAATTGTTTGCGCGAACACTTCCAAAGTGATAAAACGTGTGTCGTCGTCCCCTCTCCCCTGTAACTTCTAAAATAAGAGAATGATAAAACTAAAAAAAAAATATGATGTACATTACCATGTAAACTTCCACTGAAAATTGGTTTGAACGAGATCTAGTAAGTAGTTTTTTTTTTAATACGACATAAATCATAAACCGTTATTTACCTTTCATTCAAGCAACTCAAATATAAAAATTGAAAAAAAAAAACAATATTATGTTACTTGCTGCTACGGAACCCTTCATGGGCGCTTTTTGTCAGTTAGTTCGCTGTTACAATAAAACATAACATAACATAACATAACTTCACGCCTGTATCCCCGAAGGGATAGGCAGAGGTGTATTACACACCCACGGTTCGTCAGTTATGTTTAGGTCCCAATGTAATAGGGGGCGAACCTATTGCCATCTACCGGGCACATTAATAAGCGAGCGATAATCAAAAATTTTAATACACACATAACTATGAAAAATCAGAGGAGTGTGCCCGGGGCAACTGGGGATCGAACTCGAGACCTCGTCTCGGCAGTCCGTTACGTACACCACTGGGCTATCGCCGCTATACAATACATAATATGACAATGGATATAAGAACAAATAACTTGAACAATAACTACTAAACAAACTTCACAAGAAGAGCCCTCCCACAATAAGAAATAAGAATATTATCAATCTTATCTTACCGGCTTTCATCCCATCTTTCGCAATTTTTGGTACAACTAGTATCTCTCATCTTTGCCTGAAACTTATTCCGGAAATATTTTTGAAGGAATCGTGACAATAGACAAGGGGAACCGGGTCAAGGACGAAGTGTGGTTAAAGTTGTAGGCCAGTATCATAGAGGATATTGCTTTATTTTCATTTTGTTTTACAGTTTTAGGAAAACTTACAGCTAACAGATAACAATAAAATGATAAATAGCATAATGTATGAGGCGAGTGTGGATGGTACTGTCGGAAGGGGAAGACCTAGGCGCACATAGTACCTTTTTTTTTTTTTTTGTGCGGAAATCCCTTCGGATACCCCCCCCCCCCCGCCGGCCAGCGGGGGCGGTTATGTCGAGCTTGAACCGACTAAAACCGCACGCCGTTTCGGGTCTACAGACGCCGGGGAGTAAGGTTACCCATAGAGCATATCCCTCGCACTCCGACTGACCCTGGGCCATTCGCAGTGTCCCCTCTGGTAACAGCAGAGGGGTACCTGGAGCGACCACGCCTCCCCGCGGGCCTTGCAGGCTCGCCATACCCCGACCCCCTCGTGCAATGGGGTCAGCTGGCCCTGAAAAGGGCCTGTTGGTCAGACTCTTGGCCGATGACGTTGACGCCAGCTACTCCAGAGGAGCAATCAATGATGCGTCATCGCCCACGTTGCCCAGGGTGCACCAAACTTGGAGGTGATCCAACCAATCGCACCCCTAGGCGCACATACCTGGACCAAATCGGGGAAGTGTTAGAAAAGGGGCAGGTCAGGAGTACCCTAAACCGACGAGCATGCATGAAGAATATAATGAGAGTGAATGAGGCGAGAGAAGTATGTCAGGATCGTGGCAAATGGAGATCCGTGATCTCTGCCTATCCCTATGGGAAACAGGCGTGATTTTATGTATGTATGTATGTATGTATGATTTTAAAACAGTTAAAAAACGAACGTTTACGAACACTCAATACTTAAGCATAACATGGTCATTTCATTCCACAAAGTAGTGATCACATACGGTTTATTTTAACTATGGAGACATTTTGAAAAATAAATAACAAGCTCGTAATTGCAAGTTTTATAGATGGTGGTACTTAGGTACTTAAAAAAGTTTTATAGTCGCGCTTGCATTTCCTCTAAGAGGTAGGCAGAGAAGAGATGATATGATAGGTTATTGTCGAAAGATTATGCGAAGAAAAAACAATTTTCAACGGATTCCATTCTATTATTTACACTTTATCTCATAGTTTAAAGTGTATTTATATCAAACTATTAGCATAGCACCCACATTTCGCCAGTTTATGTTTAGGTCCCAATGTAATAGATGGCGAGCCTATTGCCATTAACCGGGCACTTATAAACCTGCGATAAATACACACATAACTTCGAAAAGCATCGAAAAGTCAATGGTGTGTGCCATGGTAAAACCTGGGATCGAACCCGAGACCTCGTCTCAGCAGTCCATTACCCATACCACTAGGCTACCGCCTAACATAAGTGCTAAGCCTTTTTTTTTTTTTTTTTTTTTTTACGTGCGGAAATCCCTAGCATAAGTGTATTAATATTATTTATCTATATATAAAAAAGAAAATTACTGAAATACTCTTAAACAGTCGATTTTCCACACCCCCGCGTATGAAGTCCCGAGACGGCGTGCGGTTTTAGTCGGTTCGAGCCCGACATAACCTACCCCACTGGCTGGTGTAGGGGGGGGGGGGGGTATTCGATGGGATTTCTGCACGGTGAAAAAAAAAGGTCTCTGACTACCCCAATGGGAAAGACGCATATATGTATGGATATATACATAAATATAGATAAATCTATGACCATAAATATTATCCACGGAAGCTTCACCGTCTAGCAGTTGACGGTAATAGCAAAATATAACAGCTATCTGAAGTTTTGCGAGACCTAGTTATAAAAAAACACGCCGAAGCTCATGAACAAAGGGTGCTTCAACATGTGAATGTCGAGGCTAACCAGCTCCTTGACACCACGGACTTACTAAGAAGACTTAAAAGAACTAAGCCCTTTGCGTTAGTTTAGTGAAATTAGTGTTACGTAGTGCAGTGAGTGCTACTTAAAGAACACAAGAACAAAGTGTCTTTCAATCATAATAGAGACAATAAGAAAAGTGCCAATGGGCACATTCTTAACTTTGTAAGATTTTAGTAAATTAAGTTAAATTTAAATTACTTATTAGCCTTAAGGTCTAGATTGTAATTGTTATGAGTAACCGTTTAATTACGAGTACATCATAATCGAAAAAAAAAGTATTGAAATTTTGCAGAATACCGTGTCAGGTTGTACTATATTATTAGTGTGCCCTCCAAGGTCGGGCTAGCATGCATTGCAGACGTCGTGTATTTGCCGTGTCGGGATGTGACCTTCAAACGACACGACAGCGGTACTGGCAGCCTGAATAATACAAGACATAGTTCATGTTTGCTTAAATTGTTTGACAATTTCTTTACAATTACTTGTAAAACTTCATATAACATACACGTAGAGTCGTAGTTTCGATGGCACGAATAGGCTAATTTGGCAGCGGCGATACCACCCTCTCACTTAAAAATGCTGTTTACAGTATTTTACTGGTTACTCGTGACTTCGGTCGCGTGAAATTCTGAGACCGGGCCCGATTCCTGGGCCTATGTGTTATTCCAGACTTTAATCTATTTCTGTGCCAAATTTCTTTCAGATCCCTTCAACAGTTTTTGCTTGTAAGAGTCGCAAACATCCACACACATATCCATGGGATGGGCATGTTGGAATCGGACTAAAACCACACGGTGTCCTCCCCAAGTGCCCATTGCCGGGTACCCCGGGTAAGCCCTCGAAAGGATAACCCCAGGGACATATCCATCCTCACAAACTTTCACATAGCAGGATATTAGTAGGATGCTAGTAACCGATAAGTATTACTTCCCTCCAGTTAAGCTAAATTGCTTATGTTAGAGTGCTTGGCTTTGCGTCAATAACATACTGGATGGGCACCTCTTGAGGTTTATTTCCACTGAAAGAGCAGCTGCCGGCAGCGGTTTCGTGATAATAATACAAATCATGCTTCATCATCATGAATCATTTTGAATCTTATCAACGTAGGTTTAAGTTCATAGTCATTCCGAGGCAAAAGAGGAGGAAACTGCACAAGCTGGCCGCTGGCAGCAGTGGCAGCCGCTACTCTTTGTATGGGAATTTTTCAATTAATTGCAAGCCCAAAGACTGAACCATTATATCGACCGCCTACTTTTGAAAATATTCAGTCCTCGGTATGATAACCCACTAAAACCAATACAACAGCAGTTATCATATCGACTCGGTGAAAGACAAATTCATCTACAGGGAAAACTAAACAAATTAACCTCATAAGTAGATATAATTACTCTCACATAAAATTATCATGATGTTTAATTATGTTAATTATCCAATAAATTCGTCTGACGACCACAAGTGTCAACCCTAATTTGCCAATTACCCATACACTTCCGTAGACATTACCTAATGACCCGCTTAGCCTTAAGAGGCGACAATTAAAATGTTATTCAAATAAATTTGTATACAATAGTAATACATCATTGACATTCAATTACAGCAATTGTCAATGTAGGTAACAAAAACAGTAATCTAAGATTGATCTATCGCACGAAGTTGGCAACAATAATTTTGACGATGGCGTAAGTCATAAACGCAAGCGATTGCTGGCAAATGACCGTCGATTATAAGTTTATGGGTACTTAAACCTTTTTTATTATATAGCACTCAGACAAGGACGTCTAAGATACCTTTATGAACACGATTAGACCTCGATAGGGAAGATACCACCTTCCCACTTAATATTATGTTATATTATACGTACAGTATTTTTTTTATAATGGTCACCTCAATATGGCTTCCGCTCGCCTGAAAGTAAGCTGAAGGCAGAGTCTGATAGTGTTACAATGGTGGCTCTCAGCTTGACGGGCTCATCAGAGGGTTTTTCACGGCCCCGCTTAAATTACCCTGCCATACTGCACGACTTTCTTGCCTACCTGTTTTTACTATTCTCTTCCTCCTATTTTTCGTATTTTATGGCGCCTCTGTAACAACGCACCAGTGACACTTTTGGTACTGCAAAACGTATTTAATCCACAGATGGTTTAAGTATCTCTTGTATAGATAAGTATGTAATTTACCTATGTATGAGAATATTGAGTATATATAATAAAATATATTATTTCTTTATGTTTTGCTTCGGGCTCCGAGTTGGAAACTTCGAATGCAACCGGGACAGACGCTACGGGTTGATGATGTGGCGTTTCTATACTATCCTTTGTATAGTTTTTACTGGTACCAGCGCAAAGGTTTCTGTCTCCAAAGTAATGCTGAAAGGCATGTAGACAGGATAATATTTAATATTAACTGTTTTAAAACTGTAAACATCTGTAACTTTTTAGGGTTCCATAGCCAAATGGCAAAAAACGGAACCCTTATTAAGATTTTCACAGAAAAGAAAAAAAAAACATAAATTTTGGGTGTTTCCCCATACTAAGAAGTGAAACTCGAACATTTTTTTTCATCAAACCCATGGATATGTCTTCAAAAATGATATTGAGGTTTCTAATATCATTTTGTTCTAAACTGAATACTTTGCGCGAGAGACACTTCCAAAGTGGTAAAATAGGTGCCCCCCCCCCTCACCCTGTAACTTTTAAAATAAGAGAATAATAAAACTAAAAAATATATATGATATACATTACAATGTAAACTTCCACCGAAAATTGGTTTGAACGAGATCTAGTAAGTAGTTGTTTTTAATATCTTATAAATCGGAAACCGCAATTTATCTTTCATTCAATCAACTCAAATATGTTACTTGCCGCTACGGAACCTTTCATGGGCGAGTCCGACTCGCACATGGCCGCTTTTTTGTAGCATAACACTATAATTAATCATTATCTGTACAACGGTTATAACTTAATCCGTGCCGATGACGAAAGCCGGAGATACAATGCTGTATATCACACACGGGTATCTGCTAGGATCTCAAATATGTGTATATTTCCAGCGATGTTTATCATAACATAACATAACTTCACGCCTGTATTCCCGTAGGGGTAGGCAGAGGTGTAATACACACCCACGATTCGCCAGTTATGATAAGGTCCCAATGTAATAGGGGGCGAGCCTATTGCCATCTACCGGGCACATTGTTAAGCGAGCGATGATTAACATTTATTAATGCACACATAACTACGAAAAGTCAGAGGTGTGTGCCCGGGGCGACTGGGGATTGAACTCGAGACCTCGTCTCAGCAGTCCGTTACGTACGCTACACGATGTTTATCATTAACGACGTATTTCTTAACGAAAGTGAGTGAGCAACCGAAACGTCGGGTTCAGTGTAAATAATAAACTAACATCAAATAAACCGCGATAGAATCCGTTAAACATAGTTTTATTTCAAAGTGAGCTTTAAATTAGTGAGTCAACTCGACGGTGTGCATTTCAATGATTTGCGAGTTCATGCATTCGGTTCACGTGCGTCTGCGATTACTGGCATGACCTAATGTATCATGTTTTTAGATCTGAATCGGAATATCATTAACGATCGAAATGTGTAATTAATAAAAATATGTCTTCAAATTTGAAGTACAATAATTTGCGAGAATGTATTTATTACTAACTGCGGTCCACG
The DNA here is from genome assembly GCA_946251805.1 of Cybosia mesomella. NCBI lineage: Eukaryota > Metazoa > Arthropoda > Insecta > Lepidoptera > Erebidae > Cybosia > Cybosia mesomella. Next base: position 3,292,557 of record OX276402.1, on the reverse strand, counting down.
GCTCCGCCGGCGTATTCTATTCACCAGCAGAAACCCAACAATAAGCTATTTTACTAGAAATCAGACTTTACTCGTAAAGATCTCGGCATTACACTGGATTCAAAGTTGCATTTCGATCAGCATGTTGATAACATTATCAATAAAGCATACCGCATGTATGGTTTCATTATGCGAGCCTCAAGTAATTTCAAACGTACTTCTACTTACCTGCTATTATACCAAACGTTAATACGATCCCAACTGGAATTCGCAGCTCCAATTTGGTCTCCTTTCTACAAAGTTTACGAAAACAGGCTTGAAACGGTACAGAAGAAAATTCTAAAATCAATGCATTACAGATGCTACCGCGCTAGATTGACCCTGACGTACCCTGAAATCCTAAAAGAACATAAGCTGCTCAGCCTGGAGTCTAGACGTTGTCTTCTGAAAGTTATGATGTTGCATGGAATGTGTAACAATAGATTTGACTGTTCTAATATTTGTAATAATATATGCTATATTGTACCAAGGACTGTAAACCGGCGAGAGGCGCGTGTACCCAGGCTTTTTCACACTGTAAAGTGTAGAACCAATGCAGGGGTACGCGCGCCTCTCCGTCGCCTTTTAGATAACTATAACAGGCACTTTGTTCATTTGGATATTTTCGCACTTTCGCACAATGAATTTAAAAAACAAGCTGTTTCATCACTTCCCTAATTGGAAAATACAAATACATTAAGGCAGAGGATTAGCACAATTTAAATTTTTCCACCTACTACATTATTCTGCGAACATAAGTGTGGGTTATACATTTACCAAGTTTGTTACATTCTCCTTTTACTGTATGATACAATGTATAACTGTTTTGTGTCCCAATATGAAATAAATAAATAAATAAAAAGACAATGCGCCTTTAAATATTTTTTTCGGCTACTTTTTTTCTTTTACAAACGAAAAAAGTTTAATGTGAAGATATTAATTTAATAGTAGTACAACATTGTCTCAATTATGCTTTCAGGGATACACTATACCTACTGGTCATTGCCTTTTGTGCTGGTTCTTTTCCCAAAATACAAACGAATTGGTTTTCATTTTATTTTTTATTTTATTGTATTTATTTTAAAAGATGAGCTCAGCTCACACGATTCGATTTCGCCTGAGAAATTTCGTAAATAAAATCCTATAACCTAATTACAGCGCCATCTGGTTTAATCAATTCTAAAATGCCAATCATCGTCGCCAAAGTGCAATAAATAAATGACCAAGTTTTAACGCAATCAGAAAAACGGCAAGCCACGGTGCCAGTTCATAAAAAATACTAACAAAACATTAACGTTTATGTATTAGAAGGTTAGCAACAAATATAAAAGTATATTCATTATGTAATTTTGTAATATAGATAGGCAGGCAATTGGATCAAATAGCTTTGACACAAATAGAAATCGAAAATATATCTGAGGGATTCAAGAAAACTAGTGAATCAGTAAAACAATTTCCCACAAATAGGACACGAAGGAAAATCTTCTCTTATCTTATAAAAACAACACAAGACATGTCATCCTATAATTTTGTACCCCAAACATGCCCCTACTTCGTGAAACTAACTTAGACCTGCGCAGATAAACCTTCGGCCAATATAAATCGACCCTTAGCTAGGTTCAGTAAAAGGGACTGTTATAGGAAATATCCTCGATTATTTTACAAAGAAGATAAGAACAGATTTAATATAGGTACGGTTGTTCAGCGATAATATAATCTAAGATCAGTTAAAACCAGTTTATTGGTTTACTTTTATCAAGAGAGTGAAGTTCCAGAGGGCGCAAACATAGAGTGCTGGGCTAGAAAATCTTTAATAGGAAGTGGCTTTCTTTAATAAATAATAAATAAATATTCTACGATATTCTACACAGCGCTTTCTAGACCCAAAGTAAGCATAGTTTAACTAGCTTGTGTTATGGGTTCCAGAATGCGGATAAACATACTTATATACTTTTTTTTTTAAATACATACATTTTATACATAGAAACACCCAGACCAATGCAAATAGACATCTTCATGCATACAAACATTTCACTGAGCAGGAATCGAACCCGCGCCCCTGTCGTAGCAGTTGAATGCACTACCGCTACGCCACAGAGCCGTCTTTGGAGGAGATGTTACTACATCTGCGACTATCTCCCGCTGGGAGATACTGATGGACATATACTGAGCAAGGTGGGTGCGCACTCTCAGAATGTAAGTCTTTACTAGGCCAACTTTACTACAGGCATGAATGGTGACTCTTCAGGGCTATGGGAAGAAAACTTATATAAGAATCACTCCGATGGTATGGTGATAGCGGATTAGGCGCTCCTCATGAGGTGAGAGGTGATGATCCCTCCAAAAAGAGGGCGTTGCCGGCAATGGCCTACAACCAGCATAGGGCCACTTGGAACTTTGTTCCGCAGCCATAAACCTCTCTCACAAATAGATCTGATGTGGGAAGCATGGTGTGCTTTTATTCTGTTGAACCGCTTCACAGTGTCAACAAGGAAGTTCCCGAAGGTTTGCACATGTAATAAACAGGGGGAGTGCGATTGGGGAATAAAGTAAGCCTATTTATTCTTTGAATAGGAACTGATAAATTGTTGAAACGGCATTCACTAACATCCAATAGCCTATAATTCTTATGATTCATAGACAATGACCGAGGTCACGTTAATCGATACCTAAGTTGAACTAATTTGCACTAAATCGGTTAATTATGTATATTTGAACTAAATGTGTCAATAGCACAACAAATTAATTATTTGGCGATGAGTGTAACTTAATTAATGAGGATACAATACCTATTGATTTATTCACTACAAGCTGTTGCCCACGATAACGTCCGTGTTAAGTTCAGAATAGGTCAAAGTATTTTTCCTTCTACCCTATCGACTATTAAGTAATTTTATCATTCTATTTTTGATGATCTGGTCTATACTTTTATATGAAGAACATTTTGTCGGTTTAGGTTAGGAATTAAGTTTAATAATTTTTGGTTTTCGTAACCTAACCCGGTGCCGGGTTAGATTGTCGGGTCAGAAAAGAACAGCGCCTTTCGCGTGGCTGATTTTGATTGTGGTGTAGTGATTTTATGTTTTACTGTTTATCACATTTTAGAAACACACACGTGATGATTTCTAGTCTAGATGTTGGTTGACCGCGTGGTCAACAAATTGGTGCATACCAGTTTTATCGGGTGCTTCCGCTTGCTCCTACTCGATGCTCCTACGGGTAGGAGCAGGAGGACCAATATGTCCTTATACTCCTACCGGTAGGACCACAAGGATAAGCATATCCTCGTGCTCCTACTAACAAAGATTGACAGATTTTTTAACACTAGCTACTAGCTTGCTATCGAAATTCAACTTTCCGGACTAGTGGCTCTGTTGGGGTCACAGTTCTAACCTAACCCAGAAGCTATATTGTGAGAAGAGTGTGAGCCACAGAAAATAAAACTAAGTATTCCTGTTCGTGCTCCTACTTTTCAGTAGGAGTACGAGGAATAGGTTATCCTCGTGCTCCTACCAGTAGGAGAACTTAGTAGGAGCAAGCGGAAACGCCTGTTGTATCGAAATGCGAAATTTCATAATGATCTGCCTGTACATATTTTTGTAATACATATAAAAGTTTCTTAGGCAGGATCACTAAGAAATAAACATAGAGACGAGCGATTACCTTTGCCGTCTGTACAAAGGCGAGCTCAACTCAAATTTGAATTTACTTTCAAGAAACCTTAGAGTGATAGAGGAGAATAAAATGAAGATAGAGGGTAGAGAGATCAGTAATTGCTTGGATTTTCGATCTTACGTTTTTGAAAAGTCTCATGTTGTGTTTTCCTTTAAGAAGTAAAAACAATCTAAACAATATTCTCTGCGGGATTCCTAGAATGTACAAGTGAAACTTAACTTTACGTGTTATCTTATCCAGAAGCCAAATAACTTATTCGGGAGAAGAAATAAATGTAAAAACAAACTATTCATTGCCTCACTACAAACCTATATATATTAACAACATAATTTCAAACTCAAATCGACCTTCCTTTATCAGAAACTTTGTAAATGAACCTTTCTACTGTGTTCCTTTGGGAGTCAGCGTGATGATTTCACTTTACAACTGTATCCTCGGATCGTAGGGCTACCATATATTATATTGGAACGTTCGCACAGCAACTTGGATTTTCGTGAATTATTATAGACATTTTTAAAAGGAATCTCGAGGTCATTTGTTGGTCGCTAGTGATTTGTTTGGGCCTAGAGACAGCCTAAAGAAAATATTAGTATTTGAATGGTACATGGAACATTCTACTCGTATGTTATATCTATAAAAATACAATATTTTTTTAGGTTTAGGTAGAAGGTTTTATAGGATTTAGATTGTTAACCTCGAAAAAAGTTTTGTCGAAATCTGTGGCGTAGCGGTAGAACGTCCGCCTGCTAAGTCAGAGGTCGCGGGTTCGATTCCCGCTCATTGAAAATATTTGTATGCATGAATATGTACATATATTCATAAAAAAATCAATATAATATTCTTCCGTATAATATTCTAGAACTCATAACACAAGCTAGTTAAGTTATGCTTACTTTGGGTTTAGATAGTGCTATGTAGAATATCCTAGAATATTTATTTATAACCAATATATAAAAATGAATCGTGTTGCTAAGCGCAAATCTCGGGAGCAGCTGAACCAATTTCGCTAATTCTTTTTTTATAATATTCCTTGAAGTACGAGGATGGTTCTTAGGGAAGAAAAAAAAAACACTTTTCTCTAAAACTCGAAATTCACGCAGACGAAGTCGCGGGCACAGCTAGTAACCAAAAAAATCGTCTTGAGGATGCACTTCTGCGCAACGGAAGTGCAATAGCCTCGCTTATTTTTCTTTGGGGGAGACCGCTTTTGCTAACGATCCTGAGGTTCTATCCTTACAACGAGATAATCTCAATCCTTAAAACAAAAAAGTTCATCAGAATTGTTCAAGTAGTTAAGACAACACACATTTAAAGTTTTATAATACAAATATAAAGTCGGGTTAATATAGCGAAATATATAGAAATGCTAAGGTTCACATATAGCAAGAAATGAAAAGAGTTTTCTCCCTTACAATAGTTTTCCCAGGAGACTCGATAGAGTTCGAGAGAAAGAACATAATAATATTTTTCCAGGGCTGTCTTACTTTATTTTATACTACCAAAGGAGTAATCAATATGAAAAAGAGTAAGTGGCTAAGTTTGCCCTTAGCCACTTGATAGCAGGTGGTAACCGTGGGCTCCGAACGTCTGCAAACCCAGATTTGTCACTTGCACTTTGCCACCTGCAGATGAATAAACTAGGTCTGCAATACAATCTGCTGTTGCAAAAATTGAGCGAAGTAATTTCACCAAGACTTTTTTAAACGGTGATAATTCCTCAATGGCTAGTCCGATTTCGTTTTTCTTTTTGTGTCTTATGTATATGAACAAATTACTTAATTTATTACCAATCGCGTGAATGAAGCTTTTTTGTTCATTGAGAAATCAGATTTTAATTTTTTTTTCAGTAATTATTCCTCCGTGGTACACATGATTTTTTAATTGCATAGACTATGTCCTTCCCATCAGTAACATCTTTGCTTGTGTGAGATTTCATTAGAATCGGTTGAGCCGTTTGGGAGGAGAAGATGGTCAAAATACATGAGTTGTCTAAAAGAGAGCAAAGCTCGGACGAGTTTCGCTCAATTATGAAATTTAAAACAATTTTTAAAAAACAAGCTTTCTATTAAGTGCATAACAAGACAAATCAAATGAGCCCAAACATGATGGGTTTATCTTATTTAGTTCAGAAGTTCCTGAGACCACCTACCGTCTACATCTTCAGACCCTGAATATCATATAGCATCAGAGTATTTGCCAAGACAAAACAAATGAGGTCAAACTCGATTAGTTTTATTCAGGAGTTCCTATTGGACATCTTCCGACTCCATACCGTAGTCCATACCATAACAGACCAGCCCCATAGTACTGTCTTATCGCATTGGCACCAAAGATACGCAACTATACCAATTTGAGTAAGATCTAACGACAAAAAGTGGTTTTAATTGGGCTTCCAAGTTTTGACCTATACTAACAAACAAACTCAAAGAAAAGTTAGATAAGTTAGCTTGTAAAAAGCAGAAGAATTAGTGTTAGAAGTAGAACTGCATATCGCGATCCAGAATCCGATATTGCGAAATACGAGTAATTCAGTTACGTTCGCGAAGTAGAAGGCGAAGACATGGCGTCGCTACACCAGTTTCAAGTTTATTTCAAACTATGGGCGCGTGTACACAGTCGATATTTATCGCAATCCTGTCAATGTCTTGATGATATTGATCTGCAAACATGATATTATTGATATGCAAACATGATATTATTGATGTGCAAACATGATATTATTGATATGCAAACATGATATTATTGATATGCAAACATGATATTATTGATGTGCAAACATGATATTATTAATATGCAAACATGATATTATTGATGTGCAAACATGATATTATTGATATGCAAACATGATATTATTGATGTGCAAACATGATATTATTGATATGCAAACATGATATTATTGATATGCAAACATGATATTATTGATGTGCAAACATGATATTATTAATATGCAAACATGATATTATTGATGTGCAAACATGATATTGTTGATATGCAAACATGATATTATTGATGTGCAAACATGATATTATTGATATGCAAACATGATATTATTGATGTGCAAACATGATATTATTGATGTGCAAACATGATATTATTGATATGCAAACATGATATTATTGATGTGCAAACATGATATTATTGATAGGCAAACATGATATTATTGATTTGCAAACATGATAATATTGATGTGCAAACAAACGTGATTGGTCCCTACAAAGGATCACGATATTGGATCGCAATATATATTGACTGATATACGCGCCCTATGAACGTGGTTGGTATATTACTCCCTCTCAGGGACAACAGATAAAACTTAATTGTTTCCGTTTAATCATCATTATCAGACGAGCCCATCCTTGTTTTTTTTTATCTTGGCTTTTATGGATGCGACTGCCGTTCTACCCCGAGAGGAAAGCCTGCGCAAGAACCCTGTCCATCTATCAGCAGGTGTTCCAGCTTGCAGATGAAGTTAGCTTGGGCTCGGAAGAAGTTAGTGGGGGCATACATTCTGTTTAATATTTCATTATCGAAATTCAAACGTTTGGCAGCCCTATCGAAGCAAGGAGCTTAAACTTTATCGCTGTAATCTTCGTCCAAGTAATATGGGAGGTGTATAAAATTCTTGAGGTCCTCGAGTCCCTTGCCGGTAGAATTTAGAATACTCACGGGGAAACCGCGATCTGTCGGTTTTGGGTTTTGTTGTGGGATACGAACACGTTTACGTTATTTCTGGTGAACGTAAAGTAAAGGATGTTTTGAGTTTTATACAGTGTTTATAAATACTTACTCCGAAATATATTATTTTCACAGCCCGAACCATCGAAGAACAGGTATGGGAAAAGAAAGCATAAAGTAGGCAAACCGTTTGAAATGCAAAGAGGTAATTCTTACAATCCACCTCTCTATACAAACTATCCCATAACACAGAGCCGTAAGACTTTGTTTTGGGGAGCAATGACTCAACCCTTAAATTTCATGTCTTTCTACTACTATAGTATATCTGGCATAATTTTTAAATTAATAATATTAAAAAATCTCCGTATAAATCAATCTAGTGGGGCGGAAATCACACAGTGATTGTCAAACTTCGGGCCAAACTTAATTCTTAATTCTTAATTCTTTATTGTACAAAAATACAAGAAACACAATACAATATAATTAGTACAATTTAAAATTAATGTACAAAGGCGAGCTTAACCACTAAAATGGGTTTTCTTCCAGCAAACCTTTAGTGATAGAGGAAAGAGATACTTTGGAGGGTAAATGGAAATGTACAATAAATTGAAAATTATAAAGAGGAAAATAAACTACCTATGACTAAATACATATAATGTCATATATACCTATTGTAACCTAAGTGTATACTTTTAAGTATACAATAATATAAACCTACATACACTGTACATACTATAAATAGAATATAAAATATAGATATTGAATACATATATACTATATATAAATACATAAACATACATAATATATTAGAATGATTGAGAGAGAAAATGCTCTTTAATTCTTCTCTTGAAAACGTCTAATGAAGGACTATCTCTAATAGAATGAGGAAGGCGATTCCACAATCGAACAGCGTTTATCGTAAAAGAACCATCGTAACGACTGGAAAAATGAAGAGGGGTGCGAAGCAAAAGAGAGGATGAAGATCGTCCAGCCTTATCACGAGGAACCAAGTACTCAAAGCGTTCACGCAGGTATGGAGGCGCTTTAGGATTATGAAGTATAGAATAGAGGAGAGAAAGGATATGGCTGTCACGGCGCAGACGAATAGGTAACCACTTCAGCCGGTGTCGAAACTCCGAGACATGATCATATTTGCGGAGACCGAATATGAAACGGATACCTAAGTTCTGCAGCCGTTCGAGTTTGTTCAGATGTTCTTCCCTAGCGTCAAGGAAACAGACGTCGGCATAGTCTAGAAGAGGAAGTAAAAGGGTTTGTGCAAGAGTAACTTTTGTGTGAAATGGTAGGAATTTTTGAAGACGTTTGAGAGACTGAAACGAACAGAAGACCCTCCTGCTCACCTCCGCAATGTGAGAGTCCCACGAAAGGTTCGAGTCTATGATTACACCTAGATCCTTAGCACTTTTTGAGAAAGGTATAGGGACGGAGTCATAAAGAACTGGATGGAGAGACTGGTCTATAGTATTGAGCATGTACCTACCACCGATGATCAGAGATTGCGATTTAATCGGGTTTACTATGAGGCCAAAAGATTTAGCCCATTCGTGCACTTTCACAAGGTCTAGGTTTATAGCAGAGATAGCTTCGGTCAATTCTCCAGCTTTAAAATGACGATAAAGCTGCAGATCGTCTGCATAGAGATGGTAGTGAGAAGTTAAAAGCGAAGTGATAGCGTTTATAAAAACGGAGAACAGGAGAGGAGAAAGAACGCCACCTTGAGGAACGCCCGTAGTCAAATTACACCATTCAGAGAAGTTCTCATCAGAGTGCACGGACTGCGAACGTCCTTGAAGATATGATTTGAACCACCCTATTACAGGACCTGAGACATTAAGAGAGGAGAGGATTTCTAGGAGGATGTCGAAATCAACCGAGTTGAACGCACTGCTAAAGTCCAATAATACAAGCACAGTCAGAAGCTTATTTTCCATGGCCAACCTAATGTCGTCAGTTACTTTTGTCAATGCTGTTACTGTACTGTGGCCAGGTCGAAAACCCGACTGGTAAGGACTTAGCAGGTTGTTAGAGGAGAGGTATTGGGACAGTTGTTTGTGGACAATGCTCTCAAGGACTTTGGATAGGAAAGGAAGTATGGATATAGGACGAAACTGAGATGGTGAGGATGGATTAGGAACTTTAGGCAGTGGTATGACATGGGCCTTTTTCCACGATGAAGGAAAAAAGTTAGTGGAAAGAGAAAAATTAACTAAATGGGTTAGGACTGGGAGGATTTCTGTAAGGATAGGTAAGACCATTTGGATTTGAAGACCGTCATTACCCACTGCCTTGGTGGAGATGGACTGGATGGATTTCTTAATGTCTTGTTCTGTAACTGGGATAAAAGAGAAAGAAGTATTTAGCGGCAAGGGGCGAGAAGAAAGAAAGTTCATAGTGGAAGATTTAGTAGTGATGTCTAAGGTAATTGGTGGTTTAGAGAAGTGTTCATTAAGAACATTGAGATCGAGACCCACAACGTTGTTCTCTGAAACCTTACCAACACCTAGAGACTTAAGAAAATGCCATACTTGTGCTGTGTTGACATTATCAATGGAGTTGTGGATGTGGCGCTTTTTAGCATCTCTACACATACGACCGCAACGGTTTCGAAACTTTTTGTAAAGGTCCCAGTTCTCCTCAGTTGGGCTACTTTTATACCTGCGCTTAGCCTTATCACGCTTTGACATACAGCTTTTGATTTGATCGGTCAGCCAGGGTGCTGGTAAATGTTTTACACGTACTTTTCTCAAAGGTGCGTGTGTCTCAAACAAAGATAAAATAGTATGTGTAAACATTGTCACTTTGTCATCCAGGTCACTGCAGTTGTAAATAGGAGTCCAGTCAATACTGTCCGCATCAGCCACTAAACGCTCCATGTCAATATTCTTGAAACTGCGAAGTAGAAGAAATTTACTCTTGCGTTTAGGAGGACGACTTTTATAGGAAAGGTAGATAAGGTCGTGATATGAGAAAGAGGAAGACATCTGTCCATGCGTGGCCACTTTACTAGGATCGGACACAAGAATAAGATCAAGAAGAGATGGAGTACAGTGAGGAGCATGGTGGGTGGGACTCAAAGGAAGGATGTGCATATTGACAGACGAGACAAGAGTGGAGAGCTTACGGGCGCGTGAGTCACCTTTGAGCAGGCAGGTGTTGAAGTCTCCAAGGATAATCGTATGATCATAGAGTACGGAAAGGTGTTCTAATTTTGTCTCTAAAGAGGAGAAATAGTCGAATTGACAAGACGGATTGTAGAACACCCCCAAAAGTAGTTTTGCGTGTTTAAAAAGTATTTCAACAAAGAGATGTTCTGCGGTTCTACAATACTCACTTGGAGACTGTTCAACAACCTTGAATGGAATATCACCCCGAAGATAAATTCCAATCCCCCCTCCCCCCTTGCCTGTCCTGTCATTACGTACCAGCTTATAACCTGGCAGAGAATACTGCGTAGAAGGTAGCGGAGGTTTTAGGAAGGTTTCAGAAACTAGGACAGCATGGACAAGATTGGCGTCAAAGGACGAGAGAAGGTCAGGATAATGAGCGGGAACACTTTGAGCATTGATGTGAACAGCGTTAAAGAAATTGGGAAAAGAAGAAAAAATTGAAGATAATTTTTCATGGATATTTAAACAGTTGTCATCACTGAAAGCACTAGCATAGCTATCATCAGACGCAGAAGATGAAGAACAAGAGATAAAACTGTCATTAAAATCATCAATCATAATAATAATATATCCTATAAATAATAAATAAATAGATACGAATATCAATAAATAATGTAATAAGAAATAACCATAAATAAAAGAAAAGTCTTAAGTCTTATACCGCTTAATACCTCTATGCACTCGCCGGTTGCATGCACATAACTAAAAGACTGGGTTCCAATCTATGAACTAAAATCTATAACACAGTAACAAGTGGTAACAAGTTTCGGAACGAAATGAAATACGTCAAACTGAAAAGTGTCAATTGTCAACGTCAAATGAAGTATAACAATTTTGTTCGAGTGACCGAGTATTAAAAAACTAAAATAAAATCAAAGTGAAACAAAAAACAGTAATAATTATAATACCCGTCATTTTAAAAGTTTACGCTGCCTCTTATCAACCGCCGATGACGTCGTTTTGGCTCCTGTTGTTTCGTTATCAATCGTTTCCGCGACAGGAAACTTAGCCATGAGTTGACGCAGTTCGCCTGCCGATTCAATTTTGCGTCTGGATTTGTCGGACACCTGGATGATAATCTTGCCATCGGACGACCAGCATCTCTTCATCCCAAAGAACTTTCTAGCCTCCATGAAAGTCTGATGGCGAATCGAAGTCAAAAACTCAGACCAAGTCAGCCCGGTGCCCTTCAACTTCGATTTGCTTCGCCACACAACGCCCCGCACTTCACGGCTGACGAAACGCACCAAAACAGGACGAGGCTTATTGGTGTTACTGCCCAACCAGTGACAAGAAGTTATGTCTGACTCAGTGACACTTGAAAGGTCCATTCTTTGAGACAAGACACCCAAAACGCCCGCTCGGAGATTAGCATCCTTATCCTCAGACATGCCATGGAGGAGCAGCACCTTGGCCCGGGATGCCATCTCATGCCGATCCAGACCCACAATAAGCAACTCCATTTGGCTTTTAAGTATGCCCATTGTTTTCCAAATGAGACTCTTAAATTCTGTAAACTCACGTGAAAGGCTGGCCACTGTTTTGTGAGTTGCTGTGTCACTGATGGCATTCTTCAGATCTTCCTCATGTTGCTGCATCCGCGAAGAGAACGTACTGGACAGCTGCTCCATAGAACTTGACAGCTTTATGTATAGATCCATTGTTTGTGATTTATAGTGGTTTGTTGTGCAATAAATAGAGTGATGAGAGGAGAAGTAATGATAGCTCAAGTGCTATAGAGGTAAATAACTGTTATAAAGTATTTAAAACATCAAATAAATGAATAATTTTAATTAAATTTAAGGGAGCTCTTTTTTTGTGTGTTAACACTCCAACTTTTTTTTTGTTGCAGTATTTTTATTCAAAATTACAGACCTTAGGCTTTATGCATATTATTCGACGCGTCTTTATATATTGAGCAATAAATAGCCGCGGTAGCCTAGTGGTATAGCCGCGGTAGCCTAGTGGTATGGGTAATGGACTGTTGAGACGAGGTCTCGGGTTCGATCCCAGGTTTCACCATGGCACACACCAATGACTTTTCGATGCTTTTAGAAGTTATGTGTGTATTTATCGCAGGTTTATAAGTGCCCGGTTAATGGCAATAGGCTCGCCACCTATTACATTGGGACCTAAACATAAACTGGCGAAATGTGGGTGCTAGCACCTCTGCCTACCCCTTCGGGGATATAGGCGTGAGTTTATATGTTATGTTATGTAAATATGAAGAAAATCAAATCAAACGTCTTCGACGTCAAAAACACAAAAAAATGATTTTATATTTCAGTTTCTTTCAGAGTCTGGTTGTTTTATGTAAATATACAATATACGTATTGTCATTGTCACTCAAATGTCAAAGTCAAATACGCGTTACTCTGATAACTCGAAAGAAACTCACTTGTAAAAGTTTTTAGGGACAATTTGTATGGTAGGTACCCGAAACCTTGAACGTACAAACCCCAAAATCTAATCAGTTCTTCCCATTAACCAAACAAGATGATTGGCGAAATAATTTTTTCAATCGGATAAGTGGTTCTTGAGTTATTGCGTAAACAGACATCCAGACATCCAGACATCCAGACCAACAGACAGACCGACACAAAATTTTTTTTTGCTTAATTAGACTTAGAATCATGTGAAACGTCGAGAAAAGTGATAAAAAGTGGGTGTAAGATTTTGATTTTTTTTGCGTGATTTTAAGACTTCGGTGTCGACCTGGTTGGTGGCCCGAAGTAAAAATCGAAACACGTACCTACATAAATTATACAGAAGCACATATTTATTCACAATCCATAAAATTATAGGCACAACCCTAATCTATTTACGTACACACCAACAAACATTAACTATGTACCGACTCACAGTTAGCCACCAAATCAACCATCAATATTCGTATAAAGTTTTTCCGAATCAATGAGTGGTGATTAGAATAAACATAGTGGCCAGTAGGGGTATATTCGGCCAAATCGCTTTCGGAAACTCCATTTATTACAACTGTTAACCCCCCTGACGCAGTCGGAAATTGTCTGTTATTATAAATCGATTACTTTATTTATTTTGAGTAAAGTAGGTATAGGTATTCGAGGTTTCGGTGTTCGGTAGAATACTTCGACACTAACAATGCGTTTTAATTTCCAGAAGATTCCAATATTCTTTGGTATGTTGATTTAATAGTGTCCTTGTGAAGTTAGAAGCCATAATAGCATTAATGTTTATTTCGTCATTTAATCTAACTAGCTTATACGAATTCGTTCGTGTGGGTATCGATTATCGAGGACGCGTAAGAGGATTGTATGTTTAAAGTATCCAATTCAATTTCACAGCTCACAAATTACTTCGTTGTTAAGTTACATTAATACTGATTCAAAGCTAGTTGTAAAAAAACTAAGAAACGGACATATACGCAAAGTTTTATTCTAGTTATTAGAGTGGACAGTTAACGTGAAATGTAAGCTTCGAAACATTTCCATCTCCGATTTTTTGCTCTAAACCATTGTGGTCGTGGAATGAACCATCTTCATTTCAATTGTTTTCATGGCCACCGATTCATATCTAATAGAAGAAGAAGCGTCGATAGCTTAGTGGTTAAGGAGTCAACCTTACGATCGAGAGGTCCCGGGTTCGAATCCTGGCCATTACACTACCGACGTGAACCCACTCCTAACACAAGCAATTTAGCTTAGCTGGAGGGGTTAGGGGGAATATTAGTAATTTCGGTTACTAATATTCTTTTCTACAAAAAAAAAAAAAAAACTAATATTTGGACTGAAAAGCTTTAAACACAAGTGTCATAACAATATTCAGAAAAAAACTATTCGAATAAAAAGATAACATTACAATAATTTCCATTACCAATAATGATAGTTACCCACTATCGTAAAACGCTTTGGAGAACCATTTGCCTTGAAACTGTGTATTCCCAAAATACCTACCCTCCTCAGTAGAAAAACTAAATTATTCTTTCAATAGCAATATCGTTTTATTTGTCGCCACATTCGAAATACAGACCTATGTTAATAATTTTTCGGTCTGTACACCCACAAGAATACAAATGAAACATTTTTGATTTGAGTCTTTGGTTTTCGTGACGTAGGTACGAAATGTGCTTTAAGCATTAAAAAAAATTATAGACTTGTTTCGATTTAATTACTTTTGGTGCTGACTTTATATTATCTTCTAATATAATTTTTAAAAAACACGCGATAATAGAAGACACATTTTTCTAACAGGCTTTTATAAATATAAGAAAACCATGGCTTTTTATAACAATCATTATTGAGCACACGCTTTTTAACTAATAATATATAAATAAAATGTTATTCATTTTCTGATCTCAAACTTATTACCAATTATATTTTAGTTTTTAGTTTGTTTTGTTTGTAGTTCGAACTAAAAACTAAAATATAATTGGTAATAAGTTTGAGATCAATGAAATGAATAACATAATATTTATATTATTGTTAAAAAGCGTGTGCTCAATAATGATTGTTATAAAAACCCATGTTTTTCTTATATTTATAAAAGCCTGTTAGAAAAATGTTTGCTCGTATTTTATCCACTGCGGTGCCGTTCATCTGATTGCGATAGAATTTGTCAATTACCTGTCACTTGCGTGAAGGCTATACGCATAGCTATAACAATTATTTGCATCTGGTTCATTTCCAATTTTGTACCAGACTACGGCGCGCGCGTCCATAGTAAGGTTATGTGTTTGCTTATGTAGGGTATTCACGTGTGTTCCACTGTAGCTCCTAAGATACTGAACAATAGGCTACATTTTTGAAGCAGCTGAAAAATAAAAGTTTGAGGCCCTGTTTTAGGGCCTCAATTTTTTTTTCTGGTTGTCGTATTGAATATAACGTAAAATGAAAGGGAAGAAAGTCCTGAGTTCAAAAATATAAATATAGTATAATATTATGGAATATATCAAGAGATAAAAATACAATTTTAGAGTATATTTCAGTGATTTCAAATACTACTAGTGCCATCTATCGGTGGAGAACTGGGTCTTTATTTTACTATTCTTAAATACATTTACTCTTTCACGTCTATATGTTAACGTAACCGTAGTCTGGTTACAGTTTGACTTTGACGTCACTAATTAAAATCAAACATCCTTTGAACCGAGACTACCCACATAAAAATACACTGTGAATTGATCCCAAACGGGCAAATCGTACAAAAATTGCACGATTCAAAAGTAAGCTCCACAGTTTTTGAAACTCACATTCACTAACTAATGCATGTGGTATGAAAAGTCCATTAAGCCGAACTAAATTAAATTCTGTTTCAAAGTTTTTAAATAATTATGGACATTCAATTCCGGATATAGTTAATTGAAAGAAATGAAATGGACTTCAATTTAACATACTTAATTTTAAGTAATGTGTCTATGAATAATACTACACAGAAAGGTGGAAAAATGTATTATATAATAAAAAATACCAGGTGTCCCGGCGTCTGAATACCCCAGATGGCGTGCGGTTTTAGTCGGTTCAAGCCCGACATAACCGCCCCAACTGGCCGGCGGGGGGTATCCGAAAGGATTTCCGCACGAAAAAAAAAGGGTGTCAGGGAACGCTCCGGAAAACGAAGACAGGGATAGTACATACTGAAGTTAAAATTATTTTTAACGATTGTTTTTTTGGATTTGTAATTTTTTATTTTACTTTTTATCAGTATTTTTCTGAATTTAAGCCGATCGAAAAAAAAATCACTCAATACTTTTTTATTTTCAGTACTGTCGCCCATCTTCGTTTTCAGGAGCGTTTCCCTAACACCCGGTAAACAGGACTTTAAGGGACATACTACTTAATTATTTAAGTAGTTACTGATAGTAATTATTATTTTTATTTGGTAACGTTTTGCCTTTTTAGGGTTCCGTTGCCAAATGGCAAAAAACAAAACCTTTATAGATTCGTCATGTCTGTCTGTCTGTCCGTCCGTATGTCACAGCCACTTTTATCCGAAACTATAGGAACTATGCTGTTGAAACTTGGTAAGTAGATGTATGAACCGCATTTAGATTGTCGTGTTGTTGTCGTTGTGTGAAACTTAGTACTGAAACTCAAAAAGTTATTTTTCATCAAACCCATACGTATCTATGGATAGGTCTTCAAAAATGATATTGAGGTTTCTAATATCAACTTTTTCTAAACTGAATAGTTTGCACGAGAGACACTTCCAAATTGGTAAAATATTTACCCCCCCCCCCCCTCTGTAACTTCTAAAATAAGAGAATGATAAAACTAAAAAAAATATACCAGGCCACTCAGAAAGTATTGCGAAAAAAAGTTTTTATATATGAGAGACTGGTCAGTTATAATCTATTTCTAAAATATGATTATTTATGAGTAAAAATAAGTACGTTCCAATTTCAAAATTTCTCTCTGCATTGTTTGCAAGATAATTTCAATTATTATGTCTCATTGAAAAATGGATCTGCGTCGGGAACATTTTCGCGCTATGATTTTCTACGATTTCAAGTGTTGCCTGAAACCAGACGAATCGTACGATAGACTTCAAATGGCATTCATGGATGAAGGCCCTTCCAAGGCGACCGTGTATCGTTGGTATAACGAATTCAAGCGCGATTTACTGACTTTGGAGGATGAAGAAAGAAGTGGTCGCCCTTTGACGGCTGTTACGGAAGAAAACGTGCTAGCAGTGAAAAATGTAATCCAAGATAATAGACGAGTCACATATCAAGAGATTCAGCACATTCTTCAGATTGGATCGGGAAGCCTTCACGAGATTCTACACGTGCATCTTCGTGTGAGAAGGATAGTTTCACGCTGGGTGCCGCACAATCTCACCGATGCTCAGAAGCAGGCCCGGGTGGAATGGTTTCGTGATATGATAAACAAGTTTGAAGCAGGCGCGTCTCGGCGTGTTTATGACATCATTACAGGTGATGAGTCGTGGATTTATCAGTATGATCCAGAAACAAAACGCCAGTCGACGGTTTGGGTGTTTCAAAACGAATCAACACCTACCAAAGTGAAGCGATCTAGAAGCGGAGGGAATATTTAGATCGCGAGTTTTTTCAATTTGTCTGGCTACTTGTTATCAATCCCTTTACGAAATCAAAGAAGCATCAACGCTGAATGGTACACTACCAAATGCTTGGCAGAAGTTTTCTCTGTAGTGAGCTACAAGCGACCAAACACAGGTCTCCGCGGGATACTACTCCACCATGACAACGCGCCCGCACACACCGCGCTTAAAACGAGGGACTTCCTGGACAGCACTCCGGTTAAACTCCTAGGTCACCCTCCTTACAGCCCTGACCTTGCACCGTGCGACTTCTTTTTATTCCCGAAAATAAAAAATCAGCTCAAAGGGATACAATTTTCGTCGCCGGAAGATGCGCTGTCAACGTTTGAGCAGGCTGTAAACGAGGTATCTGCGGCGGATTGGAAAAAGTGTTTTGAAAACTGGTTCAAACGCAAGAAACTTTGTATAGAGGCTGGTGGAGAGTACTTTGAAAAGATTTAATAAAAAAATATTTACCTATAGAAAACTTTTTTTATTTTCGCAAAACTTTCTGAGTGTCCCACGTATAATGTACATTACCATGTAAACTTCCAACGATAATTGGTTTGAACGAGATCTAGTGAGTAGTTTTTTATAAAACGTCATATATCGTAATCCGCTATTTACCTATACCGGTATAAAAAAAAACCCTGCACTTATTGGCAAAATTTATGAAGTACCATTGAAAGGTACATTATCCCCAATGGACATAGGCTATATATATGTAGCTGGAGTAAAAAAAAACCTATATAAACTGAAGGAAAGCGAGAGCGTGTTAGTAGTAATTTCTAAAAGAAATTCACAATCACGAATTTAATTTAATTATTAATTAAATTTAATTATTATTCTATTTATTTCTTTAACGACCTCATTATTTAATATTAACGGTGAACTAACCGTCTATAAAGCCTACCATTACGTTTGCAATATTCGGACACGTATGCTGACTTTGAATGTATGAGGGGTTGGGGGAATATCAGTAATTTCGGTTTCTCCAACAAAACGCAAAGGGGCCAATTTGAGCCGCAATACAAGTAGATCTAGAAGCATGCGAAGAGCCCATAGGAGCTGAAGAACAAATCCAGCAACAAAATACTGATGAATGCGTGTGAGCATGGTGCAATTGCGTCAAGAACAATCCGAAGATACACGAGCTGAACACAATGAAGTAATAAGATTAGAAGAACGACAATCACGCCGTTGCACAGGCAATAGCCGAATCTTTAAAAAAGAAACATCCTTGGAATTTGATTTGAAAAAGAAGAAGTTCTTTTTTCAACATCCTTGGAATTTGATTTGAAAAAAGAACTTCTTCTTTTTTCAAATCAAATTCCAAGGATGTTTCTTTTTTAAAGATTCGGCTATTGCCTGTGAAACGGCGTGATTGTCGTTGTTCTACGTAGCCTAGTAATTTTTAAAGGAGAGTCACAATCACGAATAACGATTTGCAAGATCATTTTCTATTAGCCATTATAACGAACGGGTCAAAAGAATTTCTTCCGTCTTCCACCCACCTCCAGTTGATATCAAAACACGGTCTGTGTCACTTCACATCCTTATAAGCGGTGGTCTGTAGGTGGTCTTATAATCAACGCATCCTGTTTAAGCAATTGATTAATTGTGGAGTATTGTACTGTAGTACAAGCTCTGGGAAACAGTGGCCTAGTTCGTTGATGTATGATGCGAAAGTAGGGTATTGGGTTCTTGTTTCACTGTTGTATCTATCTATACTAATATTTAGATTGGAGATATTAAAACAAGTTGAATTCCTGAGACGAGCTCAGCCGAATACAAGGGATTTTCGATTTTGCGATTTTCTTTTTTGCGATGTTTTGCGATTTTTTCTTTATCTTGCAATGGTTCACCCCAGCACGAATTTATTACCGAAAACAGCAACTCGATAGTTCATCTCCTTCATACCCAAAACCGTGACAGAAAATTGGCAACGACGACGTCGACGACAACTCGATAGCAATATGTAGTGCTTTTCTAAAGAAAATCCCTAAAAATAAACTTTGGTTATGTTAAATTGTGTTAAATGAAGAATCGTGTCACTTTGTTCGCGATTAACCTAAAAATTACTGAAGGGATTTTAATGTAATTTTTTTCTATAAGAAAGGTCTTGGTCAGACTTAATATCTGCCATATGTTTCTTTATTGCAATTGGTTAAGTAGAACCGGAGATATGACCAAAAAACGATAACCGATATACAGGTGGTAGAAATTTGATGACACAAATTTGTCACAAAATTCGGCCGGGTAGGTACCACCGTGCACGATTGCGAAAAACCTTCCATAGTAATCCAATTTCAGTTTGATTACGTTCAGAGGTCAGCAAGTGCATAGCCGGGCAGGGGGATTGTGGTCGCAGCACTAGTGGGACCGGTGGGTGTCACGCGGTGCTGCGACGACAATCCTCTTCTGATGAGGACGTCAAGCTAAGTGCCACCATTGTTAACATGGTACGTGTATGTAATGGTGACCCTCTTTCCTGAGACTTTACCTTCAGCTTACTATCAGGCGAGGTGAAGTCAAATTGACGTGTCCTAAATATAAAAAAAAAACCGACCTACAGGCGGGCGTAGCTAGTATTAAATAAAATATTAAGTACGCTTTTTGTATTGTAAATACGCTTCAAATACTCAAACAGTTCTACACCGATTGTGCTCAAACTTTTACAGGATATACACCCCGCTTCTGTTAGTTTCTACCTTTTTTTTTTCGTGCGGAAATCCCAATCAACGGACCCGTACCGTTAGTATTTTATATATTTTAACCGACTACTAAAATAGAGGAGATACAGAAGTTATCAATCTGTTATGTATGTTATATTTATATACCTATATGTTCGTCAATTCATTTCTACCACGTAAACATAATATATAATATGAATGATTGAAAGAAAAAGACCAGTGAATAGAATTGCGTTCAAGTTAAACTTAACTGGGTTAAACTTAACTTAATTCGTTGAAGCTAATTCCATTCTAATTTCATTCCATTTCCAAAACCCAGTTAAGTTTAACTAAGAAACCAAGTTTATTGATTTATTAAGTAACTCTTAAAGATATAGCTATTCCTCATCTGACGTTAAATATACAGCCGAAAAAAGTGTATGTTTCCCATGGTATGCCCGTTCTCGCAATCCATGGGATAGTTTCAGGAATAATAGTAACCTATGTGTTATTCCAGACTTATAATCTATCACTGTACCAAATTTCAGCTAGATCCATTCAGCTGTTTGAGCGTGATCGAGTAACAAGCCTTCAAACGTCGTCGGTAGCTTAGTGGTTACAGATTCGACTCTACGATCGAGACGTCTCAGGTTCGAATCCTGTCCGTAACACTACCGATGTCAACCCACTCCACACACACTTCTTTGACGTAATATTTTAGTTTATGATGTAAATTAGTAATACATACCGTCAACTAACCTCAAATTCTACAAACGTACTCAAAGTAAAACGTTGACTAGCTAACTGCACGGTGTCGGTTTTGCGCGTGCGCGCGCATTGTAAAAAATTACTCTCATAATTTTTCCCTAACACGCCAAAAGAAGTATAACGTCAAAAATCTACAAAAACTTTCACATTTACAATATTAGTAGAATTACCTCTTCGGTGATATAGATAGATGAAGCTACGGAAGAAGATAAAGAGCCGGCGCAAGATTTGATCACTCAGCTATTACTGCTAGCTTGTGGGTTGCAAACATAGATTCATTTGTTTTTCTTCTGACCAGAGGCCTTAACAAGCTAATATGAAACCTATTTATTACTTTACCGACCTCATTATTTAATATTAATTGAATATTTCGACTTTGAAACATGATTGTGAAATAAATTTAAATTTGATGCATGTTATTTTGTACACCACACGTGTGGTAGGACATAGCGCACATAACATAAATTATAAGACCTTTATAACTAAAACCTATGATCCACAAAATAAAAATATTATGATTATGATTATGATGATTATGATATTAACGGTGAACTAACTGTCTATAAAGTCTACCATTACGTTCGCAATATTCGGATACGTATGCTAACTTTAAATCAAAAACATTCTTAGAATTTCATTTGAGTATGAGAAAAAAAAACGTAGCAGATGCAAAACTATCACTACATATTATAAAATAAAATCCTGTGCTGCGTTTGTTTATCTGTTCGTGATAAACTCAAAACCTACTGCACTGATTTTCTTGCTGTTTTCACCAATGGATAGAGTGGTTCTCAAGGAAGGTTTAGTTACATAATTTGTCAAGTTTTTATGTAAGTGCATTGGCTGAAATATAATGATATATGTTGGAGGTGTCAGAAAAAAATAAGCCGTCTTAGAGCTTAGAGGAAAACGCGGCCATGACATATAACAAAATGATGTATAGTGGAATTGTGTATATTTATATAGGTTGTGGTGGTGGAATAGGGTTCCATGGGTAGCGGGAACATTTTTTTTTATACCACTAAGGTGGCAGACAAGCACACGGCCCACCTGATGGGAAGCGGTTACCGAGGACTATGGACGTGTGCAACACCAGTGGCGTCACACTCGCGCTGCCGACCCTGTAAAGGAAAGGGGATGGGAAAGGAGTTTGGGAGGGGATGGGAAAGGAGTTTGGGAGGGGATGGGAAAGGAGTTTAGGAGGGGATGGGAAAGGAGTTTGGGCTTCGGCACTCTCACTCACCAAACGGAACGCAACAGTTCAAATACGGTTACTTGGCGTCGATATTCTGTGAGAGGGTGGTGCTTCCCCGGTCGAGTCGGCCCATTCATGCAACGGCCAAAATTACTGTTTCTTGACTCTACCACCATAAAAAAAAAGATCAGAATTCCACGCGGGTGACGCCGCTGGCAACAGCTAGTATAAACTATATGTACTGAAGTTAATTTTGAATTCCCATGATCACCACACGCGAAGAACATACCCGTACACGTACTTTGAAAGCGCTAATTTCTAGAACAGAATATGTGAGGATAGCATTTGTTTTAACACGCTTCTGTTAGCTTTATGCTAACACTATATTACTCTCCACTCTATTAAGCACACATCTATACACACACACCTTTACACACACATAACATACACACCTAATTTATACACACCCATATATACCATGAGGGTATACACACAACTTACACATACTCATACAGGGAAAGGTACACGTGTTCATTATTTTATTTTAATTACAAATTTGTAATTATCACATTTTCAGAATATGTACAGTAAATTTTATAAAGTAAATATATCCGGAAGTCGGAGTGGAAGCGCTGTTAGCTGAAATACAGGTCAGAAGCCTAGTTCAGCAGCAGATGCTAATATCAGACACAAATTGTAACACTTCATATAAAATTGGCAACCACAAATTGTCGTATTTCTTTGGTTAAATAAATTATTATTGTTAACTTTGTACCTTTTTTTTTCCGTGCGGAAATCCCTTCGGATACCCCCCCCCCCCCAACGCCTGGGGAGCGGTTATGTCGGGCTTGCACCGACTAAAACCGCACGCCGTCTCGGGTCTTAAAACCAAAGTTCGAATCCTGGCCATTACACTACCGACGTGTAATTATTGCTACTATTTGTAAAAAAATTTGATCATTCTTAACAACATTTTAGCTCGATATTTGTCTCCAACTGATGCACGGTGGTTCTTATTTTTACCCGACTGCGCCAGAAGGAGGGTTATATTATTCGAGTTTATGTATGTATAGCATGTATAATTGTTTGATATGCTCTGCAGCATGAACGGCTCGATGGATTTTAGCTTGAGAGGTGTCGTTAGATTCGTATTTACTGTGAGAGTGCTACTGGGTATTTCATAATAAAAAATAAAAACAAAATGGTGGATTGCTGGCGCTAAAATGTATGTAGTTAAAAAATATTTTCACTCAAATTTATCGAGTAGGGTATCAAAATGAAGAGCTTTAAAGGTTGATTTCAAAAATATATATATCGTAATTAAAAAGTAAACCTACAATAAAATTATTAGTATCACTTAGCGGGACCCTTTTACAAATCATAAATTGAAAGAAAATTGATGGATCTCGCCTGCTATCAAACTTGATTCGGTCTTTTTAGGGCAGTCGGGTTTTTTGATTTTTAATTAATAATTTTAATAATTAAATATTATTAACTACTAGCTTTTGCCCGCGGCTCCGCCCGCGTAGATGTCGGTTATCGCGACAAAACATAGCCTATGTGCTTTCCCAAGGTCTAATCTACCCCTGTACCAAATTTCAGCAAAATCGGTTCAGTGGTTTTTACGTGAAAGCGTAACAAACAAACTTACATTCGCATTTATAATAGTAGGGATTCTGTTAAATGTAAACATTTATTCAAACACATCAGAAGTACACTAAAACTCCGAACTCCGGCTATTAGACTTATAACACCGTGAATGGTCGACTAACGAAAGCTCGTCATAACAATATACTCCAATAGAGAGTCCAGGGAGGGAAGTGCCCTCGGTTAATCAGATTAGAGCATACGGGCAGCGGTCACGACCTCCCAATGGTTCAATGATCAAGATTTTGTATCACGAATTATGGTTGATTTCATCTATAGATGTTTTTATGTGTGTCGAATTACAAATTGAGAAAGCGAAATATCTAAATGGTGGTTTTTAATGTGACGTGAAGATTGTGATAATGTGTTTGTATGGAACTGCCCCGGCGGTGGCACAGTGATAGCTTGTACAGCTGCTGTGCATCTCGGGTTCGAATTCGTTGATAGTCATTAACAGACTCTGGGAACGAATCCAGTAGTTGGCAATATGCTCACTCCTTATTTCGACCAAATTTATGTAGGGCACGTCAATATCACTTCATCCCGTCTGATGGTAAACTGAAGGGAAAGTCTCAGGCATGAGAGCCACCATGGCAAACATGACGCTACAATCGTGATGCTCAGTTTGACGAACTCACCAGAAGGCGAAATGCAGATATATAATATAATACTAAGATAGCAAACAAGTACACGACCCACATAATGGCAAGCGGTTACCGTGACTTGTGAACGCTTGAAAGGGAGGTTGGTTGTTAAACGCGCGTTGCTATCTGCAAAGGGTCAAAAAGAACGAAGAGACGAGACTAATGGGAAAATGGAAAGGAAGAAAGAAGACTTCCGATAGTCCCACCAAAATCGATTAAGCCACAATTGATTTTGGTCGGAAGGAGCTATCGGAAGTCTTCTCTGCTTGACGCAGGCATGAACCCAGGATCTCTGTGATCTCTGTCACAGTAGCCGCATTTGGTATCGCTATGCCACTAAGAAGTAGAATAGCTAGTGAGCGCTAAATATTTTTATAACGTCAATTGATGTCAATAAACTGGTGACATTGATTGCGACATCGAGTAGCGTGAGATGACAGGTGTCATCTGTGACCCCAAAATGCCATAACACCATCATTAGGCCTATCCTTTAACAGGGGTGTGAAGCGTGACCATTACTAGAGTGACATAAGCAGGAGCTGCATGTCACAGAGATGAATAGGCTGCATGGATTAGCGGAGTCCGTGACTTTGCAGATAAAATGCAGGAGTGTCGTCTTCGCTGGTGCGTCCACGTTTCGCGGCAGCCGCCTGACTGCGTGGGTAACAAATATCTGGCCATGACACTTCCGCCAGAACTCGGTAGGAGGCGGAGACGCTAGAAGTACTGGTTTGACGTCGTAAGGGATAACATACGTGCCAATAGTCTCACTACCTTGGATGCCCAAGATTATGCGAAGATGAGAAGGAAAATCAGGAAAGAGGACCCTGGCTCCAAGGTAAAGGCAGCAGATGGAAACAGGACACGAAGCTGAGATGATGATGAATAGATAATAAATGAAAAAAAAATCGTTTAAATACTATTTTTTAAACTTTCGCGTTCCATGACATACAATAATTTAACGGGAATTAACGCGATCATGTATAGGTATATACATACCTTTGGATTGCCTGACGTTTCGACCAGGTTACACTGGCCGTGGTCACAGGCTGACCGGTGCAGTGGTGCATGTCCTCCGTCGTCGAGTCCGTGAGGTGCAAAGTTCTTCATCCACCCTCACATTCTCGATATTTTTCATATTTACGTTTCGCCATGTACTGTCACATACTTAGTATGTACGGCCAGCGTAACCTGGTCGAAACGTCGGGCAATCCAAAGGTATGTATCCCGTTCCCGTCCCGTTAATCCCCGTTAAATTATTGTATAAAATCGTTTAAATCAAAGATAATTCCGTACTTTTCTGTAAGAAGGAGGTACTATCCCGTCTGGGGTGTGTGTTGGGTAACCTCCTCGAGTGTCGCTCCGATTCCGATCCCGCTGCAGTCCGGGGGGAACGGAATCGGAGCGGCCGGTACACCCTGGGCGGCGGTCAATGGCTTCCCCTTCACCCCTTCATAGGGTTGGCATTGATCGTCGGCCAATACCCAACGTGGCGGGAACATATCGCTCTCCGTACTCCTCTGCTTTCAGAGGAGACAGGATGAGCGATGCTGTTAGTGGTGAGATAGCCCAGGGTCAGCCGGGGTGCGAGGGATATGCTCTATGGGTAACCTTACACCCCGGCGTCTGAAGACCTGAGACGGCGTGCGGTTTTAGTCGGTGCAAGCCCGACATAACCGCCCCCGCTGGCCGGCGGGGGGGTATCCGAAGGGATTTCCGCACGATAAAAAAAAAAAAAAAAGGTACTATCCCGTCTAGGCGGTTATTTATTCTACAAAGAGCTAAATAGTTGAAATTTTTATCTACATACGTCTCGATTCCTAGTACTTCATTACGAACATACAGGTTTTCGTTGAAGAACTTGGATCACCTCGAAACATTTACCCAAAGAAGAAGACAAGTCTACTGAAGATGTGTCCGAATATTTATATCTAAAAGGCGTTCAGCAAGCGGACCTCACACCAGTCTACTGCATAAATAAAGACGCCTAAAACACTACCCTCAAAATGTGCCTCCTAATACCACGAAAGCTTTCAGAACTCAATAACAATACTTCATACCAAATACATTTCTGCTTTTGTTCCAGAAACAGGTCGATGTTTGTAATATAAGTCAATGGATGACGACACGATTTGTTGAGTCCATGTTTTGTACAGTCGTTTGTTGTTATAGGTACAGGGTGGCTGTCACCGTTTATTCACGTAAGCTGGGACTATTGACCATTGACTGGGCTCTCAAGTTTCACTACGAACACAACCGCGACTGAGCGGTCATGCATCAAACGCCCAGATAGTGCTGATTTCGGAAATGCATACAGCGTGCACCTAATTGCACTAAAAGCGTAGAGATTCGATTTGGATCGAATACATTGCGTCTTCAGTTGAGGCATTCATTTTACTGTTTCATTACATCTTACCAGTATTACAAATGCAAAAGTTTAGATGCATGGTGTGTGACTCTTTCAGATCAAAACGGCTGGACGAATCTGGGTGAAATTTTGCACAGGGATAGATTATAGTCTGGAACATGGTACTAGATGGATACACGGAGCCGCGAACAACTATAATTGTTATGAATGTAAAAGTTTGAATGAAGGAATGGATTTTCGTTAATCAATCACGCAAAAACGGCTATTCGGATTGTATATGCTTCCCAAATTTCATCAAGATTCTTTCAGCCGTTTTTGCGGGAGTAACCAACATCATCATCATCATCCCAGCCTAATTTCGAGTTGTTTTCGGACCCCGGGGTTTTCTGTCCTACGCTTTCTCTAACTGACGCGTCATATCTTGGCTTTTACGTGAGCGACTACCGTCTGACCCCCCAACCTCAAGAGGAAATCGATCCGTTCAACCGTTAGAGCGTGAATGAGCAACAAAAACCCATTCCTACATTCAAACTAGGATTAAGTAGGATAGGATAGTACGAAGTAGGATGAACAATCTAGGCACATGAACCAGCAATGTACATTATTCCGTTTTGGAGTGTCTCCCCTTTCATCGTACAGGCCTAGTACAAATAAGTCCAGAGGAATTGTGGACAAACGCCACGCGCCGAAACATTTGATGAATTAAGTCCCCAAATTGATGGGCTAACGAGTGGGCGGACAGGCTGAAAACGTTGGGCAACTGTGCGTTTTCATGTTATGAATGAAATGAGGTGGGTAGAAATGAAACTAAAACAATTTATGAATTGCAATAGTAGATTAGTAGCCAAGGCCTGTAAGGCATCAATTGCAGCCCGAGATATTTAGGCGCACGAGCGCAGCGAGGGCGCCTATAGTTTGAGGGTGCAATTGATGCTTACACCCGAGCTAACTATTCTGCTTTTCATCTCGATTGTGAGGTAAGTAGAAAGAAACCGGCATTACAAGAATAAA
Organism: Cybosia mesomella; assembly: GCA_946251805.1. NCBI lineage: Eukaryota > Metazoa > Arthropoda > Insecta > Lepidoptera > Erebidae > Cybosia > Cybosia mesomella. The sequence continues at coordinate 3,264,661 of OX276402.1, read as the reverse complement.
AGTACTTAAAAGTTTTCTATTCCCGCCTTTTTTCATAAAAAGAATCAAGTAAAGAACTTTTTAATTATTTTTTTCAAGATCGAAGTTGAGTTTCGCCGTTCGATATTTAAAATTGATGACTATTATACTCACACGAAGACAAGGCTGTATAACAAAGCGACCTCTTTGGTCATTGGGCTGAATGCATGATAGACATCATGCATCGCCAGTATGATGGTTAGATGTACGCGAACTTTTTGAAAGAAAGAAGTGTTTTTTTTAAATTACTTACCGCCCTAGGGCTTTTCTAGCTACATTATTACCCTAGAGCGCTAATTAGTCACCTACAAGCCCGATTTGGAGGTAATAAGAACCTACTTACCGAACATGAGAGATGTAAAATTCTTTTTTATTAATAAGCTTTCTAGTAGGTACTGTAGTGTTCGGACTTCTTCGAACACTATAGTTAGTTGCCTGGCCATCATGCGTCAGCGATATTAAAATAAAATATATAAATCAATTTGAATTTAGAGCATAGAGAAAAGACAAAAGGTTGGCGGAGAGATCCAGTCAGTCAGGTCAGTGGTCAGGGATCCGAAGGAAGAAAATATCAAGCAGTGAAAAGTGTATTAGGCTCAATCACTGAGCAGATTTCGCGATCCTCTTGTTCGTATCAGTAAATTTAAAGAACCTCGCGGAAATGCCATAAAAACACGTTCAGTAGAAATAAATATATTAATCATATAAAATCCTTGTCTTATAATTTAAATAATATCAGAAGTTATCGACAAGAAGCTGTGAAGTCAAACCCCAGACTCCACAGTACATAAGTAGACAAATCAAATAAGCCCAAACATGACGGGTATATCTTGTTTAGTTCAGAAGTTCTTAGGATCACCTACCGTCTACATCTTCAGACCCTAGATATCATGTAGCATCAGAGTATTTACTAAGACAAAAATGAACCCAATCTCGATTGGTTTAACTTGGAGGTCCTTTGGACAGCTTTCGCATCCATCGTCAGACCAGCTTCATAGTACCATATTATCGCATTGTAACCGAAGATACACAAGTTTGCCAAATTTCAGTCCAATCTAACGTCATGAATTAGTTATTTCAGTGCAATCTAACGTCATGAAGTGGTTAGTTCAGTGCAATCTAACGTCATGAAGTGATTATTTCAGTCCAATCTAACGTCATGCATTGGTTATTTCAGTCCAATCTAACGTCATGAAGTGGTTATTTCAGTCCAATCTAACGTCATGAATTGGTTATTTCAGTCCAATCTAACGTCATGAAAAGGTTATTTCAGTCCAATCTAACGTCATGAAGTGGTTATTTCAGTGCAATCTAACGTCATGCAGTGGTTCTAATTGGGCTTCTAACATTTGACTCATACTAACTAACAAACTCACAGAGCAAGGTAAATGAAAGCTTGTAAAATAAAGTCAGTCAACAATTTGGTTATTTTTCAGGTCAGGGTTCAAGTCTGTGTTGCCAGACTCAAGAATAAAGTTACCTGACAGTTTTGAGGCAGACAAATGAGTTCTCTGCCAGGGACAGTTTTTGCAAGCCCCTATAGATAAGCAGTCATAATCAATAAATCAGGTACAATTTTTATGTAGGCACATAAATATTTTATTTTTATTTTGGTCCCATGTATTCGGAAGCGAGCTTATTGCCGTCAAACGGCTACTAGTCGCACGCTAAAGTCGAGAGCAAGCGGATACTACCAGTACCGGCTCAATTGCCTCATTTCTATCGGAAAAACCTAATAACACTTCCTGATCTGGGAATCGAATCCGAGACATGACTAACAACACTATGGCACTTGCTATAGAATCAAACATACGTATAGTCACGCCTATTATCCCTGAAGTATTGGCAGAGACGAATGAAACACCTACAATTCAGTTATCTCTGCATCAGCCCCCACGTATAATACATGGGGCTGATGCAGATAGTTGAGTCTATAGGCTTTATCCAAACGTAGAACTGTCTTATCCCTTGGTTACCTTGGAACACGACACCCAAGGGCAGAATGGCTTGACTCCACTGGGAACCACACGGACTAGATACATTTTATTTTTTAAATACAGCAGACCAATGCAAATAGCCATATTCATGCATACAAATATTTGCACTGAACTTACAATCAAACCCGTGACCTCCAACGTACAGTCGAACGCCCTACCACTACGCCACAGAGGTCGTCAAAATGGATTTTCTTTACTCAATCACGCAAAAATAGTTGTATGGGCTGTATATACTATGCTATACGTGATTAATTTCATCCAGATCCATTCAGTCCACAAGACGAATTGGGTTTGACCACCGAGAGTCACAATTTTTATACAGGATGGCATACGGCGGAGAGGGAGCGGGAGAGAACCCTTCTTTTTTTTTTTTTTTTATCGTGCGGAAATCCCTTCGGATACCCCCCCGCGTGCCAGCGGGGGCGGTTATGTCGGGCTTGAACCGACTAAAACCGCACGCCGTCTCGGGTCTACAGACGCCGGGGTGTAAGGTTGCCCATAGAGCATATCCCTCGCACCCCGACTGACCCTGGGCCATCTCCGGTTTCGAGATGGCCCCCTCGGGTTTGGGAACCACGGTGTCCCCGTCTTGCCCCGGTTTGGGGGAGGGGCGCTAGCCGCCCCACCGTCCCGGCCTGCTTCTGCTGGGGTGACAGGTGGCCTCACCCGCCACTCCCAGGCCTGCGCTCATGGAAGACGGAGGTCGTTAAGCGACCTCCGGCGCCTGAGTTGCCTGCGACGCGCGGCGAGCAAGTTGCGGGCTCGGCGGACCGGGAGAGTTCTAAGTCTCTCCCGGGCGCGCTCCGCCACCTCCTTCGCGAGCATTACATGCTCGCAGAAGGAGGCGGCGGCGGCCCACGCGCTCGCGCTCCGCACCATTGCCGCAATCATGCTGCCGAGCGAGAGGACTCCCACCCCGATGGCTGCCACGAGGTCACGCCTCGGCGCCTCCCACGCCGGGCAGTCCGCCAGCGTGTGCAGCCCTGAGTCCTCGCTCGCGTCGCAGTGATGACACTCAGGCGTTGGCTCCTTCCTGATCCGATGCAGGTGGTCCCCGAAGCACCCCTTCCCGGAGATCATCTGCGTCAGTCGGTAGGAGAGGCTTCCGTGTCGCCTCTCCAGCCAATCCTCCATGATGGGCCTTAAAGGGAGAGAACCCTGCCCCTCGAGTTTCGCAGTCTCATCTACGCCCGGGACTACCGACCTCCATGTTTGGGGCCTGAGGACGGCAGTTGGCCGAATCACCGTCCTTACAGAAGCAGGCCGTGGCGGAGGCGTGTCGTGTGTGCCCTACACACGCCTGCGGCCTACAACTCACCGAAGCGGGATAAAACCCGACCCCACCAGGCGAGGCCGCGGTGACGGCCAAAGTCCGCCGGCAATCCTGGGGTTACGACATAACCACCCCCGCTGGCCGGCGGGGGGGTATCGGAAGGAATTTCCGCAAGTAAAAAAAAAAAAAAAGGGTGGCAATGTTAAGTGTGTACAGACAATTATTTTATATCAGTTAAAAGCTTTTTAAACAATTAGTATGCTAACTTTTCCTATATATTTAGATCGGAAAAAGAGAACATCTAGGACGGGACTTGAACCCGCAAACACCTAGATACACGGTGTCTAGGTGGCTCAGTTGGTCAGAACATTCCCCCTGTAAGGGACTGGTCACGGGTTCAAGTCCCGCCTTGATGTTCTCTTTTTCCGATCTAAATCTATAGTTTTACGTTATCTTCAAAATTAACGAAATCATCACACGTTTTCATCATGTATACGCAATGAACATAATTCTTAACTTAATTAATTAATTCTTAACTTAAAAAATTATAAAAAATATTTAACGTTGTTCAAGTTAATATATTTCTTCAATGTCTAATTTGCGTAGGTAGTTATAATACGATGTATTATCATCCCCGAAGCCCACGCCATTGTGCCCACGCGTGCGCTAAGATCTTTGAAAGGTTAACCGGCGTACTTCCTCTGGTGGGCTAATTTGAAACATGAACAGAAATTACGATCATAATTAGGTACCAATATAGACGACACGGAAGCCTCTCGTACCGACTGACGCAGGTGATCTCAGGGAAGGGGTGCTTCGGGGACCACCTGCATCGGATCAGGAAGGAGCCAACGCCTGAGTGTCATCACTGCGACGCGAGCGAGGACTCAGGGCTGCACACGCTGGCGGACTGCCCGGCGTGGGAGGCGCCGAGGCGTGACCTCGTGGCAGCCATCGGGGTGGGAGTCCTCTTGCTCGGCAGCATTATTGCGGCAATGGTGCGGCGCGCGAGCGCGTGGGCCGCCGCCGCCTCCTTCTGCGAGCATGTAATGCTCGCGAAGGAGGTGGCGGAGCGCGCCCGGGAGAGACTTAGAACTCTCCCGGTCCGCCGAGCCCGCAACTTGCTCGCCGCGCGTCGCAGGCAACTCAGGCGCCGGAGGTCGCTTAACGACCTCCGTCCTCCATGAGCGCAGGCCTGGGGGTAGCGGGTGAGGCCACCTGTCACCCCAGCAGAATCAGGCCGGGACGGTGGGGCGACTAGCGCCCCTCCCCCAAACCGGGGCAAGACGGGGACACCGTGGTTCCCAAACTCGAAACCGGAGATGGCCCAGGGTCAGTCGGGGTGCGAGGGATATGCTCTATGGGCAACCTTACACCCCGGCGTCTGTAGACCCGAGACGGCGTGCGGTTTTAGTCGGTTCAAGCCCGACATAACCGCCCCCGCTGGCACGCGGGGGGGCATCCGAAGGGATTTCCGCACGATAAAAAAAAAAAAAAAAGGTACCAATATAGATATTTATGAGATATTTTCATCTAATGATGATTTTATTTCAGAGTATGTCTCAAACTCTTAAAAATGGAAATTTGAAGTCTATACTATTCTGATGTAAATTAATTGTGTCTGTACATTGCAGATCAACGATTCTGCACAAGAAAATATTTTTTGTGGAATTCTTGTCTTTTTGTCTGTTTGTTCACGATGGACGCAAATACTACTGAATGGATTTTGATTTGATTTTTAGTATTAGAAACGTCTTGGTTAGAATTAAAATCTGCCTCACTGTATATATTTTTGAAAAAAAAAAAAATTTTGTAAGAAATATTTCCAATTTTTTAAGGCTTTGTGATATACATAACGTAAATACTAGACATAAAAACAATCTTGTGGTTTGTAATAGTCGACTCCACAAGATCAGTAATTCCTTTCAGGGTAACTGTATACGCTTCTATAACAAGCATCCTAGTGAAATGAAGAATCTACCTCTTCATAAATTTAAAAGCCAAATTAAAACTAAATTCTGCCAAAAAGGCTACTATAAAATTCAAGACTATTTAGACGACAAACAAGCTTGGCTATGAACTGTTTGCTCTCTCTCTATGCTACTCAAATGAAATATTGTACTTAGGTTAAGTAAATATGTTTGTAATAGACCAAAAAAAAAACAGCCCGCTGAGTTTCTTGCCGGAGTCTTCTCAGGACGGCCGCGTTTCGAACCGGTGGTCCATTTGCCAAACATTACATTAAATTTTTATATTACGTTTTGTAAGTTCCGTATTAATGGTCTATACAGAATAAATGGTTTTTGACTTTGACTTTGACATTGCCTGTTTGATTGCAATTTTTTTTTTAAGAATTTTAGTAACCGAAATTACTAATATCCCCCTAACCCCTCCAGGCCAAAATGACCAGGATTCGAACCCGGGACCTTTCGATCGTAAGGTTGATTCCTTAACCACTAAGCTACCGACGCTTCACGACGGTTGGTTGGACAATTGGTTACGAAGAACCAGAGGTATAACCAAAAACGATGACCGACCTCCGCGCGGACGGAGCCGCGGGCATCAGCTAGTAATCTACATATTAATACGTGAAAGGAAAACTTTACATCCCTTTTTAGGAATATTACGTGCACATACAACGCAGCCATCAGCTACAGGCAGCAGTGCATAACTTCACGCCTGTATCCCCGTAGGGGTAGGCAGAGGTGTATTACACACCCTCAATTCGCCAGTTATGTTTAGGTCCCAATGAAATAGGGCGTGAGCCTATTGCCATCTACCGGGCACATTGCTAAGCGAGCGATAATTAACATTTTTAAAACAAACATAACTACGAAAAGTCAGAGGTGTGTGCCCGGGGCGACTGGGGATCGAACTCGAGACCTCGTCTCGGCAGTCTGTTGCGTAAGCCACTGGGCTACACACACACACTGGGGTACATGATATAAACCTTCCTAAATATATAACGTCCGCTTCACCGCTACAACCAATATTCTATTTTTTTTTTCCAGCAACGAAACAATTAAGCTAGTGGCTTCGCCTTTGATGATAAAACATTTGCCCTCCACGCCCCCTCGTTAGAGATGTCAATCTAAAAGGAAGTACTTCGTCAAATGCACGTTCGTTTTCAACATATAGAAACGTTGTGTTCAATCTAGTTTGTTATTTCATGTTTCAAACTAACTAAATACAATAATATTTTCGGAAGTTTACGCGAATGTCACACATTGAAATAAAACTATTTTTAACGGATTCTATCGCAATTTGTTTTGATGTTATTTTATATTTTACATTCATCAATGTCGGGACGTCGGGATCAATGTAAAATATAAAATGACATCAAAATAAATCGCGATAGAATCCGTTAAAAATAGTTTTATTTCAATAAATACAATAAAATAATTCATTTACAGAGAATGAGAAAATGTGAAAGTTTGTTAAGGGATTTCCGCACGTAAAAAAAATAAAAAAAATCCGTTCCCGCAGGGGGAACGCACAGGTAGATTTCGTGAAGCAATTAATATTATTTTATATAGAGAACTACGGACCGATTTTTTTTTCTCGAAAACGGTAACTTTTAGAGAAAAACTTTTCAGACATTTATTTTAGACTTAAAAATGGCCTATCGATTAAAAATGTTTCCGACCGCAAGAATGTTCGGTTAGAAGTTATGATTTTTTTCCCGAAAAATTTTGGTTTTCCCCCCTCCACTTTTAGTTAAAGTTTTAATCTTATAGGTTTATAATTAAAAGTTGTTGGTATTCATGTATACTATGGGATAAAATTAGAACGGTTCGAATATCTTTCATGGAACGTGAGGAAAAACTGATTTCACAAAAAGTAAGGCCCTACCGTCCCCTTAGGCCGGATTCCACCCGTTCACGAACTTAAACTAAGTTTACACCCAAGCAATTTTTGACCGCAGTTTGAAAGCGATCGGGGCAAAAATGCGACCGTGAGAGTGCCGCAAATTTTGGGAAGGAACCATACATACATATATGTAAATATAAACTTTTTGACCAGAGGTCATTTCGGACTCAGGGGGTCATAACTAGACCTTCTATGAAGAATTTTTTTTAAAATTCGACAGTAGTCAAGAAACCAATAGGTAGATCGATTTCATCGAAATCTACCTAAAAAGGGTTTGTATGTTTGTTACTCAATCACGCTCTAACGGCTGAACGGATCTGGCTGAAATTTGGCACAGGGATAGATAATAGTCTTCTATACCTAGAATAGGTTCCCGCGGGAAGCGGGCACGGAAACGGAATGCAACGTGGGCGAAGCCGCGGGCAACAGCTAGTAATAACAATAGATAGACTGAAACTCGAAAAAATTAAATAATATTCTAGGATAAATAACACAACGCCATCTAGACCCAAACTAAGCAGAGCTTGTCATATGGGTTCTAGAATGCGGATAAACATACTTAAATACTTTTTTGTAAATAAATACATATTATACATAGAAACACCCAGACCAATGCAAATATACAAATAAAACTATGTAAAATTCTGCTCCGGGATCTCGATACCATAAAGGTGAAACTGACGCTGCACAGCTAGATAGCCCTAACTGCTCACACTGGTATTGCCCACTATCACCATATCAGATCAGATCTTACGGGTGTCTAGAAATATGGCGAGTCATCGTTTACCACAAGTTTAAGGTATCGAATACCAATGCCATACGTCGGATTTCTCAATAGATCGTGTTTAACCAGTTCTCTTAACCATGGACGGTCCATGGAAAGCTAAATTCTTATAAGCATAGATATTATAGCTCGTCGGGTTTCTATATCGGGCGGGGGGTTCGGTCCACGAACAACGACTTGGTGTCATCAACAGTGGCATTCAAGACCGGTAGGGGTCCTCATCATCAGGGGTCAATGAGGCTGAAGTGGAAAAACACTGTGCGGTTTCAGTCGAGTCTAACCCATTAGCTCCAGTTGAATGAAGCCTGAAGCATTCTGTATTTAATAAAAACCGGTCAAGTGCGAGTCGGGCTTGCGCACTGAGGGTTCCGTACACCACTGGCATGAAGTAGGAACTTAACGGTGTGTCTAAATATCACAGTTTTTCACAGTTTCAAGGCTTGCAGAGCTGAGTATTTGATATAAATTACAACTAAATGTCTTTACGTGTTCCAGAAAAAAAGGTCTTGACAGATAGACAGAAGGACAATGAAATGATCCAATAAAAGATCCAATTTTCCTTTTGAGGTACGAAACCCTACAAAAAAAAACAGTTTAACATGTTACAACATGAAAAAACATAAATGAAAACTCATTCCTTTATAAGTTCTACTATAATTCAGGCACGAGTAGTTTATCTGTAATATATTACGAACATCAAAACAACTGCTCAGTTTCAACGATTCTCCGATTATATTTTATTATACTCAAGTCTAGGGAAGCTACTTTCCTAGGTCATATTTCAATTTTATTGTAACCACGTTCATTTATTTCAAGGTTACATACAAACTGTCACGTATAAATTTGTCAACACGAGAACCCGAAAGACTCCATATAGGTCATAATTCATGTGTAACTTAATCTTCGTAAATAACAGAGAACCATTTTGAACAAAATTCAACCATTACCTTGAAATATAAAGTGTATTTCTGTTTGGCAATATGTTTATGAGTGGTCAGGACACACTACAGAAATTAATTACGCATACAAAAGGTTTTCGTAATAGTGTCGCTGAAATGTCACTTGCGTTATGGAATGATGAGTTGTTGTGTAATAATGTTATTTCTGTTAAAGGGGTAAAATGGTGAAGCCTTTTGACGTCAGTATAGCAACTGTCGTTTACTTTTTACACGAATACCTGAAGAATTTAAATGGAGATGCCTTTTTTTTGTCTTGGTTTTCATTTTAATTAACTTATGCTGTTATAATAGAATAATCAGAGCTACCCTGGAGTAGAAAATAATAATAGGGATGGGATGCAGTTAGCCGATCGCAAGAAAATAGATCCGTAACTTAATTTCGAGAGACATACTCATATGTTAGATTATTGGAATATCGACTGAAAGATTGTGCGAATAGAGTCTATTGCGAAACAAAGAAAATTGAGCTGAGCGAGCATTTATTTTTCTATTTCGAAATCTGAAAAATTCAATTTTTGCGCGCGCGAATTTTTTCCATTAGTTTCAATGGTAAACTTGTTTTTCGGTGATAATTCCACAATGGTATGTCAGATTTTTAATTTTATGGTCTCAAAACATCTAGATCTAGATCTAGATTGTCGTTATGGCCATGCCAAAGTTGCTTGAAATCAATTTGTGGTTGCAAAGGAGTATCCGAGTTTTTAAGCGGCTATCCCGCGTATAAGCTCCATCTAAGTGGTATAAAAAATATGCGTTATCAAATTTTTGTTCAATAAATTTCATTGTGCGTAACGTAAAATAGTTAATTATTTAGTTTATAAATAAAAAGGCAATTATTTTCTGTGGTGCAATCAGAGCTCTTTAGGTCAGAGTTTTCCATTTATTAATTTAATCTTACTTATATTTATTTATGATATTGTCGGAAGTTTACGCGAATGTCACACATTGAAATGAAACTATTTTTAACGAATTCTATCGCGATTTATTGAATGTTGTTTTTATAATTTACATTGAACCCGACGTTTCGGTTGCTTCAGCCTCCCCGTGACCATGGCTGCTGAAAAGCAAGCGAAACGTCGGGTTCCATGTAATGGTAATTCATGGCAAAAAAAACCATGGGGTTTCGATAACCCATGGATTTTTTGCTCACTCATACGGCCCACCGGTACCTGTACAAAGGTTATAGAAATAACCTTAAGTAATAAGACCGCCATTACTTAATAATTTTACTAGTCTTTTTTACATGTATTGGGTGCGATGTATACATAGTTTTAAAGTAATTAGTGCGACCACAGTATATAATATAATATGTTTGAACAGCTTGGCGTTTCAAGACACACACTTTTACCAACTCTTTCGACGATGTATGTAGGTACAATATATAACATAACATTACTTCACGCCTGTATCCCCGAAGGGATAGGCAGAGGAGGCAAAGTGAGTTTCTTTTCTATCTTAGGTGTATAAGAAACTGATTTTTTTAGCGTTTTTGCGTCTTCTTCAGATCAATGCAGATTAATGATGTAACGATATTTTGAGTGTTGTGACAAATGAAGCTAGTCTTGATATTTTGAAATGGCATAACTAAGGAGAGATGTGAAATAACATAACTTCACGCCTATGTCCCCGAAGGGGTAGGCAGAGGTGTATTACACACCCACGATTCGCCAGCTATGTTAAGGTCCCATTGTAATAGGGGGCGAGTCTATTGCTATCTACCGGGTTCATTATTGAGCGAGAGATAATCGACATTTTTAATATACACATAACTACGAAAAGTCAGAGGTGTGTGCCAGAGGCAACTAGGAATTGAACTCGTGACCTTGTGTCGGCAGTCCGTTACGTACGCCACTGGGCTATCGCTGGAATAAGGAATGATAAATTAGTGTTTACGGAACTTACAACGTTAAAAAAAAGGTCCCAATGTAACAGGGAGCGAGCCTATTGCCATCTACCGAGCACATTATTAAGCGAGCGATAATTAACATTTATTAATGCACACATAACTACAAGATATAAAACAATTATAAGGACGAGAAGAAAAGCAATCAAAATACAGCAAGGTTTACACGAGCGCGACAATCCGAATAGATTTCGCGTTTGTGAAAATTCGATTGCGCGGCCACCCTCTTTATTCAGTTGTATTGGTTCAAGTATTCCCACTATTCCCAGCAACGTGCTCGTTCGCAAATGCACTTTGGTTGTCATTGTTTACCGTCACATCTGTGAAATGGGTTTAGCCGATATTTATTTTGCGGGTGCCGTGTGTTTATGGTTTTATTTTCGAGTTATAGCAGTTTTATTTTATTGTATTGCTGTACGTGGCTTTGTTGGTTGTTTTCAATTTCGTGTATTGTGGGAAGTTAAAAATCTTTATATATAGAAGCTAGCTGATCAGCCCGTACGGAAATCGGTTATCGTTTTTTTGATCATATCTCTGGTTCTACCTAACCAATTGCAATCAAACATACGGCAGATTTTAAGTCTGATCAAGACCTTTCTAATAGCAAAAACCGCATCAAAATCCATACAGTAGTTTTTGCGTCCATCGTGAACAAACAATTAAAGAGACAACCACAAGAATGACCAAAAAAAAGTTGTGTTCAGAATAGTTCATTTAACATAATCCAAGTTTGATTTCATTTCTCGATCCAAGAAATGGAAAATAAAAACGAAAATTTTCCGGATTGTTAATACAATTCATTATTCTCTTCAATCAAATCAAAGTCGAAGTCAAAAAGTGACTAAAGTTTTTTTTTGTTATACTCAATATTTATTCACGTCTTTATATCACTGAGGAGGTAAGTAGAGGTCATTATACTGGTTTCAATACTTTGGTTATTTGCTCGATGAACCCACTTATTAAGAGGTTCGTAATTGATAATTTCATCAAAACTAAGACCTAAAACATAACCTAAACGCCTTCTAAAGGACCAGATTGCCTAAAAATATACTTACAAAAGTTTTTAATGCAGTTATGTTATTAACAGAATAACATAGAGTAAACAAAAAGAACTTACCCTTAATAAATAAAATCAAAAATAAAAATAATCAAACTAAATTCAATCTTTTTGATAAACATAATTATTTATTTACATTTAAATTGAGTCAAAAGAGAAAATCTATTATCATAGTTCAATGAACAAACTAAGTGAAACACCTAAAATTTACTTTCAACGGGCTTAACGCCCACAGTCCAAATATACATTAAACCCAATCTCATTCCGAGACTTAGATACCAATTATAAAGCTACGAGTACACAATGACAAAAAGTGGATTACGCTTTCATTTACGAATTAAATGAAAGTCTAACCGCGATGACTAAATCGGATTTAAAAGCTAGTATAAGACCAAATATGATTGCATTCTTGTTCATTACCTAATTCTTGATAACGTATGTAAGTTTAATTTGAACTATTTAAGTTGCATGATAGAAAAAAACTGAGAAAATTAACTTGGCAACCTTTGTGACTCTGGAATTAAGCAAGGTTGTCCAATTCAAAATGCAGATCCTTCTGTTAGAATATTCTGTCAACGTCCATCTGATTTAGTATACTTTGATTCTACGCGTCGGTAGCTTAGTGGTTAAGGAGCCGACCCTACGATCGAGAGGTCCCGGCTTCGAATCCTGGCCATTACACTACCGAGGTGAACGGACTCCTAACACAAGCAATTAAACTTAGCTGGTGGGGTTAGGGGAATATTAGTAATTTCGTTTATTAATGCAGCGATAGCCCAGTAGCGTGCGTAACGGACTGCTGAGACGAGGTCTCGAGTTCGTACCCAGTCGCCTCGGGCACACACCTCTGACTTTTCGTAGCTATGTGCGCATTAATAAATGTTAATTATCGCTCGCTTAAAAATGTGCCCGGTAGATGGCACTAGGCTCGCCCCCTATTACATTGGGACCATAACATAACTGGCAAAGCGTGGGTGTGTAGTTATGTTATGTCGTTTATTAATCGGTAACTAAAAAAAACAAGGTTTTTTTTAAATTTAGGACACGTCAATTTGACTTCACTTAGCCTGATGGTAAGCTGAAGGTAAAGTCTCAGGAACGAGGGTCACCATTACATACACGTACCATGTTAACAATGGTGGCATTCAGCTTGACGGCCTCATCAGAAGAGGATTGTCGTCGCAGCACCGTTTGACACCCACCGGTCCTACTAGTGCTGCGACCACAATCCCCCTGCCCGGCTATGCACTTGCTGACTCCTAAACGCAATCAAACCGAAATTGGATTACTATGGAGGGTTTTTCGCAATCGTGCACGGTGGTACCCACCCGGTCGAATTTTGTGGCAAATTTGTGTTATCAAATTTCTACCACCAGTATCCAATTTATGATTTGTTATATAATGTGTATTATTATGTATATGATATATTTATTTATATGTATGTATATTTATTTATCAATATGAATAGATACTGATATATACATACTACTGTAGTGTAGGTATGATATTACTATACAGTATTATATTTGTAGTTGTATTTAATCAATAATTGTTGCTCTCAATAATGCACCTACTAAGTTTCTCTCTGCTCCACCTTTGGTTGACTGGTACAGAATGCCTGTGGCATTAAGTCCGCCTATGTACTTATGCAGAAAGTTCAATAAATAAATAAAGAATCTTCAAGATTATCAGTTAAAGCAGTTACTAGTTTTTCCAGGTTTCTTAGTTATGATCAAAACCTTTAGAAAATAATGCATTACTTATCGCCCACTCATATGTACGTCAGTGTAGACTATGCTTTATATACATTGGTTTGTTTGTATCCTTTGATATGGTAATTTATAATTACCGGATGGACCTCTTACTCAAGAAGCTCAAAATACAACCTATCTCTGTGAAACTTTTGAAACGATATAGCTACATGTTAGCTTTATTCATTATAATAATAACATCAAGACGTGTACGATTATAATGATTCTCATAAGGGTTTAAAACAATGTTCAATATGTCGGAAAATAAGGCTGGAACGCACCATTGAAATTCGTTTAATTAAACTCGTTTTATGTTATGTTATAATAGAACGTATACGTACTTCCTATAACTAGACCCGCTTTTCATTTCAACACTAGCTGTAGCCCGCGCCTCCACCCGCGTGAAATTCTGATCCCATTCCCACAACCCATGGGAACCAATTCCAGAGAGCAAAATAACCTATGTGTTATTCCAGACTATCTGACATCTATCCCTGTACCAAATTTCAGCTTGGTACGTTGAGCCGTTTGAGTGTGGTTCAGTAACAAACATTCAAAAATCTTCACAAGCTTTCACATTTACATAATATTGGTAAGATTACTCAATAATTATGAGGCTAATTGTAATACTACGACCTCCATCCGCCATGAACACGGGCCTGGGGCCGACAGGAGGAGCCGCCAGTCACCCTAGTTAAAGCAGGCCGGGTCGGCGGCGCGTAGCACGTTTCCCCCCCTTCCCCTGGGGGGGCAAGACGGGGACACCGAGGTTTCCAAACCCGAGGGGACCATCTGGGAACCGGAGATGGCCCTGGACAAGTCTGGGTGCTAAGGAAATGCCTTGGCCACCTTACACCCCGGCGTCTGAAGACTTGAGACAGCGTGCGGTTTTAGTCGGATCGAGCCCGACATAACCTCCCCCACTAGCCTGCGGGGAATTACGACACGAAAAAAAAAAAGAAAAGCTAATCTTGATACTACAGCTTAAAAAAAAGGTACAATAAAATACAACCTACATTGAAACTAAAAGTCGACAAAACTAAGTTACCACCAGATGTCGACATGTTTTGCTCTTTTGTCTTCCGCTTTGTTAAGAAGGGGGATTTATTGCATTAAAAACTTGTGCAATTTACTTTTGATTAAACTCTCCCTGGGAGTCACCGAGCGTCATGCTCGGCAATTTCATAGTTTGTGAAGGAGTAAAAAGCGGGTGGGTGTAGACTCAACTTGAAATAGTGTTCACATATTCTGTTACATGTCTAGCAGTTCATAGATTATGAATTTAAAAACACTTTTTTAAAAACAAGATTTCTGGTTGCTCAACTTGTATCAAGCGCAGGTTCGATCCTGTATGGAGTACTGCTCGTACCTGTGTGATGGCTCAGCTAAATACCAATTGGAAGCGCTTCAGACAATAGAGAGACGGGCCAAGAGCCTCATCAATAACGATGCACTCGTCCAGAAAAGGCTTCAGAGCCTTGAACATCGACGCAAAGTTGCAGGCCTATCGGTTTTTTACCGGATGCATTTCGGAGAGTGTGCGCTGGAATTGCACAACTTGATACCTCCAAGCCCTTTCCACCAACGAGCGACCAGACGCACAGCGACGCGCCACCGCTACATGGTGGATATTCCACTCATACGCAGGAAACGTTTCGGCGACACATTTATTATGCGTACAGCTAAGGAGTGGAATTGCCTGCCTGAGTCTGTGTTTCCGGAAAGCTATAACCTTGGAATCTTCAAGTCTCGAGTGAATAGGTTCCTGACAAACGTGATCCATCGTAGACCACAAAAAGAGAAATCAAATGAGCCCAAATATGAGGGGTTTATCTCGTTTAGTTCAGAAGTTCCTATGAGCAACCTAAACATCTCCATCTTCAGACCCTGGATATCATTATTATGCGTACAGCTAAGGAGTGGAATTGCCTGCCTGAGTCTGTGTTTCCGGAAAGCTATAACCTCGGAATCTTCAAGTCTCGAGTTAATAGGTTCCTTCTAGGCAAACGTGATCCATCGTAGACCACATCGTCACTTACGATCAGGTGAGATAGAGGTCAAACGTGAGCCTATCATCCATAAAAAAAGTGCATAATAAGACAAATCAAATGAGTCCAAATATGAGGGTTTATCTTGTTTAGTTCAGAAGTTCCTATGAGCAACCTAAACATCTCCACCTTCAGACCCTGGATATCATATAGCATCAGTATGTATTTGCCAAGACAAAACCAATGAACCCAAAGTCGATTGGTTTATTTTGTTTAGTTCAGGAGTTCCTATGGACATCTTTCAACTCCATCATCAGACCAGCTTCATAGTACCATATTATCGCATTGTCACTGAAGATAAGCAAGTATACCAAATTTGAGCCCAATTTTTTTTCTTTTTTTTTTTATTCTACGACATTCTACACAGCGCTTTCTAGACCCAAAGTAAGCATACTTTAACTAGCTTGTGTTATGGGTTCCAGAATGCGGATAAACATACTTATATACTTTTTTTTGTAAATACATACATATTATACAAAGAAACACCCAGACCAATGCAAATAGACATATTCATGCATACAAATATTTGCACTGAGCGGGAATCGAACCCGCGCCCCCTGTCGTAGCAGTCGAATACACTACCGCTACGCCACAGAGGCCGTCCAATCTAAAGTTAGGAAGGAAGTAGTTTGAATTGGTCTTCCAAGATTGGAGCCATACTCACAAACTAACGGAGCAAGCGATATAATAGCTTGAAATACAATGTTCATATAAGTAATTTTCTTAAAGAGATTCATTGAAATTACTAATATTCCTGCTAACCCCTCCAGCTAAGCTGAATTGCTTGTGTTATGAGTGAGTTTACGTCAGTAGTGTAATGGCCAGGATTCGAACCCAGGGTCTCTCGATCGTAAGGCCGACTCCTCAACCATTAGAAAAAAACATGAACGAATGTGTAATGACAGCTATGTAAAATAAACTGCATAATTTCGCCTGGGAAAATTTCGTAAAAATCCTATACCGCCTTATTCAGGTCAATATTCCACGCGGGTGAATCCGCGGGCAAAAGCTAGTATCATATAATGTTGAAAGTTGAGAAGCCCTTTAAAGTAATCTCAAAATGTTTTTCTCATTACAACAAAGGAGCGTCTGATCTCAAATTTCCAGCGTCAAGGATTACTGTTTAACTTGGGATATCAGATATGCAGATTACTTTCAACGGACAACTTCAGAGCTCAATGTTCACTCAGTTGTTTAGTTCATTTTGTGGAACTGTTCATTCTATGTGATGTTATGTTATGTAATTATGCCTGAGTAATACACCTCTGCCTACCCCTTCGGGAATACAGGCGTGAAGATATGTTATGTTATGATTTCAAGAGTATAATGAAACCGTCTACAGTCGCCATCGGTATTATCTTAACACATCCCAAGTTACCGACCACCTTACCTCTAAAACTTTACCCAGAGATACCGAAGACCAGTTAGGATCACCAGAGTCATGTAATGTTTTGTACCCACGGCTAAGACACCTTTACATACACCTTCACATATAAAGGTGTATACTTATCTCCTTGGCCGTGTGACCCTATATTTTACATCAGCAGAGCAAATTTCTTCAGACGACCCTGTCATAACACTGAGAATATCTACGTACTCTCTGCCATCAGTCTCTTAGCGGCTTCAGGGCAAATTACTTCCATTGCGAAATACCTCTATCTTTGAAACTAATCCTACTAATTAAGCGTAGCGAGCCGTAGGCGAGCGAAGCGTCTTTGGTTTCAAAGTTGCATTTCAAACAAATGATACTCCTCCGAGACCGTTTGACCAGTCGAGACCAAATTTGGTGATCAAGTAGACATTACTGAGTGTCGTAAGGGGTCGAATGTCCAGATCGGTCTTACCATCGAGGAATAATCGCCGAAAAACCAAATCAATGGAAAAAGTCGACCGGTCACGTTGACCTATTGTTGGATAGGCAAATCTCGCTACGCATAAGTTTGGGTTGATTGCCAAGCTGGCAACCGTCCTAGTATTATTAATGCGAAAGTTTGTAAGTATAGAGGTTTGTTACTCTTACACGCAACAACGGCTGAACAGATCTGCCTGAAATTGGGTACTAGCCTCTTTTAGGTAGATTTCGATGAAATCGATCTACCTATTGGTTTCTTGACTACTGTCGAATTTAAAAAAAAATTCTTCATAGGAGGTCTAGTTATGACCCCCTGAGTCCGAAATGACCAGTGGTCAAAACGTTTATATATATATATATGTATGTATGGTTCCACTTCCCAAAATTTGCGGCACTCTCACCGTCACATTTTTGCCCCGATCGCTTTCAAACTGCGGTCAAAAATTGCTTGGGTGTAAACTTAGTTTAAGTTCGTGAACGGGTGGAATCCGGCCTAAGGGGACGGTAGGGCCTCACTTTTTGTGAAATCAGTTTTTCCTCAAAATTTCACGTTCCATGAAATATATTCGAACCGTTCTAATTTTATCCCATAGTATACATGAATATCAACAACTTTTAACTACAAACCTATAAGATTAAAACTTTAACTAAAAGTGGAGGGGGGAAAAACCAAAATTTTTCGGGAAAAAAATCATAACTTCTAACCAGTGAACATTCTAGCCGTCGGAAACATTTTTAATCGATAGGCCATTTTTAAGTCTAAAATAAATGTCTGAAAAGTTTTTCGCTAAAAGTTACCGTTTTCGAGAAAAAAAAAATAAACATGTTAAAAATGTTACTGTGTTTACTTGTGTGTGTAAGTCCGTAGTTCTCTATGTAAAATAATATTAATTGCTTCAGGAAATCTACCTGTGCGTTCCCCCTGCGGGAACGGATTTTTTTATCTCTGGAATTGGTTCCATCGGGAAGCGGGAACAGGATCAGCATTCCACGCGGGCGGAGCCGCTAGTATACATATATATCTAATACCAATCCAATAATCTAATCAATTTGCCTCTAATTAAATCAAATTAGTAGCAGTGCGGATGCCTTAGATAGGCATTTAAGGCACAATAATGCCTCGGATGCCTGTCATTACCTCCATGTTATCATACCACAGTCGCAACCACGGAATGCATTATACTATATTATTGAATGTTGGATCACTCCCGTGAATCTAATTAGGTACATACATTTGGAATCAATGATTCACATTCAATTACTGGGGTTTTGTGTAATTCATGACTTCTGAATGCAATGTTTGGAATTTACGTTTTATTGTTTATGGTCATGTTATTCACTGGATTTACCAGAGTTATTCAAATACATTTTATTAATGATTAGGTATGCTGTTTTCTAATTAGAACTTAAATATGAGGTATAATTCAACAGGTATTTATTATACTTGAAATAAAACTATTTTTTTTAATGCGATTTATTTGATGTTATTTTATATTTTACTTTGATCCCGACGTTTCGGTTGCTTTTCAGCAGCCATGGTCACGGGAAGCAACCGAAACGTTGGAATCAATGTAAAATATGAGAGAGAACCTTATTGCCCCCCGAGATCCGCAGCCTACGGCGAGGTCGCCGCATACTCACCTACGCCCAGAACTACCGACCTCCATGATAGGGGCCTGAGGACGGCAGTTGGCCGACTCGCTGTCCTTACAGAAGCAGGCCGTGGCGGAGGCGTGTCGTGTGGTCCTACACACGCCTGCCAATTCACCGACGAGGGATAAAACCCGACCCCACCAGGCGAGGCCGTGGTGGCGGCCAAAGTCCGCCGTTAGCCCTGGGGTTAGTTATCCTTTCGAAGGCTTACCCGGAGTGCCCGGCAATGGAAACTTGGGGAGGACACCGTGTGGTTTTAGTCGGTTCGATTTCGACACGACCACCCCATCGTCGGCATCGATGGGGTGAAGCCCGTGGGGGCTTCCACACGCCAAAAAAAAAAAAAAAAAACGCAAAAGTTTTACAGGCTAAACAATAACCGCATAACAGTAAAAGCTAGTGAAATATTAAAAACCATATGGTGAAAGCTAGACTCCAAACATAACAAGAGGAACAGCGTCGAGCTCGAGCTAGTACTTTATAATTTGGAATTACTAACACACAAATTATAAAAACATTACAAAAAAAAACATCTGTCACTAAAAGTATGTTTCCAACAAAAAGCTACATCAATCATTCAAAATACGAAGCAAAGCAACGACAGGACAAATACCAAAAATAGAAACGGGTTATGAATTACTAAAACCGATTTCAGACATCGATTGAAATGACCCCAATGTACTGTCAGCTATATTTTATTACACGTATTTGTCTTCTAGGGTTAAATTATACGGCAAAGCGGTAAACAAAATAATGGTAATTGTCACGTACGCTTCGAGGGATATTAATGAGTTTCAACTTAAAATAGAGTGGCTCCTGGGGAGAATAATAATAATTCTCCAACAGACTGTGTTATTATTTTCCAATAAAATTGTAATCATTTGGTGTTGTCCTGGTTCAAGATCCCAGTATCTTCAGATCTCAGTTATTTTCACAAAAATAAAATGTATAGGATAAAGTAGTGTATGTATAGTGGTAGTGTGTCCCGGTGGCCATTTTTTGTCATTAGCAGGTGCTAAAGGTAGGTAGGTAATTTGTTAAAAATGATATATTTCATTGAAATTGAAGTTTTTAGCAAATAATAAAATAACATCAAATAAATCGCGATAGAATCCGTTAAAAATTGTTTTATTTCAATGTGTTACATTCGCGTAAACTTCCGACAATTTCATGAGATATATTCTTAAGTTTGCCGTCCATTATTACTTCCCAGAATTCGTTCCTTATTAACGGGACTATTAAATGGTGCAATAATCTTTTCCCCAAAATCAACGGGTTTGATTACCTAAATTACTTTATCCTATACATTTTACTTTTATGAAAATAAGTGAATTCTGGTGATACTGGGATCTTAATGTATCCTGTTGGTATGACAAATTCTATACATTGAGGATGAGTGGTATACGTTGCAACATGTAACTGTAATAACGACTTAGAAAAGTATGTTAACTACCTTCATCATCATCATCATCATCATCATCATCATCAACCTATTCTAGTCCACTGCTGGATATAGGTCCCCCTAATGAGCGCCATAGCGCCCTGTCTTCAGCTTGCCGCATCCAGCATCTGCCCGCAGTCTTTCGCAGATCGTCATCCCACCTGGCCGGAGGACGTCCTACACTACGTTTGCCGAGTCGCGGTCTCCACTCAAGAACACGTTTACCCCAGCGGTTGTCGGTTCTTCGCGAGATATGACCGGCCCACTGCCACTTCAGCTTGCTTATTCTTTGAGCTACGTCGATAACCTTGGTCCTCTGTCGGATGTATTCGTTACGAATCCTATCCTTCAGAGAAACTCCGAGCATAGCTCTTTCCATAGCTCGCTGAGCTACTTTGAACTGGTTAACCAGCCCTACCGTGAGTGTCCACGTCTCAGCTCCGTAGGTCATTACGGGTAGGACGCACTGATTGAAAACTTTTGTTTTCAAACACTGCGGTATGGATGACTAGAAGACCCGACGTAGTTTCCCAAACGCTGCCCAGCCTAGCTGGATCCTCCTCTTGGCCTCCTTCTCAAAATTATTTTTACCCAACTGCAGAATCTGCCCGAGGTAAGTGTACTCAGAAACAATTTCAAGCAGGTGGCCATCCACGACGACCTTCATACAGTGGTAATTATGCCAATTTGTATAAACCAGATACATTTTTAATTTAACAAAGAAACAAGTTGAATTCCTGAGACGAGCTCAGCCGAATACAAGGGATTTTCAATTTTGCGATTAAAATTTTTTGCGATTTTTTGCGTTTTTTTCTTTATCTTGCAATGGTTCACCCCTGAACGAATCTATTACCGAAAACAGCAACTCGATAGCTCATCTCCTTCATTCCCAAAACCGTGACAGAAAATTGGCGACGACGACGTCGACGACGTCGACGACAACTCGATAGCAATAGGGCTTTTCTAAAGAAAATCCCTAAAAACGGTATAATATATATTAATATATTTATCCGCAGAGCATCTAGAACACATTTTATAAGCTAGTTGAACTGTGCTTACTTTGGTTCTAGATAGCGATGTTTAGAATGTCCTTGAGTAATCATCATCATCCTCACAGCAGTAGTCCTGGTTGCATCCAAAGGT
The DNA here is from genome assembly GCA_946251805.1 of Cybosia mesomella. NCBI lineage: Eukaryota > Metazoa > Arthropoda > Insecta > Lepidoptera > Erebidae > Cybosia > Cybosia mesomella. Next base: position 3,242,912 of record OX276402.1, on the reverse strand, counting down.
TATACTTTGGAGCCCGAGGTTCGCTCTCTTACTCTTCCTGTTACCTTAGAGGGAGCAACTACCGTCTGACCTTCCAACTCCGAGAGGATATCGCCAGAGCTTCGCCCGTTAGCGTTTAGCTGCTTCGTCAGCAGTTGTACCGGCTAGCAGGCGACATTGGCTTGGGACCCGACGATATCATCTCCACACCACGAATACAATTAGCATCGAGTCCCTTTTTTTTTCGTGCGGAAATCCCTTCGGATACCCCCCCCCCCGCCGTGCAGCGGGGGCGGTTATGTCGGGCTTGAACCGACTAAAACCGCACACCGTCTCGGTCTTAAGACGCCGGGGTATAAGGTTGACCATAGAGCATATCCCTCGCACCCCGACTGACCCTGGGCCATCTCCGGTTTCGAGATGGCCCCCTCGGGTTTGGAAACCACGGTGTCCCCGTCTTGCACCGATTTGGGGGAGGGGCGCTAGTCGCCCCACCGTCCCGGCCTGCTTCTGCTGCAGGAGTCCCTAAACAAAAACAAAACAAAGAGTGATAGCCTCTGTGGCGTATTGGTAGTGCATTCGACTGATACGACAGGGGGCGCGGGTTCGATTTCCGCTCCGTGCAAATATTTTATTGTATTGGTCTGGGTTGCTATGTATGATATGTATGTATTTACAAAAAACAAAGTATATAAGTATGGTTATCCGCATTCTGGAACCCATAACACAAGCTAGTTAAACTATGCTTACTTTGGGTCTAGAAAGCGCCGTGTAGAATGTCGTAGAGTATTTATTTATTTATTTTACATACATAACATAACTTCACGCCTGTATCCCTGAAGGGGTAGGCAGAGGTGTGTTACACACCCACGATTATTTATTTTATTTATTTAAAATTCAAAGCATGTATAAAACGTGTAACCAGTTTATATCCGTGTTAGTAAATCGAGGTGTCGGCGTATTGCACACAAATTGTTGACGGGCCCGTCTGCACTACGAAACGGCAATTAACCGGCGACCTACAAACACATTGGAGCCAACAAATCCGCAATCAACAATAAACTACGTGAAAATAATGTGCTTTCAGAGCATTCTTTATATTAAATGGACGGGTTTGTTAATTAACTATGTAACATAAAGTAGGTGCAAGTCAAAATGCGCAGCGGTGACGAGTGAAACTGCTGTGCAGAACAAGTCGAATCCGATTCCTGTTTTTTTTTTTTTTTACGTGCGGAAATCCCTTCGGATACCGCCGGCCAGCGGGGGTGGTTATGTCGTGTATCGACTAAAACCGCACGGTGTCCTCCCCAAGTAAAATGTTATTAGGCTTTTCTGTTGGGTAATTTTTACTAGGGCCTTTTTTTTTTTACGTGCGGAAACTCCCTGCTCCCCGAGTTTCAGTAGGGCCTTTCAGACCCTTCAGTAGCTTTCGACTGCTAAGTTAGAGGTTGCGAGTTCGATTCCCGCTCATTGAAAATGTGTATATTTGCATGAGTCTGGGTGTTTCTATGTATAATATGTATTTATTTATAAAAAGAAAAAAAGGTATCTAAGTATGATTGTAAGTATGATTTGTGTAAAAAAATACGGAACGCTATAAAAGTGAAAATAATGCCCCTACGTCTCTTCCCGTGGGTGTCGATAGGGCGACTATTTTTCATTCTCTTTTCTTTTATTTCTTTTCTATGAGGACCAGGACAGCAATAGGCTTCCCATTTATTACGTGGAATCTCAAAACATAGTTTGCAAAATGTTGCACCCGTGTACCCGTTCAGGAATATACAGAAATATACAATGTGTTGATTTGCATTTGCACATTATTCACAGAGGGGGTTGAACTACTTATAGTCGTAGAAAAATCGTAATTATATATGTAACGTGAATTTTAAACTCAGAAAAAAAGAAAATAAAAGATGTTGCTGAAATATTTCAATATTATTAACATTTAAAGAGTCGCAAATGTGTCTGCGTGAGCAGTTGAGTGACCTCAATATTTCATTTGGATTCGTTTTTTTTTCAACTGGCAACGTATCTTTCGGGATCCTATGACTAGAAACAGCAAAGCAAAACAAAAAGCTCGCTAAATTGGCTCACAAAAATTCGAACATGTATCAAAAACAGCGTTAAAAATAAAACCCTTTTCACGAGCATGAAATTCCCGGGAATTCTACCGACAAATCAAATATTTTGCAGTTATATTTCTGTTAGATATTAACCCATGCATGCATGTGTGTCCCGGAAACGTTCGGCAGAGGTTTTATACTGTACGGTACGGTATTTCACTGGCTTTTATTTTTATTTTTTTATTTCACGGAATAGCAGGCTAGCCTATAACCATCAGCCTAGCGGGCAATGGATATATCATATTTCGATCCTCCAATTTACTCCGATTAATTTAGTTCTAGGTTCCAAGACAGTTTAACTTTGCCTAGGACTTCCCAAATGTCATTACTCAGTACGTTGATCGGTCACTGTTGCTGACTAGTTGAGCTGAGTGAGACGAAGTCGAGCGAAAGCTCCTCATACCAGACTTCAGGATATTTTTGTCACAGGTCTCCTCCTAAACTACTAATCCAATCAGAACCAAATTTGGCATGATTAAAGAGGTCAATCAGAGGAAGGTTTATGGATATATTTTGAAAAAATTAATGATACCACAGAGGAATGATCACCGTTAAAAAAATTCCAGATGGAATTACATAATAACCGCTCGAGACACTGTGACCAAACTTTACACGCTCAGAAAGCATGTCCAGAGTTGTGACTTTCAAAAAGAATTTTCAAAATCGGACTTGCCACTGAGGAATGATCACTGTTCAAAATTTTCAAAATCTGATTCCCGATGTTTCACTCAGCTCAACATTGCAAGCAGCGATTCGCCTTGCAGACCTAGTATACATGAGTTACAGTAGTGGGAGTGTGGGCGAGACCAGTAGCCTATTACCATTTACAGGGCACATTTCTAGGCCTCATGTTTCTAAGCCGTGACTAATAAAAATGTCAATAATGTCTGACTTAGGGATACATTATAGTCTTGCAGGACGGGATCAGAATTCCACGCCGGTATCGGCTAGTTAGGCACCTATATGAACAACAACTCTTAAGACGTTAAGTTCAGACCCAACGAGACATTCAAAGATTTATCTAACAATCCCATCTAAATATAACTCTAGGTCTGCGATCATCAACGGTACATTTAACATCTTTGCGGGAGGTAAGTCATGACAGTTAAGTAATAAAAACAACCTATTCGAGTCACGTCTGTCAGGTGTACTCGTATCTGTCGTAAAAACCATGGCCAAATAAAAAATAGAGTTCAGATTTACACCCACAAAGAAACTTTCTAGTACGTTAGAAAAAAGCTACATTTCGGTACCCTTTTTTTTCGTGCGGGAATCCCCTCCGATACCCCACCTCTCGCCGGCCAGCGGGGGTGGTTATGTCGGACTTGAACTGACTAAAACCGCACGCCGTCTTGGGTCTTCAGACGCCCGGGTAGAACGTTGCCCATAAGGCTTGTCCTTCGCACCCCGACTGACCCTGGGTCATCTCCGGTTTCGAGATGGCCTCCTCGGGTTTGGGAACCCCGGTGTCCCCATGGTGCCCCGGAAAGGGGGGTGGTTACATTTCGAGTACCTTGTTTTTTTTTTCGTGCGGAAATCACTTCGGATACCCCCCCGCCGGCCAGCGGCGGCGGTTATGTCGGGCTTAAACCGACTAAAACCGCACGCCGTCTCGGGTCCTCAGACGCCGGGGTAGAACCCATAAGGCATTTCCTTCGCACCCCGACTGACCCTGGGCCATCTCCGGTTTCGAGATGGCCCCCTCAGTTTGGGAACCAAGGTGTCACGGGGGTGGTTACATTTCGAGTACCTTATGTCTATTTGCATTAGGATGGGCATATATGTATACAATTTGTATTTATTTTCAGACAAACGACGTTTGACGATATTAAGAGATACTATTTTCACGGCCCACCTAAAGAATCCAAGATTGTAGGAGGGAAAAACATGTGTTGGTTAAAAATTTCGTTTTATTTATGGTGCATCTAAAAAAAAGTGGTTAAGTTTGTGATAGATTTTTTCTGACACCGTATCAGTGTGATACTTTAGCCATGCAGGTGATGTTCTTGTAAATAAATGATAGCATGAGGTGATAGAGCTCATCGCACCACTCGCCTTAGTACAGGCTACAAAACTGACTGGGCCCTTGAGGCAGAATATGAATAAATCAGACAGTATTCCTTAATCAACCCAAACTATAATAACACGTTTGGTGTGAATTTCCCCACGTTACCCTCCGAGTGCCGATAAATTTAAACAACTATTAGAATTTCAAAGTGTGGCTGATGTGTGATGTTGAACTTAGGGCGAGATTCATAGACCGCACCATAAGGTTTCTGTGCGCAACAAGATATTTTTTTATAATGATGTGAACATTGTAGTAAAGTCTATGTAATATCGATCACCAACCGCACTTTTGTTATTGTCGATCGGCTAAATTTACCGACTGCACTTTAATGTTCGCATTAAGATGGCCCGAGACGGCGTGCGGTTTTAGTCGGTTCAAGCCTGACATATTCAATATTGAACCGGTTCCAAAAATTCTTGGGACTTTTGATACTACCTTTAATAAAGATATTTTAAAGTAAAACGTATGAAATCAATATGCTTATTGCTTTTTACTCGTTTTACTGTGTTACATTATTATAAAATCGTTTTACTGTGTTACATTATTATAAAATCACAGTAGTCTCAATTTTATCGGGTATTACATCAATCTCAGGAAATGTCGGGACTTTTATGATAGCCGAGGGCATAACCTAATCCGCATTCATATAAAACGTTTTAGTCCATTGAAATGTTACATTTTTAAGACTTAGCCTGCAAAAGTCATAGAACGCAATTTTATTTTTGGAATGTCTAGAGGGGGTTAGTGTTAAGTTAAATCCCAGTTTGTGGGGTCGCAACCCTTGTCCCGCTGCTGAAGTCTTGAAAAAGGCTTGTGAATGGGTTTTACGCTATATCGGGCAAACTATGCGTCGCACAGAAAATTTGTGAAAGTAGTTTTATTGCATGTTAAATTCCCCACATCTTCGGTTCTGGTGCTTTTAGTCATAAAACCAAAGGTAACCAAATTAGGACCAAATTTTCTTTTGATCAGATCAAGTATTATAATTTTTTTTTAAGGTTTTCGGTATATGGATTCCCATTGAAATAATCGGGACCCAGGCCAGGCTTGCAGGTGAGGTTGCTGCAAGCTGGTATACCTACTAATTGACGGATGAGGCTCTGGCGCATGTTTTCCTCTCGGGGTCGGGGGGCTCAAACGTCAGTGGTTCCCGTAAAAGCCTTCCAAAGCCAAATTATGGAAAGGAGAAGGAGAGTGGATTCCAAATTGCAAGCTTTGGGTGCACCCGGGAATGCCGCTGGAATTGTATCGTGCTTGGTTTATTTTGGCTTATATGGTAGTGACTGTCATTTGACCCCCCCAATGTATGTGTGGTATTCCTGCACCTGCAGGTATACCTGCAGGTGAGGTTGACTTGGGTCCCGATTATTGCAATACGGTTCCATTTACCCTAAGAAACCCTAACATATAAAAAAAAATTAAAAAATATTTTAATTGGTTCAATTTTTTCCCAAATTTTTATCCATTGTCGTTAATAACTTTGTTATCATTGGGTTAACGACTAAAAGTCACGAAATCAAAGTTGTAGAGAATTTAATTTTGCATAAAACTGCTTTTACAAATTTCCTATGCGACGAATAGTTTGCCCAATATAGTGTAAAAACAATTCGCACCCCTTTTCAAGATATTCTACGAATAATATTCTACGACATTCTACACAGCGTTTTTTAGACCCAAAGTAAGATAGCAGTCTCGGGACAAGGGTTGCAACCCCACAAACTTGGATTTAACTTTAAACCAACCCCTTCTAGACATAAAAAAAAAGGAAACCTGCTCTGACTTTTGCAACCCCAAATGTAACCTTTCAATGGACTATTTCTCTAGCTTAGCAAGGTAAAGTCGAAGTGCTGTCTATGAAACCGCCCTTAGTTCGAATATCGTGCTCTCAAAGGTTTATTGCATTGAATATTTAGGGACTAATATACCTTCTTTAGATGTATGAAACGGTTGAGTAGGTTTTCAAATGTTATTCTCTTTGAAAATGAAGTGTAATGTATAAACATTGTGCTTGTAATCTTCTTGAGAGCTTTTTATATTATTTATTTATTGAACTTTATGCCCAAGTATATAGGCGGAATTAATGCCACAGGCATTCTTTACCAGTCAACCAAAGGTGGCGCAGAGAAAACCTTACTAGGTGCATTATTGAGAGTAACATTGATTGAGTAAATACAACTATAAATATAATACTGTACAGTCTAGTATAGTACAGTAGTTAATTCAGTATCACAAAATCTTATATTTTTGAGATGAGATTATTTTGTACAGTTTATGATACCAACAAACAAATATGCTTGTGAAATATAACATTGTAATTAGATTACGCAAATATATTTGTAAGTGTATAAAAAAAGCTGACATGCCCACCTCACCGGAAAAAAATATTTTTTCGCCTTCTCAGGACAGGGCCACGATCCTAACCGCGGTGGTCTATTTGCAATTAGCTATAAGTCTAAATTTTTTTTAACGTTTTGTAGAAATGATTTTTCACTTTGACTTATATCCTCGAATATTATAGATACTCAGCCAGCTATATTTTATTCGTACGGTGTGGCTGCAAACGCTGTGCATGAGGTCTCGGGTTGTTGCCCGGACCGAGCTCAGTACTATACAATTATCAGTTTGGAAATTTTGAAAAAAAAAACCCGTAGACTGCAACAGGTTCGCCCCCTATTACGTCCGACCAAAATTATATGTGTAAATATATTTGTTTAATAAAATACACGCGTATTTATCCCTAAGCAAATATATTATATTAAAAAAAACCGTAGTGTGCAGCAGGTTCGCCCCCTATTACGTCCGTATAGCTAGCATAATGTGAGTGCCTAATAAAATACGTCTGCCTACCATTAAGCATATATTCACGCGTGAGTTTAAATATTTTTAAGTGGGTTAATTTGCATTAGCCTGTCTTTGCATGTGTATAATATTTATCAATGCACTAGCTGCTGTTAACCGCGGCTTCGCCCGCGTGATATTTTAATCCAGTTCCCGCAACCCATGGGAACCTATTCCCGGGATAAAAAGCAGCCTATGTGTTATTCCAGTCAATAATCTACCTCTGTGCCTTTCAGCCAGATCCATTCCATCCGATAGAGCGTGATTGAGTAACAAACCTTTTAATTCCTGGAATAGGTTCTCATGGTTAGCGGGAACGGGAATACAAATCCGCGCCCGCAACATAACATAACTTCACGCCTGTATCTCCGAAGGGGTAGGCAGAGGTGTATCACACACCCACGATTCGCCAGTTATGATAAGGTCCCAATGTAATAGGTGGCGAGCCTATTGCCATCTACCGGGCACATTATTAAGCGAACGATTATTAACACTTATAAATGCACACATAACTACAGAGGTGTGTGCCCGGGGCGACTGGGGATCGAACTCGAGACCTGTTTTCAGCAGTCCGTTACGAATGCCACTGGGCTATCGCCGCCACACCATAGCGCCGGCAACAGCTAGTTTTTATAATAATAGTGTGTTAAAAAGTATGAAGTAAACGTATTCACAGGCGAAAACCCAACACGCACGCATATAACAATATTTCTCAAAACCTCACAAACCACATTTTCCATAAACAACAAAAGGAAAAAAGCCTTACAGGAAACATCAAAACTAAACCCCGTATCGACGTCATTCGCACGCCATTACACAGAGAACGCATTAAATCTAATGTTATCGGCCGACGTCCGCCATTTCCCCGCGTCAAGCAACAACCCAGACGGGGGCCGTGAATAAATCAGCTAGGGCACCTCTGATCCCTTAAATAAGTAGCCCCTCGTGTCTGAAATATCGAGTACCACTGGGTTTGTGAGGAGACTACGTCACTACATACCTCGGGCAAAGTGTTTGGGTTCTGTATGGTAATTCTTGTGTAATTTATGAATTTTCTAATAAATTTCTGATTCATTATCATCTCCATAGTGATTTCGCAGTTGCGTCCTAAGTCTACACACACTTATTGATTGGTATGTTAGCTTTTCCGGGAGTGACTTCCATATAATCTCCCTGTTTGAACCCTGTGAGGAATGCCTGCGCTAAAGACTCGTCTGTTGCTTGGCTGGTGCACCAACTTGCATGTAAAGTTGACTTAAGCCTCAAAGATGATGGCTTATAACGTAATAGGTACGTCTACCAAACGTAACGTAATACCTCATAACTCTACCTAAAAATGCTCAATGAAAGTTTCACTTCCAGAAAAGATATTTCGTTATACCTACTGGAAATGTGCAAGTTATTCTTTCTTTCAAAAAGCATAAATATACCTAATCACATTTACAGTAGGATATAAACCACTTACGACGTCAAAATTGTGTAAAACATTCCGCACAGCAAGTGCACAAAATATATGATAATTTTATTTTGCTCGGGATACATCCGCATTCGAAATTCTGTTAGAGAAATGCATTGTCTTGGTCTTTTACATGCGCGGTACGACTTCACCACATATTAAATCTTAGGTACAATCTTAGGTGTCCGCCGGGGTTCGAGGGAAATGCCTTATGGGTTACCTTACTTCCCGGCGTCTGAGTCGCCTGCGACGCGCGGCGAGCATGTTGCGGGCTCGGTGGGCCGGGTGAGTTCTAAATCTCTCCCGGGCGCGCTCCGCCATCTCCTCGAGCATTACATGCTCGCAGAAGGAGGCGGTGGCGGCCCACGCTCTCGCGATCCGCACTATTGCCGCAATCATGCTGCCGAGCGAGAGGACTCCCACCCCGATGGCTGCCACGAAGTCACGCCTCGGCACCTCAAACGCCGGGCAGTCCACCAGCATCCGGCAGCGTCGCAATGATGGCACTCAGACGTTGGCTCCTTCCTGATCCGATGCAGGTGGTCCCCGTAGCTCTCCTTACCGGAGATTACCTGCGTCAGTCGGTACGAGAGGCTTCCGTGTTGCCTCTCTAGCCAATGCTCCATGATGGGCCTTACCGCCGCTATTGCGGCATGCCCTAGTCACGAGCCCCTCAAGTCGCAAAGCAAGATACCTTGAGAAGTGAAGGACCACCATAATAAATCCACTTCCCCACTTAACGAATGGGCAACGAATACTAGGACTAGAAATTAAAAAGAATTTCTCTTTCTAGGACTTCAAGCACAAGAGCGGCACGTGCTACCACTATTCCACTAATTTACAAAAAAGCGTGTCTATATTTAAAATTATTAAACGCTAAATTATTAAAACGAATCTTGAAAATTCTTCCGCCAACTCCGTCACGAACACAAGATCACAGAACCATCTTCTTACGGGTCTCCATCGTAACACGATTCCATTAGTATTCAGCTCGTGTCAGAATGAAGCGACACGTATGTACGTCGGGTATCCTTCAAGCCGGGATGAATATTGTGACGCAGCGACGAATACATTACTGTACCACATTAGCAGGTAGATTGCTGATGGTTTATTACGAAAACTGTCGTATATATACCATCCTGTATATATACCACCCTATAGAGCTGAATGTATGTAGACATCCTGAGTCGTATATGCGATCAAAAGTGGTACCGAACTATGAATTATGGCCAATATATGAAAAAAATAACATGGGTCGGATGCAGGTGCAATAATAAAGCAAGTTTTTTAAGGCTTTCAATGCCGGCGTTGCATGTAGAATAGACTGCTTATGCTGCTGCTGCACTAGCGTATCTGCGAGTGACTCGGGCCTCTACATCAGTCGCAGAGAAGTCGCCGCCGAAGAGAGTTCTCCGCACTCCGCACCCGCACTGAAGATATCGACCGCAGTGATCGACGAAACGTTTGGAACATAAGTTTTCTATTGACCACGGTCAAACAGCCCGAAAGCAGTATATTCTACAAAAGCTAGTTGTACTTTCCAAAAATACCCACGTCAGTACCACAGTATTTCTGTATTAAATATAAAGTTTTTTGCCCATCCTGAATATTTTAATAGCATATTAATATCCTACAGCGACCTACGACGAGTCGTGGCTATATTTAACTGGCTATTCAATAACCATCACGCCGTGGGAACTATCTAATCCCAAGCGGTAATAACTCAGCCATTTATAACGTTAATTTATAAAGCGGTCTACAAATCAGTATGTGCCTTAAAAAAGCTTTTATCAATTGTATAATAAAGAGCCTGGACTAAGGCGCTGTGATTCAAATAATAACGGTGTCATTCATATAAGGACCGGGAAACTATAAAACCATTGAAGTTTATAGGTTGATCAACCCGTATTTGGTTGCAAATCAAAATCCCAAGTTTTTTTTTTATCAAATCGACAAATTTTTGGGTTATTTACGAAATTTCTCGACTCGCCCCAAATTTTATTCCTCATTGATCTATAAATTTTAATTTTTAATCGATTTTAAAAATGGAGGGATTTTTTACGAGCCCTATGTATATTTGTATGTCCAGGATTTTCTCAAACCTAATTGAGCGTTTTTTATTATTATTTGATTAACATAATCTATGAATCTCCTTTAGGAAGGTTTCATGGCTAAATGTTTTAGTTTACATAGAGGGATTTTCTGTGCAACCTACTTTCTTAGCTTTCAGTTAATTATCTAATGTATGAAAAGTTGATATATAACTGTTAGAGTATAATTTAATACTGATTTTATTTTGAGGTGCACATCATAAGTGATCTTTGGAATATACGTACACTTATAACTGTTAGTGCTTAATCATTAAACTATTATTATTCGCTCACCATGATTTGTTAATCATTTAACTAATGATTAAGCTTTGGAATTAAAAATATCCGTTCCCGCAGGGGTAACGCACAGGTAGATTTCGTGAAGCAATTAATATTATTTTATATAGAGAACTTCGGACTCCCACGCCGAGCGCATTTTTAACATGTTTAATTTTTGTTTCTCGAAAACGTTAACTTTTAGCGAAAAAATTCTCAGACATTTATTTTAGCCTTAAAAATGGCCTATCGATTAAAAATGTTTCCGACCGCAAGAATCTTCACCGGTTAGAAGTTATGATTATTTTCCCGAAAAATTTTGGTTTTTCCCCCCTCCACTTTTAGTTAAAGTTTTAATCTTACAGGTTTATAATTAAAAGTTGTTGGTATTCATATATACTATGGGATAAAATTAGAACGGTTCGAATATCTTTCATGGAACGTGAAATTTTGAGGAAAAACTGATTTCACAAATAGTGAGGCACTACCGTCCCCTTAGGCCGGATTCAAGAACTTAAACTAAGTTTACACCCAAGCAATTTTTGACCGCAGTTTGAAAGCGATCGGGGCAAAAATGCGACCGTGAGAGTGCCGCAAATTTTGGGAAGTGGAACCATACATACATATATACCTACATACATATATATATATATAAACTTTTTGACCAGTGGTCTTTTCGGACTCAGGGGGTCATAACTAGACCTCCTATGAAGGATTTTTTTTTAAATTCGACAGTAGTCAAGAAACCAATAGGTAGGGCGATTTCATCGAAATCTACCTAATAAATTTCGTATTCGTTTCAACAAAAGCACACATCGTAAAACCAAATGGTAATTGTTAAAGGCGACCACGATAGAGTTCTTATTTACGTACTAGAGAAGAATCCTAAACAAAGGTCTTACTCCATTTAAGTAAGAGTTAAAAATAAAGTTCGCTGAAGCGCTGAAACAATAAATTAGTCGTCTAACCCAACGATTCAAACTTATAGTTGTTGTTGTGTAACGAGTAGTTTTATCGTGACCAATAGGTCGAAAGCGCAATGTTTTCACGTCGCTTATACGTTTCAGTTTACACATTTACTGCATTTACAATAAATACAATATAGTAAAATTTATAAACGTATCTAATATTATAACTTAATATTGCTCATAGCAATATTGGTTAACACAATTCAAATTGCTTAGTTTAAAAACCTTTCATAAAATAATATTGAAAACATGAAATCAATTACTTATCAGCAAGTTTTGAGGGTGAATGAACTTTAAAATCATTAATTTGCTATCAATGTATTATTATGGAATAATTCCATTAAAGCATTCATGCAAAAAAAAAACACTTTATTTCGATATTTTTTTACGATGACAGAGACCGTAACTATAGTGCAAAATCTTTGTTTCGTATCTACTGGTTTCGTATTTAAACATAGAAGTCTTTGGCGATCACCTTTCCAATGAAGCAATATGAAAAATGAAGAACGAGTAAAGTAAAGTAAAATCAAACAACAAGAAACTAACATGGTGTAGCGGGAAACAACATTAATGAACATGGTGTAACATGGAACGCAACATCGACGCAGCCGGCCAATGGGAGCGCCTATACATATGTAGGGCATGGTACAGCAAGGAACATAGATTTTATCGACGCACAGCCGGGTTTCGAGGGAATTGCTTTATTGTGTCACCTAACATCCGGCACATGAGACTCGAGACGGCACCGCGGCGTGCAGTTTTAGTCGGTTCGAGTCCGACATAACCACCTCCACTCGCCGGCGGTAGAGGGTATCCGTGCGGATTGCCACACGAAAACAAAAATGTATTATCGACGCAGCTGGACGATAAAAATATTATATTATATCTAATTAGAAATAAGGCAAATTACTATTAAATGATTTTTCTTTTAGATTTATTCTGAAATTTCATTTCATTATCAAAAACACTTGGAAGAGCAGTTTCCTTTAACATAGTCCAGCTCAGCCAGTTTGTGGAGTCTTATCGACACCTTCAGTGCCCAGGCCAACCTCACCTATTAGCTGTTAGACTTTGGCGCAGGACGTCGACCAATCGAGAGTCTTAAAGTTGTGGTGTCCGCGTTATTGGGCACGCGCTAGGGGGCGTCTTCATAAAAGCATTCCTGCATAGTTTCAGGCCCCTCCGACAAGGCGCAGAGTATGGCACACCGTGAGGTTTAGTGGGTATACCTATCCGATTACCGGATGGAAGAGTCCCATCCACGATCTCCGGCTACCAACCCGTAACCGGCAGCGGTGCCGTGTGTAACACCACGCCACGTAAAAAATAAAGGCTTTCCACTCGGGGTTGGGGGGTGAGATAGGAATCGCTGTCATAATAACCAAAATATGTTAAAAGTCAAATGGAAAGTGGAATTATCGCTGAGATGTTGATGAAGGCAGTTACTTAAGCACGTTTTGAATTTTTTAAAATCTAAATAGTAGCCATATTTATAGACGCTATTTAATTATACTAGGTCTGCAATTCATTCTGCTGTTGCAAAAATGGAGCCAAACTATTTCACCAGGACTTTTTCTAACGGTGAGCATTCCTCAATGGCTAGTCCAATTTTCGTTTTTTTTTGTCTTGTGGATATGAACAAATTACTTAATTTAATACCAATCGCGTGAATGAAGCTTTTTTGTTCATTGACAAATCAGATTTAATTTTTTTTTCCAGTGATTATTCCTCCGTCTACACATGAATTTTAAATTACATAGCCTATGTCCTTCCCATCAGTTACATCTTGTGTGAAATTTCATTAGAATTGGTTCAGCCGTTTGGGAGGAGAAGATCTAACGAAATACATGAGTCGTCTAAAAGAGAGCAAAGCTCTGAACAGCTTCGCTCAATAACACAGTTACATAACAGTAAAAGGCAAAAATTGATCAGTCATCAAATTATGAACATCAGGATTTTGAAATGTAACCCCGTAAAGTCCCAAAGCCGAAAGTCAACGTGCATGGGTTGCTCAATGGCTTCCCCGTAATAATTGTTAACGCTTCCTTTAGATCCGTTAGTTACAATGATAGACATAAAATGAACACAATAACCGACCGCTTGGTAAAGAATATCTAATTTGGACAGTGTTGTTTTCTTCTTTTCTTTCTTTCTATCAACAGTGAATGATAGAGAAATTTGATGACACAAATTTGTCACAAAATTCGGCCGGGTGGGTACCACCGTGCACGATTGCGAAAAGCCCTCCATAGTAATCCAACTTCGGTTTGCTTGCGTTCAGGGGTCAGCAAGTGCATAGCCGGGCAGGGGGATTGTGGTCGCAGCACTAGTGGGACCGGTGGGTGTCACGCGGTGCTGCGACGACAATCCTCTTCTGATGAGGCCGTCAAGCTGAGTGCCACCATTGTTAACTTGGTACGTGTATGTAATGGTGACCCTCTTTCCTGAGACTTTACCTTCAGCTTACCTTCAGGCGAGGTGAAGTCAAATTGACGTGTCCTAAATATGAAAAAAAAATATATTTATTTTTGTTTTTGAGGTCCAACCAAGATTTTCTGGGCCCCATGCTCTCATCCGCAAGCCGGCATCGGCACACCTACTGATTGACGGACGATGCAGTCCCATAATAAAAAGCTACGATAGCCCAGTGGCGTACGTAGCGGACCGCTGACACGAGGTCTCGAGTTCGATACCCGACTGGGCGACTGCCCCGGGCACACACCTCTTTTTTTTTTTTTTTTTTTTTTTTTTACGTGCGGAAATCCCTTCGGATACCCCCCCGCTGGCCAGCGGGGGTGGTTATGTCGTGTCTCGACTAAAACCGCACGGTGTCCTCCCCAAGTGTCCGTTGCCGGGCACCCCAGGTAAGCCCTCGAAAGGATAACCCCAACTTTTCGTAGTTATGTGTGCATTAATAAATGTTAATTATCGCTCGCTTAATAATATGCCCGGTAGATGGCAATAGGCTCGCCCCCTATTACATTGTGACCTTAACATAACTGGCGAATCGTAGGTGTGTAATACACTGCCTATCCCTTCGGGGATACAGGCGTGAAGTTATGTTATGTATTAATATATTTCATGTTTCGTTTACTATTCTATAAAAAGTTTTAGAGCGAAGCTGATCTGTAAATTACCTGTTAACCTACTTTTGTCGCTGACCGTATGTTCTTTTACTATTTGGGTTGAACGAACTTCACTTACGCTTAGCACGTACAAGCGCGAACAATATGCTTTTTAATGAAATAATCATAACATAAAAGGCCTATAATTTGCAACAAATAAGCTTTGATACTCGTACCCGCCATCACACCTGGGGATCAACGATAAAACGTACAGCCGAAATTTCGGATCAGCACGAAACATGAAACGAAAACGAAACATTTACGTGCCTCGAAGTCAATTCGGGTTTCTTTCGGTACGCTCAAGGCCTAACGATGTTGAGTACCTCCGAGCCTTCTTCCTAGCTGAGCTGGATCGGCTTACAGGCGAGGCCACGGTGGCGGCCAAAGACCGCCGGTAAACTTGGGGTTATCCTTTCGAAGGCTTACCGGGTGCCCGGCAATGGACACTTGGGGAGGACACCGTGTGGTTTTAGTCGGTCCGATTCCGACACGCCCGCCCCATCGTTGCCGACGATGTAGTGAAGCCCGTGGGAGTTTCCAAAAGTAAAAAAAAAGGGCTTCGTTTGGCAACCGGGCCCGACGGCTTAACGTGCTCTCTGAGGCACTGAGGGGTCTCAATGTTAAGGATGGATCCATCGTAAAACTGAACACTTTTTGAAACGATGGTTCTGTTATTTTTGAGTGTAAACAAAGCTTGATCAGCCAAATCAAGAGACACGTTGCGAGATACAACCGGTTCGAAGTACCATTTGCCCGAAACTTCGGTCCGCAACTTTGGATGTACGTCTCATGGTAGGCCTGCATAACACAAATGTATATTATCGTGCTGCATAATTTGCAAATGAGACAAAAAATACGCATAACGGTATGTAGTTTAGATGGATGTCAAAATTAATAGGACCAGCAATCATATTCCCATCTGTGAGGAAGTCAATTGTCAGTGGAGCTAATTGCGCGGAAGTGGGTATTATTAAGTGATACTATTGAGGGTATCTATTATTTAATAATGAGAGTTATAATAATAATCTTCTTTTATATTGACGAAAAAAAATTGACGGCCGTCACGGGACGCCGACAGATGTGAACTAAAAAGTTGATGATAGAATTTATAATAAATAAATAAATAATCTATGACATTCCACACAGCGATATCTAGACTTAATGTAAACATAGCTTAACTAGCTTGTTTTATGGGTTCTAGAATGCGGATAAACATACTTAGATACATTTTCTTTTGTAAATCCATACATATTATACATAGAAACACCCAGACCAATGCAAATAGACATATTCTTGCATACAAATATGTTTGCACTGAGCGGGAATCGAACCTGCGACCTCAGATTTAGCAGTCTAACGCACTAATGCTACGCCAGGCCGCGGTGGCGGCCAAAGTCCGCCGGCAACCTTGGGGTTATCCTTTCGAGGGCTTACCCGGGGTGCCCGGCAACGGACATTTGGGGAGGACACCGTGCGGTTTTAGTCGAGACACGACATAACCACCCCCGCTGGCCAGCGGGGGGGGTATCCGAAGGGATTTCCGCACGTAAAAAAAAAAAAAAACAGAGGTCGTCAACAGCAATAAAGAAATATGAACACAATAACAAAATATGCAATAAGTATACACTATAGATAAAAAAAGAATAGTTTTTTTTTTATTGGAAATCTTATCTGTTTGTTCGCGATGGATCAACAACGACTGAACGGATTTGTTCGACAGGTCACGCGTACCTTTTTTTTTCTTTTTTTTATCGTGCGGAAATCCCTTCGGATACCCCCCCCCCCCCACCCCGCCGGCCAGCGGGGGCGGTTATGTCGGGCTTGCACCGACTAAAACCGCACGCCGTCTCGGGTCTTCAGACGCCGGGGTGTAAGGTTACCCATAGAGCATATCCCTCGCACCCCGGCTGACCCTGGGCCATCTCACCACTAACAGCATCGCTCATCCTGTCTCCTCTGAAAGCAGAGGAGTACGGAGAGCGATGTGTTCCCGCCACGTTGGGTATTGGCCGACGATCAATGCCAACCCTATGAAGGGGTGAAGGGGAAGCCATTGACGGCCGCCCAGGGTGTACCGGCCGCTCCGATTCCGTTCCCCCCGGACTGCAGCGGGATCGGAATCGGAGCGACACTCGAGGAGGTTACCCAACACACACCCCAGGTCATGCGTACCTTTTTTTTTTTTTTTTTTTTTTTTTTTTATCGTGCGGAAATCCCTTCGGATACCCCCCCGCCGGCCAGCGGGGTGGTTATGTCGGGCTTGCACCGACTAAAACCGCACGCCGTCTCGGGTCTTCAGACGCCGGGGTGTAAGGTTACCCATAGAGCATATCCCTCGCACCCCGGCTGACCCTGGGCCATCTCACCACTAACAGCATCGCTCATCCTGTCTCCTCTGAAAGCAGAGGAGACCGGAGAGCGATGTGTTCCCGCCACGTTGGGTATTGGCCGACGATCAATGCAACCCTATGAAGGGGTGAAGGGGAAGCCATTGACCGCCGCCCAGGGTGTACCGGCCGCTCCGATTCCGTTCCCCCCGGACTGCAGCGGGATCGGAATCGGAGCGACACTCGAGGAGGTTACCCAACACACACCCCAGGTCATGCGTACCTACGAGTTTTTTTAAATAATCTACGACATTCTACACAGCACGTTTAACTGGCTTGTGTTATCGGTTCCAGAATGCGGATAAACATACTTATGTACTTTTTTTTGTAAATACATACATATTTTACATAGAAACAATTTGATTGCAATGGCTTGATTAGAACCAGAGATTTGACCAAAAATAATAAATAAATAAATATTCTAGGACGTATTATAATAATAATAATAATATTTCTTTATTACCATATTTACAATTTTGCATGACAGTACACGTAGGAAATATACGCCGTAAAGATTGCAGACAAAATATACAATTGTAAAAAAAAAAAAAATTGCCACTTAGGTTGTGTCTCTGCCATCCAAGCTAAGATTAAACTTGTATTATGGATGACACAGCACCATCTAGACCCAAGCTAAGCAAAGCTTGTCATATGGGTTCTAGAATGCGGATAAACATACTCAGATACTAAAGATTTAGATCGGAAAAAGAGAACATGTAGAACGGGACTTAAACCCGCGACCAGTCCCTTACAGGGGGAATGCTCTGACCAGCTGAGCTATCTAGACACGTCCTCGGAAGTCCACGTAAATCTTTAGAAAAAGTAAGCATACAAAATGCTTAAAAATATACTATACTATTTTTTTTTGTAAATAAATACATATTATACATAGAAACACCCAGTACAATGCAAATATACATATTTGCAATGAGTGGAAATCGAACCCACGAACTCTGACTTAGCAGTCGAATGCTCTACCGCTCCGTCACAGAGGTCGTCGAAAATATAATCATACTTTAACAGACATCCGCACATCCACAAAAATACTCGTACAAAATATACGACGTAAATCTCCGCCAACGACAGCCGTAATATAATAACCGCACACAAGTGCCTCTCAACATGCATGCATATGACGAGCAACTCCATGCATGCACGATAAAGTTTAAAACGACGGAAGCCAGCGCAAATTGTATTCCGCAACAATAATTCCCAATGGGTATCGTAGGACAGCGAGCGAATATAATCAACCGGCAACTTGGAGACGATATTGTACGAGTATAGGCAAGTGAGTCATGCTATGACGTAAAGGCTTATACAGGACGATATTTAGCTTGTTAAAACCAGGATGTCTTTTTTTTTATTGTTCCATTGAATTATGTAATGACGCCATGTGGCGGTAGGGCGTTCGACTGACCCTGGGGTTATCCTTTCGAGGGCTTACCCGGGGTCCTACACACCCCCAACAACTCACCGTCGCGGGATATAAACCGACCCCAGCAGGCAAGGGCGCGGTGGCGGCCAAAGTCCGCCGGTAACCCTGGGGTTACCCTTTCTAGGGCTTACCCGGGGTGCCCAGCAATGGACACTTGGGGAGGACACCGTGTGGTTTTAGTCGGTCCGATTCCGACACGCCCACTCCATCGTTGGCACCGATGTAGTGAAGCCAGTGGGTTTCCACACGTTAAAAAAAATAAAGGGGCGTTTTACTGTTACCTCAAAAGAAGACGCGGAGTCGATTGCCGCTCAGAGTAAATTTTATACATCTTTTTGCATTGATGCATCTTTTTGTATGTTTAATATGATGTGCATACACTTATTACAGTCAGCATCGGTAGCTTAATGGCTAAGGAGTCGGACTTACGATCGAGAGGTCCCGGATTCGAATACTGAGCCCGTGGATAACAGTAACGTAGTATCATTCTACTAGCGAAATCGCTTCGAAGCGAACCCTGAAAAATCCGAAGTTATTGGTTACACGTGACATATCGACAAATAATGTCAGTCCCATACATTTCGGACTTTTCTACTGGCGTAATAGCCAATAGAAGGTAACTTTGACTTGGCCCGCCTGGACCATTGTACTAGCGACTCGAACCTACTCCTAACATAACATAACTTCACGCCTGTATCCCTGAAGGGGTAGGCAGAGGTGTATTTCACACCCACGATTCGCCAGTGAGGTTAAGGTCCCAATGTAATAGGAGGCGAGCCTATTGCAATCTACCGGGCACATTATTTAGCTGGAGGGGTCAACAGGAATACGTGTACGTTTGAAGTTGATGAAATGTGAAGGCCAAAAGGAAATCTCAGAAAGTTTATTGTCATGATGATCATCTAAGCGCTATCATCCTAATCTTAGCGCTGATTCCAGTTGCATCCGAGGCTATCACGTCGGAGCCCGGAATCCGCTTTTAATTTGTATTTGGCTTATTTTGGTTATTACGAGAACGACTAACACGGAAGCCTGTGCCAGAGCCTCGTTAGTTTATTAACAGGACCACAACCCCATCCAACTATAAGTTAATTGTCTCATTTATTAAATGTCAGTGACGCGAAACCTATAATATTTCCCATATCAAAAATCACTCGACGCGAGATAGTCAAAACGGGAACTTAGAAAAAGAAATCAATATTTTAAATTCCTTGTTCAATGAATTGAAGCAAATTGAAATAAAACTTTTCAACAGATTCGTATTTAAGTACTTGTTTTTTTTTCGTGTGTAAACCCGCACGGGCTTCACCCCACCGGTGCCAGCGATGAGGTGGGTATGTCGCAATCGAACCGACTAAAACCACACTTTGCTTTCCCAAAAGTCCATTGCCGGACACCCTGGGTACGCCCTCCAAAAGGATAATCCCAGGTGGAATTCGGCCATCGCGGCCTCGGCATTATTTTATTGTTTACACTAATCCCGACATTTTCATCCTACTCTATAAAAATAAATAAAATTTAAGTGGCTGTTTGTAACGTTACAATAAGTAATAGTTTTTCAATAAACGCATTGCATGGTACTTACAACAAAAAATATTTTTTGAATAGGTAGATAGCTAATATTACAAGACTACTTTGATTTTAGAATAGAATTAGGGTTCCGCGCCAAAAAAACACAAAACCCAGATCTAAGTCTAGTCTACGCTAGCGAATCGCGGGCCAGCTAGTATAATATAATAATCAGTAATTCTTTACCCATACCACTAGGCTGCCGCGGCTTCTATCATTTATCATGAAGAAACACCGGTTTATATGTAATATCGAAAGTAATTTTATCGGTTCCGTAATAAAATAGCCTGATGAAATTTATTATCAAAGGTTGAGTCTCTAATCAACTAGATTCACGTAGAACACGTAGGTAGCTGTAGTTTTGAGATTTCAAATTTTACTGCTCATCACCTTTTCGCTATAGCGTGATGATTTATAGTCCGAACGTTGACCATGTCCGAGTTCTATCAAACTGCAGAATTTCGTCATGATCTACTTTGTAATAATAAAGGTATTATCAATAATAGATTTGGTCGACTTTACCCTGCTGGCTGCTCCTATCACACTTATAATAGCTTGATGATATATAGTGCAGTTTATGACCATACCCTAGTAGAATGTTCATGCTAAATTTCAACTGAATCTCTTCAGCGGTTTTCAAGTGATGCTCGGACATCGATAATAAGAGCAGACAAAAATACAAAAAAATATATTTTTTGGCAATATAATATATAATTATTATATATAATTTGGCAATATAATATATAATACCGATAAAAATTATTTTTTCGAAAAATTTTTTTAAGGTAAGTACCTACCGTTTTCACCTCGTTACGATTTCATTACATGCAAAGAATAAGGGTCGGCAGCGCGAGTGTGACGTCCCTGGTGTTGCACACGTCCATAGGCCGCGGTAACCGCTTCTAACACACCTGGTCAAGAGTATCCGGACCGGTACCTACTACAAATTAATCCAGAACCACCTGTATCTAAAGTTCCAATACACCAAAGTTTTTATAAGCGGAACCCGGCTTCATGTTACTAATAAATTGCTGACCGTTTAACCGTTCACTAATTTCTCGGGCACCATTTGTAATCTAAACAGTCCCTTATTTTTTGTCACCGACGCCACACAATAGTGTCTATTGTGTGGCGTATACCGCCTACATCTTTTTACAATAACGTACTTTTGTAGGCGGCTATCTATTCGGTCTTTGTCTACATGACACTCGTCGCAACTTGTCGAAGTGATCGGACAGGTTCAGACATGATTTGAGGGCAAAAATAACAACCCTGATTTTTCAACACTGAGTTTATTTTTTGCAAATGTCTTCGACACAGGAATCGTTTCAATGATAGTAATTTTTTTATTAAGTGCTAAAAACCCCGCATCGGTTTATATCAGTTTTTTTTTTAACTCAAGCCTTTTCGTAATTTACATATTATAATAGCTTTATCCATTGGAGATAATGTACCTTTCAGAAGGTGGAAGAATTTTTCTAATAAGTGCAGTATTTCCAAAGATTACCCCCGACATATGAACAAACTTACAAATACCTACACTTACAATTATAATAAGTAGCTACTCATTTAATGAGAACGAAACGACGTCATTTGGATCACATTTATGTACAGAAATAAATGCAGAATTCTCAACTTTTGCATAAAATTAACTCAATGCGTGTCAGACAAAAATTGACTCATACATTTTGCGTAGCGTGCAAATTTCTTTGTTTCTTTTACACAACATTAGCGTCAACATGTTTCTTATAGAGAACAAAGATCTTTCTAGAAGCAAAAAATTAAATCTTTTAGAAGAATTTCGTGACGATAATTGGGAATCCATCCTTTTTTTTCATGCGGAAATCCCCCCACATACCGGATTCGAACCGACTAAAACCGCACGCGGGTCTTCAGATGCCGGGGTGGAGGTTGTTACTACCTACTTGTAACACTAGTAGAACAAGAGTACGTAAACGTTTTGACTTATATCATTGTACTTCATCATCATCTTTCATCATGTCATCCAGCCCTTTCTGGCTTTGACTGGAGCGACTACTATGTGATCACTTAACGATCTATCTGATGAAGGCCTATGCCAGAGCCTCATCTGTCAGTAGGTATACCAGCTAGCAAGTGAATATTTACGTAAGCGGGCTAATTTATGAGACTGCGGCGCACGCAGGACATCGGAATTGGAGGGTCAGTCAGCAGTTGCTCCCGTAAAAGCCAAAATAAAAACAAATTTTACAAAATAGGACTATGAATACAAAAGGAAATGGCGCTTGGTTGATTATATTGATAAGTTGAATAGGAAGAAGGTTGAAAAGCTGAATTTTATAGCTTATTTTTGGGTTACTTTGGAAAATTTCTCACTACACCACCATACACAAAAACTTAGCCTACATACTATAACCTAGGTTTTACTGACTCTTGGACCATCAGCGAAGTCATGAGAAAGACAAATTGGAGCATCACGTGCAACAATAAATAATATAATAAATAGGTCTTTACCTATGAAATTGCCGAAATTTTCTTACAAATTCATGAGTTCGTTATTCCTGTAATTTAATAGCTATTTCCTTTATTTATATTTTGTTTGAAAGTTGATTTCAAGATTTTACAACTCTGCATTAAACTCTGCTGGCCGTGCTTGCGGCAAGGCTCGACTGCCCATATATGAGTCACTGTAGTTGCCTGCATGTTGTACACATAGACTGAGGTGTCAAAGGGCGATTATGATATTTATAATAATGATTATTTATTGATTTAAAATGGTTATTAATTGTAAATCTAATGTGTAATTTAAATTGTGATTTTATTTTATTTTTATTATTGACATGCATATATTTAATTGACTAATTTATAATTCTAATTTTTGTTTCTGTTGATGACTTGCATGTTTTGAAATAAATAGTATGACTACGTTAAATATTATAATGTGACTGCAATTCAATTTAATTTTAATTTAATTTAATGTATTTGAATGAGTCTTAGTAACTTGAAATAAATGATTTATTATTATTATTATCTCTTTATTCACTTTAAAATTACTTATAAATTACATTTTTAAATACATATTAAAACAAAAAAACATCTATTTAAAAATATAAAAAATAGTGCTCCACCGGCAGCGTGGCAGGGCCCAAGCTACCGGCGGTCGGGGTCACAGAGAGAGAAACCTCCGGACAATGCGTGCCGTGTCGAGGATGACCGCTTTCTGCATCTGACCTTTGACCCAACCATCTAACGAGAGTCTCTTGAGGTGTTGGTCGAGGCTCTTCGCTATCAGCCCGTTCGCCGAAATGACTATCGGGACAATGATCGTTGAATCGACATCCCACATGGCGGTAACCTCATGAGCCAAGTCAAGATACTTGCTGATTTTGTCCTTCTCAGCCTTCACGAGGTTCTCGTCATGCGGGATGGTGATGTCAACGATCATTGCCCGGCGCTGGGGCCGGTCGACTACCACGATATCAGGCTTATTGCAAGCAATAGTCCTGTCCGTGATAACAGAGCGGTCCCAGTAGAGCAATGCATGACTATTTTCAAGAACTGACACCGGTGTGTACCGATAGTACGGCACCTCAGACTCAACATGGCCATATCGAAGAGCAAGTTGCTGGTGGATGATCCTGGCCACTAGGTTATGCCTGTGCAAGTACTCGCCGTTGGCCAGATGAGAACAACCCGAAATAATATGCCTGAGTGACTCTCCGGGACGACGGCATGCCCGACAGATGTCGACCGTACCGTCCTTCAGGATATATTTCCGATAATTGTTCGTCATCATGACCTCGTCAGCAATTGCACAGGCAAACCCTTCAGTTTCCCCAAAGAGGTCCCCGAAGCGTAGCCAGTTCACCGAGGCCAGAAGGTCCACATCGGGCCCTGTTAAGGCTCGATAGAACCTCCCTCCTGCAGCTCCTTGCCCTCCCATACGGTCTTGCGGTCCGTGACGCTCAATACCGTCGGTCTGCGCCAGTTCTCGTTCGCCAAGGAGAGCGGAGTGAGACCCTTGTCTACTGCCACCACATCACGATGCATCCCGCATTCGTTGCTCTGGAAATAATCCCTAAGTCTGCACACCTCACGGTTGTGGAGGTTCTTGGCATTTAAAAAGCCTCGACCCCCCCACCTCCGCGGGATGTACAGTCTCATAACAGACGAGCGCGGGTGTAGCATGCGATGAGTAGTGAGCAGTTGACGGACCTTTCTATCCAGGGCGTCCAGCTCAGTCTGAGTCCATCTCAGTATGCCAAAGGAGTAAGTCAGTAGAGGCATCACCCAACCGTTGAAGGCTCGCACCTTGTTGCCGCCCGACAAAAGACTGTTGAGTACTTTTGTGAAGCGGCAGAAGAAGCGTTCCTTCACCGATTTCTTGATATCCACTACTGAGATACCCAAAGACTCTGCCATACCGAGATACTTATAGGTTTCGGTTTCAGAGAGAGATCTGAGAGTCATAGTCTCAGAAAGTTGCAAATTCGTAGAATTCACAACTTTTCCCCGCTGCACATGTAAGACCGCACACTTATCCACACCGAATTCCATCCCAATGGCGTTGCTGAAAACCTGCGTGATTTTCAGCAGCTCCACCAGGTCAGGAAGTTTCGGTGTGAAAAGTTTGAGGTCATCCATGTACAGCAGATGACTAATAACCTCACCCTCTCTCTGAAGCCGGTAGCCTAGACCTGAATCTCTCAACAAAGTGCTGAGAGGATTCAGTGCTAGGCAAAACCAAAGCGGGCTCAGACAGTCGCCCTGGAAGATGCCCCGCTCAATCCTTATGAAGTCCTGGGGGTCAGAGGAGATCTCCCCGCCGCCCGGTTGACGAAGGACTGTGGTCCACTGCCCCATACACGCACTGAGGAAGGATCTCAGAGCTGCATCGATTTTATACAACTCTAAGATCCTCCTCAGCCATGAGTGAGGCACCGAATCATAGGCCTTCTTGTAGTCAATCCAGGCCGCGGACAGAGCCCCCCGGCTCCGCCGGACTTGCTGGCTAATAGTCATGTCTATGAGGAGGAGCTCCTTAGTACCGCGGGACCCAACCCTACACCCATTCTGAGCGGGGGCCAAAATATTGTTCACAACAATGTGTGTGTTAATTTTGATGGTCAGAATGGATGTAAGGAGCTTGTACATAGTGGGCAAGCACGTGATGGGTCTATAGTTTTTAGGTTCAACGGTACTACCGGTCTTATGGAGCAAGAAGGTGATCCCGGTGGTCATAAACCGGGGAAGGGAGCCAACTTCGAGGGCTTGTTGGAACTGCGTCGCTAAGCGGCCATGGGAGCACCGGATCCACTTTATCCAGAAGTTGTGCAACCCGTCTGGTCCAGGACTTTTCCAGTTCGGGGCCGTACGGATCGTACAACTCACGTCTTCGGGGTCTATAGATATAGACGCCATGGGTTCGATGCTCCCACATTCACGCTCAACAACGCACATCCAATCGCCCTCTGTGTGTTCGACGGGCGCTGACCAGATACCACGCCAGAAATTAATCATGGCACTGGCTCCTGGCAGCCCCTCATCGACCACACATTGGGCGGTTCCATCCCACTTCCGGTACACCTTCCTTTGGTCACTCTGGAAAAGGCGATTCTGCCAGTACCGATCCACGCGCTCTCTGTACCGGCGAATACGGGCTGCCCATGCATAGACTTTCTGCTTCAGGTAGTCAATGCGCTCCGTGACGTTAGCCTCAAAATCCGGGCGCCGAATACCGGTCCCGGCAAATGCTTGAGTCACGAAACGCATGACACGGGGGCGGTTATTCCCCCGACTGAAGCAGACCAGCTTCGCAATGAGAGTCCTGAATGTGCTGATACGCCGCTCGATCCGTACCTGCCAAGCGGGTACAACCTCGGCGGGCCGCGGCGCCCGGTCAGTATCTGGAAACTTGATTATTATTATTATTAAATTTTATTTTTATTGGCCGCTTGATAAATTAATTCGATTTTCAAAAACAGTACTTCCTAAATGCTATCCATTTTGATGATAAAATTTCGTATTACTTAACAGGTGTCACTTTTCAAAAATGTAATAAAAGTTGCTGTTTGTTAGCTTAATGTTGTCTCATTCATACATAAAAAAAAAATCATTAAATTTGGATTTGTCATTCCTAAAAAAATGCAAAAATGTTAGTACTGGAAATTGGATTTCCTCCAATTTCTTCAAGAAAAACGGCAATTTCATATGTAACGACCTAATATGATTTCCAGCACAAATGTGTAGTATCCAGATCAAAATACACTATTGTGAACAAAAATAACCTATTGCGTATCAGAGTACAATTGACTCATACAATATGCGTAGGATCTTTTACAGCCGATATGCAAAATTCTTTCTTTTTTACACATCATAAGCAACACGTTCGAGAAGGGGAAAAAATCGTTGTCCTAGGCCTGCAGGTGTAAGAAAATGTTCAACAAAACATTTATTTATGTAAACTAAGAAAAAGAAACAGAAATTTTCGTCAACTTTATCCTCACGTTATGTTAATAATACTACGTAATGATTTTCTATTATTAAGTACTATTATTAAATTTCATTGTTATATAGTTCCCATAAATTCGGATAGATGGCTCTGTATGTTGCTTAAAGCTTTATACGGATGTACAACATGTCTCATGTATTTTTTTTTGAAAATCTTCGCTGATTAATAACATGCATGTTCTCTTTTAATTTATTACGGCTTTGACATAAGGCCATCAGCTTAATCCTTAGCATAAAAACAAATCATAACATAACAACACTACTATTTAAACAAAGATAATAGAAAACAACAAAGAAAAAAGAACTTTAACAAACAAAATTAATACGCATTTTGTTTGAAATCCACAGAGAATTAAGAAAAAAAATCTGTCAATATCCGAGGGGATTTCCGCACGAAAAAAAAAAAAAAAGGGGGTGGGCGATATGAGTGATTTTTCTAATCAAATTAGTTACGTTAGAGAATCGATTATGAGATTAGTTACAAACTTATTTTCATAATCGAGAGATCATATCATTCGATTATGACACTACTACTAATCTAACTAAACTCTGTCGTAAAAACTAGTAAAAATTCAAGCCTCGAGAGTAGTTCATAAAGGATAGAAGGAACAGACGATTATACGTTGTAGTGTAGGTATGTTGTGGAGTAATTTAGATAAAAAGTAGGTCATATTGGTTGTGTCATTTTTAAAATCATCTTTTTTGTTTTATTGTTGTATGATAGTTATATTTTATTTTTAATTTCCTATTGGAATATAATAATTACGTATAAAATAAGTAGTATTGGAATATAATAATATTTACTGCTGGTAGAAATTTGATGACACAAATTTGTCACAAAATTCGGCCGGGTAGGTACCAAAGTGCGGTTTTAGTTGGTTCAAGCCCGACATAACTGCCCCCGCTGGCCGGCGGGGGGGTATCCGAAGGGAAAAAAAAGCTAACACCGTGCACGATTGCGAAAAACCCTCCATAGTAATCCAATTTCGGTTTGATTGCGTTCAGGGGACAGCAAGTGCATAGCCGGGCAGGGGGATTGTGGTCGCAGCTTTAATGGGACCGGTGGGTGTCACGCGGTGCTGCGACTACAATCCTCTTCTGATGAGGCCGTCAAGCTGAGTGCCACCATTGTTAACATGGTACGTATATGTAATGGTGACCCTCTTTCCTGAGACTTTACCTTCAGCTTACCATCAGGCGAGGTGAAGTCAAATTGACGTGTCCTAAATTGAACAAACAAAAAAAATATTTAATAATATACATACATATTTATATCTCACAAAAACATTGGCTTACAAATATGTATTTAATAGCTCAATGCACAAAAGTGTCAATTTTGACGTTCATAAAGCGAAGAGAATACCAATTTCGTTTTGTTTGCATTACGGTATGAATGGAAAAGTTTACCAGAATACCAATTTAGACTGATTTGCAAAGGATTTGCACTTCTTCAACTTTCAGTCACATATCGATTCGATTCGACATGACAGTCAACGTTAGATCTTGAAAATTTTGTTGAGAGAATACCTTTTTTTGACAGTTCGGAGATCGACATGAAATCGAGACTAGAATGAGACTGAATTTTAAACATATTTTTATTATGAGAATTGGTCCACTGGTCTTCGAAACTGCTTCATCCCGATAATAAGGCAATTTGTAAGTCTCGTTAGTCAAATCAGTCTTATAGCAATGAAAGTTATAAATATAAACATTCTACGATATATTACACAGCGCCATCTAGATCCAAACTAAGCAGAGCTTCTCATATGGGTTCTAGAATGCAGATAAACATACTAGATACATTTTTTGTAAATAAATACATGTTATTCATAACCACACCCAGACCTATGCAAAATTCCCTACAAATTTGCAATGAGCGGGAATCGAACCTGCGACCTCTGACTTAAAACAGTCGAATGCTATATACTGCTACGCCATAGAGGTCGTCGAATCAAATTATAATATACCTTTTTTTTTTCTTGCGGAAATCCCTTCGGATACCCCCCGCTGGCCGGCTTGAACCGACTAAAACCGAAATTATAATATACCTAAAGGTCAATCAATCAAAAGCGGTCCAAACAAAATAATCACGAGTAATGCGATATAAGTTAATAGACTGCTCGTGGTAAATGTTAATTTTTTTATACTTTGTAGTGTAAGCCAAATTGCACTTTTGTGCGTAGGCACGAAAGTCACTATTCATTTAAATATTTTCTTTAAGTCGAATTTCTGTATCAAGTACTATTACTTATTCTGTGGTAGTGTTTCGACACTTAATAGTCAGCGCGTGACAACGAAAAGCAAATGTTTTTTGTACATGCACGTCAAGTTAATATAAACTTTATTACTAAGCTTTATAAGTTGGTATTTATTTAATTTATATAACGGTACGGTGTGTTTGTTATGTAGTTAGACTGTAGATACTTTATCAGATCGGCGCTTCTTAAATAAAATTATGAGCAAAGATTCCAATGTAAGCTGTTTGCAAGTATTACTTCGGGCCACCAACCAGGTGGACACCGAAGTCTTACTACGTCTAATCACGCAAAAAAAAACAAAATCTTACACCCACTTTTTATTACTTTTCTCGACGTTTCACATGATTCTAAGTATAATTAAGCAAAAAAAAATTTGTGTCGGTCTGTCTGTTGGTCTGGATGTCTGTTTACGCAATAACTCAAGAACCAGTTATCCGATTTGAAAAATTCTTTCGCCAATCTTTTTGTTTGGTTAATGGGAAGAACTGATTAGATTTTGGGGTTTGTACGTTCAAGGTTTCGGGTACCTTTTTTTTTTTTCCGTATGGAAATCCCTTCGGATACCCCCCCCCCCCCGCCGGCCAGCGGAGGCGGTTATGTCGGGCTTGAACCGACTAAAACACGCCGTCTCGGGTCTACAGACGCCGGGGTGTAAGGTTGCCCATAGAGCATATCCCTCGCACCCCGGCTGACCCTACCATACAAATTATCCCTATTCATATTTATTGCTCAATATATAAAGACGCGTCGAATAATATGCATTAAGCCTAAGGTCTGTTCACAAGTAAAAAAAAAGTATAAAAATACTGCAACAAAAATATCTAAGTTTGGCCCGAAGTTTGACAATCACTGTGTGATTTCCGCCCCACTAGATTTCTATATCAATACCTGCATAACTTTATGCGTAGCTGAAAGCCACAACTATCTCTGCAAAGAAGAATAGGTTCTGGTTTCTACCCTTATGTAGCAATCAATCAATTAGCCTATTTAATAGCAGTCAACTGCTAGAACCTAGACCTAGAACCCTGCCCTCCGAGTTCCGCAGTCTGTGGCGAGAACGCCGCAGACTCGTCTACGCCCGGGACTACCGACCTCCATGATCGGGGCCTGAGGACGGCAGTTGGCCGACCCACTATCCTTACAGAAGCAGGCCGTGGCGGAGGCGTGTCTTGTGTGTCCTACACACGCCTGCCAACTCACCGACGCGGGATAAAACCCGACCCCACCAGGCGAGGCCGCGCTGGCGGCCAAGGTCCGCCGGTAACCCTGGGGTTATCCTGTCGAGGGCTTACCCGGGGTGCCCGGCAATGGACACTTGGGCAGGAAACAGTCAACTGCTGGACACTAATAGACATATTTTTCATACAAATATTAACAACGTAGCGGGAATCAAACCACGTCCTCAAACGTAACAAGTGAATCTACTACCACGTCCCCTAGCCTTCTTATTCTAATTGACCGCCGCCGTATCGTGAACACGCGCGTTCATATTAACCGACACATTTAAGTAGGTTTAGTTTTACGCCATGTTTTTTCTTCTATGCTCACCAATTAAAGTCCACTGGCTACTCACGTTACGATTGCGATTAAAACGCATTGTTAAACAAAATAAATATTCCCCCAGGGCGCCGCAGAAGCGAGAGATGTAAGCCAGTATCGTAGTAAGTTAAATCTAGTGGGACGGAAATCACACAGTGATTGTCAAACTTCGGGCCTAACTTAGATATTTTTGTTGCAGTATTTTTATTCAAAATTACAGACCTTAGGCTTTATGCATATTGTTCGACGCGTTCATATTTCAGTTTCTTTCAGAGTCTGGTTGTTTTATGTAAATATACAATATACGTATTGTCATTGTCACTCAAATGTCAAAGTCAAATACGCGTTACTCTGATCTCTGAACTTGAAAGAAACTCACTTGTAAAAGATTTTTAGGGACAATTTGTATGGTAGGTACCCGAAACCTTGAACGTACAAACCCCAAAATCTAATCAGTTCTTCCCATTAACCAAACAAGATGATTGGCGAAAGAATTTTTTAAATCAGATAAGTGGTTCTTGAGTTATTGCGTAAACAGACATCCAGACATCCAGACATCCAGACATCCAGACATCCAGACATCCAGACATCCAGATATCCAGACCAACAGACAGACCGACACAAAAATTTTTTTTGCTTAATTAGACTTAGAATCATGTGAAACGTCGAGAAAAGTGATAAAAAGTGGGTGTAAGATTTTGATTTTTTTTTTGCGTGATTTTAAGACTTCGGTGTCCACCTGGTTGGTGGCCCGAAGTAATAATGTATGTAGTCTGTCCATATCCAAGTGGAATAGTAGCGTGATTATATTCATATACTACGTGTAAGCTATCTGACCATCAGTGTAATGTGTAACGATTAATAATATACTAGAAATTGAGTGCAGTGTGCGACTGAAATAAATTGAGCTGAGCGAGCAGGACTCTATACTTGAAAATAACCCTGGGGTTATCCTTTCGAGGGCTTACCTGGGGTGCCCGGTAACGGACACTTGGGGAGGACACCGTGCGGTTTTAGTCGATACACGACATAACCACCCCAACTGGCCGTAGGGGGGGTATCCGAAGGGATTTCCGCACGTTAAAAAAAAAAAAAAAAAAGGCCGCGCGCTCGTGAAACTGTTTTTCGGTAATTATTCCTCAATGGTACATCGGACATGAACCATCTCGCTTCAAAACACTCCTCAGTGTCCACACTATCACCGTGGTAAATTTGGTCAAGATCGCGCCAGTGGTTACGGAGGAGTTCAGCCACCAACAAACAGCTATGCCGCGTATAAGAGCTTCGCTCGCTCAGCTCAATTATCTTTCCGAGAGATAATCATCATATAATTATTACATTCATTCAAAAAAATCGCCAGCAATTCACTTCCGACGAAATAATCTTCGCAAATACATCGGTACAACACAAGCACCTAAATTAGGCGTAAAGGGTTTATGCGCGCAATAAAACGTATGGAGATTACTCGCTCCTTACTTTGTATGAGATGTGAAACGTGTGTAATTTCAATGTTATGTGTTCTGGCAATACGTACTCGTACAACTATTACTTTAGTTTATGAGATGATCACATTTTATGCCGTCTTCTGGTTTCCGAGAGCTACTTCGTTAAGTAACTGACTTAAAATATTTTTTCAATTAAATTTTTAAGCAATTAGTAATGCTAACTTTTCCTATAGATTAAGATCGGAAAAACAGAACATCTGGGACGGGACTTGAACCCGCGACCAGTCCCTTACAGGAGGAATGATCTGAGCAACTGAGCCACTGTCCAGTCTAATATGAACACATGCTTACAAGTCTCTTCATTAACCTACTACAACAGTTTTTTTTTAAGAATATTAGAAACCGAAATTACAAATTCCCCTCTAACCCCTCCAGCTAAGCTTAATTGCTTGTGTTAGGAGTGGGTTCCCCTCGGTAGTGTAAAGACCAGGATTCGAACCCGGGACCTCTCGATCGTAGGGTCGACTCCTTAACCACTAAGCTACCGACACTTACCGAGTAATCTCTAACCAGCTTCCCATTACCACACTTAATTAATCCCCACTTCAAAGTGCGGGCACCGTGACCGTCAATGCCATTATCAAACTCCCAAAAACGGTAGAACAAATTTTGTTACTTTTATCAAAAGCCGTCTCAAATGTAACCCTCCTATACCCGCATTAAATAATGTAACTTATATACCCGCGTCCAAGGTGTTTTTGGGTCCCATGTTGGGAATTTGACTTAATTAATTGATACTGAATTTTTTCAAAGAATAGTATCACCCGAAATTGTTTTCTTCCTAACCCCTCCAGCTAATCTAAAATTGCTTGTGTGAGGAGTGGGTTGAAGTGTAATAGCCAGGATTTGAACCCGGGACTATAGGTCCTGTTAGGATGACACCTTAACCACTAAGCTACCGATGCCGTCAGATACACTAACTCCAAGAGAAAATTCTACGCAAGAGCCTCATCCTTCAATCAGCAGTTGTACCGGCTTGCAGATGAGATTAACTTAAGCCTAAAAGATCTTGTTAGTGCCCGATACACCCAAGTAATTTCGGTTACCAGTCTAGGGAAATGCTTTATGGGCAACCTTATACCCCGGCGTCTGTAGACCCGAGACGGCGTGGGGTTTAAGTCGGTTCAAGCCCGAAATAACCGCCCCCGCTGGCCGGGGGGGGGGGTATAAAAATAAAGTAAAAAGTGTTAAGTGGACCACGGACTATGCTGTTACCAAGGAACCGAACGCCAGACCATTAAAACAAAATAGTAAATGTATATCGCTGCTGTCCTCAAACTCGAAGTCTGGTCACATCTTATTTTTGAAATAAAACTATTTTTAACGGATTCTATCGCGATATATTTGATGTTATTTTATATTTTACAATCATCCCGACGTTTCGGTTGCTTTTCAGCAGCCATGGTCACGGGGAGACTCCCCGTCCCCATCATAAAATAACATCAAATAAATCGTTAAAAATAGTT
Source organism: Cybosia mesomella (assembly GCA_946251805.1). Classification (NCBI taxonomy): domain Eukaryota; kingdom Metazoa; phylum Arthropoda; class Insecta; order Lepidoptera; family Erebidae; genus Cybosia; species Cybosia mesomella. The sequence continues at coordinate 3,209,341 of OX276402.1, read as the reverse complement.
TTATTTCAATGTGTGACATTCGCGTAAACTTCCGACAATATCATCTTAATTTACAGCAATTTTTAATATCTAATCAAAAACGGTTACGTGGTTAATTTGTATGCAGTGGAAGTGGGAGCGAGAGGTATACCAGCAAAATCTCTCTATAACCTACTTAAAGATCTAGGCCTCTCGAGAGCTACAATAAGCTCATTACTAGGACGAATGTCTAAAGCGGCACTAGTAGGTTCGTATCAAATTTGGTTAGGCAGGGAGGGGAACTTGGGTATTGTAGGTGAGTGTTGATGCATCAACAAAAAGGGCCCCTTCTAAACCTACACTTGGGTCGCAAGTCCCAGGCACTGTCCCGAGTTCCCAACTCAGCAACGCGATGGACCCGGCAGCCGCACGGAGAATCCATGGATTGCTAAGAATATCGGTCTCTAAAAGCAAGTGTATTCACGAAAAAGCTCCAGAAAACCATCTTTTGATACATGGCAACGTTATAGCAGATTTATAAAAAATCCTAGCATAGATTTAAAAATATTTCCACGTTTTGCAGCTCAAGCTCGAAATTCGCTTTTGTCTCTAAGCCGCTTCTTAGCTTGAAGACGGTAGATTTTTCATTAAAATAAAAAGTAAGTAAATTGATATCGCTGCCATCCTCAAACTATTTGTGGTCAATTTTTTTATCACATTTCACTCACATTTTAATATTTTTTTAAATATTAATATAGCAACTTTACTCTCTTAAAAGTTCAAAGAATATCCATCTTTTGATATGTGATAATGTTATTTAAATTAAATTAATATGAAATACTAGCATCGAAGTGAAATTATTCCCTCGTTTTTCAGCTCTAGTTCGAAATTTGATCTTGTCACTAATCCGTTTTTTTTAGGTTGAGGACGGCAGATCGATCGGTCTGATAGACCCATGCGCGGATAAACGAAGGTTAACACGGTACTTTCTTACCGAGCGATCTCATCGCCAGATGTCAGGTATCGACCGCAAATTGCATAATTCCGCCGGTCGACAACAACCGTCATAATAACGTCACGACACAAAATATGAAATGTGGTGCAAGTTACGAAAGAGCGCGATGAGGTGAAAATGTTTCAAGGTTGTATGCACGCGATCTAATACAATAAATTAATTTATAACTAATACATTTTGAGGATTTTGAGGATTATCAGCGCAGGCGCTATTCGGAAATGTGTGAAGCATTATGACAATGATGATATTTTCTCTTTTAGTAGCTGTAACGCGTGTGTGTTTTCTTTTTTAAATTTTGTATTATTTTTAATCATATGCATGCGAATCATATCGACGATACCTACTCAAATTCACAAAATAGTAACACCTTACTCTGTACTGTAATTCTGGAAATTAATACAACTTACTCATTGATCAGAATTAATTATGGCCACGGTTTTTAAGTTTTATATCTTATATTTTATTATATAAAACGTACATGTAGTGCTATGCTTCATAAACTGAGTTAAAGGAATCCGTCTTAAATGTTTAAATATGAAGGTGAATGTAGAAATTGTAGAGTTCTTTAAATAAATAATGACCTACCAGTTAACGTTAGCATATAAAATGCTCCATGAAATAATTTCTGGCTTAAGACTTGGGCCCGATTCTAATCTTATTGACAATCAATTTTGAAATTCATATATTTCGAAAAATGAAAAAGTATATAAAGAATACTAGAAAATACTTTTGAAATATTTAACATTGAAATATTATTTATAAAGATGATTTTAATCACTGTCAACAGAGCACATCAAGTCGTATCCTTTGATACAATGAAAGAACTCTGCAATAAAAGAAAACCAAGTACAATTTTCGGATATAACTCTCTAAGACGTACAAATATTGATAAATGAACAAAAAATTACAGAAAATTACAGAAACAAAGATTTACATAGGAAGCAGTCAAATTTCCAAATCACGTAAGTTGTTTACGTTAAACAACATAACAACCTTTCTGTAATCACTTAAATGTTGCACCATATCATGATTACCTATTCATAAAGTGCTCTTAAAAAGTAATCTCGCTATCAATAATTATGTTTAATCAAATCCAATTTTAGGCAAGCCTCATAAATGAGCTTGTTAGTTAATGTAATCAAAACTAATCGATCATCGTTGTAATTACCTTCGAATTTGATCGATTATATACATTGGAGCAAAGTAATGTTTTGGGTATATAACATGAGCGGAATCTTCCCAAGAGATTAGTAGATACGGGTACAATAAATAGTTCTAGGCAGACTCTACCTTGTTACAAATACTTAATTCTGATAATTGCGTATTGATACTGGCCTTTATGAAATAAAATCCGTCTATTTTTTCTAACATACTTTTATTAGTTTCACATCTAACTGAATGCTTTGATGTTAACTTAAAGCTGATCTATCAAAACGAAAATTTTGTCTTTGATTACAGAATATGAAATTTTCATAGATTTATCGATAAATTGGACAAAATAATATATATTGCCTGTAAAAGTTTCCTTTTGTATCCAGGAGAACGGTCCCCCATCATATCAGGATGTGGACCTCTCAAATTGGAATTCATTTGTTTCGATTACAAGCGTGATTCTTTAGGGATTTTCTTTAGAAAAGCCCTATTGCTATCGAGTTGTCGTCATCGTCGACGTCGTCGTTGCCAATTTTCTGTCACGGTTTTGGGTATGAAGGAGATGAGCTATCGAATTGCTGTTTTCGGTAATAGATTCGTGGTGAACCATTGCAAGATAAAAAAAAATCGCAAAAAAAAATACTATAGTAAAACCTGTAGTCAAGAGTTTTGTGTTATGTGCAGTAACTATATAGTTTAAGTATTCACGTATGCTAAACTGCAGTACGCCTACTACTTCGTCTCTCGCCCAGCCAACGTCACAGCTCATCATTTGACCACCCTGCCGAAGACAGTGTTATCCCGTATTCCTTGTTGTAGTCTTATCTCTGTAAAGAGCTTATCTTTTTAAAGAGGGGATGTTCTATAAGGACTCATCCGTGTTACTTTACTACCTTATTAGCTAGGCATAATATTTTATTAAGTACAAAGTAATTGGTACTATCATAACCCACCCAAAGTCGATAATAGGCTATTTGAGTACAGCTAAAAATAGTTCTGTATTATGGTATTACAACATAACAATATTTTTTTGAGAACTGTTTTATTTACGACTAGCTGACCCGGCAGACTTCGTACTGCCTCAATCGATGACAAACCTTTTAAACCTTCTCTGGACCTCCACAAATAATTCAAGACCAAAATTAGCCAAATCGGTCGAGCCGTTCTCGAGTTTTAGCGAGACTAACGAACAGCAATTCATTTTTATATATAAGAAAAGAAGAGATAAAAATCGATATTAAAGTTTGATTTAAAAAAAGTACACGCCATAACGGATCCCGTGACATGTGACGTCACACCAAAGTAAACAGTAAGCGACTTAAAGCACGTTTATACAATTATTGAAATTAGTTGCAAAAATAATGGTTTATTTTGAGATATATAAGATAAAAGTGAAACATTATTAGTAATTAATAATTGAATCAGTCGATTAACACTAGGAAATGCGGACAGCCTGTATTGAAAAACTCTGTTTACTTATGTGTGACGTCACAGAGCGTTTATAAGCACGTGATCAAATCTAAAAAAAAGTGAGTAAAATCTCACTTTTTTTGGTCTTGATTTTTTAACAAAAAAGAAACTTATTTTATATTGAAAATTAATAAAATATGTTTTTTACGGTACATTTTATTAGGATGACAACAATTAATTCGTACAATATTTTAAATATAGTCAAAATGCCTATTCATTCACGGGAGAGGAGCTTTTTTTTGTCGTTAGGATATAATAATAGCAAAAGTAAATTTATGGTTACTAGGTAGACTAGATAGACTAGGGGAGGACACCGTGCGGTTTTGGTCGAGACACGACATAACCACCCCCGCTGGCTAGCGGGGGGGTATCCGAAGGGATTTCCGCACGTAAAAAAAAAAAAAAAGGTAGTATAATTACTTTTTAATAAAAACGCTATTACGAGTATAATCGCGCACCGCTCACGATTCAGACCACATAAAAGGCTCGGACAGCCGATACAATCTCCGATACGACGACAACAAAAAGAAACGCCGTTATTTCCCACGGGGTGTTAAATTCTTGTGCCAATTCGGACACAAACCTTTTGCGATCCCCGGACTGCCGCTAGATTATTTCGTTTAATATTGAAACTGCTTACAGTAGGAATTTTCGTTTGTGGCAAGTTGGAGTATTCCATCAGGAATTCTATGGATGATACAGAGATTTTTTTATTTAAATATATAGATTTTAATCCCATAACGTTATATTTTTGAATGAAATGTAAAATACCCATATTTGGCAGTTAATACCCTTTATATTATGAGCACCCACTGAGGGAAAAAAAAATTCTAAACCCCTGTTAACGAGTAAAATACTACATTTTCGGAGCGTAGCCGGGACGAGTAAATAAACAAATAAATAAGTTGACATGTAAAAAAATAGCAAATTTTCAACGCAGACGCAGAGCACATGGATTCAAAAACTCACATGATCTCAATTGCGCGCTGTATCGGTCGGTCACCCAGATATAAAGTATAAACGCTAACAAAAAAAAATGCCCAATAAGCTATTCCTAGGAGGTTGAAGTTCCCTCCACCGCAGTTACCTGCTACCATGACAGTCAATCGATACGAGATAACGATCTCGAGTTTAACACGATTAGAGATCTGCTGACCCGATTAGTTCACGATAGAGTCAGCCTTTGAGAAGTGCCGACATCGTCAGTGTAAATCGACTTGAAGATATATCTTATAATGAAACTTTAGAGAGCATCTTCAAGAATAGAATAGAAAGATATGATCTTGTTGATAATGAACTGAGTTTAACTAAATTAAATAAAAAAAAATTAAGTCCCTTTAAGTAATTTCTTCACTTGTTTTCACCCCTCAGGGTAGAACTCTTTTCGGGTGCGCCAAAGTTCACCTAAATTTTCAACTCCGAAAATTGGAACTCCGAAAATGTTCTTCCTAACATTTTTCATCCTAACAATCACAATTCCTAACTACTCTGTCTCTAATGTTTTAATTCCGAATCATTCAACTTAATAATGTCGGTAGCAATAAACATCTATTATACTATTATTTCTTTTCCTATATTTTGTCAACATAACCATCTTTTACACTATTATTGAAAGTCATACCTTTTTTGTTTAGATTTATTTTTATTAATAATAATCAGTATTATATACATTAATTTTGCGTAACTTTTCCAGTTTCAGTTACTTAGTTATTTTCACATAACATGTATAACATATAAGTATAACAGTACCATGGTACAAGTAGCACTTTACCCACCTTATACCACGGTACTATTTATAGTCGTTGGTTTAGGTTAGGTTAGAACTGTGACCACAACGCACGAGCCGAGCGAGCGTAGCGAGCGTGCCGCGGCAGCGGCCGGCGAAGTGCCAATTACTCGGTAAATATTTCTTTCCGAGTATTAATGACAATATTATGGTAATTATGTTTAGGGATAAAAACGTTAGGATAAAAAACAGTAGGAGCTTTAATATTGTATGTTAACGATTTTATTGATAACAATTTTCGGAAACATGAGTGTTATGAACATCGACGCGGCGACGGTAGCACTACAAATAGTATGAATAAAAACTTTAGGATGAAAAATTTTAGGAGGAGTGATCATTCGGATTACAAATCGTTAGGAAGAACAATTTCGGATAAAGAACTTTAGGTGAGTCAATATGGACCCACTCTTTTCATATATAAATGGAGTGATCCTCTTAAATATTAATGGGAGTTTATGGGACCCAAGTCAATCTCACCTCTAAGCCGGTAGACCTGCTGATTGACGGACGAGGATCTAGCGTAGGCTTTCGTCTCGGGATTGAGGGATCCGATGGCAATAGCTTTCGTAAAAGCTAGAACCAAATATCTGATTGTTCTGTTCATTATTACATTGAAATAGTCCATAGTTTTACTTAGAAGAAAATAGCTGCACAATTTATCTGACCATTTTATTTCTATGCGGTCTGCACCTTAGCAGCTAAGGTTTTGGAGCAAGACAACGCCTGCCTAGGCATTAAGTTTGAAGGATCAAATCCACCACAATATTGCGAATAAATTTAAATGATAAATTATTTTCACCGTATATCAGTTTCAGTAGTGCCATGATTATGTACATACTCATTTGGCAGTACAGTCGCAATCAACAACACAGTCATTACCACAACAATACAGACCACTAGCCATTACGAACTGTTAATTAATACTGTGCGTTTGATGAAATGAAAACTCACTTTACTGTAATTAAAATAGTAATATAATTTCTGGGTAAAATTTGGATACAGACCAAAATATGTCAATTTGAGACAGGAAGGCAATAAGGTATGCCTAGTTTATTGTATTCTAATTAGAACTTCTTTTTACAATTCTAAGGTACCAAACACGTATTTGGTATTACCTTATTGTAACGACCAAGCAGAAGTATTATTATTATTTGAATTTTTGAAGTGATAACTTCTTTAGGCGTATTGGAGCACTGTTTTGGGTGATACAAAACTTGCGTCATCGTCACTGTGACGCTTTAAATATTTTTTATAACAACATCTTGTTGTAGCTGATGAACTATTTTTTTCTGACCCTAATGACGTTTCGAACTGATTCATAATGAACAACACAGCTGGCTCCGTAAATATTTTTTTGTGCTTTCACTTCTGTCGGCACTCTCGGAGTGCCATTGTTTTTTTTATTTTAAGGAGTACTAGCAACCGAAATTACTAGTATTTCTTTAACCTCCTTTAGCTAAGCTAAATTGCTTGTGTTAGGATTTGGTTCACGTCGGTAGTGTAATGGCCAGGATTCAAACCTGGGAGCTCTCAGCCGATTCCTTAACCATTAAGGTACCTTCGTCAACTGGCAAGCGTGTAACTCGCGATCGCCATTCTATTCGAACTGGTTGCCCTTCGTCTCTATTTTGGAACCCCTAACACAAGCTAGGCCACACCGCCAGCTGACGGACGGAGCGGGCGGAGCGGACGACATCGTTTCACCTCTTTTCATACTTGGGTTTACACCGCCAACGAACGAGCTAAGCTACGTCAGCGATGCGAGCGACGTGAGCCAAGCCAACGAAAGTCCAGCGAAGCTCCTCGTTCACCTCGCTTCGCTAGCTTCGCTCGCCTGCCCGCTTCGCTAGCTCAGCTCGCCCAGTTCGTTTGCCCGTCCTCCCCATTTCGAATATTCGGACTAGTCGACGCTTGTCTTTCGAATGGCAGTGTAGTACTTACGTTGCGTGTCTATATAATTTATATGCAAATCGATCACCGTGGCGCTACGGGAATGGTCGCCCGCTCCGTCCGCTCCGTTCGCTCTGCCCGCTTCGCCCGCTTAGCCAGCCAGTTTTCGGTGTGAACCCTTAGTTTGGCTCGCCAATATTTCGCGTAGTTTTCTTCGCTCGCTTCATCCGCCCGCTCCGCCCGCTCCGTCCGTCAGCTGGCAGTGTGGCCTGCGCTTTACTTTGGATTTAGATATCGCTATGTAGAACGCCAGCGAAAATATTTCTTTATTATTTTTCAAAAAAAAACTGAATACCTTCACGCGTCTCCTCAAAACTCTCAAACTACCTTTGTAAATAAAGGCTAGCCGACGTTAGAGCCACTAAAATTTAGGTCCACTTGTTCGTATTGATACTTTTTAATAGTACAAAATAGCTTTAATATTTTACGATGTCCGAAATCTCAGCAAAAAATAATTAAATTAAAAAGTGTCAATACGGAGAAGTGGACTTACATATTACTGACCCCTACGTCGGATAGCCAAATTTTACGGGCCACTAGTCCCAATTGACGCATTATCTTCTTCTTCTTCTTCTTCTTTCTTATATATAAAAATGAATTGCTGTTCGTTAGTCTCGCTAAAAGTCGAGAACGGCTGGACCGATTTGGCTAATTTTGGTCTTGAATTATATGTGGAGGTCCAGAGAAGGTTTAAAAGGTGAATAAATATGGAAGTTGTTATCGATTGAGGCAGTACGAAGTCTGCCGGGTCAGCTAGTTTTCAATATTATTTTACTGACAATTTGACAGACTATTTTAAACAGTCAGCATAGCACAAAATAGCTTGAATATTTCGATTGTGCCTGATTAGTGACATTTCTGCCAGTAAAAAATATAAAAATTAAAAACTGTCAATTCGGACAAGTTTTAGTGGCCTTAGAAATTTGTGGCCCTAACGTCGGCTAGTCGAAAATTGACTTAAAAATTCGACGCCTGAAAATGTGCGATAAATAGCCGTCCGCGTCGTGAGCAAGACGCTTCGAAACATACTGTTTGTTCACTAATTCATGTAACCATTACAATCAAATATCGTTTTGTTCCTACCCGGCTATTCAATCTCTCGTTTAGAGTACCCAGAGCACATTAGCCACAGATAATACATACACTGCTTCTAATGTGGGGAACGGGGTCTGTGGATAAATCTTATATAGGCTGACTGTAAATAAAAGATTATGGACCAGATACTAGAGCACATTAAGGATGTGTTAAGACACCAATATATAGCTAGAGGAAGGAAGGCATAATGTGACAATCTGATTAAAGTACGGAAAATCTGTTCAGGCTTAGTAATTTGCTCGCACACTTTGTGCAAAACGTCCCCTTTCAAAATTAATATTTTTTTAGTAGTCGATTCGCACAACCTGAATTTATTAATGTGCGAATTTTCCTAAGAAAATTTTGTTATGGTTCGAACACAATGAAAATATTGAATGTTATGTTTCTTAGTAGGGGGGATAGGTTGGGTTGTGTCCTTGATATTTTAGTAACTGACTGTCCTATGTCTAAATGAATAATTAGTTTTTTGCATTGCCCCCACTAAGCAGTGGACCCAAGTTTTCAAAGGGGACCAAAGAGGGAAAAAGTATCACGTCGTCCGGTCGGTCGGATCAAGTAGTTCGACTAACTTTACAGAAGGAACTAAGAGGAAAAAACCGGTTGTCTGTAAAGTCGGTTTACTGACGATAGTTGAACGTGACAACGTCATAAGAAAATACTATCTATATGTATAGCAGCAGTCCACGCGGACGCATCGCTTGCACTTCAAGCCCAGAGCGAGGTAACGCCGTATACGAGGTAACGGCATACGAGGTAACGCCGCATACGTCAGGTAACGGCATGTTGCGTCATGTTTTTTCGTGCGTGCAGCCTTCAATTTAATCCAGAAAACTTTGTACTAAAGGTTAACGTGTAGTACCTATATGAAGTTTGTGATTGGGGCCATGAAAATAACAACGCTCGATATGTTAAAATGTATTTTATAAAATGGTAACTGCATTATAGTTAATGCGTCGCGAGCTTCAGGTTTGACCTATACACATAACATAACATAACCTATCATAACATAACATAACATAACTTCACGCCTGTATCCCCGAAGGGGTAGGCAGAGGTGTATTACACACCCACGATTCGCCAGTTATGTTAAGGTCCCAATGTAATAGGTGGCGAGCCTATTGCCATCTACCGGGCACATTATTAAGCTAGCGATAATTAACATTTATTAATACACACATAACTACGAAAAGTCAGAGGTGTGTGCCCGGGGCAACTGGGGATCGAACTCGGGACCTCGTCTCAGCAGTCCGTTACGTAAGCCACTGGGCTATCGCCGCTTTTTTCACCTATACAAATGACAAAAACTTGAGTTATAATTGGTTTGTGTTTTTATGCTAGACGAATTCACAAAATATTTAGTGAACAATAAAATCTGCTGAAGATTTAATGTTCTTTTAGCTGTTACTAACAAAATATCGGCAGAAATATTCACTATTATTATTTTCTTACCTACTGCAGAATGAATATTATGTCCAGTGCAGCTTAAATATATGTGTCACTTACCTGAAACAAACATAAAATAACAATAAGATTTATTTCTCATAAATACATGGAACCCGTTACAGTTAAATGCCACAGTTCGAAAGTAAGTAGGTATCTATTTCCGCACCATAAAAAAAAAAAAAGGTATCTACTTTTTTACACTCTTCTAAAAAGTATGATAATTTTAACAAGGAAAATAACACCTGTAGACGAAAATGCAAAAGCCAAATGTGGGTGTGAAAACAAATGATTAAATAAATACTATTTATACTGTTGATTGATGGCACTTGGTGGTACTTGCTACACATATTGAATTGAAGTACAAGTGAATGTATCACTTGTGCTTTTCCACTATTATATTTATTAAATTACACGTGACCGGTTTCGCCTCACGGCATTCTCAAAGGTTTTTTTATGTATTTATTTATACATTACAGTCACTTTACATTACTTTACAGTAGTTTACATTACAGTGACTGTAATGTAAACTACTGTAATGTAAACTACTGTACTGTTCCCGACATTTCGGCTGCTGGAAAGCAACATTTCGGTTGCTTACAGTCACTGTAATGTAAACTACTGTAAAGTAATGTAAGGTGTACAGTACAAATACAAAACTAACACATAAATCGCGACTGGATCCAGTCGATCGCTGGTTTAGGAACTCCAATCAGATACTCAAGTTGATTAGCTCTCCGTATGCACAAACGTAAACGTTTTTACGCGTTGCCGAGCGGATAAACGTTTATAGGACTTTACCGGGACCGAGTAATGCTCGTAACGTGGAAATTACGGGCATGAGCCGCGTACCGGTGATGCTGGATTCACTGAAGCGTTCCATTAGGCAGTGGTCGTTATTATATTTTTTTTTATGGATGATAGGCTCACGTTTGACCTCTATCTCACCTGGTCGTAAGTGACGATGTGGTCTACGATGGATCACGTTTGCCTAGAAGGAACCTATTCACTCGAGACTTGAAGATTCCGAGTTTATAGCTTGCCGGAAACAGACTCAGGCAGGCAATTCCACTCCTTAGCTGTACGCATAATAAATGAGTCGCCGAAACGTTTCGTGAGTATGAGTGGAATATCCACCATGTAGCGGTGGCGCGTCGCTGTGCGTCTGGTCGTTCGTTGGTGAAAAGGGCTTGGAGGTATCAAGTCGTGCAATTCTAGCGCACACTCTCCGAAATGCACCCGATAAAAGACCGATAGGCCTGCAACTTTGCGTCGATGTTCAAGGCTCTGAAGCCTTTTCTCGACGAGTGCATCGTTGTTAATGAGCCTCTTGGCCCGTCTCTCTATTGTCTCTAGCGCTTCTAGATGGTATTTAGCTGAGCCATCACACAGATACGAGCAGTACTCCATACAGGATCGAACCTGCGCTTGGTACAGGTTGAGCAACTGTTCCGTTGTGAAGTACTATCGCACCTTCGACAGAATGCCCAGCTTTTTAGCAGCCACTTGAGCTTTAGCCAATGTAAGATCCAAAATTGAGGGTGGATGTTAAAGTAACGCCAAGAAGCTCGAGGCGGTCGGTTATCGGCACGGATGCATTTAGGAATGCGGGGTTTGGCTGAAATTGACTTCGCTTGGCGGAGAAAAGACGCACCTGGGTCTTAGTAGCGTTGAATTTGACCAAGTTAGCATCACCCTAATCGGAGACCGCTTTCAAGGACAAATTCAAACGCTCAACCATAGCCTCTCGGAGAGACCGGATCTGTCCCACGCTGGCTCGGGGGTTGGACTCGTAACTCTCGACTACTGTGCTGTCGTCTGCGTACCCAAAAGTACCGGGTTTGAGCAGGTCGTTTACGTGCAGCAGGAATAATGTAGCCGAGAGTACCGACCCCTGAGGGACCCCAGCGTTGATAGGTAATCGGTCGGATGTGCAGCAGAAACGGCAAGTGCCTCTCCGTGCCTCTCGATGGTCTCACTCCAAATGTGGGTGGCATACACAAGAAGGTCCCCAGTGGAACGGTTTTGGCGAAAGCCATATTGCAGATCACTGAGGAGATCGTTCGCTTCGAAGTATGCCAGGAGCTTTTTATTCAGTACACGTTCCATAGTCTTACAGAGTATGGACGTTACCGAAATTGGTCTGTAATTGACAGGGTCCGCCCGACTGCCCCTTTTGGGCACAGGTTGCACGTCGGCCTGCTTCCAAGCCTTCTGCACTAGACCGGTCCCATAAGAGAGACGAAACAAGCGTGTCAAAATAGGAATACGGACAACTCAGGTGCACAAGTCCTGAGCACTATTACTGGAATCCCATCGGGTCCACTGGCCTTATTCACGTCCAGATTACTTAACACCTTACGTACATCCCTCTGTCGGATGCTGATATCTGCCATGCGCGTCCCACATCCGACAGGAGGAGCAGGAGGCATCGTCGTTCTAGACGAAAACTCCGCAAAAAGTGAAGCAAATAAATTTGCTTTTTCCTCAGCGGTGCAGCCAGTGTCCCGTCAGGCTTCCGCAGTGGGGGCAGTGAGGAGTGGCAGAAGTTGGACTCAACCGACTTTGCTAGGGCCCAAAACGCTTTACTGCCCGCTGGATACAATGCAAGTTTGTTTCCAATACGGCCAATATGGCAAAAGCGGGCCTTTCGCAAAGTCTTCTTGCAAAACTTGGCAGCCCTGTTGAAGGCTCTCTTCTTTTGAGATACGTCCTCCACCCCACGGTTGCCGGCATCGACCCATGCCAGGTAAGCCGCATGCTTGAGTGCTTCGGCATGACCGCATTCGGCGCCAAACCATGGTCGAGCCCCGCCACACATGTCTACGACAGAAAACGGAATGTAATACTCCATTCCCTGCCGCAAAACATCTACCACGGCGTCCGCGCAGACGGATGGATCAGTAGAAGAGAAGCATGCAGGCTGCCAAGGGTAAGATGCGAAGAAGGATCGCATCTCATCCCAATTTGCTGACCTGTATCGCCAAACCCGACGGGAGCCCGTGGGTGGCCCCAGTGTCGGTCGAGAAGTAGACGGATACAGACTTCACCAGAGAGTGGTCGGAACTACCCAGTGGTGAAGAAATCGACACCGAGTAACGATCTGGATCTGTTGTCAGCAGTAGGTCCAAGCAATTGGCTGTGTGAGTCTCAACATCCGGTACCCTCGTTGCCCCCTGGACCAGCTGGGTGAGATTTAACGCTAATGAAAGCTTACGTGTCTCTCTCCCAGCATGATCGGTTGACTGGTATGGGAAAAGCCACTCCCTGTGGTGGGCATTGAAGTCCCCCAGTAACACCAACTGGGCTGAAGGGTACCGCTGTTGAACTGTGTCTGCCACCTCACTGAGGTATCGTGAGAGCTTGGTTGTCTCCTGGTCCCCGCCATGCGAACGATAGACACAGGCATAGAAAATTTTGTCAATACCTGTATCGACCATCACTCAAAGTGCAGAGAACCTCGGATCATCAAGGCTTCGGAGACGCTGATAGCAGATGTCGTCCCCGGGCGTATACACACACGCCCGCTTGTGGTTTGAAGTTGTACTCCAGGGTGAACCCTACGTACGACACGTCTGCCGGACATCCGATCTTCGTCTCCGAAAGGAACAAGAGTGCACGTTTCTCAGTCTCGAGGTGGTGGTGGACTGCTACGAGATTTGAGTGCAGACCTCGGATATTAGTGAGGTGCACTTTGAGAGAGAGGGAGAGAGAGTGTCGTACTTTGCACTTTTTGTTCCTTGCCATGTGATGTGATGAGTGAAGAATAGGTGAGAGAATGGCAGTGAAGTGAGGTTCCACGCCGGTAACCCGCAGGCACACTCTGGATGGACGGCACCATTGGGAAACTAGACTGGAGACCGCCCGAGACTCCCCGGGAATGTCCATCGGGCCCTCTCTTCCGGTCGCCAATCGGCACGAAGGGGCATCCCGGGATTTTTCGACAGTTGGCGAGGCAGCCTTTCATATGTGACTAACATACTACTTGGGCCCCCATCTACCTGCTGTCGGCCAGCGGTGCACCGTGCCTCGGATCTCGCTACTCTCCAAGGCCAGCATCCTGATGCCTCCAAAAACAGTGCAACAGGTCGGTCAGCCTGGTAGTGGAACAGCTACTTCGACCCATCCTCCCGAGTGGTTGCACCGGACATCGTACCGGAACACAGCCAGGCTATTTGGCGGTACGTCTTTGCTCGGTGGGTGGTCACAAGCCATCGGTCAAAACCTACCACCAGAGTATCACTGATAGCACCACCCAGGGGCCACGTGTAGGGATTCATTACAGGGTGTTCTCCTACGGCCGTGGGTGATTCAGCCCCCAGATATTATAATGTTTACGTGCAAAATCTGAATTTTCTCTTTTTCCGATCTAAAATCTATTGGAAAAATAAGTATACTAATTGCTTATAAATTTAATTGAATTAATATGGAGGAGTCATCAAAAAACAATGTTTAAATATGACTGTAGAGTCATACATTGTTTCCATAGTTCGCTCCAGCGTCGCCTTAAGACGTATATCTTCTTCTTATATATAAAAATGTCTTATATATAAAAATGAATTGCTGTTCGTTAGTCTCGCTAAAACTCGAAAACGGCTGGACCGATTTGGCTAATTTTGGTCTTGAATTATTTGTGGAGGTCCAGAGAAGGTTTAAAAGGTGCTATCGATTGAGGCAGTACCTACGAAGTCTGCCGGGTCAGCTAGTATATAATATATCGGAGAATTTCAAATATCTGGGACGTGTCTAGGTGGCTCAGTTGGTCAGAACATTCCCCCTGTAAGGGGGGGGGGGACTGGTCCCATCCTAGATGTTCTCTTTTTCCGATTTAAAATTTTGAGAAAATTATTTTTAAAATTTTACCTACACGTATAGTGGATGACAAAGATAGCTTAACACATTACACTTTGGAACAACTACCTCTAAATCCTTTCACAAAATCCTACTTCCTACTAAGATTACAAACGCGAATTTGTTACTCTTTCCGCCAAAAATGGCTGAACGGATCTGGCTGAAATTTGGTACAGAGATAGATTATAGTCGGGAATAACACATAGGCTACTTTTTGTACCTGGAATAGGTTTAATAAATAAAATGAGAAATATATTATTATTTACTCTGTCCTTTGATAATCTTGTTTGTGTTTTGAGAAATAAAAATTATGTATTCATGTACTTTATTTATAAAGACTATTGATATTGTCAAAAGTTTACGCGTATCCCGAGGGGTCATTTCAAAGCCGTAGATGGCCCAGGTTCAGCCGGGGTGCGAGTGAATTGCCTTATTTAGCCACCTTACACACCGGCATTAGAGACCCGAGACGGCGTGCAGTTTTGGTCGGTCCGACATAACTACCTCCACTGGTGGTGGTCCGTCGGAGTTTCGGCAAAAAAGCCCCACGAAATGGCACAGTATTGATGGAGACGAATCTAAAAATTAAATAAATGTTCTAGAACATATTACACAGCGCCATCTAGACCCAAACTAAGCAGAACTTGTCATATGGGTTCTAGAATGTAGATAAACATTCTTAGATACTTTTTTGTAAATAAATACATATTATACACAGAAACACCCAGACCAATGCAAAAACACATATTTGCAATGAGTGGGAATTGAACCAACGACCTCTGACTTAGCACTCGAACGCTTTGCCACTACGCCACAGAGATCGGTACACACCCGTTCTTGAGTTATTAGTTATAAGTGGTCATAACTAATTTTGTTTTATATACTTATACTAGCTGTGCCCGCGACTTCGTCCGCGTGGATTTTTATGGTTTTAGTTCTTTTGCGCGGAACCCTAATTTTTTGTGGACCTAATTGGCAATCTAAACCATCCTCGAATCCCCTTGAACTCACACAAAAAAATTCATCAAAATTGGTCCAGCCGTCTTGGAGGAGTTCAGTGACATACACACGCACACAAGAAATATATATTAAAATTAAAATTATAAACGGGATATTTACCATGTTTATTATCTTTTTCGAGAATCCGATATTTCGGCACTGTTACAAGTGCCATGATCACAGATGTACCTACTAAAGTTCTGCAAGCTAGTTGTTACTCGGCAAACCGTATCGGTCTACCCTATACGATATGTGAGTGTTGTGTGTCGTGAACGTGATCGAGTGCGTAGTGAGAACGCGGACAGTGGTAGTGGTGACGCGCGTCAGAAACGAGTGAGGAAGAGGGTAGACCGATACGGTTTGCCGAGTAACAACTAGCTTGCAGAACTTTTAGTACATCCGTGATCATGGTACTTGTAACAGTGCCGAAATATCGGATTCTCGAAAAAGATACTAAACATGGTAAATATCCCGTTTATAATTTTAATTTTAATGTAAATGACCATTTCAATCTAAAATCGTATAAGAAATATATATATATATATATAAAGATATAGATTTACACAGTTCACATATTTTCTAAATTTGTTACAGTACATCAACTTTGCAACTTGTACTTCACATGAAAATGTTTTTGGTATTATTCCTTTTTCCAGCTAACTAACATCGCGCATCACTGACGCATCATTCGATATTTAAAAGCTATCATTAAAACGTCTTACTCATCACCGAAACGAAATAATTACCTTTAACAACGAAACATCGTTGGAGGCATTTACGTCAATTATATGATTAAGACTCATCACAGATAGTCTTTGTCTGTACGTCAGTTAGCACGCTGTAAAAAGGATATCATGGGGACGAATCATACAACACAATCCGCTTTAAAATGAACTCAAAATCCTTACAGCTAGAGAGATATTTGCTTTGAAGTGTTATAAAGCCGCGTGTGGTTGTTAGGATTACACATTTATTACCATCGTAAAGTAGTTTAGTTTGTACGCATGCGCTTGCGCACCATAGATACATCGCAAATAGAACAACAATCAGTTGACATGACACTGCTCTAAACGAGACGAGTTCAGATTAAATGAACTTTTTCTGATATTGTCGGAAGTTTACGCGAATGTTACACATTGAAATAAAACTAAGTAAATTTTTTTTAAATTTAATAATAGTTATTTTATATTTTACATTGATGATATTCTATCATCAATGTAAAATATTAAATAACATCAAAATAACATAATATAAAATAACATCAAATAAACCGCGATAGAATCCGTTAAAAATCGTTTTTTTTGGACTAATCCCACCCTCATTCCCACTACTGTAACTCCTGTACACAAGAATCGACAGTAGTGACCCACAAACATACATACACACAACAGACGCAGTGGTGGCAGGCGGGACTCGATTCCCTCCTAGCGACGTTGAACAGGTACCTTCCGAACCAGTCGTGCCCGGAAACCACATGAGTAAGTCGGAATGAAAGGGTCCCGTACTGCCGCCCTGCCCACTCGACAATAACCGGCTGGAGTGCCTCCACGGTAGCAAAGACAGCACGTGGAGTCTCCAGCTGGGACGGCCACCTCTCTCCATGCGGAATCTCATTGGCCGAGAGGAAGCCTGCACCATGGTGGAGGTGAGCCTCGTCCGTTAATTGTTGAGGTTGCCGTGGGCCCCGAAAATGTCGGTTGTGTCCGCAAGGCCGTACCACCTAGCATACCACAAAATCACTATACGTCTATAATATTACAAAGTCATTTTTTATTTAAATTTCCAAACTGGAATGTGAAATAATTGTTAAAATTAGTTTACAATCGACAAGAATCAAGAACAAATTTGAACAACTTGAAAACTTCTATTTTTTGTGAGTTAATTTAAATCTCCTAAAAAGTGTTCAGCGTACTTTTTCTGCGGACGGCCGTAGGTACAAGTCCTATAGCGTACATCGGGCACGGCCTATGTCTAGTGACAGCAATAGGCACCTTATTGGCGCATTACGCATTCCTATTCTATCTATAATATCGCTATATCAATCAGTTGACAAGTAATAAACATGTTACTACATTAATTTTGATGGTAATTACGACGCTAATCACAGAAAGTAGACGGTTATTATTAGCAAGTCATATGACTGTGCCATTTCGGATGAAACGGCAATGAGAACGATAGTTTATTATTATGATAGATCTAGTTGCCGTCCCTGCTTAGCACGGGCAAAACTCGTACAAAAAGAAAAGCGATTGCAGCACCACCTAGGTACCGGGACTAGTTGGGGTGCTTGGTTGGGGACCTCCACGCGGTGCACCCTGGGCAACGGAGGCGGCAGCGCCTCTCTCCTAGGGCGGGACAGACGCTGCCGCCTACGGCCAACTCCGAACGAGGCGAGGACGGCTCTGTTGAGGGCTGTTCGGAAGCTTTCCACGTGTCCCTCTGATTAGCAGATGGCACAGTGGAGAGCAAGTAAGGGGGCCATCTCGAAACCGGAGATGGCCCAGGGTCAGTCGGGGTGCGAGGGATATGCTCTATGGGTAACCTTACACCCCGGCGTCTTAAGACCCGAGACGGCGTGCGGTTTTAGTCGGTTCAAGCCCGACATAACCGCCCCCGCTGGAGACCCCCCGCTCTCCAGCGGGGGCGGTATCCGAAGGGATTTCCGCACGAAAAAAAAAATTGTATCAAAATCTGTTTAGTAGTTTCTACATCCATCGCGAACAAACAGACGGGAATTAATATTTTTGTGTTCAGAAGCGTTCATTTAACATAATCCAAGTTTTTTTTATATCTCCAATGTGCAGACACAACTAATTTACAATTTTATAATACTCGTAGTATAGATAAATACAATAAGATATCACAAGCAAATGCCGCCATGTGTAAACTCTCCATGTTATTGTATCTCCAAGTAGAATATACTTTAACTTGGAACAAAATATTATTCCATCAGGATGTTAGCTGTTGCATGTAATGAAAATGAGAATATTGTTTGAAGGATTGAAACATGTTTGTACAGAAGATGAAAACTCGCTCTGAGTAATCTCGCGGCGCGATAACTCGCGCAAGATGCTGCGACATACGGTAATTGTATAAAGCCGTGCGCACTTGCGAATAAACAATCGTGTGGCAATAATTCTACAATTTGTATGCTACAGAATTTCGCATATCTAATTCGCGCGAATGTATACTGGTGGTAGAAATTTGATGACACAAATTTGTCACAAAATTCGGCCTGGTAGGTACCACCGTGCACGATTGCGAAAAACCCTCCATAGTATTCCAATTTCGGTTTGATTGCGTTCAGGGGTCAGCAAGTGCATAGCCGGGCAGGGTCGCATCACTAGTGGGACCGGTGGGTGTCACGCGGTGCTGCGACGACAATCCTCTACTGATGAGGCCGTCAAGCTGAGTGCCACCATTGTTAACATGATATGTGTATGTAATGGTGACCCTCTTACCTGAGACTTTACCTTCAGCTTACCATCAGGCGAGGTGAAGTCAAATTGACGTGTCCTAAATATAAAAAAAAAAAACAAAAAAAATATGAAAAAAATTAAGTAAGTATTATCCGCATGAACCCATATTCCAAGTTATGACTAATTTAGGTATAGATATCGCTGTGTAGTTTTTTTTAGGATTCCGTTGCCAAATGGCAAAAAACAGAACCCCTATAGATTCGTCATCTCTGTCTGTCCGTCCGTATGTCACAGCCACTTTATTACGAAACTATAAGAACTATGCTGTTGAAACTTGGTAAGTAGATGTATTCTGTGAACCGCATTAAGATTTTCAAACAAAAATAGAAAAAAAAAACAATAAATTTTGGGGGCTCCTCATACTTAGAACTAAAACTCAAATTTTTTTTTTTCATCACACATGAATAGGCCTATGGATAGGTCTTCAAAAATTATATTGAGGTTTCTAATATCATTTTTTTCTAAACTGAATAGTTTGCGCGAGATACACTTCCAAAGTGCTAAAATGTGCCCCCCCCCTGTAACTTCTAAAATCAAACAATGATAAAACTAAAAACAATATAAGATGTACATTACCATGTAAACTTCCACCGAAAATTGATTTGATCGAGATCTAGTAAGTAGTTTTTTTTTAATACGTCGTAGTAAATCGTAAACCGCAATTTGTCTTTCATTCAATCAACTCAAATATAAAAATTAAAAAAAAAAACATTATTCACGTTACTTGCTGCTACGGAACCCTAACTGGGAGAGTCCGACTCGCAATTGGCCGCTTTTTGATTTATTTATTAAACATACATAACATAACTTCGCGCCAGTATCCCCGAAGGGGTAGGCAGAGGTGTATTACACACCCACGATTCGCCAGTTATGTTGAGGTCCCAATGTAATAGGGGGCGAGCCTAGTGCCATCTACCGGGCACATTATTAAGCGAGCGATAATTATCATTTATTAATGCACACATAACTACGCAAAGTTAGAGGTGTGTGCCCGGGCAACTGGGGATCGAACTCGAGACCTCGTCTCAGCAGTCCGTTACGTATGCCACTGGGCTATCGCCGATTACACATACATTTCAATCATTATTGTTATTGTATGGTTCACAAAACTGTTTTAAACAGTTTGCCTGTGAACTCAGTTGAATCTCAGACATAACGTATTGTTAAGTTGTTTATAATTATATTTCATTGATTAATTTAATTTATTTTTTAATATGTTGATATATATTGCTGCTGAAGAATATGCGAACATATTATTCACATATTCTGCAACAGAAACTTCTAGTATACATGTACCATATCTATACTATAATCCTATACTATTATAAATGCGAATGTAATTTTGTTTGTTACGCTTTCACGCAAAAACCACTGAACCGATTTTGCTGAAATTTGGTACAGGGGTAGATTAGACTTTGGGAAAGGACATAGGCTATGTTTTGTCGCGATAACCGACATCTACGCGGGCGGAGCCGCGGGCAAAAGCTAGTTAATTTTATAAAGAGGAAAGATTTGTATGTAAGTATGTTTGTAACGAATTGGCTCAAAAAGTACTGGAGCGATTTCAAAAATTCTTTCACCGTTAGAATGCTACAATATCCCTGCGTAACATAGGCTACTTTTTATCCCGATATTCCCACGCGATCAAGACTTACGCGGGTGAAACCGCGTGGCGATGCTAGTATAATTATAATATATATCATTATCTTAGCGTGGTTCTCGGATCCTTCCGAGACTTATACTTCGGATCCCAGGGTCCGCTCCTTCTCCTCTAGGTTTTAGGTTATATGGCTTTCGTGGGAGCGACTGCTATCTGACCTTTCAACCCCGAGAAGAAACCTGCGCCAGAGCCTCGTCCAAATCGGGGCAAGACGAGGACACCGTGGTTCCCAAACCTGAGGGGGCCATCTCGAAACCGGAGATGGCCCAGGGCCAGCCGGAGTGCGAGGGATATGCTCTATGGGCAACCTTACACCCCGGTGTCTTAAGACCCGATACGACGTGCGGTTTTAGTCAGTTCAAGCCCGACATAACCGCCCCCGCTGGCCGACGGGGGGGTATACAAAGGGATTTCCGCACGAAAAAAAAAAGTACTAGCTTGAAGGCAAGGTTACCTTGGGCCCCCAATGTGTTAGTAGGACCCCAAAAACACCAGTGTTATAATTAATATATTACTAGGAATTCAGTGCAGGGCGCTACTGAAATCAATTAAACTGAGCGAGCATGACTCTTACTTGAAAATAAGACATCTATTTTTTCAGTTAAATTTTTAAGCATTTTGTATGCTTACTTTGTTCTAAAGAAAGCATACAATCGGAAAAAGAGAACATCTAGGACGGGACTTGAACCCGCGACCAGTCCCTTACAGGGGGAATGCTCGGACCAACTGTGTGTCTGTGTGTGTGTGTGTGTGTGTGTGTGTGTGTGTGTGTGTGTGTGTGTGTGCCAAATGTGTCTAGGTGGCTCAGTTGGTCAGAGCATTCCCCAAACAACAAACGGATATGCCGCGTATAAGAGCTTCGCTCGCTCAGCTCAATTATTGTTAATAATTTATGCACAATGGAGCAATATACTATTGACTGCACAAACTGACAAAAACAGCATGGATTTTATTTTGCTGTAAATCAAGATTTAAAACGCGGAAAAAATACCGCACGGTGGAGTTGCGGACTAGGGGTTAGATTGGAAAGGAGCCAACGCCTGAGAAGGAGCCAACGCCTGAGTGTCATCATGACTCAGGGCTGCACACGCTGGCGGACTGCCCGGCGTGGGAGGCGCCGAGGCGTGACCTCGTGGCAACCATCGGGGTGGGAGTCCTCTCGCTCGGCAGCATGATTGCGGCAATGGTGCGGAGCGCGAGCGCGTGGGCCGCCGCCGCCTCCTTCTGCGAGCATGTAATGCTTGCGAAGGAGGTGGCGGAGCGCGCCCGGGAAAGACTTAGAACTCTCCCGGTCCGCCGAGCCCGCAACTTGCTCGCCGCGCGTCGCAGGCAACTCATGTGCCGGAGGTCGCTTAACGACCTCCGTCCTCCATGAGCGCAGGCCTGGGGGTGGCGGGTGAGGCCACCTGTCACCCCAGCAGAAGCAGGCCGGGACGGTGGGGCGACTAGCGCCCCTCCCCCAAACCGGGGCAAGACGGGGACACCGTGGTTCCCAAACCCGAGGGGGCCATCTCGAAACCGGAGATGGCCCAGGGTCAGTCGGGGTGCGAGGGATATGCTCTATGGGCAACCTTACACCCCGGCGTCTGTAGACCCGAGACGGCGTGCGGTTTTAGTCGGTTCAAGCCCGACATAACCGCCCCCGCTGGCACGCGGGGGGGTATCCGAAGGGATTTCCGCACGATAAAAAAAAAAAAAAAGGGGTTAGATTGGAAAAGCGAGGGTAACTTATTCATACTCATACTATGCGTCAAAGCAAACATATTTTACTTGTTCTGATATTCTGTTAATCTTGTAAGTTGTTTATAATAACTACCGATAGGACTTTCTAGTCAGTTGCAAACTACTTACTTGGTTTACTGAGTAAATAACATTGAGGAAAAATTTACAGTTTCAAAAAACCGGTCAAAACTTTAAAAAAAAAATCTGTATAGACCACTATAATGGCACTTACAAAACGTCAAAAAAAATTGACTAATGTTTAGCAAATGGAAGTCTCAAGTCCAGAGAAGACTCCGGCAAGAAACAGTAGCTTACCGTGGCAATATTTTTTTAAGTCTTGTCTTTTTGACTGTTTCTTCGCGATGGATGCAAAAACTACTGAACGGATTCTGATGCGGTTTTTCATTTAGAAACGTCTTGATCAAACTTAAAAATACTTAAAATCTAACGAATGTTTGATTGTAATTAGTTAAGTAGAACCGAAGATATGACGACAAACCGAAAACCGACCTCCGCGCGGGTGGAACGGCGGTCATCCGCTAGTCTTACATATTTACAAAGTACAATCGATACGACAATTATTAGTTTGTTCAATCAAGTTGATTAAATTTTATTTCCAAGATTTCTGTACACACGGCCAAGGAAATAAGTATCCACTTTTACATACACCTTCCCATGTAAAGATATATACTTGTTTGCTTGGCCGTGTGTACATACATAGTTAGTTACAGGTTAAACAATGAAAGCTTGTTAAAAATGGTCCTGTCCTTATTGGTGATAATTAGGATTCCGCCCAAAAGAATTAAAACCTTAAAAACCTTTAATTAAAAATTAAAAAACCCCCGACACAAATGTATTAAAAGAACCATTTCGATTATATCAGGTTTCCAACAAAAAAATCCGCATCATAATCGGTTCATCCGTTCGGGAGCTATGATACCACACACAGAAACGGCAAAAATCTACGTTTTTGGATGGTTTTGGTAAGTAATAATCGAAGTTTTGTAGTTAGACCAGTTGTTGGACTTTTTTAGGGCTCCAATTACAAGTAATTACTGCCATAGATGTTCATATCCAGGACCGACAAAGGCTTAATGTGCTCTCCAGGACACGGAGGGGTCTCAATGTGTTACAAATGGTCACCCATCCTAAGACTGACCTCGTTAGTATTGCTTAACTTTGCAATGTGTTAACCTACTCAGTTACCACTTAGCAACGAGCTCACTTAGCCGAACATACTAAGAAACATTGTAAGTCGGTAACAAAAGCGATGTTAAGCGCCGGTAGCTTGGTGGTTAAGAAGTTGACCCTACGATCGAGAGGTCCCGGTTTCGAATCCTGGCCATTACACTACCAACCTGAACCCACTCCTAACGCAAGCAATTTAGCTTAGCTGGAGGGGTTAGGGGGAATATTAGTAATTTCGGTTACTAATATTCTTTAAAAAAAAAAGGAATTGACCCTACGATCGAGAGGTTCCGGGTTCGAATCCTGGCCATTACACTACCAACGTGAACCCACTCCTAACACAAGCAATTTAGCTTAGCTGGAGGGGTTAGGGGGAATATTAGTAATTGCGGTTACTAATATTCTTTAATAATTAAAAAGTTAATAAAATTAAAAAAAAATACTAGTTGTATCGGTTCACGCACTGATTGCCAAGAGCCTCGATTAACATCTCAAGAGGCTCGCGTTAGGCAGTTGGGTCAAGAGTTTGATGCAGAAGGCAGTGCTCCTCGATACGGCACGTATTGTGAGGAGATTCCTCTCTCAGGAGCCCTAACCACCGGTACTTCCTTTTTTATATTTTTAAATATATTTGTATTTTTTTTATATATAGAATGTATTTAAAAATATAATTTATATGTATTTTAAATCTAATAAACGAAAAAGTTAAATAAAAGCTTATAAAATTAGTTTTTTTTTTTTTTATATTTAGGACACGTCAATTTGACTTCACCTCGCCTAATGGTAAGCTGAAGGTAAAGTCTCAGGAAAGAGGGTCACCATTACATACACGTACCATGTTAACAATGGTGGCACTCAGCTTGAAGGCCTCATCAGAAGAGGATTGTCGTCGCAGCACCGCGTGACACCCACCGGTCCCACTAGTGCTGCGACCACAATCCCCCTGCCCGGCTATGCACTTGCTGACCCCTGAACGCAATCAAACCGAAATTGGATTACTATGGAGGGTTTTTCGCAATCGTGCACGGTGGTACCCACCCGGCCGAATTTTGTGACAAATTTGTGTCATCAAATTTCTACCACCAGTAAAACTTACAGTATCCAATCGATAAGTGTGACGCGTGTCCACGACTCATAACCGTGTACCGTGAACCGTGTTGACGGGATATTGCGGGTATAACATTTTGACACATTGTCATCTCGATATTATCTGATACTTTACGGAGTCCTCCCAACAGGTGGGCGGAGGTTCCCACTGTGTATAGCCTTTGTAAACATTTTAGTGCTTAAGTTGAACAATTTTTAGTGTTCAGTACGATAAAAAGAACCTTTATAGGATCACTTTATGCTTCTCTATGTATCTTTTTTTTTAAATATTCTAGGACAAATTACACAAGGCCATCTAAACCCAAACTAAGTAGAGCTTGTCAAATGGGTTCTAGAATGCGATTAAACATACTTAAATACTTTATTTTTGTAAATCCGTACATATCATACATCAAACACGCTGCACTAAGCGGGAATCGAACCCACGAGCACTGACTTAGCAGTCGAATGCACTACCGCTATGCCACAGAGGTCGTCGATATATCTGACAAGACCTATTTTCTTAGGAAAGTGTGCGACATCCAGTAGTCAATTATTATCGAATCCTCAAGTCTGAAATTCCCTGGTGCTGTGAAATAGTTAACGCAAACAAAATTTACATTATTTATGCATCATATTCTAGACACTTAAAAATGTTCAATTTTTTTTTTTGTTTTTGTTTTTTTTTTGGTTTAGTATTATGAAATTTAGCAAAAAGCAATGTCTTTTAGCATAAATAAATGGGAAAAATATAAAATATGCTGAAAACAAGTAGCAAGGCAATGTTTCTATGAAGATCATTGATAAAATGTGCTTATTTTATGCAATAATGTCAGTTTCTTGGACCTCTCCGACTTTGTTGAAGCGTCGGTAGCTTAGTGGTTAAGGAGTCGACCTTCAATCGAGAGGTCCCGGTTTCGAATTCTGGACATTACACTACCGACGTGACTCCTAACACAAGAAATTTAGCTTAGCTTGAGGGGTTACGGGGAATATTAGTAATTTCGGTTACTAATATTCTTACAAATTTTTTTTTTTTAAAGTTGACTTAACTTGACCTGGCTACTCTTAAGTTATAACTTCGTGAATCTACTCATAACACTACCAACATAGCTTAGGTGACCGGATACCGACACTACTATCCATTTCGGTTACTTGTATTCTCCAAAAAACCGGCCAAGTGCGAGTCAGACTCGCCCATGAAGGGTTCAGTAGCAGCAAGTAAATTTTTTATATGTGAGTTGATTGAATGAAAGTTACTTTGCGGTTTACGATTTATGAACCAAAAACCAATTTTCGGTGGGAGTTTACATGGTAATGTACATCATATATTTTTTTTAGTTTTATCATTCTCATATTTTAGAAGTTACAGGGGGGGGGGGACACATTTTACCACTTTGAAAGTGTCTCTCGCGCAAACTATTCAGTTTAGAAAAAAAATGATTTTAGAAACCTCAATATCTTTTTTGAATACGTATCCATAAACGTATGAGTTAGATGAAAAAAAAACATTTTTGAGTTTCTGTTCTAAGTATGGGGAACCCTCAAAATTTATTGGTTTTTTTTTTCTATTTTTGTTGCGGTTCACAGAATACATCTACTAACCGAGTTTCAACAGCATAGTTCTTATAACTTCGGAAAAAAAGTGGCTGTGACATACGGACGGACAGACAGACAGACATGAAGAATCTATAAGGGTTCCGCTTATTGCCATTTGGCAACGGAACCCTAAAAATATATCGTTCTAAAAATTATATCTTCCCTCCCTATAAATGACTTTGCGATCTTTATTGTATCAAAGTTATTCAATTTCATTAAACTATTAATCAATTCATCCATTTTCACTTTTTCCGATTAATCAATTCACAATTAGTCAGACTTTCCCTCTCTATAAATGACTTTTTACGATTAATTGTTGATTGATTGATAAAAAAGGTCTTTTATGAGTGATTTGATTAATTGATCAATGAAATTTTACAGATTTAATACAATATCCTCACGCTTAGGAGGATCAGCAGAGAGAAACAGTAATAAAGGAGCATATAATAATACATACTACGACATTCTACACAGCACTTTCTAGACCTATTGTCTATTGTTATGTTATGTTATGTTAAATGACTTTTTACGATTAATTGTTGATTGATTGATAAAAAAGGTCTTTTATGAGTGATTTGATTAATTGATCAATGAAATTTTACAGATTTAATACAATATCCTCACGCTTAGGAGGATCAGCAGAGAGAAACAGTAATAAAGGAGCATATAATAATACATACTACGACATTCTACACAGCACTTTCTAGACCCAAAGTAAGCATAGGTTAACTAGCTTGTGTTATGGGTTCCAGAATGCGGATAAACATACTTATATAGGTATAACCTACTGTCCCGAGGGGGCCATCTCGAAACCGGAGATGGCTCAGGGTCAGTCGGGGTGCGAGGGATATGCTCTATGGGCAACCTTACACCCCGGCGTCTGTAGACCCGAGACGGCGTGCGGTTTTAGTCGGTTCAAGCCCGACATAACCGCCCCCGCTGGCACGCGGGGGGGTATCCGAAGGGATTTCCGCACGATAAAAAAAAAAAAAAAAGGTATAACCTACTGTGTTTTGTAAATACATACATTTTATATATAGAAACACCCAGACCAATGCAAATAGACATATTCATGCCTACAAATATTTGCACTGAGCGGGGATCGAACCCGCGCCCCTGTCGTAGCAGTCGTTACGCCACAGAGGCCGGAATATTATAAACATTACAACTGCATGGTGTGGTGGTAGTGCGTATGACTACTACTACATCAGAAGTTACAGGTTTGATTCCCATCACCTACTAATATTTGTATGCATGGATCCTACTAATCCTACTTCCTACTAGGTAGGTTTGGATGTTTATTGTAGGCAACGCCTACAAACGTTATATCAGCATTAAAATCTATAGGTATCTATATTTATAAAAGTATTAGGTCGGTTTGTGTACATTAGTCGATGGATTGACCTGAAATTTAGAAAGGTCGTTACATGTAAATCACGTATTGAAACATTATTTCTTTATCCCGAAGTTCCCAATGGGACTTATTCAGACAAACCTAAGCGAAAACCTGTTAATAATAAATGAATGTCATATCTGATGAAGAAGAGTAAATTCTATTTGTGACATTTTAATTGTACGAATTGGGTTCATTACAAGGATTGTATTTTGAATGTGTATAATTTTTAGTGGTTTAAAGTATGAGTATTTTTTATAACATTGCATAACATAACTTCACGCCTGTATCCCCGGAGGGTAGGCAGAGGTGGATTACACACCCACGTTTCACCAGTTATGTCAAGGTCCCAATGTAAAAGGGGGCGAGCCTTTTGCCATTTACCGGGCACATTATTAAACGAGCGATCATAACATTGCATGTAAATATTTATGTATTATTACAAGTAATTGTTCGGAAATACCTGACATCTTCAGTGGTACCGGACTTGTACCACTGAAGATGTCGACTGCAGTGATCGACGAAACGTTTTGAAACCCAACTTTCATATGGACCACGGCCAAACAGCCCGGAAGCAGTATATTCTACATGCAACGCCGGCCGTGAAAGCCTGAATATTTATTATGTTCTAAAATAAATTACTTATCCTGCAAAAAAAATATGCACTCTAATGCCGTGTGAACCTACCCTTAGTTTCATTTTATATGATTAAACTTAAATTCTTGTTATAAAAGCTTAAAGAAAACATCTTACAAGAACAACGAACTATTATCGAGACAGCGGAACGTATAAATTACAAAATGTCTGAGAGCACGTAGAACAGCCGGTGTCGCGAGTGTCGGCGACACTTGGATACACTTCGAATAGCGGATTTATTTGTTGTAACATCTGTTTTGAAAACTCACAGTAGATGGAAAATATTATGGATTAAGTGTTTTGTCTGGAGCACTATCGCTTGCCTCTGGGTTTACTCGCAAACCAATAGATTATACCTACATAATATGTTATAAAACTAGTGTCCGATCAGTAAATAAGTAAAAAAATTACAGCGAAAACTTACATCGCAACAAAGAAGGGCGCAACCAGCGGGGGCGGTTTTGTAGGCCGCCGCTAAATTTTATCGGATATCTACTTTGTAGTGTTGTTTCATTCTTAGATTTTGGGGAGATACTGGGTAATTATGATACTAATATCATCATTTACATTTTTCTTTTATTTCATGTATGGTTATGTATTTAAGATGTGTCGTATGTGCCCTAGGTGCCTATTATTGATCGGATACTAGTTTTGTTACATACTGTATGTACTTAATATTCACAATTGAGTTCACAATTATTTCAAGCCGCGAAAGTTTTAATTTTTTTTTATATGAATTACGTTACACTCACCACCTCCGTATTACCAAAGGCAACATTCACATTCCTCAAACAAAAAAAAGGGGTGGTCAAATATAATATGGTCAAGACTGGGGGCTGCTGGGCATATCAGCTCCGTGGGCAAGGTTTAGTCTCAAACCGTTGACTACCTCTCCCGGTATTAGATATGAAATTGGAGGTATCGCGTAGTTCGACTGCACTTCTTTGTGTCCATGGTAGTATCTGGAAGTTTATACACGTGAAAGTGCAGTCATCAACTTCGATTGCGTACCATCATTTTCTTTGCTATCTTGGCGGCAGCGGAGAGGGAGCGGGAGAAAAAACCCTAGCCACCTGCGTCCTGCGAGGACGCCGCAGACTTGTCTACGCCCGGGACTACCAACCTCCATGATCGGGGCCTGAGGACGGTAGTCGGCCGACTCGCCGTCCTTACAGAAGCAGGCTAAGACGGAGGCGTGTCGTGTGGGTCCTACACATGCCTGCCAACTCACCGATCAAACCCGACCCCACAGACGAGGTCGCGATGGCGACCAAAGTCGGCCGGTTACCCTGTGGTTATCCTTTCGAGGGCTTACCCAGGGTGCGGACACCATGTGGTTTTAGTCAGTCCGATTCCGAACGTAAAAAAAGGAGAATAATAATCAATGATCTATGGAGATTAATGATGTAGCGATATTTTGATTGTTGCGACAAATGAAGCGAGTCTTGATATTTTCAAATGGCAGAACTAATGGGCGTATTGTGGAATACAAAGTAATAAGTAATAATATCAGTATACTTTAACCCAATTCCACGAATGATCCAGTACGAGGACAATCTGTGTTAATAGCAGTAAATAAAAACAGTGATGTGTTGTGAAGTTTTATAGCTAGTTTTATGCATTAGTCGTTTGCATTAATTTTGCGCAGGCGCCGGAGAGACTGGCGCCTCACCGCTGGGTGCGTTCTGTTCGATAGTATCGTTTATGAGACAAAACTTTGTACTTGCAGGATAAGTTTCCAGATATGACATGACTAACTTTTGCCCGCGGCTTCTTTCTGATCTTAATTCTGATCCCGTTCCCGCAACCCATAGGAACCTAACATAACATAACGTAACTTAACGCCTGTATCCCCGAAGGGGTAGGCAGAGGTGAATTACACACCCACGATTCGCCAATTATGTTTAGGTCCTAATGTAATAGGAGCGAGCTTATTGCCATCTACCGGGCACATTACTAAGCAAGTGAAAATTAACATTTTTAATACACACATAACTACAAAAAGTCAAAGGTGTGAACCCGGGGCGACTGGGGATCGAACTCGAGACCTCAACTTACGACCCGTTACGTACGCCACTGGGCTATCGCCGCTTTTTTAGTCCTATACTATTTACACAAATGGCAATATTTTTCACAGTGACCAAATTCCCCAAGGCAGTGGAATAAAAATTTAGTGCATTAGTACTACTATCAATTTATAATATATGATACAATAAATTCAGGAGCCAGATGGGCCATTGCAATGAAATCTTCATGACGTCTTAGCGTTCGTTATACGACCGTATATTCTTAAAGTCTAAATATCAAAAGTTTTACGGATCGTACGTCTCGGAAATGCAACAAACGCGAGGTTTATAGTTGCAGATGGTCGTTCACTATGTTTTTTTTCTTTTTTTTATACCACTCAGGTGGCAGAACAGCACACAGCCCACCTGATGGGAAGCGGTTACCGCGGCCTATGGACGTGCGCAACACCAGGGCCGTCACACTCGCGCTGCTGACCCTAATGATACTACCACTATCAAAATAGTTAAGATAAACAATATTTATTAATTATTTATCCATTGTGTTAGTACGAGCTTAGACCTACCTCCAAGCCCTTTCCACCGACGAACGACCAGACGCACAGCGACGCGCCACCGCTACATGGTGGATATTCCACTCACACGCACGAAACGTTTCGGCGACACATTTATTATGCGTACAGCTAAGGAGTGGAATTGCCCGCCTGTGTCTGTGTTTCCGGAAAGCTATAACCTAGGAAACTTCAAGTTTCGAGTGAATAGGTCCTTCTAGGCAAACGTGATCCATCGTAGACAACATCGTCACTTACGACCAGGTGTGATAGAGGTCAAACGTGAGCCTTACATCCATAAAAAAAAACCTAGTGTTAGTTTGCACATAATATTTTTTATTACATCATCTATATATCATTATTTATTTCATTCCTCGTGGTTTTCAGAAGGACTCCAGAAACTTACCTAACTGATCGTACTTCTCACAAGGAATTTATTAATAGGAGAGTTAATACTCTCCGTCACAGTCTTGAAGATACTGTTGTCACTATCCCGTACCCTGCTTAATAGTGATGGTGTGTTCTGCGGATGAATTAACTATCGTGATAGTGCTGGTATCGTATTGTTGCTTGAGTTCATTTCATAGTCTACGGTATCTAGTTGCTATCAGGGGTCATGTTGGTTTGCTTATCAAGTTTCAATGGCCCCACCAAGGTCATCAGAGCTCAAGTCTAACACCTGCGAACCTGTAAACCTGGTGATTAACGTACGAGACTCATGCGCAGGTATTGCTCTCGAGATTGGGGAATCAGACGGCAGTAGCTCCAGTAAACGCCCATAGAAGCAGCGTGTCCTAATGCCGCAATTTAAATTGTTTGAGCCCACCGCAGAAAGTCAAGCAAAAATTACAACAGAATTAAGTATGTACATATTTGATTACAAAACGTTGCATTTACGCGCCACTGTGTCTGCTAAACATTCATTTCTCGGTTGGAACAGCTCCTTATCATAAGGACTTCCTGCTCGTCTGGCCTATCATAGCTTATCATAGAATGCAGTGTAGATATGCTCGCAATATGATATCTTTAAACAAACATTGAATATTATTTATTTAATGATTGACGCAGTGACCGAATCTTAGACTGAGCGGAGGTTAGAGATTCCAGTCTTTAGACAGACTTGTTGCCGCGCAGATCTTGTAGGTATTAAGGTGAGTGGCCGGCGGCAAGACCCGAGACGGCGTGCGGTTTTAGTAGGTATGTATGTCGTTTTTCTAATTTTAAGTTCATATGTTATTTGATTTTATTCGAAGAAAATTAAATACCGTAGTTTTTAAGTAATACAGGAAACTGTAGTTCTACGATTTGAAATTTGCTTGTGTATTTCTGTAATTGAATAGTTACTATTTGTTTGTAAATAAATTAATAAAAATAAAAACCAGCCAAGTGCGAGTCGGACTCGCGCACGAAGGGTTCCGTACCATTATCTACCTATTGCCGTTATTAATAGCGAGCAAAAACGAGCAAAAACAGAATCACATTTATTGTATGGGAGCTCCCCTTAAATATTTATTTTATTTTGTTTCTAATATTCGTTAATATAGCGATATACATCATCTGTGATGCTATCACGGTTCAAGAAGCCTAGTGACAGACGGGCCGATGGCCCCTATTTTAAGGCTCCGTTAGCCTTAAAATAGGTTCCCGCTTTACCCTTTGGGTACAGAACCCTAAAAAAACAAAATGTAATGCCGCGAGCAAGGATGTAGAAAAACGAAATTCAGTCAGCGTAATGCTGTCTACGTGGTGGTGCAGGCAGACAGTGCTAGTTTTCAGGAGAGTATTAAAATTTAGGCGAGTTAAGCCACTTGCAGCATAGTCAGCAAGTTCTCAAATTTATTCCAACCAAATACTATTCAGAATTTTGAAGTTACTCATGGTCTGTAGAGTGTAGTTTAACTTGCTATTTAATATGAAAACAATAGCTAGTAAATCATAAACAGTAAGTCTACAACGTCTATCGGTAACAAAGAATGTTATTTCTCGGAAAACTTTGAATAATAACACAATTTCTTCGCGTGTGCAATACTTAACGGAATAATCGCAAGTTCATTTGAATCCTTTATGAACTCACGCCATTAAATAAATAGTTGAAATAATTGAGTAATATTTCTAACTAACTGTTGCCCGCGGCTTCGCCCACGTGGAATTTTTATCCCGTTCACGCTTCCCATGGGAACCTATTTCAGGGATAGCCTACGTGTTATTCCAAGCTATAATGTATCCTTGTACCAAATTTGAGCCGGATCCGTGCAGCCGGTCAGCGTGATTGAGTAACAAACATCCAAACTTACAAACATCTTCACTAACTTTCACATTTACAATATTAGAAGGGTAGGTAGGATAGTAGGATGTAGTTTAAGTAATAACATGCATGATGTACACAATATCTATCAATATAAGTTTCATTAAATATATTATTTCAATAATAATATTTTTTTACGTGCGGAAATCCCTTCGGATACCCCCCGCGGGGGGGTATCCGTCCGGTTATGTCTTGCATCGACTAAAACCGCACGGTGTCCTGCCCAAGTGTCCATTGCCGAGCACCCCGGGTAAGCTCGGGGTGCTCGGCAATGGACAGACATAAATCTAATTTTAATTTCATTTGACATAAATCTCATAAAATAATAGAAAGATCAGTTTATAATTTTAAATCTTAAGGCTTTCACGGCCGGCGTTGCATGTTGAATATACTGCTTCCGGGCTGTTTGGCCGTGGTCCATAGGAAACTTATGTTCCAAACGTTTCGTCGACCACTGCGGTCGACATCTTCAGTGGTACAGGGTCCGGGCGCCGACGAGTGCAGAGAACCCTCCTCGGCGGCGACGAGAAGTCACCGGCTACCGCAGTGATCGACGAAACGTTTGGAACACAAGTTTCCTATGGACCACGGCCAAACAGCCCGGAAGCAGTATATTCAACAGTTTATAATTTAGTAATTCACTTGACTAGACTAGACTAGACTAGACTAGATTTAAGTCAAATTGTTACTAATAAATTGGGCCTAGTTGCCATCAATAAAATGAGTTTGAATTTGAATTACTTTCCTTCTTCATTGTAATCGAGAGTTGGACCGACCTGGGCCTCTGGACAAAGTGACCTTCTATTACCAACAACGGCAGAGGAAAACTTCAGCAATGTATGAGATTGGCATAATCATATAACTATAAAATTTTAATGAAATTTAAGTGTAACTCGAATGAATGATTATATTATTTTTATAATCATCGAAATATCACGGTTCCTATTGATACCGAATAGAATTCACATTAAAGCGATTCAAGAACTTTGTCTATAGGCCCAGGGTCTGTTTCTCTTTGGAAATGCATGAAATCTAAAGTTTATTGCATTTCTACATGACTCTAACCAAAATGGCATGTATTGTATACAATTATTTATGTTTGATAACAAGCGGCGATAGCCCAGTGGCGTACGTAACGGACTGCTGAGACGAGGTCTCGAGTTCGATCCCCAGTCGCCCCGGGCACACACCTCTGACTTTTCGTAGTTATGTTTGTATTAATAAATGTTAATTATCGCGCGCTTAATAATGTGCCCGGTAGATGGCAATAGGCTCGCCCCCTATTACATTGGGACCTTAACATAACTGGCGAATTGTGGGTGTGTAATACACCTCTGCCTACCCCTTTGGGGATACAGGCGTGAAGTTATGTTATATGTTGTTATGTTATGAGACCGTAATCTTAGCAATCCATGGATTCTCCGTGCGGGTGCCGGGTCCATCGCGTTGCTGAGTTGGGAACTCGGGACAGTGCCTGGGACTTGCGACCCAAGTGTAGGTTTAGAAGGGGCCCCTTTTGTTGATGTACATCAACACTCACCTTCACTACCCAAGTT
Organism: Cybosia mesomella; assembly: GCA_946251805.1. Classification (NCBI taxonomy): domain Eukaryota; kingdom Metazoa; phylum Arthropoda; class Insecta; order Lepidoptera; family Erebidae; genus Cybosia; species Cybosia mesomella. Next base: position 3,174,426 of record OX276402.1, on the reverse strand, counting down.
CCCCTCCCTGCCTAACCAAATTTGATACGAACCTACTAGTGCCGCTTTAGACATTCGTCCTAGTAATGAGCTTATTGTAGCTCTCGATAGGCCTAGATCTTTAAGTAGGTTATAGAGAGATTTTGCTGGTATACCTCTCGCTCCCACTTCCACTGCATACAAATTAACCACGTAACCGTTTTTGATTAATTCGTTTGTGAGATCATAGTATTTATTTTTCTTTATTGTGTGGTCCTTCGGTATATTTGTTTCCCACGGTACAGTAAGTTCCACAAGAACCACATGTTTTAACCTCTTAGAATATAGGAATATGTCAGGTCTAGATGACGAAACCCCAACATCCTCCGGAATTTTATAGTGCTTTTCATACGTGTCGATTAGGAGAGTCCAATCTGGGGCAGTATCTAAGATTGAATAAGGTTTGTTCCTGGGTGTTATGGATGAACCTTCAGACACAAAGTTGATATGACGTCTGTTAGTAGTCAATCCTTTTTGGGCTCTAGCTACTGCCAGACTCATTGCTTCACGTATGATGATAAGCACCTTATCGTGGCGGCGTGAGTAATGGCCTCTATCGAGAAGCACCCTACATCCTACTAATATGTGTCTAGCCGTCCCTATTGCCTCACCACAAGTATAACATTGTTTTTCTGTGGCCTTCCCCCACCTTACCAGATTACTCTGGTCTGGGAGGGTCATCTGAAAGGCGTTAAGATAAAATTTTAACAGGGCCGGCGACCAGTCATAGATCAAGGTGCGCCATTTTAAGGCCATCGGTATGCAGAACTCTCCTATTTATGTTTTTTGTATGATTTTTAAATATCAGGTTTACTGTATGATATGCCTAATTTTGGTTTTGATCAGCAGGTCCCCCTCCTCCCCAAACCGGGGCAAGACGGGTACACCGTGGTTCCCAAACCCGAGGGAGCCATCTCGAAACCGGAGATGGCCCAGGGTCAGACGTGGTGCGAGGGAAATGCCTTATGGTATGGGCAACCTTACACCCCGGCGGCGTCTGAAGACCCGAGACGGCGTGCGGTTTTAGTCGGTTCAAGCCCGACATAACCGCCCCCGCTACCCGGCAGGGGGTATCCTAGGGGATTTACGCACGAAAAAAGGTTTTAGTCGGTTCAAGCCGACATAACCGCCACCGCTGACCGGCGGGGGATATCCGAAGGGATTTCCGCACGAAAAAAAAAGGTACCTGCCTATTGAAGATCAAATATCTTTTCATTTATATTATTAAGCGTAGCGAGCCGAAGGCGAGCGAAGCGTCTTTCTCCACAAATCGGGTTTTCGCGTGAAACCATACTCCTCCTAGACGGCTCGACCGATCTTGACCAAACTTGGCACGGTTATCAAGCTCAGTTTGCTGAGTGTTTCTATGGGTCGAAAGTTGATGTCCGACGTACCATCGAGGAATAATCACGGAAAAACCAAATCAATGGAAAAAGTCGACCGGTCACGTTGACCTATTGTTGAATAGGCAAATCTCGCTACGCTTAAGTTTGGGTTGATTGCGAAGCTGGTAACCGTCCTAGTTTTATTATATACCTATATTAGTATTTATATATGTATATATTAGTATTTATATATAAGGTGTCACAAAATTAGGTCTCTGAATTTGGTGAGATGACTTGGTATCGACAATATATGTATTTGAATATTAAACATTATATATATTAGTTTGTTTAAATCTGATATTTATAATTAGTTGTACATACCGTAATACATATTTCCAAATACTTCAAAAAAGTACATCGGTTAATTGCTATAACTGTTTGTAATCTATACATTCTATAGAAATAAATAAAATTGAAGTGTCTGTTTCGAACGTTAAAATAACAGTTTTCTAATGAATGCATGTCAATATACGCGATACCAAGAACAAAAAACAAGCTTGTAAAAAAAATTGTCTGTGTTTTTGAATTAGGTAATTTTTGACACGGCTTGGCCGATTTTAACGAGACTTTCACTGGCAGATAACTAATATTATAGGGCGCAACATAGGCTACTTTTATTCTAGAAAAAGATAAGGTTTAGGGTAGGTTGATTGCCTACACTTCGAAATCAAAAACAAATACCCTAAATATCTTATAAAAGCGCCTTATGTACAAACATACGTTGAAATACTCCACGACAAATTATTGCTTGTCACGCTACAATGTTATCTGCGGGGTGACAGAAAGATGGACGCCTAGAATAAATAATATTACTGCTTACAACGTACGAAGAAATTGCGGCTCTCACGATCAAGCAATACAGCGCTATTTAGCTCGCACGATGATGCATGATCAAAATTTTCATTTACCTACAGTTAGGACGTGCAACCTATAATGTGTCAAATCACCACGACGAAGAGTTTAATTTGCCTTGACCGCACGTAAGCTCACCACTCACTAGGGGACATTCCTCAAATACGTTTTTGAATTTGTGATAACAATATTGTTAAGATTTAATTAAGAAAGTAGTTGATAAATTATATGTGAATATAGTGAGGAAGGAAAAACATGGTCGAAACGAGGCAATAAAAACGCGAGAGTTTATAAATCGAAATTGTGTAATGGTGACAGCACTGACAGCTGTCAAGCTGAGCCACCGTTGTAATAATATCGGTGTCTGTAATGTTGACCCTCATTCCGAAGACTTTACCTTTAGCTTCACATCAGGCGAGGTAACAACACGTGACCATTATAAAAAAAAACAATTTTTTGAAAAAATCTCAAAAAGATGGGCAGTGAAGTGTTATGCTAGTTTGCCAAGTTCATAACAAACAAGTTGAATTCCTGAGACGAGCTCAGCCGAATACAAGGGATTTTCGACTTTGCGTTTTTTTTTTTGCGATTTTTTGCGATTTTTTCTTTATCTTGCAATGGTTCACCCCAGCACGAATCGATTACCGAAAACAGCAACTCGTTAGCTCATCTCCTTCATACCCAAAACCGTGATAGAAAATTGGCAACGACGACGTCGACGACGAAAACACGATAGCAATAGGGCTTTTCTAAAGAAAATCCCTAAAAAGAATGTTTAATTCTACTATCTTCTATCAAAGATATCGTCACAAAAAGTAGTGTTGTGTGTTATACTCCAAGCGTATATAAACAGATCTAACTCCTGAATTGAAGGTGTAGGTAGGTTATTGAAATACTTTTGCGAAATGGTACCTTTTTTTTTGCGGAAACTCCTCAGATACCCCCCTGCCGGCCAGCGGTTATGTCGGGCTTGAACCGACTAAAACCGCAAGCCGTCTCGGGTCTTCAGTCGCCGGGGTGTAAGGTTGCCCCTAAAGCATTTCCCTTGCACTGACCCGACTGACCCTGGGCCATCTCCGGTTTCGAGAAGGCCCCCTCGGGTTTGGGAACCACAGTGTCCCCGTCTTCCCCGGTTTGGGGGCGGGTGCTAGTCACCCCGGCCTGCTTCTGCTGGGCTGACAGGCGGCCACACCTGCCACCCCCAGGCCTGTGCTCATGGAGGACGGAGGTCGTTAAGCGACCTCCGGCGCCTGAGTCACCTGTGACGCGCGGCGAGCATGTTGCGGGCTCAGCGGGCCGGGAGAGTTGTAAATCTCTCCCGGGCGCGCTCCGTCATCTTCTTCTCGAACATAACATGCTCGCAGAAGGAGGCGGCAGCGACCCACGCGCTCGCGCTCTGCGAAATGGTGGGATACTGATATTCTAAATGTAGCTCAACTTTCTAGACTAATATATCTGTGAAAAGAATGATTGACGCACCACTATACCAGACAGAGCGTTAACCTCTGAACTAGCAAAAATATGTTCATTTTCAATACGAATCTGTTATTATTACATTGTCGGCAGGAACGCATTAATCATTGTATTAGTGGATATTATGATGACTCATCGGGACCAAAGCATCGAGAACACACGTAACAAATGACCCAACAAATGGAAAACAAGTTATTTGTTACCTATTGCTACTTTTTCATAGTTATGGTTAGTTATTTTTTTGTTCTAGGTTGAGTTTGAATTCAATTCTACATATAAAATAAAAAACGTGAAAGTAGCTCTGACTGTTTCAGTTTGTCTGTTATCATTTACAATAACCAAATCTATACCATAGAGTCGTCTTTGATGACCTTTTATATCGCTGTGAAGCGTAGCCGTTGCTATGGCGGCAAAGGAGGAGCTGCGTATTACGAAAATGAATATGCTGTGGTTAATGTGCGGAGTCACACGACAAATATATCAATGTGTATTCTCTGGATGTTTCTTCATGCCTTAATTTAAAAAAAGGGGCAGTGGCACTCCGCGAGTGCCGACAGAAGTGAAATCCCTGCCTCCCTCCCTCCGTACTTCTCTTCATAACTCCCTCCCTCCGTCCCCCATTCCGTCCCTTCTTCCATTCCTCCCTCCCACCATGTCCATTCATCTATCCATCCACAACAAAGATGACGTTATAAAAACAATATGGAAAACGTCTCAGTGACGTAGGAGTCTCAGGGACGATTGCAGAGATTTAAAAAACACCGCGATTTTCATTTTTTTTTTATATATTTAGGACACGTCAATTTGACTTCACCTCGCCTGATGGTAAGCTGAAGGGTAAAGTCTCAGGAAAGGGGGTCACCATTACATACACGTACCATGTTAACAATGGTGGCACTCAGCTTGACGGCCTCATCAGAAGAGGATTGTCGTCGCAGCACAACAATCAAACCGAAATTGGATTACTATGGAGGGTTTTTCGCAATCGTGCACGGTGATACCCACCCGGCCGAATTTTATGACAAATTTGTGTCATCAAATTTCTACCACCAGTAAAATTCATGTTCATGTTTTTTCTTCACCCAAAAAGTGCATGTATATATTTTCGCAGCTATATTTAGTTTGGTCTAGGTTGAGTTTAAATAGCGCTGTGTCTCAACTCTATCAACTATACAAACTAATATTATAATCAGTAATTTTATATTACATGAATAATTGAAATTAATAATATAATTGTTCCAATTATGATGGTGCGTAACATTTCACTTTGTGGTGACACTTAGACAGAAGTTCATTACCAACGTAATTGTGATTGAAAACTAAAGGGGAAATGGCGATATATAGGATGAGATATTTCCTTAAGTTTGCCGTACCTTATTACTTCCCAGAATTCGTTCCTTATAAGCGGCACTATACGATGGTGTAATAACCCGATTAAATAGTACAATAGTCAATTGTTATGTTTAGTTACGATAAGTAGAAAATAATGTAGTCTTATACAATTTTTTTTTGCTCAACCTATACCAAGCGCAGGTTCGATCCTGAATGGAGTACTGGTCGTATCTGTGTGATGGCTCAGCTAAATACCGTAGCAAAATACAATAGAGAGTGCATCGTTGTTAATGAGCCTCTTGGCCCGTCGCCAAGAGGCTCATTAACAACGATGCACTCGTCGAGAAAAGGCTTCAGAGCCTTGAACATCGACGCAAAGTTGCAGGCCTATCGGTCTTTTAGCGGATGCATTTCGGAGAGTGTGCGCTGGAATTGCACAACTTGATACCTCCAAGCCCTTTCCACCAACGAACGACCAGACGCACAGGAACGCGCCACCGCTACATGGTGGATATTCCACTCATACGCACGAAACGTTTCGGCGACACATTTATTATGGTACAGCTAAGGAGTCGAATTGCCTGCCTGAGACTGTGTTTCCGGAAAGCTATAACCTTGGAATCTTCAAGTCTCGAGTGAATAGGTTCCTTCTAGGCAAACGTGATCCATCGTAGACCACTGGGCCTACCGCCCAAGTGTCGTCGATATCACAGCCGTCGAAATGTTGCGCTGGTCAAGGTCGACGGCCATTTTGTACCGCCCCATTGATAATCGATGCCGGCGCGGCGTAAGAATGAATGAAACGCTGTTTTTGACAGTTAAATAGCTGCCGCCTAAAAAAATTCAAATCGACCGCGTCTCATGAGCTGTCGTTTTGAATATTATTTTCTTTTCCGACGGTTGATTACAATGCCGATTGCACCTAACACTGGGCTACTATGGCTTTTATGGGTGTGACTGCCGACGAGTGGGTTCTGCCGTCCTATTGCACCTAACACTGGGCTACTATGGCTTTTATGGGGGCGACTGCCGACGAGTGGGTTCTGCCCTCCTATTGCACCTAACACTGGGCTACTATGACTTTTATGGGGGCGACTGGGTTCTGCCCTCCTATTGTACCTAACACTGGGCTACTATGACTTTTATGGGGGCGACTGCCGATGAGTGAATTCTGCCCTCCTATTGTACCTAACACTGGGCTACTATGGCTTTTATGGGGGCGACTGGGTTCTGCCCTTCTATTGCACCTAACACTGGGCTACTATGGCTTTTATGGGGCGACTGCCGACGATGGACTTTCGTCCTCCAACTCCTTCGCTTATTCCTTCCTTCTGAAACATACGAAAACAACAAACAACACAGCATAAACGTTTAAGTAGGTAAGGTAAAGATTAAAGAATGTTTTAATTAGTCGCAGGTACAATAGGAGGGCAGAACCCAGTCGCCCCCATAAAAGCCATAGTAGCCCAGTGTTAGGTGCAATAGGAGGGCAGAACCCAGTCACCCCCATAAAAGCCATAGTAGCCCAGTGTTAGGTGCAATAGGAGAGCAGAACCCAGTCACCCCCATAAAAGCCATAGTAGCCCAGTGTTAGGTGCAATAGGAGAGCAGAACCCAGTCGCCCCCATAAAAGCCATAGTAGCCCAGTGTTAGGTGCAATAGGAGAGCAGAACCCAGTCACCCCCATAAAAGCCATAGTAGCCCAGTGTTAGGTGCAATAGGAGGGCAGAACCCAGTCGCCCCCATAAAAGCCATAGTAGCCCAGTGTTAGGTGCAATAGGAGAGCAGAACCCAGTCGCCCCCATAAAAGCCATAGTAGCCCAGTGTTAGGTGCAATAGGAGAGCAGAACCCAGTCACCCCCATAAAAGCCTTAGTAGCCCAGTGTTAGGTGCAATAGGAGGGCAGAACCCAGTCGCCCCCATAAAAGCCATAGTAGCCCAGTGTTAGGTACAATAGGAGGGCAGAACCCAGTCGCCCCCATAAAAGCCATAGTAGCCCATTGTTAGGTGCAATAGGAGGGCAGAACCCAGTCGCCCCCATAAAAGCCATAGTAGCCCATTGTTAGGTGCCATAGGACGGCAGAATCCACTCGTCGGCAGTCGCACCCATAAAAGCCATAGTAGCCCAGTGTTAGGTGCAATCGGCATCGTAATCAACCGTCGGAAAAGAAAATAATATTCAAAACGACAGCTCATTGTGTGAAGTGTCATTTCATTACGGCACCTCATGAGGTGCCGTAATGAAATGAGACTTCAAAGCGACGCCGTAGATTTGAATTTTTTTAGGCGGCAGCTATTTAACTATCAAAAACAGCATTTCATTCATTCATACGCCGCGCCGGCATCAATTATCAATGGGGCGGTACAAAATGGCCGTCGACCTTGACCAGCGCAACATTTCGACGGCTGTGATATCGACGACACTTGGGCGGTAGGCCCACACATCGTCACTTACGATCAGGTGAGATAGAGGTCAAACGTGAGCCTATCATCCATAAAAAAAAATGCAACAAAACTAGTGCTCGATCCGTGAAGATGTATATAGGTATCAATATTAGGTTCTGTTTATGTAATACTTTTTGGAAAAATAAGTAAAGAATAATTGGAAAAACTGCAATTTCACCGGCCAGCGAGGGAGGTTATGTCGGGCTTGAACCGAACCTAGAAAATTAACAGTATCGATTCATAATTAAAATGCTGACAACAAAACTTCTATACAGTGTTATAAGTGATAGCTTTGTTGTCAGTATTTTGATAGTATATTATTGTCCACACAGTATCATGGCTCATCCACGGCACATTCCAAATATAAATCACAGTTTGCAGAACATTAATCTCTTCATACTGACGTCCGGAAGGCTTTATTTGTCAAACGCCACATTTTCCACAGTTATATTTGAAAAGGAATTCATTTCGCAAGTTAAGTCGGCCGTATGTTATTCTGTCGGTCGTGGATTCTACAAATATTACCCTTGAAGGGTAAAAAATGGATCTTTGGGCACGCTTGATGGGTGCCATTAGGTGCAACTAATAAGTCACACACAGTAGCTTTGAAGGGTCGTACGAGTGATAAGACCTAGCGTTTTATTTTAGGTAAGTAAGTAGAAAAAGGATTCATGACCTTTTGTTTTTAGGGTTCCTTACCCAAAGGCTCCGCTGTCCTTCCGTCACCAGGCTGTATTTCATGAGCCATTATATCTAGACCGTTGAAATTTTCACAGATGATGTATTTCTGTTGCTGCTATAACAACAAATACTAGAAACAAAAAAAAAAGTAAATATTTATGGGGGGCTCCCATACAAGAAAAGTGTTTTTTGTCGTTTTTGCTAGATATTTATAACGGCAATAACTATGCTGTGTCTCATGAACCGTGATAGCTCGACAGTTGAAATTTTCGGCTGTTTTCTCGTGGTCACAGGATTTTGTCCCATTAATGAGACCACGAGGGAGAACTGTTTCTCGTTCTCGTTCTTCGTTCCCATTATTATGTTCAATAACGTATTTATCCTCCTGTATATCAATATATTTTTCCTGCATAGATAAACTTTTTAAACGAGAATTTGTAAAGCGGGATGAGAACATTGTGAATTACCAACAACAGCTGATCCATGGTGATATTTCGGTGGGGCATTTTTTAGGAAAATTAAGATAAAAGGATATACCTAAATAATATAATGTTGATATTTTTGTCATCATGGTTTTTTTTTGGTAACCACATACCTTTTGTATATACAGGATGTAGGTACAGAACAATGGGACTACGAGAAACACTTCTCCCTCGTGGTCCCATTAATGGAACAAAATCCTGGGACCACGAGAAAACAGCGAAATTTTCACATGTGATGTATTTCTGTTGTCGCTTTAAGAACAAATACTAAAAACAGAAGAAAATCAATATTTAACAGGGACTCCCATACAACAAACGTGACTTTTTTTGCCGTTTTTTGCTCCATATTAATAACGGCAAGTGGTAGACGCTTGAAATATTCACAGAATAGTTGTATAATCCCTTCAAAAATAAAAAAATAAATTAAAATAAATTTAGATAATGGTACAGAATGCACTTAGCCGATTTATTTAATCAAAAATGAAAAATTATTAACAATGTTTATTTATTTTATTTATATATTCATTTGTGTGAGTGAGTTAAAAGCTTGAGGATGAGATTACTCCAATTCTTTGTATCTCAATAGGAGGTCGTGGTAAGTGGAAAAAACTACTGAACGGATTTTGATACTATTTTTTCTATTAGAATTTGACCAAGATCAAACTTAAAATCTGCCGTATGTAGATTAGGTTGAGTAGAACCGGACATATGATCAAAAAATTATAACCGACCTCAGATAGTAATATCTATAAAATTGACGGCCTCCTTGCACTGTGGCAACCTCTTACAGACAACCATTATAAATTATAATAATAAGAATCATTTGTGGGCTAGCCATTAGGTATACAAGCGAAGACATAGCCTAGCCTTATCATATACAAAATGTGTGCAAAGTTGAACGTACTCCTGAAACCGGGACAGAAGGAAAACCACTAACATATACAACTCTTTTGTGTGCCAGACAATGTTTGTTGAATTATTCATAAGCATACATCATTAATTCTCTTCTTACATTGAATTTAGTTACTGGTGTAGTTTTGTTTTCAGTACTGATTAGTGTTGTTGGAAATTAATGTACTTGTTTATTTCCTTTTGAGTTACTTTTCCTTACAACCGATTCATATACTTACCAGCTGTTGCCTGCGGTTCCACCCGCATGGATTTTTGATCCCAATCCTACTTTCCATGGGAACCTATTTCAGAGATAAAAAGTAGCCTATATGTTATTCCAAATATCCAGATCCCTGTACCAAATTTTAGCCAGAAACGTTCATCCGTTTTTACGTGAAAGAGTAACAAATGTCCATACGCCCTAACGTTTGTATAACGACCTCCGTCCTCCATGAGCGCAGGCCATCCCTCCCTCAGGCAGGTGAGGCCGCGACAAGCGCCCTCCCCCAAACCGGGGTAAGACGTGGACACCGTGGTTCCCAAACCCGAGGGGGCCATCTCGAAACCGGAGATGGCCCAGGGTCAGTCGGGGTGCGAGGGATATGTTCTATGGGCAACCTTACACCCTGGCGTCTGTAGACCCGAGACGGCGTGCGGTTTTAGTCGGTTCACGCCCGACATAACCGCCCCCGCTGGCCGGCGGGGGGGTATCCGAAGGGATTTCCGCACGAAAAAAAAAAAGGTATAGCAGGTGTATGGGGGCCCACTCAATCTAATAGTACCATGTATTAATACCATGTGTTAGTATTAGTACTACATGATGGGTCTGATTGCAGTCACTCCCGTAAAAACTGCTCTGCATGCAACTACGGCCATAAAATATACGCAGAGTTAACTTCAGGGAAAGTTTAACAACGGGAATACCGCGATTCCTATCATACGACTTGGGAGGCAGCTCCCAAAACACCAAAATAAAAATCAGATTTCTGATATCGAATCTCAACTTACAATCACCAAACCGTTAGATACAACTAGGCCAGTTATGAAATACAACGTTTAAGAAAATTTCTGCCTCTGTTGTGTACGTACTGTACCTGCAGTAACAGGTTCCATTCTTGTGTCGGTTAAAATATCAATAAGTTTTTCAGATTTCGCTGTATCAGAACGGAGTCCGGTAAAAAGGCCGGACTGGAACCGAAAATAGCGTAATGTGTATGTTAATACACTTCAGGGTAGGTATTCAGTAGGTATACAGGCATGGGGTGCTAGGGTATAACTGAATTTCAGGTTCGAATTTTAAATAGTAAACCGAAAGTAAACCTCCTATTCTAGTTAATTTTTGATGACTCGTAACCTACTTTTATTTACCCATTGACGGTTTAAATGCACAGTAAAACTCGAATGAGTTTAAGTGGCATTTTTATGTGAGTTAATACTTTATAATGTACCTTCTGTATTAAATAACAAAAATAAAGAATGGCGCTAAGGCCTAAAAGTTTGTTCATATGACGCAAATGTGTGTCATTGGTAAGTTTGAGGATTATTAATTTGACGCATATATGCGTCATTGACCAGTAGTCGGTTAGGTGAGAGTAAAAAATACAATTGAAGCAATTAATATACTATTTGTATAAATTTAAATCGGAAAAAGCTATCGCCGAAATTGGACCACGCGAAAACTATTAGCACAGAAATATCACGACACAACAAACAAATGGTAAGTACAAAACAGGACTATACTATTTGTGATCTTTCCATGTTTATGTAACGAAAGGTCAACGCAGGGCTTATGCAAACCTGGCCCGTAGGCCGACGAGATCGCCCAGAGAATTCCATAACGGTTAACTGTAACATTTAGAACGGCCAAAATGCCAAGACACCTCATATTCCATTATTCTGCATATTTGAGTTCAAATTTTATACCACCTGTGAAAGGTGATGGTTCTTGTTAAGTTGGTGATGCTTGAAGGCTCTGGAGCAAGTTACTATCGTGTAATGACAGAACGAATCAGGGTAAATCAGTAATTATGTATTATTGAATCTGAAACGAATTATACATGGATACTCGGAATTTCTAGCACTTTCATTTGTTAGGATTAGCTTTACTACCGGGGTGCGACCTTACACCCCGAGGCGGCGTGCGGTTTTAGTCGGTTCAAGTCCGACATAACCTCCCCCGCTGGCCTTCGGTATCCGAAGGGATTTCCGCACGGAAAAGAAAAGGATTAGCTTTACTGTATTTGTGTCGTGAAACACTTTATTTGCCTACATACGAACATAGGTACATAATGTTGTTTCAATAATAACTCTCCATGAAGCGGGGATAAAGAAGATTTCACTAAGTGTAAAATTTCACCCTCCAGCATTTTTTTTTGAAGAAAGAATATTAGTAACCGAAATTACTAATGTTCCCCCTAACCCCTCCTGCTTGTGTTTGGAGTGGGTTCAAGTCGGTAGTGTAATGGCCAGGATTCGAACCTGGGACCTCTCGATGATAGGGTCGACTCCTTAACCACTAAGCTACCGACTCTTTTGGAACTTGTAATCGTATATTTAAGTTTTACTTTTATCCCATCACATAAAATTACCTGAGCTTCAACTTTGCATAACAAGATCCAAAAAATATTAAACAAAGATATACAAATACACAAGCAGTAGATGCATTTGTATACAATAATATACCAGGAACAAAATCCTTTCTTCGAACATCGAAGCAACACAAACTGTAACTTTAGAACTGTATTAGAATCAAATCGGTCAAAATAACGGCTTTGATCTCCTGTGGCGTTGCACAATACATTCGTCCACGGATACCTTCACCCCCGGGGTATACCCACGACTTAAACAATAGTTGTATAGAAAAATAAACCTACGAAGGCAAGTTTTAAAGGTTAATACAGCTTGAGGGACGAGTTGTGCATATCGTTTCAACAGAACACAAATCTAAAATGGAGATACCATAGTGTACTTTAATGTTGGAGAATTATTCGACGATGCTCGTGCGGTATTTTCTGTATTAAGTTTTATTTCTTTTTATTATAGAACTAATATATTTCGAATTATGATAGGGAACGGTGATCCCAAAACTATTAAAGGAGCAACTATTGGAATTTAAATAAATTTCGAATATTTTACGTTAGAATTTATACTTAACTTTAAGTCTATATTTCAACACTAAAATACAATTCTTGTAAAAATCTCGATTTTGTCATAGCTGAAGATATTTTGAATGCATTAGAAATAATACAAGAAGATCTGATCAACAATTCGCGTGATACAATCGAAAATGTAAACATAAAGTCTTAAAATTGTACATACTTCAAGATACTGTTGAAGTATAAGTGGTGCAGTCACGACGGACATAAATAAAGTCGGAATCACAGCAGATTGATATAATGAACACCGATCTCTGTTTCCTAGACAGTAAAGTCTAAAATCGGCGCTGTAAATAGCAAAAGATCTCCCAGATGCGCGTGAGCTTTCTAGCTATGCGTATGCTCTGCCAGCTCCATGTTAAGGAAACGAAAGGTACGTTCAATATATTTCAAGTAACAGCTAACAGATGTCGCTAGTTAGGCACTGGGTTTTGGCTCATGCTGTGATTTTAAATGAATGGATTTCACGTGACGTACACGATTGTCGTGATGTTAGAGCAAGAAGGAAGAGTTATTTCTTTCTGATAAAAAATATGTGAACATCTACGCACAGTTTGTAATCTTTTGATTGGTGAATAACGATGTATGGAGGTGATTAATCCACACCTTGACTTCACAATGATATTAGTGATAGCTAGTGATCAGTCACTTTTTTATATAATACAAGGCATTAACTTGAATGTAAAGCTCTGGAACCTTTTTTGTGAGAGCCGTCGGATCACATCAAAGTTAAAACCAATTTGCAATTTCTTATCTAAATTGATCTTCGATAATTAATTTTGTGGATGTCCACTGAAACATGAGCCTTGTATTGACTGTATGATAACAAATTCTAAAATTAATTAGGTTAATCTGTTGTAATATATTTTAATTTTGTTAGTAAACTTTTAGACGGCGAGCCCGCACAAAAATTTATAAAAATAACAGAAAATAAATTACTAGAGAATCCATTAATTTAATACACGGACGGGTGTCATCAAGCTACAAGATAACGATTACATAGTTTGGACTCGATGAGACGATAGATGGGAGTAGATTGACGAAATAGATTTATGAAGCGACGGCAAAAGGGCAACCCAGTAAGGATCCAGGTAGGTGTATGTGTGTCGGGGGTGCGACTGGTTGGATCACCTCCAAGTTTGGTGCACCCTGGGCAACGTGGGCTATGACGCATCATTGATTGCTCCTCTGGAGTAGCTGGCGTCAACGTCAACAGTCAAGAGTCTGACCAACCGGCCCTTTTCAGGGCCAGCTGACCCCATTGCACAAGGGGATCGGGGTATGGCAAGCCGGCAAGGCCCGAGAGGGGGGTGGTCGCACCAGCTACCCTCTGCTCTTATAAGAGGGGACACTGCGAACGGGGTAACCTTACACCCCGGCGTCTGTAGACCCGAGACGGCGTGCGGTTTTAGTCGGTTCAAGCCCGAGATAACCGCCGTTCTAAGAAAAGACTAGGTCAAGAGCATGTGCGAATACTAGTTTGCAAGTAGAAGAAGCGAAAGGTGTATGCCAGGATGCGGCGCGCTGCGCATCCGCCCTCTTTCCGGGGGTAAGACGGGGAAACCGTAGTTCCCAAACCCGAGGGAGCCATCTCGAAACCGGAGATGGCTCTGGGTCAGCTGGGATGTGTTGGGAAATGGGGTGGTTATGTCGAATTCGAATCGACTTAAATCGCACGCCATCTCGGGTCTTCAAACCGGGCCGGGCCGCTGACCCATAAGGCATTTTCCCTCGATCCCCGGCTGACCCAGGAACATCTCCGGTTTCGAGATGGCCACCTCGAGTTTGGGAACCACGGTGTCCCCGTCTTGCTCCGGAAAGGTGGAGGGGGGGCAGAGCACCGCCGCCAGGTTGGCTTAGCTCCAAAGGTCTTTGTAGGCCCCATACAACCACTCTTCATATGTATATATGAATGTAATAGATTAATAACAAATCGTGTACACTGATGTTATCATCTCTTCGGCTATAAGCTCGAAACCGTAAAGAAATATCTTTTAGTTCTTAAGTGTAATAGGATAAAGATAAAAATCTCAACATCTGCATAGTTAACTGTGCCATATAAAGTTAAAGCGGGACAATAGAAAGCCGAAGCTTCTTTAAACTTACTGTTCTCTTAACAAGCTTTTCTTTTTAAACGTACGTATACTCGTAATTGTGCCCATTTATGAGAATCCACAGTCTGTATTTAATGACCTGAACCTGTGAACCTTTAGAGTGGTTACATCCGGAAAAGAAGAATGAAGAATGGCCACAATGCCAAGTTTAGATTTCAACATAGACTGAGTAAATTACTTGATAGTAATGTGTATAGTTTACCTATAGCTACATGAGTTATTTATGAATTCAGCGCTCGGAGAGTAGAAAAATAAATAAAAGTGATATAACGTTAATCTATTTATAATAAATAATAATAAACATAACATAACATAACATACCTTCACGCCTGTATTCCCGAAGGGGTAGGCAGAGGTGTATTACACACCCACGATTCGCCAGTTATGTTTAGGGGCGAGCCTATTGCAATCTACCGGGCACATTACTAAGCGAGTGATAATCAACATTTTTAATACACACATAACTACGAAAAGTCAGAGGTGTGTGCCCGGGGCGACTGGGGATCGAACTCGAGACCTCGTCTCGGCAGTCCGTTACGTACACCACTAGGCTATCGCCGCTTGATTAATAATAAATATAAAATTAATAATAATAAATAAATATAAATAAATTTTGTACAACATTCTAAACAGCGCTTTCTAGACCCAAAGTAAGCATAGTTTAACTAGCTTGTGTAATGGGTGCCAGAATGTGGATAAACAACCGGCGGGGGGGGGGGGGGTGACCGAAGGGATATCCGCACGAAAAAAATAGGTATCCGAGGGGATTTCCACACGAAAAAAAAGGTAAACGGTACGACTTCTCCAGGTCACCATTTGTTTTCATTCATTAATATTAATAAAGTAGCATGGAGTTTATAAAAATGTGCCCAATCTATTGCAAGATCTATGGCAAAATAAGGTTCGCCAATGTGGAGATTATACCTTCATCTCAGCCTACGCGGTACGCCTAAGGTGTATATGTATATTTACAATCTAAAATATAATTATGAGTCTAGACGTCTGAGCAGAGGTTAATGCCCTTAGAGGTGTCGATCCTTCAAAAAGGGGACCTTCAAAGGTGTGTGATACATCGGTACCTACATACTATAAAATAAATAAATAAATATCGTACGACATTCTACACAGCGCTTTCTAGACCCAAAGTAAGCATAGTTTAACTAGCTTGTGTTATGGGTTCCAGAATGGGGATAAAAATACTTATATACTTTTTTTTTTGTAAATACATACATATTATACATAGAAACACCCAGACCAATGCAAATAGACATATTCATGCATACAAATATTTGCACTGAGCGGGAATCGAACCCGCGCCCCCTGTCGTAGCAGTCGAATGCACTACGCCACAGAGGCCGTCTCACTATGAATGCAATAAATCTTCTTAACAGTAGTGTAGTTGTATAAAAATCATTCAATCTAATAAATAAATATTTTGGGACAAAACACACAGTGCCATTTCGATCCAGACTAAGCAAGACTTGAACGAAATTTTGAAGCAAATAGTATGCTAACCCTCCAGAAAAGGAATGGTCACGGGTTCAAGTCCTTTGCTAGACGTTGACTTTTCTGATATAAATTTATTAGATTTAGCTATAAGAGTTGTAACATCATTCATTGTTAACGTAGTTCGCAAGAATTGCGGTAGATGGCTTCAACGTCGCTCCGAAACGTAAAATATATCGCAGGATTTCGAATATCTACTCAGTGTCCAGGTAGCTCAGATGGTCAGTACTTCCTGTAAGGGACTAGTCGCGGGTTCGAGGCCCGTCCTGGAGGTTTAGTTTTTCCGAACTAAATATATTGGAAAAGTTAGCACACTAATTGCTTTAAAATTTCATTGAATTAAATTATAAGCATAACTAGATTCTAGAACCCATATTACAGGGTTCTAGAATGCGAGTAAACATACTAATACATACATACTTTACTTTTAAGAATAGTTACGTCTAGATACATTATATACAATGTCTAGACGTAACCGTCCCAGAAAGAAATTGTCACGATTATGAAAGAATCGTTCATTCAACTTACCCATCACTTCAACATAATATATCACACCTGTAATTTCCGAACGCAATCAAAACATAAAACGCATGAAAAAGACAATTACATCACCAACAAAACAGAGCACAACATTCAGATAAAAATCTGTTGAAAGTACGTATACAAAATGGCTATAACAAAAAACGTACATTAATGCGTATGACACAATACACACATAATTCACTTTCGCTTCTAAACAATGAAAGTATTAAAGGGGGGACATGGACAGGAACAAAGAAATTACTCGCCATAGCTGGGGTCACAATGCTTCTAGATTTAATCGGATACTTCCATCAACAAACCGCTAAACATCACGGGCGGGAGTAATTGAAACCTCTAATGGCAAATAACAACTGATGCATGTTACCATGAGTAACGTTAGTTTACATTATATTTATTTTAATTGTAAATTTATGTAACAATGTAAATTTATAACATAAACTCATATATACATAAACTCACGCCTATATCCCCGAAGGGGTCGGCAGAGGTGCTAGCACCCACATTTCGCCAGTTTATGTTTAGGTCCCAATGGAATAGGTGGCGAGCCTATTGCCATTAACCGGGCACTTATAAGCCTTTTTTTTTTTTTTAACGTGCGGAAATCCCTTCGGATACCCCCCAGCCGGCCAGCGGGGGTGGTTATGTCGTGTCTTGACTAAAACCGCACGGTGTCCTCCCCAAGTGTCCGTTGCCGGGCACCCCGGGTAAGCCCTCGAAAGGATAACCCCAGGGTTGCCGGCGGACTTTGGCCGCCAGCGCGGCCTCGCCTGGTGGGGTCGGGTTTTATCCCGCATCGGTGAGTTGGCACTTATAAGCCTGCGATAAATACACACATAACTTCGAAAAGCATCGAAAAGTCATTGGTGTGTGCCATGGTAAAACCTGGGATCGAACCCGAGACCTCGTCTCAACAGTCCATTACCCATACCACTAGGCTACCGCTATGGCTATATTACTTTGTATATTTATTTTGTCGTCTACGCATTATTAGAATATTAGTAAGATTGTCTTGAAACTTTGGCAAGTTGTTGTGTACATGCCCGTGAAATTATTCAGCTAAGCTAGGTTATTAGAAAAAGATGCGGAGGGTATAAGTAGGAAAGAAAAAGTGGCCAAGTGCGAGTCGCCCATTAAGGATTCCGTAGCAGCAAGTAACATAATAGTGTTTTCTTTTTTAATTTTTATATTTGAGTTGATTGAATGAAAGGTAAATTGCGGTTTGGGGGCGGCCCTACCTGGGGGCGGCCCTACCGGATGGTGAGGGGCAAGCTGCGCCCCAAGGCCCCGCCGTTAACCCGGTGTCTCCAGCCGGATCTGCTCGGAGGAGTTGTTGGCTCCCTGTTCCCAGCGCGGGCGGTGGAACATGTTCCACCGCAGATGACTCCGCCTCGGTTGCCCATGGCGCCCGACGTGGAAGACGACGACGTGCCCGAGGTCACTTGGGTAGAACTAGAGCTGGCGGTGAGAAGGCTGAGAGAAAAACACTCCACCCCGGGACCCGACGGCATTCCAGGCCGAGCGTGGGTCCTAGCTCTAGTCGACGACGCTCTCGAGCCCCGACTGAGAGGGCTTCTCAGCGCATGTTTGGAGCGGGGCCAGTTTCCCAAATTGTGGAAGACGGGGAAACTGATCCTCCTCCGAAAGAGGGGCGCTCGGCGGACTCGCCGTCCGCCTACCGGCCCATAGTGTTGCTTGACGAGGTGTGCAAGCTCTTTGAAAGAGTAATTGCGAAACGCCTCGTCGAGCACCTCTCAAGAGTGGGGCGGCGGATGGCCAATATGGCTTCCGCCAGAGGCGCTCCACCGTGGATGCCATCATGCGCGTGAGGGCTCTGGCGGAGGATGCAGTAGCCCGGGGTGAGGTGATGTTGGCAGTGTCCCTGGACATCGCCAACGCGTTCAACACCTTGCCCTGGAGTTGCATTAGGGAGGCGCTCGTATATCACGAAGTGCCTCTCTACCGCCGCGTATTTGACGGAGAGAGCCGTCATCTACCCAACCGTGACCGGTCTCGGTCGGCGTGGAATGTCGTGCGGTGTTCCACAGGGATCGGTCCTGGGGCCGCTCCTGTGGAACATCGGATACGACTGGGTGCTTCGCGGTGAGCTCGTAGGCGGTGCCGCCATCACGTGCTACGCGGACGACACGCTCGTGACGGCGTGCGGAGCGACGTACCGCGAAGCGACCCGAAAGGCCACGACCGCGGTTGCCCAAGTCGTTGAGTGGATCCGGCGGATGGGTCTCGAGGTGGCTCTGCATAAAACCGAGGCCCTGTTCTTTCATGGGCCTCGGAGCAAGCCACCCGAGGGATCCAGTCTCATCGTGGGAGGAAATCGCATCGGCATCAAGCCCCAAATGAAATATTTGGGCCTCGTGCTCGACGGCCGATGGGACTTCTGAGAGCACATCCGAAGTCTGGCCCCCAAATTGAAGGGCACAGCTCTCGCTCTGGCTCGGCTGTTGCCCAACATGAGGGGGCCCGATGACTCCTGCAGGAGACTCTACGCGGGGATCGTGCGGTCCATGGCCCTGTATGGGTGCCCAATATGGGCGGAGGCCCTGAGGACCAGAACTGTGCGGATGTTGCGCGCTCCGCAGCGAGTTATGCCCATCAGGGTCATCCGCGGGTACCGCACGATCTCCTTCGAGGCGGCGAGTCTCCTTGCCGGAACTCCGCCATGGGACCTGGAAGCGAGAGCCCTTTCGCAACTGTACCAGTGGCGAAAGGAGGCGCGGGAGCAGGGATGGAACCCCGAGCCTCGAGAAATCGAGGCCGTGCAGTCCCAGCTCCGCCAGGCCATCGTGGTGGAGTGGAAGGAACGACTTGGGCGACCAAGCGCAGGGCACGCCGCAATAGCGGCGGTAAGGCCCATCATGGAGGATTGGCTAGAGAGGCGACACGGAAGCCTCTCGTACCGACTGACGCAGGTGATCTCCGGGAAGGGGTGCTTCGGGGACCACCTGCATCGGATCAGGAAGGAGCCAACGCCTGAGTGTCATCACTGCGACGCGAGCGAGGACTCAGGGCTGCACACGCTGGCGGACTGCCCGGCGTGGGAGGTGCTGAGGCGGGCCCTTATGAGGCGTGACCTCGTGGCAGCCATCGGGGTGGGAGTCCTCTCGCTCGGCAGCATGATTGCGGCAATGGTGCGGAGCGCGAGCGCGCCCGGGAGAGGTTTAGAACTCTCCCGGCCCGTCGAGCCCGCAACTTGCTCGTCGCGCGTCGCAGGCGACTCAGGCGCCGGAGGTCGCTTAACGACCTCCGTCCTCCATGAGCGCAGGCCTGGGGGTGGCAGGTGAGGCCGCCTGTCACCCCAGCAGAAGCAGGCCGGGACGGTGGGGCGACTAGCGCCCCTCCCCCAAACCGGGGCAAGACGGGGACACCGTGGTCCCCAAACCCGAGTAATATGGTTTCGGAAAAAAGTGGCTGTGACATACGGACGGACAGACAGACAGACATGACGAGTCTATAAGGGTTCCGCTTTTTGCCATTTGGCAACGGAACCCTAAAAATTAAAGAGTTTTTTTTAAGAACAAGCTCTTAATATACACAAAATTGGAACCCGAATATCGGACCTGAACCAACATGTAAAAAACCAACTCTACATAGGGTAAGATAGAATTTTCTAATTCAGCTTGCAAGATTTGAACCCGATAGAAGACTTTTCGCTTTTTCACGTTCTACTTAAAGAGCCCGGGATTACAGAAACACGGACACGCGTGATGTATTCGTCTACATACTACTCTCATAAGAAAGTCAAGGTTACTTCGACGTTTATTGTCACCCTAGTCGTTGAAATTATACGTAAATATAAATATAATTTATGGATATAATACGGTGGGTAAATTCTTTAAGGGCCATAAAGGTACGAAACGTGGAAGATATCTCAGTATTGTGTATAATAAATAAACTTATAATTGCATTGTGTTCGTTAATTTGATTTTATACAACATGCACGCACTATGAGGGCCCTTTTTTTTTAAGCGTGTGGAAACCCCCACGGGCTTCACCCCATCGGTGCCGACGATGGGGTCGGCGTGGAAACCCCCACGGGCTTCACCCCATCGGTGCCGACGATGGGGTCGGCGTGTCAGAATCGGACCGACTAAAACCACACGGTGTCCTCCCCAAGTGTCCATTACCGGGCACCCCGGGTATGCCCTCGGAAGGATAACCCCAGGGTTACCGGTGGACCTTGGCCGCCAGCGCGGCCTCGCCTGGTGGGGTTGGGTTTTATCCCGCGTCGGTGAGTTGGCAGGCGTGTGTAGGACAGGACACATACGACACGCCTCCGCCATGGCCTGCTTCTGTAAGGACGGCGTGTCGGCCAACTGCCGTACTCAGGCCCCGATCATGGAGGTCGGTCGGCTGTATCTTATGACCGCAGTTTTTTTATGTACATACGTTATAATATACATACTATTAACGTGGCAAAGAAGCTCATAGTCCCTATGATGTTAAGCAGTTACCAGTTTTCAAGAGCGCGTTCACTATATGAGGTTCAGCCGACATTAAATCCCTCCTTTTAAAATAAATCTACCTACAAATAAAAATGGCTGAATTTAAAAAGCACTATGGTGTAGTGGTGATTATTTCAACTGTTTTGCATGAGGTCCCAGATTCGATTTCCAGATCGAGCAAAGCCTAATTAGCTTTTGCCTTAAGCAGTAGGTACTACTGTCGCATTCGAGGAGCTCATCTCGAAACCGGAGATGGCCCTGGGTCAATTGGGGTGCGAGGGAAATGCCTTATGTACCACTTTACACCCCGGCGTCTGAAGACCCGAGACGGCGTGCGGTTTTGGTCGGTTCGAGTCCTACATAACCTCCACCGCTGGCCTTCTGCATTATCATAAGGGACTTCTGCACGGAATAAAAAGTTACTACAATTACTACGGTACAACTACTACGGTCTCAATTGATACCACTGTACCAGGGCAAAAGTCCTTCAGTAAGATGTAAGCACGGGGTCCAGGTCAAGTGAAAATCTTGCACTAGAGCCTCGTCTGCAATCCGCAGGTGTACCGGCTTGCAGGTCAGCTTGCTTGAGCCCTAAGATCATAGTGGGGCTCCATACACCTCTGCGCCACGGAAACAGAGACTATAAATATTCAGTAACAATGTTCACTTTAGATTGATTGGAAGATAGCTCCACTGACGCAACGTTTGAATAATTTAGACGTTTACCGGGACTCAGGAGAAATGAGAGCTATCTAATATAATGAAGCGACATAACATAACAGCGTAATGGCTTCGGACTTGCGACCGAGGGGTAGTGGGTTCGCACCCTAATGTACTATGAACGTGAAAGGCACGACCATCAAGACTCTTCGAAGTTATATCTATTATTATTTGTAGGCTACCATTTTAGGATCGTCAGCATCTGGGATGGTGGCCCATATCTTCTGGACTTCACCCTAGCTTCTCACCATCCAGCGGGGTGCAGTCAATTGACGGAACGAATATAAGAAAGCCAAGTGGCGTATGTAACGGACTGCTGAGACGAGGCCACGAGTTAGATCCCCAGTCGTCCCCGGCACACACTTCTGACTTTTCGTAGTTATGTGTGTATTAATAAATGTTAATTATCGCTCGCTTAGTAATGTACCTGGTAGATGGCAATAGGCTCGCCCCCTATTACATTGGGACCTAAACATAACTGGCGAATCGTGGATGTGTAATACACCTCTGCCTACCCGTTCGTGAAGTATAAAAGTAAATATTTAAAAAAAATTGTTTGACATAGCACGAGTAAGTACTGTGGCATTTAATTTATTACAGACTAGCTAGTTAGCTGTTTCTCGTGGCTGCGCCGGCGTGGAATACTGATCCCGTGCCCGACCATAGGTAACCTTTCCCAGGATGACAAAAAACCTTATGCTGTGCTATTCCAGACAATAATCTGTGTGCCAAAACAACACAAACTAAATCGCGATAAAATTCTATGACAGATTTTATTTCTATGTGTAAAATTTGCGTTAACTCCTTGCAATATTAAAATATTCTAAATATACAAAAACCATGTAAAGAAAGAAAGCAAAGAAATATCTACGACATTCTACACAGCGCTGTCTAGACCCAACGCAAGCATAGTTTAACTAGCTTGTGTTATGGTTTCCAGAGTGCAGATAAACATACTTATATACTGTTTTTTTTTGTAAATACATACGTATCATACATACCGCCGGCCAGCGGCCCCCGCTTATGTCGGGCTTGAACCGACTAAAACCGCACGCCGTCTCGGGTCTACAGGTGTAAGGTTGTCCCTAGAGCATATCCCTCGCACCTCGACTGACCCTGTGCAATCTCCGGTTTCGAAATGGGTTCCCTCGGGTTTAGGATCCACGGTGTCCCCGTCTTGCCCGGGTTTGGGGGAGGAGCGCTAGTCGCCCCAGCGTCCCGGCCTGCTTCTGTTGGGGTGACAGGCGGCTTTAAACCATACCTACTCCTTATTAGGCCTTACAAACTTTACTTGGCCTATATAAATTTTATAGCATTATGAATTTAATTTTTTTTACTTTTTATTTTAAAGTGCATGTCAAACCCTTGATCTTAGATCTATAACTCGTAAATGAAGCTATCCTTAAAATACCAGAGTCATGTTTAATAACAAACAACGGGAAGATTCCAAAATGGGTTTTTTTCCTAAAATTAAATGCCAAAAAAGTCTACCCTTCTCTTAAGCTTCAAAGCCGCGGTACGGCAAAGTCTTGCTGTGAGCGACGAAGATGGCTTTTTTTTTATTTTTTTAACGTGCGGAAATCCCTTTGGATACCCCCCCGCCGGCCAGCGGGGTTGGTTATGTCGTGTCTCGACTAAAACCGCACGGTGTCCTCCGCAAGTGTCCGTTGCCGGGCACCCCGGGTAAGCCCTCGAAAGGATAACCCTAGGGTTGCCGGCGGACTTTGGCCGCCACCGCGGCCTCGCCTGGTGGGGTCGGGTTTTATCCCGCTTCGGTGAGTTGGCAGGCGTGTGTAGGGCACACACGACACGCCTCCGCCACGGCCTGCTTCTGTAAGGACGGCGAGTCGGCCAACTGCCGTCCTCAGGCCCCGATCATGGAGGTCGGTAGTCCCGGGCGTAGATAAGTCTGCGGCGTCCTCGCCGCAGACTACGAAACTCGGGGGGCAGGGTTCTCTCCCGCTCCCTCTCCGCCGTCTCTTTCGCGCGCATTACCTGCTCGCAGAAAGAGGCGGCGGCAATTTTTTTTTCGAGTTACTCTTATTACAGTGTTTTAACTGCTTGATTACAAGTATGAATAAATACCAGCTGTTTAGTGAGCACTCGAAATTCGCCGGTGTTAATTCTTTTTTATGTTTGAGAGCTTTTTTTTTTTTCACGTTTTTTGACACGTCAATTTGACTTCACCTCGCCTGATGGTAAGCTGAAGGTAAAGTCTCAGGAAAGAGGGTCACCATTACATACACGTACCATGTTAACAATGGTGGCACTCAGCTTGACGGCCTCATCAGAAGAGGATTGTCGTCGCAGCCCCGCGTTCCACCCACCGGTCCTACTAGTGCTGCGACCATAATCCACCTGCCCGGATATGCACTTGCTGACCCCTGAACGCAATCAAACCGAAATTGGATTACTATGGAGGGTTTTTCGCAATCGTGCACGGTGGTACCTACCCGGCCGAATTTTGTGACAAATTTGTGTCATCAAATTTCTACCACCAGTAAATAGTTCGGTCACTCATGGTATTCTATCATGTCAGTTGTGAATTTATTTTTCATTGGCAGTAAGAACATAAACCGATTCCAATTAGTGTAGAATACTATAATAAGACTGCCAGGGCCACCCCCTTGCAGTCTACGATAATTCTACGTGTTATAGTCAAATACCCAAATAAGCATGCGATTGATAGTACCCGGGTTTGAATACTTTTTTACCTACCCCGAGAGCTCGCGTGATTGGTTGCACGTCAAGGTCAAATTATCAAAATGTTTACGGCAACTATATCATATATGATAACATTTTAGAACTAGTTGACTAGGGTGTAAGACCAAAAATACAGTTTGTAAAATGTAGGTATATCATAGACAACTGCCTAACCCTTTAAAGATATACATTCGTGAAAATATAATAATAATAAAGAAGTAAGGAATCGCTAACAGTCGCACCTGGGCTCCATCGCGTGTTGCCGTGAGAACGCCACCACGATTACACCGAGTAGAATCAAAGGCGCCGCTGGGGTGCTTAATCGCTCTTCCTATTTGAACGTGCCCCTCACATGTGCAGGTTTAGAGTAGTTTAGTGTTAAATACTTTTATTGATTCTATAGAAGCGGAGCGATAAGCGGAAAGAGAAATATAAGGGTCTCGCCCTTGTAATTTGCTGTTCACGGACGTTGACAATATACGATAGAAATCTATCGCTACTTATCCGGTCATATTAAAAATTTGATCACGTTTATATATCTAACTATTGTTCCCGTTCGTTCCCAGTGTAGTCTACAATGGGACCGTTTTAGAGTACCTACAATTCTTTTGTGATCGTATTATATAGGCTTGGAACCGTTTGAAGTTTCTGATCAACTTCTATATACCTTATAGATATTATTTAAACCTTTTTTTTTCGTGCGGTAATCCCCTTGGATAACTCCCCCGCTGGCCGGCGGGCTGGTTATGTCGGGCTTGAACTGACTAAAACCGCACGCTGTCTCAGTTCTTCAGGCCGTGAGGGCCCAGGGCCATCTCCGGTTTCGAGATGGCCCCTCGGGTTTGGGAACCACGTTGTCCCCGTCTTGCCCCCGGAAATGGCAAGACGGGGACAACGTTCGGGTTCTTAGATCTGTATAAATAAAAATGAATCACGAATTTTGTTGCTATGCGTAAAATTCGAGAACGGCTTAACAATTTTGGATGATATTGTCGGAAGTTTACGCGAATGTCGCACATTGAAATCAAACTTTTTTTTTAACGGATACTGTCGCGATTTATTTGATGTTATTTTATGTTTTACATTGATCAATAAATAACATCAAATCAATCGCGATAGAATCCGTTAAAAATAGTTTTATTTCAATTTTGGATGATTTATATTTTGTTGTGTTAGTTATTGTCCGGACAAAGTTTATATGGAAGGCAATTGAGGAAAATCCATGGGAAAGGTGCCGGGTGACGCCGGGCGCGAATTATTATTATTATTATTATTAAGCCTTTATTGCTGATATACATTTTGTTTAATTTCTTAATCTATTACATCGGTTGTGTCGGTTTGCGTGATCAGCGTGTCTTGTGACACATAGGCCTCTTCCAGCTGCTTCCATTCTGTTCTATTTTGTGCTGTTCGGGTCCAAATTGAGCCTCCTGTTCTTTTTATGTCGTCTGCCCATCTTTTGATCTGTCTTCCTCTTTTCCTTTTTCCGTCTCGTGGTTGCCATTCCGTGATGATTTTTGGCAATTCCAACCTGCTGTCTCTCGTCATGTGCCCGGTCCAGCGCCATTTCAATTCTCTGATTCTCTTTATAATGTCTTCTACTTTGGTTGTTACTCTTATATCTTCTGCTCTTTTACGGTGTCTCAGTGATACACCCGCCATACATGTTTCCATTCCTCTCTGACAGGTTCTTAATTTTAAAAGATGTTTCTGTAATAATGCCCAAGTCTGGCAGCCGTATGTGACACATGGAAGGACACATAAGTCGAATACCTTCTTCTTAGCTACCATTGGAAAATCTGCGTTTTTTAGTATTCCCTTAAGGGACCAAAATCTCTTCCAGGCACAAGACACTCTCTTCTCTATCTCAAGGTCCGTCTGGTCTGTAAACGATATTATTTGCCCTAGATATACGTAATGTTCTACATATTCAATAGAGTCACCGCTTATTTCTATAGTAATGGCTTCCCTGTTAGTCATTATTTTCGTTTTAGATTTGTTCATTGAAAGCCCAACTGCCATGCTTGCTTCTGTCAACTGTTGCAGCATAGTGTGGGGCGATATTGCATTATCAGATATGAGCACTAAATCATCTGCGAACCTTAGGTGGTTAAGTTAAGGGCGCGAATAGCTAGTATTAAATAAGGATTGCTTGCAACGGCGTTAGTGAATTTACAAAATAACTCAAAGTAGGTATGTAATAAGTAATCACCCTAGTCTACTAGTTCTAAAATGTTATCATATATGATAAATATAGTTCCCGTAAACATTTTGATAATTTGACCTTGACGTGCAACCAATCACGCGAGCCCTTTTCACAAAGGACTCGCGTGATTGGCTGCGCGTCAAGGTTAAATTATCATGTAGTTTGTATACAACTAGTTTTTTTTTAACTTGGTAACTATAGTACCAAGACCCATCATAAAAGGAAAAAATATACTTTAATAGGAAGGCCTCCCGCAAGGTGGACAGAAGACGTAACAAAGAGCGCAGGGACTCGGTGGATGCAGGCCGCTACAGACCGGTCGAAATGGAAGTTGCCGGGGGAGGCCTATGTTCAGCAGTGGACTTCCTACGGCTGATATGATGATGATGATGATGATGATACTTTAATATTTAATGTTCATTTGATCTTGAATGTATTATTGGTATTGGAGGAAACCCAATTTTCAGTTCTAACATTTTTGCATTTTTTTAGGAATGACAAATCCAAATTTTATGATATTTTTTGTGTATGAATGAGACAATATTAAGCTGTTTTTTTTATGTATGAATGAGCTAAGCTAACAAACAGCAACTTTTATTACATTTTTGAAAAGTGACAGCTGTTTAGTAATACGAAATTTATCATCAAAATAGATAGCATTTAGGAAGTACTGTTTTTGAAAATCGAATTAATTTATCAAGCGGCCAATAAAAACCAAATTTAATACAGAGTTGTAAAATCATGAAATCAATTTTCAAACAAAATACAAATAATGGAAATAGCTATTAAATTACAGGAATAACGAACTCATGAATTTGTAAGAAAATTTCGGCAATTTCATAGGTAAAGACCTATTTATAAGGGACAATGATACAATTTGTACTATTTGCGATGGAAAATAGTTTTAAATTTGAAAAGAGTCAATTTTGCTTACTTGGAACGTTGCCATCAGACACTAGTTACAGAGTTTTCAACTTACTGAAACGGGAACCCCGTTTCAATAAGTGCAGTTGATTAGAGAACCGCCTTGAATACGATATTTTGATAGGTAATTTGCGAGACCTATCTTCTGGAATTCGTTGATAAAAGATTTTTTATAGCACTAAGGAGGCAAAAATATGAGATTCTATAAGGCCCGCCGAGCCTGCAATATGCTCGCCGCGCGTTGCAGGCGACTTAGGCGCCGGAAGTCGCTTACC
The DNA here is from genome assembly GCA_946251805.1 of Cybosia mesomella. NCBI lineage: Eukaryota > Metazoa > Arthropoda > Insecta > Lepidoptera > Erebidae > Cybosia > Cybosia mesomella. The sequence continues at coordinate 3,146,261 of OX276402.1, read as the reverse complement.
GACCTCCGTCCTCCATGAGCGCAGGCCTGGGGGTGGCAGGTGAGGCCGCCTGTCACCCCAGCAGAAGCAGGCCGGGACGGTAGGGCGACTAGCGCCCCTCCCTCAAACCGGGGCAAGACGGGGACACCGGGGTTTCCAAACACGAGGGGGGCATCTCGAAACCGGAGATGGCCCAGGGTCAGTCGGGGTACGAGGGATATGCTCTATGGGCAACCTTACACCCTCTGACACCCGGTCTGAAGACCCGAGACGGCGTGCGGTTTTAGTCGCATCAAGCCCGACATAACCGCCCCCGCTGGCCGGCGGGGGGGTATCCGAAGATATTTCCGCACAAAAAAAAAGTACTTAGTGTAGCCTCGTCCGTTTATCAGCAGGTGTACCAGCTTGAAGGTGAAGTTGGCTTGGGCCTCCAAGATCTTGGTAGGGCCCCAGAAACACCCATTTTTATATGAATAGGTATGCATCCTAAAGGGCACGCCGCAATAGCGGCGGTAAGGCCCATCATGGAGGATTGGCTGGAGAGGCGACACGGAAGCCTCTCGTAACGACTGACGCAGGTGATCTCCGGGAAGGGGTGCTTCGGGGACCACCTGCATCGGATCAGGAAGGAGCCAACGCCTGAGTGTCATCACTGCGACGCGAGCGAGGACTCAGGGCTGCACACGCTGGCGGACTGCCCGGCGTGGGAGGCGCCGAGGCGTGACCTCGTGGCAGCCATCGGGGTGGGAGTCCTCTCGCTCGGCAGCATGATTGCGGCAATGGTGCGGAGCGCGAGCGCGTGGGCCGCCGCCACCTCCTTCTGCGAGCATGTAATGCTCGCGAAGGAGGTGGCGGAGCGCGCCCGGGAGAGACTTAGAACTCTCCCGGTCCGCCGAGCCCGCAACTTGCTCGCCGCGCGTCGCAGGCGACTCAGGCGCCGGAGGTCGCTTAACGACCTCAGTCCTCCATGAGCGCAGGCCTGGGGGTGGCGGGTGAGGCCACCTGTCACCCCAGCGGAAGCAGGCCGGGACGGTGGGGCGACTAGCGCCCCTCCCGCAAACCGGGGCAAGACGGGGACACCGTGGTTCCCAAACCCGAGGGGGCCATATCGAAACCGGAGATGGCCCAGGGTCAGTCGGGGTGCGAGGGATATGCTCTATGGGCAACCTTACACCCCGGCGTCTGTAGACCCGAGACGGCGTGCGGTTTTAGTCGGTTGAAGCCCGACAAGCATCCTAAAACTATTGGGTTAGTTTTATCACCATGAGGAGCAGAAGAGAACTTATTTATGTACCTTTTTTTTTCGTGTGGATACCTAATATCTTCGGATATCCCCCCGCCGGCCAGCGGGGGTGGTTATGTCGGGCTTGAACCTAACTTAACTAAAACCGCACGCCGTCTCGGGTCTACAGACGCCGGGGTGTAAGGTTGCTCATAGAGCATATCCCTCGCACCCCGACTGACCCTAGGCCATCTCCGGTTTCGAGATGGCCCCCTCGGGTTTGGGAACCACGGTGTCCCCGTCTTGCCCCGGTTTGGGGGAGGGGCGCTAGTCGTCCCACTGTCTCGACCTGCTTCTGCTGGGGTGACAGGTGCCCTCACCTGCCACCCTCAAGCCTAAATTTAAAATATTTAACTTGGTTAGGTTAGGTATCTCATGTAACAAAGGTTCGACCCGACGTTTATAATGATCAGAAGAACATTGTTGGGTACGGCTACTCGATTTCAATGTTACGTATTCAAGACAAAGTATGAAAATTGAGTCAATAATAACAGACGTTTGAACACGCGAATGCATTTTATTACATCCGTGTGCCAAGTGTGGCTATATACCCTTAGAGACTTTAAATAGCTTATAGCATTTTTAAGCAGCTGCGACGACGACGGCAGATGAAAGCATGCGATGGCCACTTATTACCTACAGTTCAGTGACTACCATTAAACTTCTACAGGTATATCGAATACTATACTGTGTGACATGGTAATACCCGGGTTCGATCCCAGGTATTACCATGGCACACACCAATGACTTTTTGATGCTTTTCGAAGTTATGTGTGTATTTATCGCAGGTTTATAAGTGCCCGGTTAATGGCAATAGGCTCGCCACCTATTTGGGACATTGGGACCTAAAACATAAACTGGCGAAACGTGGGTGCTAGCACCTCTGCCTACCCCTTCGGGGATATAGGCGTGAGTTTATGTTATATGTTATGTTATCGAATACTATCCAGATATATTGAATTAAATGTATCACTTGTACTTTTCCAGAGAACTAGAGTTCTTAAATCTGAGGATCACTATACTTGGTGACTGTAACGTGAAAATAGATATAAAAAACCTCTGAGAATGCCGTGAGGCGAAACCTGTCAGCTGTAAATTATTAAATATAATAGTGGAAAAGTACAAGTGATACATTTATTTCAATAAGTGTAGCAAGTTCCACCAAGTGCCATCAATCAACAGTATAAATAGTATATCCAAATATTTAAAAGCCGATAGTAAAAAAAGATTTCACCTTTTTGGTGCCTTAAATTTTAGGTGTGTAATACACCTCTGCCAACCCCTTCAGGGATACAGGCGGGAAGTTATGTTATGTTAACTTTTTACTCATCTGCCAAGGAAGGGTTATACTTTTCGCGCGTATCTTGTATGCATCTAATATTGTTTATTACCTCATATCTGCCAAAACGCTGTACGGATTTCGATGAATGAGGTCTTAAATGAAAGGGATTCATCTTCCAAGTGTCATAAAATGTAAACCAAAACTATATGATAGATTATTGTCGCTAAAATGTATGTTGTCAACAAAATATTTACACTCAAACTTCTAGAGTAGGGTATCAAAATGAAGAGCTTTAAAATGTGATTTAAAAAATATATACTGCTTATATGTTTTAATGTAATTTGGAATAAGGAAAACATAAAAAACATAAACATAACTTCACGCCTGTATCCCCAAAGGGGTAGACAGAGATGTATTACACACCCACGATTCACCAGTTATGTTTAAGTCCCAATGTAATTAATATGGAGCGAGCCTATTGCCAACTACCGGGCACATTACTAAGGGAACGATAATTAACATTTTTAATACACACATAACTACGAAAAGTCAGAGGTGTGGTGAGGTGCGACTGGGGATCGAACTCGAGACCTCCTGTCGGCAGTCCATTATGTACGCCACTGGGTTATCGCCAGAATACGGAATGATAAATTGAAGCGTTTACGGAGCTTGCAAATAGCGGAACCTCTTTACTTAGCCCAGTTTTTGTTTGAGTTTCGATTGCAAGTTTCATATGCTTAAAACTAAAAAGTTACATATTAAAATAAATAATTTTTAAAAACTTCTGCTAAGAAAACCAAATCAAGTTTGGTAGCAGGCGGGACCCATTAATGTCTTTTAGACCAACAGTGCCCACATTACATTACTCGCATCGGATTATATTAAGTGGTCAGTCATCTAAAATTAGAGCTGTCGTCAAAAATTTGAAGCACATAACGACCAAAAACAGTACGCAGTTATGAATGCTCGCGTGACTGCCGAGCCGATAGCGTGCGACTTGTCACGCATGCCGTTCCAAATGTAAACAATGTTTAGTCATCCCAATTCTACCCACAGCTGTACATTTTGGAAACCTTGTAAAATTTGAACGCCATTTTATAAGGCGTTTCCGTACCCAAAGGGTAAAACGGAACCCTATCACTAAGGCTCCGCTGTCCGTCCGTCCGTCTGTCACCGGGCTTCATCTCATGAACCGTTATAGCTAGACAGTTGAAATTTTCACAGATGATGTATTTCTGTTGCCGCTATAAAAACAAATACTGAAAAACAGAACAAAATAAATATTTAATGGAACGCCCATACAATAAACGTGATATTTATTTGCTCGTTCAGGTAGTAGTAATGTTACGGAACCTTATGCGCGAGTCTGACTCTCTCTTGGCAGGTTTTATTTCTTCAAGTTTTTTTAATATAAACATAAACTTCAGATACCTTTTTTTTTTTCGTGCGGAAATTACACAATGTTAAACACTTGGAGAACTGGATGTATACGGTGCCCCAACAAGATGTTCGCCCCCCGAGTCAACCTCACGTGCAAGATGGTACACTGGACTGATGGACGAGGCTCTGGTGTGGCCTTTACTTTCGGGGTTGGGAGGTCTGACAAGTTATATAGATCAGTAGTCCGATTAAATAGTCCGATGATCGAACCACTGAGACTTTCTCCTGAGTGGTTCCGGCGCTCTGTTAGGGTCACAGTTCTAACCTAACCTAACCCAGAAGCGCCGGAACCACTAGTCCGGAAAGTTGGATTTAGATAACGTGACTTGTTAATACTACTGCATCCATTACTTATTTTGGAATGTCGAATCGGACTAAAAGACTCAGTAGTCCGATGATTTATAATCATCTGCATCATCGGACTACTGAGCCGAAAAGGTCTCAGTAGTTCGATCATCGGACTATTTAATCGGACTACTGATACTTAGCCATATAGATTGTGGGCACGATGGAGAATGACTTTATATCAAGATAAAGAGCAGGAAGGAGGGAAGCCGGAAGCAGGAACCAACACATTTAATAAAATATTAAAAAAATCATTATTTACATTGAAACTACTGTCAAACGACTGTCAAATGGTAGTTTTAAAGTACTGAAATGCGACTGACGTTAGTGCGAAAGTGCACCACATCGATACACATAATTTCGAAGTTTTCTACCGCGAGGCACGTTAGTTGCCATTGGAACTCGCTATTTTGAGTATACTTTATTCACCTTGGATATAAATATAATCGATGTTAAACGGGTAAAGTGGGTTAGGATAGGTTAGAACTATGACCCCAACAGAGGAACCGGAACCACTAGGTGATTAAAGTATACTCAAAATATTAGTTTGTTACGGTCGACTTTATTCACCTATGATATTTTAAAAGCCGGGTGATTTAAGTCCACCGGTTCGAGATACTTAATTCACCTAGGTGATTTACATACCTAGGTGATTTAAGTGGAATAATTCTTGAAAATTAGTATTACATTCATGTCAAACACATACTGAAGTGTTTATGCACGCTCACAGGTGACCTTCTAAATGTAACTAGGACGGTTACCAGCTTCGTAATCAACACAAACTTAAGCGTAGCGAGATTTGCCTATCCAACAATAGGTCAAAGTGACCGGTCGACTTTTTCCATTGATTTGGTTTTTCGGTGATTATTCCTCGATGGTAAGACCGATCTGGACATTCGACATTCAGTAATGTCTACTTGATCACCGTGGCAAATTTGGTCGAGATCGGTCTAACGGTCTTGGAGGAGTATCATTTGTTTGAAATGCAACTTTGAAACCAAAGACACTTCGCTCGCCTTCGGCTCGCTACGCTTAATAAAATTCTAATCATTTATATGCACCCTAGTAGTTATATTACTTTTATTTAAATACTCTTTGTTAAAAAATCACGTTGACGTTAAAATCTAATTAAATACGATAAAATTTGACCCCTTTTGACCACTACAACTTTATAACTTGTTTTTATGATTTGCCTCGATAACATATTAATAAGCATAAATGTCGGTCATTTCAAAAATTGGCCAAGTGCGAGTCGGATTCACTGACGGAAATACCTTCGGATACCACCCCGCCGGTCAGCGGGGGCGGTTATGTCGGGCTTGAACCGACTAAAACCGTACGCCGTCTCGGGTCTACAGACGCCGGGGTGTCGAGATACGTACCTTTTTTTTTTGTGCGGAAGTCCCTTCGGATACCCCCCCGCCGGCCAGCGGGGGCGGTTATGTCGGGCTTGAACCGACTAAAACCGCACGCCGTCTCGGGTCTACAGACGCCGGGGTGTAAGTTTACCCATAGAGCATATCCCTCGCACTCCGACTGACCCTGGGCCATTCGCAGATACGTACCTACCATTGTGCATGAAGGGTAGCGTACCATTGTACAAGATATATTATATATTTCTACCACTTAGGTTGCAGACAGGCACACAGGCCTATGAACGTGGGCAACTCCAGAGGCATCACACTCGCGCTGCCGATCCTGTAAAAACCTTCTAATGCCCTTCTAGAAGAACCCTAGTAGTCACTTGGGAAAACTACAGCAGTATGTAATATTATATTTTAAATAATTTTTTGAATGAAACAAGATTAGCGCCAATAGTAGTGAAAATAGTAATATTCCATTATATTGGAGTATATGTATTGTAGTCAGATTGACAGTAGACAGATACAATAAAAATATAGTCAATTTGATTTCCTGACTACATCATCAAGTATCATAACATAACTTCACGCCTGTATCCCCGTAGGAGATGGCCCTGGGTCAGCTGGGGTGCGAGGGACATACCTTATGGGCCACCTTACACCCCGGCGTCTGAAGACCCGAGGCAGCGTGCGGTTTTAGTCGGTTCAAGTCCGACATAACCTCCTTCGCCGGCCGGCCGGGGTATCCGAAGGGATTTCCGCACGAAAAAAAAAAAAAAAGCAGAGATGTATTACACACCCACGATTCGCCAGTTATATTTAGGTCCCAATGTAATAAGGGGGCGAGCCTATTGCCATCCAAGGGCACATTACTAAGCGAGCGATAATTAACATTTTTAAAACACACATAACTACGAAAAGTCAGAGGTGTGTGCCCGGGGCGACTGGGGATCGAACTCGAAACCTCGTCTCGGCAGTCCGTTACGTACGCCACTGGGCTACCGCATCATCAAGAATCAAGTTAATACAAATATAAACGGAACTTTAACAGCCTTGCTGACTTTATGTTGTCGTTAGTCACGTTATCACAGGAAACCACGGTGACGTCATCATGTAAACAGACGCCAGACTGACTCATAGGCAGAGACGTTCTTGGAAAGAACTCGCAGACGATCCAATACCAACTATAGGTATCAAAGATTTTATTAAAGGTTAATACGACTTTTAGTATTTAGTGTAGTCGAAAAGAAATAATTTACGAGTATTTGATATAAAAGCAATTAATTATTTTATAGATATTAGTAGCAGGAGTAATATCTGTAGTAGAATAAATGCAGATAAGAATACACTGCAATTACATTTTTTTTTTCATTCATTTGACATGAAGTCATCTATCTTATAGTTGACAGCTACAGAAGATATTGGAAGGCACTTGGTCACATGGGCACTATTGGGTCTCAAGTCTCAAGATGGCGTCGGGTATGTTGTAAAATATTGCTAAGAAATTAATAAATTGCGGTTGTGTTCTTGCAACATTCGTGTTTCATTTATAATACGACAATATCTACATATTAAAATTTGACACATGTTAAATAAGGGTGCCCCTTTTTTCGTATAACATTTTCTATCCTAATGTCGAATGGCATAAAATGTTTAGCATAATAGTCACTTCGCACAATGGTTTTTTGGCATAATATTTTTATACAAATTTACCTGCTTCTTCAGATGCAAATAATAATATGTGCGTTTGAAATGTAATTAAAATTTAAGGAGTTAAATTATGTTTAAATATCGTTATACGATAAACCATTATGCTCAATAATTTTATGGTTAAAGATGATTATGACTAAAGTACATGTACGAAAGAAATTATGCGTGAAAATTTTATGCCGAAACAGCGTTATGCGAAAAGATGATTATGCTAAAACCAGTTATGCATTTCGAAATTAGGACTTTCAATTTTATGCAACCCAATATGGACCCGTTCAATAATGTATCCGAAAAAAAAAAACGGTGAGCGTATGTCAGGCGGACAGATCTTGGCGCTAATTTTCGACTAGATCCAACCTGTTTATGACGCATGGATACCAAAATGACATTGCCATTTCAAAAGCTTGGTTTAAAAATTAGAGAAAACCTCTGCTTTTTGTAAGACAGAGGGGGCCTGTATAAAATTAAAAATCATTAAGGAAACAACATGGCAAAATATATCACTAAACATAATAAAAATATTCTAACAAATTTAAAAACTCACATAGATTTTTTTTAGCAATGATAATTCATTGTGAAGAAGTATAAAAATTAGGAAGAAATGTAGAATTTAGATATGTATGTAAGTATTCTGTACCTACCCAATGCCTGAGAAATATGTCCAGTACAGCTTGAATAATTAGTCACTTACCTGAAACAAACATACAGCACTTATTAAAAGATCATTTAAATTGATTAAATAGGTATTTTATTGTAGTCAGTCCTAAAAGACATAACATAATACATAACTTCACGCCTGTATCGCCAAAGGGGTAGGCAGATACACTTCTGCCTAGTGTAGGGTAGGGTAGGCAGAAGTGTATTACACACCCACGATTCGCCAGTTATGTTTAGGTCCATATGTAATAAGGGGCGAGCCTATTGCCATCTACCGGGTAAGTTACTAACATTTTTTTGTCCTTACAGAAATTACTTTTCGTATAGTTATAATGGGATGTAAGTTCGTTAAGGACAGCTATAAAGAGGGTATACCGCCGTTTGCCCGAATTTTATTTGCCCTAATATCATTTGCCATAATTGTCAACAGCCATAATATTATATGACGTAATTCATTTGCCCTACTCTTATTTGCTATATTAGTCATGTGCTAGAAGCTTTGTTTCCCATAAAGTCACTAACCATAACATCATTTGTCATAATCATTGTAAGCCCTAATTATCACATGCCATAATTATCATATGCCATAATTGCCATCGACATTGGGTGTGTAACGGTTGTTATATCAGCAGAAACTGGATGCAATCGGGACTTTAGGGCACCCCGACTCGGATAGGTTAGGTTAGAAGGGGACGCCATCCCCTTCGTGGTTATTTTTTTATAAACCACCCAGAAGTAGTTTGGTTAGGTTAGGTTAGGTTATTATGGCATTTAAACATTATGTCTAATAATTATTATGGCATTTAAACATTATGTCTAATAATCATTATGGCGTTCAAATATTATGTCTAATAATTATTATGGCAATTAAAAATATGAAAAACAATACGTATGGCACTCGTATCTTATGGTATCTAAGTTTCAGGCAATTAAAAGTATGTCATATTTCTTTTAGGGCAAACAAAACATTCGGGCAAATGAAATTCGGGTAAATGAAATTCGGGAATATGATGATTATGGTATATAATCTTCGGGTAAACAATAGACAACGCTATAAAGGGCTGTGACAGCTGCCATTTCTATTCCATTATATGCATATTTTCAACCCTACCACCAATAAGAAAGAAAAGTAATTGGAAAGCAACACACATCGTGACCTATTAAACTAAAAAGGCTTTAGACAGACCCTTCATCCTAACACGCTCCTGAAAGTAGCACGTCATATGTAGCAAAAACCTCTTGAGTAAAGTACGAGCTTGGAAAAGGGGCAGATAAAAAAAGGCGTTTATACCTAGAACTGGTAAAATGGTCTCCACTGCAAGTTTTTATGATTTTCATCAACACAGGATTCTTGCTGCATAACCACAAACAGATATGTGTAAAATAAAAATTACAAAAACCAAATAACTGACTGCGGTACTTTTTGAACATATAGCATTATATTCCATATTTTTAACTTACCGCGGTAGCCTAGTGGTATGGGTAATGGACTGCTGAGATGAGGTCTCGGGTTCGATCCCAGGTATTACCATGGCACACACCAATGACTTTTCGATGCTTTTCGAATTTATGTGTGTATTTATCGCAGGTTTATAAGTGCCCGGTTAATGGCAATAGGCTCGCCACCTATTACATTGGGACCTAAACATAAACTGGCGGAATGTGGGTGCTAGCACCTCTGCCTACCCCTTCGGGGATATAGGCGTGAGTTTATGTATGTATGTAACTTAACCCACGTTACAGAAGCAGGCCGTGGCGGAGGTGTGTCGTGTGTGTGTCCTACACACGCCTGCCTACTCACCGACGCTGGATAAAACCCGACCCCACCAGGCGAGGCCGCGCTGGCGGCCAAGGTCCGCCGGTAACCCTGGGGTTAAGGCAATGGACACTTGGGCAGGACACCGTGCGGTTTCAGTCGATGCACGACATAACCGCCCCCGCTGGCCGGCAGGGGGGTTTCCGAGGGGATTTCCGCACGTGAAAAAAAAAACCCACGCTGTAAAGAAAAATCTAACGATATAATTAATTATCAAAATCAATTCAAACGTTCAGTAGATACGAGGGAACATATGAACATACAAACATACAGGTCACACACATTACTCTCCTTTTTAACGGGGTAAAAAAGCTGGTTTGTATATTGCAGTCGATGTGTGTTAAAACCCTAAGAGAATGATTTTCATATCCGTTACTTTACATATAAAACACTTTAAACCAGTTTGTGTTTGAATGTAGCGTATGGTTCAACGTCGGTAGGTTGCAAATAAGTTGCCAAATACCACAACTAAGGGCAGCTTTTGTTACTAGAAGAGTTTATAGCCTTGTAGTTTATAGCCAAGATATTATGAGAGAAGGGCGAAGGGCACGCTATAGTGTGATGGATAAGATGGCTAACATTGTTCTCAAAAAATTTAACTTCGCGAGCACATTCTTTGAGACTTGACGATCATGTAAAGAATTGTAGGTAGGGTGGGACATCGGGGTGTGAGGGAAATGCCTTATGGGCAACCTTACACGCCGGCGTCTGAAGACCTGAGACGACGTGCTGTTTTAATCGGTTCAAGCCCGACATAACCACCCCCGCTGGCCGGCCGGGGGTATCCGAGGGGATTTCCGCACGGGGGTGTGTGTTGGGTAACCTCCTCGAGTGTCGCTCCGATTCCGATCCCGCTGCAGTCCGGGGGGAACGGAATCGGAGCGGCCGGAACACCCTGGGCGGCGGTCAATGGCTTCCCCTTCACCCCTTCATAGGGTTGGCATTGATCGTCGGCCAATACCCAACGTGGCGGGAACACATCGCTCTCCGTACTCCTCTGCTTTCAGAGGAGACAGGATGAGCGATGCTGTTAGTGGTGAGATGGCCCAGGGTCAGCCGGGGTGCGAGGGATGTGCTCTATGGGTAACCTTACACCCCGGCGTCTGAAGACCCGAGACGGCGTGCGGTTTTAGTCGGTGCAAGCCCGACATAACCGCCCCCGCTGGCCAGCGGGGGGGTATCCGAAGGGATTTCCGCACGATTAAAAAAAAAAAAAAAAGGGGATTTCCGCACGAAAAAAAGGGTAGGGTGGGACAAAAAGTACTAGATTTTTTTTGTTAAATCTTTCTCAGTAACAAAGTCACTAAAAAGTGCCCGGTTGACGGCAATATAGCTGATATATTATATATGTGAGTACATAATTGTCAAAAGATATTACCTAAGTGCACTGACTGATTTTAATTAAACTGACTGATTTTATTTTATAACGGTAGCACAGGTCATTGTATATATTTACCCTGGTTATGCTACCTACTAGTTGATAATCCTGCAATTTGGGTCAAAAGTTCAAGTCCTGACCCACCGCATTGACCCACAAAACATGTAGCAGCAGTATCTGGGTCAAATTACTAATTTTATTCTGTTTTATTACAATGCAGTCTTTCGATAGGAATATGTATAAGTGCACGAATATAATATAACACGAAATGTCGTGGGAACAGTTAAGTTTGCTTAATTACTCTGTGCTTCAATTTCTCAAAAGCCTAGTAAATTTATGATTTTTTTAAAATACAAATATATTTTTGAGCAACAAAACATTTACAACAATAACTTAAAATGGTTATGTACATCAAATTCGCATTATAGTAACTGCTACAGATGTAATTCATTCATGAACAATCCCATCATTAGGAGCTAAAGTAGATACTAATCCTGGTCGATTAAATCAAACTAATTATAAATAAATGTAAAGAAAACTAAACCTAAAACATAGAAAAATATTTACATACATGCGTCATAGAATTCCTCAGCATCATCTCCGACTGGTAATGCTCCCAGAAGACTGGCAGCATTGGCTCGTTGATACTACTTATGATTTTAATTTGTTTAAAAAGGTATTTCGGATTTTGATAAAAATTAATATCTGGGTGACCGAAGTATGCTCGGTTTTTTTTTGCACGTTTTCTGAAAATTAAATCCAGCTAAATCGATTTATCGATCCCGAAACACAAGAGGGTGTGGATTTTCGTGTGGAAATCACCCTGGATGAAATCACCCCCGCTGGGTGATTTCATGAAGTTTGAAGGTATTAGATAGATAGCACGAAACGTCGTAGCATCAGTTAGCTGTGCTTTAATTTCTTAAAAGACTAGTATATAATAATAAAATTCGGATTTTATGGGAGTGACTGCCGATGACCTCCTAATCCTGAGAGGAAAGCCTGCACCGCAGCCTATGTATCAGCAGGTGCAGGTCTTGCAGGTGAGATTGGTTTGGCCCAGAAGTGTGGCCTCATACAACCTCAAATATGAACCTTCCATGCCTAGCTTTAATAAATTATGAGAATGAACTAAATTCCTAAAAGCGGCGATAGCCCAGTGGTGTACGTAACAGTCTGCCGAGACGACATCGCGACTTCGATCCCCAGTCGCCCCGGGCACACACCTCTGACTTTTCGAAGTTATATGTGTATTAAAAATGTTGATTATCGCTCGCTTAGTAATGTGCCCGGTAGATGGCAATAGGCTCGCCCCCTATTACATTGGGACCTAAACATAACTGGCGAAACGTGGGTGTAATACACCTCTGCCTACCCCTTCGGGGATACAGGCGTGAAGTTATGTTATGTTTTGTTTGTTATGAACTAAATTCCTTTGGTATAACCAGTTGGACTACGGGTAATACCACACTGTACTGCACTTACATTGCCCCTCATATTTGAGAATTGCGGAACTCTGCAGCATAATACACAAATTCGATGTCGACTCTTCTCAAACGATATACCTCACTTCCTGTGTATTCCGGGAGTTCACTATTGGCGCTATCAGCGCGCTATTGCTGAACGGCATTGACTTCAGCAGGCCAGTTTAGAGAATAACGCGCCATGAAAGCTAAAAACGAGCTTCCTGAACACACCTGACGTGAACTTTTCCGTCTGAGTGAGACTTGACTTCAAATTTATGTATAAAGGCTACTTTCCACTTTGATTAGTGCGAGTGCAGGTGATTAGTACAGGTGCTTAGTGATGATTAGTACTCAGCGTAGTAAAATGGATAGAAGCGTGTTCCATTTTTTTGCGAGTAACCACGTCCCGCGCGCCCTTCCTTCCCCTTCACTCGCAGCATGCCCATTACTAAACACGTTTGGACATGTTTGTTTAGTAGTTAGTGTTTAGCGTACCTTTTTTTTTTTTTTGCGTGCGGAAATCCCCTCGGATACCCCCCCGCCGGCCAGCGGGGGCAGTTATGTCGGGCTTGAACCGACTAAAACCGCATGCCGTCTCGAGTCTGCAGACGCCGGGGTGTAAGGTTGCCCATAGAGCATATCCCTCGCACCCCGACTGACCCTGGGCCATCTCCGGTTTCGAGATGGCCCCCTCGGATTTGGGAACCACGGTGTCCCCGTCTTGCCCCGGTTTGGGGAGGGGCGCTAGTCGCCCCACCGTCCCGGCCTGCTTCTGCTGGGGTGACAGGCGGCCTTACCTAACACCCCCAGGCCTGCGCTCATGGAGGACGGAGGTCGTTAAGCGACCTCCGGCGCCTGAGTCGCCTGCGACGCGCGGTGAGAATGTTGCGGGCTCGGCGGGCCGGGAGGGTTCTGAACCTCTCCCGGGCGCGCTCCGCCATCTCCTTCGCGAGCATCACATGCTCGCAGAAGGAGGTGGCGGCGGCCCACGCGCTCGCGCTCCGCACCATTGCCGCAATCATGCTGCCGAGTGAGAGGACTCCCACCCCGATGGCTGCCACGAGGTCACGCCTCGGCACCTCCCACGTCGGGCAGTCCGCCAGCGTGTGCAGCCGTGAGTCCTCGCTCGCGTCACAGTGATGACACTCAGGCGTTGGCTCCTTCCTGATCCGATGCAGGTGGTCCCCGAAGCACCCCTTCCCGGAGATCACCTGCGTCAGTCGGTACGAGAGGCTTCCGTGTCGTCTCTCTAGCCAATCCTCCATGATGGCCCTTACCGCCGCTATTGCGGCGTGCCCTGCGCTTGGTCGCCCAAGTCGTTCCTTCCACTCCACCACGATGGCCTGGCGGAGCTGGGACTGCACGGCCTCGATTTCTCGATGCTCGAGGTTCAGTCCCTGCTCCCGCGCCTCCTTTCGCCACTGGTACAGTTGCGAAAGGGCTCTCGCCTCCAGGTCCCATGGCGGAGTTCCGGCAAGGAGACTGACCCTGATGGCCATCACTCGCTGCGGAGCACGCAGCATCCGCACACTTCCGGCCTTCAGGGCCTCCGCCCATATTGGGCACCCATACAGGGCCATGGACCGCACGATCCCCGCGTAGAGTCTCCTGCAGGAGTCATCGGGCCCCTTCATGTTGGGCAGCAGCCGCGCCAGAGCGAGAGCTGTGCCTTTCAGTTTGGGAGTGTTTAGCGTACCTGTACGCTTGCTTGTAAAAATAAACTTTTACCTAAGCGCTGCCACACTCACACACACACAAGCGGCGAAGACGCCGCAGACTCATCTACGCCCGGGACTACCGACCTCCATGATCGGGGCCTAAGGACGGCAGTTGGCCGACTCGCCGTCCTTACAGAAGCAGGCCGTGGCGGAGGCGTGTCGTGTGTGCCCTGCCCTACACACGCCTGCCAACTCACCGAAGCGGGATAAAACCCGACCCCATCAGGCGAGGCCGCGGTGGCTGCCAAAGTCCGCTGGCAACCCTGGGGTTATAATTTCAAGGGCTTACCCGGGGTGCCCGACAACGGACACCTGGGGAGGACACCGTGCGGTTTTAGTCGATACACGACATAACCACCCCCGCTGGCCGGTGGGGGGGGGGTATCCGAAGGGATTTCCGCACGTAAAAAAAAAAAGCGCTGCCACTAAACACTACACACTACACATTTGAACTAATCACTAATCACAATCACAAACACAATAATCACAAATTTCTAATCATTTACGGAATAGCAGAACATCGTTTCGAAGCGATTCTGCTAACAGAACGTCACGTTGCCTACAGGCACAGTTCGGATCCTTTAAATAATTCCGTCATCACAATTATGCGAGCGTCGTCAACTTAATAGTTTGAAGAGGTAAGCATATGATATGGATTAAAAGAACGTTACTAACACGTCTAGAGCCTGTGTGTCTTTATAATCAAAACCTTCACGAGTTTATCTCAGAAGTATAAAAGTAAACAAGACGGGCGTCCCTGGCGGCCGGAGTTGCTTCATTATACAGAAAGCAGCTTAGCCGGGGTGTCGAAGCCGTTCTAGTTAGCACATGGATTTAACTGTGCGAGTGGAAGACAATCGCTCTGGGCTTTGGGTAGGATGCCTATCACACCGTATTGTAATGTTTAGGTCCGCACGTGATTGTAATTCCGTTTCTTTTGAGGTGACGTCAATGACGGCTTCTGTGGCGTAGCGGTAGTGCATTCGACTGCTACGGGGTGCGGGTTCGAATATGTATATTTGAGAAACGTGGGTGTGTAATACACCTCTGCCTACCCCTTCGAGGATACAGGCGTGAAGTAATGTTATGTCATATGTATGTATTTACAAAAACAAAGTATATAAGTATATTTATACGCATTCTGCTGCCCATAACACAAGCTAGTACAACTATGCTTACTTTGGGTCCAGAAAGCGCTATGTAGAATGTCGTAGAATATATAAAATTTAATTTAAAAACACATACAAAAATACAAACATTTTCACAAACTGAAATAATTAATCACATGTACTTTTTCACTATATTTAATAAATTAAACCTGACCGGTTTCGCCTTACGGAACTGCTATTACACATTCTTTGGATTTACCTACATTATTAATTTTATTGTTTTGGAAGTTCTAATACACCTAATGTTCACTATGCTGTCATGAAAAACCTTTAACAATGCCGTGAGGCGAATAGGTTCAATTTAATATATATACTGGAAAAGTACTGGAAAAGTCAACAATTATTTCAATATGTGTAACAAGTTCCACCAAGTGCCATCATCAACAGTTTTAATAAACTTCATAAACTTTCACATTTATAATATTAAGCGGCGATAGCTCAGTGGAGTACTTAACGGACTGCTGAGACGAGATCTCGAGTTCGATCCCCAGTCTCCCCGGGCACACACCTCTGACTTTCCGTAGTTATGTGTGCATTAATAAATGTTAATTGTCGCTCGCTTAATAATGTGCCCGGTAGGCTCGCCCCCTATTACATTGGGACCTTAACATAACTGGCGAAACGTGGGTGTTAAATACACCTCTGCCTACCCCTTCAGGGATACAGGCGTGAAGTTATGTTATGTTATTTATAGTATTATATAGAAGGAAGTAGGATTGCATTACTGTGTAACGGCCGCCTTGGTGCAACTAGAGGTTAGTCTTCACCGTTGACGTCTTCCAAGTCGCGCGAAATCCTTCGATGTACGACACCCTGACTAATTAAATTCTGCTACAGCGACGTAAAATTTGAACAGACTTAATTACCTATCTAAATTTATTAATATATATATATTATGAGGACTCAGTAAATACTCAGTTCAAAGTAACCGATTATATTATCATCAAGTGAGCCGTTTGCTGTTTGCTACTTTAAAACCAGATAATATACAGAAAGAATTTTTCAAGTAGGCGTGTATGACCAAATCCGAAACTATGAGGAATAGAGAAAAATGCCTAAAGGAGTTTCGGGGCCGATTTTGATGAAAACTAAAACTGCATCATTGGATATCTAAAAAAAAAACTTAGCCAGGAATCGAATACACCGATTTTGAAAAACAACACACACTGTTTTATTACATCATTTTATAGTGCCGCTAATAAGGCACGAATCTTGGATTTTTTATATTTTTTTAATATTTAGGACACGTCAATTTGACTTCACCTCGCCTGATGGTAAGCTGAAGGTAAAGTCTCAGGAAAGAGGGTCACCATTACATACACGTACCATGTTAACAATGGTGGCACTCAGCTTGACGGCCTCATCAGAAGAGGGTTGTCGTCGCAGCACCGCGTGACACCCGCTGGTCCCACTAGTGCTTCGTAATTCATTTATCCACACCCAGTTGAAAAATCGCGTGTATAAAACAAAGTTGATGTCATACAATGATGATAATTATCATCGTCATTCCAATTCTGGTTGAATCCAGAGTTTTGGAACATTAGAATTCAATACGCTTTCTTTTCCACCTTTTTCTTCCTTTTCGCAATGTTTTCGGCATCTTTAACAGTAAAACTATTGTAACACGTCATACAGTGATGTTTATGAGACGCTGAACTCTGAGCACGTCACGTCAGCCTCTGACCACGACCAATGCAACCTGGTGAAACGTCAGGTCGCGTTGGAATGGAACGACATATGCTTACTATAAGTCAGAGACGGCCTAATCTGCAGAGCCTATTTGGAGACAGATGAAAAGAAGAACCACATTATTATGGAACATTCAAGACTAGCGGAATATAGGGCTGCATACGAAGGTGCACCAACATTAAGATTCGGTTAGGCTTATTGGAATAACTGAAGTCGCAATAACCACATTAAAACCGATCGCGCAAAAAAGGCGTAATAATTACCTAGTCTTCAACCCCCAACGGGTACTCCCTGGTTAGTAGTAAAGTGGCTATATCCGGTTCGAACCGACTAAAATCACACGGTGTCCCGTCCACGTGAGTCTGTTAGCAGGAAACCTACTCTTAGAACCTAGATATATCATGGAATGTAAGTTTAAAGATTCATATCACGAGTTTAATAGGCATCGCGACACAAAGATGATCAAGAACACAAAAAAATAAATAAAATAAATGATAGGTTTGATAGCGCTGGGGTGCTTGGTTGGGGACCTCCACGCGGTGCACCCTGGGCAACGGAGACGGCAGCGCCTCTCTCCTAGGGTGGGGAGACGCTGCCGCCTACGGCCAACTCCGACCGAGGCGGGGACGGCCCTGTTGAGGGCTGTTCGGAAGCTTTCCACGTGTCCCTCTGATTAGCAGATGGCACAGTGGAGAGCAAGTAAGTGGGCCATCTCGAAACCGGAGATGGCCCAGGGTCAGTCGGGGTGCGAGGGATATGCTCTATGGGTAACCTTACACCCCGGCGTCTTAAGACCCGAGACGGCGTGCGGTTTTAGTCGGTGCAAGCCCGACATAACCGCCCCCGCTGGCTGGCGGGGGGTATCCGAAGGGATTTCCGCACGAAAAAAAAAAAAAAAAGGTTTGATAGCGCTTTGTAGTTTGTCCCAGAATGGACAAACTACAAAGCGCTATCAAACCTTAACTAAGCATAGCTTGTAATACGGGTTCTAGAACGTGGATAAACATACTAATATATATTTTTGGGGTTCCGTACCTTTTTTTTTTGTGCTGAAATCCCTTCGGATACGCCCCCGCCGGGGGCAGTTATGTCGAGCTTGAACCGACTAAAACCGCACGCCATCTCGGGTCTACAGACGCCCAAAAGGTAAAAAAGGAACCTTATAAGATCACTCTCTTGTCCGTGTGTCTGTCCATCTATCAGTGTGTTACCATCGACTTTCTCAGGGACGGCTGGACCTAGTAAGTTGAAATTTATACCAGATATAGAGGTTTATAGTCCTTATTAGGTGTATAAAAAACAAGATCCTGAGTCAATACGATAAAAAGATGTGGGCAAATGTAGATTTGGAAGCACTCACCTAGCCACCAATAAGAATGATACCAATTTTATTATGGCGGTATAATGGATTGGGCAACGTGGGCGACGACGCATCATTGATTGCTCGTCTGGAGTAGCTGGCGTCAACGTCAACGGCCAAGAGTCTGACCAACCGGCCCTTTTCAGGGCCAGCTGACCCCATTGCACGAGGGGGTCGGGGTATGGCGGGCTTGCAAGGCCCGCGGGGGGGCGTGGTTGCTCCAGGTACCCCTCTGCTGTTATCAGAGGGGACACTGCGAATGGCCCAGGGTCAGTCGGAGTGCGAGGGATATGCTCTATGGATAACCTTACACCCCGGCGTCTGTAGACCCGAGACGGCGTGCGGTTTTAGTCGGTTCAAGCCCGACATAACCGCCCCCGCTGGCCGGCGGAGGGTTATCCGAAGGGATTTCCGCACAAAAAAAAAAAGGTACGGAACCCTCAGCGCACGAGTTCGACTCGTATTTGACTGAGTTTTTTTAGTCAATACATACATATTATTATACATAGAAATCTATAAGTATGCACCTACTTAACATTCCGAGTGGGCGCCAGCCAGGAGGATGTCATCTCGTGATGGCGTTTACAGTTATCGACACGCGACTGCTCTATTGATCAACATACACTTTTTGTATCATATCCGCACCAAACTGGTTTCGGCAGACACGACATAAATAAACTTGTTTTTGAGACTCATTAAAATTGTTGGCAATTTAAGTAATTGGTTCAAACATATCTTTTTAGCATGAACTAGCCAGCTCGAACGGTGAAGTTAGATACTCACATTTATTTATAATACTAACTTCGTCCGCGTGGATTTATATCTGGGTTTTTTGGGTTGGAACCCTAATTTGTTTTCTAAAAGTGCCAGTAAAAGTCTCGTCAAAATCGGCCAAGCCGTTCCAGAAATTACGCAATTCGAACAGACAAAAAGAATTCCTTTTTGGTTATAATATATATCCGTACAAACACTCATATGCATTTTGTATAAATTTGTAAAGTGTGTTGTAAATTTGTGTTAATATTACAAATAGAACGGATGAAAAAGGATTTGACGAAACAGATTTATGAAGTGAGGGTGAATTGGGCAAATTTGGTAAGGGTCGACATAGATGTACTTATGTCAATTATATCGAGGAGATTTTAAACAAAGGCTAGATTACGCGAGCATGTATGAAAATAATTATGAAAGCAGAAGAAGCGAAAGGTGTATACCAGGGGCGTAACAAGTGGAGACAATTAGTATCTGCTTACCCCATTGGAAAAGAAGCGTGACTGTATGTATGTATCAGAGTTACCTTTACTCCTATACCTTTTTTTTTTTCGTGCGGAAATCCCTTCGGATACCCCCCCGCCGGCCAGCGGGGGCGGTTATGTCGGGCTTAAACCGCCTTAAACTTACTCCTATACCTATTTCAAAGTCGGTAAAAATATAAGAATAAATTTACTTGTTTAACTTAATGAAATTTGGAAGCAAGAAAATATGTTTATTAAGGACTTGCACATATGGGTAGCAACAAAAATACATATAGACGATCGCACAAAAAAAAAAAAAGGTGAGCCTAAATAGGTCGCCATCTCAGCATAAATGATAAACAGTGCTGGTATTCTGATGCCGCCTCTGCAACGACGAGACGCTACGCACGTGTGCAAAAGTGCATGAGGATACATACAATTATTGATAAAATTATTTACACTACACAAAATATTATTATAAAAAAGGAAAACAAAATCAACATTGCTTACTTGTGACATAATTTAACACATCAGAATTCAACACACACACAACACAAAACACAACAGCAAGAGGAATTAGTGCCGTAGTGCCTTAGTGCATTAGTGCTAACTTTTGCTATAGATTTAAATCGGAACAACTGAACATCCAGGTTGGGACTTGAACCCGCGATCAGTCGCTTACAGGGATAAGGTCACCATTTGTACATATGTTCATTGGATTTTCCATATCTGCATATTCTGATTGGTATACAATAAAGTTTATTTCTATCTATCTATCTACCTTTTTTTTTCGTGCGGAAATCCCCTCGGATACCCCGGCCGCCGGCCAGCGGGGGAGCGTATGTCGGGCTTGAACCGATTAAAAACGCACGCCGTCTCGGGTCATCAGACGGCGGGGTGTAAGGTTGCCCATAAGGCATTTCCCTCGCATCCCGACTGACCCTGGGCCATCTCCGGTTTCGAGATGCCCCCCCTCGGGTTTGGGAACCACAGTGTCTGGCCTGATTCTGCTAGGGTGACAGGCGGCCTCACCTGCCACCCCCAGGCCTGCGGTCTCCGGCGTCTGAGTCGCCTGCGACGCGCGGCGAGCATGTTGCGGGCTCGGCGAGCCGGAGGAGTTCTAAATCTCTCCCGGGCGCGCTCCGCCATCTCCTTCTCGAGCATGTAATGCTCGCAGAAGGAGGCGGCGGCGGCCCACGTCTCGCGCTCCGCGCCATTGCCGCAATCATACTGTCTATCTATCTACCTGGAAACGTCCTAGATAGTCGTAAGTCTCCAATACATAACGTCTTGTGGCTAGTTTTTTGACATCTACCACGCATCCCACCTCTCAAATAGTTGCTTATTTGACAGTTTTCGACTTTGGAATACTTTCATTCACATTCTTTCATTCACAATTTCAATATTCGACTACGTTTACCTACAGTGACTAGTGACAGGTGGCACTTGCAATAGTCTTACTCATAAAATATTAACCCCTCGCGCTTTCCACTTTTTACACTAGCAGGGGACAAAGGGCATAGAGTATTGATCTGTATTCGGACTATTGTTGACTGTAGTTACTTGGCTCGCAGACTATTAGAGAGGATTTCATCAATAATATGGACCACGATTAAGGCTGATTTATTAGGCTTTATTAGGATTAAGGCGATTAATTCCTTATTATCGTTCATTATGAAAATGTGGTAATGCAGTTTAGTTTTAATAGATGTCAGTTTCAAGAAATGGTGGATTAGATTGTAACGCGTTAGACTTCAAATGGTACTTGAATAATGTTTTGAAAGAAAAATATAATAAAAAACTTTTTGGTATTCCGTATGATCAGTCAAAACCAAACCTACCTACGTTTTCGTGAGCTTAGCAAACCTTCAGAATCACTCAAAGTTTAATTTGTATTAGATAGGATTAACGAGAATACATGTGGTCTATGGAGAGTAGTCTTTAGATAGACCCCCCCGCCACCCTCCGCCGACCAGCGTGGGTGGTTATGTCGGATTCGAACCGAGTAAAACCGCACGCCGTCTCGGGTCTTCAGACTTTATTATTATCTACATGACTGTATGCTAAATTATGTACGGTTTGTAACTGTCGCAGTTCCTAAGTCAATATTTTTTCCTCTTCTCCTCTTTTCTTTCGTTATATTCTGATGGTGGCAACACACCAATCACACCTATAGTGTTGCCAGCGTCCATGGGCCCCGGTAACCAGTTATCTATCTTGTATAGTAGGTACAATTAACGACAAAACAATAACACTAGAATATTTACAAACCCTTTTTACATAGAAATATATAACATAACATAACATAACATAACTTCACGCCTGTATCCCCGAAGGGGTAGGCAGAGGTGTATTATACACCCACGATCCGCCAATAAATGTTAATTATCGCTCGCTTAATAATGTGCCCGGTAGATGACAATAGGCTCGCCCCTATTACATTGGGACCTTAACATAACGTAGAAACATATGTACCAATAATTAATAGTTTTATAATCCCCAGAGGAAAAAATTAATGTATTTCATGTTTTGTGTATTATTTTATGAAAGTTTTAAGAGCTAAGGTGATCAATAAATTAGATTTTGTTAAGCTACTTTTTTCGTTGACTGTACCTACCTACATGCTCGTTAGCTATATTTATATTTTTATTAGATATTTTAACTAACTACTCTACTAACTACTAACTAAATACTCATATTAAATGGTTAGGGTCACCAGTTATGTTTACAGTCCTCCCCTGCTGTTACAGTGTAAGTACTAACTACTAAAAAAAAAATCGACCGCGATAACGAACCCGGAACCCACACATAGCTGTCGTGCCAACTACTGCTACGCCACTGAGGCATTGAAAAAACAACCCTCACGTTATTTAGTACTAACAGAAACTTACCAAGAACATTTACCTCCTCCAGAAGCTCTTCCCCACGAAGATCGATACCACTTATCTGAACACAGTGTCTTCAAAACCAAAAGTTTTTTGTAACAACTACTAAATCACTTGCGACGATGCGTGGGGTCCACGCGTG
Source organism: Cybosia mesomella (assembly GCA_946251805.1). Taxonomy (NCBI): domain Eukaryota; kingdom Metazoa; phylum Arthropoda; class Insecta; order Lepidoptera; family Erebidae; genus Cybosia; species Cybosia mesomella. The sequence continues at coordinate 3,123,347 of OX276402.1, read as the reverse complement.
GGACAAAGCCGCCCCTTCGGCGACCCTTGTAACTTGACAACCAGCTTAACCCGACCTTCCACGCCCTTCGACCACCTTCATAAATTAGACAAAGAAATCTTCGCTCGGTAAAGAAGGGAGTTCATATGAAAGTGGACAGCCGTAACAGCTGTTGTGAGTCTTTTGAAGTACTTGAGTCGACTGGGTTGTATGTGTTGGTATAAAGTTGATATCAAAGTGTTTAAAACGTCGTCATGTTTATTTATTTATGAGATGAGAGTATTAGCTAAGTTTGAGGGGGTCAGATACACATCTGACCCCCTCAAACTTACTACTTATGGAATTACAAGAGAAGCCGGGGTCCAAGTCATGTTGCGGATGGGAGATAGAGGATATATGGCATAATGGGATTTCCTGTTCGCATTTTAAGGGTTCCGTTGCCAAATGGCAAAAAACGGAACCCTTATAGATTCGTCATGTCTGTCTGTCTGTCCGTCCGTATGTCACAGCCACTTTTTTCCTAAACTATAAAATCTATGCTGTTGAAACTTAGTAAGTAGATGTGTTCTGTGAACCGCATTAAGATTTTCATACAAAAATAGAAAAAAAAAACAATAAACTTTGGGGGTCCCCCAAACCCATACCCAACCCATGTGTGGTATCTATGGATAGGTATCCAAAAATGATATTGAGGTTTCTAATATCATTTTTTTCTAAACTGAATAGTTTGCGCAACAGACACTTCCAAAGTGGTATAATGTGTCCCCCCCCCCTGTAACTTCTAAATTAAGAGAATGATAAAACTAAAAAAAATGTATGATGTATATTACCATGTTAACTTCCAACGATAATTGGTTTGAACGAGATCTAGTGAGTAGTTTTTTTTTAATACGTCATAAATCGTAAACTGCGATTTACCTTTCATTCAATCAACTCAAATATAAAAATTAAAAAAAAAACATTATTATGTTACTTGCTGCTACGGAACCCTTAATGGGCGAGTCCGACTCGCACTTGGCCGCTTTTTTCTTTATACTACTCCATATCGGTAGCAAGTCAGGAAGTTGCGAATAAATTCGTCATGGAGTCACAGAAACTCATACGCTCATAAAACTTCAAACTTTCAACTTTTAAAGTAAGATCATTTAGACCCCGCGCCGTCTCGCGTGCGGTTTTAGTCGGTTCAAGCCCGATATAACCTCCCCGCTGGCCGGCGGAGGGGTATCCGAAGGGATTTCCGCACGAAAAAGAAAAAGGTATGATCTTACTTTTTGTTTTTCGTGCGGAAATCCAAAGAATAATATTTAAGTGACTATTTGTAATATGAAAAGAACAGTTTCAATAAATGCATATGAATATAATATATTATATACGATATAACTATAAAAACAAAAATATTTTTTAAATTTAGTTTGTTCCGGGTATTCTTCAAAGTGGCTGCGTCGATTTGACAGGTTTTTTCTACTTAGATACCATCATTATCATCATCATCATCATTGATTAACCAATTGCATCTGAGGTCTGCACCTCGGAGCCCCTTCCTGCTTTCCCTTCTCCACTTCGCACGATCTGGGGCATCCATGGTAGTGAGATCATTGGCACGCATGTCATCCCTTAACACGTCCCTGTGCCAAATTTCAGTCAGATCTGTTCAGCCGTTTTTGCGTTAAAGAGCAACAAACATCCAGCCATCCATCCATACTTACAAACTTTCGTGTTTATAATATTAGTAGGATAGAAACAGCCAGACCAATGCATAATAAAATTAACATATTCATGCATACAAATATTTGCACTGAGTGGGAATAGAACCCGCCACCTCCACAGCAGTCGAACGCTCTACCGCCATGCCAGAGCTCAATAATACGAAAAACTTATCTTTTAGTTGCCTCATCTGAAATACCATACTCTTATGTAGTACTTAACCTGAACGTTTGGAACTCATACAACCTACGTTAAAACATTCCGCTGGTAAAACCTCTGGCATATTTAGTATGTAAATAACACCGAAATAACTCAAACCAAAGTCCAGACTCATTTACAACCACAGACCCTAAGATATATTCACAAGTGTAGACACAACAACGTACAGACGAACCAGTAAAAAGAATACATAAGTACCTAAAAATCCCACAGCTTTCACACGTATACCCCACTTGTGACGCCCAACACTTTTACTAAAGAGCCTCAAATACACAAATCTCGTCGTATACGAATATATTGTCAACGTGGTATGTTTAAAATTCCTGCTTACTACGTAAGGACCACTCGATTCTGCATTACAGCCATTCAGTAGTCGCACCATCCATATTACGAAGAACTACCTAACCCCCTTCCTTTGTATATTAAAAAGGAGTTAGGAGGTAAGCTTTTTATAGAGTTCGGAGGTCTTGGGTGATTGGTCAATGAACAATAGAGGTGTGAAAGGGGTTTAGGTAAACACCCTTTTGTGAGAGCTCATGGTATTGTACGGTCGACGGCGCTTTGTGCAAATAGATTACCGCGTATTGTTGCGGTTATGCTGACGCCGAGTGACAACACAGAAGTGTCTCACGATATTCGAGTTAATTCAAGTAAATTCTTGAATTCACGAGTTACTCACCTAATAAACGCATAACGCATTCGTTTTATCTCGACACAATAGGTTAAAGGATTCATTTGCATATGTTTTGTTATTTAGTGACCAATAAATAAAATTGACATTAAACTAGAGACGTTCTAATTTTTATAAATAATATCGACAATATAAATAACGAGTATTATTGACGTGTATTTTCATTAATTCGCGTGGAAGTCGCTTATTGCGACCACTTCTACGCCCGCTCCCTCTCCCACTCCCACTACCACTCCCACCCCCACTCCCATTCCCACTCCCACTCCCACTCCCACTCCCACTCGCACTCGCAGGTGAGGAAGAGGAATGGAAGAGGCTCGCGGACTTTTTTGTAAACATTAAAAATACCTTTTTTTTTTTTTTTTTTTTTTTTTTTATCGTGCGGAAATCCCTTCGGATACCCCCCCGCCGGCCAGCGGGGGCGGTTATGTCGGGCTTGCACCGACTAAAACCGCACGCCGTCTCGGGTCTGCAGACGCCGGGGTGTAAGGTTACCCATAGAGCATATCCCTCGCACCCCGGCTGACCCTGGGCCATCTCACCACTAACAGCATCGCTCATCCTGTCTCCTCTGAAAGCAGAGGAGTACGGAGAGCGATGTGTTCCCGCCACGTTGGGTATTGGCCGACGATCAATGCCAACCCTATGAAGGGGTGAAGGGGAAGCCATTGACCGCCGCCCAGGGTGTACCGGCCGCTCCGATTCCGTTCCCCCCGGACTGCAGCGGGATCGGAATCGGAGCGACACTCGAGGAGGTTACCCAACACACACCCCAACATTAAAAATACCTATAAACCTGTGGTACATCATATTGTTCTATCATCAATAGTTTACGCAGCGCACGCCTAAAAAGATTTTCATTTCTCTATATTTTTTTGCAATATTACGATTTTCTTACGGATCTCTAATTTTTTTGAAAATAAATTGTAGCCTATGTTACTCCTAGATATTGTAGCTTTATATATGTGAAAGAATTATTGAAATCGGTCCAGTAGTTTCGGAGCCTATTCGTTACAAACAAACAAACAAAAAAACAAATCTTTCCTCATTATAATATTATTATTAAGTGTAGATATAGGAAAAGAAAAGGATTAGCTTTACTGTATTTGTGTCGTGAAACACTTTATTTGCCTACATACGAACATAGGTACATAATGTTGTTTCAATAATAACTCTCCATAAAGTGGGGATAAAGAACATTTCACTGCTAATTGACTAAGTGTAAAATTTCGCCGCCTGAGCTTTTTTTTGAAAAACAATATTAGTAACCGAAATTACTAATATTCGCCCTAACCCCTCCAGCTAAGCTTAATTGCTTGTGTTAGGAGTGGGTTCACGTCGGTAGTGTAATGGCCAGGATTCGAACCTGGGACCTCTCGATCGTAGGGTCGACTCCTCAACCACTAAGCTACCGACGCTTCTCTTATCTGTATCTCTATCTATATTATTTTATCTATATTTATCGAAGAACTAGTTCCACGAGTATCTAGGCGTCTCTGGTATCGGTAACGTACTTGTGAAATCGAGTACTTACACTTTACGTACGTCTATTCTTTTCACAAAGAATATTGATCCTCAAATAAATACTAAGAAGGTGCACAATTGTACTTGAAAATACTTACAAGTCTTGGGAATAAAAATAGTGGCGTAGACAATTTAACTGTACCTACCATCTTATAAATAATGAGTCTAGTCTCAATGGGATATCGATCATTGAAATACTTTTAAGTCTTGCGAGTATTTCGGGTCACGATTAGGTAGTGGGGGTCATCTTGAAACCGGAGATAGCCCAGGGTCAGTCGGGGTGCGAGGGATATGCTCTATGGGCAACCTTACACCCCGGCGTCTTAAGACCCGAGACGGCGTGCGGTTTTAGTCGGTTCAAGACCGACATAACAACCCCCGCTGGCCGGCTTGGCGGGGGGTATCCGAAGGGATTTCCACACGAAAAAAAAAAAGGTAGTGGATATAGTATAGTCAGTGGCAAAAGTAGTTTAACACATACCAATTCAGAAATCACTTTAGCGATACAACCCTAAATAAACAAAAAACTGTTCAGCGCACATCGACCCTTTTTTTTGTGCGGATATCCCCTCGGAAACCCCCCCGCCGGCCAGCGGGGGCGGTTATGTCGGGCTTGAACCGACTAAAACCCCACACCGTCTCGGGTCTACAGACGCCGGGTGGCCCAATAAGGCAATTCCCTCGCACATCGCCCCAGTTGTAGTTTGGGATAAAACATTGTAATATCTTCTAATAAATAAAATGGTTCTTCCAAATGTAAGTACGCGTATAGCTTCCGAACAACTGTACCAAATTGTTTTTTTTTGTATGTTTGTTATTGTCACGACAAGGTTTGTATACAAGAAATTTTTAAAAATCAAGGGATCAGATATTCACGCATGTAGAGCCGCGGGCAACAGCTAGTTCATAATGAATAAGGAATAACTTTACCTCTTCGGATAACAAAAATACTTCTATATCAGGTGCTTATATTATTTACTAGCTAAGCCCGCGAATGTGCCCGCGTGGACTTTGATCTAGGTTTGAATTTTTTGTGCGGAACCCTAATTCTTTTTTTTAATCATATTTTTTTAAAATATGCCTATGTTACTCCTTGTAATATTAGGTCTCTACCAGTAAAAATCCCGTCAAAATCGGCCCAGCCGTTCCACCTTACCTTATTCAATCAGACAGAAAGACAGACAGACAGACAAAAGTTAAATAAAATGGTTTTTTGTTGTAAGTACCGTATATACATTCATGTACATTCATTTTAAAACTGTTATTTCAATGTTACAAACAGACACTTCAATTTTATTTATTTGCATAGATTGATATATTTTAATGTATTTATCGTTAAATAATATTAATAAACTTTTATCGTTTCTATCTTTCATTTTAAATTTTACATTGTGTACAGCCAACGACAAAAGTTGCTGAAAACTCAGTAAATATATTTGATCACACTCGTATTAAATCCATCCGTGTGTGTTGGTACGAGATCACAAGTGAATATCTAAATACCTTTTTTTTTTTTTTTTTTATCGTGCGGAAATCCCTTCGGATACCCCCCCCCCGCGCCGTCCAGCGGGGGCGGTTATGTCGGGCTTGCACCGACTAAAACCGCACGCCGTCTCGGGTCTTCAGACGCCGGGGTGTAAGGTTATCTAATATATCTAAATACCTAATACTAGATATGTGTAAACCGCTTTAATTATGAATAGTAATACTGCGGTTAGCTGCAATTATCCTACATTATAATTGGTTCCCGGCGAAATAGAATACAACAGCCACCCTATCTCTTCCCGTGGGTGTCGTACGAGGGTCGCCTCGACTACAGGAGAGGGTTATTTTACAGTCAGTAACCAAAAAGAACTCATGAAAATGTTACACAGGTTCCAAAAACATTGCTATCCAAATATTAGGTCGTTACATATCAAATTGCCGTTTTTCTTGAAGAAATTGCAGGAAACTCAATTTTCAGTACTAACATTTTTGCATTTTTTTTAGGAATGACAAATCCAAATTTTATGATTTTTTTTTGTGTATGAATGAGACAGCATTAGGCTAACAAACAGCAACTTTTATTACATTTTGGAAAAGTGACAGCTGTTAAGTAATACGAAATTTATCATCAAAATGGATAGCATTTAGGAAGTACTGTTTTTGAAGATCGAATTAATTTATCAAGCGGCCAATAAAAACAAAATTTAATACAGAGTTGTAAAATCTTGAAATCAACTTTCAAACAAAATATAAATAATGGAAATAGCTATTAAATTACAGGAATAACGAACTCATGAATTTGTAAGAAAATTTCGGCAATTTCATAGGTAAAGACCTATTATAATCCTTCGAGCTTTTTCCCAACTCAGATGGGGTCGGTTTTCATTCGAACTTCGTTATTTTCCGTGAACCGACTTCAACCTGACCTCATCAAGCCATTGGCGATATCGATGTTCTGCAGTTACACAAGGTTGTAGGAGGTTTTAGAGCATGTAACTAACGAATGCCACAGATGTTTGGCAACCGGGACTGACGGCTTAACGTGCTTTCCGGGGTATGGAGGGACCTCAATGTCGTTAGAATGGTCACCCATTCTAAAACTGACCTGGCTGGTATTACTTAACCTTGCAAACCTTGTTACCTACTTGGTTACCACTTAGCCACGTGCACTTCTCATCTTGATATCCAAATAGAGTTGTTAATTAGTTGAAATTTGGGATACAACCTAGTATTAAAACCTATTTAGTATACTAACTCGAGTATACTAACTCGTATATGGCTCATCTCTATAACCTACAAGTTTCATTTACCGCGGCGTCGCGTCGTAAGACCTCAGAAGGTGTGTGGCTTTAGTCAGTTCGAATCCGACATAACCACCCCTGGTGGCCGGTATCCGGGGAATCTCCGCACGAAAAAAAGAATGTACTCACAATTTAGCGATATCTATAATAAAGCTCGAGCATAATTATATTAAAACCATAGGTATACAATCAGCATACAATCTGCAGTCGTTCACACTGGGGTAGGCAGAGACAGAGACATCTCTCCATTATGTATAAATTGTGAAAAATAACCTTCTCTTCGATATTTCGGCACAAAGCCCCATGGCTCCATGGGGCTTTGTGGGACGAATGTGCCGAAATATCGAAAGCTACATAAAACACACAAAAATATCCCGTTAATAGGAAAAATAATAGAATTCACTTTCGTGGTTTATGTAGTTTCAAAGTTAGAAGAGAGACAGTATAGAATAATAGAATAATAGAATGGCATGGGGACTGCTGCAAAATTGAAACCATTAGAAGGTATTTGCTTTCACTAAATATACTCATAGCCACAGCATAAGTTAGCATTAACACGTCGGTGAACAACAAGTTCCTCCCCTACCAAATAGCGTATTCTGTTATACGTGAATACTAGCCTTGAGTTCTCCACAAATCATTCTTTCTTTCTTTCTTTCTTCAAAATTAATGTCTTGTAAGTGAATTCTTCTGTCCTATGTGTAAACCTATATGAGTGTCTACGTCACTCTTATGAAAGGGCCAGGCCACACATTTTGAATAAGGTGTAGGGTTCGTAGATAATTCAAGACTGCGCAGAACAATATTTTTATTTTTTATTTATATATATATGTATATATATTTATATAACGGCGCAGGGGGATGCTCCTGGTTTAAGGGTGATTGGGCATAACGATTGAGGGTATTTCAAAATCACTGTCGTCCATTGTTAAGTGTAGTCACCTTTATTAGTACACGCACTTAGTTACACAAAATAATCACGGATGGATACAATATTTCACGATTAAACTAATTTAACAATTACTTGGCATTCCTTATCCATAACAAAAACACATGTTTCTCCGACACGACCATCCTGACTCTCACACGGCATCGTGGGATGCAGTATTTGAAAGTAGGGATAGTCTACAAAAACTGAAGTTCGTTCGGCTATCCTGATTAACCGAAATAACACATCACCAAGGTTTATTAATTATCACTAAGATTTACGTCTTTACGTAATACGGGAATGCTACTCTTTCGCTCTAATGAAATCAGCAAATATTCGAATATATGAAATTTAACCAGCATAGTGAAATAATAAAACTTAGTTTACAGCCTAACCAGCTTTCAGCATTACAACTATGAGTGTTGTAAGCCAACACAGTGTCTTTTTTTTTCATGCGGAAAATCCCTTCGGATACCCCCCCGCCGGGCAGCGGGTGCAAGGTTGCCCATAGAGCATATTCCTCGCACCCTGACTGACCCTGGGCCATCTCCGGTTTCGAGATGGCCCCCTCGGGTTTGCGAACCACGGCGTCTTGCCCCGGTTTGGGGGAGGGGCGCTAGTCCTCCCACCGTCCCAGCCTGCTTCTGCTGGTTTGACAGGTGGCCTCACCTGCCACCCCCAGGCCTGCGCTCATGGAGGACGGAGGTCGTTAAGCGACCTCCGGCGCCTGATTCGCCTAACCAGCACTCTGCAAGTATGTTTAACCAACATACCACCTCTCGCACTCATGCAGCGGTCAGCATTACTAACAATGAGTGTTGTAAGCCAACCCAGTGCCTGACCAGCACTCTATACATATTTAGTATATATATATATATATATATATATATATATATATATATATATATATATATATATATATATATATACTTTAAACCTCGAAAAGTTTCCTTTTAATTATTATTAATTAAATTATAGGTATCTGTGCCTGGACTAGATAAAATATCTGTATTCCAGGCATCACCGCTTTTTCATTGAATTATGATAGCAAAGTAAACACTATTATGCTACGATGCGATTTAGAGTATTAGGTTAGGGCGTGTAGAGCCAGAAGCTTGGCTCTCCATAAGATCTGAAAACTTTATTAAATGCAAACAATATGGACTCGTCTTGGCGTCATTTCACATGAAAACGGTTCAGGTGGGATAAGTTCATCCCCAACCAAATATCTCTCAACGCTCCCAAGATTTTATTTGAAAAATGCATTCAATAAAAAACATTAGTAATAGGCATTTTGACTATATTTAAAATATTGTACGAATTGTTGTCATCCTAATAAAATGTACCGTAAAAAACATATTTTATTAATTTTCAATATAAAATAAGTTTCTTTTTTGTTAAAAAATCAAGATTAAAATCTCACTTTTTTGAGATTTGATCACGTGCTTATAAACGCTCTGTGACGTCACACATAAGTAAACAGAGTTTTTCAATACAGGCTGTCTGCATTGCCTAGTGTTAATCGACTGGTTCAATTATTAATTACTAATAATGTTTCACTTTTATTTTATATATCTCAAAATAAACCATTATTTTTGCAACTAATTTCAATAATTATATAAACGTGCTTTAAGTCACTTACTTTGGTTTTACGCTGTTTACGCTGTTTACTTTGGTGTGACGTCACATGTCACGGCAATCCCGTGACATTTTTTAAATCAAACTTTAATATCGATTTTTATCGTAAATAAAACAGTTCTCAAAAAAATATTGATGCAATCTGCATTTTTATGTTGTAATACATAAAACAGAACTATTTTTTAGCAGTATTCAAATACCCTATTCGAAAAACACATCAGCAATTCAAAAAATAATCATCAGCAATTCGAAATTCGAAGTAAAACTAATCAGGCGATAATATCCCCAGTTCCTCGTATATCAACACTGATCTCGGATAGACAGACCGATTCAGAAAAAAATATTCGCGCGTCGTCCTGTCGCCATTCATACAGAAAACACCCCATTAAGTAATTTTTTCTGCCTAAATCTAATTTTGAGGGCAGGCAACCCATATGTGCCTATGGGACTTTGATTATTAACAAGCGAAAATTAACTTTACGAATATAGAAATTAAGTTGAATTTTCTTTGGTGAAGACTGAATTCTTTACCCTACGTTGGAGACCGAAGCAGCTGCCAGCAAATGCACTATGAGATCTCAACCCTCAAATGCAGTGTTGTGTAATAATAATAAATTTGAAAAGACAAGGTAATATTGCATTCGGGTACGGATGGGGTTGGGGCAATCGTCAGGAGATTTAGCATGAATATATATTTGTTATATTTTAATATTTTTTTCTTAGACCGACAGTGATTCCACAATCCCTTTGGTAACGTTTCGTATTACAATTTCGTGTCGGTGTAATATCAAATTCTCTTGTAAAAGGAATATATAAGTTTAATTTTACGGTCTGATTCACTCAGATTGGTGATTAAATGCAAACGATATTACATTTGTAAGAGTTTTGAGTACTTTTTGTACGTAATGTGTTTTTGACACAAACTGGTATATTTGTGTACACCTTGACATGACTGCCTCTGTGACACAACGGCGGCTACGAATACGACTGCTGCGCGTGACTACTGATTGCCTAGTTTAGGCAAATTTGGGTAATTGTTAGTTTGATGGCAATAGGCTCGCGCCCTATTATATGGGATAGAAAACAGGTGCCGAAATGTGGATGTTAAAATTCACCTCTGCCTATCCGTACGGTGACATATAGGCGTGAACGTATGAAGCAACCGCATTCAATTTGTATGTTTTTATCATCATTTTCATGGCATCGCAAATATACTGACCTTGTGTAGACACACCTTGACCTTGTTATAACCTTGACATTAACCTACATCAAACGTTCCGTGTTCGTAGTACCTACGTTATCGGGCATAAAACACCCCACAAAATTAGTCTGTAACGATCTCCGTGGCGTGGCGGTAGAGTGTTGGAATGTCTCGTTGAAGGCCGCGGGTTCGATTCCCGCTCAGTGCAATTTTTTTTTTTTTATAAATATCCCCGAAGGGGTAGGCAGAGGTGCTAGCACCCATATTTCGCCAGTTTATGTTTAGGTCCCAATATAATAGGTGGCGAGCCTATTGCCATTAACCACCGGGCACTTATAAACCTGCGATAAATACACACATAACTTCGAAAAGCATCGAAAAGTCATTGGTGTGTGCCATGGTAAAACCTGGGATCGAACCCGAGACCTCGTCTCAGCAGTCCATTACCCATACCACTAGGCTACTTTTTGTATGCATGAATATGTCTACTTGCCTTGGTCTGGGTGTTTTTATATATAATATTAGTGTATTTACAAAAAAAATATACATTTAAGTATGTTCATCCGCAGTCTAAAACCCATAACAGTATGTATTTACAAAAAATAAAGGATTTAAGTATGTTTATCCACATTCTAGAATTCATAACACAAGCTAGTTAAACTATGCTTACTTTGGGTCTAGAAAGCGCTGTGTAGAATGTCGTAGAGTATTTATTTATTTATTATAACACAAGCTAGTTAAGCAATGCTTACTTTTAGTCTAGATAGGCTTGTGTAGAACGTCCCAGAATGTTTATTTATTATTTATTAACTTTACAAGCAGGCCGGGACGGTGGGGCGACTAGCGCCTCTCCCCCAAACCGGGGCAAGACGGGGACATCGTGGTTCCCAAACCCGAGGGGGCCATCTCAAAACCGGAGATGGCCCAGGTTCAATCGGGGTGCGAGCGATATGCTCTATGGGCAACCTTACACCGTGGCGTTTTAAGACACGAGACGGCGTGCGGTTTTAGTCGGTTCAAGCCCGACATAACCGCCCCCGCTGGTCGGCGGGGGGTATCCGAAGGGATTTCCGCACAAAAAAAAAGGTAAGTACACTATTTCTGAATAGATTTCACAAAAAAAAAATTGTTGATATTATAAACCTAGATAACAGAGTCACGTACGCTTTTTGCAATGAAAATAATGATTGACTTTTGACGCTGACTGTATCAGTGTTGCAAAATGATGACACAAATTTGTCACAAAATTCGACCGGGTGGGTACCACCGTGCACGATTGCGAAAACCCCCCATAGTAATCCAATTTCGGTTTGATTGCGTTCAGGGGTCAGCAAGTGCATAGCCGGGCAGGAGGATTGTGGTTGCAGCACTAGTGGGACCGGTGGGTGTCAGGCGGTGCTGCGACGACAATCCTCTTCTGATGAAGCCGTCAAGCTGAGTGCCACCATTGTTAACATGGTACGTGTATGTAATGGTAACCCTCTTTCCTGAGACTTTACCTTCAGCTTACCATCAGGCCCGGTAAGTCAAATTGACGTGTTCTAAATATATATAAAAAAAGTCACTAGAAAATAGCTAACAAGCATGATCAGTTTCACATTACTATAAACCTATATGAATAATAGATTTAGTTCGGAAAATTAAAAACATCGAGGACGATTGCATTAAATTTTTGCATTAAATAAATTAAAAATAAATAAATTAAACTCAAAATAGAAATTAAATTGTAATTATAATATAAATAAATTAATATTTTTGGAGGCCCGCCAAGATCTCTGGGGCCCGAGCCAAGCTCACCTGCAAGTTAACCGAAATTATTCCCCCTAACCTCTTCAGCTAAGCTAAATTGCTTGTGTTAGAAGTGGGTTCACGTCGGTAGTGTAATGGTCAAGATTCGAACCCGGGACCTCTCGATCATAGGGTCGACTCCTTAAACACTAAGCTACCGACGCTTCAACTAAGGCAGATCTCAGGTTCCCAATGAAGTGGATTGAATAAAGTTGCAAGCTGTCTAGAGCGTCTAATACTGTGTACCTTTTTTTCGTGCGGAAGTCCCCTCGGATACCCCCGTCAGGCCAGCGGGGGCGGTTATGTCGGGCTTGAACCGACTAAAACCGCACACCGTCTCGGATCTTCAAACGACAGGGTGTAAGGTTTCCCATAAAGCATATCCCTCACTCCCCGACTGACCCTGGGCCATCTCCGGTTTCGAGATGGCCCTCCCGGGTTTGGGAACCATGGTGTCCCGGTCTTGCCCTGGTATGAACTGAGCAGAGCAATTATAGATATGAGCACAGTATTCCGTGCAGGAGTGAACCTGACTTATAACAAAAACACTGCTGCTGGCGTGAAAAATTAATCTTGTTCAAAACTTAGAGTTTACGCGAAGAAAACAGATAGTATTAATAACGCTTCCGATTTGTATATTATTACGTAACAAATCGATTCCCCAATCACTTCAAATTCAAACTCCATGGTAACAGGACAGCTATATTTACAAAATACCTCCAAACACCACCTCTGGGTGCTTAATAGTTACACCACTGACAATAGCGTTACCCCCTTTAGTCGCTAATACCTCGACAATGCTCTACACCCCGAGCAACCATTGTTACGTACGTGAGTCATTTAGAGGGGTAACATACAGATAAGTGGGGTTAATCGCTTTCTACAGAGCACTGAGCAGAGTCTTATGTTCATGAAGTAATGGAAAATAAGTTTTAGATTGTAAACCTCCTTCTGCAATAATGCTGGCTGTTATTCGCTAGTTAGACATCGTGTCGTTTGTATGTGGCAAGATTTTCCTCTCATTTTATATTACAAGTATAGTAAATCTATCCTGAGAGAAAAGAGAGAAAGGACTGCTGAGACAAGGTCTCGGGTTCGATCCCAGGTATTACCATGGCACACACCAATGACTTTTCGATGCTTTTCGAAGTTATGTGTGTATTTATCGCAGGTTTATAAGTGCCCGGTTAATGGCAATAGGCTCGCCACCTATTACATTGGGACCTAAAACATAAACTGGCGAAACGTGTGTGCTAGCACCTCTGCCTACCCCTTCGGGGATATAGGCGTGAGTTTATGTATGAGAGAAAAGTTTGCACCAGGAATACCACATTAATAACTAATATGGTTATGCAAGCATTTGATTATTATTTTTGTACCCTATTAGACGTGTCAACACTTTTGATACAGGTAATTGACCTGAATTCAGATGGCTATACCGCCTAAATTGGAAACGGGAGCGTGTGAGTTATTATTAATCTTCTCGGGTAGCGGGGCAACTAGGGCCCTTCCCCCCCTTTCCGGGGCAAGATGAGACACCGTGGTTCCCAAACTCAAGGGGGCTATCTCGAAACCAGAGATGGACCTGGGTCAGGCGGGGTGCGAGGGAGGGAGGCCTTATGGGCCTTACACCCCGGCGTCTGAAGACCCGAGACGGCGTGCAGTTTTAGTCGGTTCAAGCCCGACATGATGCCCCCCCGCTGGTCGACCCGAGGGGATTACCGCACGAAAAAAAAAAGTTATTATTAATCTTCAAAATCGATTCTAATATTCGCAGGTTTTAAACCCACAATTAACCTGATCTTATTTCCATCGGTAAACCGTCGACATCACAAAGAGAAAAAGATTGGCAGGCAGGAAAGGAAGTAGAAACTTGACGTGAGCGTCTTGGCATGACTAATTGAATAGAATATGTTTTACTTGTTACTGGCGAAATGGTGGGGGTTTTGCTGCAGAAGTCATTAATTAAATTAAATCAAGGAAAGGACTTATGTAAGGCCGTCTACACTCTAACAGATCATAGAAAATACAGCATACTACATCACCCGGTGTTTGGGTTGACAGTTCGGGAAGAAGAGTGTTATTCCGGCTAAGATCGGCTAGATTCGGTTTTGTAGAGCGTTCTCTTTCTCGCACATCAGCTTGATAGTTTGCATTATAAAGATATTAAACTTTCAGCCTCATGTACGACACAGAGAACGCTCTAGCCAGACTCTCATCTCCTTAACGAGGTGCCAAACCAAGAGCCGCCGGTACCTGTACTTATAGTCGATACGAAACGAGATATATATTTCCCTAATCGATGCAGCTTATTTTTACTGCATACCGATTTCAAAATGGATAAAACTCATGCGTTGTAGACCTCGGTAAAGATTTATATTCCCATTTTAAAGACCCACATACATATCAATTCTATTATGGAACGTTGACACTTCAAACTCACAAAATATATAACATAATACATAATCACATCAAAGTGATATCATAACAAAGATGTATCTACCAAGAAACCAGTCAACATACAACGCAATGACCCGATCCAACGGATCTATATAGATACTTCTAACACCCACGACATTCCACCAACAAACAACTTACTCAAGTTACAACCACTACTCAAGATTAAAAACAAAACAAAAACCAAAACAAAACTTCCAGCTTTCATTGTCCAAAATTGAATAACTTTTCAATGGTGATGAAAACAAGACGAATAATCGTAGTGATTACTAAAGCACTTGTAGAGAATGCAACGATAGAATGAGACAAAATTACAAGCTAAACAGCATGATAGAAAAGGATGAAGAACGTCTCATGTCAACAATGAAAGATCTATAGACTTCGTGCAGTAATGTGAACACTCAATGGACGTGAATACAAGGCATGGTTGCATCTGATGTGCCTATATGAAACACAAATATATACTCTTTCTCCTGATGATAAGGTTTATATTGATTTTAATGATGTGAAAATTAAATTTGTAAACGGTGCATGTATATCATGTCATTGACTCAGTTATCTTAAGACATTCGACCTAGACTAGGCAGTGTCTAGCATTAACGCTCGGTAATAATAGGGTTCGAACATATCCGTTTATTACTGTGAATTGAAAGATGTATTATTACGTAAGCTTATTATGAGCCTCTTATGAGTTTAAAGATTTGTGGTTTAATTGGCAAAAGGCAAGTGTTTCTCACAGATAAAAATAGGTATAAGGTAGAAGTAATCAGTCTGACTCAGGACTCATTACATACCACAACATTTTTTGCAGATACCAAATGTAATAACCGACTGTTTCTATTCAGCTAACCTTTCTAACTTCTGTGTAGTGCAAAGACGTTGTCAGAACACAACCGCGCCGACGTATTTGCAGGTCTGTCTAATATAGTTAAAGGATAGTTTTGGTTAGAATATTCAACAGAAAACTGGAGTTCAGGATGTATGCGCGCATATTCATTTTGTAGGTAGGTAACTGCAATTGAATTACTGCTTTTAAGTCTCAGTAAGGGCTTTTTCATTTAAAACTTAAGTGATCAAGAATTCAATTAAATTTATAATTTTATTGAGATAGAAAAAGAGAACATCTATGACGGGAATCGGAGCATTTCGAATACCTGGGACGTGGTTCAGTCAGTCAGAGCATTCCCCCTGTAAGGGACTGGTCGCGGGTTCAAGTCCCGTCCTAGATGATCAAGAATTACTCACCCATGTATTAAGTTAGCTTTTACAAATTTCAGAATTCAGAGATGTTTTTTATGGATCCCATCATCAAATCTTGGGCATATTGGACACTTCTGCCGAGTTCTTTTTTTCTTGAAGTTATGAAGATCGATTAAAAATAGCAATATACTGTTTTCTATCCAATTTAAGCCATAAGTCGTAAGCGCCAAGTTTTATAAGCAAAAGGAGATAGAAACGATTCCATACAATCTTGCATCTTGGGCAATAATTGTAATAAGATGAAAATAGTGTGAATTAATAGATTCAGACTTTTCAGTTCCTTACTGAATTTTTCGTAAGTTTTGACAATCTGAGAGCTGAGTATTAGTAAAATCAGGGTAAGGAGTTATGGTAAGGACTTAGGTATATAGCTTCAACAATATCCAGTGGTAAATTCAATTGTGTGAGTGATCATCGGTGTCCAATGTGAAAGCAAGCATATGCAATCCGTAAAAATCAAAGCAGTGGTCTTTGAAAGTGAGGAAGAATGGGGCAAACACTAAAATGCATCGGAAAACACGAATCGAGTGAGCCATGAAAGCATTTTGCCGTTGTCGCATACGCGCTAGCCTAGTGGTATGGGTAATGGACTGCTGAGACGAGATCTCGGGTTCGATCCCAGGTTTTACCATGGCACACACCAATGACTTTTCGATGCTTTTCGAAGTTATGTGTGTATTTATCGCAGGTTTATAAGTGCCCGGTTAATGGCAATAGGCTCGCCACCTATTACATTGGGACCTAAACATAAACTGGCGAAATTTGGGTGCTAGCACCTCTGCCTACCCCTTCGGGAATATAGGCGTGAGTTTTGCATTTAATTACTTTGGGTTAAATACTTAGTGCAAAGTTTTATTTTATGCCATAATCATAAAATTAAACTTTACTTAAACTGTAATCGGTAACGCAACTAATCGATAATCTCATGAAGACTATCTTTCTTCTTTTATTTATGATTTAGATCGGAAAAAGTGAGCATCTAGGGCGGACGGAAGGACAACGTAGTTCGCAAGAATTACGGTCGACGGTTCCAGCGTCGCCTTGAGACGTATATAATATATCGGAGAATTTCGAATAAGTATCTGGGACGTGTCTAGGTGGCTAAGTTGGTCAGAGGGATCCCCTTGTAAGGGACTGGACGAGTCCCGTCTTAGATGTTTTCTTTTTCCGATCTAAATCTTTATGAATTATTTTTTTAGATCACGTCTCATCTCTTTACACCATGGCCCACGACTTTCCATCTCTTTTGTGGAAAACAAAAGATGCGAAATGTTATTCTCTACAATAAAGTGCATAGTCATACATATTTATGTTTTCACTGTAATTTTTTTGTTTATCTTTTTTTTTATACCACTAAGGTGTCAGACAAGCACACGGCCCACCTGATGGAAAGCGGTTACTGCAGCCTATGGATGTGTACAACACCAGGGGCGTCACACTCGCGCTGCCGACCCTGTAAAGGAAAGGGGATGGGAAAGGAGTTTGGGAGGGGATGGAAAGGAGTTTGGGCTCCGGCACTCTCACTCACCAAACGGAACGCAACAGTTCAAATACTGTTACTTGGCGTCGATATTCTGTGAGAGGGTGATGCTTCCCCGGTCGAGTCGGCCCATTCATGCAACGGCCAAAATGACTGTTGCTTGACTCTACCACTCAGAACTATCTATCTATCTAGTTGCCAAAATATCGGCCACAATTTTTTCTAAGAGGGCGTCTGAGGCTCCAGCGGCATCTTACATTCAATAAATGATCCTAAACCACATAAAAAAGCTTGGATCAGTAATTTACTGCGAAGTTAAATTCTATTTTTACTAGCCTATTATGAAGTTTGCTTCAGATGACAACAATAAAACATGTTACAACTTGTAGCTATACCTACTTAACTGTTTGGTATCGCCTCGCTAAATACCTATGAGTAGGTACGGAGTTTGGAACGGATTGGATCAGTTGGTATGATTCACGGGTTGTCTTATGGGTCAGTGACACAAAGTAAACCTAATGTACCTATTTGGTGTTAGTGATTCAATGTTTACTATGTCGTCAACACATGACTTTATTGTTGACTAGCAGGTGCCCGCGGCTCCGCCCCCGTAGAATTCTGATCCCGTTCCCGCAACCCATGGGAACCTATTCCCGGTATAAAAAGTAGCCTATTTGTTATTCCGAACTATAATCTATCCCTTTTTTTCGTGCGGAAATCCCTTCGGATACCCCCCCGCCGGCCAGCGGGGCCGGTTATGTCGGGCTTGAACCGACTAAAACCGCACGCCGTCTCGGGTCTACAGACGCCGGGGTGTAAGGTTGCCCATAGAGCATATCCCTCGCACCCCGACTGACCCTGGGCCATCTCCGATTTCGAGATGGCCCCCTCGGGTTTGGGAACCACGGTGTCCCCGTCTTGCCCCGGTTAGGGGAGGGGCGCTAGTCGCCCCAGCGTTCCAGCCTGCTTCTGCTGGGGTGACAGGCGGCCTTACCTGCCACCACCACTATAATCTATCCCTGTGCCAAATTTCAGTCAGATCCGTTCAGCCATTTTTGCGTGAAAGAGTAACAAACAGCCATCCATCCATACTAACAAACTTTCGCGTTTATAATATTAGTAGGATAGAATTCAGTTCGAATAATTTAAAAGTAGCTGACTCAACTCAGTGTCACAGAGAAAATTTCGTAGAAAACGGATCGAATAACCTGTCGTCTGCTCCTAAAAGATGCAACATAAGGTGCATGGTAGCTTTTGAATAGAACAGAAAATCAAAAGGAACTGCTATCGCTTGTGACTTGTGTGCCATATATGTTATACGTAATATAATAAAAGCGTCGGTAGCTTATAGGTTAAGGAGTCGACCCTACGATCGAGAGGTCTCAGGTTCGAATCCTGGCCATTACACTACCGACGTGACACCACTCCTAACATAAGCGATTTAGCTCAGCTGGGAGGGGTTAGGGGGAATATTAGCAAATTTCGGCAACTAATTTCTTTAATAAGAAAAATACTCAACGCGATTCGCTGCTAACGGACATTTACGTATAACTTGTTCTTTTTAGGGTTCCGTAGCCAAAAGGTAAAAAACGGAACCCTTATAGACTCGTCATGTCTGTCTGTCGGTATGTCACAGCCACTTTTTTCCGAAACTACAAGAAGTATGCTTTTGAAACTTGGTAAGTAGATGTATTCTGTGAACAGTGTGACGGTCCAACCATCGAGATTGCATTGGCGGTCTGAGGATGGGGGCTTGCTGTTCAGAACGGCTTCAGACGTTGCAGATTAACATTAAAATACCCTTCTCACTGCTCATACATTGTTGGCCTAAAAGTAAAATAAAAATTATAAGGACAATTCAAGACTTAATGATTTCTTTTATTAACTTTTAATATAATTTTGGTATAATCTCATGTTAATTTGGTTACAAGACAATTTAAAGAGTAGGAATAGTTGAAGTGAATTTATTTGTTTAGGCTGATAGCTTCCGTTATTAATTTCAAATAGTCGATAGTTAGTAGTGGCTTTGAAACATATTGTTTTATGGCAACTCAGAAGAGATGACGTGTAGTGGCGTGATTATAGGAAAGGGGGGTAGTAAGAGGTAATAAAAGGAGCGTACCGGGGAATATCGAGGGAGTCTTCAAGAATTCGTCGCGAACTATAAGCAAGCGGAAGCTCTGCCCGAGCAGCCTTCGATTAGTCGCTGCTCAGCTTAGGATATAGGACGAGTCTTCAAGAATTCGTCGCGAACTATAAGCAAGCGGA
This sequence comes from Cybosia mesomella, assembly GCA_946251805.1. NCBI lineage: Eukaryota > Metazoa > Arthropoda > Insecta > Lepidoptera > Erebidae > Cybosia > Cybosia mesomella. The sequence goes on along the minus strand of OX276402.1, from coordinate 3,103,424 downwards.
AGCTCTGCCCGAGCAGCCTTCGATCAGTCGCTGCTCAGCTTAGGATATAATAGGAAAGTGATAGGAAACGCCGCGAATCTATAACCGAGAAAGTAAATTAGGGAAAAGTTCATCGTAATTTCTATCCGAATTTTAGAAAGCCTTGTAGCCTGCGTTTAAATCTGGTGGTGAGTTATCAAGTTCTGTTCTTCTTACTCTTAAAATGTTGACTGTATTTAGGTTTCATAAATTGTATTCATGATAATTTACTTTTGTGGGTTGGAGGTAGAAAAATAAAACGCAAAGTGAAATTTTCTTTGTAAGAACTATTTTCGTAGGGAATTAGTTTAAATTAGCTGTCTACACCTTTATTTAGTAAATGCTTCCTAAAATAATTCTATATTACAGTAAATTTTAGTTAATGTCTTCGATAATCTGGTGTGGTCGTGGTATGTGAACTGGGTTGACTTTGGCCAAGTCAAGTCAGGGATCAGACTGTGACTATGCTATGATAGCGTTCTCTGTCGATTCATGCTGGGTTTAGAGTACTCGAGGCTCTCTATTTGGAATGAGGTGACAAAACACTTTTATCGCCGTTAACCTATATGTAAGCAATTTGCTACTAACATTTTCTTTTAATGCTACCTTATCTAAATCTAGATGGCTAGTTCCTATAAGCCTGGGATGTCTATTGTAGATTCTTAGCCTGTATCTGTAATGGCATTTAATATTCAAAGTGTGATTAATGGGTCATATGACTTGTTAAACTAACTTATAAAATATTATTTTATACACTCATCATTACACTCATCCTGCACACTACACAATACCCTTGTGTACACGAAATATGTAGTTCTAGGCACGCTTAAGAGCCTCCCAAGTTCTTAAGTTTGCTTGGAATGAGGTAAAGGTTTGAGAAATTGAGCTATCTTATTTCTTACGATGGTCCTACTGAAATTCAACAGTCTGTCTGGGATGAGTCCAGAGGATGGCTGTATTCGACCGTTGTTTTATTATAGGGAACCCCAATTGGGCAGAGCCCGTTCAGCGTTGGATATCGCATTCTATGTGCTAGACAAACTAAATGTTTATTCTAGGGGATGGAATGTAGCGTCCCTTTACTTGCCTAGTTTGCCGAGACAACAGTACTGTACGCAACAATAGCTAGTAATGGATTGTCGATGTGTGTTGTGAAACCTTGCTTAATCAAGTAAGGTAACATAATCATACCCTGACTCAGTTCATTGCTGATATTGGTTCGGTCTGAGGGGAGGTTTAGTGACGAACTGATGCCCCTTAGCTAGCTCAACCCTACTGAGCTCATCTTGTAGTATCATACGGTTTCTCAACTGGTGATAGGACAAGATCAGACAGTCCACTTTGTGTCGTATTGTATATACATACAGCCATCTGCTGGACTATTATTCCTATCAAATACAGACCTCACTTTCATTGTAAAGATGAGAAGCTCAAAAGGTACGGTAATTGAGTAAATGATTGTTATGTCTTTTTAAAGCAGTTTCATTTAACTCTTGACAATTCCTTTGTCTTTATCCAGTCCTTGTGAGTGTCTGATTTAATTCAGACAGTTAAAACAAATTATTTACCGGATCGAGTTTCAATTTGATCTACGTATCCTGTTTGACGGATGTGAGCTCGTTTCATTGTAAGTGATATGTCATGCTGGGCTAAGCCCTCGCAATACATGCTATCATACTTACCTATCTACTTATTATTATGTCTTTATCGGTGTGGGGAAAATACTTGTGTCTTGAAAGCGTTTGGTCGCGGTATCGCTTGACCCTGAAACGTGGACAGTTGCCACAAGCTCGCATTGTGTCTTGAAAGCGTTTGGTCGCAGTATCGCTTGACCCTGAAACGTGGACAGTTGCCACAAGCTCGCATTGTGTCTTGAAAGCGTTTGGTCGCGGTATCGCTTGACCCTGAAACGTGGACAGTTGCCACAAGCTCGCATTGTGTCTTGAAAGCGTTTGGTCGCAGTATCGCTTGACCCTGAAACGTGGACAGTTGCCACAAGCTCGCATTGTGTCTTGAAAGCGTTTGGTCGCGGTATCGCTTGACCCTGAAACGTGGACAGTTGCCACAAGCTCGCATTGTGTCTTGAAAGCGTTTGGTCGCGGTATCACTTGACCCTGAAACGTGGACAGTTGCCACAAGCTCGCGAAACCTTACCACATATATTACCATGTCTGTTTACAGCTGGTACCCATATCAGCGCTAGTAACTCATTGGCCGTGTTCTAGATGAACTGCCCAAGGGGTTACCCAATTACTGCCTGTGTATGAATACACTACAGCAATGATTCGAGCTATACATTCGTTAGACTGGATATATTTTCATCTAACCTATGGGCACTCATTCCCAATTCGGTACTATTTTTATTTTGTAAAGCACCAAGGTTGTGCATAACTTAAAAGTAGTATGCCTTCAGCCTGGAGAGGATTGGTTGCTCGTTGGGGGGCCTGGGGTTTTGGAGGATGCGGCTTCCCCGGTTCCAGCAATGGAACCGGTCATAGGATTCCTTATTACCTATAAAAATACCCCATCCTAGCAGTCTACACATATCAACAGATGCTTCATTTCATTTTTCCGGCTACTCTGAGATAATCTACTATGTAGGTTATCTCAAGGTAACTAATTATTAACCACATATGTATTTAATCACACATTTTATTTACTTGACCACCAATATTTACTATATCTTTGTCTAAATAACTCAAATTGTATATAAGAAAACTATATACATTTCCTTTGCAGGGTCCAGTTATGGTAAGACAACTCCATATTGTGTGTGTTATATCTTTACTTTACCTAAACTAAATGCTTATATATCATACTGTGAAATTGAACTAGCTTGCATTTAAAGGTACACAAAACTTAAAATGTCTATATCTAGGATCACTTAGGAATGAACTTAGTATTCAGAATTTTATAAATATCACTAATTATCACTATAGAGACTAGGTAGCTTCTAAAATCAAAATCTTAAATCATATTAGGTTCAGGGATTCAATGTAGTTGTATAGGAACATTATTTAACTTTATTACTAGATAGAATAATAGTTATAGGAATTAGATTGAAATCAGTGTTCTCAATACCATGTACTCTTGTCTTGTCTCAATGTACCAAATAAAGGACTATGAGTTGCTACAATGCTTAAACACAACGTATAAAGGGTTATTAGATGATCACAATAAAGCCAAACTTTTAATAGTATCTTCCTTAACTTGGAAGATATAACAGTAACGGATACTCTCAGTGCCTTCAGCACTGTAATCAGTTGCTGCATTCAGGTCCATTGTCTCATCAGTGGGCGGTTCAAGTGCTTTCGGGACACTGTAAGGGGGGAGCGTTACAACAGCATTAAGATTTTCACACAAAAATAGAAAAAAAAAACAATAAATTTTGAGGGTTAGGTATTTAGAACTGAAACTCAAAATATTTTTTTCATCAAACCCACATGGTGGTTATCTATGGATAGGTCTTCAAAAATGATATTGAGGTTTCTAATATAATTTTTTTCTAAATTCTCTAATCTAAACAAAAAAAAAAGGTAATACTTTCCTACTTGACGTCCTCTGTGGCGTAGCGGTAGTGCATTCGACTGCTACGACAGGGGGCGCGGGTTCGATTCCCGCTCAGTGCAAATATTTGTATGCATGAATATGTCTATTTGCATTGGTCTGGGTGTTTCTATGTATAATATGTATGTATTTACAAAAAAAAAACTATATAAGTATGTTTATCCGCATTCTGGAACCCATAACACAAGCTAGTTAAACTATGCTTACTTTGGGTCTAGAAAGCGCTGTGTAGAATGTCGTAGAATATTTATTATATTTATTGAAAAATATATTTGACACCATTTCAAACCATGCATTAACTGAGATCATTGTAAATCCTACCGCTATTGCTGTGAAGCTGTTCCGCAATCAAAACGTTGGGATGGTCTACGCAAACTTAAGAGCACATGATTTATTAACACAAGTAGGCAAATATATTTGTGAGCCGTGCACCACAGACATTTACTGGGACAATCAACACAGCCTGCGTGGGAAAATAGCGAATACTAAACTATAATACCGGTTATCAACGGCGGTAACCACATTTTATGTGGTGTGCTGTTTCTATGCGACATACGTTTGCCCTAATAATTTCACTTGGTAACTAGAGATTTTATTAAGAAGACAATACTATGAAATAAACAGAGTAATATAATCTATACTTTTATATTATTTTTTTATAAGTATATTAGTAACCGAAATTACTAATATCCCCCCTAACCCCTCTAGCTAAGCTAAATTGCTTGTGTTAGGAGTGGGTTCACGTCGGTAGTGTAATGGCCAGGATTCGAACCCGGGACCTCTCGATCCTAAGGTTGACTCCTTAACCACTAAGCTACCGACGCTTCAAAGTAAGTTAAGTTGTATTTGTACATTGGAGATATATAAAAAAACTTGGGTTATGTTAAATTTAGAACGAATAAACATATAAGTATACTTTTTTTTTTAAATATTTATCTGTTTGTTCGCGATGAATGCAAAAACTGCTGACCGGATTTTGATGTACTTTTTTCTATTAGAAAGGTCTTGTTCAGACTTAAAATCTGCCGTACCGAAATAAGACCACAAAACGATAACCGACCACCGCGCGGGCGGTGCCGCGGGCATTAGCTAGTGTAATTTAAATCCGAGAACTCATATAGTGACTTCAAAATTTCTGTCACAGACAACTTAAGGGAATATTATGCAGGGCACATCACGTGTACCACTCTAAACGGAGGGGGGTTTCCCCCAAATTTCACGGCGTGACCACCTGCATTATGATTGGTGGTCAAAGTCTGCCAGGGTTCCTGGTAAGTTTTTCCGTAGGTTATACCTTTTTTTTTTTTTTATCGTGCGGAAATCCCTTCGGATACCCCCCCGCGTGCCAGCGGGGGCGGTTATGTCGGGCTTGAACCGACTAAAACCGCACGCCGTCTCGGGTCTACAGACGCCGGGGTGTAAGGTTGCCCATAGAGCATATCCCTCGCACCCCGACTGACCCTGGGCCATCTCCGGTTTCGAGATGCCCTAGGTTATACCTGGGATTCTCGGTAAAAGACTCACGTGGTCGAAAGACCGTATGATTTAGATTTCAATGCTTACCCTGGTGAGGTGATAACCGTTGTGGGATTCCACACGTACGAAAAATGAGGGATACTATGTAATTTATAACGATTGATATATGTATGTCTAGTCTGAATAGTAAGTAATTAGTAAATTAATAAATTAATATATAATTATAATTATTTATAAATATAAATATATAATTATAATTATATATAAATATAAATATATAATTATAAATTAATATATAATATATAAATATATAATTATAAATTAATATATAATATATAAATATATAATGTTAATTAATATATTAATAAATAGTAAATTAATACCGATCTGTAGATCGGTATTAAGAACATCGTCCAAAAATTGGAATGAAACAGCAAGTCTGGTCGATTGCAAATTAAGCTTTTTGTACGTACAGTTAGATATGAAAGGCAATTCATTCCGCGCACCCTTAGGCTGTGGAATGATCTCCCTGCTGTGGTTTTCCCAAGCGACTACAATATGGGGTTCTTCAAGAAGGGCATTAGAAGGTTTTTACAGGGTCGGCAGCGCGAGTGTGACGCCCCTGGTGTTGCACACGTCCATAGGCCGCGGTAACCGCTTCCCATCAGGTGGGCCGTGAGCTTGTCTGCCACCTGAGTGGTATAAAAAAATAAAAAAAATATACATGTAGCTAGTGGTCACCTTAGCCTATAGTTTACTGCACTGCCCGGCAAGAGCCCTTTCGAGTTACAGGCACTTGATCTAGCCTCAAATATTACACGCCCAAATCCTTTCAAAAAGCCCCCTTTTACATTTCCCTTGCAGTATTCTCCCAATTTTCCTATCTTTAATCCCAAACTACCTATATGAAGGCAATAGGCTTGTAACCTATTACATGGAACCAAAATATGGCGAAATGTAGGTATATAATGTACCTCTACTTAGTCCTACACGTGTATATATCTATCCTAATATTATAAAGAGGAAAGATGTGTATGTAAGTATGTTTGTAACGAATTTGCTCAAAAAGTACTGGAGCGATTTCAAAAATTCTTTCACCATTAGAATGCTACATTATCCATGAGTAACATAGGCTACTTGTTATCCCGATATTCCCACGGGATCAAGACTTAAGCGGGTGAAACCGCGTGGCGATAGTAGCGTGTATATATACAGGATTAGTGTACGCAATACTTGGGATACGATAACTATCAGACGTACTATAAATATCTTTACCGATAAATTAAAATGCCTTTCTACTCAATTCGCACCATCCCTTCCACGCTCGCTACCTTCGGTCAAGGCAGTCCAGAACCTTATGACTAATTCAACGGTCTCTATCGCTTAATATTAATAGCAACTTATGTTCTGAAACTTACGACTCTGATATATTGTTATAATTCCCATTTTAGGACATGGTTGCATTGTACGTATTAGTTGTAGTTAAAAAAAATTGCTTTTTGTACTGTAAGGTTGAAACTTAAGCATGGCTTTACTGGCGTACCACTTTACTGGTGGTAGAAATTTGATGACACAAATTTGTCACAAAATTCGGCCGGGTGGGTACCACCGTGCACGATTGCTAAAAACCCTCCATAGTAATCCAATTTCGGTTTGATTGCGTTCAGGGGTCAGCAAGTGCATAGCCGGGCGGGGGATTGTGTTCGCAGCACTAGTGGGACCGGTGGGTGTTACGCGGTGCTGCGACGACCATCCTTTTCTGATGAGGCCGTCAAGCTGAGTACCACCATTGTTAACATGGTACGTGTATGTAATGGTGACCCTCTTTCCGGAGACTTTACCTTCAGCTTACCATCAGACGAGGTGAAGTCAAATTGACGTGTCCTAAATATAAAAAAAAATAAAAAAATTGGCTCGTCTCATAGTAACTTGTTAGCGGTGGCTAATAGGTATAGAGATGGGCTGTTGCATAATGCAAGCATTATACCTCTATTTCTTTTTTACTCCTTCCTGAACACCCCGAGTATCACAAAGGAGTCCTAACACCCAAAATTAACTATTTTCGGTCTTACATATATTAACGGTAATACCGCCTACCAGAAAAATTACCTAGACTCTGTGCTACAACTGAGAATGTCCGAACAAAATATACAATAGCACTTTTCTCGACCAAGAAATAGTCTTACGACTAAATTATTAAATGGTGAGTTACTTTCACTGTTTGGGTGCTAAGTTTGAGCATAGATTCTACTAATGCTACCTCTCATAAATGTCAACAGGTATGATAACTTAAGAAGTTGCGACTGGTCGGTTTACTCGGCTCTAGCTTTTGTGTTTTCTATACCTTTCGTCGAACGTCACGCGTTCGCGGAAAATTAGCCAAATGCGAACACATCCTTAGATTTATCGTCGAGCAGTGCTTACTTTTAATGTTCAATCGTAGGTTGGATGTGAAATATTTTATTGTATTCTGCCAGGAAGGTGGTATCCCTAGTAAGGGAAAGCGAGGGAATTGGAGCCATTTGTGTGAAATTTTTAATGCGAGTCATATTATTAATCAGTCTCATATATTTTCGCGATATATATTATAACTTTAAGTAATTATACTACAGAAGTAGAATCTTTGTAAAATATGTACTTGTTCATCAATGATAATTGTTTCTTGAGACTTAATGCTGGGCACTGACGAACCGGGGATGATGGGTGATTTCACGTTCAAGTGCTCAAGCTTGCTTGAAAAAGCATACGTTCAGTCCAAATTAAAACAATATAGTGAGGGCATTACCCGAATACTTTCAATGCCCTATTCTGCCCCACTCGGTACCTATTAAAGGAACGTTAAGTATTATTGGTATATTTAAATCCAAAGTTTTATAGTTTTTTCGCCCAATATTGATCATTGCCTGGTAATACAACACTAGATGGTGGTTATAATGAATTGATACACGATGCTAGAATAGTGCAGCGGTAGCGCATAAGGCTAGTGTGCATGGGTAACCGTTCACAGTTCGAGTAAAAAAAATGGGAGTTTTTGTTAAAAAAAAAATATTACAAGGAGTCTGAAAAAATATCCGCGGTTCACTTATACACTCGGAACCAACCACAGCTAGCGAAAAGGGTTATATAAGCGGGTGTACCTAGTTTTTCGTGCGGAAAACCCTTCGGATACCCCCCCGCCGGCCAGCGGGGGCGGTTATGTCGGGCTTGAACCGACTAAAACTGGACGCCGTCTCGGGTCTTAAAACGCCGGGGTGTAAGGTTGCCCATAGAGCATATCCCTCGCACCCTGACTGACCCTGGGCCATCTCCGGGGAGAGGGGCGCTAATCGCCCCAAACGGACCAGTCTCTGTCGCAGGTTTCGCAGGCATCACGAAACCGCAGATGGCCCCCTCGGGTTTGGGAACCACGGTGTCCCCGTCTTGCCCCGGTTTGGGGGAGGGGCGCTAACCGACTATGTACCTACCAAAAAAAAACAATGAAATAGCAAAGTCTCCTATGTAGGGCGGATTTTCATTTACGCAACTTGGTTGTAAATACAATTTTATTTTTATTTTGTTCCTATATAATAGGTAGAGCAATATATATTTAAAGCAAAACAAAAAATAGGAATCTCTATTTTTTTAAACCGATAACGAACATTAAAAAGCTTCTAGAGACTTATTAGGAACATAGATAGCGACCTAATTTCTGAGACCAAAAATAGACAGTATTTTGGTTCGTGAATAAAACAACAATATAAAAAGGAAACGAGAAACGTCCACGTATCATTAATAAATAAGTAGGGAAGATACCTACGACGGCGTCACACCACAACATAAGTAGGCACAGAAGGCCAGCTTCATACAACGAACGAAAATGCACATTATACTCACACACAGGCACTCAGTTACTTTTACCGTACAAGTTCTACTTGTAGAACTCTGAACGATTGAAACGAGCTTTTTTTTATTTAATCCTATTTCCTATACCAGAATATTCAGCCAGATCCGTTCAACCGTTCTGGCGTGATTGAGTAACAAACATCCATCCAAACTTTCACATTTATGATATTAGTGGGATTATTTTTGATTCCTACTCCAGACATATAAACATTATTTTTGATTCCTACTCCAGACATATAAACATTATTTTTGATTCCTACTCCAGACATATAAACATTATTTTTGATTCCTACTCCAGACATATAAACATTATTTTTGATTCCTACTCCAGACATATAAACATTATTTTTGATTCCTACTCCAGACATATAAACATTATTTTTGATTCCTACTCCAGACATATAAACATTATTTTTGATTCCTACTCCAGACATATAAACATTATTTTTAATTCCTACTCCAGACATATAAACATTATGTTTGATTCCTACTCCAGACATATAAACATTATTTTTGATTCCTACTCCAGACATATAAACATTATTTTTAATTCCTACTCCAGACATATAAACATTATTTTTGATTCCTACTCCATTCTACATTCAATGGATTCATTTTAAAGTAAATATACTATACTAAAGGCATAATTATGCCAAGATCGTAGAAAGTGGAAAAATATGATCTTTGCCAATGGGAAAGAGGCGTGACTGTATGTAAGTACGCGTTTATAGTGATTATTATAAAACTTAACTTCAAAATACATCTTCCGGGATGAGACTTGAACCCGCGGCAGTCCTAAGCTATGGGAAAATACTCTACGAACTGAGACTACGTGAGATCCTGATGATTTGCGTGTGAATCAATGTGTGTATGTGTGTGTGTTTTCTCTCGTTGCATGAAGCTGTCCTTCTGTATCCATCTATAAAGTGGTCCTATGGAACTGTCTGGCCGGACTCGGTCCAACACTGAAACGGCACAATTTAAATATTCAGTTTTCCCGCGTCTCTGTCGTTAACTGACTAGGGATGTTCTAATTTATATCTTGTTTTAATTCGCATTGTTGTTATTCAGATCCAATTATATATCTATCAAATTAATTCAATACAATTATATCAAGAAAAAAAAACGAGTGGCACTCCGGACTGCTGACGGAAGTGAAACATGAACAATACCGTGGATCGGCAAGAAATATTTACACGTTTTAGTCGGTTCAAGCCCGACATAACCGCCCCCGCTGGCCGGGGGGGGGGGGGGTATCCGAAGGGATTTCCGCACGAAAAAAAGAAAAGGTGTCGGTAAACACGGTAGGGGATTAGATACAAATTAACACGTCGGGGTCGCCAGCGCTAGCGACTGGAGCCGGTGAGGGTCTAGGGGATATCCTTCCTAGGGCACTCTAGATTCCCCGTACCCCATGGCTGACGTAAGAAACACCGTGCGGTTTTAGTCGGTTCATGCTGACCACCTCACCGTTGGCTCCAGTGGGGTGAAGCCCGAGGGGGTCCCGGAACGTTACAAAAAAATCTAGTGGGACGGAAATCATACAGTGATTGTCAAACTTCGGGCCAAACTTAGATATTTTTGTTGCAGTATTTTTATTCAAAATTACAGACCTTATGCATTGTTCAATTCCGGGCCAGGGGTTTATTGCGCAGTGGAAGTTCGCCCTCCTGGCTACAATGGGGAAGTGAGCAGTCTGCGGTTCACAGAGCAAATTGTTTATAAAATAGGTTTCACTTACCAACTTAGAAGGCGCCCGAAGCACAACGCGTTTACCTGTCTGTGTCTGTATTTACGTGTTTATGAAGTGTAGGGGTGTATGAAGGTTTGTGTGGACAGATCAGCAGCGCGCGTGGTACAAATGGAGCTCTTCCTCAAGTAAATATATGATTCGGTCGAACAACTCCCAACCGATCACGTCAATTAGTCCAAAATATAACTAATCCAACACTGGCCAGATATGATATTCACGGATTACAACAAAACTTATTTCAACAAACGTTTTCTCAAGACAATTCTTTCAACAAGTTGACAACAAGAGACAGTCGTAGATCTGTCAACGCAAATTATGTTTTTTTTTTTTTACTTCGTTTAGGAACGCAACATCTACCCCCTCCGGACGGGCCTTCCCGTCCGCTAATCAATTGGCAATCTTGATAAGGTTGCGACCGCTCTCCTCATCACCGATCCGTCAACCAAAACCTCAGCAAATCGAGGAACCCCATCGGTGCCAGCCACTAGATTGAGAATGCGCCCCCGGCGCCAATACAACGGCATTAGGTTGGCATCCTTAATCAGGACGAGGTCTCCGACCTTGGGAGGATGAGTTTTATCCGTCCACTTGACGCGCTGCTGGAGGATGTGCAAGTACTCCAAGCTCCAACGCTTCCAAAAGCTCTGAGCGAGCTGTTGCACTAACTGGAACCGCGATAGCCGATTTCGGCTCACATCGACAAGGGGGTGCTCCGGCAGGGCGACAAGTGGTTGTCCAATCAAAAAATGGCCCGGGGTTAGGGCCTCCAAATCATTAGGGTCCGAAGAGAGCGGGCACAATGGACGCGAGTTTAGTACGGCCTCAATGCGGCAAAATACCGTAGCTAATTCCTCAAAGGTGAGAACGGTGTCTCCCAATAATCTCCGCCAGAGTCCCTTGGCCGCTTTCACCGCGGCTTCAAATATACCCCCCCAATGGGGGCAGGCTGGCGGGTCAAACAGCCAAGTGACCCCCTTGCGGGCTAATTTGTTGCCTATGTCAACCTGGTTCTCCGCAAGGAAGGCGTAAACTTCCTTCAAATAGTTACTTGTACCTCTGTAATTGGTACCGCAATCAGATCTAATTAAAGAAGGCAACCCACGGCGAGATACGAATCTATCCAAAGTTGCCACAAAGGCCTCCGTCGAGAGCGAGGTTACTAGCTCCAAGTGTACTGCCTTCGTTGACAGGCAGACAAACACACACAAATAAGCCTTAAGGATTTTACTGTTACGAAGAGTAGACGTCTTCACCAAAAAGGGACCGGCAAAGTCCGTTCCGACGCCTGCAAAAGGCCTTGCCTCATTGACACGATCAGCCGGCAAGTCTCCCATCATGGGCTGCATAGTGGGGGCCTTAGTCCGGTAGCATGGCATGCAACGAAAGACAATGCTGCGGATAGTACGACGGGCCGACAAAATCCAAAAGTCTCGCTGCAGAATGGCCAACAGCGCATTACAACCGGCATGCGAGTTCTTAATGTGACGATCAGTCACCAACAACTTGACCAAATGGCCTTCCTTGGGCAACAAAAGGGGGTGACGAGCTCCGTAGGGGAGGCTAGAGTGCCTCAAACGTCCTCCAACACGCAAGAACCCCGCATCATCCAAAAAGGGACTCAGCTTACTAATAGCTCCCGACAACTTAGCCATACCGGACTTCAAGATTTCAATCTCCTTCTCAAAGTGTGCAGCCTGCACAGAGCGGACCCAAAGGAGGAGAGACTCCTGGAGCTCTTGAGGAGAAAGGACCAGCGACAGGCGTTTGTCCCCACGGTTCCTACAATTGTGACGAAAGCGCCTGATCCAAGATGTGACATTCAACAGTTTATCGAGGGAGCTGTACCGATTCAACAAAAGGTCGGGATCAAACGGCGAATCCTTCGTCTCAACAGCGAGCACCCTTAGCCCGGGCAAAGGATCCGTCATCAAGACTGGCATTCGAGGCCAAGCATCCTCGGACCGAGTCAGCCATTCTGGCCCCCACCAGAGGGGGTGATCAATCAAGTGAGGGGCCGTGCACCCACGTGAGGCAACGTCGCCGGGGTTCAGGTCCCCAGGGACATGCCTCCAAGTTAAAGGTGCTGCAGAATTTTGTATCTGTGACACTCGGTTCGCCACAAAGACCTCCAAAGTGTGGACGGACGTCTTCAACCAACACAAAACAATTTGACTGTCCGTCCAGGCGTAAGAGGATCGAATGTCCACAGTTTCACCCAAGGTATTAACAACGTGATTCAATAGACGCACAAGAAGAGCTGCCCCTGACAACTCCAATTTGGGAATGGTCAATGCTGTTCGAAGAGGGGCTACCTTGCTCTTGGCCATGACCAGCGAGAGCTTCCCCTGGCCTGTCGCGCTGACAGTGCGCAGATAAACAACGGCTGCGTAACCGTGCGACGACGCGTCACAAAACCCGTGGAGGGTAGCAGTGTAACTCCCAGGGGGGAGGATGGCGCGGGGCAACACGACCTCATTGACCGCAGGGAGTGTGGACACAAAGTGGATCCAATCCTTCAACAGGGTTTCCCGAAGCGGCTCGTCCCAACCAAGTCCCGCGGTCCAGAGGCGCTGGAGAAAGCATTTCGCCCAAAACAGTACCGGACAAATCCAACCATTAGGATCAAAAGTCCTTGCGACAGTAGACAACACAAGTCGTTTAGTCCAAGTGTGGAGCGACTCTAGGTCGACATCGTATGTAAAGATGTCTTGGACAGGTCTGTACTGAACACCGAGGACGGCCATCATGGCGGGGTTGTCAACGTCTTCAAACAAATGCGGGTCCTGTCTATGATCCTCCGGCAAACCTTCCAATAGAGCTGGAGAGTTGGACACCCATTTACGCAACTCGTATCCAGCGGAAGCCAGGATCCCAATCAACTCGTCACGCAATAAAATGGCTTCCCCAACCGTGGAAGCCCCAGTACAGACGTCATCGACGTACAGGTCCGTTTTCAAGATGGCGGACGCCCGAGGGAACTTCAAACGCTCTCGGTCCGCGAGCTCCCAAAGCGAACGAATGGCAACAAAGGGGCTAGAACGAAGGCCGTATGTATTCGTATTGAGCTCGTACACAATCATGGGGTCCTGGGGGTTCTCGCGCCACAGGATTAACTGATAACGTCTGTCATCCTGGTGAATGACCGTTTGTCGGAACATCATCTTGATGTCGGCCACAAAGACAACCTGATGTCGACGGAAAGACGTGATGACGTCACAAAGGTCCTTTAACAATTTGGGGCCTGAATGTAAGCAATCATTCAATGAGACACCCGAAGAAGTTCGCGCAGACCCATCAAACACCGTGCGCAGCTTGCCAGTGGACGGCTTGAGGACCGCATGATGGGGCAGGAAGTAATGTTCAACTGAGCGCCAATCCAACCTTGACACCGACATGTGTCCCAAATCCGCGTACTCCTGCATGAAATCCAAGTACTTCTGCCTCAACACAGGGTCCCTGCCCATGCGGCGCTGCATTGCCAACAATCTCTTCTCAGCCGTAGGTCTAGATTCACCGAGAGGTGGTCGCACTGCGACAAAGGGCAACCTGGTAACAATCCGACCGGAACGGAGTCGACCCGTGTTGTTCTGATAGAACAATTCGCAATCCTTGTGTTCCGGGTTCAAACGGGCCACCTGAGGGGGCTCCTCAACCTCCCAAAACCTCTGAACGGCGTCAGAGAGAGCGGAGCCGGACACCAATGCACAATCAAGCTCAGGTGGAGGGGGTTCCTTAAATACCGGTCCCATCAATGCAAAGCCAAAGATGGTCGAGACAGCCACCAACCCGGTTGGCTGCAAGACCCTTATACCACCCAAAAATATTCTCCCTAGTACATCGGCACCCTTTTTTTTTTTTTTTTTTTTTTTTTATCGTGCGGAAATCCCTTCGGATACCCCCCCGCCGGCCAGCGGGGGCGGTTATGTCGGGCTTGCACCGACTAAAACCGCACGCCGTCTCGGGTCTTCAGACGCCGGGGTGTAAGGTTACCCATAGAGCATATCCCTCGAACCCCGGCTGACCCTGGGCCATCTCACCACTAACAGCATCGCTCATCCTGTCTCCTCTGACATCGGCACCCAACAACAAATGCGCTGTACTAGGAGAATCAAACCGGGGGTCAGCCAACTTCATACCCAACGTCAACCGAACAATATCTGAAGACAACTGTGTCCGGGGATGTCTTCCCAGAATGTTCTTCATAACAATGGCCGAGGTACCAATTTTAGGGCCCAACGAATGCAAAGGAGTGAGCCCAAACCGAGCCTGTCCCTCAACAGTGGTGACAGCTGCGTTGCCCACTCCTCTAATCGTGTCTGAATAGCCACGTACATCAAGGCCTACCTGTCCCACTAACCAAGACGACAAAATGCAGCCCTGGGAACCCGTGTCCAAAATGGCACGGACCACAACAGAGGCCCCCGCTGGTCCCCAGACCCTGACCGATGCCGTAGGCAACAAATGGAACCGTTGGAAATGTGCCCCCAAACATGAGTAGCACAGTCGGCGTGCACTGGCAATGCGGCGGCGGGCACTCACGTGCTCTCCCAAAAAGGCCGCGCAAGTTGCTATGCCATGCCCCGTGGCCTTACAATAAGAGCAGTCAGGACGAATCTGGGTGCCGGCAAAACGGGGGGCGGGGCGACTCTCGACAGGCCCACGAACCCTAGGCAGTCCCTGGCCTCTGGGCCGAGGAGACGGTGGGCGAGACCCCATGGCAATACTAGAGTTGTCTAGAAACCGGCATTCGTCCTCCAGGAACTTGACGAGGTCCTCAAAAAGGGGGAGATGGGTGGCACTATCCCCACCATATTTTTGCTCAAAACGGGACTTCAAGTCCACGGGCAGCCGTTGCAGCACTATATGCACCAAGATGTACGACCAATGGTCGACTGGCAACTCCAGTCGCCTCAAAGCATTGGTCGCTGCCAACAACGGGTTCAAAAGGTCAGTACGCAAGGCTGACACTCTGGTAATGAAGGGCAACCCCAAAATATGGCTAATGTGAGCGTCAGCCAAACATCGTTTATTGTGGTACCGCCGGGAGAGCAGCTCCAGAGCAGTAGGGTAAGCCGCATCCGTTACCGGTAAGTGCTGCACCAAGGCTCGGGCCTCTCCCTTGAGGACGGACATCAAGTAGGCCAACTTTTGGGCGGGTCCAAGGTCCGAGCGCGAGTCGACCAGACTCACAAATAAATTTTGAAAGCCCAGCCAGTGGTCCATCCGACCATCAAAATGTGGCAGTTCAAGCGTGGGCAGCTTGCTCAAAAGTCCCGGGCCAGCGACAGAGGTCTCCGGCTTGACCTGGACAGACTCCCGGCTCTTCAATATTTCCCTAGCACGTAGGGAAATCGTGTCTGCCAACGCCAGGATCTGGTCGTAGTCACCAACAACCTTGTCCCGCGCTGCCTGACTCAGCTGATCCAACCCGAGGTCCTCAGCCAGGTGGCTAAAGCGGGTGAACAGGGCATCTACAGCCCCAAGCCTGTTCTCCATACCGCCGAACCTGGTAAGAGTGGTCTCTGCCAGCTCTGGTCGAGTAGTCGTGGCCGCCGCCGAAGTGAACCACCTCAATTGTGTGGTTATACCGGCTATGGCCTCCTTCGCTGCACTTAAATGAGACATTCCAATGACCAAACTTCAACAAATTAGATAAAGAGATTACCCAAACAAAGAAATTATTTAAACAATGTTAGTTCAATTTATTTTATCCAACAATGATGCAAACACCAATACAAATATAATTCAATATAGCTTAAAGATTAAATCAAATGCCTTAACAAGAGATTGCCAATTAATTAGTCATAATGGTTCCCCAGCAATGACTCCAAATCAGCACACCAAACTGATATTAACTTGTTTACAACTAATAAACTATTGAAATATTGTCAATTTACCAATACAATTTACCAATTACAAATTAATTTACAAATCAATCAATCAAATCAATTTACCAATTACAATTAAGGTTATGAGACCCGAGACTGCGGTTTCAGTTGGTTCGAATCCGACACAACCACGCTCTTGCTACCAAAATGTTCAATTCCGGGCCAGGAGGTATATTGCGCAGTGGAAGTTCGCCCTCCTGGCTACAATGGGGAAGTGAGCAGTCTGCGGTTCACAGAGCAAATTGTTTATAAAATAGGTTTCACTTACCAACTTAGAAGGCGCCCGAAGCACAACGCGTTTACCTGTCTGTGTCTGTATTTACGTGTTTATGAAGTGTAGGGGTGTATGAAGGTTTGTGTGGACAGATCAGCAGCGCGCGTGGTACAAATGGAGCCCTTCCTCAAGTAAATATATGATTCGGTCGAACAACTCCCAACCGATCACGTCAATTAGTCCAAAATATAACTAATCCAACACTGGCCAAATATGATATTCACGGATTACATTTATTCAAACAAAACTTATTTCAACAAACGTTTTCTCAAGACAAATCTTTCAACAAGTTGACAACAAGAGACAGTCGTAGATCTGTCAACGCAAATTATGTTTTTTTTTTTTTTTTACTTCGTTTAGGAACGCAACA
This sequence comes from Cybosia mesomella, assembly GCA_946251805.1. Lineage (NCBI taxonomy): Eukaryota > Metazoa > Arthropoda > Insecta > Lepidoptera > Erebidae > Cybosia > Cybosia mesomella. The sequence goes on along the minus strand of OX276402.1, from coordinate 3,086,196 downwards.
TGCATATTATTCGACGCGTTTATATTTCAGTTTCTTTCAGAGTCTGGTTGTTTTATGTAAATATACAATATACGTATTGTCATTGTCACTCAAATGTCAAAGTCAAATACGCGTTACTCTGATAACTCGAAAGAAACTCACTTGTAAAAGTTTTTTAGGGACAATTTGTATGGTAGGTACCTGAAACCTACCAAGCGCAGGGCACGCCGCAATAGCGGCGGTAAGGCCCATCATGGAGGATTGGCTGGAGAGGCGACACGGAAGCCTCTCCTACCGACTGACGCAGGTGATCTCAGGGAAGGGGTGCTTCGGGGACCACCTGCATCGGATCAGGAAGGAGCCAACGCCTGAGTGTCATCACTGCGACGCGAGCGAGGACTCAGGGCTGCACACGCTGGCGGACTGCCCGGCGTGGGAGGCGCCGAGGCGTGACCTCGTGGCAGCCATCGGGGTGGGAGTCCTCTCGCTCGGCAGCATGATTGCGGCAATGGTGCGGAGCGCGAGCGCGTGGGCCGCCGCCGCCTCCTTCTGCGAGCATGTAATGCTCGCGAAGGAGGTGGCGGAGCGCGCCCGGGAGAGACTTAGAACTCTCCCGGTCCGCCGAGCCCGCAACTTGCTCGCCGCGCGTCGCAGGCAACTCAGGCGCCGGAGGTCGCTTAACGACCTCCGTCCTCCATGAGCGCAGGCCTGGGGGTGGCGGGTGAGGCCACCTGTCACCCCAGCAGAAGCAGGCCGGGACGGTGGGGTGACTAGCGCCCCTCCCCCAAACCGGGGCAAGACGGGGACACCGTGGTTCCCAAACCCGAGGGGGCCATCTCGAAACCGGAGATGGCCCAGGGTCAGTCGGGTTGCGAGGGATATGCTCTATGGGCAACCTTACACCCCGGCGTCTGTAGACCCGAGACGGCGTGCGGTTTTAGTCGGTTCAAGCCCGACATAACCGCCCCCGCTGGCACGCGGGGGGGTATCCGAAGGGATTTCCGCACGAAAAAAAAAAAAAAAAAAAAGGTACCCGAAACCTTGAACGTACAAACCCCAAAATCTAATCAGTTCTTCCCATTAACCAAACAAGATGATTGGCGAAAGAATTTTTTAAATCAATTAAGTGGTTCTTGAGATATTGCGTAAACAGACATCCAGACATCCAGACATCCAGACCAACAGACGCAAAAATTTTTTTTGCTTAATTAGACTTAGAATCATGTGAAACGTCGAGAAAAGTGATAAAAAGTGGGTGTAAGATTTTGATTTTTTTTGCGTGATTTTAAGACTTCGGTGTCCACCTGATTGGTGGCCCGAAGTAAAAGGCAGAGTCGGTGATATGTGAATATTACAGTGCATATGCTAACATATTCATGATGGAAAGAGCTATATCAACTTTATCATTAAAGAAAATTAGTAACCAAAATTACTAGTCTTCCCCTAACGAGGGTTAGGGGAAATACAAGTAATTTTGCTAAGCTAAATTGCTTGTGTTAGGAGTAGGTTCACGGCGGTAGTGTAATGGCCAGGATTCGAACCCGGGACCTCTCGATCGTAAGGCCGACCCCTTAACCACTAACCTACCAACGCTTATATAAACAGAATAATAGATAACAAAATCGACAAAATTCAACATCAATAAATAAAGCATCAAAGCATTCATATCAAACTTTCAAGCACAAATAACAATGAAAAATAGACGACCAACAATGAAACAAACGATTCTAATTTCTAACCATGAACTTGTCGATAAATGTCAACAAAAAAAAGCGGCCAAGTGCGAGTCGGACTCGCCCATGAAGGGTTCTGTAGCAGTAAGTAACATAATAATGCTTTTTTAAATTTTATATTTCAGTTGTTTTTTTTTTTTTTTTATTAAAGAATATTAGTAACCGAAATTACTAATATTCCCCCTAACCCCTCCAGCTAAGCTAAATTGCTTGTGTTAGGAGTGGGTTCACGTCAGTAGTGTAATGGCCAGGATTCGAACCCGGGACCTCTCGATCGTAAGGTCGACTCCTTAACCACTAAGCTACCGACGCTTTGAATGAAAGGTAAATTGCGTTTTACGATTTATGACGTATTAAAAAAAAACTACTTACTGGATCTTGTTCAAACCAATTTTCGGTGGAAGTATACATGGTAATGTACATCATATATTTTTTTTAGTTTTATCATTCTTTTTACCACTTTGGAAGTATCTCTCGCGCAAACTATTCAGTTTAGAGAAAAATTATATTAGAAACCTCAATATCATTTTTGAAGACCTATCCATAGATACCTCACACGTATGGGTTAGATGAAAAGAAAAATTGAGTTTCAGTTCTAAGTATGGGGAGCCCCCAAAATTTATTGTTTTTTTTTATTTTTGTGCGAAAATCATAATGCAGTTCACAGAATACATCTATTTACCAAGTTTCAACAGCATAGTTTTTATAGTTTCAGAAAAAAGTGGCTGTGACATACGGACGGACAGACAGACAGACATGACGAATCTAAAAGGGTTACGTTTTTTGCCTTTTGGCAACGGAACCCTAAAAACTATGAATAGAAAATAAATTCCAGTCTTTCACCTCGAACAAATAAAGAAAAAGATATTGTACGCCCACACTGGACATGCAAGGTTAATTTATATAAATACTAGCTAGTACCCACGGCTTCGCCCGCATGGATTCTTCTCCCGTTACCGTTTGGGACCCTATTTCAGGAATAAAAGTAGTCTATGAGTTATTCCAGACTATAATCTATCCTTGTACCCAATTTCAGCCAGATCCGTTCAGACGTTTTTGCGTGAAATAGTAACAAACATCCATACATCCATACTTACAAACTTTCGCCGTTAAAATATTAGTTGGACAATGACGAAGCGCGGGGTCGCATTACTAGGCAAGCTCATATTAATGGTGATTTACGATGATTTGTAACTTCTAGGGCACGTTCTGAATTACAAAATAGTAGTTTATGCAACTGTCATATAAGAAGGGGTATTAAAACACGAGAGTCTGTTTATTTAATAGGTTGACTCGAGTGTTTTAATACCTGAGTTATATGCAGTTTCATACACTACTTTATCTTCACTCATAGGAAAAATTGAAATTAAACAAAGTAGGTAGGTTACAAGGAAGTAATTTAGCGTGCGCCATTTTTTTCACAGTTCGAACTGCGCATGCGTGCGCCTTGTTTTCATATTCAGCCTATAACCTTAGGCTAGTTTAATGAATAAAAAAAGATAGCGGTGCTATAATGAGTTTTATGATACAGTTGGCGGTACTATAATAAGTTTTATTTTTAATTTTATGTATATGCGTTTATAAAGTGCGTATGTATAGAATCGTCTTTGAATTCGTAATTCGAATTTTTCGATTTGAGCGTAGATAAAGTAAATTGTTCAACAAGGGACTAAAACAAGCCATAAACCAAGACACGAGATGTTTTAGCTAATAGTTCGAGTGTCATTCTGGTTGTTTAGTCCCACGTTAAACACTCTACTTTTCACTTTGAAAGCGAGGAAAAAAAACGACGTTCTATACAAAATTATAATATTTCTAATAATAAAATTTCTTAAAATTACGTATTAATCGTTAATCAAACCTAACAAAAATTAAAAGTGCAAGTTTCTTCTCCATTCTGGAGTTAGGCGTTAATTCTTCTCCACTGGATGACGATGATGACATATTTGGTCCGTAATTTATTAAGTTTCACAATTAATTGGTGTAGGTAATTGGTGATTACAACGCAAGCTTAATACGAATAATCTATTCAAAATTCAAATTGCAAAAAAAATCGTCCCGCGGTTTTTTTTTGTTAAGTGACGTAGTACGCTTTAAATGCTTGCATATTTAGCCAACAGATTCAAACTTGAAAAATAATTTAAAACTTATTGGAAATGCATAATAAAATGAATCAATTCTTAATACTTACATAATAATTAATTAAATTAATATCATTAATCGTGTTTCACGAAATTACATGGGTTTTTTTAGATTTTTTCAAATATCATTTTGAGGTTATTTCTATACACAATCACCAAAAAGGTAATTATCCTCCCATTTACAAACACCGTGATTGGCTGTTTAGGAGTTTTCAAAGTAAAAATTTTAAAAAAATTACTTCAGTCCCTAGAGATTAATAAGGAACTTTAGTCCCGATATGCAGAGACTAAAGTAACATTTTAAGAGCATGAGAAGTGAAAAAGTATTTTATTATGCCTAGCAGTCATGACACATTACTAGATTTCCCGTTATTAATTAGAGTCAACCGACAAGGTAAACCAAAAAAACGCTGATGGTGCGTTAAGCATATGCACCTTTTTTTTTTTTTTTTTTTTTTTCGTGCGGAAATCCCCTCGGATACCCCCCCGCCGGCCAGCGGGGGCGGTTATGTCGGGCTCGAACCGACTAAAACCGCACGCCGTCTTGGGTCTGCAGACGCCGGGGTGTAAGGTTGCCCATAGAGCATATCCCTCGCAGCCCGACAACCCTGCTGGCTTGCGGGATCACAAATGACATCAGCCATATCACATCACTTGGCGCACGTGGTAGCAATACATGCCACGATGTCGCAATAAAATTGATGTTACCAGTCACGTAAAGTACTAGATGTGAGGCATTTAACGAATATTAAGCCCGCCCGTTTCGAATACTTTTGACCTGCCTTTTTTCAATACCTTTTTTTTTCATGCGGAAATCCCTTCGGATACCCCCCCGCCAGCCAGCGGGGGCAGTTATGTCGGGCTTGAACCGACTAAAACCGCACGCCGTCTCGGGTCTGCAGACGCCGGGGTGTAAGGTTGCCCATAGAGCATATCCCTCGCACCCAGACTGACCCTGGGCCATCTCCGGTTTCGAGATGGCCCTTTCGGGTTTGGGAACCACGGTGTCCCCGTCTTGCCCCGGTTTGGGGGAGGGGCGTTAGTCGCCCCACCGTCCCGGCCTGCTTCTGCTGGGGTGACAGGCGGCCTCACCTGCCACCCCCAAGCCTGCGCTCATGGAGGACGGAGGTCGTTAAGCGACCTCCGGCGCCTGAGTCGCCTGCGACGCGCGGCGAGCATGTTGCGGGCTCGGCGGGCCGGGAGAGTTCTGAACCTCTCCCGGGCGCGCTCCGCCATCTCCTTCGCGAGCATCACATGCTCGCAGAAGGAGGTGGCGGCGGCCCACGCACTCGCGCTCCGCTCCATTGCCGCAATCATGCTGCCGAGCGAGAGGACTCCCACCCCGATGGCTGCCACGAGGTCACGCCTCGGCTCCTCCCACGCCGGGCAGTCCGCCAGCGTGTGCAGCCCTGCCTAATTAGGCACAGACATTCGTGACAGCTTCTAGACCTATAATCTGGGAGCATACTAGTGCTTGAATTATTTCATTATACGTGTATAAATAAGAAAGCTTCTAACATAACATAACTACACGCCTGTATCCCCAGGGGTAGGCAGAGGTGTAATACACACCCACGATTCGCAAGTTATGTTAACGTCCTAATGTAATAGCGGGCGAGCCAGCTATTGTCATTTAACGGGCACATTATTAAACTTCTAACAACAAAGAAAAAATTCTTGGTGGTAGAAATTTGATGACACAAATTTGTCACAAAATTCGGCCGGGTAGGTACCACCGTGCACGATTGCGAAAAACCCTCCATAGTAATCCAATTTCGGTTTGATTGCGTTCAGGGGTCAGCAAGTGCATAGCCGGGCAGGGGGATTGTGGTCGCAGCACTAGTGGGACCAGTGGGTGTCACGCGGTGCTGCGACGACAATCCTCTTATGATGAGGCCGTCAAGCTGAGTGCCACCATTGTTAACATGGTACGTGTATGTAATGGTGACCCTCTTTCCTGAGACTTTACCTTCAGCTTACCATCAGGCGAGGTGAAGTCCAATTGACTTGTCCTAAATATAAAAAAAAAAAAAAATGACCTTTCTTAGAAGATTGACTCATCTGTGCCCCGGAGGGCACGTTAAGCCGTCGCATCAGTCTCGGTTGCCATACGAACATCTGTGTCATTCGTTACGGGCAGTTACGAGCTCTAAAGAGTCGGAAAATCTGTTCTAACTACAGAACTTCGATATCGCCAGTGGGGGGTGGATTCTGGAAGTCAGACGACAGTCGCTTCAAGCTTGAAAGCCACTGAATAAAAGCCGACCCCAACTGCGTTGAGGAAAGGCTCAGAGGATGATCCTCGTATTATCTACAATAACATAACATAACATAAACTCACGTCTATATCCCCGAAGGGGTAGGCAGAGGTGCTAGCACCCACATTTCGCCAGTTTATGTTTAGGTCCCAATGTAATAGGTGGCGAGCCTATTGCCATTAACCGGGCACTTATAAACCTGCGATAAATACACACATAACTTCGAAAAGCATCGAAAAGTCATTGGTGTGTGCCATGGTAATACCTGGGATCGAACCCAAGACCTCGTCTCAGCAGTCCTTTACCCATACCACTAGGCTACAAATAATTCACACAATAATTCCACAATATTATTAAAATTGCTATTGTTTTGTTAAAATTGCTATTGTTTTGACTGTGTCTATGAAATTATATATATCTTCACTGCTTGTTCATTCTAGGCTCACTGAAAACCAAATTGAAATTAAATCTTATATACAAATAAATAAAATTGAAGTGTCTGTTTGTAATATTAAAATAACAGATTTTTAATGATTGCACATGAATGAATACACGATAGTTATAACAAAAATAAAAAGGTAACAAAAAAAAGGGTAATTGGGAATCAAGTAAGCACCATCGAAATGTGGGTAGAGAGATCTCTGGAACGGCTGGGCCGAATTTATATTTATATTACAAGGCGTAACATAGGCAAGTTTAAGAAAAATAATTAGTGATCGGTGAAAAAAAATCAAAACTCACTAAATTTTGAATAAAGTCTGATTAACTCTGGACCGGCTGGGCCGATTTTGACGGGACTTTCACTGATAGATAGGTAATATTACAAGGCGTAACATTAGCTACTTTTATTTTAGAAAAAAATGAGATTTCCGTGCAAAAGAACTACACCACTAAATATCGAAGTCGCGGGCACAGCTAGTTACCAATAAAACCTGCAATATATTCACAGAAGATACAGAAACTACGCATGTAAATGCTTGTTACGCATGTTTCGTTATCTAAAGAGCCCACCGGGAATTAATTGTACCTCATACCGATATTCAAAAGTGTTCAGACGTTAACTAGTAAAGTAAATATTTTAGAATCTAAATAGATTCTTTTTACAAGTAACATACTCAAATCCCTTTCCCATGATAAGAAATTTATTAACTCGTTAAGCCCTTAGGTTAAGTAAGTTAAGTGGAAAGGTATATAATGTTCATTAATTAAAATACCGAGAAAGACATTTTCTTAATGAATTAAATGGTAATTGAAATAATTCAGTACAAGTCCATATCGCAGTAGAATGTTGAAGTACGTCTATTTATCTTGTGCTCAGGAAATGGTTTACCATTAACATGGGCTTATCAAGCGACGGTAGCCTAGTGGCTAATGGCTTAGGCGTCGGACTTGATCGTGAGGTCGCGGGTTCAAACCCCGGTAATTCTATCAATGTGTATGCATAGGAGCCCCACCTGGAGACCTTCGGGGTCAAGACAACCCCACCTGCTGATTAACGGACCAGTCTATTTTTTTTTCTTCGTGCGGAAATCACTTCGCATACCCCCCCCCCCCCCGCCGCCCAGCGGTTATGTCGGGCTTGAACCGACTAAAACCGCACGCCGTCTCGGGTCATAAAACGCCGGGGTGTAAGGTTGCCCATAGAGCATATCCCTCGCACCCTGACTGACCCTGGGCCATCTCCGGGGGGAGGGGCGCTAATCGCCCCAAACGGACCAGTCTCTGTCGCAGATTTTTCTCGCCGAGTTGGGGGATCAGACGGTAGTGATTTCTGTAAAAATCAAGATTAGCCAAATCAATACAAAGCCTGGTGGAATCCGAGGTGAACTCGGATGCTGCAAAGAACATCCGCCATGATGATTATCCATAGTATATATAGGAAAACCCACACCACAGTTTAGGAGGTAGGTAATGCTAAAGAACAAAGAAACAGTGTCACGCCTCTTTCGCATTGAAATAGGTAGAGAACGAATTCCGTGGCGTGGTAGTCGAGGTTCGATTACCGCCCAATGTAAATATTTGTATGCATAAATATGTATATTTGCATTGCACTGGGTGTTTTTCTGTATAATACTAGACCGCGGCTTCGCCCGCACGGACGTCGGTTAGTGTTCTTTGGCCATATCATCGGTTTTTTTTTTTTCGTGCGGAAATCCCTACGGATGCCCCGCTGCCCAGCGGGGGCGGTTATTGCGTGCTTGCACCGACTAAAACCGCACGCCGTCTCGGGTCTTAAGACGCCGGGGTGTAAAGTTACCCATAGAGCATATCCCTCGCACCCCGACTGACCCTGGGCCATCTCCGGTTTTGAGATGGCCCCCTTACTTGCTCTCCACTGTGCCATCTGCTAATCAGAGGGACACGTGGAAAGCTTCCGAACAGCCCTCAACAGGGTCGTCCCCGCCTCGCTCGGAGTTGGCCGTAGGCGGCAGCGTCTCTGCCACCCTAGGAGAGAGGCGCTGCCGTCTCCGTTGCCCAGGGTGCACCGCGTGGAGGTCCCCAACCAAGCACCCCCGGTTAGGTACCCAATTGTTATCAAACATACGGCAGATTTTAGGTCTGATTAAAACGTTTCTATTATATGCGCCCATCGCGAATAAACAGATTAACAAACAGACAAGAAATGAAAAAAAAAAACGTTTGTGTTTTTACTTTTGTAAATTTATAAAATTAACATAACCGATTTTTTTTTTAATATCTCCAATGTACAGATACAATTAATTTACAATTCCAGTATAGTATAGAAGATATACAATTTTATATTAGTATGTATTTCCAAAAAGAAAGGTATCTTAGTATGTTTATCCGCATTCTAGAACCCATAACACAAGCTAGTTAAGCTATGCTTACTTTGGGTCTAGATATGTAGAATGTAATGCTATGTAATAATAATGCTATGTAGAATGTCCTAGAATATTTATATATTTATTTAGAAAATATCTTTTCACTTAATGCGTTACTTCTTCTACTTTTATATGTTACATTTTTGAAGGCTTAGCGTACAGTTTTTTTTTTTTTTTTGATGTCTAGAAGGGGTTTGTCGTGTAGCAAGCCTTGACCCGCAGCCGCCGTCTTGAAAAAGGGGGCGCGAATGGTTTTCACGCTATATTGGGCTAACTATTCCTCGCACAGAAAATTTGTAACAATAGTTTTGTTGCAAATTAAATTCTCTACAGCTTTGATTCCATGACTTTTATTCGTCGAACCAAAGGTAACCAAGTTATTAACAAAAATAGATAAAACATTGGGAACTGTCTTTCTTTCAATCAAATTAACTATTTTCAAATATTATTTATGTGTAAGGGTGTAATAGACTTACATTTGGGTCCTGATTATTTCGACAGGGTCGACAACACCTATAACACTCTTTTTTTCTTAAAGGGTGTAATAGGGTTGTAGATCCTTTCGAAATAATCAGGGCCCAAATGTAAGTCTTCAATAAACTAAAATTGTTTTCACATACACGCTCGGCGGTTGCCAGTACTTAACTGGCATTAACCTGGCCATGCCTGCCTCTCATCTTGTCTATCACTTCTTCAAGCATAAAGTTACAGAAAAATATACCATAAACCACGATTTAAATTATCTGCTACTGATTTTAACGGTACAACCATCTCATAAGTGTGCATATGCAAAGCACAGATGTTCTCATGAATTCCAATGATCACGATAAAGATATAACAAGAAAAAATAAAGATAAATTGAATGTCTTGAATAATTTAAGTCTAAAAGTACAAGTAAAGAACTCGATTGAGGAAAGAAGGGATCATGTTACATTCCAAATTTTGATAAAAAGTAAATGAGGCATCAACATTTATTTAAAAGAAAGTCTGTCTACGGAATGTTCCTTGGGTGAATATTCATCTTCGTATTTAGTACTCTTAGATCTAAAGGAGTTCGAGAATTGCAATTTGAAATACTATTAAGGCCTATTTACACCTAAGCGGTATTCGCTACCGTCTGCGGCAGAGAAAACCGAGTGGGTATAGGGTAATACTACTGTTCACTACTTTTTTTTTGTTCGTGCAGAAATCCCCTTTGATACACCCCCGCCGGCCAGCGGGAGCGGTTATGTCGGGCTTGAACCGACTAAAACCGCACGCCATCTCGGGTCTTCAGGCGCCAGGGTGTAAGGTTGCCCATAAACCATATCCCTCGCACCCCGACTGTCCCTGGGCCATCTCCGGTTTCGAGATGCCCCCCTCGGGTTTGGGAACCACAGTGTACCCGTTTTGCCCCGGTTTAGGGGAGGGGCGGTAGCTTTTGCTGGGGTGACAGGCGGCCTCATCAGCCACCCCCAGGCCTGCGCTCATGGAGGATGGAAGTCGTTAAGCGACTACTGTTCACTACCTATGTACCAACTATTCCGCTCTGAACGTGGAACTTTTGAGCGAAACCCGCGCGGTATGTACCTCTAGCCACAGCGGCAGTAAATACCACTCAGATCTGAATAGGGCCTTACACAGGAATCCGATTGAATTAATAGAATACTTGATGTTGTTTGAAGGAACTCTTATATCCGCAGCAGCCTACATGTCCGTGACATCGCGGACAAAATGCAGGAAAGTCACCTTCGCTAGTGCAGCTACGTTCTGCAGCGACCGCCAGGCTACGTGGGCAACTAATGTCTGCACTTTACACCTCCACGTAAAGGTCGGAGAGATAGACCCAAGAACTACTGGCTTGACGGTGTAGAAGATCACATGCGTGCCATTGTCTTCACTCCCATGGATGCCCAAGATCGTACCAAGTGGAGAAGTGGAGGAGTAAAAGCCAGAAAGCGAACCCTGGACTACGAGGTGAGAGCCTGGGATGTGACCGGCACTAACAAGAAGATAATGATGATAACTTGAAATAGGTATTGTTGTTTATTATATTAAATAATATAATCTATCTGTATTCTAATAGATTTATATCGGGAAAAAAAACAACTGGTCGCGGGTGCAGGTCCCGTGACTTGAATCCGCGACCAGTTCTTTACAGGGGGAATACTCTGACCAACTAAGCTACCTGGAGACATCCTAGATATTCGAAATCCTCCGATATATTAAAGGTCTCGGGGCGACGCGGGAGCGATCTACTGCAATGCTCGGTAACAATGATTGATGTTACAAACATTTTTAATATCCTATAGATATAAATCTATAGGATAGCATATTAATTACTTCAAAATTTCATTGAAATCTATCTCTGTGCTAAATTTAATCCAGATCCGTTTAGTCTCCGGGAGACAACGCCGCAGTGCCAGCACTGCGAGGGTCCTGGCGAAGACAGGGCGCTCCACACGTTGGTGGAGTGCTCTGCGTGGGCGAGTCAACGCCGGGATCTCGTTGCGGTCGTTGCGTCGACGTTCTCTCGTTGGAGACCATGGTGAGGGCCGTGGTCTCCGACGGGAGCAAGTGGCACGCCGCCGCCTCTTTCTGGGAGCAGGTTATGCGCGCGAAAGAGACGGCGGAGAGGGAGCGGGAGAGAACCCTGCCCCCCGAGTTCCGCAGCGCAGACTCGTCTACGCCCGGGACTACCGACCTCCATGATCAGGGCCTGAGGACGGCAGTTGGCCGACTCGCCGTCCTTACAGAAGCAGGCCGTGGCGGAGGTGTGTCGTGTGTGTCCTACACACGCCTGCCTACTCACCGACGCGGGATAAAACCCGACCCCACCAGGCGAGGCCGCGCTGGCGGCCAAGGTCCGCCGGTAACCCTGCGGTTATCCTTTCGAGGGCTTACCCGGGGTGCCCGGCAATGGACACTTGAGCAGGACAGCGTGCGGTTTTAGTCGATGCACGACATAACCACCCCCGCTGGCCGGCGGGGGGGTATCCGAAGGGATTTCCACGCGTTAAAAAAAAAAGATCCGTTTAGTCTAACTACCTAAACTTTCGCATTTATAATATGTACTAATAAGATTTGCTCTACAACCCATCTGGATAAAAGCAGCATAATACAACGTACACAGAAGCCAAGAGTAATGAAAGCTCTACCCCATAATTAAATGGCAATTAAAATGAATGAAGTAACCAGGGACAGCTCGACACTCGCCGATGGAATACATCATTTTGATAAAAGTTATGATAACGTTAAATAGAAAGTCATTATTTATCATGCGAAGGTACTGCAGTAGTACTACGAGTCGCTATAATCTATAGTGAGTGTAGTTAAATAATTATTAACGGAGTCACGAAATTTTATTTTAAAGATAAGATAAGTTATAATTTTCTTCCTTTTCGTTGATACGTTGAGATGTGCTGTCGCATGTTGACATAATATTATGTCGTGATGTATCGCCCTAACATTTTGTCGTGTATTTGTTGTCATCGCAACTCAGATACAGATTCAGTGGTGGGAATTTTTACAAGCTGTTATTTAACTTATTCTGTTAGTTTGTTAGTTTATGATTTTGTTAGTTAAAAAGCATCTGATGAAGCCGTCAAGCTGAGAGCCACCATTGTAACATTATCTGTGTCTGTAATGGTGATCCTCACTCCTGAGACTTTACCTTGAGCTTACCATCAGGCGAGGTTAAGTCATATCGACATATATAAAAAAAGTCCAATCTTGGAAGCCCAATTAGAACAACAAAATGACGTTAGATTGGACTCAAATTTGGTGTACTTGAATTCCTTAGTTGACAATGCGATAATACGGTACTATGAAACTGGTCTATGATGGTGTCGGAAGGTGTCCATAAGAACTCCTGAACTAAACATGATAAACCAATCGACTTTGGACTCATTTGTTTTGTCTTGGCAAATACTCTAATGCTACATGATGTCCAGGGTCTGCAGATGGAGAAGGTAGGTGATCATAGGAACTTCTGTACTGAACAAGATAAACACATGTTTGGGCTTATTTGTAATGTCTTGTTATGCACTCACTAGGGAGCTTGTTTTTAAAAGAGTATTTTTAATTTAATTTTTTTTATTGCTTGGGTCTTTGCTCACAGTTACTTTGCGAACTACTGTTTACATTGCGTAGTAGGCCTTAAATATTAATTCTTACATTCTTCCCCACCACACTTCACCACATTATGACCCACTTACGAGTAAATAATTTCATTCAACGATACTATTTTTAACGTATATTATGAGTTCTGCTTTGTATGAGATGAAAGGTCAAACGTCACTACACAGTAAAGTACAGTACAAAGTAAAGTTACAAAGTACTAAACACAGTGTTTAAAGGTACGGAGTATCTAACCGCTTTTGTCATTCATATACCTAAATTTACATTTAAAAAGGTAAACTGTTAAGTTGTTCACGTTGTTAAGAGATAAGCAAAATAGAAAAAAAAAGATATGACGCGTATTTTATTTATAACAGAAGTATTGCAGGATAGCAACGAATGAGGGTTAATGTGGGGCTTTAATAAAGAGATACCTATTAGACCGATATTCTTAGCCAACCATGGATTCTCCGTGCGGGTGCCGGGTACATCGCGTTGCTGAGTTGGGAACTCGGGACAGTGCTTGGGACTTGCGACCCGAAGTGTAGGTTTAGAAAGGGCCCCTTTTGTTGATGTACATCAACACTCACCTTCACTACCCAAGTTCCTCTCCCTGCCTGACTAAAATTTAATACTGATTATGTAATTTTTTGATCGGACATCATGCATAAGTTCATGGGTGTATCGGGCCTTAACAAAATTCTGTAGCGCAAGTCAACCTCACCTGCTGATCCACAGATGAGGCACTAGGGTAAGGTTTCTCGACGGCCTCCGTGGCGTAGCGGTAGTGCATTCGACTGCAATGACAGGGGGCGCGGGTTCGATTCCCGCTCAGTGCAAATATTTGCACTATTTGCATTGCTCTGGGAGTTTCTATGTATAATATGTATGCATTTGCAAAAAAAAAGTATATAAGTATGTTTACCCGCATTCTGGAACCGATAACACAAGCTAGTTAAACTATGCTTACCTTGGGTCTAAATAGCGCTGTGTAGAATGTCGTAGAATTTATTTATTTATTATTCTTCTTAAGGTCAGATGGTAGTTTTCCCATAAAAGCCGAGATAAGACACATCAGGAGAAGAAAGCGTAGGACAGCAGACTATGGTCTCCAAAGCGCAGGCTTGGATACAACCTCTGATCATACATAATAATAATAATAATAATAAATATTCTACGACAATCTACACAGCGCTTCCTAGACCCAAAGTAAGCATAGTTTAACTAGCTTGTGTTATGGGTTCCAGAATGCGGATAAACATACTTATATACTTTTTTTTTTGTAAATACATACATATTATACATAGAAACACCCAGACCAATACAAATAGACATATTCTTGCATACAAATATTTGCACTGAGCGGGAATCGAACCCACGCCCCCTGTCGTAGCAGTCGAATGCACTACCGCTACGCCACAGATGTCATTCATGTCGATTCGTCCTCTCGATTTCAAGTCCGAAGTTAGACTTGAATACTGACCACCATTTTCAGAGCCTTTGCGTCCCGAATCAGTTGGGGTAGGGTCAGTCTTTTTAGTGTGACTACGAAGTATTTGTATCGCTTCGATATTTATCATGAAGCATTGCCATGAATCTGACCTTCACACCTCACTGACGATATCATAGTTCTGTCATTAGACCAGGGATTCTTAGGGCTCCAACTCCCCGTAACGACTGCCATAGATGTTCGTATGGCAATCTCGACCGAGCGACGGACTTCTTAACATGCTTTTCGAAGTACTTAAACTTGAAAATTGGATTATTATGTATTAGTTATCTTTTTTGATAACATTTATAACTGGAGTGTTAAAGCTGTTTTAATCTACCGTATGCGTAATTTTGTACAATACTTTAAATCGATAATTATAATTTATATTACCTTGTACTTCGAAATTGTTATAAATACTCTTTCTTAAGTTTTATTGAATTTTTGTAATATTTTGATTCTTTTGTTTTTTTTTTATTATTACACAATTTTAATCACATGTCCCTTTTTTATATTATTCTCATTAATCCCTTTATTACATTAATTGTAACGCCTGATGCTTGATGAAGAAATTCAGATCTGCGAGCCACTGTAACAAGATTTTAATAACCGCCTTTTCAGTCATTCGAATTACTTACCTTATTTGTAAACCGTACCCACAAAAAGTGTTTTTATAAGAAAAAGATGGTTTGGGATCAGTTGAGAATAGTAGACTACACAAAAATGGGATCAATAAAGAATAAAATATAAATAAAGTGCCGTGGGATCAATAAGGAAGTAAAATTGGGATCAATTAAGAATTTTCGAATTCGGGACAACTTTCGTGGGATCAATACGGAACAAACCTAAAAAAGTTATAGCAATTACAATCTAGTATTTGATTATGTAGAAGTCAACATACCGACAGTAACATGTTCGCAGTTTGCCAAAGAAATAAACTGTAACTACAGTAGTTACTTTACCAACCCATGGTAGACCCTCTAGAATAGTTTCGATACAGACATCGTTAAATACCCAAGAGTTCCTTTATCTCGCTCGTAAATATGTCAGATAAGTGCTGAGAAAGAGTACTGAAACCAATTTATGGACTCATTTCTAATTCTTCGAGTATCACTATATTTATCTTTAAATAATTGTATTAGTTTATAACTAGATTTTGATAGTACATGTACAATATTTGATGGTAAACGACGTAAAAAAAAACCTCTGTTTTATTTACTCAAATCAGTTGCAGGATGCCAGTACTTACGGCTAGTAAATAAACTTACAAATAATGACTATTTAGATGCCCATTCGATGAAAATTAGTCGCTTCGCCAAGAGTAAATAAGTTCCGAGATTTGTGGTTTCGCAAAACAGCCAGTATTTCAGGATTGCAAATTTATTATACAGTTAGATGGTAATAACTAAACATTATTAACTGCTGCGTGAAATTCGGCTGGCAGGTTTGCGTTAGGACCAACCGCCACACAACCACCGCTTCCCATCAGGTGGGTCGTGAGTTTGTCTGCCACCTAAGTGGTATAAAAAAAAAACAAAGGTCTGGGGTCCAGACAACCTTACCTACAAGCCAGTACACCTGCTGACTGATGGGCGAGGTTCTAGCGTAGGCTTTTCTCTCGGGGTTGGAAGAACCCCGGGCCCCAAAGTGATAACCTCAGATGCAAATGGGAACAACGTTACGATGATGATGATCATATTCATGTTATTATATAATAATATAATATATATAATAATAATATTCCTTTATTTGTTTGGAATGCAGGTTTTGTGTGAAGTGCATAGCCGGGCAGGGGGATTGTGGTCGCAGCACTAGTGGGACCTGTGGGTGTCACGCGGTGCTGCGACGACAATCGTCTTCTGATGAGGCCGTCAAGCTGAGCGCCACCATTGTTAACATGGTACGTGTATGTAATGGTGACCCTCTTTCCTGAGACTTTACCTTCAGCTTATCTTCAGGCGACGGTGAAGTCAAATTGACGTGTCTTAAATATAACAAAAAAAAAAACCCCGGGTAAGTCCGCGAATAGCCTGGTGGAGTCGGGTTATATCCCGCGACGGTGAGTTGGCAGCACACGACAAGTCTCCGTCTTGGCCTGCTTCTGTAAGGACGGCGAGTCTCCCAACTGCGGTCCTCAGGCCCCGATCATGGAGGTCAGTAGTCCCGGGCAACGTAACTTTTTAAAGGTAACCTTAGGACGGATTGTGAAAACTTCATAGTTCTTTTTAAATTAGTGACAATCTGGGCAATAAACAAATCGTACGAATTACGATTGCCTACGGCTCATTTTGTCTATTCAAACTGTAGTGAATAGACACTGTCTTTTTATTTTTGTGTACGTGTTTTAAACTAAATAAACTTTTTCCAATAACCGCATTGAACGCGAAATTGCGTCACGTGTGTCTTTAACGACTCGTCAAAAGCAGGCCAAGACGGAGGCGTGTCGTGTGTGTCCTACACACGACTGCCAACTCACCGATGCGGGATAAAACCCGACCCCACCAGGCGAGTCCGCGTTGGCGGCCAAAGTCCGCCGGTAACCCTGGGGTTATCCTTTCGAGGGCTTAACCGGGGTGCCCGGTAATGGACACTTGGGGAGGACACCGTGTGGTTTAAGTCGGTCCGATTCCGACACTCCCACCCCATCCTCGGCACCGATGGGTGGAGTCCGTACCCCTACACGTAAAAAACAAAAAAAAACAAGTGATATTAGTTATTTACTGTCCTCTTGTAATCATGTCCTTTAGGGTATCTAGTAATTATCCCACAGGAAAAAAGAGGCAGTATTTTTTTCCATAATTTGTTCTAAGCTCGATTCCCGGATCAAGCAAAGTGTTTTTGGGGTCTTCTATTAGAAAACTTTCAACAGCAGCTCAGAACTCAAGTGGTAGTAAATTATTTGTCAAAACTTATATACCTCCGAGTATATGACTACAAAGCTGACTGCATATTTTTCTGATTTCTCTTAATATATAGCTTCTGTAGTAAAACTCTCATCAAACTTTTGTAAAGCACTCATAGCTGGACTAGTTTCACGTCTTTATTACTAAGACGGTAGTTAGCTGCCCTATTCATCAACGGTAACTGCCTAACGAACGCGTCACTACAAGGAGGGGGTGGTATTCAGCGTAATATCAAAGTAAATAACACATCTGAACCTTGTAGAAAGCGAGGATACAAGCGTCAGTTGTTTTGGAACAACGCCAAAGGCATGAGTTAGGGCTGCACAGACAAGCAACTATGAGGCGACAAAGAGGTGACAAGGTTGTGAAGATGTTTGTAATTTGGTGGTTGGTTTATTTATTTTATACTTTATTGTATAAAACGCCAATTGGAGTGAATTACAACAGAAATTTAAAAAAAAAAAAAAGTACAATGGCGGCCTTATCGCTTAAAGCAATTTCTGCCAAGCAAACTTTGGATGGACATATTGGTTGGAGTGCTATTGATTGATTGTAATATTGATTATAATATAACAAATTATCTTTTTTTTTATTCTTTATTGTACGTAGTAAAGTACACAGTGAACATTTTACAAACATCATTGGTTGTTTTTTTTAATTATATATTGTAAAGTTTGAGTCATGTTTTAATCATCCCCTGATCACGCACTCTTACATCGAAATTGACGCCTCAACACAGGGATAGATTATATCTAGAATACCACATAGGAATAACTTTTTATCTCTGGAATAGGTTCCCATCGGAAGCGGAATAGAATCCACCCCGGGCGAAGCCGCGGGACAAATTAGTGTTATAAATTTGAAAGTTTGTGAAGAAGTATGGTTTTTTTTTATACCACTAAGGTGGCAGACAAGCACACGGCCCACCTGATGGGAAGCGGTTACCGCGGCCTGTGGACGTGTGCAACACCAGTGGCGTCACACTGGCGCTGCCGACCCTGTAAAGGAAAGGGGATGGGAAAGGAGTTTGGGAGGGGATGGGAAAGGAGTTTGGGCTCCGGCACTCTCACTCACCAAACGGAACGCAACAGTTCCAATACTGTTACTTGGCAACGATATTCTGTGAGAGGGTGGTGCTTCCCCGGTGGAGTCGGCCCATTCATGCAACGGCCAAAATGACTGTTGCTTGACTCTACCACTCACAGAATGTTGATTACTCAATCACGCTCAAATAGCTTAAAGAAGCTGGCTGTAATTTGGTACAGGAATAGATTATACCTAGTCTGGAATAACACATACATTACTTTTCATCCCTGGAACAGGTTTCCATGGACAGCTTGAAAGGAATAGAATTCAACGCTGGAGTAGTTTGGGCAACAGTAGTTTAAATATAATTCCTCCAACAGTCACCTCTGAACTTCGTGTCGTTTACATTTGTTACTATAAAAACCTAAAATACTCTGAAACAGCCACACCTATTTTGATGGAACTTCACTGGCATATTGCTAACATTATGATTAACTTAAGCTACTTTTATTTAAGAAAATGCAAAGAATATGAGGTTTGTCAAAAAAAAATTAAACCCACATCTTAGTTATTTGAGTACGAACTGAAGCCGATACGTTACCATTATCTTTCAAAAACTTAATTTCAAAATAATAGGTCTTTACCTATGAAATTGCCGAAATTTTCTTACAAATTCATGAGTTCGTTATTCCTGTAATTTAATAGCTATTTCCATTATTTATATTTTGTTTGGAAGTTGATTTCAAGATTTTACAACTCTGTATTATATTTTGTTTTTATTGTCCGCTTGATAAATTAATACGATCTTCAAAAACAGTACCTACTTCCTAAATGTTATCCATTTTGATGATAAATGTCGTATTAATTACTTAACAGCTGTCACTATTCAAAAATGTAATAAACGTTGCTGTTTGTTAACTTAATGTTGTCTCATTCAAACACAAAAAAAAACATAAAATTTGGATTTGTCATTCCTAAAAAAATGCAAAAATGTTAGTACTGAAAATTGGGTGCCCTCCAATTTCTTCAAGAAAAACGACAATTTCACATGTAACGACCTAAAAGTACGGCCGCTGAGTTATTACCGATTTGACAGATTATTCTTAAATTAATCGATATAACCTTGCACGAGCGACACATTTGCCGAATGATTTAGAATACCTCTTTAATATAAAACTTTATGTCAAAATGTCAGAATCAAGTAATTTTCCAATAAACTCTGTTTCAAAACTTAAAATAGTTTGTAAATAATATGAAAACATTTATTTTTTGTTCTTTGGCGCGCTTGTTCAAAGTTACATCGTGCGTCTAGTTTTCATAGTGATGTGCTTGATAGTATTCGGTCCGAATTCATTGGAATAGATATGATATTTATATTTGGATATTTTTATTTTACTTATTCCTTCGAGCAACTAGACTAAATATAATGCTACCATTTTTTGCGTCTCTTAATTGCACTGTGTTGCCAGTATCTTATGATTTTTAAGATTTATGTGTGATCCAAAGACAGAAATACTGTTTTCTATGATTTAAAAATAAATACAATTAAAATGATTATGTATAATTTTTAACATTTATAATATATAAAACAACATTTAATAAATATAATTTTCTCCCTCAATTAAGCAATGTTATAGGTGTATTTTTTTAAGTAATTGGCGATACTATTCTGGCAACATCCTTACCACCGCTATTTTAATCTGTTTAGTCGTCTTCCGTACTCTCGTGCGCACAGACTACGTTCTCTTGTGTAACCGTTGTTTTTTAACTCGGCTTTCTCCTAATTTTGTTTGTGTTTGGTAATTTTGTTGAAAATGCCGAAACGAGGAAAAACATTGAATAGTCAATGTCGTGAGCTTGTACTAAAGCTACAGGATTACTTTGAGCGTGAGTCACAAAATGGCGGCCCTTTGATTCCTGTCACTCAAATGAAAGATCGGGTTTCACAAGCTCTTGGAATTGTTGCAAAAACACTATATAATATAAATAAAGAAAAATTTGGTGCTTCTGGAAGTGAAGATAATATTTTACGCACTCCTAAGAAAAAACGAAGACAAAAGCCCGTGACGGGTGTTGATGTTTTGGATGCAGATGCAATAAGAAACCACATATATGGTTATTATACTAGGAACGAGTTTCCAACTAGACGTTTGCTTTTGGTCTCTTTAAAAGAAGCTGGCTTGTTGAAAGGCGGTAAAACGGCGTTGTCAAAACTATTGCACGAAATTGGGTTTGAATATAAAAAAACGAATAAAAGGAAAATATTAATGGAAAGATTTGATTTAATAATTAAAAGGAGTGACTTTTTAAGAGAAGCCAGAAAAATCGAGTCTTGGGACAACGTCGTTTTTGTTGACGAAACATGGTTAAATGCGAACCACACTGTGTCACGCTCTTGGACTGACGAAACAAAAGCATCAACCTCAAAGGTTCCAATTGGAAAAGGATCGCGACTGATAATTTGTCACGCCGGTTCTGCTGGAAGTGGTTTCTTTGAAAATGGACTGCTGGCTTTCGCGTCAAAAAGTACTTCCGATTACCACGAGGAGATGGATACAGACACTTTTACGAATTGGTTCGAAAATCAATTATTACCCAGCCTGCCAGAGCCTTCTATCATAATAATGGACAACGCTTCATATCACTCGAAACAAGTGAATAAAGCGCCTACTCAGGCCTACAAGAAAGCTGATCTCCTAGCATGGCTACACCAAAATGGAATTGAAACTACTGCCGAATTGCTAAAGTCTGACTTAGTAAAGTTGGTACGCGAAAATAAATCATCAAGAGTCCGTTATGAAGTAGATGAGATAGCTCTGGCACATGGACATCGGGTACTTCGAATTCCTCCTTATCACTGCCAGTACAATGCCATTGAGCTAATATGGGCACAAATCAAAGGTATTGTTTTTTATCGCATAAGTTATGAATATGAATAATTTGTACTATTATAACATCCAATATTCAGCATATAAGTAAAAAGATACATAACTACGAAATAAATATCTCATGTCCCTTACATGTAGGTAATTGTGTAACATTTCATTTATTTAATGTAATAAATTAACGTTAAATAACGTAAAAAATGTTTACATTACAGGTTACGCAGCTCGTAATAATACGACTCCGCCATTCAGTACTAATAAAATGATGGGTCTATTAAAAGATGCTTGCAGCAAAATAACGAAAGAAGATTGGGTCAAGGTCGTCGAAAAGACTCGAAAACTAATAACAGAAGATGATGAACGCGATATAAGAGTGGACACCATTATAGACAATGAAATTGTCATACAACTGACTGATAGCGATGACAGCTCTGGCGAATCTGGTTCAGAGTCTGAATAATTGTTTTAATAAATGATAGGTAGTCATTTATTAAAACATCTTGTACCTACTCTATTCATTAAAATGTGTAACAGTGTTTACAAATTTGTTTTATTTTGATATGTCCTCGACCAATTATCTACGCCCATCAAGGATACTCCACCTAATAAAGAACCTGTGTCTTTAACTATTATTTGTTTTGATTTTATTTAATTACACACTATACTAAAATATTTAAAAACAAACTGTTCCCAAATGATATTAGGGTTACTGGTTCAGTCACTTCACTAGTATTGTCAATTCGTCATGTGTCAAATCGGTAATAATTCAGCGGCCATACTGTAATATCTAGTAACTTTTTGAATGAACTTAACGTGCGGAATTATAGAAACATGATAAAATTAAGTGGTTTAAATCCTTCACGTCTGCCTCAATAGCTTTTAACTAGCTAGTTACGTTAAATTCTAGATAATAACGTCACATTCGTGAATTCGTGAAACGATTATGTGTCAATTTTTTTATGCACAGACAAGGTAAACACAATCACCTCCAAAACTAAACTAGCTACTTAATAGCTAACAATCTTAAGCCGGCTACACACGGGCCGACATACGCCAATGGGTATTATTTATTTATTTTAGTAAAAGGCGGTCATTAGCGTGTAAAATGACAAATTATATAGTCCTATAGATTTAGCTCGGAAAAAGAGAACATAGAGAGAGATATAACAAGTCCCGTCCTAGATGTACTCTTTTTCCGATCTAAATCTATAGGGAAAGTAAGCATACTGATTGTTTAAAAATTTAATTGAAATTATATGGTTACAAGAAATAAGTAACAATATTGATATTAACAAGCATTACGTAGTAGGTAGGTAACAATTTAGGAATTAACATGTTACTATAATAGGTAGTAATGTGCACCGGGAGAGATTTAGAACTCTCCCGGCCCGCAACTTGCTCGCAGCGCGTCGCAGGCGACTCAGGCGCCGAAGGTCGCTTAACGACCTCCGTCTTCCATGAGCGCAGGCTTGGGGGTGGCAGGTGAGGCCGCCTGTCACCCCAGCAGAAGCAGGCCGGGACGGTGGGGCGACCAGGGCCCCTCCCCCAAACCGGGGCCGCATAACCGCCCCCGCTGGATGGCGGGGGGGGGGGGTATACGAAGGGATTTCCGCACAAAAAAAAAGGTAGTAATGTGCAATAATAACTAACTAACTAACTTAAGTAACAATTTGTACTGCATTACCTGACAGTTTGAATACCGCATCCCGCATCATCAGTGAAGAAAGGTTTAGCGAAGAGCCGTCTCACTGCGCCAGCTTTAGTATTAAATAAACCGTACAGCAATGAACCGCGAAGTTCATTGAAGCTCAAACTATTATTAGAATATTAAATTGCCGCGATTTGCGGAAACTTAGGCTTGGAAGAGACAACTTATGCCTTTCGCTTCGTCTGTCTAGTCTGCAGATAAATGTTAGCCGGTATACTATCTTTTTCATTTCGACCTCTGATCCCAGTCACTTTGCAGTCCCGACGTCCGCTCTCCTTCGCCGGCTAGCCGGTAAAGGAGATGCGTAAACCAATCTTTGTAATTTACCTAGACATATTGTAGACAAAATTGACGTACGAGTTTAACGTAAAAGATAGCATACATGTCAATGGTCTCACTGTCAAGGATGCTGAAACCCAGGCAAAGTGAAGGCGAAAAAGCCGGATAGCGGATCCTGTCGGCTGCAACCGAGATCGAAGCCAAGAGGATGATGCTTAAGCGTTGGTAACTTAGTGGTTAAGAAGTCGACCCTACGATCGAGAAGTCCCGGGTTCGAATCCTGGCCATTACCCTACCGACGTAAACCCACTCCTAATACAAGTAATTTAGCTTAGCTGCAGGGTTTAGGGGGAATATTAGCAATTTCGGTTACTATTATTCTTAAAAAAAAAAATATCGCATATTGGGCCAATGTGTACAGCCGGCTTAAAAATATTTATTTATTTATTTATTTCTCCACAGCACTATTTTTACAGGTTTACCCTAATACAATAGTGTGGTCCTTAAATATTATAACATATTATATACATTGTTATTTTCGTAAACTCATTCAGAGAACAAGTAAAAAATCTATGCCATCCGCCACTTCATTGAGTATATGTAACGTGCGCGTTAGCGGCGCTCTAGCCAACAAATTAGTTCGGCCACTGGGCACTGCTAGTAAACGGGGACGCCGCCTACGACATACATAATTGTTGGGCACACACAGGTTGATCTCCTTTAAGACACCTGGATTCGACGTCCCACCACGCAATAATTTAAATATATACGTGGTAAGAGCCATGTCCCTCCTTGTCTCCAATTTATTGTATCCAAGCATGCCTATGACAAACAAAGTCGGATACATCAATGGATAAAATGGGTATACCCCATACAGCCTTAGGTACAAGACCCTAGTAAATTTATTTTGAATACGCTCCAACATGAGACTATACTTAGCTTCATGTGGAGCCCAGATGATTGCATTACATTCTAGCTGACTTCTCACCAGTGCATTGTATAAGGTGGTTATCGCTGTAATGCTTGTGAAACCCCCCGCTCTTCTGAGCACGAATGCCTAGGCTTCTATAGGCTTTTTTACGAATATTTTCTATATGATTACGAAATGTAAGCTCAGCGTCAAGGTTCACCCCTAAATCGCGCACTGTTTCCGTTCTACTCAGTGAAGTGTCGTTCAGGGTGTAGTTGAAGTTGATGGGCTTTTTCATACGGCTGAAAGTTATAACTGAGCACTTTGAGGTATTGAAAAAGTCCACATCTTCCTGTGATCGCTCGCAATCTCCTTCTTCTCTGATAGCGTTAAGGATTTTGAGATCATCCGCGAACAGCATACATTTGGCATCCCTGAAGACACCAGGAAGGTCATTTATCATAATAATGAACAGAAGAGGTCCTAAATTACTACCTTGACTCACACCAGATCTCGTATAGTAGGGTTCCGATCTATAACCTGCATACTCGACATATTGTCTCCTGTCTTTCATGTGATCCGCAAAAAATTTCAACAGTTTAGGAGTACATCCGACTGCCGCCAGCTTCGTTAATAAGATGTCTTTATCCACCATATCAAATGCTTTTTAGAAGTCAAAGTATGCGGCATCGACCTGCACTCCCGAATCAACGTCTGGGACCACATAGGTCACAAAATTCAGCAAGTTAGTGGTCGTACTGCAATCATATCTGAACCCATGCTGTGCGTCAGATAGTGTAACGGAAACCTGCTTCAAAACAGAATGATGAACTACTGTTTCAAAATAATTTTAATAATATCTATGGTTACCTAATAACGAGTAAACGCATTTATATCAATTTTCAATCAATACACCTTTGCCTACTCCTTCGGAGACAAAGGCGTGAAGTTATGTTATGTGTTATGTTATGTTCAATCCGGTTTCATTTGGTATTTTTTAACGTACAGAAAAATACAGCTTATAACACATTAATAGAGTTTATAATGAAATGATCAAGTTAAAGTGATTCACTATATACCTATAACTTCTCAAACGTCAGTTGCTTGACAAGAGTGTCATAACTGTCATCAACATAAACATTATATAAAAAAGTCAGCAAACGAATTTATGACTGCTGTAAGTATACTACATCAATGAATTAGTAGATGATGATGAAGAGCTAACAAACAGACAAGATATATGGCCGCCTCGCCGTCCTTACAGAAGCAGGCCGTGGCGGAGGCGTGTCGTGTGTGTCCTCACACGCCTGCAAACTCACCGACGCGGGATAAAACCCGACCCCACCAGGCGAGGCTGCGGAGGCGGCCAAAGTCCGCCGGCAACCCTGGGGTTATCCTTTCGAGGGCCTACCCGGGGTGCCCGGCAATGGACACTTGGGGAGGACAACGTGTGGTTCTAGTCGGTCCGATTCCGACACGCTCTCCCCATCGTCGGCACCGATGGGGTGAAGCCCGTGGGGGTTTCCACACGGAAAAATAAGATATATGACTTCATAATATACTGGGTATATAGAGGTCAAGTAAACCTCACCGCAAGCCGGTACCAGAGTACAGGCTTTCCTCTGGGGTTAGGGAGGTAGACGGTAGGCGCTCACATAAAGACTTTCATCTCAGAACCCGGTGTCTGCTTAATATTTTTCCTTTTTTTATATTTGGGACACGTCAATTTGACTTCACCTCGCCTGATTGTAAGCTGAAAGTCTCAGGAAAGAGGGTCACCATTAAATACACGTACCATGTTAACAATGGTGGCACTCAGCTTGTCGGCCTCATCAGAAGAGGATTGTCGTCGCAGCACCGCGTGACACCCACCGGTCCCACTAGTGCTGCGACCAAAATCCCCCTGCACGGCTATGCACTTGCTGACCCCTGAACGCAATCAAACCGAAATTGGATTACTATGGAGGGTTTTTCGCAATCGTACACGGTGGTACCCACTCGGCCGAATTTTGTGACAAATTTGTGTTATCAAATTTCTACCACCAGTCTCCTCCTTTGTTTTGGCTTTCATTTGAGCGACTGCCGTCTGACCTATTAACCCCAACAGGGCATCAGCTAGCGTGGCGAGGCCCTATAAACACTAGTATAAACTACATGTAATCAACAATTGAACAGTGAAAGTGGCCCGTCTGCCCATCACCGAGCGCAACTCTGCAAGTTATCAACGTCGCGACAAGCCGAGAGGGTTTAATTAGTGCGGGGACAAAGCGCTTCCTGCTCCCGCCTTCAAAAGGCCAACGATATTATGAGCTTGGACAATGAAGGTGCTCCTTCAAACCTCCTTGTTTATACTTTAAAAGGACCTGATATAAAGCGTTTTGTGAAGAAAATGGATCGTATCGTCTATGGAAGTATTTAGAGGCACAGAGTAATTGGAATACAGTAGTGTAATGCATTACTTTTTAAATATCGACGCAAAAATCGAAAAACGACGGGATTTTATAAGTTAGACATGTCCGTAATATAACAAATGAGTTAAATTAGGGAAACTTAGAACTTATCTCAAAATATAAGGTCTACTGAAACGCTTAAACAAATTTGTAGTTCACTCATTAGTGACAGACAAATTGAAAGATAAATGCAAGGAATGGTACTTAACCAGTAGATAAATGTGGTCCATCCACCCTAATAGCATACCCTAAAAGACTGGTTCCTCTAATTAAGTTCAAGACAATCAAGACTCGTACATAAAAGTGTTTAAAAAGAAAAAGTAACTTTTTAAGCTACTGAAATAAAAAAAGTGTGTGTACTTATTTACTAAGTTATTTAAAAATATTTCTTAGAATCTTTCTATAAATTTTTTATTTCGCGTTCTCCTACGTTTGTAGAAATAATAATGTAAAAATTTATTCTAGTTTACGATGTAAATACATAATACATACCGTCAACTAACCTCGAATTCTACAAACATACTCGAAGTTAAATGTTGACTAGCTAACTTCAGGGTGTCGGTTTTCTAGCTAACTTCAAGGTCTCGATTTTGCGTGACGATAAACAAATTTGCTCTCATCATTTTTCCCTAACGCGCCAAAAGAAGTATAACTTCAAATATATCTCGGCGGTGAAAGAACATACGAAAAAAAAATACACTGGAAAATAAAAACTATTGTATATCGGCATTAGATGAGACACAGAATTCGTTTTATCTATAAAACATATCTCGTAACAAACGTACTATCGTTAACGTTTAATTACAGTAAAAACTACAACAGACCGACAGAGGAACCCAAACAGGAAGACGTTAACAATATCCACGTGTTGGAAATGCAATGTTTCAGAGATCAATCGGTCCGTCGAATTAATGGCGACGGTTTTAACCCGCCAGGATATTGGATTGCAGTAACGGGCATGCGAATAACTTATCAAGACATATTTCGGTGCCAGCTCTATTCAATAATTTCAGTTGGATATTACACATATTCAAAATGGTTACTAGTACCTTTTTTTTTCTTTGTGCGGAGATCGGATGCGGATAGCGGGGGTGGTTATGTCGGGCTTGAACCAACTAAAACCGCACGCCGTCTCGGGTCTTCAGATGCCGGGGTGCAAGGTGGCCTAATAAGGCAATTTCCTCGCACCCTGACTGACCCTGGGTCATCGACGGCTTTGAGATGGCACCCTCGGGTGTGGGAACCACGGTGTCCCCAACTTGCCCCGAAGAGAGGGGGTGCGTGTCGCGTCGCCGCCCCGGCTTAATTCTGCTGGGGAGACAGGCGGCCTCACCCGCCACCCCAGGCCTGCGCTCATGGAGGACGGAGATCGTTAAGCGACCTCCGGCGGGCTCGGCGGGCCGGGAGAGTTCTTGGTTACTAATACCTTTTTTTTTGTGGAAATCCCTTCGGATACCCCCCGCGTGCCAGTGGGGGCGGTTATGTCGGGCTTGAACCGACTAAAACCGCACGCCGTCTCGTGTCTACAGACGCCGGGGTGTAATATAATAATATATCTTACTTAACTTTGTCGCTTTTCTTTTATGAATTTCTTATATTTATATATCTTACTAGCTGATGCCCGCGGCTCCGCCCGCGCAGAGGTCGGTTATGGTTTTTTGATCATATCTCTGGTTCTATATAACCAATTGCAATCAAACAAAGGGCAGATTTTAAGTCGGACCGAGACCTTTCTAACAGAAAAACCACATCAAAATCTGTTCAGCAGTTTTGCGCCCATTGCGAACCAACAGACATAAATATAACCCAAGTATTTTTTTTTAAATATCACCAATGTACAGACACAACTATTTTATAATAGTATAGATATTTCCGTTGCCCTTTTGTATCGTATGGGAACATTATTTTACTATCGATTCCAACGTAAACTTTGATTTAATGGTAATGCATTTATTCCCATTTAATGAGGAGCAGATTCCAGTTCAGAGAATTATCACTTATACTGATGCCGAACAGAAAACTACTGACAGAAAACTTATTCTCGTGACAAACATAAATTAACTTCAGCATACCATCGAGCTTCACACTGGTTAGGCTAGATTACAGATTCTTGTGGTATTTTTGACTTTATTATGAAGCGTCGAGAGGTCGAGAGGTCCTGGGTTCGAATCCTGGCCATTGCACTACCGACGTGAACCCGTTCCTAACACAAGCAGTTAAACTTATGGGTGATTAATATTCTTAAAAAAAACCATATGTCTTAGCCACTAAGCTGATATCGGCACAGCATAACAATATTCTGAAGAATTAAAACCCCTGTTTTTGGAATTGATCAAAAATTAATTGTTAGGTAGAACGGGAGGCAAGACGGGGACACCGTGGTTCCCAAACCCGAGGGGGCCATCTCGAAACCGGAGATGGCCCAGGGTCAGTCGGGGTGCGAGGGATATGCTCTATGGGCAACCTTACAC
This sequence comes from Cybosia mesomella, assembly GCA_946251805.1. Taxonomy (NCBI): domain Eukaryota; kingdom Metazoa; phylum Arthropoda; class Insecta; order Lepidoptera; family Erebidae; genus Cybosia; species Cybosia mesomella. The sequence goes on along the minus strand of OX276402.1, from coordinate 3,057,023 downwards.
CCCGGCGTCTGTAGACCCGAGACGGCGTGCGGTTTTAGTCGGTTCAAGCCCGACATAACCGCCCCCGCTGGCACGCGGGGGGGTATCCGAAGGGATTTCCGCACGAAAAAAAAAAAAAAAAAAAAAAAGGGTCAGTCGGGGTGCGAGGGATATGCTCTATGGGCAACCTTACACCCCGGCGTCTGTAGACCCGAGACGGCGTGCGGTTTTAGTCGGTTCAAGACCGACATAACCGCCCCCGCTGGCCGGCGGGGGGATATCCGAAGGGATTTCCGCACGAAAAAAAAAAAAAACCTAGAACGATACAAATAAGAAAATAATGCAAAAAGCCTATTATGTACTCGTACTTACTACCTACTTACCCACTGCCAGACAAATATATCCACTGCGCTTGAATGATTAGTTACTTACCTGAAACAAACATACAACACTTGTTAAAACTTTTTACTAGTGGTAGAAATTTGATGACACAAATTTGTCACAAAATTCGGCCGGGTAGGTACCACCGTGCACGATTGCGAAAAACCCTTTCATAGTAATCCAATTTCGGTTTGATTGCGTTCAGGGGTCAGCAAGTGCATAGCCGGGCAGGGGGATTGTGGTCGCAGCACTAGTGGGACCGGTGGGTGTCACGCGGTGCTGCGACGACAATCCTCTTCTGATGAGGCCGTCAAGCTGAGTGTATGTAATGGTGACCCCCTTTCCTGAGACTTTACCTTGAGCTTACCATCAGGCGAGTTGAAGTCAAATTGACGTGTCCTAAATATATAAAAAAAAACAATTTTCTAAAGGTCATTTAAGATGATGAGTGTGGACTAAAATGTATACTAGCTTTTACGGGCGTAACTGTCAGCTGACCTCCCAAATCAAGCAGAAAAGCCTGTGGAAAGCAAGCCTCATTCGTAAATCATCAAGTGTACCAGTTTACAGGTGAGGATGTGGTGGCCCCGAAGATCCAATTTTGTAATTAAACGGTTACTCATAACAATTACAATCTAGACCTTGAGGCTTTTTTTTTACGTGTGGAAACCCCCACGGGCTTCACCCCATTGGTGCCGACGATGGGGTGGGCGGGTCGGAATCGGACCGACTAAAACCACACGGTGTCGTCCCCAAGTGACCATTGCCGGGCACCCCGAGTAATCCCTCGAAAGGATAACCCTAGGGTTACCGGCGGACTTTGCCTGCCACCGCGGCCTCGCCTGGTGGGGTCGGGTTTTATCCCGCGTTGGTGAGTAGGCAGGCGTGTGTAGAACACACACGACATGCCTGCTTCTGTAAGGGCGGCGAGTCGGCCAACTGCCGTCCTCAGTCCTCGATCATGGGGTCTAATAAATAATTTAAATTTAACTTAATTTCAATTAAATTTGTCAGCATTTGTATGCTTACTTTTTTCTTCGTCGCCTTAAGACGTATTAATATATCGGAGAATTTCGAATATCTGGGACGTGTCTAGGTGGCTCAGTTGGTCAGAGCATTCCCCTTGTAAGGGACTGGTCGCGGGTTCAAGTCCCGTCCTAGATGTTTGCTAAAAACTTACAAAGTTAAGAATGTGCCCATTGGCACTTTTCTTATTGTCTCTATTATGATTGAAAGACACTTTGTTCTTGTGTTCTTTAAGTAGCACTCACTGCACTACGTAACACTAATTTCACTAAACTAACTCAAAGGGCTTAGTTCTTTTATGATTGAATTAAAATCAAATAGTATTAATTGCTAATAAAACTATCACAGATACAAAAAAGTATCCAAGTGCGAGTCGGACTCACCCATGAAGAGTTCCGTAGCAGCAAGTAACATAATAATGGTTTTTTTAAAATTTTATATTTGAGTTGATTGAATGAAAGGTAAATTGCGGTTTACGATTTATGACGTTTTAAAAAAAAATTACTACATCTTGTTCAAACCAATTTTCGGTGGAAGTATACATGTTAATGTACATCATATATATTTTTTAGTTTTATCATTCTCTTATTTTAGAAGTTACAGGGGGGGGGGGACACATTTTGGCACTTTGGAAGTGTCTCTCGCGCATACTATTCAGTTTAGAGAAAAATGATATTAGAAACCTCAATATCATTTTTGAAGACCTATCCATAGATACCAGACACGTATGGGTTTGATGAAATAAAAAATTTTAGAGTTTCAGTTCTAAGTATGGGGACCCCCAATATTTTTAATGCGGTTCACAGAATACATCTACTTACCAAGTGTCAACAGCATAGTTCTTATAGTTTCGGAAAAAAGTGGCTGTGACATACGCACGGACAGACAGACAGACATGATGAATCTATAAGGGTTCCGTTTTTTGCCATTTGGCAAGGGAACTCTAAAAAACACAGTTATAACCAAACACAGTGTAAACACAGTTATAACCAAACAAAACGCCTTACATAACGGTGAATAGCAATATAATTGACTACGGTCAATCAAAAACCAGTGTGACCGAGTTATCTGCCGTTACGTTGCGTTGCCCAATAGTAACGTTATTGCTTCGGAAAGATATTTCGTTATAACGTTATGTACTGCGTATTGCGGTACAAAACCAACCAATCAAGCAATTAGTCACTCGATCATTGAATTTGTGTAATTGTTTCTTAATAGTTTGTACCTAATAGTTAAACAGTTGGAACTAACTATATTAGAGATTGTTTTCTATATTAATAATCTATAATATATAATATTAAATTGACAGGTTTTAAATACATGCATATGAGAGTGTGTGTACAATACATAAACAAAAAAGCAATTTTTAAATTATTTGTCTGTCTTATAGCGGCGATAGCCCAGTGGCGTACGTAACGGACTGCTGAGACGAGGTCTCGAGCTCGATCCCCAGTCGCCCCTCCACCTCCACCCTCCACACCTCTGACTTTTCGTAGTTATGTGTGTATTAATAAATGTTAATTATCGCTCGCTTAATAATGTGCCCGGTAGATGGCAATAGGCTCGCCCCCTATTACATTGGGACCTAAACATAACTTTTTTTTTTTTATATATATATAGGACACGTCAATTTGACTTCACCTCGCCTGATGGTAAGCTGAAGGTAAAGTCTCAGGAAAGAGGGTCACCATTACATACACGTACCATGTTAATAATGGTGGCACTCAGCTTGACGGCCTCATCAGAAGAGGATTGTCGTCGCAGCACCGCGTGACACCCACCGGTCCCACTAGTGCTGCGACTACAATCCCCCTGCCCGGCTATGCACTTGCTGACCCCTGAACGCAATCAAACCGAAATTGGATTACTATGGAGGGTTTTTCGCAATCGTGCACGGTGCTACCCGGCCGAATTTTGTGACAAATTTGTGTCATCAAATTTCTACCACCAGGGGTAGGCAGAGGTGTATTATGCACCCAAGATTCGCTAGTTATGTTTTAAGGTCCCAATGTTATAGGTGCGAGCCTATTGCCTGCCTGACACATTGTCTACCTGACACATTGCTAAGCGAGAGATATTTTTTTTTTAAATCCTGCTATCCTATTAATATTATAAATGTGAAAATTTGGGAGATCTTTTAATATTTGGATGTTTGGTTGTTTTTTACTCAATCACGCTCTAACGGCAGAATCTGAACTTTGGTACAGGGATAGATCATTGTCTCGAATAATACATAAGCTACATTTTATCCCTGGAACAGGTTCCCATGGATAGCGGAAACGGAAACAGAATTTCGAACGAGAAAAGCCGCGAGCAATAGCTAGTAGACCATAAAAGAAGTCCGCTAAGTTTCTTACCGGACTCTTCACAGGACGGGGCCGTATTGTGAACCAGTGGTCCATTTCGTAAACAATACTTGGTGTCATACGGAGGTGATATCCGCACGCAAAAAAAAACTGGGGGTATAATACACCTCTGCCTACCCCCTCGGGGATACAGGCGTGAAGTTATGTTTATGTAAATATATTAAAAATCTAGACTGATTTGCAATAAATTGGTATCAACGCGATGAATTGCAGTAATCGGTACCGAGATCACGATCAATACAGTTTTATATCTTTATATAAAAGTAATTAAACCTGAATTCATCTATAGCAAGTATTGTTGGCTTTTCTTATCATCTATTATAAAATTTGTACCACTCATGTCGACCGCCGCGGTAACCGCTTCCCATCAGGTGGGCCGTGTGCTTGTCAGCCACCTTAGTGGTATAAAAAAAAAATTGTGATCGACGAAACGTTTGGAACACAAGTTTCCTATGGGCCACGGCCAAACAGCCCGGAAGCAGTACATTCTATATGCAACGCCGGCCGTGAAAGCCTTAAGATTTATATCATAATATTGTTTAACAGTTGTGTCTGTACATTGGAGTTATTTAAAAAATACTTGGGTTACGTTAAATGAACGATTCTGAACACAATTTTTCTTTCCGAATTCTTGTCTGTTTGTCAGTTTATTCGCGATGCACGCAAAAACTACTAAACCAATTTTGATACGGTTTTTCTTCATTAGAAAGTTCTTAGTCAGACTTAAAATCTGCCGTATGTGTGATTGCAATTGGTGAAGTAGAACCGGAGATATGACCAAGAAACGATAACCGACGTCAGCGCGGGCTGAGTCACGGGCATTAGCTAGTTAATAAATACAACTAAGACGATTGTAAAATCATACATACATACATACATAAAATCACGCCTGTTTCCCATAGGGGTAGGCAGAGATCACGGATCTCCATTTGCCACGATCCTGAGATACTACTCTCGCTTCATTCACTCTCATTACATTCTTCATGCATGCTCGTCGGTTTAGGGCACTCCTGACCTGCCCCTTTTCTAAAACTTCCCCGATTTGGTCCAGGTATGTGCGCCTAGGTCTTCCCTTTCCGACGGTACCATCCACCCACACTCGCCTCATACACCTGTTTCGTTAGTCTTCTTTCATTCATTCACTCAACATGACCGAACCATCTTAACATACCTCTCTCTCATTGTAAAATCGTGTATAAATATATCATTGCCGCCTGCATTGCGAGGTTGGCAGTAAGTGTAGTGTTTAATTGTGTCAAGTTTCGGAGCCAGAGGAAGGCGTTGGTGCGAAAACACAACTTAAACGTGCGTGATGTGGGTGTATTTTCAAGTGTTTTGGGGAATCCCACCTCTGATGTTGCCCGGGATCTGTTTTACCCCAACGACTCTGCCCTACTCCTCTAGCGTAAGTGCAATAGTGATTGTAAATAAAGTACAATGAGGGTAACATATTACTATGTAGCAAAAGCCTCTAAAAACTAGGTCTGCAAGGCGAATCGCTGCTTGCAATGTTGAGCTGAGTGAGACATCGTGATTTGAATTACAATGTATGTTTTTTTTCGGTGATTATTCCTCCGTGGCATGTCCGATTTTGAATATTGTTTTTAATAATTATTCGGGAGTTTTGGACGACTGTTTTGGCGCCAAAACTTGTCCAATAGATTTGACCGCTATTGCGGAATCAGATTTTGAAAATTTTGAACAGTGATCATTCCTCCGTGGCAAGTCCGATTTTGAAAATTCTTTGTGAAAGTCACAACTCTGGACATGCTTTCTGAGCGTGTAAAGTTTGGTCACAGTGTCTCGAGCGGTTATTGTGTAATTCAATCTGGAATGTTTTTAACGGTGATCATTCCTCTGTGGTAGCATTAATTTTTTTTTTAATATATCCATAAACCTTCCTCTGATTGACCTCTTTATCATTCCAAATTTGGTTCTGATTGGATTAGTAGTTTAGGAGGAGACCTGCGTGGTGAAGATATCTACCCCGTAGGCGAGCTGTTCTCTCCGTCATCCCAGCGTTGTACTCAGCGCCATCCTAAGCGCAAGAGTCCAACCTTTTATTCTTTCTCCTCCTTTCAAAAATTTAGTTGATTTGGGCTTTTATGAGAGTGACTGCCGTCTGACGCCCCGAGAGGTAAACCTGCGCTTAAATATCGCCTTTTAATCAGCAGGTGTACTGGGTAACAGGTGAGATTGGCTTATTCCTCGAAGACCTTGATTGGGTACAAAGAACTCGTAATGAATAAGTTATTGGGATTTCTATAGTTGAGTCATATACCTACACCCGAATAGAGCTGTTCTCTCACAGTAAACTTTCTATTTATCTATCTGCCTGCCCTTGTCCGAATTATTTGGGGTCAACACAACATGTCGTTCTACTCCATACGTTCCTGTCAGATGTCATCTCACCAGGCCTTCTTTAATTGCCATATCCTCTTTCACGCATTCCATCCATCTTCTCTCGGGCCTACCTCTGATCCTAAAACTCTCTACATTCATACTTTGAACCTTTCTGACAACATTACTTTCATCTCTTCTCATAACATGTCCATACCACGACAGTTTCGTTCACTGGTGCAACTTTCAAACTCCCTCCAATACACTCACTCCTTATTCTGTCCATTCTCGTCACACCACACTTCCTTCCTAACATTCGCATCTCCGTTGATCCGTCGCTTTTAAAGCCAAACATTTGACGTACAATTTGACAAAAGTAAAATGTGACTGGATACCGCCAACTTTTCTTAACTATTTCACCCGGATTTTTTTTAACCAAAGAAACACCAATTGCCCATTTCACACAATACGTGACCTCATATAAAGTTAGCCGTGCTCGTTACCGCTGTGCTACCGAAGCATCTATAAATTCATGTATAACTCCGTAAAATAAATTAAGTTTCGTGTATTTTTCACAACAAACAAGCTTCAACAAGCATATATTTACGATATTGGCGGAAGTTTACGCGAATGTCACACATTGCAATAAACCTATTTTTAACGGATTCTATCGCGATTCATTTGATGTTATCTTATATTTTACATTGATCCCGACGTTTCGGTTGCTTTTCGGCAGACATGGTCAATAAAATAAATATATAATATCGTAAGTAGTTCTTGGATTGAATGAAAGATAGACTGGTTGATGAGCAGTTATACTTTATTATTAAGTAGACCTTGTTACATGGTGTGCGCAGGGCCGGCGACATGACACAAGAGAGAGCGGAAACAGGAAGTAAGTATAGACAATAGTATTACTTACAGACTATATAAACCATAGACTATGACACTATGTAATATATAATAACATCAAATAAATCGCGATAGAATGCTCAACACTTGCTCAATAAAAACTATAAATAAAAATAAAACCAACTAACTGACTACCTAAATTAAATCTAGGATTTTTATATTGTGAAAAACATTTTTTTTTAATTTTCTTGTGAAACACAATAGGTACCTAATTTAAAATCTTGCCAGATTTATACCATGATAGATAAGTAATTCTTTATTTGTACACCATGTTGACATAGGCATAAAGCTAATTTATTAACAAAGTTATTGCAAAGAGCAGCCTTATCGCTAGACGCGATTTCTACCATGTTTTCTATTTATAACTTTAATTTTATCTTAAGCGTGTACAAAGGTTATATAAAGTATCTATCTGATGTAAGGTGAATGCACTAACTGCTAATAGGCCTGAGACCTAACTGCTCCTGCCAAGCAACCTTGAGACGGGCGGCGAGTTCAACAATTTCACCTCACCAGTCGACACTGGTGAGGTGAAATTGTAACGCCAGTGCTCGCTATTCAATTATTTTTTTCAAATTTTGACGTCAGTAGACAATTCAAATCATGTCGCTACTAAAATCTGCCGACAGAGTCTTCAGCTTACTGAGTCTGCTGGTAAATCCGCCAATGCAGACACACAGCTTTATGCCTCACTACTACTAACTATATTGTTGTTGAGTGATCTTACTTAGTTTCAAAGAAATACTGAAAAATTCATTGTTCGATTTACGCAAATGAATCAACCACATTGCTCGCTCTAATTAACCAATCACGCCTTTTTCCTGTCGAGTATTCCGACGAACTTCCTCTCCAGGTATTAAAATTGTAATAAAGGCTCCACCGAGTTCGAGTGTTTTTAATTTATCATTTCTTCAAAGCGTCACCCGTTTGGTTAGTGTACGTTTTTAGGGATTTTCTTTAGAAAAGCCCTATTGCTATCGAGTTGTCGTCGTCGTCGACGTCGTCGACGTCGTCGTTGCCAATTTTCTGTCACGGTTTTGGGTATGAAGGAGATGAGCTATCGAGTTGCTGTTTTCGGTAATAGATTCGTGCTGGGGTGAACCATTGCAAGTTAAAGGAAAAAAAAATCCCTTGTATTCGGCTGAGCTCGTCTCAGAAATTCAACTTGTTTGAGGTTCATCGCGTCTGACATCCATTTGCCCCAAAGTTCGTCTATATTCATCACATATCATTCTTAATTGGAACTGTTCATCAGCATCAGCATCTTAGCGTCGATCCTGATTAAATCTAAGACTTTGATTTCGAAGTCCAAGGTCCACTTTCAGACTTTTCCTACAGCATTTCCAGTTAACTACGACGCGCTTTAAGCAATTCAGTTTCGGGCAGCGCAGCTGTGAGAGAGAGATGGAGCTATACACGGTGTTTAACTTCATCTCGGTCCCTCATTGTCGCTGAATTGAACCGAATTGTTTTAGGCGTATTCAGGACTACCGACCTCCATGATCGAGGCCTGAGGACGGCAGCTGGCCGACTCGCCGTCCTTACAGAAGCAGGCTGTGGCGGAGGCGTGTCGTGAGTGTCGTACACACGCCTGCCTACTCACCGACGCGGGATAAAACCCGACCCCTCCAGGCGAGGTCGCGCTGGCGGCCAAGGTCCGCCGGTAACCCTGGGGTTATCCTTTCGAGGGCTTACCCGGGATGCCCGGCAATGGACACTTGGGCAGGACACCGTGCGGTTTTAGTCGGTTCATGCACGACATAACCGCCCCCACTGGCCGGCGGGGGGGGTATCCGACGTGATTTCCGCACGTAAAAAAAAAGGCCCTGTTTTCTTGTACAGAACTACTTTCTGCAGTACGTCTTCAATAGAGATACAATACGATTACAATACAATATATATATAATACAATACGATTCGATTTCAAATCTGTAGTTTTTCATCACAAAATCAATACCACATCATCAATTTGTCACGTCCACCGAGTGAATCAGTTGGACAGTTTTAATTGCACCCCGAAGGTCATGGCCCGGCAGCCATTGTTCAAAAACTATCAACGTCCGTTCCCATGTCATGTGTGTCACAATACACAGCTATTAAATCGCTTTGTATTGTGTGATTAGGTGAGGTGATATTACATATATGAAGGTATGTGAAAAATCATTAAAACACCTATATACTGCCATTCCATTTGCTAAATTCTACAGTTATTGTAAAATCTTAAGGTGTATTAGGACACTTACTTAAGATCCGTAGATGCCTAATTCAAAGGCCTCAAAGAGGGAGCGAGGAAGGGATGGAGGGTAAGAGGGAGGGAGAGATGATGACGATTCAAAAAATACACACAAAATTGTTCAAGTTTTCACTTCTGTCCGCACTCCTGGAGTGCCACTGGTTTTTTTTTCAAGAGTATTTGTTTGTTCGCGATGGACGCAAAAACCACTGAACGGATTTTGATGCGAACGGAATTTCTGTAAGGATTGTTTACACTCAAAATCCACCGTATGTTCAATTGCAATTGGTTAGGTAAAACCGGAGATATGATCAAAAAACTATAATCGACATCCACGCGGGTGGAGCCGCGGATCAGCTAGTGTCAAATATTTACGCGAACATTATTGAAATCAAACATATCTTCACGGATTCTATCGAGATCTAATGTTGGTTATTGTTATATGTATACTATTTCGGATACGAAAATAAAAATGTTTATCTACACTCAAATCGAAAAATTCGAATTACGAATTCAAAGACGATTCTATACATACGCAATTTATAATCGCATATACATAAAATTTAAAATAAAACTTATTATAGTAGCGCCAATTGTATCATAAAACTCATTATAGCACCGCTATCTTTTTTTATTCAATAAACTAGTCTAAGGTTTTAGGCTGAAGATGAAAAACAAAGGCGCACGCATGCGCAGTTCGAACTGTGAAAAAAATGGCGCACGCTAAATTACTTCCTTGTAACCTACCTACTTTGTTTAATTTCAATTTTTCCTATGAGTGAAGATGAAGTAGTGTATGAAACTGCATATAACTTTGGTATTAAAACACTCGAGTCAACCAATTATCGAGATAAACAGACTCTCGTGTTTTAATACCCCTTCTTATATGACAGTTGCATAAACTACTATTAATACACAATAACTGTTGCCCGTGGCGTCGCCCGCATGTAATCCTGTTCCCATTCCCGTTTCCCATGGTTTTATAACATTACTAGGATAGAAATAAAACTATTTTTTAACGGATTCAATCGCGAGTTATTTGATGCTATTTTATATTTTACATTGAACCCGACGTTTCGGTTCAAAACAACAACCATCCTTAATCTCCCCGTGATCATGGCTGCTGAAAAGCAACCGAAACGTCGGGTTCAATGCAAAATATAAAATAACATCAAATAAATCGCGATAGAATCCGTCAAAAATAGTTTTATTTCAATGTGTGACGTGACATTCGCGTAAACTTCCGACAATGTCATTACTAGGATAGGATTTTTAAATACAAAATGATTCCTATATTGTACGAATTGTTGTCATCCTAATAAAATGTACCGTAAAAAACATATTTTATTATTTTTTCAATATAAAATATGTTTCTTTTTTGTTAAAAAATCAAGATTAAAATCTCACTTTTTTGAGATTTGATCACGTGCTTATAAACGCTCTGTGACGTCACACATAAGTAAACAGAGTTTTTCAATACAGGCTGTCTGCATTGCCTAGTGTTAATCGACTGGTTCAATTATTAATTACTAATAATGTTTCACTTTTATCTTATATATCTCAAAATAAGCCATTATTTTTGCAACTAATTTCAATAATTACATAAACGTGCTTTAAGTCGCTTACTGTTTACTTTGGTGTGACGTCACATGTCACGGGATCCGTAAAGGCGCGTACTTTTTTTTAAATCAAACTTTAATATCGATTTTTATCGTAAATAAAACAGTTCTCAAAAAAAATATTGATGCAATCTGCATTTTTATGTTGTAATAGGTACATAATACAGAACTATTTTTTAGCAGTAGTCAAATACCCTATTCAATTTGAAGCAGAGAAATAGTTAGTTAGTTATAGTAGTAATCGAAAAATAAAAAGCAAAATGCAGCTAATAGACAGTTCGTGTTCATCCTCTGGAGTATAGAAAAAATTAACGAATTGATATGGATCACCTCCCTTCGAGGCTTTGCATTACTGCGATTTGCACTATCTGCCCCTGAGTCCATCAATCTTTATCTGTTTTGTTTCTGTATACATTCTATTAATATTACAAATAAGAAAATTTATATGGATTTCTTACTTTGTCATGTTGTTACTTTATGAATTGAGTGAAATTTACAATGGGTGCTTGGTTGGGCGGTGCACCCTGGGCAACGGAGACGGCAGCGCCTCTCTCCTAGGGTGGGAGAGACGCTGCCGCCTACGGCCAACTCCGACCGAGGCGAGGACGGCCCTGTTGAGGCCTGTTCGGAAGCTTTCCACGTGTCCCTCTGATTAGCAGATGGCACAGTGGAGAGCAAGTAAGGGGGCCATCTCGAAACCGGAGATGGCCCAGGGTCAGTCGGGGTGCGAGGGATATGCTCTATGGGTAACCTTACACCCCGGCGTCTTAAGACCCGAGACGGCGTGCGGTTTTAGTCGGTGCAAGCCCGACATAACCGCCCCCGCTGGCCGGCGGAGGGGTATCCGAAGGGATTTCCGTACGAAAAAAAAAAAAGAAAAAAAAAGGTATTGTAGCTGACAAGAAGACGGTTCAAATAAAAGGTGAGATTTCAGCTAGTGTCGCTGCACACAGCACTTGTATCCTATCGTCAGAGGTGCATGTGGCAAGCTGGTCCGCCCCCCACCGCGCACCATACGTTCCACTCTGACACCCACACAAGTATAGTCAAAAATCATCACAAAAATCTTGACCATTTGACCTTGAAGCGCAACCAATCACGCGAGCCCATTGTCTTAAATGGCTTGCGAGATTGGCTGCCCGTCAAAGTCAGATTGCCAAGTTGTTTTGCGACGATTAATCAAATTTTCAAATGAAATCTAAATAATTTATTTTGAGATTATAGTGATAGATAGATAGAATACTCTTTATTATACACCACATATTATTATACACATTATCTTAAGTCTAACTATATTGTAGGTACAATGGGCGCCCGACATAACCGCCCCCGCTGGCCGGCGGGGGGTATCCGAGGGGATTTCCGCACGAAAAAAAAAAAAAAAGGTACAATGGGCGGTCTGATCACTAAGAGCGATCTCTACCAGACAACATTTAGAATAAGTGATCTATTTTGTTAGTACCTTTTTTTTCCGTGCGGAAAGACACTAGTGTTAGTATGCACATAATTGATTAACTCACTAAATATTATTTCATATTGTGAGAAGGAACCCAATTACAAATATAAGCCTAACTAATCTTCCTTCTCAGAAGAAATCTAATAATAGAGCTGAGCGGGAATCGAACCCGTGACCTCTGACGTAGCATTCGAACGTTCTCTACCGCCACGCCACGGAGGTCGTCATCAGTCAATATGTTGGTCTTAGGTTGCATGAGGCGAGGATTTTCTCACTGTTGTCATCAAGTTGAATTCATACTGCCTGTTGAACTTGATACTATTATTACTATCGTGTACAGGTTTATTTCTATATCTTATTTTTTTTACTACACTACTTTTTTACAGTAAGAATTTTAACAGGAAAACTCAGTAATAAACCCAATAAATGCAATACAAGATAACCTTACAAATATATCAATTTATTTATTATCACAATACATAATACACTGACGCAAGTATTGCAGATTGTAAAGTCACTAGTTCAAAATTAAATCCGGCAAAGTTGTTTTTTACAATTAATTTTCATAATCTAGAACTGCCATGTTGAAATGAACGAGATAAATATATATGACTTAATGTAAATAATATTCTTGTATAAAAATTACACAAAGATGTAAATTGTGAACTTAAATTAAAAAAAAAGAAGCTACCGTACTGTCTGCGCCAAAAGTAATTTGTAAATGGCTATATGGTAAGCTACCATATAGCCATTTACAAATTACTTTAGCTCTAAAACCTTTCATAAAATAGTTAACAATTCTGAAAGAGTCAACAGCAAAATTGAAAACGGGACTTGAACCCGCAACTGTCCTTTTAAACCTGTCCTTGATAGCCGAAATTACGTTTCCTGGACAAGTCCAGATATCACAGTTGGCAGAGTAATTTCCCTAGAATCGTGGACGTTGACTATTTCCAATATAAAGGAGAATGCCCATTCTTGGTTGCGCTTTTAGACGTTCGCGTCAATATTTCAAATGTTAAAAAATAATATTGATTATAGTATGACTTTTCAACACTAAATCGCGTCTATAGAACTTGGGGTTTGAATTTAAATTATAAAGATATAAAACTTGAATGAATAATCATTTCCATTTTAATTTAATTGTTACCATTATATAAAATAAACGATTGGTCGTAGAATGCAATATACCAATCTTTTTAAAATAAAATGGTTAAATAATAATACATGATAATAATTCGCAATGTGACATTCAAATATATTGCAGTTATGTAATCTTAAAATTTCGTGTATGTATTCGTAGTTTATTACTGATAATCAGTTAAAGTTGTAAAATAATGTATGCTTCAGTGGTAGTTTTCTCTTAATTTATACATGGTATCCCTGTCTTAAAACATTCCAAAAAAACTCAAACGTCAGTTCAACAGTCAGTGTCACAATATTTTCTTGTTGTTATTGTTTTTCTCGTTGTAATCATTTAATTTCTCAATAACCCCAAGTTCTGTTACAATATGCGTTTTTATTTCAGATAATACTTAATGCAGGCTTTTTAATGTAGTTTATACTTATGTGACATAGCCAAAAAAGTGTGCAACCGTTTTGCATACTGACATGGGCATTGTCCTTTACTAGCTATATTGCTCACGTTGAATTTGGTCCCGTTTCTGCAACCCATCGGAGCCTTCTCAAAGTATAAAAAGGCCATGTATAACACATAATCCATAATCTATCCCTGTACAAAATTTTCGCTAGATCCGTTCAGACAAATACGCATCCATCTTTCTTGGATAGGGCAATCAAATCATGTAGCAATCATCTTCAGAATACTGTTGCCGCTCTCTCTTAGACATTTACGACAGAGGCGACTTTCTTCCGATTCATTGCATGAAAACCATCAACATGCACCTCTGCAAACATGCCTGACGCCTTGCACTCTGGAGGAAGTAACAGCAACAGCATCCTGAAAATGTTGTTCTATAACACTTGCCCCGGTGGGTATGCCTTAACCAGAGGCCGCCCGAGTTGAAAGACTTTTTTATATATTTAGGACACGTCAATTTGACTTCACCTCGCCTGATCGTAAGCTGAAGGTAAAGTCACAGGAAAGAGGGTCACCATTACATACACGTACCATGTTAACAATGGTGGCACTCAGCTTGACGGCCTCATCAGAAGAGGCTTGTCGTCGCAGCACCGCGTGACACCCATCGGTCCCACTAGTGCTGCGACCACAATCCTCATGCCCGGCTCTGTGCCTTGAACAATGTAATTTTTACTTCTATCGAGCAACGTGTAAACCTTCGAAAAATGGAGTACGATTACTATTAGAGTTATTGGGATATTTATCATGTATTGTTTTGAGTGTCCGATATTCCGGTACTGTTGCAAGCGCCATGATCACGGAGGAATTGAAGTACTGGACGGAGAAAAAGTTTTTTGAGTAAAATATATCGATCTACCCTCTATATTACGCGTAACACCACTACCACTGGTTTTACTATATACTCAAACTCGATCACGTTCACGACACACGACGTTTAAGCGGGGAATTCGCTAGTCAGACATGCCCGTGCCTATCTTCTTTGCCAAATGGCAAAAAACGGAACCCTTATAGATTCGTCATGTCTGTCTGTCCGTCCGTATGTCACAGCCACTGTTTTTCCGAAACTTGAACGATGCTGTTGAAACTTGGTAAGTAGATGTATTCCGTGATCCGCATTAAGATTTTTACGCAAAAATAGAAAAAAAAACAATAAATTTTGGGGGCTCCCCATACCTACTTAGAACTAAAAAATCATATAGAGGTTTCTAATACCATTTTTTTCTAAACTGAATAGTTTGCGCGAGAGACACTTCCAAAGTGGTAAAATGTGTGTCCCCCCCCTCCCCTTCTAAAATAAGAGAATAATAAAACTAAAAAAATATATGATGTACATTACCATGTAAACTTCCACCGAAAATTAATTTGAACGAGATCTAGTTAGTAATTTTTTTTTAATACGTCATAAATCGTAAACCGCAATTTACCTCTCATTCAATCAACTCAAATATAAAAAAATTACTTGCTGCTACGGAACCCTTCATGGGCGAGTCCGACTCGCACTTGGCTCCTTTTTTTTAACATAGGCTAAATCGGCTTCGGGATTTATTTCTTTTTATTTCTCAATTAAATATTGATAGGCTGTATTGCGCATTTCACTGTTCATAAATAAATATTTTGTTATCATTAAAACTCATTACCTATAATTAAAAATCCTCCACAATACGTCAGACAATAAAAAACTGACGCACGCATTGGTTGCTGTCACTTATACGAATGTGCACAGGCATGCCTGCGGTGAAAATTCACGTTCGAACATGTCAATGCCTGCGCTGAAGAATGAGATCTCGCGGACTTGCAACGGACATTCTGCCCGAACGACTGCAGCGGTAATACACTGCCCACCAGACATGCCTACAGGCTTACCTGCGAGCATAGCCGTCTAGTAAATTCCCCACTTTAATGTATCTTTTTTTTTATCGAGCGGAAATCCCTTCGGATCGGTTATGTCGGGCTTGAACCGACTAAAACCGCACGCCGGTTACATGCTCGCAGAAGGAGGTGGCGGCGGCCCACGCGCTCGCGCTCCGCACCATTGCCGCAATCATGCTGCCGAGCGAGAGGACTCCCACCCCGATGGTTGCCACGAGGTCACGCCTCGGCGCCTCCCACGCCGGGCAGTCCGCCAGCGTGTGCAGCCCCGAGTCCTCGCTCGCGTCGCAGTGATGACACTCAGGTGTTGGCTCCTTCCTGATCCGATGCAGGTGGTCCCCGAAGCACCCCTTCCCGGAGATCACCTGCGTCAGTCGGTACGAGAGGCTTCCATGTCGCCTCTCTAGCCAATCCTCCATGATGGGCCTTACCGCCGCTATTGCGGCGTGCCCTCCACTTTAATGTATCTATTCGAGGCTTTGTTTTGGCTTGTTCACGGTACCGGTGTAACACATTTATGTAATGTGCGTTAGGGCAAACTAGCTACGTATTGGCAGTACGTATAGGGTTACAAGAAGGATTTGCTGTGACATGCAAGTATATTTACGCACTTGTGAGGTTTCTGACCGGATTCTGAAAACATCAGATCTGTTTTGTAATCAATTTATATTTGGATTACTTATAACCAAGAAATAATAGAACGTTTTCGATTATACGAAAGAGCAAATTGGATGATAGAGAAACTTATAGGTGACGACCTCTGCGGCCTAAGGGTAGTGCTTTCGGATGCTAAGCCAAAGGTCGCGGGTTCGATTCCCGCTCAGTGCAAATATGTGTATTTGCATTGATCTGGGTGTTTCTATGTATAATATGTATATATTTACAAAAAAAAAGTATTTAAGTATGTTTATCTGCATTCTAGAACCCATTTGACAAGTTCTGCTTAGTTTGGGTCTAGATCGCGTTGTGTACTTTGTCCTACAATATTTAAAAATAATAAAAACATGGGACAAGACAGAAATAAATTAATAATCATTGAAATGATTTTCAAGGCGATTTTACTATGAAGCGAAACTTTGTGAGACGAATGTCTGCATTCGAGAGAGAATTAACATCATCTTGGAGCCCGAGGTCCGGTTACGCCTTCTTTTTATTTTGTTTATACGCTATCGTCTGACCTCACAAACTCGAGAGGAAAACATTTGCCAGAGTCTCATCCATCAATCAGCAGGTGTAACCACTTGCAGGTGAGTTCAGCTCGACCCCAAAGGAATTGCCAGGGCCCCAAACACCCGATGACCGGGATAAAACCCGACCCAACCAGGCGAGGCCGCAGTGGCGGCAAAACCCTGGGGTTATCCTTTCGAGGGCTTACCCGGGGTGCCCGGCAATGGACACTTGGGCAGGCCACCGTGCGGTTTTAGTCGGTCCGATTCCGATACGCCCACCCCATCGTGACGGCCTCTGTGGCGTAGTGGTAGTGTATTCGACTGTTACGACAGGAGGCGCGGGTTCGATTCCCGCTCAGTGCAAATATTTGTATTTATGAATATGTCTATTTGCATTGGTCTGGGGTTTTCTATGTATAATATGTATGTATTTACAAAAAAAAGTATATAAGTATGTTTATCCGCATTCTGGAACCCATAACACAAGCTAGTTAAACTATGCTTACTTTGGGTCTAGAGAGCGCTGTGTAGAATGTCGTAGAATATTTAATACTTAATTTAATTTAATTAATCGTTGGTACCGATGGGGTGAAGCCCGTGGGGGTTTCCACACGTTAAAAAAAAAGGGCTCCAAACACCCACAAACCCATAAAATATTTACGAATTGAAAAACCTTCTCTTAATTTAGTTCGGTTAACAATAAATATTTAGATTATATAATTTGATTTCTAGTAAACCTATAGGTATACACGTAAGTAACATTGCTTTTACAGCAGTAATCTACTTAAAACAAATAAAAGCATTTTGATCGCGATACCTTGACATCAGTCAGATCGACACCTGTCATTACAATGACCATCGACCCTCGCTGCCCGCGCCGCGGTTAAATACAATAATTTCTATGAATAAATCAATATTGTCGTGTCGAAAGCAGGTTTTCCCTAAGGGCAATAAACTCAGTCTATGCCTACAGAATGTGTGCCCCACACAATCCGTGTTATTACGAGTAACTATGAGGTATAATGTGGTATTGTTCAGAACGGACTTGTTCCGTTTGATCGGGATTTATATGTAGGGCTCGATAAAGTAAAATTACGTTTTTCAAACGTATGATTTCGAAACTAACGAACGTTAAAATCTCAAAATCTAATTAAAAACGAAATCCACTATGACGAATTCTAAATGTTTAATAACCTCACTAAAGTGAACGTAGGTTTTGTTTTCACAGATCATACTCAATACTAAAATATTTTTTCCAGTTTTTTCTTACTAATCGACTCGAGATCACGCGTTTTGAAAACATGGCGTTACTGAATCGGACACCTGGGGCTCGATTCAGTAAATTTACGTTATTTAAACGTATGATTTCGAAACTAACGAACATTAAAATCTCAAAATCTAATTGAAAACAAAATCAACTATGACTGGTTCTAAATGTTTAATAACCTCACTAAAGTGTAGGTATTGTTTTCACAGATCATACTGATTACTAAAATATTTTTTAAAGTTTTCTTACTCATCGAATCGAAATCACGCGTTTTGAAAACGGTATTTTTGTATACGGAATCGGAATATCTAACGAACCTGGTACGTTTAAATATGGGACAAGATTATATGTGTTGGTTCTTGTTCTAGACATTAAGTCCAGTTCGTTAGAGGCAGGTGTAAAGGACCTTCACGAAATCTAAGTTTAGAAGTCTCAAGGTAGCTGGGATAGACTAATGGCCAGTCTCATTAATCTACCTACAGTTAAAGGTAGAAGCTATCCCAGATAAACAGTCAACATTAATCTATCTGTAACTGCGGTTTCAATATTACCAAAGTCATTTTCTGTTTATCTTTGTTTATTGAAACAGAAAAATCCCCGATAGATACTAATGGTAGCTATTTTAACTGCTGGTAAAGGATAGATGGATTATTGAAACCGGCCGTAAAGGCGGAAGGTTGCTAAGGCGCACATTATTTTTTTTAGAGTAATAATAACCGAAATAATAATATTCCCCCTAACCCCTCCAGCTAAACTAAACTGCTTTGTGTTAGGAGTGGGTTCGCGTCGGTAGTGTAATAGCCAGGATACGAACTCTGGACCTCTCAGGGTCAACTACCGACGCTGACCGACCACCGCTGAAAGAGGCATTTGTCCAGCAGTGGACTACAATAAAAAAAAATTGATTTGATTAGGCCTTCATATTTGTGCGCCTGTCTTCGGTTCGTGTGATCGTATGGGACTGTGGTCGATTCCCGAGAAGAGTTATTGCTATTGAGTTCGTTTGTTAGAAATCGACGTTATTATTATACTGCTATACATTACATGTTGATTTGTCATTGTTGTTAAACTTACATCGCAATGGTCAGCAATGTACAAGAAACGGGATGCAACAGGGCACCACGGAGAAAGAAATCAAAATAGAATATGTTTTGGTGAGAAAGTTGACTATATATTATTACCTTTTTTTTTTTTTTTTTTATCGTGCGGAAATCCCTTCGGATACCCCCCCGCCGGCCAGCGGGGGCGGTTATGTCGGGCTTGCACCGACTAAAACCGCACGCCGTCTCGGGTCTTCAGACGCCGGGGTGTAAGGTTACCCATAGAGCATATCCCTCGCACCCCGGCTGACCCTGGGCCATCTCACCACTAACAGCATCGCTCATCCTGTCTCCTCTGAAAGCAGAGGAGTACGGAGAGCGATGTGTTCCCGCCACGTTGGGTATTGGCCGACGATCAATGCCAACCCTATGAAGGGGTGAAGGGGAAGCCATTGACCGCCGCCCAGGGTGTACCGGCCGCTCCGATTCCGTTCCCCCCGGACTGCAGCGGGATCGGAATCGGAGCGACACTCGAGGAGGTTACCCAACACACACCCCTATATATTATTACCTAATATGCAAGTATATTAGGTAAAAATATTTATTAAAGTTTTTCACCTATAACATATTCTGTTTTGATTTCATATTGAAATAAATGTATCACTTGTACTTTTCCACTATTATATTTAATAAATTACACCTGACCGGTTTCGCCTCACGGCATTCTCAGAGGTTTTTAGGGATTTTCTTTAGAAAAGCCCTATTGCTAAGGAGTTGTCGTCGACGTCGTCGTCGTTGCCAATTTTCTGTCACGGTTTTGGGTATGAAGGAGATGAGCTATCGAGTTGCTGTTTTCGGTAATAGATTCGTGCTGGGGTGAACCATTGCAAGATAAAAAAAATCGCAAAAAATCGCAAAAAAAAAAAAACGCAAAATCGAAAATCCCTTGTATTCGGCTGAGCTCGTCTCAGGAATTCAACTTGTTTTATATGTTACAGTCACCAAGTATAGTGAACCTCAGATGTAAGGGCATTAGAAGGTTTTTAAGACCATCTTCGTGTTTCAGGTGTAATTTATTAAATAACATAACATATAACACATAACATAAACTCACGCCTATATCCCCGAAGGGGTAGGCAGAGGTGCTAGCACCCACATTTCGCCAGTTTATTTTTAGGTCCCAGCCTATTGCCATTAACCGGGCACTTATAAGACTGCGATAAATACACACATAACTTCGGAAAGCATCGAAAAGTCATTGGTGTGTGCCATGGTAAAACCTGGGATCGAACCCGAGACCTCGTCTCAACAGTCCATTACCCATACCACTAGGCTACCGCGGCTAGTAGCCGCTAGTTCCACTATTATTAAATATAATAGTGGAAAAGTACAAGTGATACATTTATTTCAATATGTGCAGCAAGTTCCACC
This sequence comes from Cybosia mesomella, assembly GCA_946251805.1. Lineage (NCBI taxonomy): Eukaryota > Metazoa > Arthropoda > Insecta > Lepidoptera > Erebidae > Cybosia > Cybosia mesomella. The sequence goes on along the minus strand of OX276402.1, from coordinate 3,036,332 downwards.
AAGTGCCATCATCAATCAACAGTATAAATAGTGTTTTGATTTCTTTTTGATTTTAATCCTCAACATTCTTTTATCATGGTTCCTTGTTGCATCCCGTACCACTATTCGGCTGGTTGACGCCAATTCTCTTGCCATCTTTCATTCATTGCCACAGAATAGCCAAGTCCTATGGTCATATACATTATTGATACCACAGCTTAAAAATTAACGCATTCAGCGTCCATTTTATTCACTTCAAACGATTTGACGTTTGCTGTCGTGAGGCTTTATATCATGAAACATTATCGGCACGAACTGCGGTATTTCAAATAAATTGCACAAATAGGGAATATTATCGTAATATGCCGCACTATAATTTTATACGCTTACTAGCAATCCGTCCTCGCTTCGCTTCAGTTGATGATTTTTTTTTAACTCATGCCATGGTAACATAACATAACTTCATTTATACATAATTATGTTATGTATAAATTAGGATGACTTGAGTCCTATATCCATCTGGAATTTAGCGTCTCTTTATAATATTGGCATAGATTCATATACTCATGTCTGTATAACCACAGGGAGGTAGGTAGAGATGGCGGGGTGCTTGGTTGGGGACCTCCACGCGGTGCACCCTGGGCAACGGAGACAGCAGCGCCTCTCTTCTAGGGTGGGAGAGACGCTGCCGCCTACGGCCAACTCCGACCGAGTCGAGGACGACCCTGTTGAGGGCTGTTCGGAAGCTTTCCACGTGTCCCTCTGATTAGCAGATGGTACAGTGGAGAGCAAGTAAGGGGGCCATCTCGAAACCGGAGATGGCCCAGGGTCAGTCGGGGTGCGAGGGATATGCTCTATGGGTAACCTTACACCCCGGCGTCTTAAGACCCGAGACGGCGTGCGGTTTTAGTCGGTTCAAGCCCGACATAACCGCCCCCGCTGGCCGGCGGGGGGTATCCGAAGGAGATTTCCGCACGAAAAAAAAAAAAGGTAGGTAGAGATGGATAGACACACATTTCAGAAACTTTTATTTCCATCCCATGTAAGTAATAGAGGGCAACCCTATTACGTCAACCGAGCTGTCATGATGTTAACTATTCGACGGAGATCAGCCCTATTCGATAAGCCGTCCGCTGCTTTGAACTGGCACTTTTCGGTACTATTTCGTGCAAATAAACAGCGCAACGCTGCATTAGGCGATCGCAGCTGGATGTTATAAAGACCATAACCTTCTCCAAGAACCGGGCTATCCAAAACATAAAGAGTTTTTCAAATAGCACTGGTAGTTCCAGAGATTAGCACGTTCAAACATACAACTAGTTTCGGCTTTACACGATAATAATGTCAGTTACGCGAAAAAAAGGCCTTCCGCTTATTATTAGTGTACGTAGCAATTTGATCACGAAACTACGACTTTTTTTTTACGTACGGATATCCCTTCGGATACCCCCCCGCCGGCCAGCGGGGGTGGTTATGTCGTGAATCGACTAAAACCGCACGGTGTCCTCCCCAAGTGTCCGTTGCCGGGCACCCCGTATAAGTCCTCGAAAGGATAACACCAGGGTTTAACTTAAGTTCAATTACAAAAAGGTTTTCTTTTTCCAATCTATTTTAAATAATTCCAATCAAAACAACGAATAACAAAACAAGCAGCCTCAACAAAGTTCCGCAGACTGGAATTCAGAACTAAATTATTCAAAGGGACAAAGTTCAAAGGATAAATAAGTAAACAAGTGAAGTTCGCAAACACCGCTGAGTAGCCTGCAGCCATAACAATGACCGATCCTAGCGAGCACGCCGCCAATTAACGATAATAATTAAAAATAATTACTAAACTACGCAAATTAGAGCGAGAATAGGGTTAGCATGCACATAGCAATGCATTTTTTTATAAGCGACTAGCTGGCCCGACAGACGTTATCCTGCCTTAACTATTTATCTAGCTGCCCTTGTCACAATTATTTGGGGTCGGCGCAACATGTCCTTCTCCTTCACCCATTCCTGTCAGATGCCATCTCCTCAGTCACCCTTCCTTGCCATATCCTCTTACACGCATTCCATCCATCTTCTCTTGGGCCTACCTTTGATCCTATTGCCGTCTACATTCACAATTTGAACCTTTCTGACCTCACTACTTTCATCTCTTCTCATAACATGTCTATACCACGATAGTCGCTCGCTTCGCAATCTTTCATTCACTGGTGCAACTTTCAAACTTCCTCTAATACACTCACTCCTTATTCTGTCCATTCTTGTCACGCCACTCATCCATCTTAACATTCATATCTCTGCTACAGGCAGTTGTCTTTCATCCGTCGCTTTCAAGGCCAAACATGACGATCCCTACAAGACGGCAGGTCTAATTATGGTCTTATAAATTTTTCCCTGAAGCTTAACTATGAATATTGAATTTAATGTGTCAGTCAATATGTCAATCGCGCTAATTACGAACGACTGACAGGTATGTCAAACGCCATAAGGTTATAATACATTATAAAAGTGATTGGTCGTTAAGTTTGTCGAATTTTTCAAGTTTCCGCGCAACTTTCTTAACTTTTTCTTTCATAAAATCCTTTTGTTGACCATAATAAACACAACAAAAATGAATTAGCGAAATCGGTCCAGCATTACACGCGCGATGCCGTTACCAAAGCAAATAGGGATTCATGTATACTTATATACTTATTAAATTGAAAATTTGTTGTATCTGGACATTAGAGATATTTAAAACAAGTTGAATTCCTGAGACGAGCTCAGCCGAATACAAGCGATTTTTTCTTTATCTTGCAATGGTTCACCCCAGCACGAATCTATTACCGAAAACAGTAACTCGATAGCTCATCTCCTTCATACCCAAAACCGTGACAGAAAATTGGCAACGACGACGACGTCGACGACAACTCCTTAGCAATAGGGCTTTTCTAAAGAAAATCCCTAAAAATACCGGGGTTATGTTACATGAACGATTGTAAACAAACAATGTTTTTTATTTCTTGTCTGTTTGTCTGTTTATTCGCGATGGACGCAAAAAGTATTATAGAAGAAAGAAAGAAAGAAAAATGTTTTATTGCGGATTAGGTACAAATACAAAAGACAAAATAGCAAAACAAAAATAAAAACGCAGCTACTCTGGCGGCGAATGCTCGTACCACCTTGACCAAGAGGCGCTATAAATATATTATTTATCTGTGGTAGCCGCCACCTGAGCATACGTATGACATTTTACGTATGACAAAATTGTCAAGCATGGCAGCATTGACAACTCAACAACGTGTCTTATTACGTGGCAATTTATAACACGTGTTAAATGGATATTAAATCAATCAATATTAAAATAGAAACAGTATTAACATTATGTAAGCCATGTCCGCAATAAGGGATTGACACTCAGCATACACTAAGGTGGGTATCTACCACCCAAGTACTGATTTTCAGCGTCACCCCATGTGTGCCACCTGACGTCGTCAGGCAATATCGCTCCGTATATAAGTCAACAACAAACATAATTCCCTACAAGTAACCTAAGTATCAAGAAGAATACCTCACGCTAAAAGAGTAAGTAATTTTACAATATTCCAACAATAAAAATTAAATAACTTTGACAATATTTAACATTTCCTTAAGGTACATTTATACATATAACTGAATAAATATACTGAATTAGAAAGGTCTCGGTCAAACTTAAAATCTGCCGTATGTTTAATTGCAATTGGTTAAGCCGAACGGGAGATATGTCCAAAAACTGATAATCCACGAGGGCGGAGTCGCGGGCATCAGCTAGTTGGTTATATAAATTTAAATCATAAAAATTTAACATGATTATGATCAGTTCTTTTCTAGGGGACATCCGTGAGCACAGGCCTGGGGGTAAAACGTGGAGCCGCCAGTCAACCTAGCAGAAGCAGGCCGGGGCGATGACGCGTTGCGCGGCAAAACGGGAACACCTTGGGCCAACTTGAAACCGGAGATGGCCCCACCTTACACCCCGGACTCCAAACCTTCGAGTCCGACAGAACCTCCCCCGCTGGACACTGCATGTATGCATGTATTAACAAAAGAAAATGTATCTAAGTATGTTTCTCCGCAATCTAGAACCCATAACACAAGCTAGTTAAGCTATGCTTACATTGGGTCTAGATAGCGCTGTAAAGAATATCGTAAAATATTCATTATTTTAGCCAGTCTCATTCAAATTTCCGAAAAAAAAAGCTCGGCAATCGGAATTCAAGTGAATGCCGCAATATGAAATAACAAAGATAAGAAGTTCGTCGCAAAGCACGTGGAAATATGTACCTACGTTTTTACACTTCACGAGCAAAAAATAAACGAATCGAAACATGGAGCGAAAGAAAACAACGGTTACATGTTTCGTATAAAAACATTCATCTAATAAAAGTTCACGTTCTGATATAGGTAGTTCAAGAATAATTGAATGACACAACACTTCCACAGCTACACCAACCCTAGAGGACCGACAAAAACGTCGATTACCCGCTATTTCGTATCGGTAACGTTCCGCCATGTTGTATTCAGCCATCTTTGTTGCCAACAATAGTTGTATCTTGTTTGTAGGTTGCATCTGTCATTTTACCTTCATTTCCCACCAAAATAGTGACGTATCCAAATATGCAAACCATTCGGTTCGGAAAAAGGATCGGTAGATATTTCATAACGATATTTCAGATTGAAATTGAATATTCTAGGTTATTCAAATCAATTTGAAATAACTGTCATTTTCTGGTCTAGCTTCAATAGCTCGAAAAGAGACTTGTCAATTATTTTGATATCATCTAATATTCCCATATTCGTTTGAAACGTTTACTAGTCTAATCTCATGCGACTGATCACGGCGAAGCTATCATTATGCTAAGCATAATGGCATCATAATAGAGAAATATGCGATCTACGCGACATCATTTCGCATGAAATCTTTGCTTTTCTGCGATGTTATTTCGATAAAATGTTGGTACATAACGGTGTCTTAAGAAAATTTGTTCTGTTACAGTTGATATGTAAAGCAACAGGTTTAACAACTCCTGTAAAGGATCTCGTAAACGTTTCTCGATTGTGATAACGTCTATTCGGTATTTGAAATCTACATCATCTACCTGTCATTGTCCCAATTATTTCGGGGAGAAGCGCATGAAAGAGATTGTCTCCTTGCGCCGAGTAAGATACATTTCTGTCACACGTCTTTCAAGCAATCCATACATTTTTTCTTGGTCTTGGCTCCACTACTAAAGCCCTCTACAGTTGATCTTAAAATATCGAAAAGGTATAATAGTTTAAGCCTCGGTAGCATAGTGGTTAAGGAGTCGACCCTACGATCGAGAGGTCCCAGGTTCGAATCCTGGCCATTACGCTACCGATGTGGACCCACTCCTAACACAATCAATTAAGTTTAGCTGGAGGGGTTAGAGGGAATATTAGTAATTTAATAAAAAATGTCACACACCTACAAGGTACATTTCATCTTACATACAAAACAAAGTCAGTGTCACTTGTACTCACTAGACTCCTGACAGAAATATCACTAACAACATAAGAATAGAAGATTGACAAAAAAAAGGTATACCCTATTTATCACAAAAGGTACAGCGGCTAAAAAAATGCTCATTACTTAATCCTTACCGTCGGTGAAAGCTTCACAAAAGGCGAAGTACAGACAACAGTTATGGAACAATTTGTCACGATCAGTCTATAGCAGAGATACTAAAGATAAAGTTCGAAGGGACCAATTAGAGAGATCGTTAGCATCGCTTTATAATTGGTGTCTTAAGCCGATTTGAGATAACGTACATCACGATTTGTGGCTGCAACCAATGCATTTGATGCAGTTAAATATAATTGACAACATTTTTGACGCATTCCTCGAATTACTTAGTTCTTGACGGCAATTTTCACATCTCACGATGGTACCTTTCATCATTAAAATGTAGACTGACTTCTTATTGCGTGTACTAAGAAATAGTATTTTTTCATTTAAACGAATTAAAACCAAAAGTCTAATCTCGGTATGGTTCGGTATAACATAGACGCAAGACTCGCAAGTGCGTCACTTCTACATACTTCTTCTTCATCGAGTCAATGGCTAGACATATTTTAAAGTCGCAAACTTGGTCACAGCCACAGCATTTTTCGTTGCCCTACATAGTACGTGCCCTACAGTACACATTCTACGTACTCACAGACAGTGTTGGGAAACATTTAACCGCATTTGTTAACGTTATTATGGCAGGTAGTTGTTTTTAGGGTTCCGTACCTATTGTTTTGAAATCCCTTCCCTCAAAAGGAAAAAACGGAACCCTTATAGGATCACTTTGTTGTCCGTCCGTCTGTCAAGACCGTTTTTCTTAGGAACGCGTGGAGGTATCAAACTGAAATTTATATCGAATACTCAGGTCTACTGTCCCTTTGAGCTGTGAAAAAATCAAACTTCTAAGCCAAAGCAATCAAAAGATACAGCCGTTTATGCCGCAAATTTCCGCAAAATTTCGAAACTCGCACGGGAATCAGAACCTATAGGGTACTTCCCGTGTCGGGGTGCGAGGGATATGCTCTATGGGCAACCTTACACCCCGGCGTGTTAAGACCCGAGACGGCGTGCGGTTTTAGTCGGTTCAAGTCCGACATAACCGCCCCCGCTGGACGGCGGGGGGGTATCCGAAGGGATTTCCGCACAAAAAAAAATAATGAAAAAAAGGGTACTTCCCGTGAACTTAGAATCTTGAAATTTGGTACGAAGTAACGTCTTATAGTACAGATAAAGAAAAAATTGCGAAAACCGTAAATTTTTAGTTACATCATATAATACAAAATATTTTTGAAAATGTTAAAGGTACTATTTCTTTTCTCATGAACGCGTAGAGGTATTAAATTGAAATTCATATCATATACTCAGGTTTATAATACCTTTAAGCTGTAACAAAATCAAACTTTTATGTCAACGCAATCAAAAGAAATAGCAATTTCAAAATAGCAACCTACAGGTTTGTACGGAACCCTCGGTGTGCGAGTCAGACTCGCACTTGGCCGGTTTTTTTTTGTCAACTATTTTGATTCATGACTTCGACTTCGAACCGATATCGGAACCATAAGTTTTTTTTTTTAATTTTTTCATCTCAGGGTGAATTTCACTGATGAATAAAGGCGTTTAATTCCATTTACACTACGTCTGCACACGAGAAAAACTAGATAACTCAGTTTATATAAGCGGGTTTTCACTAGTGAAATCCAGCCTTACTAGGCGTAACAAATAAATAAATATTCTAGGACATTTTACACAGCGCCATTTAGACCCAACTAAGCAGAGCTTGTCATATGGGTCCTAAAATGCGGATAAAAACACTTAGATACTTTTTTTGTAAATAAATACATACCTATTATATATAAAAAAACCCAGATCAATGTAAATATACATGTAAGCAATGAGCAGGAATCGAACCCGCGACCTCTGACTTATCAGTCGAATGCTCTACGCCACATAGGTCGTCACACAAACAAAAGAGAAAGAGGCGGTCAGAGGCAGCCCTGAGTATGCGATTATTGTTCCAAGCGGCCGTAAGTATCGGTTTCAAGGATGCTGCCGAGAAAAAGTACTACTTACTTATTCATCCTGTGGTCAAGGGCAGATAAAATTAACACAAATCCGCAGTAAATAACACTAGCACAAACAAAATACATCGCAGTTATATTATTTAAGTTGTAGTTTATCGAGGTTAGTCTAATACGTTCAAATTGTATTTTTATAAAGTCATCATAGATCACATAACTGACTTAAAAAAAGAAGTAAGTGTTCAATTCTTCAGAAAATGTTTTTAATTATAAAACTTTACCGTATTGTTAATTTTCAATTACTCTTTTTAATCATACCCCAAAGGCGCCGCCTGCCTGTACTACGGGGGTGGTCCCATATAAATTTTTGGTCAAGATCTGATTATGAGATACATTAAAAAACCATCAAACTCTTCAATTTACGATGGTATCTGGAAATTAATGAATTTCGTATATACAATATAGTGGCAGTATTTAGGTTGGTAGAAATTATTTTTTTTAGATTTTATCACGCACAAAAAGTATGCCGAGATCCGGCCAGCGTCCGACTAATTACTATTCTGTTAATTACTTAACGTTAAAAATAATAGTAAAAGTTATGCAATAAAAATATAATCTGAAGACATAAAATTTATAACATACATATACTCACGTCTTTTTCCCTCTGGGGTAGGCAGAGAAAACAGAGCTTCTTCTACTGTCATCAAACCTTTAATGCAAGTTCGCTGGTTTGGAGTGCTTTTAACCATTTCTATACATCATTAATTTGATCAATGTATGTTCTGCGAGGTCGACCCCAGCCTGCCTACTCACTTACATATGCCTTACGTACTTGGTGTGTCATTCGCTCAGTACTCATTTGTTCTACGTGCCCAAACCACCTCAGCATACCCGTTTCAATTCTCGTTACAAAATGTATAACTCTAAATCACATCTAAATATAAAAGTGACTTCATGTAAAAATACGAAATAGATCATATATTTTGATATACAAAAATAAACTTTATAAACTCGTAAAAAAATACAATCGTTTAAGTAAATTCAATGAATAATTTCATTCGCAGAAATATCAGATAACACAACAAGAGCAACACAATATTATTGTGGTTTAGGGGTTCTTTGTTCCTACCGAAGTGAGTCAGGTCAAAATCATTTAATGCTAATTGAAATATATTTTAACCAGTACATGTCAACGTAAATAAGACTTATTATTGCCACCCCGAGACTGTTATAAGCCCCAAGCGATTCATTGACAATAAATTGTCGGTAAATACCGTTGCAGAAACTTTCGAGAATGGCGTTTGGGCATTAAGCGCGCTTAAATATGCACTTCGTTATAATTATGATTGAGGAATTGATTTGGTTAGCAATAACATATTAGTTTTCAGGTTGAATACACAGCATAATAGATTTAGATCGGAAAAAGAGAACATCTTGGACGGGACTTGAACCCGCAACCAGTCCCTTACAGGGGGAATGCTCTGACCAACTGAGCACATCACGTCCCAGATATTCGAAATTCTCCGATATATTATATACATCTTAAGGCGACGCTGGAGCGATCTACCGTAATTCTTGCAAACTACGGAACCAATGAATGACTTTACAATCATTTTTAATCATTGTTTATTTTTTTCATTCTTCTTTTTCTCATTGTAATAGTTCCCATTTATTTCAAAAGACACCTGGCACTACATTTAAATGCAGTTTTTAACATTCCTAATTATTGTTAGGTAGGTATTTTGTGGTTTCAGACATTTCAGTAATAAAAATTGTCTACAAATACTCACTAAAGTATGGAAAGGAATAACGAAAGGGATAGGTAGCGGTCTTTGACCGTACCCCTAATACCGTGACGCGTGAAAACTACTTGCTGCTTTAAAGTTGGTGTGCAATATTTAAAAATACTGGAGACAGCTTACTGTTTCTTAAGAAATAAGAACTAATAAACATAAACATAACATAACATAAACTCACGCCTATATCCCCGAAGGGGTAGGCAGAGGTGCTAGCAGCCACAGTTTATGTTTAGGTCCCAATGTAATAGGTGGCGAGCCTATTGCCATTAACCGGGCACTTATAAGCCTGCGATAAATACACACATAACTTCGAAAAGCATCGAAAAGTCATTGGTGTGTGCCATGGTAAAACCTGGGATCGAACCCGAGACCTCGTCTCAGCAGTCCATTACCCATACCACTAGGCTACCGCGGCTAGAACTAATACCTTTTTTTTTTTTTTGTACGGAAATTTCTTCGGATACCCCCCCGCCGGCCAGCGGGGGCGGTTATGTCGGGCTTGAACCGACTAAAACCGCACGCCGTCTCGGGTCTACACACCGACTGACCCTGGGCCATTCGCAGTGTCCCCTCTGATAAGAGCTATAGAACTAATACCTGCGTATACTAATTCGCCATCAGAATACAGCGCTGCTCATCATATCTTAAGCATGTGATGGGCAGTTACTATTGAGTCTCGCACACCTATCGTTTATATGTACATATTTATATATATTTTGTTGCTACCTATGTGTGCGTCTCTTTAATAAACATATTTTCTTTCTTTCTTCCATTCTGTTTGATTGAGAGTACGGGAAGAATAGTGAGAGTCCCGTTTGGGTCGGTTTTGTAGAGCGTTCTCTCCATTGTACGTCGAACTGACAGATTTGATAGCATTATAGTTTAGTTAGTACGGTTTATATTAAAATAGTACATTACGATATGAGTGCGTAAAGATGGTTATAATATGCGAGGCGGAATTTCAGCCCGAGCTGAAGTCGAGGGCGTAATTGAGCCGAGCATGTTATAACCAATACGCACGTATATCGTACGACGTTTTTTAACACATTTGCGAGGAAATAGAAAAAAAAATTATTTTATATTTTGTTCATTTTTAATTATTGAAACAGTTAGTGACATTCACAGCGCGCTAGCGCTGCCTACTGACTGGCGCCGCGCGGCGATTAGTTCGAAATTTGAATAGCAACAGCGCGCTGCTCACTAGCTGGAGTCGTGCGGCGGCGATCAGTTCCATATTTGAAATGGCAAATACCTAATACTGTTATGGAATTTGTATGGACTATAACTTAACTATTTGCTTTGGTAACACACGCGTTTGTTATGACCCGCTTTACATATTTAAAACCGGTGGAATTACATCAGCTTTACGAGCAAGGGTGTTAAAAAAATATTAAAACTACAGCTTCGGAATTAATGAGTCTTAATAGATATACAGCTGTGGACAAGCGCTGCGCGATAGAGAGCGCTTTACAAATTCGAAGCAAATCGGTCTTAACGGGGCTCAATTTTCTTCCCGTCGTCGTGATGTAATGTGTAAAGGAACTGTTTAACGCAAAATATCTTTCACATATCTGTCTCTATTCAAGAATAGCTACTCATTACCACCCATCTAAGTCAACTCATAAAACCAGATTTTAATCAATACATCTTCTATATATCAAAGATCAAATAAATAAAACTGAAGCGTCCGCAATATTAAATTAACAGCTTTTTAATGATTGCATATGAATGTACACAAATGTAACCAAAACACAATTTTTAAATTTTTGTCTGGCTTTTATTTCTCTCTCTTTGATTTAACTAAATCTCTGGAACGGTTGGGCCGATTTTGACAGGACTTCCACTGGTAGATAGCTTATATTATAAGGCATAACATAGGCTACTTGTTTTTTTTTAAAGAATTTGGGTACTGGGTATGAACATTTAAACCTAGATCTAAGTCCACGCGGATGAAGTCGCGGCCACAGATAACATACCACTAACGTGGTTCACTTTTCACTAGCATTAATAATACTTTAAAAAAGAGTAATTTTGCTATAAAGCAATTATGTTCACAATCTGTTGAACAACAAGTCTGTTAAAACTGAATCATATTATTATGCACTACATTACTCGCTTTGTTCACTTGTACAATTATCGCATTCAAAACTAGTCGTTTGATGCTAATTTAACACAGTTAATTTCTTACTAGGAATTACCTACTAACAATTTTGTATCGAATATATTATTTCGATTTTCACATAACTAATTGTGTTCAATGGAGACCTATAGGAATTCTAGAATAAATTAAACGCGTGGCGATTATAATCTTAATAATAATAAATATTCTACGACATTCTACACAGCACTTTCTAGACCCAAAGTAAGCATTCTTTTAACTAGCTTGTGTTATGGATTCCAGCATGCAGATAAACATACTTATATACTCCTTTTTTTTTACATATAAAACATAGAAACACCCAGACTAATACAAATTACATATTCATACATACAAATATTTGCACTGAGCGGGAATCGAATAGTTTATTATATGTTTTATTTATCGTATTGACTCATTGAAGGATTTCGTGTTCTACAAATTGTCTGAAACAAGTTATATAGTTGTATAACCATATAACTTGTTTCAGACAATTTGTAGAACACGAAATCCTTATTGTACACTAGCATGGTCAAGCGTAATTCCTGATCCCGTAGGAATATCGGCACAAAAAATAGCCTATGTTACTCAGGGATAACGCAGTATTCCAAAGGTGAAAGAATTTTTGAAATGGGTTCAGTAGTCTCTTTATAAAATGAGTATAGAAAATCACATTGTAGAAAATAATTTAACACTAGCCGGACGAGTTTCTGCCGCAATCAGAGGGCAGTCGTACCCGTAAAAATTAAAATAAACCGAATTGTGAAAGAGAGGGGTGAGAGAGCGCATCCCGGGATCCAAAGTGCAAGCCTTTTTATTTTTCTTTTATACCACTTAGCAGACAAACCCACACACCAGAGGCGAACCACTCGCGCTACCGACCCTGTAAAAACCTTCTAATGCCCTTCTTGAAGAACCCCACATTGTAGAAGCCTTGGATGCCATCGGGATTGGCGCTTTGACGCGCTTTATACGAATGGGGATGAGAAGTTTTTACCGAATGGGGAAGAGAAGAAGAATGTGTTTAACAAAGAAGTTTACAAATTTGGTGTAAAACTTGAATTATAATTTGTTTGCTGGTGTACACGTGAGGTAACAAGAGGTAATTCCATGAACTTTACAAATTACAATACAAAATACTTTACAATACAAAGATTTTATATCATTTTCGGTTTGGCGCCGTTGCTGAGGACTGCGACACACGCGTATGGCTGTCGTATGTCGTCAGCCATACTTTCGCATACTCTGACTATTTTCGCATCAGCCGTGATTGACCGCGATGCACGGAATTGTACCTTTTTTTTTTTTTTCGTGCGGAAATCCCCTCGGATACCCCCCCGCCGGCCAGCGGGGGCGGTTATGTCGGGCTTGAACCGACTAAAACCGCACGCCGTCTCGGGTCTGCAGACGCCGGGGTGTAAGGTTGCCCATAGAGCATATCCCTCGCACCCCGACTGACCCTGGGCCATCTCCGGTTTCGAGATGGCCCCCTCGGGTTTGGGAACCACGGTGTCCCCGTCTTGCCCCGGTTTGGGGGAGGGGCGCTTGTCGCCCCACCTTAATAAAATCAAACAAAACTTTCTAATATCTCAACTTCAATGTGTCCGCTTCCTAAAACTTGATATCATTATTATTAATTAATAAGCCAGTAGCTATTACATTGAACGGTCTGACAAACGGAGCGTGGCGAGGACGTTTCGCGAATAGCTAGAGGCTTTTACGCAACGATCCCGTCCTGTTTTGATCGCGTTTATTATACTCGTATGTGAAGTAAACACATTATAATGAGCTGATGTTGATATCGAATAACAACAATGTCTTTTTTTTTTTTTGAAAAGAATATTAGCAACTGAAATTACTAATATTCCCCCTAACCCCTCCAGCTAAGCTAAATTGCTTGTGTTAGGTGTGGGTTCACGTCGGTAGTGTAATGGCCAGGATTCGAACCCGGAATGATTACCGTAAGACTGCAAGCAGCCCCCTTATTCAAATTGACCAGGCGGTTCGGTGCCTCTTTTCAATGCCGCACTATCAAGATTTGGAATTCTTTATCAGCACACGTATTTCCTTTTTCATACAGTCTCAGGTCCTTTTTTTTTCGTGCGGAAATCCCTTCTGTTACCCCACCGCCGGCCAGCGGGGGCGGTTATGTCGGGCTTGAACCGACTAAAACCGCACGCCGTCTCGGGTCTTAAAACGTCGGGGTGTAAGGTTGCCCATAGAGCATATCCCTCGCACCCCGACTGACCCTGGGCCATCACCGGTTTCGAGATGGCCCCCTCGGGACAGTATCTGGTCCTTTAAGCGAGGTGTCAAAAAGTACCTGATGAGGCCGTCTAGCTGAGGACCACCATTGTTGCATTATCGGTGTCAGTAATGGTGACCCTCATTCTTGAGATTTCACCTTTAGCTTACCATCAGGCCAGGTGAAGTCCTATTGATGTAACCAGTATAAAATAAGTATGACTCTACCATCTGCACGAGTATGGTAAGTATTCAAATATTCTACGACATTCTACACAGCGCTTTCTAGATCCAAAGTAAGCATAAATAAAATAAATAAATATTCTAGGATATTTATTATACATCGCCTTCTAGACCCAAACTAAGCAGAGCTTGTCATATGGGTTCTAGAATGCGGATAAACATACTTAGATACTTTTTTTTTGTAAATAAATACATATTATACTAGAAACACCCAGACCAATGCAAATATACATATTTGCAATTAGCGGGAATCAAACCCGCAACCTCTGACTTAACAGTCGAATGCTGTACCGCTACGCCACAGAGGTCGTCGCATAGTTTAACTAGCTTGTGTTATGGGTTCCAGAATGCGTATAAACATACTTACTTACTTTTTTCGTAAGTACATACCTATTATACATACAAACACCCAGACCAATGTAAATAGACACATTCATGCATACAAATATTTGCACTAAGCAAGAATCGAACCCGCGCCCCCTGTCGCTACGCCACAGAGAGCGTCATATTACCAATAAACCGTATAAAAAAGTATGACTCTACCATTTGAACGAGTATGGTAAATACTCGATTAGGTAGAGACTTCGTTAGCGCAGGTTTGCAATCAAATTGTTCCACTCTATTTATCATTCAGTATTATTTATCAACAGATATGTCATTACTTATGCAAAACAGGCAATATAATTCTATCGTTATCTTCATAATCGACTATTGTTCAATTGTGAAATCTGAATAGGCTTCATTTTGCGAATTGTTATTCATCTATTTACACTTTAACAGCTATATGATTCTCAAAAATAATAAACTATAATTACCAGCTTCGCAAGATTTGCCTATCCAACAATAGGTCAACGTGACCGGTCGACTTTTTCCATTGATTTTGTTTTTCGGTGATTATTCCTCGATGGTAAGACCGATCTGGACATTCGACCCCTTACGACACTCAGTAATGTCTACTTGATCACCGTGGTAAATTTGGTCGAGATCGGTCAAACGGTCTCGGAAGAGTATCATTTGTTTGAAATGCAACTTTGAAACCACAGACGCTTGAAAGAAAGAAAGAAAGAAATTAGGGGGGGGGGGGTCAGTGTAAAGCTAAAACCAAGTTTGGGGGGTCGCCACCCTTGTCAAACGGCCGCCATCTTAGAAATAGGGATTGAAATGGTTTTTACGATATATCTCTTAAACTATTTATCTCATAAAAAAATTGCTAACATTTTTTGTTGCAAATTAAATTCTCTATAACTTTGGTCCAGTAATTTTTTTTTTGTTAGTATAATTTTTTAATGATTAATTTTGCAATATTATTAATAATTAATTCACAAGGTAGAGTCTGGAGGCGCGTTTTTTTTATGTGGTATCCCCAATAGGCATAATCCACGGTGATTTTCTAAATTTGAACTACTCCCTCCTCAGTCTTTTCGATGGACCATGCTGCGGCTCAGCATCTGATCGGCTTTCTGAATTTAAAATCAGTGGGAGAACTGGAGAAGGAAGGGGTGTTAATATCGGTGGTTCATCATGAAAGCCATTTTCATTTATTAATTCTGAGAGCCCCATTACGTTGCTGCAAGTCTCTCCAGAACAATGGAAGCACACTGCAGAACATTTCAGCCCTGCTTTTCGAAATCCACACATCGCTCCACAGTTTCCTTTGCATTTGCAAAGGGGGCGGTTATGTCGGGCTTGAACCTACTAAAACCGCACGCCGTCTCGGGTCTTAAGACGCCGGGGTGTAAGGTTGCCCATAGAGCATATCCCTCGCACCCCGACTGACCCTGGACCATCTCCGGTTTCGAGATGGCCCCTTCGGGTTTGGGAACCACGGTGTCCCCGTCTTGCCCCAGTTTGGGGGACGGGCGCTAGTCACCCCACAGCCTGCATCTGCTGGGGTTCTGAACCTCTCCCGGGCGCGATTCGCCATCTCCTTCTCGAGCATTACATGCTCGCAGAAGGAGGTGGCGGCGGCCCATGCGCTTGCACTCCGCACCATTGCCGCAATCATGCTGCCGAGCGAGAGCTCCCACGCCGGGCAGTCCGCCAGCGTGTGCAGCCCCGAGTCCTCGCTCGCATCGCAGTGATGGCACTCAGGCGTTGGCTCCTTCCTGATCCGATGCAGGTGGTCCCCGAAGCTCCCCTTACCGGAGATCACCTGCGTCAGTCGGTACGAGAGGCTTCCGTGTCGCCACTCTAGCCAATCCTCCATGATGGGCCTTACCGAAGCAACAGTACCTAATATGGTACCTTTTATTTTATTTCGTGAAGGAATCCCGTCGGTTACCCCCCCCCCCCCTTCAGTGGGGTCATTATGTCGAGCTTGAACCGATTAAAACCGCACGCCGTCTCGAATCTTGAGACGCCGGGGTGTAAGGTGGCCAATAAGTAATTTCCCTCGCACCCCGACTGACCCTGGGCCATCTCCGGTTTCGAGATGGCCCCCTCGGGTTTGAGTACCACGGTATCCCCATCTTGCCCTGGAAAGGGGGGGGGGGCGCTAGTCGCCCCGCCGCCCAGGACCTAATATGTTATCTATGCTGTATTATTACTATGTGTGTTTTTACTTTAAAAAGATTCTGCACGTTACCATTGCATTCTTGGACTGTATTCTTTTGTAATATTTCTAATAAGCACCTTTATGTTTGTGTACGTGCGTTTATGTGTGTGTGTATGTAAAAATTAACCTTTACACGATTTGTCAATCAATCATTAGTTATAATTATACCGATTTAGCTGTACCCCTATTACTCAATGAGTCGTACGGCCGCTTTTAAAGGATGTGCGTTATTCAACACGTACATATGTCGGTAGTTTTTAATATTTAAATGAGCTAATGATTCACACTTTCTCGGAAGTGGCAAAACAATTTTATAATAAGTTTTCGCAATATCCTGAGCCATTGAAAGACAGGATACAGAGCATAATGTTTTTTTTTTTTTTTTTTTATTTGTTCCGTCAATTGACTGCACCCCGCTGGATGGTGAGAAGCTAGGGTGAAGTCCAGAAGATATGGGCCACCATCCCAGATGCTGACGATCCCAAAATGGTAGCCCCTACCTTGACGGCCTCAAAAGATGCTTTTTCACGCCCCGCTTGAAGAACCCGGGATTGTAAGAAGAAGGAAACACGTGCGCGGGCAGAGCATTCCAGCTCTTTATCGTGCGACAAAGAAAGGAAGCACCGAACCGCTGAGTTCGGGACTGAATGGTTTCCACCGTGAGCGGATGGCATCGCAGTCCAGCACGTGTTGTTCTGGATCGAAATGGAGAAGGTGGGATCAGTTGAAAGAGCTCGTCAGAACACTCGCCGTGGTAGAGGCGGTAAAA
The DNA here is from genome assembly GCA_946251805.1 of Cybosia mesomella. NCBI lineage: Eukaryota > Metazoa > Arthropoda > Insecta > Lepidoptera > Erebidae > Cybosia > Cybosia mesomella. The sequence continues at coordinate 3,019,053 of OX276402.1, read as the reverse complement.
TACAGCCAGAGAGGCAATGTCTCTACGCAGCTGCAGAGGTTCCAGGCTGTTGGTAATCGCTGGACTCCCAATGATACGGATGGCAAGCCGCTGCAATCTGTCGAGAGCGTCTAATAAGTACTTTGCGGAGCCGTCCCAGAGATGAGAGCAGTATTCCACGCAGGGGCGAATTTGTGTCTTGTACAAAAGACACCGCTGCTCAGGCGTGAAAAACCGTCTCACCCTGTTCAGAACTCCGAGTTTTCGTGAAGCTGTTTTGATGACGCTCTCGATGTAGTTTTTATTGTTCAGTTTGCAGCGAACGTCCATTCCGAGCATGTTAAGGTGGTCTTGCAGTGGTAGCGGTGTGTTCTGAAGAGTTGGGAGAGAAGGAAGGAGGATACTTTGGCTGTGAACGCGGACGCTTGTGTTTTATTGGCATTGAACTCGACCAAGTTCTCAGACCCCCATTGGGAAATGCGGGTCAGAACCCGGTCGAGCTCAGTGACAAGTTGTCGTCTGTTTTCCTCAATATCGGTCCGCTGGTTTGGAGTTTAGTGAGCAACGAATGTACTAAAGTGGGTCCATATCAGTAATTTAACGTAAACCCACTCTTGGCACAAAGCTTTGGATTAGATAGGACAAACAGTGATCCTTGTGGACTCCAGTGAGCAACGAATGTGTTGAAGTGGGTCCACACCAGTAATTTAACGTGAACCCACTTTAGGCACAAAGTTTTAGAGTAGCTAGGACAAACGGTGAAACTCGTGGAATCCTGTGAGCAACAAATGTGCTGAAGTGGGTCCACCTCAGTAATTATACGTGAAACCACTCTTGGTACAAGGTTTAAATTAGATAGAAGGACAAACAGTAAAACTCGTTGAGTCCTGTGAGCAATGAATGTGGGTCTACATCAGTAAATTCAATATGAACCCACTCTTGGCGTAAGGGTTTAGGTCCGATTGTAGGACGAACAGTAAAACTAGTTACAGTGGCTTTTAACACGTCAGTATTGAGATCCGACTAAGATGCGTTTGGTTCGGTTTTTCTATATCGTTTTATCTATATCGAACATCGGCCAGACAGTTACCTTCATAGTGGAGTTTAAGTTGCACCAGATTTTCTGTGAAACAGTGAACATTGGAACTACAGTTGTCACTGTCAAATTTCATATACACTACAGATTACGACAGATTAGTGTTCTCAGATAGACAGTGGCGACACCCTTCAGTTCACAGAATGGTTGGTACGACTATACTAGGAATTCAGTGCAGGGTGCGACTGAAATAAATTGAGCTGAGCGAGCAGGACTCTTACTTGAAAATAAGACATCTTACTACGGTCGCGCGCTTAGCTGAGGCCGCGCGCTCGTGAAACTGTTTTACGGTGATTATTCCTCAATGGTACATCGGACATGAACCATCTCGCTTCAAAACACTCCTCAGTGTCCACACTATCACCGTGGTAAATTTGGTCAAGATCGCGCGAGTGGTTACGGAGGAGTTCAGCTACCAACAAACGGCTATGTCGCATATAAGAGACAAAAACTATTCTTGATTATAAAATATATTGACCATATAGTGTCGAATTAACTACTCTTAAAAGATACCGAAGATAGAGAACGCGCTACAAAACCAAAGCAAAACGATCTCCCGACTGTTACTCATCTTCCAGATGCGGAGACGTGCTAACTCATAAGTCATGTGGTACTCGTGTGTCTATATCAATAGCTATACATATAATAAAATCGTAACGATGTAAAAACTGTACATTGTAGGTGGTAGAGTCAAGCAACAGTCATTTTGGCCGTTGCATGAATGGGCCGACTCGACCGGGGAAGCACCACCCTCTCACAGAATATCGACGCCAAGTAACAGTATTTGAACTGTTGCGTTCCGTTTGGTGAGTGAGAGTGCCGGAGCCCAAACTCCTTTCCCATCCCCTTTCCTTTACAGGGTCGGCAGCGCGAGTGTGACGCCACTGGTGTTGCACACGTCCATAGGCCGCGGTAACCGCTTCCCATCAAGTGGGCCGTGTGCTTGTCTGCCACCTTAGTGATATAAAAAAAAAAAACATTGAATATTTTTTGAAATAAAATAATTGGTATAGTGTCGCTTATTCCTAGTCGTCACCACTGGCTTCGTTCCCAGTGGGGACAAACGAGAAAAAAAATACCAACTTTGAGATTTTAAACTTTGACCTTGTGAACTATTGACCTACTAAGCTGCTGACACCTGAAGTGTTGAGATTTTTAATCGTTGGTCTTATGGTGTTGATGTTTTAATTGTCGATATTTATGACTGGTGATATACAGCATCAAACCAACTTTTTTTTACCACTGACAAAAATCGGGAATTCATAATCTCAAAAGTCACCACTGGAAACAATTAAGATTTTCCTTAATCCCGATTGTCACCACGGGTGACAACTAATATTTCATTTTCCCTTTCGTCACCGCTGGCAACAAATAGTTTTTTTTTTCTCGTTTGTCCCCGGGAACGAAGCCAGTGGTGACGACTGGGAATAAGCGTATGTGTTCGTCTAGGAACGACACCGAGGTAAAAAATGTGATTTTTAGAATTATGTCTGTTTGTCTGTTTATCTGCTTTTTATTATTAATGTCCGAGCATCACTTGAAAACCACTAAACAGATTCAACTGAAATTTTGCATGAATATTTTTCTAAAGTATGGTCATAAACTGCGCTAATAGTACACGCTATTATAAGTGTGATAGCAGCAAGGTAAAATCGATCAAATCAATTATTGATCATTTCTTTATTATTACAAAGCAGATCATTCCGAAATCAGACATGGCCAACGTTCAAACTATATCATCACGCTATAGCTAAAAGGCGATGATCATTAAAATATGAAATCATGAAACTACAGAGTTACTTACTTGTAAAAGATAGTTGAATAGAGACTCAACCTTTGATAATAAATATCATCACGCTATTATATAACCGGGTTGAATTAATTTTGATGTTACATATAAACCTATATTTCTTCATGATAAAAGATTGATTTGAAGATAGGTATATTTTCAATCAATGTTTGTTTCGAAACTGCAGAAGTAAACATACCTTGATCTTTTCCGAATTAAACGCGGACGAAGTAGCGGGCAACAGCTAAAATAAATATAATGGAAATTTTTCGTTTAATAGTTTAAGACATTGTTTATGACCAAATGTATAAAATTATTGAGTACTATTTAATAACTAATAACAATTTAAGTACGGTTGCATCGCGTACTTAATAACAAACTCAAATGGCTAGTACCCTTTGTCTGTTCACTGCGTCGGTGGTCTTAACAGTGACTGCCGAGCGTATGTATAATCTTGGGTATCTCAACAATATCGACTTGAGTTTTTCTGCATGAATGTTCTCAGTAAACGAGTTTCTTGCAAGTGAGGTCGGTGTTAACCTAGTGGAATTGGACTTACGAGCTGCAAGTCGAGGGTTCGAATTCTGGTTACTACACTACTGACGTGAACCTACTCCAAATACAAGCAATTTAGCGGTTACTAGGTATTTTGGAAAAATTAGGTATCCCGAGACGGCGTGCGGTTTTAGTCGGTTCAAGCCCGACATAACCGCCCCCGCTGGCACGTGGGGGGGTATACGAAGGGATTTCCGCACGATAAAAAAAAAAAAAAAAAGGTATTCTTACTGTGTCGGGGTGCGAGGGAAATGCTTTATGGACAACCTTACACCCTGGCGTCTAAAGACCCGAGGTGGCGTGCGGTTTTAGTCGGATCGAGCGCGAAATAACCGCCCCCGCTGGCCGGCGGGGGGGTATCCGAGAGAATTTCCGCACGAAAAGAAAGGATTCTTACTCTAAGGTTCTGATTCATTTTCCCTCCAATATATTAATTATTATGAGTGGCAGCACTGATGGCAGTCTTGATTTGACACTATGAGATGAGATTATATAATGTAAGTACAAATTGTTTTTACTAAAGTAACAAATAATTGTGAATTAATACACGAACATAGTAACAACAGTGACACTAGACGGTTTATAAATATTATCAGTGACAAGTAAATTAATGACATTGTGTTGTATTTCTAATCGCTGCCACCCAAACTAGGTTATTTGTGTAGGGTGTCAGTTTTCTCTCGGAGGAACATACATTCATTGAAGTAAAATACATGAAGCTTCCATATTATACAAGGTGTGCAAGAACATTCCATGGGTGTATAATCACCTAAGTTGATTTAATATAAATAATTGTTTAAGTTAAGTGTGCATGATTTTAATTTTTCCGCAATTTCGTAAGAATATATGTGTATGTGTGGGAGATAAAGATAGGGAGTGTATGTATGTTACGTGTAATGGTGAGTATGGTACGTAAATAAAAATATTTTGTGGTCATTAAATAACAACCGATCTACAATAAGTAAGTGATTTGAATGAACATGTTATTTGGCTTATATTGGTTTTATGGTTTCAAATAGATGTTATAATGAATATGTTTGAATAAATAATTGAATTTCGTCTACCCGCAGTGGTTTTCTTACATTAATCTTTAAAGTGCTTTCACCCTGCTAGATGGAAAGAGACAAGTGAAGTTTAAACAAGTTGAATTCCTGAGACGAGCTCAGCCGAATACAAGGGATTTTCGATTTTGCGTTTTTTTATTTTTTTGCGATTTTTTCTTTATCTTGCAATGGTTCACCCCAGCACGAATCTATTACCGAAAACAGCGCAGATAGCTCATCTCCTTCATACCCAAAACCGTGACAGAAAATTGGCAACGACGACGACGTCGACGACAACTCGATAGCAATAGGGCTTTTCTAAAGAAAATCCCTGAAAACAGTATATAAGTATGTTTACTTATATACTTTTTTTGTAAATACATACATATTATATATAACACTCAGTACAATGCAAATAGACATATTCATGCATACAAATATTTGCACTGAGCGGGAATCGAACTCGCGCCCCCTGTCGTAGCAGTAGAATGCACTACCACTACGCCACAGAGGCCGCCATATAAATATCATGAGTGTATTAGAGGCTCCACCAAGATCTTCGGAGCCAAGCCAACTTCACCTTCTACTTGACGGACGAGGCTCTACCGCAGGCTTGCTTCTCGGGGTTAGGGGGTCAGACAGCAGTCGCTCCCGTAAACGCCGTATAAGCCAAATCAAAAAGAGCAGAAGGAGTAAGTGGATCTAGGGCTTCAAAGTGAAAGCCGTTGATTCAACCGGGAAGATCCTGATGATGAAAAAATAAAAATCCGTTCCCGCAGGGGGAACGCACAGGTAGATTTCGTGAAGCAATTAATATTATATTTTAACATGTTTAATTTTTATTCTCGAAAACGGTAACTTTTAGCGAAAAACTTTTCAGACATTTATTTTAGACTTAAAAATGGCCTATCGATTAAAAATGTTTCCTACGGCAAGAATGTTCACCGGTTAGAAGTTATGATTTTTTTCCCGAAAAATTTTGGTTTTTCCCCCCTCCACTTTTAGTTAAAATTTTAATCTTATAGGTTATAATTAAAAGTTGTTGGTATTCATGTATACTAACGGTTCGAATATCTTTCATGGGACGTGAAATTTTGAGGAAAAACTGATTTCACAAAAAGTGAGGCCCTACCATCCCCTTAGGCCGGATTCCACCCGTTCACGAACTTAAACTAAGTTTACACCCAAGCAATTTTTGACCGCAGTTTGAAAGCGATCGGGGCAAAAATGCGACCGTGAGAGTGCCGCAAATTTTTTGACCAGTGGTCATTTCGGACTCAGGGGGTCATAACTAGGCCTACTATGATGATTTTTTTTTAAAATTGGACAGTAGTCAAGAAACCAATAGGTAGATCGATTTCATCGAAATCTACCTTTTTTTTTTTTTTTCGTGCGGAAATCCCTACGGATACCCCCCCGCCGGCCAGCGGGGGCGGTTATGTCGGGCTCGCACCGACTAAAACCGCACGCCGTCTCGGGTCTTCAGACGCCGGGTTGTAAGGTTACCCATAGAGCATATCCCTCGTACCCCGACTGACCCTGGGCCATCTCACCACTAACAGCATCGCTCATCCTGTCTCCTCTGAAAGCAGAGGAGTACGGAGAGCGATGTGTTCCCGCCACGTTGGGTATTGGCCGACGATCAATGCCAACCCTATGAAGGGGTGAAGGGGAAGCCATTGACCGCCGCCCAGGGTGTACCGGCCGCTCCGATTCCGTTCCCCCCGGACTGCAGCGGGATCGAAATCGGAACGACACTCGAGGAGGTTACCCAACACACACCCCTCATCGAAATCTACCTAAAATTTCAACCGATATGACAGTTTGGGTCCGGTTCAGTCTAAGTACGAAGCGGCCGCACTTCAATATTTTCGGTGAAGCGACTACCTTCTGACTTCCGCAACCCATTGGCAATATCGAAGTTTTAGTAGTCACACCAGTTGTCGGACTTTTTAGGCCTCGAACTACCCGTAACGACAGCCATAGATGTTCGTGTGGCAATTGGGACCAACGAGTTAATGTGCTCTCCGAAGGGAAGGGTCATTTGGTGAACGCAACCTTGCATATTACATTATAGTTACGCTCCCTATACACGTTTGACCGAAAACGAGATTCAAAGCATCTAATGGAAATCGAATTCAAACTTACTAGATTAAGTTAGCGGAGTAAATGGTTCCTGGCACAGTGAAATACAGGGGCTACCCCATCTCTTACAGTGGGTACCGTACAATCTGATTAAGGGATAGGGCTGTTCTCCAATCGATAGTAAATATTGCATGATATAGTGCCCGGTTGATAGTTACAGAAATTTGTAACGATTTTAGAACTGTTAGGAATCCTACGCTTTTTTACCCTCGGATCCCCCCCCCCCCCCGCTAGCCAGAGGGGTAGGTTATGTCAGGCTCGAACCGATTAAAACCGCACGGCATCTCAGGTCTTCAGATGCCTTCACCTTCGTAAGGTAGCCCAAAAGGCCTCCTTCCTCGAACCCAGGGATCACCGAATGACCCAGGGCGGTGGCCCTGGATCATTCGGTGTTCGAAAGGAATCCTACCCTAACTGGTAACTTTTCCAGTTTAAACTAAATCATTCCTATAAAATTATATTTCTAATACACCTCAAATTTCGCTCTCATCAATTCACTACACGAAACGTTAAAATAAATCAAAAATCTATGAACGGATGACGTATCACAGCTGTTAAGAACAAAGTTATGATATCGCTACACCAGCTTAAGACCAAACTCAGTCTCCATGTCGACACTTTGGCACATACCTGTTCTTAATGACATAATCTTGCCAAAAAAATCTTGAATGCAAAAGCGTTCTTGGCAAAAGAATGTCGCATCAAAAGAATGCTCATCCAGTAAATAAGCCGGTATCCAGTACCGTACAGGCAAACTAGTTTCTCGAGTCATGTTGGAACATGTCCATATTAGTGGACGGGACCGTTTATATGGTTAAATATAGACCGGCAGGTGCCAAGGCGGGTGGTGTAAGCTTGAAGAATGGGTTTACATTCTATATAACAGGATGTACACTTATTTTTTTTTTTATTCGTGCGGAAATCCCTTCGGATACCACCCCGCCGGCCAGCGGGGGCGGTTATGTCGGGTTTGAACCGACTGAAACCGCACGCCGTCTCGGTCTTCAGACCAGGTTGCCCATAGAGCATATCCCTCGCACCCCGACTGACCCTGGGCCATCTCCGGTTTCGAGATGGCCCGAGGACGGAGGTCGTTAAGCTGTAAACATGTACCTATTAATAGGGTGTCCCCACGTTACTCTGTCTCTAGAATCAATCAATCAGGAGTTGGTTAGCAATCAAACCGCGCCTGTTGTCAACAAATCTGTGCCCTTTTTTTTTTTTTTTTATTTTTTATTTTTTATCGTGCGGAAATCCCTTCGGATACCCCCCCGCCGGCCAGCGGGGGCGGTTATGTCGGGCTTGCACCGACTAAAACCGCACGCCGTCTCGGGTCTTCAGACGCCGGGGTGTAAGGTTACCCATAGAGCATATCCCTCGCACCCCGGCTGACCCTGGGCCATCTCACCACTAACAGCATCGCTCATCCTGTCTCCTCTGAAAGCAGAGGAGTACGGAGAGCGATGTGTTCCCGCCACGTTGGGTATTGGCCGACGATCAATGCCAACCCTATGAAGGGGTGAAGGGGAAGCCATTAACCGCCGCCCAGGGTGTACCGGCCGCTCCGATTCCGTTCCCCCCGGACTGCAGCGGAATCGGAATCGGAGCGACACTCGAGGAGGTTACCCAACACACACCCCAACAAATCTGTGCCCTGTAGTCAAAAAGGCGTGGTGTCTATCACCATAACTTTATATTAAATATCATTTATAGCCCATATAAACAAGAAACCAACCGCGGTAGCCTAGTGGTATGGGTAAAGGACTGCTGAGACGAGGTCTCGGGTTCGATCCCAGGTTTTACCATGGCACACACCAATGACTTTTCGATGCTTTTCGAAGTTATGTGTGTATTTATCGCAGGTTTATAAGTGCCTGGTTAATGGCACTAGGCTCGCCACCTATAACATTGGGACCTAAACATAAACTGGCGAAATGTGGGTGCTAGCACCTCTGCCTACCCCTTCGGGGATATAGGCGTGAGTTTATGTTATGTTATGTTATAGCCCAACTTAACTATAACTTGATCGCCTTGAACGAGTAGATGATAAATGGACATTTTCGTTCAACGTTGTACTAATATCAGTTACAATACTTACAACAGTTTAACATGTTTTAGCTCAACAGATATTGTTGTAAACAGGCACGAAGCGTTTGTGTTGACATTCATAATAGTACTTTTGTTATCAACGGTTTAGTTATGTTATAGCTGCTTGAATAGATTATTTATTTCTGTCTTTCAAACCTTTAAAGGATGAACCCCAATTCGATAGTGTACAAGAAAAAAAAATCCAATAATTCTTATCTAAATTCTAAGAGTAACAAATATAAAGCCTTCCTTGTGAATTCACTCAGAGTACAACAGAAGAATCTTCATAGCAACGTTCAGCGTGCGGAGTGCGCGCGTCAGAGGCGCCTTAAAAAGGGGCGAGCCCAAGTATTATTTTTTTATACAAATAGCCCATCTGAAAGTGAGCGGTCGCGCCAGCGAGGCCTGGTCGAAATTATCATCCTACGAGTCTTTTCCCAAGTTTCCAAGTTAGACCAGTCAGACTTTTTAGGGCTCCAGCTACACGTAAAGACTGCCATAGATGTTCGTGTGGCAACCGGAACCGCCGGCTTTGTGTGCTCTCCGAGACCTAGCGCCCCCCCCCCCCTTGTCCGGGGCAAGATGGGGACACCGCGGTTTCCCGTCCCGAGAGGGCCATCTCGAAACCGGAGATGGCCCAGGGTCTGTCGGGGTGCAAGGGATATGCTTTATGGGCAACCTTACACCCCGGCGTCTGAAGACTCGAGACGGCGTGCGGTTTTAGTCAGTTCAAACCCAACATAACCTACCCCGCCGGCCGGCGGGGAGGTATCCGCACGAAAAAAAAAACAAATAATTTACGGAGGGTCTCAGTGTGTTCATAATGGTCACCCATCCTAAGACTGACCTGGCTAGTATTGCTTACCCTTGCAATGTGTTAACCTGATCGGTTACAACTTAGCCACGAGCCCCTCCTGGTATACTATCGTTATACTTTTGTCTTTCATCAACCAATCAATTTCATATTAGGCGCCCTCTTATGCATTCGTTAGAAGAGAATATTATATTTCATTCTCAGAATTCAATCGGACCGGACACTTAAACAATATACAGTAAATGTTTTTGTCATTAAGATTCATAGCAAGAGAGTCACTTCCGCGGCCAGCGAGCTCAGTCTGAGTATTATTTATCTACTTAATACAGAATTGATTAGGTGGGTTGGTTTTACAATCAAAAGTTTGTTACGGTAATCTAACATCAACTTTATATATCTAACTTAATTTTCCCGTGCGAACGGACGGGTCGGTTAGTTAGCTAAGTGACCCGTCCGTTTGCACGGGAAAATTAAATCTTATAACCTATTTGCAGCGCCATTACCTTCTCTCAAGTGTCAGTCTTCAATTTTGGTGGTCAGTCGGTATAATGTCATCTCAAAGGGGCCCCAGTACCGGCCCCAGTACCGGCCCCGGTACACCAGCTGATTTTGAAAGTACCGTAACTTTTATTTTTGTGCAGAAATCCCCTCGGACACCCCCCCCCCCCCGCCCGCTGGCCAACGGGGTAGGTTATTTCGGGCCTGAAGCAACTAAAACCGCATGTCGTCATCTCGGTTCTTCAGAGGCCGGGGTGTAAGGTGGCCCCATAAAGGAAAAATCGGAACTCTAATTCGTTGTTCGTCTGTCTGTCAAGACATAAATATGACTGTCTGTCTATCAAGACCTTTTCCCAGGAACGCGTGGAAGGTATCAAGCTAAAATTTAATATTAACAGAAAAGTCAAATCAAGAGAAAGAAAAGGACAGCTGATTCCAGGCTCCAAAGAGCAAGGTTTGGATGCTACCGGCTGTGACTGTGATGATGATGAGTCGGTGCAATGTCGTGTGATGCTAATGAGTCGGAGTAATGTCGTCAAAACATAGATTCATAAAAGATTTATAATAGCATTACCTTCAAAATGTTCAATCACATTCTATCATCGCACCGCCCGCCATAGACAGGGAATTCATTCTCACACGTTGCAACGGTGCGCACAGTAAGATATGAAACAAACTTCATACCGCGCACGCTCAAACAGTGGAATGATCTTTAAGCTGTGGTTTTCCCAGACGACTACAATATGGGGTTCTTCAAGAAGGGCCTTAGATGGTTTCTACAGGGTCGGCAGCAGTCCACGGTGACCGCTTCTCATCAGGTGGGTCGTGTGCTTGTTTCTGCCACCGAAGTGGTATAAGAAAAAGAAACAAGAAACATCATAAAATGTAAATACTATTTCGTTGAAACCTGTATTATACGGGCAGTATTTCTCTAGGCACTTCAAAATATTAGCTGCATATTTTTCCAAACTGTTCGCAGCACGATATTCATTTCAAGCTCAAATAAAACACCGGTAGCAACTGGGGCATGCCGTAATCGATTCATTTGCATGTTTTACACACATCCAAAATGGATTAATACACTTGTTGCCAGTTAGTCAATGCCATTTACGATATTCTTTTTTACACTTCCATATACTGACGATATATTCCCGAAGGGATATTCTGAGCTCTGTTTACACCCATATTTCGCTACGTTTATCGGCTGGTAAACGAGTCTACTGCCGTTAAACGTGCTCTTTTTCATAGGTTTAATGATTATTTTACAGAAGCACTGTCTGATCCGCCAAAAAGAAAAGCCGGAAAGCTTGCGCCAGAGTCTTTTCTGTCAATCAGCAGGTGGACTGCTAGCAGGTAAGGTTGGCTACAGGATCTACGATACCCTATATACCCAACAACACATCATTATGATGTCGTTAAATATGGATGTTGGGGGTAGGGGATCGACGGCAGTCGCTCTCGTAAAAGTCAACCAAACTAAAGAGCAACTTTTTGTTGCAACTGGAACTAGCGGAATAGTGATGTGATTATCAGCTAAAGACTTCTACAATATACGGTTTAACAAGATAGTCTGATATTATCACAAATGTAAATTCCTAGCCACGCCTTTCAATCTGAATGTTCGGCAAACGACATGTGAACCCGCGATATTTAGCGAGAGGAGCGCAATGTATAATGTAACTAGGTCGGATCTTGAAGTTAGTACTACACGCTGGGCTAGTTTGCACGACATAAGTACCTACTGCCGTCGTGCAAGTTTGATTCGCAGAGGCTTAACACCATTTTGATATTATATTTATTGTGTGAATGGTGATGTTAATCTTCTTATATGAACAAAAGTAAATTGCTTCTTGTCAAGCTCAAAACTTGAGAAACTTGTAACTACTGATATAGTCATGAAATCTAAAAAAAAAGGTTTCGTCCGATTATTTTATTAATGAAGTTCGATCCGAGAATCGATCCAGGGGCTCAAGCTCGCTCACAAGTGTAAATTTATACCACGGAACCAACGAGACACGAAATGTCAAAAAAATACTACCATTACTACCACAAAAACGTAATTCTACCAAGGTCAATAACACTAGGACAATGTATACAAGAATTTCTAAATTTATGACTATCTGACGCCTACTGTTTTTCAATAAAAATATTTAAAGTTGCTCTGTATACACGTGGCTACGTAATCAAGATATTTTTATCTGCATTTTAATCGTCGCTGTGACCGGTCATAGGAGTGACTCATGTGTAGGGAAACCTTAATAAAATAATATTGTTCGGACAAATAGGTACTGCAGACTGTTGACTTATAAGGAATTTGATTTATTAGCAAAAATGCTTCATGCCTTTTTAATCCTTTTCACTAAAACCTTTATTAAAGAAGACTTACATTATCTGAAGATTTAGAATAGAAAAAGAGAATATCTAGAACGGGACTTGAACTCGCGACCAGTCCCTTACAGGGGGAATGCTCTGACTAGCTGAGATATCTAGACACGTCCCAGATATTCGAAATTCTCCAATATATTATATACGTCTTAAGGCGAAAAAGTAAGCAAACAAAATGCTTAAAAATTTAATTGAGAAAAAAAAGACTTACATTAGTTCTAATTGAATTAATAAATTTATTAAACTAAAATTTAGCCCAATGAATAAAAAAGTGCCAATAAAATAGTGTAAAGATGAGTAAGCCCTGACTGATCACTGATAGGAAATTGAAAAAATTTATGAGTGATTTTCATCATAAATTACGAATGTCATTCATAAAATTGTTCAAATCAATCAAAATTAAAAAGAATCTTGAATTTTTTTTAGTTTTCTATTGAATATTGAAATTTAAGCTCCTTTTTTCATTTGTGTATCAGATAATTTTAAATTTTGAATGTCATCACATTATTTGACATACAGATCTAAGGCAATGAATAGTTAAAATTTTAAATTAGAATTTTTCTAAATTTCAAGGTCTCTATTATCCGAAATAACGCAAAATTTTGGTAGCCCTATACTTGCGCTAGTGGCAAGATTACATCACTATTCATCACATACGAACAAACGAATTAAATACCCATCAGAGTGGCACAAACTGCTAAAAGTAATGCCCAGTTTGTAGTTAAACGAGGCTTATTATTTTTGCATCTTTTTGTAAAAGGGATTGACAACGCGGGCAAACCGATATTATAAACAGGTTGTCACATATGGCGGACTCGGTGATAATCGGTAAGATGAATGACTTGCGTGATAGAGGACATGGCAAGGAAAATAGAGCTCTTGAGCAGATGATATTGGACAGGTATTTATGCAAGAGAACGATATGTTGCGCTGCACATAAACGATTGGGACAAGGGCAGGCACCCCAAATATATTAATTAACTCTAAACTCTTTTTAATAAAAATACATTTAGTTTCATTTATTTTAATGTGAACATCGTTTGCAAATTTGTTAGTGGCCTCAAACTAACGTTGCCTTCACACAGGGCGGCACATACTATTTTTACTTGACTGCGTCGGAAGGCGCGTTATTACATTTTTTACTTAATACTTATCATGCCATTGTTTCGTTAGTGATATGAGGGAAAGTGATAAGGTTCTAAGTCAATGTGTGTATATTAGAGCGATATCAATTCAATAACAGCTGCTTGTCTTAATTAGTTTGCTGTATGAAGAGTCCAATATTGCGGCTAATGACTATGGTATTCATAACAAACTGCTGATTGAAACGTTGCCTAGCATGAATGCGCCAACTTGATCGGGGAATACCACGGTCGCACTTAATATCGACTTTAACATGCGCAGTTTGTGGAAATAGTAGATTTTTCCTAATTTCTTATATTCGCCCCTTTTCCCCTTGGTAGGCGACAACGCACGGACCGTGTTCAGAGAGCCAATTCTCGTAATAAAAACTTGTTCACAATTCAGTCTTAATCTAGTCTCGATCTCCCAAATGTCAAATAAAAAGCGGCCAAGTGCGAGTCGGACTCGCACATGAAGGGGTCCGTAGCAGCAAGTTACATAATAATGTTTTTTTCTTTTAATTTTTATATTTGAGTTGATTGAATGAAAGGTAAATTGCGGTTTACGATGTATGATGTATTAAAAGAAAACTACTTACTTGATCTCGTTCAAACCAATTTTCGGTGGAAGTTTACATGGTAATGTACATCATATATTTTTTTTAGTTTTATCATTGTCTTATTTTAGAAGTTACAGGGGGGACACACTTTTTACCACTTTGGAAGTGTCTCTCTTGAAAACTATTCAGTTTAGAAAAAATGATATTAGAAAGCTCTATATCATTTTTGAAGACCTATCCATAGATACCACACACGTATGGGTTTAATGAAAATATTTTTTTGAGTTTCAGTGCTAAGTCAGTCAAGAGCCCCCAAAATTTAATGTATTTTTCTAATTTTGTGTGAAAATCTTAATGCGGTTCACAGAATACATCTACTTACCAAGTTTCAACAGCATAGTTCTTATAGTTTCGGAAAAAAGTGGCTGTGACATACGGACGGACAGACAGACAGACATGACGAATCTTTAAGGGTTCCGTTTTTTGCCATTTGGCAACGGAACCCTAAAAAAGGTGTTCTCGTAACAAAATTTGCAATATTTTCAACAAATGTTTGCTATGAGAACACCTTTTTAGACATTATTGGGAGATCGAGACAGAATTTTCAACATCCTTTTATTAAGAGAATTGGGCCTCGGACGAGAAGGCGCCGGAAAAAGAAACTGTGAAAAAGTAACAAGCTTGCTTCTATGAAATGTGGCACACTGCCACTACTACACTACTTCAGTATTAAGTAAAAGATTGGTAGTTATTTCCCCCGTGAAGAAATTTAACCATCGGCCCATTAGTGCTAGCGAAAGCATAATTACCACGTACAGAATTAATGTTATATAGGTATAATAAACAGCCAGCAATATTTAAATCTAAAATCACGCATGCTTGCTGCCTCATAATTTATCACTTACAAAATATAACCTCTGCATGACCTACAAATATTTATTTTTATATACACACGCGCGACCACGCACACACTGTCATCTTACAACACACATGCGCTTGCACACACATGCGCATATGATACCACACAGACAAATTACACACGTGCGTATATTTACATACTTACAATTATGTACATAGACGTATTAATTTCTTTGATACTTAGTTATTTAAATACTTAACTATTTGCTTATTTATGAACATAAGTATAGATCATAAATTGAGTTGTCATTGAAATGAATGCTGCAAATTTGAAATTTATGGTAAAATAGTAGTTTATGCAACTGTCATATAAGAAGGGGCATTAAAACACGAGTCTGTTTATATAGATAATAGGTTGACTCGAGTGTTTTAATACCTAAGTTATATGCAGTTTCATACACTACTTTATCTTCACTCATAGGAAAAATTGAAATTAAACGAAGTAGGTAGGTTACAAGGAAGTAATTTAGCGTGCGCTATTTTTTTCACAGTTCGAACTGCGCATGCGTGCGCCTTTTTTTCCATATTCAGCCTAAAACCTTTGACTAGTATAATGAATAAAAAAAGATAGCGGTGCTATAATGAGTTTTATGATACAGTACTGTAATAAGTTTTATTTTTAATTTTATGTAGATGCGTTTATAAAGTACGTATATAACATTTTTAATAAGATAAAATCAAGTAGTCCTTAGCACTTCCTGAAAAGCTACATTCTTAGATTTATTTCGAAGAAAATTTATTAAATACTTTCATAGATATTGAATTGGCTAATTTATATCCATACAATTTGCCAGTTTGACAATTATTATATCTGTCAGTCATCAGTTGAGTCAGCTTAAAACTTACTTAAACAGTAGACATTCGATAGAAGAATAAATTATCTTAATGAAAAAAAATGAAAATGTTACAATATCAGTTAATTCAATTTAACATTAAACTATGATAGTAAAATGGCACAAAAGTACCTATATACACGAGTAAATCATAACTTAACAAATGATAAGTTGAGGTCATCGCTCGTGTTGTGTTGGACCGGACGACACTATCTCTGTGATAACCTACCGGCCGTCTGTGTCAGTCTTTATCTCTAGGCCTCGGTCCCGCTGCGAGCGACTAAAGGTCAAAGGTCAATTTTCAAGACAAAAATAACCTATTGCAAATCGCAAGAATCGAGAATGTTCTATTGTAGTTTGACATTGTAAATATTATTCAGAATAAATGATAACAAATAATTAATTGGTGTGACTTTGCTGCTAACGATCCCTTTTTTTTTTTTTTTTTTTTTTTACGTGCGGAAATCCCTTCGGATACCCCCCCGCTGGCCAGCGAGGGTGGTTATGTCGTGTCTCGACTAAAACCGCACGGTGTCCTCCCCAAGTGTCCGTTGCCGGGCACCCCGGGTAAGCCCTCGAAAGGATGACCCCAGGGTTGCCGGCGGACTTTGGCCGCCAACGCGGCCTCGCCTGGTGGGGTCGGGTTTTATCCCGCTTCGGTGAGTTGGCAGGCGTGTGTAGGGCACACACGACACGCCTCCGCCACGGCCTGCTTCTGTAAGGACGGCGAGTCGGCCAACTGCCGTCCTCAGGCCCCGATCATGGAGGTCGGTAGTCCCGGGCGTAGATGAGTCTGCGGCGTCCTCGCCGCAGACTGCGAAACTCGGGGGGCAGGGTTCTTTCCCGCTCCCTCTCCGCCGTCTCTTTCGCGAGCATTACCTGCTCGCAGAAAGAGGCGGCGGCGTGCCACTTGCTCCCGTCGGAGACCACGGCCCTCACCATGGTCTCCAACGAGAGAACGTCCACGCCCAGGACCGCAACGAGATCCCGGCGTTGACTCGCCCACGCAGGGCACTCCACCAACGTGTGGAGCGCCGTGTCTTCGCCAGGATCCTCGCAGTGCTGGCACTGCGGCGTTGTCTCCCGGTGGATGCGCCACAGATACTTACCGAAACACCCGTGTCCGGTAACCATCTGGCACATCCGGTAGGAGAGGTCCCCATGGTCCCTCTCCAACCACTCCTTCATGATCGGTCTCACCGCCGCAATGGTGGATTCCCCCCACCTTGGGTGCTCAAGTCGCACCCTCCATGTCTCCATGAGTTCCTGGCGGAGCAGGGACCGCTCAGCCCTGATTTCACGGGGCTCCGGCCTATGGCCCCGCTCCAGCGCCTCCTTGCGCCACTGGTACAGCAGCGCAAGGGCTCTCGCTTCCAGGTCCCATGGAGGGGTCCCAGCTAGGAGACATGCCGCCTCGACGGAGATCGTGCGATACCCCCTGATGACTCTGACGGCCATCGCCTTTAACGGGCTGTTAAGAACAGCCACGTTGCGGGCCGCCAGAGTCTCCGCCCATACGGGGGCCCCGTATAGGGCCATGCTTCGCACGATCCCCAGGTACAGTCCCTTACGATCGGTACGATCCCTTGTAAAATGTTTATTATTTAAATGTTAACACAAAATCCGATATGTTATTTGTTGACCTAAAGTCAATTAAATTAACAATTATTATGACTAATTATTATTTAAATGTTAACACAAAATCCGATATGTTATTGGTTGACCTAAAGTCAATTAAATTAACAATTATTATGACTACTTGTCCATTCGACTGGTACTACAGGGTGCGCGAGGTCGATTCCCGCTCAGTGCCATTATTGTATGCATGAATATGTTTATTTGCATGAATCTAGGTGTTTCGATGTATAATATGTATGTATTTACAAAAAAAAGTATATAAGTATGTTTATCCGCATTCTGAAACCCATAACGCAAGCCAGTTAAAAGCTATGCTTACTTTGGGTCTAGAAAGCGCTGTGTAGAATGTCGTAGAAAAAAAATATTCAGAATATATACTTAATTTACTCAATTACTTCACATATTTATGTAATAGTCGGTATCGTTTTACCAAACATATGCGTATTTTATCATTCGAGAATCCTCGTGACAACTAATATTTACCAAAACAGTTACAGATAAAAATGTGTCTAGGATCACATCCCATCTAAATAAATAATGACGACACCGAGGAGACAATATATTATTTCCGCCCATTTTGGCCGGCTTGAAATGTATTTCCCAGCAATAAAAATATATTTAGATGACATAAAATCATCTATTGTTAGGAGTGAATGAGTCAGTGATGTAATATCACGTCATTGTTTAAATTATTAGCGGCTAGAAAGGATTAGACACCTTAAGAATAAGTAATTCAAGAACTTCAAGGCATAAAATATAACATTACGACTTCGTATCAATCGTCGATCCTGGAAGTTAGTTTAGAGCGTAGAGCGGGACTCCTCATTACCAGATATAACAAAAGTGTGGTTGTGCGTGGGTCGAAGACTAACAGAGTCTCTAATATAGCTCCGTCCCTCTTTCTCGCCTGGAACCCGAACGCTCATAACATGTCATGGCAGAGTTTCTGAAATAAACATTGTGCGTATATAGGCTGCGTTTCCATCAGAGATGTGCGGAGATGCGTAGCGAGGGATGTGTTTGTTAAGAACCAATAGAATTACTGCATTTACCTACCCATTTCCACTTGAGCCATTGGAGGCGTTAGTGAAACAAAAGTGACAATGGTCATTACAACATAAATTAATAATAGACTAGCACATCCATTTTAAAAAGTATTTTTAAATTCATTTTACATGTTTCTAGTGGGTTTCTTAAAACAATACTTTGGCTAATGAATCTGGCGAATGAAGATTAAAGTCAAAGTCAAGAGACGAGAACAGATATTGTATTATAATCTGAATCTCGGAAAGGGCTTCAACGATTTTCATGAAATTTAGTATACAGGGGATTTTGAGGGTGATAAATCGATCTACCTAGGGTTCATTATTGGAAAACGCCGAAAAAAATAATACCAAGGTCACCCAGATATTGATGTAATTTATGATGCATATGTCTACTAAGATCACATCAAACATTCCTAAATTACGTCTTAATTTATATATGGTTACTAAGCCGCTATTGCTACTCAGTTGGACAAAAGCTTTATGATTGAATAACCAAATTAATATGGCACTTCAGTATGTGAAAAGAGACATGTATGAGGGGTCAGATTATGCGGTCGTCGTTGTAATAATTTCTTGGCTTTGCTCGCATACATTTTGTAGTTATTCAATGGGATGTGTAAGGGTTAATAAAGCTGAATGAAGATAGTGTAGTTAAAGACTGTAGGAGCTTAAATAAGCTGAAAGAAACAAAGAGTGAAAATTCAATAGCAGAATTCAACCAGAGATATTATCAAAAAGCGGCGATAGCCCAGTGCCGTACGTAACGGACTGCCGAGACGAGGTCTCGAGTTCGATCCCCAGTCACCCCGGGCACACACCTCTGACTTTTCGTAGTTATGTGTGTATTAAAAATGTTAATTATCGGTCGCTTAGTAATGTGCCCGGTAGATGGCAATAGGCTCGCCCCCTATTACATTGGGACCTAAACATAACTGGCGAATCGTGGGTGTGTAATACACCTCTGCCTACCGCTTCGGGGATACAGGCGTCACATAAAAATCAGGTAAAATTTCTGTACCCACTCACCCATATTCTGACAAATAAACTTTCAACTTTCAATACTACATATTAATACCAACTATTAGGTAATCTCTGCTATTACTGAATATTTTCATGAACACAACTAGAATTGTAACGTTATTTAAAAAAGGTGTTACGATAGAACAGAAGCACCAATTACAGCCACACGTTCTCGGATAGTCCTGGGATAAAAGTAACACTTTATTACCCAAAAATTGGCTCATGGTAATGTTTTGAATTTTCAGATGGCGTTGTTCTGGGGTCGAGATGTCAAAGATTAGTTATCTCATATTATAACATAACATAACATAACTTCACGCCTGTATCCCCGTAGGGGTAGGCAGAGATGTATTACACACCCACGATTCGCCAGTTATGTTAAGGTCCCAATGTAATAGGGGGCAAGCCTATTGCCATCTACCGGGCACATGATTAAGCGAGCGATATTATTCGTATAGAATAACAAAACAATATTCCAAGTGGTGCATAATGTTACATTATTAATAATGATGATTTTATTTTGGTAGGTTACACGTGGCAGAGATAAATTGGCAAGTTTTTGATAAATATTTGTGGCCAACTTATCTCCTACTATTAACATTAGGTTGCAGGCACTCATTATAATACCTTTTTTTTTCGTCTGGACACCCCCGGGCGTGCTAGCGATAGGATGGGTGTGTCGAAATCGGACCGACTAAAACCACATGGTGTCCATTGGCGGACACCCCAGGCAAGCCCTCGAAAGGATAACACCAGGCTCACCGGCGGACTTCGGCCGCCATCGCGGCCTCGCCTATGAGGTCGGGTTTGATCCCGACGAAGTAAAGTGACCGAAATAGCGTTCAAATAACTGTCAAATTGCATAGGCCAAGCAAACTGTCTCGTCAATGCAACGATGGCGATAACGAAAACTACTATAACTCAATAATTATTATCGTATGGTCAATTACCTATCTAAAAATCTAGTTGCACCGATCATAGTTCCTATTTAAACCATTTTTATGGTTCCATTCGTGCGAATGAAGAAATGGAATCTATAGGATCGCACGTATAAGTACTGACAAACATGTTGAAAACAAAAGTCGGGAAGTACGCGCATGTGCGCTTTACGTACCAACCAAAAACCTGTTAAAAGGTATTGTTATATTATAATAAACTAGTTATTTAAAAAATTAGAAGTACCTATCCACTATTCCTATACACCATTCCCAGAAACCAGTCAGCCAGTTAATACACATTATTATAGGTTACAACATAACATAACTTCACGCCTGTATCCCCAAAGGGGTAGGCAGAGGTGTATTACACACCCACGATTCGCCAGTTATGTTAAGGTCCCAATGTAATAGGGGGCGAGCCTATTGCCATCTACCGGGCACATTATTAAGCGAGCGATAATTAACATTTATTAATGCACACATAACTACGAAAAGTCAGAGGTGTGTGCCCGGGGCGACTGGGGATCGAACTCGAGACCTCGTCTCAGCGGTCCGTTACGTAAGCCACTGCTATCGCCGTATTATAGGTTACAAGTAAATATAATATATAAGTCTATGTTAACACGGTAAATCCGTCACAGTCTACATTTGTAGTCAGAATGTATAATGCAATGATAAGTTAGTTTGTATAATATTCATCATTTCATTTAAGCTTACACTCCTGACCGAGATAGCGGTTCAGATCAATTCTATCAGATCTGATCCGATGTATGATTTATATATATATTGAAGGACGCGACTTCTGTGATGGTACGTATGTGTTTCACAAACCACACCTCTCCGGATGCGTAGGTACTAAAATCTTGACCTATCGAGTGCCAGGACACGGAACAAAATTAGGCTGCCATCAGGGTGTTACTCGGAATTGCTTGGGTTCTAAAGAAACTCACTATTAATTACCAGATAACCCAGCACTTGGTTCGTGTAAACGTTAACGAGTGTGACCGTTCTCACTCTGATCACAATTATTTATTTTCGACTTGAAACTGCGTGACTTGAAAATTGAGAATTTAATATTCATTAAAGCTTTTAATTGATAAAACTTGTAGTTCTGTGCAGCCGGTCTAGCAGGTACACCCACGTAGAAAGTCAGAAGCTCTCTACCCGAGAGAAGTCAATTTTGCTGTTATAGAGCGGACTTCAAAACTTCGCCATTATTGGTAACCTATTATCAACTTGAAATGGAAATTAACTACTTATAACTAATATAAAAATAACTAATTATTCAATTATTACCATATGAAATGGTTGCCAAATTCTCTGTTGCCACCCATTCTCATGATTAAAAGGCCGACGCCTTGTCCAATTCAAGCAAATGACGGCTTCTGTGGCGTAGCGGTAGTGCATTCGACTGCTTCGACGGTGGGCGCGGGTTCGATTCCCGCTCAGTGCAAATATTTGTATGCATGAATATGTCTATTTGCATTGCTATGGGTGTTTCTATGTATGATATGTATGTATTAAAAAAAAAGTATATAAGTATGTTTATCCGTATTCTAGAACCCATAACACAAGCTTTGGGTCTAGAAAGCGCCGTGTAGAATGTCGTAGAATACTTATTTTATTTATTTTATTTGTATATATGTATTCGTATCCTTTTGTCCACTAACATTTCCCACTAATATTTAACTATTAGAAAACAAGTCTATACTAGGTTAAGATAATGTAACGTCACTGCACGGATCGCGCAGCTGTTGCTGTCGCGCAAAGTAGTAGCCTCGTCGACTGCCATTGCGTCGCGTACGCCTGCCAACTCACCGTCGCGGGATAAAACCCGACCCCACCAGGCTAGGCCGCCGTGGCGGCCAAAGTCCGCCGGTAACCCTGCGGTTATCCTTTCGAGAGCTTACCCGGGGTGCCCGGCAATGGACTCTTGGGAGGACACCGTGTGGTTTTAGTCGGTCCGATTCTGACACGCCCACCCCATCATTGACACCGATGGGTTGAAGCCGGTGGGGGTTATTACACGTTAAAAAAAAACGGCACTGCACGGATCGCGCAGCTGTTTAAGTAGTCGCCTCGTCGACTGCCATTGCGTCGCGTATTCTGTTTCGATGCATACATGTGGTAATTATGTATACATTCCCATAATTTTCCTTCTAGAGCCAGCTGAGACAAGGTGACGAGCTTCCTCTACAGTCACTAAATCTCTCCGGTACCTACGCCTGTTAGTTTAGTTGACTTCTGAATAATTATTGTATGCTTCATAAATATTTCTTCATAGTCTTAGATTTTATGCGCGGTACCCTATTTTTCTAATATAAAAGTAATGTTACGCCTTGTAACATTCTATATGCCAGTAAAAGTCACGTCAAAATCAGCTCAGCCGTTCCAAAGATTACCTAATTCAAACAGACAGACAGACAGACAAATATTTCAAAGTTGTATTTTTGTTTTAAGTATCATGTATACATACATATACAATCATAAAAAATCTGTTATTTGAATATAACAAACAGACACCTCAATTTTATTGATTTGTATAGATATAGATGTATAGACTAAGCGATAAGCGATCAATTCGCTAACATGAATAGGCTGGTTTATGAGAGTACTGAATTCACCTATTTTTCTTTATTCCTCCACATACTATCATCGCACCGCTCACCACAGACAGGAAATTCATACTCACACGTTGCGACTGGCAACTGTGCACACAGTGAGGTATGAAATATACTTCATTCCACGCACGCTCAAACTGTGGAATCATCTCCCTGCTGTGGTGTTCCCAAGCGACTACAATATGGGGTTCTTCAAGAACCATTAGAAGGTTTCTACAGAGTCGACAGCGGGAGTGTGACGCCCCTGGTGTTGCACACGTACATAGGCCACGGTAACCGCTTCCCATCAGGTGGGTCGTGTGATTGTCTGCCACCTAAGTGGTAAAAAAAAAACCTTCTGCAGATGGCAACTCATGAATGACATATCAAGTCGTGGTAGTTGCGAAAGTTGAATTGTGCAAATAGTTAAACCACTTGTTCTAGCGGTCACGTTCATGAGCTTACTGTTCAAAATTGATTGATTGACTACGACGAACGCTGCGGTCAATCGACCTCTAAGAGTAATTGAAATCAATGAGTTAGATATGTCCCGGCCAATTTAGTCATTGTACAGATCGCTAGTTCTTTTTCTGACGTTTTGATAATAATAATAAGCGGCGATAGTCCCGTGGCGTACGTAACGGACTACCGAGACGAGGTCTCGAGTTCGATCCCCAGTCGCCCCGGGCACACACCTCTGATTTGTGTATTAAAAATGTTAATTATCACTCGCTTAGTAATGTGCCCGGTAGATGGCAATAGGCTCGCCCCCTATTACATTGGGACCTAAACATAACTGGCGAATCGTAGGTGTGTAATACACCTCTGGGCTGCTACGAGGGCCCTTCTCAGCACCTCCCATGCCAGGGATACCACCAGCGTGTGCTGCCCTGAGTCCTCGCCCGCATCATAATAATGGCACTCAGCCGTTTGCTGCTTCCCGATCCGACACAGGTGGTCCCCGAAGCACCCCTTCCCAGAGTTCCCGAAGCACCTGGCTGCTACGAGGGCCCTTCTCAGCACCTCCCATGCCGGGGATACCACCAGCGTGTGCTGCCCTGAGTCCTCGCCTGCATCATAATGATGGCACTCTGCCGTTTGCTCCTTCCCGATCCGACACAGGTGGTCCCCGAAGCACCCCTTCCCAGAGTTCCCGAAGCACCTCTACCAGTTCCCCTGGTACGAGAGGCTCTCATGGCGCCCCTCTAGCCGGACCTCCATAATGGGTCTTACTGCCGCTACTACGCCGTGCCCTGCGCTTGGTTGCCCAAGTCGTTCCTTTCACAAATAACCGACCCCTAATAATACACCTCTGCCTACCCCTTCGGGGATACAGACGTGAAGTTATGTGTTATGTGTGTGTGTTTTGAAAATAAAAATAAACACTATTGTAATGAAATCGACCTAGTTCTGTTTGCTCGGGATTGTGATATATCGGCGTATAGATACGTCTTTAATCAATGAATAATCGGTGTGTGAACTAAACACAGCATGAGTCAAGTTATTGTGTATATAACTGCACTGGTACATACAAATTGCAAATAATGAATGTTATCAGTAAACTAATTCTTATGGTTCAGTACTACATACCTACAATTCCAATGTTAAGTATCTTGATCGTGGGAATAGGACAATATTCTTTCAATTTCCACAATGTAGGCTGAATCGAAGAATGTGAACGCGTTTAATCCAATTTAAACTGCTTTAGCACATTTCACTCAATAAATTTCATTGAATAAACCGTATTAATCGGATATCACTGGTGAAACGAAACAAGCATGTGGTGCTTAGCTAGAAAATCTCATATTTGTGCACTCTGGACAATCAAACGAAAAAAAAATCGATAGGTACATAAAAAAATAAACAGATGCAGATGCTCCTTTTTGAAATCGGTTAAAAGTGTTCACCTGTTAGAAACTATTGTTTACACGTATTCGCAATGTATTCGCAATTAATATCTCACATAACATAACATAAATAACATAACTTCACGCCTGTAACCCTGAAGTGATAGGCAGAGGTGTATTACACACCCACGATTCGCCAGTTATGTTAAGGTTCCAATATAATAGGGGGCGAGCCTATTGCCACCTACCAGGCACATTATTAAGCGAGCGATAATTAACAATTAATAATGCACACATAACTACGAAAAGTCTGAGGTTTGAGGTACGAGAGAGGGCGACTGGGGATCGAACTCGAGACCTCGTCTCAGCAGTTAGTTACAGACGCTACTGGGCTATCGCCGCTTTCTTTTTATAGAAAAAAAACGGATTCGCCCACTTTCCAAGCTATGGGCTGTAAACCCTTAGCGTATTATAAACCATGGGCATAGATATGGTATGTAAACGATTGTACTGATGCTTCAATAATGAAGCATGTCAATCACCCTTGACAATTCCATCCTCCATAAAAAAGGAGTACAAAAAGTCTTTGTGAACTTAACATCGACATAATCCTCACTCATCTAAACGCCCCATCGAAAAACAAGAACGTTAAAAAAAATACATTTATAAAGTTTGAAAGGAACGTTAACACACCACCCTCAAAAATGTTGGTACACAATATTCTTAATGATCTTTTTTTTTCCAATTTCTCCTACACATATTTACACATTCAAACCGCATCCTCCTTCTCCCATGTCGGGACATGTCTCTAAAACAGGGTTGTCGCGTATTATTATTTATTTAAAAGACAGTCGCGCCACATTTGGGGAAATAGGAGAAAATCAAATCTACAATGGTAGGTAACGTAAATAAATAATTTTGTACGTCTTTGACGAAGAAATAAACATGTATAAACTCAATCAAATGTTGGATATTATCTGCTCACACAATCCTATTATATGTAAGTACATTGAGATTGTATTGTATTGTTGTTGTATTGGGGGGGCTTTTGCGAGGCAGTGATGCGCGCAAAAGAGCCGACAGAAAAGGTACGGGAGAAGTCTAGCAGCAGCGTAGCAGGCGCACCGGGCGGCGGAGATCACAGAACGATCTCCGCCCTCCATGAGCCCTCATGAGATCGGTGCCTGGGGGTGACGGTCGGGCCTAGCCATCACCCTAACAGAAGCAGGCCCAGGGTAGCGGCGCGTCGTGTTCCCGCGCGCGCTTCTTGCCGTTGCCGTTGCTGCCGTTGCTTTTCAACCCCTAACGATCTAAGGGGGAGGGGGATCTCTTCAGGGGTGGGAGGATTAGATCCCTAACAACGCGTTGGGGTCGCAACCGCTGGCAACCGGAGCCGGTCAAGGTCTCTGGGTTATCCTTTCTAGGGCACACCAGATTCCCCGTATCACATGGCTGACGCAAGAGACACCGTGCGGTTTTAGTTGGTTCAAGTCCGACATACCCATCTTATCGCTAACTCCGGTGGGGTGAAGCCCGTGGAGGTTTCTGCACGTAAAAAAAAGGCTGTTTAAGGATGAGTGACCATTCTTTTGAAACATTGAGACCCCTCCGTGCCTTGAAGAGCCCGTTAGGTCATATGAACATCTACGGCAGTCGTTACGGGTAGTGGGAGCGCAAAAAAGTTCGACAACTGATCTAACTACAGATTATACCGCCGATATTACCAGTGGGTTGTGGATGTCAGGCGGAGGTAGTTCGACCGCTTCGTAGTTTGAATGAAAGCCGACCCCAACTGAGTTGGAGAAGGCTCGGAGGAGTATGATGATTGAGATTGGTCGTATTGAGGATGGCGCCAAAGTCGTTTACGTGGTGATGACTTAGGGTTATGATGCCCACAGGAGAACTATTTAAGCAAGGCTCACAGGATATGCCTTTGAACTTAGATGTTACTTGTAAGTGTTGATTGTATATAATATCAAGTTCCTTCGACACGGGTAAAAAATAATAACACGTCAAATTAAAATTATTGAGCTGAGAGTGAGACGAAGTCGAGCGAAAGCTCCTTTCACTCCACTCGATGTATTTCGTTTGTGTCCCTCTAGCGCCTAGACCCTTCGACCGATTTTAATTATTTCAAGCATAATCATAGATGATAGTGATGTGACGGACATAGGCTATACAAATTTAAATTATGAAGTACCACGGAGGAATAATCACCGAACTAAAAATTCAAAAGCTGATTTCTTAAAAAACCACAAATAGTATAATGTAAGTTTTGGCGCCAAAACTTAGCGTATAACCATAAATACTGATTAAAAAAGAAAACTGGAAATCGGACAAGACACAGACGAATAATCACCGAACAAAAAATTCTAAAGCTGATTTCTCAAAAACTACAATCTGCAATATCTGAATTTTGGCGCCAAAATGTGGTCCGTGGTCATACAGTCTGTGGG
The DNA here is from genome assembly GCA_946251805.1 of Cybosia mesomella. Taxonomy (NCBI): domain Eukaryota; kingdom Metazoa; phylum Arthropoda; class Insecta; order Lepidoptera; family Erebidae; genus Cybosia; species Cybosia mesomella. The sequence goes on along the minus strand of OX276402.1, from coordinate 2,991,684 downwards.
TCAGAAAAAGAAAACTTGGAATCGGATGTACCATTCAGGAATAATCACGCAAAAAAACAAGCTGTTACGATATTCTATGCTCCTTTCCAAATCACTCGGACATGGGCACTATCAGCTCAACATTGCAAGAGCTACTTACTGCCTAGGGGACCTAGTTCGAATCAAAAAATTGCTTTTATGATAAGCGATTATTGTTAATTTAGAGAGGCTTGCAACTTGCAACATCAATGGTATCACTTACGTATTACCAAGCCTACCCCCTATTTTTTTTCGTGTCGAGTTCCCCTCGGATACCCCCTCGTCGGCCAGCGGGGACGGTAATGTCGGGCTTGAACCGACTAAAACCGAACGCTGTCTCGGCAGGGGGGTGTCACTCCGCCGATCTGCGAGAAATTATAAGTACATGCCGGCGGCATCCCCGGGGTTGCGTATTCAGTGGTTGCCCCGCCGTGGGCCGCGACACTCGCTCGCGTCTCTCCCGCATACCAACGTCGCAAGCGCATATTGTATACGATGTATAAAATAAGGGCAATGAAATATTGCATTGCTGCGGGTTGCAGAAACAATGATCAAAATTCGGATTATACGTTTTTAATAGATGAAATTTCAAATGATTTAATAGATGACATTTCAAGATCAGTTGCAGGCTTAGACGAGACTAATCGATTTACTAGATACAAAGCATTCAACAACCAATCTAGTATTTATGGCAGCTTAAAAATGCCACCAAAAGATTTTATAGAGTATGTACAAAATTTAGAAACCACTTTCATAGAAAATTTTGAAAATTGTGTTCAAAGTAATCCAGGCAGCAAACTTATAGAACTTTTTAGAAATATACCTCCACAATCACCATGTGCATGTTTCCCAGTGGAATATGTATTAAAATTGTTTTGTAGGTTTCGCATATATGCAACAATTAAATTTAACAACCGGCAACTTAAAGATGGTAAAAAAAAAGTATATAAAAGTAAGGCATTTGCAGTTAAGTAAGCAATAAATACAGGTCACGCCCGCGTTACCTTTAGTATTTACTTACGTAAACCAATAAAAAGTAATCAGTAAGTAAATATACTGTTTTTTTTTTAATGAATTTGGTTGCTAGCTCCTAGACTATAAAACGCTTATCAGCCGGTCTAAACCAACTGTGACACGTAACTCTTTCTCGAGCGAGAAATTATATTGAGACGGCATGCGGTTTTAGTCGATTCAAGCCCGACATAACCGTCCCCGCTGGCCGGCGGGGGGGTATCCGAAGGGATTTCCGCACGATAAAAAAAAAAAGGTACCTATCTCTTGGGGTGTGACTAGTTGGATCACCTCCAAGTTTGGTGCACCCTGGGCAACGTGGGCGATGACGCATCATTGATTGCTCCTCTGGAGTAGCTGGCGTCAACGTTAACGGCCAAGAGTCTGACCAACCGGCCCTCTTCAGGGCCAGCTGACCCCATTGCACGAGGGGGTCGGGGTATGGCGGGCCTTCAAGGCCCGCGGGGGTGGTCGCTCCAGGTACCCCTCTGCTGTTATCAGAGGGGACACTGCGAATGGCACAGGGTCAGTCGGGGTGCGGGGGATATGCTCTAATGGGTATCCTTACACCCCGGCGTCTGAAGACCCGAGACGGCGTGCGGTTTTAGTCGGTTCAAACCCGACATAACCGCCCCCGCTGGCCGGGATTTCCGCACATAAAAAAAAAAAGGTACCTATCTCTTTTTGTGCACTACTGTGAAAAAGTGACGGGTGTCGTTATGTCCTGCAACGATAGTTGCCAAGCAATAAGCATAGTTGTGCTAGACGGGTACCTTATTTTGACATAGTCGATGCTTGCGCCACAGAATAGACAATAGTGCAAAGCTACCGTATCCGCTTACGATCAGGCGGACCGTACGCTCGTTTGCCACCGACGAAGTTTCAAAAAATGACAACCCTATCTTCGGCAAGGTGCGGAGTAATGTCGACCTTCGCGCCGGGCAATAGAACTCTATGACGGCGCGGCTGGCGTGCGGTCCGTTGCTAATAATAATTAATAGGCACGTAAAAAGGCGGCATTCGTGAACATCAAAACAGAGGGTCTTCTGTACTTGTACTATTATTTATTCTGTGGTCTCGGGTCTACAGATGTAAGGTTGCCCATAGAGCATATCCCTCGCACCCCGATACCAAGCCTACCCCCACGCTCCAATCTGATAGCGCTAAACCAGAACCCTAAGCTAGTACCTACTATTGTGTTGTTTAACTGCAATTTACTGTAGGGTGAAAGAATTTACCTACCCAAATAACGTTTTATTCCGTGATCTGAACGTACACATGCAATACTTTGTTTCCTAATTTACTCTGATGCAAGAAAAAGTCGAAAAAAAAAGAAAACCGTCCAATATTACTTAAAAAAAAGCAGTAAAAGAAAGTTTTAAAGAATTTTATTAAGTCACGTTTTTCACAAGCCACGCCCTCGACAACCCTGTTTGAAGGAATGCGCCGCGGCTTTAAAGGGCAAACAAATTCCTGCGCCGGCGCAGGTTGACAACTGACAATCCACATTCGAAGCGAGGAGTATTGGGAGAGGGATAACTCGTTCCGATAGCCGTTTTCGGACTCTGTTGCGTAAGACACATCATTAATGTTTAATTGCGAGTAAGTACGAGGGTTACGGTAATTCTTGATCTCAACGGCGAGGTAACATCATTTTGGAAGTCCTTGAGATTTAATTGCCATGTGGCATCAAAAATTTAAAGGGAATGTGGCCTTTAATTTAAACGAAATACAGCTTGTTAGTTAAGGAATTATGGCGTATAAATGCACGTTGTAGATGTATAGGTATTTTATAACCCATTATACTTTAAGGCTTGCCCATAAGACCTAATGTTAAGTGGCTATAAAAGATGGCTGTATAAACTACGCTGGCTTACTGGTAACTTGAAGACACCCGGATTATATATTAAAACTAAAAAAAGTTTGACTTATAAATAAATTACTACCCAGTGCCCTGCATTTCCGCACGTAAAAAAAACCCAGTGTCCTGTGAAGTACAAACAATTCCTTTTCATAAACGTCATAATTGAATATTCTGTGGGCGTAATGAAAATTATGAAATTACATAAAGTTTTATACCCTACTATTGTCTAGTAATTTACTTTTAGTTGTAGAAGTAGTTGAGCGTTCATTATAGAGAAGACATTCTTAAGACTACAGAAACATATGCAAGTGCGCAAACTTCAAACAAAACAAAACTATCTACAAGTCACGTCGAGCCACAGCTGGCTTAAAATTGTCTTGTCCCTAATGTGCGGTTGCCCGTAATGATATATTTAAAATAAAAGAAAAATCGGTCAAGTGCGAATCAGATTTGCGCATTAAGTTTGATACAAAATTGGATTGATTGAATATCTGACGGTTGTCGTTTCACCAGCCGTTCAATGATCCGCGGTCTCGACTCTAGGACTCATTTGCAGCCATCGGGCCGTCGGCAGATTTGGTCAGCACATAATCACTTCAGTTTGCTACGAGTAATATTGGTAACTCCAGTTAACTGATGTCTTTAATATACCGAAGCATATTAAAGACATCAGTACACTTGGATTAAAAAAAATCTAGTTCACCCTGTAAGTAAAACACTTCGCCTTTATTTGAGCTACTATCTAAATTATAATTTCTGAGAACAGTCCTAAATCAACTTATACCTCACAAATATTTGATAAGTTTTTGCCATTTAATTCGATATGACATAAAAATATGTCAAATAGCGATATTCTGTTACCAGCGAATGTTATCTTATCAGTACAAGTCGGATGCGATACCGTTCGAAAATGTTATACAAACATGATTCGCAGCGTTTTATTGGAAGTATTTTTATTTGTTCGAGAGTATTATCATTTATGTTCTATATTTATCTCTATAAAAATCAGCTGATATGGGAGATATCTGTGTATGGTTGATGGTGTATATAAACTTTAAGAGAGGTAGGACATGACTGTATTCCCGTCCAACTGAGCAGTCCGACTGGGAAAGTACCTTTATTTTTTTTTATCGTGCGGAAATCCCTTCGGATACCCCCCGCCGGCCAGCGGGGGCGGTTATGTCGTGCTTGCACCGACTACCGCCCTACAGAATACCGCGGCCATAATAACCTCGTGTTGTGTTCCCGGCGGTGAGTAGGGTAGCCAGAGCTCACTGAGAGTTTTTGTGCTGTTTAACTAAAAAAGAAGGGAGAGGTGGGAGTAGCCTTTGGTGTTCCCGAAAGACTAAAGGCTATTCCTGCTTTGCAATTTCTTTTTTTTAGGGTCGGCAGCGCGAGTGTGACGCCCCTGGTGTTGCACACGTCCATAGGCCACGGTGACCGCTTCCCATCAGGTGGGCCGTGAGCTTGTCTGCCACCTGAGTGGTATGAAAAATAAAATAAAAAAAAAACTTGTCATTCCTTATTAGTATTACGCGATTCCGCAATGTGACGCGACTCACGCGATCACAGATTTAAGATCTTCTTCTTCGAGTCAATGGCTAAAAATTTCTGCCCAAAACTTGGCCACGGCCACAATATTGTATATTGCCATACACAGTGGGCAAGGGAGCAAATGCGACATGAACTGGGATGGTACCCCGTGATTGCAGGGCCCTTGCGACCGGTTAATATAGCCCCATTGTGCCATTTTTTCTAGCAGCGGCCTACCTTGACTGTCTCGGCCACTGGAGATGAAGTCCAGGTTTTATTTTTGGTCTGATGAAGTCATCATCAGATCTTTTTTTTTAAATCTATATTTATTTAGGAGATTTTGGTCTAAGAAGCCATGCCAGCTCCATCGCACCTTGACCTTACAATAATAAGATTACATATTTGTTAAACTTATCTAATGTACATGTGCACTACGCTTTCAAAATCTCATATGTCATTTTATAAATTAGAATAGCAGCTTCAGAGACAGGTCTGGCCAGAATGATATTGAATCTCCCAATATCCATCGTTCGTATGTTAGCGACTTCCAATAAAGCCACTCGTGTTCGAACACACCACCAAAAGATGATGTACATCCTCAGAAGTGCCGCACTCTGCACAATTTGGACTGGCACTTTTCCCCATAAGATTCAAAAACCTATTATCAGATCTAAGACCTCAGAAAAATGTTGTTGAAGGTTTCACGTACGATTCGATTTATTATTTCTTGGAATATATTGATCTATGACCTCAGCTGAGGCAAACCATATGCAGCGTCATGATTTTACTGTCGCCTTTGAGTTACTTGGTAATAATCGCTGCGATATAACTCTCCAATGTTCTAAAAATATTGCTGGCTTACAAAGTGATATCGTGATCCATTTTCACAATAATGAATTGGTAAGTATGTCGCGCAATATACGCACAAAAAGAACGGTAGAATCGAGATATTCCGCTGCTTGGAAGACGGTTAAAGTCTTGGAAACGTCACTTCACACTGTATGAGATTCTTATCTGATGTTAAGTGATGGTATAGTCGTGTTCTCGCACGGAAGTTGCTCTGCACAGATCGCCCTAGATCGTATAAGGAAGTTTTAAATATGAAAGAACCGTAGCTTTAGTATACTAGTCTCAAATTAGGGCTTATCACTCTCGGGGTGCGAGGGATATGCTCTATGCGCAACCTTACACATCGGCGTCTGTAGACCCGAGACGGCGTGCGGTTTTATCGGTTCAAGTACGACATAACCGCCCCCGCTGGCCGGCGGGGGGGCATCCGAAGGGATTTCCGCACAAAAAAAAAACAAAGGGCTTATCACTTCCATATCTATCTATCTATACTATTATGAAATTGTAAATTAGTTGTGTCTATACACTGGAGCCATAAAAAAAACTTGAGTTATGATGAATAAAAAAAAAATAGTTTTTTTTTGTAATTCTTGTCTGTTTGTTCGCAATGGATGAAAGGTCTTGATCATTCTTAAAATCTGCCGTATGTTTGATTGTAATTTTAACCAATTACAATCAAACATACGGTAGATTTTTAGAACCGGAGATAAACCCAAAAAACCCAAAAAACGATAACCGACCTCCGCGAGGGCGGAGCCTTGGGCAGCTGGTATTATTATATTGGACTTTTAATGATGACCATCTCACTCAACGGAGACCTGATTAGTCATAATTTTCAGCAGAGAACAAGCCTGAAGGTGTATGGGGCTCCACCAAGACCTTCCGATTGATTAACGGACGAGACTCTGGCGCAGGTTTTCCTCTCGCCTTGGAGGTCAGAGGGTATTCAGCTCGTAAGCCAAGATAAGTCAAAGCATGAGCAGGAGTAGAAAAGCGGATCACGTGTAAAATCAGACCCGTTGTAAAAAGCGGACATCGTGTTCTTACACGGGGATACAACAGGAACTAATGCTGTGATTCTTATCACAGCTTTGGCTCCAGTTGTATATGCAACTGGAAATAATGATTATGATGATGATTTTTAGGGTGCCGTAGTCAAAACGGAATATATATTATCATGATAGGCAAACATTGAACCATACATTGCGCGTTAAATGCGTGACGGGCTACACATTTAGCCAATTTTATAATTATGGCTTTCACAATTTATGACTAAGCCATACGTTTAAGTGATGCACGATTGTTTTACAAAGTACATTCAATGGCCTACTGTTTAATTACTTCGTTATCACTCTGATAGGCACTACATAATAGAGGTAAGTATTTATAAATCAATAATAATCGAAAAGCCTATGATTTATAATTCTTTTCGTTTGCGTAGTACGCATTACAAAGAATCCATAAGTGTTGATCTTCCTCGAGAAAACTTTTAAAACCTTATAATTAGAAGCGATTTTGAAACAATCGCTTTATTCCTACGAGGAAAATTAGACTAATTCCAGAAAGAGATTTCTGAGCCGATTATGAAGCTGTTAAGACAAGGTCACTGCAAAGCAATTAAGCTAATGGAAATGGTTACTAAGCAGTGGATGTGGAGGTTTATGCATATTCTTCATGACCCCATGTTCTGACGACGGAGAGGACGGACCAAAAAATAGTAAGACTGGTCGCCTCGCCTACGCCCGCATGGCATTCAGATCCCGTTCCTGCAACCTTATTCGAACCTAGGTATACCACGGACAAAAAGTAGCGTATGTGTTATTCCTAACCATATTCTATCCCTGAACCAAATTTAAAACAGATCTGCTCAGTGGTTTGAAAGTGAAAGCGTTACAAACATTCAAGCAACTTCACACACTTTCGTATTTTTATATTAGTAGGATAGGGTAGGATACCTAGAACAGAATACGCAGATGAAACCCACACTTATCCGGTTTTTTATTGAGTAAGCTTTACCTTGAGGACGTTGACGTCTCAACTCAAAACACAAACCATCCCTTTTTTTTGCTTGTGGAAACCCCCACGGGCTCCGGGCACGGAATCGAACCTACTAAAATCACACAGTGTCCTCCTCTAGTGTACATTGCAAACCCCGGGTGTGCCCTCGAAATAATAACCGCAATGTTGCGGAATTTGGCCGTCATCGCAGCCTCGCCTAACACAAGCCATGCCTAAAAATGGAAAAACAGATAGTATATATAATATGCTCTATGGACAACCTTACACACCGGCGTCTGAAGACCATAGACGGCCTGCGGTTTTAGTTGGTTCAAGCCCGACATAACCGCCGCTGCTGGCCGGCGGGCGGGTATCCGAGGGGATTGCCGCACGAAAAAAAAAGAAAAGGTATATTCCAATGTTACATTAACATAACTCAAATGTATATTGCACCATAAAAGGGAGCCGGTTCAACATAATGCCGGGTACTAGTACCCGGCGCCCGGGTTTTCAACTGGCTTCTTGGAGGGCATCTGATGAGTAGGTATAAACACACTTTAAAACAAAAAAATTACACAAAACTTTGTTGAGAATGTATCGAAAAACTGGTTCAGCATGAGCCTGACAAACAGTCCGCTCAATGTATAGCCGCAACCAGCTTATGTAATGTTAACCAAAAATATAAACAAAACACATCACGACATGCTACACCAAACCGCATTTTTACTTTCCGACGTAGTTAGTTGGTCGGATCCTGCTATCCGTGCGTGTCACTAGTTTTTTACTTTTCGACGTAGTTAGTTGGTCGGATCCTGCTATACGTGCGTGTCACTAGTTTTTTACTTTTCGACTTAGTTCGTTGGTCGGATCCTGCTATCCGTGCGTGTCACTAGTTTTTTAATTTTCGACGTAGTTAGTTGGTCGGATCCTGCTATCCGTGCGTGTCACTAGTTTTTTACTTTTCGACGTAGTTAGTTGGTCGGATCCTGCTATCCGTGCGTGTCACTAGTTTTTTAATTTTCGACGTAGTTAGTTGGTCGGATCCTGCTATCCGTGCGTGTCACTAGTTTTTTACTTTTCGACGTAGTTAGTTGGTCGGATCCTGCTATCCGTGCGTGTCACTAGTTTTTTACTTTTCGACGTAGTTAGTTGGTCGGATCCTGCTATCCGTGCGTGTCACTAGTTTTTTACTTTTCGACGTAGTTAGTTGGTCGGATCCTGCTATCCGTGCGTGTCACTAGTTTTACTCACTGTAGTGTCAATATTAGGTAAATTCATAATAGGTCTTTACCTATGAAATTGCCGAAATTTTCTTACAAATTCATAAGTTCCTTATTTCTGTAATTTAATAGCTATTTCCATTATTTATATTTTGTTTGAAAGTTGATTTCAATTGTATTATATGTTGTTTTCTTTTTTGTTTTTTTTTTTAATATTTAGGACACGTCAATTTGACTTCACCTCGCCTGATGGTAAGCTGAAGGTAAAGTCTCAGGAAAGAGGGTCACCATTACATACACGTACCATGTTAACAATGGTGGCACTCAGCTTGACGGCCTCATCAGAAGAGGATTGTCGTCCCAGCACCGCGTGACACCCACCGGTCCCATTAGTGCTGCGACCACAATCCCCTTATTGGCCGCTTGATATATTAATTCGATCTTCAAAAACAGTACTTCCTTCATGCTATCCATTTTGATGATACATTTCGTATAAATTAACAGCTGTCACTTTTCGAAAATGTAATAAAAGTTGCTGTTTGTTAACTTAATGTTGTCTCATTCATACAGAAAAATATCATAAAATTTGGATTTGTCATTCCTAAAAAAAATGCATAAATGTTAGTACTGAAAATTGGGTTTCCTTCAATTTCTTCAAGAAAAACGGCAATTTCATATGTAACGACCTAATATATCGTCTTCAACATTCTTCATTATATACTTTCTTTAATGACACAAATTTGATGACACAAATTTGTCACAAAATTCGGCCGGGTAGGTACCACCGTGCACGATTGCGAAAAACCCTCCATAGTAATCCAATTTCGGTTTGATTGCGTTCAGGGGTCAGCAAGTGCATTGCCGGGCAGGGGGATTGTGGTCGCAGCACTAGTGGGACCGGTGGGTGTCACGCGGTGCTGCGACGACAATCCTCTTCTGATGAGGCCGTCAAGCTGAGTGCCACCATTGTTAACATGGTACGTGTATGTAATGGTGACCCTCTTTACTGAGACTTTACCTTCAGCTTACCATCAGGCGAGGTGAAGTCAAATTGACGTGTCCTAAATATAAAAAAAAAAAAAAAAAAAACTTAATCAATTAACAGCTCATCTCTAAATAACTTAATAAGAACATTGACCCACAATATCGTTTCACATTGAAGCCAGTGTTGAGATCGCATTGTCGATAAATGTTAGCCAAGTTAACTACTTATCAGTAACTTAATCCATTAACTTGTACAACTTGTTGAAATGATAAAGCCGTAATACCATCTATTATTCTGTTGCTGGATCGGTAAACTATTCGTCACGTAACTTGGACATGAATTACATTCTTTTTTTACACTACCAACAGTAGATGTTTGAAAAGAAATATCGTGATCCTTGGCCTTAGACGGGAGTTAAATGGTCGATGTCCTGGTCGTACACACTCTTATACCCGGCATAGCCGTTTGTTGGTGGCTGAACTCCTCCGTAACCACTAGCGCGATCTTGACCAAATTTACCACGGTGATAGTGTGGACACTGAGTAGTGTTGGTTCATGTCCGATGTACCATTGAGGAATAATCACCGAAAAACAGTTTCACGAGCGCGCGGCCTTTGCTAAGCGCGCGACCGTATTCATGTCTTATTCTCAAGTAAGAGTCCTGCTCGCTCAGCCCAATTTATTTCAGTCGCACCCTGCACTGAATTCCTAGTTACATGTGAAACCCCCTTCTCTCTTTCCTATCATTAAGGTGAAGAGACTATGTTTTGAAATGACTTTAAAACAATGATTCCTAGAGCTAACGATGACCGCTTAATAGCACTTGAATGCAGACCTAAACTGAATGTTTCGTACTCATGGCATGACGACGTATTAAGCCGTTCAGTTTCACGTTCCAAATGTCAACAAACGAACCAAACACAAACGCGTTTCAGTTTATGCATGTTATAGTACGGATCATATCAATTCAGTTTACAAACTTGAATTGAATTGCTCCGAAACTAAGTAATCGTGGTAAGGCCCCTGGTTAAATTGGCATTGCCAGAAATTATTATGGCCATGGGATTGTAGCTCGGCGAAGGCTAGGATCCGTCACTATAAGATTTAGTAATAGTATGTTGGTTCTCTGTGACAATATACTTTTCTTCCTCTCTTGCATGAGTGACTTCTGCAGCAGAATTATTGCAATTTCGCCGGTGTCTAGTAGGTATTGTCGCCATTTTAGATATAGCAAATACATTCCATAAAACAAAAAACCGGCCAAGTGCGAGCCGGACTCGCCCATAAAGGGTTCCGCAGCAGCAAGTAAAATTTTTATATTTGAATTGATTGAATGAAATGTCAATTGCGCTTTACGATTTATGAAGTATTAAAAAAAAACTACTTATTATTTCTCGTTCAAATAAATTTTCGAAGTTTAAGTGGTAACGTACATCATATATTTTGTTTGGTTTTATCATTCTCTTATTTTAGAAGTTACAGGGAGGGGGGACACACATTTTACCACTTTGAAAGTGTTGATATTAGAAACCTCAATATCATTTTTGAAGACCTATCCATAGATACCGAACACGTATGGGTTTAATGAAAAAAAAATATACGGACGGACAGATAGACAGACAGACATGACGAATCTATAAGGGTTCCGTTTTTAGCCATTTGGCTACGGAACCCGAAAAACCAACACACTTTTACCTTTTACTGAACAGCCGCTAGTTGACGAGAGTAGACATATCTGGTTACATCACTGACCATCTGTCAAAAATGTCAATCAAAATACTTGCGGCTTTGTTGTCACTATTTGCCGCTAATTTGATTTTCGAAAGTATCAGTTATTGATTGAGCCCGCGTTTTTACACTAAGTATTACTGACAGAAAATCTGATGACACTTTGCCCGAGCCGGGAATCAAACCTCACGATCGTACACAAACAGAAATCTGAACTGAATCTGAGTGTACTGTGTCATAACTTGCATTAAGTAGCGATAAATAAATAAATAAATATTCTACGACATTTTACACAACGCTTTCTAGACCCAAAGTAAGCATAAGTTAACTAGCTTATGTTATGGGTTCCAGAATATAAAGTAAATAATAGTTTAAACATACTTATATTTTTTTTTTCTGAATACATATTATACATAGAAACCAGACTAGACCAATGCAAATAGACATATTCATGAACAAAAATATTTGCACTGCGGGAATCGAACCCGCGCCCCATGTTGTAACAGTCGAAGATACATATATTGCTACACTTATACTTAACTAGTCATCATGTTCTTAGCGTTGTTCCCTTTCACCTTACTCAATAGGCCATATACTCTATGGCTTTTATGGGAGCGACTGCCAACTGCCCACCCAGCCCGTCCGTCAACAGCACGTATACCGGCTTGCAATTGAGGTGGGCTGACTCCGAAGAGTTTGGGCTCCATACACCCACTTCTTGCTGTTTAATTTGTGAAGGATTGAATTGAAGTTGAAGAATGTAATTACGAATTCAACGCGCACCGGGCCAGCTTTTTGACATTCAGAATAACGAAACCAGCGGACCTGCATGAAAGAATGACAGGTACAGGAAACTGGTGAGTGAAAACAGAAGCAGACGGCTGACTGTTATCTCTACCTACCCGGGAGAGACAAATGCGTAATTGCATGTACTGTTAAGAAATCAAAATTTACAATAACCTAAATTTGCTCTCACTCAACATTAATTCGAGAGGCTCATAAATTTTGTTTTTATTTCCATAAAGCTTTTTCAACATTGTTCTATTGGCAAGTTTCTCTGTAACTGTCTTCAGTTACAAATTACAAGACAGCCTTATCTTAAGTAATTAACCTTCGGAGATAAGGCTGGCGCAGATAAAGTAGTAATTAAGCTGCTCCATGAAAGGTCGCAGTCTTTTTATCTAGAGTGAGGGTAGGTCGCTATCTGCACCTAATGAAACAAGGAAAAGAATGGAATAGTCTTTTGTATTTATGTTACTGGGAAACTTTTATATACCCATCACTCAGCTACACGAAACAGTAATGGTTGTCTTCCAATATATTTTCAAAAACAGCTGTATTGATGGTGTCAATTTTTTTACAATGATTGATAAATTTAGCGGTAACAGCGGTAAGCAAAAGACGTTAATGAATGTGACTTTTTAAATGTGTCGTAGTAACTGTGATTATCCCAAATATATAAATTTAAGCTTGTATATCCCCGAATGGGTTTAGAGAAAGGTACCTGGATAGCTGGCTGTAACGGTGACCCCAATTTCTAAGACTACCCTTAGCTGACCATCAGGTATGATGAAGTCATTTTAACCTGACGATTATAACAAAAAACTTCTGTATAGCCTGCTAAATGATGGTTAAAACAATAAGCCTATTGCAGTCCAATGCTGGACATAAGGCAGACTTTCATAATATAAACCCTATCACTCGTCCCCTGCGTTCGCATACAGTAAATCCCAGCTAACTGCTTGCTCGATTTAAAGGTATATTAATATAACAAACTTACTTTGAATATATTTTGGTTCTACGTAATTGGGGCGAGCCAATTGTCGTATAGCGGACACGTTTGTAGACCAAATTAAGAGAAAGACTCAATAACCCAGCCACGAAAATGAGATTTCACAATCGCTTGCAACTATAAGCACTAACGAGACAATCAAAGTTAAAGTAAGTTCTTAAAGTTATTGCATGTCTAAAATTTTATACCTATTGCATCAGCTATTCAAAATATGCGTAAGACTTAGGGGTAACGCAGATAATATACAAGACAGTCTTAAGACAGACTTGTCGCCGTGCAGATCTTGTAGGTATTTGACAGCTTTGTTTATGTAACAGTTTTGTTCGAAGTGTATAGTGTAATAGTCTTACAATTTACACTTCGTCTGGTTTAAGACTGTCTTGTATCTAATGACCGCTCAGCTGTGAGGGTTTTACTGTATTTGAAGACCAAATTGAGCTGAAAATGAATGAAATAATAATAGACATGTAGTAAACCGTAAATATCATCACCAGCTGCTGTTCATGTCCCAAAATAAATATGCCTGTGCTAGGAATGATTCATCTTTACTGTGCGGGGTGGGATTCGAATTGCATTTTAGATTACGAGGCCGAAACTTGAAGATGAGTAAAATAAAATCTGTTTTAATTTATTGGAATTTGGTATAGAAACTGGATTGACTACATGCCCCGGAAGGACCGTGATCACATGCCGAGATTAGAGCTCTCAAAGCAACACGCAGACCTGGGAACGAGCGATAATTAAAGAAACTTAGGAAAGACTTTGAATATGGTGAAACGAGAAGCTCTATACCGTGAGTAAAGAATGGCGGCGCACCGCCCCATCTAAGGTGTGAATTATACGGAAAAGGCAAGAGGCATAAGGCGTAAGGCATAATAAAAGTAAAATCGCTGATGAATATGAGTTGTATAAAGACCTGCCTCAGTCCTATCTGTAGTTGTACCTTTTTTTTTCGTGCGGAAGTCCCCTCAGATACCCCCTAGATGGTTATGTCGGGGTCGAACCGACTAACACCGCACGCCGTCTCGGGTCTTCAGACGCCGAGGAATAAGGTGACCCATAAGGCATTTTCCTCGCACCCCGACTGACCCAGCGCCATCTTCGGTTTGAGAACCACGGTGTCCACATCTTGCCCCGAAAAGGGAGGGAGCGCTTGTCACCCCGCCGCCCCGGCCTGCTGGGGTGTCAGGCGGCCTCACCTGCCACCAACAGGCAAACGCTCATGGAGGACGGAGGTCGTTGAGCGACCTACGGCGTCTGAGTCGCCTGCGACTCGCTCTATTGTAGTTGGTAGCTACTATCTTCTTGTCCGATACGTCTTTATAATAATCATACAACTAGTTGTATTGTTTTCACACGCATCGACGTTCCCGGTGATAGTACGCATGCGAGTACTAAATGTTAGCTCGTGTATTTATTACGCTGGCGGCCTTTATTAGTTTACTGGCTTACGTACTCCGCCCACACACCGCTTCTAATCACTCTAACTTCGATCAATAATCAATGTACCTACTCTATCCTCTGTAACTGACCGATGTTTTGTCAGATTAGTATTACCAGCCGGGAAAATGTTAAGCCACCTCTGCGTTACCGCGGCTCGCGGAAATATCTTATTTTTATAATATATTTTTTACTAACTGGCCTTGGTGTCGGTGATCGTGCGTGGACGTCCATACGAACTATGATCCCTTATTTCATCCCCACACAGGTCGAAATTGCAAAAACGCTCTATAGCATATTTATTTGTTATTAAGTGCCTATATAATCTGACTAAACTTTTAGTCTGAGTGTCTACAAAGTTTCATGGTGTTATCTTCGAAAATGACGAACTTTCATCGCTCATTTGAACCCCTTTTAAACCTTTTTTTCGCGTAAAAAGTCTAGTCCATTTCTATACCAAATTTCATCAAAATCTTTTTTTATTTTTTATTTAACTTAATAATTAATTTACAACACTTAAAATAAAAACATCAGTTGCCAAACTGCGGAGCAGTTTGTCGGCATCATCTGTTTAGTGGTTTAGGCGTGAAAGCGTAACGGACAAACAGAGTTGCTGTCGCATTTTATTATTAGTATGGATTGTAGGTATCCTACCTACTACATGTTACTTTTGTACTAACAGTACAAAAGTAACATGTAGTAGGTAGGATGTTCAGCAAGTGACCATACTAAACCTGAAAGCGATCTAAATATTACGTACTTTTATTTTACAACATCAACATCGGATCATCAGATTAACTAAGTTATTTCCTGGCTTTTTAGGATTTTCTTTAGAAAAGCCCTATTGCTATCGAGTTGTCGTCGACGTAGTCGTTGCCAATGAAGGAGATGAGCTATCGAGTTGCTGTTTTCGGTAATAGATTCGTGCTAGGGTGAACCATTGTAAGATAAAAAAAATCGCAAAAAATTGCAAAAAAAAAAACGCAAAATCGAAAATCCCTTGTATTCGGCTGAGCTCGTCTCAGGAATTCAACTTGTTTATTGTACTGTTATGATAGAAGACACGCAGACGGCACACATGATGACAAGTAGTTAGCATGGTCTATTTTTTACAACAGGAATAAGGTAATTCAATTAAAATTGTAAGCAATTTGTATGCTTACTTTCCCTCTAAATTTATATAGGAAAAAGAGAACATATTCGTGGTTCGGAAGAATTACGGTAGACGGCTCCAGCGTCGCCTTGAGACGTATATAATATATCGGAGAATTTCGAATATCTGGGACGTGTCTAGGTGGCTCAGTTAGTCAGAGCATTCCCCCTGTAAGGGACTGGTAGCGGGTTCGAGTCCCGTCCTATATGTTCTCTTTTACCGTTCTAAATCTATAGGAATAAGGTAGTTTCCTAATGTTAAAATTAATTAACTAAAGACTAGTAAAAGACTAGTACATCCGCTTTCATCATGGAATCGTCACTCTACTCAATTCTACTGAACATCTTCTTCGCTCAGTAAATGTAAAATTCTACAGATCTAGGATAATAACATTATTTTTTTCACTGAATCTGACCTGAATAGGTCTCCGGGAGTGGACTATTTCTGGTCCATTGATGTTTAGTAGTGCTCCTCGAGCATTTAAGCTGTCAATCCTGATTGCCAAACATCAACCGGTATGCCAATTAGTGAGACTGCGGCGGTCAGGCGTCATGCACGCCGTTTATAGACTAATTAGTCGCATTACGGCGACTTCAACGGCTAGACCCAATCAGAAACGTTGTCCAGAGCAATAAACAATATGTAAAAAAACTAGTGTCCGGTCGGTGAATGTGTATATTTGTATCAATATTGGGTCCTGTTTATGTAATCCGTTTTTTGGCAATAAATTTAAAAAAGTTATCCCAAAATAACTGCAATAAAATTAAGGTCAATGAGGAAACTTATATGGCAACACCGGAGGGCCAAATTGCGAACAAACTCTCTCTACAAAAAAAAACACAAGAAGCCGCGGCGGTGCAGCCAGCGGGGGGGGGCGGTGTTGTGGGACGTCGCCAAATATTATTGGATATCTATGTGGTGTTGTCACATTCTCAGATTTTTGGGAGATAGTGGGTTATTATGATACTAAGATATGGCATTTTAAATGCCATATCTATTCCACTTAAATCACCTATGTAAATCACCTAGGTGAAATAAGTATCCCCAACAGGTGGACTTAAATCACCCGGCTTTTAAAATCATAGGTGAATAAAGTCGACCCGACCGTAAGTAACTAATATTTTGAGTATACTTTAATCACCATGGATATGAATATAATCGGTGTAAAACGGGAAAAGTGGGTTAGGTTAGGTAACAGAGTATTCCACCACATAGTACTTAGGTACTTGTACGGAGGGGGCCATCTCGAAACCGGAGATGGCCCAGGGTCAGTTGGGTGCGAGGGATATGCTCTATGGGCAACCTTACACCCCAGCGTCTGCAGACCCGAGAAGGCGTGCGGTTTCAAGCCCGACATAACCGCCCCCGCTGGCCGGCGGGGGGGTATCCGAAGGGATTTCCGCACGAAAAAAAAAAAAAAAAGGTACTTGTACGAAATATCACCACAGGGCTTGCCATGACTTCAATTTGATGAGGGGTCCTACTAGAAAATATGTTTTTCGACTTAAAGTGAAACATTGTCTTAATTTGGCCTTCCTCCCTTCAAAATTTAAAGTACCTTGTTCTATTTTCGGCAAGGTTTGCCGTCTGCTTCCTCTCGTTCATAGCTACTACACTTGCGGCTCTCAAAACCAAAATTTTAAAAAAAGTTGGCCGTACTTAAAATCATAATCTTTAGGGCCACTATCGAATGCTTTCGTATCCATTCAAGGCCCGTGAGAGTCGAAACCGGTTGCTTCGGGAATCCGATCCTCGAGTTTTATCGCTTTTTTTTTTAAATGTGACGACGAACGCACAGCCATGCAGCCAAAAGGCAGACGTTAATGATTAATTGCAGACGCTATTGGACCTTTTTGGTAACTTTATTATTCTTCTATGCCTTGGGTTAAATGTTTGACTGCATATTGAGGCGTTATTACAAATATTGGTGTTTAGTTTTAAAAAGGTTCAGTTTTAATTAGCTCATCTGAGATAATAATTAAGACTATATAAAAATGTGTGCTTGGTATTTTTCTATAATAAAATAAAAGGAATGATCTGTGGTTTCAAGTGTTTATCAAATAGACAAATAACAGATTGTAGAATATACTGAAAGAAAGAAAGAAAGAAACGTTTATTTGATGCATTAGACGCCCGGTCACATGAACAGATAAGTACCACTGAAGATGGCCACGGCAGTGATCGACGAAACGTTTGGAACACAAGTTTCATATGGACCACGGCCAAACAGCCCGGAAGCAGTATATTCTATATGCAACGCCGGCCGTGAAAGCCTAAAGAATTATAAATAACAGATTGCATTAGGATTGTTTTAGCCTTCCTTAAACACAGCCGGATGCTAGGCTCGGAAATTTAGATGGTCACTTCTGTTTCCCAATAATATCACATGTTTCCAATGTTATTCCAAAATAGCTTCACAGATTTACTCATTTCTCCATTAGAATGTAGGTACGTTCTAAGTACACTTACACCAGGACGCAGGCGTGTCGAATTCCCTTCTAGAATTATACGTACTACTAGGTGGCCCTCCCCGGCTTTGCCTGTGGCGTATTTCAAACCCCCGTTGCACCTCTTTAACCCATATATAAGCCCGTGATTTATTAATTTTAATAGGTATAATGTTTTAATTTGAATTTGAATTGTTGATATTTATATATACTATAACTCTAACTATAACTCTCTTGGGTAGTAGCGTGAAGATATATAGCCTATGACATTCACAAATAGTATGGCTTTTTATTGGTAAAAAACAATCAAAACCGGTTCAATAGATCCAGAGATTAACCACTCAAATTCACAAACTCACAAGCTCACAAACTTTCTCTCTTTATCATCATAGTATGGATTGTTCTCCCAAATATTTACTTTATTAAGATTTAGTATAGCTAGACTAGCATTGTATAAAAAAGGTAATTACACACCATCTGTGTTCGTGACGATGTAACGATGGGGTGTAAATGAATAAAAACTTGTTACTTGAAACTTAAGAGCGCACGCAAGAGCGTGTTAAAGCATTTTAATTCCAAGCCAGCATGCTTGCATACAGTTAGGATGTACTTAAGCAAGTGACAACTTGGATAGGTACTTCAAAATTTGTCGGGGTGCGAGGGAAATGCCTTAAGGGCCACTTTACACCCCGGCGGTCTGAAGACCCGAGACGGCTTGCGGTTTTAGTCGGTTCAAGCCCGACATAACCACCCCTGCTGGCCGGCGGGGGGTACCCGAGGGACCGCACGAACAAATAAAGGCACTTCAAAATCTTTGTTTTTGAGACCAATATTTCATAATACCATGAAAGCATGCCATTGCATCACAATTTGCAATACTTAGGAGTCGTATTCCTGTAGAGGTTTTGTAAATTTTATTTTTTAACCCCCGACGCAAAAAAGACTTGGTGTTATAAGTGTTTGTGTTTGTGTCTGACTGTGGCATCGTAGCTCCCGGACGGATGGACCGATTTTTATGCGATTTTTTGTTCGCAAGCGGATAGGTTCGAGATGGTTCGTAGGTATAAAAAAATTGTCTCGGCACATTTTAAATTTTAAAATTAATGTTTACTTAATTTTTTTAAGAGTAAGTCCTAATTACCGAAATTCCCAGTATTCCCGTTAACACCTCCACCCTCCAGCTAAACTAAATTACTTGTGTTCTGGTTTCACGTCGGTAGCGTAATGGCCAGGATTCTAATTCGGGACCTCTCGATTGTAAGGACGACTCCTTAACCACTAAGCTACTTCTCCGCTGGCCAGCGTGGGTGGTTATGTCAGCCTCGCACCGACTAAAACCGCACGCCGCGCGCCGTCTTGGGTCTCTAATGGCGGGATGACCTACACGATATTTACACATATTTAGTTGAGAACAGTGTCTGCGAACGAATGCAGAGTTGCAGACACTATCACACAAGTATTATTAAATCCTGTGTTTTTTTGGTTCTAATACAGATTATTTATCTTCTTTATATATAAAAATGAATTGCTGTTCGTTAGTCTCGCTAAAACTCGAGAACGGCTGGACCGATTCGGCTAATTTTGGTCTTGAATTATTTGTGGAGGTCCAGGGAAGGTTTAAAAGGTGAATTAATATGGAAGCTGTTATCGCTTGAGGCAGTACGAAGTCTGCCGGGTCAGCTAGTTTATTATAAAATATATTTTTTTCTTAAAAGAATATTAGTAACCGAAATAACTAATATTCCCCCCAGCCCCCCTCCAGCTGAGCTTAATTGCTTGTATTAGGAGTGGGTTCACCTCAGTAGTGTAATGACCTGGATTCGAACCCGGGACCTCTCGGTTGTAGGGTCGATTCCTTAACCACTAAGCTACCGACGCTTAAATCAAATTTATGTGTCTATATATATATAAAGGATACTGTAAAGAGAATGAACCTGGTAAAGCCCCAGAACAGAAAGCCCATAACCCAGAAACAGGTCTCTTGTTCAGACTACGTGCTACTATTTATTGATTACCAGAAAACCCAATAATACACTGTACGACCTGGGAATCGAGTTCAGTACCTTTTTTTTTTTCGTGCGGAAATCCCTACGGATACCCCCCCGCCGGCCAGCGGGGGCGGTAATGTCGAGCTTGAACCGACTAAAACCGCACGCCGTCTCGGGTCTACAGACGCCGGGGTGTAAGGTTGCCCATAAGGCATTTCCCTCGCACCCCGACTGACCCAACAAACAAACAATAAACAATACAGGTATTGAACAATACCTTTTTTTTTTTTATCGTGCGGAAATCCCTTCGGATACCCCCCCGCCGGCCAGCGGGGGCGGTTATGTCGGGTTTGCACCGACCAAAACCGCACGCCGTCTCGGGTCTTCAGACGCCGGGGTGTAAGGTTACCCATAGAGCATATCCCTCGCACCCCGGCTGACCCTGGGCCATCTCACCACTAACAGCATCGCTCATCCTGTCTCCTCTGAAAGCAGAGGAGTACGGAGAGCGATGTGTTCCCGCCACGTTGGGTATTGGCCGACTATCAATGCCAACCCTATGAAGGGGTGAAGAGGAAGCCATTGACCGCCGCCCAGGGTGTACCGGCCGCTCCGATTCCGTTCCCCCCGGACTGCAGCGGGATCGGAATCGGAGCGACACTCGAGGAGGTTACCCAACACACACCCCTATTGAACAATACCTCATGATTATCACGTAGGTCTTTCATCATATGCTATGTCAATAAAAACAACTGCGGCTTACTCAACAGCCTTTCGAGCACATCAAAACCAACTCACGGGCTGCAATTAACCGCATTTACGTAAAAAGAAACAAATAAAATTATAAAATTGTACTACATATGAAATTATACTGTCTGCGGTATAATTTAACCTTCAATATCGGGGCGATTTATTTTTGCGACGTTTTCTATGAATGAAACTTGGCTAGATTGATTTATCGCCTCCGAAACCCCCTGTTTACTAAATGTCATAAAATCGTTGCAGCCGCTGCCAACTCATCGACGCGGGATAAAACCCGACCCCACCAGGCGAGGCCGCGGAGGCGGCCAAAGTCCGCCAGTAACCCTGGAGTTATACTTTCGAGGGCTTACCCGAGGTGCCCGGCAATGGACACCTGGGGAGGACACCGTGCGGTTTTAGTCGATACACGACATAACCACCCCCGCTTTTTTCTTGCTGCATGTTACTATAAATATCTAGCCTATAACTGCTATATTAAGAAGTGTGACGACATTCTTCTTCACGTACTGTTTCGAGGTTTAATAAAAATAAATTGCTTTGACTTGACAGTCAAGTATTAAATTATAATGAAAACTTATTACTTATTGTAACCCCTAGTTTTTAGCACATAGTTTTTAAACACCAGAGATAATAATTATTATGTTACTAGTTGAAGCCCGCAGCTCCGCCCGCGCGGCTGTCGATTACCGTTTTTTTTGTCATATCTCCGGTTCTTCTTAACCAATTGCAATCAAACATATAGCCGATTTTAAGTTTGACCAAGATCTTTCTAACAGAAAAAACCGCATCAAAATACGTTCAGTATTTTTTGCGTCCATCGCTAACAAACAGATAAACAGACAAGAATGCCAAAAAAAAATATGTTTTGTTCAAATATCTCTAATGTACAAACATCTAATTTACAATCTTATATTAGTGTGTATTTACATTTGGCTGGGTGTTTCTATGTATAATATGTATTTATTTACAAAAAAAAAGTATTTAAGTATGTTTATTCGCATTCTAGAACCCATATGAAAAGCTCTGCGTAGTTTGGGTCTAGATGACGTTGTGTAATTAGTCCTAGAATATTCCTAGAATTTAGTATAGATCAAGAAACTCCCAGAAAAATCGTATACATTTGCGTCCTAACGTCAAAATATATTTAACAGTAAAAAAAAAGGTACAGTTATCACCATAAACGTTGACACGAAGACCAGATACACCCATGCGCCATACACACCAAACGTTTCGAAATTCGAACAATAAACAAACCGATAGTAATTGTAAATAACGTATGGACTAACGGCGCAATCGAAATGTTTGGACATTCCAATTTCAAACTTGAGTTGCTTTCGTGTAAGTCCTATTGCTCTAGCAAATTTAAATATAGAATTAATTTAAGTTAGATTTCAATTTGTCATAAGCAACAACACGTAATCATTAATAGTACCAAATTAGCAACAGTTTTGATATAAGTGGTATAAGTATAAGTGTGATATAAGTATATATTATGTATTTAATTTATTATTAATTTTTTTTTATATACTCACGAATTCGCCCGCGTGGACTTAGATCTGTGTTTAATTTTTGGCGCGGAAACTTATTACTTTTTCTAAAATTAAAGTAGACTATGTTACGTCTTGTAATATTAACTATCTACCAGTGAAATTCCTGTCAAAATCAGCCCAGCCGCTCCAGAAATTACCTAAATCAAACAGAAAAGCAGACAGACAAAAGTACACATTCATATGCATTCATTGAAAAACTGTTATTTTATCGTTACAAACAGACGCTTCAATTTTATTTATTTGCATAGATAATATAATATATAGATAAGTTACAGTTAAGTAATTTTAGCCCGGCAACACTTGGCAACCTTACCCCATCTGAAGACCCGAGACGGTGTGCGGTTTTAGTCGGTTCAAGCCCGACATAACCTACCCTGCTGGCCGGCGGGTATCCGGCAAGAGGGGATTTCCGCACGAGAAAGAAGGTACCTTTTTTTCATGCGAAAATCCCCTAGGATACCCCACCCCGCCCGCCAGCGGGGGCGGTTATGTCGGGCTTTAACCGACTAAAACCGCACGCCGTCTCGGATCTACAGACGCCGGAGTGTATGTAAGGTTGCCCATAGAGCATATTACTCGCACCCCGACTGACCCTGGGCCATCTCCGGTTTCGAGATGGCCCCCTCGGGCCATCTCAGCCTGAGCCTGAGCAAGGCCAGGCCTGCGCTCATGGTGGACAGAAGTCGTTAAGCGACCAGAAAGAAGGTAAGTACCTCTTATTTATTACTTCTGTAATAAGAATGCATCTTCCATCATAGTCTTACATATAGATAGATAGATAGATACTCTTTATTGTACACTAGCACAACTAGCATGCTAGCACCTCTGCCTATCCCTTCGGGGATATAGGCGTGAGTTTATGTTATGTTATTGTACACCAACCAAAGGATACAAATGACTAAGATACTTAAAAATAAACTTGTACAATGGGCGGTCTTATCGCAACTTGCGATCTCTGCCAGACAACCTTTAGATGGACTAGATTGCTAGAAATGGGTAGGTAGTTATAGTGGATAAAGGTGAGGCACCTCACCTATATGTAAGACTATCGTCATTGTCATCTTTGAAATAACATTAACATGACAATTAAATGTATTATTGAATGGATGACATATAATAATTTAAAAATCAATATTGACAAAACTAAATTCAATCGAAGAAAATTTAATCCCGTTAATTTAAATATTAATTATAATGGACTGACAATAGGTCAAACTGACTGTACCAAATTCCTAGGATTGCTCTTGGATAGTAAACTGTCATGGAAACAACATATAGAACAGATATGTCTTAGGCTTCACCAGTTTTGTTGTGCTTTACGCAAACTCACTAGTATCGCTGACCGTAACACTGTAACTACAGCGTATCATGGACATGTGTCATCAACCATAAGATATGGTATTATTTTTTGGGGCAATTCTACGGATAAAGATTTAGCATTTAAAGCCCAAAAGAAATGTAAAAGAGCAATGTGTCATATAAAATCTACAAATAGTGTTGTAAACCACATTTTCAGGCCTTAAAATTGCTTACAGTTCCTGCACTATATATTTTCGAATCAGTAGTGTTTGTTAAAATGAATCTACAACTATTTGGTAAGCGAACTGGAATACGTCACAGAGATGTGTTATGCGTAGTACATTCTAATACGGCATTAATGCACCAGAGTATTTTCTGTATGGCACCAAAATTGTTTAACAAATTGCCCAAATGTATACGCAATGAAGAAAATATTGTATCATTTAAGAAAAAGGTGCAGTATATTTTACTATGTAAAGCCTACTACAGTGTCAGACTATTTGCATGATAATGACATACAAAATTGTTAAATATTAATGCATGGGTATATTTTATTTTATTTATTTTATCTTTTTGACCATATTGTACACCGTTGAATGCGGTTTATCACAGAGATCTGTATTTTAATGTTAAGACTTATTTGTAAACCTACCTGTGATAACAATAAACGATAAACAAACAAACAAACAAAATCAATGTACGAAGCATCACGAAACATACGAAAGCATCTCAACTTAATTAAGCAAAGTTGCTCTTGAAAGTTATGTACTGACTTACAATATTAAAGCAAGTCAAGAAATTCCTTCCTCGAAGCGGAAGTCAAATAAACAAACAGACGAGCCCCAGCGTAGTAATATTTATATTCCAACTTGTTTACTGTTGGAGATGGTTTAATACAGGTCATTTAAGTTCGTGCATTTAGGCATTTCTGCCATACATTATATAACTTCACGTCTGTATTCCCGAAGGGGTAGGCAGAGGTGTATTACACACCCACGCTCCAATGTAATAGGGGGCGAGTCTATTGCCATCTACTGGGCACATTATTAAGGGAGCGATAATTAACATTTATTAATTGCGACGGTAGCTTAGTGGTTAAGGAGCCGACCTTACGATCGAGAGGTCCCGGGTTCGAATCCTGGCCATTACACTACCGACGTGAACCCACTCCTAACACAAGCAATTTAGCTTAGCTGGAGGGGTTAGGGGGAATATTAGTAATTTCGGTTACTAATATTCTTTAAAAAAAAAAAAAAAAAAAATGCACACATAACTACGAAAAGTCAGAGGTGTGTGATCGGGGCGACTGGGGATCGAACTCGAGACCTCATCTCAACAGTCCGTTACGTACGCCACTGGGCTATCGCCGCTTTTGCCATACATATTATTAGAATCAAATATAGCTCACTCAGGGCCTTTTTTTTTATTTCATTTTTTTTCGTGCGGAAATCCCTTCGGATACCCCCCGCCAGGGGCGGTAATGTCGGGCTTGAACCGACTAAAACCGCACACCGTCTCGGGTCTACAGACGCCGCAGGGCCTATAATATTTGTGTCCGTGGTGCTTATCTCTTCAATAGGTAGTTCGCCTATTTGTGCCAATTGTCTCCCGTTTGACATGGTATGCATAAATACGACTATTTGCGTTTGGGTGTTCCTTAGCATGTATTTACAAAAAATCCAAGTATGTTTGTCCGTATCCTAGAAACCGTATTGCAAGCTATGCTTAGTTTGAATACATATAGCGCTGTATGATTTGTCCTGTACCAGTATATTATTAATAAAAAAATAAAATAAAATAAAACTTTATTTGGAACATAAACAATAAAATAAACATAAGCAAAATTGGATCGATGACAGCTGTAAAAGTAGTATACTGTGGCACAGCCATCAACGCCACTCTCCTGATGGAAAAGATAAATGTTCCAGACTTACTAAATAACATCAAATAAAACTAAAAATTAAAATACAAAAACAAATACAGTGATACAAAACCAAATAGAAATTTGTTAAAATCGCTTGTAACTAACCTATAAAATAACTATAACTTAATTGCATGCAGAATGTTGTGTGTAGATATGTAAGTATAAGTATGTGTGGAAAGGGTGTGTATGTGTGTCAGGGTGCATTGTGTGTGTGTGTGTATGTGTGTGTGTGTATGTCACATTACATATGTATGAATACATATATGTCATA
This sequence comes from Cybosia mesomella, assembly GCA_946251805.1. Taxonomy (NCBI): domain Eukaryota; kingdom Metazoa; phylum Arthropoda; class Insecta; order Lepidoptera; family Erebidae; genus Cybosia; species Cybosia mesomella. Next base: position 2,965,852 of record OX276402.1, on the reverse strand, counting down.
TATGTATTCATCCCACAATGCAATAAGCACTCATAGGTTTTATTTTCAAATTATGAGATTCGAACCCAAAACCTAACTATTAGAAGTTCAATTTAGCTAGTACGCTGCCGGCAATTTTTAGGACATACCCCAAATTTAATAACAAAATGTATATGTATCGTAAGACGTTTGGAGTTAGACGGTACACAATAAGCAATTTGGTAAACATTGCTTAGTTTACCAACGTTACGCAAAACTTGGCTTACGTGAACAAACCTTGACACACTACATGACGTTAAGAATTAGAGTTTTTGGAACAAAAAATATCTTATTACACGCCTTTTTTAGGGATTTTCTTTAGAAAAGCCCTATTGCTATCGAGTTTTGTCGACGTCGTCGTCGACGTTGTCGTTGCCAATTTTCTGTCACGGTTTAGGGTATGAAGGAGTTGAGCTATCGAGTTGCTGTTTTCGGTAATAGATTCGTGCTGGGGTGAACCATTGCAAGATAAAAAAAAGAAAAAAAACACAAAAAAAAAAGATAAAATAAAAGAAAATCCCTTGTTCTCAAAATCCCTGTCGGCTCAACTTGTTTTTGAATTGGTAACCTAAAGAGGTACCCTTAGTACCCATATTTTTCGTGCGGAAGAACCCTTTTTTTTTTTTTTTTTTTTTTTTTTTTCGTGCGGAAGAACCCTCGGATAGCCCCCGCCGGCCTAGCGGGGGCGGTTATGTCGGGCTTGAACCGACTACAACCGTCTTCAGACGCCGGGGTGTAAGGTTGCCCATAAAGCATATCTCTCGCACCGCGCCTGACTCTTGGTTTCGAGATGGCCTCCTTGGGTTTGGGAACCACGGTGTGCCAGTCTTGCCCCGGTTTTTTTTTGCTGTTATCAGCTAATTTTACAAGATTTCATTTATTATTATTTTTGTAAATTAATAACATTTATAAATACTGTAACAATTGTAGTTCACTCCTGGACATAGGTCTCCCCTAATAAGCGCCATAATGTATGTATGTACTATCAATTTTATTAGCCTAAGGCTAACGAGAATATAAGTAATTTTGGTTGCTTGGTAGTCTTTAAAATTAAAAACAAAACATGTTTTATTCATTTGAAACATTAGGGTTAAGTTTATTATGGACAAAGGCGGACTTAATACCAGATACCTTATCTACCAGTCAACCTCAGGGCGATGCAAAGATAATTTGAAAGTTGATTTTTATGTGAAAACTAGCGGCCCGGGTCCTGGCTTTGCATGGAAATAAAAACTACTTAATGACTAACGTATTTAATTTAATAAAGATTAATAGTGTATAACTCGGGGTGCGAGGGATATGCTCTATGGGCAACCTTACACCCCGGCGTCTGTAGACCCGAGACGGCGTGCGGTTTTAGTCGGTTCAAGCCCGACATAACCGCCCCCGCTGGCACGCGGGGGGGTATCCGAAGGGATTTCCGCACGATAAATAAAAAAAAAAAAAGGTACGTCTAAATAGTTTTTCAATTACTACATAAATTGTGACCATTTTTTTAGAAATTAAAATGGCTATAGCAATCTATGCTGAAGATATAGATATATGCGATCGTAGACCTTTTCGTATACATTTTTTTTTTTCGTGTTGAAATGCCTTCGATCCCCCCGCCGGCCATCGGGGGCGGTTATGTCGGGCTTGAACCGACTAAAACGCCGGGGTGTAAGGTTGCCCATAGAGCATATCCCTCGCACTCCGACTGACCCTGGGCCATCTCCGGTTTCGAGAAGGCCCCTATACCTATAAAAGAGGAATGATTCCCCGATACATCGTTTCGTCATATCTCAAACGGATAAGGCAGCGTATATTGAATATAGTATCGTCATATTTTGATAAATTAATGAATGTAATTAATGTGTGTGTGTCTTCCCCTTGATTCGCTCTATCTGTTGATGAAAATTGCTTCAAAATCCGTTTGGTAGTTTAGAAGATCTCAGCGAAAAGACACCGTGTAGCGACTTTGTTGTTTACTATGTAAAGATATAATTCCTGCTTTATTGAATCACTGTTCTGTGGGGATTCATAAACTTACAATTAACCGATTTAAATAAACTACACTCAGAAACTAAGAAATATCTGTGAATCATCGATACAATTGTGATATCAAACAAAAAATATAACTAAACAAAATAAGCATCCTGTATCCTTAAATTTGTCATCATTAAACGACTTCGTTATAACATTGTAGTCAGAATGATTAGTCATAAACTTATTCTAGTGATTAGAGAAGTGGTTTCGCTGAAATAATATTTTAAACATTGATTATGACGATGCGTTTAGAACTTCAGACCATGAAGTCATTAGACATATAGATCTAGGACGGAATTAGAAATCAAGGTGCCCTAAAACCTCGTTAGTATGGTCCTATTTTCGCCAAACTCTCACATGTTATGAACCATAAACCGTACCGAAGATAAATAAAATTTTGGCGATTTTTTTTTATCGGTTCATTCATTTTTTATAAATCTTTTTTTTTAGCTTTATTCACGCTCCATCGTGTTACTACAGTAAAAAAAAACAATAATTTCACGAAAAAATCCATCACTTTACCTAAAAAAAAAATACCGCAATAGATACCTAGGGTTGGAGAATTAAGTTTCACAGAGTTAAGGGGTTAAAGGAAATCCCTTCGGATAAAAAAAAAAGGTAGTCGCTCCGGTAAAAGCCCAAATAAACCAAATAATGGAGTAGGAGAGCGGATTCCCAAAGTGGGTACAAGCATTGGATGCAATCGCGATTCGTGTTCAGAACATCATATTATATATATAGTAGTGGTTGAGCCAAGCAACAGTCATTTTGGCCGTTGCATGAATGGGCCGACTCGACCGGGGAAGCACCACCCTCTCACAGAATATCGACGCCAAGTAACAGTATTTGAACTGTTGCGTTCCGTTTGGTGAGTGAGAGTGCCGGAGCCCAAACTCCTTGCCCATCCCCTCCCAAACTCCTCTCCCGTCTCCTCCCAAACTCCTCTCCCATCCCCTTTCCATTACAGGGTCGGCAGCGCTAGTGTGACGCCACTGGTGTTGCACACGTCCATAGGCCGCGGTAACCGCTTCCCATCAGGTGGGCCGTGTGCTTGACTGCCACCTTAGTGGTATAAAAAAAAAAAAAAAAAACACGGAGTCATTGAGGCGTTAAATTTGGTACCCATGCATGAATCTATCGGACAGATGTAGAATATACTGCTTCCGGGCTGTTTGGCCGTGGTCCAAATGAAACTTGTGTTCCAAACGTTTCGTCCATCACTGCGGTCGACATCTTCAGTGGCACAGGTCCGGGCGGCGACGAGTGCGTAGAACTCTCGTCGGCGGCGACTTTTCTGCGACTGATCAGTCATCATCATTCGCACTCGACTCATCAGTCGCAGAGAAGTCGGAAACTGCCCGGAAGCAGTATATTCTACATGCAACGCCGGCCGTGGCCTAAAAAATTACGATAAAGAAATCTCAGCTAGCAAGAGACCAGCTTGAACATTACTACTACTGCCATTTCTATAGATTTTCATTTTTGTTAATATTGATAGACAAAGAATATTGTATCGTATTGTACAAATACGCGAGTGCAAAACCTTATAACTGAACAAGTAACACAGCATTCAATTAAAAAGTGTCTAATTGTTACGGATTAAACAGTTTATTGCTCCAATTTTTCCGGGCAGTGCAAAAGCTTTTCAATACGCTCTCGGGCACGATCGCGCTTAAACGGCGTGTTTTTATTACCGCTTCAATGAGCCATTCATATATAACAAAACACAAAGTAAGTATTTTAAATCGAGTTTATGTTTTACCTGTTAATCGCCGTAATGAACGTTTTGGGAAACTTTTAGGTCGTTTAATTCATTTCGTTAATGATACCATAATGCTATTGTCATAAAATCAAAGACAGAAAATTTGGTTTAGTACTGTCAAACGAACGTAAACCAGATGTTGGTTAATAATAGTTCATTTTTATAGAAATATTTTGTAAACGAAAACCCAAATATCCTTTATGGTCTCGACCGAAAGAACGAAATCTGAAGTGACTTTTCGGGGCTTTTTTTTTTCGTGCGGAAATCCCCTCGGATACCCCTCCGCCGGCCAGCGGGGGCGGTTATGTCGGGCTTGAACCGACTAAAACCGCACGCCGTCTCGGGTCTTCAGACGCCGGGATGTAAGGTTGCCCATAGAGCATATCCCTCGCACCCCGACTGACCCTGGGCCATCTCCGGTTTCGAATTGGCCCCCTCGGGTTTGGGAACCACGGTGTCCCCGTCTTGCCCCACTTTGGGGGAGGGGCGCTAGTCGCCCCACCGTCCCGGCCTGCTTCTGCTGGGGTGACAGGCGGCCTCACCTGCCCCCCCCCCTTCCCCCCAGGCCTGCGCTCATGGAGGACGGAGGTCGTTAAGCGACCTCCGGCGCCTGAGTCACCTGCGACGCGCAGCAAGCATGTTGCGGGCTCGGCGACTTCATGGCACCTAAATGACACTTCTTGGGTTCGTGTTTCGTGCGGGCCCGCAGTTGCGGATGTAATTTTCATGGGAGATCAACTGATCCCACCCTCTGCTTTCCTGCCAAGAACAACACGTGCAGGGTTGAGGTCTGAGATGTCACCATCATACGGTGGAACCAATTTCATCCAGGACCATGCAAGCATCAGGGATTGGCGCTCGGTTGAAAAAACGACGTTTTATAGGTTTTTTTTTAGTTCGTGCAGAGATCCCCTCGAATATGACCCCCCCCCCCTCCGCCGGCCAGCGGGGGCGGTCATGTACATGAGAAATGCTTACTATGCTAAATGAAATAATTAGTTTTGATATTGTCTACTACGGAAAGTATGCGATACCGCTGTTTAAGCGTGCGTCGTCGGCTAAGTAGTTAAGGAAATCTGCCTTACGATCGAGAGGTTGCGGGTTCAAATCCTGGCCATTACACTACCGACGTTAACCCTCTCCTCACACAAGAAATTTAGCTTAACTTGAGGGGTTCTGGAGAATACTACTAATTTCTACTACTAATATCTTTTTAAAAAAAACTACTAAGTAAATGTTTCCTAATATATAGGAGATAACAGCGTTAATATAACGAGGAAATGTGGTTTAAATTAATTTCGTACAATCGCCATTGTATTACAAGATAATATTCGTCATTAGTATTTCATAATTTATAATTATCTACTTTGTTTATTAACTTCCTCAATCACACCTGTAGGGCATTGTTATCTATAGACCTAACATAACTTCACGCCTGTTTCCCGGAAGAGGTAGGCAGAGGTGTATTACACACCCACGATTCGCCAGTAATGCTTAGGTCCCAATATAATAGGGGGCGAGCCTAATGCCATCTACCGGGCACATTACTAAGCGAACAAAGCTTGTTTTATAGGTATATTAGATAATACTACTATTATAGGGGCTCGTGGCTGGTAAATTTTTTTATGACGTTTTGTAAGTTCCGTATTAATGGCCTATACAGAATAAATGGTTTTTGACTTTTTGACACTGCAAAGTTAAGTAACCCTAGCCAGGTCAGTCTTAGGATGGGTGACCATTCTTAATATATAGAGACCCCTCCGTGCCTCTATGGCAGTCGTTACGGGTAGTTCGAGCCCTAAAAAGTCCGACGGTTGGTCTAACTACAGAATTTCGATATCACCAATGGGTTGTGGACTTCAGCCATGCTATTCTGTAAGAACGTTTATGTATCTCGATAGCTGAATCCGTGGTCAGTATCGAATTTCATATGGTGAATATGATCTCCCACCTCGGATTCAGCAATCGAGATTTATAAACACTCGTACAGAATACCTTGGAGTTTTGGCGCCAACGCGGGAAAAGACACATCGAGGCAGCGTTTCATTTTCTAAAATTTGTGTAATTTCGAGTATTTATGTGTAAAAATGGTGGAATTTTAGATATAAAGTCTTCGACAACGTGCACAAGTGTAGGAAAGTGGCATAGTTACCGTGAATTGTGATTTTCCGTGTTGTCTCCAAAACTCCAGTGAAGCCTCTAGTAAAGTCTCCACTACTTTACTAGGGCAGGACTTTGACTTGACTTATACTTGATTGTGACTAAATTACGAAAACGCTGCATAATATTCAATTCATAATATATGCAAATTACTTGTATGTGGCCAAATGCGATGCAAGAAGCCAGAAAAAAAAAAAAAATCCTTGACAGAAGCAGTTGCTTCACGGAAAATATGGAAGTTGTTCGAAGGATGATGACGAGACAAGACTACTTACTATTTAATAAACTATCATGCCTGTATATCACGATAAGAGTTAGGCAAAGTTGTTTGTATCTAATAAGTAAGTACTTTTATAACGGTGTTTGTGGTTCACTGGGGTTATCCTTTCGAGGGCTTACTCGGGGTGCCCGGTAATGGACACTTGGGCTGGACACCGTGCGGTTTTAGTAGATGCACGACATAACCGCCCCCGCTGACCGGCGGGGATCACGCAGGTAAAAAAAAAAATTGGTATGAGACTAAATCGTAAAGTATTTTTCACAATACACCCCCCCCCCCCCTCCTTTTATATCGCAGAAATCCTTCTTTGTTACTCAATCACTCTCAAACGGTTACCATCTGATCTCCACAACCCACTGGAGATTATATCAAAGTTCTGTTATTAAACTTGGTTGTTGAAATTTTTAGGGCTCCAATTACCTGTTCCGAATGACACCAATGGCAACAACGATGCTATATACAAAATCCTATCCTACTTTGAAGACGTTTATCGACGTTTTGAAGAAGGGCCAGGTCAGAAGTACCCGTAATCGGCGTGCATGTATGAAAACAATTATGAAAGTGGAAGAAGCGAAAGGCGTATGCCAAGATCGTAGCAAGTGGAAAGATGTTGTCTCTGCCTACCCCAATGTGAAAGAAGCGTCACTATATGTATGTATGTATCCTACTTATTCCTACTAATATTATGAATGTTAAAGTTTGTGAAGATGTTAGTATGTTTGTTACGCTCTAACGGCTGACCGGATTTGGTTGAAATTTCGTAAAGCGATAGATTATAGTCTGGAATAACACATAGGCTATTATCCCTGGAATTAGTTCCCGTGGGAAGCGGGAACGAGAACAGTTTTCCAAGCGGGCGAAGTCACGCGCAAAAGCTTGTAGTACAATAATTCTCGTAAATGTTGTTTAAACATGTTCAACTCAAAAGAATTTGTGAAAATAGACATTCACGTTCCATTTATTGAGCATAACAGAAAAGCAAACTTCATGCTTTTACAAAAATCTTTCAAGTTTTTCAATAATTGTGTTAAACGCTCCGAATAAATATTAGACGGACTTTTATTCCGACTATTTGTACCACCACAACCTCGTCCAAAGTAAATAATAAATACTTTGAGTGCTTAATGGCCAAGTGCGAGTCGGACTTGTACATGAATGGTTCCGTACTATTGCGACATCGTACAAGATGTAACACCTACTTACATCGACCACCTTTTTTTTCGTGCATTTTCTTTTTACGTGCGGAAATCCGGATGCCCCCCCACCGGCCAGCGGGGTGGTTATGTCGTGTATCGACTAAAACCGCACGGTGTCCTCCCCAAGTGTCCGTTGCCGGGCACCCCGGGTAAGCCCTCGAAAGGATAACCCCAAGGTTGCCGGCGGACTTTGGCCGCCATCGCGGCCTCGTCTAGTGGGGTCGGGTTTTATCCCGCTTCGGTGAGTTGGTTTTTTTTCGTGCATAACATAACATGAACTCACGCCTATATCCCCAAAGGGGTAGGCAGAGGTGCTAGCACCCACGTTTCGCCAGTTTATGTTTTAGGTCCCAATGTATGTGTGTGTGGCGAGCCTATTGCCATTAACCGAGCACTTATAAACCTGCGATAAATACACACATAACTTCGAAAAGTCATTGGTGTGTGCCATGGTAATACCTGGGATCGAACCCGAGACCTCGTCTCAGCAGTCCTTTACCCATACTACTAGGCTACCGCGGTTACTTTTCGTGCAGAAATCCCAAAATACTTCCCCCGCCGCGCACAGGCAATCGGGGGTGGTTATGAGCTATGTAAGTGCCTACTTTTCAAAAACTTCTGTACCAGAAACAAGAATGGTGCTATAATATTAGAATTTTTCTGTTATTGTTATACCTAGTATGGCACGGCAAATGTATGGGGTGTAGGTGTATGAGAGCCACACCACGATCTCGGGGCCCATGCTATCCTAACCAGCTAAGCGGTACACCACCACCGACACTCTGGCGCAGGCTTTCTTTTCGGGGTTGGGATGTCGACGGCAGTTGCTCTCATAAAAGCCATTTAATAAGTTAAATCAAAAGGAGAGGGAGGAATAAGCGGACCTTAAGCCTTATACTACGTCTGCAAGGCGAATCGCTCGTTGCAATGTTGAGCTGAGTGAGACATCTTTAATCAGATTTTGAAAATTTTGAACAGTGATCATTCCTCCTTGGCAAGTCCGATTTTGAAAATTCTTTTTGAAAGTCACAACTCTGGACATGCTTTCTGAGCGTGTAAAGTTTGGTCAGTGTCTCGAGCGGTTATTATGTAATTCCATCTGGAATTTTTTTAACGGTGATCATTCCTCTGTGGTAGCATTAATTTTTTCAAAATATATCCATAACCCTTCCTCTGATTGACCTCTTTAATCGTGCCAAATTTGGTTCTGATTGGATTAGTAGTTTAGGAGGAGATCTGTGATAAAGAAAATCCTGCAGTCTGGTATGAGGAGCTTTCGCTCGACTTCGTCTCACTCAGCTCAACCATAAGCGGATGCTAAATTTATTGATGACGAGTATGAAGGGCAAAGGGCATCTTCTTAGTCACAGCTGAGGGTAGTCGCTTCTCAGGGTATGATATTTGACAGGAATGTATGGGGGAGAATGACGTTTTGCGCCGACCTCTCCTCTCCAAGACCGCGACCAATAATACACACTCTATTAAAATTTCAACTGTAATTTATGGCATACACGCACCTGACGTACGGACGGACATACAGCTGAGAATTAGTAGTACCTTTTTTTTTCGTGCGGAAATCCCTTCGGATACCCCCCCGCCGGCCAACGGGGGCGGTTATGTCAGGCTTGAACCGACTAAAACCGCACGCCGTCTCGGGTCTTAAGACGCCGCCGGGGTGTAAGGTTGCCCATAGAGCATATCCCTCGCACCCCGACTGACCCTGGGCCATCTCCGGTTTCGAGATGGCCCCTCCGGTTTGGGAACCACGGTGTCCCCGTCTTGCCCCGGTTTGGGGGAGGGGCGCAAGTCGCCCCACCGTCCCGGCCTGCTTCTGCTGGGGTTTATTAGTAGTACCTAGAGTTCTATTGGTTACTCATCGGGTACGGAACCCTAAAAATGCTTTCAACTTAACACATACTGACAAGTATTTTCAAGTTCACGTTCGTTTGGAGCTTCGAAGACAGCGATTAGAGAAAGACGTAAACCTTGCTACCAAGAGTTCGACAATATAAGTTTAGACGATTTCAATCTTTACCACGATTTGCATAAAGTTCAAAGTTGCTTAAGTACCTTTGATTTCTAGGGAGGTTTCAGGTAGACAGGCATCTGTTTTATTTCTTTCCACCGCTTTCATGCTTAATTAGAGGGAACAGTTACCGTAATTTTATTGTTTATTTATTTGTGTAAGAAAGATGGCTTGCTGTAGACTTTTATCTTTGCTGGTTAAAAATAGGTAGGTAGTAAAAGGATACGCCAAGAAATAAACAACAACTATCTGAATAATGTTTTCCGTTTGGAGAAGAAATTTATTTTATGCTAGAATTGAGAAATGTCTGAAAAGGTATTTTAACGAAGTAAGTACTAGCTGATGCCCGCGGCTACGCCCGCGTGGAGTACGGTTATCGTTTTTAGGGTTCCGTTGCCAAATGGCAAAACACGGAACCCTTATAGATTCGTCATGTCTGTCTGTCTGTCCGTCCGTATGTCACAGCCCCTTTTTACCGAAACCACAGATTACTAAATAGTTACTACGAAACTATAAGAACTATGCTGTTGAAACTTGGTAAGTAGATGTATTCTGTGAAACGCATTAAGATCTTCATACAAAAATAGAAAAAAAAAACAATAAATTTTGTGGATTCCCTATACCTAGAACTCAAACTCAAAAATATTTTTTTCATCAAACCCATACGTGTGGGTATAGGGTATGGGTATCTATGGATAGGTCTTCAAAAATGATATTGAGGTTTATAATATCATTTATTTCTTCCAAAGTGGTTAAATGTGTGTGTGTGTGTGTGTGTGTGTGTGTCCCCGCTGTAACTTCTAAAATAAGAGTGATAAAACTCAAAACAAGTTGAAATCCTGAGACGAGCTCAGCCGAATACAAGGGATTTTCAATTTTGCGATTTATTTTTTTGCGATTTTTTGCGATTTTGTCTTTATCTTGCAATGGTTCACCCCAGCACGAATCTATTACCGAAAACAGCAACTCGATAGCTCATCTCCTTCATACCCAAAACCGTGACAGAAAATTGACAACGACGACGTCGACGACGTCGACGACAACTCGATAGCAATAGGGCTTTTCTAAAGAAAATCCCTAAAAATATTAAATGTACATTACCATGTAAACTTCCACCGAAAATTGGTTTGAACGAGATCTAGTAAGTTTTTTTTTTTAATACGTCATCCTCCTTCCTCCATGAGCGCAGGAATGAGGGTGGCACGTGAGGCCACCTGTCACCCCAGCAGAAGCAGGCCGGTACGGCGGGGCGGCTAGCGTCCCTCCCCCAAAACGGGTCAAGACGGGGACAACGGGGTTCCCAAACCCGAGGGGGCCATCTCGAAACCGGAGATGGCCCAGGGTCAGTCGGGGTGCGAGGGATATGCTCTATGGGCTACCTATACCGCGGTGTCTGTAGACCCGAGACGGCGCGCGGTTTTAGTTGGTTCAAGCCCGACATAACCGCTCCCGCTGGCTGGCGGGGGGGTATCGGAGGGGATTTCCGCACGAAAAAAAAAGGCGTTGTTCCCGGTTGCATCCGAAGCTATCCCCTTGGTCCCCGGGATCTGCTTCCTCCTTCTTCGCCTTTTGTTTCCTTAACAAATATTTACCATCTGCTCTCCCAACCCCAAGAAGGAAGACCTGCGCTAGACCCTCGTCCATCAATCAGCCGGTATACCGTACCGGCTTGTAGGTGAGGTTCATTTGGCCCTAAGGTCTTAGTAGAGCACCAAACACCCACTTTAACAAACGTAAGTAGTATACGACCTCTAATCAGAGACTGATTGATGATCTGAAGGAATTCAGCGAACTGGAACTGGACACAAGGCGAAGTTGAAAACCGGTTCTATAGGTTGTACGGCTGTCAAGTTGAAACAACATTCCAAAAAAAAAAAAAAAAAAAAAAAAGGTAATTTTAACCGACTTTAAAAGGAGGTTCACTGTTTGTCCGCGATTTTCTCGCGTTTGGTTGAACCAATGTTTGTTTCGGTTTTCTGTAAAGTATTTCCAACATTCTGGAGAAGGTTGGAAATACCTTCTCCAGAAGGTTTTTCCAACCTTCTGGAATATGGTGGTAATATTTTTGCATAAAAATAATTATGATTTTCAATAAACTTGCCGTTATTACCCACGTGTAACTCTTGACGAAATGTGGGTATTAATACACATGGAATTGTGCATCGTGTCGGTTTAGGGGAATACTATTAACAACCAAGTTCAGGAGACAGAGACTGTAAAAATGTATGTAACAGTGAAACCGATAGATTCATTAAATTATCATTTCCTATTTAAATTTTAAAATACATATAAATTATATTTTTTAATACATTCTATACACAAAAAAAAACAAATATATTCAAAATTATAAAAAATAGTCTACCACTGGCATCAGGTACAGGGACCAAGCTACCGGTAGCCAGGGCTACAGAGAGAGGAATCTCTACACAATACGTGCCGTGTCGAGGAGCACTGCCTTCTGCATCAAGCCCTTGACCCAACTGCCTAGCGCGAGCGTCTTGAGATGTTGATCTCGGCTCTTGGCAATCAGTCCGTGAGCCGATACGACTATCGGAACAATAATTGCCGAATCCACCATCCACATGCCGACAACCTCGTGAGTCAAACTCAAATATTTTATTTGTATATATTTTTTGGCTTTCACAAGATTCATTATTATTATTATACCTATTGGAGAGAGGCGGCAACATAACCCCGGAGAGGTGGGCAATAGTCGGCCGGGGTGTTGGGGTGATTGGCAAAAGAACCACCGGACTAGTCGAGAGAGACCTCCCACTGTCTATTATCCTTGCCTCCCATTTTGGCCGCCACCGACTTCCCACGGATCCCGAGCCTCTCAAGATGGACAGAGAGGCTCCTTGGGATCAAACCATTGGCTGAGATCACAACTGGGACTATTTCTGTGGACCCCACCCTCTATATGTCGGTAAGCTCGTGCGCCAGGTCCAGATATTTAGTTTTCTTGTGTACTTCGGGGCGGACGAGGTTCTCGTCATAGGCGATAGTGATGTCTACGAGAAATACCCGTGACTGTGCTCGGTCTAACAGCGGGATATCAGGCCTATTCGCTAAACTAGTCTTATCCGTGATGATCTGATGATGGACCGGTCGCAGTTATTATTATTAATAAAAGTAATTCCGTACTAGCACATTTTATTAAAAAACAATTACATCATGAGTTTTTACCCGCTCATTTCAAAGCCAAACTATGAAACGTGCCCGTACATTAAATCGATGTATCAAAGTGTATTTGTACCTGCTGACCTGCTGCGTACGTTCTATTCAAACGCTTTCATATTGATATTATGTCATATATATTTTTCATATTGACCTCATAATAATTATGTGTTGAAGAAGCAGATAGATAGATGGTGCTAGTGGACGTAACTCACCTGGACGGGGGAGACAGAGACCCTCATTCCTACTTATATTATAAACGCGGAAGTTTGCAAGTATGGATGTATGAATATTTGTTACTCATTCACGCAAAAATGACTGAACGGATCTGGCTGAAATTTGGTATAGGGATAGAGTATAGTCTGGAATTTCGCATAGGCTTATTTTTATCCCTTTTATAGGTTCCCATGGGAAGCGGGAACGGTAACAATTCCACGAGGACGAAGCCGCACGCAAAACCTAGTATTATATACATGGGCCAAAGTTTGTAAGTATGGCTGTATGGATATTTGTTCCTCTTTCACGCCAAGATGACTGAACGAATCTGACAGAAATTTGGTAAAGGGATAGATTATAGTCTGGAATAGCACTGGCTTCTTTTATCCCTGGAATAGGTTCTCATGGGAACCGGGAACGAGAACAATTCCACGCGAGCGAAACCGCGAGTAAAAGGTAGTAGGTATATGGATATTTGTCACTCATTCACGCAAAAACGGCTTAACTGATCTGACTGAAATGTGACACAGGAATTATAGTCCGAAATCTCCGCCTCACCCCCGAATTGTGACACAGGAATTATAGTCCGAAATCTCCGCCTCACCCCCGAATTGTGACACAGGAATTATAGTCCGAAATCTCCGCCTCACCCCCGAAGTGTGACACAGGAATTATAGTCCGAAATCTCCGCCTCACCCCCGAATTGTGACACAGGAATTATAGTCCGAAATCTCCGCCTCACCCCCGAAGTGTGACACAGGAATTATAGTCCGAAATCTCCGCCTCACCCCCGAAGTGTGACACAGGAATTATAGTCCGAAATCTCCGCCTCACCCCCGAAGTGTGACACAGGAATTATAGTCCGAAATCTCCGCCTCACCCCCGAAGTGTGACACAGGAATTATAGTCCGAAATCTCCGCCTCACCCCCGAAGTGTGATACAGGAATTATAGTCCGAAATCTCCGCCTCACCCCCGAAGTGTGACACAGGAATTATAGTCCGAAATCTCCGCCTCACCCCCGAAGTGTGACACAGGAATTATAGTCCGAAATCTCCGCCTCACCCCCGAAGTGTGACACACTTGTTGTTCTGAACCGCTTCTCTAGTATACCTACATAGATGTCATTGACATCAAAAGGTAAGTATATCACAACAATTTGATTACTGTTGCTGTATACATAGTGTATGACACATGGTGTATGACACAGGGTGTATATGGCGGCCCCTCAAAGATCCTCGGAGCTGAGCCAACCGCACCTGTAAGCCGGTACCTACACCTGCTGATTGACGGACGAGGCTCTGGCGAAGGCTTCCTTCGCATAGTTCCTGATGATCTTCGTCCCATTTGATGTCCTTCTCCACGATCCCCCAAAGGTTTGCTGGGAGAAAACGCAATACTGAGTTAAGCTCGCCTTTGTACACTAATTTTATCTGTGATGTTTGTAAAATATTGACTGTGTGCGTACAATAAAGAATTAAAAATAAAAATTAAAAGAGGTTTTGAGTTCGATCCCCAGCATCACGGGCACACAGTTCTGACTTTTTGTAGTTATGTGTGTATTAAAAATGTTAATTGGCGCTCGCTAAGTAATGTGTCCGGTACATGGTAATAGGCTCGCCCCCTTTTATATTGGGACCTAAACATAACTGGCGAATCATAGGTGTGTGACCTCTGCCTACCCCTTCGGGGATATAGGCGTGAAGTTATGTTATGTTATTTACTAATGATTTTTACATTGTACTGTAACATTTTTTTTTAGCAGACTAGCACACGACCTACCTGATGGGACGCTTCCCATCAGGTAGGTACCGCGGTTATCGCGGCCTATGGACGTGTGCAACACCACGGAAATCACACTCGGGCTGCCGACCTTGTAAAAACCTTCTAATTCCCGTCTTGAAGAACCCCATATTGTAGTCGCTTAGGAATGGTTCATTTCACGCTTAGGAATGGTTCGCCCGTCAATCAACTTCACCCCGCTAGCATGTATCTGTAATAACTGTGGCTAAGGTGGTTTGGGCAAGTAGAACGAATGAGTACTGAGCGAATGACATGCCAAGTATGCAAGGCACATGTAAGTGGGCAGGCAAGCCGGGGTCGACCTCGCAGAACATACACTGATCAAATTACCGATGTATTAAAAAATCGGCAGGACAAAAGCACTTTTATCTGACAGGCTTGTATGACTGGTTTAATGACAGAAGAGGAAACTCGTTAAGTGTATAAGGACAGCAGCAGATGGCGGATTGTTGTCGCTGCCTGCCTCGAAGGGAAATCGGGGTAGGTAATATGTACGTCACGAAGAAGAGCGTTCGGCTAAGATCGACTTACTTCGGTTTTGTAGAGCGTTCTGTCTGTCATACATCGGACTGACAGTTTGATACCTTTATAATCAAGCTGTCAGTTTAATGTGCGACAAAGACAACGCTCTACAAGCCCGAAATAAGTCGATCTGAACCGGACGCTCTCTTCTTTCCGACGTGCCAACCCAAAGACGACTTATATGTAAATATAAAAATGAATCGCAAAATGTGTTGGTAAGCGCATAACTCAACAACGCCTGGACCAATTTGACCAATTCTTTTTTTTAAATGTTCGTTGAAGTCCAAGGATGGGTTTACGAAGAGAAAATTTACAAAAACTGCATAAAAGAATTACAGGCATGTTTATGCCACGGGGCGAAGTATGCCACGGGCGAAGCCGCGGGGGACAGCTAGTATGTAATAAAACTATATAGGTCTGCAATTCATTCTGGTGTTGCAAAAATTGAGCGAAGCATTTTCACCAGAACTTTTTCTAACGGTGATAATTCCTCAATGGCTAGTCCGAATATCGTTTTTCTTTTTTATCTGGTGTATTTGAACAAACTACTTAATTTAACATCAATCGCGTGAATGAGGCTTTGTTGTTAATTGAGAAATCAGATTTTAATTTATTTTTCCGGTGATTCTTCCTCCGTGGTATACATGAATTTTTAATTACATAGCCTATGTCCTTCCCATCAGTAACCTATTTGCTTGTTTGGAATTTCATTATAATCGGTTCAGTCGTTTGGGAGGAGAAGATTACATGAGTCGTCTAAAAGAGAGCAACGCTCTGACGAGCTTCGTTCAATAACTGTCGAAGTGTATTATGATTTCATATTTACGTAGATATGTGACGTAAATGTATGCAAGCCAAACGTACCAGCTGTTGATTTTCCCATGCGAACGGTCAATTATGCAGTGACTTCATTCTGATGTGACCTTAAAACGTTTAACGATTAGCGTACGTACGTGGTACCTAAATGTTCATACATATTTCTAGCAACTTATGAATTTTTATCGAAAAAATTCACGACGGGGCTTGAACCGACCAGTCTCTTTTTGGGGGGTATACTCTGACCAACTGAGCTACCTGGAGTCGTCCTAGATATTTGAAATCCTAAAAGTATACATACCTCTTAGGGCGATGAAGTTAGAAAAAGGGTTGGTCACGGGTTCATGTCTGCTCCTGGATGTAAACAGTTTCGATTTAAATTTACAAAAGTTAGCAAACTAATTATTTCATTCTATCAACTGGTTTGTAATTGAGATCGTTCAAAGTTATTTAGCGCTTAAGTTTGAATATTTTCTGGGGTTATCCTTTCGACCCTAGGGTTATCTATTCGAGGGCTTACCCGGGGTACCCGGCAATGGACACTTGGGGAGGACACCGTGTGATTTTAGTCGGTCTGATTCCGACACACCCATCTTATCGTTGGCACCGATGGGGTGGAGCCCGTGGGGGTTTACAGAAGTAAAAAAAAGTTTACTTTTAGTTTAATTTTGATATGAAAACTGCATCACAAAATAAAAGCTTTTTCTTTAAAAATTGGGCCGATTTTGTTGAAGTCGAATCGAAATTGATTCGATACACAGAGGAACGATCCTGAGCAACGAAAACAGCTATACCTACTAAATTAGGTATCCACCTATACACCTGTAACTCGACGATAATGACGTCTTCGAGTGGGACGGGGGAAAGGATACGGACGGTTTTATGGGAATCTTCGGGGCCCAAACCAACCTCACTGGCGTCCGGTTTCCTCTGGTGGTTTAGGGGTGAAACGGCAGTCTCACCCATAAAAGTCCAACGACGCTAAATTACGGTCAAGAGAAATAGGGGAGTGAACACCAGCCGCAAGACCATCAAGCTATGAATGCAAGCAGAAGTGGTGAAGAATATAATTTATTAAGATGCCCACCCCCCCCCCCCCTCTGGCTTGGCTCGTGGCGTATTTTAAACCCCCGTTGCACCTCTTTAACCCATAGCTAGCATAGAGTAGCTTTGTTTTTTATTTTATTTAATTTTTTTATCTTACTGTATTTGTACCTTTCTTTTTTTCGTGCGGAAATCCCTTCAGATACCCCCCCGCCGGTCAGCGGGGGCGGTTATGTCGGGCTTGAACCGACTAAAACTGCACGCCGTCTCGGGTCTACAGACGCCGTACTCCGCAATAAAAACACTTTTCTTTCTTTCTTTCTTTTCTTTCCATATATGCCCGTAATTTATTAGTTTTCAATTAATCTATGGGAATCTGTCGGACATCTTAACATTTCTGATTACTACTCCGCTCCCTTGGGTAGTAGCGTCATGATATGCTGTATATATAGCCTATGACACTCACAAATAATATCACTTTCTTACAACCTCACGTATCTACAAACTTTACCTCTTTTTAACATTAGTATAAGCTATATGGGTTTTAAAACATGTAAGTATAAACTTAAATCAGTATTTAGGCACCTACCTACTTAAACTTGACACCCGACCTGCAGAATCCATAACCGGAGACACCGTTTATCACTTAAGGTTTTTTCTTCAGAGTTTATACTGTCATACCAACTGATAATGAATGAAGCCTACCATCCGTCCGTTACAGTAGTGTAATTACTATGTACCTACAGTCAACGACAAAAATAACTCGCCCCATTCCAATTTACCTTAACCTTAGCTAGTTTTAAAACCTTTAATAAAATGATAAATAAAACATGAAATCTATTAACCTTGTCCTTTAAGAATTACAAAAATATATAAGTCAATTGTTTGTTTCAATAAGATCGTTTGTAAAAAGAAAACGAATTAGATAATTAGTTACTACGTAACTCTTACAGCGCTATAGCAACTTTAAAACTAGTAACACACGCACCGATCCGATCACATACATACAACGGAATCCGACCACTACGAAACTATCCAACCAATAGCGTCCAAATGATATCGACACTCGACAACCAGTCGAATTGGTCGGTATCCGACTAAGGCATCGGTGATATGAAGGATGGTTCGATCCGACCAAAATGGTGCGTGTATTATCTATTACCATTATCGTTGAGTATCGTTGACTAGGTACCTAATCAATAAGTATATAGTTCATTATCTAATGATACCATGCTGATATCGAAGCCATAAGACTCTTAAGACAGTTTTTTATATTATGTAATCTCTGGTTTTATTCATCAAACTGTAATGTGCAAACTAGACTATAGTAATAGAGAGGTAGTTTGGGAGGTTGTCAAGGGAATCTCTGGATCTATTGAACCGATTTTGAAAATTCTTCTACTAATAGAAAGCCACATTATTTGTGAGTGTTATAGGCTATATATTATCACGCTACTGCCCAAGGGAGCGGAGCAGTAATCATAAATGTCAATAAATCCGGCAGATTCCTATACATTAGATGAAAACTAAAAAAATACGGGTATTATCTATGGGTTGAAGGGGTGCAACGGGGGTAAAAAAAATACGCGCCAAGCCGTGGAGGGCCAGCAAGTGCACAATAAGCTCATTTATGATTTAGAAAGAAAGAAAGAAAGAAAGAAAGAAACTTTTATTTGGTGCAAGTAGGTCACATTAAATACTTATTGCTAGTACAAATCCACTTAATATATATTATTGTGTGCCTAACGGTTGCATCAAATGGGTGTCCAGTTCAGCATATGCCAGGATTCAGAATGAACCTTGGCGCTGGTTTTCGACTGGAACCCAGATGTTGGATTTAGGGCACTGAGCTATACGTCCGATAAGGCAATATTTATAACTAGCGAGTTCTTAAGTCAACGAAACGACCAGTTTTTTTAAACTACTGAACGAGTGTTGATCCAATTTATATATATTAGATAGGTCTTGATGAGACTTAAAATCTGACGTATATTTGATTGCAATTAGTTTAGTAGAACCGGAGATATGACCAAAAAACGATAGCCGATCAACTAGTAAGATTTTTTTTTTTTTTTTAAAGAATATTAGTAACCGAAATTACTAATATTCCCCCTAACCCCTCCAGCTAAGCTAAATTGCTTGTGTTAGGAGTGGGTTCACGTCGGTAGTGTAATGGCCAGGATTCGAACCCGGGACCTCTCGATCGTAGGGTCGACTCCTTAACCACTAAGCTACCGTCGCTTCAAGGTTTAGGCAAGGCTTAGGTTAAGTGCCAATATAAAAATATATTTAAAGGGTGTACAGGACCCTACGAACACCTTTGGGCCAATACAACCTCACCTACTCAACGATACACCTGCACAACGATCGAGGCTTTCCTCTCGGGATAAGAACGTTAGACGGCAGCCGCTCCCGTAAAAATCGAAATACCAAACAAGGGTCCCGGGGTCTACACTTCAGCTCTTTCCTTTGTTTTTTGACTTTAATGGGAGCGAATGCCGTCTGACCGCCCAACCCCGAGAGGAAAGCCGGTACCAGAACCTCGTCGTCAGTCAATCAGAAGGTGTAACAGCTTGCTGGTGAGGTTGCCCCGGGCC
Organism: Cybosia mesomella; assembly: GCA_946251805.1. NCBI lineage: Eukaryota > Metazoa > Arthropoda > Insecta > Lepidoptera > Erebidae > Cybosia > Cybosia mesomella. Next base: position 2,946,211 of record OX276402.1, on the reverse strand, counting down.
CTGAAGACCTTGCCTCCTGTGTTAAATAGGTATACTACCGGGGCAAGACGGGGACACCGTGGTTCCCAAACCCGAGGGGGCCATCTCGAAACCGGAGATGGCCCAGGGTCAGTCGGGGTGCGAGGGATATGCTCTATGGGCAACCTTACACCCCGGCGTCTGTAGACCCGAGACGGCGTGCGGTTTTAGTCGGTTCAAGCCCGACATAACCGCCCCCGCTGGCACGCGGGGGGGTATCCGAAGGGATTTCCGCACGATAAAAAAAAAAAAAAAAAAAAAAGGTATACTGATGTTGGCCGGGAGAGATTTAGAACTCTCCCGGCCGGCCCGCCGAGCCCGCAACATGCTCGCCGCGCGTCGCAGGCAACTCAGACATCGGAGGTCGTTTAACGACGTCCGTTCTCCATGAGCGCAGGCCTGGGGGTGGCAGGTGAGGCCGCCTGTCACCCCAGCAGAAGCAGGCCGGGACGTTGGGGCGACTACGCCCCTCCCCCAAACCGGGGCAAGACGGGGACACCGTGGTTCCCAAACCCGAAGGGGCCATCTCGTAACCGGAGATGGCAAAGGGTCAGTCGGTGTGCGAGGGATATGCTCTATGGGCAACCTTACACCCCGGTGTCTGTAGACCTGAGACGGTGTGCGGTTTTAGTCGGTTCAAGCCCGACATAACCGCCCCAGCTGGCCGGCGGGGGAGTATCCGAAGGGATTTCCGCACGAAAAAAAAAAAAAAAGTTTGTGATAAAGGTCTGGGTATTTCTAATTCTATATATGATATTTATGTATTTACAAAAAAAAAAGTAGATAAGTATGTTTATCCGCATTCTGGCACCCATAACACAAGCTAGTTAAACTATGCTTCCTTTGAGTCTAGACAGCGCTGTGTGGAATGTCGTAGAATATTTATTTATGTATTTATAAGAAGCTTCTAACATTATGATGACAATCATAATATTAAAAGCCTCTGTGGCGTAGCGGTAGTGCGTTCGACTGCTAAGCCAGCGGTCGCGGGTTCGATTCCCGCTTAAGGCAAATATGTATATTTGCATTGGTCTAGGTCTCTAGGTGTTTCTAAGTACAATGTGTTATTATTTACAAAAAATAAGTATTTAAGTATGTTTATTCGCATTTTAGAAACCATATGACAAGATCTGCTTAGTTTGGATCTAGATGGCGTTGTGTAATTTATCCTAACAATATTCGCCTCTTTCTGCGAGCAGGTAATGCGCGCGAAAGAGACGGCGGAGAGGGAGCGGGAGAGAACCCTGCCCCCCCGAATTTCGCAGTCTGCGGCGAGGACGCCGCAGACTCATCTACGCCCGGGACTACCGACCTCCATGATCGGGGCCTGAGGACGGCAGTTGGCCGACTCGCCGTCCTTACAGAAGGACTGCTGAAACGAGGTCTCGGGTTCGATCCCAGGTTTTACCATGGCACACACCAATGACTTTTCGATACTTTTCGAAGTTATGTGTGTATTTATCGCAGGTTTATAAGTGCCCGGTTAATGGCAATAGGCTCGCCACCTATTACATTGGGACCTAAACATAAACTGGCGAAATGTAGGTGCTAGCACCTCTGTCTACCCCTTCGGGGACATAGGCGTGAGTTTATGTTATGTTATGTTATGTTTTGTGGATATGAAGAGCCATCTATTACATCACTAGGTATTCTTAGTAATTATTAGGTAGGTATAACAAATCGATAATAATACATAGTCGGCTTTATGACCGTGTCATCGCAGATAAACTGCTTGACTACGTTGGAAACAAATATCTGGCCAGGCCTCCTCATCCGGGCCAAGGTAGGAGGACCTGGAGGACTCAAGAAATGCTGGCTTGAAATTGTAGGGTAGGCAGTATCTCACTGTCGGAGATGATGGAAATCTTACGAGGGGGAGAAGAAAAATAGAAAAGCGTATCTCGTACCGAGGTGGAGCTCCGCAATCAACTGGGATACCTCTTGCTAAGATGATGATGATGATGATAATTAAACAGTCAGTAATAATAATTGCCTATTGTTTGTTTTTTATATTAATTACCAGCTGTCGTCCGCGTGAATTTCGGTTTTTAGGGTTTCAGTTGTTTTGCGTGGATCCCTAATTATTTTTCTGAATTTAAATAGCCTATGTTACGCCTTGTAACATTACCTATCTGCCAGTGAAAGTCCCTTCAAAATCGGCATAACCGTTCCAGAGATTACCTCTTTCAAACAAGAAAGAAAGAGAGATAGACAGTCAAAAATTTAAAAAAAAATGTTTTTTTTATAAGTATACATTCATGTGCAATAATTAAATTTGAATTTGAATGAAAATTGGTTAAATTTTAATATTACAAACTGACACTTAAATTTTATTTATTTGTATATACTAGCTGACCCGGCAAATTCTGTCTCCTTGCACCCCAGGCATTATAGACCCGAGACGGCGCGGCGTGAGATTTTGGTTTATTCGAGTCCGACATAACCACCCCAGCCTGGCCCCCAGAGGCTGGGGTGGCAGTAATAGTGACGATTTGCGCAATTAAAAAAGCACAAAGAGGCACAATTTAGGCGGAGACGAATCTCAAATCATGAAAATCGGTCCACCCGTTCTTGAGTTTATCCCGGTCATCACTATTAGTTAGGTATATCACAATGAAATCCAGATACCTATGCAAAATGTCAATAAGGTTCAATGTGACAATATCAGATAATTATTCATTTAGTTCGTCAGAAATGACATAACGCTCACATCAACAACCTAATGATCTGATTTGATTTGTTTACATTTCTATACACAGTAACGCTTAAGTTCAAAGTACTCAAGTAAAGTTAACTCACAGTAATAATAGATAGGTTGTAGGGTCAGCCGGGGTGCGAGGGAATAGCCTTATTGGGCCACCTAAAAACTCGGCATTCGGCGAGTCCGAGATAACCACCCCCTCTGGCCCCATTATATTTGTCCGTGGCAAGCCGGGATGGGTCAACTAGTAACCGATAAAAATAATCTCAATATCCATTTGTTTTTATATACTTATATCTTAATGAAAACACGACATGCCTAATTAGGCATATCACTGAGTACAGTCACATTGCCAGATAATAATTAAATTAAGATTAAAAAGGTTGGTTGTGTAGACATAATATAACCTGCATAACATTGTTCATGTGACAAGCTCATGCTGCCTTACATGTCATTTAAAAGAAGCGGCCAAGTGCGAGTCGGACCCGCCCATTAAGGGTTCCGTAGCAGCAAGTAATATAATAGTTTTTTTTTTTTATATTAGAGTTGATTGAATGAAAGGTAAATTGCGGTTTACGATTTAAGAGGTTTAAAAAAAAACTACTTACTAGATCTCGTTCAAACCAATTTTCGGTGGAAGTTTACATGGTAATGTACATCTTATATTTTTTTTGTTTTATCGTTCTCTTATTTTAGAAGTTACAGGGGACACATTTTATCACTTTGGAAGATACTTCGCGCAAACTATTCAGTTTAGAAAAAAATTATATTAGAAACCTCAATATCATTTTTGATGACCTATCCATAGATACCACACACGTATGGGTTTGATGAAAAAAAAAATTTTTGAGTTTCAGTTCTAGATGTATATGGGACCCCCAAAATGTTTTTTTTTTTTTTTCTATTTTTGTGTGACAATCTTAATGCGGTTCACAGAATACATCTACTTACCAAGTTTCAACAGCATAGTTCTTATAGTTTCGGAATAAAGTGGGTGTGACATACGGACGGACAGACAGACATGACGAATCTATAAGGGTTCCGTTTTTTGCCATTTGGCAACGGAACCCTAAAAAAAAACAAATTTTGTGGAAACTTCGAAAAAAAATAACTTTGTAGTAGTTAGGATTCAATTATATTTTTAAGCATTTTGTATGCTTACTTTTTCTAATTGATTTAGATCGGAAAAAGAGAACATCTATCACCTTAAGACGTATATAATTTATCGGAGAATTTCGAATATCTGGGACGTGTCTAGGTAGCTCAGCTGGTCAGAGCGTTCCCCCTGTAGTAGGATATCATGGCGCTGTTACGTTCCATGATATACCTACCTACTTAGGTTACAATTATGTTTACGGCGATAATGGTATGTGTAGTATATGCGACTACCTGTCGTCTCATGCGACACGCCGTACGTCACCGGAGTGACAGATGTCAGTCTGCGTATCACGCCTCAATAAGGTACGCGCGTGCAGGGGTGTGTGTTGGGTAACCTCCTCGAGTGTCGCTCCGATTCCGATCCCGCTGCAGTCCGGGGGGAGCGGAATCGGAGCGGCCGGTACACCCTGGGCGGCGGTCAATGGCTTCCCCTTCACCCCTTCATAGGGTTGGCATTGATCGTCGGCCAATACCCAACGTGGCGGGAACACATCGCTCTCCGTACTCCTCTGCTTTCAGAGGAGACAGGATGAGCGATGCTGTTAGTGGTGAGATGGCCCAGGGTCAGCCGGGGTGCGAGGGATATGCTCTATGGGTAACCTTACACCCCGGCGTCTGAAGACCCGAGACGGCGTGCGGTTTTAGTCGGTGCAAGCCCGACATAACCGCCCCCGCTGGCCGGCGGGGGGGTATCCGAAGGGATTTCCGCACGATAAAAAAAAAAAAAAAAAAGGTACGCGCGTGCAGGCAGCGTGATGCAGTGAGCTGATACGCCAATACTTTTTGTGAGATGAGTAAACACCACAGTATATATATAGGCAACCAAAAAATTACCAGGGTAGGTGCGAGGGAAATGCTTTATGGGGCCACTTTACACTACGGCGTCTGAAACCCCGAGATGGCGTGCGGATTTAGTCGGTTGGAATTCGATATAATCACCCCCGCTGCCCGGCGGGGGGTATCCGGAGGGACCCATAACACAAGCTAGTTATGCTATGCTGGGGTCTAGATAGCGCTGTGTAGAATTTCGTACAAAATTTATATAATAGTTTCCGCACGAAAAAAAAGCGCAGGGCCAATAACAAATAAACATGTAAACCTGCACAACTACACTGTATATATAACTATAAAGTACATAATAATTTTATGCGATAACCACCCCCGCTGCCCGGCGAGGGGGTATCCGAAGGGATTTCCGTACTTAAAAAAAAAATAGGGTTTTTCAAAACCTTTTATCTCGCAAGTTCTTCCTCTGTTTTCTATTTGTGCTACAAGCTTTTAAAATCAGCACAACCCTTGCCAAAAAAATATTATTATTTACCATTTTAGTAAGCACAATTTAATGTTTAAATGAATGCTAAAAAACATTTTATTTTTGAACATGGAACAAGGCAAAAATGTAATGTCAGTGAGTAGCCGATCGCGTTGGGAATTGTTTGAAGTGTCAGCTGCACACAAGCAATAGCTGCGGGCGTCTTCCTCTTGTGTTACGCAAAAACGACGGGGTGTTATAAGTTTGACATGTCTGTGGGTTTGTCTGTCTGTGGCATCATGGCTCCCTAACGGATGAACCGATTTTTATTTTTTTTGAAAGGTAAATTAGTCGGGAGTGTTACTAGCTATGTCAGAGGTATTTTAAATTTTTAATTTATATATTCCGTGTATATTATTGTACTAGCTGACCGGACAGACGTTGTCCTTCCTTAAAACCGATGTATCTGTTGATTTGTCAGTCAATATGCCAATAGCGCCAATTACAAACGACTGATAGGATGTCAAACGCCATAAGGTTACATTTATTGTAGAAGTTAATATGGTCGTTAAGTATTTCAATCTTTCAAGTTTTCTGCGTAACTTTCAAAACTTTCTTTCATAAGAACTTACTCCGAATAGTAACAAACTCAATAAAAAGGAATTAGCGCAATCGGACCAGCAGTTCATGCGTGATGCCGTGACCAAGGGAAATATGGATTTATTTATATTATTATAGGTAAGAGAAGAGATGGGGTGCGAGGGATATGCTCTATGGGCAACCTTACACCCCGGTGTCTGTAGACCCGAGACGGCGTGCGGTTTTAGTCGGTTCAAGCCCGACATAACCGCCCCCGCTGGCCGGCGGGGGGTATCCGAAGGGATTTCCGCACGAAAGAAAAAAAAAAAAGGTAGGTTGGATAGCTCACACTGAGTAAGTAAATACTGTCTTTAAATACCGAATTTATTGATCAAAACACTATTTCACACAGTGAATACAACAAGCCATATTGAATTACAATTACATACAACAAGTACTTATTTCAAAATATTATTTAAATTCATTATTTAAATACTAGCTACCTAAACTCAACTAAAGATGTCTGTTATGTCTGTAAATAAAAGACATAACAGACCTTCAATACCTTTTTTTTTTTTTTTTTTTTTTTTTTCGTGCGGAAATCCCCTCGGATACCCCCCCGCCGGCCAGCGGGGGCGGTAGACTTTCAATACCTACAAAAAATCCTAATCGACTTTTTAATGTTTGTTAGATGTTTACTTTGCGGCCGTCTTTTCAAGGATAGTTCTTTCATTAGTAACCAATGAATTAGAGAGTTAAAATGACGTTAGATAATTGCGTAGGGTCTAGCAAAAATTCTAATGGAAACTACAACAAACGACACGCCTACATAATGTTTTTTGAAAAATAATAAGTAAGTATTTATGTTTTCATTCATTATATTTTTCATTTATAAAAAGCTCTTTAAAAACTAACTTTAATAAAAAAAACCGATGCACTAAAACGAAAATAATAATTATATGCAAAGGCTGTGCTGATGTTGGAGCTTGTATTACTTAAGTACCTATTCTTATCTATAGCTTGTATCGCGCAAGAACTTACTATTTTCTTTCATCCAAATAAACGTGTACCTTTTTTGTTTTTTTTTTTTTATCGTGCGGAAATCCCTTCGGATACCCCCCCGCCGGCCAGTGGGGGCGGTTATGTCGGGCTTGAACCGACTAAAACCGTACGCCGTCTCGGGTCTGCAGACGCCGGGGTGTAAGGTTGCCCATAGAGCATATCCCTCGCACCCCGACTGACCCTGGGCCATCTCCGGTTTCGAGATGGCCCCCTCGGGTTTGGAAACCACGGTGTCTTGCCCCGGTTTGGGGGAGGGGCGCTAGTCGCCCCACCGTCCCGGCCTGCTTCTGCTGGGGTGACAGGCGGCCTCACCTGCCACCCCCAGGCCTGCGCTCATGGAGGACGGAGGTCGTTGAGCGACCTCCGGCGCCTAAGTCGCCTGCGACGCGCGGCGAGCATGTTGCGGGCTCGGCGGGCCGGGAGAGTTCTGAACCTCTCCCGGGCGCGCTCCGCCATCTCCTTCGCAAGCATCACATGCTCGCAGAAGGAGGTGGCGGCGGCCCACGCGCTATGCAAAATTCCATATCAATTGGTTGAGAATAATCACTTTAAAATTTAGTTCTAGTTTTGACCTGAACATAAATTACTAGTTATTTCTAAAATTTAGAAACAAGAGAGCGAACTCCGAGTTTCAAGCGCAAACTTTGTATATTAAAGCGTCGGTAGCTTAGTGGTTAAGGAGTCGACTTTACGATCCCGGGTTCAAATCCTGGTCATTACACTACTAAAGTGAACCGACTCCTAACAAAAAAAAAAGCTTTGTATACAACCAAGATTAGGGCTTGGGTGAAGTAGTACCAAGCTGACGACGCACTGGTAGAGGAAGTGATAAGTCATCGACAACGACAGATAAAAGACTATAACAAATCTAATAGCGTAATCATTGATTAGTATGCATAAGTAATTTTAGTCTATTCGAAGTAGCTTGGTTGGCCAGAGTATTTTCTCTAAAAATGGGGACTGCCCCCAGGGTGTTTAAGCCTGTGCCGCTTTGACCCTGTAACGCTTCAACTTATAGATAAGTTTCAGCCCCTTAGACGATTCCAACTTGTCATTGAGGTGTTCTCATCTGGCTCTGGCTACAGCTCTCTTAATCGCGCACTTTGCAGCTCTGTACCTGTCGCAATCTTCCTATTTGGACGCTTGTCACTTCAAATGGCACTGACCAGTCTATTTTTCAAAACGTCTTGAACGGAGCATTTTTTCGTTATGAAATAGGCTCGCATTTGGCCTATATCTAAGGATCTTCCCCGAAAGTAGTGACGATATCAACTATGAATCAAGCTTGCTGGAAAGCAGCCTATTCACTCTAGCTTGTTAGAAACACAAACTGAGGCAAGGAGTTTCACAACTTAGCAGAGTACACACTTAGTGTTTGTCAAAAAGTTTTGTATGAGCGGAAAAATATATTATGTATGTTTGTCTACTTAATCTTTTAACCAGTCAATATTGTCAGAAACCAGCAGATATAGTGCAAGAAGAATACCTACATTATGTCTAACGTAACCTCTTGGAAACAAGATTCCATCAAATGTTCGATACTAAACCTTACTTATGATCATGAGTAAACAATAAAGAGAGAGTTTCAAGCTGAGCCCGTATTCATGAAACGGACTTTAACCTGAATGTTTAATGACTGAAATTTCTGTTAATATTTCGTTGGGAATAAGCTTAGAAATGTAAATAACCATGGTAATATTTCGGCGAACTTTGCAAAGGCTTGGACGATCCTGTTTGAGCTCATTTATGTTGTGCATAAATATAAACTGATAAGTGTGTGTCATAATGAAAGTATTTCACACAGTGTGATAAAAGAATATGGTACCTACGTATAAAACTAAGAATTTGAAATTAAAGAGCTACCTATTGAAGTGAAACCGAGAATTCGAATTCAATCTGTTACAAATATAAATTATAATATACAGAAGCCTGCCACCCCCATGCCTGCGCTCGTGGACAACGACCTCCGGCCGCCATGTGCGCAGTCCTGGGGATGGCAGGTAGGTGAGGCCGCCTGTCACCTCAGCAGAAGCAGGCCGGGGCGGCGGGGCGACAAGCGCCTTCCCTTTCCGGGGCAAGATGGTGACACCGTGGTTCCCAAACCCGAGGAGGGCATCTCGAAACCGGAGATAACCCTGGATCAGACGGGGTGCGAGAGAAATGCCTTATAGGCCACCTTACACCCCGACGTCTGAAAACCCGAGACGGCGTGCGGTTTTAGTCGGTTTGAATCCGATATAACCACCCCCACAGGCCGGCGCGAGGATACCTATCTGAGGAGATTTCTGCACGAAAAAAAAAAAGGTAGTTTATAGGTTATAATTTGTAAGGGATTTCCGCACGAAAAAAAAAAAGAAGAAAAAGAAAAAAAAAAAAAAAAACGGGCACTGGAGGAAAAGGTAGAAGCACTCATAACAGACACAGTACTAGGGTACTTCTTACGATACTTTTAGCTTTAAGCATCGGTGACATGTAAATTGAAGGTTGTCGCTACCTTATCAACCCAGCATCTGACAACACCACCTCACGTGCTGTTAAGATTTGTTAGCGTAAGTGGATAGACTTCTATACGCACCCACGTATCAACTCTATAACATAATCCGAAAGCAATCCATACGAGAGTGGTGACTGGACCATTAGCTGACAATCCACTATTTGTTGACTTGCCATTGCACACATTCCAAGTGGACCGCCTGCCGCTGGCAAGGTGTCCACGCGACATTAATACGTCGTCGCCAACTTCATTCACAATTCTTTTTTAGAATGTGTCGGTCGTATCATTATATTTAAGATCATATTTAAGAAACGTCTATTCTCTCTCTTTTTTTTTGCTTCAAACATTTCTACATCCAGTAGGTCGTTTAGTAGATTTTTATTGTGAAAGTGGTATTCTTTTAAGAAAATGGTAGCTTAGAGTTCATGGATTGTAAAATCTTACTTATATAGCGAAACAAAAATGGAACTGGTGAAGATTCCTTAAGAGAGTGTTATGACTAATCCGTCGAATTCCTGACAGTCGCGGTGTTCAGACGGGGTCTGCAGTCGTCGGCCATCACGTGAGGGCTTCCCGTTGACGCCGAGCGATGAAGCATTGCTGATCGCACGATAGGTTGATAAGTGAGCGATGACCTTTAGACTCCGGAAGCTCAATACTGCACGCGGGCTGCTATAATATAATTCGTTTCAGTATCTAATAGCAGGGACGTAATGCTAAGTTTCGCACTTATTGATAATAATCTATCCTAACAGATTATTCTGACTTTTAGATTCTAATGCAACAATAAAAAGGTGTGTGTGCAAACTCTTGGTAAGAGCAGAACATAAGCATTATTAATGATAAACGATTCACGTTCCACAACACAAAGAATTAAAGTGAGGCACATAAATAATAAAATATAGCACTAGACCAGTGATTCCAGGCAGGCTCGAACTGGGCTGAAACGGCCCGGGTGGCTCTACAATCTAAACTCTTTGATTTCGCTCTTAGTATGTATGTAGTTTAATATGGCAGGTCGCAGCCAGGAAGAAAGGAGTCTGGGACCAACTTTAGTCTACGTTCAACCTTGCCGGTCAATAGTTCACAAAAAAATGCCGAATCGTTAGTAGTCACTTGCGTGACGTCATCAAAAGTGGTGAAAAAAAACACGCTCGGTTTTCATATCATTTATTGCACACGCTGACACACGTGGTATCTAGCTCACTGTAAACCTGTGCTTTAGACTTTTGTAACTCATAAATTCATTACACAACTAACAAACGACTTTCACACAATCGCGCCACTTTGCATAGATAACGCTTTACAAACAGATTTATCTTTACCTTGTCAAATCTAACGTTCCAAATTCGGAACCTTTTCCTACCTATCTGCCACCCAGCCCTTTAATCCCAACTTTCCCTTTTTTAATTTACCATTAAGTATAACTTGTTCCGTCGTACATTCAAAAAATAATATTAAACCATACCACACTATAGCTTGAACAATGCCACTAAAACTACTTACGTACACATAAATCCGCGTCCTCGGATTGGCAGGAAAGTCGGACAGACACACACATAGACAATGTGGTTTTGTTACGAGAACTCGCTCCGCTCTAGTGCTTTTGTGGTATATTAATGTACGCACATGTCTCGAGTTAACATTTTATATGTAGGTAGTTTAGTATTGGAAGCGACACTATACGCTGCGTTATCAGGTTTTATTGCAGGCAGGAAGTTTCAATAAAATGACATAGGTACGTTCGATCTTCGATTAAGCCTGTCTAGGTAAATAAGTAATTAAATTAAATAAGGAAATAACACATTCCTACTTTGTATCATACTTGTGAGTTAGAAGCTGAAACTAATATATCTTTGTCACAAAATTCGGCCGCGTAGGTACCACCGTGCACGATTGCGAAAAACCCTCCATAGTGATCCAATTTCGGTTTGATTGCGTTCAGGGGTCAGCAAGTGCATAGCCGGGCAAGGGGATTGTGGTCGCAGCACTAGTGGGACCGCTGGTTGTCACGCGGTGCTGCGACGACAATCCTCTTCTGATGAGGCCGTCAAGCTGAGTGCCACCATTGTTAACATGGTACGTGTATGTAATGGTGACCCTCTTTCCTGAGACTTTACCTTCAGCTTACCATCAGGCGAGGTGAAGTCAAATTGACGTGTCCTAAATATAAAAAAAAAAAAATCTAAATTATTTTTGATGTTGCGTAAATACTAATGTAAGTTAAGAATTAGGTAGGTAGGTACTAAGATGAAACATTTCGCTACGGCGACAGGAACTCGTAAGTTACAAGCACTGCAGTAAAACAACTTGACTTGAGGAACTTCGGTATTCAAGACGAAGTTAACTGCTCATTAAAACGGCTAACTCTAAAATTAGTTGTTCCCCCTGAAAGATGGTCCAATAGCGAAGCCAAAACCAGTTATTTGTTACCTCTAGCGAGCACAATTGTTCGTGCACCATGAGATCGGATCTAAAACAGGTTTACATTGCGTTACACTGTTTCATATGAAGTGTTTACGCGGATATAAGTCGAGTAATATACTTGTATCAAATGATAAAAGTCGGCATTACGGATAAATTTTCGTAGCTATTTTTTTAAATATACGTGCAGACCAAAGTCCTTGGCGCACAGAGAATGACTATTTTAGAATGAGGACATGCACATAAAGTGCTCCATTTATATGAACATTTCTTAACGGAAACCTATCTGGATTGTATCTCCGCTGTATGTGACTGCAGGAAATAAAACCATCGCCGGTGTTCGTACGGGCAAACTAGAAATTGTACCATATAGTTAGTAACATAAAACTTATGTAGGAATATGAACGCATTCATTCACTTTGTAGTTTGCTTGCCAAAAGATGTAAATATCTCATCATTATGATGAGATAAACTAATAATCCTGTTAGGTAGGTAGGTACCAACTGTTAGGTAGGTACCTACTTTTGATAGACATAAACTAATCATAGTTATTTTAGTGCAAAAATTAAAAGATATACCCAAATATTTTCAAGTTGTATACCGGTGAAATCTAGAAATAGTTTATCAGCCCTAACTTAGGTATAATCAATTATTGTGTAGGTAATTATTCTGATACCGTTGCCGCTTCCCATGGGAACCTATTCCAGGGATTAAAAGTGTTATTCCAGACTATAATCTATCCCTGTACCAAATTTCAGCCAGATCCGTTCAGCCGTTTTTGCGTGAAAGAGTAACAAACATCCATACATACAAACTTTCGCGTTTATGAGTAGGAAGTTTTGATTACACCATCTAAAAAGCAAAGGCCGTAGAGTCTGTTTATAAATCACCATTCAAGTCTATCGCCACTACCCTGCAATACTTAAGCATTCCATAAAGTTATACAGGTGCTTGACTGTAAATCATATTAAATGTTTCAGTTCCATAGTATTAAATTATGTTTATAAAGAAATAAAGCATAAGTACAAGTATGAGGCAAAAAGTATACATTACTTTTTCGCCTGCCTAATTTGCGGATCATGAATTCGACAACAGACAAACATAGCTGAACTCGTTAGCTTGTGATCACGGTCGATCAAAATGTTCAAAGGTTACATGCCTCAATTTTGGTAAATGTGTACTTGTGTTGTGTTACGGATTCACGGAGTCAAATCTTTTCTCAATATGAATAAAGTTATGACTTTTCGTAGTTATGTGTGCATTAGTAAATGTTAATTATCGCTCGCTTAATGTGCCCGGTAGATGGTAATAGGCTCGCCCCCTATTACATTGGGACCTTAACATAACTGGCGAATCGTGGGTGTGTAATACACCTCTGCCTACCCCTTCGGGGATACAGGCGTGAAGTTATGTTATAAGTTTAGGAGCTAACGTGTGACCTAGAAATTACTGTTAATTTTGAAGAACGCTAAAGTTACCTCTTGTCTTTGCATCTGGGTTGACAGGGTTGGAGATATGTTTTTTTTTTACGTGCGGAAACCTCCACGGGCTTCATCCCACCGGAGCTAACGGTAAATATTGTTTTTATTATCGATGCATTCGTTTTGACCGCTATCGGTGCGTTGTTAAACGGCCAGTAATTTGTCATTGGGCAAAACTAGGTAAACTGATAGATGTATCAAGTTTCGTAATTTAATGAGAAATTGTATATTAGGTCTTAACAGTTTTAATACATGACGTTTCATAACCAAAACTTTTATTACACTCTGACACGCTCTATGGCCTCCGCTCCTATAATAACCAAGTATGTATGTATAGTAATTAGGTTACGGTTATCAGTCACAAATTAAATAGATACAGAAGGCCTGCTTCAAACAAAGAAAGTAAACGCACGCACACGTTGACACACATCTATGTACTTACGAGGTTCTCGAAATAGTTCAATCTTCTTACCAGTTGAGAGTTCCTGCCTCAGTAGCACGGCACTGTAGTGCACGTTTTTCGGGAGTCTCTTTTACCAAGGAATGAGTTATTTTTGACATTGTTTTATATACAGTCCGTCACTGTGGCTCGCCAGGTAATGAGAAGCTATCCTGAAGTCCAGAAAGTACAGGCTACCATTCTAGATGCTGTCGATCCACAAATGCTAGACCCTACCTTGACGGACTCGAAAGATGCTTCTTCACGACCCGTTTAAGAACCTGGGATGATAGGAAGAACATACATGGGTAGAGCATTCCAGTTCTTTATGGTGACATATTTAGCTGCTATTAAATTTACACTTCTCCGCCATGACGACGCTGCTGCACTTTGTCAACAGGTATAGCATAATTTTGTAAGAGAACGTGCCTTTTCGCTCGTTGTATAAAGCTGGCTTTCTGTGCCTATTACTTTTGTATATCAGTATTTAGTTTAGATACCGGAGGAAACCAGACCGGTCTAATAACAGCAAAGTAAAAAAGTGTCTTACAACCGGAAGGTGATTCATAAAGATATTATTATACATTACCAACTCAATCAATGTTGCATTCATTAAGCATTCGTGATTCACTGTTGAAAATAATTTTATTATTCAGTTAAAGACAAAAATAGTCAGGAAATGGCACGTACATTTGTATCTACCAGAAGTCGCCATTGAACGGTTGAAATTCGACCGTTTTTTTAAGGTAATATTGTTGAAATTGTATGAGAATATTATACATATATGGAAATGAAACTAGTTTCAAAGGCTTTTATCGCAATTTCGTTTTATTTTTTTTGTCAAGGTTACGGGTACCTCTTAGTCATTTGTAGGATATTGTAAATTATGTTTTATGTGTCAGCTGTAAACATAAAAAAAACATTATGTATGATGTGTTTGATATTGACTTTATGAACGTAGGTAAACAATGATTTTTTAACTTTCTGCAGGCTAAACTCGACACTCTTATAACAATTCAGTTTTGGGTAGCGGTAAGCAGAAAGACACATTATTTGTGAGTTTCATAGGCTACATATCATCACGCTACACCAAGAAAAAGGAGCAGTAAGCATAAATGTTACAATAATCTGGTATTAGAATGCTAAATTATCCCTGAGGCATTATAGGCTTCCCGATATTCCCACGGAATTAAAACCCTACGCGGTCGAGGCCGCGTGCAACAGCTAGTCATATATAAGTCAAAATAACCAAATACTTATAGTGCTATTCATTCCCTGTAGTAAAAGAAGATACGTAATGCGTCTACGTAAGTAAACATTTACCATAAATACAGAAAATCGAGAAGCCCAGCGATGCGTAGTGAATAAAATCGCGTAACCTGTAAAAAATCTTACTTTCCTACCATTATGTCATGTTTAATCTTGAGCCCAATTACTTTTTTACACAGATTTCTCTCAATATTGACTGACCGAAAAAAACCTAGGTATTATTTCAAGACTCTAAATGAGGAAATGACAGAAAAGCCGTGTGAGGCCATCCGCCATTGTTATTTTGGCGTGTGAGTAAAACCAATGTCACAAGAATCTTCGTGATTATATCATCATCATAATAAATTTGAACAATTGTTATTATCAAATTCTGCTGGAAGGGTCACATTAAATGTTTTTATTTTTACATAATTGAATCATAATGACTGTCTCGTTGGTACCGTGACTCATAGTTTACACCACTTCACGTGCGATGGTGAGCTGGGTTCAGTTCCTGAGTCGAGTAACGTGTCCTTAGGTTGCGGTTAAAACCTTTAGGTTAAAATTCTAAATAGCAGTACGGTCTATCGGTAGATAGCAATATACACATACATACATACATACACTCACGCCTTTTTCCCTCCGGAGTAGGCAGAGATAACAGCCCGCCATCTGCTTCTGTCCTTACATACTTCACGAGCTTCCTTCACTGTCATTGAACCTTTCATGCAAGCCCGCCGGTTTCGAGTTCTTCAGACCAGCCCTTTTTTCAATACCGCATTAATTTGATCAGTGTATGTTTGCAATATATATGTTATTAGCTGTTGCCCGCGGCTCCGCTCGCGTGGAAGTTGCTTATGGCGTCCACTTCCACTCCCGTTCCCACTCCCACTCGCACTGCTGTTGCTCGCGTTGTGATGTGATCAAAAAGATATGAAATAATTAAATTTTGAGGACACAAAACCTGTTGTAGTGGAACAAATATTATAGTTGCATATATCGCCTCGCGGACTTTTTTGTAGACATTCAAAAATACCTATAAACCTTTAGTACATCATATTGTTGTATCATCAATAGTTTACGCAGCGCACGCCTAAAAAGATTTTCATTTCCCTATATTTTTTACAATATTGCGATTTTCTTACGGACCTCTAATTTTTTTGAAAATAAATTGTAGCCTATGTTACTCCTAGATATTGTAGCTTTCTATATGTGAAAGAATTATTGAAATCGGTCCAGTAGTTTCGGAGCCTATTCGTTACAAACAAAAAAAAACAAATCTTTCTTCTTTATAATATTAGTGTAGATGTTAGATAAAAGTATATCTTGCAAAAAGTAGGTATCATACACCTCCAAGACCTATAGTTTCGTATATATATCAGAATAAAAACAACATTAGGAGACAATTTAACAACTAATTGATTACATACATTAATTACTCTTATAAACAAGCACGTACGTAAATGGTACATGGAATTATCTCGTAAGAGGTTCTGTATACTATAAGCATAAATTGTAACACATACAACCGGTGCAGATGCGTGTAATAGTTATCCAAATCAAGTTCTCGAGAACAGCTGGCGCAGCGGCCTCAATAAACGCCATTTTCGCCATGTTAGGCAAAACGACCATTTCCCATCAACATTTGTGTGGCACGCACGCTTCGCCTGATTTACTTCACAGGAAGGCCTCAATTTGCCTCTCGAGGAGTCACAATCGAAGGATGTACCAAAGGAATTTATGAGACTGATTGTACTATGGCGCAATAACAACCAATAACGATAGTTTTGGTGGACACCGTATGAATATCATTTGTTTGTTTTAAGAATTTCAATGTTAATTTATCTCGGAAGGTCCGGTGTGTATGGAATGAGAATTGATCAACGATGTGTCAACACAAGTTTTGGGTTTGAATTAATAAGGACCGGGCCCGTTTCATTCCATATTGTTTCCAACCATAATTGAAGAAAATGGCGCCAACTTTATCGTTCCTCATTAGAATTTATACATCGTTACTAAACCTATTTTGTATAATATATTGATTTGTTCCCTATTTCGGTGTATTCAAGCGAACCGTTATTGTAGTCGTTAAGTTATCAATCAAATATAGAATCGAGCCGGTTGCACTTTCAACCGCTTATTCAGAGCAAATTCAATAGCTAAAAGCTCTTGAAAACGCCGATCGTTTTGCTGATTCGACAACAACATGCAAATTCGCCACTCGAAATGCAACGTGACATGACGTGGGGGGAGGCAGCATTCCTAGCGCGCGGGGCTGCGCGGGGGCGAGCGGCGGTCATCGACCGTCCTCAGGCGGCCGCGCATAAACTACGCAGCCGCAGAAGGTCAATACAGCGCGCGGCTTCCACGACCGGTCTCCGTCACCGGCCGCCGCCGGTTGGCTCTCGCGACCACATTTCGAAACAAACTATTGTTGACGTCGAAAATTAATTACGTAGACACATACTTAATTTGATTCTTGGTATTAAGTAACAGTCGTATTATCTAAAAATGATTGGACGAATACCGGTTTAACGTCCCTCGTCGCCACCCGGACGGTGAGGGATCCATTTTTACAATGCGATTAGGCTCGAATGAACGTCGCGTGAATGGAGCGATTTCGCTATACATAAAACATGTACAATTTCAACGGATTACATCGTTTTTCTGCATGTGTTGCGTCATCGCGCAAACAACATGTGCCTCTAGTAGCCTGATCACCTGATCCAATGAATCATGAGCAAACGGCAAACATAACTTATGCATGAGCACCATCAACAAATATGAGAAGTTATCATATAACAAAACATGTAAAACCAGTTTTTAGTATAATAGATAAGAATATTTATCATGAAGTATTTGACTCATTTCAGTAGAATCTTTGTAAAGTAGGAAAAATGATCGTTGCTCAAATGACATTACGCGTAACTAAACGTGTAACTAAAGATAAGATAAATATACTGTGCTATAAATTAATTATGGATTCAAAGGTAAAATGTACACAATTGTTCAATTATTACAAGTCAGGCGGTTACCATTCTATAAATAAATCCATTTGGCTTGAAGATTGCAAGCTGTCTGTATGACTTAAACAACTAAGTGGCTTTATTGAGACTAGCGATGACTTTATTGAGACCAGCAGCGGTATCTTCATAATAGCGCCATTTAAATGTACATTTAGCAAAACCGTGCATCATAAAGACTTGAAAATAAGATCAAAGAATCTGTTTGTACTTACTTATGTTGTCGGAGCCGCAGCAGCAGATGTGTATCTTCGAAAACTTATTGCTGATATTATAGGTACTTCGAAATACTCAGGTTTTAATAATTATTAATAAAGTATTCATTGTTTTGACATCCCTTTGTTTTACATAGATTGAGTTTACGGTCGCTGAGTGTGGCTACTGATTTAATAAGTTCCTTGAAAGTGTGCCGTCGTGACGCAAGGAATGTAGGTACTTATGCGAAACATTTTTATAGGATATGTAACGATTAATAGCGGTTACGAAGACGTAAGTTCAGTGAGCCGTTAATTCTCCAAGGTATCAACTTAATAGATGGAGAGGCGCGCCAAGTATCAAAACTGCAAAATATTCATAATCGTGATGTACATGTATTAAATTTCGAAGTGTCTATACCCGTTTTGATAATCTTTAAAGCAATCTGATTGCTACTATACAAACTGCCATTAACACTTTGCAGTATTAGAATAGAAATGTATGAGGATTTTGGGTCAGTGTCATATCCAGGCAGTTGGAACGTGAACTGAGGCGCGCCGTCTCCGAACAACAAAACAGACTTACTTTCATATCCAGCCGTCCAGGACCACATGGAGACCATCGCCAGCAGCCAGTGATACATGAATCCTTCAATCTTCCAATAGAGGGGAGCAGACAAAGGTTTGGCCATGCGCAGCGCCATCATCCACACCACGTAAGCGGGGATGCAGTATAAGTTGTTGACGATCGCGAATGCCGTTCGCGCCACGATCCGCACGTACCGGCTGAAACAGCAGGGCCGCGTAGGTTCATCCATGACCGTCTCGCCACGCCGCGCTTACGTCGCTACCCTCGTGGGCCGGGCTCAACGCAACGACATACACATGATTGGTGATATGAAATGTGACGTGCTGGACACCACAGTTGAGTGATACCACCGACAAGGGTTCGAGATCGAGCGAGACGAGGCGGGATGGCACCGTACCGCGTTCACCCTGCCGACAGCTGCCGAGACGCGGGGGCTTTCGTCTTGCGCTGACAATGACGCTGCACACTACCGCCGACGACAATCAAACACAATGTTATATTCGACGATATTTATTTATTGGAATCGTTCAGGGCATCACTGTCGGATATTTCTTTAAGTAGTGAGTACAAATTTTAAAATCGCCCGTCGGCGAGAGACGGCCTCGCTCGCCGGCGAGCTCACATGCGATTTCGTTTGCGACACACATTTTACACCGATCGACGTAACATTAACTCGTACGACGCGAGCACACATAGACAGACATACACAATTTTTATTACGATGCTTACTGGGGCACGACCGCGGCCGGCCGAGCTCGTCGTGTAAAATCAATACAAATTTCATTATATAAAATTAAAAAACGACATCGGACCGCAGAAATGATACAAAAATTACAATATTAATGACTGTACACTATCTAATATATACAATATCTGCCAGCATAGATATGTGCGGGGGCTTTATATACAGGGCGGTGGGGTTGTCACGGGCTCCCACACGAGGCGATCACACGTTATAGTCATGTGCGATCAGCCCGTGCACCTGCTCGAGGCGGTACGCGAGCCGCTGTTTCTGCGAGAACTCGTCCTCCTCGAGGGTCACCGTTAGTTGCTCGTTGTACCTCTCTGCATACGCGTACAGCTCGTTCAGCGCACAGTTCGTGTTGAACTCTTTAGTATGGAGGCGCGACTCCTCCGCGAGCATGGCGTTCATATCCTGATCGGATATCGCCGGCATTAACTTTATATCAGCATAGTAACGCTCCACCCATTCCTTGTAAACCGGTATGTCTTTCGCGTACAGAAGCTTAGACGAAGGGGAGTCTTTACCAAGAATATGATCTGAAGTGGAACAAGAGTCCATAAAAGTTTGCGCAATTACTGATAAGCAAGAGTCTACCGTGTTGGACTTATGAACGTCAAAAACAAAGTTAGGATTCTTTATCAAATTCACCCAGAAACGGAGCGGGAGGGAATTGCTCTTCCAAGTGTGCACCACTTCGGGATCGGAGATAGTGTGCTGCAACGCCTGATCGTCGAGGAAGTCGAACATATACTTTATAGCGAGAGGAAGCGCCGAGCCGCGGTGCGCTGTGCTAAAAATAGTCTCGAATAAATCATCGACAAACTTTTGCAAAGTTCCCTTAGTGGCAAGAAGACGTGTTAGATATATTTCTGATACCATTTTATTGCCACGTTCTCCCTCTTTACGTGCGTCATCATCTTGGTGTCTCACCAAATGCCAATATTTGAAACCACCGCCATGTTCGTATTTTAGAGGGCTAGCAGGTGGACTTGCCGAACCGTATTTACCGCGATTGAGAGTTTCATATGTATGGGATTTATCGTTCTTTTCCATGTTGGATAGGTTATATACGGAACTTTGTTTCGCGACGAGACTAAGACAGGCACCGTCCGGTACGCGGTAATGATTAAGAGTATTAAGCTTGCGCCATTCACCTTCGCATTTAGTAGTACTGTCCTCATCATAGAGGATCAAGCGACCGCAAGTACCCGTACGCCATTCCAAGTCGAGGTCGTCACGACTTGGTCTCTGAGAATAAGGAGTCGCACGGTAAATCGCGTCCAAACACTTCTCTTTTACTTGGCTTATGGTATCACAGTCGAGAACTTTTACTTGAACGTTTTCAGTAGTAGCCTCTAAACCACTAACAAACAATGTCTGTTGCGATATGGACACGGTAACTGTCATGTGTTTAAAATCTATAGACTGCCTAATTAGCTTTTCTTCGCTGAGTGAATATCTAGCCTCTGAAGTGATCGCGTCTACAGGACCTTTATCGACCTGACCCTTCATGGACCTAAATAACAGATATAGTGGTTCGCCAGCACACTCACGTAGAAATTTATACAACAAGAAAGTAAACCAAGCGCTCAACATTTTCTCGGCGACGCTCTCTGTGCGCCTCAGCAAGAGCTTGGGATGATTCTTTCCTTCCATACACTTTTCAATTAACTCTGCTAATAATGTCTTTAATACATCAGTACAATATTCCATCTTACTCTGAAGAGTAACCATAATTAGAGACGCTACATTAACACGATCACGCATTGAAAAATATCTATTGCTTTCTAAAGTACGAATAAATAATAGAAGGAATGTTTTGTTCATAATTAGCTGCCCAAACATTCTGAGACCTTTTTCTTTTCTAATAAGCTCTGGGCGCTCCCATTGCAGGACGGCATGGTCGTCGATGTTAGGGAACAATATTTTCATGGCATACGTACGGTAATCTAAGAAAGGAATGCCACCCGTTACGTCTCCAGTCAAATCAGTCATTTCCGTTTGCAACTCTGCAAACGCTTCCTTGCACTCAGCAGCTACCCTTAACTCTAGAATGTCCATTTGCTCTTGCATATTCTTTAAAACCCTAATATTTTCAGTAGATTTTCTCCTATACATAACTAAAAATCCGAAAAATATTAAAAGCAGAATACCGGCACCTATGATAATGCCTATTAAGGCCGGTTTTCCTAAAGCAGCTTGCAGGCCGGCCTGCGATGAATAAGATAATTTGCCAATCTTGTACGTGAGAGCGCGTCCAACTTTGACTATAACTTCGGGTGTATCTACGCCGTCGGGAAGTTCATCGCGCGATGGAGGACGGCAAGTCAATTGATGTCTTGACATCGATGTCACGTTACACATGCTATCTCCTATGTGAACTTCTACATCAGTCTCAGTACAAGCTCTATCCAAGTTTTGACCATTAATAGTTAAATATTCAGACTTAAAATATTTTACGTCTTCGTCAAACTTCTCATAAATAGGATCTGGATATAAAAGGAAACCATCGCCTGTCTTGGTGGTAAGGTTCTGTACACTTTGAACATCGTCCATATTAAAACCGTATTCTAATTCTAAGGGTCTATCAGGATCTAGATTGAGGCTAGCACTTTCAATACCGGGAGATTCACAAATGAGATGCGATTGATCGACTCTATGACACGGAGCGATGTAAGGCCGGTTATCGTGATATACGTATATCTGCGGAAATTGAATTGTATGGAAATTCTGTCCGGTTACTTTGATGTTTATCCCTCCGGACGGAATACCTTTAGGTTGTTTTCTTTGCGTCATTAGGGGCGGTCCGGACTCTACGGCCGCGACAATGGGATCCTCCATATATTCAAACTTTTCTCGTTCTAAAGTTCGCATGCCGTTATCGAAACGCATTCGCAACGTTCCCATTTTATTTTGATACGAATGGCTAGTTCTACAAACTGCTTCATCGTGCGATACAGATAGAATAGCACAAGGCAAATCATCTATAAAAGCTTGTATGTTACTCCCAGCATCGAGATATTCACCCGTAATTCGTAGTTTTGTGCCTCCGGATTGAGGACCGTATTTCGGTTGAATAGAATTAAGTTTTGGATTAACAAATGCATAATGATATTTGGATTCACCGCGATAATCTGCGACGCGTACAACCACGGGCCCATCTCGTGGTACTTCCTCACCCGGACCATCTACAGTACAGACAATTTGCTTAGTTTTTACGTAAAGTTCTATTATAGGTTGACACTTAATTCCTGCAATAGTAACGCCATTATAAATATCAGAAATATTACGACCTAAATTTATGCCTTCTATTGTAATATTAGTACCCCCATCCCATGGTCCTGACTTTGGCCTAAAAAGGTGAATTTCGGGATTAGGACAAGTTTGGGTACGATTCAACCACACACTAGGAACGCCACACTGTTCTTGTACTTCACACCTATCTGATCCCTGACACCAACCACATCCAAATTTCTCCGGGAGTGCGAGGCACATACCACAATTATCTGCCATATCATTACAACGGTATATAAGTATATGAGTATTATCAGGATTATCTAAAGGCTTCGATCCTCCCCATATAACAGCGAATGAAGCGGTGATATTTGGAGCACGCGATGTGTAAGTAAATTCAACGGCTTCACAGTAAATAGTATCAGCGAGAAGTTGAGCGTTAACATGAGTCACACGTCCCTCTATATTGAATTGACAAACGAACCTCGTCTGAACGATAAATTGACCTATTATGTGGACTTTTACTTTTATGGCTTTCTTTACACCGGACGGTACTAGAATCTCGTTAGTGCCATCGGAAGTCGAATTTATAGTGGGACAAAAACCCGGACCGGAGCGGTAACTGGGACCTATTCTGCTGACGCCGGTTACTAATATATCGTTACGACAATTTTCCGCAGTGTCATGTGTACAACGGTGTCCGTCTACACACCAGTCGCAAGGAAATGAGGAACTAACGCATTGCGTGCACGAACTGTACGTATTGCAGTCGAAAAACGTGAAGTTAGTAGCTACAAAATCCGGTCCCTGTGTAGTGCGCACCGATAATTTAGCTGTAAAGTGGTGTTGACCGGTGGGGATTGATGGGAGCGTATCGGTACGCGGAGTGGTACAATTAACGCCATACGGCTTCCTAGTAGCATTGGTAATGAGAGTACGATCTAAAGCTGTAAATGCACACAAGAATTGCCCATTAAGCGTGGGCAAATTTTCAATAAGTAAATCTAATGTTCTAGCTGTCGTTCGTTGCAATTGATTTGGTGTCACTTGGGTAATAGTGGTACATCGACCGCTACGGTATGAAATCCAATATAGTGGATCCTTAGCTGCATCCTGACAGTCTGATCGTAAGCTACACTTATTCTCTAAAGAACACCATCCACAATATGGGTCTTTGGCTCCGAGACACGTTAAACACGATTTATAGACACTACACTCTTGAACTTTCACTTTGGACACTTTACGTTCAGTCATCACATATAAATGCATAGATTGAGTATCGAAATACAAGTCTTTATTGACGGCAGAGCCCTCGTCGACCACGATGTCACCATACTCGAACGCGGACGTCGCGCTCTCAACGACGATCTTCTTAAGATGCCCCTGTGCGGTGCCGGCGAATACAACTGTGTAGTCGCCGGTAGCCGTTGCTGCCACTGCCGTTAGCCTCTTTGAAAATATTGCCACTGGTACTGCCTCCACTGGTTGCTCTCCACCCAAAGGTGTATTCACATCCAATCCACAAAAGTCTTCGCTTATCGATTGCAATTTTGTCCCAATGCATGAATGAGATGGTGATATGAAATCCAGTCCACGGGAGCCATTGCCGCTAAAGCATGTCTTTATATTTTGCATGAACTTGCGTCGGATAGCTTTGAGTGAGTAGACACATAGTGCGGATAAATCTGAAGGAGTATTGGTGTTGATTGTTTCACTCTGACTGAAGGAAGCGAATAGGACTTCATGTTGAGCAGTGATTCCCAACTCTCCAGCTAAAACTGATCCAGCTTTTCCAACAAACGCTGCCTGCACAAGGTTGTAACCATAGTTTCCGCCTCCCTCTCCCATACATGACATAGGTATCTCAGTATAGGAATAATAATTCTCATCGTCATGGCAAACTCGAACCAGTTTACTGTAATATGTGTCTGAGCCTACACCTCTTAGCTGTGTTGTCAAAAAGTAACTAAATCCGTCGGAGCTGAAGCCGTAGACGTAATTAATTGGATAACGTTCACGGGATAGGGAATTGACAAACATTCTTGTACCAGTGGTAACTGCTGTTCTGGCTATCATGAAAAGACGATCATCTTCAAGTGAGCGACTACTCACAGTAGGAACTTCTGAACGATAAGGTGAGTTGCCAGTGAAAGTGACACCCACATACATGACTTGCGTCATAGGTGGGTTCGGTGGTCCGGAAGCGATAAACGCCACAGTGGAGGCGGTGGCATTGTTCGCAACCACAGGTTCGCGAACCTCGCGCACATCAAGAGATATATTATTCAAATTTCGTACAGAACATAGCCCTTGCAGCACTGATCCGCACGTAATAAGCCGGCTGGTAGCGTAGTCAATCACTAGGGCTTTATTCACATTGTCTGTTGGCTTCTTCACATAATTAGAGGGACAGTCGAAGGTGCAGAGGGCGGAGTCGTTGACGGGGCCCGTGACGATCGACTGAGCAACGTCCAGGTCGGGGGATAACTGGTAGATCCTGTTGACGGCGCCTATGTACACCCGGCCGGTGTTGCGATCGACGGCTAGGTGATTGAAGAACGAGAATGGCGCCGACACCGGGTCGGTGAAGGTGAGCACCACATCTTGAGAGGCGCGCGCGGCAGCGCACGCGGCCCCGAGGGCCAGCAGCACGCGCCACATGGCGCGAGCGCATGTGTGCGGCACTCTACCGGCCGCGCCGCCGCCCACTCGTCGCGCTGCTACTGCCCGCCCGCCCCATACATCTGCAACGCGAGACACCCACTCAGGCGCACTGCCCGCGCCGCTCTCGTCGCTTCGTTCCCAACGCACCGCACCGCTCCATCGCCTGCTACTCGCCTATGTGCTACTATACAATGGTCCAGTGACGCCTGGTAACGATTCTTTGAAAAGGACCTATCGCCCAGTTTTTACGATTTTACAGTATTAGCATTCCGCGATATGGACGAGTACGCGTATCGGCTCGGAGAGGTCCAGTGCGGTCGGAGCGAATTCGCAAGCGGGGACGCGCGGTGACCCTGATCCCAAACATTCGATATTGGTAACCAACCTATTTCCACATTATCAATCCGCATTTTTGTTACTAACCATTAGTCAATTACTTATGTGACTTTGACATAGGTACACTTTTTACATTTTTTGTGTTTTTTAGTGTCATGTTATAGCTGTTTTAAAATCGTATACATATAAAAGTTCTGTTTTGATTTCCATATTGTCACTAGTAAGCTACCAGAAACTAAGCTTTGTAATTATAAAAATAAAATTACTCGAGCATATCTTAGTCATGAACCGGTGACTAATCAAAGAAACGGTCAAAAATAGGTTAGTACCAGGATAGCGCGGGCGACCCCGACGCGGTCAGTGCACTGATACAAGTCACACGCCGACGAAAGCCTCAGCATCATTATAAAGGGGAGTAACTAAAATAATAATTTGGCATGCTGTTCGCAACGAGGGAGTGAACGTGGTAGCGTAACGATAAAATAATGAAAAGAAAAATCGGAGTAACGAAAAACATCGAGACAGAAACACCGAGTCATGTATACTCACAGAAATGCCATTGTGTTGTACGATGCGTGCTTCAAACGTGTATTTGTTCTATATTGAGATCATAAGCATGTGAAGCGCACTCTCATAGTGCGGTAACAGCGGTGCGAGCTTGTAGTTGAGACCTGAAACAACAAACGTCATGTTTAAAGCCCGATCGGGCTCGGTTTGATCGACGTTTTATGGTCTGTTATAACCCTAAATGAGACATTAATTTACCATTTCTAGAGATGTTACTGTCATCTGCTTACTTCTACTTATCAAATTACTAAATTTATATTCGTACCTTTCATTTTGACAAATTTCATGAGCGCCTAATTAATATTTTTGTGAAAATATTTACAAATGTCCGTTTTTGGAGTAATATATTTTTTATCTAACTTTTACCCATTTTCCCATACGAAATAAGAGTGGAGAATAATATAAATAAAGAATAGAAACCTGTCCATTGTTCATTTTGAGTTATCTAACAGTCATTTAAGGGGAGCAGGATTATGCAACTGGTAAAACCAAAGACCTTCGACGGTGAATATGATTTTTAAGATAATTTTTGAACCTTGTGTGTTACGACGGAAGATACGCGTTATATCACCTAATCATTTACTACACTCCACAATCTCGTCAATTCTCTTACACTATACCCAATACATGTATCGGTGTCTTCACATTCGGGCATACGTCAGCAGCCATGTTTTCGTGCCGGCAACCTATCTTATATTTGACCTACTCTACTTCTTGAGTAACTCAGTCTTCAGATATTTGAATGGCTTAAATGGTAACCTGATTTTATATTAAGGAGCTATTGTTTGTGTAATGTTGTGACGTTAAAGGCGATATAGAACAACTAGCAAGGAAGATCGTGGGTATATGCCGCAATGTAGTATAGATTCTCAACAATGTTCTAAAAGAAGTAATAAGAAAAAAAAAAGATTTAAGTGAATAATTTTCTGGAGTTTAGAGTACTAAATTTTACTAAAATGCCCAAAATAGACGTATTCTGGGAAATAACATGACTTTGTAGCCTATCAAGGACCCTGTTGGTGCAGAAGAAAACACACGAACTAGTAAGAAAATTACGTAATGTAGTGATTAACGAATGGTTCCAAAGAGCAATAATCTTATCAGGCAAAGGCGGACGTACACAATGCATGCTTGCTAGCGTCTTTAGATGTTGTCGATCCAAATACTTTATAGTAGTACCAATGATTGTCGTGATCTTGAAATCAAGGAATAAAGCAGCTAATGAATATGTATACTGCAGTCTCTGTGGCTTTTTTGTTCTTTCATGTATTGTGGAATTATTTACGTCAAATGAAATGTTCCGCGATTTAAATTGTCCTGCCCTGTAAAAAACATAACTAGGGTTTATTGGCTACTAATATTATATCGTTTTTCGAATCGAAAGTTAATAGGTGTATCGAAAATATTTTGTTAACAAGCTGTTCGATTTTATTAGACGCTATACCAGACAGGTATACCACGTCCCATTTCATAAACCATGGAAAATTTACGTATAAAATTATACCGCACGGGGAACAAGGTGATTTTATTACTGTCTATG
The DNA here is from genome assembly GCA_946251805.1 of Cybosia mesomella. Taxonomy (NCBI): domain Eukaryota; kingdom Metazoa; phylum Arthropoda; class Insecta; order Lepidoptera; family Erebidae; genus Cybosia; species Cybosia mesomella. Next base: position 2,918,463 of record OX276402.1, on the reverse strand, counting down.
ACTAATGATATAAATCATTAAAATGACATTAAAATATATTAAATAAGAATTATTATTACTGTTAAATTAAAATAAAAACTATAAACGATAGAATATATTTAGGACAAGACGTCTTCAAAATATTCTATCGTTTATAGTTTTTATTTTAATTTAACAGTAATAATAATTCTTATTTAATATATTTTAATGATTTATATCATTAGTCATAGACAGTAATAAAATCTTTTCAAGAATATTTTGAAGACATCTTGTCCTCAATATATTCAATCTTTGATAGTTTTTACTTTAATGTTACTACCTTCTATTCAATGTTTATTGCAATTTTGTTTACACACATCATAGGTATCTATTTGAATTAATAGAAGTTCCTCAGTTTTTGATATCGGTTAAAAATAAGATTTTCAATAAAACTAAGCCTCATCTTGTTTCAAGTTCAAACACGAATTTAGTTGATCGAAATCGAGTAGACAACACGCTACGCTGTATGAACGACGTCCGACCGGTCTACCAGGCTTGCTATGCCGCAACATTTTGATTACATTCCCTACCTCCACCCACTCGATAAAATCTACCACTAACACGCGTATTTAGTATGAAACAGCTCTTCAAATTCACTCTTGGGAAAATTTAATTTATATGCGTCCTCTATTTTCATCAGTATGTGTACAAAATCCCTTCTGAGAGAAAAGAAAGTCAGCCATTACCGCGCACGCGAGTCGATAAACGGAAGCCATTCCAATATACGCCACGCGTTACTTCTCCATCAATACGTCGTTGCACCACGGTTTATTGAAACTTACCTTAGTACAGATAATGTCTTTGCTGGTAACAACAATCCTTATGAATCCAGAGTAAGTGAACTGCCGTGAACACTATTGCACCACACACGATATTCTTTGTATAATTTTCACTTATTCGTAACGAAGCACTATCACTAGAAGCGGTTGAATTCACATTATACTAATAAAAATATCTCTGTCGGATATCAAAGCCCGTTACAATGAGTAAAATAGCACGTTTGCACAAGGAGTCCACGACAAGAGTATCAGTCTTGGTACATCGCCGTGGAATGATTTTAGTTTCGCTTTTCGAACGAGTCTAGGCGTGACTGACCCGAGCAATGCCGAACATTGCCGATTCACGGTTTTAGTATTGTATATCGCCACCAGAGGCTCTGCTGTGTGCAATGGTTAAGATGCGTTCCGAATATTTTAAAATGAAACTATTTTTGTACGGATAGTCTTATATAGATAAAATGTTTTCATTCAATGATAAAAATAGGCACATATTATGTATGTAGGTAAATGATCTTACAATAATTCTGTGCAATACAAGCGACATATTCTCTGATGTCAATGACATATTTTTAGTGTAATCTTTTGTTTTCTAATGGTCTTCTTCTTCTGCGTGTCAATAGCAAAAATGAATATAAAATCTGTAGAGTTTCATGTATTAATGCTTATAATCCATACCCAGAGACGAGCCTATCTCTTTTACGTAGATGGAGCGGTGCCTGTTTTTTATTTTGCGCACCGTTCCATCGGAAGTTCTTTGAACATAATGTAATATGTATATTTTTTGTATACCCCGACGGTGTTTGGTTTTACGTTATGGAGGGTGGCTAACAACACCTCCTCTGAGTATATTGTTCTGTGAACATCAAGCAGATGTCTACGTATGCGTATTACCGGTGTTACTATAATGAGAATTCATTTATACTTATAATATATACTTAGACTAAGTGAATATTACACATTAAAAATAAAAAATTCCAGAACATGTTTAATTTACCTATAAGACCGGTGAAATAAGAATTATTCGTAAAATGAAACATAAACAAATCTAAACGATTTAATACAAGACGTGACTTCGTTAGTCGATTCATATTATCGATTCATTGTTTATACGAAATATTATTGATAATCAAATTATTTAGGTATGTACTACTTTTACTATTTTAAAGTCTAGTTTAGAAACCTAGACAGAGATACCTCAAGTAGAGTACACGAGAAAATAGATTACATTTATAATGAAATCAATCTCTATGAAAAACAAAAAAGTTTATAGCCATAGACAATTTGTGTCACGTTTGTTTCTTTTTTTTGCTCCACACTTCATAAAATATCATCTATTTCAAGGTTCACTTCTCTCAATTCATGGTTTTTTTTACCTGTCAAAGTCAACAGAAGTGGTCTGTCTGATTTGTCAGTTGTCTGTTCTGTATTTAGATCAAATAGGATTCAAGGGAAAGGCAAAAAATAGCCCTAAGGGAAGACTAAAATCATGGCTACGCCAATGTTTAAAATATCTTCTGCCTTGGTACTAACTTCGAAGCAAGTCCGATGCGTTGCTGCCTGCAAAGTATTCCCACACATTGCTAAGTGCAATATTTCTACCACTAATGTCAGACCGGTAAGTTGCATAATCTTAGCAAATCCTCGAAAAAAGGTTTAACTTATGTGAAACCTAATATATTCATACTAAACCTTACTATACTTTTAATTTACCTTTTTAAACGCTCGGCTTATGAATCGCGGCGGGGCCGTGAATATGTAAAAATCGCGTTTCATTTAAATGCAATTAACTACATTACTAGTCAAATATTGTAACTGTAACCTACTGTAATGATAATGACTTAAATAACCCTAACTTTGATATTTAAGTGCCGAATATTCAATCTAAACAGAATTCACATGTATAAGTGTTTGCTCTTGTATTGGAAACAGATTTTGAAAATTGTGCCCTGAACAATACCATATATAATCTCAATTTATTTTTAAATTCCTGAAAGATACTCAAAGAATTTATATTATATTATTATTACATCTGATACCTCTATTAATAAAATGCTATGAAGGTTTAAATTGTTGACATCTCGAAAATCATTGCTTGTTATTCCACCATTGTGTTGGATATTTATTAAATTATTAAGTTACTAAATAAGTACATGGGTAAGAGATTCTCCTGGCCTAAGAATGTTCATAGCATTATCACCTTAGCCTCACAAAATATATAAATTATGCTTGACTGTGACCACATGACTCAACTACTTATTAGTAGTAGTGATCTTAATCTGAGGACCCATCCTGATTGCATCCATAGCCCGCACTTAGGAGCCGGGGCTTTCTGGCACCTTTCCTTGTGATCCCGAAGGGCTTGGTGGGGTCCTATACTCTCAAAGATCTGTAGGCAATAGTAATGGGCTCTGTGGCGTAGCGGTAGTGCATGCAACTGCTACGACAGGGGGCGCGGGTTCGATTCCCGCTCAGTGCAAATATTTGTATGCATGAACATTTCTATTTGCATTGGTCTGGGTGTTTCTATGTATAATATGTATGTACTTAAAAAAAAAGTATATAAGTATGTTTAAGCTCATTCTGGAGCCCATAACACAAGCTAGTTAAACTATGCTTAATTTGGGTCTTGAAACCCCTGTGTAGAATGTCAGAATATTTATTATTATTTATTAATATGTTACAAGAATTTATATCTATACTAATATTATAAAGAGAGAGAGTCCAATTTGTAAGTTTGTTTATATGTTGAACTTAATCTTCGGAACCACTGCACTTACAGGGAAAATTCGTTCACCATTTCTGTTAACCCCTCCAGCTAAGCTGGTGTTAGAAATGGGTTCACGATAGGAGTGTAATAAATAATAAAATAAAATCGTTTATTTTCACTAAAATTACATACATTGGTCTTAAACATGAACACAATTATTTGTTAATTTTCAGGATATGTACTGACGCTGATATCCCAAACTAGGCAAATAGCCTGTATCTTGGGAAGCAGTGTTCAGTCGTGCAAGCTGTGACGTTATTGTTTATACAATATTACATTATGTTGCTATTTTTCTTAATAACAAAGATAATAATTTGTGTATATGTGCGTGCGTGCTTACGTGTGAGAGTGTGTGTGAAGTGTGTGGTGTGTGTGGTGTGTGAGTGTGAGTATGGGTAGTGGCCATGGTGTAATGGCCAGGATTCGAATTCGGGACCTCTTGATCGTAAGGATGGACATAGGCTATAATATATTATGTGGCTTGAGTTAAAAAACCTCATTATAGCCGAAGCGAAGTGTGGGCAGATTGCTAGTATATCTATAAAGCTAGTATTATGATCATAGAGGTTGAATGAATTCTGATGAAACTTATACAAAAGTAGTTATAAATTCATGTTGAATATACTGCTTCCGGGCTACGTGCAACATGCAACGCCGGCCGTGATGCCTTAAGATTTATATACCTAGTTAAAAATTCATTGATAAATCTGATACCAATTATCCATCCACTGATTACAAGCTATATAAAATAGATAAACATTTATTACACAAGAGTATGCTTATCCCCAATATTTACATTTTATGCGGACATGTGTATAGTCACCATTTTGTATGTCCGAAGGGGTCTAGTTGAACGCTGAGGGGTGAAAAAACTCAAGAGGTGTTGAATGCCATTTGCCAAAGGAATTAGTAGTTTAGAAGCAATAGTGTGAAAAATTGTGGTTGTATGCCTGCCTCACTATCTTTTCCAGGGAAAAGTCTAAAATGTTTTATAAGTGTAAGTAAATGATGAATCCTACTTAATATTATGAATGCGGAAGTTTGTAATTATGGATGTATAGATGTTTGCTACTCTTTCACACAAAAACAGCTGAACGGATCTAGCTAAAATTTGGTACAGGGATAGATTAACACTGCCATGTATTATTTATTATTTCTAAAAGGGACTCCATTGAGTGGGCAGACTATCCTATATATATATCTAACCTATGTGAATGGGCTATTGCCACATCAGTCCCGGTTGCCGCGTGAACATCTGTGGCATTTACTGCCTGTAGTTGGAGAGCTTTAGAGTCTGACAACCTGATCAACCTGCAGTACTTGCCTGTAAAGATCACTTTCAGTGATAAGGCCCGCCCATTGTGCATTTAACTGTTAACGTTTCAAATTGGTATCCCTAGTTATTTTGGTGTTCATTAAAGAATTATCTATCTATCTATCTAATTGCCAGTGGGTTATGGAGGTCAGATAAAAGTTTGGCCGTTTCGTTGGTAGACTAGCTAGATTTCTCCATTTGTAGTTGGCCGGCAAAGAAAATGAAGAATGGTTGTGGGGCAGGCCTTTTTTTCGAGTAATGTTTAATATACAATGAACACCTACATTTTACACAGATATTCTGCTCATCTCAAGTTTAAAATGGATAAGAAGGATACCATAACTATTATAATTAAAAATTTAAAATATTCGACGACATTTTTACACAGCGCTATCTAGACCCAAAGTAAGCATAGTTTAACTAGCTTGTGTTGTGGGTTCTAGAATGCGGATAAACTTACTTCTACACTTTGTTTTTGTAAATACATACATATTATATATAGAAACACCCAGACCAATGAAAATAGACATATTCATGCATACAAATACTTGCACTGAGCGGGAATCGAACCCGCGCCCCCTGTAGTAGCAGTCGAATGTACTACCGCTACGCCACAGAGGCTGTCAAATTATAGAATCAGATTTTTGCCATAATTCCAAGAATTCATTAACTGAAATTAGAACTTTAAACCTGAAGTAATAATTTCAGACGTGCAACAACTAAAACCGCATGTCATGATGTCATTAGGCATATCTCCAGGAGAACTAGTTTGCAGCAGAGTCAACTCTGCAAATTTTGGCCACTATTGATGGCAACCCAGCCATTTTAGGGGAGGAGGAGGTCCGATAATAGAGTGACTGGCTACCTGCCCAGTACTTTAAAGCCATCAGGTGAAATTTATAGAGGTTATCTTCCTTGTAGCCCTTAAGAGCCTGCGTCTTGGACTGAATATATTACGGAACTAGCTGTGCCTGCGACTTCGTCCGCGCGAATTTAGATGTTATTGCGCGAAGCCCTAATTCGTTTTTAAATTAAAAGCAGCCTATGTTACACCTTATAAATATTAATTATCTTCCAGTGAAATTCCCGTAAAAATCGGCCCAGCCGTTCCAGCGATTCCTTATACAAGCACACAGAAATTATTTTTTTTGTTGTAAATGCCGTATATGGGTACCTACATTTATATGCGGTTTATTGAAAGCTGTTATTTTAACGTTACAAACAGACACTTCATTTTTATTTATGTCTTTAGGTCTCTGCAGATCAGGGAAAGAATATAAAGCTTCATAATTTAAACTTTTCCATAGAACTATAAAATACAGGCTGGAGATAAAAGAATTCTCAAGACAAGAAAAAAAAACTGTCAAAATATTGTCAATGTAACGCGCATTTTTTTGTGTACTTTTAATATTTCAAAATTTCCAGTGTAAACCTCGTATTTCAATTAATTAAATTTCGTGCGTAAGTATAAACATGCTGTGTTCAACATGCAAAATAGCCGGACAGCCGGCTTTATTTACTCCCGTAGAACCACAACAACCTAAAAGACTTATGGTAAGCACTTGCAAATTAAATATTGACATTATAATATAGTGATCTTTTCTCGGTTTATGCATTAGGACTAAAGACTAAAGCTACTTCAACAGTGTTAAATTAACCTTACATGCTATTAGCTCGACAGGCACCCTTCGATTTCATCATCATCAACCTATTCTAGTCCACTGCTGGACATAGGTCTCCCCTAATGAGAGCCATAGCGCCCTGTCTTCAGCTTGCCGCATCCCTTCGATTTACAAGTGATTAAATTATTAAGGCATCTTGTCCTTCAGACTTTTACAAATTGGACTTGGTAATCCTGTGATGGTGGATCAGGGTAACGTTTAAACGTTACTCTTTAGTTTGCAGATGTTTATATAAAACATCAGCAAAGTTTGGTGTGAGTTAAGTTGAACTTTTTTCACGTTTGATATGAGACCGTAATCTTAGCAATCCATGGATTCTCCGTGCGGGTGCCGGGTCCATCGCGTTGCTGAGTTGGGAACTCGGGACAGTGCCTGGGACTTGCGACCCAAGTGTAGGTTTAGAAGGGGCCCCTTTAGTTGATGTACATCAACACTCACCTTCACTACCCAAGTTCCCCTCCCTGCCTAACCAAATTTGATACGAACCTACTAGTGCCGCTTTAGACATTCGTCCTAGTAATGAGCTTATTGTAGCTCTCGATAGGCCTAGATCTTTAAGTAGGTTATAGAGAGATTTTGCTGGTATACCTCTCGCTCCCACTTCCACTGCATACAAATTAACCACGTAACCGTTTTTGATTAATTCGTTTGTGAGATCAAAGTATTTATTTTTCTTTATTGTGTGGTCCTTCGGTATATTTGTTTCCCACGGTACAGTAAGTTCCACAAGAACCACATGTTTTAGCCTCTTAGAATATAGGAATATGTCAGGTCTAGATGACGAAACCCCAACCTCCTCCGGAATTTTATAGTGCTTTTCATACGTGTCGATTAGGAGAGTCCAATCTGGGGCAGTATCTAAGATTGAATAAGGTTTGTTCCTGGGTGTTATGGATGAACCTTCAGACACAAAGCTGATATGACGTCTGTTAGTAGTCAATCCTTTTTGGGCTCTAGCTACTGCCAGACTCATTGCTTCACGTATGATGATAAGCACCTTATCGTGGCGGCGTGAGTAATGGCCTCTATCGAGAAGCACCCTACATCCTACTAATATGTGTCTAGCCGTCCCTATTGCCTCACCACAAGTATAACATTGTTTTTCTGTGGCCTTAGTTAGGCCTTTTTCTGGTAAGGTGGGGACCTTACCAGATTACTCTGGTCTGGGAGGTTCATCTGAAAGGCGTTAAGATAAAATTTGACCAGTCATAGATCAAGGTGCGCCACTTTAAGGCCATCGGTATGCAGAACTCTCCCATTGTCAACCATTCATTTTGGATTTCCAAATTCATCGCGTGCACTCGATATTTATCATTTTCGTCTTGAATTAGAAAGGACTTAAGTATATCCTGGTCCCTTTCTGGCTCTCGTACTCCCAACCCCACTCTGTTTGACTGGGCCCCTATCATAAATCGTTTATGGAATAGAAGTCTAGATTCAAGCTCGGACGCGTTATTATCTTTCGGGAGTGCCCTGATTGTGACATCTTGGGATTTTCCTAAGATGTGGGCTTTGGTAACTCTAAGATGTTTATAGAGCTCCGATGGTTTCTTAAGTTTCATCCCAAAATTATTTTGATCCCTAAATAGGGCTGAGGAATCAGCAGAGTGCGCTAGTCCAAGCCACGATTTTAGCGATTTTATGACAGTTGCATCTATTTTCGCCAGTAAGGTTTTACCGAATTCATACACCAGAAAATAATAATAATAATAATAATAATAAATTGTTTTTATTCAAGTGACCATTGACTCAAATGTTAGTAAGACTTAAAAACTATGTTAGTACACTACATTATAATTTTTGAATCACCGGCGGTGCATCCCATGGGAGATAGCACCGCAGTGACTCATATATGTGCAATCTAGCCTACTTGCTATCATTCTTAGGATGCTGTTAGTGTTAGGCCAAGTCAGACGTGATGTTAAGTAGTTGTCATATATCCAAGCTTTTTTGATATTGTTTAGTGGTATCTGATCTATCTTATTTAGGTCATTTATAAACGTATCGACAACTTCATCTAAGGATGGTGTGCGTCCTTTATAGTCTATCTTTCTCCCAAGAAATTTAAATGGCACCGATTCAGCGACTATGGAAACTGGTTTACCCCCAATGAAGAGTCCCGGGTCGTAAGAGGTAAATTTGGTGTCCCGTCTACCCAGACATAGACAGTGACATTTACTGGGCTTCGTCCTCAGTCCATTTGTCCACGAACAGAACTCATCGACTTCCTTTAATAGTTCCTGACATTGTTTTGGATTGCGCGTCAGTATTGCGAGATCGTCAGCAAAAGCTAAGATGGACTCTGAGTATATGTTATTTACTTTAAACCGATAACCCCATTTCTTTTCGTGACGTATTAACTTGGTAATTAAGATATGAATTACTATGTTAAATGCTATTGGTGACAAGCAGCATCCCTGAAACAGTCCCACATTATACCGTAATGGTCCTGTGTGTACTTCTTGGAAGCTTATAGCAAATTTTAGCTGGGAGTAATACGACTCGATTATCTCTATGACCACGGGCGGAAAGTTATACCATTGCAACGCGTATACCATAAGGTAATGTGGAATTGAGCCAAATGCATTTTCTAGGTCTATCCAACATACCGTTATCTGTCTTTCGTATTTTCTGGCATCTTTTAAGCTTTCCGCTAACAGACTATTGTGTTCCAGACAACCAGAAATGCCGGGTAAAAACCCTTTCTGGTGGTTAGGTCCGAAATACCTATTGTTAATCATAAAATGACACATTTTTGTTTGTAGAATTGAGAAAAATATTTTTGAAATTGTGTTAGTTAGTGCTATCGGTCTAGTATCTTTAGGATGGGTCACTTCATGTTTTTTTGGAATGAGAACGAAAACCGCTTCGCCAAATGCGACTGGTATATTCTTTTCTGACCAGATTTTACTGAATATATTTGTGAGATGTTTACGAACTGTTGGACATTTTTTATACACTATATATGGAACCCCATCATATAATAATAAATATTCTACGACATTCTACACAACGCTCTTTAGACCCTAAGTAAGCCTAGTTTAACTAGCTTGTGTTATGGGTATATACTTTTTTTTTGTAAATACATACATATTATACATAGAAAAACCCAGACCAATGCAAATATACATATTCATGCACACAAATATTTGCACTGACCGGAAATCGAACCCACGCCCCTTGTCGTAGTAGTCGAATGCACTACCGCTACGCCACAGAAGCTATTCAATACCGGCGCCCTGTCCAAGGCCAATTAAGGTTAATGAATGGCCTGGCAGCAGTCCGTACAGACCATGATCGGGGTTTCTCAACTTTTACACATAGGGACTAAATACCCCACCTGCATCGGGGAATTTTTTATAGAGGTTAGTCCTTCCATTCCCCCTAAAAGTGGGGCCATTGCTGTCTCTTTAGAACATTCGCCGAGAGTAGCAACGCATCCCCAAAGGTCTAAAAGAGGAGTGTTGCCACTTCCGTTGCCCAGGGTGACACTAAGAAGAATTTTGAAGTAAAATGCACAAGACAAAGCTAAGCAACCAAGATGTCTATCTAGATCATTGCTTCCCTGCGTTTTCCTTTCCACTTCGCAAGATCTATAGCATCCGTGATAGTCAGGCCCTTCTTGCCCACTGGGCACTCTGGGCACGTGCCCAGGGCCCCGCGATCGAAAGGGGCCCCTTGGTTCCAGCAAGATCACCAAATAATAACCGATTTCCGAAAAACATATTGGTTTTGAGAAAATCAAATGATATTGACTGACTACAATACTTAGTTGCTTATTAGTTTTTACTTGCGTAAAGGTACTCTACTCTCGCTCGAAAATCAGGCTAGCCGATATTAGTAGGTAGGTATGTTTAGATTAATTTAAATATCCACTAATATGACTGTATAGGAATACAATTTCACTTCAAAAGTTCAGCACTTTCCATATAACGGACTACCATACAAACGCTCATCCCTTGTTAAGCCCCCTAAGTGTGAAATTAAATAAAAACGCCGGTACCTACACGTGTACTTTTTAAGCGGAAGCAACTATATAAAATTTCGTGCTTCTTCGAATATTGCGGACTTTCCATACAATCTTATTTTACCTCCTTAGTACCAAAACTTTCAAAAACGCTGGTACACGTGTTCATTTAATTCTAACCAGAAGCAACTAACTGAAATTTCGAGCTTCTATCTTCAAAAATACCAATAACAAACCCATATTTCACTCAGGGGTAGAATTTGAAAAAATGCTGATTACGTATTTATTTATTTCTTACCAGAAGCAGGTGTATGAAATTTCGTGCTTCTGACTTTGAAAATGACGGACCTCAATACAAACGTTCATCCATTATTTTGCCAAATCAGGAGCGGAATTTCCAAAAATCCTTCCTTAGTATCCACTACATCATAAAAAGCATCTACTGCCGAAATTTCAAGTTTTAGCTGCAGCGGTATACCTAGGCTCTGCGCTTAGACTAAAAGATATACATTTAATCTGAGGCTCTGCGTTGATGAATCAGTCAGTCAGTCGGGACAAGTAATATAATGAATAGATTGCCTGTTCATTGACACTCAGTAAATAAATACAAATAATTGTAGAACCTTATTTACTTACTTTCTTTGTCTATTCCAACAAAATAGTGCTATTTCAAGGCCTATGGCCTTATTATTGCCCTATTATCCTAATGTGCCCTGGGCCACAAATAGTTTAAAGATGGCCCTGGTGGTAGTAATACCACTGGCACGCATGTCATCCCTTACGACGTCAAACCGACAATTCTGGGGTGGCCCCCTCCTACCGCGGACTGGCGGAAGTGGCATGGCGAGACATTTGTTCCCCACGTAACCTGGCGGTTGCCGCGTGACGTGGCCGCACCAGCAAAGGCAACACTCCTGCATTTTATCTGCGATGTCTCGAATATGAAGGTCTCGCTCCAGCAATGGCCACACTTCACACCCGTGTGAAAGGACACGCCTGATAGTTTTATGTGTCCCGTTATGTTAGCGTTCACAAGAGCTATATCGAGTTGGTTACTATGCCATTAAACTCTGTAAATACTGCCTAATTAGTGTAAAAATAAAAAAAAACTCTTCCTCTTTAGTTTAGGAAATAAACACCAATTTCACTGTGTACGCTGCCGTCACGATCAAGCTAGCGTATACATGGCCGTTCTAATATAAGTTAGCATGATGTGTTTTGACATAAATAAAATTAAAATGATTACCTATTTATGTGCTTGACTGTAAAAAGTTGGTTTGCGTGGAATGGAACATTTTCGAATGCTAATGTGAAATAGACTGTAATACTTTCTCCCTCGCGCTTGCACGTCTTATGGCAGCTCTCATAGTCCTTCACTTTCAGTTTTCACGTTTCAGTTTTAGTTCTGAATTTTAAAAATCTTGACAAATCACTTTTGAGCATATCTGTACCTGTATTATGAACAGAAATTAACATAGATTTTTTAATTATTCCACTGCGAATTCGCGTAAAGTATTTACATTAATAGAGGCAGAATTTCATGCACTATTTATACATATAGCATTTATTAAAAGAAAAGTTTCCTTACTACAAGAACTAGGGTGAACTCATCTAATTTCGTGACAAAAGGCATTTAAGTAATAAAATACAATTAAATTATTAATTACTTTAATTCAGTCTTAGTATGAGTTTCAATCAGACTTTTATGAGGAATATAGGCACAATTAATCACATTTTTTTCTAGAAACCTAAAACTTATAGCAAATTTACTACAGCAAGTCAACTTGCCTAATTCCGTGGTGACCTCTTTAAGTCCGTGATAGCTACTACTTTATTTCTGATATAGCGGAATTAGGAAGTAAACTTTATAAAAGTGTACAAAATTTATATCATAAAATTAACATAAACATAAAGAAATAAGAGTAACATTTTAGTAACAACTTTTAGAATTCTTCTTCGGCGTAACACATATTACATTTAAAAATCGTCAGCTTAGCCTCAAATTCTTGACTTTGGCAATGTACGTGGTACGTTTTGAAGCAGAAGGAACAAGAAATCCAGTCTGCTCCATTTTTAGAAGCTGCATCTTCTGAGTACCACCTCTTACATATTTCACACAGCCAATCATCGTCTTCAGTTCTATTTTTCTTCTTAAATTGTTTTTTTTTTTTTTTTTTTTTTACTAAAAATTTGAGTGCGTTTAACTGCATCTCACCTGATGGTAAGTGACGATGCAGTCGAGGATGGTACACGCAAACTCAAATAATGCCTATTCACTCTCGCCTTGAAGGTCCCCAAATTATAAGAATCGGGGAACACAGACGCAGGCAAAGAGTTCCACTCCCTCGCTGTCCGCATAATAAATGAGGAAGCGTTGCGCTTGGTGCGGATTGGTGGAATATCAACAACGAAGGGATGAAAACGTTGCCCGCGCCTAGTTGTCCGATGGTGAAATGGAGCTGGGGGAATGAGGTCATGCAGTTCTTGAGCACATTCTCCGAAATGAATCCGATAGAACACCGATATGCAGGCAACTTTGCGGCGATGTTCAAGGCTTTGGAGCTTGTTGCTAACTAGCTCGTCGTCGCCAATGAGTCTCCTGGCGCGTCGATCGATGGTGTCCAAAGTATCCAGCTGATAGCGGGCTGATCCATCCCATAGGTGTGAACAGTACTCCATACAAGATCGGACCTGTGCTTGATATAAAATAAGAAGCTGTCCAGGTGTGAAGTACCGTCTCACCTTAGAGAGGATGCCCAGCTTCATTGCAGCAACTTTAGCCTTGGATTCTATATGTCGACCGAAATTAAGAGCAGATGTTAGGTGAACGCCGAGGAGCTCAAGATGATCGGATATTGGTATGGATTCATTTCGGAGAGTCGGAGTCAGGGCGAAAGGACTCCTTTTCGCGGAAAAAAGACACGCCTGAGTTTTAGAGGCATTGAACCTAACGAGGTTGGAGTTACCCCAGTCAGACACTGACTGAAGTGTCAGGTTCATGCGCTCTATCATGGCCTCTCTCAGAGATAGCGTCTCAGCGCCTGTAGCTCGTGAACTGGATAGGTATCTTTCCACAACTGTGCTGTCGTCCGCATACCCAATGATACCGGGTTTCAGCAGATCATTAATATGCAGCAGAAATAGAGTTGCGGAAAGAACAGACCCCTGAGGTACCCCGGCATCAATAGCCAATAGGTCCGAGGAGCAGCCATCAACGACCACTCGAATAGACCGCTCCCTCAGGAAATCAGCTACCCAGTTACACAAACTCATAGGTAGCCCGTAGGATGGAAGCTTGCTAATAAGGCTAGCGTGCCAGACCCTATCGAAAGCCTTCGAGATGTCGAGAGACACAGCGAGAGCTTCGCCGTGTTTCTCGATGGCTTCCCCCCATACATGCGTGGCATACACTAGGAGATCCCCAGTGGATCGTCCTCGGCGGAACCCGTATTGTCGATCACTGAGGAGGTCATTGTCTTCTAGGTATGCCAGGATGCGGGTGTTGATTACACGTTCCATAGTCTTACAGATTATGGAGGTGATTGCTATGGGGCGGTAATTGGCGGGATCAGCACGACTACCTTTCTTGGGCACAGGCTGCACGTTAGCAAGCTTCCATGACTCAGGGACTAAACCTGTTCTAAGAGAGAGGCGGAACAGGCGTGTCAGAACAGGAGACAACTCAGGAGCGCAGTTCTTTAGCACTATAGCAGGTATACCGTCAGGTCCACTGGCTTTGTTCACGTCTAGATTACGAAGCGTTTTGAGTACCTCCTTTTGGCGGATACGAATAGCGGGCATTGTAGTACCGCAAGGAGGTAACTGGGGTGGTACATTGTTCGCTGTATCCAGACGCGAATTTTCGGCAAACATACAGGCAAGCAGGTTTGCCTTATCAGTTGCCGTGTGAGCCAGCGTTCCGTCGGGTTTGTGCAGTGGAGGCAGAGACGAAGGTGTAGTATTAGTTTTATATGCTCTATTACTTCTAAATCGCTTAGTTTTAGATGTGACGCTAACAATAGCATCATCAAGGTACTTGTTAAGTTCAAGGTTGTTGTCTGTTTTAAGTCGCTTAGTCCTTGAAGCACCAGAAACAGCATCGTTTCCTAGGTTCTTGTTGGCTGTTTTTGGTCGTTTAATGCCTGATGTACCGGCTACAGCAGCGTTGTTTAGGTTCTTGTCAACAATAGGGGTTAAACATCGTGCGTGAGGAACGGTCCTTCTTTTTGTTTTTTGATTCTGCTCAAACTTGGGCACTTTTAAAATTTCGTCGAATTGATCTGGGAGCTTTTGTTTTGATACCGGAGCTGGAATTATAACTTCTTCTAAAATTCGAATTTTAGGTGTTTTATTTTGTTTAAGTGGTTCAACTTCTTCAGTAGAATTTGAAATAATTTGGATGCAGAAGTCTTGTGATGTTGTTGGTTCGGAACATTGTTGATCATATGAGTCAAGAGATTTCAGTACAAGTGGTGCAAGGATTACTTCAGAATCTTGGGTTGTAGTAATTTCGGGACAGAATTGGTCGGAGGAGTCTGAAATTCCTAATACAGCTGCAGTTGAGATCGTGTCATTATAATGAGTGATTGTATTAGAACAACGCTTTGAGGGAATTCTTACTTTTCTTAGCCTGCTGGATTCTTTTTCTGCAGAATCATCGTTCTTAAATATATCTATACTATCAATTGTTTTAAGTTTTTGTTGAGAAATGACAGGCGAATCCGTAGTCTGAACCGGATCATTATACAATATTTCGTCTAGGTGTAAAAAATTCATGAAAATCATAGCGGGTTGGGTTGTCGCAAGGATTTTTCATTTTGTGATTTTCGATTATGGTCCTCCAGGCTAATTTAAGAGGCCGGTGAATACACACGTCCAGTAGTTGAAGTATGGCACTCGTGTGTGATGGTATTGTAAAAAAAATTATTTGTTGTGATCGAGCGTAATCAAGTACTGGTGGCACAACGTGACTTGCGTGTGAGGCCCTTATTAATAGAACAGGTCTCGCTGGAGGGATACATCGAACAAAGAATTTTAACCAATCTAGGAATAGTTCACCCGTGATCCATCCCTTTGGAGAAAATCGTACTTGGCTGTTTGGCATAAATCCTTTTGTCAGTAGTGGTATGATTCTTACACCTTTAAATATAATAAATGGAGGAATATAACATCCAGTCGCATCAATGCACGCCAATAATGTGGTTGTTGTACCCTTTTCTGCGTATGTTCTGTTATAAACATATTTTTTTCCAATGCTTGTCACAATTTTGTTGGGTTTGTTAACAAACATCAGGCCAGTTTCATCGCAGTTCCAAATTCTTTCGGGTGGAATATCATGTTTGTTTATGATTTCTTCTAATTTTTCATAAAAATCTTCCAAAATAACCGGGTTTGAGCAAATCGCTCTACCTGCTGAAAGATTTTCCGGTGTTCGCAAAGACAACCCGTAGCGTTCTTTAAACTTCACCCACCAATTCCAACCTGCAGATCCCTTTTTGTCATTAAATGTGCAGCTTACATTCGCAGCTTTTGCTAAAGACAATGCAATTTGCTTTATTTTGGTAACTGTAAGACCAAAACCACGTTCTTGCATCTCAATAATGTAGGCCAGTAACTTTTGTTCTATTTCAACTGGTAACGCAAACGGCCTTCCTATCTTGGCCATTATGATCTGTGCATTTTGATTACTCTCTCGTAGAGTTTTGTACTTCGTCACATTCTCTTTTAACGTCGACCATGGAATCTTAAACTCCTAAGAAGCTCTGTAAACTGTCATTGTTGAACTCAAAACATTTTCAACGGCGGTTTTGAGATCGAGCTCCGAGTACTTCCTGTTCTTCTCGTTGCGGTGCATGATAACTGAAAGTAAACAAGCAAATTACAATAATAAGTACCTACATACCTGCTACTTATGCTTAGATTTCAGGGTCTGTTTGCAGCTAGTACGAGTAAACTACTCACTTAATTACGTGACAAGAGTCACTCAGTGTGTCAAAGAAGTGTCACTCAATTCCGTGATAGTTACATATAATATTCGCTCAATGTTGTTATTTTAATTTAGAAAAGATAAAACAAGTAAAACAACATTCATATTATCTATTAAACTCAAAATAAATCAATACTTTCAGTCAAAACTACAAATAATTGAGTATAACTACTATAATTCGGTGACAGTACAGAAACCAATGAACCGCGAAAACGCTAATATTTTTGACGAACAAAATAAGCTCTACCTCTAAAATTACGCAGAATTATGGCAAATTCTTTACTGCCACATCAAGGGAATATCAATTACAATTCATTTCATTAGAAAGAAGCTAGGAAATCGGTTAAATACTTACAGAAATACAGCAAAGTTCGCCACCAATTCACAAACACTGCCGAAACTGGCGAAATTTGCGCGCGAACTGTCAAAACCGCTTGTTGTTACCATCTCGCTCACTCGAGCGGCACCATACTTTCCAGACGAGTTTGTGCTTTATTACCAAAGCATAAGGTTGTATTTTAAATGATTGATTTCACTCGCATAGCCCAATATTAGCGCTCAAACCTAATATCACACAATTAGGCAAGTCACATAATTAGATGAGTTCACCCGTGAACTCATCTAATTTCGTGACAAAAGGCATTTAAGTAATAAAATACAATTAAATTATTCATTACTTTAATTCAGTCTTAGTATGAGTTTCAATCAGACTTTTATGAGGAATATAGGCACAATTAATCACATTTTTTTCTAGAAACCTAAACTTATAGCAAATTTACTACAGCAAGTCAACTTGCCTAATTCCGTGGTGACCTCTTTAAGTCCGTGATAGCTACTACTTTATTTCTGATATAGCGGAATTAGGAAGTAAACTTTATAAAAGTGTACAAAATTTATATCATAAAATTAACATAAACATAAAGAAATAAGAGTAACATTTTAGTAACAACTTTTAGAATTCTTCTTCGGCGTAACACATATCACATTTAAAAATCGTCAGCTTAGCCTCAAATTCTTGACTTTGGCAATGTACGTGGTACGTTTTGAAGCAGAAGGAACAAGAAATCCAGTCTGCTCCATTTTTAGAAGCTGCATCTTCTGAGTACCACCTCTTACATATTTCACACAGCCAATCATCGTCTTCAGTTCTATTTTTCTTCTTAAATTGTTTTTTTTTTTTTTTTTTACTAAAAATTTGAGTGCGTTTAACTGCATCTCACCTGATGGTAAGTGACGATGCAGTCGAGGATGGTACACGCAAACTCAAATAATGCCTATTCACTCTCGCCTTGAAGGTCCCCAAATTATAAGAATCGGGGAACACAGACGCAGGCAAAGAGTTCCACTCCCTCGCTGTCCGCATAATAAATGAGGAAGCGTTGCGCTTGGTGCGGATTGGTGGAATATCAACAACGAAGGGATGAAAACGTTGCCCGCGCCTAGTTGTCCGATGGTGAAATGGAGCTGGGGGAATGAGGTCATGCAGTTCTTGAGCACATTCTCCGAAATGAATCCGATAGAACACCGATATGCAGGCAACTTTGCGGCGATGTTCAAGGCTTTGGAGCTTGTTGCTAACTAGCTCGTCGTCGCCAATGAGTCTCCTGGCGCGTCGATCGATGGTGTCCAAAGTATCCAGCTGATAGCGGGCTGATCCATCCCATAGGTGTGAACAGTACTCCATACAAGATCGGACCTGTGCTTGATATAAAATAAGAAGCTGTCCAGGTGTGAAGTACCGTCTCACC
The DNA here is from genome assembly GCA_946251805.1 of Cybosia mesomella. Lineage (NCBI taxonomy): Eukaryota > Metazoa > Arthropoda > Insecta > Lepidoptera > Erebidae > Cybosia > Cybosia mesomella. The sequence goes on along the minus strand of OX276402.1, from coordinate 2,900,201 downwards.
TTAGAGAGGATGCCCAGCTTCATTGCAGCAACTTTAGCCTTGGATTCTATATGTCGACCGAAATTAAGAGCAGATGTTAGGTGAACGCCGAGGAGCTCAAGATGATCGGATATTGGTATGGATTCATTTCGGAGAGTCGGAGTCAGGGCGAAAGGACTCCTTTTCGCGGAAAAAAGACACGCCTGAGTTTTAGAGGCATTGAACCTAACGAGGTTGGAGTTACCCCAGTCAGACACTGACTGAAGTGTCAGGTTCATGCGCTCTATCATGGCCTCTCTCAGAGATAGCGTCTCAGCGCCTGTAGCTCGTGAACTGGATAGGTATCTTTCCACAACTGTGCTGTCGTCCGCATACCCAATGATACCGGGTTTCAGCAGATCATTAATATGCAGCAGAAATAGAGTTGCGGAAAGAACAGACCCCTGAGGTACCCCGGCATCAATAGCCAATAGGTCCGAGGAGCAGCCATCAACGACCACTCGAATAGACCGCTCCCTCAGGAAATCAGCTACCCAGTTACACAAACTCATAGGTAGCCCGTAGGATGGAAGCTTGCTAATAAGGCTAGCGTGCCAGACCCTATCGAAAGCCTTCGAGATGTCGAGAGACACAGCGAGAGCTTCGCCGTGTTTCTCGATGGCTTCCCCCCATACATGCGTGGCATACACTAGGAGATCCCCAGTGGATCGTCCTCGGCGGAACCCGAATTGTCGATCACTGAGGAGGTCATTGTCTTCTAGGTATGCCAGGATGCGGGTGTTGATTACACGTTCCATAGTCTTACAGATTATGGAGGTGATTGCTATGGGGCGGTAATTGGCGGGATCAGCACGACTACCTTTCTTGGGCACAGGCTGCACGTTAGCAAGCTTCCATGACTCAGGGACTAAACCTGTTCTAAGAGAGAGGCGGAACAGGCGTGTCAGAACAGGAGACAACTCAGGAGCGCAGTTCTTTAGCACTATAGCAGGTATACCGTCAGGTCCACTGGCTTTGTTCACGTCTAGATTACGAAGCGTTTTGAGTACCTCCTTTTGGCGGATACGAATAGCGGGCATTGTAGTACCGCAAGGAGGTAACTGGGGTGGTACATTGTTCGCTGTATCCAGACGCGAATTTTCGGCAAACATACAGGCAAGCAGGTTTGCCTTATCAGTTGCCGTGTGAGCCAGCGTTCCGTCGGGTTTGTGCAGTGGAGGCAGAGACGAAGGTGTAGTATTAGTTTTATATGCTCTATTACTTCTAAATCGCTTAGTTTTAGATGTGACGCTAACAATAGCATCATCAAGGTACTTGTTAAGTTCAAGGTTGTTGTCTGTTTTAAGTCGCTTAGTCCTTGAAGCACCAGAAACAGCATCGTTTCCTAGGTTCTTGTTGGCTGTTTTTGGTCGTTTAATGCCTGATGTACCGGCTACAGCAGCGTTGTTTAGGTTCTTGTCAACAATAGGGGTTAAACATCGTGCGTGAGGAACGGTCCTTCTTTTTGTTTTTTGATTCTGCTCAAACTTGGGCACTTTTAAAATTTCGTCGAATTGATCTGGGAGCTTTTGTTTTGATACCGGAGCTGGAATTATAACTTCTTCTAAAATTCGAATTTTAGGTGTTTTATTTTGTTTAAGTGGTTCAACTTCTTCAGTAGAATTTGAAATAATTTGGATGCAGAAGTCTTGTGATGTTGTTGGTTCGGAACATTGTTGATCATATGAGTCAAGAGATTTCAGTACAAGTGGTGCAAGGATTACTTCAGAATCTTGGGTTGTAGTAATTTCGGGACAGAATTGGTCGGAGGAGTCTGAAATTCCTAATACAGCTGCAGTTGAGATCGTGTCATTATAATGAGTGATTGTATTAGAACAACGCTTTGAGGGAATTCTTACTTTTCTTAGCCTGCTGGATTCTTTTTCTGCAGAATCATCGTTCTTAAATATATCTATACTATCAATTGTTTTAAGTTTTTGTTGAGAAATGACAGGCGAATCCGTAGTCTGAACCGGATCATTATACAATATTTCGTCTAGGTGTAAAAAATTTATGAAAATCATAGCGGGTTGGGTTGTCGCAAGGATTTTTCATTTTGTGATTTTCGATTATGGTCCTCCAGGCTAATTTAAGAGGCCGGTGAATACACACGTCCAGTAGTTGAAGTATGGCACTCGTGTGTGATGGTATTGTAAAAAAAATTATTTGTTGTGATCGAGCGTAATCAAGTACTGGTGGCACAACGTGACTTGCGTGTGAGGCCCTTATTAATAGAACAGGTCTCGCTGGAGGGATACATCGAACAAAGAATTTTAACCAATCTAGGAATAGTTCACCCGTGATCCATCCCTTTGGAGAAAATCGTACTTGGCTGTTTGGCATAAATCCTTTTGTCAGTAGTGGTATGATTCTTACACCTTTAAATATAATAAATGGAGGAATATAACATCCAGTCGCATCAATGCACGCCAATAATGTGGTTGTTGTACCCTTTTCTGCGTATGTTCTGTTATAAACATATTTTTTTCCAATGCTTGTCACAATTTTGTTGGGTTTGTTAACAAACATCAGGCCAGTTTCATCGCAGTTCCAAATTCTTTCGGGTGGAATATCATGTTTGTTTATGATTTCTTCTAATTTTTCATAAAAATCTTCCAAAATAACCGGGTTTGAGCAAATCGCTCTACCTGCTGAAAGATTTTCCGGTGTTCGCAAAGACAACCCGTAGCGTTCTTTAAACTTCACCCACCAATTCCAACCTGCAGATCCCTTTTTGTCATTAAATGTGCAGCTTACATTCGCAGCTTTTGCTAAAGACAATGCAATTTGCTTTATTTTGGTAACTGTAAGACCAAAACCACGTTCTTGCATCTCAATAATGTAGGCCAGTAACTTTTGTTCTATTTCAACTGGTAACGCAAACGGCCTTCCTATCTTGGCCATTATGATCTGTGCATTTTGATTACTCTCTCGTAGAGTTTTGTACTTCGTCACATTCTCTTTTAACGTCGACCATGGAATCTTAAACTCCTTAGAAGCTCTGTAAACTGTCATTGTTGAACTCAAAACATTTTCAACGGCGGTTTTGAGATCGAGCTCCGAGTACTTCCTGTTCTTCTCGTTGCGGTGCATGATAACTGAAAGTAAACAAGCAAATTACAATAATAAGTACCTACATACCTGCTACTTATGCTTAGATTTCAGGGTCTGTTTGCAGCTAGTACGAGTAAACTACTCACTTAATTACGTGACAAGAGTCACTCAGTGTGTCAAAGAAGTGTCACTCAATTCCGTGATAGTTACATATAATATTCGCTCAATGTTGTTATTTTAATTTAGAAAAGATAAAACAAGTAAAACAACATTCATATTATCTATTAAACTCAAAATAAATCAATACTTTCAGTCAAAACTACAAATAATTGAGTATAACTACTATAATTCGGTGACAGTACAGAAACCAATGAACCGCGAAAACGCTAATATTTTTGACGAACAAAATAAGCTCTACCTCTAAAATTACGCAGAATTATGGCAAATTCTTTACTGCCACATCAAGGGAATATCAATTACAATTCATTTCATTAGAAAGAAGCTAGGAAATCGGTTAAATACTTACAGAAATACAGCAAAGTTCGCCACCAATTCACAAACACTGCCGAAACTGGCGAAATTTGCGCGCGAACTGTCAAAACCGCTTGTTGTTACCATCTCGCTCACTCGAGCGGCACCATACTTTCCAGACGAGTTTGTGCTTTATTACCAAAGCATAAGGTTGTATTTTAAATGATTGATTTCACTAGCATAGCCCAATATTAGCGCTCAAACCTAATATCACACAATTAGGCAAGTCACATAATTAGATGAGTTCACCCTATTATGTGTACGCTGCCATAACGCCAGCTCCGAATGTCATTGAAAAGTCATGTTCAATATCTCTGTTCCTACAAGAGCAATCGTTATGAAATTTTGCATAGCGGGAGAAGTATTAGAGCACTATTTTGTGTGTAAACTCGGTTGCTTTACAATTAGCCGTTTTCGAGTACTAGCTTGATCGTGACATTCGTGACGCCAGCGTACACAGTGAAAATGGTGTTTATTTCCTAGACTAAAGAGGAAGAGATTTTTTTATTTTTACACTAATTAGGCAGTATTTACACAGAGTTTAATAGCATAGTAACCAACTCGATATAGCTCTTGTGTACGCTAACATAACGGACACAGTTTTATAGCCTTTCAACCTAATCGGCATTTTGGGGTCACAAATGACACCAGTCAACTCACGCGACCTGTTCCAGGCGACTGCAAAACCTAAGATATCTATCTAGATAGCTAACTAAAATTGCTTTTCAAATGCTCTTCATGCATGATAAATAGTTTACGTAAATCTATTGTGATTTAAAACTGCATTTGCATGTCGCAACACTTTTATGTATTTCACTTTTGATGCTAACAGGCTTGCATCCACAGTGGTGTAGAATGCAAGGTTATGTATGAGTGGGTTTATTTATAACATTTATGACAAAAATGAAACAAATTACAACCAAATTAAGACTAACCTGGCCGCACTTCTAAAGTAAGGTGTGTAGAAAAGCACAACGCCAATATATCCATAACTCAAACACTGAGTGTTGGAAAGCCACATCAGGATTATATTCCCAAAAAAAAAAAAAGATTTACTGAATCAACATTTCTCATCGTATCTACATACATTCTAACTTGTTCCGGTGAATAAAATTGATTTATCGTTTGATTATCAAAATTGTCGTGGATAAGTTACACACTCTTTTTATGAATATCATATCTTTCTCTTATGAGATCATAATCCTTACGGAGACCTGGATGACAGCAATCTGATAGCGATCGTGTTGCCTCTGGTAAACGTGATGGTGGTGGAGTATTGATTGCTGCCTTACGGACACCACGACAATCGCAAATCATGATGAATTCCGTTTACGCTGGTGTCAAACATATTGTGGTTCAAATGCCCACTGCCAATAGCTTTAGACGTCATATCATCAGTGCGACAGACATACCACTGTCTTCCCCTGATGAGTGGCATAAAGTCCATATACCTAAATAGCTTACATAATCTCATTAGCCATGCTCGTAACGACTCGTTCTTCACCGTAGGAGACTATAACTTACCTTGTATTCCTTGGCATGTCCATAGCGACCACGCATACGTCACTTCTTTTCCAACTAAACTAATCAAAAAAAAAAAAATGTCTATTACAAGTTCTGTACAGTACAACAAATTCAAGTATAGCATAGATAGACTTGTTGATATCAAACGTCGAGTGTCTTGCTAGCACTTATGCTTCATTAGTTCGCCCTGATGGTCTTCACCACACTTATAGCGTAGTGACATCAGTTCAAATTGAAGTTTCACCGCTGAAACGTAACTTACGTTCTAGGTATAACAATTATAAAGCTGACTATGACTCAATAATAAGTGACCTTGTGAATTAAGACTGGGATCTGATACTCGGTGATCTCGAAAAACGCTCGACTAACCCCAAGCTTAATACTGTTCACGAATTATTTGTATGGATAACCAAATTCAAGTAAATGCTGTGTATACAGGAAGGCGTTCTTCGATAAGGTGGACCACAAATTGCTCCTGGACAAAATCGCCTACAATGGTATCCGTGGCAACTTTCATTTATTCATTTATTCATTGCCTACTAAGTGTACATAGATGTTTACATATATATTTCAGTACTTAGGACTTAGTGCCCTTTTCAGGCATTGCAATATTGAGATCACACTTCACAGGTGACTCATATAATATACTATTAATATTGGTTGGAATAACAATAACAATATGTCAAATCCTAAGATGGTTTAGACTGCCTTCACACTAGCGTTTATCCAGCGTAGGCGTTCGATGAACGTATGCGCAGCGCAGACGCCGCGACAAAGCCACGCATGCGTCGCGTTGTCGCGGCGTCTCTGCTGGAAAAAACGAGTACGCTGCACTAGCGTCGCGCGAGCGCGACGCATGCGCTGCGTTACTGCGGCGTCATGTACAATCCTGATCGCATCCGACCTCTCCTCGCCACCCTCACCCCTGTGCACGCGTTGATTCGTTAATTCGTGGACAAGCGCCCGAAATAATACCACAGAACAGATAATAGTAGTAACGGTAATACAACGTACGTAAAATGAGTTCAACAGCATCAAGCGCTTTTGACATCGAAATGTTTATACATGCCATACAAGAATGTCCTATAATTAGTTTGTATTCTTGTAACAATTCGTCAAATATGGGTTTCGCCATTCGAAAGTAAGAATAAAAATAATTTGAATCATTTTTTAAGTGTTTAGAATAAAGCACAAAATAATCACTTTCACTTGATCGTACACTCCATAATGGATTCTCAAATCCTTTTATTTTTATTTTCTCGTCTTCGCACTAATTTTCTTTTTAAAAGCAAAGCCATCAATAGTGTTTCCTCGTCGAAATCCATTTTGTTAGTGATGATACCGAAACAACAAAATTGTGTGATGTCTGCGCCGCGCTAACGCAGCGTTCAATTACCTGCAGCGTCAGCGCTGCGCGTACGTTCATCGAACACCTACGCTGGATAAACGCTAGTGTGATGGCAGCCTAACTGCAGAGTAAACGTTTCTATAACGCGACGCGTGCGTCGCGTTGTCGCAGCGTCAGCGCTGCGCGTACGTTCATCGAACGCCTACGCTGGATAAACGCTAATGTGAAGGGAGCCTTATGTTATAATTGTCAACAGAACGCAAAACCGTTACTTCTGGTGTTCTGCAGGGGTCAATCCTGGGACCTCTCCTCTTTATTTTGTCTGTCAATGACGTCAACTACAGCTCAGTCTACCCAAATGCAAAGTAATAACTTACACAACATATAGGATAGTTGTAATTCATAATAAAACGATTCAAGACTTTACTCTGTAAAGGGTTACTAACATTCGCGACCTAGTTGTTACCCTCTACTCCAAACTACATCTAGACCTATACAATTTGAAAAGATCGTAAGTAAGGCTTAACAAATGTACGGCGTCGTCATCAGATCCTCTAAAGACTTTAAACCCCCCTCTACCTTATTATTCTTATGCAACACTTTAATAAGATCTCAGCTTGATTTCGCCGTCCCAATTTAGTATCCTAAATATGATAAGTATATAGAAAGACTAGAAAAGGTTCAGTCAAATAGTTTCTACGTACAATTCATTACAATTTACACCACTTGGAACGTACTTATTTTTACTCATAATCATATTTTAGAAATAGATTATAACTGACCAGTCTCTCATATATAAAAACTTTTTTTCGCAATACTTTCTGAGTGGAGTAAATGTTGACAAGAATATTTATTCTTATCAACATTTACTTAAGGAGTAAGTTGATAAGCTTGGAGTCTAGACACAAACTACTTATATCCATGATTTTGCATGGTATATGCCATAACAATTGTGACTGCATACACGCATACTCTGCACGAGACGTATAGTATACTTAACCCATTATATTACGTGATGTCCAGAACTGTATTACAGCGAGGACGCACGTGCCGCGGCTATTACACACAGGAAGGTGCAGAACGAACGCGGGTACTCAGGCATCTATTCGCCATCTTTCAACACGTACAACCTAAACTTAGCCGATATTGACATATTCGCAAACTCACGCTAAATTTAAAGTTTAGCAATTGAAGTTTTAAGAATCTTACTCCACTCATGCATTCCACTGGAAATATGCCAAAGTGTGAAGATCTTAGGATATTCATCGGCAGTACACTATCTTGGGGTCCTCAAATGCCTGAAGTTAGTCGCAAATTGTTTGCATCAGCGGGATCCTTGCGCAGACTGCGTAAATTTTTACCAACGACCACTGAAATTGCGCTTGCAGAATCTCGTCTTCTTCCTCTTCATGACTATGCGGACGTCAGCTATCTCGATGTCACCGAGAAGCAACTCGATAAGCTTGAACGCCTTCAAAACATTTGCATTGATATTGGCATATTTTTTTTTTTTTTTTTTTTTTATCGTGCGGAAATCCCTTAGGCATTCTACAATTATTTGTGCTAAATCGTTCACTGTACCGCCTGTATGCTTATGGAATGCTCTGCGATTATCGATTTGACGGACACAATCACTGGCCATCTTCAAAAGGATGGTGGAAGAGCACTACCTGGGACTAAAGTCTCCCTCATTCCTTGTTTGCGTTATGTGCTGTCTAACTTTCGTGCGAGATATATGAATGATTTACATTATGTACGGATTATATATAGCTGTCGTATTTAAGTATCGTTGTATGCAGTGGGTATGTGTACCTACTGCATTGCAATAGTGTGTTTGTAATCTAATCTGTAATATTATATGATTACGTTAGTCCTCTTTTCTTTCAAATTACACCAATAACCTACACAATACAGGATTTGGCTCATTTAGGATTCATGTAGCCATGTCGCGGTTGAAGAGCATGCACCGATCAAAATGGTCTTGTCTTGAACAAAAAAGGCAGGTTAAAAGTAACCAAAGTCGGCTGGTATATATGAAAGGTTAAATGAATGTATTGTGTAGGTACGCATGTAAGGAATATAAGAACAAGCAAATGGCGGGCTATTGGTAGTTTACTCAAGAGGGAAAAAGCCTCGGTCCACAGTGCACGTATAAATTAAGTAGGTACCTACATAAGTATAAATTCGTACCTACATATTCATTCGTCTGTATGCAACCTGGATGAAACCTAAGCGCAATTTTCACAATTAATATAAAACTGTAAATGACTGATCGTTTAGTTGCTACTGTTGACGACCCTGTGGCGTAGCGGTAGAGCATTCGACTGCTAAGTGCGAGGTCGCGGATTCGATTCCCGCTCATTGAAAATATATATATATATATATTTGCATTGGGCTGGGTGTTTCTATGTATAATATGTATTTATTTACAAAAAAAAGTATCTAAATATGTTTATCCGCATTCTAGAACCCATACGACAAGCTCTGCTTAGTTTGGGTCTAGATGGCGCTGTGTAATATGTCCTAGAATATTTATTATTTACTAGCTGACCCGGCAGACTTCGTACTGCCTCAATCGATAAAAAACCTTTTAAACCTTCTCTGGACCTCCACAAATAATTCAAGACCAAAATTAGCTAAATCGGTAAAGCCGTTCTCGAGTTTTAGCGAGACTAACGAACAGCAATTCATTTTTAAATATAAGAAGATTTATTAACTGCACACATTTTGATAAGTTTTGTGAACAAAAGCTTATGAGTAGACTTGAAAATGCATTGATAAAGCCATGCTTTTCCAGCATAAATAGGCTTGACGGTCTACTTTCATAGGCCACGGTAACCCCTTTACCGAGCCGACTCCTTTGGTACCTTAGTAGTAAGTAATTGTTATTTCGCTATGATGATGGAAGCTGCAAAGTTCACATTTTTTATGTTGTCCGCGAATGAAAAGTACTGAAACTAGTTATTATTTAAATTGAAAATTGAAAATCTATCTAAATCAGAAATTCCTGTCATCTAGACGCAAGATTTATAGATGTAGCCTTCCAGACAATAGATGGCGATAGGTGTTCTCCCATATCGATCCGTCCGTTCGTTTTTAGTTGAAATTAGACATTCACTACAATAACTAACTGCTTAGTACCCTACTTTTTATTTTGACTTCCCGAGTAATTACATATATGCAAATATACGTCATTGTTTTGTAGATTGATAACTGTTGCGTATCATGTTGTGGTTATACACCAAATGAAATCAGTTCGCCCACGACTTTCGTTGCGGTCGGCTCGATGTGAATATCGAAGTGATAACGAGAAACTATAAATTGTGCGGTTCACAACACTGAGTGTACATTTTACAGTAGTGGGGACCCGACCGGTTTCCATAGCGCCTGTTAGCTTGTCTTCTCATTGATTCATTGACGACGTGGCGTTAGTCTCTGTTCTACATTTAAATTTTAAAACTAAGCGAATATTTCGTTCAAAAATATCACCGACTTGTTTTTCATATTGTTATATCAGTCACATTCATTAACATCACAATGGATACGTGTTGTACCTGTAAATGTGAGGGGAAGACTGTTAAAATGGTAAGTGCTGAAAGAAATCGTTATAATATGTTGAAGTGAATGTGTAGTAAATAAATATTATTATTCGCGCGTACATTATTTATCTTGATGAGACTCTTTTTATCCTAAATGATGAATGGTTTTCAGATCGTATCGTAGCCGTTATATTCGTGAATAAATAAATAATACACGCATCGTATGTACGTACCAAACTAATTATCATTCATATTGTATGTAAAGTATTTAGAGATGTTATGAGCATTATATATATTTTTATATAAAATATGTACCTATACGACACGATATAGTAGGTATAACATATCATAGAGTAGGTATCTACAACAGTAGGTACGTCTGTAGACCCGAGACGGCGTGCGGTTTTAGTCGGTTCAAGCCCGACATAACCGCCCCCGCTGGCACGCGGGGGGGTATCCGAAGGGATTTCCGCACGATAAAAAAAAAAAAAAAAGTGCACAGTGGCCTGCTCACGTGTTGTTACGTGTTGGATACCGCACCGGGCAAGGGCTTTTGTTCCAAGTCTGAATTTGAATTTTGTATGAAATAAAATGTTTAGAAAATTTAAAGCAATGTTAGGCATTAGGTGAACAGTTGAAACAAGTTCCTAGTTCAGATACTTTTTTATCACACGGTATTAGAACAGTTAGCGTTCCTTACAATGTTTCTTGTTTTTTCCTTAACTGCAGCCAAAAACTGAAATAAGGAAAATAAAAGTAAAAAACATTGCCCGCAGATTTAGAAGCGACTGGCAACATACAAGTGCCCCTAAAGGTTGAATAAAGGTTGTTAAATGTTAATAAGATCGTGACACTTCGTAGACCTTCATCAGGATGAAACAAACCTCAGTCGATTAAGTATTCTATACGCAATTTGCACCTGTATATTTGAAGAGAAAAGCGCGTTGAGCACTTTTGGGTGAACATGGAACTCGCGTCATCGTCACTATCTCATGACGCTTATCATAATTTTATAACAACTCCATCTCTGTTGTCGCTGATGAACTATTTTGTTCTGACCTTGATGAAGTTTCGAACCGATTCGATGCATGTCTCCGTATTTTTTTTTGTGCCACTGTTTGTTTCACTGGTTTTTTTTTACTAAACGAATGACGAACTCTGTGGCGTAGCGGTGAAGCGTTCGACTGCTAAATCAGAGGTGGCAGGTTCCAATCCCCCTCAGTACAAATATTTGTATGCACAAATATGTATGTTTGCATTGGTCTGGGTGTATAGGTCCCTCAGGCCCAAGCCAACTTCAACGGACGAGGCTCTGGCGCAGACTTTCTTCTCGGGTTCGGGAGGTCAGACGGTAGTGGAAGTCAAACGGTGGTCACTTCCATAAAAGTCGTATAAGCCAAATCTAGAGGGAGAGAAGGGAGTAAGGGGACCTCGGGCTCATGTAACCGGTAGCCAAGCTAAGATATACCAAGCCAATCTTAATGGGGTGCCATACACTCAAGAAGGCAAGTTAAGTTTATAGCTAGTAAATGAACTACATCATAATATAACATAACTTCTCGCCTGTATCCCCGAAGGGGTAGCCAGAGGTGTATTACACACCCACGATTCGCCAGTAATGTTAAGGTCCCAATGTTATAGGGGGCGAGCCTAGTGCCATCTACCGGGCACATTATTAAGCGAGCGATAATTAACATTTAATAAGTAGTATGTACTAAGGAACGAATATAAGCTGTAAAATGGTTTGTAATTTAACTAGGTATATAGTGACACGATCCGTTACTTCGTCAGTATTTATTTTGACAGTTTTCGTACGGTCTAACCTGGCTATAATCCCCCTTACAGATATTGTATATTACCGAGACTATATCTACTTTGGATCAATAACATAACATAACATAACATAACTTCACGCCTGTATCCCCTAAGGGGTAGGCAGAGGTGTATTACACACCCACGATTCGCCAGTTATGTTAAGGTCCCAATGTAATAGGGGGCGAGCCTATTGCCATCTACCGGGCACATATATATATATAGATAATATATATAAAATCATTTTTTAGTTTTACCATCTATCACTAAAAGTGGGGATGTTGTGGGTTAGAAATTAGTGACCACCGTTATATTTCTTGGCATATATCTTCGTTGCTTAGCAAAGTTTCCGCATATTGCTCCTTATGTGTATCTTTAGGCGCATATTTGTAGCAGATATCCCATATTGACTTTAGGAATGCATTTATCACATCGACATAAAATTATCTGACTGTTTTAGTAAGCTTTACTGTGCTTCCAAAGAACGAAACTCCAACAAAACGAGTATTATATATACTTTTTGACGTTGACACTGGCCATTAGTTCATTTTTCAAAACCATTGGGCGTTAAAAGAATATTTGACATGTCCGTGATGTCAGAAGACGGTCATTTATAAAAACCTTTAGTATTTTATATACTTTACAATTTTTATTGTAGTGTTTTGTGTTGTTGTGTATTTTATAGTATTTTTTTACAAAAATGGCGTGCTCCATTTGTTTGAATCCAGAAAATAAGTCAATAAAAATGGTAAATGTGATATATTAACTCGTATCTTAGATTTGAATTTATGAGTCCTTTGCAAAGAATAATTGTCTCTGTGATTGCTCTAAAGCTGTTTATCAATAATCTGGATTGATGTTCTGCTACCATTGTGGTCATTCTGATCCATATGGTATGTTTGATGCACCTACCTATTGATAATACTCCTGCGAAGTGATGTGGCATTTTACTTTGATATAAAATAGGTCAGGCGTACAGCACTTTACAATATCGCCTACTGGCCATTCCCTTCAAAAGAAAATATATGATGAAAAATATGCTTTTTGAGTTGTGGAATTTAAATGTTACCCGCTTAAAAAAGATTAAAGCTCAAACTGGTTAATCCGGAAATATCCCAGGATTTGATTTGGGACAAAATTCAAGATAGTGAATCTTCTGTGGATTATTGTTCAAAATGTGTTCTTAGTTCCTCCTGAACTACAATGTTGAATTTGAGCATATAGCTCAATGAAGAGTTTGCATACAGTACATAGTCGAACTTGCTTTAAAAAATTCATGATTCACTTGATTCCTTCATAAAGTGCCGCGAGACTATCGTGCGTAAAACTTTTCAAACGTTGATTTTATATGCGTTTGTTGCTTGTCAGCCAATCTTTTCTATTATAACTTTTAATTTTCGCGTTCCCTGATATTGAAATACATTTACAGGAAATGTAGAGAACGCGATCGTAGTACCTACCTACTCCGAAACTTATGCGATCTTAGTCTTGTTGCACTTGCTTTCGCGTGCTTTCTAACCTTGACCACGGTTTGTCCTGTGCCATGATCGCATTAATTCCCTTAAACATAATTGTATATCTTTAGGCAATCGAGATGTATAGGAATGCCAAGGGATGTTCCGTCATCGTGGCACGAATTATCTGCTTCTGTGTCTCAAACGGCAAGTGTCTACATTTGCTGTGCAGTGAAACATCTGACATGTTGTGTACAGACAGTAAACAAGATGTTAGGTTGCCATCCTGTTTACCTAATAATGATTGCGTGTTGGCTTACGATATTGCAGTGGACTCTGCATATGGAGCATGTAATTTGAATTTGATATTCAATTGAATGCGATGTCGAACGCAGTCTGATGATTTTAGCCTCTACGTTTTAGGTTCACAGAAATTAGTCGTGTGATGTAATGAATCGTGTGAAGATGTTTGTGTGTAAATGAATTGTATGCTAACTTGTAATGGTGCGACAACTTCACATAATGATAGGGTATTATCCAAAAATCAGTTTACTGACAGTTAAGCATTGGCAGCTGGAATCGGAACTGGGGATTATAAGAAGGAAACACTTGTGGGTGGTAAAGCAATTCATTTATCGTGCGACAAAGGAAGAAAAAACCAAATTTGTGTTTAAAATTATTTAGATAGGGTACGTGTATGTTTTTACCTTTTAAGTTTTGTGATGGGAAGAATTATATCTAATGACTCGTACATCGAGTACACGCCGAGTGATTTTGAATCCGAGTTCTGAAACCATGCTTTTCGCAGCGCGAATAGTCTAGTGGGATTACAGGCCTGCCCCCCTACTTTATATCGATCTTAATAGTATACTGTGTGGTAGTGGCAGTGCGCTGCTACCTGCAGAGTGGCAAGACGATAGGTATGGGGGGAAAAGAAGAAAGCAAACGCCACCTGCAATGCGAGTAGGGCCAAATGTTACTTTTTGTGATAGTGTTACTTTCCCGGCAGAGCCGCGGTCTCGTGCTAAGAAAAGCATGGTTCTCATACCTTTTTTTTTTTTTTTTTTTATCGTGCGGAAATCCCTTCGGATACCCCCCCGCCGCCCAGCGGGGGCGGTTATGTCGGGCTTGCACCGACTAAAACCGCACGCCGTCTCGGGTCTTCAGACGCCGGGGTGTAAGGTTACCCATAGAGCATATCCCTCGCACCCCGGCTGAACCTGGGCCATCTCACCACTAACAGCATCGCTCATCCTGTCTCCTCTGAAAGCAGAGGAGTACGGAGAGCGATGTGTTCCCGCCACGTTGGGTATTGGCCGACGATCAATGCCAACCCTATGAAGGGGTGAAGGGGAAGCCATTGACCGCCGCCCAGGGTGTACCGGCCGCTCCGATTCCGTTCCCCCCGGACTGCAGCGGGATCGGAATCGGAGCGACACTCGAGGAGGTTACCCAACACACACCCCATGGTTCTCATACCTCAAACAAAGGCAGATAACCTTCTTCATCCAATCCATTAAACAGACAAACGGACAGGAATTCCAAAAAAAAAATTGTGTTCGGATTCATTCATTTAACATAACTCAAGTTTTTTTTAATATCCCCAGTATACAGCCAACTAATTTTTACAATTTCATAATAGTATAAACGCTAACGTGTCACTGTGATTGCCACTGAGCTCCAGCTAAAATAAAAATGATGAAATTTCGTGTTTGAATTTGAGTACCTCCTTATACTTATAAAGTAAGGATTCCTAGGCTTTCGAAGCACTGTTTGCATAATAATTTGTATTTTTGTCTTATTACAGAGGAAAGAGAAAGACACGATGGGGGAGGTGGACGTGCCGGACGACAGGCTGTACGGCAGCCAGACTGTCAGATCCATCATGAACTTTCCTATCGGAGGCATTGAAGAACGCATGCCGGTAAGATGATAAATAAACTCACAACTTATTTTACCAAAGAAATATGTGTAGATCTGAAGGCTAGCTTGAGAAGAAGTCTAAAGTAAGTATCAGTAGTCAGTCGGGTTACGAATTACACTGCAAATTTACTTAACAAAAACAAAGGAGAATGGGCGCTTTTGGGCGGTCGGGGGCCTTTGTAGAAATTACTATGAGTGTTTCACTGTAAAACACTTCGGAAAGAAATGTTTATAGAAAATCATTACAATTATTTCGTGCATGCAACCCGTTTTTTATCGGCAATATAATATCGGTTCGCAAGGTTAGTTTACCTACGTTCGGGATGGACCAATCAGCTACAACCACAAAAAACCGGCCAAGTGCGAGTCGGACTCGCCCATGAAGGGTTCCGTAGCAGCAAGTAAAATTTTTATATTTGAGTTGTTTAAATGAAAGGTAAATTACAGTTTACGATTTAAGACGTATTAAAAAAAACTACTCACTAGATCTGGTTCAAACCATTTATCGGTGGAAGTTTACATGGTAATGTACATCATATATTTTTTTTTAGTTTTATCACTCTTATTTTAGAAGTTACAGGGGGGGGGGGGGACACATTTTACCACTTTGCAAGTGTCTCTCGCGCAAACTATTCAGTTTAGAAAAAAATGATATTAGAAACCTCAATATCATTTTTGAAGACCTATCCATTGATACCCCACAAATATAGGTTTGACGAAAAAAATTTATTTGTGTTTCAGTTCTAAGTATGGGGAACCCCCAAAATTTATGGTTTTTTTTTTATTTTTGTGAAAATCTTAAAGCGGTTCACAGAATACATCTATTTACCAAGTTTCAACAGCATAGTTCTTATAGTTTCGGAGAAAAGTGGATGTGACATACGGACGGACAGACAGACAGACATGACGAATCTATAAGGGTTCCGTTTTTTGCCATTTGGCAACGGAACCCTAAAAATACGTGCGACAAACCCGTGGCGCTTGCTTTCTGCGTTGCGTCTGCACTGTTATTGGGTTATTGGTATATTTACTGTATGATTTGTATCGATTCGTTTAAACCTTTTGACCTTTTCGTCGTGGATTTATTATTCCTATATTGTAGATAACCGACAAAAAGAAGGAAGGGAAGCTATTGCTCAATATTATTGTTCATGCGTGAGTGGAAAGCGCACGATTGAATGTTACGGACATGTAATGTGCGTGGTATTGTACCTACCTAGTGGCAATGAAACGTGTACACAGCATTTGTAGGACTAAATTTCACAGATTTTTTAAAAAAAAAAACAATAAATTTTGGGGCCCATACTTAGAACTGAAACTCCAAAATTTTTCTTTCATCAAACCCATACGTGTCTATGGATAGGTCTTCAAAAATGAGATTGAGGTTTCAAATAGCATTTTTTCTAAACTGAATAGTTTGCGCGAGAGATACTTCCAAAGTTGTAAAATGTGTCCCCCCCCCCCTGTAACTTCTAAAATAAGAGAATGATACAACTGAGTATCATTCTCTTATTTTATTTTATCGCGCGGTAGCCTAGTGGTATGGGTAAAGGACTGCTGAGACGAGGTCTCGGGTTCGATCCCAGGTATTACCATGGCACACACCAATGACTTTTCGATGCTTTTCGAAGTTATGTGTGTATTTATCGCAGGTTTATAAGTGCCCGGTTAATGGCAATAGGCTCGCCACCTATTACATTGGGACCTAAAACATAAACTGGCGAAACGTGGGTGCTAGCACCTCTGCCTACCCCTTCGGGGATATAGGCGTGAGTTTATGTTATGTTATGATACAACTAATAAAAATATATGATGTACATTACCATGAAAACTTCCACCGAAAATTGGTTTGAACGAGATCTAGTAAGTAGTTTAATACGTCATAAATCGTAAACCGCAATTTACCTTTCATTCAATCAACTCAAATTATTATGTTACTTGCTGCTACGGAACTCTTCATGGACGAGTCCGACTCGCACCTGGCCGCTTTTTTAAAAGTATTAGGGTACTTTTTAAGTAGATGTAGTATAAATAATATTGTCATATTGTGGCATAATAAATATTGAATAACTATAGAATATATATATTTAAGAGTTCTTTGTTATATCAGTTACTTGACCTTCGATACCCTCTCGCTATATAATATTGAAATAAGCACATACAAACATATAACAATTATTATTTTTATCTGCCTACATATATGATAATAAACTACACAACAATTTAATTGTATTGTGCTAATATAAATCAGGATTCCAATGCAAACACACGTCCATAGCCACGGTAACCGCTTCCTATCAGGTGGGCCGTGTTTGTCTGCCACCTAAGTGGTATAAAAGAAAACATGGACTTGATGACAGTACGGAACTAAAAAACAGGAAATAATTAAAGCACTTAGAGAGATTCCTGAAGCCCCATTTCCACACCTATCAGCACCAGGCAAATATAAGGCACCTTTACAGATGACAGCTGAGGACAGACACAAAAAGTTGCGGGATAGTTGTGCGGAATAGCCGTCAAACTAAATGACTGACTGAATGACTAATGAATTTAGTTCAATACAACCAGTCTTGTAGTACTTTTACATAGAAGTCATTGGCTTTAATACATACAACAAAGTTGAATTAATTTAATTCTAAATATACACAGTATGTAACAAAACTAGTGTCTGATCATTTAGGGGCACATAGGTATCTTAAATAATTAAATTAAAAATTAACAGACCGGTCAAAATGGAAGTTAATGGGGGAGGCCTATGTTCAGCAGTGGACTTCCTACGGCTGATATGATGATGATGATGATGATGAAAAACAAATGTATTATTGGAATTTTAAACGCCATTTTCTAGATCATAATTACCCAATATTTCCCCAAAATCGAAGAATGTGACAACACCAACACTACATAGTATATAGTAATAATATTTAGCGGTGGACCACAACACCGCTCCTGCACCGCCGCGCCCTCTTGTGTTTTTTTTTTAATTTTTAGTGAGGGTTTGTCACAAAGTGGCCCTCTTGTATTATACCGCTTCAGTATTGCCACGTAAGTTTCCGCATCGACCTAAATATTGTTACAGTTTTATGGGGTAATTTTTTTAAAGGATTACATAAACAGAACTTAATATTAAAACCTACACATATCAACATTGTCTAAGGATATTTTACAGTTATAAAAGAAATGTTATATAATAAAATGTAATAATAGAAAAATGTTTTTAATACTAACCAAATTGTTGATGGCTCACTTTTATTCTTGATATCAAATTTAAAATTTAAAAAAAAAGATTGTTAAACGTGGCAATTCTAGAATTGATATTTTTGTAATTATATCCAATAATGTATTTTTTTTTAAAAAAAGAATATTAGTAACCGAAATTACTAATATTCCCCCTAAGCTTCCAGCTAAGCTAAATTGCTTGTGTTAGGAGTGGGTTCACGTCGGTAGTGTAATGGCCAGATTCGAACCCGGGAGCTCTCGATTGTAAGGTTGATTCCTTAACCACTAAGCTACCGACGCTAAATTATAATTATTTTAAATATCCCCTCAAGGATCTAGTTTCTAGATCTAGTCTAAGGATCTTAGTTTTGTGACATATTGTATAGCTTATTGCTATCAGTAGGTATTGATATATTGGTATAGATTATTTTTCTGTGGCGTAGCGGTAGTGCATTCGACTGCTACGACAGGGGGCGCGGGTTATTCCCGCTCAGTGCAAATATTTGTATGCATGAATATGTCTATTTGCATTGGTCTGGGTGTTACTATGTATAATATGTATGTATTTACAAAAAAAAAGTATATAAGTATGTTTATCCGCATTCTGGAACCCATAACACAAGCTAGTTAAACTATGCTTACTTTGGGTCTAGAAAGCGCTGTGTAGAATGTCGTAGAATATTTATTATTTATCAGTATTTAATTTATTTATTATTTGTTTTCAGTACCCCATTATTGTGGCCTTCGGTATTCTCAAGAAGGCTGCCGCCAAGGTCAACATAGAGTTTGGACTTGATAAGAAACTCGGTAAGATGGACTTCTGTTATGGCTACATTTATCATCCACGGAACCTTATCCAAACTGTTGGCTTTTCGGTTGGAACTTCGATAGTTTCGGTGAGGCGACTGGCATTTGACCACTAGAACCATATTTTTTTTTTTTCGTGCGGAAATTCCTTCGGATACCCCCCCCCCCCGCGTGCCAGCGGGGGCGGTTATGTCGGGCTTGAACCGACTAAAACCGCACGCCGTCTCGGGTCTACAGACGTCGGGGTGTAAGGTTGCCCATAGAGCATATCCCTCGCACAGCGACTGATGACCACCAGAACCTTTTTTTTTTTTTTTTTTTTTTTCGTGCGGAAATCCCCTCGGATACCCCCCCGCCGGCCAGCGGGGGCGGTTATGTCGGGCTCGAACCGACTAAAACCGCACGCCGTCTTGGGTCTGCAGACGCCGGGGTGTAAGGTTGCCCATAGAGCATATCCCTCGCACCCCGACTGACCCTGGGCCATCTCCGGTTTCGAGATGGCCCCCTCGGGTTTGGGAACCACGGTGTCCCCGTCTTGCCCCGGTTTGGGGGAGGGGCGCTAGTCGCCCCACCATCCCGGCCTGCTTCTGCTGGGGTGACAGGCGGCCTCACCTGCCACCCCCAGGCCTGCGCTCATGGAGGACGGAGGTCGTTAAGCGCCCCCCGGCGCCTGAGTCGCCTGCGACGCGAGGCGAGCGTGTTGCGGGCTCGGCGGGCCGGGAGGGTTCTGAACCTCTCCCGGGCGCGCTCCGCCATCTCCTTCGCGAGCATCACATGCTCGCAGAAGGAGGTGGCGGCGGCCCACGCGCTCGCGCTCCGCACCATTGCCGCAATCATGCTGCTGAGCGAGAGGACTCCCACCCCGATGGCTGCTACGAGGTCACGCCTCGGCACCTCCCACGCCGGGCAGTCCGCCAGCGTGTGCAGCCCTGAGTCCTCGCTCGCGTCACAGTGATGACACTCAGGCGTTGGCTCCTTCCTGATCCGATGCAGGTGGTCCCCGAAGCACCCCTTACCGGAGATCACCTGCGTCAGTCGGTACGAGAGGCTTCCGTGTCGCCTCTCTAGCCAATCCTCCATGATGGGCCTTACCGCCGCTATTGCGGCGTGCCCTGCGCTTGGTCGCCCAAGTCGTTCCTTCCACTCCACCACGATGGCCTGGCGGAGCTGGGACTGCATGGCCTCGATTTCTCGATGCTCGGGGTTCAGTCCCTGCTCCCGCGCCTCCTTTCGCCACTGGTACAGTTGCGAAAGGGCTCTCGCCTCCAGGTCCCATGGCGGAGTTCCGGCAAGGAGACTCGCCGCCTCGAAGGAGATCGTGCGGTACCCGCGGATGACCCTGATGGCCATCACTCGCTGCGGAGCGCGCAGCATCCGCACACTTCCGGCCTTCAGGGCCTCCGCCCATATTGGGCACCCATACAAGGCCATGGACCGCACGATCCCCGGACCACCAGAACCTATTGGCGATATCGAAATTCTGTAGTTAGAACATTTGTCAGACTTTTTAGGGCTCCAACTAATACTACTGCATTAGATGTTCGTATGGGGTTTGACGCATACCGCCCTATTCGCATTTCGTCACGAATTCAACAAGTTGAATTCCTGAGACGAGCTCAGCCGATTACAAGGGATTTTCGATTTTCCGATATTTTTTTTGCGATTTTTTCTTTATCTTGCAATGGTTCACCCCAGCACGAATCTATTACCGAAAACAGCAACTCGATAGCTAATCTCCTACATACCCAAAACCGTGACAGAAAATTGGCAACGACGACGTCGACGACAACTCGATAGCAATAGGGCTTTTCTAAAGAAAATCCCTAAAAATGGTCCCATTCGCATTCGGTCCCATTCGCATTCGGTCCCATTCGCATTTTGTCTCATTCGCAAAATGGTCACAATCATATAAAAGGGCTCAGACTCAGAATATCCCTTTCCCAAAATGTCCCTAGGTTTCAAATAGTCTATGGCAACCAGGACCGATGGCTTAACATGCTTTCCGAGGCACTGTTATGTCTAAAATACTTCAATGAATTTGAAAGAGTGCAAAGTATTATCACTCATGTAAACAAATCTTGTCAACAGCTGATGCTATTATGCAGGCGTGCGATGACGTCATTTCTGGTAAGCTTTACCGCGAAGGACACTTTCCACTGGTCATTTGGCAGACTGGTTCCGGCACCCAGTCTAACATGAACACAAACGAGGTAAGCTTTTATTTTGACTTGAGTTTTTTATTGCAGCTACATATCTATTACTAACTGTTTTTTTGCGTCCATCGTAAGCAAACAGACAAGAATTCAAACAAGTTGAATTCCTGAGACGAGCTCAGCCGAATACAAGGGATTTTCGATTTTGCGATTTTTTCTTTATCTTGCAATGGTTCACCCCAGCACGAATCTATTACCGAAAACAGCAACTCGATAGCTCATCTCCTTCATACCCAAAACCGTGACAGAAAATTGGCAACGACGACGTCGACGACGACGACAACTCGATAGCAATAGGGCTTTTCTAAAGAAAATCCCTAAAAAGAATATTTTTGTGAACCCCGGTTTAATACTAAAAAAAACAATGTACAGACACAACTAATTTATAATTTTATAATATATGACAAAACATAACATGACATAAACTCACGCCTATATCCCCGAAGGGGTAGGCAGAGGTGTTAGCACCCACATTTCGCCAGTTTATCTTTAGGTCCCTATTGCCATTAACCGGGCACTTATAAACCTGCGATAATATATGAAATAGATGAAAAATCAATCAATCTTGATCGAATTTAAAGATTTTTCTGTTTTTTTTTTTGCAGGTTATTTCCAATCGCGCTATCCAAATTCTGGGGGGCAAGCTTGGCAGCAAAACCCCGGTGCACCCCAACGACCACGTGAACAAGTCTCAGAGTTCCAACGACACGTATCCCACGGCTATGCACATCGCCGTGGCAATGGAACTGCGGGACAGACTGATGCCAGGGCTGTGCGCGCTCAGAGATACCATGGAAACCAAGTCTAAGGAATTTGAAAAGATTATCAAGATTGGCAGGTGCTCTATAATGACTATCTTTACTTATTATAAAACAAACTCCTTCGCCGCGTCTGTCTGTCTGTTCGCGATAAACTCACAGAATGCTGCACCTATTTTCATGCTGTTTTCACCAATGGATAGAGTGGTTCTCGAGGAAGGTTTCAGTATATAATTTGTCAAGTTTTGTATACATTAGCTAAAATAATGATATTTGTTGGTGTGTGTGAGCTAGCGATAGTGTTAATTATCGCTCGCTTAATAATGTGCCCGGTAGATGGCAATAGGCTCACCCCCTATTACATTGGGACCTTAACATAATTGGCGAATCTGGGATATAGGTGTGAAGTTATGTTTTAGTGTATGTTATGTTTGGGAGGAGTAAAAATAAGCCTTGTGGGAGCTTTCTACGAAAACGCTGCCAAAACCAAATGATGTATGGTGGGAATTTGTATCTTATATATTATAGGCTGTGGTGGTAGATAGGGTCCATGTTCCGGGGACGGGATCAGAATTACACGCTGGCGGAGCCGTGGGCAGCAGCTAGTTCCATCTATATAAATAAAATGAATCGCTAAATTTGTCGGTCTGCTCAAGACGTGAGAATCGCTGTGTGTACGGAGCCGTAGACGAAACTCACTTTAATTTTTCAATTGGGAAACCGGCCATTTAGTGTTTGCCTTGATTGATTTTATTATTTCGTGATAAGGATAGAAGCAAAAGGCGGACTGTCCTCCGCCTATTTAGAATGGAGAACGGGTATATTCCCCAAAGATACACTTTTGAAAATATCCAGCTTCCGTTCCCGTTTGATTCACTTTTACATTTTATAAAAGTGTATCTACGGGTAATTAACCGAAGAAAGCAGTTAGCTAACCACAGTCCCTTGCCATTAGGACGCTCTTCATGGACGCGTTACTGCAGACACTGGGGCAATAGACCGTTCACTACCCGCCTTTAGGACGCACTTCATGGACGCGAGGCCCCTGTCGTTAGGGCCATAGGCCGTTAACCGACTCGTGGCCCCTGACGCATATGTGCGTGAAGTTACAGGGGAGGGTGACACACATTTTAGGAAGCGTTTCACGCGCAAACTATTCAGTTTACAGAAAAATGATATTAGAAACCTCAATATCATTTTTGAAGACCTATCCATAGATACCACACCACACACGTATGGGTTTGATGAAAAGAAAAAGTATGGGAAACCCCCAAAATTTGTTTTTTTTCTATTTTTGTGTGAAAATCTTAATGCGGTTAATGCGGTTCACAGAGTACATCACCTTACCAAGTTTCAACATAGTTCTTATAGTTTCGGAAAAAAGTTGCTGTGACATACGGACGGACGGACAGACAGACAGACATGTCGAATCTATAAGGTTTCCGTTTTTTGCCATTTGGCAACGGAACCCTAAAAATGACGGCGGCAATGAATCGGTGTAGTAACCGCAGCGGCTTGCCCGCAGGACGCACTTCATGGACGCGACGCCGCTGACGCTGGGCCAGGAGTTCAGCGGCTACGCGGCGCAGCTGAACTACAGCATCGAGCGCGTGTGCGCCACGCTGCCGCGCCTGCACTACCTGGCGCTGGGCGGCACGGCCGTGGGCACCGGCCTCAACACGCGCATCGGCTTCGCCGAGAAGTGCGCCGCCGAGATCTCCTCGCTCACCGGTACGCGCCGCCCCGCCTGCCTCCGCCTGCCTCCGCCTGCCTCCGCCTGCCGCCGCCTCGCGCGCGTACTACACGTATCCGCCGTCAAAGTATTTTTTTAGGGATTTTCTTTAGAAAAGCCCTATTGCTATCGAGTTGTCGTCGACGTCGTCGTTGCCAATTTTCTGTCACGGTTTTGGGTATGAAGGAGATGAGCTATCGAGTTGCTGTTTTCGGTAATAGATTCGTGCTGGGGGTGAACCATTGCAAGATAGAGAAAAAATCACAAAAAAAACGCAAAATCGAAAATCCCTTGTATTCGGCTGAGCTCGTCTCAGGAATTCAACTTGTTTTATATTTAAGACACGTCAATTTAACTTCACCTCGCCTGATGGTAAGCTGAAGGTAAAGTCTCAGGAAAGAGGGTCACCATTACATACACGTACCATGTTAACAATGGTGGCACTCAGCTTGACGGCCTCATCAGAAGAGGATTGTCGTCGCAGCACCGCGTGACACCCACCGGTCCCACTAGTGCTGGGACTACAATCCCCCTACGCTATGCACTTGCTGACCCCTGAACGCAATCAAACTGAAATTGGATTACTATGGAGGGTTTTTTGCAATCGTACACCGTGGTACCTACCCGGCCGAATTTTGTGACAAATTTGTGTCATCAAATTTCTACCACCAGTATATCGAAGAAACGGGGCGCAGGCAGGTTGTGAAGAGGTCCTCACATTTAGCTTAGCTGCATGGGCGTCACGTGTTTAAAGTAACATCCCGTGCACCCGTTAACCCCTCCGCTCACTCCGCGTGGTGACATAAAGAAGAAAGAAAGAAAAGTTGAAGCGTCGGTAGCTTAGTGGTTATGGAGTCAACCTTACGATCGAGAGGTCCCGGTTTCGAATCCTGGCCATTACACTACCGACGTGAACCCACTCCTAACACAAGCAATTTAGCTTAGCTGGAGGGGTTAGGGGGGATATTAGTAATTTCGGTTCGTTAATAGTTAATACCCCTCATTATACCACAGTTGCATTAACTATTATGCAACTGTGGTATAATGAGGGGTATTAAAACATGAATGTGGGTTTATCACACGAAGCGAAGCTGAGTGTGATAATAGTATCACATGACTGTTTTAATACCTAATTATACAGTTGCATACAAGACTCATGATGTGTCCTCTATAAAATATTCTGAAACCATGAGGCGATCTAAGAAGTTAAAATTCATGAAAAGTTTGAAAAATAGCGGGAATTCGAATTCGAACGAATAAGCTTTAATTATTTTTTTACGGCGCGCCGCTGTGGTGGTGCAATGCAACGCGCGTGAATGACAGTTCTTTTTTTGAAACTCATATAGATTCCACGCATCGAGCGGTAAGAATTTGGCTGTCTGATGAGTAACCCTTTGCGCGGAAGAGATTGAAAAAGCGAAAGGAGTGTTATTATGAAATGTCATACAACATAATAACACCCGTTCGGATGATATTATGGTTATTAGGACATTGGATGTATTAATGTTGGCAATAAGCTAACTGTTTCAGAATCTTTTATAGAGGATTTAAAGCATGGGTGTAGATAAATAACTATTATGATACAGTTGATTGTGATACTACAAGTAATTCTTTTTTTTTTTTTTATGTATATGCGTTTATAAAGTGCGTTTGTATAGTATCGTCTTTGAATTCGTAACTGGAATTTTTCGATTTGAGTGTAGATAAAGGTATTTGTCGCAGGCATCCCGTTCGAGACGGCGCCCAACAAGTTCGAGGCGCTGGCCGCCCACGACGCGATGGTGGAGGTGTCGGGCGCGCTGAACACCGTGGCCGTGTCGCTGATGAAGGTCGGCAACGACATCCGCATGCTGGGCTCCGGCCCGCGCTGCGGCATCGGCGAGCTGCAGCTGCCCGAGAACGAGCCCGGCTCCTCCATCATGCCCGGTCTGACTCGCTCGCCTCACTTCTCGCTCTGCTCACACCCATATCGACGATATCCTTATTCACAGATCATACTCAGTCAAAGTCAAGTCAGAAACCATTTATTCTATATAGACCATTAATACGGCACTTACAAAACGTCAAAAAATTTTGGCAAATGGACCACCGGTTCGAAACGCGGCCCTGTCCTGAGAAGACTTGGGCAAGAAACTCAGCGGGTTGTTTTTTTTCTTTTTGGTCTATTTACAAACATGTTTACTTAACCTAATTACAATATTTCGTTTGAGTAGCAAACAGTTCATATCCAAGCTTGTTTGTCGTCTAAATAGTCTTGAATTATATATGGCAGAGTTTACTTTTAATTTGGCTTTTAAATTTATGATGCTATATTTATATTTATGATAAATTTATGCTTTTAAATTATTTATCTTCATTTCACTAGGAAGCTTGTTGTAGAAGCGTATACAGTTACCCTGAAAGGAATTACTGATCTTGTGGAGTCGACTATTACATACCACAAGATTGATCACAGTCTTAAAAAATTGGAAATGTTTCTTCTAACAAACAAAAGATTTTCAAAAATATATTGAGACACTACAGTCCTGTGAACTCCAACAAAATTGAAATAGAAAAATAATTTCATGAAATGTATTCGCAGGCAAGGTGAACCCGACGCAGTGTGAGGCCCTGACCATGGTGTGCGCGCAAGTGATGGGTAACCACGTGGCGTGCAGTATCGGCGGCAGCAACGGCCATTTCGAGCTGAATGTCTTCAAGACCATGATCGTAGCCAACGTTCTGCGGTCCATCAGGC
Source organism: Cybosia mesomella (assembly GCA_946251805.1). Lineage (NCBI taxonomy): Eukaryota > Metazoa > Arthropoda > Insecta > Lepidoptera > Erebidae > Cybosia > Cybosia mesomella. The sequence goes on along the minus strand of OX276402.1, from coordinate 2,873,532 downwards.
TGATTGGTAAGTGACACCACAATCAACATCGACATAAAATGAAGTGAATAGTTTTGCTATTAGTTGACAGGACAGAATGGAAAATAAAGTGGACGGGACCTAACCCTTCTGTACGACATCCTTACCCCCTCTTTACGACAACCTTACCCCCTCTTTTCGACAACCTTACCCCCTCTTTACGACAACCTTACCCCCTCTTTACGACAACCTTACCCCCTCTTTACGACAACCTTACCCCCTCTTTACGACAACTTTACCCCCTCTTTACGACAACCTTATCCCCTCTTTACGACAACCTTACCCCCTCTTCACGACAACCTTACCCCCTCTTCACGACAACCTTACCCCCTCTTTACGACAACCTTACCCCCTTTTTACGACAACCTTACCCCCTCTTTACGACAACCTTACCCCCTCTTTACGACAACCTTACCCCCTCTTGACGACAACCTTACCCCCTCTTTACGACAACCTTACCCCCTCTTTACTACAACCTTACCCCCTCTTTACGACACCCTTACCACCCGCAGTGTCACGCGTTCTTTCATAGGGCAATCTAATTACAACACCTCTGTGTATTTGCTCTGTGATTAATTCAGAACTGTTCTTTTCACTTCTATAGACTCTTACAATCATGAAGTCCTGGGTTCCATTTTACGGGTCGGGCTGGTCGCGTTCGGTTCAGTATTGCAGTGTCTTGTCAGTAGGCAAAACAAGCTCCTCCCCTATTACGTGGTACTTGCCAAAAAATGTAAAACACTACCCTTTTTAGAGTAGGTTTACTTTTTTTATAATAAAAGGCTCGCGTTTGGCCACTATCTCAGCTGATGGTATGTGTAAATTTGGTCGATGATGAAACATGCTTGCCTCGAAACAACCTATTGACTCCCTAGATATAGCTTGCTGGACACAGACAGGAGATCGGCATGGAGTTCCTTAGCAGTACGCGCAATGAACGTGTTGCCAAAACATTTTATATTAATATTAATTTCTTTTTAACAGGTGACGCGTGCTTGGCGTTCAACACGCATTGTGCGTTGGGCATTAAAGCGAATGAGAAAACTATCGAAAAAATTATGCACGAGTCGCTCATGTTGGTTACCGCGCTTAACCCGCACATCGGTTATGATAAGGTAAGCAATATAACTCTTTTTTAGTTTTATACGCATATTATAGCAATAACTTGATAAATTCATGCGTGACACTCCCATAGTTCGTGCGGGATGAGGGACGCAAAGGAAGGGGATGGGGGGGTGTGAAACGTACGCGCGGTTTGTGGGAACCTGATGGCCGTCTCGCGCGCACGTTTGGTGATTGCTACACATGAATTTTCCACGCTATAGTTGCCGAAATTACTAGTACTCCCCCTAACCCCTTCAGCGAAGCTAATTTGCTTGCGTTAGGAGTAGGTTCACGTTGATAGTGTAATTGCCAGGATTCGAACCCAGGACCTCTCGATCGTAAAGCAGACTCCTTAACCACTAAGCTACCGATGCTTCACGCAAGCTTTTAGATAATAAGTGGTTAACCTCGAGTAATATGTTCGACTTGTGGCAACACAACATTTATCCAGCGCCATCTAGCGAAATTATGCTGAACTACTACGATATTACTGATCCTAGATAGCACAATGAAAGTTCATCATCATCTTCCATTGGGCCGTGGTTTGCCAAGCGTAATGACCAAGCCTGCTTTGAGGTTCCTTAGATCGTGAGGTCCTGGTAAAGATTCTAGCGGCAATAAAACTATTTTCTGTTTAGAAACTTTCAATGGTACCACGGAACCTGAATACCTCGATAGACGTGAGACTGTCGGATTTTAAGAAAATTCCAAGTATTAATTACAAATAACCCTACGGCGTAGTAGGCGTAGTATCTATACTAATATTTTAAGGGGTAAAGTTTGTGAGCTTTGTAGGGGGTAATCTCTGGATCTACTGAATCGATTATGAAAATTCCTTTACCAATAGATAGCCACTTTATTCGTGAGTGACATATGCTATTATCATCACACTACTGCCATGGGAAATAGAGCAGTAGCATAAATATCAACCAATCCGGCCGATTTCCATACATTATATGAAAACTAATAAATTACGGGCATATATGGGTTAAAGGGGTGCAATGGGGGTTCAAAATACGCCACGGGGAAGCCGGCTATATTATATAAGAATAATAACCGAGAGAGAACCAAATAATAGGAAATAATTCCAGTTTTTGATGCTATGACTATAAATATGAGATAGAATAATGACAAATCTTTGCACATTCCAGGCTGCCCAGATCGCCAAGACAGCTCACCACGAGGGCGGCAACCTCAAGGATACTGCTATCAAACTAGGCATCCTCACCGCAGAACAGTTCGATCAATGGGTCAGGCCAGAAAACATGTTGGGACCAAAGTAACTTAGTACTACATCAGTACCACCGGCGGTTTTACACCGACAATATAATTGTATTTGTTACTTGAAGCTGTTACGAAACAACGTATTCACCATTATTATGTCGGACTTACTGTATTTAGTACAAAACTTCGATTTATTTAATTGTTGACGGTTTTACCGCTATTGTCATAAGCGACAGATACTTCGAAAATGAATATGTTTAATTCATAATTGGCGGTTTTAAGCAAAGGTTTTTGCAAAGCGGTCATTACGTGGTAGGTGGACATACGGAAATTTACTGGGTTGGCTAACGTGGCATTGGTAGAATTACTGGAGAATTATTGATGTCACCGCCATTTATAATTTTATAAACGTTTATTATATGTTACTAGACATTGCCGAAATTGCGACGATTCTTTCGATTGCAGAAGCCATTAATTAAAAGATAAAGACAGCGACCATTGGACGGTCAGAGGATGAATTCATTTATTTAATAGTAAAATAGCGGTTTCAGACATAAAACATCATAAATTAGCAATGCCAAAAAGGATAAAGCGCGATAGCTTGCTATTATGTTACTATGACCGTTGACTTTTTCTTTATTGTCGGTGTCACTTTTTGACTTAAGTCATTGTAAAATTCTTTAACAGGAAGATTATCCGCCTCCAGCGTGCTACAACACTTTCGGCCTTTATTGTATTTTATATAGGTACACCTTCTCTTGTACATTCACAAAGTTTTAATCCGTGGGTACACCAAGTAATCTAGCACAGTCGCATACTTACCCCCAAGTCGAAACTCGAATTCAAATCCATGTGCTAAGTCGTTGGCGGAAACTGCGTAATCGCCAGAAGAGAGAAAACAAGATTATCCGCGTTTATTTTGAGGTATTTAGTTAAATATTTCACTTGACATTGCGAAATTGCGTTGATTCGGCTGCAGAAGATAAAAAGAGAAGTTTTTTTACCAATTCTAGATTACAACATGTCCTTTGCGATTAAAACATGTCTTTTGAGATTAATCATTTAACCACCAGTTCCATTATTCTTAAGTTCAATGACTAAATTCAAATCGACGGTTGAATGGTATAAGGTTTAAAACGACATCAGCTGTTGAAAAGACAATAAAGTTGTTTAAAAATGCTTTCATACTCTTTTTTAGGATATATTTTTCTTTTAACTCTGTCGCTTAAGTCAATTTGGATATTTACCGTCAGTATAAAATACAGTATACAGTAAAAACGTACTTTTCATCTAAATATCTTACAACTGGAATAAAAGCGATCATGCTAGAATTCATGCACGTGTTGATCGACTTTTCGACCACATTCTACTGGTCGTGGTCCACGAAAGAATATCTCTTGCATACGTTATTTATGAAATGCATTTATGACGTGTACTAATGCCATTAATGCCATACGTACTTATTGTACCTCTGTTACAGAGATTGTTGTTCTCCACTTGTGACGTTGACACCGTTAGTTTGTATTTTTAAGATTTATTTATTGTTGTCATAATAAACATGGAGTTCGAATTTGTGGATTTTTATTCATTTGTCTTTGTAGTGGCCTAAAACCTAACCGACCTTTGACCGAATGGCACACCAAGTATTTAAGGCAGATGTAAGTGGGCAGGCAAGCCGGGGTCGTCCTCGCAGAACATCACTGATCAAACTTTGTAGACTATTCCAGAACCTAAGCTAACTACATTGGGAATTTCATTCAAATCTGTTTAGTAGTTATGGGGTTGCTTAGTAGCATATTTAGTTAGCAAATTTTTGATGGTGGTAGAGTCAAGCAAGTCATTTTGGCCGTTGCATGAATGGGCCGACTCGACTGGGGAAGCACCACCCTCTCACAGAATATCGACGCCAAGTAACAGTATTTGAACCCCTTGGATCCATTGAATGAGTCCATTGATGGATCCAAGTATACTTTTTCCTCCACCTGAGTCCATCGTACCAGTCAATTCTAAATAATGGATTCTAAGACACTCTAAGGTGCACTTGGATCTTCCAAAGAACTTTATACGCTAATTTAAATTATACTATTGCGTTCCGTTTGGTGGGTGAGTGCCGGAGTCCAAATTCCTTTCCCATCCCCTTTCCTTTACAGGGTCGGCAGCGCGAGTGTGACGCCACTGGTGTTGCACACGTCCATAGGCCGCGGTAACCGCTTCCCATCAGGTGGGCCGTGTGTTTGTCTGTCACCTTAGTGGTATAAAAAAAAAACATCTTTTCGTATTTATAATATGTAGTAAGATACGAGATCATGTGTGATGATCTCAAAGATCCCAAGCTGACGCTATATAATAAAACATCTACAGCCCTTCCCAAACCACAAACCCGTCATTCCCCCTTTTCCGTGGTTCAATTGGATGCCCCTGAATGGGATTTGATGCTCAAAACTACAAACCAAATGAAACTCATGAAGAATGCTTCAGCTACATTATAATTAGCGATATAGTGATCTGTGCACTAGGCATGTACATAATTATATAATACTATTTTACATCTTTGGTAAACAATATATCACATCCGAATTCTTTGCGAGATCTTGTATGGAATATACAATTTCCAAAATAAAAAATTGTCTGCTTTATTAGGACAAGCTGGAACAAGTTTGCCCCTAAAATGACCCAACCCAATGTCACATGTCAGTACCCATAAGACATTGTTCAATTTAGTTGAAAGATATCCTTACAGCAGACAATTTATAGTCAAAGTTAAGAATTGATATAAACTAAAATATTGTCATGAAGTGATATTCACTTATTATAGGTAGGCTTCAATGATCGGGGTGCCAGGGAAATGCCTTGTGGGCAACCTTACACCCCGGCGTCTGACCCGAAACAGCGTGCGGTTTTAGTCGGTTCAAGCCCGACATAACCACCTCCCGCTCGCCAGCTTGGCGGGGGGGGGGGGTATCCGAGGGATTTCCGCACGAAAAAAAGGTATGCCTCAGTGCAGATAATGGTTCACAGTTATGATAATATCTGACAGATGGCGCTGTAATTAGGTTATTATTAAATTTATAGACAATGGGCTCATATTTTAAGTACCAAAATAAAAATTATTAATGATGAGAAAATTGGAGCTAATTAACTTTCTTATGAGCGGGCGCAGCCGCACAAAACAGCTAGTATTTTATTTCCAATTTTCATGCTGCAGGGCTTTAAAATTCAGTGCCTCTTTCTTCTTCACTACTAGTGAACTGTGCCCGGTTTTGCACTTACATGATTAAATTAAAACAGCTTAGGTTAGACTAGAACAAAAATAAGGCATAGGTAGAGAGATTAAAATTCTTTCAGTCCATAACTAATTAGATTAAGAACAAAAAAGTAAACTGGATCTATACTCTAATGACTAACTGGAGGATAAACGGACTAGGATTTAGACTACAATAAAACATACAGCATGATCCGATATTCTGGAAGTCATCATAGTCCTGCTTTTAAATATGCAGCAAATACATTATATTCTCATATTAATATAATTTTACTCAAATATGGGCAACCACAGTAGGAGATATGTGATGTGGAACTTTAGGTTGTTGATGGATTAAGGTCATATTCAGACATTATTTGTCAAGGAAGACAGTTCAATCAAACAAGGACCCATTGACAGAAAACATTCTTCCTGTGGATGCTGCAATATTTAATTTCATGTAATTAATTGTATTTATGATTATAGTATGAGTGATCAACAATTTTATAACTGCCAGATCCGTTCAAGCCCCAGACAAATATTTCTATTTAATTATCTTTTTCTACATTCTAGAACCCACATTACAAGCTAGTTAAGTTATGCTTACTTTGGGTCCACATAATACTCTCATGTTGTACAATATCTTCTTCTTCTTTCTTATATATAAAAATGAATTGCTGTTCGTTAGTCTTGCTAAAACTCGAGAACGGCTGGACCGATTTGGCTAATTTTGGTCTTGAATTATTTGTGGAGGTCCAGAGAAGGTTTAAAAGGTTTGTCATCGATTGAGGCAGTACGAAGTCTGCCGGGTCAGCTAGTTATTAATATAAAAAATGATGCAAACTTAAAATTTATCTGTGCACCAAGTGACTTGTTGCATATTTAAAAGCAGAAAATCAGTTATTGCATATAAAATTGTACTCTTACAAACTTACATAATTACATAAACACATCTTTGATATTCTGAAATTGTTTTACAGCTAGGTCAACGGGCAAATCAAAATTGTAAGGAGTTAAACGTTCCAAACTTTGTAGAGTATCCTGGAAACCTGTATTTACAACGTAACTAGTTGAAGAATAATATGCATCAATTAAAGATCTGCTCTTCAAAACAATATTTAACCAAACAACAAGTTTATGAGAATTCAAGGCTGCACATACAAAAGCCTTGAAGTGAGCATCGTAACTTCTCTTATATGGTGTGTGTGAAGCTACGATACTGCCTATAGCACTTAATAGACTTTGCTTATTAGTTATTGCTGCACCGCCTACTATATCTAAATTAAAGCTCTGACTTAATTTTCTTGCTGGTGTTGAGTTGAATCTATCACCATCATTTAAGTCATAGTAACGTAGGATTAATTCCCAGATATGTGTAGCACGAGAAGTGGAAGACCTTCTGACAGGGAAGCACCCAATAATTGGAACTAGAGAGCTTGATTCTGGGCCTGTGAGTCCATGATGGAGTAAGTCCCTTAGATTTACTGCTAAGTGTCTCCTTACAGCTGTTGTCAGTGGAGCATCACTAATAATAATGCCACCTTCTTCAGATTCACTGTCATAATGGTCTACCATTGTGTGGGAGTGTCGTTCTCTAGAAACTAAGTGAAGTACAGCATCAACAGACATCTCCAGCTTAGCCCGTAAGTTTCCCCAATGTGTTATGATTGTAGATGACTTTCCTTCATACCTCCTGTTCGGATTAGGAGAACATCCAAACTGGGACACTGTGAAAATTTGTATCAAGGTGGACGCTTTTCTCATCAAGTTTATAGTTTCAGCTCTTAAATCATCATTAGCTTTATTTCTATTGAACGTTTTCTCAAATTTTTCAGATTTACCAAGATTTTTTGGTTCGGGAGGTGGTTTGCTCTTGTTTAGTTCTTCACTTTTCATCAGTTTGATGAATTTTTGCATGTCCTCTATGTGTCCTTGTAATTTACTGATAACTTCATCTTTGGATAGCTGCCGATCAGCGTACTGACGGACAGCACAGTCGATTTGGTGCCTGAGTTCATCTGCAGTTAGAGGTTGATGACATCCTTCTTTGAGGCTTTGGTCTAATTCAGTTTGTAAATGCTCGATTAAAGTCCTGTGCTTACTGTCGCCAGTAGGAGGGGGGTTCGTAGCAAATCGTTCAAGTTCTTTCAATTGAGTTTTCAGCTTCTCGATAAAGTGGGCTTGTTTGGCGCGTTGACGTCGTATTTTCCGTTCTAATTCCACACATTCACTACAGGATGCATCTCCAGAGCTACCCTGTGGGGCAGCTCTCGAGTCAGGCACTCCACGTGAAGTAAATTCTTCTAAAGCTTTCAACATACCATCTTTTTCTTCCGGCGGGGCTTTTAAAATTTGGCGCAAACGAAACTCTACCTGTGCAAGATGTGAAGTTAAAGAAAACACAGATGAAGATAGAATTTCCTGTTCCTCCTCTAGCGCGTGTAGCCTGTCTCCTTGTGTTTGATCCGGAGTGTTTTCATCGCATAAAGTCTCTTTGGGCGCTCCCAAGGGCTCACAACGCGTTTCTTGCCAAATAGGATATTCATTTTCATCATAATCGTCGGCTGTCTCCATGTTTAGGTATTTTTGCATGTAATGTATTATTTAGAAAATAAATATCTACATGTTTTAATCGATTTCCCAATAAACACTGAAAAAAACCTGAAAACTAAAGAGACGTCACAAAGGAAATGTCATTTGCTTTGACGTCATTGTAGCGCAGCGATGCGCGATCGTATTATATTGGTTACATTCTGAAACATTTTGCTCTAGATGTGAAGTTAAATAATTACAGAATTTTTGAACTACAAGCATGAGTATTTTTGATTAATAAATCCGATTATTAAATGACTGAATGAATGGATTATTAATCAAATTGAACTAATTGTTAATTCTAAGCGACACTTACGACATCTGTCAAGGATTTTGGTGTACTTCTTGCCTGTATTTTTGAAGGTCTTCTTGTCTGGAATATCTCGATGCAGTAACACAAAAGTTACTCTAAATTACAAAAGGAGGGCAGTATGGTTGTAAACAAAAACAGACACTATCATTCGTCATTTTCACAATTCCTCTAAAAACCTCTTCCTAAAAAGATTCTTATCTGACATTCTTCATCTTCTATCATGTTCTATCACAGTCCAACTATAGTTTGGTTTGTAATCGATAAGCTCTGAAATGACTAAACCGATTTCAAAAGTTCTTTCATCACACCTTTAGTATGCTAGGTACATTATACCTGAATGACATATACAATATTATATTAGCGACTTGTGTGATGTTTGCATATTATTTTTATTGGATATACTTAGAGCAGAAAAAACGCATACCTAATCAGTCACTATGTACGCGATAAAGCAAGTTGGCACCTGTGATACTATGTTAAGTACAGGTGCGAACGTACCACATTATAATGTTTATTTTTGTCTGAGTTGTAACATTGTGTTGTGGTACACATTATGATAAACTGTAACACACATTGTAATAACTGTGTTATTAATAAATATATGCATATCCTACTATCCTATCGTATCTTGCTAATATGATAACTGGAAGTTTGTTAAGATATTTGTATGTTTAGATGTTTTTTACTCTATCACGCTCTAACGGCTGAACGGATCTGGCTGAAATTGAGTACAGGGATGGATTATAGTCTGGAATAACACATAGGCTTTCTACCCGGGAATATGTTCCCACGGGTTGCGGGAACGAATCAGAATTTCAAGCGGAAGAAGATGCGGGCAATAGCTCGTTATATTATATATAATAAAAGTTAGCGGCAGCCCACAACACCTCTAGCTGCACTGCCGCGCTCTCTTTTGTTATTTTATTGCCACAAAGTGGCGATGCGAAAACTTACATGGCAACACAGTTGCCATGTAAGTTTTCGCATCGCAATAATTTTATTGTATTTTTTGTGGGGTATTTTTTTTACTTATTTTCCAAAAAGCATTACATAAAAATAACCTAATATTGATACCTATCCTATCCTATTGATACCTTCACGGGTCGGACACTATTTTTGTAACATTTTGTATACCTATAAAACAGAATTTTAGTAATGAAATTTTTGATCGAGTCGAGCATTGACAACTGCAAACAAGTTGATTGGGGCCAGCCATGGGGGGAACTTTTAATTGAGAAAGTTGACACACTGGATGCGCAGCCTATCATTTAGTTCAAATACGCGCAATATAACTTTGAATTTGTTTCAGAAAAAGCATTCTAAAAATGTAGCATTTATAGAAATTAAACTGTTGTTTTTAAACTGAAGACTATGAGTATTCAATAAGAATACAGGAGGTTTAGGTATTTCAAAGTATATCACATGATATACAATAATCTTGTAGATTTAAAATTTAATCGGAAAAGTGAACATCCAGGAGAGGACTTGAACCCGCGACCACTTCCTTACAGGGGGAATACTGTGACCAACTGTGCTACGTGGAGACCTTCTAAAAATTGGAGATTCTCCGATACATTACGTCTTGGGGCGACGCAGGAGCCATTTACCTCATTTATTTAAAATCTGTTAATTATTTTACCGTCAGAAACAGATACTTCAATTTTATTAAGTATTTATTTTATTAAGGGTGAAAATTTTGAAAAGGCAAGCCGGTGAGAATGTAATCAACGATCAATGTTTCGACTTTTACCACCTTCAGTATACTTACACGTAATATAAGGATTGATGTATGATAATGTCTTACATTGTATTATAGTAGGGGTTTTTAAAAAAGCTTGCTGATGAAGCTCTAAACCAATCTATACTTGATGTTTAGGAACATTAAAATAGGTTCCTGTAGGTCGCGAGTAAGGGATCTGTACTAAAACAAAACAACGTTTCTCATCTATGGTTTCAATAATAAGAAGAGTGGAAATCATCAATGAAATGTCAATCTGTTTGATTTCATTCCTCATCACTACAATTTCATCAATACAAATATTTGCTATTCTTTTTTTTCATACTGCTATAAATAAAAATATCAAATTCTAATCCGCGGACGACTGGCTTATAATGGGTGAAGTATTCTCGAAATTTAACCTATAAAGGTAAGAGGAAAAAGGAAAAAGGAGGAAAAAATATTATGTTGTCAAGTAGTGGTAAGGAGTAAGAAAAAATCGAACACTTGCAGCCGAATCGGATGCTCCGGCCTTCTTGAACGTTTACCTACAATATTCTTATCAGCTATATGCTTGATCACTGCGAGCAAACTATTTATTAATCTGTGCTGCGAGTGAGTTCCTGTTGTAAGAAATAGGTAACGGTATTGAAAGCCGTTTAGACATTTATTATAATTTAATGTTCAGTTTATTGGTCTGCATATATAATGAGTTTTAAATAATGCAGTGTGTATATTACTTAATGGAGTGAAAATTTATACATCTTTACTACCTCTGCAAAGGGAAGCCCTGACGAATCGGCATAAACGCCACTGATAGGTACCTACCATAATAACTTTTTTTTTTTTTTTTTTTTTCGTGCGGAAATCCCTTCGGATACCGCCCCCGCTGGAGAGCGGGGGGTCTCCAGCGGGGGCGGTTATGTCGGGCTTGCACCGACTAAAACCGCACGCCGTCTCGGGTCTTAAGACGCCGGGGTGTAAGGTTACCCATAGAGCATATCCCTCGCACCCCGACTGACCCTGGGCCATCTCCGGTTTCGAGATGGCCCCCTTACTTGCTCTCCACTGTGCCCTCTGCTAATCAGAGGGACACGTGGAAAGCTTCCGAACAGCCCCCAACAGGGCCGTCCTCGCCTCGGTCGGAGTTGGCCGTAGGCGGCAGCGTCTCTCCCACCCTAGGAGAGAGGCGCTGCCGTCTCCGTTGCCCAGGGTGCACCGCGTGGAGGTCCCCAACCAAGCACCCCCCTACCATAATACCTTCGATTTGCGTGATGTTTGACAGATAGTAGCACTGGATTTTGTCACTGTGAAGTCACAGGTTGTGATTATAACCCGTTTGTCCGTCCGACGCGGTGACGGAACTGATAGAAACCGGGGCTCACCCTAAAAGAGCAATGATTAAATTAATAGAATTTAGAATTCGTCACAGTAAATATTGAAATTCATAGTCCTTTGAAGCAATTTCATCTGAACTTACTTTAGAAAACTTGGAGCCGACTACTTTAATTTATTATAACTTGGAAATGATTTGACATCCTTTGAGCTTGAGCCAGGCATAAACTCGGCAGGTATGGGCTAGGAGGGGCTAGGCAACTATGTGATATTAAAGTTTCGCTTTAAAATTAGTGCTTTCCTACCGATTTTATCCATATAATATCGTCTTGAGAGTGTACTTATGACGAATTGTTATAAGCGAAATTGCTCAGAGGCGTCTATGTGTAAGGAGTGACTATTATTTTACGCTTCGTGCTCGTAAATATCGCTAATCGATGTAGGTAGGTACCTGGTGCGTATCATTAATAATCATGCTCGGTTTTTAAGATATCTGTGATCCTGTTCACCGTCATATAATTTTTAATAGTCAGTAGGTACGAACAGAACAGACTCTCCCTGCTAGGTATTGGAAGGAATTAGGTTGTTTGGAGTGATCAACGAAACCTACAAAGTAAAAATGGCTGAACACTTCATATTTACAAATAGTTTTTGCATTGGAATAAATCTAGGTATACAAATAAATCAAATTGAAGTGTCTGTTAGTAATATTAAACTAACAGATTTTTAATGATTGCATGAAGACATGAAGGTATACACGAAACTTATAACAAAATACGATTTTTACAATATTTGTCTTTCTGTCTGTTTGAAAGAGGTAATCTCTGGAACGGCTGGACCAATTTTTACGGGACTTTCACTGGCAGATAATGTTACAAGGTGTATAATAGGCTACTTTAATTTGAGAAAAATAATAAGGGTTCCGCGCAAAATAACTAAAAGCCTAAAAATCGAATTCCACGCGGCCGAAGTAGCGGGCACAGCTAGTCAATAAATAAAATTTATATACCTTTTTTTAATCCTCAGAAGATTAAGTTAATAGGTATATTGCATGTTTTATTTTGTGAATGAGCTACCGTTGAATATGTTAACCTACTTTTGTCGTTCACTGTATGTTGACATTGTGTTTCGAAGCTTTCAAGCTAAAATTATAAAGTGCGGCTTTTGAAATGAGAATTGCGACCATTTTGGAATTAGATAAAAGGAAATTTTGATTAAATTTAAGGAATTTGCCATTTTGAATAAATTATGTGCTCTATACGAAGGTGAAAGTACTTTACAATTTCAGAGTTTGTTAATGGAAGGCGTCTGAGTACCTATTCAAAAGTTTACTAGGTACAAAACTTTTTAAAATAGGGGGTAAAATGGTGGTGGAGTCCTAATTACTATATCCTACCAACATGTGAAAGTTTGTAAAGATGTTTGGATGTTTGTTACTCAATCACGCTTTACGGCTGAACGAATATGAATTGAATATACTAAACACAGCGACACAACAGCGAAGAGCAGCTGACTCTATATTTCTCGCTCGGGTACACTCGGCGGTCCCGAGTTCACCCAATCGAGCCTTTCACCTCAAAACGTGACGGATCAGCCTAACTTAATACATACGGAAAAATCTGTGTGCGGTGCGCCAAAAGAAATTTTCACTTCAAAAAGTAAAAAATGAATTTAATATGTTAAAAAAGAGGCAATAGCCCAGTGGCGTACGTAACGGACTGCTGAGATGAGCTCTCGAGTTCGATCCCCAGTCGCCCCGGGCACACACCTCTGACTTTTCGTAGTTTTGTGTGCATGAATAAATGTTAGTTATCGCTCGCTTAATAATGTGCCCGGTAGATGGCAATAGGCTCGCCCCCTATTACATTGGGACCTAAACTTAACTGGCGAATCGTGGGTGTGTAATACACCTCTGCCTACCCCTTCGGGAACACAGGCGTGACGTTATGTATATGTTATGTTATTTCTTAGTTAAATGTCTATAATGTGAAAGAAACAAAGAACTGTCATTCACGCGCGTTGCATTGCACCACCACAGCGGCGGCGGCGCGCCGTAAAAAAATAATTAAAGCTTATTCGTTCGAATTCGAATTCCCGCTATTTTTCAAACTTTTCATGAATTTTAACTTCTTAGATCGCCTCATGGTTTCAGAATATTTTATAGAGGACACATCATGAGTCTTGTATGCAACTGTATAATTAGGTATTAAAACAGTCATGTGATACTATTATCACACTCAGCTTCGCTTCGTGTGATAAACCCACATTCATGTTTTAATACCCCTCATTATACCACAGTTGCATAATAGTTAATGCAACTGTGGTATCCCTTTTCACTTTTACCGTGGTTTCATAAAACCACACAATCCTTTTTTTTTATTACTTATATGTCATTTTATAGTTTAAGCGATGCAGATTTCTCATCAGTCGTCAGTTAAAAGTTTAACAATATTTCAATTAAATTCTTAAGCATTTTGTATGCTTACCTTTTTGTAAAGATTTAGATCGGATTTAGCTCAGTTGGTCAGAGTATTCCCCCTGTAAGGGACTGGTCGCCGGTTCAAGTCCCGTCCTAGATGTTCTCTTTTTCCGATATAAATCTTTAATCAATCAATCAATCAATCATTTATTTTGCTAAACATGGGTACATAGTAGGGTGTTAGAACTGTGGTTTAGTTTAACAATATCTTTAAAATTGACGAAATAATCGTCTGGACACATTTACATTATATGTACATGTATATTATTTTATTTTACAAATAGTATATTATATTTACTTTTTGAATGTATAATTTATGTATGTCTATTGATTTATTTTTGCCATCTTTCGTTTATGTATACTTTTTTTATTTGTACACTTTGCTTCCCTCTGTTATTTTTTTTCTGCCTCTACTGCTCAAATGTTTGCTGGTAGAGAACTCTTTTAGAGTTAAGCTCGCCTTTGTAGATAATTCATTTTAATTGTAATACATCTATAATATATTTTTTGTATACAATAAAGAATTAAGAATTAAGACATTTGCACCCTGTATACATATACCATAACATAACATAACTTCACGCCTGTATCTCCGAAGGGGTAGGCAGAGGTGTATTACACACCCACAATTCGCCAGTTATGTTAAGGTCCCAATGAAATACGTGGCGAGCATATTGCCATCTACCGGGCACAATATTAAGCGAGTGATTATTACCATTTATTAATGCACACATAACTACGAAAAGTCAGAGGTGTGTGCCCGGGGCGACTGGAGATCGAACTCGAGACCTCGTCTCAGCAGGCCGTTACGTACGCCACTGGGCTATTGTATACATATAATTCATCGGAATTTACTTAACATACATACACAGTGGTGTGGTAAACGCCAAACTCAATATAACCATAGACCATATTGGTCTATGCTATAACATACGTTTTCCATTAGTGGAACTTAATGTATTGTATGTCTGCTTATAATTACCTTTTTTTTGTGCGGAAATCCCTTCGGATACCCCCCCGCCGGCAGCGGGGGCGGTTATGTCGGGCTTGAACCGACTAAAACCGCACGCCGTCTCGGGGTCTCGGGGGTCACGGGGGGGGGGACGCCGGGGTGTAAGGCTGACCCTGGGCCATTCGCAGTGTCCCCTCTGATAACAGCAGAGGGGTACCTGGAGCGACCACGCCCCCCCGCGGGCCTTGCAGGTCCGCCATACCCCGACCCCCTCGTGCAATGGGATCAGCTGGCCCTGATAGGGACGGTTGGTCAGACTCTTGGCCGTTGACGTTGACGCCAGCTACTCCAGAGGAGCAATCAATGATGCATCATCGCCCACGTTGCCCAGGGTGCACCAAACTTGGAGGTGATCCAACCACTCGCACCCCCCAACCAGTCGCACCCCCAACCCTTTTTTTTTTTTTTTTTTTTTATCGTGCGGAAATCCCTTCGGATACCCCCCCGCCGGCCAGCGGGGGCGGTTATGTCGGGCTTGCACCGACTAAAACCGCACGCCGTCTCGGGTCTTCAGACGCCGGGGTGTAAGGTTACCCATAGAGCATATCCCTCGCACCCCGGCTGACCCTGGGCCATCTCACCACTAACAGCATCGCTCATCCTGTCTCCTCTGAAAGCAGAGGAGTACGGAGAGCGATGTGTTCCCGCCACGTTGGGTATTGGCCGACGATCAATGCCAACCCTATGAAGGGGTGAAGGGGAAGCCATTGACCGCCGCCCAGGGTGTACCGGCCGCTCCGATTCCGTTCCCCCCGGACTGCAGCGGGATCGGAATCGGAGCGACACTCGAGGAGGTTACCCAACACACACCCCACCAGTCGCACCCCTACTTGTCCTTTTCACATTAGTCACAAAAGCGGACTTATATTATGCACATACAAAATAAATAAAATAAATATTCTGGGACAATTTACACAGCTTTATCTAGACCCAAACTAAGCATATATTGAAATATGGGTTCTAGACTGCGGATAGTGGTGTTTGGATACTTTTTTTTTCGTAAATACGTACATATTCCACAAAGAAAAACCTATAACAATGGAAATAGACATATTCATCTATCTATAATCTATACTATTATAAAATTGTAAATTAGCTTATCTGTAGATAGGAGATATGTAAAAAAAAATTTTAGGTTATGTAAATGAGCGATTCTGAACACAAAATCATTTTTTTCGGAATTCTTGTCTGTCTGTTTGTTCGCGATGGACGCAAAAAGTACTGAGCGGATTTAGACGCAGTTTTTTCTATTAGAAAGTTCTTTGTCAGACTTAAAATCTGCTGTATGTTTGATTGCAATTGGTTACGTAAGCAAGCGTCGGTAGCTTAGTGGTTAAGGAGTCGACCTTACGATCGAGAGGTCCCTGGTTCGAATCCTGGCCATTACATTACCGACGTGAACCCACTCCTAACACAAGCAATTTAGCTTAGCAGGCGGTATTTCACGCCGGGGCAGCGGTGTCTTTTATATAAGACTCAGATTCGTCCCTGCGTGGAATACTGTTCTCACCTGTGGGATGGCTCCTCTCAGTACTTACTAGACGCTCTCGATAGATTGCAGCGACGGGCAGTCCGGATCATTGATAGTCCTGAGGTCGCCAGTTCTCTAGAGCCTCTGCAGCTGCGTAGAGATATAGCCTCCTTTGCATTCTATCGCATATACCATGGTGAATGTTCCGATGAGCTATTCCAATCGATTCCTCCTTCTCCCTTCTTGTCCCGAACAACACGTGCAGGACTTAGGTGTCATCCTCATACAGTGCAATCGATACCATCGCGAACCAAGCGGTTTGGTGACTCCTTTTTTTGTCGGACCATAAAGCACTGGAACGCTTTACCCACACACGTGTTCCCTTCTACCTACAATCCTGGGCTCTTTAAGCGGGGCGTGAAAAAACATCTGTTGAGGCCGTCTAGGTAGGGGCCGCCATTCTAGGGACAATCTCGAGAAATGGTGGCTACTACTTTTTGGACTTCACCTCAGCTTACCATCAGGCGGGGTGCAGTCAATTGGGCGGACTAAATATTTAAAAAAAGGGGTTAGGGGGAATATTAGTAATTTCGGTTACTAATATTGTTTAAAAAAAAGTGGAACCGGAGATATGACTAAAAAACCATAACCGACTAGCGCAGGTGGAGCCGCGGACATCAGTTAGTGCGTCATACAAATATTTGCAATGTGCGTGACCTCCGGCGTAGCAGGCGAACGCTCTACAGGCGGCCCAGTGTCTTGGAGGGGATTTTACCTATATACACTCCCTTCCACGGTTCAAAGTAAATTATGGAGAACTTCTTCATTTATAGGATATTTAATTATTTCTAAATTTCATTATATTTTAACTTTATCTTATCGATTACTATTATAAAATTGTAAATTAGTATTAAAAATTAGTATATTAAAATCTGACGTATGTTTTATTGCATTTGTTTAAGTAGAACCGGAGATATGACCACGTATTTCTGTAACTACTAAAAAGATTTTAATGAAATTTGAAATGTAGTTAGATAGTTAAAATTTTCGATCGCCATATATTTTATAATTTTTCTGTATTCGATGAGTCGCACTCGCACAAAAAATCATTCTCCCAAAATTTTAGTCCTTTTCACTTCGAAAACGTTTTTCAATTCAAAAGCGAATTCTTTCGAACTGATCCTCTTGTATATAGAAATCATATTATTTGCCGAGTACATGGATTGATCGAGTGTTCTCATGTCTAATTGAGGATCTCGATATCAATACATAAGCCTCCATTCAATCAGTGCCTTGATTTGAATTAACTCACTCAATTGCAAATCTGAATTTGATGTTCTAGTATACTAGAGATTCTGGCGGGCATAATCGTTCCACGGACATAGCTAACGCCTTGCCGGTAATATGTCTAATGTTCGAAACATTATGAGATGATATCTAGAAGTCTTTATACCTATTTCATTATTCTTTATTAGCTGGAGCCGCTCATCGTGCGGAAATCCCCTCGGATACCCCCCGCCGGTCAGCGCAGGCGGTTATGTCGGGCTTGAACCGACTAAAACCGCCCGCCGTCTCGGGTCTTCAGACGCCGGGGTGTAAGGTTGCCCATAGAGCATATCCCTCGCACCCCGACCCATATTATATACCAATACTTTATTCGTTTTCATAATATAATGTATCTGCCGGATTTGATGACATTTATGATTACTGCTCCGCTCTCTTGGATATTAGCGTAATGGTATATCTATAAATAAATTATATTAATATTATTTTATTTATTTATAGTTTTTATTAATATTATATTAATAGAATAGATACAGGCATTAGCCTAGTATAGAATACAGTTTCAGTATGTTCAATGTCCCTTTCTGTTAGGTAGATTTCGATGAAATCGATCTACCTATTGGTTTCTTGACTACTGTCGAATTTTAACAAAATTCTTCATAGGAGGTCTAGTTATGACCCCCTGAGTCCGAAATGACCACTGGTCAAAAAGTTTATATATATATATATATATATGTATGTATGGTTCCACTTCCCAAAATTTGCGGCACTCTTACGGTCCCATTTTTGCCCCGATCGCTTTCAAACTGCGGTCAAAAATTGCTTGGGTGTAAACTTAGTTTAAGTTCGTGAACGGGTGGAATCCGGCCTAAGGGGACGGTAGGGCCTCACTTTTTGTGAAATCAGTTTTTCCTCAAAATTTCACGTTCCATGAAAGATATTCGAACCGTTCTAATTTCATCCCATAGTATACATGAATACCAACAACTTTTAATTATAAACCTATAAGATTAAAACTTTAACTAAAAGTGGAGGGGGGAAAAACCAAAATTTTTCGGGAAAAAAATCATAACTTCTAACCGGTGAACATTCTTGGTGTCGGAAACATTTTTAATCGATAGACCATTTTTAAGTCTAAAATAAATGTCTGAAAAGTTTTTCGCTAAAAGTTACCGTTTTCGAGAAAAAAGAATTAAACATGTTAAAAAATAATATTAATTGCTTCACGAAATCTACCTGCGCGTTCCCCCTGCGGGAACGGATTTTTTATTTTGGAGTTGTAACCATCTGTTTAAAATGTGTACTTTAGTCAAATAATTTTTTTTATTTATATATATATATATATATATATATATATATGCGTCCTATGACACTCACAAGATTACCCCTACAAACTTTACCAAGCTAGCTTTAGCATTTATAACTAGCTGGCCCTCTCCGCTTCGCCCGTAGCGTATTTCGCACCTCTATTGCACCACTCCAACTCATATATGCCCGTCAATTATTTGATTTCATATAATGTGTGGGAATGTACCAGTTTTTTTTTTTTATATGTAAGGCACGTCAATTTGACTTTACCTCGCCTGATGGTAAGCTGAAGGTAGTCTCAGCAATGAGAGTCACCATTACATACACGTACCATGCTAACAATGGCGGCACATTGGTAGCATGGTACGTAACATGTGCTGATATTAATGATTACTGCTCCGCTTCCTTGGGTATTAGCCCACGATACTTAAAAAATAATGTGGCTTTCTATTGGTAAAAGAATTTTCAAAATCGGTTTAGTACCCTACAACAAGACAAACTTATTGTTTTATCAAATTAGCCAATGAGTCAGTTTCCAAATCAGATTATAGACTAATCTCTGAACAGACTTCCCATATACTTACAAATAGGGTTACGATGAAGTTTAGTGAACACACATTGTAGAAGCTATTATTCTACCAAATGAAGTCCTCTCAGCGAAGGATAATGGATTATACTTTACTAGCGACCCGCCCCGGCTTCGCACGGGTGCAATAGATGTTATTATACATATAAACTTTCCTCTTGAATCACTCTATCTATTAAAAAAAACCGCATCAAAGTCCGTTGCGTAGTTTTAAAGATTTAAGCATACATGGGGATATAGGGACAGAGAAAGCGACTTTGTTTTGTACTATGTAGTGATGTTGGAGCAAAAGTTAGGCGAGGCGAGTCCTGATTAAGTAAATAGTTTCATTTTGAATCCAATCTTATTAATAATATATTCTACGACATTGAAGTACATTCCCTCCAACCTTCCCATGGTCATTCCTGCCTCACGGCGTACTGACCGAATCACGGGAGAGCGCCCATTGCGGTCTGCTTATAGCCTTCTCCGCGGGTGCTGTCTTGACTCCCTACAAATTCTTTATCCGTCCCCAGCCGAATTCTCCCCCAACGGGGCTGGCTTTCTACTCTTGGAAAGAAGCGTTAACCCCCTAATGGGGCTGACAAACACAGTAACGGTACTGCGCGTCCTGCGAGCCGTCGGTACACTTACGGCCCGTTTTCGAGTTCACGCCGGATGGCGTGCCAAGAATGCGCAAACGTGCGTAGTGCCAGGAAGGCATCTCTACTGCTCACCAATTCCTCGTGAAATACTGGGCCCTCTACCTCACGGCCTAGGCAGTGTATTGAGTCCAACATTTTGCACCTATCGGTGGCATACAGCCCACAGTCCCAAAGTGCGTGGTCTCGGCTCTCCTCAACGGCTTCACCACACGGGCACGTCGCAGTTTCGTTTAGGCCAAGCCTATGAAGTCGCTGCCTAAAGCATCCGTGTCCCGTGAGGATCTGCGAGGTAACATAGTCAGGTTCGACCCACTTGTATTTTAGCCTCACGACAACATTCGGGAAGAAGCTGCGTAGTTCCTGCCCATCGAGGCAGGTCTCCCACCGTTCCTGCCAAAG
Source organism: Cybosia mesomella (assembly GCA_946251805.1). Taxonomy (NCBI): domain Eukaryota; kingdom Metazoa; phylum Arthropoda; class Insecta; order Lepidoptera; family Erebidae; genus Cybosia; species Cybosia mesomella. The sequence continues at coordinate 2,852,805 of OX276402.1, read as the reverse complement.
GGAGACAGCGTCACGCCTCACCGATTCCTTGAGCTGCTTACGCTCCCTGATGGCCAGCTGGTGTCCCTCCTCCGCAATTCGTCCAGCACGAAAGACCTCCAGGTCGGCAGGTAGAACCCCCGCAAGCACTGGCAGCGCTGCGGCACTACACGATCTGTAGGCTAGACATTGAAGTACAGTTTAACTAGTTTGTGTTATGGGTTCTAGAATGCGGATATATATATTTTTTTAAATACTTTAATATTATATATAGAAACACCTAGGCCAATGCAAATAGACATATTCATGTATACAAATATTTACACTGAGCGGGACTCGAACCCGTGACCTCCTGCTTAGCAGTCGAACGCACCACCGCTACTTTATACTAACGACGTAAATACGCTTCTACTTAGAAAAAAAACATATTGGATGGCGTAACATGAAATAGGTACTACCCATGACTATGGGCAACCTTACTCTATGGGCAACCTTACACTCCGGCGTTTTAAGACCAGAGACGGCGTGCGGTTTTAGTCGGTTCAAGCCAGACATAACCGCCCCCGCTGGCCGGCGGGGGGGTATACGAAGGGATTTCCGCACGAAAAAAAAAAAGTTACTACCCATGATGCTATAACCTATTAACCTAATGATATATAGATTTAGGTCGGAAGAATAGAACATCTAGGACGGGACTTGAACCCGCGACCAGTCCTTTACAGGGGGAATATTCTGACCAACTGAGCTACCCGTCCCAGATATTCAAAATTCTCCGATATATTATAACCTAATCTTCTATAATATAAAATCTAGTTGGGCGGAAATCACACAGTGATTGTCAAACTTCGGGCCAAACTTATTTTTGTTGCAGTATTTTTATTCAAAATTACAGACCTTAGGCTTTATGCATATTATTCGACGCGTCAAACGTCAAACGTCTTCGACGTCAAAAACACAAAAAAATGATTTTATATTTCAGTTTCTTTCTGAGTCTGGTTGTTTTATGTAAATATACAATATACGTATTGTCATTGTCATTCAAATGTCAAAGTCAAATACGCGTTACTCTGATAACTCGAAAGAAACTCGCTTGTAAAAGTTTTTTAGGGACAATTTTTATGGTAGGTACCCGAAACGTACCTACCATAAAAATTGTCCCTAAGGTACCCGAAACGTGGGGTGTGTGTTGGGTAACCTCCTCGAGTGTCGCTCCGATTCCGATCCCGCTGCAGTCCGGGGGGAACGGAATCGGAGCGGCCGGTACACCCTGAGCGGCGGTCAATGGCTTCCCCTTCACCCCTTTATAGGGTTGGCATTGATCGTCGGCCAATACCCAACGTGGCGGGAACACATCGCTCTCCGTACTCCTCTGCTTTCAGAGGAGACAGGATGAGCGATGCTGTTAGTGGTGAGATGGCCCAGGGTCAGCCGGGGTGCGAGAGATATATGCTCTATGGGTAACCTTACACCCCGGCGTCTGAAGACACGAGACGGCGTGCGGTTTTAGTCGGTGCAAGCCCGACATAACCGCCCCCGCTGGCCGGCGGGGGGGTATCCGAAGGGATTTCCGCACGATAAAAAAAAAAAAAAAAAAAAAAGGTACCCGAAACGTTTAACGTACAAACCCCAAAATCTAATCAGTTCTTCCCATTAACCAAACAAGATGAATGGCGAAAGAATTTTTTCAATCGGATAAGTGGTTCTTGAGTTATTGCGTAAACAGACATCTAGACATCCAGACATCCAGACCAACAGACAGACCGACACAAAAATTTTTTTTGCTTAATTAGACTTAGAATCATGTGAAACGTCGAGAAAAGTGAAAAAGTGGGTTGGGGGTGGGGATTTTGATTTTTTGAGCGTGATTTTAAGACTTCGGTGTCCACATGGTTGGTGGCCCGAAGTAAATGAATCACTGAATGTGTTACTAGTTACTAAGCGCAAATCTCGAGAGCAGCTGACCCGATTTCACCAATTCTTTTTAGGGATTTTCTTTAGAAAAGCCTTATTGCTATCGAGTTGTCGTCGAAGTCGTCGACGTCGTCGGCGTCGTCGTTGCCAATTTTCTGTCACGGTTTTGGGTATGAAGGAGATGAGCTATCGAGTTGCTGTTTTCGGTAATAGATTCGTGCTGGGGTGAACCATTGCAAGATAAAAAAAATCGCAAAAAATCGCAAAAAAAAAAAACGCAAAATCGAAAATCCCTTGTATTCGGCTGAGCTCGTCTCAGGAATTCAACTTGTTTATAATATTCCTTGAAGTAAGAGGATGGTTTATACGGTGAGAAAAATTTAAAAAAACGCCAGCTAAATAAAACACTATCTTCTATCCTATACAAAAGATTCACGTAATTTTATCCCAGGAATAGGTTCCCATGGGTTATGGGAACGAAGCCGCGGACAACAGCTAGTACTCTATATTAATATCTAAGTATCTATATTAAACTATATGCTAGAATACTGCAATGGCGGATATTATAACTCCTATTTTGAAAATACTATTTACTGCAACTTGTTATCATTCTAAATTAGAAAATCGTACGCGTGTGATTAAAATATGGTAGAAAAATATTATTGCGGTCTTTGAGGAAAAAAAACCGAAAATGTAGTTTCATTTCATCCTTGCTTTATATTATGTACCAATATTTAAAAATGGCATGTTGAGTAGGAGTGCTAAACTGACCCTTTTTGTTTTTTTTACATTAGTTTACATAATTGTACCCTACTTTCAAGAAGCAAAATCGTAAGCGTAACGTATTGTGTCGGTAGCAATAATCAAATATTGATCTTAATTATTGTTTAAATAATTATATTATCACTATTCCACAATCTATGTATTTTTGTGGTACACTTTACTGAGAAATTCGAAATTACGGGTTCGGCTTTGACATAGTAATTTCTATTCATGTCTTGATGTGTTATAAATCATGAAATATTCCATGGCCTAAAAGATAATTGTCTCTTTAAAGCACTTCCTTAAAAATTATAAGTAGCCCCAGCTCCGCCAGGCCATCGTGGTGGAGTGGAAGGATCGACTTGGGCGACCAAGCGCAGGGTACGCCGCAATAGCGGCGGTAAGGCCCATCATGGAGGATTGGCTAGAGAGGCGACACGGAAGCCTCTCGTACCGACTGACACAGGTGGTCTCCGGGAAGGGGTGTTTCGGGGACCACCTGCAACGGATCAGGAAGGAGCCAACGCCTGAGTGTCATCACTGCGCGACGCGAGCGAGGACTCAGGGCTGCACACGCTGGCAGACTGCCCGGCGTGGGAGGCGCCGAGGCGTGACCTCGTGGCAGCCATCGGGGTGGGAGTCCTCTCGCTCGGCAGCATGATTGCAGCAATGGTGCGAAGCGCGAGCGCGTGAGCCACCGCCACCTCCTTCTGCGAGCATGTAATGCTCGCGAAAGAGATGGCGGAGCGCGCCCGGGAGAGGTTCCGAACTCTCCCGGCCCACCGAGCCCGCAACATGCTCACCGCGCGTCGCAGGCGACTCAGGCGCCGGAGGTCGCTTAAGGACCTCCGTCCTCCATGAGCGCAGGCCTGGGGGTGGCAGGTGAGGCCGCCTGTCACCCCAGCAGAAGCAGGCCGGGACGGTGGGGCGACTAGCGCCCCTCCCCCAAACCGGGGCACGACGGGGACACCGTGGTTTCCAAACCCGAGGAGGCCATCTCGAAACTGGAGATGGCCCAGGGTCAGTCGGGGTGCGAGGGATATGCTCTATGGGCAACCTTACACCCCGGCGTCTGAAGACCCAAGACGGCGTGCGGTTTTAGTCAGTTCAAGCCCGACATAACCGCCCCCGCTGGCCGGCGGGGGGGTATCCGAAGGGATTTCCGCACGAAAAAAAAAGGTACGTAGAAAACTTCGTGAGCTACTTAAATAAATACTTGTATACTTATTTAAATTTTTTATCCTTTTTGTACACACAAGAAAACGATAATAACATAAATAAAATTTGAAAAAAAAGATGTACAAAGGCGAGCTTAACTCAATATGAGTTCTCTCCCAGCAAACCTTTGAGTAATAGAGGAAGAATAGTTTAAGAAAGTGTGTGCAGTGTACATTACAAGATAAAAAAAAAAGAGAAACATGCCAATACTTTAACTTTACTTCAATGTATTTCTGATACAATTTGTATATGACAATACATCCCTCTACACTCCACAAAGATCCCCGCCAGGTATACTATCTCGCGTCAACACACTTGCGTTATAATAAAAACAACTTAATTTCCCCTACGTGTACACTGTACAGTGTACAGCCTTCACACGGCTTACGTATGGCTTTGTTAATCAAATGGGTAAACCTTCATTAACAGTTACAGGTGTTGAATTATCTACACCAGTTGTGTGCTAAGCATTCATAAACCCGTACTACTTTGGGTTCAATTCCACTTGAATTAGTTTTACAGAATTTGTGTCAACTCCGAGCAATTTAGGTCAATTTTATAGGTAACTAGCTGTCCCCTGCGACTTCGCCCTTGACATATTTCGATCTTCCTATTTAACCCATACCTACATGCCTTTTTTTTTTTTTTTTTTTTATCGTGCGGAAATCCCTTCGGATACCCCCCCGCCGGCCAGCGGGGGCGGTTATGTCGGGCTTGCACCGACTAAAACCGCACGCCGTCTCGGGTCTTCAGACGCCGGGGTGTAAGGTTACCCATAGAGCATATCCCTCGCACCCCGACTGACCCTGGGCCATCTCACCACTAACAGCATCGCTCATCCTGTCTCCTCTGAAAGCAGAGGAGTACGGAGAGCGATGTGTTCCCGCCACGTTGGGTATTGGCCGACGATCAATGCCAACCCTATGAAGGGGTGAAGGGGAAGCCATTGACCGCCGCCCAGGGTGTACCGGCCGCTCCGATTCCGTTCCCCCCGGACTGCAGCGGGATCGGAATCGGAGCGACACTCGAGGAGGTTACCCAACACACACCCCCCATACCTACATGCCTGTAAATTATTAGTTTTACAATAATGTTTGGAAATTTGCCCAATGTGTTTACATTTATTGCTCCGCTCGCCTGAATAGTAGCATGATAATATATAGCCTAAAGCCTTCCTCGATAAATAGGCTACTCAACACAAAAATAATTTTTCAATTCGAACCAGTAGTACCTGAGATTAGCGCGTTAAACCAACCAAACAAACAAACTCTTCAGCTTTATAATATTAAGTATAGAGATGCAAAACATTTGTATATGTATTTCAGGTCTACAGTGTGCTCAATAAAATTCCAAGCAACGAGCCAGCTACGAAAATGAGCACAATCGCAATTCCAAGCTACGAGCTAGTTATGAAAATGAACACAATCGCAATTCCAAGCAACAAGCCAGCTACGAAAATGAACACAATCCCAATTCCAAGCTACGAGCTAGCTACGAAAATAAATGCAATCGCAATTCCAGGGTACGAGCTAGCTACGAAAATGAACACAATCGCAATTCCACCTTACAATTAACCTTGTTATAGTGTATGGATTCCAGTCAAGATCTTCGGGGCCCAAGCCAATTTCACATGCAAGCCGGTACACCGCTGATTGACGGACGAGACGAGTTAGAGGGCAGTCGCTTTTGTACAGAAAATAGTAAAGTAATAGTAATACATTAGAAGTAAGAGTGTCAAGGTCAAAATTCGTTTATTCTATATCAACCATTAGAACGGAACATACAATACGTCAATTAAAAAAAAGTGTCTGGCACTCCGGGAGTGCCGACATAAGTGACAACTTGAACAATTACGTGTGTATACTTTGAATCGTCATCATCCCTATCCCTTTCTACCTTTCTCCTTCTGTACCTCCTTCCCTCTGTCCCACTATCCATCCATATTAGAATGCGTGACAGGACGGGATGGAATGGGACGGAACGTGACGATACCGCAAGTTCCATGGTTTTTCTTCACTCAAAAAAGAGCTCATATGGGAAGTGCTCAAAGAAGAAGTTTTCACTTAATAAAAATAGACTTATGTTTAGCAAATGGATCACCGGTTCGAAACGCGGCCCTGTCCTGAGAAGACTCTCTCAGCGGACTGTTTTTCTATCTATTTAATTAATGTTTACTTAATCTAATTACAATGTTTTTTCGAGTAGCATAGTGAGAGAGCAAACAGTTTATTTCAAAGTTTGTTTGTCGTCTAAATATTCTTAAATTTTATTAAAGCCTTTTTGGCAAAGTTTAGTTTTACTTTGTCTTTTAAATTTATGAAGAGGTAGATCCTTAATTTAATTATGGAGCTTATTGTAGAAGCGTATTCAGTTACACTGGAAAAAATTACTGATCTTGTGGAGTCGAATATCACAAACTACAAGTAGACCCTGAGCTTCAAAGTGCAACTTAATGCAACTGGCATTGTCGCTCAGATGAAGAAGAAGGAGAGGATAGTAGAAACAGAACTAATTTCAAGAAGAGATCTCTAATAAGAGAACTATAGAAGTGTTACCGCTTCAGTTTTCTTCCAGAACCCACGTCCCCGCTGTCTTGCTATTAAAACAGAATTCATATAGAACTTGAAGTTCAAACAACGCATTAAGATCCCATCAGACATCACTTATTTTCTCAAGAATAAAATGTATTGGACAATGTTAAGCGTCGGTAGCTTAGTGGTTACGATGTCGACCACTATGATCGAGAGGTCCCGAGTTCGAATCCTGGCCATTACACTACCGACGTGAACCCTCTCCTAACATAAGAAATTAAGCTTAGCTGGGGGGGTTAGGGAGAATATAAGTAATTTCGGTTACTAATATAATTAAAAAAAGAAAAAAAATGTAGTGTAGGTAGGTAGGTGTGTTCCCACTACGTCTATCTGCATTGGTCTGAGTGTTTCTATGTCTGTATTAAAAAAAGTATATAAGTTTATCCGCATTCTAGAACCCATAACACAAGCTGGTTAAACTATGCTTACTTTGGGTCTAAAGAGTGCTATGTAGAATATCGTAGATTTTTTTTTAATCTACATTGTGGCAAGTACAAATTCAAACAATCAGCTTTGAAAACGAACACCTTTGCAATCTCAACTCATTATTTCCCGTGTTATGCAAAAATGTCTTTAAAATGATAATTCTAATTTACTAGAAACAAAAGTCTCGTGTTTCTGTGTCAAGATTACTCCGGAGATAAAAGTTCTACACCTGTTCTACAACTGGTGGTTGCTGAGAAATTTGATGACACAAATTTGTCACAAAATTCGGCCGGGTGGGTACCACCATGCACGATTGCGAAAAACCATCCATAGTAATCCAATTTCGGTTTGATTGCGTTCAGGGGTCAGCAAGTGCATAGCCGGGCAGGGGGATTGTGGTCGCAGCACTAGTGGGCCCGGTGGGTGTCACGCGGTGCTGCGACGACAATCCTCTTCTGATGAGGCCGTCAAGCTGAGTGCCACCATTGTTAACATGGTACGTGTATGTAATGGTGACCCTCTTTCCTGAGACTTTACCTTCAGCTTACCATCAGGCGAGGTGAAGTCAAATTGACGTGTCCTAAATATAAAAAAAAACCTTGTTTTTTCATTGTTTTAATTCGCTCCGAATAGTATCTTGTTCTCTTAATAAATTATGTTTTTACAGTGATTGGGTTCTTAAAGTAATCATAAGACTTCACTACTGGTTTCGCAGAGATTTTAAGTTAATTAAAACAATCAATTTCATTTGGAAAATATCTTAGTACAAGGACAGACTTCATTCTGGCAGTATTTCGGAAGTATTTAAAGCATTAAAAAACCGGTCAAGTGCGAGTCGGACTCGCCCATGAAGCAGCAAATAAAGTTTTTATATTTGAGTTGACTGAATGAAAGGTAAATAGCGGTCTACGATTGATGACGTATTAAAAAAAAACCACTTACTAGATCTCGTTCCAACCATATTTCGGTGGAAGTTTATATGGTAATGTACATCATTCATTCATTTTACCTCTTTGGAAGTGTCTCTTGCGCAAACTAATCAGTTTAAAAAAAATATATATTGGAAACCTCAATATCATTTTTGAAGACCTATGCATAGACACGTAAGGATTTGATGAAAAATATAGTTTTGAGTTTCAGTTCTAAGTATGGAGAAACCCCCAAAATTTATTGTTTTTTTTCTATTTTTGTATGAAAATCCAAATCTACTTACCAAGTTTCAACAGCATAGTTCTTATAGTTTCGGAAAAAAGTGGTTGTGACATACCGACGGACAGACAGACAGACATGACAAATCTATAAGGGTTCCGTTTTTTGCCATTTGGCTACGGAACCCTAAAAACTTTTTCTGTGAGAACTATTATGTGGACGCTTGTGTGGAGGAACGGGAACGGGATGTGATGCTTTTCTGACACATAGGTTGGAAATTGAAATTATTTCCTTAAAAGCGTTTATTATGAAATTCCCCCTTAGTCCACTAGGATCCATCGCCACGAACCACCAGTGGAACAAACAGCACTCCAGGGTTCACTTGTGATCCACCGTACGCCTAGTTGATTCTGTGACACTTCCAACTGTTATAGGTACCACCGTTTGCTCCACTTGTGGATCGAACAGCTCTCAAGGATTTTGGGAAGATCACCATTGACCCAAGTGGAGCTGATGATATTTTATGTCTATTTTGATCACCTATGACAATGCGCTGCTTTTATTTTCGATAAGTAAGTACAAATACATTCAATGAAATTTTGAAACAATCAGTGTGCTATCTTTACCTATAGATTTATATCGGAAAAAAATAATATCCAAGACGGGACTTGAACCCGCGACCAGTCCTTTACAGGGGGAATACTCTGGCCAACTGAGCTACCTAGACACGAACTAGATGAGGTTAAGACTTAGTGCTTATATATTGCTCTCGTTTCTGACGCAGGCAATTTGAGGGTCTCCGAAATCAATTCCCAGGCCGACTTCTCGGCTTGCGAGGGAAATGTCTGGGCCACCTTACACACTGAAGACCCGAGACGGCGTGCGGGTTTACTTAGTTCGAATCCTAAATAACCACCCCCGCTGGCCGGAGGGGAGATATCCGGGGTTATTTCCGCCAAAAAAACAACAAAAAAAATGAGGCCGACTGTTCGGCTCCAACAAGATACCAAAATTGCCTTTTGATTAAAAATGAAACGTAATTATCTTAAGTGCCTATCTGTTTCAATTATAACTAAAATAAAAGCGGCCAAGTGCGAGTCGGACTCGCCCATTAAGGGTTCCGTAGCAGCAAGTAACATAATAATGTTTTTATTTTTATATTTGCGTTGATTGAATGAAAGGTAAAGTGCGGTTTACGATTTATGACGTATTAAAAAAAACTACTTACTAGATCTCGTTCAAACCAATTTTCGGTGGAAGTTTATATCGTAATGTACATCATATTTTTTTTTTAGGTTTATCATTCTCCTATTTTAGAAGTTACAGGGGTTTTAGAAGTTAGGTACTCATTTTCCCACTTTGGAAGTGTCTCTCTTGCGAACTATTCAGTTTAAAAAAAAAATGATATTAGAAACCTCAATATCATTTTGGAATACCTATCCATAGAACCACACACGTATGGGTTTGAAGAAAAACATTTATGAGTTTCAGTTCTAAGTATGGGGACACCCAAAATTTAATGTTTTTTTTTCTATTTTTGTGTGAAAATCGTAATGTGGTTCACAGAATACATCTTCTCACCAAGTTTCAACAGCATAGTTCTTATAGTTTCTGAAAAAAGTGACTGTGACACACGGACGGACAGACAGACAGACATGACGAATCTATAAGGATTCCATTTTTTGCCATTTGGCAACGAAACCCTGAAAATTACGTTACTTTTAATAATTTGTACGTAATGTTATTCAGCTCCCCATACTTCGACGTTATGAGGTACAGGTTTTCTAGTCATATAGTACCAGCCGTTGACCACGGCGTCGCCCCTGTGGAATTCTGTTCACGTTCCCACAACCTATTCCAGGGATGCAAAGTAGCCTTTATGTTATTCTAGATACCGTTTTTTTTTTCGTGCAGAAATCCCTTTTGGATACCCCCCCGCCGGCCAGCAGGCCCGGTTATGTCGGGCTTGAACCGACAAACACCGCACGCCGTCTCGGGTCTTAAGACGCTGGGGTGTAAGGTTGCCCATAGAGCATATCCCTCGCACCCCGACTGACCCTGGGCCATGTCCGGTTTTCGAGATGGCCCCCTCGGGTTTGGGAACCACGGTGTCCCCGTCTTGCCCCGGTTTGGGGGTTATTCTAGGTACCTAAGCTAGATCTGTTGAGCCATTAAAGAGTAATTGAGTAACTAACATCCAAACATATAAACATTCAAACATTTTCACAAACTCATATTTATAATATTAGTAGGCTTGGAAGTAGGATACAGGCAAAGGCCTAGAGGTCGCTAGAGTACATCCGCAAAATGCAGAGAATCGAACCCTAAGCTCCACGTCGCATTCTTACGTAATATCATCATTGCTAACGTTCATCAGCATCATCATCATCATCATATCAGCCGTAGGAAGTCCACTGCTGATAATAGGGCTCCCCCATTGACTTCTATTTTGACCGGTCTGTAGCGGCCTGCATTCACCGAGTCCCTGCGCTCTTTACCAGGTCGTCTGTCCACCTTGCGGGAGGTCTTCCTACCGGTATCCAATATATATTTGGGGTTAGTGCAACATGTGTGCTTTTTCCAATCATCTTTGCTTGCAGTCATCTCAACATTAATATTATAAAGCTGAAGAATTTGTCTGTTTGATTGGTTGAGCGCGCTAATCTCAGGAACTACTGGTTCGAATTGAAAAATTCTTCTTGTGGTGGATAGCCTATTTATCGAGGAAGGCTATAATCATCACGTTACTATCCAGGGGAGCGGAGCAGTAATCATATATGTCAACAAATCGAGCAAATTTCCATACATGTAGGTATGGGTTAAATAGGTGCTACGGGGACACCGTAGTTCCTAAACTCGAGGGGGCCATCTCGAAACCGGCGATGGCCCAGGGTTAGTCGAAGTGCGAGGGATATGCTCTATGGGCAACCTTACACCTCGGCGTCTGTAGACCCGAGACCCGACATAACCGCCCCCGCTGGCCGTAGAGGGGGTATCCGAGGGAATTTCCGCACGTAAAAAGAAAATGTGCTACGGGGGACGAAGTTCCCAGCCATACCATCCAATAATAATCTCTATATGGCTTATTGTGCTTATTATCTAAATATATATACTAAATATTTAAATACAGACGAATATAGAACCTCCTCCTTTTTGAAGTCGGTTAAAAATGAATCGCCGAAATGTATGTACGCGCATAACTTCTGAACGACTGCACCAAATTGGGTAATTCTTTTTACTTTTTTGGAAACTCCAAGAGTAATGTGATATTAATGCAGCGGGGTGAAGCCAGGGCGCGCAGCTAGCATTATAAAATTATGTCTTACTAGCTTTTGCCCGCGGCTCCGCCCGCGTAGATGTCGGTTATCGCGACAAAACATAGCCTATGTCCTTTCCCAAGGTCTAATCTACCCCTGTTCCAAATTTCAGCAAAATCGGTTCAGTGGTTTAGGCGTGAAAGCGTAACAGACAGACAGACAGACAGAGTTACTTTCACATTTATAATATTAGTAAGGATTAACAACCAATTTTTAATCTTTGTAAGTTCCAGATGAGGGTAAAATATATACAACACTAATTTACAAATAAATATTTTATAATCAATATCAAAAAAGCTGTCCTCATTCACTTCTTGGCAAATCCTGACCCCTATGGAGATCTGATCGTGATGATTGCAGCACTATAGTATGATGGGCATATACTAGCACGAATCTATACAGCAGGCCTGCAGCTAAACCACCAGCCATTGGTCCAATCCAATAAATCCAATGGTTATCCCAAATACCCATAATCACAGCTGGACCAAGACTCCTGATAGGATTCATGCTAAATGGATAAGGCCCGCAGCAGCAAATGCCGGCTGTAATTGATAATCCTATGGCTAAAGGTGAAGAACCAAGACCCCTGGCCCCTCTGGTCGTGTCAATGACGCTCAATACGACAGCAACCAGGATGAAAGTCATCAGGAATTCGAAACCGAACAGTTGATCTTGTCGTAAGTGTTTAAAAGGAATGATAGTTTCTGAGGAGAGTAGATCGGCTACCGCTGCACCTGTAATAGACATGTCATGTTAATGTTTTGCAGGTACAGAACCCTCCCGGCCCGCCGAGCCCGCAACACGCTCGCCTCGCGTCGCAGGCGACTCAGGCGCCGGAGGGCGCTTAACGACCTCCGTCCTCCATGAGCGCAGGCCTGGGGGTGGCAGGTGAGGCCGCCTGGCACCCCAGCAGAAGCAGGCCGGGACGGTGGGGCAACTAGCGCCCCTCCCCCAAACCGGGGCAAGACGGGGACACCGTGGTTCCCAAACCCGAGGGGGCCATCTCGAAACCGGAGATGGCCCAGGGTCAGTCGGGGTGCGAGGGATATGCTCTATGGGCAACCTTACACCCCGGCGTCTGCAGACCCAAGACGGCGTGCGGTTTTAGTCGGTTCGAGCCCGACATAACCGCCCCCGCTGGCCGGCGGGGGGGTATCCGAGGGGATTTCCGCACGAAAAAAAAAAAAAAAAAAAAAAAAAAGGTACAGGTACCTTTTTTTTTTTGTGCGGAAATCCCGCCGGCCAGCGAGGGCGGTTATGTCAGGCTTGAACCGACTAAAACCACACACCGTCTCGGGTCTACAGACGCCGGGGTGTAAGGTTACCCATAGAGCATATCTCTCGCACCCCGACTGACCCTGGGCCATGTCCGGTTACGAGATGGCCCCCTAGGGTTTGGGAACCACGGTGTCCCCGTCTTGCCCCGGTTTGGGGGAGGGGTGCTAGTCGCCCCACCGTCCCGGCCTTACCTACCGGTACATACTAACTGTTACATACATATACTCACGCCTTTTTACCTCCGGGGTAGGCAGGGACAAATGCCCGTCATCTGCTTCTGTCCTTACATACTTCGCGAGCTTCCTTCACTGTCTTTAAACCTTTCATGCAAGCCTGCCGGTTTAAGACGTTTAAGAAAGAAGTTTAAGACCTACCCTTTTTTAGGGTTCCGTTGCCAAATGGCAAAAAAACGTAACCCTTATAGATTCGTTATGTCTGTCTGTCTGTCCGTCCGAGTCCGTATGTCACAGCCACTTTTTTCTGAAACTATAAGAACTATGCTGTTGAAACTTGGTAAGTAGATGTATTCTGTGAACCGCATTAAGATTTTCACACAAAAATAGAAAAAAAAACAATAAATTTCGGGGCTTCATAAAAAAATACCTAATTGAGTTTCAGTTTGAAACTCAAAATTTTTTTTTTCATCAAACCCATACGTTAGTCTATGGATAGGTCTTCAAAAATGATATTGAGGTTTCTAGTATAATTTTTTTCTAAACTGAATAGTTTGCGCGAGAGACACTTCCAAAGTGGTAAAATGTCCCCCGCCCTGTAACCTCTAAAATAAGAGAATGATAAAACTAAAAAAAATATATGATGTACATTACCATGCGAGGCATCCACACGTAAAAAAAAGCCATGTAAACTTCCACTGAAAATTGGTTTTAACGAGATCTAGTAACTAGTTTTTTTGAATACTTCATAAATCGTAAAACTCAATTTACCTTTCATTCAATCAACTCAAATATAAAATTTAAAAAAAAAGCATTATTATATTACTTACTGCTACAGAACCCTTCATGGGCGAGTCGGACTTGCACTTGGCCGGTTTTTCAATACCTCATCAATTTGATCAGTGTATGTTCTGCGAGGTCGACCCCGGCTTGCCTGCCTACTTACATCTGCTTTATATACTTGGTGTGTCATTCGCTCAGTACTCATTCATTCCAAGTACTAACTGTTCTAAACACGTCATCATCTTCTTAGCGTATTTCCCGGCTGCATCCGAGGTTTTCACCAGGGAGCCCAGGGTCCACTAACTCATTAACCTCCTTTTGATTTGGCTTTTACGACTTTTACAAGAGTGACTGCCGTCTGACTCCCAATCCCGAGAGGAAACCCGCGCCGGAGCCACGTCCTTGAAGCCGCGGGATTAATTGTAAATGGATATAGAAACACTCAGATTATTTTAAATAGGCATACACACATCTACACAAATATTTTCACATTCAAATTCTTTATTTGCGGTAAATTCAAATTCAAATTCTTTATTTGCGGAAATGCGGTAGTACAAGATGACACAAAATTAAAGTTGCATGGTATGCAATCATTAACATTAAACAATAATGATGCACTGAGTGAAAATCGAAACCGCAGCTTCCGGCGTAGTAGTCGAATGCTCTACCGCCACGCCACACAGGTCTTTGATGACAATAATCATTGGTTTAAGTATTTTCTTTTTCGGATAATCAGCTTTTTTTTTTGTTTTAGCTTGAAAACGTGGTAATGCTGCCAGTCTTCTGGGAACATTACCACGAGAGAAGAAGAACATTACCATTTAGGTTTCTGTAGTTATTATTATTTATTTTAGTAAGTGTAGGGACACAGTATGCCAGTGTAAGTTGAATGTAAACGTGTGTGTAAACGGATAGTGACGGCTGCGTCCGTTAAATAAGACAGTCGTGAATATACTCTAGTACTGAAATATCGTGTATAATTTCTTAACGCTAAACTCCTTCTGATATAGGTAACCTGAGTTAAACATACTTACCTAAAGTGGTGACCCCGAACGGAACATTTGTTTTTGGCAAAAGTTTAGTGTTTCGGTATACACAAACATTGCAATTGTTAATTTTTCGGGCAAATACGAACATAAGTACAACAAATGAGTACAGGTAATCCGACTCCGTTCTCCGTTCCTTCGACTTCGACTCCGAGTATCCAACCTAAGGTCGAAGGTGAAATGGCCTTGGCTAGCGTCACCGTATCGTCGCGGATCCCGGAATTTTGGGCAGACCAGCCACGACTGTGGTTTGTCCAGTTCGAAGCGGCAGTGGAAAACCAAAAATTGAGTGACGCCGCTAAACAAAATTTAGTCGTCACTAAATTAAACAAGGGCGCCATCCAGCAAGTTAGTGACCTCTTGTTGTCACCTCCGGAGACCCACAAATATCAGAGCCTCAAGGACAGACTACTGCAAGTCTTTGAGGAGTCCGAAACCAGGCAATTCCAGAAGCTGTTGAGCGAGATGGAGCTTGGCTCACAAAAGCCGTCTCAACTTCTTCGCCGTATGAGAGATCTAGCGCGGGGAAAAATACCGAATCAGACTCTCAAGATTATGTGGAATAGTCATCTTCCATCGGCGGTACAAGCGGTCCTAGCAGTCACAGAGGTGAAAGACCTGGAAAATTTGGCAATTGTAGCAGACAAGGTCATCGAGGCCACACGACCCGCCGAAGTAGCCGAGGTTTCGTCGATGGAGACAGCCAAGAAGACCGTTTCTATGAACGACCTAGCAGCCTTCGTAGCCAAATTAAGCATCGAGGTCACCGAATTACGTCATGCGCGGCAAACACAGCGGGGAAGAAGCTCATCCAAAGGTACGCGGTTTCGTTCATCTTCTCGCAAAAGGGATACGAGCACCAGGAGGCGTGACCCCAATTGGAAATGTTTCTACCACTACCGGTATGGAGCGAAGGCTACAAAATGCGTCGAGCCCTGTAATTGGAAGTCAGCTACGGCGGAAAACTAGCTGGTACACGAGCAGTGACGGAGGTTTGTGTAAATTACTCTAATAACCGTCTATGTGTTAATGATAGAAATTCTAAATTAAGATTTTTGATAGATACTGGTGCCAATGTATCTGTAGTACCAGTATCATTTAAATATAAGTCTAGAGATATTACATGTACCGATTACAAATTATATGCAGCGAATGGCACCGAGATTAGAACGTATGGTACGTGCAACCTGGTTTTAGACTTTAATTTAAGGAGGGCATTTAATTGGTCATTTATTATAGCAGCGGTAAAACAACCAATACTTGGGGCTGACTTTTTAAGTCACTACAAGTTGTTGGTAGACTTAAGCGCGCGGAAATTACGAGATCAAATCACTAATTTTAATATTGTCGCATCTGTTAGTAACAACGAGTCTGACATGTCAATTAAGTCTATAAATAGCAAGAACAAATGGCATGATCTATTACTAAATTATCAGGACATAACCAAACCAGCTTCGTATAAAGATATACCCAAGCATTCGGTGTGCCATTATATAGAAACTTCAGGGCCACCGGTATATGCGAAGGCCAGACCTCTTTCCCCTGATTGGTATAAAAAAGTCAAGGAAGAATTTAGAGTTATGACAGAATTAGGCATTTGTCGTCCATCTAAGTCCCCTTGGGCCAGCCCGTTGCACGTGGTACCCAAGAAGGACGGTGGGATTCGACCCTGCGGCGATTATAGACGTCTAAATGCGATAACAAAGCCCGATCGCTATCCGATACCTCGGATACAAGATTTTAAATACGTATTAGCAGGTAAGAAAACTATATTTACATGATTAGATTTAAATCGCGCGTACCATTTTATTCCTGTCGCACCACAGGATATCGAGAAAATGGCTATAATAACCCCATTCGGGCTGTTTGAGTTCAAAAAAATGATATTTGGGCTATCTGGGGCCAGTCAGTCGTTCCAGAGGTTCATGGACACTGTAGTGCTAAAAGACCTTGATTTTTTATTTAATTACTTAGATGATATCATTATTGCAAGTCCTGACGAGATTTCACATAAGGAGCATCTAAATACGGTTTTCCAGAGATTTAATGAATATGGAATTAAAGATTGATATGATTTAAAGAAATATACCACGAGCTGTAGAATATTAATTCGAGTTAAACAAATATTTACACAATGCAAAGAAACGCGATAAGACACGTATAGCGTGGGACGATACGGCCACCCAGGCATTTGAGAAGTGTAAGGAGAGCTTCTTCTTCCGGCCTTCTTAAAGTGTAAACGTCAAAAGTTCGCTCCAATTAGAAATAAATAAAAAGTGATAAAATAGTACTTAAGTTACACGTTGTGCAAATCAACTTGAAAACAAAGTTTAAAGTGACGATATAAACAATATAATTACATGAATACTCTAAGATTACGTGTGATTTGTGTTGTAAACAAAGTAAAGTTATAAGTTATTACCCTCAAACCGTGGCTATATTAGATAAAAATAAACATTATCATAAATCTTGTCTTTGACAATCGTGATCAACAGTCAATAATATCCAATACTACCAACACCAAAGAGAAAATTACAACACTACGCCACCTAATGCGTTTAGTTTCACGCAGTCTAGTAGTAAAAGTGTTGCCATAATATAAAACCAAAAAAGGTCAAAATGGACGCCCAAACTCAATTATTATTTTCAAAAATAAAGGAGGAAATGGAAAAACAAACAGAAACAATAACAAAGAATATCACTAAAGCTGTTCTTAAGGAAATGGATGAGAAGCTGAAACCAATAGTTGAAGAGAACTTATTTTTAAAAACTGAAGTAAAAAAATTAAATGAAAAAATAAAACAATTGGAAATAGGAAAAAAAGAAAACAACCTGATATTTTATGGCTTTGACGAGACCCAGGAAAAAACTAACCTTATAGATATGATAACAAATACTTTGAGAGACTCTGGTATTGATATCTGTAAGCAAGAAATCAACAAAGCATTTAGAATTGGCAAGGCAAAGGGTAAATATACATAAACAGTGAGATACTTTATATAGCCACTCTAAATTGCCTAACGTTGCGAACAAACGAAAAACTTACCGAACTAGAGCTAGCTCTCTCAAAAATAAAATGGGACATACTGGGATTGAGCGAAATAAGAAGATTAGGTGAAAGCATCGAAGATCATAAAGAGTATATCCTCTATTATAAAGGTGAAATACAAGGAACCTACGGAGTTGGTTTTATGGTAAAAAAACACCTACAACCAAATATAGAAGAATTTAAGGGCATATCGGACAGAATAGCCGTTCTCAACATAAAGTTACCAAGTTTCAGGGATAAATGGACAATTATACAAGTGTATGCACCCACCGAATCACATAAAGAACATGTCAAGGATAAATTTTACAACCAATTAAGCACAGTTCTACAGAATACACATAAAAACATCATAGTTATGGGAGATTTCAACGGAAGAATAGGAGATAAACGTACTGGAGAAGAAAACATTATTGGCAACTTCGGCTTTGGGCCGAGAAGTGAAAATGGAGAAAGAATGCTTAACCTGGCTCATGAAAATAATTTAGCATACATGAACAGTTTCTTTAAAAAAGACACGAGGAAAAATTGGACTTGGAAATCACCTGATGGATGTCATAAAAATGAAATTGACTACATTGCAACAAATAACAAGAAACCTTTTCAGGACGTAAGTGTCCTAAATCAATTTAACTTTAATACCAATCACCGACTAGTGAGGGCAACTATAAAATGTACTGAACCTAGAAAATGTAGAAATAAATACAACACAAAAACAAAACTGATGATAGCAAAACAAATACCCGATAGCAAATTCGAAAACAAAATAGAAGAAAATTACGTCAATAAAATAAATGAAATCCTTGGAACCCTACGCCATATTCCTCCAAAAACTAATAAGAAACTGATTGGAAATGAAACTCAAAAACTTCTAGAAGAAAGAAAAAACTCTTAAAGTTAGAAAATAACAAACAAAACCTAAAATCTATTTCAGAAATAAGTAAAAAAATTAGTAATAGTATCAAAAAAGACAAAACCAAAAGGAGATTAGAAGTACTTAAATACCACATAGAAAATACGGGAGGAGTTAGAAAAGCTCTAAAAGAACTCGAAGAAGCCAAAGAATGGATACCAAGCATTAAAAACAAAGTAGGCAAGCAACAGACCAAAAGAAAAGACATAATGCAAACTGCAACACACTTCTACAAGAAGCTCTACTCCCAAGAAGACATCAATAGCTCTCAGATTATTATAAATCTTAACGAAGAAGATGAACAAGAGGTACCTGAATTCCTACTTTCAGAAACGGAGCAGGCTGTTAATAGTCAGAAACATGGAAAAGCACCTGGACCAGATCACATAACCAACGAGATGATCAAAATTTCAGCAGCAGCGCCAGGAAACCTTAGAAAACTCACTGAAGTATTCAACACCATACTTAGTACGGAATACATACCTTCTCACTGGACGAAGAACATAATTACACTGCTTCACAAAAAGGGAGATAGAAGTATCATTGGAAACTACAGGCCTATAAGTCTTATGTCCAACATCTATAAGATATTCTCCAAAATGATCCTGCGAAGAATAACATAGTTAATGGATGAACAGCAACCCATAGAACAGGCTGGATTCAGAGCAGGATTCTCAACTGTCGATCACATGCATGTTATAAAACAGCTAGTACAAAAATGCCAAGAATACGGCAAAGCCCTATACATCGCCTTTGTGGACTACAATAAAGCATTCGATTCTATAAAACACGATGCCCTCTGGAAATCCCTAATACAGCAAGGAATTCCAAAAAAATATATACGCATAATCAGAAATATATATACAAGTAGCACGGCCCAAATTAAACTAGAAACGACGGGTGAAGAATTTCCGATAGCCAGAGGCGTGAGACAGGGCGACCCGCTGTCCCCGAAACTCTTCTCAGCCCTTTTAGAGAGTATATTCAGAAATTTGAATTGGGATAACGTTGGCATAAACATCGACGGCAGACAACTTAACCACCTAAGGTTCGCAGATGATTTAGTGCTCATATCTGATAATGCAATATCGCCCCAAACTATGCTGCAACAGTTGACAGAAGCAAGCATGGCAGTTGGGCTTTCAATGAACAAATCTAAAACGAAAATAATGACTAACAGGGAAGCCATTACTATAGAAATAAGCGGTGACTCTATTGAATATGTAGAACATTACGTATATCTAGGGCAAATAATATCGTTTACAGACCAGACGGACCTTGAGATAGAGAAGAGAGTGTCTTGTGCCTGGAAGAGATTTTGGTCCCTTAAGGGAATACTAAAAAACGCAGATTTTCCAATGGTAGCTAAGAAGAAGGTATTCGACTTATGTGTCCTTCCATGTGTCACATACGGCTGCCAGACTTGGGCATTATTACAGAAACATCTTTTAAAATTAAGAACCTGTCAGAGAGGAATGGAAAGATGTATGGCGGGTGTATCAGTGAGACACCGTAAAAGAGCAGAAGATATAAGAGTAACAACCAAAGTAGAAGACATTATAAAGAGAATCAGAGAATTGAAATGGCGCTGTACCGGGCACATGACGAGAGACAGCAGGTTGAAATGGACAAAAATCATCACGGAATGGCAACCACGAGACGGAAAAAGGAAAAGAGGAAGACAGATCAAAAGATGGGCAGACGACATAAAAAGAACAGGAGGCTCAATTTGGACCCGAACAGCACAAAATAGAACAGAATGGAAGCAGCTGGAAGAGGCCTATGTGTCACAAGACACGCTGATCACGCAAACCGACACAACCGATGTAATAGATTAAGAAATTAAACAAAATGTATATCAGCAATAAAGGCTTAAAAAAAAAAAAAAAAAAAAAAAAAGGGCGTAATGTCACTATTTTTACAGACCATAAACCGCTACAGTATGCCTTCACTAAATTAAACAGTGATAAAGAAAGTCCAAGGCGTATTCGCCAACTTTCGTACATTAGCGAATTTTGCACCGACATTCGACATGTAAAAGGAAGCGACAACGTAGTTGCGGATGCTCTTTCTAGAATTGAAACAATAACATGTCCCACGATACTCGACTTCGCAGAATTGGCAGACAAACAGTGCAGTGACGAATATCTAATGCAAGCGTTGCAAGTATCAACTAGCAACCTACAGTTCAAGCGAATGTTATTGCCTCACTGTGACAAACATGTTTATTGCGAAATATCTACAAATAAAATTCGACCCTATTTACCTTTAGAATTTAGTAATATGGATAGGGACATTGCCAGGTGGGCAAGAGCCTGTCCACATTGCCAGCGTGTAAAAATTACAAGACATACTGTATCAGGTGTAGGCAAATTCGAAAGTGCTGATCGTTTTCAGCATTTACACATAGATATAGTAGGTCCATTGCCGACCTCAGTTGACGGGCATAGATACTGTATTACGATGATCGACCGTTTCACAGGGTGGCCAGAGGCCTTTCCCGCACAGAACATTACTGCTGAGACTGTAGCGAGAATAGTGTTTGAAGGTTGGATCTCTCGTTTTGGTTGTCCTTCGAAGCTAACTAGCGACCAAGGCAGGCAATTTGAGAGTGATTTATTTACACAGTTGATGAAATATTTCGGGATACATAAAATACGGACTACACCGTATCATCCAGAAAGCAATGGCATGATCGAACGATGGCATAGAGCACTCAAAGTACGAGCAGCAGCTGGGTAGATCAGTTACCGATCGTGCTATTAGGATTAAGAACGGCTACTAGAAGTGACAGTGGTGTTAGTGCGGCCGAGTTAACATATGGTAAGTCAATACGATTACCGGGAGATTTTTACGATGACACACACATCACCGAATCGGATTCCGAATATTTACAAAGGCTTAGAGATAACATCAGTAAATTAAAACCTCGACCGAAATGTCATGGTAATTCCAAATCATTATTCGTACCGGATAGTTTAAATTCGTGTAAAAGTGTGTTTGTAAGGAACGACATGTTGCGTAAATCACTTCAACCGCCTTATGAGGGCCCGTACATTGTTTTAAGCAGACATAAGAAACATTTTTTGTTGAAAATAGGTGGCAGAGAAACTACTGTGTCTATAAATAGGCTAAAACCAGCTTTCACTATCAACACAGATGAAAACACCATGAACCATTCGCAATGTAATTCCTCTACGATCATAGTTTTAAGTTGAATAATCAAGCCACTTCTAGTAACGTTTTAACTCCCAAGATAACACGCTGCGGCCGTGTTGTCAAGCGACCGATACGTTTTGCTTAGTCAACAGCAACGAACTACAGTAGGGACAAGATAATAGGTCACTTTTGACAGATGTCAGTTTTATATTCATAGTGAGGTGACCTGCTTAATAACATCGATTAAATGAATGAATCGAATGAATCGATACAGACTTGAAACATATGTGAATTTTAAAAATGATCATGCGAATCCCTGTCCCATTATTATTTTTTCTTTCATAAATTAAAGGAGCAAAATAAGACAAGTACCTACGTAATTTGACAAAAAAATTGCTTTTATTCACTTGAACTATCGGAACTGCTATCTTCATCACTGCTGTCAGCACACAGAGATATCATTAATTCATTTTCAATAATATTGTCTATTCTCACATCTCGTTCAAAATCTTGTAAAATTATTTTCTTTGTCTTCTCCACGACTTTTCGCCAGTCTTCTGTAGTGACTTCTGCACATGCAGTTTGTAGCAGAGTCATCATTTTAGCAGTACTGAAGGGTGGTTCAGTATTGTTCCGCGCTGCATGACCCTTTATTTGTGCCCAAATAAGCTCGATGGCGTTATACTGGCAATGGTAGGGAGGCAATCGAATAACTTCGTGTCCATGCTCTAGGGCTAGTTCATCGATTACATAGCGGAGCTTGGACGGCTTAGTTGCTTTTACCAGATTTAACAACTCAACTTTTAATAAAGTTGGACTTGCCTCCACACCATTTCTTACCAGCCACGAGACAATTTCTTGCTTTTTATTTGCTTGAGTTGGTGGTTTATCAACTTGTACAGAATGATACGGAGCATTGTCCATTATAATTTTCGATGGGTTTTCTAAGCTGACTAGCAGCTTATCAAACCACTTTTTAAAAACATCAAAGTTCATTTCCTCATGGTAATCTGTTGTAGTATTAGAGGCGAATGCGAGGAGGCAGTCTGGAATAAAACCTTGAGAAGCTGATCCCGCGTGACATATAATAAGTCGGGCTCCTTTTCCCGATAGAACTTTTGAGGTGGAGGCCGCTGTATCATCGGTCCGTGTCCGCGCAACCGTATGGTTCGCATTCACCCATGTTTCGTCAATAAACACGACATTGTCCCAATCCGTAATTTTATTTACCTGACGTAAGAATGTTATTCTCTTCAAAATAATGTCGTAGCGTTCTAGCAGGATTTTCCGCTTGTCGGATTTTTTAAATCTAAAGCCAATCGATTTTAAAACCTTTGATAGAGACGATTTGCCTCCAAAAAATAAGCCTGCGCCTTTTAACGAACTCAATAGCTTTTCCCGTGTAGGATATTCTTTTCTCGAGTAATATCCATAAATGTGGTTGCGAATTGCAGCAGCATTAAAATTATCAACGTCAACAATTTTCTTCTCCCTCTTTCGTTTTTTCGGTGTACGTAAAGTATTATCTTCTGAGCCTGATGGTCCGTATTTCTCTTTCAGAATTTGAGTTACTGTCTTCTTCCCTATTCCCAATGCTTCGGCAACGCGTTCTCTCGGTGGTTTCAATGGTAAAAGAGGCCCATCGTTAACTGATTCACGTCCAAAATAATTGTACAATTTCAGCACTAGTTCGCGAGATTGACTGTTTAGAGTTTTCCCCCGTTTCGACATAGTAAGACTGTAATGTTTTTCTTGTTTAATAATCGTTAAGCAATCGGAGTCCAATTTATAGCCAGGTAAACGTAGTCAGTAAGATCAGTTCAATGAAAAAGCCGGATCAGAAGAAAATAACAGAGAGCACACCAAAAACTCACAGTCACTTCGCACAACAACAAAAGACTGCGTCATCATCATGTTATGGCGACATGACATGCGTCATCGACAGGCACTGGTGTTGCCAGCAACATCCACCTAAATTGCACCCAACATCAATGACCTTTCTATTTAGTTATTTTTTTGTATTTTTATAGTTAGTTAAAAGAATAATAAATATGTATAATTAGGATTTATTATAATCACAACGTGGTTATAAATTTATGGTGATTTTTCTTCACAAGTAATCATTGCATTCGATTCAACTTACAGTCCTATCAGCTTTCGATTTTTAGAGTAACATCCCTAGTGTTTAAAAAGAAAAAGGGTTGACTGACGCAACATTGTAAGGACGTTCAGTTCTTTAGATCAGAAATTGTTTATTATGTTTAGAATGGTTTATTAGTGAAAGCAAATCGTAAAATTACTCGTATCGGTCATTATTACAATAAATATGTAAACGTAATTGAAAAAAGTTAAGCAATTGTGCAGTTCTTATTTTATGCCCGCCGTTACAAGGTTACGTTGTTGAATTTTGATGAAATGTCAAAAGTGACCTATTATCTTGTCCCTACTTTAGAACTGGAATTTTTCGCAATGTACCATATGCTTATAGCGTGATTATAAATTATAATTTGAACTAAATCATCGAAAGTACATCATAAGCGATTTTGTTATATTTTGTGGGCCACGCACACCACATTATTTTTGTTATATACACATATTATACACGTATACACTTAATTTAGGATTATTTAAAGTCCATACAGTGCCTCTACATGTTTAATTGTAACTTATTCGTTGTACAAAAATCATTTCAGTTGTATCATTTAAGCAGTACATCAAATGTAAATCATGGGTTACAATCAGAGTAAGCCTCAACAAAACAATGTGGCTATTGCCCAATCTGTGTCAAACGAACTCATCGGTCAAAGAGTTAATTACTTGGAGATTATTTTAATGGTGTTAGCTGCGGCACTTGGGTTAATATTAGTGTGGTGGAGCAGGACACAGTGTAAAAAACGAGTCCGTAACTGGTTGCGCAAGGAAGCTGCCGTTGTGGGACTGTCTCCACCACCGGTGGTTAAGGTCCAGGCTGTCCAGCCACCAAACCTAACACGCCCTGCGGAAGTGTATTGACTTTATCTTTATTTTTTTGTATACTTTGTGTGAACTTTTGTGTAACTTTGTGTAATCTATGACTGAAATAGTAAAAATTTGAATATTTTTTTTTTGTAATGTAAAAATTTTTTTGTAAGAGGGGGGGCTACTGTAGGGACACAGTATGCCAGTGTAAGTTGAATGTAAACGTGTGTGTAAACGGATAGTGACGGCTGCGTCCGTTAATTAAGACAGTCGTGAATATACTCTAGTACTGAAATATCGTGTATAATTTCTTAACGCTAAACTCCTTCTGATATAGGTAACCTGAGTTAAACATACTTACCTAAAGTAAGTAATAACAGGAATTTTAGAAATAGTATTTATATTCTAACAAATTGTTTTTAAGTTAAATATATTTTGGCAAGTTGATGTTACGGTTCAGTGACACGCCAACTGCCAAGTTTTGTAATTAATTTCCTAAGGCCACGTGACTTGGCATACATGGAAAGCTGCGCATAAATGTTCCACGAATTTAATTTACGAGTGGAGCTACTTTGATCTCAATTTTCTGATCAACATTTATAAAATTAAGTGGGCGTTTACGTACTAAATTTTAGTTTAGCTGGAAATCTCGCTAAGTACAAGTTAAAATGGGTTTTACCAATGATAGGAACCGTGATAAACCTGTTACTACTGCGTTAATTAGACTGCGACAGTTTAGTTAACTTTCAATACCATTATTTTCACTAGTGAAATCGAACCTTAATCACAGATTACATAATATTATTCTAATACCTTAATCGACTATTATGATAGCCTGGGAGTGTCACGTATGAATTTGTCTGCCTATAGTTCTACTGTCATCCGCACAACATTTTTGTGTGATTTTTGGATAGTTTTTTTGAAAGATTATTTACAAACTAAAGAATATTAATAACCAAAAACACTAGTATTCACCTAACCCCTTCAGCTAAGCTAAATTAACTGAAGTTTGATTCGCATAAGGCTGCAAACAATCAATCGATTAGCCTATTCCAGTCCACAAGAATTACCCAATATATCTCCAAAATCTAAGAATGTGACAACACTACATAGTAAATATCAAATAATATTTAGCGGTGGTAAACAAAACTTTTTGCAGTTTTTGATGAGTCATTTTTTTCTCATTAATTTTCCATAAAGGATTAACTAAACAGAACTTAATATTGATACATATACACATATATACATATTGTATAAATACAAAACAATAAAATGACACTCACCTGTGATACTACCGATAATCTGCACGATAATATAACAAGCCGCTTTTATAGGCTTAATATGCCCGCATATTAGCGCACCAAGCGTAATAGCTGGGTTAATATGCCCACCAGATATATGTCCGAATATTGCTACTATGCTGGCAAACACCAGACCATTAGCCAAGGCTATCAGGATAGTACCAGCTCCTGGATCAACAACATTGACGTCCTCGCCATTCCGGTTACTGATACCAACACCAGCGGACAGCACTAGTGCGAGATACAGGAATGAACCTAAAAACTCTGATAATAATTGTCTTGACGTCAATTTATAGTTTTTAATTTCTCTGAAACCGAAGAAATCTTGAGCCCAGCGCTGCGACATTTTGATGGTTTGTAATAAAAGGAATCTAGTTGGTTTAGACGAGATTGGAAAGTTAGACTAGATTTTTTTTGTTATCATACTGCCTGTAACTAAGCTGTTGTAACTTCTTGCTTTAATACATTTAACTATAGTTATTGCCTGCGGATCCGAGCAAGAAATCCTAATCCTTCCGCATCCCACAAGAAGGTGCTCTCTTCAGATGACAATCAACCTATGTGCCTAATTGCATCCAGATTTGTTTGGACGTGCTTGCAAAACAAACATCATCTCGGCCTCTGGCGTGGCAGTAGTGCACTCGACTGCTACGACGGGGGCGCGGGTTCGATTCCCGCTCAGTACAAATATTTGTATGCATGAATATGTCTATTTGCATTAGTCTGGGTGTTTAAAAAAAGTATATAAGTATGTTTAATATACAAATAGCAGGTGAGATTATAAGGTTGGATTCACACATCCATGAATTCATAAGCTGAATTCAGGACGCTCAGAATTTTATACAAAACCTGCGTGCTCCTCACGCATCTGGAATAAATCATATTGTGAATGTCTCAGATCGGTCTGACAGAATAATTTTACGTGAGTCCACATACCGGTCCGGAATATTTCAGATTCTTTATTCATAAGGCGCGTAACTCCATACGTTTACATATAGCGCCACACACATCCGGATATTCAGATTCTTCTCTATGTTACGTTCTCTATGATGTTTCGGTTGCGTTTTCAGCAGCCATGGTCGTGGGGAGAACGTCGGGATCAATGTCAAATATAAAATAACATCAAATAAATCGCGATAGAATCCGTTAAAAATACTTTTATTTGTGACATTCGCGTAAACTTCCGACAGTTTCTGAATATGTTATCTGAATATGGGATGTTTGTAACTCAATTACGCTCTAACGGCTGTACGGCTCTGGCTGAAATTTAGTACAGCGATGAATTATAGTCTGGAACAACCATAAATAAATAAATAAATAAATATTCTACGACATTCTACACAGCGCTTTCTAGACCCAAAGTAAGCATAGTTTAACTAGCTTGTGTTATGGGTTCCAGAATGCGGATAAACATACTTATATACTTTTTTTTTGTAAATACATACATATTATACATAGAAACACCCAGACCAATGCAAATAGACATATTCATGCATACAAATATTTGCACTGAGCGAGAATCGAACCCGCGCCCCCTGTCGTAGCAGTCGAATACACTACCGCTACGCCACAGAGGCCGTATATTAATTACTCTGTGGGAATAACACATAGGCTATCATAGCGTATCATGACATAACGCGTAACATATTTTAGCACTGGAATAGGCTCCCAAGGGAAGGCGGAACGGGAAAAGGAAGCTTCACTCCACGCGGGTGAAGCTGCGGGCAACAGCTAGTGAATAATATATGTCATAATGCTTCTTCAAGGGCATTAGAAGGTTTTTATAGGGTCGGCAGCGCGAGTGTGACGCCCCTGGTGTTGCACACGTCCATAGGCTGCGGTAACCGCTTCCCATCAGGTGGGCCGTATGTTTGTCACCGAAGTGGTATAAAAAAATGTAGTGAATCAGAATAATTCACTATCTGCCTAATTCAGAAACCGTCTAATTAAGAGTCTACCGTATTCCAGCGAGTAAAGCGCTTTATGCCTCTGGCTAGTTACAGGAAAAATAAACAACATACAGTTTTTCTTTGCCTCTACGACAGTAACAGTACTAGCTGCACCCGCGACTTCACCCGCATTGTCCTAGTTCTGGGTTTTAATTTTTTCACGGAACCCAAATTCTTTTTTCTAAAATTAACGTAGCCTATGTTACGCCTTGTAACATTTGCTATTTACCAGTGAAAATCACGTCGAAATCGGCCCATCTTTTCCAGAGATTACCTGATTCAAACAGACAAAAAGGCAGACAGACAGATAAAAGTTTAAACAAATTTTTTTTTGTTGTAAATACCACCTAAATGCATGAATTGAAAATCTGTTAATTTAACATTACAGACAGACACTTCATTTTATTTATTTGTATAGCTAACTAGCTGGTACCCGGGACCAGTTTAACCATTGCAATCAAACATACGACAGATTTTAAGTCTGACCAAGACCTTTCTAATCAAAAAAAACCGCATCAAAATCCGTTAAGTAGTTTTTGCATCAATCGCGAACAAACGTACAAGAAATCCCAAAAGTATATTATTGTGTTTAGAATCGTTCATTTAATAAAACCTATTTTTTTTTAAATATCTCCACAGAGTGTACAGACGCAACTAATTTACCATTTATTAAGATACTCGTAGCTAGCCGTACTTCGTACTTTATGATATGTACTTAGCTGCGGGCTATGAGATCCTCATAACAAACCTCTGTACTGGAGAAATATAGCAGTACTTACATATATAATGGATATTTTTCTATAATAGGGTATGAAATAAGTCAGTGTTGCCTGTATAACTATTTATCAAAACTGTTGTAATTTATCTTTTTGAAGTTATTAAGCGTAGCGAGCCGAAGGCGAGCAAAGCGTCTTTGGTTTCAAAGTTGCATTTCAAACAAATGATACTCCTCCGAGACCGTTTGACCGATCTCGACCAAATTTGCCACGGTGATCAAGTAGACATTACTGAGTGTCGTAAGGGGTCGAATGTCCAGATCGGTCTTACCATCGAGGAATAATCACCGAAAAACCAAATCAATGGAAAAAGTCGACCGGTCACGTATTGTTGGATAGGCAAATCTCGCTACGCTTAAGTTCGGGTTGATTGCCAAGCTGGCAACCGTCCTAGTACTTCTTTTGGCGCTTTAGGGAAAAATGATGAGGGTAAATTTTTACGATGCGCGCGCACACCGTCATGCAAAACCGACACCATGAAGTTAGCTACAAAACCGACACCCTGAAGTTGGTTAATCAACATTTTACTTTGAGTACGTTTGTAGAATTTTAGGTTAGATGACGGTATGTATTATTTTTTACACCATAAACTAAAATAAACTTTTACATTATTATTCCTACAATCGTAAGTTAACGCGAAGAATAAAAATTTTAGAAAGATTTTTTACCCCAAATAAGTATAACTTCTTACCAGCTACACACACACTTTTTTTTCAGGACCTCAGCGAATACCGGCAAGGCCGCCCGATGCTTGTCAGGTTGCCAATATCTGTCAGAGTTCCTGTGAACTTCCTTCTTAGGTTACACGATAAAGAATTAGAATGCTCTACCGCACACGTGTTTCCGTTTTCTAACAACTCTTGATTTTTTAAGCGGGCCGTGAAAATGCATCTGTCGAGGCCCTCAAGGTAGGGACGACCATTTTAGGGACATTTAAGCGTCGGTAGCTTAGTGGTTAAGAGTCGACCCTACGATCAAGAGGTCCCGGGTTCGAATCCTGGCCATTACACTACCGACGTGAACCCACTCCTAACACAAGCAATTTAGCTTAGCTGGGGGGGTTAGGAGGAATATTAGTAATATTCTTTTTAAAAAAATAAAAAAAGTCGGGACTGAACCCTAGCTTTTGATCATCCAGCGGGATGCAGTCAATTGATGGACTGAATGAAAAAAAAAGTTAAAATTAAAATGTCTGAAGTATCATTACGACCGCTGTGGTGTAGCGGTAGTGCGTTCGACTGCTAAGATAGAGGTCGCAGGTTTGATTCCCGCTGTGTGCGAATATATATATTTGCATTGGATTAGGTGTTTCTATGTATAATATGTATTTATTTACAAAAAAAGTATTTAAGTATGTTTATTCGAATTCTAGAACCTATATGACAAGCTCTGCTTAGTTTGGGTCTAGATGGCGTTGTGTACTTTGTCCTACAATATTTATTTATTTTATTTTAATATATTTGATATTAGTTAACTACTTCCTTAGAAAATATGTTAATTATTATGCTAATTTATTAGAATTTATCAACTTTCATTGCTACTACTTTTGGCAGGGGAGTGTGCTTGGTATAAAAAACGTGTGTACGCATTATTTTATATTTTATACTACAAAAGTAAAGTTCAATCTCATTCAATCTTGTTAGAAGTTGTTTCGTTACATCAATATTTCACGTGCAAATATTTTCATTCGCCGAAAATCAGTACATGTTACGAAATATGAAATACAATACTAGGCGAGGTCGCACTGTTAGCGATTATTGTATTGCTGGTAGCTGGTAGCGATAGATACATAGTATAATGATTATTTTTAGGGATTTTCTTTAGAAAAGCCCTATTGCTATGGAGTTGTCGTCGACGTCGTCGTCATTGCCAATTTTCTGTCACGGGTAAGCCAAAAGTATGTAAAATATGAAAGTAGGCCAAAAGGGTATGAAGGAGATGAGCTATCGAATTGCTGTTTTCGGTAATAGATTCGTGCTGGGTTGAACCACTGCAAGATAAAAAGAAATCGCAAAAAAATCGCAAAAAAAAAAACGCAAAATCGAAAATCCCTTGTATTCGGCTGAGCTCGTCTCAGGAATTCAACTTGTTTAGTCCTTTTCATGTAAGACGCGTTGTAGTCAAAATGGCTTGAATGATTTGGAATTCTTTTTGCGGATATTGAATACATTTTTTTTTTTTTTTTAAAGAATATTAGTAACCGAAATTACTAATATCCCCCCTAACCCCTCCATCTAAGCTAAATTGCTTGTGTTAGGAGTGGGTTCACGTCGGTAGTGTAATGGCCAGGATTCGAACCCGGGACCTCTCGATCGTAAGGTTGACTCCATAACCACTAAGCTGCCGCTATGTTTTGAAATACTGTTACGTGAAAAAAAGACGCAGTAAAGTATGTCATGTACGAGTGGATGTCGTTTTCTGAACCAATTTTATTTTATTACTAGCTGATGCCTGCGGCTCCACCCGCACGGAGGTGGGTTATCGGTTTTTGGTCATATCTCCGGTTCTACTTAACCAATTGCAAGCAAACAGCTGATTTAAAGTCTAACCAAGACTTTTCTAATATAAACAAACCGCAACCAAATCCGTTCAGAAGATTTTGCGTCCATCGCGAAAAATCAAACAAATAGATTGTCGTTCATTTAACATAACCCAAGTTTTTTTTTAATATCTCCAATGTACAAACACAACTAATTTACAATTTTATAATAGTATACAATAGTTTTAATGATGATACATGCAGGAAACTGATTGGAATTCTTGTATGTTCTGTCTTTTCTTAAACGTTTCCTTGTAACACCCCCTACACTCCTTAACCACTCCCACACCTCGCGAAGAGTGTTACGAGTACTAAGACACGTTTAGGACGCGCGTTCGTTCTGTTTGTCCGGCGCTCCGCCTAATATTACCTTGAAATCGCTAAACGCTGTCGTTTGGAACGCCGACTTATTCTCGAAATAATAGTCCTTTTTTCATTCTCGCGAATATCTCAGTTGATTATAACACAAACAGACGAATTGTATTGTCATTGTCTCGCTATCTTCGTATTTGTCTAAATATTTACCGTTGCCAGTATTTGGCTCCGATATAAATGAACTGTTTAGGGGATGGAAGACAAGAAATGT
Organism: Cybosia mesomella; assembly: GCA_946251805.1. Taxonomy (NCBI): domain Eukaryota; kingdom Metazoa; phylum Arthropoda; class Insecta; order Lepidoptera; family Erebidae; genus Cybosia; species Cybosia mesomella. Next base: position 2,820,945 of record OX276402.1, on the reverse strand, counting down.
AGGTGAGTGTTGTTTATATTTTTATTCTATTTTAACACCCGATGCAAAAAGAGGGGTGTTATAAGTTTCACGTCGATGTCTGTGTGTGTGTGTGTTCTGTGGCATCGTAGCTCTCAAAGGGAGGGACCGGTATCGATGGTTTTTTTTTCATTTAAAGCCAGTTTCGTTGAGGTGGTTCTTATGTTTGGTTAATATCGGTCCAGCAGTGTAAGAGTATCAGCTCTTATCCAATAAGATTTAAGGCATTTTTGCAAGCAAATTATTTTTGTGTTAGATAGCCTATTTATCGGGGAAGGCTATGGGATATATATCATCACGCTAATATCTAATGGAGCGGTGCAGTAAGCTAATATGTCAAAAAAACGGGCATACTTCCATACATGGGTTAAATAGGTGCCACGGGGGATCGAAGTACGTCAAAGGTGAAGCCGCGGGGGACAGCTTGTGTATAATATGTATGTATTAAAAAAAAGAAAATGTATCTTAGTATGTTTATCCGCCCATAACACAAGTAAGTTAAGCTATCTTTACTTTGGGTCTAGATAGCGCTGTGTAGAATGTCGAAGAGTATTAATTTATTATTTAATAAGTCATGATTTTGCCAGAATGAATAGGCTGTATATGAATTGTAGATTTTAAGTAGTAGTATGCTGCATTTCGTTTGGTTTGTAGGAGCACCAGAGGTCTAATTGAGGTAGAAGGAGGAGAGTATGAATGTAATATTCTTGTTTAAATCGCAGTTAAGACATTTTTGAAAGCTTTTCTCAATTTGTTTAAATTCTGTGAAATTGATTTATTGAGCGAAGTCGGCTTATATATAAGGTGTCACAAAATTAGGTCTCTGAATTTGGTGAGATGACTTGGTATCGACAAAATAATATATGTATTAGAAACAATAAAAAATCGGGTAAAGTAAAAAAAATATATATATAAAAAAAAAACACCACCAGCATCCAGCGTCACGTGACGCGACAAGCGCACGTGGTAGGCGTGCAGTCCTCGCAGTATTTTCCAAGCGGATGTGTGGGAAATACCTAAACCTACCTTTATGTTATGCTACCAGCGCCACGTGTGCTCGTCGCGTCACGTGACGCTGGTCGCTGATGGTGTTTTTTTTTTGGCATTTTTATTTTTATTTTTTTATATATACTTTTTAGAGCTTGTTGCACCTCTTTTTATACGTGCAGCCTGTGGGCTAGATATACTCAAAAGACTTACAACGCCCTTCGCGTGCAATATAATAACGCGTTCAGGGTGCTGCTGGGGCTGCCGCGCTTCTGTAGCGCATCAGGGATGTTCGCGGAGGCCCGCGTGGATTGCTTTTACGCAACCATGCGTAAGAGATGCGCTTCCCTGGTGCGCAGGGTGAGGGAGGGGGGCAGCAGCATCCTGGACATGATCGCGAAAAGACTGGACAGTCGCCACGTAAACCATTGCTGTGCCATGGCAGGGGGGATGGTGCAGGAATTTGTAATTTTTAATTTTTGTGTAAATTTTTTTTTACTAACATAGACTAAGTAATACTAACAAATAGTGAGCCTTTGTTGCTTGTAAATAAAGAAATTCATTCATTCATATTTTTTTTTATTAATCCTGATATTTTTTTTGTTTCAAATACATATTTTGTCGATACCAAGTCATCTCACCAAATTCAGAGACCTAATTTTGTGACACCTTATATACATTATCAGTACATAAATATTCAATGAAATTTTTAAGCAATTAGTATGCTAAATCTTTCTATAGACTTAGATCGGAAAAAGAGAACATCTAGGACGGGACTTAAACCCGCGACCAGTCCCTTAACGGAGGGAATGCTCTGACCAACTGCGCTAGCTAGACACGTCCCAGATATTCGAAATTCTCCTTGACATACACCTCGGGGCGGCACTGAAGCCATCTACCGTAATTCTTGCAAACTACGGAAAAAATTAATGATGTTACAATCATTCTTTTTATTACTCCGTCACATCAATTCAATGAAATTTTAAGGCAATTAGTTTGCTAACTGTTCCTATTTGTATGGAAAAAACCATGTACATATTCCTTTTAAGGCATAAGTATGCCGCGGACGGAGGTGCGGTTTGACAGGGTTAAAGATTATTTACATAACATATATATATAACATAAACTCACGCCTATATCCCCGAAGGGGTAGGCAGAGGTGCTAGCACCCACATTTCGCCAGTTTATGTTTAGGTCCCAATGTAATAGGTGGCGAGCCTATTGCCACTAACCGGGCACTTATAAACCTGCGATAAATACACACATAACTTCGAAAAGCATCGAAAAGTCATTGGTGTGTGCCATGGTAAAACCTGGGATCGAACCCGAGACCTCGTCTCAGCAGTCCATTACCCATACCACTAGGCTACCGCGGCTTAGTTATATAGAGAAAAATGCTTCGGTAGCTTAGTAGTTAGAGAGTCGACTCTAAGGTCGAGAGGTTGTAACGTTGTGGATTCTTTATAAATCAAATTAAAATTATATCCATCAATTATTCGATATTTTAGTATGTTTCGATAACTTATTACTAATTATCTATACTTGTGCGAGCGAGATTGGACAACACTAGCCCAGTTATCAACTGACGGCTTTTAAGTCGGCCCTTTCCTTGGCAACCTTCGCCGAGGAAGGTCACTTTGACCCCGTGGCCAACTGCTGTCGGCTCCGGGTAAGTTTTGAGATCAACATTTCCTACTTCTTTCTACAGGTGAAGACTTTCCAGCGGTGCAGCTTATTGCCTGCTAAAATGCATGGCTCAATATATTTTATTTTATTCTGTGTGCTATTTCAGCCTACCTAATTAGTGCCACGAGGCCGATGACCCCTACGGTCAGAGGTCGCGGCACCAGCTTGTGCTGCCTATTTATATTCCTTTTTGTTATAGCTTCTAGCTACGCTGCATTGCCGCTGGAAAATTCTCTTCACCTGCTATTTTAGCGGGTCACTTGGACGTAATTACCTAGTGACAAACTGACCCGCACTTTTTCTATTTCCAGGGTCTTCGCACCGAGCTTCGCATCATCATGGCGGTAGCGAGGCACACCAGTAGAGACCCTGGCACGCTGGCAACATCTAGCCCCGTGTCCAGTAGCTAAGTGCATACTACCATCTTTGCACAACGGACCGAACAACGCCACGGCAGAATATTTATTACGAATCCATTCCCTGAGGTTCATTTACTCAAATACCTAATATAAATTCATGTAACGTTCTTTATCACCGATTATAATGTCATAATATATTTTTCATTACTCATAGTCTGAAAGTAGGTCTGAAGTTGCCTGAGGAGCGGGATGAAAGTAATACTTTTCATCCCTAGGGAGAATCGCTTTCAACTGACAGCTGTCAAATTATAAAAAAAACTAATTCTATTTTCACATTTTTAATGTACCAACCATGTACCAACTTTCTATACAGCCACCCAATTCAGCGCGATGTAAAATTGAAATAAAATAAAGTTAAGTATTGATTATAGTACATTATGATACAAGTGTGCTAAGTTGGTCATTACACTCGAGTCGGTTTTTAAGCCTGAGCCGAAGGCAAGTAGCATCTCTCCGTGATTCTCTATATCTTTTGTCGTAATGTTGTTTAATTCCTGACGCCTACAGGCACCAGTAATTCCGAATATTAATGCGACCTGAAAATAAATAAAATCATAATTAAGTTATAATAATCGTACTTAGTTCCTATTATATCAACACTCACAATACCGCCCACAAATATTATAATAATGAATACAAAACTAAATAGTGGAACTGACCTTTGTCGCTAGATATTGATTATCCGGTGCTTCTTTAATGAACTTCTCCACTTCATTAGGTGTTAAAACCTTGGATTTTCGACTGTAAAAGATTGGTGTACGCTTTGATGTCAATTGCATTTTTATTCTGCACGGTACTCTTCAACATAGAATATATACACCAAAGCGAACTAGGTTTATACCTCTTCGCCAGTTCAAGCCATGAACACGTTCTCTGAGAAAGAGCTTGCATTTTTGCTATTTTTCCATTGAATGAAATTTGCGTAGGCTTGCATGTATTTATCTTTTGATTATGAGGGTAAAACTACTACTCTACTACTAACTAAACAAACTACTACTAACTATCACTCGCATTTTGCGCTTCAACTATGATATCTGGCGGCGTACACTCTATAAGTAATTCTTCGTTATCTAAATTCGACATTTTACAAAACAACACTAACGAAATGCAATACTGTGAATAAACTTAACAAACAGATACCCATTTAAAAGATGGCGGCCGTAATTTTATTTTTCCGCGCGCTCAGCGCTGCATGCGTGCGCAAGTCTGAGATAAGGGCACCGGTAAAGTAGCTAATCAGCCACATATTTATAAATTTTGAAATTGGGTATTTATAGGTAAAAATACACCGTCAAAATATGAATACCAACAAGCTAACAAGCAGTTTCATGAAATTCTTTAAGTATTTATCACATTTTGAATTGAATTTTATATTTACGCAAATAACTACTTACCTGTTTTCGAAACATTAATACTTCTTGCTAATATTTAAAAAGATATGTAATGAAAAGGCACTAGTGCGATAATGTAATGTAAAAGGCACGGCATGGGTAATATTCTGCATTATCAGTGTAAATACGCTGTAATAAGACCTACTTTACGAGCAGGTGTGTTGAAAAAGAATATATATTTTTTTAATAACTTTAAGTACTTTAGTTTAGTTTCAACAAGATTTGGGTAAAATATTTACAATTTTTTCAATGATGAAAATGAAAAATAATGGCTGAATAGCTGGCCGGACGGACACAGAAAAAAAAACGGCAATTCGATCTTCATTTGTTTTTCGATTTGAAGGTTTTGTTTATACTTCCATATAATTTGTACCTTTTTTTTTTTTTTTTTTTTTTTTTTTTATCGTGCGGAAATCCCTTCGGATACCCCCCCGCGTGCCAGCGGGGGCGGTTATGTCGGGCTTGAACCGACTAAAACCGCACGCCGTCTCGGGTCTACAGACGCCGGGGTGTAAGGTTGCCCATAGAGCATATCCCTCGCACCCCGACTGACCCTGGGCCATCTCCGGTTTCGAGATGGCCCCCTCGGGCATATAATTTGTACCTATAAATTTACTCATTTTTTCTTTAGCTAATTCATGTTTTTATTTTTACTTTTCTTGTATTCGTAATGAGAAGCACAGTGTTTACCTCGGGTTAAAGACTTATTTAGTCCCTCGAACTATTTGCGCCCTCACTTCGTTCGGGCGCCAAACCTCGTCTTGGGACTAAATAAGTTACTTTCACACATTTTATTTTTATTTTACTTGCGGAAATCCCTTCGGATACCCCCCCCCCCCGCCGGCCAGCGGGGGCGGTTATGTCGTGTCTCGACTAAAACCGCACGGTGTCCTCCCCAAGTTTACTTTCACCCCTAGGGTAACAATGTACTAGTAATCAACTTTTTATTTATCTCTGCTCGCCGGCAGTTAGTCTCAATTACATTAATTATTTAATTAAATTTTACAGTGCATAAGTCACCTTAAATTTACGTAACTTCATACAAACCCATAAGAAACATTCACCGTTACAAGGTACCGAGTCTGAATCCTGGCCATCAAACTAAACCCACTTCTAACGTAAATAATGATTTGCGGTGGAATTTCCGCAACTATTCTACGACATTCTACACAGCGCTTTCTAGACCCAAAGTAAGCATAGTTTAACTAGCTTGTGTTATGGATTCTAGAATGCGGTAAACATACTAATATACTTTTTTTTTGTAAATACATAAATATTATACATAGAAACACCCAGACCAAGGCAAATAGACATATTCATGCATTCAAATATTTGCACTGAGCGGGAATCGAACACGCACCCCCTTATGTAGCAGTCGAATGCACTACCGCTACGCCACAGAGAACGTCAAAGAAGTACGAATTAATGTCTCAATAATAGAGTTTTCTTTAGAGCAGCGGTAGCCAATAGGTAGTACTTTGTAGCTAAAACCTCGCACTTGAGATCAAGAGGTCACCTGCACATCAACCCACTCCTGGGCCAAAGAATTTGGCTAAGCTGAAGGGAGGGGTTAGCAATATTACTAATAATTTCGGATACTAGTTCAAGAAAACAATACTCATCATGTCGTCATTCAAGAACGCTTCTTACTCAACCCAATTTTCATTTTAGAAGTGCCAACCAGTGCAAACAATTCCATCAAAAACCAAGCGGATCGGCGCCTCTTTTCAAAGCATCTGATGAGGCCGTCAAGCTGACTGCCGCCATTGTTACATTATCGGTGGTGGTGGTGGTTATCCCCCATTCCTGAGACTTTACCTTCAGCTTACCATCAAGTGAAGTGAGGTCATATTGACGTAACAATTATAAAACAGTGCCGACAGAAGTGAAAACTTGTACAATTACGTGTGTATTTATTGAATCGTCATCATCCATCTCTCCCTCCCTCACTCCATCCCTTCCTAAATTCTGCTACAACAAAATTGGCGTTGTTATAAAAAAATATATATGAAAAGCGTCTCAGTGACGTAGGCACCTCGTTGACAAATGGTCAGAATAAAAAAAAAACGCGAGCTTCTTGACTTTTGTTCACCCAAATAAAAAAAAAACGACCAAATGCGAGTCAGACTCGCCCATAAGGGTTCCGTAGCAGCAAGTGACATAATAATGTTTGTTTTTTAAATGTCATATTTGAGTTGATTGAATGAAAGGTAAATTGCGGCTTACGATTTATGACGTATTAAAAAAAACTACTTACTAGATCTCGTTCAAACCGATTTTCGGTGCAAGTTTATATGGTGATCTACATCATATTATTTTTTTTAGTTTTATCGTTCTCTTATTTTAGAAGTTACAGGGGAGGGCGGGGGGGGGGGGGGCACATTTTACCACTTTGGAAGTGTCTCTAGCGCAAACTATTCAGTTTAGAACAAAAATGATATTAGAAAACTCAATATCATTTTTGAAGACCTATCCATAGATACCACGTATGGGTTTGTTGAAAAAAAAAATGTTGATTTTCAGTATCGTTTTTTTTTCTATTTTTGTGTGCGCCGATACTGACACAGTCTCAATAATTCCCGAGACTTTAGATACCGAAAATTCTCGGGATAATAAAATATTATTCTGGAGTTAAGTATCAAGTGGACACGTAACTACACTGTAAAGTTACTTATATCGCAATGATTTATAGTTTCTTCTGAGTCCATGTCTCGTGTCCCGAGCACGGTTCTCTAAGCGATGTTCTCATTAAAATCCATTTTTTAACGTGACGCGAATACAAACAGTGAGAAAGGAGAAACTATGTATTATTTCAATCACGTACCGTTTTGTATTTGTTTGGAGTTCTTAACTTACATGTCTTTAACAACAAGCAAATATTAATATATTTAAATATATTATATAATAAATATATTAACGACATTCTACTGTAACAATTAATGTTTTTATAGAAGGTTTTTGATGAAGTTTACATAAAGTTAAAGGGCGACTTATGCACTGTAAAAATTAATAAAGTAATTGATGTAATTGTGACTACCGGCTAGGGCGAGCAGAGAAATAAAAGGTTGATTACAATATATAGTATGAGATTATAATCGTGAAGAGAATGTTACATAAATTTATATCTGGTATATGAGTAAATGAACCTCAGGGAATGGATTCTTAATAAATATTCTGCCGTCGCGTTGTTCGGTCCGTTGTGCAAAGATGGTAGTATGCACTTAGCTAGTGGACACGTGGCTGGTGGTGATGCCGGCGTGCCAGGGTCTCCGCTGGTGTGCCTCGCTACCTCCATTATGGTGCGAAGCCCGGTGCGAAGACCCTGGAAATAGAAAAAGTGCGGGTCAGTTTGTCACTAGGCAATTACGTCCAAGTGACCCGCTAAAATAGCAGGTGAAGAGAATCTCCCAGCGGCAATGCAGCGTAGCTAGAAGCTATAAGAAAAAGAATATAATTAGGCAGCACAAGCTGGTGCCGCGACCTCTGACCGTAGGGGTCATCGGCCTCGTGGCACTAATTAGGTTGGCTGAAATAGCACACAGAATAATAAAATATATTAAGCCATGCATTTTAGCAGGCAATAAGCTGCACCGCTGGAAGGTCTTCACCTGTAGAAAGAAGTAGGAAATGTTGATCTCAAAACTTACCCGGAGCCGACAGCAGTTGGCCACGGGGTCAAAGTGACCTTCCTCGGCGAAGGTTGCCAAGGAAAGGAACGATATAAGAGCCGTCAGTTGATGACTGGGCTAGTGCTGTCCAATCTCGCTTGCACAACCATAGATAATTAGTAATAAGTTATAGAACATACTAAAATATCGATTAATTTTATTGATATAATTTTAATTGATTTATAAAAAATCCACAACGTTACAATACCCCCTCAATTAGTTCAGGGTTTTTGTTACCCAAAAACCCGATACTGGACTGCTCAATACAATGCTTGACTTACGCTTACACATACATACTTCCTTACATACCTCCTCTATCATTTTCATCCATACATTGCGGTTACCACTTAAATAATGTAGCACACGCTTCCTTCCGAAGAGAGTTTCCAGGATAATAGGCGCTGGAGACTCAGACGTAAATCTAACAAGATGGTAAACATTGAAATGTCACAGACAACAATTTCAATGGGAAGAAAAAGAGCAATAAATACCACTATATATTTTCGACTATAAAAGAGAAAGTGTTATGTTTTTAGTATAGGGCTTCTTTTAGATGTATACATTACCGCATCTGCAATGAGGTTTATTTAACGAGTTTGCAAACCGCTCGGAAGAAGACATAACAAGATATGCAATGAGGCTTGTTTTTGGAACTGAGTTTGCACGACCGCTCAGCATAATAATGGTATAAAACCATAAGAAACAATACCCAGATACTGGTTGAATGTCCCAGCTCCAAGAAAAGGTATCCGTTGGTTTAAAACGCCAACGGACCCACAAATGGTATAAAACCATAAGAACTCCCGGTGACTGGTTGAATATCCCAGCACCAAGGTAAGGTATCCGTTGGTTTAAAACGCCAACGGACCCAAAAACAACATCAGTTGGTTTAAAACGCCAACCGACCCACAACAACCTTTACTAGGCAAAGCCTAATAATACAAGAAAACGAACATGAAGTTCAAAGTTCCATCTCAAAGAGAGGAGAAAAGAAGACGAAAATATATAGTAGTGGTAGGGTAATATGATTTAAAACAATAAAGACAATTAATTTGTCAAAAAAATATAATTAACAACTTTTAAAGTTATGACCAAGTCAATTTATTATTAAAGTGTTATTATTTAAAGTAAAATAGTTTATTATTTGACCCACATCAGTGAGTATGTATGCAAACATCAGTTGGAATTGGAACAACTAGTGTTCAAAAAAAATTAAGAACCCACGGTTCAACAAGTTAAGTAGTTTCTCTAATGTTTTGTAGTCGTATGTTTGTACTTATATTTTGTGGCAAAAAGTAAAAAAAAAATTTTCAAGTTCAGAATGACCATGAAGGCATTTTAGGGTTGATCCAACGGATCATACAAAAAATTGCAACAGGCAAAATAATTATTAATAAGTTGAAATATATATATAATAAATTATTTTGGGGCAAGTCCAAAATAAATATTATTCTTTATGCACCAGTGAATAAATTTTAATGTTTTGTTCAAAATAAACAGAAACAAAAGGGAACAGTCATCCTAAGAAAAGTATTACAACATGATAGAACATTAACCAATAGGTTAAAAGATTTTAATATTTAATATTCAGTAAAAAAGTCCAAAAGTTGGTAGAGTCTGGCTAACGAAAGCTGGCCCCAGAATATTGGCGGCAAATTTAAAAAATACATGCATGACAACACTAAAATCATACTATGAGAATTGGAATAACCTACTTTGATACCTGGCAATTCATTATTAAAAATATCATATATATAGACTGTATAAGAAAATTATGTTAGGGAATATATATATAATATATATTTTTCTTATAGCTAGAAGCTATAAGAAAAAGAATATAATTAGGCAGCACAAGCTGGTGCCGCGACCTCTGACCGTAGGGGTCATCGGCCTCGTGGCACTAATTAGGTTGGCTGAAATAGCACGCAGAATAATAAAATATATTAAGCCATGCATTTTAGCAGGCAATAAGCTGCACCGCTGGAAGGTCTTCACCTGTAGAAAGAAGTAGGAAATGTTGATCTCAAAACTTACCCGGAGCCGACAGCAGTTGGCCACGGGGTCAAAGTGACCTTCCTCGGCGAAGGTTGCCAAGGAAAGGAACGATATAAGAGCCGTCAGTTGATGACTGGGCTAGTGCTGTCCAATCTCGCTTGCACAACCATAGATAATTAGTAATAAGTTATAGAACATACTAAAATATCGATTAATTTTATTGATATAATTTTAATTGATTTATAAAAAATCCACAACGTTACACTACATAGTGCTTTCTAGACCAAAAGTAATAATAGTTTAACTAGCTTGTGTTATGGGTTCCAGAATGCGTATAAACATACTTATATCCATTTTTTTTTGTAAATACATACTTATTATATATATAAACACCCAGACCAATGCAAATAGACATTCATTCATACAAATATTTGCACTGAGCGGGAATCGAACACGCGCCCCCTGGCGTATCAGTCGAATGCACTACCGCTACGCCACAGGCCTTCAAGCATATACTGTAAGTATGCTTTTTACTTTCCTATTCTTATTCTTTTAAAATTAAAATATTGAAACATAAGTTTTTAATCAGAATTTCCTAAAAATTGGTAATGAATCTCAATATCAATATACTTTTTTTTTAAACTTGTGGAATTCCCCATCGGTGCCAATGATGGGAAGGGCGTGTCGGTATCGGACCGACAAAACCACACGGTGTCCTCCCCAATTGTACCTTGCCGGGCACCCCGGGTAAGCCCTCTAAAGGATAACCCCATAGGACATTTACACAGAACTTTCTACTGAAAACATCGAGTTCAGCTGTTGCGTAGTAAGACTGAAAGCTGATTCAGAGGATGATTCTACTCATGGCTATCGAATTTACTGGTGGTAGAAATTTGATGACACAAATTTGTCACAAAATTCGGCCGGGTGGGTACCCACCCGGCCGAATTTTGTACCGTGCACGATTGCGAAAAACCCTCCATAGTAATCCAATTTCGGTTTGATTGCGTTCAGGGGTCAGCAAATGCATAGCCGGACAGGGGGATTGTGGTCGCAGCACTAGTGTGACCGGTGGGTTCACGCGGTGCTGCGACGACAATCCTCTTCTGATGAGGCCGTCAAGCTGAGTGCCACCATTGTTAACATGGTACGTGTATGTAATGGTGACCCTCTTTCCTGAGACTTTACCTTCAGCTTACCATCAGGCGAGGTGAAGTCAAATTGACGTGTCCTAAATATTAAAAAAAAAACAGGAATCTTATTATTTCAAAGTATTCCAAATCTGATAACATTCTTACAAGATTTTTTTGTATTACAATTATTCCACAAGGCTCGACCATTTATTTCCATACAACGCAAAGGACCTTTTATGTTCAGAAACAGAATAAAACATTATATTATCCACATTTCACAGGAAAGACTATTAGGTAATCTGTGGTGACAACCTAACAAGCTCCAGTAAATAATATAATGCTCCATGTTCTTCATAGAGTAATATCTACTGTGGAGTCTGGGGTTTGACTTCACAGCTTCTTGTCGATAACTTGTGATATTTAAATTATAAGACAAGGATTTTATATGATTAATATATTTATTCCTAATTATAATTCTACTAAACGTGTTTTTATGGGATTTACGCGAGGTTCTTTAACTTTACTGATACGAACAAGAGGGTCGCGAAATCCGCTCAGTGATTGAGCCTAATACACTTTTCACTGCTTGAGATTTTCTTCTCCCGTATCAAGGACAGATCCTTCATCACCCCCTGACTGGATCTGTCCACCAACCTTTTGTTTTTTCTCTATGCTCTAAATTCAAATTGAGCCTAGTGGTATGGGTAAAGGACTGCTGAGACGAGGTCTCGGGTTCGATCCCAGGTATTACCATGGCACACACTAATGACTTTTCGATGTTTTTCGAAGTTATGTGTGTATTTATCGCAGGTTTATAAGTGCCCGGTTAATGGCAATAGGCTCGCCACCTATTACATTGGGACCTAAACATAAACTGGCGAAAAGTGGGTGCTAGCACCTCTGCCTACCCCTTTGGGGATATAGGCGTGAGTTTATGTTATGTTATGTTATGTATTTTAATATCGCTGACGCATGATGGCCACGCAACTAACTATAGTGTTCGAAGGAGTCCGAACACTACACTACTTACTAGGTCTGCAAGGCGAATCGCTGCTTGCAATGTTGAGCTGAGTGAGACATCGTGACTGTTTTGGCGCCAAAACTTGTCCAATAGATTTGACCGCTATTGCGGAATCAGATTTTGAAAATTTTGAACAGTGATCATTCCTGCGTGGCAAGTCCGATTTTGAAAATTCTTTTTGAAAGTCACAACTCTGGACATGCTTTCTGAGCGTGTAAAGTTTGGTCACAGTGTCTCGAGCGGTTATTATGTAATTCCATCTGGATTTTTTTTAACGGTGATCATTCCTCTGTGGTAGCATGAATTTTTTCAAAATATATCCATAAACCTTCCTCTGATTGACCTCTTTAATCATGCCAAATTTGGTTCTGATTGGATTAGTAGTTTAGGAGGAGACCTGTGACAAAGAAAATCCTGAAGTATGGTATGAGGAGCTTTCGCTCGACTTCGTCTCACTCAGCTCAATAACACTTGAAACAGATATAAGAATGAATAAAGGATGAATTTTAAGATGGTTGACACCGAGAGCGATGAACGAAGTTGGGATAAGCCGATCTTTATATATTCTAGTCTTAGAAAAGCTTCATAGCTCCTCAAAAACTGGTGCGGTTAATTTTATAATTTGGATTCTAAATTTAAATTTATGCATTTAAATTTGGAATTAGAGTTTCATTAGAGTTTCCTTTCAGTGCAGTCAGTAGCTAGGCTTAGAATGATAACAAGACGGAGTAACTGCCAGAATAAATATACCTCTTTTTTTTTTTTTTTTTTTAAAGAATATTAGTAACCGAAATTACTAATATTCCCCCTAACCCCTCCAGCTAAGCTAAATTGCTTGTGTTAGGAGTGGGTTCACGTCGGTAGTGTAATGGCCAGGATTCGAACCCGGGACCTCTCGATCGTAGGGTCGACTCCTTAACCACTAAGCTACCGACGATACAGATAATAAAATGCATACTAAATGTATAATAAAATGTATACTTACATACCTAGCTATTGCCCGCGGCTTCGCCCGCGTGGTATTCTGATCCCGTGCCCGCTACCCGTAGGAACCTATTCTACATTCCAGACTTTATTTCTATTCCTGTACCAAATTTCAACGAGATCTGTTCGGCCGTTTGTGCGTGATTGAGTAACAAACATACAAACAAGCGTCTGTAGCTTGGTGGTTAAGGAGTCGACCCTACGATCGAGAGCTCCCGGGTTCGAATCCTGGTAATAATAGCAATTTAGCTTAGCTTGGGTCGGGGAATTTTAGTAATTTCGGTTACTAATATTCCTTAAAAAAACATTTTCACAAAATTTCACATTTATAATATTGCTAGGGTTATATCATATATCAAATACTTTGGTGTATGGGGCTCCATCGAGATTTAATAGACAAGGCGCTTGCGCAGGCATTCCTTTCAGGTTGGGGAGCAGACAGAGACGGTAGTCTCTTTCGTAAACAAGTTTAAAATTGCCACAACAAAAAAAAACAAAAGAAAACCAAACTAAACAATGTAAAATACTTGGGAAACTAAAAAATGAAAAGCATGGGGTGCTTACAATAATCATCATTGAACAACCTACGCACGCATTTTCATCTTTTAGTTTCACAATAATTTTTCACATTTTACAAACTATATTATATTAAAGCGTGTTTTTTAGTGTTTGGGATTATTATTCAATTGGATTTTTAGTGATTTTTAATTTGTATTATTTTTATGTCATCGGTCCTTGATAAGTGATCAACATTTCAATTCAAAATCGCACTCTAATATTCCGTTACACTAACATACATACCTAACACACCAATATACATTTGGTACTGGTACGGGGGTAGAAATTTGGTGACACAAATTTGTCACAAAATTCGGCCGGGTGGGTACCACCGTGCACGATTGCGAAAAACCCTCCATAGTAATCCAATTTCGGTTTAATTGCGTTCAGGGGTCAGCAACTGCATAGCCGGGCAGGGGATTGTGGTCGCAGCACTAGTGGGACCGGTGGGTGTCACGCGGTGCTGCGACGACAAACCACTTCTGATGAGGCCGTCAAGCTGAGTGCCACCATTGTTAACATGGTACGTGTATATAATGGTGACCCTCTTTCCTGAGACTTTACCTTCAGCTTACCATCAGGCGAGGTGAAGTCAAATTGACGTGTCCTAAATATAAAAAAAAAATGTATGTTGATAAAACCGTGTTGAAAAGCGTGTCGAAAATCTTGTTAAAATTAAGTGCGTATCATAGCAGTACACGTCCGCATCCCTCGCATCGTCAACACGATCGAGTATCGCAATTTATTCCCTCCCTTTCAAATAAATTAGTTTTCGCTTTACATTAATATAGAAGTGTGTTTTATATCCATATTTTCCTGAAGGTTCCATAATTACTAATCTCTGCGTCACAGCGTGTGGGCGCCTCCGCCGCCTGCAGCGCTTGGCTTTCAAAACTGGGTCAATAACAATCGTTAGATTCTAGTGATTACCATTACATATTTTAACGCCTATATAACTCAAGCCTTTTTTTACATCCGCCCAAAAAAGGCGTGTAATGTGTTATCAGACATCATAGTATGTATGCGAAAATGTTTATTCTATCATAACTTTAAATGTCTGAACAGTTATTGATGTATTGTTATCGTTAGAATTAATAGTAAATATAATAAATAAATAAATATTCTAAGACATTCTACACAGCGGTTTCTAGACCCATAGTTTAACTAGCTGTGTTATGGGTTCCAGATTGCGGATAAACAAACTTATATACCATTTTTTGTAAATACATACATATTATACATAGAAACACCCAGACCAATGCAAATAGACATATACATGCATACAAATATTTACACTGAGCGGGAATCGAATCCGCGCCCCCTGTCGTAGCAGTCGAATGCACTACCGCTACGCTACAGAGGCTGTCAATATATTGACTCAGTGCGAGTGACACTGTATATAGATCTTTTTGAAGAAACAAACCTTCATCTACGAGGTAGAATCAGAAATGAGGAGATCCGTAGACGAACTACAGTTACCAACATAGTAGAGCGAGTCAGACATTAGATTTTTTTAATGACGTTTTGTAGGTGCCGTATTAATGGTCTATACAGAATAAATGGTTTTTGACTTTGACTGTGACTCAGCAAGCTGAAGTAGCAGTGGGCAGGGCACATAGCTCGGAGAACCGATGGTCGATGAGGCAGAAAGGTTCTTGAGTGGAGACCACGTGACGGCAAGCGCAGCGTAGGAAGGCCTCCCCGCAAGGTGGACAGACGACCTGGTAAAGTGCGCAGGGAATCGGTTGATGCAGGCCGCTACAGACCGGTCAAAATGGAAGTCAATGGGCTAGGCCTATGTTCAGCAGTGGAGTTCCTACGGCTGATATGATGAGACCTTTATCAGGGCAGACCCAATAAAAAAAATGGCACCGTCATGTCCCAAAAAGGTATACATACTCACATTTTATTACCTCATTTTTGGTGCCACGTAAAATAAAAGGATGTTTTTTTCCATTTTTATAGCAGAAAAACACAACAAGGTTTAGACTGGCCCGGAGAATCGAACTCCGAACAACATGATCACAAGAATTTGCACTTATAACGCAATAATAAGCTCTGGACCATTTCGACCATTACGGTGGTATATTATATTTGAACATAACCCCCAATATGAGCTGGTGATCTTCAAATATCTGAAAAGACCTTAGCTAAGCACTATCCGATCACATCAGTCAGTTGTCAGACAATCGTATTATAGGTTCGTTATTTTAGGAGCTAAGGTCTGCACAAACTGATACACAGATACACACGTTAAACTAACTAGGAATTCCGTGCAGGGTGCGACTGAAATAAATTGAGCTGAGCGAGCAGGACTCTTACTTGAAAATAAGACATCTTAGTACGGTCGCGCGCTTAGGTAAGGCCGCGCGCTCGTGAAACTGTTTTTCGGTGATTATTCCTCCATGGTACATCGGACATGAACCATCTCACTTCAAAACACTCCTCAGTGTCCACACTATCACCGTGGTAAATTTAGTCAAGATCGCGCGAGTGGTTACGGAGGAGTTCAGCCACCAACAAACGGCTATGCCGGGTATAAGAGCCCAATAACACCCCTATTTCCATCGAGGATTAAATATACCATTCCTTAGACGAATTTATATAAATCTTTACCTCAATTTTTTTTGTAAAATCAAAACTCAAGGTTCTTATAAACTGTATGAAACAAGATGTTACACCCACTCTCTTATTGTTCCTTCCGTTTGGATGTCTAAAACCACATTGAAGTTAGGCTACACATCCCGTGGTTACTTGGCCTTTTAGATTAATGTTTGTAATTTACATTCAGCGAATCTGCGTATTAGATATCCCGATGGGGATAGTTTTTGATCAATTAATTACGGTTTGCTGGCAAATCGTTACAGTAGTAGTTAACTTTTCTCTTGACATAAATATCTTTTTTAACACCCTTGCTCGTAAAGCTGATGTAATTCCACCGGTTTTAAATATGTAAAGCGGGTCATAACAAACGCGTGTGTTATCAAAGCAAATAGTTAAGTTATAAGTCCATACAAATTCCATAACAGTATTATTTGCCATTTCAAATATGGAACTGATCGCCGCCGTACGACTCCAGCTAGTGAGTAGCGCGCTGTTGCTATTCAAATTTCGAACTAATCGCCGCGCGGCGCCAGTCAGTAGGCAGCGCTAGCGCGCTGTTAATTTCACTAACTGTTTCAATAATTAAAAATGACCAAAATATAAATTTATTTTTTCAGTTTCCTCGCAAATGTGTTAAAAAACGTCGTACGATATACGTGCGTATTGGTTATAACATGCTCGGCTCAATAACGCCCTCGCCTTCGGCTCGGGCTGAAATTCCGCCTCGCATGTTATAACCATCTTTACGCACTAATATCGTAATGTACTATTACACGCTAATATTCACTGACATTCTTTTTTACGTTTTACTTTATTGCACGATTGCGAAAAACCCTCCATAGTAATCCAATTTCGGTCTGATTGAGTTCAGGGGTCAGCAAGTGGTCGCAGCACTAGTGGGACCGGGGGGTGTCACGCGGTGCTGCGACGACACTCCTTTTTTGATGAGGCCATCAAGCTGAGTGCCACCATTGTTAACATGGTAGGTGTATGTAATGGTGACCCTCTTTCCTGAGACTTTACCTTCAGCTTACCATCAGGCGAGGTGAAGTCAAATTGACGTGTCCTAAATATAAAAAAAAATTATAATAATTTGATTTTGTTTTTTATTCTTCTATTTCTTTTTAATAATATGGCCATTTAAATGTATTTTTCGTATGCCTATAGGCGGAGAATAGAAGAGCAAATATATTTCTTTTATTGTTACACCTTTATACTATCTATGTTTACGAAATAGACTGATTACTGATTACTGATGACTGATTACTGATAGTTTTAAATGCTTTTTGAACACACAAACACATAATAGTGTGGTGATAAAGGTGCGATATGCTTATAGATATATAGATAGGTGTCAATATTCTTATTGTCATTAACGCATTTAGGTATATAGTATCTGGGGTGTGTGTTGGGTAACCTCCTCGAGTGTCGCTCCGATTCCGATCCCGCTGCAGTCCGGGGGGAACGGAATCGGAGCGGCCGGTACACCCTGGGCGGCGGTCAATGGCTTCCCCTTCACCCCTTCATAGGGTTGGCATTGATCGTCGGCCAATACCCAACGTGGCGGGAACACATCGCTCTCCGTACTCCTCTGTTTTCAGAGGAGACAGGATGAGCGATGCTGTTAGTGGTGAGATGGCCCAGGGTCAGCCGGGGTGCGAGGGATATGCTCTATGGGTAACCTTACACCCCGGCGTCTGAAGACCCGAGACGGCGTGCGGTTTTAGTCGGTGCAAGCCCGACATAACCGCCCCCGCTGGCCGGCGGGGGGGTATCCGAAGGGATTTCCGCACGACAACAAAAAAAAAAAAAAAAGGTATATAGTATCTGCGTCCCGTAATGGTAATGGTAATGAAGTTCGAATATGGATTCGAACTTCAAAATTCAATCCCGCCTCACCCAGGAACCGGAACACATTTTGTATCTGAACAGCTGGACGTCAGTGGCAGTTACACAATATATTATTATACCTACAAATAATAACAACCAGAAATAAATTGACGGCCTCTGTGTCGTAGCGGTAGTGCATTCGAATGCTACAACAGGGGACGCGGGTTAGATTCCCGCTCAGTGCAAATATTTGTATGCATGAATATGTCTATTTGCCTTGGTCTGGGTGTTTCGATGTAATATATATGTATTTACAAAAAAAAAGTATATAAGTATGTTCATCCGCATTCTGGAACCCATAACACAAGCTAGTTAAACTATGCTTACTTTGGGTCTAGAAAAGTGCTGTGCAGAATGTCGTAGAATATTTATAAAAAAAGGGTATATAAAAAAATATTTTACGAATATTGAGGCTAGATGAAAATTGTCTTTTCAAAATTTTGGCTCTCTGCGGTCTCGGCTGTTATGTACAAAGAGATCCAAATAATACGCATAATGCCTCGCTTTTTGTAATAAATAATGATACTTATTGCTGGACTGTTAATACAACTAAATTGTATGAAAAACTTTCAGGTTTATTGCTGAAGTTTTTCTCTCAAAAGTTAATTGGGCGGAAACCTAGATAACGAATGAAATACTGGGGTGGATTCTGTTGCGCATCTCACTAAACTAAACTGTCTCTAAAATATTTTATTTCGATTCGATTCTCTCTCGGTGCAAATATTTGTAGGCATGAATAGGTACGTAAATCTGAGGGGCGCCCGGCGGACTCACCGTCCGCCTACCGGCCCATGCAAGCTCTTTGAAAGAGTAATTGCGAAGCGCCTCGTCGAGCACCTCTCAAGAGTGGGGCCGGACCTGGCGGATGGCCAATATGGCTTCCGCCAGAGGCGCTCCACCGTGGATGCCATCATGCGCGTGAGGGCTCTGGCGGAGGATGCAGTAGCCCGGGGTGAGGTGATGTTGGCGGTGTCCCTGGACATCGTCAACGCGTTCAACACCTTGCCCTGGAGTTGCATTAGGGAGGCGCTCGTGTATCACGAAGAATCCTCTCTACCTCCGCCGCATAGTCGGGGCGTATTTGACGGAGAGAGCCGTCTTCTACCCAACCGTGACCGGTCTCGGCCGGCGTGTCAGATGTCGTGCGGTGTTCCGCAGGGATCGGTCCTGGGGCCGCTCCTGTGGAACATCGGATAAGACTGGGTGCTTCGCGGTGAGTTCGCAGACGGTGCCGCCGTCACGTGCTACGCGGACGATACGCTCGTGACGGCATGCGGAGCGACGTACCGCGAAGCGACCCTGAAGGCCACGACCGCGGTTGCCCAAGTCGTGGAGCGGATCCGGCGGCTGGGTCTCGAGGTGGCTCTGCATAAAACCGAGGCCCTGTTCTTTCATGGGCCTCGGAGCAAGCCACCTTAGGGATCCAGTCTCATCGTGGGAGGTAATCGCATCGGCATCAAGCCCCAAATGAAATATTTGGGGCTCGTGCTCGACGGCCGATGGGACTTCGGAGAGCACATCCGAAGTCTGGCCTCCAAACTGAAGGGCACAGCTCTCGCGCTTGCGCGGCTGCTGCCCAACATGAAGGGGCCCGATGACTCCTGCAGGAGACTCTACGCGGGGATCGTGCGGTCCATGGCCCTGTATGGGTGCCCGATATGGGCGGAGGCCCTGAAGGCCGGAAGTGTGCGGATGCTGCGCGCTCCGCAGCGAGTGATGGCCATCAGGGTCATCCGCGGGTACCACATGATCTCCTTCGAGGCGGCGAGTCTCCTTGCCGGCACTCCGCCATGGGACCTGGAGGCGAGAGCCCTTTCGCAACTGTACCAGTGGAGAAAGGAGGCGCGGGAGCAGGGACTGAAACCCGAGCATCGAGAAATCGAGGCCTTGCAGTCCCAGCTCCACCAGGCCATCGTGGTGAAGTGGAAGAAACGACTTAGGCGATCAATAGCGGTGGTAAGGCCCATCATGGAGGATTGGCTAGAGAGGCGACACGGAAGCCTCTCGTACCGACTGACGTTGGTGATCTCCGGGAAGGGGTGCTTCGGGGACCACCTGTATCGGATCAGGAAGGAGCCAACGATTGAGTGTCATCACTGCGATGCGAGCGAGGACTCAGGGCTGCACACGCTGGCGGACTGCCCGGCGTGGGAGGCGCCGAGGCGTGACCTCGTGGCAGCCATCGGGGTGGGAGTCCTCTCGCTCGGCAGCATGATTACGGCAATGGTGCGAAGCGCGAGCGCGTGGGCCGCCGCCACCTGCTTCTGCGAGCATGTAATGCTCGCGAAGGAGAGGGCGGAGCGCACCCGGGAGAGATTTAGAACTCTCCCGGCCCGCCGAGCCCGCAACTTGCTCGCCACGCGTCGCAGGCGACTCAGGCGCCGGAGGTTGCTTAATGACCTCCGTCCTCCATGAGCGCAGGCCTGGGGGTGACAGGTGAGGCCGCCTGTCACCCCAGCAGAGGCAGGCCGGGACGGTGGGGCGACTAGCGCCCCTCCCCCAAACCGGGGCAGGACGGGGACACCGTGGTTCTCAAACCCGAGCGGGCCATCTCGAAACCGGAGATGGCCCAGGGTCAGTCGGGGTGCGAGGGATATGCTCTATGGGCAACCTTGCACCCCGGCGTCTGCAGACCCGAGACGGCGTGCGGTTTTAGTCGGTTCAAGCCCGACATAACCGCCCCCGCTGGCACTTGGTTGGGGGGTATCCGAAGGGATTTCCGCACGATAAAAAAAAAAACAAGGTACGTAAATCTGCAATAATCTTCGTGTTTCTATGTTGAATAATGTAGCATCGCCACGCAGTTATACCCGCGTAAGTCCTGTTCCTGTGGGAATATCGGAATAAATAATAATCAGGGATAATGTAGCCTTCTAACGGTGAAAAAAAAATCTTTTTCCAGGTTTATACAAAGAAATTATGAAATTATAATCGGTTGAGTAGTATCAGAGTTTATACAAACAAACAAATCTTTTCTCTTTATAATATTTGTATAGTTACAGTATTAGACTCGTCGAGTTAATAACGTAACTACATACAAAAAAAGATTTTAAACGTATTTTATTTAATAGATTCGTAATTCGTGCAAAGTAAGCGATAAAAGTTTCTTTAAAAATGTATAGATAACACCTTTTTTTTTATTTACTTTTTCGTGCGGAAATCCACTCGGATACCCCCCCACCCCCGCCGGCCGGCGGGGGCGGTTATGTCGGGCTTCAACCGACTAAAACCGCACGCCGTCTCGGGTCTACAGACAGGCAACACTTACCTTAGGGCAACCTTACACCCCGGCGGGTGTAAGGTTGCCCATAAAGCATATCCCTCGCACCCCGGCTGACCCTGGACCATTTCCGGTTTAGAGATGCCCCCCTCGGGTTTGGGAACCACGGTGTCCCCGTCTTGCCCGGGTTTGGGGGAGGGGCGCTAGTCGTCCCACAGTCGCGGCCTACTTCTGCTGGGGTGACAGCCGGCCTCACTTGCCACCCCCAGGCCTGAACAGTATAGATAACACCTTATTAAATTTATTATTATTGATTTAGGTAAGTAACTAGCTTTTTAAGTGTTTTTCTCTTTTATTATTTTACCCGCTCGCCACCTCCGAAGTTTGACACAATTCGTATGTTATGTTAGGTTATGTTATAAATACCTTGTCTTATCTTTGGTTAACATCGTTTTGACTGGACTACACAAAATTTTACCAATTTTAGTGTACTTTAGAGAGGTTTGTGACAGCAGAATCGGCACCATTGTCGGATACGATGCCAACAAGAGAAAATATAATTTTAATTGTGAAATATATTCTCGTTGTTGAACGAATAAACGCTCGTGAAGTTATTAACAAATCTACTAATTAAATACATGCCGAGCGCCTTGTTTTCTCAATTAGTAGACTCTTTGAAGATGTCGAGACGAAGTATAAGCAAGAAGGAGATTAATGATCATTACAAAACATGCACAATTCTCATATTTAAGACCGTTTCTATTTAGCATCACTTTACAAGTTTTTGTTTAACTTGTTCTGTTGGTTTGTTAGTATGGTTAAAATTTTGGAAGCCCAATTAGAACCGCTTTCTAACGTTAGATTGGCCTCAAATTTGGTATAAGTACTTGCGTTTCTTCGGTGACAGTGCGATAATATGGTTCTATGAAGCTGGTCTGCTGATGGAGTCGAAAGTTGTCCTTAGGAAGTCCTGAAATAAACAAGATAAACCAATCGAGTTAGGCACATTTTTTTTATTTTTGACTAAAACTCTGCTGCTACCTTTTTTTTTTTTTTTTTTCGTGTGGAAATCCCTTCGGATACCCCCCCGCCGGCCAGCGGGGGCGGTTATGTCGGGCTTGCACCGACTGAAACCGCACGCCGTCTCGGGTCTTCAGACGCCGGGGTGTAAGGTTACCCATAGAGCATATCCCTCGCACCCCGACTGACCCTGGGCCATCTCACCACTAACTGCATCGCTCATCCTGTCTCCTCTGAAAGCAGAGGAGTACGGAGAGCGATGTGTTCCCGCCATGTTGGGTATTGGCCGACGATCAATGCCAAGCCTATGAAGGGGAAGCCATTGACCGCCGCCCAGGGTGTACCGGCCGCTCCGATTCCGTTGCCCCCGGACTGCAGCGGGATCGGAATCGGAGCGACACTCGAGGAGGTTACCCAACACACACCCCACTCTGCTGCTACCTACATGATATCCAGGGTCTGATGATGGAGATGGTAGGTGTCATAGGAACCTCTGAACTGAAAAAGATAAACCTGTCACGTTTGGGCTCATTTGATTTGTCTTGTTATGCAGTTACTAGACAGCTTGTTTTAAAAAAAATATATTGTATACCACTAGCGAGCAAGTATATGGATTATCTGATGGAATGTGGTTCTCGTTTAGGGACCTCATCATCATCCAGACACCTTTACCGGTTTCATTCATATTTGCACTTTGAAGTCCGAAGTCCGTTCTTCTACTCCTCCTTTTCATAATTTGGTTGATCTTCTACGGGAGCGGTACCGGGAAGAAAGCTTGTATTACTGCTTCGATCATCCCTCAATCAGCCTGATTGACTGACAAACAGGCTGTACCGGCTGACTTTTTTTTTCTTTTTTTTTTTCGTGCGGAAATCCCTTCGCACACCCCATCGCCGGCCAGCGGGGGCGGTTATGTCAGGCTTGAACCGACTAAAACCACACGCCGTCTCAGGTCTTAACACGCCGGGGTGTAAGGTTGCCCATATAGAGCATATCCCTCGCACCCCGACTGACCCTGGGCCATCTATCATAAAAAAGAACCACAAGCTAGAATGTGATCAAGTAAAAATAAACTGACTGCTCACGTTTCACTCAACCGATAACGCTATGTAATTCGACTTGATCGCAATTAATTTCATTGGCGAAATCCGCCTTAAAAAGCATCAAAGCCCTACCTATCTACTTACTTAACTCGAGAACAACTTTATACAAGTTTTGCGGAAATATTTTCATTACGAACACAATTCCTTCGGGCTATTATTCTTAGCTTAATACGTGTACTGTACTGAAATATGTACTTAATTGGAAAGGCAATTCTTTGTAATTTGCATTGGCAAAAATTTTAGGCATATTTGCGAAATATGAAGTTCATTCTTAGCTTGTTAAGTAAGACACATATCGGACAGCCGAAGGCGAGCGAAGCTCTTATACGCGGGATAGCCGCTTACAAACTCGGATACTCCTTTGGAACCACAAATTTGATTTCAACCAAATTTGGCATGGTCATAACGACAATCTAGGGGCATGTTTTGAGACCATAAAATTAAAAATCGGACATACCATTGAGGAATTATAACTGAAAAACAAATTTACCATTGAAACTAATGTAAAATGTTCGCGCGCGCAAAAATTGAATTTTTCAGATTTTGAAATAAAAAAACAAATGCTCGCTCAGCTCAATTTTCTTGCGATCGCTAACTGCGTCTACTACGTTTCTGGTGCGCATTCAATCTCTCGATTAAGAACAAAAAATATGGACATAGCTTGCAGAATATACAAGCTTAAGTGGCAGTGGGCTGGGCACATCTGCCGAAGGAGCCATTGCCGTTGGAGCAAGGAAGTTTTTGCGTGGAGACTGCAAATTGGCAAACGGAAGGTGAAAAGCCCAGGCTGATGGACTGACGACTCCTGATAAATGTAGCTAGGACAGCCCTGGAGCAGGCTTTCCCCCAGGAAAGCCTGAGCTTCGTCGTCATCAGGTGAGGTTAGCTTGGAATTAATATGAAAATTCTAGAAGAATATAAAGAAATAGTTTTATTTCAATGAAGAATTTTCAATTAGGTTACGTTTCGCCATGGATTAGTATAATTTGATTTATACATAAAGTCAGTGTTGCATATCCAGGGTTAGTACCTACTTGAACCACGTATACAATATGTAACAAAACTAGTGTCCGATCAGTGAAGGTGGTATATAGGTATCAATACAAGGTTAAAACTGAAAAATTACCGCACAAAAACTGCAATAATTTTTTAGGTCAGTGAGGAAACTTATGTGGCAATACAGGAGGGCGCAGCGGCACAGTCAGCGGCGGGGATTGGTATGGTGTGCGGATGGATGGATGTAGATATCTACTTTGTGGTGTTGTCATATTCTTAGGTTTTGGGGCGATAGTGGGAAATTATGATATTAGGAAATGGCTTTTTAAATTCCAATAATACATTTATTTTCATCATTATCATCATCATATCAACCATAGGAAGTGCTGAACATAGACCTCCCTAATTGACTTCCATTTTGACCGGTCTGTAGCGGCCTGCATCCACGAGTCCCTGCGCTCTTTACCAGGTCTTCTGTCCACCTTGGCCTTCCTACGCTGCGCTTGCCGTCACGGGGACTCTACTCAAGAACCTTTCTGCCCCATCGGCTATCGGTTCTCCGAGCTATGTGCCCTGCCCACTGCCACTTCAGCTTGCCTGACTTGCTCTGCTATGTTGTAACTCTAGTTCGTCTACGGATCTCCTCATTTCTGATTCGATCTTGTAGAGAAACCCACCCAAACAAAAGCATAGCCCGTTCCATATTTATTTATTTTATATTGGTTATGTATTTAGGATGCATATGTACTACTTATTGATCGGACACTAGTTTTGTTACTTACTGTATAAGATGCCATGTTCATAAACACAGCCACCAAAATAAACAGAGCGCTGAAACAAAATTTGAAAATCGAAAGATATCTTTGTACAGATTGATTTAAAAAAAAATCTAATCAAGTACAGAAAGAAAAGATATTTAAGAAAAATTCTAATTCGGGCCATTTATATACTTGAGTTATTCGGTTGACCTCGTTGTTTGAAGTATTAAAAGCTAGAGACGTCCTCGTTAGCTTTTCAAGAGAGAGTATTATAAAATTCGTTTGAGTGTTGCCTTTTTAGTCAATTAAAAGTGAATGGTTTTTGTTGGGTAATTGAATGATGTAGGTCGGGAGTATTTCAATTGAAGTGGGGTGTAAAATTAAGTATTTTGTATGTAATGTAAGCTGTTGAAATAGATATGATCACACTTTTATATCGCACTTATGTGAAAGTTTGTGGAGATTTTTGTGTGTTTAGATGTTTGTTACACAATCACGCTTAAACAGCTAAACGGATCCGGCTGAAATTTGATACAGGGATAGGTAGCCTGGAATAACACATAGGCTAGCTTGTTTACCTGGAATAGGTTTCCATGGGTAGCGGGAACGGGATCAGAATTCCGCGTAGGCGAAGTTGCGAGCAAGAGCTATTATAATAAACGCGAAAATTTGTGTGTCTGTCTCTTCTCTTTTTGTCTGTTTGTTTGCGGCGGACGCAAAAACTACTGAACATATTTTGATGCGGTTTTGTTTTCAGATTGTATTTACAATTTAGTGGGTTTTACTGTAGTCTATGTATGTATGTTACGCCTTGTAACATTACCTTCATGCCTGTGAAAGTCATGTCAAAATTGACCTAGCTTTCCGTAGATTAATTAATTAAAACAGACCGAAAAACAGGCGTACAAAAATTTAAAAATTGTATTTTTGTTATAAGTATCGTGAATATATTCATATGCAATCATTAAAAATATATTATTTAAATATTACAAACAGACACTTCAATTTTATTTATTTGTATAGATATAGTTATTTATTTACGTCCGGATAAAACCTTAATTAATTAAAATGAAACCACCTTTAACGGATTCTATCGATTATATTTATTTGATGTTATTTTATATTTTACATTGATCCCGACGTTTCGGTTGCTTTTCAGCAGCCATGGTCACGGGGAGACTAAAG
This sequence comes from Cybosia mesomella, assembly GCA_946251805.1. NCBI lineage: Eukaryota > Metazoa > Arthropoda > Insecta > Lepidoptera > Erebidae > Cybosia > Cybosia mesomella. Next base: position 2,794,309 of record OX276402.1, on the reverse strand, counting down.
ATGATTGTTGTCTTGTAGTTTGAAGTGTAAGTTATCTCAAAGTACCCGAACTATGTTCGAAACGTCGGGATCAATGTAAAATATAAAATAACATCAAATAAATCGCGATAGAATCCGTTAAAGGTGGTTTTATTTCAAAGTGTGACCGTCACGTAAACTTCCGACAATATCATATGAACCATTAAATCAGATTGTATTCAAAATTTTGGGATTTTCATTTTTTCGCGGAACCTCTTTTCCTTAAATTAACGTATCCTTTGGTATGCCTTGTAACAATACCTATCTGCCAGTGAAAGTCCCGTCAAAATCGGCTCAGCCGTTCCGGAATTACCCAATTCAAACAGACAGAAAGACAGACTAAGATTAAAAAAAATCGTATTTTTTTAAGTATCGTGTATAAATTCATCTGCAATCATTAAACATATGTTATTTTAATATTACAAACAGACACTTCAATTTCATTTAGTTGTGTAGAGAAGTAGGATAGTGGGAGGTAGGATAACTGAATCATTCATTAGAGTAATACTCGTAAGTGAACTAACTTATAATAATAATATCCGTTCATTCATTCACCTCTGTGACGTAGCGGTAGTGTATTCGACTGCTAAGCCAAAGGTCGCGGGTTCGATTCCCGCTCAGTGCAAATACGTATATTTGCATTGGTCTGGGTGTTTCTATGTATAATTTGTATTTATTTACAAAAAAAAAAGTATTTAAGTATGTTTATCCGCATTCTAAATCCCATATGGCAAGCTCTGCTTAGTTTGGGTCTAGATGGCGTTGTGTACTTTGTCGTACAATATTTATAAAAAAGAAAAAAAAAAAAAACCAGATACCAATCTTTCGTCGATACAGTATGGCATTTCATTCGGATTTATGGGTTTGCTACAAAATGTGAAGTTATATATTGTCGGGGACTATTATCAGGGCACGTTTCATCAGCGATATTCAACAAAAGTTTATCCGTTTGGGAGAATTCTATAAAAGGTTGTACTCTAGGGTTGTCGAACTGCATATTAATTTAGTTATACCTATATTTAGCAGGCTGTGGCGGAGGCGTGTCGTGTGTGTCCTACACACGCCTGCCAACTCAACGACGCGGGATAAAACCCGACCCCAGGGTTATCCTTTCGAGGGCTTACCCGGGGTGCCCGGCAATGGACACTTGGGAAGGACATGGTGTGGTTTTAGTCGGTCCGATTCCGACACGCCCACCCCATCGGTTTAAAAAAGTTAGTTACGTTAGTTTAAAAAAAATACCTATATTTATGTTTTGAAAGATATTTCTTTTCGTAACTAAAGTTTGACTAAAGTTGGATGATTAATTTTGCTATACAAGTTTGCTAATGCAATGTAGGTTTATTGCATATATAAGTATAGTACAGTTTCAGAATGAAATCTTAAAGCGCCATATTGGTATCCAAACTAAGTCTTGAATAATCGCCACAGTTAACAGAATGTTGTTTTCTGTTAGGAAATTTAAAATTGGTTATGAAATCAAATATATTTATTTGCGTGGTTTCACAGACATTGGGAACAGACACAGGGGATTTCACCATATTCAGCTGATTCCGTATGCAAAAATTAACAAAATTAAACATTATTAATAAGATGATAATCTTGATAAAACACATGTTAAGGCAAAATCCAACATATAACATAACATAACTTCACGCCTGTATCCCCGAAGGGGTAGGCAGAGGTGTATTACACACCCACAATTCGCCAGTTATGTTAAGGTCCCAATGTAATAGGGGGCGAGCTTATTGCCATCTACCGGGCACATTATTAAGCGAGCGATAATTAACATTTATTTACAGGCAAAATCCAATAACACAATTAAACAAGTTGAATTCCTGATACGAGCTCAGCCGAATACAAGGGATTTTCGATTTAGCGTTTTTTTTTGCGATTTTTTCTTTATCTTGCAATGGTTCACCCCAGCACGAATCTATTACCGAAAACAGCAACTTGATAGCTCATCTCCTTCATACCCAAAACCGTGACAGAAAATTGGCATCGACGACGACGTCGACGACAACTCGATAGCAATAGGGCTTTTCTAAAGAAAATCCCTAAAAACAATTAAAGCTATTTCGCACAACATATTTCGTTGTTTTTGATGATTCCTGGTTTATCGGCATTTTGCTTATTAAGTACAAAAGAATATCTTTTGACAACCCTACACTTCATATCTCAACCTGAGAACATCAACCACGCGTGTCCAGCATCAAACCCTGTCTAAGAACCGATCCGATTACTTCAATTTGTGTTTCCGTCGACTATACTGCGAACGATTTGCACTGGCCTCTAGGTGAGGCTAGATAAGTAAGTTATTGAGCTGAGTGAGATAGATAAGTAAGTTATTGAGCTGAGTGAGACGAAGTCGAGCGAAAGCTCCTCATACCAGACTTCAGGATTTTCTTTGTCACAGGTCTCCTCCTAAACTACTAATCCAATCAGAACCAAATTTGGCATGATTAAAGAGGTCAATCAGAGGAAGGTTTATGGATATATTTTGAACAAATTAATGCTACCACAGAGGAATGATCACCGTTAAAAAAAAAAAAACCAGATGGAATTACATAATAACCACTCGAGACACTGTGACCAAACTTTACACGCTTAGAAAGCATGTCCAGAATTGTGACTTTCAAAAAGAATTTTCAAAATCGGACTTGCCACGGAGGAATCATCACTGTTCAAAATTTTCAAAATCTGATTCCCACCACCACAGTTGAACAAATTATTGATGAAAGTGATGATGAACGAATGATTTTAATGATAAATAAATCGCTCTTAAAAATTCAAATCACGATGTCTCACTCAGTGCAACATTGCAAGCAGCGATTCGCCTTGCAGACCTAGTTGTATGACATATATTTTAAAATGGGTTTTTTTTTTATCGTGCGGAAATCCCTTCGGATACCCCCCCGCGTGCCAGCGGGGGCGGTTATGTGGGGCTTGAACCGACTAAAACCGCACGCCGTCTCGGGTCTACAGACGCCGGGGTGTAAGGTTGCCCATAGAGCATATCCCTCGCACCCCGACTGACCCTGGGCCATCTCCGGTTTCGAGATGGCCCCCTCGGGTTTGGGAACCACGGTGTCCCCGTCTTGCCCCGGTTTGGGGGAGGGGCGCTAGTCGCCCCACCGTCCCGGCCTGCTTCTGCTGGGGTGACAGGTGGCCTCACCCGCCACCCCCAGGCCTGCGTTCATGGAGGACGGAGGTCGTAAAAAATGTACCTAGTAGCTATATTAGGTAGTAGTAGGTAGTATCGGGGGTGACAGGTGAAAGGATTGGTCACTGGTTCAAGTACCATCCTGCGGATGTTGACTTTTCTTGTTTTATTATTGACTAGCTGTGCCAGCGACTTCGCCCGCTTGGATTTAGATTTTTAAGGATTTACGCGAGGAACCCTAATTATTTTTCTAAAATAAAAGTAGCCTCCATCACGCCTTATAACATTACTTATCTATCAGTGAGAATCCCGTCAAAATCGGCCTAGCCATTCCACAGATTACCTAATGCAAAGAGTCAGAGGAAAATTAAAAATATTGCTTTTTGTCATATGTATCGTACATATACTCATATGCATTCATTTAAACCTGTTATTTTAATATTAGAAACAAATACTTACTTCAATTTTATTTATATGTATAGAAGTGGAGTATCCACATTAATGTTAGGAAACCTTCATAATTATATTGATCCTCATTGTGGTAAAGATTTCACAGTAACTTGACTTTCTCAAAAGGGCTTTAAATAGCTCGAGCCTAAATGAAATATGAAGAGAAAAGGCGACACTCAAATGAAATATTAAAACCACTTTCAACCTGGAATTTAATTAAACAAAGAATTTAATGCGTAGGAGTCAAACTAGAATATTCTGTATGTATAATTATTTACCTGGTGTAAAACGTTTAAGAGCTTGTCTATATCACCACGTCACGACGTCGTTGAAGTGAAAGGGTGCGGTGTCGAGGCGCGGTGCGTTACCGTGTCGTGTTAATGCACGGTACGACAACGATTAGTAGGCGCGAGCGCGTGGGCCGCCGCCGCCTCCTTCTGCGAGTATGTGATGCTCGCGAAGGAGATGGCGGAGCGCGCCCGGGAGAGGTTCAGAACCCTCCCGGCCCGCCGAGCCCGCAACACGCTCGCCTCGCGTCGCAGGCGACTCAGGCGCCGGAGGGCGCTTAACGACCTCCGTCCTCCATGAGCGCAGGCCTGGGGGTGGCAGGTGAGGCCGCCTGGCACCCCAGCAGAAGCAGGCCGGGACGGTGGGGCGACTAGCGCCCCTCCCCCAAACCGGGGCAAGACGGGGACACCGTGGTTCCCAAACCCGAGGGGGCCATCTCGAAACCGGAGATGGCCCAGGGTCAGTCGGGGTGCGAGGGATATGCTCTATGGGCAACCTTACACCCCGGCGTCTGCAGACCCAAGACGGCGTGCGGTTTTAGTCGGTTCGAGCCCGACATAACCGCCCCCGCTGGCCGGCGGGGGGGGGTATCCGAGGGGATTTCCGCACGAAAAAAAAAAAAAAAAAAAAAAGGTACCGTAAACATACTAATATTATAAACGCGAAAGTAACTCTATCTGTCTGTCTGTCTTGTACGCTTTCACGCCTAAACCACTGAACCGAGTTTTATGAAATTGAGTACAGAAATGGATTAGAGCTCAGGAAAGGACAGAAAAAAAGGGTTGAAGGGGTTCAAATAGGGGGTGAAAGTTCGTATGAAAGTTCATTATTTTCGAAGATATCGCCATGGAACTTTGTATTATTATAGGGACCATATAATAAATAAATATGCTTTAGAGCGTTTTCGAATTTCAACCCATGGGGGGAAGAATGAAACAGGGCGGAGCCTCGGGCAACAGTTAGTGATATGTATGGCAAATGCCACCGCAGCACGACGCATCGGATGTCTTTGGAAGCTATGGGTGGCTACGATGCACTCGCTAAGTTCATGTCATCAACCAACCCAAGGACGGTTACCAGCTCCACAATTAACCCGAACTTAAGCGTAGCGAGATTTGCCTATCCAACAATAGGTCAACGTGACCGGTCGACTTTTTCCATTGATTTGGTTTTTCGGTGATTATTCCTTGATGGTAAGACCGATCTGGACATTCGACCCCTTACGACACTCAGTAATGTCTACTTGATCACCGTGGCAAATTTGGTCGAGATCGGTCAAACGGTCTCGGAGGAGTATCATTTGTTTGAAATGCAACTTTGAAACCAAAGACGCTTCGCTCGCCTTCGGCTCGCTACGCTTAATTATATTATACGTTACAGCATCGCGTCGTGAATTTTTACGACACGGTAACGTGAATTTGCACGTCACGCCAACCTACCTGGCCGGTATACCGTACCCTTCCACGTTGACGACGTGACGTGGCTTCTTGACGTGATGATGTGGACAAGCTCTAAGTTGGGAAAGCATGATATTGAATCGCTGAAGTGGGTAAAACAACACGCGCTGTGGGACCGCCATTATACGTGCAACTAAGCAAATATTTTTTTTTTCTCGGCTAGCGTGTCGCTTCTTTACAATATATCGATGTAGTCTCCGTCTCCAAAGTGTATTTGGATGAAAGGCAAACGTGATATAATTTCAATCGATATTTAAACTCTTGTGTAAGCTGTGGTCGTTATTACTGAGGCCACGGATTTTAATATCGGGAGCCCTTTTACCTTGGCTTGGCTGTGGCTGTGTGTTTCACAATTTATTGAAATACTTTTTTTATTTGTTTTTATTTATTTATTCATGTTATCTACATCTACACTAATATTATAAAGAGGAAAACTTTGTTTGTTTGTATGTTTGGTTGTAACGAATAGGCTCAAAAAGTACTGGACCGATTTTAAAAATTCTTTCACCATTTGAAAGCTACATTATCCACGAGTAACATAGGCTATATTTTATTTTGGAAAAAAATAGGGTTCCGTAAGATATTTGGGTTTTTCGGACACAAGGTGTAAAAAATCAACCAGAAAAGTTACTTATTTTGCGTACGCTGCCTAAACTATAAAAGATAGATCCATAAAATGTTCTAATTAATGGTAGATCTTATAAATATCTACAAAGAAGTCCGCGACACACTATACCTATCTATATCGAGTGAGGCACAACAACCATTTTTTTATTTAAAAATCTTGAATTTTTTTTGTACTACATTTAAACGCGTTTATTTTACTCATGCTATTAATCCTTATCAAATTAAATTATTTCATCACTAAGTACAGTTTATGTAGATAATATTTGGTCTTTGAATGATTAAAATTGGACGTTTGGTTTTGAAGTTATGGCGAAATAAAATATTACGATTTCTGGTGCACGGCCCGTTGCGAAGTGGGCGTCACCAAGGCGGGGGTGCGCGTGCGGGAGGGGAGTTTAGATCTATGAGTAAGGTACCCGCGCGGCTCAGTCGCGAGGTCGGCTCCCTACGCAGCGGTCGTGCGCGAAGTCTAATAATTTTCGTGCGATTTTTTTTAGATTTCGTTCTTAAAACTACACCTACGCAAAAGTTCTTCTCAGAGCTAAACAAAAGTTCTTTTCAGGGCTAACCAACAGTTCTTTTCAGGGCTAACCAACAGTTCTTTTCAGGGCTAAACAACAGTTCTTTTCAGAGCTAGACTATTACACGCTATTAACATTTTCTTAAACATTTGAAAATGCCTAAGAGAGCCAGGTCTCAACTTTCTAAACATAGTTCTCAAGCACGGGCAGCAAGAATACGTCGTATGGGAGAATCTTCACCTGAACGTTCACAACGCCTTGCTGAACAAAATCAGAGAAACTCTCAGGTACGCGCACGAGAGTCGAGTGTCGAACGTTCGCAACGCCTTGCACAACAAAATCTGAGAACCTCTGAGTTACGTGCACGAGAGTCGAGGCTGGAGCGTTCCCAACGTCTTCATGAACAAAATGTAAGGACCTCTGACTTACGCGAACGAGAGTAAAGTGTCGAGCGTTCGCAACGCCTTGCCGAACAAAGTCTGAGAACCTCCGAGTATTCCCAACGTATTCATGAACAAAATATAAGGACTTCTCAGTTGCGCGAAAGAGAGTCGAGTGTCGAGCGTTTGCAGCGACTTAGAGCTCAAGCAGAGAGACAGCAGTTGTCCACAAACACAGTTCGCAATCGAATTTTAGCTAACAGCAACAGACTGGCTTTCAGATATGATCCGCAGGTTGATTATGCACAACAAGCGTCCGTCCAAATCGGAGTCATGAATAAGATCTGCTCTAACTGCTCTGCCAAGAAATGGACAGACGAACCTAATGGTATGTGCTGTGCTTCAGGTAAAATTTGTCTTCCTAACCTTCAGGAGCCACCACAACCAATAAAAAATCTTTTAACTAATAACCATCCATTATCTGGTCATTTTTTAACAAACATACGTAGATACAATAGTCTTTTTCAAATGACTTCGTTTGGCGCAAAAGAAATCAGGGAAGGAAATTTTATGCCCACTTTTAAAATTGAAGGACAGGTGTATCATCTCATTGGTAGCCTTTTACCACCGTCAGGCCAAAACCCACAGTTCTTGCAAATATATTTTATTTCGGATGCAGACCAGTTATCGTTGCGATCAAGCATCGCACCAACCTTAAAAATGGATTTAATTCGTGAATTACAGACCGCTTTGAATAATCATAACGTGTATATACGAAGTTTTAAACAAAACTTAGAACTTAACTCCTCAGATAATTTAAAGTTAATTATTCATTCAGATCGCACTCCACAGACAGCACACAGAGGCAGATATAATGCTCCTACTGTAAACGAGGTAGCCGTTCTCTTGGTCGATGAAGACAAAGGTCCCAGGGATATAGTCTTACACGGTAGAGACGGACAGCTCAAAAGAGTTTCTGAGCTACATCGGTCCTATGATCCACTACAGTATCCTATAATGTTTGCGACAGGAGAAGACGGTTATTATTTGACTATCCCTCAGCAGGGTTCTGCGCGTAATAAAACTGTTTCGTGCATGCAATTTTATGCATTTAGATTAATGTTTAGAACTAACTCTTTTAATCCGTTACATTATTACAGAGACTTATTTAGTCAATATTGTGTTGACATGATGGCGAAAATGATATCGGAAAGATTAAATTATATTTCTCGGAATCAACAAAGACTGAGGGCTGATGACTACATTCATCTCAGATATGCCTTAAATCATGACGCAAATGTTGACCCAACAAATATCGGTCAACATGTCATATTGCCATCGTCATTTACGGGTTCTCCGCGTTTCATGCACGAGAAAACGCAGGACGCGATGACGTACGTCCGAAATTATGGTAGACCTGACTTATTTGTCACTTTTACATGTAACCCCGAATGGCCTGAAATTAAAGCGGAGCTGCTACCAGGACAACGGTCTTTCGACCGTCATGACATAATTTCACGTGTATTTCATTTAAAGATGAAGAAATTCATCAAATTATTTGTCAAAGAACAGATATTCGGTAAAGTAAAATGTTATATGGCAAGTGTGGAGTGGCAAAAGCGTGGTTTACCTCATTGTCATTTGCTTTTCTGGCTAGAAACTAAAATACAACCAGATGAGATCGACAGTGTCATAGTTGCGGAGCTACCCGATCAACAAATTGATCCGGTACTACACGACATTATAACTAAAAATATGGTACATGGACCCTGCGGAGAACATAATTTAGCTGCACCATGCATGAAGAACGGTGTCTGCACAAAAAAATACCCTCGCCGCTTCATGAACGATACCCAGACCGGAGAGGATGGGTATCCAGTTTATCGTAGGCGCGATACAGGAAATGGCGGTCGGAGCACTACGCTACAAATCAGGGGCAACATGGTGACGATAGATAATAGGTGGATTGTTCCATACTCCCCGCTACTATGTAAGACTTTTAACGCTCATATAAACGTGGAGTATTGCCACTCTGTCCAAGCCATTAAATATATATGTAAGTATATAAATAAAGGTTCAGATCAGGCAACTTTTAGCCTTAGAAACCCACACGATGAGGTTGAAAACTATTTAAATGGCAGGTACATAAGCACAGGGGTGTGTGTTGGGTAACCTCCTCGAGTGTCGCTCCGATTCCGATCCCGCTGCAGTCCAGGGGGAACGGAATCGGAGCGGCCGGTAGACCCTGGGCGGCGGTCAATGGCTTCCCCTTCACCCCTTCATAGGGTTGGCATTGATCGTCGGCCAATACCCAACGTGGCGGGAACACATCGCTCTCCGTACTCCTCTGCTTTCAGAGGAGACAGGATGAGCGATGCTGTTAGTGGTGAGATGGCCCAGGGTCAGCCGGGGTGCGAGGGATATGCTCTATGGGTAACCTTACACCCCGGCGTCTGAAGACCCGAGACGGCGTGCGGTTTTAGTCGGTGCAAGCCCGACATAACCGCCCCCGCTGGCCGGCGGGGGGGTATCCGAAGGGATTTCCGCACTATAAAAAAAAAAAAAAAAAAAAAAAAGGTACATAAGCACATCTGAAGCTGTCTGGCGCTTATTTGAATTTCCCGTTCACGACCGGCATCCTACTGTAGTGCATTTGGCCGTTCATCTAGAGAACGGTCAAAGGGTGTATTTTACACCAGGGACAGCTCATCAAGTGGTCCAAAACCCACGCAATACAACATTACTGGCATTTTTTATTTGCTCTCTGTAATGAAGATGAATTCGCGAAAACTCTTCTGTATCATGAAGTCCCGCAATACTATACATGGGCAAATAATAAATTCACTAGAAGGAGGCGTGGTGAAGATGTAGTTGAACATCCGGGGATAAAAAAAGATACCGCTTTAGGTAGAGTCTACGGGGGGGTGTGTGTTGGGTAACCTCCTCGAGTGTCGCTCCGATTCCGATCCCGCTGCAGTCCGGGGGGAACGGAATCGGAGCGGCCGGTACACCCTGGGCGGCGGTCAATGGCTTCCCCTTCACCCCTTCATAGGGTTGGCATTGATCGTCGGCCAATACCCAACGTGGCGGGAACACATCGCTCTCCGTACTCCTCTGCTTTCAGAGGAGACAGGATGAGCGATGCTGTTAGTGGTGAGATGGCCCAGGGTCAGCCGGGGTGCGAGGGATATGCTCTATGGGTAACCTTACACCCCGGCGTCTGAAGACCCGAGACGGCGTGCGGTTTTAGTCGGTGCAAGCCCGACATAACCGCCCCCGCTGGCCGGCGGGGGGGTATCCGAAGGGATTTCCGCACGATAAAAAAAAAAAAAAAAAAAAGGTAGAGTCTACGGGATACATCCATCCCAATCAGAGTGTTTTTATCTTAGGATTCTACTGCACCACGTACGCGGTCCGACCTCATTTGCATACCTTAAAACTGTAAACGGTATTGTCAAAGAGACGTATCAAGCAGCTTGCCGTGACCGAGGTTTACTTGAAAACGATGACCATTGGGGTAACAGTTTAAGCGAAGCTTCGTTATCACATTGTCCAAAAAAAACTAAGGGAGTTGTTCGTAGTCATACTTTTATTTTGTCAACCATCGGAACCATTGAAGTTATGGGATACTTTCAAAGATCAGTTCTGTGAAGATATTAGACATCGTATCAGACAACAAAATCAGGATAACACTTTACCCTTCACTGAAGTCATTTATAATGAAGGATTAATCGAAATAGAAAACAAACTTCTAGAATTAAACGACAAAAATTTCAAAAGGCTCCAATTTCCAGTAAAAATTTCTTTCGCACTAACGATAAACAAATCCCAGGGCCAAACATTCAAATTAGTAGGAATTGATTTACGAAAAGAATGTTTTACGCATGGGCAACTTTACGTTGCCCTATCACGGGTCGGGGCTCCCGACCATCAGTATATTTTGTTACCTGAAAATAATTTAACGTCAAATGTTGTTTATGGAGAAGCTCTACAATAATCGCTTTAGTTATCTATCCTTAAACAACGGGTTGCGCTCCGGGACTGCCGGCAGAAGTGAAAACTTAGTATTAATTACATTTAAATATTTTCATCATTAACAACTTAACATACACAGAAAGACAATCTGTGCAGCCTGCGGATAATGACTGCGTCGTCAATGTTACTGTCGGTGTCTGTGAATTGACCTGGGAATCATTTTGCTGACCGTGTCTTTCCTGGGTAGGCTTTTTGCAGCGGTAACCGACATCCACGCGGGCGGAGCCGCGGGCGACCGCTAGTACATAATACATATATTTAAATGTAAATTTATCCTGTAAACCTAGATTTAGGTTTGTGTAGGATACATAGTTCTCATTTTAAAATATTACAATATATTTACATACTACATAATCTACTATTTGTGAATATCAAAAATTACAGAACAAAATAAGTATGTGGGTACTCACTAAAACGTGCGTGCGTGGTGTTTAGGTGAGATACGGCGCACGGCCGCCACCAACACATGATGCAGGTCGCTATAGCTATACTATACGGGTGCTCCAATTCATGTGGTCGCTGGGTGTAATATTTTTTTTTAGGGTTATTTTAATGTTACGTGCTACTACTACTAGCTACGTGTACTAGCAATTTGACTGCTCATAATCAAATCCTAGGAGTCAATCTTTGGCAATGGTTTTAGCTTCATTAGATAATGGAAATAGAATGCAGCACTAACTTTGTAATGGAAATTGTTCAGGTTTGAAGGCACGTCCTATTTCGGGTAATATTGTTATTTCTATTTTAGTAGGGACGCCAGGCTTTTGGGATGCCATTTACGCCTTTAGTCCGAATAAATATCTGGCAGTAGGTAAGCTGTGTACCAGCATAAAACCGGCTTATTCGTCAACTGGCTCGGGTGGAACTACTTGCTCTTTCGCGCGAGTTGACACCTTCCGATTTTCTGAATTTTTTTTGTCATCAACTGGTTTGATTTTGAAAATTTTACGTATTTACGTACTTAACATAACTTCACACCTGTATCCCCGAAGGGGTAGTCAGAGGTGTATTACACACCCACGATTCGCCAGTTATGTTAAGGTCCCAATGTAATAGGGGGCGAGCCTATTGCCATCTACCGTATTTACGTACAGTCTTAGCTTTAATGTCTAATACTTACTTCAGAATATAAAATTAAGAAGAAGTATCTGATTGGAATCCCAACAAAGTAGATTACTACAGTAACCCATCTCTTCTGTACACGGCAACTAAAGGAAAGCGCTATTTCCATCCGAAAATAAATAATCAGCCCATGAAAAACTGCCTGGACAATAGGCTCTCCATCTGGTACATGGGACTGAAAAGCATCCTTCTCTTGATATTGGTTTTTTAAACGTAATAAGGTACAAAATTGATGTTTACATAATGAATCAGATCTCATATTCTGCCGGTTCTGGCGTACAAATTATTTTCATTGTTTGTTTCATTTAACAATCACATACATGCAATACAACTTAAATATTTATGTCAGTAGTAAACTGACTCATTAAAAAAATCGTCAATATTATAATAACACTTATTGTATAGCAGATCCTTTAAATTATTTTTAAAGAAATCGATATTTAATATTTTCCAAATATTGGATATCTTATTGTAGGTTTTTGGAGCTGAGCAAAATACGCTATTCCATAAAAGGCTTGAGTTTGCTGTACTGATACATAATGCATCTTTACGTCTATTACGGCTTACGACATCAGACAGCCGTGGAAACAAATGCGGGTTCAACTTTACAAAGAACGATTTTATTTAAGCTGCTCTGTTTGTTAACATGTTACTGCTGGTTGAAATTTGATGATACAAATTTGTCACAAAATTCGGCCGGGTAGGTACCACCGTGCACGATTGCGAAAAACCCTCCATAGTAATCCAATTTCGGTTTGATTGCGTTCAGGGGTCAGCAAGTGCATAGCCGGGCAGGGGGTTTGTGGTCGCAGCACTAGTGGGACCGGTGGGTGTCACGCGGTGCTGCGACGATAATCCTCTTCTGATGAGGCCGTCAAGCTGAGTGCCACCATTGTTAACATGGTACGTGTGTGTAGTGGTGACCCTCTTTCCTGAGACTTTACCTTCAGCTTACCACCAGGCGAGGTGAAGTCAAATTGACGTGTCCTAAATATAAAAAAAAATGCTTCATGGGCGAGTCCGACTCGCACTTGACCGGTTTTTAATGCTTATACTAATAAATACTTTCGAAATACTACCAGAATGAAGTCTGCCCTTGCACCTAAGATATTTTTTTAAATGAAATTGTTTGTTTTTAGGGTTCCGTTGCGAAATGGCAAAAAACGGAACCCTTATAGATTCGTCATGTCTGTCTGTCTGTCCGTCCGTGTGTCACAGCCACCTTTTTCCGAAACTATGAGAACTATGCTGTTGAAACTTGGTAAGTAGATGTATTTTGTGAACCACATTAAGATTTTTACACAAAAATAGAAAGAAAACAGTAAATTTTGGGGGTTCTCCATACTTAGAACTGAAATTTATTATATTATATTATATTATATTCAACTGCTACGTCAGGGGGCGCGGGTTCGATTCCCGCTCAGTGCAAATATTTGTATGCATGAATATGTCTATTTGCATTGGTCTGGGTGTTTCTATGTATAATATGTAAGTATTTACAAAAAAAAATGTATATAAGTATGTTTATCCGCATTCTGGAACCCATAACACAAGCTAGTTAAACTATGCTTACTTTGGGTCTAGAAAGCGCTGTGTAGAATGTCGTAGAATATTTATATTATTATTAAATTTAAAAAAAAAATTTTCATCAAACCCATGCGTGTGATGTATCTATGGATAGGTCTTCAAAAACGATGTTGAGGTTTCTAATATATTTTTTTTAAACTGAGTGGTTTGCGTGAGAGACATCCAAAGTGGTAAAATATTCCCCCCCCTGTAACTTCTAAAATAAGAGAATGATAAAACTAAAAAAAATATATGATGTACATTACCATGTAAACTGCCACCGATAATTGGTTTGAACGAGATCTAGTAAGCAGTTTTTTTTAATACGTCATAAATCGTAAACCGCAATTTACCTTTCATCCAATCAACTCTAATATAAAACTTTTACTTGCTGCTACGGAACCCTTAAGGGGCGAATTCGACTCGCACTTGGCCGGTTTTTATTAGCTACTGCTGTCTGACCTTTCCCTGGATTTTCTCTCAGGGTATCCGACCCTGCGCCAGATCCTTGTCCGACCATCAGCAAGTCTATCAGCTTACAGATAACGTTGGTTTGGGTTAACAACAATAAATTCATCTTTATCTCTATACTTTCTAATTCCGAAACAGCTCTTAATAAATCAAAAATATGGCTTAAGTATATTCATAAAGACAAAAGTAATGCCGCTCATCCGTCCGGGCGCGGGCTGGGCGAGGAAACGGCTTTAATTAATTATTTCAATACCAGTGGGTCCAAGAATTCGGTATCTTTAGCTCTGGGATTTGTTTCGTCAACACTTTGCATAAAATAATTAAAGGAATATCTTTCCCCAATTGCTTTGTGATTAAGTTTTGATACTGGCAATTTTGAAGACATGCAGGGCAAGTTTTCGAAATATGCTCAGACAATTTTTGTATCTAATGTATACGAGTGATTAGGGAACGTAGTGGATTAGTAGATGATGTGTCGTGTTTCTTACGATAGCTATAACTTCTATCCCTATGCTTCATACATATACGAACTAGAACGAGTGATCCCTTGTAACAAAAGTAACAAAAACTGAAAATAACCTAAGACTTTTTTTTTAATATTCAGTCTGTCAATTGACTGCACCCTGCTGGATGGTGAAAGATCCTAAAAGGGTGGTCCCTACCTTAAAGGTCTCAACAGATGCTCTTCCACGCCTCACTTTGAAGAACCCGGGATTGTAAGAAGAAGAAACAGGTGTGCGGGTAGTGCACTGCAGCTGTTTATTATGCGGCAAAGGAAAAAAACGCTAAGTTCAGGACGGTATTGCTTCTACCGTGTACGAGTGGCATCGCGTCCAGCAATAAAATCGAAGTCTTAGAACGTTTTACCCGACTGCCAAGGAAGGATTATGTTTTAGCGCGTATCTTGTACGCATGTAATATTCTTTATTCCCTATGTCATATCTTTCAAACCGCTGTACGGATTTCGATGGATTTGGTCTCAAATGAAAGGGATTCTGTTTCGAGTGTTACGGCGTACGAAAGTTATGAACCAAAACAATATGGTGGATTTTTGGCGCTACAATGAATGTTATCAAAAATTATTTTCCCTAAAACTTATCGAGTATACAAATATTTGCACTGCGCGGGTATCGGAGGGGAGGGCGCCCCCTGTCGTAGCAGTCGAACGCACTACCCTGCGGTAGTGCGTTCGACTGCTGTACTTAGTTCAGTTTTCATTTGTGTTGTGATTGCAAGATTCGTTTCTCTTGTATGCTTGAAACTTAAAAGCTACAAATAAAAATAAACTAGGACTGCAAGGCGAATCGCTGCTTGCAATGTTGAGCTGAGTGAGGTATCGTGATTCTTGTCCAATAGATTTGACCGCTATTGCGGAATCAGATTTTGAAAACTTTGAACAGTGATCATTCCTCCGTGGCAAGTCCGATTTTGAAAATTCTTTTTGAAAGTCACAACTCTGGACATGCTTTCTGAGCGTGTAAAGTTTGGTCACAGTGTCTCGAGTGGTCATTATGTAATTCCATCTGGATTTTTTTTAACGGTGATCATTCCTCTATGGCAGCATTAATTTTTTCAAAATATATCCATAAACCTTCCTCTGATTGACCTCTTTAATCATGCCAAATTTGGTTCTGATTGGATCAGTAGTTTAGGAGGAGACCTGTGACAAAGAAAATCCTGAAGTCTGGTTTGAGGAGCTTTCGCTCGACTTCGTCTCACTCAGCTCAATAATTGAAAAATGAAATAACCAGACTGCTGCTATAAAGACCGAAACAAGTTTGATAGCAGGTGGAACCCATTTGCAAATCATAAACCGAAAATAATTAATAGATCCCGCCAGCTATCAAAGTTGCTTCGGTCTTTTTTGGTAGCAGTCGGGTATTTTTTTTTCCACTTAAATGTACTCGTCATTCACGCCACCATTATGATTTGACTGATGCGAGCGTCGGTCACTGTCAGGGGGGCTACATTCATCATCATCATCTTAGCGTTATTCCTGGTTGCATCCCAGGCTTTCATCTCGGAGCCCAGGGTCCACTTTCTTCTTCTCCTGCTTTAGCTTCTCCAGGAGTGACTGCCATTTGACCTCTCATTCTCGAGAGCGAGCCTGCGCCAGGAGGAGAGCCTCGTCCGTCATTCAGCAGATGTATCGGCTCCGAAATGAGGTTGGCTTGCTCTGAGGATCCTATACAACCCAGGAGCTACATTATACCCAACATAACCGTATCCGAGGGGTTTCCACACCAAAAAAAGAGGAGCTACAGTATGCCAAACGATAAAATAGATTTAGAATTAAAAATATTAGTTTAGGTGCAAAAAAATAATAAATCAGTTAATCCTGTTAGTAATTATTTTTCTAAAATCATAGTAGCTTATGCTACGCCTTATAATATTAGCTATCTACCATTGAAAATCCCGTCAAAAGAGGCACAGCCGTTCTAGATATTACCTAATTCAAACAGGCAGAAAGACAGACAGACAAAAGTTTAAAAAAATGCATTCATAAAAAAAAAACAAAAATTGTTTTTTTAACGTTACAAACAGACAGTTCAATTATATTTATTTGTATATGTGTGGGGTTATAGTATTATCAGTTTCATTTTTGACGTACCTATAGGAAATTAAAGCAAAACGGCTCTTACCAATCCTCGTAGCGGGTAATAAACGCAAAGGGAATATGTTATCAAGCAGTTGCAAAAATAAAATTCACTTAATATTTACTTGTAACATGTCCCTTTATAATTAGTGACACAAACAACGAAAAATAATATCTGTAGACCCGAGACGCCGTGCCGTTTTAGTCGGTTCAAGCTCGACACAACCACCCCCGCTGGCCGGTGGGGGGGTATCAGAGGAGATTTCCGCACGAAAAAAAAAGGTACTTGCTCTATACTCCTGGTAACTCGATTTCATTTTTTAATAGAAAACAGCTGGCTAAAGACATTCGTCGTTCGAAACTCGTTTCATATACACGTACGATACATCGCGCCTGTAAATTATTTATATACCCTCAACATGAGTAAATGTGATAAGTGCAATAAAAATATTACGGACAAAAGCCCTGGGCTTGAATGTGCTGGATGTGAGAAGGTTGTTCACAGCACAAAGCTCTGCTCTGGCCTCTCGAAAAAGCAGACAAGTGCTCTTCGTGCTGCGGAGACTCTAGAGTGGACGTGTCGGGAATGTCTAGACGTCTCGGGTAAGAGATCTTCGTTTATAATTCCAGATAAAGACGAAGAAGAGGATGAAGAGCCGTCTACAGGACCTAATACGTTAGTACATGTTGATGCAAATAAACTCCTAAAAAACATAACCGCGGAAGTACAAAAGGCGATAACTAGGGAGCTTAAAGATCTGAAACAGTCCATGCAGTTTCATAGTGACAAAATGGATGAAGTGCTTGAAAGTGTTCACGCATTGAAACAAACAATCATTGACGTAAAACGGAAACTAGTGGAAGTTACGAACAAAAATAACAATTTGGAAACACGTATAGGCGCTCTTGAACAACATATCCAACAGATGGAGCAAAAACAATTATCTAGTCATATCGATATATATAACGTACCCCAACAAGACCAAGAAAACGTAACAAATATAGCGGAAATACTGGCTAAAAAAATATCTATGCCTAAAGCAGACATTATAAGTACAAAGCGTCTTAGTGGTAGAAAAGATCATCCTGGTCCCATTAGAGTCATTGTAAAGGACGATATTACTCAGGATAAATGGATCACTGCATCTAAAGGAACCTCTCTTCACGTAAATGGTTTTATTTATAACGTATCTAATTGGGACGGTGGGCAAAAAATCTACGTTAACGAAACTCCTATGGAACGCAAAGCAAGAATTAAAGAATACGTACAAGTTCATTTGGTGTTAAAAAGGTACAATACTGGTTCGTAAATCAGAAAACGAAAAACCAATAATAGTAAGATCTTTAAGTGATATTAGAATGGCAACTAGTGAACAATAGGTATTTTATAGGCTCCTTATTTATCTTCTTATTTCTCCCTAATGTAGAAATATCTTTGTATAACTTTTAACAATTAAAATGGCTTCTTTTGAAGAGGATGATGTGTTTGAACTAAAAAACTGTTCAAATATTCAAAATTACTTAAAATATATACCAAAGGGCTTTAGGAACTTACTATGTTTTCATATAAATATTAGGTCTATTATTAAAAAATCTCAGCTTTAGAACAATGCATTAGCTCATGCCGACAAAGGATAGATGTTATTATACAAACTGAGGCTAATATTTCAGATAATCTTAGCAAGTAATATAATATAACGGAATTGCGGAATAATCGAAAGGGTATAATAGTCTATTTACATAACACGCTTAAAATATCAGAAGTCAAAATTAAAACACAATGCTTTGAATGCCTTACTTTCAAAATACAAACACCACTTTACTATTCCGCCGTCCTGTGCGCAGTGTATCGGCCACCTAACAATAGTAAACACTTATTCATAAACGAATTGCAGCACACACTTTCTTTCTTGGTACGGATTGTGACTTATTAGGTATAAGTCGGAGAGGGGTGTGTGTTGGGTAACCTCCTCGAGTGTCGCTCCGATTCCGATCCCGCTGCAGTCCGGGGGGAACGGAATCGGAGCGGCCGGTACACCCTGGGCGGCGGTCAATGGCTTCCCCTTCACCCCTTCATAGGGTTGGCATTGATCGTCGGCCAATACCCAACGTGGCGGGAACACATCGCTCTCCGTACTCCTCTGCTTTCAGAGGAGACAGGATGAGCGATGCTGTTAGTGGTGAGATGGCCCAGGGTCAGCCGGGGTGCGAGGGATATGCTCTATGGGTAACCTTACACCCCGGCGTCTGAAGACCCGAGACGGCGTGCGGTTTTAGTCGGTGCAAGCCCGACATAACCGCCCCCGCTGGCCGGCGGGGGGGTATCCGAAGGGATTTCCGCACGATAAAAAAAAAAAAAAAAAAGGTATAAGTCGGAGACATGAACATAGATCTGAAAGTCGACTGTGCTGTAAAACATATATATAAAACTTCTTTGTATAGCTGTGGTCTTGTGAGTGGGATATCCGATTACACTCGAATTGAAACTAAGGACGGTAAGATAAGCAAAACATGCATCGATCATATTTTCGTGAGATCTCAGTCACAGGAACTGTATACGGCCGCGCTTGGAACTGTACTGGCCGATCACCGGGCGACAGTGTTAGCTTGCATTGCGCCGATGATACAGGTGATTAATCCACCTCTTTTAAAACAATAACAGATTTAAAAAAATTGACAAACCAGTTAAGTACATCACATTGATTGACAACCAACTAATAATACCTATGTCATGTCCTATTGAAATATACTCTTTTATTCATGATAATATAAATAAATGTTATAGTCAAGCAGAAATTAATATAAAATGTAAATCTAGATCGTATCGGCAAAACAACACGTGGGTTAGTAACAAAATAAACAAAGCATGCGAATATAAGGACAAATTATTTATTGAATGGAAAAATGATACAAGTAATAAGATTTTGCGGTCGAAATATAATCAAGCTAGAAATTTTGCTAATCATTTAATAAAGAAAACAAAAAATAAAAATAATATAAGACGTCTCTGGCAGTTACTAAATAGACTAACCGGAAAAATTAAAACATCAATTGATAAGTCGATTATTGAAGCATTTGAAAAAAGTACCTTTAAGCCGAGTGATATAGCGAATAACTTTGCACAGACATTTGAAAGAAGTGTGAAAACTATCTCACCAAATTGTAAAATCCCACTGTTAGACAAATCAACGTATAGCATGCCTAAAAACGTCACCATGTATTTCACGAAAGCTCGATCAGAACTGGTGGAGCCCATTATAAAAAAAAGTAACAATCAAAAAGCACCAGGGTTAGATGGCATACGGGCAATTGATATAAAGCGTATAAGTGACAAAATAACGGCAACTATTGTCAATCTAATTAATGCTAGCATAGTCACCGGCATATATCCGAAACAGTTGAAAGCTGGAATAGTTAGACCAATATTCAAAAAAGGTAGCCATAAAGATTATGAAAATTACAGACCAATTACTACTCTCCCCACAGTTGACAAAATTGTTGAAAAATTCGTAGGAAATCAAATGTATTCATACTATAAAAAGAATGACATCATTTCACAAAAACAGTACAGTTTTCAAAAAGGAAAGAATACTACACAATTACTTTGTGATTTTACAGATTCTGTCAATAAACATCTAGACAACAAACGACATGTAATTGCAGCTTTTATCGATTACAGCAAAGCTTTTGATACACTTCGCCATTGTAAAATAATATATAGTTTGGAAGAAAGTGGAATACGTGGTTCCTTATTGGAGTGGTGCAAAAACTATTTACATGACCGAACTTACAACGTGAAGATTGGTAACGCCCTCAGTGATAGGGTTCACGTTACTGAAGGGACGGCACAAGGTTCAGTGCTTGGGCCCTTACACTACATAACTTATGTAAATAGTCTAGCAAACATTATAAAAGATTGCGAGGTGTATCAATTTGCTGACGATACATGTTTTACTCTCAGCTGACTCGGACATTAATGTGGCTCTTAGTAAATTACAAAATGCTTTACTTTGCTTTCAAAATGGTCCCATGACAATGGTCTCATTCTGAATAGTAATAAAACTAAAGTAATGTACATAAGTACAAGTCAAAATAGAAAAACATCGCCTATAACAGTAATATCGCATAGCCACAGCTGTTTACATAAAAACGCTAATTGCAACTGCGAGGCCCTGGAAGTCGTAGATAAACAAACTTACCTAGGTGTGATCATTGATGACAGATTGTCATGGTCGAATCACATTCAAAAGGTATGTGATAAATTGCGCGCAATACTTGCAAAATTCTCCATACTTAGGCATAAAATTCCAAATACGATTTTATTATCGCTATATAAAGCACTAGGCGAATCAGTAATTTCTTACGGACTAAGTAGTTATGGGCGTACTTTTAAATCAAAATTAGACCGAATTTATGAACTACAGTTGCGCATATTAAAAACCATTGTTCCCCGTAAGGTAAGGGCTAAGTATGAGAACAATTATCACGGATTGTTCTCATACTGTTCTTTGTTACCGGTCCACGATAAAATAAAATACAATATCCTAACGGAACAATATTTTAATAAGTCCCTTCAAATAGTAGCTTCACATAATAAATTAACCAGAAGCGTGACCAATAAAAAGTTGATAACACCGAGGTGCAATAGGACGGCAGAATCCACTCGTCGGCAGTCGCACCCATAAAAGCCATAGTAGCCCAGTGTTAGGTGCAATCGGCATCGTAATCAACCGTCGGAAAAGAAAATAATATTCAAAACGACAGCTCATTGTGTGAAGTGTCATTTCATTACGGCACCTCATGAAATGACACTTCAAAGCGACGCCGTAGATTTGAATTTTTTTAGGCGACAGCTATTTAACTGTCAAAAACAGCATTTCATTCATTCTTACGCCGCGCCGGCATCGATTATCAATGGGGCGGTACAAAATGGCCGTCGACCTTGACCAGCGCAATATTTCGACGGCTGTGATATCGACGACACTTGGGCGGTAGGCCCACTGTTTGGCTAACGTGATAAGCCATTGATGTACAATGTAGTATCGCATAAGTGTTACCAAACTACCTGCAAATAATTTACTTTGAACGAAAAGTTTACTGCTACTCATATTTTTTTTTCAATATAATATTATATAACTTAATAATACACTTTTGTTCTGTGGATTGTACAATTTGTTATAGAATAAGTAGGTACCTAGTTCATGTATTCACAAGTTCATATGTTCACTATGACGTGATGTTCACGACTGAGCGACGAATGTAATGTACGAATAAATCTTTCTGGTTTTTGTTACACTACTACTGTGCTAATTTAAATTTTATTTTTTAATATTAAATAAATAAATAAAAAATGTGCTTACAGGAATTCGGTTCAATTTAGCAGGAGAGAGGGAGAGAGATTGAACTATACTGAGTGTGTATAGTAATCAATCTCTCTCCCACTGCTCCGCTGCGAAAAAACCGAATTGTTATAAGCGCGTTGTGGTTAGCCCGCGGTCGGCAGTATTATAATTTATAACCAAATAAATACATAATATTCCACTAGGTATAGCGCACTAATATTATGCCACACAGCTGTAGCATAATTTTGGTATAATTGTGCACAACAAACTGTTACAATTGGTGCGCCATTGAGGCAGTTTTAGAGCGAAGCTCGTCAGAGTTTTGCTCTCTTTTAGACGACTCATGTATTTCGTTAGACCATCTTCTCCTCCCAAACGGCTGAACCGAATCTATTGAAATTTCACACAAGCAAAGAAGTTACTGATGGGAAGGACATAGGCTATGTAATTAAAAATTCATGTGTACCACGGAGGAATAATCACCGAACAAAATTTTCAAAATCTGATTCTCAATGAAAAAAAAGCCTCATTCACTAGATTGGTATTAAATTAAGTAATTTGTTCATATACAGAAGACAAAAAAAGAAAAACGAAAATCGGATTAGCCATTGAGGAATTATCACCGTTAGAAAAAGTCCTGGTGAAATTGCTTCGCTCAATTGTTGCAACAGCAGAATGAATTGCAGACCTAGTAGCGATTGTTTCTTGCTCAATGGGCGATTTTCGGGGAGTTCTGGCGATTGTTTCTAACTCACTGGGCGATTGCTGAGTAGGCGCTTGTTGTTTTGTTTATCAATACGTATGTATTTAGCCTAATCTTGACATAACATAAACTCACGCCTATATCCCCGAAGGGGTAGGCAGAGGTGCTAGCACCCACATTTCGCCAGTTTATGTTTAGGTCCCAATGTAATAGGTGACGAGCCTATTGCCATTAACCGGGCACTTATAAACCTGCGTTAAATACACACATAACTTCGAAAAGCATCGAAAGTCATTGGTGTGTGCCATGGTAAAACCTGGGATCGAACCCGAGACCTCGTCTCTGCAGTCCATTACCCATACCACTAGGCTACCGCGGCCTAATCTTGAAGGCAGGTTTATTTTGATTTTAGGTATGTGTTCAAATCTTAATATTTCATTTTGAATAAATGTAGAGGAAAAAAAAAACAAAAATGTAATAAATGTTATATTTACTATAAGATTATAATAGATATAATAATGTATTCAAAAACTATAGAAAAATGTAATGACCAGAACATTCGTCTTAAAATACTCAAATTTAAAGTTTATGTTTCCATAAACGTACTCGTATTTACATATGAAAATATATTTATATAACTTTTAATATTACTAATGATGATATTTTCGGAAGTTTACGCGAATGTCACACATTGAAATAAAACTATTTTTAACGGATTCTATCGCGGTTTATTTGATGTTATTTTATTATTTACATTGAACCCGACGTTTCGGTTGCTTTTCAGCAGCCATGGTCACGGGGAGACTAAATATGGTTGTTGTATTGTAGTTTGAAGTGTAAGTTATCTCAAAGTACCCGAACTATGTTGAATTGTTGGTGTTACTATTTACGCAGAAAAACGTCGGGATCAATGTAAAATACTTAATAACATCTAAATAAATCACGATAGAATCCGTCAAAAATAGTTTTATTTCAATTACTAATGATCTTACTTATTTATAAGATAAAGAATATTGTAATAATTAAGTTGAACAAAGAATAAAATACAATACCAAAGGATTAACTTATCAGTTGTAAAGATAAGCATAAGTTTTAAAGAACATATCTTAAAAGGAATTATTTATTAAAAGTTAACTACTCTTTATTCATCAGTGGTGCATAGAGTTCCACCACAGAAATAATAATAGGAATATTATAACTTCTTTTATTTATTTTTTTATTTACATTTTAAAGCTATTAGTATGCTTACTTTTTCCTATAATTTAGATCGGAAAAAGAGAACATCTAGGACGGGTCTTGAACCCGCGACCAGTCCCTTATAGGGGGAATGCTCTGATAGACTGAGCTACCCAGACACCGTGTCTGTGAGTTTATAGGTGGCTCAGTTGGTCAGAGCATTCCCCAAGGGACTGGTCGCGGGTTCAAGTCCCGTCCTAGATGTTCTCTTTTTGCGATCTAAATCTATAGGAAATAATATTATCACTTATTATTATTACTGTGGGTCCTACTCACACCTTGGGGGTTCATATCAACCTCACCTGTTAGGTGATATATACCTGCCGATTAAAGAACGAGGCTCTGGTAAAAGCTATTATAATAAACAAAATAAGCCAAATAACAAAAGGTTCAGCGGACGTCGTCGGATTTCGAGGTAAAAGCCAAAAAAATACTTATAAAATAGAGACTCTCTACTCTACAAACAATACCGGATGTCAGGGAAACGCTCTCGCTTTAAAAAAAAATAAAACTCGAAAAAAAATCGCTCAAATTTTTTTTTCTTCAGTACTATCACCTTCCTTCATTTTCGGGAGAGTTTTCCTAACACCCGATATACTAAGTATATTAGTTTACAGAAAGAAGATAGAGATATTCGATGTCAGTGTGAATAAATAGACGAGGGGAACGGAAGTCGTGATAAGTTTGCAAGTACTAGGGACGTACGTGAGACGATGAGTACTGTACGAATGACAAGTTAAGTCTGTCAGGCAAATCACGGATACAAGGTAAATGGACAAGTCGATGGTGTCAACCTCAAAGAACATTCAGACATTAAAATCGTGATGTTTTGAAGACTCGAAAGTGGAGCATGTATGATAGTAGTTTTACGCACAAAATGCTTGCACGTTGTACAATGATAGATGGATACCCGAGACGGCGTGCGGTTTTAGTCGGTTCAAGCCCGACATAACCGCCTCCGCTGGCCGGCGGGGGGTATCCGAAGGGATTTCCGCACGAAAACAGAAAAAAAAAGGTACATGTGGATTTGTTTAGCGAATCTTTTGGACGTTTTAAGAGATTGACTTCGGAATGTCTCAATGAATAATTATATTTTTTGTGTAATTGTAAAACAGGTATGTGGCTTCTCAAATTTAAGTTTAAAATATGTTATTGGTTTCAATGAAAATCAAATTTAATAATGTAATTTTACACTGTTTTTAAGAAATGCTGGAATCTGTACGTCTACAATTTTAAATTTGTTTCTGTATATCCGTATTTGTATTATGACTGTTTGTTTCTAAATAAATAAAAAAAGTAGTGTAAGCTCGTGAAGTGTGATGTTTAGGACTGAAGAGTTATATTCCTTATACCCATTTCGGAGGAAAAAATATGTGTGTTGAGAATCTTTAAATATAAAAATGAATCACGGCATCAAGTGTATAATGCTGGACTAATCTCGTT
This sequence comes from Cybosia mesomella, assembly GCA_946251805.1. Classification (NCBI taxonomy): domain Eukaryota; kingdom Metazoa; phylum Arthropoda; class Insecta; order Lepidoptera; family Erebidae; genus Cybosia; species Cybosia mesomella. The sequence goes on along the minus strand of OX276402.1, from coordinate 2,768,891 downwards.
AATTCTTTTTTTTTGTGTTTATAATTGTCAGAAGATTCTTATGAACGGAAATATTGAGAAATTCACGGAAATAGTCGGGACTCGGGTTTGTCAGAGAATTAGGCTTTTTGATAATTGGCCATTCAGAGAATTAGGCTTTTTGATAATTGACAATTGAGAATTAGGCCTTCTGCGCCTAATCCTTTTATATTCTATCTGAAGGCGTGTTTACATAAACACAAAAAATAAGCAATAAAAATGTATGTTATGAATTATTATAATGAATTTATTAATTATAAATAATTATTACTCGTATTAAGTATGTAACCAGACCTAAAAAAAAAAATAATGTGAAAATGAATAATCTAAAATTCCTGGTTTTTTCTTATTGAAAGTTATTTAAAAATGAGTCTTAACTCTTTACATAAATCTTCAACAAATTGAATAACTGTCGAAAACTGATTTAAAATTTCTACGAAAAATGGTAGCTTATTAGCAGAAGTTTCACAAACATTAGGATGTTCGCCAAGTTTTATACATGAGTGGGAATATTTGAATGTTAAGTGAAATACTAAATAATTTCATGTATAATAACTTACGCTAAAACGTATTCGCTGAGTTCCTTTGCAAACTACTTAAAAGTTTTCTTAGCAATGAGACACAGACTGCGAAATTGCTTTCCATCAAGGTTTTATGCTTATTTTAAATAATTTATTAAAATTTGTATGCATTAGTTTGTGGTTCTTGGGTATCCGAGGGGATTTCCGCAGGAAAAAAACAACAATTTTTTTACAATTTTTTTATTTATGAATATTTGTGATTATTATTTGAAAGTTATTTATTTGAATTGACGACTTCTGTGGCGTAGCGGCAGAGCATTCGACTGCTAAGTCAGATGTCGTGGGTTCGATTCCCGCTCATTGCAAATATATATATTTGCATTGGTTTGGGTGTTTCTATGTATAATATGTATTTATTTACAAAAAAAGTATCATGTATGTGTATTCTAGAACCCATATGATAAACTCTGCTTAGTTTGGGTCTAGATGGCGCTGTGTAATATGTCCTAGAATATTTATTTATTTATCCGCATTTTGAAACCCATAACACAAGCTAGTTAAACTATGCTTACTTTGGGTCGTGAAAGTGCTGTGTAGAATGTCGTAGAATATTTATTTATTTATTTATTTATTTACTCTCTCAATTTTCTTAATTTAAATAATATGTTATATATTAATAATTTTTTTTTAATTTATGGGTATCTGTGCCAGTAATAAATAAATTTATTATTATTATACCGCAGTTGGTCAGTGTCAAGTTAAAAACCACGTAGCTGCTGAAGAAATGGACATTTTATCTGAAAACGTCGATCAATCCGAGTAAAGTTTCATCCTTACATTGATTACCAGACGTATGCAAATAATTTCATTTATTTTAAGTCCCGTATGGTGTATCAAATTACCACATTAACAGGCAGAACGTTTCATCGAAAACACGCTACGAAGAATATAAAAATATGGTTCATTGATATCTTGATGATATTTTGCCATGCCAAAACAAAATAATCTTTGTACTACACATATATTAAGAAAGTAACCTAGTAGTTTTTAAAAAATTAGGTAGAATGTACGTTATTACTTCCCTAGAAATATGCAGGAGACAAAAATGTATGAAAATTCATTATGATAAATCTTCATCTTGATATGAGACAAATCTTCCGTAGAAAATTGCGGGAGAGAAAAGTGTATGAAAATCCATTGTTAACGTGCTAAGGGGGAGACAAAAGTGTGTAGTATTTTCAATGTTAACGTGTTTTATTTTTAAAAATGGTGGTAGAAATTTGATGACACAAATTTGTCACAAAATTCGGCCGGGTAGGTACCACCGTGCGGGGGTGTGTGTTGGGTAACCTCCTCGAGTGTCGCTCCGATTCCGATCCCGCTGCAGTCCGGGGGGAACGGAATCGGAGCGGCCGGTACACTCTGGGCGGCGGTCAATGGCTTCCCCTTCACCCCTTCATAGGGTTGGCATTGATCGTCGGCCAATACCCAACGTGGCGGGAACACATCGCTCTCCGTACTCCTCTGCTTTCAGAGGAGACAGGATGAGCGATGCTGTTAGTGGTGAGATGGCCCAGGGTCAACTGGGGTGCGAGGGATATGCTCTATGGGTAACCTTACACCGCGGCGTCTGAAGACCCGAGACGGCGTGCGGTTTTAGTCGGTGCAAGCCCGACATAACCGCCCCCACTGGCCGGCGGGGGGGTATCCGAAGGGATTTCCGCACGATATAAAAAAAAAAAAAAAGGTACCACCGTGCACGATTGCGAAAAACCCTCCATAGTAATCCAATTTCGGTTTGATTGCGTTCAGGGGTCAGCAAGTGCATAGCCGGGCAGGGGGATTGTGGTCGCAACACTAGTGGGACCGGTGGGTGTCACGCGGTGCTGCGACGACAATCCTCTTCTGATGAGGCCGTCAAGCTGAGTGCCACCATTGTTAACATGGTACGTGTATGTAATGGTGACCCTCTTTCCTGAGACTTTACCTTCAGCTTACCATCAGGCGAGGTGAAGTCAAATTGACGTGTCCTAAATATAAAAAAAAAAGTTTTTTATTTTAGTTCTATGTGTGGTATAAAGCACTATGTATTACTCGAAAGAAAGTTCGATTCCCAACTCGTGTGATGAGACCCTTCTACAGTCTATATCCTTGCTATTAATCGGTCCCTTTCTATCCTCTATGAACAATACACTATTTACTGATAGAACTATTATCCGAAAGCATATTTTCTAATACCAGCTATGTAATCAGTGTCTGATAGCACTTATTCAACAAGCCATCAAATTGTCTTAACATAATTGGTACTTAATGACTAACTATTGTTAACCTACCTACGGATAAGGTATTATTTCTAATTATTGTTGAACACACATTTAATGCTTACAGATTATCCTAAATCTCTACTTTATTAAATGCTACTTAAATGGTACCTTCATTGAAAACTACTAGATAGTAATATTTAGTATACCTCCACATAAAAAATCTATAATTAAACATTACAAAGCGTGACTATACAGTATGTAACAAAACTAGTATCCGACCAATAAGGGGCACATAGGTAGCTTAAATACAGAACCAAATATGAATTTAAAAATAATATCATAATGAAAGTAGATGTACTCTGTATTATAATGTACTATCTCTCGAAAATCTAAGTATGTGACAATACCACATAGTAGATATGTAATAATATTTAGCGACGGCCCACAACACTCCTCCCCACTGTATTTTTGTTATTTTTTTGTAAAGAGGGCTTGTTCATAATGTGGTCCCTCCTGTGTTGCCATGTAAGTTGCCACATCAACCTGTATTTTACTGCAGTTTTTGTCGGGTATTGTTTTTAACTTATTTCCAAAATGGATTACATAAACAGAACCTAATATTTATACCTCTATACACCTTTACGGATCGGACGCTAGTTTTTTTACATATTGTATGTATGTATTTACGGGAATCACACGATTATGCAATAGCTTTGTACAGGCAGATCCTTATCTACTCCTTTGACTATCAAAAAGTATATTCCTGCAGTTGGCAACTATCTCTATAGTTGGCTTTCTATGGTGCGTGACTTCAAAAATATTTCAATAGAGCTCACTAGGTAGTTAAACTGCATTCTGACATAAATTACTTAGCGCAAAAACTATTTTTTTAAATCTATAAATGAACCGTGAGAAGCCGCCTTAAAAATCACAGACTGTGCTAAGACCGCCCATAGTACAACTAACTCTCGTTATGTTATCCTGTTTTAATATTTTCTTTTAACTATAACGAGTATTTATCTATCAATCCATACCCTGATCGTGGTGATTCCCGTAAACACTATTATATAATAATGGAACGCGAAATAGTAAAAGTTATAACAAATATTCTCAACCACTGATAGTCCGGTCAATGTAGACCAAAAAATGAGAGTGAAGTTATTGTGTACCTTCACTCTCATTTTTTTGATCATTCATTATGACGATAACAACTTTAATAACTTTTTGAATCTTATATTTCAGAAACGGTGGGTCGTAGGAAAAAAAGAACATCCATTTTTATAGATAATTTTATGATCTACAATTTTATCTAAGGTACTTTTATGATAAAACTGACTGTTTTGCTGAAAATCGCGAAAAACACATTTTTTGACCTTTGAACTTGAATAAAAAAAATTCCATACACGGGAATGATGGGGAACTTTTAAATATTATTTATAATTATGATTTGAACAATTTTACTGATTTTCAGCTTGTTGGGACTTTATGCACCTTCGAATGTCTAAATTGACCGGACTAAAACTATGAACTTAACTTAAAAGTTATAAACTATTGTAACAGCCTGTATGTCAAGTTTGCTGTGCGTCGATTTTTTCTGGCCCGTCCTCAAAACCTTTCACCATGTTCTCTAATATGAATTTGATGGTGATTTTGTACAGATTCTCTACATTCGGAGTGTATCTGTCGCCAAGCGTCGTCTTCGCTGCTAGTAGGAACGGTTCTTCCACTTTCTGTAATAGCAGAAGAAAGAAAAGATTAAAATAATAATCGCAAAAACGAATCTACGAGTATATATTAATAGGTGAAGGGAAACTTTTCGTACTGGTGGTAGAAATTTGATGACACAAATTTGTCACAAAATTCGGCCGGGTAGGTACCACCGTGCCGGGGTATGTGTTGGGTAACCTCCTCGAGGTGATCAGCAACGACCTGACTGGTGGCTCCAGAAGGGTACGCTGTGAACTTGCTGACCGGAGGGCTTGCCTTTACTGGCCGGCCTACGACAAGGAAAAGTCTATAACACCCGACAGCCAAGTCGTAAAAACCTATGGATACCAGCCGACCTCCATAGTATATAGGCTTATCCAGGTGCAGGGGGCTCCGCCTGGATGAACCACCTTTCCCCCATACTCGTGGGATATGATATGGACCTAATAAACCCTAACAAATATGTATAAAAAACCGGACGGAAAAAAATCTAACAACAATCAGGCAACGAACAATGGAAATGACGAAGTCTGCGCGGAGCTCGCGCAGCAGGCAAGCGTGGAGGTGATGCTAAATATCTCGGCGGTGTCGGAGAGTTTCGACACCGCCAACAAGCGAAGCCGGGCAAGTAGCCCGTTGGGTCTTGGGGTACAGAGGACCCGAAAGCGCAGGAGGTGAGCAAAGGCTCGGGCGGGGGAGGACGTCTCGGATGAAGATTATACCCTCACCGGGACGACCTCCTCCTTCTCCAGCAGTGACGAGACGTCGAAGCCGGCGTCCAAGGTCGCGACAGGCCGACGAGGGGCGCGGGGGGGAACGAGGGCTGAACCATCCACCCGAGCGCCCTCAGCCCCTGGTAGGGCTGTGCGAGTGTCACCGTCGAGGCCTTCCACCTCGGCGGTGCCGGAGCCGAGCGGTGGGACGCGGTCTCTCTTGGAGAAACTCCAGAGGGTGACCGCGTCGTTCCGGGGGTCCCCAAGCCCCGAACAGGAGGCGATGTTGAATATAGTGTTCAACATCGCCTCCGAGAATGAGGCCCTCGCGGAACAGCTGGCCGAGTCCCGTCGGGAGACGGCCCGGCTCGCTGCAGCCCTCGAGGAGTTGAAGAGGGTGGTGGCGAGTTTGGCGCAGCCTATGCCACCAGCGCAATTGGCGCAGCCGGAGCAGCCGGCGCGGGTGACGCGATCGACACGGTCGACGCAGCCGGCACAGTCAGCGCAGTCGTCGCAGGCGGAGCAGCCGGCGCGATCGGTGCGGCTGCCGGCCCAATCACCGGAGGAGCCCTGGGTGACGGCTACTCGTGCGCTGGAGGAGCGGATGATGAGTCGGATTGATGAGGCCTTAGTGGACTCCATTCGTCGTCCGCCTCTGGCGTCGCCGGTGGTCAGCTATGTGGCTGTAACCCAGAAGGGCCCCACCCGCCCGGCTGCAGGTGCATCCCTGCCGGAGCCGGCTCCTCGGCTCCCTCCCACTTAGGGGAAGGGGAAAGGCAAAGGCAAGGGGAAGGGCAAGGGGAAGACGTCCCCAGCCCTGGCCCCAGCCCCAGCCCCAGCCGTGGCTCCGGCTACCTCCACCCCATTGGAACGGGGCTGGGAGGTGGCTGGAGCCAATAAAAGCAGGCGGAAGGCCGCCAAGAGGGCCGCCAAGAAGGCCAGGAGGGCCGCGGCCGCCGCGAAGGCAGCGCCGGGGAAGCTCCGTGCCCCTCGAACTACGGCCGTCGTCGTTACTCTGACGCAGCAGTTGTCGGCTGCCCTATCACGGCGGCCCAAAAGGTTGCAGACGGGCGGAGCCTCCTGATAGGAGGCTTCCTGAGGGCGCAGGCAAGGTTCCTGCAGGCCCGACCGGCCAGGTGCTTCAGGTGCCTGTCGGTGGGCCATGTGGGGGTGCACTGCACGGCGGAAGTGACGGCGGGTGACCGTTGCTTCCGCTGTGGCCAGCCCGGTCACAAAGCCGGCACGTGTGGCGCCCCGCTGCACTGTTTTAGTTGTGCAGCGGGAGGCGAGCCGGCTGACCACAGGCAGCAAGGCCTGCGCTGGAGGGGAGCCGAAGCCGGGAGGCCGGCCTTCCGCCTCCAGTTCACAGCGGGATGCGGAGATGGGGGTTCCATAATGGATACTCAACTCCGCATCCTGCAGGTGAACGTTGGCCACGGTGCCCGTGCTCAGGACCTTCTGCTCCAGAGCATGGCACAGTGGGCCATAAATGTCGCCGCTGTCGCCGACCCATACACCTACCGGTTCCTAGGGCCTACCTGGGAAACCGCGCTGGATGGGACGGCGGCACTGGTGCACAATCCCGCCGCCGGCAGCCCCCCCCCTTGCCGTCGTTGCAAGGGGACCTGACTGCGTGGCGGCGGTGGTTGGGGAAATAGCAGTCGTGGCTGCTTACTTCACGCCGAGCCGAGACATAGCTGCTGACTCGTGTGAGCAATGTCTCCGTCAGCTGGCAGTCGTCGTCAATGCCTGCCACCCCCACCCGGTCCTTGTGCTCGGGGACTTCAACGCCTGGTCGTTGGCGTGGGGTTCCCGTCACGATAGGGGCCCGGCGGGGCATAGAGGCAGAGCACTGGAGGACTGGGCCGAAGGACTTGGCCTAGACCTCCTAAATCGGGGAGCCGTGGACACGTTCGTGACCTCGAGGGCCAGATCAATCGTGGACATATCGTTCGCGAGCCCCTCGTTGACGCGACGTGTTCAGGGCTGGCGTGTCGTTTTGGGGGAGGAGACAAGTTCGGATCACCGATATATTCGGTTTGACGAGCCACGTTGGGCACTTAAGCGACTAGATCGGAAGCTGCCATCGTACAGGCCTGGGCCTTTGCGCCGGACAGGCCTGTCAACGTAGACGATGAGGCGGAGTGGTTCCGGGAGGCCATGACCCGTGTCTGCGACGCGGCGATGCCTAGGGCTCCGCCCTATAATCCGAGGGGTCAGGTCTACTGGTGGTCGTCGGAGATCGCGAGGCTCAGACGGGCCTGCGTGATCACGCACCGCCGGTGGGCCCGATTCCGTTGGAGGCGGCGCCGCCCCGCAGATGCGGAGGCCCGACAGGCGGAGTTGTACCAGGGATACAGGGAGGCCAGAGGTGCCCTCCGAGCAGAGATAAGGCGGGCCAAAAAGGAGGCCCGCTGCAAACTGCTGGAGACGCTGGAGCGGGACCCTTGGGGGCGGCCCTACCTAATGGTAAGGGGAAAACTGCGCTCCAAGGCCCCGCCGTTGACCCAGTGTTTTCAGCCGGAGCTGCTCGGAGGAGTTGTTAGCTCCCTGTTCCCAGCGCGGGTGGTGGAACATGTTCCACCGCAGATGACTTCGCCTCGGTTGCCAATGGTGGTTGCCGGTTGCCGACGTAGATGACGACGACGTGCCCGAGGTTACTTGGGTAGAACTAGAGCTGGCGGTGAGAAGGCTGAGAGCCAAACGCACCGCCCCGGGACCTGACGGCATTCCAGGCCGAGCGTGGGTCCTAGCTCTAGTCGACGACGCTCTCGAGCTCCGACTGAGAGGGCTTCTCAGCGCATGTTTGGAGCGGGGCCAGTTTCCGAAATTGTCGAAGACGGGGAAACTGGTCCTCATCCAAAAGGAGGGGCGCCCGGCGGACTCACCATCCGCCTACCGGCCCATAGTGTTGCTCGACGAGGTGTGCAAGCTCTTTGAAAGAGTAATTGCGAAGCGCCTCGTCGAGCACCTCTCAAGAGTGGGGCCGGACCTGGCGGATGGCCAATATGGCTTCCGCCAGAGGCGCTCCACCGTGGATGCCATCATGCGCGTGAGGGCTCTGGCGGAGGATGCAGTAGCCCGGGGTGAGGTGATGTTGGCGGTGTCCCTGGACATCGCCAACGCGTTCAACACCTTGCCCTGGAGTTGCATTAGGGAGGCGCTCGTGTATCACGAAGTGCCTCTCTACCTCCGCCGCATAGTCGGGGCGTATTTGACGGAGAGAGCCGTCTTCTACCCAACCGTGACCGGTCTCGGCCGGCGTGAGATGTCGTGCGGTGTTCCGCAGGGATCGGTCCTGGGGCCGCTCCTGTGGAACATCGGATACGACTGGGTGCTTCGCGGTGAGCTCGCAGACGGTGCCGCCGTCACGTGTTACGCGAACGACACGCTCGTGACGGCGTGCGGAGTGACAGCCGCCGGATCCGCTCCACGACTTGGGCAACCGCGGTCGTTGCCCAAGTCGTGGAGCGGATCCGGCGGCTGGGTCTCGAGGTGGCTCTGCATAAAACCGAGGCCCTGTTCTTTCATGGGCCTCGGAGCAAGCCACCTGAGGGATCCAGTCTCATCGTGGGAGGTAATCGCATCGGCATCAAGCCCCAAATGAAATATTTGGGGCTCGTGCTCGACGGCCGATGGGACTTCGGAGAGCACATTCGAAGTCTGGCCCCCAAACTGAAGGGCACAGCTCTCGCTCTGGCGCGGCTGCTACCCAATATGAAGGGGCCCGATGACTCCTGCAGGAGACTCTACGCGGGGATCGTGCGGTCCATGGCCTTGTATGGGTGCCCAATATGGGCGGAGGCCCTGAAGGCCGGAAGTGTGCGGATGCTGCGCGCTCCGCAGCGAGTGATGGCCATCAGGGTCATCCGCGGATACTGCACGATCTCCTTCGAGGCGGCGAGTGTCCTTGCCGGAACTCCGCCATGGGACCTGGAGGCGAGAGCCCTTTCGCAACTGTACCAGTGGCGAAAGGAGGCGCGGGAGCAGGGACTGAACCCCGAGCATCGAGAAATCGAGGCCATGCAGTCCCAGCTCCGCCAGGCCATCGTGGTGGAGTGGAAGGAACGACTTGGGCGACCAAGCGCAGGGCACGCCGCAATAGCGGCGGTAAGGCCCATCATGGAGGATTGGCTAGAGAGACGACACGGAAGCCTCTCGTGCCGACTGACGCAGGTGATCTCCGGGAAGGGGTGCTTCGGGGACCACCTGCATCGGATCAGGAAGGAGCCAAAGTGTCATCACTGTGACGCGAGCGAGGACTCAGGGCTGCACACGCTGGCGGACTGCCCGGCGTGGGAGGTGCCGAGGCGGGACCTCGTGGCAGCCATCGGGGTGGGAGTCCTCTCGCTCGGCAGCATGATTGCGGCAATGGTGCGGAGCGCGAGCGCGTGGGCCGCCGCCACCTCCTTCTGCGAGCATGTGATGCTCGCGAAGGAAATGGCGGAGCGCGCCCGGGAGAGGTTCAGAACCCTCCCGGCCCGCCGAGCCCGCAACATGCTCGCCTCGTGTCGCAGGCGACTCTGGCGCCGGAGGTCGCGTAACGACCTCCGTCCTCCATGAGCGTAGGCCTGGGGGTGGCAAGTGAGGCCGCCTGTCACCCCAGCAGAAGCAGGCCGGGACGGTGGGGCGACTAGCGCCCCTCCCCTAAACCGGGGCAAGACGGGGACACCGTGGTTCCCAAACCCGAGGGGGCCATCTCGAAACCGGAGATGGCCCAGGGTCAGTCGGGGTGCGAGGGATATGCTCTATGGGCAACCTTACACCCCGGCGTCTGCAGACCCGAGACGGCGTGCGGTTTTAGTCAGTTCAAGCCCGACATAACCGCCCCCGCTGGACGGCGGGGGGGTATCCGAGGGGATTTCCGCACGAAAAAAAAAAAAAAAGGTACCACCGTGCACGATTGCGAAAAACCCTTCATAGTAATCCAATTTCGGTTTGATTGAGTTCAGGGGTCAGCAAGTGCATAGCCGGGCAGGGGGATTGTGGTGCTGCGACGACAATCCTCTTCTGATGAGGCCGTCAAGCTTAGTGCCACCATTGTTAACATGGTACGTGTATGTAATGGTGACCCTCTTTCCTGAGACTTTACCTTCAGCTTACCATCAGGCGAGGTGAAGTCAAATTGACGTGTCTAAAATAAAAAAAATTAAAAAAAATATCTTTTTACGAAAATTGTGCGGACAAAGGAGTGTGAGAATTGGCATAGTTATAGCTTATATGGAGGAGCAGTGCATAATGCTTATTTCTTTTTAATTATGCACTAAAAAGACATTAAATCAATCAATAAAACACGACACCCCCATGCAGTTGGAAGACACACACACCATGTGGCTTACATAAGTTTATACCGCCAATTGTCAAACGTCCTATGACATATTTGTATAATGTTTACAGCACACAAAATTAAAAAGAAATGTAATGAGGTTTTACTTTCTGGCAACCTCAGAAAAAGGTCGAATTTCGACCATTCCACGGGGTCATTAGTAGATATGCCCATTCTTCTAATATTAGGTCGTTACATATGAATTAGCCTTTTTTCTTGAAGAAATTGGAGGAAACCCAATTTTCAGTACTAACATTTCCGCATTTTTTTTAGGAACAAATTTTATGTTTTTTTTTTGTGTATGAATGAGACAACAAACAACTACACAAACAAACAACAACTTTTATTACATTTTTGAAAAGTGACAGCTGTTAAGTAATACGAAATTTATCATCAAAATGGATAGCATTTAGGAAGTACTGTATTGAAGATTGAATTAATTTATCAAGCGGCCGTAAAAACCAAATTTAATACGGAGTTGTACAATCTTGAAATCAACTTTCAAACAAAATATAAATAATGGAAATAGCTATTAAATTACAGGATGAATTTGTAAGAAAATTTCGGCAATTTCATAGGTAAAGACCTATTATTATAAACGCGAAAGTTTGTGAGTATATGATGAATGGATGTATGGCTAAAATTTGGTACAGGGATAGATTTTAGTCTGGAATAACACATAGGTTTCTTTTTATTCCTGGAATTGGTTCCCATGGGAACCGGGATTGGAACAGAATTTCACGCGGGTGAAGTCGCGGGCAATAGCTAGTATTATTATAATCACAAGTGGTAGAGCTATGGTTTTCGCAGAGGCTGCTTTCAAAAGTGAGTGTTTTTATATTTCTTATTTTATAGTAAACGACTCCAAATGAATATAATACATAAGAAAGTTAAAATCGGTTCACTTAAAAGTAAAGAATTGATAATAATAGTCTTACCAACTACCACTTGACGACCTCTGTGGCGTGGCGGTAGAGCATTCGATGCTAAGTCAGAGGTCGCGGGTTCGATTCCCGCTTATTGCAAATATGTATATTTGCATTAGTCTAGGTGCTTCTATGTATAATACCTATGTATTTATTTACAAAAAAAAGTATCTAAGTATATTTATCCGCATTCTAGAACCCATATGACAAGCTCTGCTTAGTTTAGGTCTATTATAGAGCTGTGTAATATATCCTAGAACATTTATTTATAACTTAGTCAGTGCTGGATTTCAGTCTATTTCCGGGAAGCGACTGCGTCAGAGCTCTACAACCTACTGGCGATACTTCTGTAGTTACACCACTGTCGTTCACATATTTATTTATTTATTTATCCACATACATTTGTGGGACTCACGTACCACAGTGCATTTCCGACGAACAACATTCCGGCGTCAGAACACTGTGAGCATTGAAAACGAAATACGCCGTACCACAGAATTACACGGTCCGCGCGGTGCGTGCGACGGAGACAGAGAGAGAAGATCACTCGGAATACAATGCTGTTCGTTAACGTCATCGCAACTTGCAAGAATAAATTTTGTATACACAAGAATGTAGTTCGCTAAGACCGTCACTACTTGCGGGACTTTATTTTCACATATAAACTGTACATTTTAAGAAAATATAAGCAGTCAATCTTTATTGAATTATCAGTGCGTTTTATTTACAAGAACACCTACCTCCGCTACACATTGATATTACAGGTCACAAACCCAATACAGCAATGTAGAAATGAGAGAAAACACATAAGCAATCACAAAAAAAATTTAGTAAAAACAACCATAACATCCTGACTAAAGTTGAGTGAGGCATTCCAATGCCAACCTCTCAAATTCCATCAAATTACATACAGAAATGTCCAACCGCTTCGAGATAAGGTTTAAAAAATGTAAAGCCCGAGTAATTGGAGCAAACTTTTGAATATTAGTGCGAGATGCGGGCACCTCAAACACCTTCATCCGTGGCGCCTGCCGCAGTCTTGTGTTTGGGATAAGCTGCTTCAACATTTCCAATACTTGAGGATTATTTAATTTACCACGATATGTTCGGATGACAACTGGGATCGAGTGCTTAACGTGCTCTGCGAGACACGGAGGGGTCGGCAGGCAAGGAACGGTCATCTCCTTTCCTCTTTCTTACTAAATCAACACAGAACATCATTGGAAAGTAATTCAGAAGCGCAAGTAAACAATCTATCCAGTAGATAATTTATATTAACAATTTTTGGAATGAAATTTTACAATATCACTGTGCGTTTTTCTTTCAAACTCGTTATTGATTTTAAATTTCAGAGTCGAAGGTTATAACAGTCGCCATGGATTTATTCAGAGTTTTGATGAATGTTTTGGCTACAATACCAAAAATTAAAAGCGGCGATAGCCCAGTGGCGTACATATCGGACTGCCGAGAGGAGGTCTCGAGTTCGATCCCCAGTCGCCCCAGGCACACACCTCTGACTTTTCGTAGTTATGTGTGTATTAAAATGTTAGTGTAGTAGTTAATAGCCGCGGTAGCCTAGTGGTATGGGTAATGGACTGCTGAGACGAGGTCTCGGGTTCGATCCCAGGTTTTACCATGGCACACACCAATGACTTTTCTATGCGTTTCGAAGTTATGTGTGTATTTATCGCAGGCTTATAAGTGCCCGGTTAATGGCAATAGGCTCGCCACCTATTACATTGGGACCTAAACATAAACTGGCGAAATGTGGGTGCTAGCACCTCTGCCTACCCCTTCGGGGATATAGGCGTGAGTTTATGTTATGTTTATGTTATGTTAAAATGTTAGTTATCGTTCGCTTAGTAATGTGTCCGGTAGATGTCAATAGGCTCGCCCCCTATTACATTGGGACCTAAACATAACTGGCGAATCGTAGGGTAGGCAGAGGTGTAATACAACTCTGCTTACCCCTTCGGGGATACAGGCGTGAAGTTATGTTTACGTATGTTTATGTTTGGCTACAATCTCACCAACTCTACAAACGTAATCACCCTGCAATGCGAGATAATGTTCTCTTTGTATCACAAGAGTCAACTCAAACCATAACACACTGAGAGGAACAACACAACTGAGGAAAGCTTGAATCACTTACATGATTGTCAAGAAAAGAAAAAATAAAAGAAGAAAAAGAAAGTGTTCACAGTGAATGAGCCAGAAATAAAGAAAATCTCGTCTGAAATTTTATCAGAACATTTTTCCTCATAGATAGAAACCGATTGATAGAAATTCATCGAATGAATAAATTACTTCAACATTTTATTCTCTTCTATTTTTATTATCTGTCTGTGCTCGAGTACATGTTTCTGAGCTGTCTGGCGAAATGGTAATCGATACCATCGCGAACCAAGCGGTTTGGTGACTCCTTTTTTTGTCGGACCATAAAGAACTGGAACGCCTTACCCACACACGTGTTCCCTTCTTTCTACAATCCTAGGTTCTTTAAGCGGGGCGTGATCAAACATCTACTACCAGGGGCCACCATTCTAGGGACAATCTCTGGAAATGGTGGCCACTATTTTTTGGACTTCACCTTAGCTTACCATCAGGCGGGGTGCAGTCAATTAGACGAACTAAATATTAAAAAAATGGGTTTAAACCCTTTAAGCCCTTTAATTTGATGCGGCCACCAAGCTAAGGACCACCTTTGTAGCAACATTAGTGTCTGTGAGTAATGGTGGACACTCATTCCTGAGACTTTACCTTCAGCTTGCCATCAGGCATGGAGTCATATTGACGTGACCATTATGACCACTAAAAAGGACATCTTTCATGAGACCTTGAGTCTATTCAGACAATCATATAGCAGGTTGTGTATGTTAATACCAATAATTTAAGTTAATGTCAAAGCACTAACTAAAGCATATATGGCACATACCCAGAAATTCTCAGCCTTGAATCCAGGCACCTGATGATGTGTGGCACCAACATGCCGCACGTAGATGAAGAACGCATCGATATCACCCAGTAGTTTGATACCCTCATCCAATGTCTTCATGACCTTCGTAGCATGTTCAGCTAACTCTTCAGAACTCGCCAGATCACCGTTTTTCTTAAGCTCGGCAAAGTTCCTGAAATATTGCAGTAGATCTTCGTTTTCTTCGAACAATCTGTAAACAAAAAAATGTAACTTTAAAAGTGCGAGTGGGATTCATGGATGAACTTTTAAATATCCAAACATATTTAAATATAATATAATAATAATAAATCATTTATTTCGGACCAGGGTCCATAGCGTGTTAGTAACAATAATCTTAATACTAGTGTTAGTAACAATATAATATATTGATATCGTCGGAAGTTTTTGTGAAATTCACACATTGAATTACTACTTAAGATTTGATAAATGATTGATAAATGAATTACTAAGGATGATCCGCGAGGCTATTGAAATTAAAAACATTCTAATTTTAATAGAGATGATGGTTAGAATGTATCGCCAGCTTGGAATCCAGTCATTGGCTTAATTAAATTCAAGCAAAAACAAAATACAACAAGGTGCTGTGAGCTCATTCTGCGTAAATAGTAACACCAACAATTCAATATAGTTCGCGTACTTTAAGATAACTTACACTTCAAATTATAAGAAAACTCAGTGACAATGGCTGCTGAAAAGCAACCGAAACGTCGGATTCAGTATAAATAATTAAATCATATCAAATAAATCGCGATAGAATCCGTTAAAAATAGTTTTATACTTACAGATAGGCAAAAAGCTATAGTCTACAGATAGGCAAGAAGCTATACTCGAAGCTGCGAAAGAAGTGAAGTGCAGTCACGGGACTGGAACTAAATTCATCGATTATAGCGCAGTGACCCGATATAGCGACAAGACAGCCAATAATCTATTTTCATCAATTCGTCCTCCTTTAACAAAAATCGAGGGGCGTTATGATACCAGACTAGCAATCTGGTTATGACTTTGGTAATCCATATATGTAATTCCATTTTGTATTCGTATTCGAAAGTAAAGAGAGTGCTAATTACCGTTCAATTTCAAGCTTAATTTACATTTTTATTGACATTAAACCTTTTTTTTTAAATATTATGACGATTTTATTGAATTTTCTGAATTTAGATGGTACTGGTGATTTTTATTTTCTATATTTATTGTTGTGAATCCATTGGGCTGTAACATAATAACATAACTTCACGCCTGTATCCGCGAAGGGGTCGGCATAGGTGAATTACACACCCACGATTCGTCAGTTATGTTTTAGGTCCCAATGTAATAGGGGCAAGCCTATTGCCATCTACCGAGCACATTACTAAGCAAGCGATAATTAACACACTAACCATAATGAACATTTTTACACATCAATATGGTAAAACATGGATTGGACAACCACAGTTCTAACACCCTACTATGTACTCATGTTTAGCAAAATAAATAACTGATTGATTGAACGCTTCTATCAATAGATAATTCCAGTTTTAATTATTTCATTACCCTTTATTTCCTTTTTAGGGCTTACCCGGGGCGCCCGGCAATGGACACTTGAGGAGGACACCGTGTGGTTTCAGTTGGTTCGATTCCGACACCCACCCACCCCATCGTTGGCACCGATGGGGTGAAGCCCGTGGGGGTTTACACACGTTAAAAAAAATCCCTTATTTAATTAAATGCCTGGTAGATGGCAACAGGCTCGCCCCCTATTACACTGGGACCTTAACATAACTGGCGAATCATGGGGGTGTAATACAACTCTGCCTACTCTTTCGGGGATACAGGCTTGAAGTTATGTTATGTTTTAATAAGAGCACAGTTCTTGTTTTTACCTCAAATTGTGCTATAAGCCCAGAACATAGCTTCTTCGCATATGTAATTGTGCCACATTGTTTGCATTTGACTCATGAGTCATGCCTCTTATGTTTCTTGATAATTTAACATCCCACCTGATGGTAGGCAGTTACTATGGCCTATAAACAAGTCTTTCGAGGGTAAAGTGGAAGATAAGAACAGTAAAGGAAAGCAAATAGGTCTTCCGACACACTTAAAACACCGATGAAAGCTAGTATACTGCTCTTTAAGTCGAAATTAAGTAAGAAAAACCAACAAGAAAAAAACTGAGTCGTCTCATCTGTCGGACGAAGTAATTGGCTCACGCGGTCACACCCAATTAGTGCTGGAACATGTATTTTCCTGTATAATTGAAAAGGTTAAAATAAAAAGATAGCCGATGTAATTTTAATTATCAGTTTATTCCACTATTGATGGGTGAACAAAGTATATATTTGTATTACATCTGAGAACTTATGTCACCCAGGAGCACAAGGTGGAATAAACCATTGTAAGCTATACTCAAAAACATTCTTTTAAGGAAATTACTCACTAACCAAAATATAAATACGTTTTGTAAGATATATTATTCACGTTTACAGGTTCATAAATTAGGTACTCCGGTACTCAAGTATTAAATACTTTAAAATTAGAATTATAAACGGGATATTTACCATGTTTAGTATCTTTTTCGAGAATCCGATATTTCGGCACTGTTACAAGTACCATGATCACGGATGTACATCCCGTTTATAATTCTAATTTTAATGTAAATGACCATGTCAATCTAAAATCATATATATTAAATACTTGCGTACCATTGTGTACGCAGCCGCTATAATCATGCAGTTAATAATCACCATGTATAACGTTTTTGTTAATGCTTTGTTAATTGCTTTGTTAATGCTTTTAAAACATTGTAAATTGATGCACTAACATCTATCACTCGTAATATTCGTCTCAGGGCTTTTAGTTATGTAGGAGGCGTCAGGGCGGAGCGGGAGAAATTCAGGTGTCAGAGCCCGCGATGCGCAGAGGCGACTCAGACGTCTTCAGTCAGACGTCATTTTCTGGGGGCAAGATGGGGACACCGTAGACGTTACCTCCACCGCTGGAAACAGCGGAGGGGGGGGGGGGGAATCCGAGGGGATTTTCGCATGGATAGTGCACGCAATGTGAAAATAAATAATTGCCTGTTCATCATTATTTTTAGGTTGCGTGTGAAAAATAATGATATCTTGTGTAGGGTGCTGATGCTTCTGGTTATAAGAGACCTCTATTATTAGACATTCGGTTATTTAGGGCTGTATGTTTCCTTCGAGCCTTAGTACGATACGCTTGAAACAATTCAATTTCGGGCAGCGCAGCTGAAGGAATGAGGGGGGAAGAAGGGATGGAAATATACTGTAGTTTTTTTTTTATTTAACAGAAAAATATTAACCTTGCCTCTTTTCCCCTTTTTTCCCTTGCCACATTTACCTTTTTACCCTTTCCACCTTCCCCCTTTTGCACATTTCCCGTTTTTTAACCCTGCCTCATTTCTCCTTTTTACCCTTGTCACATTTCCCCTTTTTACCCTTTCTATATTTCCCGTTTTTACGCTTTCCACATTTCCCTTTTTACCCTTTTTCACATTTCCCGTTTTTACCCTTGCCACATTTCCCCTTTTTACCCTTTACACAATTCCCCTTGTCATCCTTTTATGGTGTGTGTGTGTGCAAGTCACACACGGTAGAAGTGAAACTTCTGAAAAGTCCCTGATTAAAAAAAAAACTATGGACTTATTATTTCGTTTCATCGAGTTTGCAATCACAACGATTCTAAAGAAGTTTCACTTCAAAATACATACAACAAATAGTACAGTAGTAGTGTAACAGAAACCAGAAAGATTTAAAACATAACAGAACATAACTTCACGCCTGTATCCCCGAAGGGGTAGGCATGATGTTTAGGTCCCAACGAAAACCAGCGCTGCGTATACTGATGATGTACGCAGCATTCATGCTGAGATGGGGCCCTATTTCGGTCTGCGCGATGATTTGTGCAGATAACTCAAATAAAACTTTTTTCTTTCTTTTTTTTGTTTCTTTCTAATAGGGGCGAGCCTATTGCCATCTACTGGGTACATTACTAAGCGAGCGATAATCAACATTTTTAATACACACATAACTACGAAAAGTCCTCGAGAGACCTCGTCTCGGCAGTCCGTTACGTACACCAATGGGCTATCGCCGCTTATTTAAAGTTAGTTTAAAGATTTAAAGTTAGTTGTTATTAAGGTAGGTAGTTAGAAAAAAAGGCCCCTAGTCACGTAACAGTAAAGATCGGGTTACATTTTGTCACGTTATCTCATTATAATGAGATTCCTTGTAAGATTCGATTTTCTTTTTAAATTTTATTTAATTTATTAGGTCCAAAAACAGTTACAGTAAATTCTTAAAAACTAAGCATAACACTAAAAAAGCACAACCCACACCATTGTCCACGGAATTATAATTATGTTTAAACTTGAATCAATAAAGCGTTTGTGTCTAAACCGATCCATTGAACCAGTTTTGTTGCAATGAACACAAAATGGCAACTATAAAACACAAAATGACAGTCACAAAAAAAAAGCTGCCAAGTGCGAGTCAGACTCGCCCATGAAGGGTTCCGTAGCAGCAAGTAACATAATAATGCTTAATGCACGTATTAAAAAAAAACTACTTACTAGATCTCGTTCAAACCAATTTTCGGTGGAAGTTTACCATGGTAATGTACATCATATATTTTTTTTAGTTTTATCATTCTCTTAGTTTAGAAGTTACAGGGGGGGGGGGACACTTTTTACCACTTTGGAAGTGCCTCTCGCGCAAACTATTCAGTTTAGAGAAAAAGGGTATTAGAAGCCTCAATATCATTATTGAAGACCTATCCATAGATGGGTTTGATGAAAAAAAAATTGAGTTTCAGTTCTAAGTATGGGGAGCCCCCAAAATTTATGGTTATTTTTTTATTTTTGTGTGAAAATCTTAATGCGGTTCACAGAATACATCTACTTACCAAGCTTTAACAGGATAGTTCTTATCGTTTCGGAAAAAGTGGATGTGACATACGGACGGACAGACAGACAGACATGACAAATATATAAGGGGTCCATTTTTTGTCATTTCGCAACGGAACCCTAAAAATCGTACCATGTAGAGTGGCATATCGTTGAACAGTTCTAATAGTAGATTGTTATACAAGGAGCTAAAATGATCCCCACTAGGAGACTGTACCTGGGGATCGTGCGAAGCATGGCCCTGTACGGGGCCCCAGTATGGGCGGAGACTCTGGCGGCCCGCAACGTGGCTGTATTAAACAGCCCGTTAAAAGTGATGGCCGTCAGAGTCATCAGGGGGTATCGCACGATCTCCGTCGAGGCGGCATGTCTCCTAGCCGGGACACCTCCATGGGACCTGGAAGCGAGAGCCCTTGCGCTGCTGTACCAGTGGCGCAAGGAGGCGCTGGAGCGGGGCCATAGGCCGGAGCCCCGAGAAATCAGGGCTCAGCGGTTCCTGCTCCGCCAGGAACTCATGGAGACATGGAGGGGGCGACTTGAGCACCCAAGGTGGGGGGAATCCACCATTACGGCGGTGAGACCGATCATGAAGGAGTGGTTGGAGAGGGACCATGGGGACCTCTCCTACCGGATGTGCCAGATGGTTACCGGACACGGGTGTTTCGGTAAGTATCTGTGGCGCATCCACCGGGAGACAACGCCGCAGTGCCAGCACTGCGAGGATCCTGGCGAAGACACGGCGCTCCACACGTTGGTGGAGTACCCTGCGTGGGCGAGTCAACGCCGGGATCTCGTTGCGGTCCTGGGCGTGGACGTTCTCTCGTTGGAGACCATGGTGAGGGCCGTGGTCTCTGACGGCAGCAAGTGGCACGCCGCCGCCTCTTTCTGCGAGCAGGTAATGCGCGCGAAAGAGGCGGTGGAGAGGGAGCGGGAGAGAATCCTGCCCCCCGAGTTTCGCAGTCTGCGGCGAGGACGCCGCAGACTCATCTACGCCCGGGACTACCGACCTCCATGATCGGGGCCTGAGGACGGCAGTTGGCCGACTCGCCGTCCTTACAGAAGCAGGCCGTGGCGGAGGCGTGTCGTGTGTGCCCTACACACGCCTGCCAACTTACCGAAGCGGGATAAAACCCGACCCCACCAGGCGAGGCCGCGGTGGCGTCCGAAGTCCGCCGGCAACCCTGGGGTTATCCTTTCGAGGGCTTACCCGGGGTACCCGGCAACGGACACTTGGGGAGGACACCGTGCGGTTTTAGTTTGCAAGAGGCATCAATTGCAGTCCGAGATATTTAGGCGCACGAGCGCAGCGAGGGCGCCTATAGTTTGAGGGTGCAATTGATGCTTACACCCGAGCTCACTATTCTGCTTTACATCTCGATTGTGAGGTAAATAGAAAGAAACCGACATTACAAGAATAAAAGTACTTAAAAGTTTTCTATTCCCGCCTTTTTTCATAAAAAGAATCAAGTAAAGAACTTTTTAATTTTTTTTTTCAAGATCGAAGTTGAGTTTCGCCGTTCGATATTTAAAATTGATGACTATTATACTCACACGAAGACAAGGCTGTATAGCAAAGCGACCTCTTTGGTCATTGGGCTGAATGCATGATGAAAGAAAGAAGTGTTTTTTTTAAATTACTTACCGCCCTAGGGCTTTTCTGGCTACATTATTACCCTAGAGCGCTAATTAGTCACCTACAAGCCCCATTTGGAGGTAATAAGAACCTACTTACCGATCATGAGAGATGTAAAATTAATTACGGTCACTACCAATTCAATTTGCAATTAGAGATCTTTTTTTTGTTTCTTCTGTAGCCGCAACACATTGCATGCATTCTACCAGAGATCGCCGATTTTAGTTCCATTTCCAAAATTAAAATGAAGTTCTTTTTTTATGAAACAGTAATAAGTCGAGTCTTTATTCATGATTATTCTACTTATGACTAAAAACTTTTTCGTTTTTGTAGGCTCATTGTCATTTGAAAATTAAAAAAAAAAACTTTTTCCGCTAGGGGTAGAATTGCTATTTTTTCTTCGCTCTGGTACGCCACAATGACGGTCTTTTTGAGCAAGAGGAAGGGAAAATATTATTACATCTTATCTTACACCATATTTGTTTTATCTTGGCGTTTACGGGAGTGACTGTCGTCTGAACCCCTCAATCCTGAGAGGAAAGCGTCTGTCTCTTTTCTCTTGGGGTTAGGAGGTCAGATGGCAGTCGTCCCCATAAAGGCCGTGTAAGCCAAATCAAAAGGTGAAGGGGTCACCAGACCACGGGCTTCGGTGTTAAAGCCTCGGGTGCAGCCGGTAACAACGCTTTAATTCCCGAGGGGGCCATCTCGACACCGGAGATGGCCCAGGGTCAGTCGGGGTGCGAGGGATATGCTCTATGGGCAACCTTACACCCCGGCGTCTGAAGACCCAAGACGGTGTGCGGTTTTAGTCGCTTCAAGCCCGACATAACCGCCCCCGCTGGCCGGCGGGGGGGGGGGGGGTATCCGAAGGGATTTCCGCACGAAAAAAAAAAAAGAGGGTGACCGCTATTTTAGCAGAGATAAAAAGAAACACTTTTTTAACATTATTGGGTTTCTATATCTGTACTATTATAAAATAGTAAATTAGCTATGTTTGTACATTGGAGATATTTAAAAATAAATCTAATCACAATTTTTTTTTTAATTTTGTCTTTTTGTTCGCGATTTTTTCTATTAGGAAGGTCTTGGTCAGACTTAAAATCCGCCGTATGTTTGATTACAATTGGATAAGAACCATAGATATGACCAAAAAAGTGGCCAAGTGCGAGTCGGATTCGCCCATTAAGGGATCCGTAGCAGCAAGTAACATAATAATGTTTTTTTTTTTTTTTGCAGTTTACGATTTATGACGTATTAAAAAAAAAACTACTTACTAGATCTCGTTCAAACCAATTATCGTTGGAAGTTTACATGGTAGTGTACATCATATATTTTTTTAAGTTTTATCATTCTCTTATTTTAGAAGTTACAGGGGGGGGAGGGGGACACATTTTATCACTTTGGAAGTGTCTCTCGCGCAAACTATTCAGTTTAGAAAAAAATGATATTAGAAACCTCAATATCATTTTTGAAGACCTATCCATAGATACCACACAATTATGGTTTGAAGAAAAAAAAATTAAGTAAGTATGGGGACCCCCAAAATTTATTGTTTTTTTTCTATTTTTGTGTGAAAATCTTGATGCGGTTCACAGAATACATCTACTTACCAAGTTTCAACCGCATATAGTTCATATAGTTTAGGAAAAAAGTGGCTGTGACATACGGACGGACAGACAGACAGACATGACGAATCTATAAGGGTTCCGTTTTTTGCCATTTGGCAACGGAACCCTAAAAATGATATCCGACCTCCACGCGGCCGGAGCCGCACGCAGTAGCTAGTCGGCCCACTACTACTATAAAACAAGTGGAAGTATGTTAGAAATTGCTATCTTATTTATGATGTGCGATTCGGAAATGATATTTAGACGTAATATAAATGTAAGGCCACGTTTACAGTGACACAGGGCGTTACGCGTCGCGTGGCGTTTTCCGTTTACGGAGCGGTGCGTGCAGCGGGCCCCGTCTTCGCATGTAAAAACAAAAACATCGTAATATACGGTGATAAGGGTAAGATCTCAGGGCCGACATCATCACTTATTGTCTCAGAAATAAAATGTATGGGGTAAAGTAGTGTAGGTACATATGTACCATTTTTTTTTCTTGCGGAAATCCCCTCGGATATCCCCCCGCCGGCCAGTGAGGGCGGTTATGTCGGGCTTGAACCGGTTTTAGTCGGTTGTACCTTGCGTGTATGCATACCTGCTAGCTTGCCCCGGCGGCTATGTGTTAGTTATCAGGTAGAGATAGATAAAAATAGTACAAACTTCAGTTAAATTTACAGTGCTGATTTTTACGTATGTGTTAGAATATGTTGTTAAAATTTAATTATCAAGATTGCCAGAAACGTTCCTTCAGCGGTACTATTACCAGAAATCTGGAAGCTTCCTTATAAGTATTATGTAAAAAATGAGATACTATATTACGTTAAGCATGCCGTGTACGTTATTACTTCCCAGAATTCGTTCCTTATAAGCGGCCGTATCGCATGGTCTAATAATACAGGGTGTGTTTTGTTTTTCAATATTTGTTACTGGTTTGAATACTCGCGCACCCGATTTTGATGAAAATCATTGGAATTAGAAAAATCAAAATATGCCTAGCCATTAATCGACCCAATCTTGAATCATGAAGACCCAACGGGGGTAGAGTAACTGTACTCGCCGTGACACCCGCTGTATTTCACGCAAACGCGTGTAAAATCCCATTTTTTTTAATAAATAAATATTCTACAAAGTAAACATAGTTTAACTAGCTTGTGTTATGGGTTCCAGAATGCGGATAAACATACTTATATACTTTTTTTTTTGTGAATACATACATATTGAACATCGAAACACCCAGACTTATGCAATCAAATATTTGCATTGAGCGGGAATCGAACCCACGCCCCTATCGTAGCAGTCGTTTGCACTACCGCTACGCCACAGAGGGCGGTATATTGTTTGTCATTTTGTTTGAATGCAGTGTAGGCCGCGCCGCCCAACGAAACGCGTGACGACCAGCGTTCCGTAAATGAGAACCTAGTTACGAACGTATTATCAGTACTATGGGAGTGATTCGTATAAAAGAACGGTTGACCTGTACATGAAGAACAGTTAGAGACCTATCAGGCTAGATAGTTTGAGTTTGATGATTCTAGGTTACCTGGTATCGGTGTGCGGCGACTTTGATGCTCTGTGTAGCAACACAAAGGATCAAACTCGCTTTTATAATGGTAAAGGCAATCGGGGTATGCTTAATTTATTCCTTTAAAGCTACAGGGAACAATTTTAATTTAGGCCATTGGTGATTAAAAAAGTTACCTTTACAGGCGTATACAATACATAGCAGTTTAAGACACCTTGTTAGTTTTTTTAAAAAAAAATTTTATACCAATAAGGTGGCAGACAAGCACACCGCCCACCTGATGGGAAGCGGTTACCGCGGCCTATGGACGTGTGCAACACCAGTGGCGTCACACTCGCGCTGCCGTCCCTGTAAAGGAAAGGGGATGGGATAGGAGTTTGGGAGGGGATGGGAAAAGAGTTTGGGAGGGGATGGGAAAGGAGTTTGGGCTCCGGCATTCTCACTCACCAAACGGAACGCAACAGTTCAAATACTGTTACTTGGCGTCGATATTCTGTGAGAGGGTGGTGCTTCCCGGGTCGAGTCAGCCCATTCATGCAACGGCCAAAATGACTGTTGCTTGACTCTACCATCTACAAAAATAATGTAGCTATTAGTCCTATTGGCCGTATGCGGCGTAGGATGCGCACCACCTATTAATGGACTGTGTACGCCATGAAACGGCCCGAGAGACTCTAATTGGGACCTATAACCTGAGCAGACTACATATAGATATGCTCCATGATATACTGGCAACACCTCGATGCGAAGCAGCTAGAAGTTCGTTTGGGTTACTGGGTCCCATCAGGGATAGTAACATTTTTCTATTTGTTATACTGTGTAAGCATGTCTCCTGTTTTAAGATACGATGGGATTGACATATCCGTAACGGATAAAAATCCCTAAAAAAGAGAGAGAAAAGAAAAAGCGGTAAAATTTACAAGATGAAAATTTTAGGCTCCTTGTTCCCAGCGAGAGCGGAGGAGCATGTCCCTCCGCGGATGGCTCCGCCTCAGGCGCCTGACGCCCATAATAGCGAGAGCGATGTGCCCGAAGTCAGGGAGAGTGAACTGGGGGTAGCAGTGCTCCGGCTTAAAGCCCGGAAATGCACTGCCCCCGGACCCGACGGCATTCCAGGCCGAGCATGGGTCCTGGCCCTGGAGGTACTAGGGCCTCGACTGGTGGCGCTCTTTAGCGCATGCCTCGAAAGGGGCCAGTTTCCAAAGGCTTGGAAGACGGGGAAACTGGTCCTTATCCGGAAGGCGGGGCGGCCGGCGGACCAGCCATCCGGTTACCGGCCGATCGTGTTGCTCGACGAGGTGTGCAAGCTCTTTGAGCGGATTATTGCAGAGCGCCTCGTCGAGCATCTCACGAACGTGGGGCCAGATCTGGCGGACAACCAGTTCGGTTTCCGCCGGGGGCGCTCCACCGTGGAAGCGATCATGCGCGTTAGGCGCCTGGCGAAGGAAGTAGTCTCGCGGGGTGGGGTGGTGGTGGCGGTGTCTCTCGACATCGCCAACGCCTTTAACACCCTACCCTGGAGCTGCGTTAGGGAGGCGCTCGCGTATCACGGAGTGCCTCCTTACCTCCGCCGCATTGTCGAGGCATACCTATCCGAGAGGGCTATAGTTTACCCGAGTTGGCTAGGGCCAGGGCGGCGAGAAGTGTCGTGCGGTGTTCCACAGGGGTCGGTCCTAGGGCCACTCCTGTGGAACATCGGATACGACTGGGTGCGGCGCAGTTCGTTGCTCGAGGGTGACAGCATAACATGTTATGCTGACGACACCCTCGTTATGGCGCGGGGAGCAACGCACCGAAGCGCGGCACTAAAGGCCACGGCAGGGGTTGCTCAAGTCGTGGGGTCGAATACGGCGGCTGGCACTCGAGGTGGCTCTCCACAAATCCGAGGCTATGTGTTTTCACGGGCCTCGGAGGGGGCCACCTGCGGGAACCAGCATAACCGTAGGGGGCGTAAGCATCGGCATCGAGCCCACGATGAAGTACCTTGGGCTCGTACTCGATAGCCGATGGGTCTTCGGACCTCATCTCCGAAGTCTGGTCCCGAAACTGAGGGGGGCTGCGGCCGCGCTATCACGGCTGATGCCTAATGTTAAGGGACCCAACGCCCCCACTAGGAGACTGTACCTGGGGATCGTGCGAAGCATGGCCCTGTACGGGGCCCCAGTATGGGCAGAGACTCTGGCGGCCCGCAACGTGGCTGTACTAAACAGCCCGTTAAAAGCGATGGCCGTCAGAGTCATCAGGGGGTATCGCACGATCTCCGTCGAGGCGGCATGTCTCCTAGCCGGGACCCCTCCATGGGACCTGGAAGCGAGAGCCCTTGCGCTGCTGTACCAGTGGCGCAAGGAGGCGCTGGAGCAGGGCCATAGGCCAGAGCCCCGAGAAATCAGGGCTCAGCGGTCCCTGCTCCGTCAGGAACTCATGGAGACATGGAGGGTGCGACTTGAGCACCCCAGGTGGGGGGAATCCACCATTGCGGCGGTGAGACCGATCATGAAGGAGTGGTTGGAGAGGGACCATGGGGACCTCTCCTACCGGATGTGCCAGATGGTTACCGGACACGGGTGTTTCGGTAAGTATCTGTGGCGCATCCACCGGGAGACGACGCCGCAGTGCCAGCACTGCGAGGATCCTGGCGAAGACACGGCGCTCCACACGTTGGTGGAGTGCCCTGCGTGGGCGAGTCAACGCCGGGATCTCGTTGCGGTCCTGGGCGTGGACGTTCTCTCGTTGGAGACCATGGTGAGGGCCGTGGTCTCCGACGGGAGCAAGTGGCACGCCGCCGCCTCTTTCTGCGAGCAGGTAATGCGCGCGAAAGAGACGGCGGAGAGGGAGCGGGAGAGAATCCTGCCCCCCGAGTTTCGCAGTCTGCGGCGAGGACGCCGCAGACTCATCTACGCCCGGGACTACCGACCTCCATGATCGGGGCCTGAGGACGGCAGCTGGCCGACTCGCCATCCTTACAGAAGCAGGCCGTGGCGGAGGCGTGTCGTGTGTGCCCCTACACACGCCTGCCAACTCACCGAAGCGGGATAAAACCCGACCCCACCAGGCGAGGCCGCGGTGGCGGCCAAAGTCCGACGGCAACCCTGGGGTTATCCTTTCGAGGGCTTACCCAGGGTGCCCGGCAACGGACACTTGGGGAGGACACCGTGCGGTTTTAGTCGAGACACGACATAACCACCCCCGCAGGCCGGCGGGGGGGTATCCGAA
This sequence comes from Cybosia mesomella, assembly GCA_946251805.1. Lineage (NCBI taxonomy): Eukaryota > Metazoa > Arthropoda > Insecta > Lepidoptera > Erebidae > Cybosia > Cybosia mesomella. The sequence continues at coordinate 2,741,558 of OX276402.1, read as the reverse complement.
GGGATTTCCGCACGTTAAAAAAAAAAAAAAAATTGAAAGGAAAAAAAAAACCGGCCAAGTGCGAGTCGGACTCGCACACCGAGGGTTCCGTACAAACCTGTATTTATATAAGTAAAGGTTCACCCATCACGTCAATCGAGTCATAGTTATGGAATTTTTATTGCAAAATTTTAAAAAGAAAAAAAAAATTTTTAAGATAAAAATATCAAACATTTTTTTTACGGTTAAATTTACGGTTTTCGCAATTTTTCCTTTATCTTTACTATAAGACGTTACTTCATACCAAATTTCAAGATTCTAAGTTGCCGGGAAGTACCCTGTAGGTTTTGATTCCCGTGCGAGTATCGAAAATTTGCGGAAATTTACGGCATAAACTGCTGTATCTTTTGATTGCTTTGGCTTAGAAGTTTGATTTTTTCACAGCTCCAAGGGACAGTAGACCTGAGTATTAGATATAAATTCCAGTTTGATACCTCTACGCGTTCCTGAGAAAAACGGTCTTGACAGACGGACGGACGGACGGACGGGCGGACAACGAAGTGATCCTATAAGGGTTCCGGTTTTTCCTTTTGAGGTACGGAACCCTAAGAAGTAAAAATCGTAACTAAAAGTATCCCGACTGTCTTGAAAAAAATCAAGGAGTTAGGGAGGGAGGTAGTAAGAGAGGAAGTGAGGAAGGGATGGATGATGACGATTAAAAAAATACAAGTAATTCTTCAAGTTTTCACTTCTGTCGGCACTCCCGGAGTGCTTCTGCCTTTTCTTTATTTGCTTTATAATGGAAGTCCCATCTACAACTTTATGTTCTAGCAAGACCCTAGGCTTTTTTACAAAATATATTGTTAACTGTGACTTATTTATTTTGATTGATGAGAAGAAAGCAGCGATAGCCCGGTAGCGTACGTAACGGACTGCTGAGACGAGATCTCGAGTTTGATCCCCAGTCGCCCCGGGCACACACCTCTGACTTTTCGTAGTTATGTGTGCATTAATAAATGTTAATTATCGTTCGCTTAAAAATGTGTCCGGTGGATGGATAGGCTCGCCGCCTATTACATTGGGACCTTAACATAACTGGCGAAGCGTGGGTGAGTAATACATTTCTGCCTACCCCTTTGGGGACACAGGCGTGAAGTAATGTTATGTATGTTATGTTATGAAGAAAGTGGTGATACAGGAACTAAGCAGCATAGATAATTATAAGGCTTATACGGGAACGCTTGGGAAGGACACCGTGTGGCTTTAGTCGGTTCGATTCCCACATACCCACCCTTATCGCTGGCACCGGTGGGATGAAGCCTGTAGGGATTCCACACGTAAAAAGAAAGAAAAAATAAGGCTTATACAGGATTTTTTTAGATTTTAATAGCCGAATATAAGCCGAAGAATATAATAATGTTGTGTCGAGAAGTTTGTATTTATTTCAAGTTTCTTTTAAATTTTATTTCTAAAATGGTATCGAGTTCCTAGGCTTTACCCTACTGTTTTAACTTTATTTAGAAATTTATATATTTTGGTACGTTTTCCTTTATTATAATTGTATTTAAGTGTAAATTTGTGTTTAGTGTGGTTATTTTTTCTAGCGGTTTATTCTGCGACTTATTCGGTAACAAGCCACAGAATGCAATTATGTCGTGTATCGACTAAAACCGCACGGTGTCCTCCCCAAGTGTCCGTTGCCGGGCACCCCGGGTAAGTGCCCGGTAGTGTAGCTCTTAAATATGTCTTGTTGTTTTTGTTATGGTGTTGTAGAGTGCATTTCTTGTATACATTATATAACTGTTCTAGTTTATATAATTTGTGTATAAGTTTCGAATGTCTTTGTTGTGTGATTTAATGCTTACTGTTAGGTATTTTTGTGATACCACGCATTAGAGACATGACAGTCTACAGAAAGTTGTGTCTGGACATGTGGAGTGTGGATTCGGCAATTATTGTTCCGATAGTTGTATCGGTTCACGGACTGATTGCCAAGCACTTTGATCCACATCTCAACAGGCTCGCGTTAGGGGGCTTGATGCAGAAGGCAGTGCTCGTCAACACGGCACGTATTGGAGATTTCTCTCTCTGGAGCCCTAACCACCGGTAGCTTGGTCCCTGTACCCGATGCCGGTGGGTCACTATTCTTTATATTTTTAAGTATATTTGTTTTTATACGCTTTTTATTAGCTTGACCTACAGGTGAAAAAAGCGTGGGGTGCTTTTTAAGATATTATCAAAATGATAATCACTCTACTCATGTCTGTCAATAAAATATTCATATCTATTGACCCAAGCACCCACCGCTTTTTTTTAAAATAAAATACATTTCTTTTTATTTACACTATTATTAATTTATATTTATTGAAATTTTTAACACTATTCTTAATTTCAATTTATTAAAACTTATTTTCTATGTTTTTAGTTCGGTTTTCTATAAAAAGCGTGTATTTTAGTTTTTTAAACTATTTTTTTTTTTTATATAGAATGTATTTATATGTATTTAAAATTCAATAAAGGAAATAATAATAGTTTTTTATTTTCTGACATATAACATTTCAAACAACAATACGATTACAGTTGAGAAGGTATTGGAAGACTGGTTTCCAAGCTAGGTAAGCCAGGTACCTTTGATATGGATAACCAGACTTCCATTCCACAATTCCAAATTAGACAGCCTTGTTTTGTTCGAAGTGTGCGCACTTTCATATGTTTCTGTATGGCAATAGTCTGTTTGTGTCTATGATGAGCGCTCTGCTTTAAAGTGTCAATAATCATGTTTATGCATTAACTTTAATGTACCAGTCAACGCAACATACAGCCGGATAATATAGACAACACTAGTACTTTTATTATTGAAATTAATTCTCTATATAGAAATAGCGAGAAATAGCGTGATAAGAGAGCGATGTGGATTGACAGAAGATGTAGTGACGAGAATTGAGAAAGGTATGTTAAGATGGTTCGGTCATATTGAGAGAATGAATGAAAGAAGACTAACGAAACAGGTGTATGAGGCGAGTGTGGATGGTACCGTCGGAAGGGGAAGACCTAGGCGCACATACCTGGACCAAATCGGGGAATTGTTAGAAAAGGGGCAGGTCAGGAGTACCCTAAACCGACGAGCATGCATGAAGAATGTTATGAGAGTGAATGAAGCGAGAGAAGTGTGTCAGGATCGTGGCAAATGGAGATCCGTGATCTCTGCCTACCCCTGTGGGAAACAGGCGTGATTTTATGTATGTATGTATGTATGTAATTCTCTATATCCCCACAGGAAAGAGATCACTATGGCACTTCAGTAATATGTTGTAGTCACATCAAAGAGATTACTCTCCTAAAGATTCAAGTGATATCGCATCAAAACAGTCACAAACTTTGAATAGCTATTGGAGAATACTGGATTCTACAAACGCAAAGTATGTAATAATAAACTGGGGATCGTTAACTTGTGGAATTCGATACCGACCCTTTACAAGTAGATTAGGTCGAAAGAGAATTCTTTGAAGATTTCAAGTGAGGCGTTCAATGTCCGTTACGGTTTGTCACCAAATTGGGACAGTTTCTAACTTGTAAGTTTATTCTTAATTACTGGAGACGTAATTTAACTTTGTACTTTAGTACCCCTGATCACTCTGTGCTCAGGTTTTTAGAACATACATATTTAGGTTCAGAAATCGAAGTTCGTCAGGGAATTTGTTTTATTTTCTATATTCAGCAGATGAAATGAGCTATTTTATCTCGTGTTATTCTGTGAAAGTTTAATGACAATCGTAAGAATAATAGATTTTCCAATATTGAAACTACAATATAAATAAATATTCTACGACATTCTACACAGCGCTTTCTAGACCCAAAGTAAGCATAGTTTAGCTTGTGTTATGGGTTCCAGAATGCGGATAAACGTACTTATATACTTTTTTTTTGTAAATACATACATATTATACATAGATATAATATAATAAATATAGATAACATATATATAAATATATATATAAGGTCAGGTGGGGTAAGTGAAACGACGGGGGAACTGAAACGCACATTCACAGACAATAAACTATAAGAGATAGACTCTAGGGCGGTATGTTGATAAAACAGGAATGACAAGAAAATATAAGTGTAGTTAAATGTTTTTAAAGGTAAGTACTGCATGAAAAGTGTATATTTTATGGTTCAATTATCAAATTTTGATAAAACTTACGGGAAATTGATTTTTGGCGATGGTGTAAAACTTAGCCTCAAAAAGTATTAGGTGGGGTAAGTGGAACCGGCATGACGGGGTAAGAGAATCATATGTTTCACTTTCCCCGTATCAGATTTCACAAACATTTTTTACGTGTTATATTTTACTGACCTAAATAAAAATATTATTCCAAGTACTTACATAAAATATGTAGGTATTATATAGCTCGACAAAAATTAAAAAGGTAACTCGCGATATTGTGCAATTTTCAAATCACTTTTAATTCTGTACGGTATGACACATCCTGTATTGGGATCAACAGTTGGCTGCTACCAACCAGTTTTTAGCCTAACATTGAAAGACTACAATGTATCGTAGATAAAAACAAATGTCACACTACCCGCGGAAGAAAAAAAAAGTGTTTATTCTCACCGCAGACCAAAAAAAAAACATGTTATGTATTACATCTTACCGACATTAAACACTTTGATCTGCGGATTGTATTGACTTGCTTCTATACACTTATTGCATAATACAAGATGTACTTATATAAAATGTATGTAAGTATTATGTTCGAACACAACGACTTAGCGACGAACGTAGTGTACGAACAAATCTTTCTGGTTTTTGTTACACTACTAGTGCATAAAATGATTGTAAACTTTATATTGCAAAAAAAAGGGTTCTGTACTTATAGTTTATTTTTGTTAAGTTTAAGATAAGACATTTTTGAGACAAATACTAAATGTGCCATAAGTACTTATATAAAATACCTACGTAACTATTAAGTCAAAATATGAACCACTAAGTAAGTAAAGAAATTACTTTATATTTTGTTTTTCATTTCACTGTAACTTCTATTTAAAATTTTGTACAAATCTTTATAAAAATGTTTGTGACATCTGACCAAGACAACTATGTTACACTTACCCCAAATATATGTTTCTTTAGTTTATTTTCAAAAATAAACCTTATTTTGATTATACAAGATATACTTTAGAAAAACTAAGTTTAAACTGTTGTTTTAGACAGGTTCATAGATGCATAGTCACATTATTTATTAGACTTTTGGCGACTGTTTCACTTACCCCTCTCCAGGGGTAAGTGAAACAAAACCATAGTCTCCAAATTTTTCTTGTTATCTCGCTTATAGTAAGACTAAAGAGCTAAATGTCATAGTACTGTAAAAAACTGATTAAAGGAGAACATTTTGCACTTATCACTGATTCAATTACGAATTGCATTACTGTGTTAGATCCATTTCATTTACATACAAATAAAATATGTTTCACTTACCCCACCTGACCTTATATATCTATATATATAATATATAGATATAATATATATAATAATATAATATAATAATAATATAATAATCAATTGCAATCAAACATACGGCAAATTTTAAGCCTCACCAAGACCTTTCTCAAAGAGAAAACCGCATAAAAATCCGATCAGTAGTTTTTGCGTTTATCGCGAACAAACAGACGAACAGATAAGAGTTTCAATTTTTTATGTTCAGAACCGTTCATTTAACCCAAATATTTTTTTCGTACAACTATAAATTATGATAGTATAGATAGATAAGACATTATTATTTTAATAAGATGATATTCGCGATAATATTTTTGAAAGAAGTCGAGACGTATGTTCATATTATCGCCTTGACATTATATTTGTGACGGTTCTGATTTGTTACCTCAATTATTATGGATGATAGATAGTTTTCCTGCTCAATTATTATATTAAAAGCCATTTATTTTCTTTACTATCCTTACTTTTAAAATAATTACCTGTACCACGCGATTTCACCAGTTGTTCATTTTTAGGGATTTTCTTTAGAAAAGCCCTATTGCTATGGAGTTGTCGTCGACGTCGTCGTCGTTGCCAATTTTCTGTCACGGTTTTGGGTATGAAGGAGATGAGCTATCAAGTTGCTGTTTTCGGTAATAGATTCGTGCTGGGGTGAACCATAGCAAGATAAAAAAAAACGCAAAAAATCGCAAAAAAAAACAACGCAAAATAAAAAATCCCTTGTATTCGGCTGAGCTCGTCTCAGGAATTCAACTTGTCTTAAGACTTAAATGTAATTCACTTAAATTTTAAGCGAATTACATTGTTGTGCTGGGTAAACACTCAGTCCTAAACTTTCACATTTGAAATATCGGCCCATCTTCGAGAACATGGCAATGGACAACTTCGACCTAAACTACGAAATGGCCCAACTTTGACATTTTTCGTGAAGCGATTTCGGTCTGACCTCCGAAATCTACTAGCGGTATCAAAGTTCTCTAGTTAGACCAGTTGTTGGACTTTTATGGCTCCAATTACCCGTAACGCCTGCCACAGATTGTCGTACGGCAATAGGCACCGACGGCTTAACGTGCTCTCAAGGCAGAGAGATTTAGAACTCTCCCGGCCCACCGAGCCCGAACGTTCTCGCCGCGCGTCGCAGGCGACTCAGACACCAGAGGTCGCTTTACGACCTACGTCCTCCATGAGAGCAGACCTGGAGGTGGCAAGTGAGGCTGCCTGTCACCCCAGCAGAAGCAGGCCGGAACGGCAAGACGGGGTCACTGTGGTTCCCAAACACGAGGGGGCCATCTCGAAACCGGAGATAGCCCAAGGTCAGTCGGAGAGGAATCCGAGAGGATTTCCGCACAAAAGTAAAAATAAGGCACGGAGGTCACAGGTCCGATTCCCGCTCAGTGCAAATATGTATATTTACATTGGTCTGGGTGTTTCTATGTATAATATGTATTTATTTACATAAAACAGTATTTAAGTATGTTTATCCGCATTCCAGACCCCATATGACAAGCTCTGCTTAGTTTGGGTCTAGATGGTGTTGTGTACTTTGTCCTACAATTTTAGGTAGATTTCGATGAAATCGATCTACCTATTGGTTTCTTGACTACTGTCGAATTTAAAAAAAAATTCTTCATAGGAGGTCTAGTTATGACCCCCTGAGTCCGAAATGACCACTGGTCAAAAAGTTTATATATATATATATATATGTATGGTTCCACTTCCCAAAATTTGCGGCACTCTCACGGTCGCATTTTTGCCCCGATCGCTTTCAAACTGCGGTCATAAATTGCTTGGGTGTAAACTTAGTTTAAGTTCGTGAATTGGTGGAATCCGGCCTAAGGGGACGGTAGGGCCTCACTTTTTGTGAAATCAGTTTTTCCTCAAAATTTCACGTTCCATGAAAGATATTCGAACCGTTCTAATTTTATTCCATAGTATACATGAATACCAACAACTTTTAATTATAAACCTATACGATTAAAATTTTAACTAAAGGTGGAGAGGGGAAAAACCAAAATTTTTCGGGAAAAAAATCATAACTTCTAACCGGTGAACATTGTTGCTGTAGGAAACATTTTTAATCGATAGGCCATTTTTAAGTCTAAAATAAATGTCTGAAAAGTTTTTCGCTAAAAGTTACCGTTTTCGAGAAAAAAAAATTTAACTGTTTAAAGTCCGTAGTTCTCTATATAAAATAATATTAATTGCTTCACGAAATCTACCTGTGCGTTCCCCCTGCGGGAACGGATTTTTTATTTATTTATTATTTACTACCTTTGCCAAATGACACTTTGCCTTAATTGTAACAGTACCTTGTAACCTATCCACTTAAGTAGGCAGTCAAATACTGAGTGACATTATGTTACGGCCGTTAATTTCCACTTAATATGTGATATGGTTATGATGCTACTTAAAGAGCTCTGTGACTCATATCTTCTCATTTGAATGTTAGACACAAATCATATTTATAGCTGCTTATAATCTAAAACAGTTTAACCTATTAGCTATATGAAAACTAAACACGTGCGCGATTCTAAATTTAGAAGATTGAAGCCATTGGTAAACATTGTTGTAAACTGTTTAAATTCTCAGAGGACATAAGAGCATACAGTGGGAAGTAATGTTAACGTCAATGGAAACATCGAGTTTGTATTTGGAATGCGGGGTTTACACGGGTGACTAAAGCCGAGCGATTTTTGCCACGTGGCGAAAATTTACCATCTAAATGGCAATTTCTAGGTCGCAAGTGCCTAAACCCGCAAGCAGTTGGGTAGCATCCGACCCTAGCCGGTTGGCGACTGGCCGCATGCAGCTGGTAATTCAAATCTACCGTGTAAAAGATCACTTGAAGGTAATCGCCCGTCGCATGAAGGAGTGACATTTTCGAAGCGTTTGTGTGTGTTCTGTGTAAATAGGCTAGCGATGCGGCTTGGTTAGGCGATTTGTGAAGCGACTCACCGCAAGGCGTAAATCGATCCGTGTGAATCCCTCATAACAGTCAACACTCGACTCCAAAGCATTTGTTGAAATGAGAGGATATTATGTTTAGCAAATAATGCAGGATTGGTTTTTATTGGCATCTTTAGAAAAATATCTACAAAGTTCGATGCACTAAACGGCTGACTTTGAACTAACGGGTATATAGGTTACGAAAAGTATGTTTATATTTAGTTAATGGATAAAAGCAGGTAATTGTTTCAAATCGTAGAATTGATAGTAGGTACTATATTTTTATTAAGTGACAATATTGTAATCGGCATATAGAAATCTAAACAAGGTTTGAATATATGATATACTGTAACCCGCGGGAGCCGCGTGGATTTCTGGTTCTATTCCTGCATCCTATGGAAACCTATTTCAAGAATAAAAAGAAAAGCATAGTAGGAAGTACGAAAGTAGAAAGTACATGTTAGGAAATTGGATAGTAGGAAGTAGGATAGTAGGAAGTAGGATAGTAGGAAGTAGGATAGTAGGAAGTAGGATAGTAGGAAGCTATCCTCAAGTTCTGACAGTGGACCTCTGGTATTTGCTTGAATTACTGATTGTATGTGAGGAACATAAAAGGTGCCGCAGCATGAGTAATATACAGTATCCGGCCTCTGATTTGGCACGTTGCTCAACGGGAAAAAATCTGAGAGTTCTACTAAAATCGAGTGAGAGGCTCATGGCTATGTGTTAAACGCTTAGGGTAACACATTGCAAAGTTAAGCAATAGTAGACAAGGCTGTCTTTAACACATTACCCTCGCTGGCGCAGTCGGGTATAAAAACAAGCTGTGCTTGGATCTAGATAGCGTTAGATATATCGGATACCCCAAAATATTTTTAATCTGCCATTTCTCTCATATCTCTACCCTACTTCCTACTAACATTTTAAATTTGCTGATGCCCGCGGCTCCACCTGCGCAGAAGTCGGTTATTGTTTTTTGATCATATCGCCAGTTCTACTTAACGAATTGCAAGTCTGACCAAGACCTTTCTAATAGAAAAAAAACGAATCAAAATGCTTTCATCAATTTTTGCGTCCATCGTGATCAAACAGACAACAATTCGTTCGTACGGACAAGGGGTTCGAATCCTGGCCATTACACTACCGACGTGAACCCACTCCTAACACAAGCAATTTAGCTTAGCTGGAGGGGCTTAGGGGGAATGTTAGTAATTTCGGATACTAATATTCTTTAAAATAAAAAAAAACTGTTCAGAATCGTTCATATAACATAATTCTTCATAAGTATCTCTATTGTACAGACACAACTAATTTACAATTTTATAATAATATAGGTAGATAGATGTGAAAGTTTGTGAAGATGTCAGGAATAGATTATAGTCAAGGATAACTAATAGCTACTTCTTATTCCTGTGATAGGTTCCCATGGGAAGCGACAACGTGAACAGAATTTCATGCAAAGCTGCGGGCAACAGCTAGTATTTTCATATCGTGCTTGATCGATGCATATGATTTCTTGTACTAGTATCACTGTATCATCAATACACATAATAGGTCAAGAAGCTTATTCTATAAAATGAAATAAAACTATTTTTAACGACCATGGTCCGTGACCATGGCTGCTAAAATGTAACCGAAACGTCGGGTTCAATGTAAATAATAATATAACATCAAATAAATCGCGAAAGAATCCGTTAAAAATAGTTTTATTTCAATGTGTGACATTCGCGTAAACTTCCGACTATTCTATTAAGCTAAAATCAGATCTCAAACCGCAGATCTCGTTCCGTAGTCTAGTACATTAATAATATATTGTTGCTAAAACTAACTCAGAATGTGCGAAAGTTCTAGAGTAAAGTAAATAATATTCGTGAGGGGGTGGACCCTTCAAGCCGCTACATTATCGCTGTACGTGACTAGCAGAGGGACACAGGGACATATTGGTTTTCTCCTATGTGTGTTAATATATAGTTGCTTAACTATAAAGTAGGCATACTTGTGTAGAACTGTAAGACTAGACTCCAACTCCAAGTTAGTTTATACCCTCTGGTATAAATTAAGTTACGAACACTGGACCCCCGATATTCCGACAACCGTTTTACAGGGTAGTGTCGGACTATCGAATTTGTCGGATTATAGATTACTGCTTAAGATCCCCGGATACGGATACTGCTTATGATCCGGACGAATCGCGAATAAGTACTCATCCAGATAATCGACGTGTCCTTGTCTGGAGAAGACCAGGAGGCCGTAAAAGGCACAGAACTGCCACTGGAACAGTTCAGAAAGGCGGGAAATCGGTGTCCTTTTGGGGTGGTATTATGGTTGGAGCTAGAACGCCTTTGATCCCGTGTCGAAGCTTCATGCATGACAGTAGACATGTATAAAGCAGTTGCTATTGATGGGATTATTAGACCATTCCGAGTAAACCATGGGCACCAATTGGTACTGGTCGATAATAATGCGCCCGCCCATCAAGCTCAACGAGTCAATGCTGCTCTCCGAGAATACGACATTACTGCTGGATATCTTGATTTTCAGCATGCCCAGGAGGATCTCCGCATGTTTTCGATCTAGGGAAAGAGTTGTATTATCTTCTTTCTTTCTTCTTCTCTTATATATAAAAATGAATTGCTGTTCGTTAGTCTCGCTAAAACTCGAGAACGGCTGGACCGATTTGGCTAATTTCTATCTTGAATAATTTGTGGAGGTCCAGAGAAGGTTTAAAATGTGAATAAATATGGAAGTTGATATTGATTCAGGTCCTACGAAGTCTGCCGGGTCAGCTAGTATTGAATATAAACCTTTTAGTAATAAATTGTTATTTAAGTTTGGTTAAATAGTCTTTTTCTTTCTGTCAAATTTCTATTACAATTACATTATGATTAATATAAATTTATTTATTTATGATTAATATATTTTTATTTTTTTTATATATAATAAAAATATATATAAAAAGAATAAAATTAGTTTTATTTTTTAATTTCAAACAGGGTTTAAAGAAAACACACAACAAAGAATATTTCTTCATACAGTTCAATGTAAAATATTATATCAGCTTATGCTAGTGATCACAAACTTTTTCTGATGTGTGTATGTCGAATTTTCAACAGTGATAGGCATGTCGGATTACAGGAGGCGTTGGATTACTGGAGGTTCATTGTACTATCCAGGAGATTTGCTAGTATGATCGGACTAGTTTTAGTCGTGTTGTGTAGTCTCAACTTTAAACTGTGGTTATTCTAAAGGACAATATCTAAGTAGACGCTAGGTGCTTGTGCAGTAAAAGTTTTAATTAGATTACTATTCTACATAAGACTCTACAGTTCATGAACTTATTATCTGTTGCTCGGGGTTTCTTATGCTTCAGGTAATAAACTATATCGAAACTAAATTTTAACCAATTTTGTTGAGCTATTTTCGAATTGACAATAAAAAATGCTATTTTATGAAATATGTGTAAATTATATTGTCGGAAGTTGAAACATTGAAATAAAACTATTTTAACGGATTCTATCGCGATTTATTTGACGGCCTCTGTGGCGTAGCGGTAGTGCATTCGACTGCTACGTCAGGGGGCGCGGGTTCGATTCCCGCTCAGTGCAAATATTTGTATGCATGAATATGTCTATTTGCATTGGTCTGGGTGTTTCTATGTGTAATATGTATGTATTTACCAAAAAAAAGTATTTAAGTATGTTTATCCGCAGTCTGGAACCCATAACAACGTAACGGACTGCCGAGACGAGGTCACGAGTTCGATCCCCAGTCGCCCTGGGCACACACCTCTGACTTTTCGTAGTTATGTGTGTATTAAAAATGATGATTATCGCTCGCTTAGTAATGTGCCCGGTAGATGGCAATAGGCTCGCCCCCTATTACATTGGGACCTAAAACATAACTGGCGAATCGTGGGTGTGTAATACACATCTGCCTACCCCTTCGGGGATACAGGTGTGAAGTTATGTTATGTTATGTTAAATATTTGCACTGAGCGGGAATCGAACCCGCGCCCCCTGACTTAGCAGTCGAATGCACTATAATTCGTGTTTTGTTTATTATTTTATAAAAGGTTTAAGACCTAATGGTGATCAATAAATTACAATTTGTTAAGCTACTTTTGTTGTTGACGGTACATGTTTTACGAAAGTCTTAGCAATATGTTTTTAAACAATTTTAATCAAAGTGGCTTGTTCTTTATTTCTGCCATAAAATTCTTCAATTTACGCTCTGTATACAATGTGGGATTCGCTCCAAAGAGAAATTCAATGTCGAAATGATCTTTTGAGCAGTGCGGAGTGTATTGATCCCAATTTGTACTCAAAGCGTCAAAGGATTTAGATTTTATGAAGTCTCAGGACGCCATAGAACTTAAATCCCTATTATTCTGGAGCTAAATTTGAGTGATTCATGTCTTGTGACTAGAAATAGTCGTGCCTGTGATTTTAGGAATCCTTTTTGTATTACTGTTGTTTTTAAGTTTAACATTGTGCATGTGACCATCTTGGATCGTAGAGAAATCTATACAAATGAATAAAATTAAAATGTCTGTTTGTAACGTTTAAATAACAGCTTTTCTATGAATGTATATGAATGTACGAGTATACACGGTACTTGCAACAAAAAACCAATTTTTTAAACTCTTCTGTCTATATGTCTTGCTGTGTGTTTGAAAAAGCTAATCTCGGGAACTGCTGGGTCAATTTTGGCGGGGCTTTCACTGGCGAGAGTTGATATTATAAGGCATAAACAGGCTACTTTAATTTTAGAAAAGAAAATTGGGTTCCGCACAAAATAATTAAAATCCACTTAAAAGTCCACTCGGGTGCAGTAGCAGGCATAGCTAGTTCAACATAAAAAAAGCGGCCAAGTGCGAGTCGGACTCGCCCATGAAGGGTTCCGTAGCAGCAAGTAACATAAGAATGCTTTTTTTTTAAATTTTATATTTGAGTTGATTGAATGAAAGGTAAATTGCGGTTTACGATTTATGACGTATTAAAAAAAAGCTACTTACTAGATCTCGTTCAAACCAATTTTCGGTGGAAGTTTACATAGTAATGTACATCATATATATTTATTAGTTTTATCATTCTCTTAGTTTAGAAGTAACAGGGGGTGACACACATTTTACCACTTTGGAACTGTCTCGCGCGCAAACTATTCAGTTTAGAGAAAGATGATATTAGAAACCTCAGTATTATATTTGAAGACCTATCCATTGATATCCTACACGTATGGGTTTGATGAAAAAAATTTTTTTGAGTTTCAGTTCTAAGTATGGGGAGCCCCCAAAATTTATTGTTTTTTTCTATTTTTGTGTGAAAATCTTAATGCGGTTCATAGAATACATCCACTTACCAAGTTTCAACAGCATAGTTCTTATAGTTTCGGAAAAAAGTGACTGTGACATACGGACGGACAGACAGACAGACATGAATCTATAAGGGTTCCGTTTTTTGCCATTTGGCACCGGAACCCTAAAAACTAGAAATGAAAATGATCCTTTAGCTGTCGAGTGGTGTAATTTTAAATGTTGAGTGTAGAAGATAGAAATGTTGTTTTTTTTTATACCACTAAGGTCGCAGACAAGCACACGGCCCACCTGATGGGAAGCGGTTACCGCGGCCTATGGACGTGTGCAACACCAGTGGCGTCACACTCGCGCTGCCGACCCTGTAAAGGAAAGGGGATGGGAAAGGAGTTTGGGAGGGGATGAGAAAGGAGTTTGGGAGGGGATGGGAAAGGAGTTTGGACTCCGGCACTCTCACTCACCAAACGGAACGCAACAGTTCAAATACTGTTACTTGGCGTCGATATTCATGATATGTGGCAGAAACAAGAACTGTCCTCTGATGTATCTTCATTTCATAAATTGTAATAACAAAAAAAAACTTATTTTTACTTTAAAGTTTGTCTTCTCTTAAAGCGTTTTTTTTAGTTTTTTTAACTATTATTTGTTTTAAATTTTTTGTTTATTTTATTGCATTGTCATTGGTCTTTGCACATAATTTCAAAACCATCAGAAGTTTGGAAGTGCTCCAAAATCGAGTTCAAAGATGACATTACCTTTTTTTTTCGTGCGGACATCCCTTCGGATACCCCCCCACCGGCCAGCGGGGGCGGTTATGTCGGGCTTTAACCGACTAAAACCGCATGCCGTCTCGGGTCTACAGATGCCGGGGTGTAAGGTTGCCCATAGAGCATATCCGTCGCACTCCGACTGACCCTGGGCCATCTCCGGTTTGGAAATGGCCCCCTCGGGTTTGGGAACCACGGTGTCCCCGTCTTGCCCCGGTTTGGGGGAGGGGCGCTAGTCGCCCTACCGTCCCGGCTTGCTTCTGCTGGGGTGACAGGCGGCCTCACCCGCCACCCCCAGGCCTGCGCTCATGGCGGACGGAGGTCGTAAGATGACATTACTTACAAACTTACAAACATACATACTAATAGATTTCGTCAGAGTATTCCCCTATAAGGGACTGGTCTCGGGTTCAAGTCCCGTCCTAGATTCTCTTATTCAGATCTAAATCTACAGGAAAAATTTGCATGCTAATTGGATCAAAATTTCATTGTATCATTCATACAAGTTAATAACAGCGTGTTAAAGAAAGGCATGCCACTTCTTTCTGTGATATTTTGAAGTTTTAATCAATATGTATTTACTTGTACTTCAAATCAAATACAAATTTAAGTAATTTAAACCAGCATCTAAATATCTGACACTCAAACCAACACATAGTAAATATCGCGTTGACTCTAATCACAGAATATATAATAGTACCTACTACTCTAATACAAACTCCAATAATAATAATTAATTTATGTTATTGCTATGTCTTAATTGGTAATTAAACCAGTGAGCAATTTGTAATTATGTCTGATATTCATAGAATCATATCATATCAAACGAACACATCTACAACTTCGGGCTCGCACAAAACACGCACGAAAGATGTAGGCGTTTTTTTTTCGGAAAGTTCGTCGAATGAAGTGTCATGTGACGTCTTCAGGTGCGATTGCAGGATAAATGCGTTTCTTGATACCAATTGATCCAAACTTTGGTCCGCAACTTCGTATGTGCGCTCCATGGTATGAAAGTGACATAGGCTATTTTGGTATCTAAGTACACCATCATGAACTTGAAAGTAACTAGATTTTTAGGCATGTGGCAATTTGAGATCGAAATAAGTATAAACAGATAAATAACAAAAAATATAGCCAGCATCACTAGGATGATGTGAGAAGTCTAACACTGCCGTCCTCAAGCTAAAAGGCGGCTTAGTGAATTCTAGTATTTATAGCTGATGTCAATAGCAACTTTATTCCCGTAAATGATCAAAAATGTGTTCATCCACTGTTAAATGACAACGTAATTGCAGATTTATAAAAAATACTAATATAGTTTTTAAAATATGGCCTCATTTTTCAGGTCTAGCTCGAAATTTGCTTTTTCACTTTGCCGCTTTTTAGTGTGAGGACGGAATAACGATACCCCAACGATACATTCAAATCTATTCAGGCATTTAAAAGTAACGGCGGAAGAAAGAAACTCATACATTTACCCTGAAACCATTAGATACAGATATACATTGGGCAGTTTGAAGTCCCAAAAAAAACTGCTGAAAAGAGGTCGTATCAATAATTCTATCCTACGAATTCTACTATCTAAAAATGTGAAAGTTTGTGAAGATGTTTTGATCTTACTTAATTACGCTCGAACGGTTGAATGGATCTAGATGGAATTTGGTATTGATTATAGTTTGAATAACATATATACATTTTTCCTCGAACAGGTTTCCATGGCTTGCAGGAACGGGATCAGAATTCCACGCGTGTGAAATTTTCTACACCGACAAGTGCTTTCGCCCCTCCGATGCCTGATGAACTGAGGGCGGGTGTGTAAAGAAGTTACTAAAACGTTCAGCACTACCGATTTAGCAAAATAAAAGAAATAGGTTCCTTTAACCACATTTATTTCCACGTTAAGCCTTGAACTAAAGTTATTGTTGCGAGAATTGCAAGATATAATCTTTGGAAGTGCAAAATCTTACCTAGCCAAGTCAAATCTTGAGCATGGATTACATCCTAAGTGAAATGATTGAATTTGTAAATAATTGTCTGTTAAAATTTAAGATCTTATATTAGGTATATATGTATGCTACGGAACCCTTCATGAGCGAGTCCGACTCGCACTTGGCCGGTTTTTTTTGATATTGTGTTTAATTAAATGGCGTTTGTTTCGTTTTTCCCATTAATTGTAGTGGAATTAGTTGGTTAATGAAGGCGTTTTTTATGAAATTTAATAAGGGAAGGGATCTTAGCACGCTCGTTTTCCTCGGAGACTTTCCAAAACTCAGTTTAGGTCGGTTTTCAGTAACTATGAACTTCAATATTTTACATAGCGATATCGAAGTTCTGTAGTTAGACCAAGTTATCGGACGTTTAAGGGCTCTGTCGTCATCCGTATACCGATTTCTCAGTTGCTTTCGAAGTTTGCACTTTGGAGCCCGGGGTCCGCCTACGGATTTCGATTGGTATGTCGGTTTTTCCAGGAGCGACTTCATCTGACCGCCCAACCCCGAGAGGAAAACCTGCGCCGACGCTCGTCCGTTGTATAGTAGCTGAGGTAGCGCCCTGCACAGACTTTGGTTGGCACAAAGGTCATCCATTAGATGTTATAAGCTAAATTATATCCTATCCTACTATCATATACTACTAATACTATACAATCATGGGGTGAAGCCCATAGGGGTTTCCACAGGTAAAAAAAAACCTACTATCCTACTTCCTACTATTCAAGTTTGTGAAGATGTTTGTTACTGAATCACCTTCAAACGGCTGAATGGATCTGGCTGAAATACACGGATGGATTATACAGTCTGGAACACATAAGCTAATTTTTACCCCTTAAATAAGTTCCCATGGGTTGCGGGAACGGGAACAGAATGCCACACCGGTGGAGTTGCGGGTAACTGTTAGTTGGTTTATACATGTGGGCCAACGTCGGTAGCTTAGTGGTTAAGGAGTCGACCCTACGATCGAGAGGTCCTGGGTTCGAATCCTGGCCATTACACTACTGACGTGAACCCACTCCTAACACAAGCATTTTAGCTAAAAAAAAAAAACGTGAAATAGATATTTCCCGCTCCCCGAGATTCGAATGAAAGACGTCGTCTTTGGGTACGACGAAATTACCTCGGATTTATTTCCGTAGGGTTTTTTGGGCCAAACGTTGTGTCATGCCATCGTCGAGCTCGAAACTTCGGGAAATCGTTTCATGGAACCAATTACATAAAACTTCAGTCAGAAACTTCGAAAATACGTTTCATGGAAGACCTACAGTATTCACAAAAATGTAAAAATGCGATTTCGAATAAAATGATATTCGCTACAAATTTATGTTCTGAATTTTAGAAAAACATATAGATAAACATATTTCTCATATTTTCTATGATGTGCTAATGTTCTTCCTAAGTTCTACCTAGGATGATTCGCGAGGCTATTGAAATTAAAAACATCTAAATTTCATATTATAATAAAACTATTTTTAACGGATTCTATCGCGATTTATTTGATGTTATTTTATATTTCTCCCTCTCTTAGAATCTCCCCGTGACCATGACTGCTGAAAAGCAACCGAAACGTCGGGATCAATGTAAAATATATAATTACATCAAATAAATCGCGATAGAATCCGTTAAAAATAGTTTCATTTCAATATGTGACATTCGCGTAAACTTCCGATAATATCATCTAAATTTCATATTGGAAGAGAGAGATGTTTATATATAGGTGCCACCAGCTTGGGATCCAGTCAATCACTTAATTAAACCCAAGTACACGCAAAATACAACAATACTTCACGTTACTGTGAGCTCATTCTGCTTAAATAGTAACACCAACAATTCAACATAGTTCGGGTACTTTGGGATAGGTAACTTACACTTCAAACTATGAGACAACCACATCTGTGGTCTCCCCGTGACCATGGCCGTTAAAAAGTAACCGAAACGTCGGTATTAGTAACAATAACACCAATTATATCGCGACAGAATCCGTTAAAAATACTTTTAGTTTAATGAGCAACTTTCAAACTACTTTTGTATTATCACGGAAGAAGTTAAATTGTCAGTTTTTGCCAAACTATCTGAATAATTCGATGTCACAAGTCGTAAGCCTGAATGGGATGTGGAGAGAGCCCAAATTGGTTGATGTCATTGAGAGAGCGCAAATTCTGTCTGAAATAATAGCTGCGGCCAGGCGGGACGAGTGAATGAACAAGAATCTTTTATTCATTCCTCTTCAATGATTCTCGAGGTTTTCTGAAGCTTTGTTCGTTTACTTTATGCTAATAGTTATGAATATAGCTTTTGTTATGTACGCCTGAGTGTCATCACTGCGACGCGAGCGAGGACTCAGGGCTGCACACGCTGGTGGACTGCCCGGCGTGGGAGGCGCCGTGGCGTGACCTCGTGGCAGCCATCGGGGTGGGAGTCCTCTCGCTCGGCAGCATGATTGCGGCAATGGTGCGGAGCGCGAGCGCGTGGGCCGCCGCCACCTCCTTCTGCGAGCATGTAATGCTTGCGAAGGAGATGGCGTAGCGCGCCCGGGAGAGATTTGGAACTCTCCCGGCCCGCCGAGCCCGCAACTTGCTCGCCGAGCGTCGCCGGCGACTCAGGCGCCGGAGGTCACTTAACGACCTCCGTCCTCCATGAGCGCAGGCCTGGGGGTGGCGGGTGAGGCCGCCTGTCACCCCAGCAGAAGCAGGCCGGGACAAGACGGGGACACGGTGGTTCCCAAACCCGAGGCGGCCATCTCGAAACCGGAGATGGCCCAGGGTCAGTCGGGGTGCGAGGGATATGCTCTATGGGCAACCTTGCACCCCGGCGTCTGTAGACCCGAGACGGCGTGCGGTTTTAGTCGGTTCAAGCCCGACATAACAGCCCCCGCTGGCCGGCGGGGGGGTATCCGAAGGGATTTCCGCACGAAAAAAAAAGGTACTATCAATTCTAATATAATAAATTTGATTCTTTCTATAATTGATCAAACAAGCACCCTTCATATTTTGGAAGCAGTATTTATAGCACCGAATTATACGGTTGAACCCTTTTTCGGCAGCAAGATCTTATATAAATCGGGACTTAATAGGTGCAATATAGGTGTATATTTCATACAGGGTATGAAAATGACCTTGGTAACACGATGTGATTAAATCGAAACTTTTTTTTTTACGTGCGGAAATCTCTTCGGATACAGCCCCCGCCGGACAGCGGGGGTGGTTATGTCGTGTCTCGACTAAAACCGCACGGTGTCCTCCCCAAGTGTCCGTTGCCGGGCACCCCGGGTAAGCCCTCGAAAGGATAACCCCAGGGTTGCCGACGGACTTTGGCCGCCACCGCGGCCTCGCCTGGTGGGGTCGGGTTTTACCCGCTTCGGTGAGTTGGCAGGCGTGTGTAGGGCACACACGACACGCCTCCGCCACGGCCTGCTTCTGTAAGGACGGCGAGTCGGCCAACTGCCGTCCTCAGGCCCCGATCATGGAGGTCGGTAGTCCCGGGCGTAGATGAGTCTGCCGCGTCCTCGCCGCAGACTGCGAAACTCGGGGGGCAGGGTTCTCTCCCGCTCCCTCTCCGCCGTCTCTTTCGCACGCATTACCTGCTCGCAGAAAGAGGCGGCGACGTGCCACTTGCTCCCGTCGGAGACCACGGTCCTCACCATGGTCTCCAACGAGAGAACGTCCACGCCCAGGACCGCAACGAGATCCCGGCGTTGACTCGCCCACGCAGGACACTCCACCAACGTGTGAAGCGCCGTGTCTTCGCAACGATCCTCGCAGTGCTGGCACTGCGGCGTTGTCTCCCGGTGGATGCGCCACAGATACTTACCGAAACACCCGTGTCCGGTAACCATCCGGCACATCCGGTAGGAGAGGTCCCCATGGTCCCTCTCCAACCACTCCTTCATGATAAATCGAAACGTCGTGTAAATATACGATTTATATTTACATCACGTGTCGATAACGTTATAACTGTTATAAGTTTGAACATTTGAGATAACGTTATCGTACCAACTTTAAAAATATTACTGCTGTAACGTCAAAACGTGTTAATGTGTAAAAGTCACGAAATTTAAAAATACAGAGGGAGGAGTTAACTGTTCATTTAAGTAAAAATCAAAGTATTAATTCAAAGTTCAACTCATGAAAGGATTGCGTGAGGAACTTATATATCCTCGGCATGCCTTCATGTCCATGACATACCATGTCATGGACATGGTATGCTCCTCAAGCTAAAAGGCGTCTATGTGATATTTGGACAATTTTCACAGCTTAACTTTTAACAACTATTCACTATACTAGAAATTCAGTGCAGGGTGCGACTGAAATGAATTGAGCTGAGCGAGCAGGACTCTTACTTGAAAATAAGACATCTTACTACGGTCGCTCGCTTAGCTAAAGCCGCGCGCTCGTGAAACTGTTTTTCGGTGATTATTCCTCAATGGTACATCGGACATAATACATATCGCTTCAAAACACTCCTCAGTGTCCACACTATCACTGTGGTAAATTGGATCAAGATCGCGCGAGTGGATAAGGAGGAGTTCAGCCACCAACAAACGGCTATGCCGGGTATAAGAGCAAAAATCAATAGCAACTTTATTCTCGAAAATGCTCAAAAAATATTCATCATCTGATATAATATGACAACGTAATGTAAATTTATAGAAAATACTTTTTTTTAATATATTTGGGACACGTCAATTTGACTTCACCTCGCCTGATGGTAAGCTGAAGGTAAAGTCTCAGGAAAGAGGGTCACAATTACATACACGTACCATGTTAACAATGGTGGCACTCAGCTTGACGGCCTCCTCAGAAGAGGATTGTCGTCGCAGCACCGCGTGACACCCACCGGTCCCACTAGTGCTGCGACCACAATGCCCTTGCCTGGCTATGCACTTGCTGACCCCTGAACGCAATCAAACCGAAATTGGATTACTATGGAGGGTTTTTAGCAATGGTGCACGGTGGTACCCACCGGGCCGAATTTTGTGACAAATTTGTGTCATCAAATTTCTACCACCAGTAATACTAAAATAAAATAGCATAGCATAACTTACTAGCATAACTCTAGCTAGAAATTAGCTTTTTCACTTGGCCACTTTAAGCTTGAGAACGGCAGTGTAGACAAACTGCAGGAGATTTTCCTTCACTGCTGGTCATGTTTTGTGCCAATATGTGCCCGCTTCTGCTGGGCCCCGGTTCCTAGAAGGCTCAAAATAAACTAACTTGATATTTTAAGGGATAAGATGCATGGCATGTTCTTATTTCCAGGGTTGCCGTAGAACGTGCGAAGTGGTGGAGAAAGAATAGAAAAGCAGATTTCGGACTCCAAAGTGGAAGCTGTGTGTACATGACAATTTGTGTACAACTAAATGTATATTATATAGAGCGGCGATAGCCCAGTGGCGTACGTAACGGACTGCTGAGACGAGGTCTCGAGTTCGATCCCCAGTCGCCCCGGGCACACACCTCTGACTTTTCGTAGTTATGTGTGCATTAATAAATGTTAATTATCGCTCGCTTAATAATGTGCCCGGTAGATGGCAATAGGCTCGCCCCCTATTACATTGGGACCTTAACATAACTGGCGAATCGTGGGTGTATAATACACCTCTGCCTACCCCTTCGGGGATACAGGCGTGAAGTTATATTATGTTATGTAAATGTATATGCAATGAGTTGATTTGTATTTGCGTGCCATTCAGAGGGGAGATTGAGCTACTTATTTTATAGTCATCAAAAATTCATGTATAAAAAGGATATAAAAAGTTTTTTTATTTTATTTCATTTGCGTATTATTAACGGAGTTTTCTCTACCGATTGTAATCACTAGCACATGAAAAATGAAGACAAAATAGTATTATTATTTTAATAATCATTTTATAATATTCAATTTACATATAGCCCAGAGGCGTACGTAACGGACTGCTGTGACGAGGTCTCGAGTTCGATCCCCAGTCGCCCCGGGCACACACCTCTGACTGTTTATAAACAGTCAGAGGTGTGTGTGACGTGTGTGTATTAATTCACACATAACTATAGTTATGCGTGAATTAATAAATGTTAATTATCGCGCACTTAATAATGTGCCCGGTAGATGGCAATAGGCTCGCCCCCTATTACATTGGGATCTTAACATAACTGGCGAATCGTGGGTGTGTAATACACATCTGTCTACCCCTTCGGGGTACAGGCGTGAAGTTATGTTATGTTATATGTTATGTATTCAATGTACTAGTGATTAAATTCGATAGAGTAAGCTTTGTGGTCGGGGCCTGAGGACGGCAGTTGGCCGACTAGCCGTCCTTACAGAAGCAGGCCGTGGCGGAGGCGTGTCGTGTTAAACACGCCTGCCAACTCACCGAAGCGGGATAAAACCCGACCCCACTAGGCGAGGCCGCGGTGGCGCCAAAGTCCGTCGGTAACCCTGGGGTTATCCTTTCGAGGGCTTACCCGGGGTGCCCGGCAACGGACACTTGGGGAGAACACCGTGCGGTTTTAGTCAATACACGACATAACCACCCCCGCTGGCCGGCGGGGGTGGTTATGTCGTATCCGAAGGGATTTCCGCACGTAAAAAAAAAAAAAAAGAGTAAGCTTTGTAATTAACATGCAATTGCAGTTCGAAAATGTGTGATTCAATTTTGTAATCCTTTTTTAACATTGATTTCTTTTCTTCTTATTATCATTGTGTAGTAAAAAAAATATAGAAATTTCTTTCTTTTTTTCCATACTAACTATAAATAAGTTACCACAACAAGAAAATGTATAAACTGTAAAAATATTTACCAAAATAACTGTCTCCCAGGAACCTTTCGCGTATAATTCAGTTTGTAAAGTCAGACCCCACTTGTACCTAACTCTATTGTTACCCATAGGCACTTAACCCTGTAATAATCGGTTAATATATTGTTAATTGTAAGATAGTATTAAATGAGGAACCCGAATAAAGGGCTGACAGCTTTGTGATTCGTTAACCGAAAGATTTGCTTCCTTATTCTCCGTAATCAAACCACAAGGTTATTTTTTATACTGACAAAAGAAAATTTCGAGCTAGGGTTGATTTTTAAACCTATGCTATTATTTTTTATAAACTATGCTAGTATCCTACCAATATCCGACTATCTTACTAATATTATAAATTGCAAAATTTGTGAAGATGTTTCCCATGGCAACAGGATCAGAATGGCACGCGAGCGAAGCCGCGGTCATCAACTACTTTTCTATAAATTAGCAATTAAGTTATCATATAAATTTTTGAGCTTTCACGAGAATAAAGAAAAATATTGATTAAAAATAATTAAAATTAAGAAGTGAAAATTGACCAGAGGGCAAATTCTCGTAATATAAAGATGCTCAACATTCAGTCTCAATCAAGTCTCGATCTCATGTCGATCTCCCAAATGTCAAAAATTTGTTCTCATTATAAAAATTTCCAAATTTTGTTACGAGAACACTTTTTTGACATATTTTGGGAGATCGACATGAGATCGAGACTAGGTTGAGACTGAATTTGGAACATCTTTTTATTACGAGAATTGGCTCTTAGATGTCAATTAGTCCCCTTTTAGTATGAGGACCTCAGCATAGAGGTCTTACTCTCAATAAAGTCTTGTTTGTGTCTACTGTTGGTTATACCAATACGGTCGCCGAATGTTTGTGCCTGACCCAATCCGTGTCATTGATTAAATTTTTGCAGAAGGAAGACGACCCGCAAAAACTTTGATAATTTTTAATACAAGCTTCCTTCGTACTAGTTTTGAAAAATACTCGTTACGGATTGGGTTAGTTGAGTCTGTCAAGAAGAAATTGAAAACGTCGCGTAAAGATACAAAACTATTCGTGAATCACATTGAAAATTATATTTTACTTGCTCCGTCGGTCGGTAGGTTAATTGTCGTTTTATGGTCATATCTCCAGTTCTACTAAACCGATTGCAATCAAACATACGGCAGATTTTAAGTCTGACTAAGACCTTCGATAGGTCGATAGCAAAACAAACCGAGAAGTATAAAAAAAAAGTGTTCATAAGCGTACTTTTAAAATAACTCAAGTTTTTTTAAATTTCTGCAATGTACAGACACAACTAATTTACAATTTAATGATAGTAGGTATAGACAGATTAAAACTTACCTTCAGTTCTAGGATTCAAAGGTTCTAGGCGGTACTCCAATGCTTTTTCTAGCATGAGGGGTAAACGTGAAAAATTTCAAAAAATAAATTTCAATTAACCTCTGATGTTGTAGTCTTTATGTATATTTATGTAATACTAGATCTGGCGTTAATTTTTTTTGTGTGGAAACCTAATATTTTTGCTAAAATTAATGTAACCTAAGTTATGCCTTATGAAATTAGCTATCTGTAGTAAAAATCTTGTCAAAATCTTGTCCAGAACAAACAGAGAAAGACAGACACCTATAGGTTGTGTTTTTGTTATTGGTATCCTGCAGACGCATCCATTTATTAAAAAAAACTGTTATTTTTACATCACAGACATTCAAATTTTTGTTTGTGTTCAGTTTGTATATAAAAATGATGAACAAAATTATTATTGTGGTAATTTCATTAAATATTGCATTTTTAATATTGATAAAAAGTCACTTCACTCAAATGTTACCATAATACTAATAAAAACAGAACTCAGGCTTACTATAAGGATATACGTTACGTTACACAATATGCGGGGCTTTACGCGGGAGAGATTAAAACCATGTGGGGAAGGGAGGCAAGTTAACAAAGCTCTTAAATTTTCATTTGCAGGTAAACTTTATGTTCTCCTTAGTAGCCAGAAACATAATATTATACCGGGAGCAAACCCTAAGAGTGTTCCGACAATAACACTCTTAGGGTGTTTCTTGAAATGTGGTTCTTTAAATTTTAAAGACATTGTAAAACTTTCAACTTTCATCATCACCGCTTAATAGCAATTCAATTGCAGATCTAAACTGACATGTAATGCGTAGGGATGAAAGTAATATCGTAAGGAAGGCATTAAGTATGGAAGTGGATGGTTACAAGGGGAGAGGAAGACCTAAGAGGAGATGGATGGACTGTGTGAAAGAGGATATGGTTAGGAAGGGAGTGAATGTTGAGATGACCGAAAGCAGAGATGAATGGAAAAAGCACACATGTTGCGCCGAGCCCAAATAAGCTTTGGAATAAGGGCAGGAGGATGATGATGATGACCTAAACTGAATCGTTTCGTACTCATACCATGACGTCGTATGAAGTCGTTCAGTTTCACGTTCCAAATGTCAACAAACGAACCACACGCGAACGCGTTTCAGTTTAAGTATGTCATAGTACGGATCATAGCAATTCAGTTTACAAACTTGTAGTGAATTGCACCGAAACTGAACTGTTTATAAATCATCATGGGGTAAGGACCTTAATTTACAAATCGACATCGTTAAAAAGTTAAACAAAATTAGGTACGTAACATTTTCACAATTTGCACTTTGCCATATAAGTATGTATAGGAGCAGTAAAAGAAAATAGAAAATATAATATAAAAATTATAAGCACATGAATTTTTATTAACTTTTTAGTTTTATCTTTTTTTTTCATTTCTACTTAACGGATTAAAGAATGAATAAGCCGTGCCATATTAAATATATTTGAACCGCAAAGCTACATAATATTCTGAACACATGAAACTTATATATTTCACTATTAAAATTTTTAATATACCATTTTATAGAATAAGCGATGCAGATTTTATATCAGTTTATAGTTTTGCAATATCTTCAAAAACTACGAAATAATCATCTGGACATACTTGACGTTTCCACCCTGTATGTTCACCTGTGGGCGTACTGGTGGACCAGGCCTCCGTCACTCGCTCAAGGCCGCGCGCTAAATACCTTTTTTTTTTTTTTTTATCGTGCGGAAATCCCTTCGGATACCCCCCCGCGTGCCAGCGGGGGCGGTTATGTCGGGCTTGAACCGACTAAAACCGCACGCCGTCTCGGGTCTACAGACGCCGGGGTGTAAGGTTGCCCATAGAGCATATCCCTCGCGCGCTAAATACCTACCGCTCGGCGTATCGTCGACGATACAAACTGGCAGAGGGTTGCCGTGCTGCCGAACGCCCGCCTGAGCGCTCGCATCGCACCGCACTGCACATTTCCCGCTCTTACGCTTCGAAATGCAGAAGCCAAGTAATTATTGTGCAGTGGATGGGTGACTAAAAAGTCAAACGAAAATTTAAATGAATGAAAACAGGAAAATTTGTCGTTTTTTTCATTGCCGAGAGACGAAGAAAGGTGAGTAGTATTTTAAATCTTATCTATATAAATGTTGTCACCATTCGTAAATTAAGGAGTTTTTTGAGTCAGGTATTATAAAAGTCGGTCGGCAGCGCGAGTGTGATGCCCCTGGTGTTGCACACGTCCATAGGCCGCGGTAACCACTTCCCATCAGGTGGGCCGTGAGCTGTCTGCCACCTGAGTGGTATAAAAAAAAAAAAATGTTGTTTTATAGGTAATTTTAATACTGTAGTTACCTAGTACTTACGCAATAGGTAATGTCCGTTGGGGTGCGACTGGTTGGATCACCTCCAAGTTTGGTGCACCCTGGGCAACGTGGGCGATGACGCATCATTGATTGCTCCTCTGGAGTAGCTGGCGTCAACGTCAACGGCCAAGAGTCTGACCAACCGGCCCTTTTCAGGGCCAGCTCATCCCATTGCACGAGGGGGTCGGGGCATGGCGGGCCTGCAAGGCCCGCGGGGGGGCGTGGTCGCTCCAGGTACCCCTCTGCTGTTATCAGAGGGGACACTGCGAATGGCCCAGGGTCAGTCGGAGTGCGAGGGATATGCTCTATGGGTAACCTTACACCCCGGCGTCTGTAGACCCGAGACGGCGTGCGGTTTTAGTCGGTTCAAGTCCGACATAACCGCCCCCGCTGGCCGGCGGGGGGGTATCCGAAGGGATTTCCGCACAAAAAAAAAATGTAATGTCCGTTAATTTTAGATTTTGATATTTTAGTTAGGGTAGGAATAAGCGTCAATATATAGGTATTTAAAATATCATGGTCATTCACATTCGTATAGTTATCGGGATATTTACCATGTTTTATTAGGCATTGCGACAGCTTCCAAACAATACAACCTGGTAAATATCCCGATAACTTTAATACGAAAGTCTATATATAGGTATACCTACTGTAAATTATTTCGTAATTTTATACCAATGGTTGAACCGACTAATAAGAAGATGGTTGATTCGTAACATTCGTTTTATTACAATAATCATCATAGCTAGCGCATTCTTACGATGGCGTCACTCGCACGGCGGGCAACACAGTCTCGACTCTACGAACGCGTGTTTAAGGTACAATTCTTCTCGTTCTGTGCAGCAGGTATTATTATTAAAATGGTGTAGGTTAATATAGAGTAGGTATTTTCGCTTTTGTATGGGAGTGATGTATCTGTTATGTAGTTATTTATTAATCTGTGGGTGGACAGACATACCCTGTATACCTACTCTGTATATTAGATAATCTACTTACCCGCAGTAATAGTAAGGGTTTTAAATCCTTTGTCAGTTGATTGCGAATCTCAATTGCGAATGTGACTCAAGGGTATATCCTCCACCTATCTTTTGAAACATCAATTATTTTATATCATATAATGGTTAGGACACTTGGCAAGTGTGACCCTCGCTGATTATTAGGCTGATCACTACTTGGCTTACAAATTGAATATATTATAATAAACAGTCGTTTGTATGTAAATTTAGTCTCTAATATAAGGCTTGTAGCTGTTTCATACTGGCTACTTTGAACCGTTAAAATGTATTTTAATCCAGATTTGGCGTGACTCAAAACATAAAAATTTATGCCAATGGATTAATGTAATACAATCGTCAGTGGGAATCGTGTGGGTGTATTCGAGTCCCATCAAGATTTTCTTTCAACCTCACCAGCTAGGCCGACTCGCCGTCTTTACAGAAGCAGGCCGTGGCGGAGCTGTGTCGTGTGTGTCCTACACACGCCTGCCAACTCACCGACGCGGGATAAAACCCGACCCTACCAGGCGAGGCCGCGCTGGCGGCCAAGGTCCGCCGGTAACCCTGGGGTTATCCTTTCGAGGGCTTACCTAGGGGGCCCAGCAATGGACACTTGGGGGTTTTAGTCGGTCCGATTCCGATACGCCCACCCCATCGTCGGCACCGATGGGGTGAAGCCCGTGGGGGTTTCCACACGTATATAAAAAAAAACTCACCTGCTAAGTGTACATAGTGTTGATTAATGAACGAGACTATGGTGCTATCGTCTCGGGTTTGGATGGGTTAGATGGCAGTCGCTCCCATTGAATCCAATACAAGTCAAATCTAGAGAAACAGTAGAGAGCAAGCGGGACTAACAGTCTGATGATGATGATTTGTTAGTGGGAATACTAGACAAGCAGTTCAAAATATCAGAACAAAAAGTGTACACACAAGCTGTGCTCATTTCAAAAGCTTATATCGCGGAAGTAATTTCTCCGTATTCTCGTTGCGCTACAAGCTTTTGAAATTAGTACAGACTTTTTTTTTTCGTGTGGAAATCCTTTCAGATACCCCCCGCCGGCCAGCGGAGGTGGTTATATCGTGCATGAACCGACTAAAACCGCACGGTGTCTTCCCAAAGTGTCCGTTGCCGGGCACCCTGTGTAAGCTCTCGAAAGGATAACCCAGGGTTACGGGTGGTCAACACCGTGGCCTCACCCGGTGGGGTCGGGTTTTATCCCGCGTCGGTGAGTAGGCAGGCGTGTGTAGGGCAAACACGACACGCCTCCGCCACGGCCTGCTTCTGTAAGGACGGCGAGTCGACCAACTGCCGTCCTCAGGCCCCGATCATGGAGGTCGGTAGTCCCGGGCGTAAATGAGAGACTGTGAAACTCGAGGGGCAGGGTTCTCTCCCGCTCCCTCTCAGCCGTCTCTTTCGCGCGCATTACCTGCTCGCAGAAAGAGGCGGCGGCGTGTCATTTGCTCCCGTCGGAGACCACGGCCCTCACCATGGTCTCCTATTAGCACAGCCCTTGCATAAAATTATTATTTTCGTTTCAGTGCAACACATTCAGTGCATACATTTTTGAATAAAAGCTTGTTTTTCAAAAACCTTTTTTTAAATTATTTTATACCTATTCACATTTTTAGTTTTAGTAATATTTGTGTGACGAGTGTGAGTGACTTTGACTGAATAACAGGCAATAACAAAGAGTTTGTCTAGACAAAACAAATAAACCCAAACTCGATAAGTTTATCTTCTTTAGTTTAGGAGTTCCTAAAGGCACCTTCCTACTCCATCTTCAGACCCTGAATACCATGGAACATCAGAGAGTTTGCTATGACAAAACAAATAAGCCCAAACTCTATAGATTTATTTTGTATAATTCAGAATTCCTTGTGACCAGCTTCCTTCCCCAACATCAAACCAGCTCCATGGTACCATATCAATGCAGTGTCATCCAAATTAAACGTGCATGTGAAATTTGATCTCAATCGGTTGAGGATAACTACCTTTTTTGTTTTTTTTTTTTTTTCGTGCGGAAATCCCTTCGGATACCCCCCCGCCGGCCAGCGGGGGTGGTAAAAAATCAGTTGCAAGGTTTGACCCGCACACATAGACCGATATTCTTAGCAATCCATGGATTTTCCGTGCGTTTGCCGGGTCCATCGCGTTGCTGAGTTGGGAACTCGGGACAGTGCTTGGGACTTGGGACTTGTGACCCAAGTGTAGGTTTAGAAGGGGCCCCTTTTGTTGATGTACATCAACACTCACCTTCACTGCCCAAGTTACCCTCCCTGCCGAACCAAATTTGATGCGAACCTACTAGTGCCGCTTTAGATATTCGTCCTAGTAATGTGCTTATTGTAGCTCTCGATAGGCCTAGATCTTTAAGTAGGTTATAGAGACATTTTGCTGGCTTTTCTCGCTCCCACTTCCACTGGATACAAATTAACCACGTAACCGTTCGTTTTGTGAAATCATAGCAAGTTAAATAAAATCTTGTAAAAATAGGAAAATACACAAAAGAAGTCATAAGCAACGGGTAGTATAATATTAATAAAAGCTTTTAAAAATAGAATATAGTTTAGTAAATGAAATATGTGCGTATGCTTGTGAAGAACGGTAATATACCAGTGATATGAAATGTCTCAAGGCCATATAAAACGGATCTAAAGATGTTACGTCTTCGAGGATGAATCGCGGCGCGGCTTAGAAAAAATCCGGTGATATTTTTTACAGCTTATTTTTCTTGAAGACTATCGTCATTAGGCAAGCCTGCTCATCGGTAAATATAATTTGAAATTTCAGAATCTTTGTAATAATTATACGCGGCATAGCCGTTTGTTGGTGGCTGAATTCCTCCGTAACCATTCGCGCGATCTAGACCAAATTTACCACGGTGATAGTGTGGACACTGAGGAGTGTTTTGAAGCGACATTATTCATGTCTGATGTACCATTGAGGAATAATCAACGAAAAACAGTTTCACGAGCGCGCGGCCTTAGCTAAGCGCGCGACCGTAGTAAGATGTCTTATTTTCAAGTGAGAGTCCTGCTCGCTCAGCTCAATTTATTTCAGTCGCACCCTGCACTGAATTCTTAGTTAATAATTAAGGAGTTATTATGTCTAACGAGGTGTCATACCACTGTGGCATAAACCAACGGTTAGATATAGCCTGGCGTCTTTCGAACGCACGTTACAACCCATATATGCTCGTAACTTTTTAGTTTTCATATAATGTACGGGGATCTGCCGGATTTATTGACATTTATAATTACTGCTCTGTAAATCATTGCAGTAGATCCTGAGAATAATCTCAAAGTCAAAAGTTTGTGCGTTTGTAAGTTTTTATATGTACTCATAAACTTTACCTCTTTATAATATTAGTATCATCATCATATCAGCCGTAGGAAGTCCACTGCTGTACATAGGCCTCCCGCATTGACTTCCATTTTGACCGGTCTGTAGCGGCCTGCATCCACCGAGTCCCTGCGCTCTTTACAAGCTAATATTAGTATAGATACATTAAACTTCGTCTCACTCGAACAAAAATGATATAAATTTACCACGTATCTCTGCAACAACACAAAGAGAAACGGTCTCCAGATGAAATACAATCGTGAAACAACAAACTTATGGTGTACAATAAAGCCTTGTTTACACGAGTCACAAATCGCCTCACCAAGCCGCACCGCTAGCCTATTTACACGGCCTCTGTGGCGTAGCGGTAGTGCATTCGACTGCTACGACAGGGGTCGCGGGTTCGATTCCCGCTCAGTGCAAATATTTGTATGCATGAATATGTCTATTTGCATTGGTCTGGGTGTTTCTATGTATAATATGTATGTATTTACAAAAAAAAAAGTATATAAGTATGTTTATCCGCAATCTGGAACCCATAACACAAGCTAGTTAAACTATGCTTACTTTGGGTCTAGAAAGCGCTGTGTAGAATGTTTTAGAATATTTATTAAAAAAAAAAAAAAAAAAACACAGGTGACTAAAATCACATGCGCCTCGGTCATTTCCTTCTAAAATATTGAGCAATCTGAGTCTACAACTAAGCGTTACACGGTCGTTTTAAGTCACCAGATGCATGTAGCCAGTCACCGCCGGCCAAAGTCGGATGCTGTCTTACTGTGGGGCTCGCGGCTCACTTGTCTTTAACCCTGCAAATTAGACGGCCGATTTCCATCGAACGGCAATAATCGTGCGGCTTAAGTCACCCGTGTAAACCCCGCATAACACTTATTGTGGATGGCTTATGTTATGGCCGACAGGTGGTGGTGTAAATCAAATAGTTTACGGGTCTCTGAATGGTTTAGGTACATTCACTGTGTTGCCAGCAACCCTTTTCACGAAATGTGCCTGCGAGGCAACCACGGAACAACATGTCTGATTATATCGCCTATGGGGAATTTCGGGATAAGCTACGCATTATATCAAGGAAATTTATTATAAAATTGTAAAGTAGTTGTGTCTGTACGTTGGAGATAACTTAAAAAAAAACTTGGGTTATGTTAGATCAACGATTTTGAACATTTTTTTTTTGATTACTTGTATTTTAGCCTGTCTGTTCGCGTTGGACACAAAAACTACTGAACGGATTTCGATGCGTTTTTAGGGTTCCGTAGGCAAATGGCAAAAAACGGAACCCCTTATAGATTCGTCACGTCTGTCTGTTTGTCCGTCCGTACGAGAGACACGTCCAAAGTGGTAAAATGTCCCCCCCCCCCCCTCTGTAACTTGTAGAATGATAAAACTAAAAAAAATATATGATGTACATTGCCATGTAAACTTTCATCGAAAATTGATTTGAACGAGATCTAGTAAGTAGTTTTTGTTAATACATCATAAATCGTTAACCGCAATTTACCTTTCATTCAATTAACTCAAATATAAAAATTTTACTTGCTCCAACGGAACCCTTCAAGGGCGTGTCTGACTCGCACTTGGCTGGTTTTTTTTACTATTATAAAGGCCTTGGTCAGACTTACAATCTGCCGTATGTTTGAATGCAATTGGTTAAGTAAAACTGAAGATATGATCAAAAACCGATAACTTCAGTAAGTACTTTTACTTATATACACACGCATGTATATTCCCAAAGGCACAGCTGTATTGACTCATGGCTCCAAACTGATACGGAGAAATTTTAGCTCTTTTAGGTTTTTGCTCGACCCGATAATCAAAGCCGGAAGTCATGTACAGCAGTCGCAATCGCCTCTACAGCACCATCAACCTATGGTCTTTGTACCTACAATATTTTGTTAAAGAATTTTGTAGTCGAAATTGCTTTACCACTTACTTCATCATCAACTTATTCTAGTCCACTGCTGGACATAGGTCTCCCCTAATGAGCGCCATAGCACCCTGTCTTCAGCTGGCCGCATCCAGCATCTGCTCGCAGTCTTTCGCAGATCTTCATCTTCTTCACTTGGCCGGAGGGCGTCTTACACTACGTTTGCCGAGTCGCGGTCTCCACTCAAGAACACGTTTACCCCAGCGGTTGTCGGTTCTTTGCGAGATATGGCCGATCCACTGCCACTTCAGCTTGCTAATTCTTTTGAGCTATGTCGAAAACCTTGGTTCTCTGTCGAATGTATTCGTTACGAATCCTATCCTTCAGAGAAACTCTCCATAGCTCGCTGAGCGACTTTGAACTACTTACTTACCTAAGCTAAATTGCTTGTTTTAGGAGTGGGTTCACGTCGGTAGTGTAATGGTCGGGATTCGAACCCAGGATCTCCCAATCGTAAAGCCGACTCCTTAGTCTCTAAGCTACCGATACCGATAAGCACATACACTGTATCATAAAAAAAAACGAGAAAAGTGGTGACGGATGTAACTTAGTAATTTATATTAGTTTAACTTCTTATAAGCATCGCCGTGTCGGTAGCTTAGTAGTTAAGGAGTCAGCCTCACGATTGAGAGGTTCAGAGTTCGAATCCTGGCCATTACACTACCGAAGTCGTGAATCCACTCCTTACACTAGCCATTTTCCTGGCTTTTTCAATTCATCATCATCATCATCATGTCAGCCAAGCGACGCCCACTGCTGGGCATAGGCCTCCCCCAAGGATCTCCACAACGATCGGTCCTGCGCTGACCGCATCCAGCGGCTTGGTTAGATTGTCAGTCCACCTTGTAGGGGGCCTGCCCACGGAACGTTGCGCGTCGTCCGGTACGCGGTCGACATTCGAGAACCTTTCCGCCCCAGCGGTCATCGGTTTTCCAATTATCAATTGGCAATGTCAATACATCGGCCTTTCCAATTAAAATATTATTATACGCACATACATACGTACACCAATATTGAGTATCCAATTTCATTTTCAAGCATTAACAAGGATAATTTTACAGGAAAATAAATAACATGGAAGATGAAAGAGATCATGTTATTAAAATCATATTAATTAGTATTTACCTTTAGTAAGAGTTGAGCCGAAACGAACATGATTTCGAAGAGTTTGGCTGAAACGAAAATTTCTTAGATTGTTTCAAATTTCTGTTTCATCTGCCGGATAATTTAGCCCAGCTCGTGTTTCTTCAGTTTCTCGAAATAATTTGACTCTTGTTTCGCATAAATTAATGATTTTTCTCCGTTGTTGTTTCGATAGTTTTCTAGCTCGTGAGATACAGGTGTTTTTTTTGTGTTTATCTATACAAATAAATAAAATTCAAGTGTCTGTTTGTAACTGTCGACGGTAGCCTAGTGGTGTACGTAACGGACTGCTGAGACGAGGTCTCGAGTTCGATCCCCAGTCGCCCCGGGCACACACCTCTGACTTTTCGTAGTTATGTGTGCATTAATAAATGTTAATTATCGCTCGCTTAACAATGTGCCCGGTAGATGGCACTATTATATTGGGACCTAAACATAACTGGCGAATCGTGGGTGTGTAATACACTTCTGCCTACCCCTTCGGGGATACAGGCGTGAAGTTATGTTATGTTGTAATATTAATATAACAGGTTTTAAATAGATGCATATGAGTGTATGTACGAGACGCAATGAATAATTAGTCCGGCGCCTTAGGTCTGTAAGATCATAGTGGGACCCCATGCACTCCGGGGGCCTTATGCAATATTTGTACCAATTGTGACCGTCCCATATGCTCATTCCTATATGACTTTGAACTCGATATAAAATTGAAACTTGATCAAGTCATCCATCGACTTATGATTTTACGTATTTTATGATGGAAGTGCAAAAAACATCTAAAGCAACGAAATATGAATTATTTACATCTATCAGTATGCATAAAGGAATTTAGTTTCGTGTATTCATCGCGTATGTAAAGTTTCGTTCAATATTTACCGACACGCGCCACTGTCTCTTTATCGATAGAAAAGTATTAGGATGTATAGTCGAATCGCGGCACGCGAGTTACTGTCAACAGGTTCGGGACGGTGGGGCGACTAGCGCCCCTCCCCCAAACCGGGGCAAGACGGGGACACCGTGGTTCCCAAACCCGAGAGGGCAATCTCGAAACCGGAGAGCCCCAGGATCAGTCGGGGTGCGAGAAATATGCTCTATGGCCAACCTTACACCCCGGCGTCTGTAGACCCGAGACGGCGTGCGGTTTAAGTCGGTTCAAGCCCGACATAACCGCCCCCGCTGGCTGGCGGGGGTGTATCCGAGGGGATTTCTGCACGAAAAAAAGGGTACTGTCAACAGACCCTAAAAGCAATTTCTGTAAACCTTTTGAGTGTGTTATTTAAATACATTACTACATTTTCATAAAACAAGACTTAAGGCGAGGGTCCCTGAGTAAGGGTGTTTTTAAATTAAGATTTTTCGAAAATGAGAAGTCCCTGTATTGTGAAAATCACATACGTTATTCTAGACTATACAAACTAGTATTTTCGGTAATTGTTGTTTAATTATTTTTATTGATACCACAATAACAATTAGCTTAAGCTTACATTCTTTGTCTTTGGCGGGCGAAACTGGCTGCGGACGGCTAGCACCTCGTTGCGGCGTAAAGTGGCAACTTTGCTATACCGAAAATACATAAAGTCCCCGAATACCTTCGCCTTAAGCTGTATTTACACATCCGAAATTTCTCTGTGAATTCTGAACCTGAATATCATATTCCTGAATTCCTAGCCTCACACATCTGGAAAAATCCAGATTGATCAGTAGTCTCTAATAGTCTCGTAAAATTATTCTGAGGTCTCGTACTACACGGATCATGCAAATATATGAATGGAGGAGGAATGCTAATCGCAATCCTTTTCGCTCCAGCGATATAATAAAAATTTTGAATCTGAATTCCGGATGTGCATACCGTTCTATGCAAATGTATGGAGCTACGAGTGCTAAATTCATAATCTGAAAATTCTGGTCCGGGATTCAGGACATGTCTTACAATAATAGAAATTTATTATCGTGTTTCTTAATATTGCCATAATCATAGAAATTTAATATAAAGATATTTTGTTACCTAATATTATAACATGACAGCTCAATGACAGGTTAAGACTTTTTATGTTAAACATCTATTGGCGAGTTCCGCAGTCTGCGGCGAGGACGCCGCAGACTCGTCTACGCCCGGGACTACCGACCTCCATGATCGGGGCCTGAGGACGGCAGTTGGCCGACTCGCCGTCCTTACAGAAGCAGGCCTTGGCGGAGGTGTGTCGTGTGTGTCCTACACACGCCTGCCTACTCACCGACGCGGGATAAAACCCGACCCCACCAGGTTAGGCCGCGCTGGCGGCCAAGGTCCGCCGGAAACCCTGGGGTTATCCTTTAGAGGGCTTACCCGGGGTGCCCGGCAATGGACACTTGGGCAGGACACCGTGCGGTTTTAGTCGATGCACGACATAAGCGCCCCGCTGGCCGGCGCGTGGTATCCGAAGGGATTTCCGCACGTTAAAAAAAAGCCTTGGTGGTAAGATTGACTTAACCTAAATAACACGGGAAAGGTAACCATCTACAGCGACAGCCAGGCAGCGCTGAAGGCACTTGGCACAGTAGAGACACCATCAGCCGTTGTCAAATAGTGCAAAAAGTCATTATAAAGGTTATCCAGAACAGCTGACGTGACGATTGCCTGGGTACCCGGATACGAGGGCAACACAGGCAACGAACTAGCAGATGAACTGGCCAGGAAAGGAGCTGATGAAAACCAGATTGGCCTGGAGCCCAGGCTACCAATTGCCCATAAAATAACCAAGGGAGTGATCAGCCGAAGCATTGAAGCAGAGACCAACCGGAGATGGAAATCATCGACAGACCTGAGACAGTAGAAGATATTCATAAAAGGCATAGACAAAAAAAGGACGAACCAGCTTGTTCAGTGCGTGAACCGAGCGAGCGCAGTAATAAAAAAAGACAATTAACAGCTCTGCTACCAGTCTCCTTTAACCCGGAGACAAGGGTGAGGAGTGAGACTACGAGCAGATAGTATTCAAGCCGTAGCCCACAACTCACTTTCACTTCGTTCCGAAGCGTGATCTAAAGCACGACAGTGGAAACGGAAATAAAACTAAAACTTAATATCTAACTAAAATAAAGTGTCTAGTGATTCGGCTCTACACCAATGTGCAGTCAACAAACGGTACAAAATCATTAATCAAACACAGGAAGTCGGTACGAATATAAAAAGGTTCAAACAACAAAAAACACCGCAATTTTATAAAAACCGGTTAACCAACAAACCCTCAAAACGGTCAAAAGGCATTCGAGGAACCGCCCCGAACTTAGAACAAATCAAACAAAAGTAATATCAAAAATCCCCGGAAGTTGAATTACCGTTACAGTGAATCGGTCGTTCGGTCAGAATCGACCACCAAAAATTACCCGGAAATCCCGATAAATATTAAACTATAAAATTAGCTATTCCAAACGCTCGGATACAAACGAATCAAATTATACATTACTTTCAATTTTATAGCAAGTATACACCGATAAACATCTATTCAGACCTCCCGCCGGGTTCAATCAAATACATGATTATACAACAAATCAAATTTAAACAGATTTTTAGCACGTACTTGTTTCAATAATCAAATTAAGCCGCAATTGACACCCGATCGAAATCGACCAGGAAATATTTTAATTACAATAACAATTCCAAGTTTTAAGGTTAAAATAGTCAAATTCAATTGCACCAAAAGGCAAAATAATACGGATAAATTAACACTCAAAATGGCGGACTCTAACCGCGTGTTAAGTTTCAAATGGCAAACCAAAATTAAACCAATCCGTTAATTATCATCAACAATACACAAAATATATTAATTAATGGGTCACTGACCTTCAATGGACCGGGATTCAGATGGGAAAGTAGCAAAGATTGCAAAGTGTGCCTATTTAGTGTATCTAACTATATGTGACATGAATGTACGTGTAATTGAATATACAATAAACTAATTATGCAACAAAAGAAAATGTGAGATTTACTTCCCATAGAATATGT
Organism: Cybosia mesomella; assembly: GCA_946251805.1. NCBI lineage: Eukaryota > Metazoa > Arthropoda > Insecta > Lepidoptera > Erebidae > Cybosia > Cybosia mesomella. The sequence goes on along the minus strand of OX276402.1, from coordinate 2,703,151 downwards.
TTTCCCACCGCAGCAATGGTTCCAAGTCCAACGACCGCGATGGGCATATTCACTATATTTAAAATTTTCACCAATTAATCAACATTCAAAAAACAAAATCACAACAATGCTCCCTCAAAGCGCGTGGCAAGGCCAACCCAAAAAAGCGCGAGCCCAGGGTCTACCAAACGAGCTCATGAGCTCGGACCCTTCACAAAGCAACGTCGGGCTCTACTCTCGATGTACTGGCGTCATAGTTCAAGTACAATAATGCGCGGGTACGTAAAGAAAAAATATGATTGATGTTGGTTCTATCAATACGCGGTACCAACATCAAAACATAAATAACGATTAAAACTAAACACAGCTGATAAAACTCTAGAAGGCTCGTCATAGAAGTGTTAACAGGACACAGCCGACTGAACAGGCACCTGACACTGATAGGCGTGAAAACCGACCCCAAATGCCCGGAGTGCATGGATGGTGACGAGATTAAAAAGAAAAAAGAAAAAAAGATGGACTTCTACCTATGCCGTGATAGCAGTTGGCATAACGCTCTCGTACACCAAGTTTCTAAATATTTTAATCCTACTATCCCATTTGATACTATCCTTCTATCTAATAATATTATAAATGAAAAAGTTTGTGAAGATATTTGTTTATCAATCACGCTCAACACCTGGACAGCTCTGGCTGAAATTTGGTACAGGGATAGATTATAGTTTGGAATAACACATAGGCTATCTTTTTATCATGGAATACATTTCCATGGGAAGCGGGATTGGGAACGGCTGGCACCAGCTAGTATGAAAGAATAATAAATTTTAATGAGACGTATTTACCCGGCGTCCTTCTGAGGTTCACTTAATTTATTTTAATTTTATGTGTGAAGTAGCCAGTACGTTCCCTTTTGATGTAGCACCTGTTCTAGTTTGAGTTTGTGTATATAAAAATAGTCACTAGCACTTTATTATAATAAAGTCTAAAAAAAAATTTAAAAAAAATTGACGGGTTGCACTCCAGGAGTGCCGGCAGAAGTGAAAATTTGAATATTAATGTTGTGCATTTTTGATATTTTGGAATGGTTAGGGAATACTTTTGCACGAATTGCTTTAATTATCAGTATAAAAGTACTATCATTTATGTGGTAACATACAATATTCATTTATTGCGCTATCGTACACAAACATAACAAATTATATTACATTAAAAATTTAACACTTCAAACTATTACAATTATTTTATGTTAAAGCGCGTGGCACGTTATAACATAAACACACACGAACATTCGCGCAAGCGCTCTGCGCCGCCTAATCGAAACAGCAGGCGCAGGCATACATTTTCGTGGCGCAGTAGAAAGAGAGGAAGATACTTCCTCTCCTACGCCGCGCCAGCGATCTACTCTCCCTCCGTCTTACGAATTTTCAATCAGATCACGTGTCCTGACGCGAGTTAAACCTTTCTTACCCATTACAAAAAAGTGCACAACGCCGCTAAAGAAGTTTTCACTTCAAAAAATATATAAAAATGATACAACACCTACGCTTTTAGACTTTGTGGAGTGGTTTTGAGAGTTTGAGATGTTTAAGTTTAAATAGAGAAAGTGGACGAAACTATGAACTAATCCAGGTCTTGTCCATCTTAATTTCAAATCCTGTCCTCAGTGTTGATTTTATACCTACAACTTAAATTTCAATTTAATTGATGATTCATTATTTTTCCTTATTTATTTTTAGAAACATTAGGTCATGATCAAAATAAGATTCAGAAATCTATCTATATAAATAAAAATGAGTCGCCAAAATATATTTACGCGCGTAACTTCCGAACGACTGCACCAAATTGCATAATGTTGTTTTTTCGTATTCGTTATTAGTCAGGACAAGGTTTGTATAAATATTTTTTTTTTGAAAAACCCGCGGGTGGGCAAGGTTCTATCATTGCACTAGGGCGAAGTCAGGGCGCGCAGCTAATAGAATATAAAATATAGAGAAAAATATCAAGCTTTTAAAAAGGACATTGACTAAAGCAATTCATATACTCTGCAGTAGCATTATTTAATTGAAGTGCCTTCACCCTTATTAAAATGATTAAATCTTATGTAGTAGGTACCCAAAACCGACCCCACCTTTGTTTATGAGCAGTTTTGTTGAGTTTTGTCACGTCTGTAGTAAATGGAAGGACAGTGTTGGGTTGTTTTTGATGAACAAAGGTTAGTACTTCTAAAAGAACAACATGGAAACTGTTGAAATTAAATTAAGAACTTGTAAACTCCCTAATTTTGCGAGTCTAACTCGCCAATGAGGGTTCCGTAGCAGCAAGTAACATAATAATGTATTTTCTTTTAGTTTTTATATTTTAGTTGATCGAATGAAAGGTAAATTGCGGTTTACGAATAATGACGTATTAAAAAAAAACTACTTAGTAGATCCCGTTCAAACCAATTTGCGGTTTTACATCACATATTTTATTTAGTTTTATAATTCCATTATTTTAAAAGGTAACAGGGGGGGGGGGCACATTTTACAACTTTGGAAGTGATAAAAAATATTCAGTTTAGAAAAAAAAAAAATTAGAAACCTCAATATCATTTTTGAAGACGTATCCATAGATGTGGGTATCTATGGATACGTCTTCAAAAATGATATTGAGGTTTCTAATATATTTTTTTTCTAAACTGAATATTTTTTGAGTTTCAGTATGGGGAACCCTCAAAATTTATTGTTATTTTTCTATTTTTGTGTGAAAATCTTAATGCGGTAGTTCTTATAGTTTCGGAAAAAAGTGGCTGTGACATACGGACGGAGACACAGATAGACATGACGAATCTATAAGGGTGCCGTTTTTTGCCATTTGGCTACGGAACCCGAAAAACTAGTTACGTTATTTTGCTACGTCATGCATGATTTAAGACCCAGGTGTAAAGAGCCCTACCAAGGTCTTCGCGACTTAAACCAACCTCATCTCCAAGGCGGTCCCATCTGCTGATCGACGGACCAGGCTCTGGTGACGGCTTTCTTAGTCTGATGGCAGTTGCTCACGAAAAAATCGTCAAAAATGGTAATAAGGAGTCGAAGAGCGGGTCCCGGGGTGCAAAGTCCAAGGTTTGCGACCAGAATAAGCGCTAGGACGAACATAACATAACATAACATAACTTCACGCCTGTATCCCCGAAGGGGTAGGCAGAGGTGTATTACACACCCACGATTCGCCAGTTCGAAGGACTAGGACTAGGACGAAGAAGAAATAATATATAAAAAGTGATTTTGAAAAGTGTATCTAATTGTAATGTAATGTGAAAAAGGGATCTTATTTCCAACGTCGTATTACTTAAAGGTTCCGTAATTCGTTCGTCACTTTCACTAGCATTCGTCCTTCCTTTCCATTTCACTCTTTTGCTTTGTACTTGCTACTCTATACTTGTACAACATTAGAAAATTATCCATACTTCAATCCCCGTCGCACCCATTTAGCCCATAAGTGAACCTAATTATTAATTCTACAATAATGTATAGAAATTTAACCGATTTTGGAAGTTTATGATTACTGCTCGCTCCCCTATTCTAGGTAGTAGCGTGAGTATATAAAGCCTATAACCTTCCTCGATAAATGGGCTATCTAACACAAAAATAATTAACAAAACAACAAACAAAATCTCCAGCTTTATAATAATATGATTATAGAGAGATGTGAACGCAGGAATATTTTATTACTTCTTCTTACTATGTCAGAGGAAGGCTGGTTATAAAATAATTATTAAAAAAAGCGGCCAAGTGCGAGTCGGACTCGCCCATGAAGGGTTCCGTAGCAGCAAGTAAAATTTTTATATGTGAGTTGATTGAATGAAAGGTAAATTTCCGTTTACGATTTATGACGTATTAAATAAAAACTACTTACTAGATCTCGTTCAAACCAATTTTTGGTGGAAGTTTACATGGTAATGAACATCATATATATTTTTTAGTTTTATCATTCTCTTACTTTAGAAGTTACAGGGGGGGGGGACACATTTTACCACTTTGGAAGTGTCTCTCGCACAAACTATTCAGTTTAGAATAAAATTATATTAGAAACCTCAATATCATTTTTGAAGACCTATCCATAAATACCACACACGTATGGGTTTGGTGAAAAAAAAATTTTTGAGTTTCAGTTCTAAGTATGGGAACCCCCAAAATTTATTGTTTTTTTTTCCATTTTTGTGTGAAAATCTTAATGCGGTTCACAGAATACATCTACTTACCAAGTTTCAACAGAATAGTTCTTATAGTTTCGGAATAAAGTGGCTGTGACATACGAACGGACAGACAGACAGACATGACGAATCTATAAGGGTTCCGTTTTTAGCCATTTGGCTACGGAACCCTAAAACGAGAAGGCTGGTTATACATAAACATATAATAATCATTATTACCGAGCGTTACCATTGTTTCAAACAACGGGTGGCTTCAAACAGAACCCTTTTTCTTCTCAAAGGTGCGGGAAACCTAGTTGTCTACATCCGCAGTATATATGTATTTTTATTTTCGTGCGGAAATCCTGATCCATGACTTGCCATCAAAAAGTGTTCATGGGTACTTTTTTATTTTTATATTTAGGACACGTCAATTTGACTTCACCTCGCCTGATGTTAAGCTGAAGGTAAAGTCTCAGGAAAGAGGTCACCATTACATATACTGCCAGTGGGGACGCCGTTTGACCAGACCTTCTATGTGGGGCCATTTCACCCATTTGCCCTATAACGACTGTCATACATATTCGTATGGCAACCGGGACCGACATCTTAACGTGCTCTCCGAGGCACGACCAGACCAATGCAAATACTCATATTCATGCATACAAATATTTGCACTGAGCGGGGATCGAACCCGCGCCTCCTGCGTAGCGGCCGCTTTCAATACCGCCACGCCACGGAGGCTGACCACCATTACATACACGTACCATGTTAACAATGGTGGCACTCAGCTTGACGGCCTCATCATTACTTTTAATTAAATTAATTTTAATAATTTTTTGATAACCGAAATTTGACCGGATTCTAAGCGTGATTTATTTGGTGTCATTTTTATGTATTTTTATATAATGGTCGCGTCAATATGACTTAACCTCGCCTGATGGTAGACTTAAGATGGAGTATGAGGAATGGGGTCACCATTACAGAAACTGATAATGCTACAATGGAGACCGTTAGCTTTTTTTTTTTTACGTGCGGAAATCCCTTCGGATACCCCCCGCTGGCCAGCGGGGGTGGTTTTGTCGTGTCTCGACTAAAACCGCACGGTGTCCTCCCCAAGTGTCCGTTGCCGAGCACCCCGGGTAAGCCCTCGAAAGGATAACCCCAGGGTTGCCGGCGGACCTTGGCCGCCACCGCGGCCTCGCCTGGTGGGGTCGGGTTTTATCCCGCTTCGGTGAGGTGGCAGGCATGTGTAGGGCACACGAGACCTTTAGCTTGACCAATTTAATCGCGTTAGAATCCTTTACAAATAACTGTATTTAAATTTTCTTTTATTAAAATGTTACGTATCTTCTTGTTAGTGTTACAATTACATATATACTAATATGCAAATACGGTGTAAGTAGGTATGTAGGTACGCGAAAAAGTAATCAATCAAAACCACCCTGTGATTGTCCAGCGCTAAAGAGGGACTCGTCTATGCCATGAACTACAATGAACGGGCAGCGAAGCTTGAACAATGCGGTCCCGGTTGCAAGGTTGAAAGTATTTTTCACTATTTCAGGGAAAAAAAACTGTTTTGGGGCATTTTTATTTTACGACAAAGGAATATAATCAAGGTATTTCAAAATATAATTTCAGTGAAATTATTAAATGTTGTTTTTGTAAAAACGACAGTGTGTTGCGTGAGTTTCATGGGTTGATTTCTTTTTGTCGGGAAAAGTAGAGCGGTAGGATTCGATTCCCATTTAGGTATATACGTGAATATGTCTGTAGGTTTCATGGTTATAGGTTTTCTATGTAAACTCTGTATAAATTTACAAAAGACAAAGTCTCTAAGTATGATTATCCGCATTCTAGAGCTCATTTAACATGCTAGTAGCTTTTCTTACTTTGAGTCTCTACATGGCACTGTGTACCTAGTATGTGGTAGAATATTAATAAAAAAAAACATTATAGTAGTATTTACTTTTATAGTAAAAGAATTTATTATAGGGGAAGTTCAGGAATTCAATCTAGCAATCCTGTCTACTTTATAGAACACTTTTTTTTTTTTTTTTTTTTTTTACGTGCGGAAATCCGTGTAGAACACTAGGTAAGTCATTGTCATTTTCTGTACGAGTGCGCGCCTTTATGCGAAGTAAACAAGTAGATAGATAACGCAGAAAAAATTCTTGAAAATTAATAATGCATTACTCGGGCACAAAATAAATAAGTCAGCAGACAAGTTTTATACAATATACAACTACTGCGTTATTCATAAAATGTTGTTAATCAACGTCTTAAGCATCACTTACCTAATTACCTAATTAAGCTTTAAGCAGTGTTTAAATTTTTTGATTTATAAACGCTTCTTGAAGGTTTTTTGGTAGAAATGGTAGGAATCTGAGAGTACGCGCGACGCTTTAGCCAAAAGTCAAATTTAAAAAGAAATCTGCCAACCGTAACGTCAAACATTGTTTGACGCTGACGTTTTGATTTCGGTCCGTTCATCTCGTGGTGTTTTCAGTTCGGTTCAAAGCCATTACTTGAATGTGAACAGGTATACCGCCACCTCTTGTATCTACCGTGATGTCTTCTTTCACAATATTTATAATTTTGTTCATATTTTGCTTACAAAACCTGTACTTTTTTCTGAACTCCACTTCATCATATTCCACCATTGGGTCTAACCTAGGCTGATAAACTTATGTACGTGGTCGCCGAAATTCGCTGATATCTGCGATGTCTTGCTCTAAATTGTTTAAATCGTCACCGAAATCAAAATTATCCAAGTCCATTTTAATAACGAAAGGCTTTTTCGAGTTTTTGACTGAACAAAGTAGCACTACTGTCTGTCACAGTCTGTCGCAGACGAAAAAGAAGTGTCAGTCTGGGTGGCGAGCTGTAACAGAACTCGCACACATCAAACATCAGCTGTTCAACGCACGCCATTTTGTTGTTTAAAAAAGAGTGGTCATGAGGTTGTTTAATGTGACAGCTAGTTAAGCACTAGTTTAAACAGTTGTTTAAATCTAAACAACGTTTATGAATGCAAAATTTTGCTAAGCATTATTTAAAAGCTTGCTTAAAATTAAACAACGTTTATGAATAACGCCACTAGTGTATACGCACGCACATGTAGACAAATCATTTTACGAATATCTCAACTCGCTTCAATCGCCTCACTATAACTTTGACACTTGCAACGATCCTGCCTTTCACCATTTTCATAATTATATTGGTTACCCTTTTTTAGGGTTGCGAACCCAAAGGGTAAAACGGGATCCTATTACTAAGACTCCGCTGTCCGTCCGTCCGCCTGTCATCAGGTGTGAAATTTTCACAGATGATGTTTTTCTGTTGCCGCTGTAACATAAATAACATGGGTACTTCGAGGGTATTATGCTACTCTATCCCTTCTGGGTATTCTGCAAACGTGTGAAGCAACGTCAATCTTAAACCAATTTGAACTTCTGAGGATGTGTTATTTTAATAGGTACCGGTAACAAAAATACAGTCATCCACGAATGAACTAAAGTGATATATTTTTATACTCTGTAGTCCCTTGTCAAGGCCGCGACGTAACAGAACTCGGATATAAATAGTATACAGTATCGTAACCTTTATATTGATAGAATCACTCAAATGATGCGCACAAACGTACCAATCTAAATAAATATACTTCAGAATATCATCAATCATAATAAACCTTCTGTTCCGAATAAATTAAAGTTTACATTACTCACAATAACCAATTTCTTCTATGAATTCTTCAAATTAAATATAGAATGACAGGTTTTAAAAAAAATGTCTTCTATTTTTTTAAGGTTCCGTACTTAAATGGGTCAGGTTAATGTAAACAGCACAAAGCCATCCGCATTGCCAGGTTTGTAGCTTTAGAGCCGTAATAGCTGGCAGGTTGAAATTTCAATCATAAGTTTCTTATAATAACAGTAAGAATTAAAAGCCTGAGGCGACTTATCCGCTCGTACACTAGCTTGTCCGTCTCTCTGCCACTGCTGGGCTGTAGTTATAGAACCATTATAACTAGCCAGATAACACACTATAGATAACCACTATTATGATAAATTAAAATACCCACCCCTCAAGAGACCCCACACGTACAACAATAATTAAACATGTTTTTTTGAAAGACTTTCGTTTTAATAAAACTACTGTGATTTTCCTGACATGTTTATTCACAATACAAATAAGGTTCCCATGATATTGTCGGAAGTTTACGCGAATACTATATGATGATGGTCTCATGTCTTGTCACTGAGAGTTTTTGTGCTGTCAGAGGGAAGAGTCTTCCTTCTGACAGCAAAAAAACTAAAAAAGAAGGGAGAGGCGGGAGTAGCCTTTGGTCTTCCCGGAAGACTAAAGGCTATTCCTGCTTTGCAATTTCTTTTTTTTAGGGTCGGCAGCGCGAGTGTGACGCGCCTGGTGTTGCACACGTCCATAGGCCACGGTGACCGCTTCCCATCAGGTGGGCCGTGAGCTTGTCTGCCACCTGAGTGGTATAAAAAAAAAAAAATTAAATAGAAGCACCATCTTGACCTAATGTGACTATAGCTGCTGGAAAACCACTGAAACATCGGAATCAGTGTAAATAATAAAATAATACAAAATCTATGCAAAATAGTTTTATTTCAATAAGATTGCCATGATTCTGTTCATAACTCCAAAATCAACGATTTGATTACTATGAGTGGTGTTTATCGTGAACGTGATCGGGTGCGAGATAGAAATGTGTAGAAGCGGTGATATTGTACGCAAAAACGAGTCAGTAAGAGCACTGCTGAAATCTGCCCATAAATAATAAGCTCGAAGCTCTTCAGCGAGATCATGGCGTGGCGCGCGCACCAGTGCTGAAATTTCGAAAATTCGAACAAAGATGGTACTAATTAACCCTTGTTGTAATATTATAAATGCAAGTGTCAAACTTTGTTTATTTGTATAAAGTTAGATAAACTACAAACTTGTTGCGGTACGGCATCCTTAGCACGCGAGTCCGACTCGCGTTGACCAGTGTCACAGTCTTATATAAAATACACTATACTATGCCAGTATTGTGTATTTTAATACGAATTTCGAACCAAACTCCATACTGTAGTGATTGCCAATTGAAGTAGGATTACGTAAAGGATTCGTTTAATCAACGATTCAATGCATACCAAACAGTTTTTTTTTTACCGTAAATAACAATTTACGTGCTTTCCAACAAGGAGAGGCTACCGTTCCTGTTGAGATTAAATTTTTATAACGGGAATAACACTTAGAAACTGAGCACGTTCGAACACGGTAGCGAGTTAAAATAAGATTTTATATCACAACAAAAAATCGTTTGCCAATTCCCATTCTGATTTGAAATTACGTGGTATCTACGGATATAGTTTCGTTGGTATTGTAACTAGTGTCACCAAATTCTGATCATAACTTGCCTACATTATAAATGTGAAAGTTTGTGAAGTGTTTGTACGTTTATTCCAGAATTTAATCTGTCCTTGTTTCAAATTTCAGTCCGATCCGTTCAGCCGTTTGAGCGTGATTGAGTAAACAATATCCAAATTTTCACAAACTTTCACACTTTTGATATTAGAAGAAAGAAAGGAGCAATCCGTTTTTCCTTTTGCGAAACATTTTGCGAACCCTAAAAACCTCAACAACATCGGTAGAGGGTTCACCCTTGCATTTTAAAACTAGATTCGTGAGGCAGGCAGTGTAGAAACGGATACCACTCAAGTCGTAAAATGATGACCCTGTCCAAGGCTCTCTGGCACATGGTTCTAAAAACCGGCCAAGTGCGAGTCGGACTCGCGCACGAAGGGTTCCGTACCATTATCTTAATTTCAACTGTGTTACACAGTTGAAATTTTCACAGATGATGTATTTCGGTTGCCGCCATAACAACAAATACTAAAAAACAGAATAAAATAAATATTTAAGGGGGCTCCTAAACAAACGTGATTTTAATAGATAATGGTACGGAATACAGCCTGGTGACAGACGGATAGACAGACAGAAGGACAGCCACCACCATCCCCGGTATCGGGAGGTCACACACCCTTGCTTAGCCCCGACCAATCAGGATCGAGCGCATCGGTTGCGCAGCTCTCAACCAATCACGACCGATCACGTTGTTTCCCCCCTCCAACTGCGCCTATAAAGACGCCAGTGACTCGAGCCGCTACATCAGTCGCAGCGAGTTCGCGGCCGAGGAAGGTTCTCCGGACTCGACGGCGTCCCGATCTGCACCACTGAAGATGTCGAAACGTCTGGAATTCAAGTTTCCAATGGACCATGGCCAAACAACCCGGAAGCAGTATATTCTACATGCAACGCCGGCCGTGAAAGCCTCAAGATTTATATTCCTACTATTAATGTTATAAATGTGAAAGTTTGGATGGATGAATGTTTCACGCAAAAACGGCTGAAAAGATCTGGCTGAAATTTGGAACAGGGATAGATTATGCTCTGGAATAACACATAGGCTTCTTTTTATCTCTGGAATAGGTTGCGGAAGCTGTAGCGGGAAGCACGAACGGGATCAGAATTCAAACAGCTAGTTGAACTATAAAATATTCAATCACCCCAAAACCTGCAACCGACCACAAAGAAATTAAACAAAAATTAAAAAATAAAGATGAATTCAGTACTTCCACTTTTTCCAGGTCGAAAAATACATCACTATCTTAATTTATTCCATTTTTTCAGCTCGATGCGAGCAGCGGAGTTCTTTCTAGTTTTTAATATCCGACAGTTGACATCCTTTCCAATGAGCCTGCCTCTAGCTAGAACGCTTTGATCCAATTTATTGCTTTTATTTCAATGAACTGGAAAAGAGCACAAAGTATCTTTGAATAAAAGTACGGTCCAACTGGACTTAATTTTCACTTCTCTGCAAAGAGGCCTACTGTCACGGAGGCGTAGCTTCAAAGGTTCGTCATTATACGCTTGGTGTTCGCTTGCTTACCGCTTACGTATATTATAAGACAATGTAACCCTGTCGACTGAGATGCATCGTCACACTCGCGTCACTGCATGCAGGCTCCATGACGCCTGCTGTACGTCGAGTGAATTCACTAGTAATAGGCCAGAACAATGTCTGCGTCGATCGACGGCATTGTCGTGAATTAAAACGTATGCGTGCCAATACACCTCGTAAACAGTGCTCAGTACGTGGGGCTGCAGAAGTGACACAGTGCATTTTGAAGCATCTATAAAGATACGCTTCCGTGGACAGAGACCTTATTAGTATTGACAGTGTATCGGGAAATAGGAGAATGCTCTAAGCCAATAGAAGTTCATAAAGGTGATCCACTGATGAAATCAAATCAATGACAGTTTATTTAAAAAAGTTGGGTAGTTAGTTAGGTGCACATTCGGAAAAGTTGGAAATTTAAGTACTCAGAGTCTTGATTTTCCTAGTATGAATGAGTCGGCTTTACGCTACACTACACTTGACGGAAATTCCGTTGCGTATCTTCCGCCTCAGAGCGCGTATAAGCACCTACTTATATGTAGAATATACTGCTTCCGGGCTGTTTGGCCGTGGTCTTTTTTTATTTTTTTATTTTTAGGACACGTCAATTTGACTTCACCTCGCCTGATGGTAAGCTGAAGGTAAAGTCTCAGGAAAGAGGGTCACCATTACATACATGTACCATGTTAACAATGGTGGCACTCAGCTTGACGGCCTCATCAGAAGAGGATTGTAGTCGCAGCACCGCGTGACACCCACCGGTCCCACTACTGCTGCGACCACAATCCACCTGCCCAGCTATGCACTTGCTGACCCCTGAACGCAATCAAACCGAAATTGGATTACTATGGAGGGTTTTTCGCAATCGTGCACGGTGGTACCTACCCGGCCGAATTTTGTGACAAATTTGTGTCATCAAATTTCTACCACCAGTTCCATAGGAAACTTGTGTTCCAAACGTTTCTTCGATGACTGCGGTCGATATCTTCAGTGGTAAAGGTCCGGGGGCCGACGAGTGCGGAACTCCACTCGGTGGCGACTTCTCTGCGACTGATTCTTGAGGTTCTTGAGTCATCACAGTACCCTTCCGGCACGTGGAATCCTCGTTTAGGGCAGTGCCCTCTGGAGGAAGATTCATTTTTCGCTGCCGCTAGATAGCGGCAGGTCTTGATGGCGGATTTGGATCCTTGGGACCTCGCGTGCGGGGGGCCTCCGTCTTCACGCTGGTCCGGCGGTCGACCCCAGCCAGGTGAGACTGTATTCACAGAGGCTAGGGTCGCCAGCGATGCGGCCAGCGGCTTCCCGGAGGCGGCCCCGATTTGTGGGTTGCTGTTAGCCCGCTGCGATATCTCTGCTGGCAGACTAACAAAATTTTGTGCAGATGCACGTTAAGTAGCTGTGTTGAGTGGCGCTCACTATCAGTTATCTTCAGCTAACTGGTAGGAGCGCCTGATGTAGAGGCCCGAGTCACTGGCGTATTTATAGGCCCTGTTGGAGGGGGGGGGGACGTGATCGATCCTAATTGCACAAGTTTCCTATGGACCACGGCCAAACAGCCCAGAAGCAGTAAATTCTACATGCAACGCCGGCCGTGAAAGCATTTAGATTTATATCTTTCAAGATTTCTATTTCTATTCTAAGTGAGTCCCATGATAATTATCGATGTTTTGCTGCTGTTAATTCTAGTATGCAGAAGTCATGTCAGTGAAAATATGGGATCCGTTACAACCATTAACAACCAAGAAGAAAGTTTTTTACTTATTGCGAACACATTTTATTTTTTTATAGTTAAGTATTCGACAGTATAATCGTCATCTCTTCGAAAATATAGATGATAAAAGTATTTGTTTCTCCAACTTTATTCAGAAACTCGAGCACTTGCTCGTAAGCCGTATCTGATAGACATTTCGTTTTATTTGTTTCCCGTGTACCTATAAAAACTTATTGAATACTATGGTTATAGTTACGACTGTTCTTTGTAAGTTCTACTGTTCGAAGGCCACTGAGTATTATAGAATTTAGATAAACCTATACTGGAACGGCGGTAGTAACTTTTGCATGGTTGATTCAAATTATTTACACGTGTAAAAAGTCAAAAGCAGGGGTGTGTGTTGGGTAACGGGGTGTGTGTTGGATAACCTCCTCGAGTGTCGCTCCGATTCCGATCCCGCTGCAGTCCGGGGGGAACGGAATCGGAGCGGCCGGTACACCCTGGGCGGCGGTCAATGGCTTCCCCTTCACCCCTTCATAGGGTTGGCATTGATCGTCGGCCAATACCCAACGTGGCGGGAACACATCGCTCTCCGTACTCCTCTGCTTTCAGAGGAGACAGGATGAGCGATGCTGTTAGTGGTGAGATGGCCCAGGGTCAGCCGGGGTGCGAGGGATATGCTCTATGGGTAACCTTACACCCCGGCGTCAGAAGACCCGAGACGGCGTGCGGTTTTAGTCGGTGCAAGCCCGACATAACCGCCCCCGCTGGCCGGCGGGGGGGTATCCGAAGGGATTTCCGCACGATAAAAAAAAAAAAAAAAAAAAAAAGGTATACCATTTGTATACTTAAACTAGTGGACCAGGTAGACCTGTCCTGTCCGAAAGAACTGCTTAAATTTAGTGATATATCGACAGCGTAGCCGCCTACCGGGTCCAATTGTATTTGTATACCATCCAGGGAGTGGAGTTCAGATGGTAATATGGTCAAATAATGAAAAAATTAAAAGTTCGGCCGCTTTGTAGTTAGATTAGAAGCCGACCCCAAGTTGGGAAAAGTTTCGGAGCATGATGATGAGAGGGAGATTCTGGCAATAAAAGTAAATGGTATGATGGAAACAGATGCTAAGAAAAATCTCTGTGATTCTTTTTTTATTGCTTCAACTGCATCCAGTTGAATTGAAGTACCAGCAATAAAAAAAATAAGCTGGTAAGCTGGAGTGAAATCTAAAAAGTAGGTGCCACTGCTATCAATATCGGAACGATGCTCTTCAGTTGGATGGCCTCTGTAAGTGCTATGTCACGCCTCACTTGAAGTATCCAGGATTATAGGAAGAAAGAAACGTTTGTGGTAGGTAAAGACACTCAATTCGCGTTAGAAAAAAAAGGTGATGGCTGAATAGAAGTGAATACTTGAACAATTACGTGTGTGTTTTTTGAATCGTCATCATTCATCCCTCACCTTCCTTCCTACCTACCAACCATCTTTTACTCTCTTTCCCTAACAGAAGTGCACTTGATCAGATTTTTTAAGAGCGATTTCTTCCTTACACTTCATCTCAACGGAGCTAACTAATGTGAGTATGTTGGACAGTGAATTTTATATTCAAAATAGAATTGCTATTATAATGTGATTAAGCTATTATTTTTAACTCTATATCAATCAGTTTTATACGATTAGTCCGTTATTATTGTAGACATGACGAGGGTCCCTGCGTTCGACAGCGAGTGCTCTGAAGTGATAACAAGACGGGCGTCACACTCGCCATTACAACCCTTATTACTTTGAAAGGGTGTGTTCTAAGGTCTGCGACAAAACGGATACAGATAAAAATCACTAACAGAAAATGTGGATACTTCTCAGGTATCCATAAGTATAAACAATTTAAAAACACGATCGATTTTCATCAAACATAGCTAAAAAAACTCCGCACAAATTCACCATTCAAAACAAATTTTTTTTTCTAAAAAAATCAATTACATTGGAATAAAAAACAAAATCCAATTTGGTTCATCCGTTCGGGAGCTATGCTGCCACTGACAGACACACACACAGACACGCCAAACTCAAAACACCGCGTCCTTTTTGCGTCGGAGGTTAATAGGCTCGCCACCTATTACATTGGGACCTAAACATAAACTGGCGAAATGTGGGTGCTTAGCACCTCTGCCTACCCCTTCGGGGATATAGGCGTGAGTTTATGTTATGTATTATTTATTTATAGTTAAATAAAACGGTCCATGACCAATTACATTAAATAACCTAAAAAGTAACATAGCATAACACAACATAACGTAGTGTAACCAGTGTAACCTGGTCGAAACGTTAGGTAATCCAAAGGTATGTATATATATGATTAATTAAATTAGTAAGAGTAAAATCAAAGAAATTGAAATAAAATTATTTTTAATGGATTCTATCGCGATTTATTTGATGTTATTTTATATTTTACATTGAACCCGACGTTTCGGTTGCTTTTCAGCAGCCATGGTCACGGGGAGACTAAAGATGGTTGCTGTTTTGTAGTTTGAAGGGTAAGTTATCTCAAAGCACCCGAACTGCTGATTGATGGACGAGGCTCCGGCGCAGGCTTACCGCTTGGGATTGAGTTCAGCCGTTCCCGTAAAAGCGAATTTCAACCAAATCATGACGGTGTAGGAGACCCGATCTCATGCTCGCTACATGTTTAATCGATTGGTGCTCAGATAAAAAAATAAAATAAAAAAAATATACAAAGAGTTAAAATGGTAAAATTAAATTCATCATATAGATAGTTCCACTACGATAGAACGTAACAAACATTGATTAATGACATATTAATGACACTTCCATATTTTCCATGAACGATCGTATTTCATTTGATGACATTAGTGTAGTAACATTAAGTAGTGATTAGAGCGACAATTTAATGAGAGAATAATTAGAAATGCATTTAATATAGGTATATGGTAATATGGGGTGTGTGTTGGGTAACCTCCTCGAGTGTCGCTCCGATTCCGATCCCGCTGCAGTCCGGGGGGAACGGAATCGGAGCGGCCGGTACACCCTGGGGGGCGGTCAATGGCGTCCCCTTCACCCCTTCATAGGGTTGGCATTGATCGTCGGCCAATACCCAACGTGGCGGGAACACATCGCTCTCCGTACTCCTCTGCTTTCAGAGGAGACAGGATGAGCGATGCTGTTAGTGGTGAGATGGCCCAGGGTCAGCCGGGGTGCGAGGGATATGCTCTATGGGTAACCTTACACCCGGCGTCTGAAGACCCGAGACGGCGTGCGGTTTTAGTCGGTGCAAGCCCGACATAACCGCCCCCGCTGGCCGGCGGGGGGGTATCCGAAGGGATTTCCGCACGATAAAAAAAAAAAAAAAAGGTATATGGTAATATAAGTATATTATATTTGGTGGCGGACAAGGCAAATGAAAAGTTACAAATTTTTGATAAATAAATAAGATTTTTAATTACAATAAGTAAATGTACAAATGTGGTTACAAATTTTATATCTAACTAAACTAAATAAAACTGAAATAAAATAAATAATTAAAAGAAACTTAAACCTAAAATCCATCGTGGAATTCCTCCGCATCGCATGCCTCCTGTGGTAACGTGCCCAGAAGACTGGCAGCATTGCCACGTTGTATGGCAATACTTATTCTCTGTGCTAAAAAGAAGCCAGCCTTCTGGTCACGAGAAGCGTCGGTCATGCGTGTTGCAAGATAAATAAGATATATTGTTGAAGTAACCCTAAACGTGCAAAACCCCACTGGCTTTAACCTCACTGAGAGCACAATGACTAAAACCATACAATGTATCCGTCGTAGTCAACTGTTTGAATTAGCCAGTTAACTGGATGTCAAGGCCGCTGATTAATCCAATCAATCAAATGACTAGACCGATAGTTAATTGCAGAAGTCCCTCAATGTTTAACGACTTGGTATATTGAAAGTCAGCCCGTTAAAGATGGCTGACCAAGACACAGGCAAGTGATTCAAATTTCGAATAAAATAGTTTAGAATGGACGTCCAATTTACTGGCTGATTTAACCAGATGGTGGCTACATATTTATCATTAGTTCTATTGCCCAAAAAGCTAGTTTGCCCAAGAAGCGTAGATAGTATCCGCTAAGCTCGGTTAGTTCGATTTACCGTATCTAGCAATCAGAATGGAATATTATATAGAATATTGAGGTTTCTAACATCATTTTTTTCTAAACTGAATAGTTTGCGCGCGAGACACTTCCAAAGACGTATAGTGTCCCCCAAAATAAGAGATTGATAAAACTAAAAAAAAAATATGATGTACATTACCATGTAAACTTCCACCGAAAATTGGTTTGAACGAGATCTAGTAGTAGTTTTTTTTAATATGTCATAAATCGTAAACCGCAATTTACCTTTCATTCAATAAAAAATTTACTTGTTCCGACGGAACCCTTCATGGGCGAGTCCGACTCGAACTTGGCCGGTTTTCGGGTTCCGTTGCCAAATGGCAAAAAACGGAACCCTTATAGATTCGTCATGTCTGTCTGTCTGTCCGTCCGTTTGTCACTGCCACTTTATTCCGAAACTATAAGAACTATGCTGTTGAAAATTGGTAAGTAGATGTATTCTGTGAACCGCATTAGAAGAAAAACTTTTTTTACACTTTTTTACACTATTATTGATTTATATTTATTCAAACTTATTTTCTATTTTTTTAGGTCGGTTTTCTATAAAAAGTGTGCTTTTTTTAGTTTTTTTAAACTATTTTTTTATTTTTTTATTTTTATTTTATTACAATTTTATCAAATTAGTGTATTGTCATCGGTCCTCGATAAATCTACAAAGTTGGAACGAAATCTGGCCGTTTAAAGTGGGTCAAAATCGCAACCAAAGGAGTCGGTTACAAACATACAAACAAACACAGGTGAAGCTAATAAAAAGCGTATAAAAAGAATAAATTTTGGGGGTTCCCCATTCTTAGAACTGAAACTCAAAAATATTTTTTCATCAAACCCATACGTGTTGTGTATCTATGGATAGGTTTTCAAAAATGATATTAAGGTTTTTAATATCATTTTTTTCTAAACTGAATAGTTTGCGCGAGAGACACTTCCAAAGTGGTATAATGCTTCCCCTGAAATAAGAGAATGATAAAATAAAAAAATAAAAAATATGATGTAAATTACCATGTAAACTTCCACCGAAAATTGTTTTAAACGAGATCTAGTAAGTAGTTTTTTTAATACGTCATAAATCGTAAACCGCAATTTACCTTTCATTAAATCAACTCAAATATAAAAAAATTACTTGCTGCTACGGAACCGTTCATGGGCGAGTCTTACTCGCACTTGGCCGGTATTTTTTATTTGAATCTACCTGTCGTCTTAACCTGTGTCACTTTAACCTAATAAAAAATTTTTTTATTACAATGAAATAATAATTTACTTCAATAGTCTTATTTTCCGCATATCAACACTCCACACTGATACATACAATTATTTCTAAAGATATAAGCATTAACTGTGTTCACGAAAAAAAAAAAAAAAAAAAAAAAAAAAAAAAAGGTATAGAATACAGAGGGGCCATCTCGCAACTGGAGATGGCCCAGGGTCAGTCGGGGTGCGAGGGATATGCTCTATGGGCAACCTTACACTCCGGCGTCTGTAGACCCGAGACGGCGTGCGGTTTTAGTCGGTTCAAGCCCGACATAACCGCCCCCGCTGACCGGCGGGGGGGTATCCGAAGGGATTTCCGCACGAAAAAAAAAAAACAAAGGTATAGAATACAGAACAATCAGTATTTCTTTCTTATTTTTTGAATTCAATAAAAATATTCCATTTGAGGTGTTTTTCTTACCATTCAAGTTATATTTTTACTTCACAATAGAATCCGAGTACCTTTTTTTTTTTCGTGCGGAAATCCCTTCGGATACCCCCCCGCCGGCCAGCGGGGGCGGTTATGTCGGACTGACCCTGGGCCATCTCCGGTTTCGAAATGGCCCCCTCGGGTTTGGGAACCACGGTGTCCCCGTCTTGCCCCGGTTTGGGGGAGGGGCGCTAGTCGCCCCACCGTCCGTCCCGGCCTGCTTCTGCTGGGGTGACAGGCGGCCTTACCTGCCACCCCCAGGCCTAGAATACGAGTACCTTTTTTTTTTTTTTTCGTGAGGAAATCCCTTCGGATACCCTCGCGCCGCCCAGCGGGGGCGGTTATGTCGGGCTTGCACCGACTAAAACCGCACGCCGTCTCGGGTCTTAAGACGCCGGGGTGTAAGGTTACCCATAGAGCATATCCCTCGCACCCCGACTGACCCTGGGCCATCTCCGGTTTCGAGATGGCCCCCTTACTTGCTCTCCACTGTGCCATCTGCTAATCAGAGGGACACGTGGAAAGCTTCCGAACAGCCCCAACAGGGCCGTCCTCGCCTCGGTCGGAGTTGGCCGTAGGCGGCAGCGTCTCTCCCACCCTAGAAGAGAGGAGCTGCCGTCTCCGTTGCCCAGGGTGCACCGCGTGGAGGTCCCCAACCAAGCACCCCAGAATCCGAGTACCTACTTGACTAAAAGTATAGAATATGTATCGGATTTTAATAAAACAGGTATATCTGGAACATTTCGACACGTTTACGTAAGACTTTTGCCTCTTCCTTTTAGATAATATAAAATATTATCGGCAGCGAGCAATAACTACTATATATACTAAACAAGCAGTTCACAAAAAGTGTGTCACACTTCGGGGGTGAGGCAGGAACGGGGGAGGGGTACGGGACGCCTCACCATAGATTCATAATTTTGGTACCCTTACAATACTTCACAGATATATATATTTTTAATATATTCTGTGGCTTTGACAGCAACAAAAAATGGCGCCAAAGTTGTGTACAGTAGTGTCCAAAAATGTATACCTAATTATTTTTTTCCGAACAGCCAGTCTTACTCCATACAAATTATAAATCCTACTATAAAATAATACTATACATGTAGAACACATTGGTATGAAAATTGGTACATAGATAGACCATTTCTTGGATTAACACATAGGATATATTCATCTCAGGAACAGGTTCCTTTGGAGAACGAAAACGAGAACTGGAATGGAAAACTAAACCACGCGAGCGGAGCAGCGGGCATCATCTAGTAGTAGATATACACGGAAGTCATTATTGAGCTGAGTGAGACGAAGTCGAGCGAAAGCTCCTCATACCAGACTTCAGGATGTTCTTTGTCACAGGTCTCCTCCTAAGCTACTAATCCAATCAGAACCAAATTTGGCATGATTAAAGAGGTCAATCAGAGGAAGGTTAATGGATATATTTTGAAAAAATTAATGCTACCACAGAGGAATGATCACCGTTAAAAAAAATCCAGATGGAATTACATAATAACCGCTCGAGACACTGTGACCAAACTTTACACGCTCAGAAAGCATGTCCAGAGTTGTGACTTTCAAAAAGAATTTTCAAAATCGGACTTTTCCACGGAGGAATGATCACTGTTCCAAATTTTCAAAATTAGATTTTCAAATCACGATGTCTCACTCAGCTCAACATTGCAAGCAGCGATTCGCCTTGCAGACCTAGTTTAAAAGAGTCTACTAGCAAAATGGATAACACATTTAAGCTAAATGCTTAGGAGTGGTTTCACTGGATGGGATCGAACTGGCAACATCTTGATTGTGAATCTTACACCAGGTTATAACAATTACAATACTGATACGTCACCATAATAGTTTTTTTTTTAATAAAGCAAACGTTTTTATGTTAAAGTTAAATAGTACGATCAAAAATTTAATAAAAAAAAATAAAAACCCTCGACATACCTAAGAACACTCCTGACTAATTTCAGATTTCAAACAAAAAAAGAAACAAAATCAAAATCGGTTCATCGTTTCACGTAGGGGGTGAAAAAGGGCTTTAAAATTAGAATCATAAATGTTATGACCAAGTGACTTACTTGATAAACAATGTGATGCCCGTTTTCTCAATCTGCCTGAAGACTCCCTTCCACGAAGCCAGCATGCAGTACTGCTGCTTCGTAGTCAGCGGCGAGCGAGGGTCGTGAGGCGGTGGTGGTCGATTTATGGCGTCGTGGTGGTGCAGCTCCGAAGCAAACAACTTTGTCAATTTACAACCCATTGCAAAATATTACAACGATTAATTGTAGTTTTATTCACTTTTCAAAATTCGAATGTTAGATGTGTTTTTTTTTATCTGCCAACAGCTATCACAATATTTTATATTCTTAATTTAAATTTAACACACATTTTTTAAGAATATTTTATAGCCTTCCAAATTCAAAAATAAAAAATAAATGTTCCAGTGTCACTGCTCAAAATTAAAAATTTGACTCAATTTCCTACAACGAAATAAACATTATTAATTTATTAAAATGAAAATAGTTTAACAAGTATTGCCGCTATTATGTACCGAAAACACACACCGCACGGTATCTTAAAGCGCCGATGTGGAATCAAATGCAATAAATTGTTTGATGCGCTAAAATTAGAAAAAAATAAGTGCGCGCTAAGACGTCTTCACCACAATGATTATTGATGCCGTTACTTTAAACATTAGTTTATCGGTACTAAACAATATTATGTCAGGGTTTGACTTCTTGCAGACAGATAGAAAAAATATAATTATAATCATCGACTTGTGCTCATTAAAAAACTGTCAATATTTTTTTGGTTTTCTTTTAAAAATGGTACAACTCAACACTACTTACTTCAAAAAATAAGGTGTGATTATTATGCTTATTTTTAATATTATATACACAGCACTCTTATTATATATATTAAAAATATAATTCGGCCAAGGAACTATAACTCGTTATTTTATCGTAACGATAACGCCTAGTTATATTCCGTTACAAATGAAGTTAGAAATAAATCACTCAAATTATGTAAATTACTTCATTTATATTTATTATTGATGTATGTAGTTATATTATATATTTATTACTATTATTTATTTGACTAGCTGACGGCTATAATTTTTGAAACTAAACTTCGCTAACTAAGTACCTACTAGTGATGGGACTGGAGACGTCAGAGTAAAAATAAGATAGGATAGCAGGTAATGATACATTTTTTTGAAAAAAATAGCTGTCGTGTTTGGTTTTTATTTGGAGCAGAGAAATTAAAAATAATATTAAGAGTAAGGTACATTATTGAGCTGAGCGAAGCGTAACTCTCATACGTGGCTAAGCCCTTTGGTCGAGACTGTACTCCTCCGGAACCACAATACCGATCTTGACCAAATTTGCCATGGTGATAGTGTAGACACCGCTAAGTGTTTAGAAGGGTCAACTGTTCAAATACAACATACCATTGAGGAATAATCATCGAAAAACAGTTTCACGATCGCGCGCGACCGTAGTAAGATGCCTTATTATTCAAGTAAGAGTCCTGCTTGCTCAGCTCAATTTATTTCAGTCGCACCCTGCACTGAATTCCTAGTTATGGATTAGTACATTTACCTGAAATTATAATTTTATGCCCATTTTATAACTTTTTGCTCATTATGAATTTGCAAAATACGTACAGATAAGCATTGTTTTAGTTATATAACATGAAAACGAAGAAAGGCGATAGTAGTGAAGTAAAAAAAAAAATTGGATGTTTCAGTCTTCGATAGGTTTAAATTACATTTTATAATAAAAAAAAATGAGAATTTTTATTAGCATTATTCACGCTCCATCGTCTTAGTACAGCTAAATGAAACAGAAATTTCATAAAAAATGCATCACTTAACCTAAAACATGATTGCCGTAATGAATATCCGAATGACCTTAGTGGGATTCTTGGGATAATAGCACGATAGATCGTGAATAATGATAATAAAAATAGAAAAAAAAAATATTTAGGAAAAAACCGATCGAAAAAAGTCGCTCAAAGTTTTATTTCAGTAAGTAAAAAAAAAAAAAAAAAAAAGGTACCTAGTCTTCGTTTTCGGGCGCGTTTCCCTTACACCCGGTATACGATCATCATCCTCATAGCGATTTCCCAGTAGCACATAGTGAGGTTGGCTGAGGCTTAAGGATGTTGGTAGGGCCTTTTTTTTTTTTTTTTTTTAACGTGCGGCAATCCCTTTACATATTTATGATATTTATAATATTTTTTATATATAAAAATGAATTGCTGTTCGTTAGTCTCGCTAAAACTCAAGAACGGCTGGACCGATTTGGCTAATTTTGGTCTTGAATTATTTGTGGAGGTCCAGAGAGGGTTTAAAAGGTGAATAAATATGGAAGTTGTTATCGATTGAGGCAGTACGAAGTCTGCTGGGTCAGCTAGTAATCTATATTTATAATCGAATCGTGGGTGTGTAATACACCTCTGCCTACCCCTTCGGGGATACAGGCGTGAAGTTATGTTATGTTATGCTATATTTATACTAATAACTAGGTATTATAAAGAGGAAAGATTTGTTTGTATGTAGTCGATAACCACTGAAACTGCTAAACCGAAAAATTTTCTTTCTCTTCATTATCACGGAGTAATATAGGTTACTTAATATCCCGATACTACTACGGGGACTTACGCGAGTGAAACCGCGTGATGAAGCTAGTAATTTTTTTTTTTTATACCACTCAGTTGGCTGGCTCACGGCCCACCTGATGGGAAGCGGTTAACGTGGTTTATGGACGTGTGCAACACCAAACAACCTTCTAATGCCCTTCTTGAAGAACCCCATATTCGCATAATATATGTCATGTACACATTGAAATGGTTCTAAAAGTGTTTATTTTTCATAGTTAGATTGAGTAGGTACAATAACCTTCATTTATAAAATATTTAATTTCATTATTAAATCCTCTACATACCTGTTTCTTTTTTATTATTCGCGTGTCGTTGACAGTTTTCGGCGGCTTTCCAAATTCAATTTGGAGATGAAAGTGTAGCGACCGTTCGTGGTGGCGTCTCATACCTATGACATCATGATTCAGTTTCGGTTTTCCGAAACGAATCTTTGTATTTCAATTGAACTGTGAAATTTATTAACATTGTCCCCAAATGACATATGTATTAAATAAGGGATTTAAAACATTTTTATGAAAAACTGTTTTAGGGTGTTTTTTTTCTGTTCAATATCCTAAAAGTGGTTGTAATAATTATATATGATCAATCCTACTATGCTATCCTACTTCCTAATTACTACTATCCTACTTAATATTATAAATGTGAAAGTTTGTGAAGATGTTTGTATGTTTGTGACTCAATCACGCTGTAACGGCTGAATGGATCTGGTTGAATTTTGGTGCAGGGATAGATTATAGCCTGGAATAATACATTGGCTACTTTTTATCTTGGGAAAAGCTTCCCATGGAAAGCTTATCCCAAGATAATAATTGGTGTCATTCAGACACAAGTAATTTACAATATTGAAGATATTTAAAAAAATACTTGGATAAGCCAAGATAACCGACCAAAGCACACATGAATATAGACATAAATATTTAGCAACCAAAATAACAGATTTTATTCACAAATACAACTATCCCATCACTATTTAACCGCGTCGTTCATATTTTTCCGTCTGTGCAATTGTATGATAATGTCATATCCATATACGTAATTATGGGCACTGAACGTCATTGGACCAGACTTGGTCACCGCCAAGGGAAATCCAACCTTATTGTCTTAATAGAAGGTTCATGTAGCTAAAGATCTTATCGGTACAGTCGTCATGAGTGATGTCTCATAATGGTTCGGTGACGAAACTTTTTGTATAGAGTAGGTTAAGTTTCCTTTTCGTGTGATGATGAGTGCATCCGATAAGCATTGTGTGAACTATTTATTTAAGTATGGAGTTGCTGTGGTGTTTCAATGGAGAGTAGTTACTGGCCAGTGTTTTTCTTAGAACAATGCGCCGACATTAGGCGGGAATATTGACGATACATGTATAGGTACGCATAAGTAGACGACCTCCGTCCTCCATGAACGACCTCCGTCCTGATGAGCGCAGGCCTGGGGGTGGCAGGTGAGGCCGCCTGTCACCCCAGCAGAAGCAGGCCGGGACGGTGGGGCGACTAGCGCCCCTCCCCCAAACCGGGGCACGACGGGGACACCGTGGTTTCCAAACCAGAGGGGGCCATCTCGAAACCGGAGATGGCCCAGGGTCAGTCGGGGTGCGAGGGATATGCTCTATGGGCAACCTTACACCCCGGCGTCTGAAGACCTGAGACGGCGTGCGGTTTTAGTCGGTTCAAGCCCGACATAACCGCCCCCGCTGGCCGGCAGGGGGGTATCCGAAGGGATTTCCGCACGAAAAAAAAAAAAAAGATACACATAAGTAGGTAATGTGGGTTTAAGTAATTCATAGGCTATGTTTTCTTGGTGAAAAATGAGAGTGGATATGTAAATAAGTAGTTGTACTCTGCTGTTTCATAAAATACTCGTGTTTAGTGGTGAATACAGATTTAGGGCTTACATCGTGTGCACGCGCGCTCCTATTTCGTGCAAATAATACTGAGCTAATTTCATGCAGATAAGTTACACAAAAATGTGCAAAAGAATCCATTCACGACGACGTGCGGACTGCCGTATGCGTGACACGCACGACGCAGCGCAGGCGCTTAGAGTAGACTAGATGCAGTAAGCGCCTTGAATAATCGGTATAAACACTTATCGTGTCAGTTTTTCGCTACCACTCTGTTGCCCGCGACTACGCCCGTGTGGTGTTGTTAACACATTGCTAAGTAAAGCAATACTAGATAGGTCAGTATTAGCATGGGTGACCATTCTTAACACATTAAGACCCCTCAGTGTCTTGGAGCGCCCGTTAGGCTGTCGGTCCCGGTTGCAATTCGAACATCTGTAGCATTCGTTACGGGTAGTTGCAGCCCTAATTAATAAAAAAAAAACCGACTTTAAAAACCACTCAAAATAGATCCTGAAAAAGAAAAAGAATTACAGATTTTAATCATAAGACGAGACCAAAAATACGCTTAGGACTTTTCTTCTGAAGTCGGTGCCAAGCCCGAAACAACGTAAAAATTCAATGTTATTCGAGACGTCTGATTCCCGTTTTGGGTTGTGTAGCTAGAAACGAGGAGACTCTACCCACGCTTACAACATCATCGCTTGAGCCGTGAGACATGCTTCCTAATAGGTAGATACCTATTTATGTAGATTGGCACCGACTTCAAAACGAAAGTCTAACTCGTATTTTTGTGTTTTGAATTAAATCTGTAATTCAGTTTTTTTCTTTTGGCAGTTACGGTTTTTACTGGTTTTCGAAGTCGGTTTTATTTTTTTAATAAAAATTTTACTTATTTCTCCCTTTTTAGGGAATGTTACTTAATTCCTATGACAACACCCGCGAGCTAAACCAAACCCGATATTAGGAGAATTTTTAAAATCGAATTTTATGTACCGAACATGTATACTGAACTGCATACCCCTTTAGGGAATATACGCGTGATGTTATGTTTTGCAATAGCATAAACAATGCGGATAGCAGGAATCATGATTGATTTGCTGGCATTTAAAGAAGAGCTCCGTTGTCTGTCCTCGAAACTTATCATTAAATTTTCATGAAATTTAAATGAGTCCACCTGGGAAGTATACCCTTCGAAACAAAGAAGAATTTTCTAAATCGTTTCAGGCGTTTACGAGTAAACGGAGAAAATACGTAAAAAAAAGATTGAACGAATTGAGAACCTTCCTCTTTTTTGAAAGTCCGCGTTAAAAAGTCCGACAACCTGATCTAACCACAGATCTTCGGTATCGCCAGTGGATTGTAGAGGTCAGATGCCAGTTCGATCGCCAGTTTAGTTCTCCTGCGGATCTCATCATTTCTGATTCTGATCTGATCGCGCAGGGAAATACCGAGCATCGCTCTCTCCATTACTCGCTGGGTGACCTTGAGCCTTCTTATGAGACCCATAGTAAAGGACCACGTCTCGCTTCCATATGTCATAACTGGCAACACACACTGGTCAAAGACTTTCGTCTTGAGACATTGAAGTATTTCGGACGCGAAAATATGCCGGAGCTTCCCGAACGCTACCCATCCGAGCTGGATTCGACGAGAGATCTCTTTCTCGAAGTTGGACTTACCTAACTGGATCGTCTGTCCTAGGTAAACATAGTGGTCAACAACTTCGAGTGTAATGTTCCCAACATTAACTGGAGTGGGTGCAACATGGGCATTGGACATGATTTTCGTCTTATCCATGTTCATCTTAAGACCCACTCTTTAAGAAGCATTACTAAGATCTTCGAGCATTGTGTTCAGGTCTTCCAAGGTCTCAGCCATAAGAACTACATCATCGGCAAACCGTAGGTGTGTTAGGAACTTGCCATTGATGTTGATGCCGCATGTTTTCCAGTCCAGAAGCTTAAAAATATCCTCCAACGCAGCTGTGAACAGTTTCGGAGAGATGACGTCTCCCTGTCTCACACTTCGCTGTAGTTGGATAGGATTAGAGCTCTGGTTCTGTAATCGGACTGACATGGTGGCGTTTCGGTATAAGTACCTCAGCACCTCGATGTACCTGTAGTCTATTTGGCACCTGTGGAGAGACGGCAGCACCGCCCAGGTCTCAATCGAATCGAAGGCTTTCTCATAGTCCACGAACGCCAAGCAAAGTGGCAAGTTGTACTCTTCGGTCTTCTGTATAACTTGCCGCAGCATATGAATGTGGTCTATGGTACTAAAGCCTTTCCGGAACCCGGCTTGTTCGGGTGGTTGGAAGTCGTCAAACCTGCGAGCGAGACGATTCGTAATGACTCTCGAAAACCACTTATAGATATGGCTCAGAAGCGAGATGGGTCTGTAGTTTTTCAAGAGAGTCTATCACCCTTCTTGAAAAACAGCATCACATCGCTTCTGCCCTCGAGGATGACTGAATTGAAAAGCTTCTGGAGGACCTTAAGTATCGGCTTTCCGGCCGCTCTCAGAAGCTCTGTAGTGATTCCGTCATCGCCCGCCGCCTTGTTGTTTTTAAGCTGCTTGAGAGCCATTCTAATCTCGTACAGGCTGACGTCCGGGATATCTTCTGTATAGTGTCGGGTAAGCTTGGCTCTAGGGTCTGTAGCCTTGCTTACAACAGGTGTTTGCGTGGAATATAGCTGTCCATAGAAACTCTCAATCTCCTTCAGGATTTCAGGTGTTGACGAAATGATGCTACCTTCCTCAGTTTTCAGCCTGGTCAATTGACTTTGCCCGATAGACAGATCTCTCGCGAACACTTTAGAGCCTTTGTTCCGCTCAATGGCCTCTTTAATACGCTCGGTATTAAATTGGCGAAGGTCGCTCGTCAAAGACAGTTAGATATCTGTCTATTGAGCTGCCGATAACGAAAGGCATCCGCTGAGTTCTGTAGCTTCATTTCGTGTCTCTGATCTATGATTATAAGATGATAAGAGAGACTGGCTGGAGAGTTTCTTTAGTTTGGGACCGCGGGTTTTATAGTACTTAGACCCAACCGTGCGGACAGTATGCACCACCATGTTGTATAGATCGTCCACGTCTATGCTGTTCTCAAGGGCTTCGAAGCGGTTTTGGAGCTCGAGCTGAAAGCACTTGGGGTTTTGGATTTGAACCGGTAATGGTCGGAGCGTGGACCGCAATATACATACTATAAATTGTCCACCCACGCACCCTATAGTTAACGTCAAAATAGATTATAATTTTCAGATATTTAAAATTAGTTTTATATTTCTTAGTGAACATTAAGCACTTAGTGAGTTCTATTAAAATATTTCAAAATGTTTATTAAAATATAATTAATAATTGTCAATCAAATTTTAGATTTTGAAATTGGTAATTGAATTTGAATTTACTTTTGACGCTAATTGTACTTAGTAAAACAATGTCAAATCCATAAATTTTCATGCACAGGTAAAATTTCATTACTTCATCGAAAAGCAAAGAAGTCCTTCCAACTAATTTGAAGTTTCTATTAAAAAATATGTGATGGGATAGGACAAGTTCACTGACACTGCTCGCAGAAAAATCGCAGAGACAATACCGACTAGGTAGTCTGTAGACCCGAGACGGCGTGCGGTTTTAGTCGGTTCAAGCCCGACATAACCGCCCCCGCTGGCACGCAGGGGGGTATCCGAAGGGATTTCCGCACGAAAAAAAAAAAAAAAAAAAAAAAAAAAAAAAAAGGTATGTCGAATTAGAAACCTGTTATTTTTTGCTAAGTCACCACTTATTACCCGGGGTGCCCGGCAACGGACACTTGGGGAGGACACCGTGCGGTTTTAGTCGAGACACGACATAACCACCCCCGCTAGCCAGCAGGGGGGTATCCGAAGGGATTTCCGCACGTAAAAAAAAAAAAAAAAACTCACCACTTTTAATCATGAACAAAATATGGCGCAAAAATACCTGGATTGAAGAAATGCTAAATACTTGTAGTGGGCACTTGTTGTACGCATTACTAACTAAAAGAAATGAAAATGAAAAACTCTATGGATATACGTGGACTTTTATAGAAAATAAATAATTAAAAAACCGCGGTACTGGTGGTAGAAATTTGATGACACAAATTTGTCACAAAATTCGGCCGGGTAGGTATCACCGTGCACGTTGATTGCGTTCAGGGGTCAGCAAGTGCATAGTCGGGCAGTGGGATTATGGTCGCAGCACTAGTGGGACCGGTGGGTGTCACGCGGTGCTGCGCCGACAATCATCTTCTGATGGGGCCGGCATTTGTTGGCATGATGCGTGTATGTGATGGTGGTCCTCTTTCCTGAGACTTTACCTTCAGCTTACCATCCGGCGAGGTGAAGTCAAATTGACGTGTCCTAAAAAAAAAAAAAAAAAGCCTAGATATTCAACGACGGCTAGCGGGATTGGTTATGTCGGACTCGAACCGACCAAAACCGCATGCCGTCTCGAATCTCTAATGCCGGAGTGTAAGGTGGCCCAATAAGGCAATTCGCTCGCACTCCGGCTGACCCTGGGCCATCTACGGCTTTGAGATGGCTAGCTACTAGCTATATTTGTCTGGCCAGCGAGGTGACCACCAACCACACGGAGAGGACTATGTCTATAATCTGTAAACTTTGTAGTTGACCAAACGGAGCTTTTTTTTACGTATGGAAATCCCTTAGTCTTCACCCCATCGGTGCCGACGATGGGGTAGGCGTGTCGGAATCGGACCGACTAAAACCACATGGTGTCCTCCACAAGTGTCTATTGCTGGGCACCCCAGGTAAGCCCTCGAAAGGATAACCCCAGGGTTACCGGCGGACTTTGGCCACCATCTCGTCCTCGCCTGGTGGGGTCGGGTTATATCCCGCGTCGGTGAGTAGGCAGGCGTGTGTAGGACCACACTACACGCCTCCGCCACGGCCTGCTTCTGTAAGGACGGCAAGTCGGCCAACTGCCGTCCTCAGGCCCCGATCATGGAGGTAAACGGAGCTGCTTGATAAAAAAAAAAGAAAAGAAAGGGAGTGTGAGGTAGCCCACATACGCTAAAAGATGGGGTTTATAATAAGAATATTTTCGTGTATATATCCCAAATCTATGGTATCGTAGCTCCTAAATGAATGGAGTAATTTTGATGCAGTTTTTTTCTGATTGAAAGCTGGTGTGATCCTGATGGTCCTTGGCTACTATTTACGAAGATCTATTCGGGTGTTCAAATCATTACTCATGTATTGTCAGGAGAGATTTAAATTTTTAATTGTGTGTTATTGAATGTCAATTCAGTGTAGGTATACTTTCAGGTTTTTATGCCCACACAGGGTTTCATGTTGAGGCAAAATAATTGACAATTGTACAGTTAAATGGTCTCTTTCGGTGAGTGAAATAAAAATGCGTAAAGAAATTTTCAAATAATATTTATTTAAAATCAAATTAACGCTTTATTACACCGACCTTAAAGATTTTATTACATACAACACATTCATTGCTTATATCAATATAATGCAACTCAGCAAAATGTACTTACATTCAATAACAGTTGTACATACAATACTTATTATGTTTTTACTGATATAACTTATAGGGATATGTCCTTTTGTTTCAACAAAGTAGTAAATTTTTAACGTAATAAATTCACGATGGCATATTTTAGGGTTAACATTCATCTGATATAATAACATAGAAGTGAAATGATGAAGCGATTAAAACCATTTGAAACATAAAAAATACGATCGGGCATATTTAAACTGCCCAGTCAGATGGAAAAGTTAGCAGGAATATACTGGATGGTGGAAGATCTGGTGCTACAGCGCTCATTGGGCGAAGACTACATCCAGGAATAATATGCAATAGGCTAATTGATTGATATATTAATTATGTATCGATAACTCTAGAATATACTAATATATTGTATGCTTACAAAATAGGGATACCATTATGAAAAATGTGTTCATTCATCACGACGATGACCGTGACCAGTATAATATTGTCAAAATTTCAAGCAATTCCAAAGTTCACGCCCGTGATTGTGAACCATGAAACGCAAAATTTTAAAAGTAATAACATTGAATCGGCGTTATATCAAAGTAAACATAGAACAGTTTGACTTTTGCCATTTCGTGCACGACTTTATTGCCTATTCTGACTCGAATCAGAGTTCGTTTTGTATTTCAATTTTATACCCAATTACTTCTAACGTGGATTGAATAATAAAACCAGATAGCCATGGTTATCTACCACGTTTAAATTTGATATGATTGTTTACTGCTTACTATTCAAATAGTTCTGAAACCAATCTCGCATTTAACTGAAAATACTCTTGCACGAAATAAATACCGCATTACTAAGTATTTACATTCATAAACTCACGCCTATGTCCCCGAAGGGGTAGGCAGAGGTGCTAGCACCCACATTTCGCCAGTTTATGTTTAACTCCCAAAGTAATAGGGGGCGAGCCTATTGCCATTAACCGGGCACTTATAAACCTGTGATAAATACACACATAACTTCGAAAAGCATCGAAAAGTCATTGGTGTGTGCCATCGTAAAACCTGGGATCGAACCCGAGACCTCGTCTCAGCAGTCCATTACCCATACCACTAGGCTATCACGTATAAGTATTTAGGGAGGCTCTTAGCGCAAATATAAAAGTTATAATAGTATTTCAATTTGGTAGCCTACTGTAAAACATTGCTGGACATAGACCCTTCCCACTGTGTGCCATAGCACCCGATCCTTCGCTTATGCATTCTGTCTGTCTCAGCTACCTTTTTCAGGTCGTCAGTCTATCTGGCTGGGGGCTTCTAACTTTTCATTTACTGATTCGCAGTCTACACTTTCGGACTAGACTTGAACTGGTCAGAGAGTGGACGTGGGTTCTTTGACGAAATTGGTATTTGCGTTAGACTAAAAACAAAGTTAATTCAATTAAATTTTTAAACAATTTGTGAGTTTATTTTTCCTTTAGTTTTAGATCGGAAAAAGAGAACATCTGGGACGCGACTTGAACTCGCGATCAGTCCCTTACAGGGGGAATGCTCTGACCAACTCAGCCACCTAGACACGTGTAATTGAATGGTCGCGGGTTCAAGTCCCGTCCTAAATGTTTTCTTTTTCCGATCTAAATATTTAAAAATAAAGTTGTTAGATTTGATTGTTTTGATCAAATTTAGCTACTATCATTAGCAGAACGATTGGTGCTGTTAAGTGATGTCAATTTTCTGTTCTATATCGTGGGAACACATTACTATCAATCGGTATGGTGAATACTTCGTGTAAAAGAGAATTGGGTAAGTATGTATGAGGCGCTTTTCGAACCCCCATTTCCCGGGGGCAAGACCGGGACACCGTGGTTGCCAAACCCGAGGGGGCGATCTCAAAACCGGAGATGGCCCTGGGTCAGTCAGGGTGCGAGGGAAATGCCTTTTGGGCCACCTTACACCCCGGTGTTTGAAGACCTGAGACGATGTGCGGTTTTAGTCGGTTCGAGCCCGACATAACCTCACCCGCTGGTCGGCGAGGGGGTTTCCAAGGGGATTTCCGCACGAAAAAAAAGGTAAGTAGGTACCTAAGTATGAAAGGGCGAGTCAAATTCTAACAAAGTTAACTAAAAACATGTGCAGTGTCACGACCTCTCTGATTATTTTTGATGTGCGTCATGAAGTAATTCTCATGAACACAAAGAACTGAAGAAAAAATATATACCAATAGAAGTAGTAAACAAACATAAATTTTGTTAAATTTGCTTACATTGGGTGAGAGGATTAAATCATGGTCTGCGCATGTACGATAAATCAACCCGTTTGTATAAAATAAAGTTGATTGGTAACTGAAAAAGAAATTTGGTAACAACAGATCAATGAATAATTTGAAACGTCGGAGAATTTTTGAAGACCATTTAGACAGACGATTTATGTGAGAAAAGTTATTGAACATAGCAAGGTTCATAAAGAATATACTCATTTAGAATTATGTTATGTTTTGAAAATAAATTGATATCATGCGAGTGGTAATGAGTTGGTTAAGTTTGTTTAAGTATTAATTACCGTTGGAGGAAAAATCCTAAAAGAAATAGTTCAAAAACGGCAGATATTTCTAGTACAATGGATCAACTACCTGAAGAAGATAACAAGGAGAAACTATATTGTATATGGGTATAGAAACTGCTATTGATAAAAACTTAGTCCTAGAAGTGTACTTCGAACAGATTGACTGAGTATACGAAAATATTACTTAAGATATTGTCGGAAGTTTACGCGAATGTCCCACATTGAAATAAAACTATTTTAAACGGATTCTATCGCGATTTATTTTATTATTTACTTTTAACCCGACGTTTCTGTTGCTTTTCAGCAGCCATGGTCACGGGGAGTTCCCGGGATACCGTTATAAATAATATAATGAAATAAATAATATAATACAAATCAATGTAAATAATAAGATAACATCAAATAATCGCGATAGAATCCGTTTAAAATAGTTTTATTTCAAAATATTACTTAAGTTTTAACTAAAAATAAATTTGATCTAGGATTTGTAGTTTAAAAGGGAATTTTGTTCTTGTGAAGATGTTGACATCACTTCTATCTTTTTAATCATATTTATGTTCAATATCTTTATATATTTATCTCTGAATTGACTTTAATGATAAGCCTAACAATTATTCCTCATTACTATTGTGCTCCAGTTATTTTATGTAATGTATCTTCAGATGTTATGGAATGTTATGTACTTAGTGGCCTCTTTGCAATAATAATTGTTTTTTTCTTTCTTCTTTTAATTAACAGATCAAATACAAGGTTATGTTCCCATTCACCGCTTCGTCATTTGTAAGACGGCTTTAGACCGATTTATCGTAACAGTCATCACTTTCCACATTTTCCTCAACAAATTTTCTACCCGAATGTTATTATAAAGTCATAAGTCTGTCAACAGCTTTGTAAATATTTGGCTGCAAACCCTCGGATATAGATACTTGGCAACACCTGAGGTGAATTGTGACGTCATTGTGGATTAACGTCTTTGGAATTTCCTTCAATTAGTTATTTATAAAAGATTATTTGTGACTATGATTCACTAAGATTTCAAATCCGGTATCTTATTTTAATTTGTAGGTGTAAGTTTTTCTTACTGGATGGAGGCTCGCTTAAGATTATATTTTTCTTTACTGATGTTTTGCGATTACCTAGGGGGCACGGAAATGAGTGTGACTACAGAGCAAGGGGTCCTGAAATCGATTCTTATGTCGGAAAAGCGTTGTTTGTTTTTTCTACTGGTAAAATATCGAAAGAACTTGAAGCTTGTAATAAGACACCGGTCTATATTATTTGGAAGCAAAAATATTGGTGAAATGTGGATGTTAATGCCTTGGTATTTTTTTTTATATAAAGTATATTAGTAACCCAAATTACTAATATTCCCCGTAACCCTATATAGCTGGAGCTATTGTACACGTACATAGGCCACGGTAACCGCTTCCCATCAGGTGGGCGTGTGCTTGTCTGCCATCTAAGTGGTATAAAAAAAGGTATCGATATAGGAGAAGTCTAAGGATATAAGAATGAAAAATAGTACACATCAATCATAGTCCACAACACAACAACAATTAACTAGACAAAAGAACTTCAGAATTCTTCTGAGTTTGCATGACCTTGACCATTCTTCCAGAGGAGAAAACTGATATACATTCATTGAAAATTCTACGAAGTTTTAAGTCCCACTGGTTAAGGCGATAACCTCGAAATATCAGTAAAGATAGAAAAAGAAATTCTATTCTCAAAGCTCATATTGAAATCCATCCAAGTTGGTAGTCCCGAGAGAGCAGCGTATTTCAATTTTCGATTAGTTTTATATTACGCTTAACTCACGTAGCCTGTTGATATTGAAATTGGTCCAATATTAGTCGAAATTTACGATTTGCAAATTTTGATATGTTTTTTTACATCCAAATTGAGTAATTTATTACTATAGCTGTAGTATCGAGAGCAGGCGGCGATAGCCCAGTGGCGTACGTATCGGACTGTTGAGACGAGGTCTCGAGTTCGATCCTCAGTCGCCCCGGGCACACACTTCTGACTTTTCATAGTTATGTGTGCATTAATAAATGTTAATTATCGCTCGCTTATTATTGTGTCCGGTAGATGGCAATAGGCTCGCTCCCTATTACATTGGGACCTTAACATAACTGGCGAATCGTGGGTGTGTAATACACCTCTGCCTACCCCTTCGGGGATACAGGCGTGAAGTTATGTATGTATGTAGTATCGAGAACATATAATAAATAAATAAATAGTCTAGGAAATTCTAAATAGGGCTATCTAGGCCCAAAGTAAGCATAGCTTAACTAGTTTGTGTTATGGGTTCTAGACTGTGTATAAACATACTTAAATACATTTTTGTTTTGTAAATACATACTATAAATAGAAATATTCAAACCACTGCAAATAGACGTTATTAGTGATGAGACTTGAAGAGGCTTTCAATGTTAGATGTCATGAGATGTTTTGCTTATTTGATATTTAATTGTCAACTTTTAAATTAAATTGTATTTTTAACGGATTCTATCGCGATTTATTTAATGTTGATATGTATGATTTTTATTTCTAAATCAATTTTTCTTCATTGTTCCATCAAGCATTTTCTTTGTTCGACTTTAATTTTATTTAAAAAATTAAAAATACGAATTGACTCTTAAGTTGGCGGCGGTATTCTATTTTTGTTTATCTCATTCAAAATGTTGATATCTTAGGGTAATATGAAATAAAGTACGTTACACATGTTTTTAGTCCATCATGGCGTCCATACTTAAAACTCGAATAATTTCAATAAAGTTCAAAATAAATGAAACTTCACAAAATTTAACAAAAATGACCTCTTACGAAAAGAACTTCAGTAAGATCCTTATTTATACACAATATCATGTTGCACACCATATAATCAAATGTTACAATAATCTGGCGTCCGTATTATGAAAATATGTGTGTTTTCATAATACAGACGTCAGATTACCCAAAAATATGCACATTAACTATTATTTGACGTCTGCAAATAGATGTTATTAGTGATGAGACTTGAAGAAGCTTTCAATGTTAGAGGTCATGAGATGTTTTGCTTATTTGATGTTTAATTGTCAACTTTTAAATTAAATTGTATTTTTAACGGATTCTATCGCGATTTATTTGATGTTGATATTGTCGAAAGCTTACGCGAAAGCCGCACAGTGAAATAGATAATAATATAAATACTATGAATGATAAAATATGATAAATAATATTATCATAATCCATGTAAATAATAAAATAACATCAAATAAATCGCGTAGAATCCGGTAAAAATAGTTTAATCTCAATTATTTGATGTAAAAATATTACATTGAACCTGACGTTTCTTCTCAATAATAAAATAACAACAAATAAATCGCGATTAAATCCATCAAATATAGATTTATTTCAATGCCTGACATTCGCATAAACTTCCGACAATATTAAATTATATTTATTTATTTAGGTTACAAAGTAACATTTATCTGACAGCCATTTTCGCAAGGTTATGAGTTAAAGCTTATGAGAAACCAACACCGCCTTTCAAACATCAGATGGCGTACCACAATGCAATAACAATTCAACTTACTAGATATTCATATCATCCAAATTATGGTTAGGGCTAATAATTCTTGATGGCAAGATAATTAATTCTTGATTGAAAGATGAATTTCGAATCGCGCTATTAATTAATTGAAAATATAATGGTCCCATAGCATTATTAATATGACGTTCCCTTGAACTGTGAACATGTGGAAGTAAAGGTATTTGGAATAGGAAAATTTTTAAACATCACATATCATAACATAACTACACGCTTGTATCCCCGAAGGGGTAGGCAGAGGTGTATTACACACCCACGATTCGCCAGTTATGTTAAGGTCCCAATGTAATAGGGGGCGAGCCTATTGCCATCTACCGGGCACATTGTTAAGCGAGCGATAATTAACATTTATTAATACACACATAACTACGAAAAGTCAGAGGTGTGTGCCCGGGGCGACTGGGGATCGAACTCGAGACTTCGTCTCAGCAGTCCGTTACGTACGCCACCGGGCTATCGAAGCTATTTTAAAATTTTAAGATCTTTAGATAAATTGAGAAGTAAGGTTCGTGTCATTGGTTTCGAAAGTTTAGTAAACATTTGGTTCATCTTAACGTACAAAAATATTAGAAAGAACCAAAGGAAAATATGCCAAGCCATATTGGAGAGTTTAACCTTCAAATTGGAATACTATTGCTAAATATTGCTAAGTGTTTTGGCGTAAATCCTGAAATTCTACTAATATTATTATAAATGTGAAAGTTTGGGTGTATGGATGTTTGTTACTCTTACACGTAAGAACGGTCCAACGGAACTGGATGAAATTTAGAACAGGGATAGATTATAGTATTAAATCGGTAATAGGTTCCTATAGGAAGCGGGAGCGGGAACAGAATTCCACGCGTGCGGGGCCCGGGCCACAGCCAGTAAAGAATAATTGATATTGATGACAACAAGGCTGTTACGAAGCTATATAAGTCTGCCCTAAACGCGATCGAAATTCAAAATTATATAAAACATTTGATCTGCAGCTTTCATTATGCCCGATAAAATTTATGACAAAAAAAATATCCCGCAAATTATCCGCCAATGGAGCGATGTTCAATGTTACTCTCCGCAACTCGGTAGCACAAATAGAGGTTTTGCATCTATAGAAGATGGAGAATCCAAGTTGCTAAATTAAGAAGTAGTTATTATCCTTATTAGCAGAGACACTGATAATAATAATTACACCAAACTCCCTACGCTTAACGACGCAATTTCTGATGCTCAGTCACAGAAACCAGCCCTTGTTCATCTAGAACCTAAAACTGATAATAAGAAAGATTATTCATTTTTATTATATTCATTCAAAAAAAAAATCAAGCAGTGTCGGCCTCGTTGCGTGCTAGTGGTGTATTGAACTGCTACGACAGGAGGTGCGGGTTCGATTCCCGCTCAGTGCAAATATTTGTATGCATAAATTTGTCTATTTGCATTGGTAATGTGTAATATGTATTTACAAAAAAATATATAAGTATGTTTATCCGCATTCTAGAACCCATAATGCAAGCTAGTTCAACTATGCTTACTTTGGGCCTAGAAAGCACTGTGTAGAATGTCGTATGCTAACTTTTAACTTATCTAGCACGTGTGGACGTAGCTCAGTTGGTCAGAGTATTTCTCCTATAAGGGACTGGTCACGGGTTCAAGACCCGTCCTGGATGTTCACTTTTTCCGAACTAAATCCATCTTTATTATAGATAAGACATATTCAAATTCGTTGCTCCAACCAAATTTTAACGTCAAAATTTTCCAACTAACCAATAATGCGACTGCGTGTTCAAATTAAAAGTTTGGCATATTAGAATCACTTAATTTTGATGGTCATTGAAAGGTGTAATATTACTTTTAGTTGGGTATAAGAACTTTTAATGACTTAATGAGCTTTGTCAGGTTGTATACCGCCCTGAATTAACGAAATTTAAATTGCTTTTGATCGAGTTCTCAAACTACTTTAACAATTAGAAATTACATTTCAGTTTGACGGGCTTTTCCGTTTTAATTAGATAACTTATAACAATATTTGTTTTCACATAACTTTAACTTAGATAAATAATTAATATTTCTGACTTCAATTTTATAGTACCTTTGTTGATACAAAAGGACAATTGAAAATCTTTAAGTACAAGAATATATTAATTTTTTGCAGTTTATACTTAACGCAAGTCTATTCGGCTTAGTAGTCGATTCGCACTAAAATGTTGGCACTTCTTGTGTGAAATGACACTTTTTAATTTAATATTTTTAGTGGTCGACTGACACTTGCTCAATTTATTAACGTGCGAATCAACACCTCTAGAAATATATTGTGGCGATTCGCACTTTCCGCATTTTAACGAGAAAAAACAGTACAGTTGTGCACATAAGTATAAAATTATGTAGTTAATATATTATTTTGTTATTACCAATGGTGTCAGATAAGCCAGGGGCCCGCTTAATGCCCGCCTCTGTCGGTAATACTCATACTAGTGGGAATAAATATTTGTACTTCCGGTTAGGAGTAGCAGACCCAGTATTTTCTCGTAGAGACGTTCTTATGTTACTATCTAGCATTATTATATTCAACGAGTAATAACAAGACTAAAGTTTCGAAATTCTTATAATAACAATTAGTAAGTTAGGTTAAGGTAAATTTTGTGCACATCTGTACCAATTTAAGTATTTTCATTTGAAAATATTACAGAGGAATATCCAATTTCAATATCAATGACAATCGACCACAATAAACCACCACGATCAGTGCTAACATTTTAGTGCGAATCGACTACTAAGACGTATATTCGGAATATCAAGGAACGTTTTGGTATTCATAAAATGAAAGCAGTTTTGACCACTTTTTAAGGTAAAAAGAACCTGAAATGAACAAACCTTTGCTTGATGTTGTTCTAACTTCAGTCTTCGTTAGATTCTGAATCTATGGAATAACTAGTGCAACCAGAATTTTATAAATAATAAATGAATAATTAGATTTTTATTTTCGTTTTACATTGATATTCCGACTTTTTACTGATAGTCGACTTTTTGGAAGAACGAACTTATAAAATTTGTTCATAGTAAGTAGGTATCTATTTTTAATGAATACTTGGGTACATCACATATTATCCGATAATATTATATTCTTTAATAAAATACAGTTAGATAGTAAACCATCCAATTTGTGCATAGAGTTACGAGTATACTGTAGATCTTATTATAAAATTAGTAAAAATATTAATAAATACGTATAAATGTTTAGTGATGTATATAGGATCGATTTTTCAAATTAAACAGAGCTTAAAAAAATATTCGAAATATTACTCTAACTGAGCATTTTGAAAGTTCTCGATTTGATCATCATCATCATATCAGCCGTAGGAAGTCCACTGCTGAACATCCCATTGGCCTCCCCCATTGACTTGATACTTGTCACGAATTATAGACGAGAGTTTTAATAGCAAAATGTGAATACAATGCTTTGGCCTCTCGATTTTTAACTAATTTGCACAATAAAATATATTATTGGTCTACTTAGATTTTTTCTGCCAAAAATAATAATAGGTACATAGTTAAATTCGAAACAACTGAAACAGAACACTTACATTTGAAACATTTGTAACATGTGTACTACAACAACACTCACGCACGGAAGACGCAATTTAACAATAATTATGCCGAATAGTTTCAATTATAAATTATATTTAATTAAGTATACAACAATGTTGTTGGACCAGCCAACTAGGACGTTAAGAACAATATCGTTAGAAATAAATATTTTAACAATTAAATTAGTACTAACAAGCGCTTTGTGACATTTATAAAGGTTATTTGGTTTAAAATTTCTTAATTTAACACACATCTGTTTACTATATTATCTACATTTTGTTTCTATTATTAAAATTATGTAACTATTCAAAAAGCGTTCTAATAATAATCAGAACAGTTAGTCCCATACTATACCAGTCTAAATACAGACGAGCGAAAAAGAACAGTGATAACTATACACAATTATATAATTATTCACATTATTATTACACAATTTTCATGATGATTTTATAAACGTCTGTACACTTCACTTAAAAATCTCATTAAATTGACATTTTTTATTATCAGTAACATTTCTGACGACTTTGGAATATTTCGAAGTCGGAACGAACATCCGTTCTGTTTTCAAAGTTTCCAACGTCGTTACTGTACGGTTTGTAAATTATTAACTTCAGCCGTATGCTATATGACGTGTTCAGTACTTTCAGTTCTGTATTCCAACGATTTATTCTGTACATAGTTGAGCTCACGTGGAATTAGGTTTATTGCCGGCCTTCTCGAAGCCTTCTATGAGTGTTTCTAATATGAACTTTATGGTGATTTTGTAGATGTTTTCCACGTTTGGCGTGTAGCGGTCGCCCAGGGTCGCCTCCACGGCGGCAAGGAACGGTATTTCAATTTTCTGTGGAAGAAAAATATATCGTGAGTATTTTTTTTTACTTCTAGATTTGTAGAATTTCGTCCTTACATTAAATGTTGACAAATTATTTCAAATAATATTATTTTCAAGAATTAAAAATGTGGAAGAAATACATTTTCTTGAAAAAGTATTCAAAAAAGTGGCCCAGAATGGCCTCATTTGTGAATGAAAAATCTCTTTAACTTTTATAGATGTTATTGCTATATTTAATGTGGCTCCTGGCTAGTAACCAAATAGGTAAGCACACTGCAAGGTTAAGCAATACTAGCCAGGTCAGTCGTAGGATGGGTGACCATTCCTAACACATTGAGACTCCCCCGTGCCTTAGAGGGCACGTTAAGCCGTAGGTCCCGGTTGCCACACGAACATCTGTGGCTTTCGTTACGTGTGGCATTGTGGATTTTAGGTAGATTTCGATGAAATCGATCTACCTATTGGTTTCTTGACTACTGTCGAATTTTAAAAAAAATTCTTCATAGGAGGTCTAGTTATGACCCCCTGAGTCCGAAATGACCACTGGTCAAAAAGTTTATATATATATATACTCGATGTATGTATGGTTCCACTTCCCAAAATTTGCGGCACTCTCACGGTCGCATTTTTGCCCCGATCGCTTTCAAACTGCGGTCAAAAATTGCTTGGGTGTAAACTTAGTTTAAGTTCGTGAACGGGTGGAATCCGGCCTAAGGGGACGGTAGGGCCTCACTTTTTGTGAAATCAGTTTTTCCTCAAAATTTCACGTTCCATGAAAGATATTCGAACCGTTCTAATTTTATCCCATAGTATACATGAATACCAACAACTTTTAATTATAAACCTATAAAATTAAAACTTCAACTAAAAGTGGAGGGGGGAAAAACCAAAATTTTTCGGGAAAAAAATCATAACTTCTAACCGGTGAACATTCTTGGTGTCGGAAACATTTTTAATCGATCGGCCATTTTTAAGTCTAAAATAAATGTTAATATTAATTGCTTCACGAAATCTACCTGTGCGTTCCCCCTGCGGGAACGGATTTTTTTGACTTCAACTTCTATCTCTTATAGGAAAACGTAAGTGAAACTCAAAGATAAAGAATGTCCACTGAAAGGGTAGGTATAGTTGTGCATCCACATGTCAGCAAGAGTTTTCAATCAACAATTCAACAATCCTCTTCTGATGAGGCCGTCAAGCTGAGTGCCACCATTGTTAACATGGAACGTGTATGTAATGGTGACCCTCTATCCTGAAACTTTACCTTCAGCTTACCATCGGGCGAGGTGAAGTCAAATTGATGTGTCCTAAATATATAAAAAAACAGTTTGCAGTCCACGTAATACCTGTACCTATCTCTACATTTTATAAAATAAAGTCCTCCACCACGTCTGTCTGTTCGCGATAAACTCGAAAATGACTGATCCGATTTTCATGCTGTAGTCACCAATGGATAGATTGGTTCTCGAGGAAGGTTTTAGTATATAATTTGTCAATTTTTTGTATACATTGGCTAAAATATAACGATATATGTTGGAAGTGTCGCAAAAAATAAGCCGTCTGCGAGCTTTAAACGAAAACACTGCCCTTTGAGATATAACAGAACGATGTTCGTGGAATTGTATTATTATATTGGTTGTGGTGATGGAATAGGGTCCCATAGGTAGCAGGAACGGGATCAGAATTCCACGCCGGTGAAGCCACAGGCAACAGCTAGTAATTGAATATTACTAAAATAAGGTACGAACTATTATTTGGGGTGCGAGGTTTCCCTGCTTTATGGGCAACCTTACACCCCGGCGGCGTCTGAAGACCCGAGACGGCATGCGGCTTTAGTCGGTTCAAGCCCGACATAACCGCCCCTGCTGCCCGGTGGAGGGTAGGGGGGGGTATCCGAAGGGATTTCCGCAAAGGAACGCACAGAAGAAAAGACTCTGTGGAAGCCTCGGATACAATAAAAAATAACGCTGAGTTTTGTATCGAATAAAACTAAAAGCAATGAATTGTATGACGAAAATGACCATGTCCGTAAAAACATTTACTGTCTAAATACCCTTTCCTTTCCTATACAGAACATAGAGTGCAAGACTGAGGTATCACCCTCACACGATGCAAACAATCCCACCAAGAACCAAGCGGTTCGGCTCGGTTCGGTTCGGTTCTTTGCCGCATCATCAAGATTTGGAATACTTTACCAGCACACGCGTTTCCTTGTTCTTATGTTCCCGAGGTCCTTTAGGAGGAGCGTGAAAAAGCATCTGATTTGGCCGTCAAGCTGAGAGCCACCATTGTAACATTATCCGTGTCTATAATTTGACGGCCTCTGTGGCGTAGCGGTAGTGCATTCGACTGCTACGTCAGGGGGGCGCGGGTTCGATTCCCGCTCAGTGCAAATATTTGTATGCATGAATATGTCTATTTGCATTGGTCTGGGTGTTTCTATGTATAATATGTATGTATTTACAAAAAAAAGTATATAAGTATGTTTATCCGCATTCTGGAACCCATAACACAAGCTAGTTAAACTATGCTTACTTTGGGTCTAGAAAGCGCTGTGTAGTTTGTCGTAGAATATTGTCGTAGAATAGTGACCCTCAGTCCTCCATCCATCCATCAGGCGAGGTAAAGTCATATTGACGTGAGCACTATATAAAAAAACCGGCCAAGTGCGAGTCGGACTTGCCTATGAAGGGTTCCGTAACAGCAATTAAAATTTTGAATGAAAGTTTTAGAAATAATTATATTAGAAACCTCAATATCCTTTTTGAAGACTTATCTATAGATTCACGTAAGGGTTTGATAAAAAAAATGTTTTCGAGTTTCAGTTCTAAGTATGCGGAACACGCAATTTTTTTTTTCTTTTTTTGTGTGAAAATCTTAATGCAGTTCACAGAATACATCTACTTACAAAGTTTCAACAGCATAATTCTTATAGTTTTGGAAAAAAGTGGCTGTGACATACATGACGAATCTATAAGGATTCCGTTTTTTTGCTATTTGGCTACGGACCCCTAAAAAGTGGTTTTGATTATAACACTGAAGTAAGGAAGTAAACTATAACAGAGTTTAGTACCTGATGTCGTTAATAAAATTGCTTTCATCTCTTTGTTGACTTTTATGGCTGGAGGAGCAATAAACATCACTACGATACCTTTGTCTTTATACGGGAGTTGTACTTAAACGGAGACAGCAGTATTCTTTATTGATTCTAGAGAGCTATATAGACAACGGACAACAGAAGCTGACAAAATGTATCTAAGTATTTTTATCCGCGGTAGCC
The DNA here is from genome assembly GCA_946251805.1 of Cybosia mesomella. NCBI lineage: Eukaryota > Metazoa > Arthropoda > Insecta > Lepidoptera > Erebidae > Cybosia > Cybosia mesomella. The sequence continues at coordinate 2,658,645 of OX276402.1, read as the reverse complement.
TAGTACTATGGGTAATGGACTGCTGAGACGAGGTCTCGGGTTCGATCCCAGGTTTTACAATGGCACACACCAATGACTTTTCGATGCTTTTCGAAGTTATGTGTGTATTTATCGCAGGTTTATAAGTGCCCGGTTAATGGCAATAGATAAACATAAACTGGCGAAATGTGGGTGCTTGCACCCTTCGGGGATATAGGCGTGAGTTTATGTTATTGTTATTTTTATCCGCATTCTAGAACCCATAATACAAGCTAGTTAAACTATGCTTACTTTGGGTCTAGATAGCGCTGTGTCGTAGAATGTCTTAGAATGTTTATTTATTTATTCAATTTAACCACTTATTGATTAAAATGTTGGCGATGTATAGTTTGTATGGGTTTGCTTGTTAATATTATTCTATATTGTCGGTTATCGTTTTTTGATCAATCTCCGGTTGTAATTAACCAATTGCAATCAAACATATGGCAGATTTTAAATCTGACTAAGACGTTTCTAATAAAAAAAATCCGTTCCCGCAGGGGGAATGCACAGGTAGATTTCGTGAAGCAATTAATATTATTTTTTTACATGTTTAATTTTTTTTCTCGAAAACGGTAACTTTTAACGAAAAACTTTTCAGGCATTAGTTTAAACTTAAAAATGGCCTATCGATTAAAAATGTTTCCGACGGCAACAATGTTCACCGGTTAGAAGTTATGATTTTTTTCCCGAAAAATTTTGGATTTTCCCCCCTCCACTTTTAGTTAAAGTTTTAATCTTATAGGTTTATAACTAAAAGTTGTTGGTATTCATGTATACTATGGGGTAAAATTAGAACGGTTCGAATATCTTTCATGGAACGTGAAATTTTGAGGAAAAACTGATTTCACAAAAAGTGAGGCCCTACCGTCCCCTTAGGCCGGATTCCACCCGTTCACGAACTTAAACTAAGTTTACACCCAAGCAATTGACCGCAGTTTGAAAGCGATCGGGGCAAAAATGCGACCGTGAGAGTGCCGCAAATTTTGGGAAGTGGAACCATACATACATATAAATATAAATAAACTTTTTGACCAGTGGTCATTTCGGACTCAGGGGGTCATAACTAGACCTCCTATGAAATTTTTTTTTTAAATTAGACAGTAGTCAAGAAACCAATAGGTAGACCGATTTCATCGAAATCTACCTAAAAACCGCATCAAAATCCGTTTAGTAGTTTTTGCGTCCATCGCGAGCAAACCGATAAACAGAATAGAGTACAAAAAAAGAACTTTTTTTGTTCAGTATTGTTGTCGCGCAGTGGGTTATGGAGCGAACTATGCTTGGGGTATCTTTGAAGGATAAAATTCGAAATGAGGCCATCCGACAAAGAACTAAAGTCACCGACATAGCTCGCAGAATAAGCAAGCTGAAGTGGCAATTGGCTGGCCACATCTGCCGAATGACCGATGGCCGATGGAGCAAACGAGTCCTAGAGTGGAGACCACGAATCGGTAAACGGAAGGTAGGACGTCCCCCAGCAAGATGGACGGACGACCTGAAAAAGGTAGCTGGGATAGACTGGATGCGCAAGGCGGAGGATCAGGTGCTATGTCGTACCTACAATGGGAGAGGCCTATGTCCAGCAGTGGACCGCTATTGATTGTTCATTTAACATAACCCAAGTTTTTTTAGTATCTCAACTGTACAGACATAACTAATTTACAATTTTATAATCATCCTATATGAAATTCGAATAAGTTGTTCGAAAGGTATACGATCAGAACCTTACACCCCGGCGTCTGCAGACCCGAGACGGCGTGCGGTTTTAGTCGGTTCAAGCCCGACATAACCGCCCCCGCTGGCCGGAGGAGGGGTATCCGAAGGGATTTCCGCAAGAAAAAAAAAAGCAGCCAAGTGCGAGTCGGACTCGCCCATGAAGGGTTCCGTAGCATCAAGTAACACGATAATGTTCTTTTTTTTTAATTTTTATATTTGAGTTGATTGAATGAAAGGTAAATTGCGGTTTACGATTTAAGACGTATTAAAAAAAAACGACGAAGTGTCTCTCGCGCAAACTATTCAGTTTAGAAAAAAATTATATTAGAAACCTCAATATCACACGTATGGGTTACATGAAAAAAAAGTTTTTCAGTTTCAGTTCTAAGTATGGGGACCCCCAAAATTAATTGTTTTTTTATATTTTTGTATGAAAATCTTAATGCGGTTCACACAATACATCTACGTACCAAGTTTCAACCACATAGTTCTTGTAGTTTCGGAAAAAAAAGTGGTTGTGACATACGGACGGACAGACAGACAGACATGACGAATCTATAAGGGTTCCGTTTTTTGCCATTTGGTACCGGAACCCTAAAAAAGGTATATTAGGTATATTATTCGATTATTCGATTTACATCTCACTCATAAATTATCACACATTCCCGATCTAAATATATTTTTTATATTCAATTCAATCCAATGAATAAAACAATTCCGAGTCGATTTTAAATTAAAACTTGTTTTCACGATGTGAAATGATTTATGGACTCCATTATAATTTACTAGCTGTTGCCCGCGGCTCCGACCGGCTGTCGGTTATCGCGCGTGGACGTCTATGCGAATTTCCATCCCCTATTTCATTCAGGCCGAAATTTCAAAAACGGTCTTTTTAGGGATTTTCTTTAGAAAAGCCTTATTGCTATCGAGTTGTCGTCGACGTCGTCGTTGCCAATTTTCTGTCACGGTTTTGGGTATGAAGGAGATGAGCTATCGAGTTGCTGTTTTCGGTAATAGATTCGTGCTGGGGTGAACCATTGCAAGATAAAGAAAAAATCGCAAAAAAAAAACGCAAAATCGAAAATCATTTGTATTCGGCTGAGCTCGTCTCAGGAATTCAACTTGTTTTTTGATAATAAATAAAATGCTGTAGAGCATTTTCAAGTGCCTATGATATAATACAAAGATTTATGGCGAGATCTTCGAAAATGACGAACTTTCATCCCCTTTTTGAACCCCTTCAAGCCTATTTTTCGCGATGAAAGGTTGCTTATGTCCTTTCCCGAGCTTTAGTCTACCTGTATACCAAATTTCATCGAAATCAGTTCAGTGGTTTAGGCGTGAAAGCGTAACAGTCAGACAGTAACTTTCGCATTTATAATATTAGTATGGATCTTCTTTTATATCTTCTAGGTTTTGAATTAAATAAATAAATATTCTACGACATTCTACACAGCGCTTTCTAGACCCAAAGTAAGCATAGTTAGCCCGTGTTATGGGTTCTAGAATGGTGATAAACATACTTAATTATATACTTTTTTTTTGCAAATAGACATATTCATGCATACAAATATTTGCACTGACTGGGAACCGAACCTGCGCCCTCTGTCGTAGCAGTCGAAAGCACTACCGCTACGCCACAGAGGCCGTTAAATTAGGTACTACACGCTCGGGTGGCAGGTGAGGCCGCCTGTCACCCCAGCAGAAGCAGGCCGGGACAGTGGCGCAACTAGCGCCCCTCCCCCAAACCGGGGCAAGACGGGGACACCGTGGTTCCCAAACTCGAGGGTCAATCGGGGTGCGAGGGATATGCTCTATGGGCAACCTTACACCCCGGCGTCTGTAGACCCGAGACGGCGTGCGGTTTTAGTCGGCTCAAGCCCGACATAACCGAACCCGCTGGCCGGCGGGGGGGGGGGGTATCCGAAGGGATTTCCGCACGAAAAAGAACAAAAAAAAGGTACTACAAGCTTTTGTTGCACATCAAATTTGTAATTTTGTCTAATAGTAGATTAAAATTCAACTTTTATTTAACTCGAAGAATGCTTTTCAGGCATGAGTACGTATATAAGTAAAAGCTGCTGTTAAATATGCGAGGATGGAACAATAAAAAAGATTTACTGCTTAAGGTCTCACTCCATTACGTACTTATTGTGGCAATTGCCAGCTACATAAATATGGTAATTAGTTGGTAAGTACTTTGAATCTACTTAAATAGGAGGGGTTTTATTTTCGGCTGATTCTCGTCCTTTGATAGATACTGTTTGGTAAGTTAATTACTTGAAGACACAGATATAACAGGCCGAACATTTCCGATTTAAATTAAAGTTAAATTTACCACATAAGCAGTGTGACTCAGGTGGGGTCGGACTAAGGCTGACATCGTCTACGAATAACTGCTAACTGGATACGTTCATAAAATTTAATTGAGAAAGGCCAGAATTAAACATTTTACTATCCAAAATATAAGGCAGGTATTAGAATAGAAACGAGTTTAATTGTTTAGTTTTTTCTGTATTTAATTTTAAAGAATATTTTTCTTTTCAAGTAACAAATTGAAATTAGCACTGAATCCGACCCTGTAGGAAAAACTGACAACTGCCTTGAAAATGTACTTCAACGCCATATCTATGCTTGTGTGGGTGTGTGTATATATAGGGCAATGGCCCCCTCGGCTTTAGGAACACGGTGTCCCCTTCGTAGCCCCAGAAAGATTAGGGGCAGGGGGGGCGCAATGTGCCACCGCTCCGGCCTGCTTCTGCGAGGGTGTCAGGCGGCTACACCTGCCACTACCAGGTAGTTTCTTAGGTACCTAACATTGACAGATATTGAAGATGGCCTGGTAGAAATCGCTTCTAGCGATAAGGTAATTGTAACGCATCCGTAGGCTCTATGTTTTCTTTGTTTAATTAGGTATATTTGTTTACTTAGTGTAAAATAAAGTGTATAACAGTGTATAACAATACAACCTACTAATATTATAAATGTGAAAGTTTGTGAAGATGTTTGAATGTTTGTTAACTCAGTCACGCTCAAACGGCTAAACGGATCGAGCTGAAATTTAGCATAGGAATAGATTATAGTCTGAAATAACACATACGCTTTATATTTTGTTCCTGGAATAGGTTGCCATGGGTACCGGGAACGGGATTAGAACTCCACTTGCAATCCAGTACACCTACCGATTAACGAACGCGGCTCTGATGCAGGCTTTGCTTCTGGGATTGAGAGGTAAGACGTTAATCGCTCTCGCAAAAGCCAAGGTTATATCTCCGGTTCAACTTAATCAATTGTAATCAAACATACGGCAGATCTCAATGCTGACCAAGACCTTTCTCATAGAAAAAAACCGCATCAAAATTCGGTCAGCATATACATAACATAACATAACATAAACTCACGCCTATATCCCCGAAGGGGTAGGCAGAGGTGCTAGCACCCACGTTTCGCCAGTTTATGTTTTAGATCCCAATGTAATAGGTGGCGAGCCTATTGCCATTAACCGGGCACTTATAAACCTGCGACAAATACACACATAACTTCGGAAAGCATCGAAAAGTCATTGGTGTGTGCCATGGTAATACCTGGGATCGAACCCGAGACCTCGTCTCAGCAGTCCTTTACCCATACCACTAGGCTACCGCGGTCGGTCAGCATCCATCGCGAAATATTTTCGTGTCCAGAATCGTTCATTAAACATACCCCAAGTATTTTTTTAAATATCTCCACTGTACAGACACAACTAATTTACACAAAATAATATAGAAGGAATAAAATAAAATCGACTCGACCACCAATCAAATTAATTTGTGAAATGGATATCCTTGGGATCATTTACAACGCTGTTTACGGGCAAGTTCTACAACTTGACATCATAAACAAACAACTTGCAATCACAATTTAAGCAATTGCGTAATTAATTCGACTAGTGGCCCCGAGGGATGGTCGAAACTCGACCTTATTTGAGGTTGTCAGAAAGTTTGTTCACTTCATTGCATTCGAATGTTGAATAACTTTATTATATTGACTAATAATATTTTTATTTCACAGGTTTATTGCGATTCGCGAAGCGTGTCGTCTACAGTGAGTATAAAAAGCGTAGTCAATCAGTGTCATATTGAAAACTAAAAATAAAGTATTGCTATTAATTCATCTTGTATCACAACGGCAACAAATATTCCTGTTGGTCCGACTAATGAAGCCATCAACAGACTAAGGGGTCTCTCAAAACTCTGAACTTGTTAATCATGCACATGTCAGTTTAACTGAGATTACAATGGATAAGCCGTATACACCGCGGTTTTAAAACCGACGGCTTTTCTTGCGGCTCGTCGTCACTGATTGATTAACGAGTAATGCGTGGTTTATACAGGTAAATAAAGTTACATGATGTTGCCGCGCGGCGAAAGTCGCTCGTCTAAATGGCAATTAAACCAGGTCGCAACGAACTAATGCCGCAAGTTCCACAGTTGAGCAGCATCCCACTTTGGCCGCGCGGCAATTGGCCGCATACAGTTGCTAAAATCGACCGTGTAAACGATTAGTTGCAGGCTCAGGCTGCTCAACATTTTCGAAGGAAATGACCGAGGCGCATGTAATTTTAGTCAGCTGTGTAAATGGGCTAGCGATGCGGCTTGGTAAGGCGATTTGTGAAACGACTAGCCAGACGGCGAAAATCGACCCGTGTAAACAAGGCTTAACAGTTATGTTTTGATATTTGAAACAAAATGTCCTGTTCGGAATCTGAAACTTTGGGTTATATAGTATAAACGCGAAAACTCCCGATCGACGAGCGGTTTTGTATGGCGAGCCGAGTAAAAATCAAATGAAACATTATTATTACATTATAAAAAACGTTATCTACTATCGAGCCACGAGTCAGGTTCAGGTTCAGGGTTCGGGTTCAGGTTTATAAAGCTACATTATTGTTGTGATACACTGGCGAGTTTTAAACTCCTGTTTTTTTTCGTGACATATACAAGACTAGGTACCTGAGTACCAGGGGTGTGTGTTGGGTAACCTCCTCGAGTGTCGCTCCGATTCCGATCCCGCTGCAGTCCGGGGGGAACGGAATCGGAGCGGCCGGTACACCCTGGGCGGCGGTCAATGACTTCCCCTTCACCCCTTCATAGGGTTGGCATTGATCGTCGGCCAATACCCAACGTGGCGGGAACACATCGCTCTCCGTACTCCTCTGCTTTCAGAGGAGACAGGATGAGCGATGCTGTTAGTGGTGAGATGGCCCAGGGTCAGCCGGGGTGCGAGGGATATGCTCTATGGGTAACCTTACACCCCGGCGTCTGAAGACCCGAGACGGCGTGTTTTAGTCGGTGCAAGCCCGACATAACCGCCCCCGCTGGCCGGCGGGGGGGTATCCGCGCACGATAAAAAAAAAAAAAAAAAAAAAATGTTACCTGAGTACCACCCGAGGGGGCCATCTCGAAACCGGAGATGGCCCAGGGTCAGTCAGGGTGCGAAAAATGTGCTTGATGGGCAACCTTACACCCCGGCGTTTTAAGACCCGAGACAGCGTGCGTTTTTAGTTAGTTATGTCGGGCTTGAACCGACTTAAACAGCACGCTGTCTCGGCTCTTCAGTCGCCAGGGTGCAAGGTGGCCCCATAAGGCATTCCTCGCACCCCGACTGACCCGGTACCTTTTTTATTTTTTTATTTTTTTTTTATCGTGCGGAAATCCCTTCGGATACCCCCCCGCCGGCCAGCGGGGGTGGTTATGTCGGGCTTGCACCGACTAAAACCGCACGCCGTCTCGGGTCTTCAGACGCCGGGGTGTAATGTTACCCATAGAGCATATCCCTTGCACCCCGGCTGACCCTGGGCCATCTCACCACTAACAGCATCGCTCATCCTGTCTCCTCTGAAAGCAGAGGAGTACGGAGAGCGATGTGTTCCCGCCACGTTGGGTATTGGCCGACGATCAATGCCAACCCTATGAAGGGGTGAAGGGGAAGCCATTGACCCTCGAGGAGGTTACCCAACACACACCTCACTGACCCGGTACCTGAGTGGCTATTGAGAATGTATCCAAAAAAAAAAGTTTACCTATAACTGCACTCAGTTAAATACAACATAATTATCTTTCTGTGATATAATGTAATTCATTTTAAGAGTTAATTCAAAAAATCTTTGAAGCAATTTGTAAATTCATTACTAAATTACGTTATTACATCAAAGGAATTAAAGATAAGATTAATAACATTAATGTAAACAAGAGTTGACAAAGCGTTATACGAGCTAAAATGGTTACAGTTGTTGTTAAATTGGTATTAATTTATTCGCGGGGAAGAGCTGTGTGGGAAGACGCTGTAGGCGCCGATACCGCACCGACGATGCCTACGCTCGAATGATTCGCTCGTTCATAGCGCTTAAATTTTATGTAGTTTAGCAAGGGAGGTTTTCTCACATCCCTAATCCATATGCATTTACCTGATACGACATGCTCTGTACTGTAGAAAAAATTAAAATTCCCAGATAAGTAGTAATATTGTTGTCAGAGATGTCATCTTATGGCCATCTCGACTGGGTCAGCCGGGTTGCGAGGGAAATGCTTTACGGGCCTCACCTTACACCCCGGTCTGAATATCCGAGATGGCGTGCGATTTTAGTCGGTTCGAAGCCGACATAACCACCCCCGCTGGCCAACGGCGGCGGAGGGGGGGTGACAGAGGGGTAACAAAAAAAATAAGGTCAGCATTTCTGGGGTCTGCCTCTCCTACCGGGGCATATATAAGTCGTAAGAACAAAACGTGCACGTAAGGTGTCACTCTCATAGGGCGCGTGGCGACAATCAATATATATACATTGCGATCCAATATCGCGATCCAGTGTAGGGACCATATGCGTTTATTTGCACCTCAATAATATCACGTTTGCACATCAATATTATTGCCAGCATCGCGATTTATAGTGACTGTCTCCACGCGCTCATATACGGTGCAACCAATTCCAACTAAAACCAACCAGTGTTTTCTTTGTCGCAAATAACCACACTTGGAATTCTTCACCAACACACGTGTTTCCATCATCCTTGAATCCCGAATCTTTTAAGCGGGACGTAAAAGTATTAAATGGACGCCATCAATCTACAGACTTCATTTCAGAGCATCTCGTGAAGTTGGATATCAACGGTAAGTATCAACAACACCTATAAATATTGGTCTGATGACCCAATTCATATCTGAAGGCCATCAAGTTTGGCATAGAGCGAGCGACACGGACGATAGCAGCTGAATGAGCCTCGATTCGATGGGTATGATCACTGTGGTCGCTTAACGAACTCCGTCCTCTATGAGCGCAGGCCTGGGGGTGGCAGGTGAGGCCGCCTGTCATCCTAGCAGAAGCAAGCCGGGACGGCGCGGCAGCGGGGCGACTAGCGCCCTTCCCCCAAACCGGGGCAAGACGGGGACGTGGGCCATCTCGAAACTGGAGATGGCCCAGGGTCAGTCGGGGTGCGAGGGATATGCTTTATGGGTAACCTTACACCCCGGCGCCTGAAGAGCCGAGACGGCGTGTGGTTTTAGTCGGTTCAAGCCCGACATAACCGCCCCCGCTATGTCACTATTACCACTATTCGCGTTGATTGCCTTGGCGGAAGGCCATAGTCGTAGTTTTCCAGTCAACAAACCAAAGGCGCCTGTTTCGCGTAAGCAATGCTTTGACCGAGCCTCCTTCTGGACTCTTGATCGTCTACTGATTCCAGGAGAGGACGTGGCTGTGGTGGTGTCAATATAATATGATATTATGCCAACACATCATTCAGACATTATATTTTTTTTTTTTTATATTTAGGACACGTCAATTTGACTTTACCTCGCCTGATGGTAAGCTGAAGGTAAAGTCTCAGGAAAGAGGGTCACCATTACATACACGTACCATGTTAACAATGGTGGCACTCAGCTTGACGGCCTCATCAGAAGAGGATTGTCGTCGTAGCACCGCGTGACACTCACCGGTCCCACTAGTGCTGCGACCACAATCCCCCTACCCGGCTATGCACCTGCTGACCTCTGAACGCAATCAAACCGAAATTGAATTACTATGGAGGGTTTTTCGCAATCGTGCACGGTGGTACCTACCCTGCCGAATTTTGTGATAAATTTGTGTCATCAAATTTCTACCACCAGTAAATATCATTCATATCATTCAGAAACAGGCAATTTGATGAATTAGGATTGACAATGAAAGAACTAAAGACCGTGGCGATGCAATGGATACAATTGTGATAGATTTGCGTTTACGTCACCAGTTTGAACGGCTCGTGGTGATGTGGTGACGGAGTAGGTTAACACAATGCAAAGTTAAGCAATCCTAGCTAGGTCAGTTTTGGGATGGGTGACCATTCTTAACATATCAAGACCTCTCGACGTTAAGCCGTAGGTCCCGGTTGCCATACGGACATCTTTGGCAGTCATAACGGGTAGTTGAAGCCAAAAAGTCCGACAACTGGTCTAACTTCTATTTTTTTTGTACGACATTCTATACAGCGCTTTCTGGACCCAAAGTAAGCATAGTTTAACTAGCTTGTGTTATGGTTTCCAGAATGCGGATAAACATACTTATGTACATTTTTTTTGTAAATACATATTATACATAGAAACACCCAGAGCAATGCAAATAGACATATTCATGCATACAAATATTTGCACTGAGCGGAAATCGAACCCGCGCGCCCCCTGTCGAACCAGGTGAATGCACTACCGCTTCGCCACAGAGTCCATCACACTTCACTACACACTACACTACACTACAGAACTTCAATATCGCTAATTATTACAATTGGGGACACCGGAAGCCGGACGGACGATCCACCCACGAAGCTTGTGGGCCACTTCATCCATTTCCCCTGCTCAATATCGCTAATGGGATGTGTCTTGATTTTCATGTTCTTTGATTTTTTTGATTTGTCGCCGCCTATACTGTGCCTTTTTGTGTTTTTTTTTTGCGGAAATTCCCTCTGTTACCCCCCACCGGCCAGCGGAGGTGATTATGTCTGACTCGAACCGACCAAAACCTCACACCGTTTCGGGACTTTAATTCCAGGGTGCAAGGAGACATTCACGAAATAAAATCAGCTGATACGGTAAAACGGTTGATTCTAAGGTAAAACGGAGTTTGCCGGGTCAGCTAGTAGTTTAAAAGCAGCCAAGTGCGAGTCGGACTCGCCCATTAAGGGTTCCGTAGCAGCAAGTAACATAATAATGTTTTTCTTTTAAATTTTTGTATTTGAGTTGATTGAATGAAAGTTACATTGCCGTTTACGAATTATGACGTATTAAAAAAAAACTACTTACTAGATCTCGTTCAAACCAATTTTCGGTGGAAGTTTACATAATAATGTACATCATATATATTTTTTAGTTTTATCATTTTCTTATTTTAGAAGTTACAGGGGGGAGGGGACACACATTTCACCACTTTGGAAGTGTCTTCAGTTTAGAAAAAAATAATATTAGAAACCTAAATATCATTTTTGAAAACCTATCCATAGATACTTCACACGTAGTAACTATTTAGTAATCTGTGCGTAGGGTTAGATGAAAAAAAAAATGAGTTTCAGTTCTAAGTACCCCCAAAATTTATTGTTTCTTTTTTCTATTTTTGTGTGAAAATCTTAATGCGGTTCACAGAATACATCTATTTAACAAATTTCAACAGCATAGTTCTTATAGTTTCGGAAAAAAGTGGCTGTGACATATAGACAGACAGACAGACATGACGAATCTATTAGGGTTCCGTTTTTTGCCATTTGGAAACGGAATCCTAAAAAGGGTATGCAGAACCAATTCAAGTGATTAAAATCCATTAATTGCTTTCAATAAAACCAATCATAAGTAAAAATATTTGTTGTGGACCGATTGTTTGCCCAGCGTTATTACCTGCCAACCGACTGAATTTGATTGAGTTCGGATATCTGTGTAGCTAGAGGCTATTCGTAGCTTTATGATTAATTATTTTATAATAATTAAGATTACTTTTCTGTACAATATTTTATTTAATCCGTTGACTCGCAGTTTTTTTTTATACCACTAAGGTGGCAGGCAAGCACACGGCCCACCTGATGGGAAGCGGTTACCGCGGCCTATGGACGTGTGCAACACCAGTGGCATCACACAACACTTTTGTACATTACAATAACCTTATTAATAATAATTAGTGTACTTCTTGTGTATGTAATAGTGTACAAATAAAGTGTTATCTATCTAGCTATCTATCTATCTATCTATCTATCTATCTATCTATCTGTCTAATTATGCTTAAGTAGCTGTCCGCGTGGATTTCGATTTTTAGGTTTCTTTTTTTGCGCGGAATACTAATTATTTTTCTAAAATTAAAGCACGTTACGTTAAATGTTACGCCTTGTAACATTACCTATCTACCAGTGAAAGTTCCGTCATAATCGGCTCAGTCATTCCAGAGATTACCTCTTTCAAACAGACAGAAAGACAGACGGACAGACAGGGCGCTATGGCGCTCATTAGGGGAGATCTATGTCCAGCAGTGGACTAGAATAGGTTGATGATGATGATGATGATGATGATTCCAGAGTAAATCAGATTTTAATCACAATTTTGTGGGTTTTAGTTTTTTTGCGCGGATCTCTAATTATTTTTCTAGAATTACCGATAATATAGGTACATTTGATAATACCGATCTGCTAGTGAAAGTCCCGTTAAAATCAGTCCAGCCGTTCCAGAGATTACCTCTTTCAAACAGACAGAAAGACAGACGGATAAAAAATTTAAAAATTAATTTTTTCTTGTATGTATCGTGTTCATGTCCAATCATTAAAAACCTGTTATTTTTATATTAGAAGCAGATACTTCAATTTTGTTTATTTGTATAAAAAATTCGACTAGACTGACAATCAAATCGTGTCGTGTGGATGAAATTGACAATTCTGATTGAGCAATCAAATTTTATCGTGTGGAGGCCCAATTAGCTTAAAACATTATAAATTGCCAGCCACATTTTTTTTCCGACCACCTTAACTCAAAAACTCTACATACATAAAATAATAATAAAGAAATTGGCGCCCTAACCACCGGTAGCTTGGTCCCTGTACCCGATGCCGGTGGGCAACTATTTTTAGGGATTTTCTTTAGAAAAGCCCTATTGCTATCGAGTTGTCGTCGACGTCGTCGTTGCCAATTTTCTGTCAAGGTATTGGGTATGAAGGAGATGAGCTATCGAGTTGCTGTTTTTGGTAATAGATTCGTACTGGGGTGAACCCTTGTATTCGGCTGAGCTCGTCTCAGGAATTCAACTTGTTTATACTAGGTCTGCAAGGCGAATCGCTGCTTGCAATGTTGAGCTGAGTTGACTCACTCGTGAATCAGAATTTGAAAATTTTGAACAGTGATCATTCCTCCGTGGCAAGTCCGATTTTGAAAATTCTTTTTGAAAGTCACATCTCTGGACATGCTTTCTGAGCGTGTAAAGTTTGGTCACAGTGTCTCGAGCGGTTATTATGTAATTCCATCTGCAATTTTTTTAACGGTGATCATGCCGCTGTGGTAGCATTAATTTTTTCAAAACATATCCATAAACCTTCCTCTGATTGACCTCTTTAATCATGCCAAATTTGGTTCTGATTGGATTAGTAGTTTAGGAGGAGACCTGTGACAAAGAAAATCCTGAAGTCTGGTATGAGGAGCTTCGCTCGACTTCGTCTCACTCAGCTCAATTATTAAATATATTTGTTTTTTTTTATATAGAATGTATTTAAAAATATAATTTATATGTATTTAAAGTTTAATAAAGGGAATAAATTGACAAAAGTAAAATTTGTCCTCTGAAGATCACATAAACAAGTATATGTCAAAGATTAAGATCGGAAAAAGAGAACATCTAGGACGGGACTTGAACCCGCGTCCTAGATGTTCTCTTTTTCCGATCTTAATCTTTAGAAAAAAGTAAGCATACAAAATGCTTAAAAATTTAATTGAATTAATTGAAGTATATGTCAATTATTTATTTAACGAATGAGTACTGAGCAAATGACACTCCAAGTATATAAGGCAGATGTAAGTGGGCAGGCAAACCGGAGTGACCTCGCAGGACACACACTGATCAAATTAATGAGGTATTGAAAAAAGGGCAGGTCAAAAGCACTCGAAACCGGCGGACTTGCATGAAAGGTTTAATGACAGTGAAGGAAGCTCGTGAACTATGTAAGGACAAAAGTAGATGGCGGGCTGTTGTCTCTGCCTACCCCGGAGGGAAAAAGGCGTGAGTATATGTATGTATGTAAAGATCGTTTGTAAGTTTGTTTGGCAACTTCAGAGGGCGACTCTACAAGACACGATTGTAAAAGTATATCTTCTTATTCCTAGTATCGAAGCTAGCGTTATCTCCAATAATATTTAACGATATACCCAACAGAGCCCGGGGAGGACACGCCTATCTTTCCAGCCCCACCCTCTCCCTCCCGCTTCATCCCGGTAAATCTCTACCTTTTGTAATAAAGCGATATCAGTTTCAGGCAATAAAATGAAATTTGTTTGTTTAATATTGTGAACCTTTTGATATTGGGTAACTAGGGTGTGGAACTAATTTTTGATTGTTACGTTTAGTATCGTGTATGGGAATGGAGATTAACTATTCAGTTTACCTATATCCGCCATTTTTATTGCTAACTAGCTGTTGCCCGTGGCTTCGCCCACGTACAATTCTGATCCCGTTCCCGTAACCCATGGGAACCTATTCCTGGGATAAAATTACTTGAATCTTTTGTATGGGAATATGAAGAAGTGTTTTTATTTTCAGGCATTTTTTTTTTTTTTCTTTCCGTAGGAACCATCCTCGTACTTCAAGGAATATTATAAAACACGAATAAGCGAAATCGGTTCAGCTGCTCTCGAGATTTGCGCTTAGCAACACATTCAGCGATTCATTTTTATATTATTGATATCTTCAACCTACCCATAATTTACTCTGTGAGTTTAGTAATATTTAGTACAATGTACCACGGTACTTTGATGCATTTGGTGAGGGTCTTGTGGCTAGCTGGCGGGAGTAGATAAGTATATTTCAACGCTAAGCAATTCTAGTCAGGTCATTCTTAGGACTTCAGAATTTCTATATAGCCAGTAGGTTATAGCGGTCAGAAATCTAGACATAAAAATCTAGATTGATGTCTATATCTAGACATAAAAACAATCTTAAGGTTTGTAATAGTCGACTCCACAAGATTAGTAGTTCCTTTCAGGGTAACTGTATACGCTTCTGCAACAAGCTTCCTAGTGAAATGAAGAATCTACCTCTTCATAAATTTAAAAGCCAAATTAAAAGTAAACTCTGCCAAACAGGCTATTATAAAATTCAAGACTATTTAGACGACAAACAAGCTTTGATATGGACTGTTTGCTCTCTCTCTATGCTACTCAAACAAAATATTGTACTTAGGTTAAGTAAATATGTTTGTAAATAGACCAAAAGAAAAACAGCCCGCTGAGTTTCTTGCCGGAGTCTTCTCAGGACAGGACAGTCCATTTGCCAAACATTAGATTAATTATTTTTATGACGTTTTGTAAGTGTCGTATTGGTGGTCTATACAGAATAAATGGTTTTTGACTTTGACTTTGACTCAGATGGCAGTCGCTTCACGGAAAATATCGAAGTTCGGTCGCTTCGAAGTTAGATCGAAAAAGCCGACTCCAACTGAGTTCGGAAAAACACAACACATACATACACATAACTTCACGCCTGTATCCACGAAGGGGTAGGCAGAGGTGTATTACACCCAAGATTCGCCAGTTATGTTAAGGTCCCAATGTAATAGGGGGCGAGCTTATTGCCATCTACCGGGCAAATTATTAAGCAAGCGATAATTAACATTTATTAATGCACACATAACTATGAAAAGTCAGAGGTGTGTGCCCGGGGCGACTTAGGATCGAACTCGATACCTCGTCTCAGCAGTCAACGGAGTCAGACGTAACGACGTACGCCCCTGGGCTATCACCGCTTTTTTTCGTTCGGAAAAGCCTCTGATAATCGTGACTTTAATGTATTTGGTATCTAAAACCATGCTCAATAGTAAAATCTCGTGTATCTCGTGAAACTATGCCGATTTTGTGTCGAATAAGATGAATATCCGTGAGTAAAGATAATAAGAGACTATACTAGCGACATGCTATGATGGCCGATTTGACACGTTAAAATAGTGATGTGAAATGTCAATTTAAAATCTAGTGGGGCGGAAATCACACAGTGATTGTCAAACTTCGGGCCAAACTTAGATATTTTTGTTGCAGTATTTTTATTCAAATTTACAGACCTTAGGGTTTATGCATTTTATTCGACGCGTCTTTATATATTGAGCAATAAATATGAAGAAAATTAAATCAAATCAAACGTCTTCGACGTCAAAAACACAAGAAAATGATTTTTAGGGACAATTTGTATGGTAGGTACCCGAAACCTTGAACGTACAAACCCCAAAATCTAATCAGTTCTTCCCATTAACCAAGCAAGATGATTGGCGAAAGAATTTTTTAAATCGGATAAGTGGTTCTTGAGTTATTGCGTAAACAGACATCCAGACCAACAGACAGCCCGACACAAAAATTTTTTTTGCTTAATTAGACTTAGAATCATGTGAAACGTCGAGAAAAGTGATAAAAAGTGGGTGTAAGATTTTGATTTTTTTTGAGTGATTTGAAGACTTCGGTGTCCACCTGGTTGGTGGCCCGAAGTAATAGAAAAAATCAAATCAAATGTGAGTCACATCTATAGTTTTTGGATACTTAATTCATTGTATAAATATCGAATTTCGAAAAACATAAATGCCATATTGTGTCGTAAATTAGTACACTGCACCTCACTATTGACAATAAAGAACAGAAATTTACTCCTTCAAACTATTTATTTTTTAAATTATGTTTTTACGAAACTTCATGATCAGACAAACGTCAAAACGGCGACTTAGGTCGCCACCCGTCCGTTTCTCTAATTGGTCATTTTCCCTAAATCGTTAGTTTCCTTATTCGTCAGTTTTTTAGATTTCGTTAAGTGGTCAGTTTCGCTATCTCGTCAGTCTCCCTAATTCATCAGTTTCCCTAACTAGTCAGTTTACATGATTCGTCATTTTTCTCATATTAGTCAGTAAATGTACAGTCATAGCGTGCCGTTAGTTTCAGTATGTTTATTGGCCAAATTGACATATCTCTACTTTTGTTGTAATAGAGAATAAGATATCGATAGTACAGTGGTGTCGAGTATGTGTAACAGCTTCGAATCAAGAAAAGTACCTGATTTTTTCGGCACCGATAGAGAACAGCTGTTAGTCACCTTTTTTTATTTTGTGCGGAAATCGCTTCGGATACCCCCCCGCCGGCCAGCGGGGGCGGTTATGTCGGGCTTGAACCGACTAAAACCGCACGCCGTCGAGGGTCTACAGACGCCGGGGTGTAAGGTTACCCATAGAGCATATCACTCGCACTCCGACTGACCCTGGGCCATTCGCAGTGTCCCCTCTGATAAGAGCAGAGGGGTACCTGGAGCGACCACCCCTCCCGCGGGCCTTACAGGCCCGTCATACCCCGACCCCCTCGTGCAATGGGGTCAGCTGGCCCTGAAAAGGGCCGGTTGGTCAGACTCTTGGCCGTTTACGTTGACGCCAGCTACTCCAGAGGAGCAATCAATGATGCGTCATCGCCCACGTTGCCCAGGGTGCACCAAACTTGGAGGTGATCCAACCAGTCGCACCCCAGCTGTTAGTACCTCTCAGTGGCTTCGATTCTCTTTCACCTGAAAATAGAATAAATAAAGACTACTAACCCAAAAATAGTCTGCTTTGAACCCCGGTATTCTTCTATGGCTGGCCCCAACTTGGTGAATGAACTCGAAGAAGTTGTCCAGGTCGTCCAAGCCCTTGATGCCCTCGTCAAGGGTATTCATCACGTTCATGGCGTGTTCTGCCAGCTCCATGGAGTTGGCTTGTTCCTCCTTCGTCCGGCATTGGCGGAATTTCTCGAACATGTTTAGTAGGTCTTGGTTCTCTTCAAATAATCTGCAGAAATAGAAAAAAAAAATAAGAATCTGCTTCAAATTTTTTTTATACACTTTTATCTAAAAAATAACCAGGCTACAGAAAGTTAAGTAGCCAATTCCTGGCGGGAATCCTGGAGAATTCTCTCATAGGATGAACCCAGGGTCGCTCCATAATATATAGGTGTCCGTAATGAAACACCTTGTTTCTAGTCGGTCTGATTTCAACAGAGAACGCCATCACCAGCCCCGCTTAATTAGTCGCTGAGGATCGTCGACAACCCTATACAGTATAGGGTTGTCGACGAGGTTCTACACTGCCTGTAAGTATAGGCTATACTTACAGGCAGTGTAGAACCTCACAGCTTTAGGAGAGGTTTCGCCTCTCTGTGCGTGTTCTTCCGCCTGTATAAGGGTGTGTGTTCAGATGAATTGTTCGATATAATGCCCACAGATAGGGAATTCATCCTTATACGTTGCGACCGGAAACAGTACGTACAGTGAGGTTTGAAAGGAACTTCATTCCGCGCACCCTCAGGCTGTGGAATAATATCCCTGCTGTGGTTTTCCCAAGCGACTACAATATGGGGTTCTTCAAGAAGGGCATTAGAAGGTTTTTACAGGGTCGGCAGCGCGAGTGTGACGCCCCTGGTGTTGCACACGTCCATAGGCCGCGGTGACCGCTTCCCATTAGGTGGGCCGTGAGCTTGTCTGCCAGCTTAGTGGTATAAAAAGAAACAGGCGTTTTATTAAACTTATTTCATTGAGTACAACGTGAGAATTCAGTTAACTTGATCGCAATTATTTTAACTGGTGAAATACCATCTTGAGTCAGAATGGAATGATCTCCCTGCTGTGGTTTTCACAAGCAACTACAATATGGCGTTCTTTAAGATTTGTTGCAACCCAATTAAGGCTTGTACTGGCAAATAGAAACGAGGATAAACTTGAAATAGTCAAAGCGCAAAATAGTTTGACGTGCTTTACGTGTGGAATTACAAATCGATTGTTTGTGAAAAGTTCCCCATGCTCAATTACCAATTTATCACGAAAATATTTCCTCCATCAAACTGACTAATGTGTGACCCACTTACATCGCCAAGTTATGAACTTTCGACCGTAAACACGCTTCTAGGAAATCTGTTAAAAACAAAACTTCGTTCACGCAATGCCGATGCAAATTCGTGCAAAATTTCGTGTTGTGAATATTTAAGGCGGGTTGAGCACGGAGAGGCTTAAATTGCTTCCCTCTAAATGTGTTTTTTTTAAATATAGGGCACATCAATATTACGTCACCCACCTGATGGTAAACTGTAATTCTAAATAATGTAAGCTGCCATGATAGCATAACATAATATAACATAACCTCACGCCTGTATCCCTGAAGGGGTAGGCAGAGGTGTATTAGCTGCTAACAATAATCAAATTTTAATAATTAATGAAATTGCATATTGGCTAATTTAAAATAAAAGCGGCGATAGCCCAGTGGCATACGTAACGGACTGCTGAGACGAGGTCTCGAGTTCGATCCCCAGTTGCCCCGGGTACACACCTCTGACTTCTCGTAGGCTCGTGTAGTTAATGTTAATTATCGCTCGCTTTACAATGTGCCCGGTAGATGGCAATAGGCTCGCCTCCTATTACATTGGGACCTTAACTGGCGAATCGTGGGTGTGTAATACACCTCTGCCTACCCCTTCGGGGATACAGGCCTGAAGTTATGTTATGTTATATGTAATTTTTGGGTCCTATGGCTCGCGGGAACTGATCGAACCCCAGAAATAATAAGCAGTTATTAAACATCCAACAGCATTTTATGTTACTAATACATTCATCATATTATTACCTTGCAAGAGACAAAACACATCACATATCAGACAGGCAACCTGTTTTCAATTGAATGTCTGAACCATCGTAAAATTTCAGTTTTCCGGTATTCAGTTTGCTTATTATCCATTCCGTTTTCAAGTCACGTTTGGGCATCAAAGCGAAGCGGTACGTGCCATTGCTCTAACTTACCCTCTGACTCAATTTCTACTTACTTAGTAAATTTCCTAATATAATTTAAGTAATCCCTTTTGACATATGACAGATTTCTTTTATGCTAGCTGACCCGGCAAATTTCGTTCCGGGTTAGAATCAAGTTATTTTGACTATCTTATCAGCTGATATTCGTGAATGTGTCATATTCTTAATAATTATCCTATTTTATTTTTATTTCTTATTCTACGACATTCTACACAACGCTTTCTAGACCCAAATTAAGCATAGTTTAACTAGCTTGTGTTATGGGTTCCAGAATGCTGATAAACATACTTATTTAGTTTTTTTTATGTAAATACATGCATATTATACATAGAAACACCCAGACCAATGCAAATAGACATACTCAGGCATACAAATATTTGCACTGAGCGGGAATCGAACCCGCGCCCTACGTCGTAGCAGTCGAATGCACTACCGCTACGCCACAGACGCTGTCATTGTTATTATAATAAAATATATATTATAGTGCTAGTATAAGCACAGTACAAACAAAAGACATGAGATAATAAAAGTAGCTACAGACTATTACCAAAACCTATACCAAAGCAAGAAAACCAAATTAAGTACTAGCCAAAGTATCGAAACAGATAATGAGCTAGTACCAAAAATACTACTGCAAGAAACAATAAGAGCAATCAATACCCAAAAAAGAGGTAAGACACCTGGAACCGATCAGATAACTAACGAAATACTAATAGCGACCGCACCGGTGATTGCTCCCATATTAACGGACTTATTCAATGACATTATAGAGACTGAAAGTATCCCGGCCGATTGGACCACATACACAATAATACTGTTGCATAAAAAGGGAGATAAAGGGGAAATAGGTAATTATAGACCAATCAGTCTGATGTCCAATATTTATAAAGTTTTTTCAAAAATAATACTGTCTCGAATCACAAATCAACCCTTGACTTCAATCAACCAAAAGAGCAAGCTGGCTTCCGAAGCAAATATTCAACCGTAGATCATATACATGTACTGAGGCAAGTTCTACAAAAATACAAAGAATACAATAAAATCAATAGATTATCTAGGATTTGTTGATTACACTAAGGCTTTTGACTCATTGGAACATGATTCTATCTGGGAAGCACTACATATGCAGGGAATAGAAAGAAAATATATACAAATACTTAAAAATATTTACTCAAACAACAAAGCACAAATCAGGCTGGAAACAACAGGAGAGGAGTTTCCCATTGAGAGAGGTGTCCGACAAGGTGACCCCGTCTCACCCAAACTGTTTTCAGCAACCCTGGAGATGATATTTAGAAATCTGGATTGGGACAAAAATGGCCTCAATATAAACGGTGAAACTTTAAGCCACATGCGTTTTGCAGATGACCTAATCCTATTTTCTGAGTGCCCGAAAATACTAGAGCAAATGTTACAACAATTATCTGATGAAAGTGCGAAGGCAGGACTGTCAATGAACACAAATAAAACAAAAATTATGACTAACGGTTCACAAACCTATAACATCAGAGTTAACATGGAGGAAATAAATTATGTAGATGAATACCTATATCTCGGACAGTTAATAGCACCAAGTGATTCTATGCAAAAGGAAATCGATAGAAGGATAGCCAATACTTGGAAAACATATTGGTCTCTAAGTGAAATTATGAAAAATCAAGACATGCCAATAAAAGAGAAAAGAAAAGTATACAACATGTGCATTTTGCCATGTTTAACCTATGGATGCCAAACATGGGCATTAACGGAAAAACAAACAAAGAAAATAAATGTATGCCAAAACGGAATAGAGAGAAGTGTAATTGGAGTTAAAAGACGAGATAAGGTAAGATTAGAAAATATTAAAAAAATAACTAAATTTAAAGATGCAGGTAAAATATGTAAAACACTGAAATGGCAATGGGCAGGACATATGTTAAGAGAGAGGAATGGAAAATGGACAAAAATAATACAAGAATGGTACCCCAGAGATGGGAAAAGGAGAAAAGGGCGACAACCAAAACGCTGGGAAGATGATTTAAAGAGAACTGCTGGTCCAAAATGGATGAGAATTGCGAGAGACAGGGATAAGTGGAAATCTTTAGAGGAGGCCTATGTCGAAGGACAAGCTGGGGAAAAAGTACCGAAGTAAAGTAATAGTTAAGAATTATATATATACTATTGTAAACTCAGCAATAAAGGCTTATTTTATTTATTTATTATAAGCACAGTATCCGAGGGGGCCATCTCAATGCCTTATTTGGCCACCTTACACCATGGCATTAGAGACCCGAAAGGACGTGCGATTTTGGTAGGTTCGAGTCCAACATAACTACCCCCACTCTGGTCGGAGGTGGGGCAACCGTGGGGATCACAGCAAAAATAAACCACGAAATGACACAATACCTATAGGCGATAGGCAAATCTCGCTACGCTTAAGTTTGGGTTGATTGCGAAGTTGGTAACCGTCCTAGTATATAAAGGTATAAATAGTATAGATGATGGGTCCGCGCAACGTCGCGTCGACGTCGCGTCCCGCGCTTACCGCCAAAGAGTCAACTGTCAACAATACAATGCGATGTGTTCAGAAGAATTGTTCGATATAATGCCCACGGCCACATTCTATCATCACATCGCTTGCCACAGACAGGGAATTCATCCTCACACGTTGCAACCGGCAACGGTGCGTACAGTGACGTATGAAAGGCACTTTATTCAGCGCACCCTCAGGCTGTGGAATGATCTCCCTGCTGTGGTTTTCCCAAGCGACTACAATATGGGGTCCTTCAAGGGCATTAGAATGTTTTTACAGGGTTGACAGCGCGAGTGTGACGCCCCTGGTGTTGCACACATCCATAGGCTGCGGCAACCGCTTCCCATCAGATGGGCCGTGTGCTTGACTGCTACCTGAGTGGTATAAAAAAAGCGACTACAAACACACTATAGGGTATAAACTAGCTATCTCTGCCTTTTTTTGCCCCTATCTCTACCTATATTATACAAGTCATTGGCTACCAGGGCTCGTTAATATCTGATGAAGGAGGAAGAATAGTTCTGTTATAACTTCAAGACGACGATAGCCCAGTGGCGTACGTAACGGACTGCTGAGACGATGTCTCGAGTGAGATATCCAGTCGGTACACACCTCTGACTTTACGTAGTTATGTGTGCATTAATAAATGTTATGCTGTTATGCTCTCCCTCTATCTATTACATTGAATCGTGGGTGTGTAATACACCTCTGCCTACCCCTTCGGGGATACAGGCGTGAAGTTATGTTATGTAACTTCAAGACACGTTTTCAAAAGCTTATTAAAACCTGGGAAAAGTATATGACTCTATTTTCCCTCGAAATGGTAAAAATTATAAACGTTTTTAGTTGACTTGACACTGCGTGTCAGATTGCTATTAAATTTATTTCAGGCACCAAAGAGGCGATGTTTTTTCTCTAAGACTGAATTTTACAAAAGATATTTCAAGATCCGTTTGACGTAATATCCAATATCTGGGTGACCGGTTTTTTTTCGACGTTTTCTAAAAATGAACGTATCTCGATCGATTTATAACCTTTTTTTTTTTTTTTTTTTATCGTGCGGAAATCCCTTCGGATACCCCCCCGCCGGCCAGCGGGGGCGGTCATGTCGGGCTTGCACCGACTAAAACCGCACGCCGTCTCGGGTCTTCAGACGCCGGGGTGTAAGGTTACCCATAGAGCATATCCCTCGCACCCCGGCTGACCCTGGGCCATCTCACCACTAACAGCATCGCTCATCCTGTCTCCTCTGAAAGCAGAGGAGTACGGAGAGCGATGTGTTCCCGCCACGTTGGGTATTGGCCGACGATCAATGCCAACGCTATGAAGAGGTGAAGGGGAAGCCATTGACCGCCGCCCAGGGTGTACCGGCCGCTCCGATTCCGTTCCCCCCGGACTGCAGCAGGATCGGAATCGGAGCGACACTCGAGGAGGTTACCCAACACACACCCCACCCCCGAAACACCCTATATACAAAATTTCATGAAAATCGTTGTAGTCGTTTCCGAGATTATAGAATCCGAAAAATAACACTCGTTTTTGTTTTATCGTGCGGAAATCCCTTCGGATACCCCCCCGCGTGCCAGCGGGGGCGGTTATGTCGGGCTTGAACTGACTAAAACCGCACGCCGTCTCGGGTCTACAGACGCCGGGGTGTAAGGTTGCCCATAGAGCATATCCCTCGCACCCCGACTGACCCTGGGCCATCTCCGGTTTCGAGATGGCCCCCTCGGGTTTGGGAACCACGGTGTCCCCGTCTTGCCCCGGTTTGGGGGAGGGGCGCTAGTCACCCCACCGTCCCGGCCTGCTTCTGCTGGGGTGACAGGTGGCCTCACCCGCCACCCCCAGGCCTGCGCTCATGGAGGACGGAGGTCGTTAAGCGACCTCCGGCGCCTGAGTCACCTGCGACGCGCGGCGAGCAAGTTGCGGGCTCGGCAGTCCGGGAGAGTTCTAAGTCTCTCCCGGGCGCGCTCCGCCATCTCCTTCGCGAGCATTACATGCTCGCAGAAGGAGGTGGCGGCGGCCCACGCGCTCGCGCTCCGCACCATTGCCGCAATCATGCTGCCGATCGAGAGGACAACCACCCCGATGGCTGCCACGAGGTCACGCCTCGGCGCCTCCCACGCCGGGCAGTCCGCCAGCGTGTGCAGCCCTGAGTCCTCGCTCGCGTCGCAGTGATGACACTCAGGCGTTGGCTCCTTCCTGATCCGATGCAGGTGGTCCCCGAAGCACCCCTTCCCGGAGATCACCTGCGTCAGTCGGTACGAGAGGCTTCCGTGTCGCCTCTCCAGCCAATCCTCCATGATGGGCCTTACCGCCGCTATTGCGGCGTGCCCTGCGCTTGGTCGCCCAAGTCTTTCCTACCACTCCACCACGATGGCCTGGCGGAGCTGGGACTGCACGGCCTCGATTTCTCGAGGCTCGGGGTTCCATCCCTGCTCCCGCGCCTCCTTTCGCCACTGGTACAGTTGCGAAAGGGCTCTCGCTTCCAGGTCCCATGGCGGAGTTCCGGCAAGGGAACTCGCCGCCTCGAAGGAGATCGTGCGGTACCCGCGGATGACCCTGACGGCCATAACTCGCTGCGGAGCGCGCAGCATCCGCACAGTTCTGGTCCTCAGGGCCTCCGCCCATATTGGGCACCCATACAGGGCCATGGACCGCACGATCCCAGCGTAGAGTCTCCTGCAGGAGTCGTCGGGCCCCCTCATGTTGGGCAACAGCCGAGCCAGGGCAAGAGCTGTGCCCTTCAATTTGGGGGCCAGACTTCGGATGTGCTCTCCGAAGTCCCATCGGCCGTCTAGCACGAGCCCCAAATATTTCATTTGGGGCTTGATGCCGATGCGATTTCCTCCCACGATGAGACTGGATCCCTCGGGTGGCTTGCTCCGAGGCCCATGAAAGAACAGGGCCTCGGTTTTATACAGAGCCATCTCGAGACCCAGCCGCCGGATCCGCTCAACGACTTGGGCAACCGCGGTCGTGGCCTTTAGGGTCGCTTCGCGGTACGTCGCCCCGCACACCGTCACGAGCGTGCCGTCCGCATAGCGCGTGACGGCGGCACCGCCTACGAGCTCACCGCGAAGCACCCAATCGTATCCGATGTTCCACAGGAGCGGCCCCAGGACCGATCCCTGTGGAACACCGCACGACATTTCACGCCGACCGAGACCGGTCACGGTTGGGTAGATGACCGAAAAATAACACCCTGTGTGTTATATGCTAATATTGTCGTTAAGTTTTTTAAATTCTCGAATTGTCTGTGCAACCTTTTAACTTTGTCTTTCATAACAACCTTCTCCTTTTTTTTTTTTTTTATATCGTGCGGAAATCCCTTCGGATACCCCCCGCCGGCCAGCGGGGGCGGTTATGTCGGGCTTGCACCGACTAAAACCGCACGCCGTCTCGGGTCTTCAGACGCCGGGGTGTAAGGTTACCCATAGAGCATATCCCTCGCACCCCGGCTGACCCTGGGCCATCTCACCACTAACAGCATCGCTCATCCTGTCTCCTCTGAAAGCAGAGGAGTACGGAGAGCGATGTGTTCCCGCCACGTTGGGTATTGGCCGACGATCAATGCCAACCCTATGAAGGGGTGTAGGGGAAGCCATTGACCGCCGCCCAGGGTGTACCGGCCGCTCCGATTCCGTTCCCCCCGGACTGCAGCGGGATCGGAATCGGAGCGACACTCGAGGAGGTTACCCAACACACACCCCAACAACCTTCTCCTAACAATAACAAACACAACAAAAAAAAGAATTAGTGAAATCGGTCCAGCAGTTCACGCTTGATGCCGTGACCAAGGGAAATAGAGATTCATTATTACATATATATATATATATATATATATATATATATACTTATTACAAACATAATAATATATAGAAACCTTTAATAACAAAACCGAGGCAGTACTTGAAACCCTTTTAAAATTAAAGCCTTTTTATCTTGACCATAAAATAAAGCTTATGAGTACAGTTTTAGAGATTAAATTAGATTGACAGGAAGAACATTTTAGTGGCCCATAAACTGTTTTATTGGGGTCTGAGCAGAGTGTGCGGATACTTAGATGAATATTACGATGATCTATTTACTTAAGGTTTATTAGAGGAAATAAGTTTTCTTCAATACCTATTCAAAAAATTCTTTGTTTCAAAGATATTGAAATCTTCATTTTGAGAAAGAAGAAAGCAAGAAATCTATTCGGGTTTGGACTTTGACGAAGTAATTTCTATTCATGTCTAGATGTCTGAAAATAAATCACAAAGTAATACATGCATTAATGATAATTTTCTCTTTAAAAAACTGCCTTCAAAATTATAACTTTCCATGTAGCTTCATCTCAGTGACAGCAACGAAACCGACGAAGTAACTTTGAATAAGCGTCTTGATTACAATTGTATAACCTATATTTTCATTCTTTACGTGCCATTTTTATCGCAACTGAAGTGCAATAATATAATATAAAAATATATAATAATATAAAAATTCACACCTAAAATGTACCTCGTAAGTTCTAAAATATCTAGTAATCTTTTATATATAAAAATGAATTGCTGTTCGTTAGTCTCGCTTAAACTCGGGAACGGCTGGACCGATTTGGCTAATTTTGGTCTTGAATTATTTGTGGAGGTCCAGAGAAGGTTTAAACGGTGAATAAATATGGAAGTTTTTATCGATTGAGGCAGTACGAAGTCTGCCGGGTCAGCTAGTCGTTTTATAAAAATATATCGCTTACGGACGTTGAAGGTCATAGGACTGAGAGTGAAATAGAGATGTCACAATCGCTAAACGTAAATCGGTAACCAATTCTTATTAAATTATTTAAAAAAGAATACTAGGTCTGCAACACATTCTGCTGTTGCAACAATTGAGCGAAGCTCCCCGACTGATAACCAATGTCAGAGTAATTTGTTTGAATAGTTTATTAATGGTTAGTTTTTTAACCAGCCAGTTTAGTATTTTTAATTTTGTGATAAGATTCATAACATTCTATTCTGCACGTGTCCTATTTGTTTACTCCGTTACAGATGGTACTTTTGGTGATTATTCCTCCGTGGTTAGTCTGATTTTGAAATCGCCCAAATAACAATTATAGTTCCCGTATGAAACTTTTTTTTTACAATTACAACACACAGGTCGTGAAACACATAAATTGAGATAATTTAGTATTGAAAACCATTCTAGTATTTATTTTCTCAGAGTAAATAATAATACTATAGACTCATTCTTATTAATAAAACTAGGAATTCAGTGCAGGGTGCGACTGAAATAAATTGATTTAAATTAACTCTTCCTTGAAAAATAAGGCATCTTAATTACTACGGTCGCGCGCATAGGCGCGCTCGTGACACTGTTTTTCGATGATTATTCCTCAATGGTACTTTATATTTGAACAGTTGACCCCTCTAAACATTCAGCGGTGTCTACACTATCACTATGGCAAATTTGGTCAAGATCAGTATTGTGGTTCCGGAGGAGTACAGTCTCGACCAAACGGCTTAGCCACGTATAAGAGCTTCGCTTCGCTCAGCTCAAAAAACATATTTATTCATAAAACAGTCAATTACAATCTAAATATACTATTTAATAAATGAAGAACTTTATAGGCATAAAGAACGAACTACGTCGTATGCTTCACAGCACTGGTGACAACTGTCACGAAGATCAAGCTATAGGCAGGGGCTTAAAAACACATTCATAAAGGTTACATAATTAAATGGGTTACACTATGAAAGGTTACAGAATGAAAGTGAAATGAAAACTTAAATGTGGCATTGAATCTGTTAATCGTTATCACTTTCAATTGTGTAACAGTTATATATATATGTAACCGATATTAATCTGTTAACAGTGTTAATAAGTGTTAACTGAAATGCTACGTTGCCAAATTTACTATCCAATCATATTTATAAACTAATTTTTTAAATAAAAGTATTTTGTACACCCCCAAGTAGGTACTTTAGGTCGAGGTGCGACTGGTTGGATCACCTCCAAGTTTGGTGCACCCTGGGCAACGTGGGCGATGACGCATCATTGATTGCTCCTCTGGAGTAGCTGGCGTCAACGTCAACGGCCAAGAGTCTAACCAACCGGCCCTTTTCAGGGCCAGCTGACCCCATTGCAAGAGGGGGTCGGGGTATGGCGGGCCTGCAAGACCCACGGGGAGGGGGGGTCGCTCCAGGTACCCCTCTGCTCTTATCAGAGGGGACACTGCGAATGGCCCAGGGTCAGTCGGAGTGCGAGGGATATGCTCTATGGGTAACCTTACACACCGGCGGCTGTAGACCCGAGACGGCGTGCGGTTTTAGTCGGTTCAAGCCCGACATAACCACCCCCGCTGGCCGGCGGGGGGGTATCCGAAGGGATTTCCGCACAAAAAAAAAAGAAAAGGTTCTTTAGATCGTTATTTCTGCTACATTTATTAACACTTATTAACATATATAAAACGTACCACTTTGAATTTCGTATCTGTTGCATTTATAAATGGGTTTCTTCTAAAACAGTTTCAAAAAACAGTGTTAAAAAACTTTATTACGGTTATAGTTTGGGTCCCTAGCTATAGGTATTGTAAGAAGTTATAGGTAGAAAAAGTCGCGAGCCCACAGAAAGCACCACTTTTAGCTAATTACACAAATGTTTATGTATTTAGAATTCCTATCTGCCCCTTATTAATCGGAGCCTAGTTTTGTTACATAATTTGCCACACAACGCTGTAAAGATGTTCAATGTTCAAGCTGTTAGCGATTCTGAAGTGTCGGTAGCTTAGTGGTTAAGGAGTCGACCCTACGATCGAGAGGTCTCCGGACGTGAAACCGCTCCTAACACAAGCAATTAAGCTTAGCTGGTGGGGTTAGGGGGAATATTAGTAATTTCGGTGATTAATATTTAAAAAAAAAACATGAAACGTAATGCGGTTCATCATCATCAACCTATTCTAGTCCACTGCTGGACAAAGGTCTCCCCTAATGAGCGCCATAGCGCCCTGTCTGCGGTTACTAACTGAAAATTACTTTTTCTCTTTTGCAAATAATAAACAGTCATCCTTCAGGCCCTTTTCCACTTCACAATCCATTGGTAATATCGAAATTCTGTAGTTGGATAAGTTATCGGACTTCTTAAGGTCCCTACTACCCGTAATGACTGTCATAGATGTTCGTATGAGAACCGGGACCGACGGCGACGGCGGATTCCTTTCAGGGTAACTGTATACGCTTCTACAACAAGCTTCCTAGTGAAATGAAGAATCTACCTCTTCATAAATTTAAAAGCCAAATTAAAAGTAAACTCTGCCAAAAAGGCTATTATAAAATTCAAGACTATTTAGATGACAAACAAGCTTGGATATGAACTGTTTGCTCTCTCTATGCTACTCAAACGAAATATTGTAATGTTTGTAAATAGACCAAAAAAAAAACAGCCCGCTGAGTTTCTTGCCAGAGTCTTCTCAGGACGGGGCCGCGTTTCGAACCGGTGGTCCCCATTTGCCAAACATTCGCTTAATTAATTTTTTTTGACGTTTTGAAGTGCCGTATTAATTGTCTATACAGAATAAATGGTTTTTGACTTTGACTTTGGCTTAACATGCTCTCCGAAAAACGGAGGGAGTTATTGAAAATAATAACCTGTCTCTATGATACTTTGAGAAAATAAATGTAAAAATTGTTTTCAATACTAAATTGTCTCAATTTATGTATTTCATGATCTAACTGTAGGTATGTTGTAATTGTAAAAAAAAACATTGAAAGTTTTATACGGGAACTGTATTGTTTTTTATTCTTTTATAAATAATTTAATAAGGATAGGTTAGCGACTTACGTATAGCCAAACCAATGGTATATTATGTGAGAGTTTGGCAACATCAGCCACCATATTAACGAAGTTAAAAGTTCAGTTTTATTTTCCGTTGTCATAACTTCTATTTTTGGAGTTAAATTGAAATGCACTAAGAATTTGTTTTATTATTCCACTTAAGTGGCAAATAAGCACACGGCCCACCTGATGGGAAGCGGTTACCGCGGCCTGTGGACGTGTACAAAACCAAGGGGCGTCACAGTCTCACAGCTGACCCTGCACACGCACTGCCAACCCTGCACTCGCGCTGCCGACCCTGCAGGTTTGCTGATTTGATAGGGGAGTAGGATGTATGTAGTTATATGACAAAAGATAGAAAGAGACAGGTATTTATAAATGACTTCGTATATTTGGCACCACTAGTGGTTAATGGACTGTGTATTGGCAAACAGATTAGGTGTTAAAACCTTCGGAGTTATAGCTGAGTTTACTGTCATTTTCAGCAGGATTAATTGAATGTTTTTTATAAGCTTTTGATAAGGTCTATAAAACCATCATTAGGCCTGTCTTTTTACATGGCTGTGTCGGCGGCGCGCTCGCGTTCCGCATCATTCCTGCAATGTAATAATGCTGCCGAGCGAGAGGACTCCTAGTCCGATAGCAGTCACGAGGTCACGCCTCGGCAAGTCCCACGCCGAGCAGTCTACCAGGGTGTGCAGCCCCGAGTCCTCGCTTGCGTCGCAGTGATGGCACTCAGACGTTGGTTCCTTCCTGATCCGAAGCAGGTGGTACCCGAAGCTCCAATTACCGGAGATCACCTGCGTCAGTCGGTACGAGAGACTTCTGTGTGGCCTCTCTAGCCAATCATCCATGATGGGCCTTACCGCCACTATTGCAGCGTGCCCTCCAATGGTACCTACCTGGATTTCACCAATGGTAGGAACTTGGTTACCATTTTACTTAATGAATGTCATTGAGTAAAATGTGAAAACACAGTTTACTTACTGAAGCAGATTTTCACTGGTGAAATCGAACCTTATTAATTCTATAACTTTATTATGAAACAGAGGGCAGATACACAAAGAACTTAATAACTTCTATTCCTAATGACTAAAAGGTCACAACTTGGAAGTAGAAGTAGAAAGCTTTGTCGCATTTTGTCGAAACGGTTCTGATTATAAACTCACATTAATTATTTACTGAACCAATCCATAAACTGCCAAGTGCACATTTCAAAATATTAGTAAAAACACACTATAAACTATATACCTACCTAATAAGTACTTAGGTAGAGCGTGATCGTTGTTAGAGCGGTACAAGCAGGAGCTGCGTGCCTCAGAGATGAATAATCTGCGGTGGATGTATGAAGTCTCACGATCCTTACGAACGAGAAACTCTCGCATCCGCGGTAGCGTTATATCCGTGACATCGCGAACAAAATGCAGGAGAGTCGCCTTCGCTGGTGCGGCCACATTCTGCGGCAACTGCCAGGCTACGTGGTTAGCAAATGTCTGGCCATGACACCTCCACAGAGCCCCGGTGGGTGGGTTACACCCAAGAGGTGCTAGCTTGACGTCGTAGAAGATGGCATGCGTGCCAATGGTCTCACTTCCATGGATGCCCAAGACCGTGCGAAGTGGAGGAGTAAAAGTTGGAAAGCGGACCACGGACTCGGAGGTGAAAACCTCGGATGCGACCGGGACTAACGCTAGCTTGATGATGATGATAGAAATAAACCTTATAGCGTGGCTGTTGCCGTTAGCATTTGAGTTTGCGGTTTTTGGCGCCGTGCGATAGAGAAAGCGCTCTACAAAACAGAAATAAATTGATCTTAGTCGACTGTCACTCTTTTTGGCGATCTTTGTGGCGTAGCGGTAGTGCGTGCGACTGCTAAGCCAGAGGTCGCGGGTTCGATTCCCGCTCAGTGCAAATATGTATATTTGGATTGGTCTGGGTGTTTTAATGTATAATATGTATTTATTTACAAAAATAAAAGTATTTAAGTATGTTTATCCGCATTCTAGAACCCATATGACGGCCTCTGTGGCGTAGCGGTAGTGCATTCGACTGCTACGGCAGGGGCGCGGGTTCGATTCCCGCTTAGTGCAAATATTTGTATGCATGAATATGTCTATTTGCATTGGTCTGGGTGTTTCTATGTATCATAAATATGTACGTATTTACAAAATAAAAACGGTATATAAATAAGTATGTTTATCCGCATTCTGGAACCCATAAAACAAGCTAGTTAAACTATGCTTACTTCGGGTCTTGAAAGCGCTGTGTAGAATGTCGTAGAATATTTATTTATTATTTATATGACAAGCTCTGCTTAGTTTGGGTCTAGATGGCGTTGTGTACTTTATCCTACAATATTTATATTTTCATGGGTGTTTACAAATGCATTTTAGACCAGCACTTGTAAACAAGCCTTTTTCACGCTTCGACGTGTCAAATCAAAAGCTGGGTTATTACTGTACAATATTTCATACTAGCTGTTGCCCGCTGCTCCGCTCACGTGGAATTCTGATGCCGTTCCCGTCACCCACGGCAACCTATTCCAGGGTTTAGTACTAGCCTATGTGTAATTCCAAACTATTATTATACCACTGTACCAAACAGCCAGATCCGTTCAGCTGTTTGAGCAAGATTGAGTAACAAACATCTTCACAAACTTTCATATTTATAATTATTAGGATGTACTTACAGTTAAAATATGTGGTACGCATTTAGTTTGTAACCTATATTTCCGTTCATATTCATAAAGATTCTAACACTTTTTGTATGTACCTACATAAATAAGTCTTTGAAACACTAGAATTATCTACCTCTAAGTACTCGCGAAAATGTGTGTGAAAATGTGTGGAAAACCATAAGGTAAATTGCGTATATACTTGTTAACGTAATGAAATTGGATAAGACATCTAATTAATTAAAACTAATCCACTTCGCAGAGGAGTATTTACCTCTGTTTCGTCTCGCATAATCCAATAACAATTAAAGCGCCTGCAGTAAATATGATAATCATTGTTATTCGGTTAATTTTGCTATGCGAGGAGTGACAGGCGCTATTTCTATGAATACTGAATGATTGCTCAAATTGAAGGAAGCGGGTGCTCACTCAAATATACGACGCAGTGTTTCCTACTTTAGAGGTAGGTAGGGTAGAATATATAAGGGTAGTTTTCAACAGAACTTTTAAAACCAAATTCTAAAGTGTAGCACTTTAATTATAGCCACATACCCTATTAATTTATAAGGGGTTGGAAATCCTTGGGATTTCAGCATTTATATATTTTCCTAGCTGGACCCGCGATTTCGTCCACCTGGATTTAGATTCTTAAGGCTTTTTTTTGGCGCGGTACCTAATTCTTTTTCTAAAATTAAAGTAGCCTATGTCAGTCTTATAACATTGCCTATCTGCCAGAGAAAGTTCCGTCAAAATCTGCTTAGTTGTTGCAGAGATTATCTACCCCAAACAGACATAAAAAAAAATGAAATTGCTTTTTTGTTATAACTATCGTGTTTACATTCATATGCAATCATTAAAAAAAAAAGTTATTTTAATAAGATATAGATTAATGATCTGTTTGGTGTGGCGGTAGAGATCAATGATGGAGGTGGTCATCCATTTCCACTTCATCCAGTGTGCTACCGACGTGAACACTTGCCTCCAAGCAATTAAGCTTGGTTGGAGAGGTTAAACGACAAGCCTAGTATTGTTAAGACACGATTATAAAGATTACAAGACAAGGAGGCCAAAATGCCAGAAAAAATCGGGCAAACGTATATCGTCGGTCTGACAGAACGGCATATGAAAGCTAATCGTGCCCTCAGGCAATTTACACATAACCGATCTTCGCCACCATCTGCGGTAGAGAAAACTGAGTGGATATGCGTTAAATAGTACTGGTCACTACCTTTTTTTTTTTTTTTTATTTATCGTGCGGAAATCCCTTCGGATACCCCCCCGCGTGCCAGCGGGGGCGGTTATGTCGGGCAGTACTGGTCACTACCTATGTACCAAGTATTAGGCTCTAGCCTTGGAACTTTTGAGCGAAACCCTCGCGGTTTGTACCGCTACGCACAGGTCTGAATACGGCCTTAAACACGGACGGAAAATAACATTACATCAGTACAAAGCTTTGTGTCAGGCGGCCATTTTGTTCTTTTTTTCCAAATGGCGGCAATAAACAAGACCATAGTAAAATCTACAAACTCCTTCACAAAATACGTCAGTAAAAAGGCATTTTATCGCCCTAATGTCTCTATAAGTACATACATACTATAACATCACTTACGTTGCGTGTGTGCGTTTAAATCTACTTATCCCTAACTTTAGGGATCAGTAGAGTAGTCACTAATACTATTGTTTATCTAGGTGTACAGGAGGTAAAGTCGAATGAATATGGTTGAAATCGATCCACTCAAAAACAAACAGTGGCACTCCGGGAGTGCTGACAGAAGTGAAAACATGAAAATAATATTTACAGAGCCATCTATGTTGTTCATTATGAATCAGTTCGAAACTTCATAAAGGTCAGAATAAAATAGTTCATCAGCTACCACTAAAGATTGCGTATGCGTTATTATAAAAAAATATGTGTACGTGTACTAGTACACAGGTAAGAAGTGAAACTTCTTTATGACCTTATTTTCTTTTGAAAAATTATCTACTATATGCAACTTTACAGAAATTGGTTACATAAAGTTAAATTAGATAATGTTTAACAAAAGGCTTTTATTATCATAGACATGAATACAAATAATGCAATTATTTCGTTTTACCTTATTACTACTAAGATTATTACAGCATTTCATTAAAGTACAAAACAGTTGTATTAGTTAATAATAACTAGTTTTAATGGAATTATATACTTTGACCGATAGTTACAATCAAAAACTGAGGTTAACCTTAAATAACTATATATACCATAATCACACCCACGTGTTAGAAAAAAAAAAAAAAAAAAGAGATATAATTACTTACTTTTTTTAGAAATTCACTGGAATTAGAATTAAGATAAACCCTTTGATTTTTCTGATCACTTTTAGTCGAATAAATCAACTTTCTTTTAAAAGATTTTTTTTTTTTTCCAACGCCGATAAAGAAGTTTCACTTCAAAAAAATATGGACAGCGTCACAGTGACGATGACATGACTTAATTTCTTAATTTTTGCTCACCCAAAATGTGCTGAACGCGCCTAACGAAGTTTTCACTTCAAAAACTCAGAGAACTAACTTTCTTACTTAGGTAATAAGTACTTCATATCTTGTTACAACAATTTCGAACACTCACGTGCCCAATAAAATTCAAATTCTTAAATGATTCAACACGAACATTCAAAGCAGTGCAATTTCAATAAGTGTTCCACTGATTCGCTAGTCGGAACACAATAGCGAAACATGTTCCGGCACTAGGCATGACGAGCTTTTCTACTGTGATGTTTCAATGGAACAACTGAACAGACATTCAACAGAATGGAATGGTAGATAACTGAAAAGAGTGTTCTGTAGTTAATGATTTGTAATGTAAATTACTAATCTTAGTGTTGCAACCACAGAATTAATAAATAAGATGTCAGTCATTAGAATATTTTTGTTTGCTCGGTGGTTGCACCTTTGCACTTTCTTTGCTTTAAAGCATCGGTGGCTCAGTGGTTAAGGCGGCTCCTTATAATCAAAAGGTCCCGGGTTCGTGGCGAGCATGTTGCGGGCTTGGCGGAACGGGAGAGTTAAATCTCTCCCGGGCGCGCTCCGCCATCTCCTTTGCGAGCATTACATGCTCGCAGAAGGAGGTGGCGGCGGCCCACGCGCTCGCGTCACGAGGTCACGCCTAAAGAGTAAAGACATTTTGGACTTGAAAACACAATCATTGTAGTTAGGAGATATGATTGCAGCGGTGGACTAATAAAGGCAAAAGTGTCGAATTTTGCAATCAAGAAGTACGACGTATGACGGCCTCTGTGTGGCGTAGCGGTAGTGCATGCGACTGCTACGATAAGGGGCGCGGGTTCGGATCCCGCTCAGTGCAAATATTTGTATGCATGAATATGTCTATGTGCATTGGTGCTTCTATGTATATTATGTATGTACCTATTTACAAAAAAAAAGTAAATAGTATGTTTATCCGCATTCTGGAACCCATAACACAAGTTAGATAAACTATGCTTACTTTGGGTCTAGAAATGCTGTGTAGAATGTCGTAGAATATTTATTTATTAAGAAGTAGCCGTGCCGATTCGAACCCTAGAAACAGTACGAACGTGAACCCACTCCTAATAAAAATAATGGGTCATTCCGCATTCAATTTAGCTTAATTTCAATGCTTTCAACAGTTACTTGTCAAACCGTCGTCGTTTCTAACCATTTAATAGTTCAATTTACACAAGTTTTGAACCAAGCTGTGGTATAAACTGCGTTATAAAAAGTAAATTACTTTAACGGATTTCCTATTGAGCTTAGTCCCGAGATAACGAGTTTGCCCCCGATCACAAACACTTCTGAATTCAATTCGATATAGAGCCAATTGTAATTGCGATTCTGGAGTTTGAAATATTTGAAAAAAAGCTAAATAATAGACTTAAAAATACACTCAATTTAGGTAAGGTATTGAAATCCGTTTGCTGTGTCTGTGGGTTTAGGATATACGAATTGAAGTAAAACGAATTCTGTTTGGTATTATACTAGCTGATCCCGCGGCGGAGGTTGGTTATGGTTTTTTTGATCATATCTCCGGTTCTACTTAACCAATTGCAATCAAACATACGGCAGATTTTAAGTCTGACAAAGAACTTTCTAATAGAAAAAACCGGTTCAAAATCCGTTCAGTAGTTAGGTAGGTAGTAAAAATCAGACTAACAAATAAACAGACAAACAGATAAGAGTTAAAAGAAAAAATATGTGTTCAGAATCATTCATTTAACATAACCTAAGTTACTTTTCTCTTATTTTCTCCAATGTAAGTAAGTCGAAAATAATTTACAATTTTATAATAGTATAGATGAATTATTCTCGTTTCGGTTACTTTTCGGTAGCTATTCACAGGGTGACTGAGATAACTCTCCAATAGATACAAAATAGAACGCTATATAATCCAAGACAGGACGGATTATCACAGGTTTAATATCAGTTTTCTTTTTTAATATTCAGTCCGACAATTGACTGCATAGCACTGGATGGTAAGAAGTTACGGTGAAGTCTAGAATATATGGGCTTCCATTCCAGAGGCTGACGATCCAAACTTGACGGCTCGACAGGTGCTTTTTCACACTCCAAGAAAACACGTGTGCGGGTAGAGCAGTCTACTTCTTTATCGTCCGACAAAGAAACGAAGCTCTTAAAGTGTGTAAAGATAGAAACAGAAAGTGGGCTGTTATATCTGCCTAACCCGAAAGGAGAAAAGCGTATATATTTTGTAGAATTCATAATAATTACAGTCAAAAAATAATTTAAAACCAGTTACCATTTGACAGCTGACGTTTAGGGTTAACTTATCAAGGCCCCCTGTCAAGCAAGCAATTTGACAAATGGTACGATTCGTTTGACAAATGTCACGATTCGCGGTGCCCGGGCACCGAGGGGGCCATCTCGAAACCGGAGATGGCCCAGGGTCAGTCGGGGTGCGAGGGATATGCTCTATGGGCCACCTTCCACCCCGGCGTCCGCAGACCCGAGACGGCGTGCGGTTTTAGTCGGTTCAAGCCCGACATAACCGCCCCCGCTGGCCGGCGGGGGGTATCCGAAGGGATTTCCGCACGAAAAAAAAAAAAAGGTGTCTACAAATCGATAGTGAGAATAACCGATTCAGATAACGAATGAATTTATGATCAATCGATTTATGATGTCTGTGATAAACAGTTAAGTGTCGGAGCAATTCAATTCAAGTTTGTAAACTGAATTGCTATACATGCTTCTAGTGAAACGCGTTCGCGTTTGGTTCGTTTGTTGACATTTGGAACATGAAACTGAACGGCTTAATACGTAGTCATGGCATGAGAACGAAACTATTCAGTTTAAGTCTGCAATTGAATTGCTATTAAGCAGTCATGGTTAGCGCCTTGGTTTATCAACTGCTTTGCTAACTTACGATTTGTCATCTGAACTGATTTTTCTTTACCACCGTAAAGATTTAAATGTAATAACACTAAAATTATAAAATAAAAACGGTAGAATGTAACCTTTATAGGATGTCTCGCAGAAGTAAAGAATTTATTGCCGAAAAATCGAGTTCAAAGATGCCATGACATACAAACTTACAAACATATATGTCAAATTAATAAAAACGTGTTAAAAAGACGAGAAAAAGCAATAATAAATATCTTATTGCCAAAAAGGAATTATACAATGTTGGATATAATCAACACACGGACAACAGCTTGTATAAACTAAAATAGTCATCCAATAAAAAACAAAATACAAGTAACATAACATAACATAACATAACTTCACGCCTGTATACCCGAAGGGGTAGGCAGAGGTGTATTACACACCCACGATTCGCCAGTTATGTTGAGGTCCCAATGTAATAGGGGGCGAGCCTATTGCCATCTACCGGGCACAATATTAAGCGAGCGATAATTACCATTTATTAATGCACACATAACTATGAAAAGTTAGAGGTGTGTGCCCGTGGCGACTGGGGATCGAACTCGAGACCTCGTCTCAGCAGTCCGTTACGTACGCCACTGGGCTATCGCCGCTTAACAAAATACAAGTGGGTCTTTTAAAAAAAAAAGCTATTAATTTTTAACAGAAAGAATAAAAATTTAAAATGAAACGAGCCGAAAGCTCGATGACGTTGTGTCGTTTCATTGCTAAGGTCCTATGGCCACCTTTGAGGTCCATCAACAGATCAGCACCATGTCATCATAATAAATTTCACGCGATCTACACATGTATGCCAAATTTTAGCTTACCGGGAAATGGATCAAATTGTTTTTTTGAATGCAAGATTTGATGACAAACATCAGAACAGGTGAAGTTCAATCAAAGCTTGACCTTATAATTAAATTTAATATAAACCTTATCCTCTGAAGATTTCAAAAAATGTGTCAGAATTAAGATTGTTCGTATATTTCTTAGTGACTGTCGGAAGTTTACGCGAATGTCACACGTTGAAATAAAACTATTTTTAACGGATTCTATCGCGATTTATTTGATGATCCTAGGTGACGGTGACCATGGCTGCTTAAAAGCAACTGAAACGTCGTCGGGTTCAATGTAAATAATAAAATAACATCAAATAAATCGCGATAGAATCCGATAAAAATCGTTTTGAATCAAAATATTTCTTAGTGTTCAGCAAGCTTTGTCGCCGACTGTACATATTATATCCCAAAATATGGGTTTACTAATGTTTGGCAAAAAACGTTTCCCAAAGTGTCACATGCCAAAGTATGTTACCCAAATTTAGCATTTGGCAAAACAACTTTTCGTAATTTTACAGTTAGCAATACTATTTTTGGCAATTTATTGTTTAACAAATAATTACATGGCAAAGTTTCATTTTACCAAGTAATTCCCCTTCACCCCTTCATAGGGTTGGCATTGATCGTCGGCCAATACCCAACGTGGCGGGAACACATCGCTCTCCTCTGCTTTCAGAGGAGACAGGATGAGCGATGCTGTTAGTGGTGAGATGGCCCAGGGTCAGCCGGGGTGCGAGGGATATGCTCTATGGGTAACCTTACACCACGGCGTCTGAAGACCCGAGACGGCGTGCGGTTTTAGTCGGTGCAAGCCCGACATAATCGCCCCCGCTGGCCGGCGGGGGGGTATCCGAAGGGATTTCCGCACGATAAAAAAAAAAAAAAGGTAGTCAAATATGTTATGTCGGGGTGCGAGGGATATGCTCTATGGGCAACCTTACACCCCGGCGTCTGAAGACCCGAGACGGCGTGCGGTTTTAGTCGGTTCAAGCCTGACATAACCGCCCCCGCTGGCCGGCGGGGGGTGATCCGAAGAGATATCCGCACGAAAAAATAAAAAAAAAGGTAGTCAAATATGGTTTTCTTGTCATTTTGAATTTCGAAAACCCTAGTATTTCAAGTTTAAGATTTTACGATACACTGCTGCATGGGTGTTTGTTTCACCTTGGACAAATAATTTACAGGTAAGAACTTCTATAATAATTATATTGCTATTATACAAATCAATTCCGGCTCTGTTGGGGCCACAGTTCTAACTTAATCTAACCGACTTTTCTGGCAGTTCCGATCTAGCCTATGTAACTTATATGAAAACATTTGAACGAACTTATTTTTGGAATATAATTTTTGACAAAATAAAGCATGAGCAAGTAAAAAGTTGCCAAATCAATATTTGACGAAGTGATAAAAATGCGAAATATAAATTTGCTAAAGATTCTTTTGGGAAATGAAACTATGCGATAAGTTTTTTGGGAAGTGAAATTTGACGAAACATATTTTGCCAAACGGCAGGACCCCCAAAAGATGTTCGGTTATATTTTCTTTTTCTTTAGCATCTTCAGAAGAAAACTAATCAAAGTTTCGGGGAAGGCTCCCCTTGGAATAGAATAAAACTTTTCAGGACAAAACTGTTTTGTGCTTAACAATATTCGTGCTTCGAGACTGCCTCTTAACCTAATTTTGTAACAAGACCTTTTACTTACGCAATGCTTCAACGCGCTACAAAATTAGTTTTTAACTATAGTAGTTAACACGCATAGGGCTTTTATTATGGTAAGCGATTACCACGAGGACAACCTATCCTACTACCTTTTTTTTTTTTTTTTTTTATCGTGCGGAAATCCCTTCGGATACCCCCCCGCCGGCCAGCGGGGGCGGTTACGTCGGGCTTGCACCGACTAAAACCGCACGCCGTCTCGGGTCTTCAGACGCCGAGGTGTAAGGTTACCCATAGAGCATATCCCTCGCACCCCGGCCAACCTATCCTACTACCTAATAATCTATAAGTACATTTTTTTTTTTTTTTTTTTTTTTAACGTGCGGAAATCCCTTCGGATCTATATCGAATCTATAAGTACATGGAAAAAAAAATTGGAGTGTCTGTTTGTAATATTGAAATAACCGTTTTTTACTACATGTATATGAAAATATATATATAGATATACACCAAAATAACATTTACTACAATTTTTGTGTTGTCTGTCTGTTTGTTCCGGCTAATCTCTGAAATAGCTGGACCGA
Organism: Cybosia mesomella; assembly: GCA_946251805.1. Classification (NCBI taxonomy): domain Eukaryota; kingdom Metazoa; phylum Arthropoda; class Insecta; order Lepidoptera; family Erebidae; genus Cybosia; species Cybosia mesomella. The sequence continues at coordinate 2,617,396 of OX276402.1, read as the reverse complement.
TTTTGATAGGACTTTCACTGGCAGATAGGTAATGTCACAAGGCGTAAAATAAGGTATTTTAATTTTAGAAAAAAATAGGGTTCACGCGGACGAAGTCGCAGGCACAGCTAGGATTGTGAAATAAATGTGAAAGTTAGTGAAGATTTTTGTATGTTTATATATGAACTTTGATATAGGGGTAGATTATAGCCTGGACATAGACCCTGGAACAGGTTCCCATGGGTAGCGGGAACGGAAATAGAATAAAGCAATAGCTAGTTAAACATATGTAATA